>CM060412.1:96256548-101056548 GCA_030545235.1 Helianthus tuberosus | reverse complement strand
TTGACAAACTGCGAAAGTATGCCAATTTGAACTGTAACAGACATTCCGGAACATGACCATAAGTTAAACATACCATAAATATCCTTTACATAGCTTAGAAATAAGCTTTGAGGTGTTCGGTGTGCTAAAATAAACTTTTGGGTCATTCAGGGACTAAAAGTGTCAAAAAGTGCACAAGTTTGCACTTTCGCGCATAACTTACGTTCTGAATACATCCGGACATCCAAAAATTTATGTAAGCATGACTATATTATGCTTTAGTGTTTGGCTTAAGAAAAATCCATTCGTCGTGCCATTTGGATCGTTTTTCGCGCTTATGCGCATTCCGTCGTAATTAAGCGAACATCGCGTTCGTACGACCAAACGAACTGACATCCGACATATTTTTGAGCATGTTTCATGTCCACAATGTTTAGACATCATTTTAGGGCCTTAAAGTTGGCTTTACGGGCCTTAGAAGTGTCGGAAATGGCATAAACACATAACAGGGACCAAAACTGTCATTTCTGAAAGATGTTTGCTTATACATCGAATCTAGTCCTTCCCACTTGTTGCACATGGTTTTGGGAATCTATGGGCTGGTATTTTTGGCACATGGTATTACAATACCATGGGTGCTAGTGTATGGCCAAGATTGAAGCACTTTTTCCAAGAAACGATCCTAACAGTTCGGGAAATCCTATAAATACCCCACCCCCCCCCCCCATGCTTCAAAATTACAAGAACTTTGATTTGAGAAACTCTAAGTTGAAACTATTGTTTCATACCTGAGATTTTTGAATCGAAGTTAGCATTCGGGGACCCTGGGTAAGTATTCTTTCGTTCTTTTATTGCTTTTCGAGTCTTTCGAGTCTGAAAGTCAAACTTTGTTTGACTTTCTGCGTTGACCAGTAATGGTCAATGCGAAGTTCGTTTGAACTTCGCAACGTGAGTGTAATCACGTTGGTTATAGTCCCTTGGGGCTATGCCTACTGATTACCACGTTGTCTAGGGTCGTAGGGTAAGCGATCTAATAAATCGTTTATACCTCGAACCCGACCCATTTGGTCGATCATTAGGATCCGACCAAATACATTAGGTGACCATAGTAGGTAGGGAATAACCTTTCGAGGTTATACCCTATGGTCGCTTCGTTTAAGTAGTTGTATGATAGGTAGTTTATATGCCTTAGGTAAATTACCAGAATACCCTTTTCATGTATAATTGGTAATTAAGCATATGTAACCTAAACTTTTGTCACATAACTAATTATGTAACATGTTTAGGCATATAACACTTGTCATAGGACTAGTTAGACGGTCCGAACGCGTTTCACGCGCACGACACGTTAAAGTAGCATAAGCTACCTTAATGGGTCGCGATGGGTCGAAAGCACTTAGGTTTGGTTTCATTGTAGTATGTAGGCCTTGTTAAACCATATCATATGAGTTCCAACACTCATTTGGTTTACCAAGCCTCATCCTATCCGATCTCCCGATTTAAGTCCGGTTTATTTATATAGTTTTAGATTGCCGACTGATTCCGTGCTCTCTCTAGCTTTGTTTGGTTGTTGTTCAAGACCTCTAAGCATTCTCAGGCGAGTACATTATTCCCCTATTTTACTGCTTTCAATTGTTTTGGGGTGACTCATATGTGCTAAATGTTTTCGATGTTATAACGATGGATTCAAAAACGATTAAGACGATTTATACAAAACTAATAACGATTTCGATAAAGTGAACAAACTTGTTGGTTGTAGTTACATAACAAATGACATTCATTAGCAATGATCAAGCCGACCAGTATTAGGTTATGGTACCATAGGATCTGACAAGTCCCGTTATTTACTACACCCGTAGTTATGTGTGGGTGTTGTGGGTAGCGACTGAATCTGTAATTTTTAATTTACTCTTTGGTAAGGGTTTATTAATGTGAGATGTTAATCTATCCTTTGGTAAGGGTTTATTAATGCGAATTATTAATCTATCCTTTGGTAAGGGTTTATTAATGCGAGTCAAGAAGGTTTGAATGTTATTAGCGAGACGACCATTTAAGTAGTTTCACGACCTAAAACGAATTTAACGATTGGGTAAACAATTGGTTTTCACACGATGTTTTAACGATTGGGTAAATGATTGGCTTCAAAGCGATATACGATTGGGTTTTGGTTATACATATTACATGATTTACATTGGGCATGAACATTACTTTGGTGGTTTGGTTTGGCTAAGTGATTAAGTAACAATGCGTGTGGAATATGATACAAGCATGGTGGATACGCCGCTGGTACTTCCTATATATAAGTGTTTGTATGGTATTACATATTGTAGCGTTATTTGAATCATTTCAGTTTGAGACATAGAACATTTTATACAAGTAACATACTTTTCACAAGACAATCATTTACAAACAACTTATCTTATACAAACTCATTTTACATGGTTATTCATTTAATCATGCATTATTCTCTTATTTATACATATCACTTGAACTTATCGTTCTTCAAATGATTTACTAAGACAAAGCAAATTACAAGGTTCATGACTAAACATTTTCTTAAAACAGAAGTCATGAATCTTATTTTCACAAAACCTATGTACTCGCCAGCATTTCTTTGCTGACCTCGTTTTCACATATGTTTCAGGTAATTGTTGAATGATATCGATTGATAAGATGCATGCTCACATAGGACTGGACAAGGCCTTAGTGACTCAATAACAATGATAGATTATGTTTAAATTGTGTATTTAGATTTCCAGACGATGTAATTATTCAATGTTTAATAAAACGAAACACTTTTGATATCCATGGTTATGAAACATTAATTCTGTTGCAACACGCCCCGATGTTTCCGCCGCGATTTGTTGTTTTACGCGGTCGGGGTGTGACAGAAAAGATGGTATCAGAGCCAATGGTTATAGGGAATTAGGTTATTAGTAATGCTTTGACCTAGTCTATAACCTTCTTAGGACCCTAACACGAGTTTACTTGCGTTTAGTCATAAAACAATACCGTCACCTATCCTTAGGCGACGACCACAACAAGAACATAAATTTCAAAACCGCTTTGAAAACTAATCATCTGTTCTAGGATGATTGATTACTAGGTTTTGAACTCTCAGTTATATGGTTTTGAACCCCTTTGAGTTTTCAAAACTTCGTCAAGGTTTTGGGTTTTAAATAATGTGAACACGTGCAAACTGGAAGGGTGAATGCCTGTATTCTGGGTTTTCTGTCTAGGCAAGCACTTCGTATACATCTCATCAGACGCGAGACCAGTTGTGCTTACCTGGGAATTCTTGGGGTGAGTGTTCACTTATAGGCGAGCATGTCTTCGCGATACATTATTTTTGACCCATTTACTTTGATTAGTCACCGTCTCATTTGTTTGCCTTAGGTAACAAACAAATGATCGCAATTTTCATGCGTTATCATTCTGTTTTGAATGTCCAATAATCTTTCACCTGTTTCTCCCTATGCCTTTCTTTTTCTTCAAGATTGTCTCTTCATCACGATGACGCCCAGATATCTGAGCAAGCAGCCAAATTCGCTCAGCGAATAGGCGAAGTAGTCCTAAAGACTGTTGAATTAGCTACTGCCAAGTATCATCTCCAGGATGAAGCCACTCAAGAGTCACCAAGACAGGCAGGACCTAATCAGGCGACAACACCATCAGCCAAGAAACCAATCGAGGAATCAAAGACTATGGATGAACGATCCCCTAAGAAGTCAAAGAAGCGAAAGGCTTCTCAGAACTTCGCCATGATCGCTCATGATTCCCTCGAAATTTTTAAGTACTCGTTTCACTCTAAGAAACAAAGTACAAAAAATTAAGTGACATTATGAGTAATCGTGCTTTTCGCACATCTGTGCCTTTAAATCCTCGGTTAGATAACTAAGGGTATTTTCAAATCTCATACCCATTCCGTTTTGATTTTTTTTCAACATATACAGTACAAGTATTTCAAAACAATCTTCATGATCTCAAAACATTTCATATAGTTTGAAAACATTTTTTTTCTAGATGCATTGTCTATGTTATTTCAAAAACATTGACCATGTTATCAAAACCAACCTTCCTAATTTCAAAATATTTCATATAGTCTGAAGACAATATTAACACAATACATTTTATTATCAAGTGCATGATTTCGAAAAGCATCATTCATGTCTTTCAAAAACCTTATACATAATTTCAAAATTCATCTCGCATGATTTTAAAACATTTTTGTAAATATATCTATCTAATACACCTACTTTATGATTTCAAAAGTATTATATATAAGGTTTCAAAAACGTTAAACACATTTTTCTTAAAAGAACCCCATGCATAGTTTTCAAAAATACTTTCCTCATACATTGACTTAACCTTCAAAATTCTGCTTCATATGTCGCCTTGACATATCAAGCATCTCAACTTCATAAGCATTTTACATCATGTTTTGACCTAAGCACATCCAGTGCAAGGTTTCAAAACATCTTCAACTTCAAAAATTCATATGGGATCTTTTTATCTTCACAATTAGATCCTTGTGGATGATTATCATTCAAATCAGAGTCCTTAATTGGATTCCTTATGTACCTTAATTCGAACACTTCGGTTCCTAGTAATCGAAATCGAATTTTCTTTTTGAATCTTTCTATCTTTATAGTTGGATTCTTGATAACGTTTAAAGTACCAAATGAAATCCACAGAATGGATTCCAAGTGTGCTTTAAATGCATGTACGCAATTTACAAGACAAATTAACGAACAATTTTGTGGTTATGTGATATGTGTTTATGTGTTCTCCTCTATGATTTTGTGTTATCCGATTTTCAAATCCTCATAGAATCTTTCATGTTTTCATATGAGAGATTCATAGTAGGATATTCAAAAGGTACTACCTTAAATCCTTATGGGCTTCTACGTAGTAGTTAAGACCCTTGGGTTATATAGTACCACTCCATGATTCATAAGAGACCCTCTTAGTAGTCTAGTCAAAAAGATTGATTCACAATTTGGTTAGAGAACGACATCTAGTGATGTAGCTGAACAGACTCCTTGATAGTCTATTTAGATCATTTATTGATTTAATTTAAAGGACTCTATAGCGGTCTAGTCACACTCATCACAGGTTCATTCATTTGGTTTTCCCCTACATATTATAAAATAGACTGTGTAAACTGTGCAAGGAATTGTCTGATTATGGACGCGTACATAATTATGAAATTTAGTGCACAGAAACCCAGTAAGGTTTATTATGTGTAAGAACCGATAGTGACAACAATAACAAAATGAGAACGATGTAATGGAGGTATGGTGGACGCACCAATGACGCTTCATATACTTGTATATAAGTATCCCTCTTACATTACAATCATGATGTTATTAAAGGTTACTAGAAGTTCAGAACCCTAATCAATATTGTTCGATCTTTTCAACTTCATGTTTTAAACTCTCACAAGTTTCCTCTAAATAAATTTCGGGACGAAATTTCCTAAAGTAGGGGAGACTGTAACACCTGTGCCTCCACGGCCATCAAACAAATACCAAACCAATGAAATATTATATTTCATACTTGGGATTTGTAAAAATATGTGTATCATTTGCACATATCAATTCTTGTTCAATTTCAAACTCTAAATCGCTTTCTGGAAGGTTATACGCGCACCGATGCGTAAATATAACCAGTTTAATGCAACAAACACTCCAGAATAGTGACATAGGCTTAACATACCTTAAATAACCTTTACATAACTTAGAAATAAGTTTTGAAGGCTTTGGTATGGCAAAATCAAGTTAAATCGCTTACAGGGACTAAAGTTGACAAACTGCGAAAGTATGCCAATTTGAACTGTAACAGACATTCCAGAACATGACCATAAGTTAAACATACCATAAATATCCTTTACATAGCTTAGAAATAAGCTTTGAGGTGTTCGGTGTGCTAAAATAAACTTTTGGGTCATTCAGGGACTAAAAGTGTCAAAAAGTGCACAAGTTTGCACTTTCGCGCATAACTTACGTTCTGAATACATCCGGACATCCAAAAATTTATGTAAGCATGAATATATTATGCTTTAGTGTTTGGCTTAAGAAAAATCCATTCGTCATGCCATTTGGGTCGTTTTTCGCGCTTATGCGCATTCCGTCGTAATTAAGCGAACATCGCGTTCGTACGACCAAACGAACTGACATCCAACATATTTTTGAGCATGTTTCATGTCCACAATGTTTAGACATCATTTTAGGGCCTTAAAGTTGGCTTTACGGGCCTTAGAAGTGTCGGAAATGGCATAAACACATAACAGGGACCAAAACTGTCATTTCTGAAAGATGTTTGCTTATACATCGAATCTAGTCCTTCCCACTTGTTGCACATGGTTTTGGGAATCTATGGGCTGGTATTTTTGGCACATGGTATTACAATACCATGGGTGCTAGTGTATGGCCAAGATTGAAGCACTTTTTCCAAGAAACGATCCTAACGGTTCGGGAAATCCTATAAATACCCCACCCCCCCCCCCCATGCTTCAAAATTACAAGAACTTTGATTTGAGAAACTCTAAGTTGAAACTATTGTTTCATACCTGAGATTTTTGAATCGAAGTTAGCATTCGGGGACCCTGGGTAAGTATTCTTTCGTTCTTTTATTGCTTTTCGAGTCTTTCGAGTCTGAAAGTCAAACTTTGTTTGACTTTCTGCGTTGACCAGTAATGGTCAATGCGAAGTTCGTTTGAACTTCGCAACGTGAGTGTAATCACGTTGGTTATAGTCCCTTGGGACTATGCCTACTGATTACCACGTTGTCTAGGGTCGTAGGGTAAGCGATCTAATAAATCGCTTATACCTCGAACCCGACCCATTTGGTCGATCATTAGGATCCGACCAAATACATTAGGTGACCATAGTAGGTAGGGAATAACCTTCCGAGGTTATACCCTATGGTCGCTTCGTTTAAGTAGTTGTATGATAGGTAGTTTATATGCCTTAGGTAAATTACCAGAATACCCTTTTCATGTATAATTGGTAATTAAGCATATGTAACCTAAACTTTTGTCACATAACTGATTATGTAACATGTTTAGGCATATAACACTTGTCATAGGACTAGTTAGACGGTCCGAACGCGTTTCACGCGCACGACGCGTTAAAGTAGCATAAGCTACCTTAATGGGTCGCGATGGGTCGAAAGCACTTAGGTTTGGTTTCATTGTAGTATGTAGGCCTTGTTAAACCATATCATATGAGTTCCAACACTCATTTGGTTTACCAAGCCTCATCCTATCCGATCTCCCGATTTAAGTCCGGTTTATTTATATAGTTTTAGATTGCCGACTGATTCCGTGCTCTCTCTAGCTTTGTTTGGTTGTTGTTCAAGACCTCTAAGCATTCTCAGGCGAGTACATTATTCCCCTATTTTACTGCTTTCAATTGTTTTGGGGTGACTCATATGTGCTAAATGTTTTCGATGTTATAACGATGGATTCAAAAACGATTAAGACGATTTATACAAAACTAATAACGATTTCGATAAAGTGAAAAAACTTGTTGGTTGTAGTTACATAACAAATGACATTCATTAGCAATGATCAAGCCGACCAGTATTAGGTTATGGTACCATAGGATCTGACAAGTCCCGTTATTTACTACACCCGTAGTTATGTGTGGGTGTTGTGGGTAGCGACTGAATCTGTAATTTTTAATTTACTCTTTGGTAAGGGTTTATTAATGCGAGATGTTAATCTATCCTTTGGTAAGGGTTTATTAATGCGAGTCAAGAAGGTTTGAATGTTATTAGCGAGACGACCATTTAAGTAGTTTCACGACCTAAAACGAATTTAACGATTGGGTAAACAATTGGTTTTCACACGATGTTTTAACGATTGGGTAAATGATTGGCTTCAAAGCGATATACGATTGGGTTTTGGTTATACATATTACATGATTTACATTGGGCATGAACATTACTTTGGTGGTTTGGTTTGGCTAAGTGATTAAGTAACAATGCGTGTGGAATATGATACAAGCATGGTGGATACGCCGCTGGTACTTCCTATATATAAGTGTTTGTATGGTATTACATATTGTAGCGTTATTTGAATCATTTCAGTTTGAGACATAGAACATTTTATACAAGTAACATACTTTTCACAAGACAATCATTTACAAACAACTTATCTTATACAAACTCATTTTACATGGTTATTCATTTAATCATGCATTATTCTCTTATTTATACATATCACTTGAACTTATCGTTCTTCAAATGATTTACTAAGACAAAGCAAATTACAAGGTTCATGACTAAACATTTTCTTAAAACAGAAGTCATGAATCTTATTTTCACAAAACCTATGTACTCGCCAGCATTTCTTTGCTGACCTCGTTTTCACATATGTTTCAGGTAATTGTTGAATGATATCGATTGATAAGATGCATGCTCACATAGGACTGGACAAGGCCTTAGTGACTCAATAACAATGATAGATTATGTTTAAATTGTGTATTTAGATTTCCAGACGATGTAATTATTCAATGTTTAATAAAACGAAACACTTTTGATATCCATGGTTATGAAACATTAATTCTGTTGCAACACGCCCCGATGTTTCCGCCGCGATTTGTTGTTTTACGCGGTCGGGGTGTGACATAATTGTTCAAAAGATCGCAACATAAGTTATGTACATTGTTTACGAACCATCAAATGAAAATAAGTTGTCATTGTTTCATACATCAAATGTAAGTCTAAAAATGTCAAGGCTTTGACCACTATATCACCGCAAAGAGGCGGTATATAATAGGCAAACCCTTCAATAGTTGGCATGGAGTATTGATACTTGTTTTCTTTGAACTGAAATCTTTGCATTGGTCCACTAATTCCCTGAAATACATGTAAGTTTGAAAACATCAACAAAAGTTGAGCGAGTTCATGCAGTTTAGCTGTATAAGATGTATCTGTATCAAAACAGTATGTAATATGTATTTGTCTCAATTGTAATTGTATCCAAACTGGATATAAGATGTATCTGTAAAATATGAGATGTATTTGTATTTGTATCAATTGTAGTATGAAAAGCGTCAATGAAATCGTGATCATTAATGTTTTGCAAGGACATTAATATGTGTGACGAAATAGGAAGCAAACCAACCCTAGACGATTTTAATTGTATCGACACCATGTCGTAGGGCAACAAATGCACTCCTAGGCAAAATGGCCATGAGTGGGGCTCGCCAACACCCATTAGATCTAAACCTTTGTTCCTTGGTCCAAACTGGATTAATGGTGCTTTAGTTATGGCCCTAATTTCTCACATGATCTAAGGTGTTTCATTCCTTGACTTATCATACTATTGTACATGTATTTTCCCCGATAGTTGTAAAGCTTGAAAAGCATTTAAGATGAAAAGGGGACATGAACTCACAGAATTGCATCCGTAAACTGTATGTAATTGTAACCTCACTTGCATTGTCCTTGAATTGTATCACGACCTACAAAGGTCCTAGAATTGTTAGACCCTTCGGCCTTTGTAAATGACCTGAGTATAAGTCTTGTGTCTTGAATATGTGTTAAGACTTGTATGTCTTTACTGTTCGTTAACTGTGTATTCGATGAATGAGTTGTTCAAATGTTATATATATATTTTTCACCAAATATATATATATAAACGTTATCTTGTATCTTGTGAGTTGTATAGTCGGATCTAGTCCGCTGAATCTCGTGTCTTATATGTATCAATTGTATAGTTGTGTTTCCAAAAATTGTATCATTGGGCCGAGCCCATGTTTTCATGTTATTGGGCCCCAAATAATGCTGGGCCTAAATAGTGTTGGGCCTCAAATAGTGTTGGGCCTCAATAGTGTTGGGCCTCAAATAGTGTTGGGCCTCAAATAGTGTTGGGCCTCAATAGTGTTGGGCCTCAATAGTGTTGGGCCTCAATAGTGTTGGGCTTGAATAGTGTTGGGCTTGAATAGTGTTGGGCTTCAATAGTGTTGGGCTTGAATAGTGTTGGGCTTTGGCCCATATGTTTGGTGTTTGGGCTTAGCCCATGAATTTATGTTAAGCCCATTAAGAAAACTAAGCCCATTTGTAGAAAAATAGCCTATTAAGTAAAATAAGCCCATTTGTTATAGAAAATAGTCCATTAAATAAAGTAGCCCATTTGTTATAATTTAGCCCACTTGTAAGTGTAAGCCTTTCATTTTTATAAAAACCTTTTTATAAAAATTTACTAAGTATACTTGTTAGTAAATAAAAACATACTAGTTTTTATAAGTTTATAAACATCCGAAATTTGTTATCGATAGCATATTTATATTTCGTGTCGAAAAGTCGTCTAAACGTCGTAGTAATTCCTCGGATTGGTGATTCGTTTAAGGATTCGTCCGTCGTCCGTTTTGACCATAAATGGTGTCCGATTCTTCGGATTGTCCGTACTTGTTTTTAAGGCGTTATTATATGAAGTCTTGTAGGACTTTTGTTATCCAGTGTTTTGAGTTTAAATGTGACATTAGATACAAGTTCCTACTTTGATATATCTAGCTAATACATCAAGTAATACATAACATAAAAATTGTTAAAGTAACCAAATATATATTTTCTAAAAAAATATATATATTTATCTTGTCTATTATTTTATAAAAACTTTTCTTTAATAACCCTTTTTAATCTTGTAGAGATTTAACAAAAATGTGGTTACTTTATAAAATAAAGTTTTTATGAAAAATGGCCATATAACCTTTGTATTTTTATCTTAACCATGTTTTATAAACATATCATTTTCTTCATCAAATCACCATCAATTTACTCAACATCTTAACTAAACATATGAGACTTTTATAACATGTAATTATCAAGATGATATCCAAATCATGTAGGGTTTTAAACATGATCATTACATATGTTAACTAGTTCAAAAACCAAGTTTAATTCTAGTTTTAACAACTTTTATAAAAATCTCTAGTTGTATGTTACTTTTTATAATCTTGTGGAAGTATTGTTTTTAACTAAAAACCTTTAATACTTTCACAAGAACAAAGGTTATGATCATTACTTTAAACCCTTATGTTAAAAACCCCTTTAACATATACATGTAAAATTGTTAGATCATATTTTAAAACATCTTCTAACCATTTATTTGTATCATAACTATCATAACAAGATTAAATAAGCATATAACAAGTCTTAGATCATAATATAAACAAACATAATTATATCATGATTTTTATTCTTTGCTTCTTTGTATTTTTTTTTTTTCATGTTTATTATGTATGATATTTAGTTATTATTAGCTATAATAACAATCATAAACATAATATATTTGTATAAAAAAAATAGATCTTGAAGCTTACTTCTAGCACTTGGCTAGGGATGATCTTGGAGGATGATTAAGAAATACAAAGATGAAGATCTTGATGATTTAAGGCTCTTGAATGGATGAATACACTTCCTTTAACTTGCAAATGCTTTAGATCACCTTAAGCTCCATGAAACTCCATGTTGATCATCAAGATGTGATAAAATTTAAATGGGTTTTTATGGTGTTCTTGGTGAAAATGATGAAGGTTGAAAGAGTATTCTTAAGTGTGTGTAGAATAAGGTGAAATGTGAGGATAAAATGCTAGTATACTTGTGTGATTAAATGATATAATCATCCACCAACTTAACCACTTGCAACATAATAAAATATCTAGATATTTAACAAAAAAATTAGGGTGTGGGACCCCTTTAAAACCGTTCACAACATGGGGGGGGGGGGGTCTTGAATTGTTGAAATGTTATTAAGTGTTTAAAGTGTTAGAAACTTTTAGCAAAGTTTAGGTGTTTTGGTGTTTAAATGTTTCAAGTGTATAAATGTGTTAAGAAGGTGTTAAGTGACCATTAATAGTCTAATATGATCTAATTAATATTAGATGGTCACTAAAAAAAAGATCCGACATTGTTCGGATATTCGTTTCGAATTGTTTCGGTTAGACGTTATTTGAACGCTAAGTTGTGTAACTTGTGTGAATTGATGTAGTTATTGGTTCGGATGATACCCTAATGTATCCACACATGAATTCTATGTTAAATAATATTTTTACATGTCGTAAAAATATTAGAAAGCTGATTTCAGCAAAATTTCTGCGGAAAAGTGTAGAAATCGTCGCTTTTAGTGCTTTTCGGCAGTTTTCGGGCAGTTTTTGGTGCTACCGTACATTGGTAATATATTAAACCAAACCCTTGTATTCCCATATAGGGTTTAATGTATATTTGATGTTGGACTTTTGTCTAAGTCCTAAAGATGTAATTTAGATGGTTTATGCGGAACCTGAGTTCTCGTCAGCACACTAGTTTACTAGGTACTACTCTAGTTGTTTCGATGCATTGTTTACACTATTTCAAATGTAACCAATAAAAATGAATAATGTGCATCATAAATGAGTGTTCTAAGATGTATATCATGTAATCAAACAATTCGGATATTCAAAACACATATTTGTAATTCATTGTTTTAAATGTTCGTAAATTACCAGAAAGTGGCAGTTGTCACAAGTCAACAGACCCGTCAGACACCCGTCAGTCTTTGTCTGGTTGACCAGACCAAAACGTCGCGCTTTGACCACAACTCGACACTGCAGGGTGTGCATATAGGACAAAAAGCCCTTTTTAGGCTGACTATCTACACATCAAGTGTGCAAATAGTCTCCCCTTAGGTTAAATAAGCTTAGCCAAACATGCCCTTATTAACTTTTAGGGTAAATTATAGTTTTCGTCATTTATGTTTGTATCGAATTGCAGTGGATAGTCTTTAACTTCAATAATTACAGTCACAGTCCTTTATTTGGAAAACTTATCACACCCTACGTCCTTTAACTCTAACCTGGTTAAAAATTTCAGTTAGGTCTAATCAGTCAAGGGCAATTTAGTTTTTCTATCAACTTAATTAGATAAAAAAATTAAAATCTAATTTTAAAAACCCAATGCATCTTACATTCTTTTCACTAGTTGTACACCCGTGTGAACACACGGGTTTGTTTTAATAACGATTATAAGCAAATACTAAAAAACATATTATAATATATTATTTAAATTCTTTATGTTTAGTTACATATCTTTATAAAACAATGTTAAAGACAATTTGTTTTAGTGTACATGTTTGATATAGAAATAAGGTAAGTAATTGATAATATTTTGTCGAAAATGAAAGCATGACCTAATTTTATGTTGTCTAATAACTTCTTATATATGATGTTAATTTTTTTTGACACATTGTTAGTGTAAAATTCAGTAAAGGTCCATTGTTATTGTATAATTCAATAATACTAAAAACAGATTATAATATATGATTTAAATTCTTTGCATTTAGTTACATATCTTTATAAAACAATGTTAATGAAATTATGTGTTAGTGTACATGGTTGATATACAAATAAGCTAAGTACTTGGTAATATGTTGTCTAAAATGAAAACATGAACTAATATGTTGTCTAAAATGAAAACATGAACTAATTTTTTGACACATTGTTAGTTGTGACGCAATGGTGAACACACGGGTATTTTTAATAAAGATCGAAAACAAATATTAAGACAGTATGTGTTAGGACATAAAAATTTCATTACCATGTTACAAAAAAATTAGAGAAAAACGCAATTTGCGTCTCTGTGGTATGTGAAAAACATCACCCTGTTTGACTGTTTCACAATTGTGAAATGTCTTTTATACCCTCAAATCTTAATGATAAACATATATGTATGATTAGAACATTCACACTTCTCAATAAAATCATTTTCATCTTCTCTCAAGTCCCAAAACACAGATCTTCATCTTCATCTTCAATCATCTTCATCGGATCATCTTCATCGAAATCATCTTCCTATTCTGTAATCTCCACCGATCATCAGCTTCATCTTCATCTTCATCATCTTCATCTTCTATAACAATCGAAGGTAATATCACATACCTAAAACATGATCGACACTATGTTTTTGATATGCTAGAATGTAACAGGTTTTGTGTGAAAATATTGTTTGATTCTTGTGGGTTTTTGTCTCGGGTATCAAAACAGAGGTTTGCGTTTTGGTTATTATGAAGGTTTGTTTCAGGTTTTATATGAAAATATTGTTTGATTCTTGTGGGTTTTTGTCTCGGGTATCAAAACAGAGGTTTTGTTTGATTATTGTGGGTTTTTGTCTCGGGTAGCAAAACAGAGGTTTTGAATGTGTTTTCGGTTCCTCATATGAGATCAATTGTGTTTTGGTTTTGATTCTTGTGGGTTTTTGTCTCGGGTATCAACTGAGTATATTGTTCAAAATGTATCATTGATTTCTATAGTTTCAGATCTCATGTGATCATTTGGCTGATTCTTGTGTGTTTTTCTCTAAAAACAATTACAGTACAGATCTAGGTTGTTTATTGAAACTATGATACTTGTGGGTTTTAATTTCTGAATCAAATGCGAAGAAACAAATGATGGAAATTGATAAAGCGCATCAGTGTGTAGTTATTTGAACACATCAATATTGATACTTGAAATGTGAAAATTGATTTTTGGTTATTTGAGAATTGTTTAAAAAGATGACCTAAATCAGAATTAAATTTTATACAAATGAACTGATCGGATCAGTTTCGGATTGATGTGTTCGTCATATTGATTTTTGGTTTGATTCGATGATATGGGTTCCTCATATTGGTCATTTGAATGTGTTTATATTGGTCATTTGAGAATTGTTTAAGAAGATGAACTAAATCAGAATTAAATTTTATATAAATGAACTGATCGGATCAGTTTCTGATTGATGTGTTCCTCATACAACAGTTTGTGGTTTGATTCGATGATATGGGTTCCTCATATTGGTCATTTGAATGTGTTTATATTGGTCATTTGAATGTGTTTTATTGTACAGAATGGCTGCGGATGTAAAGATACGTAAAAAACCAAGCACGAAGGCGAGAACACTTGACAACCTCCTAGAAGATGGTGCGGTGCACATAAGGAAGTAATTGATCAGAACGATCAATTGTATATGAATGAATATAACCCCAGTGGCAGATATGTAATTAGCGAGCTCTGGAATTTCAAGGAAAATCGAAGAGCTACACTGGGGTTATATTCATTCATATGAATGAATATAACCCAAGTGGCAGATATGTAATTACCTACACTGGGATTATATTCATTCATATCTGCTACATTCCGAAATGCACCCATCAGCAAGGATCCACAATTGCTTGTGGTGATACGACATTTTGTCTCTGTATTGTATGTTACGGTCTTTTGTTATCGAGTCTGTAAGTCCTGTCAAGTCTACAAAGTTGGTATGACGTGTTTTCTCTGTATTGTATGTATTAAAACTTTACATTTAATATACAATTTAGGCTTTAATAATTTGTTATATATAGTATACACATAATTATTAGATTGCATTTATTTAAAAAAGATTTGATTATTAGATTGCATTTATTAGATTTAATATACAATTTAGGCTTTAATTTTTCTTAAAAAATTATTAGTTCAGGTTTGATATAGAAATAATCTAAGTAATTGATAATATGTTGTCTACAAATCTGATTATTAATCATTTCTAAATGTTTTCTAACCATTTATATCTAAAAATCAGATTATTAATCATTTCTTCATGTTTTCTAACCATTTGTGTCTAAATAACCCGAACAACATGCCATATACTTGTATATAGACACGTATGCAAAGGCAATGTCATTTTATTGCCTATTATGCCGTCGATCGCCTAAAACCACTTGGAATGCCCTGCCAAAGTATAGATACCATGATTGCATATCGAGCAGCAAAGGCAAAGCTGATTTTAAGGAACCTTTGCTTTAGTTCATGCATCATCTTTTATCTTTTACGTTTTTAAACACACTGGCATTCTAAGTAAAGCAGAACAATTATATTTCTTAAACTGAGTTTCTATTTTTTTTCATGTCTAACTGGGATATAAGGTGTGGCCATAAGCATCAGTATCACTAATAAGAAGAAAATAACCAAAATTCTGATAAAGTATAAAATTTCAAAATTTGACAAATCAAAACAAACTCTTAAATAATAAGTCAAGAAGTCGAACACATACAAAAGAGAAATATTGATCATGGTGTTTTCACTTCCATGTTTATAAACTTGCGTATTTTTTTCTATTACATATCAAATTAGACTCTACATACAAAACATGGAATAGAAATAACCTTTAACATACCCTAAAAATACCTTACGAACTCACAATTTGTAAACTATGATTCAACCCCGAAACCGACCCTGAATCATTTAAGCATGGCGTCCTGTTTCTGAACTGTTTTAGCAGCCGCAACCATCGCTTATAATGGTTGTTTAAACACCATTAGCAGCCCCAAAACTACACCTAATTGCATGTTGTTGCTATTCCTTTTGTTGTTTTGTTATGGTACTCGTTACCCCTACTATCCAATGTTATTTGACCACTGTTTACAGCATCGAGGCACCACCCACGCAGCCTCAAACAACCCAAATCGCTGCTGCCCCAACACAAGGATTTGCTCCAGAAACCGTAGGACGCATGACAATGTGGTCTGGTTCGCTGCACTTTTATAACAAAGTCCTTATGTTAGTTTTTCAATTATAATTAAATCTCCTTTTACTACACCATTACCTATAGAGTAAACTCAATAGGAAGTATCTAATCGTTAATACGAACTCAAGTTACCAGAGACTATCATAAATAATCCTTGTGTAAATTTACCTGTTTAAATACGTTGATTTTTTTTGTCCAAATAAGCACCAAGCAATATCAAATCCATTCCACAATGACCATTTTTATGCACTTGATTTTTAAGTCCAGTTGAATGTAAAAACACATCTGCATCAACATCAACATCATCAAATAAAGTCTAAGTTTTTAGCACATGAATGAATAAATTTTCATTCAAAAAGTTCAAAATAATACACTTAACACTCCAATCAATTCTTAATGTTAAACTATGTTTATAATAATAATAAACCATGTTAAAGCTATATATGGGGTATGTCACTCAAAATTCAATAATCTCAGCATGTACCCTATGATAGAGATTCATTATCTCTATAACTTATCAGTTTATATTCTACAAACTCTTAGCGACCAATTGGGATGAATTTCATTTTAGAATGAACATAACTAAAAGGTTTAACTTTATCACAATTATAATTAGCTCATGATTAATAACAGTTTTAAAATCTAACCATTACCTTGAACCTAATGACTTTCATGCCAAGATCCAGGGATGTTTGGGATACTTAGCAGCAACCTTTCGTAAAATATCGTAGGAAAACCCAAACAGTGTTTCTGGCTTTGGTGCAGCCTTTCTTGCATTGTCAATGTCTGCAAAAAACCTAAATCAGAAAGGTTGGAAATAAAATTTGAAATCGGTAAATATAATAAACCTGCCACTTATGTAGATTCAGGCCATCCTCATTCATAATGATTTTTCCTAATGTTTTCTTTGCTTTTTAGGGGGAAGATGGGTGCTTCTCTCCATAGGGCATACAAAGCACAGATTATTGGCGGAAGCCCGCCACATTTAACATATAAAGTTTTTTTATATGTTAAATATGGCGGGCTGCCGCCAATAACCTGTGTTTTGTATGCCCTAGGAGAGAAGCACGTATGTTCCCCTTAAAAAGCAAAGAAAACATTTCATGGCTGATTTGATGTTTTTCGTTACTGAAAGGTCATTAGTCATGACTGTGTGATCATGCTTTACCTGAGAACAAATGCACCAAGTTAAGCTCAAGGTTTTTCAACTTGATCAAATGTCACTTATACCCTTTAATAAAGACCTTGTTCATTTTTTGCACGCCCTGTTCGTTTTTTTTTTAATGTTGAAACAACGTTAAAACCTAAAACCCTATGCTGAAGCGTCGTTTTTTGCACCTGATTGGGCCGAGGCGTCGCCTCAAAACGCTTCACGTGTTTTGACGCTTCAGAGCAAATAAAGCGTTTTGCCAAACGGTTAACGCTTTAAGCGCGCTTTTTTAAACTAAGTTTCCAACACAAGAAAACTACACAATTGTTTTATTTTATTTTTTACTATTTTCTTCTTTAGCACATTAAATGTAATATTTGAATGTGATAACAAAAGCAGTGTGACTTACAGGAAGTGACTCCCATATGGCTTCATCACTCAAATGTTCTTCATTTACTGGCAGTAACGCCTTGCACATTCTGTACACATTACAAATCTTGTTTTCAGATTATAGGGTTACTTATTTCAATATTCATTTACAAAATCACCCACAAATAAAACTAAAGCGACCTAATGGTCGGACCATCGGTTCCCCTTCAACAATCAGATTAACAAACTTAGAATGCTTGTACTCCAATTACTGTGTAGGTCTCAGTTGATATGGAAGCAACCATAACAGAGGATACTCAATGGTATTTAATGCTCGGACCATCGGTTCCCCTTCAACAATCAGATTAACAAACTTAGAATGCTTGTACTCCAATTACTGTGTAGGTCTCAGTTGATATGGAAGCAACCATAACAGAGGATACTCAATGGTATTTAATGCTCGGACCATCGGTTCCCCTTCAACAATCACTTGAGGTAAGCCTACAACAGGAACTTTATCTTATGAAAGTCAACTCAAGTTTATAATGTCGATGATACAATCAGTAGCTTAAAATTTTTAAGCATGTAATTGAGCATTCTTGTCAAACACAAAAAATGGTTCTTAAAGTTAACCAATATCCAAAAATGAGCATTCTTGTCTGCAAATCCAATAACATATTCCAAACATAAACCTAGGAACATAAATCCTAACCAACAATTAATCATCAAATTCTTTAATATAGTTTGAAGTGTCTTAGAGATAAAGGAAGTAAATCAGTTCGGTAAATAGAGTATTATAAAACCTCAAAGTAAGAAATCCCAAGTGTGGTTTTTGAAAAACATATATTAATAAACTTCATGAAGGCACTATGCAAGAACATATACAAATCATATAAAAGATTTGAAAATTTAGTCTTCATGTAAAACTCACAAGACACTTCACTGTTCTTTAACATTAACTCCAGTCTCTACTTCATTATTTTTTATAAGCGGTTCAAGATTACTAACCAATACCATGTGACTAAATCGTTCCTTGTCATCTTCTTTACTCATTGGCAGAAATAAATTAGACTTTAGGGACAAACTTGATGTGATCTTTGCCCCAGCTTCACTGTCATCGAAAGTAGAAATATTTTTAACAAAACAAACAGAAAATTTTAACGAAACAACACGTCATAGAAAGTAGAAAATTTTATATAAAACCAAAACTACTATGTAGAAATATTCTTAACGAAACAAACAGAAAATTTTCCTTTGTACCCACCTTCCGGTCAACTTCCACTGCTTGTCCTGCATCAAAATTAATATCAGAAAAGTCAATCTTTATTAAATAAACATGTAGCATGTTTGGGTTCCAAAATTATAATTAGGTCCATTGATGTCTTCATTAAAGCAACCAGTAGCAATCTTGGATAAAAGAAATTTACAATAAGGGCATTGTACCAACCAGTAGCAATCTTGGATAAAAGAAACTGGTAAAACTAAAATTGCAAAATTCTGAAAGCAGTGAAACTTTGAATATTCAATAATAAACCATAGTATTACAAAATTATGATTTTGAAAAATAATAAAAATTAAAAATTAAACATTACAATTAACACTTAATAGAATATCTCGTTCTCTCGCCTTCTTCCATGCAATTTCGTTTTTTGTTTTAATTTGTAGATCAGCTAGCATATCACAGGTCTTCTGATCCTGTTTCAGCAAATTTGTAATAAACTCTTCTGCTTTTTGTTTAAACTCTGTTGGAGTAGAAGAGGCAACTTCATCTAGCAGTGCAATGCTACTCCAGGTTTGCTTATAATATTTATCACTAACAATAGCAACTTTTTGGTTGAGTTCTTCAGCGTTTCTTTGTTCTTGGAGTGACCAGGTTGAAAATTCGATTTTAAGATCAGTGGTATCGGACCAGTGGTAGAAGGTTTTCCTTGCCATTTAGGAAGAATGTAAGTGTTTTTGGACGATTTGTTTTAGGATGAATGTTTTTTTTAAACTGAAATGTTGATGTTTTCAAGTAAAATAATAATGATGCTTTATAGTGTTTAAAATCTTTGATAGAGTAAATGAAGAGACATCTCCTAATTATGATAACCTTTTTTTGAAGGTTTCAATTTTGTTCCTTGGTTTTCTACATATTTAATTTTACTTGTTTTCCCATGAAAACTCATTTTTCAAAGGTTTTGCATTAAAATGCTTAATAGGATAACTGAACAGGCAATTCCCATATACACGTTTTTTACTCTTAAATCATTAAATGTACATGGTTTTTAAATATAAATGTTAATTTAATGTTTGCATTTAAAGCTGACCTTTGGCATGTTACATATAGTATATAATAGCATTGCCAATAATTTTTTTTTCATCAAAACAGATTCATTCAGTGAAACAAAAGTGCAACTATTATTGTTTTGCCTTAGTTCTTATAAATATATTAAAATGGAGTCGTATACTTCTGCAAAATTTGACGATTTCAAGCAACGCTTTATTAAACAAATCGAAGACCAAGTTTTGGCTGATAGGTCTACTCTTCAAGAGTTGAAGAGGTGTTTTAACGGACTGGAACTTGGTCTGCTGACAAGAGACCAAGTTTCGAGGGACTTGAGGGCAATGCCGACTACTTCCGTTCGTGACCTGTGTGTTGCGAGTAATATAGAATGTGGAGAAAGAGATCTGGAGTTCATGAGAAAGATCAATGAGATACACCGAGAGGTTCAGTGCTCCATGGAGTTGAAGTTAAAGTTCCTTGATTCTTGCAATTAGAGTTAGATGTCTCTGATTAGTTTTATTTTTTATATGTAATTGCTACTTTCTTAATACTTCATATTTTATAAGTATTTTTTTATCACAGTTTAGTTTTACATCTTTTCATGAGTTTGAAGATAAAGAGACGGTGTTCCATTTTGGATAAATTAGAAAATATTTCATCTAAATTTTTTTCTTAACATTGTTGTTTGGTACCATGGATGATCTGTTTAATGTTCATTTATGTGCTGACTTTAACAATTTTGGAAGCGAAACAGTTTCAACAAACACGGGTAACTTTTTCCTTAATTTTAATTAAATTAAGATTATTTGGTACTTGTAGATATTCTAGGGCTAAAGTCGAAAGCTACATTAGGGACAACAGCACTCAATATGGTACTCTTACAGACTCAAGTGTAGTTGTTTGATCAATTGATTCTAATGTTTTATTAGCATTTTATTGATTCTTTGTTAGTTACATTTGATGGTGATCATAGAAATAGTTAAGATCTATGAAAAACTTCAATTCAACGAAAGTTAAGTACCTTTTCAAGCTGATGTATAAAATTGCTTCTACAAACTTCAATTCGATTATACCTCGGTCACACAGCCACCACAACTTCCGGTCGTTCCCAGCTCTCCTGCAGAATCAAAACTTAATTAGGCATTTAATCAAAAACTTGATGAACACAATTCAAAGAACAATTCTGCCTTGTCCTGTATCTGACCATGATGTGCACATTATACAAGATTAACTACTTACATGACAGTTAATTTATACAAGATTGTTTGGTAGTTGTATATATTCTAGGGCTAAAGTCGAAAGGTCCATTGGTGGCAGCAGCACTCAATATGCTAGTCTTATAGACTCAAGTTTATATCTAATATATGTTCGTTTATTTAACAACATATTTTGATAACAAACGAAGGTGAACACGAAAATAATTTTATAGCCCTGAGATTAGAAAAAGACGTATAACAGGCAAGAAAGTAATTTTATGAAGCCATGTTGAGGTAAAATGAGAAAAACAACCGTGTAGTCATTTAAGATGATTTTCGTCCAAATTTACAGCAAAAAGATGACAATAAAAACCCTAATGAAGGCTACCTTCAACCTAAATAATCCTAGAAATCAACCTAAAACAGTCTACAACACCCAAAAGTTAGAGTTTATACTATGCGGCTTGCTTAAAAAAGCCCTCGGAAACACACAAATAGATTCAAACTGAAACTAAGTTACAACATAGCAATGTTGAACTTCTACTCTAATCACATTGTTTTACACCATGAATGACAATATAAAGTTTATGCTTAAGATACATACCAGAAGTCTTTACGATAGAACAACCATTAGTTGTTGGAAACATGAAGCTTTGACCTATCAAAAAGTTTAATGGTTGTTTTGGTATCTCCAATGGCCTAACTACACTTTCAAGCCATTCAATAGCTTTAAACCTTGTCATAGCTACAAAAAATGAAAAAAAAATCAAATAATCAACAACGTTTCTATTGTTTTGTTAGAAAGAATTTGAAGGCAAAATTTAAAATTATACCTGCTCCTTGGACTTTCCTTGAAGGTAGAGTAACACTAAACAATACCGTTTCAAACTTTAGCGAAAACAACACTAAAGGATACCGTTTCGTAATTATGACATCAGCGAGGACTACATAGCATACCTGAGAAGTTGACACGTAGCCAATTCTATGTCATTATCTAAGCTCCCTTAATAGATAACATCATGTTCAAGATAACCTCTTTCGTGTTCATGTGAGCAAGAAGAGAGAAAGACACAAAGGATGTGTCAAACACAGTTCACATGATAGGGATTTGACACCTGAACCTGTATCATCTGAACTATGTTTCACACCTCCTTTGTGTCTTCCTCTCTTCTTGCTCACATGAACACGAAAGAGCTTATCTTGAACATGAGTAATGACACAGCTGTCTTCTACCTCTATCGCTAGATTCAAAGGGCAAATATGGTCAAAATCAACAAACACAAGATTAATAATATTTAATGTTTTGAATGTGATGGTTCATACCTTTAAGATGAAATCGAAGTTGGTGAACAGTCTTACATCAGATGCAATGTACCTACGCAAGAGACATCAATTAGTTTGAGCAAATAGAAAGGATCTTTAAATTACCTAAATACTTAATTTCATGACCTAAACTCTACGCAATTTAAATTATCAACAATTTTCATCATCAATTTTAAAATAGAGATCTTGTACCTGATAGAAGACAGTTGACTGTAGAGCTATATGAAAACACTACATGTAATGAAAAACCCCAAATTAGAACCCTAATTTCTAAAATACAGAAAATTACCGCAAATAAAGCTTTTAAACAAAGCAAACTTCAAAGTAAAATAAAACACCACATGCAATAAATAAATTTCAACCAAAATCAACCAAATCACAACAAAATTACATAATCCTGAACTAAACCAATCTGACAATTAAACAACTCCTCTTAACAGTTTTAATAATAATAGATTGCAGCAATATAATATAATATTTACCGTAGGAAAGTATTGGCAGCCCAATCATCAATGTTCGTTTCATCGTCACTTCTTTCTTCTTCGTTCTCGGATCTTTAGCAGGCTGCACAACAATTACCATAGCTTTACCTATACAATAATCTATGGGCATATTAAAAATCAAATCTTTTTAACCCCAAATCGAAAAACATCCAAAACACGATGCAAAACCAATAAACTTATGATTGGTTTAGCAATCGTTGATAAGAAGATCTAAAATCACCAATTCTATTAACACGATGGTCAAACACCAAGATTTATCATAAAAAGAACAAAAGGTTTAATTTTTTCTATCTTTTCAGTCAATACAAAGAACATAACAAAAGGCACAATTCATTTACAGAAAACCAAAATTACCTGCCCACATGACAACCCCACCAGCATTTTCAATTCTCCCCCTTTCATCACTTATATTTGGTTTTTGTCACTGTAGTTGAAGCAATAGAACCATCATCACTCGAGTTATCCTTTTCATACTCCAAGTCAGTTCTTTGATGGTTGCCATTTTTCCTCTGAAACTTGAGAAACCACAACTCAATCTTCCATCTTCAGTGCCAATACAAAGCCAAAAAAGTGTTACAATGAAGCATACAAATCATATATAAACATTTGATCAAACCCATCTTCAACAAAACAAACTTATCAACCGGAAAAGGAACAGATGATAGATATAGTACAAATCATATATAACTATTAAGTTAGGTTTAAACCACAAAAACCCTAACTTATCAACTGGAATCAGAATATAACAACAAAAGTGTAACAACATTAACGAAGAATTTCACATTATAGATGAAAGTATGAAAACCTAATCTTCAAACTGTATAGTGAACTATCAAACTTATGAATAAATTAACAAAAATCAAGTGAAAGCTGGAAATGAAACATATGATAAGTTATGGTTTTTGTGGTTTAAACCCTAATTACTCGAAAATGTGACTTGATTTGAACATAGACTTACCTCATCTGCTGAAACGGAGATCTCGTTAGCTTTTTCATCGGCTTCTTGACGGATGAACTGGACCTCATCTGCTGAAACGGAGACCTCATCTGCTGAAACGAAGATGTTATTCGGAGTTGAAGAGAGAGAGAGAGAGAGAGGTGTGATGGTTTTAAATTTTGAAAATGAACTATATTAGAAAGAGGGATTGAAATTATGATTTGAAATTTGAAAATGGCTCCAAATTCAATGAAGGGATTGAAATTATGTATTAAATAAATGAAATGAATTTTAAAATCTGAATTATGATGTCATATTAAAATCGGATTTATGATGTCATCGAATCCTATGTGACATACCTAATATCATGACACGTAAGCAAAGTGAGGTCAGCTTCTAAGCTCCTTTTATAGATAGTATAGATTCTTTCCCTTTCCCTAATTTTAAAAACTCATCAATAATCCGCAGATCACAAGTTATTGGCGACACTTCCATTTACAAAACATAAAACCAGATAATCGAAGTAGCCCATTTTACAATCAAACACACAAAGGGAATATAAATGATTTAAGGTTGGTAGTGGTCATCTCAAGATGAACCGCTCAGATAATGGGCTGCAACCTCCTTATCATTATCATGGGCAAATAATGCTTCAGCAACACTATTGGCTCCAAATCCTATTTCTCGCAACACCGTGTAGCCATTCACAAATTCCCTAACCTATAAAATTATAGCAAAACCATAATATCCTTTGTCAATCACACAAGATCTCATCATACATTCACCAACATTAACAACTGTCAATTTCTACTCGTATACCTAAAAGCGGGTTCATCAGCAAACGGCCAGATGGAGGCGGTGGTGTGGTGGTTAGATCAGGAGCTAGATGGAGGCGGTGGTGTGGCAGATTTGGTGGTGGTGATAGGGGTGGGGGTTTGTTAGAGAGAGAGAGAAAGATAGAGATGGGTTGGAGAGAGGGGGTGGTTATGGTGGTGACGGTGATGGTAAAGAAGAAAGGGAAATGAGAAGGGAAAGAATGAAAATGTAAGAGATGTAGTGTTTTGAAAATTAGGTTTTACATTTTTTTTTCTGATTAAGTTGGTAAAAGACTAAATTGCCCTTTACTGATTAGACCTAATTGAAATTTTTAACAAGGTTAGAGCTAAAGGACGTAGGGTGTGATAAGTTTTCAAAATAAATGATTGCGACTGTAATTATTGAAGTTAAAGGTAATTTACCCTAACTTTTCAAAAAAACTTTGAAAAGCTAAGCCAAACAGCCTCCCAATTTAAAAAAAAAAAGGAAAATCCGAAGGCCGAAAATATCCAATTAGGGTTTTTGTCTGTTCTGGGACGCAGCGGCTAACTTCGTCGTCACTGGTCTTATCTGATGATCAACGTTGCAGAAGCAAAGCATCTTGTTAGCTAGTTGATTTTGACATTGTTTTTAAGTGTGGCGTTGAGACGCCATCTTGCTCTACGCCTTAAATCATCCATTGCACGCACAAGGTACACTCTGAGCGACCTACCTCTATTATTAGATCAACAACTTCCTTCACTTGGCAAAATTTCAAGTTACACTTGCATGCTATATCTGCAAAGTAGTCAAGTTTAATTTCGCCCTGTGCTAATATAAAATCTACAACATTGCCTTGGGCTTGAACCACCAGCGTCAACTAGCCTAGACCAGCTAAAAGTGACAGCAGGTTTACTTACACACACTCTACCCTTTGGCTGTAACTATCTAGGTTTATTCATTAATTGTTTTGCATCATCACAAACATTCGAGTTACATGTTGATATTCTTATGCAAGACTTCCACAAAAATATATTTACTTTCTACATGTAGTGAGATTATCAGTAAATGGGGTTTTGCCTCAATACAATATGGGTTGTGTTCACCTCATACTGCCAGCCACACTTTGTTTATTAATTTTAATATTATCTCTCGTTTTACAGTTTCTGTCAAATTACTAGCGAGATGGCAGATACCGACAGTGGGAGGAGCTTCAAGAGGCGGGACCAGCTTTTAGAAATGGAACACCAAGTAAGAAAATGGTGGGACGAAAGTCACGTTTTCAACGCTGAAGCTAAGGACCAACCTCCCAAAGAAGCCCAAAAGTTTTTTGGCACCTTCCCCTTTCCATACATGAACGGATATTTGCACTTAGGCCACGCCTTTTCCCTCTCCAAGCTCGAATTCGCCGCTGCCTATCACAGGTTGACCGGCGCAAATGTCCTTTTACCCTTTGGCTTCCACTGTACCGGAATGCCAATTAAAGCATCTGCTGACAAACTTCGAAGGGAGATCGAAAAATTCGGTAATCCACCTGTTTTTCCGTCAGTGGAAACCGAGGAGGCGGTCGTTGAACAAAAACCCAAACCTAATGAAGGAAACAACCCGGAAAATTTCAAGGGTAAAAAGTCAAAAGCAGCATCGAAAACCGGTAGGGAGACTTACCAGTGGAAGATAATGCGCGGTTATGGTTTATCTGACGCTGAGATTGCGACATTTCAAGATCCGGTTCAATGGCTTCGGTTTTTTCCTCCTTTGGTTGTTGAAGACCTCAAAGCTTTCGGATTGGGTGCTGACTGGAGGAGGTCGTTTATCACAACAGACGTCAACCCGTTTTTCGACAAGTTTGTGCGGTGGCAGATGCGAAAGTTGAAGTCGTTTGGGAAGATCGTTAAAGATTTACGACACACAATTTATTCGCCTCTGGATGGACAGCCTTGTGCGGATCATGATCGCGCGTCAGGCGAAGGCGTTATCCCGCAGGAGTATACCCTCATTAAGATGGAGGTCGTCCCACCGTTCCCTGCCAAATTCGCACATTTAGAAGGCAAGAAAGTGTTTCTCGCTGCTGCAACGTTGAGGCCCGAAACAATGTACGGCCAAACAAATTCTTGGGTTTTGCCCGACGGCAAATACGGAGCCTTTGAGATCAATGAATCAGAAGTCTTTATTTTAACCGAGCATGCTGCTAGGAATCTGGCGTATCAGAGACTGTCTCGTGTTCATGAAAAGGCTACGTGTCTGGTCGAGTTGACTGGTCAAGATCTTATCGGGTTACCCCTTCGATCCCCGCTTTCTTTCAATGAAATTATATACTGTCTTCCCATGCTCTCGGTTCTCACCGATAAAGGTACTGGGATCGTTACCAGTGTTCCCAGTGATTCCCCCGACGATTTCATGGCATTGCAGGTAATATTTTTTGTTTGTTCAGTTATGTAATGATTTTAGAACCCTAACATTGAACTCAATTGCATTGCAGGATTTGAAAGCAAAAGCACCTTTTAGGGCTAAATTCGGAGTAAAAGACGAGTGGGTATTGCCTTTTGAGGTCATCCCAATCATCAGCCATCCTGAATTCGGCGACAAATCTGCTGAAAAAATATGCACCGACATGAAGATCAAGAGCCAAAACGAGAGAGAAAAACTCGATGCCGCTAAGAAGGTAATCTACAAAGGCGGTTTCTACGAGGGAACCATGATCGCCGGCGAATACGCCGGAATGCGTGTTCAGGACGCTAAAAACTTAATCCGAAACAAGCTTTTAGAACTCAATCAAGCTGTTGTATACAGTGAACCCGAGAAGAAAGTCATGTCAAGATCAGGTGACGAGTGCGTTGTCGCGCTAACCGACCAATGGTATCTAACCTATGGTGAATCCAGCTGGCGAGAAGCTGTGGAAAAGTGCTTAGCCAATATGAATTTATACTCTGACGAGACCCGACATGGGTTCGAGCATACGCTGAGCTGGCTGAATCAATGGGCTTGTTCTAGAAGTTTCGGTCTCGGGACGCGTATTCCGTGGGATGAGGAGTTTCTAGTTGAATCGTTATCTGATTCCACCATCTACATGGCGTATTACACAGTCTGTCATCTGTTATAGAAAGGGGAATTATTCGGTGCCGACACGTCTGCGGTAAAACCCGAGCTGCTTACTGACAACGTTTGGGATTACTTATTTCTTTCCGGCCCGGAACCGAAATCTTCTGATATTTCATCGACCCTTCTTAAAAAGATGAAGCAGGAGTTTGAATATTGGTATCCCGTTGACCTACGTGTCTCCGGTAAGGATCTTATTCAGAACCATCTCACGTTTAGTATTTATAACCACACTGCGATATTTCCCGAAAGACACTGGCCTCGTGGGTTTAGATGTAACGGTCACATTATGTTGAATTCCGAGAAAATGTCCAAGTCAACCGGGAATTTCCGGACGTTGAAACAAGCTATCGAGGAGTTCTCAGCGGATGCCACTAGATTCTCGCTTGCGGATGCCGGTGACGGGATGGACGATGCGAATTTCGTATTTGAAACGGCGAATGCCGCGATTTTACGACTTACGAAGGAGCGCGTGTGGATGGAGGAAGTTCTTGCTGCTGAGTCATCGTTAAGAGTGGGCCCATCTTCTAGTTATGCTGATCGTGTATTTGCTAATGAGATGAACTTTGCGATTAAAATGACGGAGAAGAACTACGGTGATTACTTGTTTCGTGAAGCGCTTAAAAGCGGGTTTTATGACCTGCAAGCTGCGAGGGATGAATATAGGTTTTCTTGTGGGTCGAGTGGGATGAATCGTGATCTTTTGTGGCGGTTTATGGATATTCAAACGCGGCTTATTGCTCCTATTTGTCCCCATTATTCTGAATATGTATGGAGGATACTTTTGAAGAAAGAAGGGTTTGTGATCAAAGCTTGATGGCCCAAAGCTGAAAACCCTGATCTTACCCTTCAAAAGGCTAACAGATACTTGCAGGACTCTATTACCAATTTCAGGTTCACCACAACTTGCTTAAAATATGATACACACACACACACACA
The DNA here is from genome assembly GCA_030545235.1 of Helianthus tuberosus. NCBI lineage: Eukaryota > Viridiplantae > Streptophyta > Magnoliopsida > Asterales > Asteraceae > Helianthus > Helianthus tuberosus. Next base: position 101,027,468 of record CM060412.1, on the reverse strand, counting down.
CAGGGGAGAGTTCTTTGGGGAACACTAAAAAAGTGGGGAACCGGGGAACACTTTTAAAAATTCAACTTAACATGTTAAAAATCAACTTTTTCTAAAAAAAATTGGCGCTTTTCCTTATGAATACATGTAGAAACATTTTTAATAAAATAAATAAAAAACTAAAAAATATAAAAAGATGTTTAAAAAACAGTTTAAAAAAATTTATCTTACAAAATTAACTTAACATGTTAAAAATCGATTTTTTTTTTAATTTTTTTCAGCGCTTTTCCTTATAAAAATGGGTAGAAACGATTCCAATAAAAAATCATTTTTGTAAAAAAAAAAAAAAACCTTTTTTATCTGTTTTTTTTATATTTTTAGTTTTTGATTTTTTTTAATTAAAAATGCTTCTAAAAGTAATATACAAAGATAAGTGCTGAAAAAAATTTGATTTTTAACATGTTAAGTTAAATTGTTAAGAGTGTTCCCCGGTTCCCCACTTTTTTAGTGTTCCCCAATGAACCTCACACTATATATATATATATATATATATATATAGGGTAGGGATTCTAAGAGAAGTCCACCCTATTTGAGAAACTTGAGAAGCATTCTGGACCACACATTTTCCTAAGCTTTTCGTAATATACACATACGTATAGTTTAAAATTGACTATATACATATATGTATATTGTCATATCCTGAATTATACGCATATGTATATAGTCAATTTTAAACTATACGTATGTGTATATTACGAAAAGCTTAGAGAAAATGTGTGGTCCAGAATGCTTCTCAAGTTTCTCAATTAGCCTAGTGTTTCTCACAAGATCCTACCCCTATATATATATATATATCTATATATATATCATAGTTATTGATAGCGTTATAATGCATAATTACGCACGTTATAAAAAAAATAAAACCCGCATGCCATCAAACATGAAAATTACGCATGTTAAACTCAAAATTGTGCATGGGTTGTTCCAAACCCTAATTACGCATGTTATATACATAACACACACGTTATAAAAATGTAAGAAATGGGACGCGTCTCAATCTCCTGCTCGCGTATGCAACGCACGATAAGCACTATTGTAGTTTACACTTTCTCTTTCTCTCTCTCTCTCTCTCTCTCTATATATATATATATATAAGGGGAGAGGGATCTATGTAGAACACTGGATATTGTGAAAAACGAAGAAAAAATTGATTTTTTTTAATCTTAATCTTTTTTATAAAAGAAAATGATAGAAATGCAGTGTTTATTTCTCTCTTCTGAAACTAAGAAAAATACAAACAAATTTCATTTACCCATGTGTAGGTAAACAGTTAAAAATTTAAAAACACATGACAGAATTAGTTTGATAGTTTTTATCTGCATAAACATACACATTTGTATGTAAAAAGTACGAAATTCAAAAAATATGAACTATTGATCAACAAATCAAACGATGTAGATAATTTAGTGTTTTGCAATGAACCTCGCCCTATTTTGTAATGCCTATGTTTATGTTTTTGAAGTTGATTATTACTTTCAGGAAGCTTCTTTCAAAGCAGGCTTCTGGTGGTTCAAAGAAAGGTAGCAATATTAAAGGTAGCATTCAAAGCAAACCAACCACCGGTCTTATATTCGTGAACGAACAATACGATAGTTGGAAAAGAGAGTGTTTAAACATCTTACGAGGCAAATTCGACAATGAAAACCGAAAGTTCGCACCAGACCAGGAGATACTGCAAGCACTGCAGCAGAGTGCAGTAGGCCAGGAAGGAAACTTCAAGCAAATACAGAAGCTATGCATGCCGTTTTTGAGATTTAAGAAGGATGAGGTGATGACACTTGGTGTTCAAGCATTGGATCTAAGGCTGCCGTTTGGTGAAATTGAGGTTTTGGAAGAGAATCTAGAGCTGATTAAGAGACAGATAGGCCTTGAACATGTTGAAATTTTGTCGGCTACTGATTCAGATGCTGTTGTTAAGGCGGGCCGACATGCTTCAATACTGAAACAAACTCCTCCTTCACCGGGATCTCCGACATCTATTTTCTTGACCAAGGATGGTATGTTATATTTTTAATTATTTATTTAAGATACAAAAAGATTATTTGTTAAGATAATCTAATTCTTTGAATTAAAATAGTTAAGAGGACGTATGCATTAAAGTAGACTTTAGACGACTTTCAACCTATGTGACGCGTTTCTCTTTTAGCTATTTTTATTTGACCCGTTTTAAAACACATGTTAAGTTGACTATTCACAGGTTGTTTGAAATTGGCTCATCTACCTTTTCTTAAATGTTTTAGATTATCCTTGGTTTGGATTTCGGGATAAACCAATTGGTTACCATTTACTAACATCTATGTTCTTTTTTATTTACATGTGGCAGCAAGAATGTTTCGGTTGCATACTTGAATCACATATATGTATAAGTTACACTATCTTAGTCCAATTGATCTGGAATTCACTTATCCGAGCGTCCTATAATTGATATTGCGTGAAACTGAGAATCTTAGTATGTGATTATTAGTTTTGTTGAAAACATGTGGAAGAACTCGTTGATTATTGCTAATGAGATGTAGTAAAGGTGTTAGTTTTTTTGTTTTGTTTTGTTTTGTTTATTTATTTACTGCCATTAACTTTTAATTGTTGTTGATGTTTTTGGTTAGATTTAGCTTGAAGATCTGTAATTAAAAGAATGGATAAGAGTATTGGAATCTGCTGGTCAAAATGGAGGCAGCAAAGGTACAAGAATGCAGTTAGATGAAGAAGCCATTTTTCTGCTTCATTGTTGTTTGTTTTTGTTTGTTTTTTTTTTTTTAATACCAACTTTTTGTACTGAAGATGGAGGTGGGCCTGGCATGTCAATTCTTCATGTCATGTTTGTGGATCTTGAATATTTTCTGCTGTTTTTAGCTACATTTGTGGTCAATTTTACTGCTTTTTACGTTTTTCAAAGTTATTACCAATCATGTTATTAAATATACTAATTTTAAATTTATAGTTTGTATTAGAATACAGTGCGAGAAAGAGAATAGTATAATGGTTTCTTTGTAAAATGTCGTAGCCAGTGACAAAGTGTCAAGCAGAAGAGTTAAGGGATCTCAAAGAGCTTTATTCTAATAACTTTCCGTATCCGATACTCGTTTTTATGTGTAACAAAAAAAGATTGATCCGATTTATCTATCTATTATAATAAAAGAAATCAATGGGAGGACACATGTTATTTATTGAAGCCATATGTTTTTTATAGATAACTAATTAATATCAATTAAAAGATAATTATAAATTAAATTTAATATAAATTTAAACAATTCGTATAGGAGATAATCTAATATTTTAAAATATTTATGTTTTGGTCAAAAATTACCGAAGTAATTAAGTGATCAAATTAGTTAAGTGAGGTAGTGTGCTAGAAATGAGTGTCGAAAATATGTTAATCAAGTTAATTTGTAAAAACAGTTTCAGGATACGGCTCAGGATATAGAGCTGTATCTAAGATCAAACAATGAGCAAAAGTAAAGTAAACGACACAGGATGTACGAGGAAAGCCCTTGATCAATCTAGATCGCCGGCATAAAACCTCGGGAGCTGACAATCGCAGCTGCCTAGTTCTTCTATTGCTTCAAAAATCAGGATACAATGCAAGATGTGGTACGGATCGACTAAGTGTTACAACGAAACTTGGATACAAGTGTGGTGTTTGCAATGAGCTAGAGAGTGTAAGTGTATGAGAGTGTTAGTGAAAAATCGTGTGTTCTAAGCTGATCCGCCCTCATCTATTTATAGTAAAGATAAAATAACTAACTAGCCTAAACTTGCGGGATCCACCGAATATTCCTTCTTCGAACGTTGTAGACCTGGTCTTTCGGGCTCAACGTCTCTTTCTCAACAAATTCGTCCGAGTCTTGAGGAGAAGAAGTCTTCTTGACCGTTAGCAAGTCTCAGCCCTTAACCTGCACGTGGTTAATTCAATAAGCCTCAGGATATCGCCCAAGATGTTAGCAATATCCTCTTCCAGCATCCTGGTCACAAATGAACAAACATAGGCAGGATATTGGTCAGGATATATACGATAAGAAAATGACCCCTAACAATTGTCCCCAAATATATCGGTTGGTATACCAATCCAACGGATATATTTCAAAAATCTTATCCCACAACTCAAGGCATTTAAAACGAAGCGACGGTCAAAATCACATCGTAACTTCCAACGCGTTTTTTACTCAATGGAGATCCACGATGCCCCTATATCTTCTCTTTTCTTGTTTGAAAAGCAGATATCTTCAATAGAGCCTTCAGGTAATTCTCCATTTCTGATTTTCTTCCCGTCAATTTACTTCATCTTTCTAGCAATGGCCGCCGAGACCTTCACCCAGCAGAATCTTCTTAAAAATCCCGAGAAGGAGATCTGCGCTTTTGACAACGCAGACATTGCAGCTTTAAGAGCCTCCGGCGCTTTCCCCGACAGCACAGTCTTTAGGCCATTCGATCGGTCAATCCGATCGGATGTTTCTTCTACCGAATGGATCTGTTTTCCAGCATATCCTTTTTCACTAGGTCTTCGATACCCTTTTCCTGAATTCATGATGCAATTCTTTCGTATTACTGGCATCTCTTTTGCTCAAACCATGCCCATGGTTTGGAGAGTACTAATTGTACTCAACCAAATCAAAAACCTCCATTGCTCTGACCTCTGCATCGAGGATTTACCTATTGCTTATCGCCTCCGATCCCATGGCTCTAGCCGGTTCTTGCTTTTTTCAACCTCTAGCAAACCCCTGATTCTCAAAGCTACCAAAAACGAAAACGGATGGCAACGCAAATTCTTCTTTGTCAAACGAGATTCCATTGCTGAGGGTGCCAACCTTCCGGTGGAGTGGTTAACCACCGGTAGGATCATAAATATCCTCATAGACGATTTGATTGTTATCCTCTATTAATATTCTTCTTTTTGATCTTTATGCAGTGAACTTCAAGGAAGTTGCTCCTCCTACCGCTGAGTCAGAAGAGAGAATCAATACCGTTTACCGGTTACCTGCAATAGACAGGACTTTTACCACACACGTCCCGAGTTCAAGTCAGTACTCATCATCCGAGATGTCTGGTAAGAATTCCTTCCAAAATAATTAGTCAAAACAATATAATGATAAAGAGTAAAACTTTTCCCTTTACGCAGCACCAGCTAAGATCCCTGAAGTCTTTGATCTTGACGAACTGGATAGCTATTCTGACCAGATCCAAGTCAAGAAAGAACCTGGCTCCAAGACCACTGCTACATCCAAACCCAGCAGCTCTAAAGCCATCATCATTCCCAAACCTTCACCGGCTACCAAGCCCCGGAGTTCAAGTTTCCGCAAAAGGAAAGAACCCGATTCCCCTGTCATTTCTGACACCTTTCCTTATGAAAAGCACGGGTTCATTGAAGCCAGTGGTTTTATGACTTCTTTTCTTAACCAGGTTAGTATCTTCATATCATATCCTGCAATTTAGACTATTTTCAAAGATTTAATAATATTAATCCCTGTCCTCTTACCTTTGTAGGGTCTTGAGCGTTTGGTTCACTTATATCAAGAATCCTGCAAGCTTAACAAAACACTTGAATCTAAGCTAAAGGAAGCAGAAATCACAATCTCTGACCAAGGTATGATCGCGGCCGCCAAGTCTCGTCATTACGAGGAGAAATACAAAGCTATGACCCAAGAACACCAAGTTGCTCTCCACAAAGCTGCTCTTCAAGCCCAAGCCGATCTGGAAGCTGCCCATGTGCAGTACGAACGGGATATGGTCAGTTACCGAGAAAGCCTCAAAAGTTCCGTCGTCATTTCTCTTCTCCAGGCTAGGTTGAAGATGGCTCACGAAGCCAAAACATTAGGCTTCGAATGCCCTTCTTGGGATGTTGGTGCTTGGGAGACCAAGCTGAAGAATCTTGGCGGTACCTCTTCCAAATCAACTGCCGATGAACCTTCTAAAGCAGTTGAAAAGGCAATCGATGCTGACAAGGATGCTGAGGTGGATCCCAAGATGGATGTTGCTGAAACCGCTATGGACCAAGAAGGCACTACCCCCTAGAGCTTATTTTCATTCGAACAATTTTATGTCTTTATGAACAATTTTCATTTCTGTCTCTAAACAATTTGATAACCGAAGGCGGATGGGTCCTGGGTTTCAGGATGAAACCTTCGGTTATCAACCAGTATTGATTGTTTTAAGAATAATTTCATCTTTTGACTTATTTTCTGTTTCCTTGCATTACTTAGCGTGAGTCTATTTTTTTTATAAAGATTTTGTACTGGTATCCTATAAAATATCCTGATCAGTATACTCAGCAACATACTGCAAAAGCCTTTTATTAGATAGATTTTCCAAACGTTCCTTCAACTTTGTAAAAATTTCTTTAGAAAGTAAAAAATAGTCTATCTTTTCAAAACTGAGTTTTGATAATATTTAAATGATTAAGGTTCCAAACCAATACTAGTTTCAAACATCCTAATCACATATCCTTAAAAGGACTTTGAGGATATATATCAGAATACTTAACATAATGTCACCAAAAACCTAAACGAGGCTTATAAAGGAAAGATCATACCAGAAATAGGACATAAACCTATTACCAAACTTCAATCCCTTTGCAACTCTTCCAGTGAAGATGTCCCCTGTGCAAGGTACTTAGTGCATTAGTCGCAAACTTCATCCTTTTAGCTTTACACCATCACCTTGGTGGGAATGTCCCCTGTATACAATGCCTTCAAGTATCTTAGAAATCTACTTAATGTCAGTTTCCATTGCATAAGAGATTTTTTTTTACGTCCCAAGGGTAAAACCCAAGGATGTACTGGAGATAAATCCCTTATAACCTGGGGAAAATCCCAACTTTTCATGCGCTACAGGCGGGAGTGTATAAACTCCAAGACTTAGAAAGGTGAAAACCTTTAAACCTTAGAGAGTATGAAAATACCCTTTCGTGAGAGAGGGTGATCAATCCTCATATACCTTTAGGATTCAGGATATAGCCAACAGTAACGAAATTGTCAGCCACTTTTACATGGACTGGTCCCGCCACCTTGAACTATCCCTGAATAACTTGCGCTCCAGGCGGGGTGTTTAAACCCAATTCCGAAGAAAGGTGAATACCTTTAAACCTGTGAAGGGATCAGTATCCCTTAAACGTAAGAGAGGGGGCCAATCCTCTAATCTTCTGAGTTATCCTGAGTGCATATCCTGGAGCTATATCCTGAAACATATCTTGCAAAACAATTGTAAACTAAGGTGGGTGTTAGCCTGGCTAACACCCCTCCGATGCTTAAGTCAGTATTGAGTTTCAAAGAATTAATTAAACCAAAACATATTTAAAAAAGATAGAATTCATACCATTCTGAGTTAGAAATTGAATTCTAAACTCACTTGAAATAGAGCTTAAGGTGTATAGCATTCCAAGATCTCGGTAGCATATCCCCCTCCATATTCTTGAGTCTGTATGCTCCTTTCCCTGCTTCTGATTCAATTTCATATGGTCCTTCCCATTTTGGAGCTAATTTGCCATCGGCAGGATTAGTAGTATTTTGAAAAGCCTTTCTTAACACCCAATCTCCAACCTTAAATCTTCTGGTTCTAATATTCTTGTTATATGCCCTGGATATTCTCTGTTGATATGCTGCCATCCTTAGCCTTGCCGCATCTCTCTTTTCATATATAGTGTCTAAATTCTGACTCAAGGCTTCAGGATTCTTCTCAGGATCACTTAAGACAGATCTTGCAGTAGGTATCGTCATTTCCGTTGGAATCACTGCTTCTGCTCCAAACACCAAGGAAAATGGGGTTTGGCCTGTTGCATTCTTTACCGTTGTCCTATCAGCCCATAAAACAAAGGGTAATTCTTCTGCCCATCTTCCTTTTTTGGCTCCAAGCCTTTTCTTTAAGTTATTAAGAATTATCTTGTTTGAGGATTCTGCTTGTCCATTTGCTTGAGGATGTACCGGAGTAGATGTGATCATTTTAATCCCCCAACTCTTGCAAAAGTCTGTAGTCCTCCTGCTTATGAACTGAGAACCATTATCACAGATTATCTCAGCTGGTACTCCGAATCTGGTCAGGATATTCCTCTTTATGAAGGATACTACTTCTTGGTCTCTAACTTGAACAAATGCTTCCGCTTCAACCCACTTAGAGAAATAATCTGTCATTGCTAGCATAAAGACTTTTCCTCCCGGAGCTTTCGGTAGTTTTCCCACTATATCCATACCCCACTTCATAAATGGCCAAGGGGAAACAATAGGATACAATGGTTCAGCAGGTTGATGCAGTATGTTACTATGTCTTTGACATGCGTCACATCTTTGAGCATATTCTGCGGCATCTTTTCTCATTGTTGGCCAATAATATCCTGTTCTTAATACTTTTGAGAATAACGACCTGCCCCCAGCATGGTTACCACAATCCCCTTCATGTATATCCTGAAGTACTTCCTTGGCTTCAGGATCCTCCAAGCACCTCAAATACGGTCCTGCAAGAGATTTCTTGTATAAAATATTATCTATAATAGTGAATCGTGATACCTTCATCCTAAATGCCTTAGGATTTTCATTTCCAGGAATGTGTCATTCTTTGAGATATTTTATGATTGGAGCCGTCCAGGATTTAGGATCCTCTTCAGGATGTTCTACTCCAGGATCCTGAATACCAGCTACTTCTTTATCCTGAGGATTCGTTGCAGGATATAAGACATGTAATATTGGTATTTGCGTCCCTTCAGGTATCTTGATCGATGATCCCAAATTTGCTAAGGCATCCGCTTCAGCATTATCTTCCCTTGGTACAGCATTCCCGTTTTAAATCCTGCAGGGCTGCTTCATGCTTTTCCCCCCATTCGAATCTTTTGTTCTTCTTTAGGATATCATAGAAGTCTTTGCATTTCTCTGAGGATCTTGAGATAAACCTGTTTAGAGCTGCTACTCGTCCTGTTAACCTTTGTACGTCCTTCATGTTTGAGGGTGATTTTATATCCAGGATAGCTTTAATCTGTTCCGGGCTTGCCTCTATCCCCCTTTTCGTCACCATATAGCCAAGAAACTTTCCTGCCCCCACTCCGAAATGGCATTTAGCAGGATTCAGCTTCATGTTGTATTGATCCAGGATATCAAATGCTCCCTTGATATCCTGGAGGTGATCCTCAGCCTTTTTAGATTTCACCACCATATCATCGATATATACCTCCATTGTGTCCCCCAGTTTGTCTTTGAACATCATGTTTACCAATCTTTGGTATGTTGCACCTGCATTTTTCAAACCAAAAGGCATAGCTGTATAACAATAAATACATGTTGGCGTCATGAAGGCAGTATCCTCCTGGTCAGAAGGCTCCATTTGGATCTGTTGAAATCCTGAGGATGCATCCATGAAGGTCAGCATTTCATGCCCAGCAGTGGCATCTACCATTGCATCAATGTGGGGAAGAGGAAATGGGTCTTTAGGACAAGCTTTGTTCAAGTCTGTGTAGTCTACACAAACTCTCCATTTCCCATTCTTTTTCTGTACTACAACCACGTTTGCTAGCCATCTTGGGAACTTAACTTCTCTGATCATTCTGGACTTTAATAATCTTTCAACTTCCTCCTGGATAATCGTGTTCCGCTCAGGAGCAAACTTCCTTCTTTTTTGTTGCACAGGCTTGAATGATTTATCAATTCCAAGTTTGTGAGTGATAATATCTTTGGATATGCCTGTCATATCCTCATGCTTCCATGCAAATGTAGACATCCTGCATTTCAAAAAGTTAATTAATTATTCTTCAATATCCTGAGGGATATTGGTCCCTACGAGCACCGAAATATCGGGATTATCCTGGTCCAGGACAATTTTCTTCACATCCTGCTCCGGATCCTCCGCGATATCCTGGGCCCGCGTCTTTAATTGCTATGCTGCACTAGGTTTGGTTGAGGATTTCATTGAGGACGAGTAGCATTTTTTCGCCTCCTGCTGATCACTATCAACTTTGACCACTCCCCAAGGGGTAGGTATCTTGATGCATTGGTGATATGTTGATGGCACAGCCTTCATATCGTGAATCCACGGTCTTCCCAGTATGATGTTATAGCAGGATAGAGAATCCATCACACAGAAACGTTGTATCGAATTGACTCCTTCAACGTATACTGGCAACTTTATCTCTCCCACTGTGTTTCAAGCCTCCCCACTGAATCCAACAAGCACGGTAGACTTTGAAGTGATATCCATTGGAGATACATTCATTCTCTTCAGAGTTTCTAGTTGGATTATGTTGACGGAGCTGCCATTATCAACCAGTATCCTGCGTACAAAATGGTTAGCCACATATAACGTTATTACCAGAGCATCATGGTGAGGATCTTGGACAGTATCCCTGTCATCAGCATCAAAAGTGATCACTTTGTCAGTTGTGAGGGTAGTCATCCTGACAGGTTTGTCTCCCCTTTCGGCCTTGGCTTCCTTCGCATGTCTCTTTGCTGCCGAATACGAAGTTCCACAAATGTCGGATCCTCCCGAAATGAAGTTGATTATCTTGGCATCCGCGGGAGGTGATGCTGCTCGTTCAGGATCCTTCTCAGTATCCTGACCCTTATTCTTCTTTCTTCCTAAGAGATCTTTCAAATATCCCTTGCTTAGAAGATAGCTTATTTCTTTCCTTAGAGCAATGCAATCTTCAGTCACATGTCCGAAATCTTCGTGGAAAGCACACCATTTTGACTTATCTTTCCAGTCAGCCTTTTGTTGATTCTTTCGAGGCCACCTAGCCTTGTCTCCTAGACCCTGCATAGCATACATCAATTCAGGAATATTAACAGAAAAGCAATATTCGGACAACTCAGGATACTCTTCAGGATCCTCATCTTCGACAGCGTTCACTCTTTTGTTATCATTTCTACTATACGGCTTAGGCCGATATGACTTGAACGAGGATTCTGACTTCCTATTAGTTGACTCATAAGTGTTGGATGAGTTCATCCTTTCTTGCATCTTCCTGTCATCTTCCAGACGGATATATCTCAAAGCCCTGTTACGAGCTTCGTCGAGATTCCTGCAGGGATTCATTACAAGATCCTGATAAAACTGAGAATCCTTTTGTAATCCCATCTTGAAAGCTTGCACAGCTGTTGCAACATCAAGATGTGGGATATCCAAGGATTCTCGGCTGAATTTGTTCACATAATCCCTCAAGGATTCCTGAGGCCCTTGAGTTATCCTGTAAAGATCACTGGTTAGTTTCTCAAAACTCCGACTACAAGAAAATTGACTGTTAAATAAATTAACCAAATGAGCAAACGAAGTAATTGAGTGAGGAGGAACGTTTAATAGCTATTTTAAGGCCGATCCTGTTAGAGTAGAACCAAATCCCTTGCACAAGCACGCTTCCTTGAGCTCTGGAGGGATAGGGTTAATCTCCATTATTTCCCTATACTGAGCAATATGCTCCTCAGGATCCGTACTCCCATCATAAAGCTTCATGTTGGGAGTTTGGAATCTCTTTGGGATCTCAGCATCACAGATAGGATATGCAAAACGAGATATCTTGTGGCTGTCTTGAGACACTTCCGGGATCGGCTGGACCACCCCAGGTACACTAGATATCATGTCCTTCAACTTCTGAAGTTCCCTAGTAAGCGCTGATGTCACACCTGTATCCTGCAGAGATCCACTATTGTTAGTAGCATGAATATTATTATTATTCGACACGTTACCCGTTGGAGGATTTTGCCCATATCCTGAAGCATATCCTGAGCTCCTCATGGTTGACATCCTAATCGAGGAGGGTATTTCAGGAGTATGATTCTGAGGAAGACTGGGCACGATATTCCCCCTATTATCCTCGGTATATACAGCTGAACTAAAGTTCAACGCTCTGGGGTGTAACGGAGTGACATTGTCCTCAGCAGATCTGCTCGAGACAGCCTTCAGGAGTTGAATTTCCCTCAAAAGCATTTGGTTTGTTTCCTGTTGCTGCCTCATTTGTTCCTGCACACTTCCAAATAAGGTTAAAATTTCATCATTAGAAGCTAAAACGGGAGCAGATCCCTGGACACTCCGAGTTGGGATAACATCTTGAGATTGTGTAGAGGCTTGCATCCTTGGAGGAGGTGGTGGAAGCACCGAACCGGTAGTAGCAGAAGTCATAGCAGACACAGTAGAGGAACTCATGTTTGATCTTGAGGCCATTGTGGACAATGTGGCAAAAAGTTTTGAAAATAGAAAACCGATTAGCGATTTGACAAAAAGTTTTAGTAAAGAGAGCACCACTTGCCCCACGGTGGGCGCCAAATTGTTTTGGTCAAAAATTACCGAAGTAATTAAGTGATCAAATTAGTTAAGTGAGGTAGTGTGCTAGAAATGAGTGTCGAAAATATGTTAATCAAGTTAATTTGTAAAAACAGTTTCAGGATACGGCTCAAGATATAGAGCTGTATCTAAGATCAAACAATGAGCAAAAGTAAAGTAAACGACACAGGATGTACGAGGAAAGCCCTTGATCAATCTAGATCGCCGGCATAAAACCTCGGGAGCTGACAATCGCAGCTGCCTAGTTCTTCTATTGCTTCAAAAATCAGGATACAGTGCAAGATGTGGTACGGATCGACTAAGTGTTACAACGAAACTTGGATACAAGTGTGGTGTTTGCAATGAGCTAGAGAGTGTAAGTGTATGAGAGTGTTAGTGAAAAATCGTGTGTTCTAAGCTGATCCGCCCTCATCTATTTATAGTAAAGATAAAATAACTAACTAGCCTAAACTTGCGGGATCCACCGAATATTCCTTCTTCGAACGTTGTAGACCTGGTCTTTCGGGCTCAACGTCTCTTTCTCAACAAATTCGTCCGAGTCTTGAGGAGAAGAAGTCTTCTTGACCGTTAGCAAGTCTCAGCCCTTAACCTGCACGTGGTTAATTCAATAAGCCTCAGGATATCGCCCAAGATGTTAGCAATATCCTCTTCCAGCATCCTGGTCACAAATGAACAAACATAGGCAGGATATTGGTCAGGATATATACGATAAGAAAATGACCCCTAACAATTTATTAGATTTCAAAATTATTTATCCTGAAATTAACAAAATGATGTACGTTAAATATAAATTAATATAATGTAAATAATTTATTTATTTTATTAAACTAAAGTAGTTAAGGGTAGAACATATTTCAAAAATGTTTATAAAAGGTAAACAAAAATATTAATCAATGTTTATTGGTTTTATACTTATTTTCGTGTTCAACTCTCAACTCAAATACGGTAATCACTATGTTTACGTGACATTTATAAGAACCATCACCGCAATCACCCAATCCATCGTATATCGCGTATATCCGTTAGTTTTTTTTAAACGATATAAATTTTTATTAGATTCATTCAACCCGTGTAATAAACCAGGTTTTTTAAAGATATAACATTTTTATTTTTTACTATACAAAATTACATTTATGCAACTCGTGTAATACACGAGTTTTTTTAAAATATACTTTTTTATTATGTAGTATATAAAATTAGATTTATTCAATCCATATAATACATAGTGTAGGAACCGTTCGCGTAATTTAAATAAAATAAACAAATTTTTATAATACGATGACAATACAGAAATAAAGAAAGCAGAAAATAACTAGTACAAATACAACTGAAATAAACAAATACAAGAAATGGAGAAGAAACAGAAAATCAAAGAGGCTGAGTCACGTGTACACACGTTTCCCTTAAAACAAATTCCGAGTCTCCCAGGGGTACTCGTTTTGTTTCCCATGGTACAACAGCCGGAGCAGTAATACTGCCGGAGCTGGTCTACAACCCGAAGACTACCTTGAAGAATGCAAGTAGAAGATCTGAAATCTGTTGGAGAAAGTTGCAAGTGCTGTTGTGTTACCGGTGTATTCTGCAGTGATTAAGAGGCTGTACAACCTCTGATTCGAAACAGCCAAAAACAGATTAAATGAGAGGAGTAAATTGCATTAAACGTCTTCAATGCAATTTAATTCGTCATTTAAAACTGTTTGACTTGGCGGTTTCAACCTGAACTGTAACTGCACTGTCATTCAATGTTGGAAGCTTCTGCGCGCGCACGCCCCCTTGCGCGCGCATGCGCCATTTTGGCTCACTCCCATGCGCGCGTGCGCCACGTCACATGTGAGCCTATACGAGCACGCCACATAGTCGCGCCGTATTGGCTCACTTTGGTGCGCCGTGTACGTCACATCAGGACTCATGCACCATGCGCGCAACCGCGCGCCTACGTGTACTCGCGCGTGGACTGCCACGTCACGCGCCTCAAACCCGCATGCCACTTCAACCACTTGGTCCTTGCAACCTCTGTGATCCACCACGCGCACGTGGTCAAAATACAAAGGCGGAGTGCAAAGTGCGCCATCAAAGCGCCACATTGCGCCTCATCGCCCACGCCATGCGCGCGCGCGTGTACGAGTGCGAGTTAGGTCCGCACCCTTCGCAAGTACACTTAGTGTGTGCTTCCATGAAACAATAAGGATGGAAAGCTCCCATTTAAATACCCATTTAAGTTTCATCTCTCCTCCTATGTGGGACAAGGTGCAAGCTTTCCCTTTTGTTTCAGCATTCAATGTTTCAAACACCCAACTTTGAGCATCGATATCTCCTTCATCTTAGCTCCGTTTTGGACGTTGTTTAGTTCGTTGCGAAGCTCTTCCAACATAGAACACAAACCCACAAATAAATATATAAAGAAACCCCTGTTTCTTATATTTATTTCTAGTCCAAAATAGGAAAAAATCATTTTCCTATATTTGTGGAAAATGTTATTTTCACCTATTTTTCCAACACATAGAGTTTATAAAGATATAACTTTTTATTGTTTGATATATAAAATTACATGTGCTCAACCCGTATAACACATGAGATTCTTAAAATGTAACTTTTTTTCATTATTTAATATATAAAATTAAATTACTCAACCTGTACAATACACGAGGTTCTTAAAAATAAAACTTTTTTTATTATTTAATATATAAAATTACATTTATTCAACCCATGTAATAAACGAGATTTTTAAATATATATTGTTTTATTATTTGGTATATAAAATTACATTTATTCAACTCGTGTAATACACAGGGTTCTAACCTAGTTATACATATTTGAATATTCACCCGATGAAGAAACAAATATTGGAACTGTCACTGTAATAGAAATGTCAAATGCTTTTTTTTTAGTTTCCTATTATATTGAAACTTATTTTTTAAAATATTTATAATAATAATACACTTTTCAAATAAAACGAATGCATCTTTTATATTATCTATATCCATCTATACTTTCTATAAAAGAAGAAATCCCAATGACATAAGAAAAGCTGATGTGTCAGCAGGAGAGACTATCCAACAAGGCTTTTCTTATGTCATTTTGACATCATAACGCCTAATATTAAAAGACTTTAAAATTCAAAGGTGGCCCACATTCATATTCCAAAGGTCTGCCATCAAACCACTGCCTATCTCCAAAATTTAAACCTATGTTATAAATTCAAACCACTGCCTTAAACCTCTGACGATTCAAAATTCAAAACCTCAAATCCAACTCCCTCAACATCTGCCCTCAACATTTTATAATCAAACATCTGTTCTCAATTCAAAATTCTGGCTCCACATTCAAAATTCAAAATTCAAACCATGTATTCTAATTCTAATCCTATAAATAAGACATAATTATCTGGCTCCACATTCAAATCTCTCTCGCTCATATCTGCGAGTGTGTGTGTGTCTCTCTCTCTCAAATGCATCTTTCTCATGATTCAGCCGCTAATCTCCTATTACCCTTCTTTGTTCGAATTTTGATGATTTTGTTTACATGTTATCGTTCCAATATCATTGTTCCAACGTCATCATTTCAATGAAGTTTCCCATCACACATCAACCTTCTCCATGTTATTTCATGCTCTCTTTTGAATTTCAGGTCAGTTAGCATGTTCCAGGTTTTGTTGTAATTAGTGTCATTGATTATGTCGACTTTTCTGTTTAGTTCTTCGTCTGTTCTTTGTTCTTTGAGAGACCACATGGAGAACTGTGTTTTAACATCGCTGCTGTCTGACCAGTGGTAGAAGCTGAAGTTTGCCATGTAGATTTTTTGTTGGTTTTTCTGATTTGGAACAATTTTTGACAGAAAGTGATTTGTAGGACAATTTGTTGATGTTTTGAATCAAAAGTAATCATCGGTCTTTTATAGAGTTTAAAAACGCGTCTACATGGTAAATGAAAAGGTTAATTGTAATTGTGATAATCTACTTTTGTTCTTTGAACTTCGAAATTTTGTCCCTTGGGTTTCTTGGTATTTAATTTTACAGTTTTCCCATAAAAGTTGAGGTTTGAAAAGGTTTTTGCATTAAAAGACTGTTGTTTTGAAATATACATTAATATGTTTATTTAAATCTACACGTTTTCACAATTACAAATTTCAGTATATAAACTCATAGTCACTTCACCTGTTTTGTAGTAAATTTCACGAAAGTCGAGTAATATAGTTTATTCAAATGGCGTCATTCACAAATGCAAAATCAGATGATTTAAAGCAGCGTTTTGTCAGACAAATCGAGGAACAGGTGTATGAAGATAGGGCTACTCTTCAAGAGCTGAAGAGATGTTTTGATGGATTGCAAGTTGGCCTGTTCACTAGAGAGCAAGTTTCGAGAGATCTTATGTGGATGCCTTCAACTTCCGTTCGTGAGCTTTGTGTTGTCAGTAATATAGAATGCGGTGATAGAGACGTGGAGTTCATGGCGATGCTGAAGGACATACATCGAGAGGTTCAGCAATCGATGGAGTTGAAGCTAAAGTTTCTTAATTCTTGCTGTTATTGTTAGATTTGAGCTTTGCGTTTTAGTTTTACTTATTTAGTGTCTGAGTTTCATTTAGATTATGTTGATGTTGAATTGTGTCTAAACATCTGTTTGGTAAGTCAACAGAGGTTTAATAGTATCAAGGGTTGGTTTGATGGTGAACAGATTATGTTGATGTTGAATTGTGTTTGAACATCTGTTTGGTAAGTCAACAGAGGTTTAATAGTATCAAGGGTTGGTTTGATGGTGAACAGATGAGTGCAAAGATAAAACAATTGTTCAGAATTTGATCGATAGTAGTTTTTTTTGAAGAATCTGTGCTCCTGCAAATTACAGAGAGTCAATGTTTGGAGTTGTAAAAGGTCTTTTGTAGTTAAAGTTTGGTAAAAGAGAACATCTGCTGATGATGAAACAACTGTGTATGCTAACGACTGTTTGATTTACCAATATTGACTAAATGAATAAAAGGTGTGTTGTAGCTAAAGTCTGACAAAAAGAGAGCATCTGCTGTTATAAAAGGTGTGTTTTCAGTCTTAAAATGTTTAACAGAGGATTTGATACTAACAGTGATTGGGCTAATAGCAGATGTTAGACTTACGACTGTTGAGTTACACCGATTGAAAACAACTGTTTTTGAAACTTATGCTTGCCTAAAAATATATCCACTGCTAAATGGTACCGTCTGTTGTCATAATTTATATTTATCCTAATGACTGTTGATTTACTATACTGCTGATTGTCAAATAATTTTGTATGTCAATAACAATTTTTTGGAAGAATTTACGGTATATTTTGCTGTTATAAAAGGTGTGTTATAGCTAAAGTCTGACAAAAGAGAACATCTGCTGTTATAAAAGGTGTGTTTTCAATCTTAAAATGTTTAACAGAGGATTTGATACTAACAGTGGTTGGGTTAATAGCAGATGTTAGACTTACAACTGTTGAGTTACACCGATTGAAAACAACTGTTTTTGAAACTTATGCTTGCCTAAAAATACATCCACTGCTAAATGGTACCGTCTGTTGTCATAATTTCTATTTATCCTAATAATTGTTGATTTACTATACTGCTGACCGTCATCCATTATGACAACAGAGGTTCTGACGTGGACAGATGTTAGCTAAAAATTAAACAACTGCTGAAAGTTATCCTCTGTTCCCATAACTTCTGTTTATCTAACCACTGTTTGACTCACACTGTTCCCAATGACCAACAGAGGTTTCCAAACACATTTTGTTAGACATCTTTTAGACATGTAAATAACAAATTCAATAAGGGGTGTATGTGTAAATATTTTTCATTTGTTGAAAATATGGGAAACGAAAACATAACCGTCATTATTTCTTTAGCATCATTACACATCAAACATCTATCATCTGACTTCTTTCAAAAATCTCTTCTTCCCAGTCATTTTCTAGGGTTTCAACTTTCTTATTCTCCGTCTTCTACACTTCAATCACTGGAGGTTTTATTGTTTTTTCTTCAGCAACTGGTATGTACATTCATATTGTAATGAACTTTATATTGTTTAACCGATTTTAATTCAAATCCTATCTTGCTACAAATATGATTTTAAACTTTTATTGCTATACATTCAAGAAGGGTTTAGTTAGGTGTTTGAATCATTTGTTGAGAACATATTAAAATAGTTATTATTTGCAGAAAAATTTTAACTCATACTCTGTTTCTATGATTAATTTCAGTAGATACTCTGTTAATACAAAAAGTTAATGTTCATCTTCGAAGCCAACTTTTTAATTTCAATCTTTTAACATCTTTACTGATTCAGGTTTTATCATGTATACTACATTTGTCAAGTTTCTTGATCACCCAGAATCTTTGAAACTGGTATGACATGTTTTTATATACATAATTTATTTTTATTGAGATATATATTTAACAGTTGTTATGGTTTATATTTTCTTACACTACTTAAAAATTATATACAGGATGTACCTATAGCCTTTGCTAATCAAAAGTGGGGAGATTGTTGGCAAAAAAAATAAGTTGCGAATCTATCATGAGTCTGGTAAAAAATGGGTTGTGAGGGTCAGAACAGAAAATTCAACGCCAATAATAACTGACGGTTGGGACAATGTTGTTAAAGATCTCAATTTGCCGAGGGATACTTTGTTGGTTTTCAGACCGTTAGGTGATTTTGGGCTTGAACTTTCATGTTTTGTTGATGGCATGTGTGGTGAATCTTATTTCACGTTTAATCGTTATGCAAGATTTGGTTTTACGGTATGACTATTGATCTTAACTTGAATCCTTTTGCATCTTAAACGTGTCAACACTTATTCTCATAAGTTACATACTTCACGTATAGTATTCATTATTTTTAATTTTATGCAGGTAATCGAAGACTGCTTCATTAAACAATTTTACGTAAACAGCCAACCAAGTGGCAAATTTCAAATATGTTATAAGGGTTCCTATTGGAATGTTGAGGCGTCTAAGGTTGATACAAACTTTGTATTTGCTAGAGGATGGCCGGAAATGTGCAACGATGTTGGGATACTTGAGGATGATTTGCTTGTGTTTAGCAGAATTGATGATGTTGTTTTTGAGGTAGTAGTTTAGAGATGAGACTGAGATTTGCTTTTCGAAGAAACCTGAATCTGACGATGATAGTGTACTTGAGATATCGAAGGCTGCTTATGTTGAGAATGTATTCAAGGTACGTATGTATTTAGCATTAGCAGTAAAAGTTTTAATTATTTTAGCATTATATTAATTATTTCATTAATGTTGACCAGGACATCTATGAGGATGAAGAAGTTGTGTCTGTAGGTGAAGGAAGAACCGTTACTCAGGTACTTACTAAATTATTAAAATTATTTATTTTTAATTTAACACATATAAGAATTTAATGTTTTTACAACTATTAGTAATGCTGTTTACTGATGTTACATTTATCCAATAATGTATTATTTAGAAGAAGTTACTAACCAATGCCGAATGCACGTCGAAGAGACGCATGTCTTCACGATTGAATAAAACACAAGATGTAAGTTTACCATGATAAAGATTGTTATATTACTATGGTTATTAAAGTTACTCTATGACAACAAGTTAAGAGGAAAGGTAAAGTTACTTCTGAGAGAAAGGAGACGGTCAAGAATATGACTAAGGGAAATGCTGTCTTACCTGTCGACACAAGTGATCATATTGGATGTTCTTCATCTGCTCACAAAGTTAAGGTATCTATACTCGCCACCTAATTAGTATATCTTATATAAACTGGTTTTTTTTGTGTGCATATATTCAACATTCCTTTAATTCACATGTATATGTTTACTTTTTCATCAAGGGGAAGAGAGCCGCCAACGTTCAGAAAAAGCTTAACTGTAGAAATAAGATTACGAAGACTGCAAAAAAACATTCTGGACATCTTCTTGGAGTTCTTTCATTTTGATCACAAAGGAGACTATAGGCCGGTATACCAGTTTTTATAACAAACTAATGATTTATGTTTATTTTTCTGACTATTATTTTTTTCTACACAATACATGTAGCGTCTTCCTGTTGAAGTTGCCAGACGAGCAGGTCTTTCTGTTGATCTTCATCCTTTGAAAGTTCAAAACATGGTTGGAGTCGTGGAGGTTTATGATGTTAAGTCGGAGTTAAATGAATTGAAGCCACGTTATGCGTTGGACGGTTGGCGAAAGTTTATGACTGAGAATAACTTGAGGTTTGGTGATATGTTGCACTTCACATACGTGTCTTCGAAACAGAAGATCGTATTAAATCAAGTTACCTCAGTTTAACAACGACATTTAAGTATGTTATGATATCATATATTATACCTATGAATTTTTTGATGGTGATGTTGTATGTTTTTTTTTTAATTATTAACTTGATGTTTTGTTGCTATGTATAGCTAACATGATAAACACTGTTATTGGCACTTTATGTTTTATATATAGATGATATCATGATTCTTTTTGCTAATAGTAACTGCAATTAGTAGAAACTTGGTTTATTAATCGCAAATGTGACATTCTTCTGCATTTATGGGTTTATGAATTCAGAATAATGGATGGATATATATGACTGTATTTGGCATGATGATGTTGTGTTTCATGTTGTAAAAACCAGGGAATTGTCAGATAATAGATTGCTTTGCCCAATTAGATTATGTGTTAAATTATAGTTCTTTAAGTCATTGTTTTATTTTCTTGAGTTTTATGTAATTTTGTAAAGAAGTACAATAACAAACAGTGGTTTGAACATCTGTTTGCCTTTTGGTCAATAGTTAATGGAAACCCATGTTAGGTTCAACAGTGTTTTGAAGAGGAAAACAGTGTGAGAAGACAGTAGATCTGATTAAGTTAAACATCTGTTCAAAATTAAACAGATGTTTGGCCTTAAACAGATGTTTGGTCTTTTATATAAGAGGTTTGGACTTAAACAGTTGTTTGACTTTAAACAGATGTTTGGCCATAAACAGATGTTTCACCTTAAACGGATTTTTTTTGCCTTAAACAGATGTTTGGCCTTCTATATCAGATATTTGGACTTAAACAGATGTTTTACCTTTAACAGGTGTTTGGCCATAAACAGATGTTTGGCCTTAAACCAAACATCTGTTTAAGGACATCTGTTTGACTATTGGTCAACATCTGAAGGGGTAAGGTCCCAAAAACCTCATAGTAAGTACTCGGGACCATACCACAACCTCTCCTTACAACCTTTTCATCTTGCACGGCCGCACACTGGTCTTGCAAAAAGGCTTAAAGAACAGGTAACAGCCAACACTTGCGCGCCCAAAGGAAATCATAAATCCTTGCGCTTTCTTCCATAAACAAAGGATGGAAATCCTAAAATAAACACTTTCGCTTAATATCCAGACTTGGGTATTATTTATTCAACTGACTCCATACGATAAGGAGTCACACCAGATTACAGCAGTAATCTTCTAGAAAGACCCAATCGTGCTCCACTAAACGGTTACAACCGTCTGGACACGTGTCAGCACCTCAGGCATCTCTAAAATCACGATGGTAGCATGTCATTAGAGAGAAACCTCCACTTGATCACTTTCCACGTGGCAAACCCCCAGCCATAGATCTAAACAGCGATCCGTGTGCACTCACGTCGGATCGAGAGGCTTGACGGAAGGAAATGTAACTGCTTACTGGGTTAGCATCTTCCGTCAACTTTTCACCAACGGGTTTTCCCGCCCAAACTCTCGGTTATAAATATGAGGATAATTCAGGTATGAACCATAAGTTACACACACTTCTTCAATACGTCTTCTTCTTCATAACCCATACTTATTCTCACACCGGAGTCGGGTCAAGGAGAGAACCCCTTTCTCCCCTTGACGAGGCTAACGGTGCTTCTTTTTTGCAGAGTTTTATCGGAGAAGAAGGTCAATCATAATCAAATCAAACGAGAGAGAACAAACCCTTTTATGCAGATCAAAACCCCCTAGATATTTCGATCCCGGTCGTTTATCTAGTGTTTCTTCATTGGCACCCACCGTTTTTTCTCTGTTTCACCCGTTTTTCTCTTGTTTTCGATTCACTTCGTTGATTCCATTTGCCCATGGAAGAGACATCAGCTCACCGGCAAACCGGCCCTCGGCCGAATTTTGGTCACAACGTCCAACCTGAAGGAATTCCGGAGGAAGTCTCCGATGATAATGAGGTCCAATCCAATCGAGTAAACGAACCTGTCACTCCAGGAGTGTTACCAGCAGATCCTGTTCAAACAATTTTACCACCAGGAAAAACTCCAATCTCCTGGTATGTTAGGTCTCATGGGGCACTAAACGCAGTATACACACAGCTGTGTGCACAGACTGCTCCCCTAACTCAACCACGGAGACCAGGATCTCGTGCTAATGCTTCCCAACGGGAGGATCCATCTTACGAGAATACAGAAGTTTACTCCAGATCTGCTTCAAAACATGAGTACACTCAGTCAGGAAGTCATCAGAGAGAGTATCGAGACGAAACACACCCCCACCGCAGACAATCAGTCCATACCAGGCTGGGTCCTCAACGAAACACTTACACCGATGAATCTGATCCAACCTATCGTGTGAGTGAGAATACCAGTGTCTTTAACCGCTTGCAGCTCAATTACAACAAATGCAGACCTCATGCGGTTTACAAACCGGAGGCCGAGCATAATTACGATTTGATTTACCGCCCTGCGGAAGCAGCGGAAAATTCGAAATTCATCATGGAAATAGCTCTCGCGCCGCTTGAGAAAGCAAAATTACCATCTAATGTGGGAAAATTCAACGGGTTGACAGACCCAGATGATCATTTAAGAGTGTTTACCAGCGCAGGTCTGGTTGGGGGCTGGACCCTCCCATTATGGTGCCATCTGTTCGTACAGACCCTAACCGGCGCGGCGAGAATCTGGTTCGATAACCTGCCAATCGGACAGATCGCATCGTGGAAAGATCTGCGCGAAAAATTTCTGACGCATTTTAGCCAACAACGGCGTTCCATTCGCGATACATCTGACGTAATGAACATTTGGCGCCACGATGACGAAAATCTAGAGGACTTTATCATCAGATACAACAAAGAGGTATTGGAGATTGGTGGTGTTCATGAGCAACTAATCCGCGCTCAATTCAAATACGCGGTTAGGTGCGATGACATGATTAAGGTCTTATCCGGTACAGAAGGCCTTCCGAATAGCTGGGAGGAGGTAATGGCGGCGGTAAAAGTTTATGCTCAAACTGAAAAGAACCTTACCACAAATAGGCCGCCGCCACCACATAATAGACCCGCGGACTTAGGCTCCACTGGCGGGAGAAAGTTTAAGAAGTAATGGCGTGATTCTGGCTCGACAAATCATTCGTCTGAAGATGCTCGAGCAACGATCAACAAATTTACCGCGCAGACGGAGACCAAACAGGAGAATAGGGAGAGACAGTGGACTCCCTTAACTAAGACCCCAGCGGAAGTTTTGAGTACTGAAGACTATCAATTCAAACCTCCGATCCCCATGAAAAACAAGCGTGGACAAGACCCTGCCCAATATTGCGAGTATCACAAGGACAACGGTCATACCACTAACAACTGCATTTCTTTACGCACAGAAATAGAAAAAGCCCTCAAGAGCGGCGAGCTCACACATTTTCTCCAAAATGTGCGCAAAGAAATAAAGCAGATAACCCGGGGTGAGGAGGGCCCATGCAAAAGGGCGAAAACTTAAGAGACAACTCTATGAATTCCCCACGGAAAAAAACATGATCTATCAAACGAAGCGGGAAAGTTAGAGAGTAAGTTAAGTTTCATATAATTATATTAGCAAACTTTGTAATAGCCTCTGTGCTCTATCCCTAAATAAAATAGCAAAGTTTCTATTATTTGAATGTTTTTCTTACAAAGTGCATGCAATTTCTTTTAGTAAGCGCAAAAACATTATGGTAACTACAAAACAAAGCCTCATGAACGGTCAGTGATTACGTCACAATTGACCATAAGTTCACACATGAGCTTTATACCAACTTTATTCGCCTTACTCAATAAAAGTAATCGTATTCATGCAAGATATTGTAAAACGAAAAACATGACATACTATTCTTAGCGTACAGATACGCCCTAAAAACTATCAAACACGGCAGTGTTTTAGTTACTTGCGCAACAGCGCACTAACAAAAAAAGGGATATACATCCCAAATATTACAAGAAAATTGTTCAATACATTTTCAACCTACGCCAAATCTTCACCCTCATCCGGAAAGATTTCCTTTAGTTGTGCTACGTGATCATCAGACTGCAGCGCAACATTTATCAGATCCATAACCGGAAGTTGCAAGTTGTTAAATTATGCCTTTAAAGCAGCAAGTGCAGCACCAGTATTCACGCCATAAGTCGCAGATTTGCTAATATCCCAATCAACCTTCAAAGCGCTATTTACATGATGAGAACATTCAGCATATCCTTGGGCGTACCCGTCTCTTCGCGCAGCAACAACTAAACGCGCAACGGTTTTATCCAACTCTTCAGAATTTAACACTGATTCAGCAACCTATAAAAATAGGAAAGGATAAATAACAAGAAGGCGCGTTAACAAACCCACAACAAAAAAGAAGAGAAAGGGCAAGCAACTTACACAAGCAATTCCACGATCTTTTAGCCACGCCATATCACTCTTTAAAGGTTCAAGCTCGCTCTCCGCCGTGGCTCGCGCCGTTTCAGAGTTTTCCAATTTCTCTTCGGTTTCGGTCAAACGGCGAGAAGTTTTAGCCTTTTCAGAGTGCGCAAGCTCCAGTCCTTTTTAAGTTGTTCCTGGCCAGCAAGCAAAGCAGTAAGTTCTTCTAACTCTTTATCTCTAAGAGCAAGAGTGGCACAAGCTTGTACCTCTCGCTGCTCACTGCGCTCCCTATGAGAACGCGCTTCTTCCAGCGCAGCTTCTGCATCAGCTTTCTCCTTTTTCAACCTTTCTAGCTCTGCATCCTGTCTCTTTAATTTTTCAATCTCAGCCCTTAGATTATTGATGACATTGCGAATATTTACCTTCTCAGCATTATCTTTTTCGCATATTCTCTTCCAGTTTTTGTGTTCTTCGGAAAGGAGGGCAGCATCAGCTTCCGCCTTCCTCTTCCAACCTGCGACAGACCACTCCTCGGTTTTACGATCGGCCTCAAACTTGGCTTGATCAGCTTCCAATTTAGCTTTTAGCTGAGCTAAGCGCCTTTCATCACTAGCAAACTTCTTCTGGGAAACCCTAAAAGCTTCCCAATCCTTATGCATACTATACCACTCACGCACTATGCGATGAGTGGTAGAAGCATGAGAAGCAGTCTCCTCAAGGTAAGCTTGATAAGTTTGTTCATAAGACCGGCTTTCTTGAAACTTGATCTCCCCAGGCGGAAATATTCCCTGCAGCCAATCTCGACACACATGCCAATCCGAGAAAGTGTCACCTTTCTTCAAATTCCAAACAGGGGCATGAAGCTCAGAAGCATCTTTGTCCGAGTAAGTCCTATAATAGTAATCCCCCAGGGTTTCCTCTGGGCGGATTGGAGAATTTTTATCAACACCAGCAAATGAGCTTTGCTCCTCAACAGAAGCCTTCTCAACACGCTTAGGCATAGCGTCAGAAGGTTTAGGAGAAGAAGTTGAAGTAGGAGTTTTCTCAGCAGTTTGTTCTTTCCCCAGGTCTTGAGCAACAGTTTCAGGGGTTCGTGGATTACCAGCACCATCCACAACCCCTGGATCAACAACTTTTTCAACTTCTGCAGTAACATCAACAGGCTTATCAGCCTCAATAGTCTCCTCCACACCTTCAGGAACCTCCGTAGTCTTTAACTGATCAACAACTGAAGCACTCAGAGGAGAAGGTGGGAGTTCTTCATTAACCACAGGCTGCGGCCCTGTGGACACAGGAGAAACAGGAACCTCTGAAATAAATACAACAAAGTCTGTAAAGATTTAATGCGCATAAGGAAAAGAAGTAAAGACAACACTTACCAGGAGCAGATTCCGAAATGAAAGCATCCAGATTGCCCTTCCTAGTAATTTTCTTCCTCTGGATCTTCTTAGAGGGCTGACCCTCAGCATCAGTATCAGTTTGTTTCCTTTTACCGGCCTTCCTGTGCACCAAGTGTTCAGGACTAGATTCCAAGTCAATGGGATCATTTGGGTTGGATGGAGGGATATCAGCAGTATCTCTCGGTTCATGTTTTGGCCTCCTAACGATAACTGCAGGCGTAAGACCCTCCAGAGAATCAGAAACCACCACATAATCACACCAGGAGTCAGAGGAACGGCGCATACCTTTCTTCTATCCAACATTTTTTTGTTTTCAAAGATTGAGCTTTATCGGCTTTGTTCTTCTTCGGCGCAGAAGTAGAAGTCGACGCGCGCCTCTTCTTCTCAGGGCCTATGCCCAAGTTTGACAACTCACCTACGGAATCATAAAAAACATTTTACTCAAAAGCACAAAAAGCAAACAGTAAACCAATATGCACATAGCTTACCAGCGCCAGCAGCAGGCTGAGTAGACAGATCCGCATCCCGCGGAAGAACAAAGTTTCTTACAATACGATGGTACCAAAGTTCTTCATCAGGTTTCTTTTTAATGGTACCCATTTTTCCGCCTTCTCTCTTGAACGCGACAACATACAGCGAAACAACTACAAGGGAAGAAAGCCAAGTTCAAAAAAAAGGGGGGGGGGAGGAAAAACCCCAAACTTACCATACACCGGCTTATCGTCACGGTCCATCTTCCAATTCAAGCTCATACTGGCATCGACAAGGGCTTTCTCCGGTAAGGTGATGTTGGGAACGTCTTTCAGATCTTGATACCAGTTCTCGTCAACAGGGGTCTGAATTGTTTCGATAGGAACATCTTCTTTCCCCCTTAAAACCATCCTCACCGGAATCACTCCGGCTTTGATAAAGAAATTTTTTTGCTTCCAGTCATGAAAGGACTTTGGAGGATGTTGCAAAATCTTCTTTGCAGATGCTCTCTGAACAAAAGAATAAAACCCTTGAATACAATGCATTTGGTAAAAAACCCTAAATCGAAGAACTGGCGGCTCGATATGCATCGTTCGGCACACAAACTCGAAATGTCGAACCCTAACCATGCCAATAGGGTGCAATTGGGAAATATGCAACTTGTAATACTCAAGGATTTCAAGGAAAAATCTGGTTACAGGCAAACGAAAGTTGCCTTCACAGAAAAAATCCCAAAAAAGGGTGATATACCCAGCCGGAGCATCCGCTGCTGTCTGCCCCTCTTCAGGGTACAGAGCACCCCAGTTCTCCGGAAATTTAAGGTTCCGAACCAAACCATCAAAGGTCGCTCTAGGCCATTTTAACGGTGGAAGTTCAGCAGACATTTCTTCAGATAAGTCTTCTTGGTGTTCTCCGGTTGACATAAGAGGAAGAAATGATAAACTTTTTCTCAAACGGTTAATGAAGGAAGGAAGGAGAAAAGTTTTTCAACAAAGCAATGATTAAACAGAAAAGGGGAAACTCAAACAAACTTATATACTTACCGCAATAAATAGCATCGGTAACCGCCATAGCACCTTTTTCCGGATATCACAGTTATCCAAGCGGCAGAGCGAGTGAAAATCAACACAAACGCGAGTACACGCGCGCGTGCAAAACACGGACAGTAAGGGACAACTGACAATGACAGCCTGTCACCCAGTCTTTACTGCACCAGTCCCATCTAAAGTCAAAAATTTTCAAAATCCTTGCAGTAAACAAAGTAAATCTTCTCCTAAAAAATTCCCTATTTTTCGCGCCAAAAAGTATTTCCCTCTCATAAGTCCAGTGCTCGAATTATTTGCACAAATGAAACACTAGACTGGGGGGACTTGAAGGGGTAAGGTCCCAAAAACCTCATAGTAAGTACTCGGGACCATACCACAACCTCGCCTTACAACCTTTTCATCTTGCGCGGCAGCGCACTGGTCTTGCAAAAAGACTTAAAGAACAGGTAACAGCCAACACTTGCGCGCCCAAAGGAAATCATAAATCCTTGCGCTTTATTCCATAAACAAAGGATGGAAATCCTAAAATAAACTCTTCCGCTTAATATCCAGACTTGGGTATTATTTATTCAGCTGACTCCATACGATAAGGAGTCACACCAGATTACAGCAGTAATCTTCTAGAAAGACCCAATCGTGCTCCACTAAACGGTTACAACCGTCTGGACACGTGTCAGCACCTCAGGCATCTCTAAAATCACGATGGTAGCATGTCATTAGAGAGAAACCTCCACTTGATCACTTTCCACGTGGCAAACCCCCAGCCATAGATCTAAACAGCGATCCGTGTGCACTCACGTCGGATCGAGAGGCTTGACGGAAGGAAATGTAACCGCTTAAGGGGTTAGCATCTTCCGTCAACTTTTCACCAACGGGTTTTCCCGCCCAAACTCTCGGTTATAAATATGAGGATAATTCAGGTATGAACCACAAGTTACACACACTTCTTCAATACATCTTCTTCTTCATAACCCATACTTATTCTCACACCAGAGTCGGGTCAAGGAGAGAACCCCTTTCTCCCCTTGACGAGGCTAACGGTGCTTCTTTTTTGCAGAGTTTTATCGGAGAAGAAGGTCAATCATAATCGAATCAAACGAGAGAGAACAAACCCTTTTATGCAGATCCAAACCCCCTAGATATTTCGATCCCTGTCGTTTATCTAGTGTTTCTTCAACATCTGATTGACTTTTGGTCAACATCTGTTTGAATTTTGGTGAACATCTCGTTTAGTATTCAACAGAACTTTGAATAATTCAACATTTGTTTAATTCGTTGTTTCGTTTTCTTGAATTCTATTTAATTTTGTAAAGTAGTACAAAAACAAACATTTTTACAAAATCCCTAATCGCCCTATCATTTAAGTGCATTGAAGTAAAAGTGGAAATAATGTTATTCATGTGGTCCTGTTGTGCTTTTGTTTGACCTCTAATATGGGTTCATGATCTAATCCGGTGATTTGAAGACATTGTTGTTGAATCGAATGAGATGCTTAATGTAATTTGGTCGTATTAATAACAAATAGTAATAAATATAATAAGTTTCCAGAGCCCGGGAGGCAATCTCGGGTAATAACCTAGCTAAATAATATTTTATAAGGAGCAGTGGTTAGTTATAACAGTCCTGATGAACTTTCGTTAGAGTTTCACAAGTCTACTCAATTGCTGAAGTTAAAAAAAGTTGTGCATATCGTGACAAAGAAACGACCCGTGTTTGCACACGGGTCTTACCGCTAGTACTATATAATAAAAGAAACCATTTTGAGGACACTTGTCATCATATTAGGCCATGTTTTATAGATAAGTATTATTTTAGTTTTATCTTTTCTAATTAATTATAGATAATCCTCCTACTAAATATTATTTAGTTTAATTTCTTATGGATAATTATTCTTTAGTTTAATCTCCTTCTCATTTATAATATTATTTATTTAACTAATAGAGTAAATACGATTTTGGCCCCTGTGGTTATATCACTTTTACTCTTTTAGCCCAAAAAGAATTTTTAACATCTGAGCCCCCAACGTCTTTTTTTCTAATCTTTTTGGCCCCTAACGTCTTTTTTCTAACCCTTTTGGCCCTTAACATTTAATGGATGAGGTTAGTGTTAGGGGCCAAAAGGGTTAGAAAAAAAGACGTTGGAGGCTCAGATGTTAAAAAAACATTTTAAATAAAACAAATTAATTATCACGAAAACCAAACTTTGTATTAATATGTTAAATATTTTTATTTTCACTATATAAAATTACATTTACTAACTTTTTATTATTTGGTATATATAAAATTACATTTATTTAACTCGTGTAATAAATGAGGTTTTTTAGAGTTGTATTATTATTTTATTATTTGGTAAACAATATTACGTTTATTCAACCCGTGTAATACATGTGGTTTTAAAGATATAATTTTTTTATTTGGTATATAAAATTACATTAATTCAACCCGTACAATATGGTTCTTATATATATAACTTTTTATTATTTAATATATAAAATTATATTTATTCAACCCGTGCAATAAAAGAAGTTTTTAAAGATATAATGTTTTATCATTTAGTATATAAATTTATTTACTAAACCCGTGTAATACACGGGGTTATAATCTAGTTATTATACATATTAATCATAACTCATCATGAATAGTGAAATTCAACTTTTATTTATTGTATTATACTATTACTATCATATTGTATTATTATAAATACAATACAATTATACATAACTCATCATGAATAGGGAAATTCAACTTTTATTTATTATATTATTCTATTGTTATCATATTGCATTATTATAAATACAAATATTTTATTATATTTTATTTTTCGATGTCATTACGATGTTGTTATTTTGATTTACGTCTAGATTTAAATTTTGCTCAATACCGATGAACTACTTTTTCGGTATCGTAAGTTGTAGCAAGTGTTGGTACCGTACTGGTATTGTAACGAACCAAACCGATTGCAACCAAACAATATCGGCACCGGCATCGAATATCAAAGATTGTACCAGTATTTGTTTTTATTGTTCGATGTTAAAAGCGCGTCGGTTGTCACACCCCAACCGATGGCGGAAACATCGGGGCGCGGCACTGAGCGAAACAGATTGTCAAGAGAAATTCCATAACAACTAGATTACCAGATAGTTAATATTATGTCCCATACCATAACCTACCAATCAATCAAATTATTATAGACATAGATATCCTTAAAACAAAACATGTTCCGACAACTCAGATTTAAATAAAAATAAATTGTCTTTGTTGGTTTCTAGACTCTCCTAAGCTCGATTCCATCAAGTAGCAAGCAAGCATCCTAAACACCTGTCACATACGTTAAAATAGAGGTCAATACACATAGTGCAAAGGTGAGTATACAAGTTTAATAGTATAGTAGAGTTCGAATTCGTTTACGCATAACCAGCATGTACAACGTATAATGTGAAGCATGTAAGTTATCGACAAAGATCCTATCAATACCAATGACTGTGATTTGACTGCGAGTAGCGAGTGCGCATCACATGTTCACCACTGCGAACACGTGAAGTATTGTCCTTAATAACCCCTGAGTGAATAGGTGCTGAGTCCAAACTATAGTACTATCGTTGCTAAGGCAGGTAGACAGCAATCAATGTGTAAACATAACAAACAAGCATTCATCGAGTCACGTATAACATGCAGTAATGGTCAGCGTATAAATAGTATTTGCGTTGTGTGTCGATGTGATTTAGAATAAGTAACGTATGTAACACCCAAAAGTGCATAAAGCAAAAAGGGATCGAGTATACTCACAACGATGGTAGTTAATGGATTGAAGGGAGCGCTAGAGTAAGATTAGCCTGATCAGAACGATAGCATAAGCGATGAGCGGCGCGTAAAACGATGCAAGTGAATCAAGGTGACGAGTGGTCATCCAGGCCGGATGGCAATCCTAACGGATGGCCATTCGATCGGATGTCAATCCGTTCGGATGGTCATCCGTTCGGATGGTCATCCGTTCGGATGGCCATTCGGTCGGATGGACACTCGCTTGGGATGGATGTGTTTGTGTATGATGGCTTTGAAGTTTTCGTTGTAGCATTTTGAAAACAGAGAAGTATCTCTACCTTTCAGGTCGTTCGATCGAACAGCAGTTCGATCGGAAGGCGATCCGTTCGGCGAGGTATTTCTCGGAGAACAAGTTCACAGCAGGATCAACATCTAATCGGATGATCTACCGATCGGGTGGCAATCCGTTAGAATTGATTATGCATTGAACATGTTGAAAATTGTTTAAGTGTTGAATCTCAAGTGCAATCCGATCGGTTTGATCCTTTGCAACTTGAAGATTTGTTAAGTTTGGAAAGTTTGGCGGTTTGATCGAGACGGTATGACAACGTGCTAAACAACAGAAACCCCATCGTGACCCAAGTTGTCCGATTGAACAGGAATCGCCCTAGCCTGATCAGTTCACTGGTTCGTGACGGTTGTTCATGTTTAACCCGGAATCAGTTGTCTCTTAGATAGAAATCAGATCTTGAACCAACACTTCACTAAGAATAAGTAGAAGATCAGAACGAGCTCCGATTCTATCGGTTTTGAGTGCATTGAGTGTAAAAGAGTTGAAAGAAAGTTGGATAATGTCACACCCCCAAAATCCACACGCGGAGTATCACCGCTTGGAGGCGTGACTGACCAGGATCAAGCCACCAATCATATCAAACATAATGAGTATCAAATGTCATTTAAACCAAACGATATGAAAGGTGTTCAAACAAAACATGTTAAGTGTATAGCGGAAGCATAAAATGTAAACCCAACGTAAGTAGTAAGTTCAAATGTTTAAAAGTTTCATCATAAGATTCACAATCCGTGCCCACAACGACCTGCTTCTCCCTGTGCAAGCTCCATATGTACCTAAGGTCCTGCAAGGCATGCAGCAGAGAGTCAACAACTAGTTGAGCGAGTTCACAGTTAATAGTTCAGTAATAGTAATGGTATAGTAAGCCTTGTATTCGTTCATTTAGTCATGTGTCATATTAGTTCATATCGCGGCCCTCTAGGCATGTGTGCGATGATTAGGGGAAACTTCCCGAGTATTCTAGACTAGGTATATTTGTATTGCGGCCACCCGGCATGTGTGCGAAGTTTAGTGCATAGTTCGCGGCCTCCTTAGGCATGTGTGCGAAGATTAGTCATAATATCGCGGCCAAACCTGGCATGTGTGCGAAGATCAGTCATATTATCGCGGCCAACCCCTGGCGTGTGTGCGAAGATCAGTTCTATGAGTATCACTAGTCTAGCCGTATCTTATCAATAACCCATCCTCACCCGAGGACCATATAACTAAGTTCCATAACTAGGTAAGTACAAATAAATAATCCAAACCCATTCCCACCCCGGGAATCCCATGCCTTGGCTGTGTGAACTCACCTTGGGTTTGCTCGGTATGCTAAGTATGTGCTCAAAGTAAATCAATCACGTCCTAAAGTACACACGTATACATAATCAGTTTGTATTCACGAAGTTCATGTATGCATATTAAATCACCAATCGGCACAGATCACGTATTCAAATCATACAAGTCACGCATATTATCTAACAGCAGTTAGTTAATCCAGTTAACACTTAACAGAAGCAGTTACTGTGCAAAATTACCCAATCGGTGAAACACCCCTGTTTCGCCATACACCCCTTCGACGAAACACTTCTGTTTCGTTCCATTTGATTCGTCGTAATGGTCTCGGCGAAACACTTTTGTTTCGCCCTATGTGTTTCGTCAGCATGTTTGTCGCGTCATTTAATCAGTTACATAAAAACCCTAATCATTGTTAACAGCCGCCATCAATATCATCGATCATCATCATCTGTACTAATCATATAACCAACACATAGCAACACTCATGAAATCCATACTTTATGCATAACCGTTTGCTAGGAATAAACATACGATTCACGAAACTAATACATATGCACCATAATAATCATCATAACAATTAACATCCTCCTAGATCGAAGTGGATCAATTATATTATACCACATAGAAAACTGTTTCTAGACACCTTCATATTCTCTAATCAATATCTTATGGTCAACCTACTTTATCACATCATGCTTTCTTTTCATCATTTAAATCATATCTCATTAATATCCCTGACACACTTTTAGGATGTGCACATGGTTGATCAAATCAAGAACACAAATACGACATGAGCCACCAATTAAGAAGTTGTCATTATCTAATTGACTACAAATTCAAAACATCACACATGCACCTTCATAATAAGACCATCATCAGAGGCATACTAGACATCGCATGACACAATCACTACACACCATGTGATGACCACAAGAATAAGACAATTAATGATCCCACTCCCCAACCCTGAGCATGTAATCCAAAATCCACAGAACTTCAATAATTGAATTTACATAAACAAACACGTATCGATCATGTAACGATTTACAATGATATGAACTAACCGGGGGTGAATAAGGATTCGAGTAATAGGCTGGGGCATCTCGGGAGTGATGATGATAATACGGATTTTCGTCAACAGAGAAAAGGGACTCTAGGGTTTCTGATTTTTGTTAAAAGATGTAAAGCTGAGGTTGTTTCACGTTTTAATACTCGAACTAACGTTTTGGGCCCGAACCGGGCTTCGGCGAATCGTGGGCCGGCGAAACGACTGTTTCGTCGAGATTGAAATGACGGAACAGGCTTCTGTTTCGTCGAGTTGGGTCATGGCGAATCACTTGATTCGTCGGGTTCACTGATTTGGTAACAGTTTAAGTTTCAAAACAAGTCTTATGTTGAACAGCCAAACACATAATCACGCAAACACAATACGTTTTATTATAACACGAAGTGTACAGTTACAAGTCAGATAAGTCAAACATCTAAACAGTCAAAGTCAACGTGCAATAAATACGAAAGTGAAAGTCGGAAACTCGAGTTGTCACATTATCCCCAACTTGAAAGAAATTTCGTCCCAAAATTTAGCATGCGGTTACTGAGGAAGCTAGTGGTGTGACGTTGTTTACCTGTATCGTATCGCGGCTCCCCGAGCAGGTTTGCGAAGATTACTGGTTTTCCTGGGGTGTCACATCATTCCCCCGTTGGTTTGGAATTTCGTCCCGAAATTCTGTAGTAGCTTCGGCGTCAGTAGTGGTTGCTTGGTTTCCGAATAACTGGGGATATTTGAGTTTCATCTGATCTTCGCGCTCCTAGGTGAACTCTGGGCCACGACGGGAGTTCCAACGAACTCGTACAAGAGGTATTCTAGTGTTCTTGAGGACCTTAACATCCTGGTCCGTGATTTCAACAGGTTCCTCGAGGAATCGTAACTGTTCATCAATAGTGAGCTCTTTCAGAGGAACTATGTGGGTCTCATCTGACAGACACTTCTTCAGATTCGACACGTGAAAGACGTTGTGAACTGCACTGAGTTCAGCTGGTAGGTTTAATCTGTAGGCCACCCTGCCTATCTTCTCAATGATTTCGAATGGTCCGACGTATCGTGGATTAAGTTTGCCGCGTTTGCCAAAACGAACCACACCCTTCCAGGGTGAAACTTTGAGTAGCGCTCGATCCCCAACCTGGAATTCGAGTAGTTTTCTATCTTTATCGGCGTATGCTTTCTGACGGTCACGAGCTGCCGCCATGCGTTGTCGTATTTGAGCAATCTTTTCAGTAGTATCAACTACCATTTCTGGACCTGTGATTTGACTATCTCCCACCTCTGCCCAACAGAGAGGTGACCGGCATTTACGCCCGTACAATGCCTCGAATGGTGCAACTTTAATGCTGGTGTGGTAGCTGTTGTTATACGAAAATTCCACAAGTGGCAGATGTTTTTCCCAACCATTGCCAAAGTCGATTACGCACGCACGAAGCATGTCTTCTAGTGTTTGAATAGTGCGCTCAGACTGTCCATCCGTCTGAGGGTAATAAGCTGTGCTCATGTCTAAACGAGAGCCAAAAGATTTGTGCATTGCTTGCCACAGTTCTGAAGTAAAACGTGCGTCACGATCAGAGATAATAGAGGTTGGCACCCCGTGCCTCGAAACCACTTCTTTTAAGTAGATGTCTGCTAAGGTAGAGAACTTGTCTGTTTCTTTAATGGCCAGGAAGTGAGCAGACTTTGTGAGTCGATCCACGATCACCCAAATAGTATCATTTCCACGCTGAGATCTAGGTAAGCCTGTAATAAAATCCATGGAAATTTGTTCCCATTTCCATTGTGGTATCTCAGGTTGTTGAAGTGGACCTGAAGGTTTCTGGTATTCGGCTTTGACTCTCGCACAAGTCAGGCACTTGCTAACGTATGTTGCTATGTGGGCTTTCATGCTAGGCCGCCAATATGTAGTTTTTGATATCGTGGTACATTTTATCCGAACCAGGATGTACTGAGTAGCGAGATTTATGAGCTTCTTCCATTACTAGCTCACGTAAGTTGCCATAGAGTGGGACCCAGATGCGTCCTGTTACATAGTAGGCTCCGTCTGCCTTTTGTTCTAACCGTTGCCTTGAGCCGCGTAGGGCTTCAGCCCTAACGTTTTCTGGTTTCAATGCTTCTACCTGAGCATCTCGTATCTGTGAAGGAAGACTAGACTGAATGGTGAGTTGTAATGCTCGTACACGCCTAGGTGTAGTATCCTTTCGACTGAGGGCGTCGGCCACCACATTGGCTTTGCCCGGATGGTACTTTATAGCACATTTGTAATCGTTCAGTAGTTCGACCCATCTACGTTGTCGCATGTTCAACTCTTTCTGCTTGAAAATGTGCTCGAGACTCCTATGATCTGTGTAGATGGTGCATTTAGTGCCATACAGGTAATGTCGCCATATCTTGAGCGCAAAAACAACAGCTCCCAGCTCTAAATCGTGTGTAGTGTAATTTCGTTCGTGAATCTTAAGTTGGCGCGAGGCATAAGTAGTGACTTTATCCCGTTGCATCAACACACATCCAAGACCTTGGATGGATGCGTCGCAGTAGACTACAAAATCGTCCGTGCCTTCAGGCAATGAGAGGATAGGTGCGCTACAGAGTCTATCCTTTAAGTGTTGAAACGATGTTTCCTGTGTATTACCCCAACGGTAAGCAACACCTTTCTATGTCAGTAGCGTAAGCGGCTGTGCAATCTTTGAGAAGTCTTTAAATGAACCGTCTGTAATAACCCGCCAAACCCAAGAATTGGCGTATTTCGGTTGGTGTGCCAGGTGCAGGCCAGTTCTTGGTCGAATCTACCTTGGATGGATCAACATGAATCCCATCCTTGTTCACCACGTGGCCTAGGAAGTGGACTTCACGAAGCCAGAAGTCACATTTTGAAAACTTAGCGTATAGCTGTTCCGTTCGAAGAAGTTCCAAAATAAGTCGTAAGTGTTGTTCGTGTCCCTCCTGATTCT
The DNA here is from genome assembly GCA_030545235.1 of Helianthus tuberosus. Classification (NCBI taxonomy): domain Eukaryota; kingdom Viridiplantae; phylum Streptophyta; class Magnoliopsida; order Asterales; family Asteraceae; genus Helianthus; species Helianthus tuberosus. The sequence continues at coordinate 100,990,307 of CM060412.1, read as the reverse complement.
TCGAGTAGATCAGGATGTCGTCGATGAAAACAATGACGAACTTGTTAAGATAGGGTTTGCACACCCTATTCATAAGATCCATGAAAACCGCAGGCGCGTTCGTTAGCCTGAATGGCATGACCAGAAACTCGTAATGGCCGTAGCAAGTTCTGAATGCTGTTTTGGAGACGTCCTCATCCCGGACTCTCAGTTGGTGATATCCTGACCTCAAGTCAATCTTAGGGTAATAGCTCAACCCTTGCAACTGGTCGAATAAGTCGTCGATACGTGGAAGAGGATAGCGGTTCTTCACGGTAATCTTGTTCAGTTCGCGATAATCAATACACATGCGGAAAGTACCGTCTTTCTTCTTCACAAATAGTACTGGAGCTCCCCAGGGCAAAGAGCTAGGTCGTATAAATCCCTTTTCCAAAAGTTCTTGTAGTTGCTTAGACAGCTCTTCCAGTTCAGTTGGAGCTAAGCGATAAGGTGCTCGAGCTATAGGTGCTGTTCTAGGAGTTTGTCGCCATGAATCACCAAAGGTTCTTAACCAGCACGAGGAATGCGGATGATCTTTTCTTTGCAAAGAGTCTCTGCTCGATGTTGAGGTAGCCAATCCATACCAATATCGATGTCAGAACCATCACAACGTTGGGGTCATTCCTAGTATCACCCTGACCAATCACGAACACTCGACCCCTGGCACCATTATCGTCGTTATTACCCCCATTGTTGCCTCCATTATTGTTCCTGTTTCCTTGGTTATGGTTCTGATTCTGGTTCTGGTTCAACTGTGGGCAGTGTCTTTTGAAGTGACCTTCAGCACCACACTGATAACATCCCTTGTTACCTTGCTGTTGCTGCTGATTCTATAGATCTTGTGGCTATTGTTGTTGGTTCTGGTTTGCAGGACGTGAGTTTCTACCATCTTTGGCTCCATGACCAAGCTTGTTGCATCATTGACAATGATTTCGGTTGCACTGCCCGTTGTGGTGCAAGTTACATCGTTTGCACTTAGGGTGGTTTCCCCTGTATCCACCCTGCCCTTGACTACTAAAAGGTTGCTGACCAGGACTTTGGTTGTCATCGATCTTTCGCGGCTGTGCCTGGGATGGAACCGTAGTCGAACCCTTGCTAGGGGTTCCATCCCACTTTCGTTTGTTATCACTGGGGGTAGCAGAAGTAGTTGAAGTAGTAGTGGTAGCACCAATGCGTCTAGGCAGCTTGTTCTGTTCCACTGCCTGGTCTGTGAGACGATGAGCAAGACGAGTAACATCCTGGATAGTAGCAAGGTTGGCCAAAGTCACATGGCTTTGAATCTCTGGTACTAAGCCTTTGAGGTATAGCTCAATGCGTTTGATGGGAGGATCCACCATAGTTGGACATAACACTGCCAGTTCATTGGATCGTTTCGTGTATGCTTCTATCTCTGACCCCGTCATCTTCAGGTTAAAGAACTCCACTTCCAACTTGTGGATGTCGTCACGACTACAGTATTCACGTTTGATCAGTTCCTTAAAATCATTCCATGGGGTGGCATTAGCAGCCGCCAGCATCTGAACTTGCGCGTTCCACCAAGTTGGCGCAGTGCCTTCGAGATTACCAGTGGCGTACATCACCCTGCGAGCCTCAGGGCATTCACACATTTCGAAGACCGATTCGAGCTTTTCAAACCAATGGAGGAGTCCAACAGCTCCTTCAGTGTTGCTGAAAGTAGTAGGACGACAGTCCATAAAAGTCTTGTATGTGCATACAGGTGGCTGAGCGTGTTGACTTGTCGTGTGCGTAAGAGTAATCAAAATTAAGCACAAGTGTTGAGTTACGAGAGTAGGATCTAAAGATCCTAGAGTAAGTGGTGATGGCAGGTTACACCTCCTGCCTGGGCAGCTGCGAGTGCTGCAGTAACTTGTTCAGTGATTGAAGCCGCCAACTGGGCTTGAGTTAGGTTAACGCGTCCACTCATGATCTTGACATCAAGGAGAACATGTGGGTGAGAGGTTCGCGAATAGTGCGAAGAGAGTGAGCACACAAGTATTCTCAAGCAATAACATATAATAGGTTCTGTAATCTGAGCATACCACGAGCAAAGTTCTATGTAATTCTAGCAAGTAGGTAAAGTAACATGAATAGTAGTACCTATGATGTTGAGCCTTGCACGTGGAGCGAAGCGTCGTTGTGGATCGTTGAGCACTGTTCTGGTTATAGTCTGGTTTTAACAAAATCGTTTTCCCCTTATTAAAACCGAGTTCTCTATAACCAATGGCTCTGATACCAATCTGTCACACCCCCAAAATCCACACGCGGAGTATCACCGCTTGGAGGCGTGACTGACCAGGATCAAGCCACCAATCATATCAAACATAATGAGTATCAAATGTCATTTAAACCAAACGATATGAAAGGTGTTCAAACAAAACATGTTAAGTGTATAGCGGAAGCATAAAATGTAAACCCAACGTAAGTAGTAAGTTCAAATGTTTAAAAGTTTCATCATAAGATTCACAATCCGTGCCCACAACGACCTGCTTCTCCCTGTGCAAGCTCCATATGTACCTAAGGTCCTGCAAGGCATGCAGCAGAGAGTCAACAACTAGTTGAGCGAGTTCACAGTTAATAGTTCAGTAATAGTAATGGTATAGTAAGCCTTGTATTCGTTCATTTAGTCATGTGTCATATTAGTTCATATCGCGGCCCTCTAGGCATGTGTGCGATGATTAGAGGAAACTTCCCGAGTATTCTAGACTAGGTATATTTGTATCGCGGCCACCCGGCATGTGTGCGAAGTTTAGTGCATAGTTCGCGGCCTCCTTAGGCATGTGTGCGAAGATTAGTCATAATATCGCGGCCAAACCTGGCATGTGTGCGAAGATCAGTCATATTATCGCGGCCAACCCCTGGCGTGTGTGCGAAGATCAGTTCTATGAGTATCACTAGTCTAGCCGTATCTTATCAATAACCCATCCTCACCCGAGGACCATATAACTAAGTTCCATAACTAGGTAAGTACAAATAAATAATCCAAACCCATTCCCACCCCGGGAATCCCATGCCTTGGCTGTGTGAACTCACCTTGGGTTTGCTCGGTATGCTAAGTATGTGCTCAAAGTAAATCAATCACGTCCTAAAGTACGCACGTATACATAATCAGTTTGTATTCACGAAGTTCATGTATGCATATTAAATCACCAATCGGCACAGATCACGTATTCAAATCATACAAGTCACGCATATTATCTAACAGCAGTTAGTTAATCCAGTTAACACTTAACAGAAGCAGTTACTGTGCAAAATTACCCAATCGGCGAAACACCCCTGTTTCGCCATACACCCCTTCGACGAAACACTTCTGTTTCGTTCCATTTGATTCGTCGTAATGGTCTCGGCGAAACACTTTTGTTTCGCCCTATGTGTTTCGTCAGCATGTTTGTCGCGTCATTTAATCAGTTACATAAAAACCCTAATCATTGTTAACAGCCGCCATCAATATCATCGATCATCATCATCTGTACTAATCATATAACCAACACATAGCAACACTCATGAAATCCATACTTTATGCATAACCGTTTGCTAGGAATAAACATATGATTCACGAAACTAATACATATGCACCATAATAATCATCATAACAATTAACATCCTCCTAGATCGAAGTGGATCAATTATATTATACCACATAGAAAACTGTTTCTAGACACCTTCATATTCTCTAATCAATATCTTATGGTCAACCTACTTTATCACATCATGCTTTCTTTTCATCATTTAAATCATATCTCATTAATATCCCTGACACACTTTTAGGATGTGCACATGGTTGATCAAATCAAGAACACAAATACAACATGAGCCGCCAATTAAGAAGTTGTCATTATCTAATTGACTACAAATTCAAAACATCACACATGCACCTTCATAATAAGACCATCATCAGAGACATACTAGACATCGCATGACACAATCACTACACACCATGTGATGACCACAAGAATAAGACAATTAATGATCCCACTCCCCAACCCTGAGCATGTAATCCAAAATCCACAGAACTTCAATAATTGAATTTACATAAACAAACACGTATCGATCATGTAACGATTTACAATGATATGAACTAACCGGGGTGAATAAGGATTCGAGTAATAGGCTGGGGCATCTCGGGAGTGATGATGATAATACGGATTGTCGTCAACAGAGAAAAGGGACTCTAGGGTTTCTGATTTTTGTTAAAAGATGTAAAGCTGAGGTTGTTTCACGTTTTAATACTCGAACTAACGTTTTGGGCCCGAACCGGGCTTCGGCGAATCGTGGGCCGGCGAAACGACTGTTTCGTCGAGATTGAAATGACGGAACAGGCTTCTGTTTCGTCGAGTTGGGTCATGGCGAATCACTTGATTCGTCGGGTTCACTGATGTGGTAACAGTTTAAGTTTCAAAACAAGTCTTATGTTGAACAGCCAAACACATAATCACGCAAACACAATACGTTTTATTATAACACAAAGTGTACAGTTACAAGTCAGATAAGTCAAACATCTAAACAGTCAAAGTCAACGTGCAATAAATACGAAAGTGAAAGTCGAAAACTCGAGTTGTCACAGATAAGTATATTTCAATCCTTTTATCCTTGAAAATGTTCATATCTATGCAAGATCATTGTTCATTCATGTGGAAATCTCTCAGATCTAAGTTGTTCTTGGTGGAATGAGGCCAAAACTTGAAGTTTATAAGAACTCCATGATGACATCACCCTAGAACACCTCAAATCCACTGATTTCACGGTTAAAAGTGAAGATTCAAAGGTGAAAAAGATGAAGTAATGCGTGTAGATCATAGAAGTACAAGATTTAGGTTGAAAAACTTACAAGAATCGCGAGAAATCTAGAGGACGAAGGCTTGAGTGCGGCCGGTCGAGTAGAGGAGCTGTCACATCACAAATGATGTGACAGAGGGGTATTTATAGGGCTTCCAAAAGAGGAAAGCGCACAAGTGTCGGATTGGCCACCGATCGGATGGCCACTCGGTCGGTTGGCCACTCGATCAAGGTATCCGGCGCGCTGAGTTTTGTCGTTTGATTCGCGTGTTGTGCGTTGCGATGCGATTCGAGTGAACGATGCGATAGTATTAACCAATAGCCACACAAATAGCTTAACTACTATATCTAACATACAATCACTATAATTAACTTGCGTTTTGCGTTTGCGATTAGATTACGATGCGATAGAGTTACGATTGCGATTAATTATGCGATTAAACCTCGATTAGTAATAAGTACTCCACATAATACAACTAAAGCGATTAAAATAAAGATTCGATTACAAGTCAAGAAGTCAAATCAGTAACTAAGCAAGGAGTGACAGATCGCAATTAGCAATCTTTTTTTCCTTTGACTTCAATCTTGACTTTAACTTTGACTTTCCAAAAATGGGTTGTTACATCGGTATCTTTTAATGTCGTACCGGTATTGTGACTAACCGAACCAATTCCAACCGAACAACATCGGCACCAACATTGAATATCCTCTCGTACCGATATTTGTTTTTATGTTTTTTGTTGATGTAAAACATGTGTCGATATCTTTTACTGTATATAAAAACTTTTTTTTTGTTTTCTCTTTTGGTCGCTATAGCGAGTGTTGGTACGATATGGTAGCGATACGATATTAGTTTATCAAAAGCAAAAACAATAAAAACAACATATCATTACCGATACAAATGGTATTTAGTCGGTTTCGGATCGGTTTTGTACGATAGCGTCACAATAGCCGTTTTCAATAAAGTTTGTATGCCAATGTTGAAAAAAATAAACATAGAATGCAAATCAACCGAACCGATATCAACTGAACAACATTGGTACCAGTATTGATATTTGTTTTTATTGTTTTCGATCAATGTAGGGTTTTTTTTTTCTTTCGATTACTATAATGAGTGCCGGTACCATAATGCACCGAACATATAGCAACCGAATTTCCGCCGTGAAGCGCGAGAAAAAATAACTAGTAATAATAATTTTAAAAAGTGACAAATACCTCAAGGATGTAAAGCAAACAATAGTAAGAAATGAGGGACCTCAACCATAGTAATAAGGTAACAGATAAGATTTTATGATTTCATAATGATAACGTCCTCTTCTACTACCTCCATAACTAACCCAAAGTCACCACAAATGATGATGAGTCTGATGAAATCTGTGGGTGCTTCTGCGGTGGTGAATGTGCCAGCCATCGCCACCCAACTCCACCACTCTACACATTCTTTCTCATTGCCCAAACTAAACATCAGCTGAAGAACTTCCTCCGCCTTTAGGATAGCTGTCACCGCTGTAGATGCTTCTGAAACCACTGAGAAGGTTGGTTTTTGTTTGATTAATAATTAAATTAAATGAACGAACAAGATCACTTGTTGTGTTAGTTCAATTGTGTCATTTACTTTCGTTTATATTCATTTATGTACCTTCATTTAATAAAAATGAACGGCGCTTGTTCAATTGTGTTTGTGAATGTCTTTGTTTAAGAAAAGTACCAGGGCGGCCCTGAGGATTCAAATGCCTCGGCCGAGCCCAAAAAAAGGCCCTTGTCTATGAAAACATTAAAAATAAGTTTGAAAAAGGTAATTTCCTTGAAAACATTAAGGATGTCTCCAAACAAAATGATGGTACTAATTTACGCAAATTACAACAGAAACTTCTTAATGACATTTTAAAGGAGAAAAGCGTTCATGTTCAAAGTGTTAAACATGGGCAAATTTTGTTGGGGACAAAGCTATGTGGTTTAAAGGTTATAATCGTTTTGGATTATGTAAATCATGTTGACCACTTGACCTATTTAGCTAGTGGAAGTGAATGGTTTGGATCTGGCACCAAAATCCTAGTAACAAGTGCCTTCAATGTTCAAACTAAAACACTTTTATGAACTTGAAATAGGTTCTAGCCAACTTAAATCATTTTGGACTAACGACTTGGTAATAATTGTCTGTATACCACATTAATAGTTTTTTAGTCATGATTTGCAAGGACCTCAACTACAACACAAGCTTGGTTTAAAAAAGCCTGAAGCGCACAAAAGCGACAAGTTCTAAAATTAAAGCGTGAAGCGTAAATCGCAAAAGCGGTCAGCTTTTCGTACGTGAGGCACAAGGTGCTTCTATATTTTTTTTTTATATATATCCTATAGTCTTTTAGCATCCCTTGCCCAAAATATAGTGACAAATAAGGTTTATATATGATTTAATGTATAAATCATATAATGTACTACCATTTTAGCTGCATGTATAACACTTTAAAGAACAAAAACACCTTTTGTACAAAAAGCGTGCGCCTCTGTGGGATTTTTTTCCCAAAAAAGCTCGCTTTTTGTGCGCTTTTTGTACATAGCTCGCTTTATGTCACACAAGGCGCAACTCTTTGCTCCTAGAGTCGCTTTGCGTTTAAGCGCGCTTAAGGCGCACTTTTTTAACCCAAGAACAGAAGCTGCCTAATTAGAGGTCTATTAACCTCAGTTTCTCAAAATGAAGTTAAACTTTCAAACAAACAAAAAAAAAAAACTCAGTTTCTCAAAGGACTTGACTGACATTCCAAACTTGACATCAACATTAAATCTTGTGAAACTAATTTTCATTAAGTAGTTTTGATATATTAATAATCCAATTCAACAGTTGGACTCTTGTTCCCAATGCACTGAAACTGGGTTTATTTAACAAACACTTTTATTCACAAATCAAAATTTAATGTTAGAACACTTTTATTCACAAATCACAATAGAGTTGAAGAACTATTAACAAAAAAAAAAAAAAAAAGACATGAACCAGACTTGGACTCATGACCTTATAATTCTACTACTAAACTCAACGGCTAAACCCGCTGGAACACGGATTTACAATGTTACATATGTTCGCTTCATATTTATTTATGGGTTTACTCAATGCTTGGTTATATATATAAAAAATGGCCCCCACGGAAAACGGGCCTCGGCCGGGGGTGCGGCTCGCCCACCGGCCGGCCCAAAGTACTCATCATCAAGTAAATGTGGGTATAGGTTTTGATTCAACAAGAATGCAGGATTAATGTATACCTGATCAGTTATATTAAACTAGACTAGAAGCTTAGGTAAATGGATATGAGGCAAAGCAGGTGTAGTTTGCCAACAGAAATGTATTAGCTAGAGAGAGATGTTCTAAGTTGTGTTTCAGTTTCAAACAGAACTCATTTTTATGATAACAGGTAAAATACTCAAGAAATAGCTAGCTATAAAGGAACAGCCTGCCTAATTCATTTTAATAAAATTATAGATTATTATTTTTTAATCATGTATGTTTTGTTATCATGTTTAACAGATAGATAGATAATTTTAAAGAAAATGTGTTGGTGGTTCAGATGTCTTTTGATCTGGACTCGAAATCCGATAGGCCAGTTTTGCACCTCTAGTTGTAAGGATAGGATATGGGTGTGCATGTGATTCTTTAGATTTGGCGATTCTAGCAAATAAGGATAGTAGATTCTTTTATAATTGTGTGTGTATAAAAATCTATAGCTAAAGAAAGTATGTATGTTATGTGATCCATCCTAGCTTATGTCTCATCAAGTTTTCACTTTCATGTAACAACAAGGATTAATGATTGTAATATATGTTTAGTCACCAGTTCATGGCATTGGCAGCATTTGAGTAGAAAGTAGAACCTTAGGTTACATAAATGGATATATGGCGTAGGAGATGTAAATTGGCAACCGAAACGTTCTAAGTTATGTTGCAGTTTCAACCTATTTAAAAACAGAACTCCGGTTTAGTTTTTTGATACTGGGTATAATATAAAAAGAAATAGCCATAAAGGAAACGGGTGTAATGGATATAACTTGTTGAAAGCCGCCTAAGGTGGAATGCTTACAAGTTACAACTGCCTAATTCATTTTAAAGTATAGATTTTAAGTTGAATCAGTATAGTATTTGTTATCATATTTATAGGTTGATTATCTATAAAATTAATGAAAATGGACCGAAAAGTGTTTGCAAGTGAGACGTATGTTGATCTGGACTTGAAACGCGGATCTGTCAGTTAAGCTTAAGGCCTTCTAGTTTTAAGGATATGGGTGTATGATATATACCTGTAATTCTAGCAAATTAAGCATAGAAGGGGTTTTTTTTTTTTTTTTGTAATTGTGTGTCTATATATATAAATCTGTAGCGCGCGTAAAAAAGAATGAGTTAACTGCCATTTTCGTCCCTGTGGTTTGGTGGAAAATGCCACTTCAGTCCAAAAAAAAAAAATTGCGTCAGTTCCGTCCTCAAGATTTTTGAAACGTGCCACTTCAGTCCAAAAAGATAACGCCCGTTAAAAACGTTGAGGACGGAACTGGCGCAAGGCGTTATCTTTTTGGACTGAAATGACACGTTTCAAAAATGTTGAGGACGGAACTGACGCAATTTTTTTTTGTTTTGGACTAAAGTGACATTTTCCACCAAACCAAAGGGACGAAAATGGCAGTTATATCATGATCCATATGTTACATGTGAAATGAACACACATCCTAGCTTAAGTCACATTTAGCTTGTGGGCTTATGATTAGCCCAAAGAATCTTAAAACAAAAGTTATATTGTCTTGTTTCTTCCACATTTCCCTCCTTTAGCATAACACATTTAGAAGTTTTACCATTTTGCAAATGAAGAAAACAGAGAGTAACAAGAAATACCATTTTGTGGTTGCAAATGCAAAATTCATGTTGGATGATGAAGAACACTTTCAAGAACAGTTGTTTGAAAGGGCCCGCCTTTTCAAAGAGCGAAACATGGAACAAGATTTTTGGCTCGTGATTGAACCCAAGTTTTTAGACTAGTTCCCAGACATCACCAAGAGGCTCAAGAGACCCGCAGTTGCTCTTGTTTCCACCAACGGTACATGGATCAAGTAAGCCCCCTATCGCATCTTCAAATGGTCGATTTTGGTTAAGTTTTATCTTTTAACGGTGCTAGTTTTTCTAACCGTAATAAGTTATTAGTTATATATAAATTAAAAAAGAAAAATTGTTGCAGGGTCAACCTGACCTACATTTTAACCAACATTAAAATCTTCATGATCTAAATCCTTTTCTGACCCGTTACCTAACCTGTTTGACCTGCCTGTTATGCCACCCCTAACTTTTTTAGAGAAAATCCCCGCACTTGAGTAACGAACATCTTTGCCAATAGTTATCATATTTCCCATTTGGTCTTTCGTTCATCAGTTCATATAGTAACCAAAGTCAGTTATTATTTATATCACACATATTTAAGATAGTTTTTTTCATAACCACAAATGTAACAACATACTTTTTTTGTGAAGCTCACAAGTAATTTTAATTGAAAAAAATGATTAAGAACAAAATACTTTGAGGGGGTGTTTGGATACATGTTTGCAAAGTAATTATTGTAATGTTCAAGTATCAAAACGAGCCCATCAGTTGCAAATTTGCAATATATTGTTGTAAGTGATTACGTATACTAAAAAATCAGTATTGCTTCTTCAACAACTTTTGGCCTTCAAAATTTGGATCATTCTATGTGTCAAATATTGCAAAACTCATTGTGTTTTACCCCAAAGTTCATTTTATCTGGTTTGTGTTCTTTTGAATTTTTTCTTTGCTTTGAAAGCTAGTGCTAGGGATGGTGGTATCTAGAGATGGCAAGATAGACAGGTCTAAAATATGTTTGGGTCAACCTATATACATTTTTCCCATTTTTACAGCATCCCTCAAAAAATTAATGTAGTAAACAGCAACTAATTTTATTACAACAATAATCTAAAATTTTCTAATAACGTGATTTAGGAAGCCGTAACCATAAAAACACACTTGGATACTTTGGGCGATATCTAACCCAATTATTTTATTTGTTAAGTTTATTGATTTGACCCATTCAGCATCGATATCTAACCGCAATTGCCGTTCCTTTTTCCCCTATTCAATCGTAAACCTAAATGGTCAAATTGAATCTCTGAAATCATTCACTTTTCAATTCCTATCGATCGAACCTTCCCCATATGATGTTACTTTCTTCTTAATTGCATATCAAAAACCATTCGCTAAACACTTTGATTCACTCCGATTTCGTTGCGAGTATCAGTTTTCAATTCTTCTGTTTTTGATAATGACCATGTTTTGATTTGAGAATGTTGTTCTGTGTTTTAATGAATGGGGTTCTTTGTTCATTACGTAAGTAATATAAATATGTGATGTTTTTTATTAAAAGGAATTCCAAACACCACTTGAAAAGTCCTTTTATCCCTTAAAAAGCCTTAAAAAAGGAGAAGTTGATAAGTAAGAAATTCTTACTTATTACTTTTGAAAAGGACTTTTGGATCAAAAGGAATCCCAAACACCCCCTTAATAAGTCAAAAAAGCCTCCAAAAGTCCTTTTTAAAAGGAATCCCAAACATGCACTGATTATCAGAAGATTGTTTGAGTTATATGGTTACTTTATTACGAACCATATATGTGCCCTTTTTTCATTGTTAAGAGGTTGGGATTGAAAACTTGCTAATATAGTTGATTTGGTAATAACTTGATGCTATTAGTTCTGACGTGATTTTGGTTTTTTCAAACAACTAAATAAATTCAGAAGTAAGGAAACACAAGGTAGTCAGTCCTATTTATCTTGCAATTAGCATCGTGCGTTTATTTACCATGTATGTATAAATAGAATGATTGCCTGTGGTGATACAATCGGTTCTCCTTATAAAGATTTCATTGTAGAAATTTCAGTTTTGATTAGGTCTGCAACATACTTTTAGAATTTTGTAATGTAATTTCATATCTCATATTAATTATGTTCTAATTTTGTCTCTGGTAATTTATATACATGTTTTCTTAGAGAAGCTAATGTACTTTTAACTACCAGTAATTTTTTTTCAAACCTATGGAAAGGTGCAAACTAAATATAAAAGAGTGTCGTTTTTGTTTAGCAGGGATCTAGGGTTACAGTGTTCATGTATCCAAGCTACATTTAAGGTATCATCTATGTGTCTTATTAAGTTTGTTGCATATTTGGGGTTTCAATCTCTGTAAGAGCTCTTTATTACATATTATTGCAACTTCATCATGACTAATTTTTGTTTGTGTAAGTGCCATCTTGATGAGATTTTCTTAGTAAACAACTGGTGATCAGACTTATACCACTCAATTAATCAATGGTAAAAGGCGATCTCATACGCTTGTGATCGCAGACAGCGTTAAGTAGCCCAACTTCACCATCTTCCGTTTCGTGAAAAATCCTGTCGCCCGAAGGCCCATTGCGGTAAAACCCAATTTGGTATCGCCTCTTATTACCTACGGATCATCATCATCTATACACTAAGTTGTTTATATTTTCAATGTGACAGCATAAGAGTACACCTTGGTGTGTCAGTTTACTTTTAGTATTCTACGGTCGTCATTTTTGTCCTTGGAGAAATAAGGAAAATCATGCTGGGCCGGCGTGGGTTCGAGTGATGTGTTTCTTCAAAAGAATCGGTAAATGGATGGTGATTTGTTTCTTTGAGTGATGTGTTTTAAATATGACATATTCCAAAAATTAAGAAAATAATATCAAGTTTAAACACTCAATTTGTATTATAATTTTGTGATTTTTTTATTGATCAACCCGTGTAATACACGGGTTACTAACCTAGTGTTAAAACATAACGCAAACTGACCCATTCAATAGTAAATAGGCCGATGTTATAAAATGTTTTAGCAATTATGTTTTCTACCATATGAATAATACATGACATGATGATGCACTATCTATATCTATACTATATTATAATGCATGAGGGATGGGTATTTTAAGATACCCAAAAAATAAGAACTTTTTCCCTCTTTATTTATAGAAAGACCCCTAAAATGAGGGTAGTTTGGTCTTTTAAACACTATTTATTTTTTAGCCCCTAAACTTATTACACTTAAATCCCTGAGGTTTTAACAAAATTATAGATAATTAGTTACAATTCAACCCTACACAACAAACTTATAATTTTTTACGTATTCTTGACATATCTTATAAACTATACTGTTTAGAAAAATTCAAAGATAACATGATGACCTACACATTTTTGTCAACATTTCGGTAGTTGTCTTGTTCAACATCGACACACGGATTAAAAGGTACAAATCGATAATGCTTTAATGTAAAGTGATTAAAGAAGAAAATAACAACTAATATTTTCAAAATAAATAAAGTTAAAATCTTTTTCGTACAAAATAAAGATAATATTTATGCCCTAAAATTAATTTTCTATTGAAGTTTTTTCTACCTGTTCATTGTTTCTTTGCATAGCTAATTATTTTTGCCTAATTGAAAATTGATTATATGTCACTTTTTATTTTATAAAATTCTCTAAAATCTATACTTATACTTAGATATATATTATAAAAACTTAAAACTAACCACAACAAACTTCCTAAATAAAGGGGTGGCAAATCTAAAATTAAACCCTAATGCACTTCTATAGTTACCACTATAAATACATAGCAGGACACCCCTATATCTATTGCTAAATAAAGTTAAATAATGGATCCAGTTTTGAATTCAATTGTTGTGAAAAACCAAGCATGTGAGATTGAGAATTCTAAGGTCAGTTCTGTTATATTGCAATAGTGAATAATTGTTTTCTTTTATTTACTTTTATGTGAATGTTAACTTATTTGATTTTTGAGATTCAGTTGCATGATAAACATGCCAATTTAAACAACTGTCGAACAAGCTTCTAAGGTATTGATTTGCTGGTTTTTAAGTATTATATTTGCGTATATCTTTCATATTAACATGTTCGTTATGTTATTATATGTGTGTTTTATTGCAGGATGATAGTGATAAAAGTGTTGATATTATTTTTTATGGTGCAATGTTTAGTCCATACAAGTCTAATCTTCAATGTGAATTTGGTGAATAGGTAATTTTAAGGTTTATTTAATCTTTTTTTAACTTTCGTTTTCAATTTTTGTCCTTTTTAAGGATCGAAAGTTCGAGACTCAAAGGAAGGGATCCAAAAGACTATCTGAATGGAAATAGAGTGAGGTTATTACTTTAGACGATTTTGAGGACAATGACAAAGAAGAGGAATTAGAAGATACTGCAGATTCAAGCACAAACCAGAAAACCCGATTAAAATTACCTCAAGTGTCAATTCAGAAGCGGAAAAGATTTTATGCAGTTTAATATGAAATCTATCAAGTGTTTTTATGTTTTTTTATGCAGTTTGATCTTGACGTATGAATAAAGTTTATTTTATATTTGAACTTTATTTTTTGGTGTTAATATAATGCAGTTAGGGTTGTAAACGAACCGAACGAACACGAACAAGGCCATGTTCGTGTTCGTTCGTTAAGGAAATTAACATGTTCGCGAACTGTTCACGAACGCATACCGAACATAAGTTTATGTTCATGTTCGTTCGTTAAGGAAATTCAGTTGTTCACGAACAGTTCGTGAACACTGGTCTCGAACACAAACGAACGCAAGCGAACACAAATGAACACAAGCAAATAAAAAAGAACGCAAACGAACATTTAACTTGAAAATAAAAAAATAAAAATATTGTTATCCTTAAGCATTGGATATAAGTAGTTAAATACAACCATCAAATGATAAATCAAAACACAAGAAGTCTAATACACCACCAAACAATGAATCAACTTTAATTAACTTAGACATAATTATCCCCAAAAATGTCTTAGCATGTCCAAATTTTAGCTAACTTAGAAAAAAATAGGGTTTCAAGTTTTCAATATGTTTAGAGAAAAGGTTTATTATTTATTATTTTTTAATATAATCAAACGAACACGGACGAACGTAACCGAACATATTACCGAACGATCACGAACGCAGTCGAACGAACGAGACCTATGTTCGTGTTCGTTCGCTAAGCTAACCGAACAAATTTTTTTGTTCATGTCCGTTCGTTAAGCTAGTCGAACGAACATAAATGAACTTCCCGCCGAACGGTTCACGAACTGTTCGCTGAACGTTCGGTTCGTTTACAGTCCTAAATGCAGTTATTGACCATATTAATAAAGTTCAAAATAAAGTTAGTATCCTAAATTTACAAGTCAACTAAACTTATATAACTTAATATCCTAAAGTTGCAATAAATAGATATTGCAGTTAGATATAATCAAGCTAAAATTATAAAATATTGCAGTTATTCTTGGATATTAATCTAATAATTTGTATTTATTAATTAAAAATAATAAATAATAACCTTTAAAGCTAAACTAAAAAATTGAACTTACTATGATATAAAGTTAATAAAGATATAAACTCTTAACATCCTATTTTTTTTATAAAAACTTTTTTAAAATTTTATAAAAATATAAATTTTTTATATATAAAAACGAAATTTAACAATTAAAGTTAAAGGTGTAAAACGTACTTACGAGTCAATTACTATTTTTTATTTTTATAAAAATAAAAATTTTAAACTTAAAGTTTATTGGATTAGTACCATGTGGATATTAAAACATTTTGTTTTATAAATAAATAATTCTTTTATAAACATTTTTTGTAACAAGTAATATAAATAAAATAATCCAAAATTTTACAATCTTTACTAGATAAATACTAAATGGTGTTGCAAATTTTTAGGAATTATAAGTTCAACTATATTGTTATAGATAATATTAGTTAATTTCAAAAGAATTCTTTACCAACTTGACTAGACACATAGTAGATTGTGTTGCATATTTTTAGACATTATAAGTTAAAAGTAGACTCATATTGATAAGATTAGTTAGGAATTAAAAATTTGAAATTAGTATGATATAAATTTGATAAAGATATAAACTCTTAACATCCTATTTTTTTTTTATAAAAACGCTTCTTGAAATTTTATAAAAATATAAATCTTTTATATCTGTAAAAAAACGAAAATTAACAATTTAAGTTAAAGGTCTAAAATGTACTTACAAGTCAAATACTATTATTTGTTATTTTTATAAAAATGAAAATTTTAAACTTAAAGTTTATTGGATGGGTACTATGTGGATATTTAAAAAAAGTTATGAGCTTTAAAGAATAAAATTATACTTTATAATTTAACCAATAAAATAAACACACTTTAAAATTATAACAACTTATCTTTTATTTTATTTTTTTGTCTTTTGATTATTAATTTTTATAAAAAAAAAACAATATTTTTGTCTTTTCATTATTAATTTTATAAAAGAACAAAACTTTACATATGTAAAACAATTATTTATTTTATTTATAAACAAAACATTTTATTTTTGAAAAGAAAAGATTTTTTTTTAAGTTTGTAACAAGTAATGTTATATATACCTATCTATCATATCTTATATGTAACAATTACATGATAAAACATATTGTCACGGCCCCCGTCCCGGTTTTACCCGGTCCAGGAGCCGCGGGACAGAAACCCGTGGTATTTATTAATTGAGTTGACAGCGGAAGATTTAACAGAATCTTTTAAAACTTGAAATGCCTGATTATTTTATTTCATAATTCGGGATAAACCCCGTAATTTACAATAGAGGAATTTCACAAAGAAATTCCCTGATTTACAAAACATGTTTATTTGTTTAACTGAGCCACTACTTCAAGCTTTGTTAGTGCTCCGTAGCACTTTTCCTTGGTTCACAGTAGTCACCTGAAACATGTTTTGAAAATATTTTATCAGCGAAATACTGGCGAGTCATTCAAATTTGCTAAAACGACACATAGTTATAAATTACAGCATAAGAGCGATTACAATGGCTTCTATCTTATTTTTATCTGGCGCCGTGTCACCTCCTGGTGACGATGGTCATACCACTATTAGGTCCTTTCACCCAAGTAGTGATGATTATCACTGTTAGGATTTATTAGCCTAACCGTGAGAAATTTAGTAATGTGCACAATACCCCACTAGCCAGTGATTCAAGATAACCATGACTTAATCCCTGTAATTATAACTTTTAAAATGGTTTGGAGTATTGTAAAACATTATTGATAAAAAGAGAATAACTCACATTGCAGATTTAAACGGGCAGAGTTTAGCCTACTGATTAGCCTTATAACCTAATTTAAATAACAATACACATGAACTAGGTCAGTAACTAATACAGCATTTACGATAACTCACGAGATTAAAATCCTAACAACGAATGACAAACTGCAATACTTAAACATCCATCGAATTCACGACGAATGACAAAGTATAGCCCTAGTGTGGGCAGCACTTAAACATCCATTGGATTGATTTCAATCGATCGGACATTGAATCGTAGCAGCGATCGAGTTAATACCCTGTATCGTAGCAGCGCCTTGCTATTTTGAAAGTGAAATTCGAGCAGTAGAACTTCGTTTTTGATTAAAATTTTTGACACGGAATGAAAGCCCATGATCGAATCTATTTATAGCAGAAAATTGGGGTTTACCCGGCCTGCGTAAGCCCCCTCTTGATCTTACGCGGCCCGCGAGGGCCAGCTAGACGTAGACTAGGGCTAGCGTGTCATCGGTAGACCTGCCACGTGTGTGACACATGGCCTGGAATGCTTATCCGGTCAAAGTTGAGTTGACGCGGCCCGCGTAAGCCTCTCTTGTGGCTTACGCGGCCCACCTGAAACCAGAAAATTGATTTTTCTTGATTTTTGATATGGATTAGGGTTTCAGGGGTCCGGGTTTTCACTTATGGGTCGTTTTGGGACATTTTTGAAGGTCCTTACATCCTCCCCACCTTATTAAAAATCTCTTCCTCGAGATTTATTGAAATAAGTGAGGATACTTTCGCTTCATTTCCGATTCCAGCTCCCAGGTGTATCGGGTCCTCTTTTTGACTCCCACTTGACCTTGACCAGTACCAATCTTTTGTGCTTGAGAAACTTGATCTTTCTGTCTTCTATTTGAAGAGGTTTCTCTACGAACTTTAACTTCTCATTTACCTCTATATCTTGGAGAGGTACTACCAATGATTCGTCCGATAAACACTTCTTGAGGTTGGATACATGAAATACGTCATGTACTCCAGCTAACTCTCCTGGTAGTTGTAAGCGATAGGCGACTGACCCTATTCGCTGTATTACTGGGAATGGTCTTACGTACCTTGGACTTAGCTTTCCTTTCTTACCGAACCGAACTACTCCTTTCCATGGAGAAACTTTCAAGAGTACCTTGTTTCCAACTTGAAATTCTAGTGGCTTGCGTCGATTATCGGCATAACTCTTCTGGCGATCTCGAGCCATTTTTAATCTTTCCTTGATTTGAGTAATCTTGTCGGCAGTTTCTTGCACTATTTCAGGACCTGATAATTGGCTTTCTCCTATTTCTGCCCAACAAACTGGAGTTCTACACTTGCGTCCATACAGTGCTTCAAATGGGGTAGCTTCAATGCTTGAATGGTAACTATTGTTATAGGAGAATTCGATTAAGGGTAGGTGATCATCCCAGTTTCCACCACAATCTATCACACATGCCCTAAACATGTCCTCCAGGGTTTGGATCGTCCTTTCACTTTGTCCATCTGTTTGAGGGTGGTATGCAGTACTTAAATTTAGTCGGGTTCCCATTGCTTCTTGGAAACTTGTCCAGAAATGGGAAGTGAAACGACTATCTCTGTCCGATACAATGGAGAGTGGGACTCCATGTAAGGATACTACTTCATCTACGTATAATTTGGCTAACCTTTCCATGCTAAAGGTTTCTTTCATGGGTAGGAAGTGAGCTGACTTGGTTAATCGATCCACAATTACCCAAATTGCGTCATTACCTTTTCTAGTATTGGGTAACTTAGTAACAAAGTCCATGGTTATGAGTTCCCACTTCCATACCGGCATTTCTAATTGTTGTAGTAGACCTGATGGTTTCTGGTGTTCTGCCTTAACTTGTGAACAAGTAAGACACTTAGATACATATCTAGCTATGTCCTTTATCATTCCTATCCACCAGAAGTTATTTCTTAAATCTTGGTACATCTTATTGTTACCAGGATGCATGGTATACCTAGATTTATGAGCTTCCTCTAAGATCTTATTTCTTAATTCTCCTTGCTTAGGTACCCAAATTCTTTTCTTGTGGAATCTCCAAATTCTATCAGATCCTTGCTCTAATTCCTTTATTCTTCCTTTCATTCCTTCAGCATCATCCTTGATTGCGGTTTCTTGGATGTTTTTCAATTGTTCCATTAAGTCTAGTTGTAGACTTAATCTAAGAGCACGAACTCGCTTTTGCTTCTCATGATACTTACGACTTAAAGCATCAGCAACTACGTTTGCTTTTCCTTCGTGATATTGAATATCACAGTCGTAGTCACTTAAGATTTCCATCCATCTCCTTTGCCTCATGTTCAATTCTTTTTGCCCAAATATATACCTTAAACTCGTATGATCTGTATAGACAGTAAACTTACTTCTATACAAATAGTGTCTCCAAATCTTAAGGGCAAAAATTATGGCTCCTAATTCTAAGTCATGAGTCGTATAGTTTTCTTCGTGCTTTTTCAATTTCCTTGAGGCATACGCAATTACCTTTTTGCGTTGCATTAGCACACATCCTAATCCTAACTTAGAAGCATCACAATAAACTTCAAAATCTTCCGTTCCTTCTAGTAAGGCAAGAATTGGGGCGTTTGTTAATTTCTGCTTTAAGATCTTAAAAGCTTCCTCTTGCCTAGGTCCCCATTCATACTTAACTGATTTACAGGTTAGCTTAGTTAATGGTACAGCTATCTTGGAAAAATCCTTAATAAACCGTCTATAGTATCCGGCTAACCCTATAAAACTTCTAACTTCCATAGCTTACTGCAGGACCTTCCATTTGGTGATTGCTTCTATCTTGGAGGGATCGACATGAATACCTTCGTGATTCACCATGTGTCCTAAAAATTGCACCTCTTGTAGCCAAAATTCACACTTCGAGAATTTGGCGTAAAGCTTCCCTTTTCTTAACAAAGTTAAGAGTGCATGCAAGTGCTGACAGTGCTCATTCTGACTTCTGGAATAAATGAGTATATCGTCGATGAAGACAATTACAAATTTATCCAAGTACGGTTTACAGATCCTATTCATCATGTCCATAAATGCTGCTAGAGCATTTGTTAGTCCGAAGGGCATGACTGTAAACTCGTAGTGACCATACC
This sequence comes from Helianthus tuberosus, assembly GCA_030545235.1. Lineage (NCBI taxonomy): Eukaryota > Viridiplantae > Streptophyta > Magnoliopsida > Asterales > Asteraceae > Helianthus > Helianthus tuberosus. The sequence continues at coordinate 100,970,256 of CM060412.1, read as the reverse complement.
TAGTTCTGAAAGCAGTTTTAGGTATGTCTTCTTCTTGTTCTTTCAACTGATGGTATCCTGAGCGTAAATCTATCTTAGAAAAATATCTTGCTCCCTGAAGTTGATCGAAAAGATCATCAATCCTAGGTAATGGGTATCGATTCTTAATTGTAACCTTATTCAATTCCCTATAATCGATACACATTCGCATCGAACCATCTTTCTTTTTCACAAACAACACTGGAGCTCCCCACAGGGATGAACTAGGTTGTATGAATCCTTTACTTAATAATTCATCTAACTGCTTTTTCAATTCTAGCATTTCGGTGGGTGCTAACCGATAAGGTGCCTTAGCTATCGGTGTAGTTCCAGGAATTAGATGAATTCTAAATTCTACTTCCCTATAGGGTGGTAATCCCGGTAGATCTTCTGGGAATACATCCGGGTATTTTGATACTACTGGAATTTCTTTAAGCTCCTTATCTTCCGTGTTAATGATTACTGAAATCATATACACTACTTCTTGTTTTCTTGAATAACTGGCCAACTTCATTACTGAAATGAATTTCAGTGGCTTTCGTGGTTTATCTCCCATAATCACCACTATTTCTCCTGTAGGTGTATGAATTTCTATAGAATTTTTTATCACAGAGAATTCGAGCATGGTTGGCTACTAACCAATCCATTCCTAACACAATATCGAATCCGGATAAATTCATAGGTAACAGGTTTGCAGAAAATTTATGACCTAATAGTTCTATTTTTCCTTCTCGCAAAACCTTGTTTATGTTAACAGAATTCCCATCTGCCGTTTCGACTGTAAAATTTTGTCTAAGGTTGGTTAAGGGTAGGTTAAGAGCTTGGCAGAATGAAGTATTTATAAAACTTTGGTTTGCACCAGAGTCAAATAATACTTTTGCATAAACGTCATGAACTAGGAACGTACCAGCTATCACATCAGGGATTAGTTCTGCTTCCTGAGTAGTCAACTGGAAGGCTCTTGTGTTTTTCTTGGTAGTTCCTTCTGCAAGTTTGACTTTGTTATCAGCTGGTTTGACCAGTTTCGGGCAATCTGGCCTAAAGTGTCCAGCTTCTCCGCAGTTATAGCAGATTGTTGCTTTCCTCTTCCTGCAATCTTCTTCTTGATGCCCTGGAATTTTGCAGAAATTGCAATACCCTTTGCATCTTCCAAAATGCTTTCTTTTGCAGGTATTGCAAAATGGAACAGTGGAAAATTGCCTAGTTCCTTTTTTCTTGAAATTACTACGGTTACCCATACGGAATCCCTGGGTAATCTTTTGAGCTACTTCCTTCTTTCTATTTTCTTATCTTGTGTGTATCAGCCCATCAGTCAAAGTGTTGGCTAATTCCACTGCATCGTCAATTGTGCGAGGTCTCGCAGCTTTAACGATATCACGGATTTCGCCAATCAATCCCCAAATATAGCGAGAAATAAGTACCGGTTCTGGCGAAGCCAGGGTAGGTACAACTCTAGCATACTCGAAGAATGTCGAAGTATACCCTCGACAGTCTACATCTACCATCCGGTAGTTCAGGAATTTATTAGCCATTTGTTCCTTTTCATACTCAGGACATAATTTTCTTTCCACTAGTCGCTTAAATTCTTCCCAACTTATGGCATAGGCTACTTCGCTTCCCTTGGCTTGAAGTACCGTATTCCACCATTCTAGCGCCCCTTCTTTAAAAAGATGCGACGTGTACATGAACTTGTCTTCCTCTGCACATTTACTTATTTTAATCACCGCCTCGGTTTTCTCTAACCAACGCAGTGCAGCAGTCGCCCCTTCGTTGCCTGCAAATTCAACCGGTTTACAGGCAAGAAACTCCTTATAAGTGCAACAAGGCGTTGCAGCTTTCATTTTCTTAAGGAGTGGGGCTTGCATTCCATCGTTGTCGTTATTAGTATGGTTGCCGCCTCCGTTTACACTATTACTGAAGTTGTCTTCATGAGTACGTTTGCTAGGAATAATTTGTTGAGGTTCAACTAGATTTCGAGCAGCAGCAAGGATTGCGGGAATAGCATTGGCTATTCCTTGAGCAACGATATTCTCGATATCTTGCCTATTCAGAAATTGATCTTCATGGTTTTGTTCAGATTGGTTAACTTCGTTAACGGGTTCATTACCAGCATGTTCCATCTGGTAATTAATATATAGAAAATAATTAACAACCAAACATAACAAGACAATCGCACATAATAACATCAACAATTGTCGATTTTTCGACGTTCGATATTTTATATATTATAATAGGCATCCGTACACACCGGTTATCTTACAAAAGTTTTATTTTTAAGTTATTTCACATAATTATATTTTTATTACTATTATTATTATTAAACACACATTCCCTCAACCACACAACCACAGCCAGCTGGCATTTCAGAAACGACGCTCCCTCTCGTCGTACTTCCAAGATATCCTCTCCCCTACTTCCCGGATTCTATTTCTGGCGTCCACTAGTTCCTCGCCATAGTGGCGGAGTTCTGCCAAGTTTTCAGAGCTCATAGGTGGGTGTAGTGGAGGCTCCGGGTCAAACTGGGGGAAAAAGGTATTAGGGTTATTTAGGAGATTCTGAAACTGCCAGTCGGTGGTCCACCATTCTTCTAGTTCTGCTGGTAGAGGTTGGGAGTGGATAATAGGATCTGGGATATCAGGCTCTAGATCAACTGGAAGTTGTGCTTCCGCTGGGTAATTAAAGAGGTTTTCACCAGCAGGTCCGATGAGGTCACTAAGTGTCAGTCTATGATCCAGCTCTTCCCAAGATGGCATTTCCTGGTCTTGTCTGGAACTTTCCCCGATCTCTATTCCCTTGCCTTTATCCATTGGATCCTCCGTCTTTATAACTTTCCGTGTCGCTGGTTTCTTCCTGCGCACACGCCTCCAGCCCACAATTCTTCTTCTTGTCTTTGGCTTGGGTTTCTCCGGAGGCTGGGCTTGAAATTCCATAGGTTCATCAACTTCGGCACAATAACTGGTAAAGTCTTTGGAAACTTCCACACTAACAGAATAAAGATTGAGATTCTGAAGAGCTTCAGACAACACATTCATGCTGTTTAGCAGATATGATGAAACTGTGACAACCCTCGAAATTACATGTATCTGTACGATTAATTAATGTTAATTAAAGTGCTTGATGAGTGTGCTGAATTACTTAACTGCTTTCTGATTACTGCGTCATACTTATATGTGCTTGTTAACATACTAGTCTTGTGCATAAAATTGAATAAATAGTCCTGTATGCTTTCCTATGTGTTGGGAATTAAAAGTGTTACAAAAAGATGCATAAAAGACACTATATGGAATAACTTTGCACTTTAACGGAACGGTATTTAACCGAACAACCGGACATTACCCGGAACACTAAAATATTGTTAAAAACATTGTTTCACTTTTTCTGAGCTAGTTATGGCCCCCGAGCACTGTAACACACTACATAAAGCATATAACCTACTAAACTCTAGACTTACCACTTTAACCTTCCACCTATTACATTTTATCATCGAACTTTACAATTTACCCCCCCCCCCATATATGTAATCGATCAAGAGCATGGCCCCACCATAAGATTTATGTAATCTTTCCTAAATCTCTAGAAATCTTCCTTAGATCTTTCATTGGGATTATGTAGATCTTGTATGTACTTCCTTGGACATGTTAACCCTTGGGTAATAAGGGATTAGAGAGCATTAGTATTCAACACCTTCATCTTCCACATTCCATCATAACTCTCTCTCTTCTTCCCCTCCTTAAGTCTCAGCCGAAACACCCCCTTACACTCCCACCATTTTCGATTTCCTTCCAACCATTCCAAGTTCATTTTGAGGTGCACAAAGGTGAATAACGAAGTGTGGAACTCACGGATCATCAAGGACCTCTCTAGTGTGCTTTTATCCTCTACATTTTCACTTGTGATCTTCCCAAGCTTTGAGCTAGTTGTAAGCTTCTTGTTAATCCTTAGATACTTCATGTTTTTGGTGGTTAATAGATATGTTTTGATGAAATCATATGAACACTAAAAGATCATGCACATAAACCTTGAACATAAAGCTTTACATAATATGAAACTGGATGAAACAAGATGAAATAATACTAGTATGATATTGTCTTGGTTATGATTGGTTGTTGATTTCTTGGTAGGGTGATGATAATCATCATATGGAACTTGTTAAATCATGATTGAAAACATGAGTTAACAAGTTAGGAGGTGATTAGGGGTTTACATAAAAGAATCACCTCCATATTTAGACATGAACTTGGTGATAAAATGATTTCTTGTAAAAATAATAAACCAAGTGAACTAGTGAGCTTGTAGATCTAAAACTTGTGAGTGATCTTCCTAAATAAACCAAGTTTAAAAGACAATTTTTGAAAGATCATTATCCTTACACTATTTTGGAAATAAAGTAAGTATATGGATACTAGTGACACATGAAAATGTTGTAAATAAATATTTTTGTAAAATATGTTCACAAGTTGTGAACATCTAAAAATCCCAAGAATGAGATTTTAACAAAAGTAAACACACTTTGGAGGGTAACTAAACCCATTAAACATTACCAAGTTACTACGCGTTTTTATGAGACATTAAGTTCATGTTGGCTTGTAAATGGAATAGTTTGCTCTTGGTAAATTGTTGTTGATTGTTAAATGATTTTTGGAAAAGAAAATGATATGCTTATTAGCATGGATGCCTCCATTTACAAAGGAGACTCTGACAAAATTTTCTAAAAACTCCAACACATAGAAAATATTTTCTAACAAGCATTACAAATGTATTTTTTAACTATGATCTTTCCACAAAAGTCAGAGTGTGATATTTGAATTGTGTGGTATGTGATAGAAGTAATGAGTGGATAAGTCGTACGTAAGATACGTGTTATGTATGCACGAGAAATTGATTGTTATCTGTACTTTATTAGGACGTGCTTGATTTCTGATTATTAGAGTAACTAATCTAACCGAGCAAACCAAGGTGAGTTCACACACTTCCTAAGGCATGGGATTCCCGGTGCTTGGGAATGGGTTAAAGAATTATAACGGAACCTACATATCCTCCTTGGGTAGGATATGTACCGCCATCCTCCATGGGTAGGATGCCAATATTAATCCTGCGTATTCTCCTTGGGTAGAATACGTACGTTCGTCCTCCTTGGGTAGGACAACAACCTTAAAACTTACTAGACAAAACTCTATCATTAAGTCCCTCATTTTATATCGACTTAATCGCCGAGACCAATAACGAGTGGGTCATTAGTTAATAGCGCTATTAGGTTTAACAAACCTCACACCGTGCCAGTCGGACGGGCGTGTACTAATGGACTATGGCAAATTGTCAATGATGATAGACATTGACGTAGGGCACAACTTACTTTCGTTAGTAGTCGATATTGTAACGGTCTAGTGGTTCACATGGGGAAGCCCCCACTGATTATGGATATGGTTTGGGTAATAAAGAAGGAACTGGTTAATCATATTTTCAACTATGGGGTAACCCCCACGGCAAGTAAGCCAGCAAAAGACAAACCATGTTTTCGGTAACAACTTAAAACTAAACAACCAACTGTGAACTCACTCAACTTTGTTGTTGACTCGTTGTTACATGCCTTACAGGTCGTTATATGCTTATGGAGCTTGCACGAGGAGGAGGTCGTTGTGGGATATGGACTGTTATGTCCCGTTCTAAACATTTAAACTTTATGAACTTATTGAACTTATGTTTTTGGGTTTTACCTTTAATGCTTCCGCTGTTTAATTTGAACTTGGTTAACTAGCTTTTGGTCACCAATTGTATTGTGGCTGGTTTTACTTACTTAATTACGTTGTTCAATATGATTGGTGGCTCGATCCTGGTCATGTCACGCCTCCAAGCGGTGATACTCCGCAGGGTGGATTTTGGGGGTGTGACAGATTGGTATCAGAGCCCTTGGTTATAGTGAACTTGGTTTTAAAAAGGGAAAAGCTTTTTGACAAAACCAGACTATAACCTATACAGTGCTCAACGATCCACAACAACGCTTCGCTCCTCGTGCAAGACTCAACACTATAGGTAATATGATTTATGTTCGTATTGCCTACCTGCTAGTTTAAGTAGCGCATTTGATTATGGTATGCTTAGTTAGCGTAGTAACTATTGCTGGAAACCCTGTGTGTTTGCTTCCTTCTGTCACTCCACACTTACGCACTTTCGCGACACTTTTCTCACTTATGTTGCTTCACTGTGAAGATCATGAGTGGACGTTTGAATTTGACTCAAGCCCAGCTGACGGCTCTAATCAACGAACGAGTTGCTGAGGCACTCGCAGCAGTTCCAGCAGGAGGCCAACATGCTCAGCCTCCCGTATGTACGTTCAAAACATTCATGGATTACCGACCTAGTACTTTCAGCGGCACAGAAGGAGCTGTAGGTCTTCTTCACTGGTTCGAGAAGATCGAGTCTATTTTTGAGATGTGTGAATGCCCTGAAGATCGTAGGGTGAAATTTGCTGCTGGAACACTCGAAGGTGCTGCGTTAACCTGGTGGAAAGCACAGGTTCAACTGCTAGGGCTGGCGGTTGCTAATGCCACACCATGGAACGACTTCAAAGATTTGATCAAAGAAGAGTACTGTAGTCGTGACGACATCCACAAGCTAGAGGTGGAATTTTTCAATTTGAAGATGACGGGATCTGAAATCGAGGCATACACAAAGAGATCGAACGAGTTAGCTATCTTGTGTCCCACTATGGTGGATCCTCCTATCAAGCGTATCGAGCTGTACCTTAAGGGTTTGGTGCCAGAAATTCAAAGCCACGTGACCTCAGCTAATCTTGGCACCATTCAGTAAATCATTCGGTTGGCTCATCGTCTCACTGATCAGGCAGTTGAGCAGAACAAGCTGCCCAAGCGTATTAGCGCTACTACTAGTTCTGATGCTCCCAGTGATAATAAGCGCAAGTGGGATGGAAAATCGGGCAAGGGTTCTACTTCAGTTCAGTCTCAGTCCCAGCAGTGAAAGACTGATGACTACCAGAGTCCTGGTCAGCAATCTTCTGGTAGTCAAGGACAGGGTGGATACCTAGGGAACCACCCCAAGTGCAACCGGTGCAACAAGCATCATAGCGGGCAGTGCCACAAGGGTCGTTGTCTGAGGTGTAACAAGTTTGGTCATGAAGCAAAGGATTGCAGGGGCGCACGACCAGCAAATCAGAATCGCCAACAAGAACAAGCTCCACAGAACCACCAGCAGCAGCAACAGCAGGGCAATAAAGGATGCTTTCAGTGTGGCGCTGAAGGCCACTTTAAGAGGAATTGTCCTCAGCTGAACCAGAATCAGAACAACAACAACCAAGGAAACGGAAACAACAATGGAGGCAACAATGGAGGCAACAACGGGGGTAACAATAATGGTAATGGCCCCCGAGGTTGTGCCTTCGTGATTGGTTAGGGTGATGCAAGGAACGATCCCAACGTTGTGATGGGTAAGTTTCTTCTGGATGATTTCTTTGTTACTGTTTTATTCGATTCGGGTGCCGATACTAGTTATGTGTCCTTAAAAGTTAGCCAAATGCTTAAGCGCACTCCAACACTTTTGAACACCAAACACACGGTAGAGCTAGCAAACGGTAAAAGTCTTGAAGCCACACACATAGTTAAGGGTTGTAACCTCATCTTAGCTAGTCAGACCTTCTCTATCGATCTCATTCCTATCGTACTTGGTAGTTTTGACGTCGTTATTAGGATGGATTGGCTATCTCAGCATCAGGCGGAGATTATTTGCAAGGAGAAAAGCATCCGTATTCCTCGTTCTGGTGAGGAACCTCTCGTAATTCATGGCGATAAGAGTGGTGCTGTTATGGGCATCATCTCTTTCCTTAAGGCCCAGAAGTGTTTGCGAAAGGGCCACACTGCTATTCTAGCCCTCGTTTCTAATACATCCTCGGAAGAAAGGAAGATAGAAGACATACCTGTTGTGCGCGACCTTCCTGAGGTATTTCCTGAGGAATTACCTGGTCTTCCGCCTCATCGACAAGTCGAATTTCAAATCGAGCTAGCTCCTGGAGCAGCGCCCATAGCTCGAGCACCTTATCGTCTAGCTCCATCAAAACTTGAAGAACTGTCCACGCAACTACAAGAACTCTTGGAAAAGGGTTTCATACGTCCTAGCTCTTCACCTTGGGGAGCTCCAGTGTTATTCGTGAAGAAGAAAGACGGTACCTTCAGAATGTGTATTGACTATCGCGAACTCAACAAGGTGACCGTGAAGAATCGTTATCCTCTCCCACGCATTGATGACTTATTCGACCAGTTGCAAGGGTCGAGTTTCTACTCAAAGATTGACCTGAGGTCAGGCTACCATCAACTGAGAGTCCGAGATGATGATATCTCTAAGACAGCATTCAGGACTCGTTATGGGCATTACGAGTTTCTGGTTATGCCTTTTGGATTAATGAATGCACCTGCGGTCTTCATGGATCTCATGAATCGAGTGTGCAAGCCTTACCTGGATAAGTTTGTCATTGTTTTCATCGACGACATCCTGATCTATTCTAAGAGTCAGGAGGAACACAAACGACACCTGAGACTTATTTTGGAACTCCTTCGAACAGAGCAGTTGTATGCCAAATTTTCGAAATGTGACTTCTGGCTTCGCGAAGTCCACTTTCTAGGCCACGTGGTAAACAAGGATGGAATTCATGTTGATCCATCCAAGGTTGACTCGATCAAGAACTGGTCTGCACCCCGTACACCAATAGAAATCCGCCAATTCTTGGGTTTGGCAGGATATTACAGAAGATTCATCAAGGATTTCTCCAAGATTGCGCAACCACTCACTTCACTGACTCAGAAAGGTGTCACCTATCGTTGGGGTGATGTACAGGAGTCCGCATTTCAGCACTTAAAAGACAGACTTTGTAGCGCGCCTATCCTCTCATTGCCTGAAGGCACAGATGATTTTATGGTTTACTGTGACGCTTCCATCCAAGGACTTGGTTGCGTGTTGATGCAACGTGACAAGGTCATTGCCTACGCATCGCGTCAACTTAAAGTTCACGAAAGGAACTACACTACACACGACTTGGAATTGGGAGCAGTTGTTTTCGCACTTAAGATATGGAGACATTACCTGTACGGTACCAAGTGCACCATTTACACCGATCACAAGAGTCTCGAGAATATCTTCAAGCAAAAGGAGTTAAACATGCGACAACGTCGGTGGGTCAAGCTCTTGAGTGATTACAAATACGCGATCAAGTACCATCCGGGCAAAGCCAATGTTGTGGCTGACGCCCTCAGTCAAAAGGATACTACACCTAAGCGTGTGCGTGCGTTACAACTTAACATCCAATCTAGTCTTCCTACTCAGATACGAGAAGCTCAGGTCGAAGCTTTGAAAGCAGAGAACAGCAGGGCTGAGTCCTTACGAGGATCGAGGAAGCGGTTGGAACAAAAGGAAGATGGCGCCTACTATGTAACAGGGTACATCTGGGTCCCACTTTACGGAAACTTACGCGAGCTTGTGATGGATGAAGCGCACAAGTCTCGTTATTCAGTACATCCTGGTCCGGATAAAATGTACCAGGACCTAAAGACTACATACTGGTGGCCTAGCATGAAAGCCAACATAGCAACCTATTTCAGTAAATGCTTGACATGTGCTAGGGTCAAGGTCGAATACCAGAAACCATCAGGCCTACTCCAACAACCAGAGATCCCGACATGGAAATGGGAGCAAATTTCCATGGATTTCGTTACTGGACTGCCTAGATCTCAACGCGGAAATGACACTATTTGGGTGATAGTGGATCGATTGACTAAGTCTGCACACTTCTTGGCTATCAAGGAAACCGACAAGTCTTCTACCCTAGCAGACATCTACCTAAAGGAAGTAGTATCAAGGCACGGAGTGCCAACCTCCATTATTTCTGATCGTGACTCGCGTTTTACTTCTGAACTATGGCAAGCTATGCACAAGTCCTTTGGCTCCCAATTAGACATGAGCACATCATATCATCCACAGACGGGTGGGTAATCTGAATGCACCATCCAAATCCTTGAAGACATGCTTAGGGCATGTGTAATCGACTTTGGTAATGGCTGGGAAAAACACCTCCCGTTAGTGGAGTTTTCGTATAACAACAGTTACCACACCAGTATCCAGGCCGCTCCATTTGAGGCATTGTACGGACGTAAATGCCGATCACCTCTATGTTGGGCAGAAGTTGGTGACAGCCAAATCACAGGCCCAGAACTTGTGGTAGACACAACCGAGAAGATTGCTTAGATACGACAACGAATGGTGGCAGCTCATGACCGTCAGAAAAGCTATGCTAATAAGCGAAGGAAACCACTCGGGTTCCAGGTTGGGGACTGGGTGCTACTCAAAGCCTCACCTTAGAAAGGTGTAGTTCGTTTTGGCAAACGAGGCAAACTCAATCCGCGTTATGTCGGACCGTTCGAAATCATTGAGAAAATTGGCAAAGTCGCTTACAAGTTGAATCTACCTGAAGAACTCAGCGGAGTTCACAACATATTCCACGTGTTAAATCTGAAAAAGTGTCTGTCATATGAGACCCTCATAGTTCCTCTCAAGGAGCTCACTATCGACGATCAGCTGCGATTCGTCGAGGAACCAGTAGAGATTACTGATCGAGACGTTAAGGTTCTCAAGCGTACCAGAATACCTCTTGTTCGAGTTCGTTGGAACTCCCGTCGTGGCCCAGAGTATACCTGGGAACGAGAAGACCAAATGACACTCAAGTATCCCCAGTTGTTTAAGAAAAGTGCAACCACTACTGAGGCTGAAGCTACTGCAGAATTTCGGGACGAAATTCCAAACCAACGAGGGGATGATGTGACACCCCAGGAAAACCAGGAAAACCACGCAACTTAACTAGCTTCCTCAGTAACCACGCGCTAAATTTCGGGACGAAATTTTCTTAATAGGGGGAGAATGTGACAACCCTCGAAATTACATGTATTCGTACGATTAATAAATGTTAATTAAAGTGCTTGATGACTGTGCTGAATTACTTAACTGTTTTCTGATTACTGCGTCATACTTACATGTGCTTGTTAACATACTAGTCTTGTGCAGAAAATTGAATAAATAGTCATGTATGCTTTCCTAAGTGTTGGGAATTAAAAGTGTTACAAAAAGATGCATAAAAGACACTATATGGAATAACTTAGCACTTTAACGGAACGGTATTTAACCGAACAATCGGACATTACCCGGAACACTAAAATATTGTTAAAAACATTGTTTCACTTTTTCTGAGCAAGTTATGGCCCCCGAGCACTATAACACACTACATAAAGCATATAACCTACTAAACTCTAGACTTACCACTTTAACCTTCCACCTATTACATTTTATCATCAAACTTTACAATTTACCCCCCCCCCCCCATATATGTAATCGATCAAGAGCATGGCCCCACCATAAGATTTATGTAATCTTTCCTAAATCTCTAGAAATCTTCCTTATATCTTTCATTGGGATTATGTAGATCTTGTATGTACTTCCTTGGACATGTTAACCCTTGGGTAATAAGGGATTAGAGAGCATAAGTATTCAATACCTTCATCTTCCACATTCCATCACAACTCTCTCTCTTCTTCCCATCCTTAAGTCTTGGCCGAAACACCCCCTTACACTCCCACCATTTTCGATTTCCTTCCAACCATTCCAAGTTCATTTTGAGGTGCACAAAGGTGAATAACGAAGTGTGGAACTCACGGATCATCAAGGACCTCTCTAGTGTGCTTTTATCCTCTACATTTTCACTTGTGATCTTCCCTAGCTTTGAGCTAGTTGTAAGCTTCTTGTTAATCCTTAGATACTTCATGTTTTTGGTGGTTAATAGATATGTTTTGATGAAATCATATGAACACTAAAAGATCATGCACATAAACCTTGAACATAAAGCTTTACATAATATGAAAATGGATTAAACAAGATAAAATAATACTAGTATGATATTGTCTTGGTTATGTTGATGATTGGTTGTTGATTTCTTGGTAGGGTGATGATAATCATCATATGGAACTTGTTAAATCATGATTGAAAACATGAGTTAACAAGTTAGGATGTGATTAGGGGTTTACATAAAAGAATCACCTCCATATTTAGACATGAACTTGGTGATAAAATGATTTCTTGTAAAAATAATAAACCAAGTGAACTAGTGAGCTTGTAGATCTAAAACTTGTGAGTGATATTCCTAAATAAACCAAGTTTAAAAGATGATTTTTGAAAGATCATGATCCTTACACTTGTAACATCTGTGCTTGTAATCATTGTGAACAGTTCTGTTATCAATAAAACAATGTTATTTGATCCCAATGTTTGTTTGGTTATGTTTTACATTTTTCATGTTTTGACTTTTATTCAATTTCAAACTCTATATCACTTTCTGGAGAGTTATACGCAAACTGGTGCGTAAACGTAACCAGTTTAATGCGAAAAATACTCTGGAACATCAACATATACTTAACATACCTTAAATAACCTTTACATAACTTAGAAATAAGTTTTGAAGGCTTTGGCATAGCAAAAACAAGTTAATTCGCTTACAGGGACTAAACTTGACAAACTGCGAAAGTATGCCAATTTGAACTGTAACGAACATTCCGGAACATGACCATAAGTTAAACATACCATAAATATCCTTTACATAGCTTAGAAATAGGCTTTGAGGGGTTCGGTGTGCTAAAATAAACTTTTGGGTCATTCAGGGACTAAAAGCGTCAAAAAGTGCACAAGTTTGCATTTTCGCGCATAACTTACGTTCTGAATACATCCGGACATCCAAAAATTTATGTAAGCACTAAGACATTTTATTTTAGTGTTTGGCATAATAAAAATCCATTCGTCGCGTCATTTGGATCGTTTTTCACGCTTATGCGCATTCCGTCGTAATTAAGCGAACATCGCGTTCGTACGACCAAACGAACTGACATCCGGAATATTTTTGAGCATGTTTCATGTCCACAATGTTTAGGCATCATTTTAGGGCCTTGAAGTTGGCTTTACGGGCCTTAGAAGTGTCGGAAATGGGCTTAAACACCAACAGGGACTGAAACTGTCAAAATGCAAAGTTTGTGCTGATCAGACAAGGCCAGGCGGCCCGCCTGAGTTTTGTGTGTATCCTGACGTGGGCCGCGTCAGCCTTCCAGACCAGATTCAATGTTTTAAACAGCTGTTCCAGCCCTTCAAACACCCCAAAGGGCAATTCCAAGTGTCAAACTCTTGTGGTGGGGGCAATATGAGCCACCACAACTTTCCGACAAGTGTACGCACGAGATTAGATCACGTTATTCAAGAAACGATCTTAACGGTTCGGAAAACACTATAAATACCCAACCCCATCCATTGCAAAACCCACTAGAATTTTGATTTGAGAAACTCTAAGTTGAAACCATTGTTTCATACCTGAGATTCTTGGATCGAGATTAGCATTCGGGGACCCTTCGTAAGTATTCCTTCGTTCTTTTATTGCTTTTCGAGTCTGAAAGTCAAACTTTGTTTGACTTTCTGCGTTGACCAGTTTATGGTCAATGCGAAGTTCGTTTGAACTTCGCAACGTGATTGTAATCACGATGGTTATAGTCCCTTGTGACTATGCCTACTGATTACCATGTTGTCTAGGGTCGTAAGGGTAAGCGATCTAATAAATCGCTTATACCTTCGAACCCGACCCATTTGGTCGATCATTAGGATCCGACCAAACACATTAGGTGACCATAGTATATAGGGAATAACCTTCCGAGGTTATACCTTATGGTCGCTTCGTTAAGTAGTTGTATGATAGGTAGTATATATGCCTTAGGTAAATTACCAAAATACCCTTTTCATGTGTAATTGGTAATTAAGCATATGTAACCTAAACTTTTGTCACATAACTGATTATGCAACATGTTTAGGCATATAACACTTGTCATAGGACTAGTTAGACGTTCCGAACGCATTTCACGCGAACGACGTGTTAAAGTAGCATAAGCTACCTAAACGGGTCGTAATGGGTCGTAAGCACTTATGATAGGTTTAAATTAGTATGTAGGCTTTGTTAAACCATATTACACGAGTCTTCATACTCGTTTGGTTTACGAACCCTCATTCTATCTAAATCCTCCGATTTAGGTCCGGTTTATTAACATAGTTACCTATATTAGGTGCCGTTTGATTCCGAGATCTCTAGCATTGCTTGGTGGTTATCTTAGGACTACTGAACAATCTCAAGTGAGTACATAGACCCCTCTTTTACTGTTTTCCAAACTGTTTTGGGGTGAAACACATGTGCCTACTTGTTACTTTCATGCTTTCCATGTTTTCACATCATATACCTGCTATGTTCGTTAGTACATTATAGTACATGTTTTACATTACATTTCATGCTATGTATGCCCATTGTGTGCGTACTTAGTACATTGTTTTACATTACATTTCATGTTATGTATGCCCATTGTGTGCGTACTTAGTACATTGTTTACATTACATTTCATGCTATGTATGCCCATTGTGTGCATACTTGGTACAGTTGTTTTCATCACATGCTTACATTTTGGTATGACATTTGGTTTGTTTAACATGGAACAATACATTCATTAACATTGATCACGCCGTTCGTTAGTAGGTAGTGGTACCATAGGAATTGACAACTCCCGTTCCTGAAATCCTGGGTTTGTTTGGATTGGAAGGAATGACCGAATTCGGTATACATAACTTAGATAAACCTTAATTTGTTTAAGGGTTTATCGCCACAGTCTCAAGGCTTTGATGTATGCATTTTCACAATACCGCATAGATGTTTGTATCAGTATAGCATGCATTTGTTACACAAAACATAACTTTGATTTAAACCATGTTTTACTTCAATACCTTGTTTTTGTGCATTTTTACATATGGTTTAGTTGATATATTTCACATACCATACATGACATTTTTGGATACACATTACATGATTTACATTAGACATGAACATCACAAGACATTGATTTACACAATTCATGATTTACATTGAACACATACATTTGATATGGTTTACACAATAACATTTTGACATTTGATTATACATAAACAATTTACAATGGTGGTTTGGTTGAGTAAGTGATTTAAGTAACGAGGCGTGTGTAATATGATACAAGCATGGTGGATACGCCGCTGGTACTTCCTATATATAAGTGTTTGTATGGTATTACATATCGTAGCGTTATTTAAATCATTTCAATTTATGACACATGACATTCTATACAAATAACATACTTTTTACAAGACATTGTTTACAAGCAACTTATCTTACACAAACTCATTTTTACATGGTTATTCATTTAACCATACATTATTCTCTTATTTATACATATCATCTAATCTTATCGTTTTTCAAATGATTTACAAGACAAAGCAAATTACAAGGTTCATGACTAAACATTTTCTCAAACATAAGTCATGAATTCTGTTTTTACAAAACCTATGTATCTCACAGGCATTTTTATGCTGACGTACCTATTTTCACATGTGTTTTCAGGAGCTTTACCATAGGATGATGATCAGGACACTAGGGCGGACCTGTGCCTTAGAGACATAAAATGAAGATAACTAGTTTAATTATGTTATGAACACTCTGTTTCCTGTTTAAGACAATATAACACTCTTGTTTAATAAATAAAATATAACTTTGTATGCCATGGTTGTGAAACAATAATTCTGTTACAACACTCCCCGACGTTTCCGCCACGTTTTGTATGTTATACGTGGTCGGGGTGTGACAACACTATTTTGGAAATAAAGTAAGTATATGGATACTAGTGACACATGAAAATGTTGTAAATAAATATTTTTGTAAAATATGTTCACAAGTTGTGAACATCTAAAAATCCCGAGAATGAGATTTTAACAAAAGTAAACACACTTTAGAGGGTAACTAAACCCACTAAACATTTTACCAAGTTACTACGCGTTTTTACGAGACATCAAGTTCATGTTGGCTTGTAAATGGAATAGTTTGCTCTTGGTAAATTGTTGTTGATTGTTGAATGATTTTTGGAAAAGAAAATGATATGCTTATTAGCATGGACGCCTCCATTTACAAAGGAGACTCTGGCGAAATTTTCTAAAAACTCCAACACATAGAAAATATTTTCTAACAAGCGTTACAAATGTATTTTTTAACTATGATCTTTCCACAAAAGTCAGAGTGTGTTATTTGAATTGTGTGGTATGTGATAGAAGTAATGAGTGGATAAGCCGTACGTAGGATACGTGTTATGCATGCACGAGAAATTGATTGTTATCTGTACTTTATTAGGACGTGCTTGATTTCTGATTATTAGAGTAACTAATCTAACCGAGCAAACCAAGGTGAGTTCACACACTTCCTAAGGCATGGGATTCCCGGTGGTTGGGAATGGGTTAAAGAATTATAACGGAACCTACATATCCTCCTTGGATAGGATATGTACCGCCATCCTCCATGGGTAGGATGCCAATATTAATCCTGCGTATTCTCCTTGGGTAGAATACGTATGTTCGTCCTCCTTGGGTAGGACAATAACCTTAAAACTTACTAGACAAAAATCTATCATTAAGTCCCTCATTTTATATCGACTTAATCGTCAAGGCCAATGACAAGCGGGTCATTAGTTAATAGCGCTATTAGGTTTAACAAACCTCACACCGTGCCAGTCGGACGGGCGTGTACTAATGGACTATGGCAAACTGTCAACGATGATAGACATTGACATAGGGCACAACTTACTTTCGTTAGTAGTCGATATGGTAACGGTCTAGTGGTTCACATGGGGAAGCCCCCACTGATTATGGATACGGTTTGGGTAATAAAGAAGGAACTGGTTAATCATATTTTCAACTATGGGGTAACCCCCACGGCAAGTAAGCCATCAAAAGACAAACCATGTTTTTGGTAACAACTTAAAACTAAACAACCAACTGTGAACTCACTCAACTTTGTTGTTGACTCGTTGTTACATGCCTTACAGGTCGTTAGATGCTTATGGAGCTTGCACGAGGAGGAGATCGTTGTGGGATATGGACTGTTATGTCCCGTTCTAAACATTTAAACTTTATGAACTTATTGATCTTATGTTTTTGGGTTTTACCTTTAATGCTTTCGCTATTTAATTTGAACTTGGTTAACTAGCTTTTGGTCACCAATTGTATTGTGGTTGGTTTTACTTACTTAATTACGTTGTTCAATATGATTGGTGGCTCGATCCTGGTCAAGTCACGCCTCCAAGCGGTGATACTCCGTAGGGTGGATTTTGGGGGTGTGACAGAAACACACAAAAATTCTAGGTTAAAATTTTGTAAATTGAATTTTCACAAAATCACAGAATGGCAACCAGAAAAATTAAGTATTAATAAATATTTATACAAACAGATTGATTAAAATAAAATATTGCGATTTATATATATATATATGTTTATTACAAATTACAACTGAAATTTAAAATATAATAGGGATTGTGCATTATAATTTATTTTAGTCTATCTTTTCTTACTAAGTTGTTTATCTAATGGGCAAGTTTCCTTAAAGTTTCTGGCTTATGGATGATATGGGTGCTGGTACTGGGTCAAGGTGTTGGCAGTTTAACTTAATTAAAAGTTAACATTTACTGCTGTAGTGGCTAACATATAGAGATTTTCCCATTGTTCGTCTAATTCATCTTCCCATGGTGGGTTATTGCCTATTTCCTGAGTTTCCTTATTAATCATCACTTCTTTTGGTTGTGACTTCTTTATTTTCTCTTGACTTTTTCTAATAATCCAACTTCTTTTCTTAATGGTAAGTGGTTTCTCAAACTGTGCCTTACGAACAAATATTACTTCCTCAGTATCTGCTGAGTATTTTGAGGAATTTGATTGAAATGAAGTTCCCTTATCTTTTGGTGAACTATCTAATTGACGATAGATGTCCGAAATTCTTTGCTTACCCATACTGTAATTAACAAATAGTCAAATAACAAAAACATATAATCACAGGATGGTAATCAGGAAAATTAAGTATTTTTAAATACTTAATTGGCTTAAATCAGTGGCTTTGATACCACCTTTTTCTGTCACGGCCCCGTCCCGGTTTTACCCGGTTCAGGAGCCGCGGGACAGAAACCCGTGGTATTTATTAATTGAGTTGACAGCGGAAGATTTAACAGGATCTTTTAAAACTTGAAATGCCCGATTATTTTATTTCATAATTCGGGATAAACCCCGTAATTTACAATAGAGGAATTTCACAAAGAAATTCCCTGATTTATAAAACATGTTTAATTGTTTAACTGAGCCACTACTTCAAGCTTTGTTAGTGCCCCGTAGCACTTTTCCTTGGTTCACAGTAGTCACCTGAAACATGTTTTGAAAATATTTTATCAGCGGGGAAATACTGGTGAGTCATTCAAATTTTCTAAAACGACACATAGTTATAAATTACAGCATAAGAGCGATTACAATGGCTTCTATCTTATTTTTATCTGGCGCCGTGTCACCTCCTGGTGACGATGGTCATACCACTATTGGGTCCTTTCACCCAAGTAGTGATGATTATCACTGTTAGGATTTATTAGCCTAACCGTGAGAAATTTAGTAATGTGCACAATACCCCACTAGCCAGTGATTTAAGATAACCATGACTTAATCCCTGTAATTATAACTTTTAAAATGGTTTGGAGTATTGTAAAACATTATTGATAAAAAGAGAATGAATCACATTGCAGATTTAAACGGGCAGAGTTTAAACTACTGATTAGCCTTATAACCTAATTTAAATAACAATGCACACGAACTAGGTCAGTAACTAATACAGCATTTACGATAACTCACGAGATTAAAATCCTCACAACGAATGACAAAGTGCAATACTTAAACATCCATCGAATTCACGATGAATGACAAAGTATAGCCCTAGTGTGGGCAGCACTTAAACATCCATTGGATTGATTTCAATCGATCGGACATTGAATCGTAGCAGCGATTGAGTTAATACCCTGTATCGTAGCAGCGCCTTGCTATTTTGAAAGTGAAATTCGAGCAGTAGAACTTCGTTTTTTATTAAAATTTTCAACACAGAATGAAAGCCCATGATCGAATCTATTTATAGCAGAAAATTAGGGTTTACGCGGCCCGCGTAAGCCCCCTCTTGATCTTACGCGGCCCGCGAGGGCCAACTAGACGTAGACTAGGGCTAGCGTGTCATCGGTAGACCTGCCACATGTGTGACACGTGGCCTGGAACGCTTATCCGGTCAAAGTTGAGTTGACGCGGCCCGCGTAAGCTTCTCTTGTGGCTTACGCGGCCCGCCTGAAACCAGAAAATTGTTTTTCTTGATTTTTGATATGGATTAGGGGTCCGGGTTTTCACTTATGGGTCGTTTTGGGACATTTTTGAAGGTCCTTACACATATGTAACTAAAATACTTAACATTTCTTTCAGTTCCCCAAACTGCTCCAGTAACTACTACTAATGTATCAGTTAAAGAGGAGATCAAAGAAGAAACTCATCCTCCAAAAGATGTAACAATTAAACAGGAAGAGATACAAGAAATTCAAGAGGACGTTGATCTCGACGATGAGAAATGATGGTGTGATGATATGGATGAGATCTTTGAGATGTTTAAGTCGTATGATTTCTAAATTTTTCACCTGATTATGCAAAGTACTTGATACTTGAGCATTTAGTTTTCAATATTTATGTTTTAGACTTATCTTTCCGTATTTGTGTGCTACTTTATATAACTTTTAATTATGATTAAGACTTATTTTTTCTTATTCATGTGTTACTTTATTACACCAATGGTTTCTTGAAGTACTTGATAATTTAAATTCTAAGTTTAACAATTACTAGACATGTGTAACACTTATGACATATATCCACCACAATAATGTTATCATAAATATTATACGAATAAGAAAACTACCGGAAACGAGTGTCGCAATGCAAAGTGTCACCCCTGCCGCATCGCGCGGACACCCTACTAGTATATCTAAATCATAAACAGGTTTATGAAACTGAGACTAGATCGAGTTTTGCAAGAAAGCTTTGAAGTTGAGCGCATTGAAGAAGCGTTGGCATCTAATCCTATAAATCTGGAGTTTGAGAAACCTGATAAATGGGTTGCTCCATACCCCAAATATGAGTTCGCTTGGTGGGATTCTTTCTTGCCACCAACTACTCAAAATCAACAAGTATGAAAACAATATGCTTTTAATACGAGCGTTGTAGGATCGTTTTAGGTTGGTTATAAGGATATTAAAGAGCGTTTGTATGTTTTTTTTTGTCGGAGTCGAGTTTCATGCTTTTAAATATAACTAGAGTGAAGGCTATAACATTGTTTTGATTTTGAGCAAACATACTAACAAACTAATTACATGTTTACCCGCAATCAGATCACTTGAATTAAGTGGCCTTATTTTAATGCGTCGGTTATGAGAGACTTAGAATGCATAAAAATGCAACCACGGGCTCAAGAGGTTAGTTTTAGAGATTAGAGGTTCAATGTGCGTTTTCATGTAAACCACAAAGACTCAGATTGCACTTAACTTTTACTTTTTCAAACAACCTAAATTATGAAAAATGTACCCAAGTAATAGATACATAACGAAGAAGAATAAAATTTAAATAGAACAAAATATCTAGAAAATATATTTTAAACAATTTTAACGTTTAGATTCTACGTCTTAAATACAGTATAAATAAAATAAAAATTAAAAACATTCTTAATCACTATGATTTATCACAGTCACTAATTACAGGTCATTAATCTCTTGAGTTATATTATGAAATTATGGAAAACGGTTATTGCACAAGGATTAGAGGTGAAAATTAGGTTACGGTTGTGACACCTCGAAAATTTGTGTCCAATAATATATCAACACGTGTCATGGACTTTAAACGTGTAAAGGTTTGATTTAGAGGGACTAAAGTTGACAAACAAAGAAACTATGTGAATAGAAAGGTTCAAAATGTCAACAACGTATAAATAGATCTTTCAATAACCCTACATGATGTTTATACCCTTAAACGAATAAATCATGGATCATACGAAGCTAATTGTGAAGAAAGTGAGGAATTACAAACTACAGGGGTTAAATGTGTCAACATGTTTAAGGTATACCTCTGAGTGACCTTTTAGCAAACTCGAAGCTTTGTAATGATTAATTATACTCACGAGAATAAGTGATAAAAATTTCACAAGGTTTCGTTAAAGTATGAGAAAGTTATGACAATATTCGTATACGAGGGGTTAAAAGCGTCAACGTTAGAATTTAAGACTTTTCGGTGATCATATGAATAACCGGGGACTTAACAAGTTGGTTTATGACTTGGGGTTAGGGCTGTAAACGAACCGAACGTTCAACGAACAGTTCGTGAACCGTTCGGCGGGAAGTTCGTTTATGTTCGTTCGATTAGCTTAACGAACGAACACGAACAAAAAATTTCGTTCGGTTAGCTTAGCGAACGAACACGAACATAGGTCTTGTTCGTTCGACTGCGTTCGTGAACGTTCGGTAATATGTTCGGTTACGTTCGTCCGTGTTCGTTTGATTATATTAAAAAATAATAAATAATAAACATTTTATCTAAACATATTGAAAATTTGAAACCTTATTTTTTTTCTAAGTTAGCTAAAATTTGGATATGTTAAAATATTTTTTGGGGATAATTATGTCTAAGTTAGTTAAAATTGATTCATCGCTTGGTGGTGTATTAGACTTCTTGTGTTTTGATTTATCATTTGACGGTTGTATTTAACTACTTATATCCAATGTTTAAGGATAACAATATTTTTATTTTGAGTAAACTGCCATTTTGGTCCCTGTGGTTTGGGCATTTTTGACATTTTAGTCCAAATTTCAAACTTTTTAAATCTGGGTCCCTGTGGTTTCATCTTTATTGCCATTTTAGTCCAAAATTCAAAATCCCCATTTTTTTTACTGTTCCAAAAAGTTTGAGATTTGGACTAAAATGACAATAAAAGTGAAACCATAGGGACCAAAATGACAGTTTACTCTTAATTTTGGACTAAAATGGCAATAAAAGTGAAACCACAGGGACCCAGATTTAAAAAGTTTGAGATTTGGACTAAAATGGCAAAAGTGCTCAAACCACAGGGACCAAAATGGCAGTTTACTCTTTTATTTTTTATTTTCAAGTTAAATGTTCGTTTGCGTTCTTTTTTATTTGCTTGCGTTCGTTTGTGTTCGCTTGCGTTCGTTTGTGTTCGAGACCAGTGTTCACGAACTGTTCGTGAACAACTGAATTTCCTTAACGAACGAACATGAACATAAACTTATGTTCGGTATGCGTTCGTGAACAGTTCGCGAACATGTTAATTTCCTTAACGAACGAACACGAACATGGCCTTGTTCGTGTTCGTTCGGTTCGTTTACAGCCCTACTTGGGGTCCTTAAAAGTCAAGTTAGAGGGTCAAAAATGCAAGAAATAAAGTGAAAACCACATTTAAAAGGACCAAGGACCAAGGACCAAATATGCAAAGTTTGGAAACTTATAACCTGATTTTAGGCTATAAAATGAGTTTTACCAATCCTTTTGATACCAAACCTTTTTCTACTAATCCAATATTATAGATAGAATATTTTAAGCCTTCTGGAATAATAAAAATATCAGCTTTTCTTATAAAACCCGAAAATCGCTTAAAATCGCCTTTTTACGCGTTTTAAGCGCATAGTATGTATTAAAACCATTTTAGATATATAAGACTTAATACCTACTGATGTTTTAAATAAATTTTATACTTTAGCAGTAAGCAAAATTTTTAAACTCAGAATTCCAGATTCGACCTTTAAACCTTAGGTGAAATTACCAAAATGCCCCTTCGGTGCATAGTATGATTTGAAATGATAAATTTCACACATAGGTTATACCCTACTGATATGACCTAGTAAATTAAGTATTTTTACTGATTACATCAGACCCGAAACTCAGATTTATATTTAAACTCTTTTATAACCTTTAAAATGACCAAAATACCCCTACGGGGCGTAATTTGAGTTTAAATCCGTTTTGGGCATAATAGAAAATATCTTACTGATGTCACAACATATTTAAGGCATATTAACTTAGGAAATCTGTATATGACTCTTTTGGTTACCCATTACGCACTTTTCGCGTTCGGATCGGCTTATGTAACTAGTTTGCATATATTAGCCGAAACGGGTCAAACCATATCGTTTTTATCTCAAAATCCAGAATGTGTTTAAGTTACCCATATTAAACAAGCATACAAGCTTGTCGGGTCAAAACCACATTCTAAACCGGTCTTCGCTTTATCATGCGTTTGAACCGTGTCTTCCTTTTGAAAACTAACCGGTCTAAGTCTAAGCTTAATTAAAGACCCGTTAGGATTCTAATAGGTTGTTAAAAACCTTCGTTCCAGATTAGGAGCCCAGTACAAGCTACGTGCACTTGCTGTATTTGATTTATACTTTGCTCAGGTAAATACTCTTAACTTATTTTCCCTATACGGGCTTGGGATACGGTACTATAAAGGTACCACTTGGTCGGCTGTGTAGTCATTTAAATCGGATTTTGATTGATGTATTTACATAACTCGTTTTAATCTGTATTATTTGGTGTATGGCCTTTGGGGGTTAAATGACCATGTCCCGGATATCCTTGGCATCATTCAAAGAAATGGCCACGACCTAAGCACGGGGTGTAGGCGTACACCTGACAGTTGCATATGTAAAAACTGGTAGTCCACTTAAAGGAATCAACCTTGTGGGTATTATACCTGTGGCGTGTCAGTTAATCTAGACTGGCCCTACAAACCGGCCCTAATGGACGGCAAATAAGTAAAACTGTATACAAGATTATTTTTGAATAATTGTCCCAAGTTATAAAAGATATTTTTGCCTAAGTGCATTCAAATCAATTTTTAAACATTTTCAAAATGAGTCAGTTAAGTTGTATTTACCAGTGTAAACTGACGTATTTTCCAAAAAGGCTAAGTGCAGGTACTATACGTAATAGGCTGGCTACTCCAGGCATCAATAATCAAGTCTCGCAAGCTCTAGATGTTAAAGTCTGTTGAACAATTTCCTTTTTCTTTCGATCCGCCTGTGGATCTGTTTCAACTATTTTGTGATACTTAATATTACAATTTATTCAGTTGAAATGAATCTATCTTTTGCTTCCGCTGTGCATTTACATTTGTGTTGTTTGAGTATGATGATTTCAACTACGTCATGATACTCCCCACCGGGCCCACCGGTAATACGTGGAAATATCGGGGTGTGACAGGTTGGTATCAGAGCCAACACCGATTGAATTAAACACTAACCTTTTGTGTTTAATCTCAGTTACACAATTGCACATTCTTTGATTCTCGAGTCTAGACAAAGAACTTAGGACTAATCCTAATTCGTTTTATTTTGTCCTTATTTGTTTCCTTTGTTATTTTTCTGATTAGCCCCTGCATGGGCAAGTCATTCTGTTAGAAGTCCCATTTTAGGGCAACCATGTATTTGTTTAAATTTTAATGGAACGGTTAGATTTAAAATAACATTCCTATTATAAGATCTACCATTATAATAAAAAAAATCTATAAAGGACAAGACCTAGCCATGTGTCACCTTAAGACAGGGCCAAGATGGTAGTTCCACAATTAGATTCAGATCCATATTAACATCTCAAATTAGGAGTGTTCTGCGTTTAAATATTAAAAAGAATCTTAAAGGAAAAACCTAGTCTATATGTCATTGCAGACATGGCCAAGATGGTAAAACCTATTCAAAAGATTCCAATCCTTGTTAACATCTGTAAACATGTTAACACTTTTGGCAAAATGTGATTCGATAAAATCGCATAAGTCATCTCTAAATTTGGTTATTCCAATTTCCCTTAATTATATAACCAACCCTTAAGGATGAAGTGCCTACGGGCTATAATTAACGTCCTTTGGGACTAAAGGCGGTGGTGGCCTACAATCCCCTGTCAAGTAAAGGTAATGAACTTTGATTCAAACCTTAATACCTCGATTCTGTAAAAACCTGGTTTATAAATTAAATATGTCCATGTGACTTAACTTTTTGTGCTATTATTAAATTATAACTAGGGATTGTAATAAAGATCCTGAATATGTATATATTTAGTAAATTGACCAAAAATAGTTATTAAAAACCATGGTTAATAAATCGTCAAGAACGATAGTACTGTATAGACTTCCAAATAAACCTTATCCTTATTTTCTTTTATGTAGCAATTAAAGCTACATGACTAGGTCAGAAGAGGTAAACAGTCATCCGGTGGAAAACCATGAAAATGCTAAGATACATGTGACCGGTGTGGAGCTGCAATCATTAATAGATAATGCTGTTACAAAAGCTATAGAGCGGCAGTATAATGAATCTTGCGGGAATCGAAGTAGGACCCTATCCGCACCGCATTCCAAGCCTAAGACTCATTCAGAGGCTCACAGCAAGCCACCCTCTAAGAAAGATGAGCCAAAGAAAGATGATGATCGACATTCATCTAATCAACACAGTGCTCCATCCAAGAGGATAGTGTTCGATAATGAACCACGTACCAAGTCCTGTACTTATAAGTACTTTGTTTCCTGCAAACCCTGGGATTTTACTAGGGAGAAAGGGGCAATTGACTGTATGACTTGGTTAGATGAAATGGACACCGTGGTTGATATCAGCGGTTGTGCTGAAAGGGATGTCGTGAAGTATGTATCCCAATCATTCAAGGGAGAGGCACTAGCATGGTGGAAGTCTCTCATTCAAGCTGCTGGAAAGATCCCACTCTACAATCTGACATGGGATCAGTTTGTTGCTCTCATTAAGGAAAACTACTGCCCTCAACACGAGGTTGAGAGGATTGAGTCAGACTTTTTATCATTGGTGATGAAAAATTTAGATTGTCAAGCTTACCTCACCAGTTTCAATACCCTGTCTAGACTGGTTCCGTATCTGGTAACCCCGGAACCCAAGCGAATTGCTCGCTTCATTGGGGGTTTGGCCCCAGAGATAAAAGCCAGTGTTAAGGCTTCAAGACCTGCTACTTTTAGGTTGGCAGCTGATCTATCCTTGTCCCTCACTTTAGATGCGGTCAGGCTAAGATTGCTCAAGAACTCTGAAGAGGGTAAGAGGAAGCGTGAGGATGATACCTCACAAAGATCTGAGAAGAAGCACAAAGGTAATACGGACCACAAGAAGGAGTCTGGGTTCAACAAAGGTAATCAGCAAAAAGAGGAAAAGCCAAAGTGCAAGACTTGCCAAAAACGCCACTTTGGAAAATGCAGACTTGAGTCCAAGTCTCAGTCAGGACCAGCTGCATGTGGGTTATGCAAGTCTAAGGAGCACAAGACTGTTGATTGTAAGAAGATCAAAGATGCCACATGCTACAACTGCAATGAGAAAGGGCACATCAAAACCAACTGCCCTAAATACGCCAAGAAGCCTGAAGAGGTCAAGAAGACCAATGCAAGGGTCTTCCGTATGGATGCTCGAGAAGCTGTTCAGGACGACAATGTGATAACAGGTACCGTCCTCATAAATGATGTTTATGCAAGAGTGCTATTTGATTCAGGAGCTGATAAGTTGTTTGTAGATAATAAGTTTTGTAAGTTGCTGAATTTACCTGTTAAAACCTTAAGTGTGAAATATGAGGTTGAATTAGCCGATGGAACCATAGAAACCGCATCAACCGTGTTAGATGGATGTGTTATATCCATTAGGAACCACTTTTTTCCATTGTCCTTACTTCCTTTGAAGTTAGCTGGTTTTGATATAGTTATTGGCATGGACTGGTTATCCCATAACCAAGCCCAGATCGTCTGCAATAAGAAGCAAGTGGTGATCAGGACTCTGTCTGGTGAGCCACTTACCATTCAGGGAGATACCCAATATGGACTGCCTGAGCAAGTGTCTATGCTCAAGGCATTTAGGTGTTTGAAGAAGGGTTGTGTCATTTATATGGCACAGGTGACTATTGATGAGCAGAAGCCTAAGGTTGAAGATATTCCCGTCATCTCTGAGTACCCCGAAGTTTTCCCTGAAGAACTACCTGGTTTACCACCAGATAGGCAAGTAGAATTCAGAATTGACATCATCCCTGGAGCAGCACCTGTCGCGAGAGCGCCTTATAGATTGGCACCAACAGAGATGAAGGAATTGAGGACACAACTAGATGATTTGCTAGCCAAAGGTTTCATTAGACCTAGCTCGTCTCCATGGGGAGCACCAATCCTGTTTGTGAAGAAGAAGGATGGGTCGATGCGTCTATGCATCGATTATCGCGAGCTTAATAAAGTCACTATCAAGAATAGGTATCCTTTGCCCAGGATCGACGATCTGTTCGATCAATTGCAAGGGGCAAGCTACTTTTCTAAGATTGATTTGAGATCAGGCTATCATCAGCTGAAGGTTAGAGATGAAGATGTGCACAAGACTGCGTTTAGGACTCGTTATGGTCATTACGAGTTCCTAGAGATGCCTTTTGGGCTCACTAATGCACCAGCAGCATTCATGGATCTCATGAATCGCGTCTGCAAGCCTTATTTGGATAAATTCGTCATCGTCTTCATCGATGACATTCTCATTTACTCCAAGAGTCAAGCTGACCATAAGAAGCATCTCCGTTGCATTCTTAAGCTGCTTCAACAAGAAAAGCTCTATGCCAAGTTTTCAAAGTGTGAATTCTGGCTTCGTGAAGTCCAATTCCTTGGACATGTTGTCAGTGAGCGTGGTATCCAAGTAGATCCCGCTAAGGTTGAAGCTGTTATGAATTGGCAAGAGCCAAAGACACCTACAGAGATTCGTAGCTTTCTAGGTTTAGTAGGATATTATAGGCGATTTATTGAAAACTTCTCAAGGATTGCTGCACCCCTAACTTCGTTGACGCGTAAGAATATTAAGTTTGACTGGGGTCCTAAGCAGCAGGAATCCTTTGACATCCTTAAGCAAAAGTTGAGCAATGCACCAGTGTTGGCATTGCCTGATGGAATAGAGGAATTTGTAGTATATTGTGCTGCATTGCACACAGGTATGGGATGTGTGCTTATGCAGAAAGGCAAGGTTATTGCCTATGCTTCTCGACAGTTAAAGGTGCACGAGAAGAATTACACCACCCATGACTTGGAGTTGGGTGCCGTTGTATTTGCACTGAAACTTTGGAGGCACTACTTGTATGGAACTAAGTGTGTAATCTATTCTGATCACAAGAGCCTTCAACACTTGTTTAATCAGAAGGACTTAAACATGAGGCAGCGACGATGGATGGAAACTCTAAATGACTATGACTGTGAAATAAGATACCATCCAGGCAAAGCGAATGTAGTCGCCGATGCCTTAAGTAGGTAGGAAAGAATGAAGCCTATAAGAATCAATGCTAAGAGCATTGAATTAAAGAATAGTTTGAATGAAAGGTTGTTAGCTGCACAGAAGGAAGCTGTTTTAGAAGCTAACTATCCGGATGAAAAGTTAGGAGTAACTGAGGAGCAGTTATCCTATGGCAAGGAGGGAATACTAAGATTAAATGGACGAATATGGGTTCTAGTTTATGGAGGACTTCGGGATGTTATCCTCCAGGAAGCCCACAATTCTAAATATTTCGTTCATACTGGAGCTGATAAGATGTACCAGGATCTGAAGGCAAATTTTTGGTGGATAGGCTTGAAGAAGTCTATAGCTACCTATGTAGCCAAATGTTTGACGTGTGCACAAGTTAAAGCTGGACATCAAAAGCCGTCAGGTTTGCTACAACAGCCTGAACTTCCCACATGGAAGTGGGAGATGGTGACAATGGATTTCATCACCAAGTTGCCAAAGACAAAGAAAGGAAATGATACTATATGGGTGATAGTAGATAGACTAACTAAGTCAGCACATTTCCAACCCATTATGGAGACTTATAGCTCCGACATGTTAGCCTAATTGTACGTAGATAAGATTGTATCTCTGCATGGCGTACCAGTGTCAATTATCTCTGACAGAGATACTAGATACACATCACATTTTTGGAAAAGTTTCCAACAATCTTTGGGCACGCGCTTAAATTTTAGTACGGCTTACCATCCTCAGACGGACGGGCAGAGTGAGCGTACCATCCAAACTTTGGAAGACATGCTTCGTGCATGTGTGATTGACTTAGGTGGTAGTTGGGATAACCACCTGCCATTGATTGAGTTCTCCTATAACAATAGCTACCATACTAGTATTCAGGCAGCGCCTTTTGAGGCATTATATGGTAGAAAATGTAGAATGCCTATTTGTTGGGCTGAAGTAGGAGAAGCTCAGTTATCAGGACCTAACATAGTCTTTGAAATGATGGACAAGATTGTCCAGATTCGTGACCGCCTGAAAGCTACCAGGGATAGGCAGAAAAGTTATGCTGATAAAAGGCGAAAACCTCTAAAGTTTGAGGTTGGTGATAAGGTTCTGCTTAAAGTATCACCCTGGAAAGGAGTGATGCGATTTGGTAAGAAAGGTAAGTTAAGCCCAAGGTATATAGGACCATTCAAGATCATCGAATGTGTAGGAGCAGTGGCTTACAAGTTAAATTTACCTGAAGAGCTCAGTGGTATTCAAAATGTATTCCACATCTGCAATCTGAAGAAATGCTTAGCAGATGAATCGCTAGTTATACCACATACAGATGTGCACATAGATGAGAGCTTGAAATTTGTGGAAAACCCTTTGTCGATCGAGGACCGACAGGTTAAGAAGCTTCGGAGGAAGCATGTGCCTATTATAAAGATTAAATGGGATGCCCGAAGAGGTCCCGAGTACATGTGGGAGGTAGAGTCCACAATGAAAGAAAAATACCCTCATTTGTTTCAGTAAATCTCGAGGTCGAGATTTCTTTTAAGGGGGTGAGGATGTGACACCTCGAAAATTTGTGTCCAATAATATATCAACACGTGTCATGGACTTTAAACGTGTAAAGGATTGATTTAGAGGGACTAAAGTTGACAAACAAAGAAACTATGTGAATAGAAAGGTTCAAAATGTCAACAACGGATAAATAGATCTTTCAATAACCCTACATGATGTTTATACCCTTAAACGAATAAATCATGGATCATACGAAGCTAATTGTGAATGAAAGTGAGGAATTACAAACTACAGGGGTTAAATGTGTCAACATGTTTAAGGTATACCTCTGATTGACCTTTTAGCAAACCCGAAGCTTTGTAATGATTAATTATACTCACGAGAATAAGTGATAAAAATTTCACAAGGTTTCGTTAAAGTATGAGAAAGTTATGACAATATTCATATACGAGGGGTTAAAAGCGTCAACGTTGGAATTTAAGACTTTTCGGTGATCATATGAATAACCGGGGACTTAACAAAGTTGGTTTATGACTTGGGGTCCTTAAAAGTCAAGTTAGAGGGTCAAAAATGCAAGAAATAAAGTGAAAACCACGTTTAAAAGGACCAGGGACCAAATATGCAAAGTTTGGAAACTTATAACCTGATTCTGGGCTTCACACGGGGCGCGTAAGGGTTGCCCAGAACCTTACGCGAGCCACCTGGGACTGCCAGCATCAGAAAATCATCACAGCTGCCTGTTCCAGCCGGTTAGACCGACTTTAAAGCTTGTTTTTCGATTCAAGGGGCTTGTTTGATGGTTTTTGAGGGCCTAGGGACACTTGGAATGATCCCATAACACTTATAGACTTGTTTGTCATGATCAAAGGGCATCAAAAACTCCTATATAAGAACCCATTTGTTGCAAGACTTGGACACTTGCATTCAAAACCTTCACAACTCAACTTCTGGAGGTTCCTGGAGCTCAAGGACAATTCCTAGTGATCTCTAGTCGTGCATAGGACCTTTGTAAGTATTATTAACCTTCCTTAATTTAGTTTTGCTTAGTTAATTAGTCTAAAGTCAAACCGTCGTAATTAAGATTTGACTTCGTCATTAATCTTAATTTGTCCAGTCAAATTCCAAATTGAAAGTACATATGAGTGGGTAATTATGTGGGCAATAAACCCTTAAAAGGACACCCTCTGATTCCCACTCTAACTAGGTCAATTGTCGGGTCAAAGTTAATCTTAAAAAGTCAAACAGAAAGCTTATTTTCAAATTAATGCATAATTAGCAATGTAGAAGCTATGCAACCTGTTTTGTCATTAATATAACTTGGTAATTAATGTAAGAACATGTCTAAACATGTTCAACTCGACAATTTTCAGTTTAAGCTCGGTTCGGAACCGAAAGTCGCAAAAGTAGACTTTTGCTTTGACTTTCAGTTCTGACCCATTAGAGCATAGTTTAGAAATGTCTTAGAGCCTTATTAGGACCAGGTTTCATATAAGTATAACCCTCTGTGATTATACAACTTGGTTCATTAGTTATCCGATTCATATGCATATTTCCGTTAAATGCCTAAATGTTGACTATTATGCCCATATGACCTTAAAACGTGATTTTTGAAAATGTAAATGAGTGGAAACCTTAGTTACTGATTTATAAAATTGTCCCTAAGATTTGACATCAGTTTGAGGTCTAGATTAAGAGTTATGCTCATTAGCGTAATTAGAAAGCTTTTTAGTAATTAAACGGTGTAATTAGCGTATATCCCATCTAAACCCGATTTTTAATGCCAAACTTTTTACCCACTAATATAAAATAATATTTTGGGATTTTTGGAGATTTTTATTTATTTTTAGGCAAAGCATAACATAGAGTTCTAAGCTTGATCCGGTAATTGTCGGTTTTGCCCTTTTAGGCTATAAAATGAGTTTTACCAATCCTTTTGATACCAAACATTTTTCTTCTAATCCAATATGATAGATAGAATATTTTAAGCCTTCTGGAATTATAAAAATATCAGCTTTTCTTATAAAACCCAAAAATCGCTTAAAATCGCCTTTTTACGCGTTTTAAGCGCATAGTATGTATTAAAACCATTTTAGATATATAAGACTTGATACCTACTGATGTTTTAAATAAATTTTATACTTTAGCAGTAAGCAAAAGTTTTAAACTCAGAATTCCAGATTCGACCTTTAAACCTTAGGTGAAATTACCAAAATGCCCCTTCGGTGCATAGTATGATTTGAAATGATAAATTTCACACATAGGTTATACCCTACTGATATAACCTAGTAAATTAAGTATTTTTACTGATTACATCATACCCGAAACTCAGATTTATATTTAAACTCTTTTATAACCTTTAAAATGACCAAAATACCCCTACGGGGCGTAATTTGAGTTTAAATCCGTTTTGGGCATAATAGAAGATATCTTACTGATGTCACAACATATTTAAGGCATATTAACTTAGGAAATCTGTGTATGACTCTTTTGGTTACCCGTTACGCACTTTTCGTGTTCGGATCGGCTTATGTAACTAGTTTGCATATATTAGCCGAAACGGGCCAAACCATATCGTTTTTATCTCAAAATCCAGAATGTGTTTAAGTTACCCATATTAAACAAGCATACAAGCTTGTCGAGTCAAAACCACATTCTAAACCGGTCTTCGCTTTATCATGCGTTTGAACCGTGTCTTCCTTTTGAAAACTAACCGGTCTAAGTCTAAGCTTAATTAAAGACCCGTTAGGATTCTAATAGGTTGTTAAAAACCTTCGTTCTAGATTAGGAGCCCGGTAAAAGCTACGTGCACTTGCTGTATTTGATTTATACTTTGCTCAGGTAAATACTCTTAACTTATTTTCTCTATACGGGCTTGGGATACGGTACTATAAAGGTACCGCTTGGTCGGGTGTGTAGTCATTTAAATCGGATTGTGATTGATGTATTTACATAACTCGTTTTAATCTGTATTATTTGGTGTATGGCCTTTGGGGGTTAAATGACCATGTCCCGGATATCCTTGGCATCATTCAAAGAAATGGCCATGACCTAAGCACGGGGTGTAGGCGTACACCTGACAGTTGCATATGTAAAAACTGGTAGTCCACTTAAAGGAATCAACCTTGTGGGTAATATACCTGTGGCGTGTCAGTTAATCTAGACCGGCCCTACAAACCGGCCCTAATGGACGGCAAATAAGTAAAACTGTATACAAGATTATTTTTGAATAATTGTCCCAAGTTATAAAAGATATTTTTGCCTAAGTGCATTCAAATCATTTTTTAAACATTTTCAAAATGAGTCAGTTAAGTTGTATTTACCAGTGTAAACTGACGTATTTTCCAAAAAGGCTAAGTGCAGGTACTATACGTAATAGGTTGGCTACTCCAGGCATCAATAATCAAGTCTCGCAAGCTCTAGATGTTAAAGTCTGTTTAACAATTTCCTTTTTCTTTCGATCCGCCTGTGGATCTGTTTCAACTATTTTGTGATACTTAATATTACAATTTATTCAGTTGAAATGAATCTATCTTTTGCTTCCGCTGTGCATTTAAATTTGTGTTGTTTGACTATGATGATATCAACTACGTCACGATACTCCCCATCGGGCCCACCGGTAATACGTGGAAATATCGGGGTGTGACAACGGTAAACAAACTTGGATTCTGTAACAACCCTCAAATAGGTCCCACAACAATCCGTAATCGTAAACCAAAACTTAACGGTTGATGAACCAACCCGTACAAAGGTACCCTTATTAGACTCACAATTAAAAATCGAACCAACTGGGATCAAAGAGCATACGCGATAAGTATCGACACGAAAATTGAGAAAAACACATGATTGGGCAAATGGCGGCCGAGGATACGTGACACCACGACCCGACACGTGTCCAACCTACCTAGATACGTGGCAGACCTATGTGATCGGAGTGTCGCGCCCCGGTAAAGAATAATATTTATAAACCCGATTTACCCTTAACTATGAGTTAGTGGTAGTACAGGGTAGAACCATGAAGAGTTTGTGGTTTGTGTGCGGACTTGATTGATTTTAGGTATTGTCACTTTATGAAGCTTGCTAATGGTTTTAATTTGATTAATTATTTGGTTGAAAAGGTGTCGGAACGTATCGATGATTTGTTTAAACTAATTGACTACTAAAAACTAGATCAATTGCAAGAAACTTGGTTTCATAATTTAAAACAATGATGGAGAAACTAGGTTCACACCCGGTTCAACAATTGTAAAGCCCAGGGTTGCTAAACGATTTTAGATTGATTCAATTGAATTTGTCATTAACAGTTTTCTATCACGAAGCTTAGGTGCCAATTACTATCAACGTGTACAATGGACCGCAATGCACTTCGTTACTTCGGACAAGTAAATCCTTTTGAAAGATAAAGCATGAATACACAAACTTATTTCGCAAAGTCAAATTTTATAATCATTCGACAATTCACAAATGTAGTTCAAATGTAGGACAATTATCAATCAATTCAAAATACGAGCCTTAAAATTTCTTTCTTTATAAACATCTTGACTTACTTGAAAGTCCATTTTAAAATGACTTTTTTACAATAAATACATCCTTCGTTCTCATTTATGAAATAAAAACATAACGTATGTTTACTAAATTACATAATCAAGCATTCCCGTACAATCTATCTTGTGCCTCGATCTTTGACCGCTTACACCTCGTGATGATGATCCGTGATTCCGTACATCCAGCATTCACCACATACATTCACATCGTTAGTACTTGGTGATATTATTTATATAATCTAAGATTCTTAATTATAGGATCACATCGCGTTCTATCCTCATATACACTCCATTTGGTTATCTTTCTGAATTCAAGCATTTCATGTCGATGTTTAACCTTCAATGAGTTAACAGTAACGTACCTACATTTCATTTCATTTCATTCTTAAAGGCAACCCAGTTAGTATCGTTAATACTCGTGTATATTTACACCCTACATACATACATACAAGTCTCACTCATTCGAATACATATGGTTTAATAACACACATACATATTATCTAATCCCAACTCTTACATACAACTTACATTCTCACGTATTCATACTAACAATTCTTAGTCATAAATTACTATACATACAAGTCTCGTACATATTCATACTAACAATTCTTAGTCACAAATTCTTAAATGGATAATGATCCGATCCATATCCAAATAATTTTAAATGGATGGATCACTATCCGTATTGATCTATATTAAAAAACTCAAAAAACTCTTAAAAAAACACACAAAAAAATAAAAAATAAAAAATAAGAAAAATTGTAAAAAATAAACAAAAAAAATAAAAATAAAAAAATTCTAAAAAATCAAACTTTACAATTGTATATCTGCATGTTACTTCACCATATTCAACTCCGTGGCTGTCATCGTTGCTGTTTATCGACGTCACAAGAGACCACAACACCACACTTTCTCGAATATTTTGCATCGTATTGCTCATCCTGTTAGCTTATCCTATCAGTTCCGGTGTACCTCGCGATTCAAAACTTAATTCGATCAGACTATAATAAGACCCTAGACGTAGAAGCCACCACAAGGGCGTCATTACTTGTACAAGAAGAGGAAATAATGGTTAGGGAGGTAGAGAAGGAAATGTTGATGCAGCCCATGATCGGAGAAGAACATACGGTGTTTGAGGTGTTAAAGATGATTGATTTTTGGATTTTATTTGTCTTTTTGTGTGGACCGATCCATTACAAAACATATTTATTCCACAACTAATCACCGTTTAAAAAAAATGAACCACTTTTCATTTGAACCACTTTTATTCCTCCTGCAGTCTTCTTCTTGATGCCCTGGAATTTTGAAAAAATTGCAATATCCTTTGCATCTTCCAAAATGCTTCCTTTTGCAAGAATTGCAAAATGGGCCAGTGGAAGATTGTCCGGTTCCCCTTCGCTTGAAATTGTTACGGTTACCCATACGAAATCCTTGGGAAATCTTTTGAACTACATCCTTCTTTCTATTTTCTTCTCTCGTCCGTACCAGTTCGTCAGTCAGTGTGTTGGCTAAATCCACCGCATCATCAATCGTGCGGGGTTTCGCAGCCTTGACGATATTACGGATTTCACTAATCAATCCCCAAATATAGCAGGAAATAAGTACTGGTTCTGGCGAAGCCAGGGTTGGTACTACTCTTGCATATTCGAAGAAGGTCGAAGTGTACCCTCGACAGTTTACATCCACCATCCGATGTGTCAGGAACTTATTTGTCATTTGTTCCTTTTCATACTCGGGACATAATTTTCTTTCTACAAGACTCTTAAATTCTTCCCAGTTCATGGTATATGCCATCATCCTTCCTTTTGCTTGTAACACCGTGTTCCACCATTCTAGTGCCCCTTCTTTAAAAAGATTTGACGCATACATAACTTTGTCATCCTCAGCACATTTACTTATTGTGATCACTGCCTCGGTTTTCTCTAACCAACGCAGTGCTGCAGTCGCCCCTTCATTGCCTGCAAATTCAGCTGGTTAGCAAGAAATTCTTTGTAAGTGCAACCAGGCGTTGCAACTTTCATTTTCTTAGGGAGCGGAGCCTACCGTGGATTATTATCTTGATTAGTATGATTACCGCCTCCGTTTATGCTATTACTGAAGTTATCTTCAGAAATACGTTTGCTAGGAATGATTTGTTGAGGTTCAACAGGTTTCTGGGCAGCAGCAAGGATTGCTGGAATAGCATTGGCTATTCCTTGAGCAACGATATTTTCTATATCTTGCCTAGTCATAAATTGATCCTCCGGGTGTTGCTCAGATTGGTTAACCTCATTTACTGGTTCATTATTAGCGTTTTCCATCTGATAATTAATATATATAATTTATCAGTATCGAATAAATAACAATCATACACAAAACAATCATACAATTTTCACAACACACATATAGCCAAAATTATCGATTCCTCGATTCCCATTTTTATATTTTATAATATGCATCATTACACACCATTTTCTTACAAAGTTTTATTTGTAGTTATTTTACAAGATTATAATTTACTATTTATTATACAACCATAGTTTCATAACCCTACTATCCCTCGTCAGTTGGCATTTTTAATAACGACGTTCCTTCTCGTCGTATTTCCAGGAGATCTGTTCTCCTACCTCCCGAATCCTATTTCCTGCATCCACCAGCTCCTCGCCAAAGTGGCGGAGTTCAGCTAGATTTTCATTGCTCATTGGCGGATTTGGTATCGGTTCCGGGTCGAACTGAGGGAGAAAGGTATAAGGATTGTTGAGAAGGTTTTGGAACATTCAATCATTAGTCCACCACTCGTCCATTCCTAGAGGTTGGGTGTGGATCAGAGGGTCTGGAATGGCTGGTTCTAAGTTTATTGGTAGTTGTGTTTCAGCAGGATAAGGGTAGAGATTATTATTAATAGGCCTAACGATATCACAACTCGCCAATACACGATCCAATTCCTCCTGAAATGGTAACTCCTCTACTTGTCTAGAGCTTTCCCCAATTTCCATCTCTGTCTGCCTAAAACCTTCTCCAAATTCCATTTCCATCTTCTTAAAACCTTCCCCGATTTCAATTCCCTTTCCTTTATCTAAGGGATTCTCTATTTTAGGAATCTTCCTAGTTGCGGGTTTCCTCCTGCGCACACGCCTCCATCCCACAAATCTTCTCATTTTCTTAGGCTTGGGTTTCTCCGGAGGTGGAACGTTGAATTCCATAGGTTCTTCTATATCGGGTATATACCCAGTAAAATCTCTGGAAACCTCTATTTTCACCGGATAGAGATTTAGATTCTGAAGGGCTTCAGATAAGTCATTCATGTTGTTTAGCATATAAAATACACAAAAAATTGCTAAGTTAAAATTTTATAACAAAATTTCATAGATAACCTTTAAATATTATTGCATACCGTGTGATTAATTTAATACAAAGGACAACTGACAATTAAAACATATTAAGGTTTATTTGTAAACTTATTTATTTACTGGATAAAGTTTATGGCTTATAATTGATATGGGTGCTAGAACTGAGACAGGGTATTTAAATATTTGCATTTACTGCTACAGTGGCTAGCATATAAAGATCTGTCCATTTTTCATCTAACTTGTCTTCCTATGGTGGGTTACTGCCTAGTTCTTGGGTTTTCTGATTAACTTTCCATCCTTTGGATTTCTTTAGTTTCTCTTAACTTTTCCTAATAATCAAACTTATTTTATTAGGAGAAAGTGGTTCCTCATATTGTGCCTTACGGACAAATATTCCTTCCTCAGTATTTGTTGGGTACTTTGAGGAATTTGTTTGGGATGAACTTCCCTTCTCTTTTGATGACCTATCTAATTTAAGATAGATGTTTGAAAGCTTTTGCTTACCCATACTGTAACTAACAAATAACTAATTAATAAAACACATAATCACAAAATGAAAATCAAGAAAATTAAGTATTTTAAATACTTAATAGGCTTAAATCAGTGGCTCGATTAGTTTGGCTGTGATACCACCTTTTCCTGTCACGACCCCAGCCCCGGTTTGACCCGGTCAGGAGCCGCGGGACAGGAACCTGTGGTATTAATAATGCGACAGCGGAAGATTTTCAACAGGATCTTTTTAAAAACTCAATTGCCCAATTATTTTATTCCATAATTTGGAGATAATCCCCGTAATTTACAATAGAGGAATTTAACTAGGAAATTCCCTGATTTATTAAAACATGTTTATTTATTTTTAACTGAGCCACCTCTTCAAGCTTGATAGTGCTCCGTAGCACGTTTTCCTTGATTTACAGCAGGTCGCCTGAAACATGTTTTAAAAATATTTTATCAGCGGGGAAATGCTGGCGAGTCACTCAATTTGCATAAAATGACGCATAGTTATAAATTACAGCATAAGAGCGATTACAATGGTTTCTATCTTATTTTTATCTGGCGCCGTGTCACAATGGAGACGGTGGTCATACCACTATTGGGTCCCACCCCAAGTAGTGATGATTATCCTGGTTAGGTCAATGAACTTAACCGGAAGAAAATTAGTAATGTGCACAATACCCCACTAGCCAGTGATTCAAGATATCCACGACTTACTCCCTGTAATTATAACATTTGAAAATGGAGTATTGTAAAATGCTTTTGATAAAAGAGAATGACTCACATTGCAGATTTAATATGAACAGAGCTTAGCCTACTGATTAGCCTTGATAACCTAGTTTAAATAACAATGCACACAAACTAGGTTAGTAACTAATACAGCATTTACGATAACTCACGAGATTGAAACCCTCACAACGAATGACAAAGTGTGATACTTAAACATCCATCGAATTTACGACGAATGACAAAGCATAACCCTAATTTGGGCAGCACTTAAACATCCATTGGATTGATTTCTATCGATCGGACATTAAATCGTAGCAGCGATCGAGTTATTACCCTGTATTGCGGCAGAGGTTCGGGATTATAACTATTTTGAACGAAGCAGTGTATAAGTGAGTGTACGTAACGAATTTTAACGTCGAAATAGTGCCAAACTTCAAGTCCCAGACCCCTGTATTTATACTAAAAAAATTGTCCCTCCCGCGTGTCGCGACAGGACCACCTGCACCTGTCGCGTGGCGCGGGGCATGCAATTTTAGCCTAGGGTAGCCTTGTGTCCCAGTAGGCTTGCTGAGTTGGTCATGCATGCAATTTCAATTTACACGTTAAACTGTGTTGATATTATCAACTAGGGTTTACCCCCCCTGAGTTTTAGGGGCCCTGATCCTGATTCCGATTGTTCTGAAAATTTTAGGGTTTATGCAGAATCACTTGTGTGTCTTAATTAGGGTTTCTTATTGGACAAATTAAAATAATAAATAGGAATTTTGATGAGAGTTGTTACACATCTCTAAATCCATGCAAGTTTAATTCAAATCAAAGTTTGAATTTTTTAACATATCCATGATCTAGTAACTCTCCATGATCGAACCAACCTATAAGAACCACCACAAAAAATATAATCAGCACAACACTATATAATTAGCATAACATCCTTAATCGTTCTCCATTATCAGCACATCGTCCTTAATTGTTCTCCATTATCAACATAAACGACATTAGCACAACATCCTCAATCGTTCTCCATTATCAGCACATCGATTATATCTACTTTTGGTGTTTGTTTGTATTATATTGTAATTAACACATAATCAGCACATTATCATCAGCACAATTATAAAACAACTTTTGGTAACTTTTTTAAAAGTTACTTTTATAAATAAAAAAAAGTATAACAATATGGTACTCATATTAAAGATAAAAACATACTTGATTTTATGGTATATTTTTTTTTTAAACAATGAAATATATAAAAGTTATTTTAGTTTTAAAAACTTTGGTGGAATTTGTATTTAATTGAATATGGTCAAATGACTAGCAATTTTACGAAATTACCCCTAACTTGTTAGTACTACTTTTTAATTATAAAGGTTTTATTTATAATTAACCCCAACCCTTGATTTAAACTATCAATGGTTCAGATTTGTTCTTACGGTTCTTACAGTTAGCACTGTTTGTACAGGATCTCAACCCTTGGTTTACAATTAATCATTAAGATGCATATTAAGACTCCATGATTAATTACCAAATTTTTGACGAAAACTAAACCAACTTCATTTCAAAAAAGGCAAACTGGATTCAAGTTCGGTTTACAATTTAACCATGAAGAGGCAGAAACAGAACATATGAAAATTCCATAATTAATAACCAGTTCTTTTTACAAAAATCAAACCACTTTTTATTTAAAAATGTCAACTGGATTGAAATTCAATTTACAAGTAATCATCAAGATGTAGAAAAACATGTACCCATTTCCTACATATACACTTACCAAGTTAGGGGAATAGTGCCAGGCAGTTGCCTGGCACTCCCCCGTTTGACCAACACGTTTATTGTTTTATATCCATTTTAAAATTACGTTTTAGCCCCCAGCTCAAAATAAAATTACGCTACATATACACTTACCAAGTTAGGGGAATAGTGCCAGGCAGTTGCCTGGCACTCCCCCGTTGGACCAACACGTTTATTGTTTTATATCCATTTTAAAATTACGTTTTAGCCCCCAGCTCAAAATAAAATTACGCTTTTTGTCCCCATCTCAAAATTACGATCTTGCCCTCAATTTAAAATTACGACTTTGCCTGGCGCTCTCCCATTGGACCAACCAGTTTATTATTTTAGATCCATTCTAAAATCACGTTTTTGTCCCTCTTTAAAATTACGGTTTTGTCCCCAGCTCAAAATTAGGATTTTTCCCTCCATTCAAAATAAAATTGTGGTTTTGCCCTCAGCTCAGAATTACCTTTTCGCCCCCAGTTCAAAATAAATTTTGTTTTTGCCCACAGCTAAAAATTACGATTTTGCCCTCTGTTAAAAAATGTGATTTTCCCCGTTTAAAAAATTGTGATTTCGCCCTCATTTCAAAATTACGTTTTTTCCCCAGTTCAAAATAAACTTATGTTTTTGCCCCCAACTCAAAATTATGATTTTGCCCTCGGTTCAAAATAAAATCGTCCTTTTGCCTCCAGCTTAAAATTACGCTTGTGCCCTTAGTTCAAATTTATATTACGTTGTTACCCGAAGTTCAAAATTACGAATTTGCCCCTGTGAAAATTTACATTTTCGCCCCTGGTTCAAATTTACAGTACTGCCATTACTTTAGCTTTTGGCAAATTGCGATTTTACCCCAGTCAAAAAATACAACTTTCCCTCAGTTAAAAATTACAATATCGCCATTGTTTTAGTTTTTTTTTTATCAAAACTATAAAAGTGTTTTGTTTTAATTGGTTGACTCGATTTAATTGTTTTTCGTGTCAATAACCTAACTAACACTCGCTCATTATTCGGCCATCGCCCTGCAACACGGGCGGGGCATCAACTAGTTTTTAAACAAAAACTGAACCATCCATTTTTCATAATCCATTTTCCTTTTTCTATTTTTTTGTAGTTACTAATGGATCGATCCATATATTTAATTAGATAAATGAATCGATCCATTAGATTAATTAATGGAAAATTTTTATTATTTAACTAGAAAAGTAACCCGACGCGATGCGGCGGGGGCTTATAAAGTATCTGAGCAACAAACGAAAGCCTAAAAACAATTAAATGCCTACAATATTTAACTGGCCGAAAGAAAGAATTTTTATATGGTCATATACCTGAACATTGCTTTCATTCATCAACATCTCTTTTGGCTTCTCACATAATGTCTTTACCTAAATCCACCAAAGAGCATGCATACATAAATGAACATACATCGACAACAACATCATCTATTATCTCTTATTATACACAGTTAATCGTTAAAGGTAATATGAAGTAAGAAAAGACAATATACCGTATATCTTCGTCGGTTCTTTTTGTCAAACTGCTGTAGGTAGTCGGTTTGCTCAGCCTGCAGCAGCCACCACTGCTGGCACAAATTACCATCTAATTATGAAATATGCATAAATAGCTGAATCTAGTGCAATTCCAGCTATATAGCCACTGCCGTCTATAACCGGGACTTGAATACAAATCGAATACATTAATCATAAATACAAACAATAAAAATGATCAAATACATGACATAACAACAATCGGAGTTGTAGATCTACCTACTAACGATACCTGGTCGTCTTTGGTTTTGTTTACGGTCGAATCATCATCTGGGTTTGAACTTTCATTGATGTAATAAAAATCCTAGAATACAAAACGGCAAAAAATTAGGCGAACATTGTAAGCGATAATCAGAATTTAGAATATGAAGCAACAATCTTAAGCATAATGATGGTTGTGAAGCAAGCATTCACATTTGAAATCCCGATTCGATACATAAGATTCACATGTCTTGACTGGAGAATAGAGACAATCTGCATCATCGTCTGCATCAGGGAGATCTAAAACAACAAAGAAACAAACTCCATGATATATAAATGTAAAATAGAAAACATCATATTATTATTTATTCAATTATAAATCAAGGCAGATAAACTTAAAGTAAAACTACCTTCTTCATCTACATTAATTTCATCGACGATGTCATCCTCATCGAGATAAACCTCATCATGATCTTCACCATCGTGTGCATTAGTACTCATGGTCAAAGTATCACTTGAGACCCTATAAGGCAGATTTTAACATGTAACAGACTGACAACTACGCTCTAAGCTTTCTAAAATTCTAGTACAAACAATATAAAGACATTAAATTCGCATCTATGTTAATGTGTCTTTTTACCACTCCAAGTTATTTACTCACGTGTTGTGAGGTACGTTACCGAAGGCATTGGATCGATATAGATTTGGTTCGTTACAGTACCGATACAATATATCCATTCGGTATAGAAATTAACATATGATTTACATCGGCCATAAACGATCAAAACGAACATCATACTGACACCGATGTTTGTTCGAACGGCTTCAGATTATCACGATGCAAGTACCAATATTCATTTATCATCGTTACAGAGTTGCATAAATGAAAAAAAAAATGAAATCGGAAACCATAAACCCCAAGAAACTAAGTTTAATCCAAACCCTTTTCGAATTAGGGCTAACTGAAGTGATTTAACCCAAATAGGCAGACACCCCTTTGTGTCTTGGCCATAGAACAAAAATAAAAGTACAAGTATTCCAATTTCCATATCCTTCAAACACTCATATAAATACTAATAAAAAAAAGTAAAATGACATGAAATTTGGTAAAATAAATCCGAGTCAATCACAAGTCAAATGTAATAGAGAAGAAATGGTGGCTAATGGAAGTTGCTGAATCGAAGCTTACCTGCTGGCTGGCTGGCTGATTGAACGTTACCTTCCCTCCCTGCTGAATCGTAGAATGAAAGAAGATCTGTCGCCTGTTTGTTTTTTAGGTTTAGAAGATGGAGGAGCGAACACGGGAGATAGACCAGAGGAGGACGGCACCGCGAACCACCAACCGTTCTAAAAAGTGGAGAACATGTTAAAGCAATAACTGTCGAATCATAACAGGGGGGATTTTAACACTGTGGCGAAACCCTAGCAACTTGAGGAAGGTCGGCGTGTCTCCGGCACCGCCTCTGTCTCTCTCTTCGACTGCAATCGAATGAAGGGGCGCCGCAACAGCTCCGCCATGACTCCACCACAGCTCCGCCGTGACTCCACAACATCTCCGCCCTGGCTCCGCAACATCTCCGCCCTGGCTACGCCACCGTAGAAGGCGGGA
This sequence comes from Helianthus tuberosus, assembly GCA_030545235.1. Classification (NCBI taxonomy): domain Eukaryota; kingdom Viridiplantae; phylum Streptophyta; class Magnoliopsida; order Asterales; family Asteraceae; genus Helianthus; species Helianthus tuberosus. Next base: position 100,926,243 of record CM060412.1, on the reverse strand, counting down.
TGGCCTCTCGGTTTCTCCTATTTTTTCTCTCTCTACATGTGTGTGTTTGGCTAGCAAGTATGTAAATGGATAAGGGTTACAACCAAATTAACATATGATACAACACCAAACTGCAGAGAACATACTTTAAGCTTAGAGTACAACCACATATTGCACAAAGTTGTTGCAAATTATACTTATATATAATATAATATAAGGATTAGGATCAAATACAAAGGATCCTAATTGTAAGAAGTGTAAGAAGGATTTATAGAGTGACAAGTGTCCAATTACCTAAAAAAACCCACTAAAAAAAAAAAAAAAAACCTTAAACATCCACCACCACCAAACCCCCCACCCCCTCCCCCCCCCGCATCACCCACCAAAAAAAAAAAAAAATTAACTAATATTTTTTTTTTTTTTTTTTTTTGCCGAGCGGGTGAGGGGTGGGGGTTTAGGTTTTTGGGTGGTGGTGGGGGTTTAGTTTTTTTTATATTTTTTTTTTAGGTTTTTGGGGGGTGGGGGGGGGGGGGTTAGGTTTTTTTAGGTTTTTGGGGGGTGGAGGTGGGGTGGGGGGTTAGGTTTTTTGGGGTTTTTTTGGTGAGGTATAATTTTTTTTTGTTTTTTTTTTGCGGGGGGGGGGGGGGGGGGGTGGGGAGGTTTAGGTTTTTGGGTGGTGGGGGGGGGGTGGGGTGGGGGAGTTAGGTTTTTGGTGATGATGTAGTGGGTTTAGTTTTAGGTAATTGGACACTTGTCACTCTATAAATCCTTATTACACTTCTTACAATTAGAAGCCTTTGTAGAATAACTTGACCCTATAATATAATAGGTGATTTAAATGGATCGGATACGGAACAATATCATACAAAATGACAGGCGACCAGGCCCATGGGCTTAGAAAGAAACGAAACGAGACAATTGCCATTGACTCAACTAGACCACCGGAAACCAAGAGAGAGAGGAGAGAGGAGAGAGAGAGATGAAGAAGCAAGCAGGCAAAGGGATCTGAAAGTTGAAGTAAAATGGATGGAGTAGCTGAAGGACTATGGGAACTAGCAGATTTACACGAAAAAAATGGCGAAATTGCGAAATCAGTGAAGTGTCTGGAAGCCATTTGTCAAAGCACCGTATCGTTTCTTCCAGTTGTTGAAGTCAAAACTCGTCTCAAAATCGCTACTCTGCTTCTCAAGCATTCGAATAATGTTAATCATGCTAAATCTCACCTTGAACGCTCCGTAAGTTGATTCATAGGTTGCTGCTTCGTATACTGCACTACTTCCTTACTTACTTAGGGTTTTCAACTATTTGCTGTATTCGATTTAGACAAGGATATATTATGTTTCTTATTAATTAAGGTCTCTGGAGTGGTGGAATTTTGTTAGTGAGCAACTTTTTGTAATCAGCGAAGAAGAAGCAAAGTTCAGTTAGACAGAATCATTTTAATGCCTTGAACCAACACCAACTGTCTTTGTTTGTTTGTTTGTTTGTTTGTTGTTAAAGTAGTTTGGCTGGTGTTCACAGTTTAATTCCTCATCTCTAAGCTAATATATGATTCACAAAATCAAACTTAATTAAAGTTGTGCTTGCAGGTTGAGGTGATAAAGTTAAAGAGGGGCTTGTATAAATTTGGTTTAAGTAACTGATTATTACTACTTTTTTTTGTGTGCAGCAACTACTCTTAAAGTCGATCCCCTCATGCTTTGAGTTGAAGTGCAGAGCTTATAGCTTACTAAGCCAATGTTACCATCTTGTTGGAGCTGTTTCTTCTCAAAAACAGCTATTAAACAAGGGAATAGAACTTACTGCATCCTTTGGGGATGGGTATGCTTGTCTTTTTCTAACTAATGCTGAGTTTTTACAATTAGAATTGAATTAATTGCTATTGTTGTTAAATTTTTCAAGGTTTTCTGGGAAGTTATGGTCATGCAACTTCAATTCACAGCTTGCTAATGCTCTCATCATAGAAGGCGATTATCAGGCTTCAGTTTCTGCTCTGGAGCAAGGTTATGTTTCTGCAAGCGAGATGTACTATCCAGAGTTACAGGTTGTGTGAACTAATAACTGCATCTTTTAACTGATGAATATGAATTCACGATGTTTTAGATTTTGTTTATCCTTTTGTTTTGATTTCACGTTACATTGTTCTACCATATACGATTGCATCCATTATGAAGTTCTAATGGGAAAGTATTATAGAATGGCAATTACTTTCCGGTCCCTTTGGTCCGTTTTGGTTATTATAATATTTTTAATCCGTTTTGGTAATTATCAGTTTTGGAACGTACTAATTTGGCAATTAAAGTTTTTTTTTGTCCGTGTCTGGTAAAAGTTTTTTTGAGTAAAGTACACGGATGTCCCTGTGGTTGACCAAAATTTTGGATTTGGTCCCCAGCTGTCCAAAAGTATATGGATGGTCCCTATGGTTTACACTTAGTAATGCATTTAGTCTCCAACTTTTTCCAAAAGTACAGGGATGGTCCCTATGCACTTTATAACACATTTAGTCCCTAACTTCGAGCTGCTGAAACCTTTAGATATGTTAACTGTGGACTAAATGCGTTACAAAGTGCAAACCATAGGGACCATCATTGTACTTTTGAAAAGCTAGGGACCAAATTCAAAATTATGGTTAACCACATGGACTATTCGTGTGCTTTACTCAAGTTTTTTGCTCCTATCTGGTTATAACCTTTTTATTCTAAGATTATCAAATTAGGCCTTTTAAAGCTTATAACTACCTAAACAAACTGAAAACAGGTGTAATCGAAGGCACAGATGTATTGCAATTCTATGCTATTTGCCTTATTGTTTTAATGGATTATTATAGTGTTTGGGATGACTGTCATTCTTGTGGCATTTGTGTAATTGTTTGTGGTTGTGTTGTGTTGTGGACAGATGTTTTTTGCAACTTCTGTTCTGCATGTACACCTCATGCAATGGGATGATGGAAGCTTAGTTGAAGGTGCTGTAAGTCGATGCAATGATGTTTGGGAATCTATTGACTCAGACAGGGTAAGTGTATTCGTATCTTACTGCAAGTATACGTTTGATTTTGCCTCAAGTCCCATACTGTGATTGTAACGAAATCACCATTCCTCAAGTATGCCAGTTTTACGCTTTCTTGGAAATCAAAATAATTTGCATTTGGTTGACTATACGTCAAATATATTTCCATTATAAACTTTCACGGGCTTGATAATGGCTATGTTGTCAAAGACGCAAGGCGCAGACGAGGCGCATCGGCCTCGCCCGGAGCCTAGGCGCAAGGCGCAAAAAAAGCGTGGGCTTTTTTTAAGAAAAGCGCACATAGAGAAAAAAAATATAAAAAATATGTTATGCTTTGAAAATAAATAAGATTCCACATATAAAATTAAAAAAACTATTATATATGCCATTTAAGACCATGTAGCTAATAGTCGGTTTCATTTTTTTCAGTTTTCCTGCTTATCCACTGCGCCTCAGCACCGTTTTTGCGCCTAGGCGCCCGCCTTTTTGCGCCTCAGCAGCGCTTTTTTCAAAAAAAAACCCATTTTTGCGCCTAGGCTACCACCAGGCGCTATAGGTGCGCCTCGCTGCGCCCGGGCGCCTAGGCGCGCGCCTTTTGCGCTTTTGACAACATAGGATAATGGGTCAAACATAGCTATCGATAGCGAAGATGGCGCTCGCTATCACGCGCTTCGTAGCGAAGCGCCCATGCCTCAAAATCTATTGAGTAGCTACTCCGTAGCGTGATTATAGCGGATTCCGACGACGAATTCCGGTTGGAAACCTGCAATTTCTGCCGGAAACTTGCTGGAATAGGAAGAAGAGCGGCTTCGTTTTTGTTGCGTTTGAGCCTTTTTAGGGTTAAATAAGTGTATGGATTTTAACATTTAACCTCTCTATCTTTCATTAGGTTACATTTAGTCCCTAAAACTTGTAAAATCTACATAAAAGTGTAAAATTAGTTTGTGTGGTTTAACATTTAACCCCTGTATTTTCACTAGCTTACATTTGATCCTTAAACCTATAAATTTATACATAAAAAAGGTATAAATTAACATTATATATATATAAAAAATTATATAGATGGCTATTTTTTCTTAAATTTTTAACTACCTTATCGCTAAACACGAAATAGCGGACGCTATTTCATCGCTATCGCTACGTAACATATAGGTACGTTATCGCTATTCGCTATCAATAACTATGGGGTCAAACAACCAAAATCCAAAATTTTAGCTAAAAATAAACATTTCAATTTCATCCGTCGTTTTTGAAGTTAATCAAGTGTTTTAATAATGCATATAATTCATTTTATTTAAAAGATTTAGATTTCTATTGAAGTTATGTATTTTCTGTAGAGAAAAATGCCCGGATAGTCCCTGTGGTTTGCTCCATTTTCACCTATAGTCCCTAACTTTCTAAAATTACAGCTATAGTCCCTAACTTTTGCAATTTCGTTCCTGGATAGTCCCTGGCGCGAATGGGAGTTAGTTATTGGTGTTAAATAGATGTGAAGTTACAGAAATACCCTTACTATTAAAATATAACAATTGAAATATTTGGCTCTGTTTAGGGTTTCCTGCAGGTTTGGCAGCCGTAAGTTGTGGTCAGGGGCAGATTTATGTTCAAACACCGGGTTCCCAGGAACCCATTCGGTTTGTAATTTATAATGAAAACATATATAGAAAATTGAAAAGGAACCCATAAATAAATTATGGGTGAACCCATAACCATAAATGTCTAGTGCTCTACTGGTTCGAAGCGCAGTTTCTAACTGTGACCTCCCAAGTTCGAATCCTGAATCTGTGCATTTCTTTTGTTCCTTTTTTTAAAGGTGTGAACATTATACATGCACACAACATCGCATAGCTTATCATTTACTTTAATCTTCTTAGATTTGTTTTGTTGTTTTTGGACTAAGTCTAGCCATTTGTGGGTTTTTGGATTTTGGATGGGTGTGTAGCCCACGGACTCACAAAGTCGAGAGTGTAATGCAACTTTTTCAAAAGATAAAAACTCGCAAGGCACAACTCTAGGTAGTTTTTTTATTCGTAAAGATCTTCGTATTTTAGATTATGTGTTTTTAAATTTCTAATAACGATGTTTTTTCATTATCGAACTTTTATTATGTGATAAACCTTTCTCGATCCGAACCGTCAAACCGACCCGAAATTTTTTATGTTCAGACACATGAAATTGGAGCATCTAAAAAGTGAACCCAGTGGAAAAAATTTCTGGATCCGCCACTGGTTGTGGTTGTTGATTTGGCTCTGATACCAAATCAAATAGTAAAAGAGAAAGATTGTATTGTATTATTTTAGAACAATAGGAGGTCCTGTATAAATAGGACATTACAAGACATATATATGGAAACACAATCAAACACATAAACTTGGTAAACAAGAAACTAATCTCTGCTAACTTTATTCTCTAACAGGCTTTAATGTTTTACTTGTTATATTTTAATAATAAGGGTATTTCTGTAATTTCACATCCACTTAACACCAAAACTAACCCCATCCGTGCCATGGACTATCCGGGAACGAAATTGCAAAAGTTGGGGACTATAGCTGTAATTTTATAAAGTTAGGGACTATAGATGAAAAATAGAGCAAACCACAAGGACTATCCGGGCATTTTTCTCTTTTCTGTAGTCATACACTAATTGCTTTTTGAGTAAAGTACATGGATAGTCCCTATGATTTTCCAAAATTTTGGATTTGGTCCCGAGCTTTCCAAAAGTACTTTGTCACGAATTTAGTCCCCAAATTTTGCCAAAAGTACATAGACGGTCATGTGGTTTGCACTTTGTAACGTATTTAGTCTGTAACTTGGACCTCTTAAAACCTTTAGACTTGTTGGCTAGGGATTAAATGCGTTACACAGTACAAACTACATGGATCATCCGTGTACTTTTGAAAAGCTATGGACCAAATCCAAAATTTTGGAAAACCACAGGGACTATCCATGTACTTTACTCTTGTTTTTTTATCTTTTTCTTTAAATGTCTGGGCTAAATGTGTTTTGGGTCAACCTAACCTGTACACTATTACCCATTTTGGTCGCGTGCTATTTACCAACCCGACCATAATGCCACCTCTAGCATTTGGTCTTATGCGGTGGTGTATTGCTTGCTATTTATATCTGTATTCAATTATTCATATATTCTCTTAAGGATTCTTATCACAATTCTAGCTTATTCCACTTTTGTAACTCGTACTTGTGTGGAACTGTAGAGAGAACAATGTGTTGGTCTATTCTTCTACAATGAATTGCTCCACATCTTCTATCTACTCCGTATATGCGACTACAAGAACGCCGGCCAACATGTTGACAAATTAGACGCTGCAATGAAGACCGATTTAGAAAAAGTGCAACATGCGCGTGAGCTCATAGAAGAACTCAATATCGTCAACGAAGGTGTCTCACAATCCGATCTACCCCATAGAGATCGGGCTACGTTAAGTTCGAGGCGAATTCAACTTGAAGTCGAAATCAGTAATTTGCTTGGGCCTGGGTTCATGGGCCAAGACGTGTTGGAACCTGCGTATTTTGGTAATGTGAAACGGGATTTGGGGGATAAGCTTGAGTTAGCACCTCATCCCATTGATGGTGAGTGGCTACCGAAAAGTGCGGTTTATGCGTTGGTTGATCTTATGGTTGTCATTTTTGGCCGCCCGAAGGGACTTTTTAAGGATTGTGCAAAGAGAATTCAATCCGGGCTAAATACTATCAAAGGTGGTTCTTTTTGCTCATATTATCACTGCAGATTACTGTTTTTTTTCTGGTAAAAGTAGATGTGGAAAATTGGATAATGGGTCGAAAAATATTTTTATAATACGTATAAAAAATGGGTCACAACTAGGGGTGTGCGCGGTTCGGATCGGATCGGTTATTAGCATTAACCGAAACCGAACCGAAGTCATCGGTTAATCTATTTTATCAACCATTTGGTTTTCAGTTAATTGATTCGTTTATTCAGTTCGGTTAATTTTGGTTAATAACCGAAACCAAACTTGGGCTAAATTTTTTTCTTAGAAACTGATGTACAAATACTACATGAAATGGAGGTGTCTGATGGTACAAAAGAAACCGATAACCGATTGTCGGTTAATTTGGTTAGTTTTGGTTTGGTTTCATCAGCTTTCGGTTTGGTTTTGGTTAACGGTTCGATTATTGCTCACCCCTAGACTCGCAACCACTTTTTTGTTCTTTCTTTTATAAAATTTTATACACTGCTAGTGTGTTAAATATGATCATCAATAATAATCTAAGCTTTTCAGTAAAGTGACTTATAGAATGTTGTAATTAACTGAATACGTTTTTTTAACCTGCTGGACTCACTCTATCTGTTTGCTTAGCTTAACCCAATTTGACCCATTAAGAGATAAGACATTACTTGAAATGACCAATTTGTATATAACTGGGGTCAAGTTGATCACCTTTACCTAAAGGTGATAAATTGTTATACTCATGCTATTTTCTTATCTGTTTTACATTTATGCTTTATATCTAATATCCATTGAGAAAAAAAGGTGTCTTTGGTTTCATGTATCTTTTTTACAGTTTTGCCCTTCTGTGGCATTGACAGCTTTTTTTTTTTTGGGTAAAGGGTTACCCCAGTGATTCTATATATTCACAAAACAATAAAACAAGTAGTATGGATCACCCATACTAGTTCTAACATGGGACATACCCCCATTGACAGCTTTAGAAACTAAATAAGTTATTTGTTACGTGCAGCGGAGCTGGTGAAATACGGAATAACTGATGGTACAGCTGGTAAGCCTTTTGTTCATGAGTCTTAATGTAAAGTATCGAGCAAGATATTTCGATTCTTTTTTTTTTATTTTAACAACATAACTTCCAAGGATTTGTAATGTTGATTCTAAATGTCCTTTTGATACAACAAGCAGAAGTGGATTTGCAGCACTCTGCGATTTGGATGGCTGGAGTGTATCTAATGATCTTGATGCAGTTTCTTGAGAATAAAGTAGCCATAGAACTCACTCGTTCAGAATTTGTTGAAGCGCAAGAGGTTTGTTTTTGAATATTACCGATGGTGGCTTATTTATTAAGTAAATAATTGCCAATTCCATGTTGGGCCATGAAACTGAAACAATAACATTTAATTAATGTTTACAGGCGTTATTGGAGATGAAGAGTTGGTTTAATCGTTTTCCCACAATTTTACAAGCTTGTGAAAGCATTATAGAGATGCTCAGAGGGCAATACGCTCATTGTGTTGCTTGTTACAGTGAAGCTGCTTTTCATTTTGTTGAGGCAGCAAAGGTATCATTTGTTATCGTTTTCTAATCTTGGTCGTCAGCATATCATAACTCAACGTCATTCATGCAGCTGACTGAGAGCAAATCAGCACAAGCTATGTGTGAAATTTATGCAGCTGTGTCTTACATATGCATTGGTGATGCAGATTCCTATGCAAAGGTGAACATGCTGTTCTCTCATCTCATTGTTAGATTATATTATATTCTTCATGCCGTTTACAAACGTAAATGCAGGTCTTGGAGTTGGTTGGACCAATTTACAGAACAATTGATTCTTTTGTTGGTGTACGTGAGAAAACTTCTGCTCTTTTAGCATATGGTTTTCTTTTAATGAGGCAGGAGAATCTACAAGAAGCACGGTAACTATATCTCTTGCCCTTGGCCAGGTGGGTCATGACTTGTAATTTAACCCCGTGCGTTGCGGCAAGTCATGGGGAAAAGAACAACATTTCAGTTTTAAAATGACGTTACAAAAATTATATCAAAACGTAGAACAAAAAACAAAAATACAAATAAAGTGTATGTTAGTTAAGTGAAAATAGAAAAACAAAGAAATTTGAAAACTTTATCTAAGCAGTTAATGTGATAAAAAATCGGATATCAGTCAAGGAACGATATTTGAGATACAGGTTATCGCAGTGGGATATTGGTAATTTTAATATGATGTAGAATTTATATATATAGCAATTGAACACTTAACAATTTAGTATACTCTCCTACCATTAACAAATTAACCTTTTGTAACTTGCAAAACACTAACAATTGTAGCCGGTAGGAACTGATTAAGACTTAAAACACTAACATTTAACACTAACAATTAACAATTAAGACTTAAAACACTAATAGCAGCAATAAGAAGACAGACGAAAGGTAGGACTAAAAAGAAAGGTATTGATATCAGGAAAATCTGTGATATTTCGATCAAATATCGGTCAATATCGCAGATAATATCGGTACCGATATTTGACACCGATATTTCCGTGATATTTCACCGATATTAATTACATAGAATTTTATTAAAGTAGAGGGGTTAAACATGCTATTAGCAAAGTTGAGGGGCTAAAGTTGCGTTGATTAAACTTTATTAAAGTAAAGAGACTAAACATGTATATTGATAAAGTTAAAAATGGAAACAAAGGAATTTGAAAACTTAATTAATGTAGAGGGGCCAAACATGTTATAAGCAAAGTTGAGGGATTAATTGAGTTAAAAAGAAAAACGAAGAAATTTCAAAACTTTATTAAAATAGAGGGGCTAAAATTGTTAGTAGTAAAGTTGAGGGACTAAAGTAATAAAAAAGAGTGCCACATGGCAGCGTGTGATTGGCTAGGATGAATAGTGAGACAATATGAATTGGTTTTTAAAATATATATAATAGTATAATGGGTTTTGTGGTATAAGTTTAAACAGGTTGAGTTAGGCTGGTTGGCCCAAAACAATCATGTCTAAAATGTGGTGATTTGGGTCTATGTTGTCAAAAGCGCAAAAAGCGCGCGCCTAGGCGCCCGGGCAATAGCGCCTGGTGGCAGCCTAGGCGCAAAATGGGGTTTTTTTTGAAAAAAGCGGCCTGAGGCGCGCCAAAAAATGGCCTGAGGCGCAGCAAAGGCGCAAAAAAACGGGCTGAGGCGCTGGTTTTTCCGGAATGGGTATAAAAAAAAAACAGAAACCGGAATGGGTATAAAAAACTGCCTCACGCGGGCCCGGGGTTTTCGGAGCTGCATTCGTGTCCGCAGGTGCGGGCACGCATGAGTTCAACCAAATTCCAGCTCAGAAACTCATTTTTGCACCCCCCCCCCTGCGCGCGGGTAGGACTTGTGGTAAAACATGTCATAAAGCTACAATGGAGTAGTAAAGACTTTACCTTATAAACAACCACTCACTTTGTCCCCACACCGATGTGGGACAAAGTATTTACCACCTTTTGAGACTTTTATTCACACACCCAAAACTTACAACATATAAGTCCTAAACTTTTGCTACTAACTATTAGCTCCATGATCTTAAATGGCATGTATAATAGTTTTTTTAATTATATTTGTGGAATCTTATTTATTTTCAAAGCATAACATATTTTTTATATTTTTTTTCTCTATGTGCGCTTTTCTTAAAAAAGCCCACGCTTTTTTTGCGCCTTGCGCCTAGGCTCCGGGCGAGGCCGATGCGCCTCGCCTGAGCCTTGCGTCTTTGACAACATAGATTTGGGTTATATTTGATTCCTAATGGATCAAACAGGTTACGCTAATAGGATTTAAGTAAGAAGATACATGTCAAAACGGGTTGAAACTTGAAAGTCATGCGAAGTGTATTTAAATGCATAAAGTTAAAAAGTTTGAATATCGTTATTATTGCAACAATCGTACTTTAAGCTTTAATTGTTTATAACTAACTCTACTGTGCAGGATTAAATTGGCAAGTGGGTTGCAGACAACACATACGACTCTAGGAAATCTTCAACTAGTGTCACAATATCTAACGGTTCTTGGAAATCTGGCACTAGCCCTTCATGATACTGGTCAAGCCCGAGAGATCTTGAGGTCTTCCCTTACATTGGCAAAGAAGCTTTATGATATTCCAACTCAGATTTGGGTCCTATCAAACCTCACCGGTACGTCTTGCTTTTGAGTAATGTGCGTGTTTTATGGGGGCATGAGTTCTAGTTCGCCTCGAAACGTGTGGGCATACTTTTTGTTTTTTTTTTTTAACAAGTTTTTATAACTAATTCATTCATCCTTTTTTAGTCAGTTTAACCCTTTCAGCCTAAAAAGGATTCTCTTAACCATAGTTATCAAAGGCGTGAAGTGCACTCAAGGCGTGAAGGCTCCGCCTAGGGCCTAGGATAAAGGCGCAAAAAAGCGTGGGCCTCAGAAAATAAAAGCGCATTATTAAAAAATAAAAATAAATTATATTTTGTAATGGAAAATAGCGCTTTCTTCAAATACCAAAATATCAAAATACCACAATCTTCAACATAAAGTAACAAAATCGCCTCAAATACCAAAATACTCTAAAACCAAAATGTTTATGAAGAAATAATACTCGTCTCAAATACCAAAATACTCTAAAACCAAAATGTTCATAAAGAAATAAATAAATACTGCAGAATTAAATCAGAAAACAAAAAACCATGAATACTGCAGAATTCGAACCTCATAATACGAACTGAGATCTTGATATTTTAGTGATATATATATTTTTTTTGAAAGGCTGATATTTAGTGATATAATCAGTTGCCAATAGCCCTATAAATACTGCAGATAATGAGGAATTAACGAATTTAAAAAAAAGAGCGATTAATTAGCATTTATCAGTATGCTACGCTCTAAATACCTGGGACGCAGAAGCGTATTCGATGCGCTTCGCCCAGAAAAATCGGCTAGGCGCCAAAATCGACCGCTTTTGATAACTATGTTTTTAACATACCAGACCCTATGGTTGCATTTTATAATGGTTTTGGCCCCTACACTAACTCTGTTATTTTTTTCTTCTAGTTGGTGTTAGAGCCCAAAACCATTACAAAATGCAACCTTAGGGTCTGATATGTCAAAAGATTCCTTTTTGGGCTGAAAGGGTTAAACTGAGGGGCCAAAATAGTAATTTACTCATCTTTAAATTACAATGCTTTAGGAGGTTGCATGTATTGAAATATGAGATCCAGTTGACCCGTTTCTCTTTTAGCTAAATTATTTTATCTGGCTCATTTGCAATCTGAGATAAAATTACAACCCAACTGGGAAAAATTGCCACCTTTAGCGTGTTTGGATTAATTTACAAATTATTGCAAAAATGGAAATGTTTAATAAAACCTACAGTTTTGCAATTAAGAGGTTTATATATATATTATTATTGTTCTTTGCAGCATTGTATGAGCAAGTAGATGAAAAGGATAATGAAACGACAAATCGGGAATATGAGAAGAAAAAGGTGGATGAATTGCAAAGACGACTTTCAAAAGCACGTGCATCCGCTCATCATCTTGAACTAGTAAGTTTATTTGTTTCAGTAATTTCTTATTATTTTTTGTTTACCCTGTTACATAAAAATTGTCGTGTTTACCCTGAACGTTTGTTAAATGTGGAAAATACCCTTCAGCAACCAAAGAAGCAATTATCCATCTAATGGCATCTAAATATGCGGATGGTTTGACTTTGGTTATGTTTCACCTCTTTAACGGGTTAAATTAGTAAACTAAAATTTTTAGCTAAAAGGGAAACAGGTTGAATAGGTAAAGAATTATTTAAAATAATAATCACTACTTACTTTTTAATATTATTTTTTCAAAATATAAAAAAAAAGTGTTTGCAGATCAACCCGGGCCACACTAAAACAAGAAGTTGTTAACACCTTGTAATCTCATGAACAGATTGAAAAAACAAAATTTCAAGTCAGAAGACTAAATGAAACTGATATCAAGCGAGCAATAGCCGGGCCATCAATGAAAGTCGATCTCGACATTCCAGAATCAGTTGGATTATCAGCATCTGCACCCAGACCTTCATCAAGGCTCATGGATGTAGATATTGGCAGACGGGTGACCCGGAGAGGGTAGTTCCTGTCTTGTTCACGTATCATCTGTTATGTTGTAGAAGCGTACGCTAATCTTGTAGATTTGTCTCTACTAATTAATTAAGCTTTAGAGCATATGCTAATTTGTATATGATTTTAGGGACCATGTGTAATCTTACTGTTATGTCAGATGTAAAATTCAAATTACGGATTTACCACATTCATGCATCGCAACAAACTTGAGGTTTTAATACATGGGTAGCTCAACCAAAGATCGACGCTTTCCCAGTTATTGTATATTTAAGTTGCATAGGGCAACCCTAGATGGGTTGACTGGCGATCATGCAAACAAAAATAATAAGTGATGGGTGGTAGATGACTAATAACCTAAACAAATGATAATGATTTGTGTGGAAAAAGAGACGTACAGTATCATATATTATCTACTCTAGCTCTCTCAAAAAGCATCTTATATTGAAGCATTATACTTGTATCCTCCTGTACAAGTATCTTTCTGCAAGTTGCATGACCTTTTGTCAGTCATGCGGCTATTGTTCTTCGATTGTTTAAGAAGATCAAGTCTCAAGTGCTAAGAGACTTCCTCAAACTCTATGATCTTCCAAGGTCTTTGAAGTCTTAGTTCAGTATCGGAGACACACTTGTCCTCGGGTGGAACACTTGATCTCTTAGATATACCTTGTTTCTCTCCTCCACCTTTCTCACATCGTTCTTGGGTTTGCACAACTAAGATCGATGAGAGCCACCTTTTCCTCTTTCACAATGACTCCCTTCTTAGCTCCTCGATCTCACCCATACTAGTAGCCCTTTGAGAAAGTAGAAAAAACAAATCTTTTCCTAGATATTTGAGATCTCAAGAGCAAGGGATATGAACTCTTAGGTTCTGTTTGTTTTTTTTCTGAAAAGCTCTACATAGACTCTTCTGTCTGCGCCACGCAAACCACGCGTAGACATTGTCACGCGCAGACTGTTTGTTTTTCCGAAGACGTTTCATTAAAAAACGTCTGTGCGAACTCTTCTTGGTGCAGACTTGGCCCAACCACTTCTAAGATCTTCTAAGTTCTGCAGAGGGTTAAACACCACCACCACCACAGTTCACCACCACCGTCCACCACCCACTACCGTCCACCACCACCACCGTCCACCGTCCACCACCCACCACCGTCCACCACCCACCACCGTCCACACCACCACCCACCACCACCGTCTCTACATCAACACCAGTTTATTTTAAAAGTCTGCGTACGTTAAAAAACAAACAACCTTCTTGCAGACTGCAGAGGTTTGGTCCACCTTTTCTTCTACAGATGTCTGCAGATGCGGTCCGCACATTTTACCTCTTAGAAAACAAACAACACCTTGGATTCTTTCATCATTTCTTAGATTGTGTAGCTTACTCCTAGTCTCATACTTACACATTTTTTTCTTTGAAAAGTAAACTTTATTAAAACACATCCCCGACCCAAACGGGCTAAAGGCCAACAAATACACGCCTCCGACTCAAACAGGCAATAGGCCACAATTACACATATACAAAGAGAATTTACACCAATCCACCCAACGGATGGATTTATAAGAAAACCTATTTTTCAACCAAACAAAAGCTCTAGACTTAACTTCCCTTATAATGCCTTACAAACTATATTTTAATTTAAAATACCATCTCATTCCTCCCTCTCCATATGCACCAACATTTGACTAAAATGAGGCCATGAATACACTTTCTCCCCCATTTGAAGATATTTGTGAGCTTCCATTAAATCTTTGAAGGCGGAAACATAAAGGGGAAGAATATTACACCACACACTAAAAGTCATCCAAACTCTATTCGTGAACAAACATGCCGTGAATAAGCGTTCAACCGATTCTTCCTGCTCCTCGTAGAAAGGGCAAGAAACCGACGAGATGTTAACATTTCTTTTCCCCACATTCATTCGGGTAGCTAGTTTATCCAAGTTTGCCCTCCACACCATTATATTGTACTTCAGAGGAACCCACTTACACAATTTGAAAGTCAGAGCAGTACCATCCCCCTTCTATTCCGGCAAATTTTTAACAAATTTAACCGAAAAACAACCCATCTCATTACCTAACCATTTCCACGAATCCTTATTTTCATTTAGAACTACCAACTCCATAATTTCCTCACATTCTTGCCACTCGACCACTTCTTCAGTCCACCAAGACCACTACCATAAACCCCCTTCTCCACTTTGACCCAAACCCAACCTATCAACCGTTTTACATGTTTTTTTTTTTCAACCTCTAACCTAAGAGATGTGGTCATTTATCTTTAAGCGATTGGTTTCCCACCCAAATATCTATCCAGAAGCGAATGTAGCCTCCATTCCCCACCTCACCTTTGATAAAATTGGGAATACATTTTCCCTTTATTTTCAAATTATTTTCCATTTTTGCTATATTATTCCAGCAACCAGTTATCAGTTATGGTGTTATCTGAAGGTAGAAAACCCTAACCTTTTTTTTTTATATTGACAAGCTTCCATAATTTTCCTCCAAAGACTTTAATCCTCCACCCTATGCCTCTAACCCATTTAGACAAGAGGGCATCAATGACATCTTTAAGGTTATTAATACCTAAACCCCCTTTCTTTTTAGGCATCGCCCCTGTTGCCAAGCCACCCAATGAATTTTTTAACCTCACTAGACCCGACCCAATGAAACTTTCTAATTTTCGATTCTAAAATATCTATAATACCTTTGGAAGCTTTATATAAAGAGAAAAAAATAAATAGGCAAACTTTCTAAGACCGCCCTTATTAAAATAAGCCTTGCCCCAATCGAAAGCGTTTTAGTTTTCCACAAAGATAGTTTTTTTTTCAAAAACTTCGATAACAGGTTTCTAGTTATTATGCCTGTTCATATTAGCGTAGACTGTTCTCCCCAAATAAGTTAAAGGAATTTCCTGCTTATTACACCCCAAAACCTCCTCCATCGAGATAACCTCTCCCAAATCCACCCCAATGCCGAAAATATTTGACTTTTTTAAAATAATTTTTAGACCCGAACACACATAGAAGACTCTACGAAGTCTAGAGACACTTACCATAATATCTCTAGACCATTTTCCAAAGATTAAGGCATCATCCGCATATAGAAGGTGGGATAACATCGGACCTTCATTGGGGGTGTTAATGCCCTAAAAAACAACCGCTTTCCTCGCTTTAGAAAAAGATGCATGAAACACCTCCATTACAATTAGGAAGAGAAAATGCGAAAGAGGATCCCCTTGACGTATACCTTTAGTGCACTGGAATTCGAATGTGGGCGCCCCGTTTACCAAAACTGATGACCTAGCCGAAGCTAGAACCCTCTAATCCATTTACACCATAAAGCAGGGAAACACATTTGAACCATGATGTCAATTAGAAAACCCAACTAAGGTTGTCATATGCCTTTCAAAATCGGTTTTTAAAAGGAAAGCCTGTTTTTTTTTTTACTTTTCTTTAAACACGATAGCACCTCATTATGCATTAGAGGACTATCAAGAATATACCTGCCTTTAAGGAATGTCGTTTGATTCTCCGTAATCACCGAACTGATCACCTTCTTAAGGCGATTAACAAGGATTCTGGTAATCGTTTTACTAATCACCTCGCTAAGGTTGATAGGTCTATAATCTTTAAGCCCTAGGGGATCCTTGTTCTTCGGAATAAGGGTGATGAAGCAAGAACTACACCCGCCTAAGAGTGCCCGCTAGTTTTAATCTAAACTTTAAAAGTTTTCTCGTTGTAAAAAGGACCAAACTTGACTAAAACGCCCCCGGACGATGAACCGAGTAAACTACCCATAAGGATAGAATAAAAATGAGTCCTGTATTTGGTTTGGTCGTTCCTATAACATAAAAGTGGGAGGCGCAAAGCTTTTTGGCTTAAAGCCTCCTAACGGGTTGTTTTGTGTAAAATGTTATACCGGAAGATAATAATGAGAAGTTAAGGTTTGCCTAGTGTAACCAACCATAATTCAAGTTGAGGTTGGTAGAAATGATGAAAATATTTATAAGAAAGAAGGAGATATGAACTAGAATGTGAAATGCCGCCTAATGAGTCGGTTGGGTAATTAACTTCAAACCAAAAGAATGATTTATAAAGCTCAAGGATCTGGGTTCGAATCAAGGGTTTGAACCTATAATTTGGGGTAAGGTTTTAAAAATGGTAAACTTAAAGTTGGGTTAAGTTCGGTGCAAAACACGCGAAATTTTGGCAAAATTCCGTTCAGGGGTAAAAACTGCCAGTTCTGGAAACTAGTCTTCTTCGCGCCATGCGAAGGGACAAGGGTGCCCTGTCGTGGGCGCGACAGGACCCTGTTTCAACAAGTTTGTTTTCTTTCGTTGTTTGATTCGCGATATCATTTTAAATTAAACACTAATTGTTTTTAGTGTTTCTGATAGGCTTTCTCCAGGGAAGGAACCGAACTGAAGTATGACCAAGCTTGCGAAGAACCGAACAATCCTAAACCGCCTTTTGTGGGATCATCATTTCGCAAAAGATGAAGCATGATCATGCGTGACGAGCTTTTCAAGTCCAAGCCCTTTTTGTTTTTAGACTGTAATATGAGTGATAACCCGTTAAGTCGATTCATCTGGGTTATTAGTTAACCCATACTCGTAAGATATTCGTTAAATAAAAAAACTCTGGGACCTAATTATCCGCATTTTTTTTCTAAAATATTAGATAAAATGGGTTGGTGTGTTACAAGACTCGATAGGCAAGGAATGGCGGGTGAACTAGGGAAGTCTTCTCACAAAGGCTTTACTCCTAGTAACCTAATGTGACAACTGGCACGAAACCGGTAATTTCCGTACTATTTTAATAATTATTTATTTCCTGCATTTATGTGTTTAAACGTCAACATTATGTGCTTGCATGTTATACATATGAATTCATGCATGTTTCATACTTCATATATCGCATTGTGCAATACATTAAGCGGTGCGTCGAAACGAATAGTGAACTCACCGGTTAGACAAGCTGCGTCAGCACAACTTTAGTATGCAGTTAAACGATAGATTTAGGACTTATATGTAGGTCCAACATCAAAAATACATTAAAACCCAAGTGTGTGAACAAGGGTTTACATTAACACTTTCCGGAAGCTAAAATAAGCACTAAAAACTACCCGAAACGCACTTTAAACGCAGAATTCTACATAATTCAGCAAAAATCAGCATTTAAACATCAATATAACATGCAGAATGTGATAGAAAACATCCAGAATAACTTGCAAAGTGTCGGGAATGAAACACGTCACAAAAGGTACTTCGTACCTTGTAAAATTCACAATTTAGCACATTAACGAACCGACAACCGAACGATGAACCGGACACTACCTAAAACACCAAAATTAGACTAGAAACATAGTTTTGATGTTTTAATGCTAGTTATGGTGATAGAGCACATTAAAAACCTTAAAAACAGTTAAACACTTATAACATTACATTTAACACTTAAACTTACATCTTAAACCTCATAACATCCAACAACTTACAACTTACCCCCCTCATCCTAGTCGTCCCCATGGGACCCACCCCCTTTCCCCATGTTGACTAAACCTTATATAGTTAAAGATGCTAAAAGAAACACATGAACCCTTGATTAAAATTATGTTGGAAGGATATAAGTGGAGACCATAAGTAAGTTGAACATTATCATAATTCACATAACTTTCAAACACTTCTCTTCTTCCTCCTCTCTTCTCCCTCATTCTCGGCCAAGAACACACCCCCATCACCATCCATTTTCAATCAATTTCAAGCAAATCCAAGGTTATACAAGGGTGTTAGAAGGTGATCTATGAAGGTGTGAAGCTTTGGAAGGTGAAGGACCTCTTGGAGGAGCGTTTATCCACAACATCTTCTTCATTCTTCTTCTTCTTGAGTTCTTGCCACGTCCCTAGCCACAAGAGCTAGTGGTAAGCTCCATAAACCTTCTTTTACTTCATGTTTAGGCTATGTACAAGTTACACCATCAAAGAACATAAACTTTAAAAGATGGTAACGTGAAAATCTAACATAATCTAAGTGAAAACAAGTGATTTTAGTGTTGTTTGATGAATGTTATGAAGTTGTTGATGTTGATCTTGTGTTGTTAGTTAGTGTCACACCCCGACCGCGTATAACAACGGACCGCGGCGGAAACGCCGGGGAGTGATCGCGACAGAATTAATTGTTTCATAACCATGGCATACAAAGTTTTATTTATTTATTAAACAAGGGTGTTACATTGTCTTGAACAGTAAACAAAAGAGTTTATAACATAATTAAACAAGTCTATCTTCGTTTTTAGTCTCTAAGGCACAGGTCCGCCCTAGTGTCATGATCAACATCCTACGGAAAAGCTCCTGAAAACACATGTGAAAATAGGTACGTCAGCATAAAAATGCCTGTGAGATACATAGGTTTGTGAAAATAAGATTCATGACTTGTATTTGAGAAAATGTTTAGTCATGAACCTTGTAATTTGCTTTGTCTTGTAAATCATTTGAAAAACGATAAGATCAGTTGATATGTATAAGTAAATGTAAGGTTAAATGAATAACCATGTAAAATGAGTTTGTATGAGATAAGTTGATTGTAAAACAATGTCTTATGAAAAGTATGTTATTTGTATAAAATGTTATATGTATCAAATTGAAATGATTCAAATAACGTTACGCTATGTAATATTATACAAACACTTATATATAGGAAGTACCAGCGGCGTATCCACCATGTTTGTATCATATTACACACATATCGTTACTTAATCACTTAATCAAACCAAACCATCAAGATGTAAAATGTTCATGTACAAACCAATTGTCAAGTGTTATTGTGTAAACTATATCAAAATGTCTATGTCCAATGTAACCCACCAAATGTGTATATCAATGTCAAAATGTTTATGTTCAATGTAGATCATGTAATGTGTAACCAAAATGTCATGTATGGTAAGTGAAATGTATCAACTAAACCATATGTAAAATGCACAACAACAAGGTATTGAAGTAAAACACAGTTTAAATCAAAGTCATGTTGTGTGTAACAAATGCATGCTATACTGATACAAACATTTATGCGGTATTGTTAAAATGCATACATCCAAGCCTTGAGACTGTGGCGATAAACCCTTAAACAAATTAAAGATTTATCTAAGTTATGTATATCGAATTCGGTCATTCCTTTCTGTCCCCTTTCCCTGGGATGTCCGGAACGGGAGTTGTCAATTCCTATGGTACCACTACCTACTAACGAACGGCGTAATTAATGTTAATGAATGTATTGTTCCATGTTAAACAAACCAAATGTCATAACAAAATGTAAGCATGTGATGCACTAAGTATGTAATCAAATGAACATACATAGCGTGAAAATGTAATGTAAAACGATGTACTAAGTAATGCACACAATGGGCACACCTAGCATGAAATGTGATGTAAAACGATGTACTAAGTAATGCACACAATGGGCACACCTAGCATGAAATGTAATGTAAAACAATGTACTAAGTAATGCACACAATGGGCACACCTAGCATGAAATGTAATGTAAAACGATGTACTAAGTAATGCACACAATGGGCACACCTAGCATGAAATGTAATGTAAAACAATGTACTAAGTAATGCACACAATGGGCACACCTAGCATGAAATGTGATGTAAAACGATGTACTAAGTAATGCACACAATGGGCACACCTAGCATGAAATGTAATGTAAAACAATGTACTAAGTAATGCACACAATGGGCACACCTAGCATGAAATGTGATGAAATCATGTACTATTATGTACTAACGAACATAGCATGTATATGATGTGAAAACAGGAAAGCATGAAAGTAACAAGTAGGCACATGTGTTCCACCCCAAAACGTTTGGAAAACAGTAAAAGAGGGGTCTATGTACTCACTTGTGATTGCTCAGATGTCTAAAGATAACCACCAAGTAATGCTATAGATCTCGGAATCAAACGGCACCTAATATAGGTAACTATGTTAATAAACCGGACCTAAATCGGAAGACTGGGTAGCATTAGGGTTTGTAAACCAAATGAGTGTAGGAACTCATGTGATATGGTTTAACAAAGCCTACATGCTAAATGAAACTTGACCTAAGTCTTATCGACCCATTACGATCCGTTTAGGTAGCTTATGCTACTTTAACGCATCGTGCGCGTAAAACGCGTTTGGAACGCCTAACCATCCCTATGACAAGTGTTATATGCCTAAACATGTTACATAATCAGTTATGTGACAAAAGTTTAGGTTACATATGCTTAATTACCAATTATACATGAAAAGGGTATTCTGGTAATTTACCTAAGGCATATAAACTACCTATCATACAACTACTTAAACGATGTGACCATAGGGTATAACCTCGGAAGGTTATTCCCTACCTACTATGGTCACCTAATGTGTTTGGTCGGATCCTAATGATCGACCAAACTGGGTCGGGTTCGAAGGTATAGGCGATTTATCAGATCGCCTACCCTACGACCCTAGACAACGTGGTAATCAGTGGGCATAGTCCCAAGGGACTATGACCAACGTGATTACACTCACGTTGCGAAGTTCAACCGAACTTCGCATTGACCATTACTGGTCAACGCTGAAAGTCAAACAAAGTTTGACTTTCGGACTCGAAAAGCAATAAATTAAGGAAAAGAACGAAAGAATACTTACGAAGGGTCCCCGAATGCTAATCCCGATCCAAGAATCTCAGGTATGAAACAATGGTTTCAACTTAGAGCTTCTCAAATCAGAATTCTAGTGATTTTTGAGGTAATGGGGGTGGGGTATTTATAGTTTTCGGGTAACCGTTAAGATCGTTTGTCGAATATCGTGCCTTAATCGTATCCGTACAAGTGTCGGAAAGTTGTGGTGCCTAAAAACCATCCTTATCAGCTGATTAGGCAAGTGGGAAAGATGTGGTTGTGGTTAAAACAGCTGGTACACGCTGACTGTTCGTTCTGATCTGTTTTGGGAGTCTGACGCGGGCCGCCTAAGATTGCTCAGGAACTGAGGCGGGCCGCCTAGCAGTCTGATCAGCAAACTTCTTGCAGAATTGACAGTTTTGGTCCCTGCACGTGTTTAAGCCCATTTCCGGCACTTCTAAGGCCCGTTAAGCCAACTTTAAGGCCCTAACATGATGTCTAAACATTGTGGACATGAAACATGTTCAAAAATATGTCTGATGTCAGTTCGTTTGGTCGTACGAACGCGATGTTCGCTTAATTACGACGGAATGCGCATAAGCGCGAAAAACGATCCAAATGACGCGACGAATGGATTTTTCTTATGGCGAACACTAAAATATAATATAGTCATGCTTACATAAATTTTTGGATGTCCGGATGTATTCAGAACGTAAGTTATGCGCGAAAGTGCAAACCTGTGCACTTTTTGACACTTTTAGTCCCTGAATGACCCAAAAGTTTATTTTAGCACACCGAACCCCTCAAAGCCTATTTCTAAGCTATGTAAAGGATATTTATGGTGTGTTTAAATTATGGTCATGTTCCGGAATGTCCGTTCCAGTACGAATCGTCGTACTTTCGCAGTTTGTCAAGTTTAGTCCCTGTAAGCGAATTAACTTGTTTTTGCCATACCAAAGCCTTCAAAACTTATTTCTAAGTTATGTAAAGGTTATTTAAGGTATGTTGAGTATATGTTGCTGTTCCGGAGTATTTCTCGCATTAAACTGAGTACGTTTACGCACTAGTTTGCGTATAACTCTCCAGAAAGCGATGTAGAGTTTGAAATTACATAAAAGTCAAAACATGAAAAATGTAAAACATAACAAAACAAACATTGGGATCAAATAACATTGTTTTATTGATAACAGAACTGTTCATAGTGATTACAAGCACAGTTGTTACAGTTAGATCCATCATGTGTATGCTTGTTAGAAGCTTAGATCTAACAAGTTTAAGCATGGATCTTGAAAGATCCATGATGAAACTTGAAGATGAACTTGAAAGATCTTTAAAGTGTGTATGAAAATGGTTTTTAAGTAGGTTTTCATGATCTTGAAACCATTAAATCATGTGGATGAATTGGATAAAGTTTCTTCAAATTTTACTAAGTTTACAAAGAAGCTTAAAATCAAGTAGATCTAAGTATGCAAAGTGTAGATCTAAAGGACTACATATTTTTAACAATATTCAAGTTCATCATAAGGTTAAAAATGATGATTTTAGTGTATGTTACTTGTGAAATTGTTGAAACTTGATTCTTGATGATTTAAAGAAAATAAACACATGTTTTTAAAACATGGGAAACCTCCATTTTTAGGGGAAACTATGTCAAAAATTTTATAAAATTTTGACACTTAGAAAAATATAAGTTTTGGTGAAACTTTTCTCCAAAAATTCATTCAAAAATATTTACCAAGGTTTCCTAATTTTTATACTAAATTTCAAGTTAAGAAAATAAGGTTTTATTCAAGGATAAAATCAATTACAAGTATGTATATTTTTAGGAAAAATATATATATTTAGATGTCACAAAAATTATGTGCTAAGTGTATATTATGTGTGTTATATGTATTAGTGTATGTTAGGGACTTGAAAATACACTAAACACTCCCAAAGGAGTATAAATACCAAAATACACAAGGAAATATTTATGAATAATATATACAAAATTCCCCATAAATGGGTATTTGGATAAGATACAAAATATATATTAATATAAATATATTCCTCACAAATACATGGACTTGGACAAATATTTGGACAAGTATACGTAAATACTACCATTTATTGGAAATTATACAAAATCGGATAAATGACAAAAATAAATATATACATATATATATTTAATGTCACACCCCGATTTTCACGTGTCACCGATGGGCCCGGTGGGGAGTATCGTGACGTGGTTGGCAACATAATAGTCAAACAACATAATATTTAATATGCACAGCGGAAGCAAATGAAATATATAATACAACCGAATTTAATATTGTAATATCATGTATCACAGCAGTCGATTGTTTATCCACAGATGGATCGAAAATAAAATAATAGTTCAACAGACGGTAGGCATCTTAAGCTTGCGAGACTTCTAGTGATGCTAAGGAGAAATCCCAGCCAATTACGCTTAGTACCTGCATTTAATCTTTTTGGGAAAATACGTCAGTTTACACTGGTAAATACAATCAACTGACTCATTTTAGAAAATGATTGAAAATTGATTTGGATGCACGTGGCATAAACATTTTATTTAACTTGGGAGAATTATTTAAATATATAATCTTGTGAACGAATTACATGTTCCTTGTGCATTCAGTAGCCCGGATTATGTCCGGGTTAAAGATCAATAGACACACCACATTATTCTTTTGTGCACTGACGGGTGTACGCCTACACCCCGCGCTTAAGTCGTGGCCATTTCGTAAAATGATGCCAAGGATATCCGGGACATGGTCATTAACCCCCCAAAGGCTTTAAGTAACAAGACTGTTTAAACGAGCCTATCAAATTATTCAATTAACCACCCAACGATGGAAGATTTGATGCCTGATCAAGCGGTATACTACATACCGTAACCCAAGCCCGTATAGGGAAAATAAGTTAAAAGTATTTACCTGAGCAATGTATAAATCACAATAAGCAAATTGCAAGTAGCTTTTACTGGTCCTCCTAATCTAGAACGAAGGTTTATAATAACCTATTAGAATTCTAACGGGCCTTTAATTAAGCTAAAGCTTAGATCGGCTAGTTTCAAAGATACGGTTCGTACGCACGATTAAGCGAAGACCGGATAGAATGTGATTTAGACCCGACAAGTTCAGAGACTTGTTTAATATGGGTATATTATACACATTCTGGATTTTGAGATAAAACCGTTAAGGTTTGACCCGTTTAGGTTAGTTTATGTAAACTAGTTACATAAACCGAACCGAGCACGTAATAAGCGTAACGGGTAGTAATGAGAGCCATTTATAGGTTTCCTAAGTTAATATGCTCCTAATATGTTGTGACATCAGTAAGATATCGTTTATTATGCCCGAAATGAATTTAAACACAAACTATGCCCCGTAGGGGTAGTTTGGTCATTTATAAGGTGATAAAAGAGTTTAAGTGTTTATCTGAGTTACAGGTCTGATGTAATCAGCAAACATACTCAATTTGATGAGTTATAACATTAGGGTAAAGTATATATGTGAAATTTATCAATTATAACCAAACTATGCACCGTAGGGGCATTTTGGTAATTTCACATAAGCCGTAAAGCTCAAAACTGAAGTCTGAGTTTATCAACTTTTGCTTACTGTTAAAATATTATAATTTACCTCAAATATCAGTAGGTATCACCCTTTGTATGTTTAATATAGTCTTAGTACATACTATGCGCTAAAAACGCTTAATAAGGCGATTAGAAGCCATTTCCGGGTTCGATACTTAAATCTGATATTTTTTATTATTCCAGAAGGCTTAAAATAATTTATTTATCATATGTGATCAGTAGCAAAAGGTTTGGAGTCGTTTAGATATGTAAAACTCATTTTATGGCCCGTAAGGGCAAAACCGACAACTACCGGGTTAAGCCTACGACTATGAGTTATGCTCAGCCTAAAATTAATTAAAAATCTTCAAAAATCCCAAAATAATATATTACATCAGTGGGTAAAAGATTTGATATCAAAAAGTATGTTTAACTAGGCTATACGCTAATTACGCCGTTTTACTAACATAAAGCTTCGTAATTACGCTAATGAGCATAACTCTCAATCTACACCTCAAACTGATTTCAAACTTTGTATACAAGTTTATATATCAGTAATTAAGGTTTCTACTCTTTCACATTTTCAAAAATCACATTTTAAGGTAATAAGGGCATAATGGTCAACATATGGGCAATTAACGGAATCATGCGTATTAATCGGTTAACTAATGAACCATGGTGTATAATCACAGAGGGTTATACTAGCATGTAACCTGGTCCAAATGAAGCTCTTAGGTATTTCTAAAACATACCACAACGGGTCAGAACTGAAAGTCAAAGTGAAAGTCAAATTATACGACTTTCGGTTCCGAACCGGGTCTAAATAGGAAATTGTCGGGTTGAACATGTTTGGACATGTTCTTACACTAATTACCAAGTTATATTAATGATCAAACAGGTTGTATATGTTCTACATTGCTAATCATGCATAAATTGTAAATTTAACATTCTGTTGACTTTTTATTCGTAGGTTTGACCCGACATTTGACCTAGTTAGAGTGGGAATCAGGGGAACCCTTTTAAGGGTTTATTACCCACATAATTACCAACTTATAACTATTTTTAATTCGAGATTTTACTGAGCCATTATTAATTAATCTCGAAGTCAAACCGTAATTACGATGGTTTGACTTTTTGCTAAATAACTAAGCTATACTTAATTTAGAAAGGATTAGCAAACTTACTGAAGTCCTAAGCTTGATTAGTGATCACTTGGAAGAAGACTTGAGCTCCAGAAATGATCAGAAAGCTTGTAAGAAGGTGTGAAGAATGAGTTGCAACTTCATGGCCTTTTATAGTGTTTAATCCACCATAAGAAGTTGACACACAAGTCTACAACTCACCACAACTGATTAACAAGTGTTCCTAGTGCTTAGGGGGTGCCTAGGGGTCATCCAAGATGAGGCAAATTGGTTAAAAGTCGAATACAAGGGCCATGACAGACAAAGAAGCAAGAAATTCGCATCAGATGGGCCTAGGCGTGACGCGACGGACCCCCCTGGGCCTCGCGTCGCGCGACACCTTGTCTGACTCAAATCCAACTTTAGATTTTTATGTTTTGATCCTTGCCCCTTCAAACTTTGCTTAGACTTCCCTTCTTGCATTTTGAGCCCTCCTATTAGGTTTATAAGGGCTTTAAAACATATACCCACTTTGTTAAGTCCCCGGTTAATTTTATTGTTACCCGAAAAGTCCTAACTTTCAACGTTAACGCTTTAACCCTTCGCACACGAATTTGATCATAACTTTCTCATACGATAACGAAACTTTACGAAATTTATATCGTGCATTCTAGTGAGCATAATTAACCGTTACAAAGCTTCGGGTTTGTCAAAAGGTCACTCAGAGGTATAACTTAAACATGTTGACACATTTAGCCCCTGTAGTTTGTAATCTCCCACTTTTTGTTTCGCATGATCCATGATTTATTCGTTTGAAGGTATGAGCATCATGTAGGGTTAATATACAATATATTTATTCCCTGTTGACATTTAGAACTCGTATTTTCACATACTTTCCATGATTGTCAACTTTAGTCCTTTCATAACATTCCTTCACACGTTCAAACATTTGACACGTGTCTACACATTATAGGACGTGAATTTTCGAGGTGTTACATTTAACAAGCATAACAAAATATATATATTGTAAACAAACCTTAAAGATATATTATTTTTAAGAAATATAATTCTGGAAAGTATTAAAAATCAAATAATTGATTTTTGACAAATAATGTAAAATACACAAGTATTTACACTTAAATACAAGTATACTTTCCTAAGTATACTTATACAAAAATAATATTGAAAATATTATTTAACAAATTACTTATATTTATTTTGGAAAATAATTTAAGTATCATATATTGGTTAAGTTAAATATATATATTATTTTAACCTCTATCATTTTTCAAATACCACAAATACAAATATATATTTTTAGGTATAAAAATATATATGACCACAAGTGAAAAAATACAAATTCAATTTACAATAATGCTACAAACGGGCGAGACCCGACCATCATGGGCACGACCCACACATATGACGAACTTACACGACTAAAACAAACTAAATACATAACTCAAGAAGGTAACTTGTACTTAGTAAGTTACAAGTTTAGGTGATTAACGTACGTAGAATGTTTATAGGTTACGACGATCACAAGACAAACACCGGTGGAGTTTCGACGCTGAAGACGCAATTATGTGAGTTCATGTCCCCACTTTTAAACATTTTCTTGTTTTCTAAACTTCGGGGAAAATACATGTACTATGGTATGTTGAAACAAAACTAAGGAATGATGCATAGATCATGTTACGAATATGGTGAAACTTAAGCACCATTAATCAACTATATACCTTAGATCGGGGAGTGAAAGGTTAGATCTAATGGGTTTGGGGCAGCCCCACTCTTGGCCTCGTTTTACCAAAGAGTGCTTTTAGGTCCCAGTCATGAATCGACGGAAAAATGCCTAGGTTTGGATGCTTCCTATGTCGTGACACATGTTAATGTCCGATCTCAATTTCCTTACATTTACAGAATACAATTTACAAACATGTTTTACAAAGTACATACCATGTTTTCATACAGCTATGCTCATACATTCTATACAAAACTGCATGAATTCACACCAACTTTTGTTTTTTAAAACTTACATGTATTTCAGGAAACTAAGTGGATGTGCGCAGCCTCTTTGCTCAAGATAGTAGTTGTATGTTTCAAGATGTCATGTGTCTATGCTCTATTGCCACCTTTTGACGGATTTGTTTACTAAACATAAATCATACCACCTAATGTGTTGAGCCTTGCACGTGGAGCGAAGTGTCGTTGTGGATCGTTGAGTACTGAGCAGGTTATAGTATGGTTTTTCAGAAAGATTTTTCCCTTTTTAAAACCAAGTTCACTATAACCAAACGCTCTGATACCAATCTGTCACACCCTCAAAATCCACATCCAGAGTATTACCGCGAGGCGTGTGACTGACCAGGATCATGCCACCAATCATATTGAACAATAAGTAAAGTAAATAAAAACCACCACAATCAATACGATTAGTGTTTACGAAAACAAATATCCAAAACCAAGTTTAAGTGTCAGCGGATCCATAAAGTTAAAAGCCCAATTAAAAGTTAAAAGTTCATAATGTTTTGTAAGAACCCAACAATGGTTCTTTTCCACAACGACCATTCCACCGTGCAAGCTCCAGCATAGTACCCAACGACCTGTAAAGCATGTAGTAGCGTGTCAACAAAAAGTTGGCGAGTTCACAGTTTATTAGTGTTGTTTCAAAAACGTAAGTTGTTAAATTACCCTGTTTTATAAAACATGTCATGGGGAGCTACACCACCTTTTTCAGCTACTAAACCCGTACCATACCGAAACTATCTGTGGTTATGTTTAGTGCCCCGAGTCAATGTCTATCATCATTGACTAAGTGCCCAGGCATACTAGTTCACTCCCGTCCTCTGCGGCACGGTGTGAGGCTTGTTAGACCTAATGGCGCTACTAACTAATATCCCGTTCGCCATTGGCCTGGCGATTAATCGGTATAAAATGTGTGGGGACTTTCAGATAGAGTTCCATTTAGTCCGCATATGACATGTTAAATAAATAGTAAATTAACGTTCCGTCCCACGCAAGGAGACAATGTTGCCCGTATTCTACCCAAGGAGAATACGTAGGTTGCATCCCACCTAAGGGGGATAGTTATTGTTTGTTCCATTCCCAATCCACCTGGAATTACATGCTTTTACGAAAAGTGTGAACTCACCTTAGATTAGCTCGGCATATTAAGTTATGGAAAGAAATACGCGAGGTGGAACTGGTCAATCACGTCCTGAGATGATTACAATTTAGTTTATTAGTGTGCTCATGAAAGACACGAAATCCTTACACGTATCTAACACATGTCATGCAATCACGTTGACAACTTACATATATATCCCACATATATATTTTCGTTCAAACGGTATATGTATATGAATATATAAATGGTCGTAGCATACAACAACTTAAAAGACATTTAATGCTGACATTAAACCTGTTCGATCATTCTCAGATAACACAACTAACAATCAGATGCACATATTGCGACTTAATACGTTTCAGCTTTAACATTCAAAACTGGGTTGTTTTCGAGTATTTTTATAAAATAGTTACAGGCCACGATAAATTCCCAAAAAAATACACGACATGTGAAAAGCTCTCGGCATGTTTCTGTAAAATTTTAAAAGTCTAGATGTTCACAAATTTTTCGTAAAAATTTAGTGGTCTGAATTGTTACGATTGCTACCCCTGCCCACCGTTTATTTTATGTAAAAATCACCGAGTTTCCAAACGAGGTGATTCCAGTTAGAGAACTTCATTTTACTCGCATATTTTCTACAGTTTAAATTTCGTAACCCAATATACCCTTAGATATGACTGAAATCGTGACCTGCAATTTCTGCAGAAAATGGACAGCCCAGCACACTGTAACGAAAAATTCCATTTAAAATAGTAAACGACGTCAGAAAATTATGATTCCAACGCTGTTTGAACCGTATTTCGAAACTCTACTTTGTGGGCTCCTGAAAACTCAGTTTTCGATATGTTATGACCCGGTTACGGCCAATGGAAGTTGGCTGTAAATTTCAGACAGAACTGTTATCAATTACCACTTATGCAAACGACTAACTAATGTATCCGAGACACCAAAAACATGATTCACAGCAGGTTTATAGTTGTTTATAGCATATTTATCATGTTCAACATCATACTCAATAATCAAATCAAACCCTAGCAATTCATTTTCACAAGAAATCTTCATAACCCTATAATCACACAAAACCCTAGTTACTAAACATGTAATCATACGATCAAAACACACTGAAAGCAGGATTTCTAGCAAGCCCTAGATTATGATTATTCTCATGAACACCAAGTATAATCATCATACAAAAACGCAGCCAAGAACATCTAAGAAACTAAAATCAAAACACATGATAACACACTAACCTTGAATCAAAGAACTAGTGGACTAGAGAGAGAGGGGGGGGGGGGGCGATCGAAAGTGAAGGGGGGAGGGCTGTTCTCTGCTGTCGCACACACCAAGGGGAAGAAGGATTAGAGTTTGCTATATATATATATATATATATATATATCTAAGCTCTCATGCAACATACGTATTTTATAAAAATAAAAGGTGTTGGGGCGGTTTGGGTTAGTTGGGCCGAAAGGGGTTGGGTTTCACACTTGGGCCACTAATGAGGGCTATGGAATGGGCGGTTTGGGTTTGTTCGAGTTCGGTTCGGGTTTTAAACGCTACACAATTTATAACCCAGTAGTAACCGAGAGTGTTTTAATTATATTTAAAAAAATAAAAAAAATGTTCAATATAAAGAACCGGATCGGAATTGATACCTGATTTTCTGGGATGTCACAACGTTTCTCGTTAACAATCACTTTGCATCCATACTATTTGACACTGGTGCCGATTTTAGTTTCATGTCTGTGGAATTTAAACATATTCTTGGAGTTGAGTCTAGTAGGTTAGACGTTCCTTATTCCATATAATTAGGTGATGGTAAACTTGTCGAATCGGGTGAAGTTGTTAAAGGGTGTACATTGGAACTTGGAGAACGGAGATTTAGCATCGATCTTTTACCTCTCCAGTTGGGTAGCTTTGATGTTGTAGTCGGCATGGATTAGCTATCCAAGAATAGAGCCGAAGTTGTTTGCCATGAGAAGATCATTCGCATCCCTCTTGCGAACGGTGAAACACTCATAGTACTTGGGGAGAAGCGCGACACGCCCCTGTGAATCATCAACTGCATGAAGGCCCAGAAATGCTTGCGAAAAGGATGTGTTTCCTTTTTGGCGCATGTGGTAGACAAGAAAGCCGAGGAACCGAAGCTTGAAGATATTCCCGTAGTGAAGGATTTCCCTGAAGACTTCCCCGAAGACTTGTCGGGATTACCTCCGCAGAGACAAGTCGAATTCCATATTGACTTGGTTCCAGGAGCCGCGCCCGTGGCCAAGGCACCTTATCGACTTGCGCCATCCGAGATGCAAGAATTATCTACGTAACTCCAGGAGTTACTGGATAAGGGATTCATAAGGCCAAGCTTCTCGCCTTGGGGAGTTCCAGTGTTGTTCGTAAAGAAAAAGGATAGAACGTTTCAGATGTGCATCGATTATAGAGAGTTGAATAAACTTACGGTTAAGAATCGGTATCCATTGTCGAGGATTGACGATTTATTTGACCAGTTACAAGGGTCAAGTTATTACTCCAAGATCGACCTCCGATCTGGCTATCATCAGTTGAGGATTCAAGAGGAAAGTATACCCAAGACAACGTTCAGGACTCGCTATGGGCACTACGAGTTCCTCGTTATGCCATTTGGATTGAGGAACGCACTGGCAGTTTTATGGACTTGATGAATCGCGTATGCAAACCATATCTCAATAAATTTGTGATAGTATTTATTGACAATATCTGATCTATTCATGAACGAAGGAAGAACATGAGCAACATCTGAGAACCATTCTGGAACTGTTGAAGAAAGAGAAGCTTTGCGCGAAGTTCTCAAAATGCGAATTCTGGATTCTCGAGGTACAGTTCCTTGATCATGTGGTGAACGAGAATGGTATTCATTTAGACCCGTCAAAGATTGAAGCGATAAAGAATTGGGAAGCGTCCAAAACTCCGACTGAAGTACGACAGTTTCTGGGATTAACAGGCTACTACAGGAGATTTATTGAGAATTTTCCCAAAATTGCTCAACCGCTAACTTCCCTTACGCAGAAAGACAAGAAATTTGACTGGGGAGACAAACATGAGGAAGCATTCCAACTTCTCAAAGATAACCTATGCGATGCACCGATCCTATCACTGCCCGAAGGCACTGACGATTTTGTGGTATACTACGACGCTTCGCGTCAAGGTTTGGGTTGCGTACTTATGCAACGGCAGAAGGTCATCGCATATGCGTCACGACAGTTGAAGGTTCATGAGAAGAATTATACCACCCACAACCTAGAATTGGGCACGGTGGTATTCGCTTTGAAGATTTGGCGGCATTATTTTTATGGCACTCGGTGTACCATCTTTATAGATCACAAAAGCCTGCAGCACGTATTTATTGATAAGGAATTAAGTATGCGTCAACGACGATGGGTTGAGTTGTTGAACGATTATGATTGTGAGATTAAGTACCACCCAGGAAAGGCAAACGTGGTAGAAAACGCCTTGAGTCGAAAGGAAATGATTAAAACATTAAGGGTTCGAGGTTTGGAAATGACGATTCGGACGAATCTCACTACGCAGATTCATGACGCCCAACAAGAAGCCCTCAAGGAAGAGAACATTAAAGCTGAACTTCTCTGGGATATGGAGAAACAGTTGGTGCCAAATGAAGAGGGAACCTTATACTTCATGGGACGTATTTGGATTCCGCTCTTTAGCGGTATTTGGGAGATTATCTTTGATGAAGCTCATAAGTCATGATACTCGATCCACCCAGGATCAGACAAGATATATCAAGACTTGAAAGAATATTATTGGTGACCGAATCTCAAGAACGACATTGCTGCTTACGTCAGAAAGTGCTTGACCTGCGCTAAGGTGAAGGCCGAGTATCAAAAGCCATCGGGTCTACTGCAACAACCAGAGATACCCATATGGAAGTGGGAACAAATATCGATGGATTTTATAACGAAATTACCTAGGACCCCTAGAGGTCACGATATAATATGGGTGATAATTGATCGATTGACAAAGTCTGCGCACTTCCTACCGATATGGGAAAAGGATAGCACAGGAAAGCTTGCCGAATTGTATCTCAAAGAAATTGTGGCACGTCATGGAGTGCCTATTTCAATAATTTCAGACAGAGACGGATGCTTTGTATCGAGGATCTGGCAATCTTTTCAAGAGGCCTTTGGATCTCAACTGGATCTAAGCACGACCTTCCATCCGCAAACCGATGACCAGAGCGAACGAACCATACAAACCCTTGAAGACATGCTCCGTGCGTGTGTAATGGACTTAGGCGGCAGCTGGGATACTCACCTACCCTTGGTCGAGTTTTCCTATAATAACAACTATCATACGAGCATAAAGGCCTCACCGGTCGAAGCTCTATATGGTCACAAGTGTCACTCATCGCTGTGTTAGGAAGAAGCTGGAGACAGACAAATGATTGGTCCCGAACTGGTTCAAGAAACGACTTGACAAAATCTTTCAGATCCGAGACCATATCAAGGCGGCTCGTGATCGCCAGAAGAGCTACGCCGATCGAAGACAGAAACCTGTAGCCTTTGAGGTGGGAGACAAAGTTTTATTGAAAGTCTCACCTTGGAAAGGTGTAGCAAGGTTCGGGAAGCATGGAAAGTTGAATCCACGATATACTGGACCGTTCAAGATTTTGGAAAAGATTGGTATCGTAGCGTATAAACTGGAGTTACCGGAGGAACTGAATGGCGTACATGATAAGTTCCACGTGTCAAACCTCAAGAAGAGTCCAACATAGGAAACAGTTATCATCCTTGCGGATGAGGTACACATTGACGACAAACTCCGATTCATAGAAGAACCTGTTGAGGTGATGGACTGGAAGGTCCAGAAAACAAGGAGAAGTCGCATAAAACTGGTCAAAGTACGTTGGAACTCTCGACACGGGCCCGAGTATACTTGGGAATGTGAGGATCAATTTAAAGCCAAGTACCCCCACCTGTTCGAAGAAGCTCCTGCGAGAAATAACTCAGCTTGAATTTCGAGACGAAATTCTTTTAACGGGGGGAGACTGTGACAACTAGCACGGAACCGGTAATTTCCATACTATTTTAATAATTATTTATTTCCTGCATTTATGTGTTTAAACATCAATATTATGTGCTTGCATATTATACATATGAATCATGCATGTTTCATACTTCATATATCGCATTGTGCAATACATTAAGCGTTGCGTCGAAACGAATAGTGAACACACCGGTTAGACAAGTTGCGTCAGCACAGCTTCAGTATGCAGTTAAACGATAGATTTAGGACTTAGATGTAGGTCCAACATCAAAAATACATAAAACCCAAGTGTGTGAACAAGGGTTTACATTAACACTTTCCGGAAGCTAAAATAAACACTAAAAACTATCCGAAACGCACTTTAAACGCAGAATTCTGCTGAATTCAGCAAAAACCAGCATTTAAACGTCAATATAACTTGCAGAATGTGATAGAAAACATCCAGAATAACTTGCAAAGTGTCGGGAATGAAACACGTCACAAAAGGTACTTCATACCTTGTAAAATTCACAACTTAGCACATTAACAAACCAACAACCGAACGATTAACCGGACACTACCCAAAACACCAAAATTAGACTAGAAACATAGTGTTGATGTTTTAAAGCTAGTTATGGTGATAGAACACATTAAAAATATTATAAACACTTAAACACTTATAACATTAAATTTAACACTTAAACTTACATCTTAAACCCCTTAACTTCCAACAACTTACCCCCCCCCCCCCATCCTAACCGTCCCCATGGGACCCACCCCCTTTCTCCATGTTGAGTAAACCTTGTTTAGTCAAAGATGCTAAAAGAAACACATGAACCATTGGTTAAAATTATGTTGGAAGGATATAAGTGAAGACCATAAGTAAGTTGAACATTATCATAATTCGCATAACTTTCAAACACTTCTCTTCTTCCTCCTCTCTTCTCCCTCATTCTCGGCCAAGAACACACCCCCATCACCATCCATTTTCAATCAATTTCAAGCAAATCCAAGGTTATACAAGGCTGTTAGAAGGTGATCTATGAAGGTGTGAAGCTTTAGAAGGTGAAGGACCACTTGGAGGAGCTTTTATCCACCACATCTTCTTCATTCTTCTTGAGTTCTTACCACATCCCTAGCCACAAGAGCTAGTGGTAAGCTCTATAAACCTTCTTTTACTTCATGTTTAGGCTATGTACAAGTTACACCATCAAAGAACATAAACTTTAAAAGATGGTAACATGAAAATCTAACATAATCTAAGTGAAAACAAGTGATTTTAGTGTTCTTTGATGAATGTTATGAAGTTGTTTGATGTTGATCTATTGTTATTAATTAGATTTATCATGTGTAAGCTTGTTAGAAGCATAGATCTAACAAGTTTAAGCATGGATCTTGAAAGATCCATGATGAAACTTGAAGATGAACTTGAAAGATCTTTAAAGTGTGTATGAAAATCGTTTTTAAAGTATGTTTTCATGATCTTAAAACCATTAAATCACGTGGATGAATTGTTTTGTGAAATAAAGTTTCTTCAAAGTTTACTAAGTTTACAAAGAAGCTTGAAATCAAGTAGATCTAAGTATGTAAAGTGTAGATCTAAAAGACAACATATTTTTAACAATATTCAAGTTCATCATAAGGTTAAACATGATGATTTTAGTGTATGTTACTTGTGAAATTGTTGAAACTTAATTCTTGATGATTTAAAGAAAATAAACACATGTTTTTAAAACATGAGAAACATCCATTTTTAGGGGAAACTATGTCAAAATTTTTATAAAATTTTGACAATTAGAAAAATATAAGTTTTTGTGAAACTTTTCCCCAAAAATTCATCCAAAAATATTTACCAGTGTTTCCTAATTTTTATACTAAATTTCAAGTTAAGAAAATAAGGTTTTATTCAAGGATAAAATCAATTATATGTATGTATATTTTTAGGAAAATATATATATTTAGAGGTCACAAAAATTATGTGCTAAGTGTATATTATGTGTGTTATATGTATTAGTGTATGTTAGGGACTTGAAAAATACACTAAACACTCCCAAAGGAGTATAAATACCAAAATACACATAAAAATACACAAGGAAATATTTATGAATAATATATACAAAATTCCCCATAAATGGATATTTGGATAAGATACAAAATATATATTAATATAAATATATTCCTCACAAATACATGGACTTGGACAAATATTTGGACATTTTGGACATATATATATATATATATATATATGAGACCGCTAAAATAAAAACCACCTCCAGTTGTAAGAACCGCGAGAACCAGTTCCTAACCATTAGATCAAAAAGATGGATGGATGAGATTAAAAGTAACTAAAATGAATATTAAATACATTTTGTCTTATTATGTCTTTAATATTTTAATCCAAAAGGGTAGTTTAGTAAAATTACTTTATTTTGTCTTTTTGTCTTTATTATTTTTTTATTACTTTTTTGTTTTATTATATTACTTTTTGTTTTTTAAAAAGAATTTTTTTATTAAAAGAATTTTGAAATTCAAAATTTTTTAACAGGATCGTTTTTTCTGGCGCGCCGGTTTTTGCACGAAGCGTCGTTTTTTTAACGCGGCGTTTTTACGCCGAGCTTTTTCAAGCGTCATTTTTTTTACCCGCCGTTTTTTACGCGCCGTTTTTTCAAGCGTCGTTTTTACACGTTTTTTTAACGCGCCGTTTTTTTACACGTCGTTTTACCGCGCCGTTTTTTCACATTTTTTACAAGTCGTTTTACCGCGCCGTTTTTTTCACTTTTTTAACGCGCCGTTTTTTACACTTTTTACGTTTTACGTTAAACTTTTTAAACTTTTTACGTTTTAAGTTTTACGTTAAACTTTTTATGTTTTACGTTTTTACGTAAAAAAATTTTACGTTAGACTTTTTAAACTTTTTACGTTTTAGGTTTTACGTAAAACTTTTTAAGTTTTACGTTTTACGTTAAATTTTTTTACGTTTTACGTAAAACTTTTTACGTTTAACGTTTTACATTTTACGTAGTATTAACCCTAACCTTCCCATTTTGAAAACACAGATACCAAACACGCCCCAACTGATTTCCCTCTGCTCTTTCTTCTTCATTCTTTCTTAGAAAAACCCTAAACACCCACTGATCCTACATCTGCACACTCCATCCATCCCGATTTCCCCTACAAACACACATACTCGACTACAACTAGACTCCACTCCCTCGTTCCTCCCTCAAGTGCAGCCGACAACCCCCCTGTTTACATACCGGCGGAGCCAGCGACGTCCCAGCAGCGGCTCCCTCTCCGGTGAGACCTTTCCGGCACTGGTAACCAGCCGACAACCACCCCCATTCGACAATTCAGAAGACAACCACCACCATCGGGTGGTGGTGAGCGACGAACACATAAAATGGAGAAAGTGAGAGAGAATGTCGCGGAAGAGAGAGAGAGAGAGAGATTCATAAAAGAAGACGACGACAACTGTAGCCACCGGAGATGACGACGGTGGCGGCGGCAGTAGAGGTTCAGGCGGCGGCAATGTTGGCTGTTCCGACGAATGTCAAGGTTAAATCCCCTGTTCCCTCTTACTTTTTGGATATTGTTGATTATGATAATGATTTGGGGTTGGTTTCATTTTTGAATTGGGGTTTCTTCATGTGCAGAGATATTTTGAACAAGAAAGATGAAAATGAAAGATGAGAGAGAAGAGAGGAGAGAGGTATATAAAGAGGAGAGAGGTATATTAAATGAAGAGAGAGGGAAGATATGACATTTGGGGTAAAAGACCAAAATACCCTTTATGTTGGCATAATCTGATTGGCTGATAGTGGTTCTCGCGGTTCTTACAACTGGAGGTGGTTCTTATTTTAGCGGCTCCATATATATATATATATATATATATATATATATATATATATATATATATATATATATATATATGGACAAGTATATATAAATACTACCATTTAATGGAAATTATACAAAATCGGATAAATGACAAAAATATATATATATATATATATATATGTATATATATATATACATTTAACAAGCATAACAAAATATATATATATATTGTAACAAACCTTAAAGATATATTATTTTTAAGAAATATAATTACGGAAAGTATCAAAAATCAAATAATTGATTTTTGACAAATAATGTAAAATACACAAATATTTACACTTAAATACAAGTATACTTTCCTAAGTATACTTATACAAAAATAATATTGAAAATATTATTTAACAAATTACTTGTATTTATTTTGGAAAATAATATAAGTATCATATATTGGTTAAGTTAAAAATATATATTATATTTAACCTCTATCATTTTTCAAATACGACAAATACAAATATATATTTTTTGGGGATAAAAATATATATAAGCACAAGTGGAAAAATACAAATTCAATTTACAATAATGCTACAAACAGGCGAGACCCGACCATCATGGGCACGACCCATACATATGACGAACTTATACGACTAAAACAAACTAAATACATAACTCAAGAAGGTAACTTGTACTTAGTAAGTTACAAGTTTAGGTGATTAACATACGTAGAACGTTTATAGGTTACGACGATCACAAGACAAACACCGGTGGAGTTTCGACGCTGAAGACGCAATTCTGTGAGTTCATGTCCCCACTTTTAAACATTTTCTTGTTTTCTAAACTTTGGGAAAAATACATGTACTATGGTATGTTGAAACAAAACTAAGGAATGATACATAGATCATGTTACGAATAGGCTGAAAATTAAGCACCATTAATCAACTATATACCTTAGACCGGGGAGTGAAAGGTTAGATCTAATGGGTTTGGGGCAGCCCCACTCTTGACCTCGTTTTACCAAAGAGTGCTTTTAGCTCCCAGTCGTGAATCGACGTAATAATGCCTAGGTTTAGATGCTTCCTATGTCGTGACACATGTTAATGTCCTGGCGAAACATTAGCGATCTCGATTTCCTTACATTTACAGAATACAGTTTACAAACACGTTTTACAAAGTACATACCATGTTTTCATACAACTATGCTCATACATTCTATACAAAACTGCATGAATTCACACCAACTTTTGTTGACGATTTTCAAAACTTACATGTATTTCAGGAAACTAAATGGATGTGCACGACCTCTTTGCTTAAGAAAGTAGTTTTATGTTTCAAGATGTCATGTGTTTATGCTCCATTGCCACCTTTTGACGGATTTGTTTGCTATATCCCGCCTCCTTGCCGTGATATAGGGAATAAAACCTTGATCTTTGATTTGAAATGATGTTGTAAACTTTTCAAATAATTATCTTTTGTTGTGATGTAAACTTTAAACATAACTTGTATTTTGAATGTTTAAACTATGAATGGCAATTTGGAGTTGTTTTAATACCATGTAGTATGTTTACTTATCGTATGCAATGAGAACCTTTCATGATCACACCTCGTACTTCCACCTTTGAAAGGGGTGTGACACCTAACACTCAAGACAAATCGACAATCTCCCACTCACGGATATCAAGATTGGTTGAATACCAAGACCTACTCAATTCACAATTATTACTCTTACGGGTTACTACATCTAGCAAACCACTTAACAATCAAGAATACACAGTAAACGATCTAGCATGCACTTATAACTGAAAGACATTCAAGAAAACACATGTGGAGTTTGATAATCATGCATTGAATTAATCTAAATACGCGTACACATAAGATTAGGATAAACAAAGACTATTATTTCAAAATCAATAATCCACAAACAATGTTAAAAAACCGACATATTACACATCAATCATGTATATTCATCATAACCAAGGCAGTCTATGAATTTAGCCAAGAATCATCTTTAAACAACAAACATGATTGATATCAAAAGAATCAAGAAAACAAACATGATTGAAATAAAAAGAATCAAGAAAAAAAGAACCGAATGATGAACACCCAAGAATTCACGTTCGTAGAGCTTGAAACCTTGATCTCTAGCCTTGTGCCTTGCTGAATTTGCCCTATGCAGCCTTCAGTTCGTCCCAGTTGCATGTTATGTTGTTTTCAATTTGTATCTAGGTTAATTTACTAAAACTTGGATAACAATTCATGTTTTCCCGTAATTAAGTTCTCTCGCGTCACACAAGGGGTGTTTACCAATGCTGTTGTCACACCCCGAAATTATCAGAGCTGGCGTGACTGGACTGGTATCTTCATTGCACAGCGGAAGCAATTAAGCTAAGACTTTCTAGAAATTGAACGCCCACTAAGTACTCGACTCCACGCGGTTCTCCTATTCCAACCGTGCCTTGTCTTAGAACTGTAACCTGAGAAAGAAACATGCGAAAAATCAACATAAAGTTGAGCGAGTTCATAGTTTGCTTGTAAAAGATTTGAAATAAATCTTTTGAGTTGTGAAAGATTTGAAATAAATCTTTGGAGTAACCGGTTTTTGAAATAGTATTGAGAAAACGAATCAAAAGTCATTTTCTTGCCAAGTTATATGGAAACGTTGTGTTTGTAACACAGTATGTTCATAAAAACCATGTATTTGTAAAGTCTTGTAATATTCGTATAACCGTCACTGCCCACCCTGACTTTGACTCCATACCCGCATATTCCTATGCTTTGAATTTTGTATAAAACGTGGTATTTAATTTGTATGAACAAGTATTTTCCGTAAGTATAAAATCCCTGGTATGTAGCAAATAAGGAAATAAAGAGATCACCAATGGTTTGCAAGGCCATTGATATGTGTGAAGTGCAATAGGAAGACTCAAACCTAGCGGATTTGTGCGTCGGGTACATAGTCACTCCAAGGTCCGTACCGTGGGCCTGGAGCTGGGCTCGCTACACCCAAATAGATCTACCGCATTGTGCCCCTCGGTCCTACAATGAGGATTAATGGCCTCAAGTTGCGCCTACCCACTCACATGATCTAAGTAGTAAACCCTCCTTAAGCTAACCATACCATGTGTAAAAATGTCTGTAATAATTGTAACATGTATTTTACCCCAGCCTCTAAGGCTGAATCTCCCCAGCCACTAAGGCTGATCCTCCCCAGCCACTAAGGCTGGCTCCTCATTCTCTATATATCATTACCAAACGATCCATCCCTAGTCATGAAAATCATTCATTTCGATAATACACCTTTGTTTTGTAAAAACCGGTATGTTTAGTATAAACCTTTCGTAAATCATTTGAGTTCCTCGAAATCCCTTCGTAATATGATTTAGAAATACGAGTTTTGCGTTTGTTCTAAACTTTGTATATTTTTGCAAAACGTGCATGTCTTTCCACCCCAAAAACATTTATAAAAATGTAAAGCCGTAAAAAGTGGGGTTATGAACTCACCTGAATATTCTTGTGCAAAGCGAGCTAATTACGACCTCGTGATGTCGTTTCCAAGATGAGACTCGCTAGCGTGCATTCTACAATATTCCTAACACGGAATATCTAATAAGTTTCTAAATAAAAGCGGTAACTAGTCTACGTGTCACCGAGCTCTACCGAGTCGTTAGCCGAACGATTCGACAGTAAGTTGTTAACTTGAAAGAAGCGAAGAAGTTATGCTTGCGTAGTTCGTTTATTCGTCGGTATT
This sequence comes from Helianthus tuberosus, assembly GCA_030545235.1. NCBI lineage: Eukaryota > Viridiplantae > Streptophyta > Magnoliopsida > Asterales > Asteraceae > Helianthus > Helianthus tuberosus. The sequence goes on along the minus strand of CM060412.1, from coordinate 100,884,395 downwards.
TAAGAAGTCTTGAAAAGACTTAGTTCTCGAGAGGTTTAAAATAAATAAATATTTATATACTAAATATATAAATACTTCGTTGTAATTTGCAATTAGCCGTCTCGAGTAGTCGTATGTGTATGTATCGAGTATTCGTATGAAAATAATATATAATAACTTGTATTATATATATCACGTCTTGTGTATATTTGCCAAAAATATACGTATATGCCGTTTAGGCGTATAAAATAAATATGAAGAGTTATATTTATTTTATAGAGGAATCGTCGAGTTGTTAAGTTTGAAAATAAATATAACTATATTTATTTTATAAAAGAATTCGACTTGTTTGTGTCGGAAATAAATATATAGCTATATTTATTTTTAAAAGGACTCGTTTCGTACGATATTGGAAATAAATACATAAACTATATTTATTTTGTATAAAACGAATTCGTGTTACGTGATGTTTGAAATAAATATATGTACTATATTTATTTATAAAATGATTCGAGTTTGATTGAAATAAATATAATAATAACTATATTTATTTTGTTGTCGAAAAAGGTTTTATATTTGTATTTGCCTTTATAAAAGTCTCTTGGATCCGATAGGTTTCGTCTTATAATAAAATGCGTTTTGGTTTCAGATTTTCTCGAAAAATGGGAAGAGTTTCATCTGTTTTTGGACGCCCCTGACAACACAAGTTGTCGTTATTTTTAAAATTCAACCAATATCCAACCAACAATATATATCCAAAATTTTTGTCAAATGTAAAAGCGTAAATAATCGCTAATGTATAAACTATGTTACGAGGGTTCGAGCTCGGTTCCGCGAGTAATATAATCAACATAAACTATAAACGTGACGTTATTATTTACCAAATCCTCGTGCCGTTCCGTCGATTAGTATGACTGAGTTGACCCACAGTTTGACCAGCTGAGTTGACCGAGTCACTGGGTTGACTCGGTTTGACCTGTTGACCAGTTTTGACCTTTGTTGACCGAACCGAAATAACCCGAAAATCACAACAGATCTGACCCGAAATGAACCCGCACAGGAGTCGAACCACAACCCGAACCCGGGTGCTAACCGAATCAAACTCGTTGAACCGCAACCCAAACCTGTGACCAAAACTGAAACATATCTCTAACCAAACACCCGAAGCTGAAAACCGATCTGAACGCTTGACCCGATCTTGAACAAACTGAACCGCATCAGCATCATCTTTCATCAAATCTTCATAAAAGAAATAAAATGAAAGAAATGAGGTGATTTCTTACCGGTGAAGCCCGTCGGACCAACTCACCACCGCCGTCACATCTGCCGTCGAGCCGATTTCCGATCTCCAGTCCCTCTCCCATCTCTCTCGTCTCTGATTTCTCTCTCTTCGTTCCATCATCGCACCACCACCAAACAATGGTGGTGGTGGTCGGCCGGTTACAAAGATCAAAGGAAGGGGGTGGGGTTGCAGGTGTCGGTTGAGTGGCTGTCGTCGGAAGAACAGCGCCGGCCATCGGCCGGTAACCGGTAGTCGGTCCGTCGGTGTGGTTGTTTGGCTGTGGATGATGTTTGAAAGCTTGAATCGCTTGTTGTGTTGTAGAGAGGAATCGAGAATGAGAGGAGAGTGAAGGGGGCAAGGCATTCGATTGCCTCTCTGTGTGTATGGAGGGATTTCTTTGAAGAAGATGAAGGTTGATTGCCTGTGTTATATGATTCGAGAGAGAGAGTAAATGTAAGGTTGTGTGTGTTTTTGGTTGTCTGCACAAATGAAAGGTTGAGGGAGTATGGGTCTTTTATATAACAATAGAAGAAATCTAGTAAATATTTTGTTAAGATTTTCAAGAGATCTTGTATGAACTTGTGAATATTTTGGAAAGATTACATAGGGATTTTATAAGATTATGCATAGATTTTAGAAGGATTGTAGGGATTTGGGTAATATTTAGTAGAGACCTCATAAGATCTAATGTACTATGTACAGGTTTAGGCTTGTGGGTTTTGGGCTTGGGCCTAGGGCCCACAAGCTCAATCCTCGTGCGTAAGTGGCCCGTAAATCCCACGAGACCCGTTGTCAAAACCCTGAACTCCGTTTAACGTCAAAAATTTAAAATACACAAAATTTCGGTCGGTAGTCGTTGTTTGCACGTCCGTTCGTCGATTACGGTAATAATCGTGAAAAATTGTATCGTTGCTGTCTTTAATCCGTTTTTCGATCCGGTTCGACTGTAGTCACAAAAATTTTATTACGAAGCTAATATATATCGTAAAAATTTAATATTTGTCGGCGTTGTCAGTATTCTGTTCGGTTTAAATCCGTTGCCGTTTAACGTTTCACAGGTTTCTCTGTAAACCACCGTTCGCGCATTGTAAAGTCGGATAAACGTTCCTGGGCACTCCAAAGGCCTAATTAAGTTAATTTGCGTTGTAATCACTATTCATTATCGTGTTAAACACCTGTTAATCACGTAATTAAGAGCCGTAAATCACCGGTTGTCACAGCTGTCGCATGATGCAACAACTCTAAATCACGCGGTGGCAGTTTCAGTAAATAACCACAACTTCCATGGGTATAATAGTAATTTTGCTGCGTCGTGCGAGAGCTTTTTCCTCACCCTGTCGCGCTACGCAACAGGGATATACTTCAGCAATTTTTTTATTCTTTAATTCTCTCGACCAATTTCAATGCGTCCGGAAACTCGGTTCTCTTCGTTTCCACCCGTTTTTGCTTCCTTTTTCCTCCGGACACCTGTAAAACACAAAAGACTAAGTATCGTGCGAAATTCCAAACAAAACGACACAAAACTCTTCAAAACTTGTACAAACTATACACCGGAAACAAATGTATTTTGCAATATATCATTCATATACCTAGTTCAATGTCCTAATCTTGAACTCGTGACTATAATGTCACATTAACCTTCAAACACGATGTGATTGTCTTGACCTTAGGTGTATCATCCTTGATATGTACCCCTATAGGTATAGGTAATGTTGTATTTCCCATAGAAAAGTCATTAACTACTCTCGTCTCTCTTGCCAATCAACATAATGGGTTTGGGATCTTGATTCTTGATGTGGAGTTGAACCGTTGAATACACTACCAACATTGCATATTACCAAGTCGGCTTCCACGTCCATTACCAGATCGGCTTGCACGTCCTCTGAACCCTTGAACAAATAGATAGCCCTCCCTCTGCTCATCTTTAAAATATAATAAACTAAGTTTTTTTTGAAAGGCAAACTTCATTCAACCGCCGAACAAGACGGACATCTCCAAGCTAGATATGACCCGCCAAAACAAAAGTTACATCACAGGAAAAGAAAATTTACACCACTCCTTCCAAGCTACGTTACCCTTCCTACTTCTACTCCTATACCAAAGAAAACCCAAAGATTTTACATCCGAAACAATTTGAACCACTTCCCTAGCCTTCCAAATTCGCCAACAAGCTAAGATAAGAACACCATATAGCGCCTCTTTCATAGTATCCGAACCACCCAAATAATTAACTAATTAAAGGATGTTAGTAGTTGAGAACACAAAGAAAGGCGAGATCTTACACCAAGTCGAAATGCCCATCCAAACTCCACACGCCACACGTCACACGACAAGCCGAAAATAAATGGGCGTCACCACAAAGAGGACATAAACCATCTCCCACACAAATATTCCTCTTTCGAAGCGCACTCTGAGTATGGATCTTATCCATGTTAGCCCTCCACATGAAGATATTACATTTATTAGGTAACCATTTACACCAAGAAAAACCAGTACTATCGTCCATCAATTCATTGCTTCTTAACCATTTGCTTGTCCCCTCAACCGAGAAGTCGACACTGTCCCCTTGGTTCCAAACCCAACTGTCTTCTTTTCGTTGTAAACAAACGATCGCAAGCTTCCTATGAACCTCAATGAGGTTATTAACTTCAACAATTGAGGACAGATATGTCTTCCATTCCCAAGCAATGATAGGACCATTACTTCCCCTAAGAACCCTATCCGCTACCAAGCACCATTTATTAACCTCAAGACGAAACAGGTCCGGGTACATTGTCTTTAACGATTCACTTGTTAGCCACGGGTCAATCCAAAACTTCACCTTATTACCATTACCCACAACCCAACGAATCATATTCACAAAACTAATACCTTGAACCTTCAACCGAGAACCAAAGGTCACCAATTTACTCCATGTACTAGAGAAGCGTTTATTACACAGAAACGCTTCCCATCTTCTAGTCCATCCATGCACCGCGTCAATAACCTTCCTCTAAAGCGCATCATGCTCTAACCGATATCTCCATAACCATTTTAAAGCTAACGCATTGTTGGTCTCCTCTAGTCTACTAAGACCCAAACCCCCATCTCTTTTAGATTTCGTAACCTTATCCCAAGCAACCCAATGGACTTTATTTCGTTCATCATTCCCACCCCATAAAAATCGCTTGACAATCGCTTCAAGCTTATTAATAACGGCTACCGGAGCTTTATACAATGAAAAATAATATGTCAGGAGACTCTCTAGAACCGCCTTAATAAGAACCACCCTTCCACCCATAGATAAAACATTAGACTTCCACCTCGATAATCTTTTCTCAACCACCAATTCCCAATTGCCAATTCGACTCATATTAGCACCGACTAAAATACCCAAATACTTGAAAGGAATTACGCCCGAACTACATCCCAACCCACACGCCTTTGAACCCACCTCTTCCATGTTTTTGCCTACCCCAAATAAGCTCGATTTCTGTATATTAATCCTGAGACAAGAGCATAAGTGGAAGATGCACAAAATCCTCTTTAGAGCCGAAAAATTAAATTGGGACCATTCACCCATCACCATCGCATCGTCTGCATACAACAGATGGGAAATGGTTGGGCCCCCGTTAGGAAGACGAACCCCATCAAAAACACCACTAACGTCTGCCTTGCGAATCATGCAAGACAACGCCTCCATCATAATAATAAAAAGAAAAGGTGAAATCGGGTCCCCTTGACGAATACCCTTCTCACAATTAAACTCAAACGTAGGGGAGCCATTAACTAGAATAGAAGAACGAGCCGACGATAATATTCCTCTAATCCATCTACACCACATATCAGGAAACTTCATTTGGCGCATCACCGATAACAAGAACTCCCAATGAACATTATCATAAGCCTACTCGAAATCAATTTTGAAAAGAAATAATTCTTTTCCCGTCCTATTCGCCCAAGATAAAATTTCATTAATGATTAAGAGACCGTCAAGGATATACCTTCCCGAAAGAAATGCCGATTGTGCTTCAGAAGTAATTTTCCACATAACCGTCTTGAGTCTATTAGCAAGAGTTTTAGAAATAACCTTACTAATAACCCCAATAAGATTAATTGGACGATAGTCACCAAGATGAGCTGGATCATTAATCTTAGGAACCAACGTAATCAAAGAAGACGCGACACCCCAATTAATAGTACCAGATTCCGAGAAGTATTTAATGATCGCTACGAAATTAGCTGCAAACAACGACCAAAATCGCTTCACGAATCTAAAATTGAAACAATCGGGCCCCGACGCTTTGTCACTACCACACTAAAAAACAGCCGTCTTAATCTCTTCTTCAGAAAACGACTTCACAAGCGCCTCTGCATCTTCATCGTCTAACTGTTTAAGGCCGTAACAATCCAAAGAAGGCCAAGCACCAAGATCTTCAGTGAACCGTTTTTAAAAAAACCGAGAACTTCCTTTTTCACTTCTTAAAAACCCAAGAAACATTAACCGTCAAACCCGGAATGCAATTCGCAACCTTTCGCTTATTCACCACACCATGGAAAAACCTCGTGTTTTTTCATCACCATCCTTGGCCCAACGAACCCGCGCTTTTTGCTGCAGATCTTTGGCTTTGCAAACTTCTAACTCTTTTAACTTTTTAGTCGCTTCTACATGGACCCATTGCTCCACCTCCGTCAAATCCCTATCTTCAATCATGGCATCCAACTCCAAAAGATCTTGTTTCAAATTCGCTTCCAGCTCATTGTCATCGGCCACCACTTTTTTCCGCCACTCCACTAGCGCTTGACGAACCTTCCGAAACTTATTCATAAGGATTAAGTCCGGAGGACCCGTCCCTTCAAACTCCTTAACCGCATTGGTAACCACGTTTCCAAAATCCAATCTACGCATCTCATACATTAATGACTTCTAAATCTATTCCGTGAGTGTCGCTCATAGTCCTTGATTCTCCTTGCATCATTTTTTAAACGGAGTTTGCTCCGTCTCAAATATCCTCATGCTCAGCCTTAACCGTCCCTATGCCTTTATGGAAGTATCTACTTGCACGAGTAGGGCTGTAAACGAACCGAACGAACACGAACAAGAACAAGGCCTTGTTCGTGTTCGTTCGTTAAGGAAATAAATGTGTTCACGAACGGTTCATGAACACTTACCGAACGAGATTTTATGTTCGTGTTCGTTCATTAAGGAAATGAGCGTGTTCGCGAACGGTTCACGAACACAAACGAACACAAATAAATTTGGCGAACGCAACGAAGGATAAAGATAGATGGCGCAAAAAGTAGCACTCGAACTTGAATCCCTTATTGTGGAATGGAGGTCGATCGTATTCGCCGATGTAAATAATGAGAAATGAAAGGGAAATGATGCATAAACAAGGTGAAAGTGGGTTTCCTAGTTTAATTGTTAGGGTAATAAAATAGATAAAAGTTTAATAATATAAAAAGTACAAATAAAATATAAGAGAGTACAAAGATCTTCAATTAAAACACAAACATAAGAATATAAACGAATGCAAATCAACGAATGTTCACGAACACGTTCACGAACACCTTACCGAACGTTCTCGAACACAATCAAACGAACGAGACCTCTGTTCATGTTCGTTCATTTAATTAATCGAACGAAATTTCTTGTTTATGTTCGTTCGTTTATTAAACGAACGAACATAAACGAACTTCCCGCCGAACAGTTCACGAACTGTTCGCTGAAAGTTCGGTTCGTTTACAGCCCTATGCACGAGGCATGCCTTAAGATCTCCTTAGAGGACCCGGGGTGGTCCGTTTTCGGCCCCCCATCACGCGTGCAACATGAATGTACACCGCCGCCACCCACTAGTTCAACGCGTGTTCTTTAGAACGCGTTGATTTAACCACGCGTTGAACACTTCAAAAATCCGACCGTTGCTTGGTTTGACCGTTTGGTTTTGAACACTGTGTTTAATAAAAAAAAAACCTTTAAAACCTTCTATATAAACTTCACAATTTTTATACCATTTCACCCACACCAAATCACAAACACATTCTATCAAATATTTCACAAATGGATTTTTCTACGGATTCGACGTTTCCGATGGACAGTGATAGCGAATCGTCTTCCGACAATGAAACGCTTAAATATTTTGTGTCGGTGTATAACGAACTTGAATCAAGTTCGTCCCGCCCAAAGAAGAAGATGGTGAATCGTGATCGTATACATGCCAACGAAGTGTTAATGAACGATTATTTTGTGGAGAATCCGATCTACAATGCCGAAACGTTTAGAGATCAGTTTCGTTTACCAAAAGAATTATTCTTAAAGATTGTTGGAGACATCGAAGCAACTGAAGAATGGTTTCAAGAAAGTTACGACGCGAGGGGACAACCAAGTTTCACGCCGATACAAAAATGCACGTCCGCCATTCGCCAACTAGCGACAGGTAACCCTCCCGATCAATTTGATGAATACCTAGCTATGTCGGACAGAACTTCACGTGAATGTCTGCAATTTTTTTTGTAACGCGGTCATAAAATTGTATGGTGAAGAGTTTTTACGTAAACCGACGAGACACGACATCTCACGTATTTACGCCGCACATGAGGCTAGATGGCATTTTCCTGGGATGCTCGGTAGCATCGATTGTACACATATCGAGTGGAGAAATTGTCCAAGAGAGTTGCGAGGGGCGTATGTTAGGGGTGACATCAAGAGACCAACCATCATACTAGAAGCGGTGGCGTCGAATGATTTATGGATTTGGCATTCGTATTTCGGTGTTCCAGGTTCAAACAACGACATCAATGTTTTGCACACGTCGACGTTGTTCCAAACAGTAACGGATGGTACCGCACATGTCTGTCCATTCTATGTTAATGGACGATATTACAGACGAGACTTTTTTCTTGTGGATGGTATCTACCCACCATGGTCTGTTTTTGTGAAAGCTCCTTCGTTTCCTGTCGAGGCTAAAGAAAAGGCGTTCAAGAAGTTGCAAGAATCGGCAAGAAAAGATGTTGAGAGGGCTTTTGGTGTTTTAAAGGGTAGATGGGGCATTCTAAGCCGACCGGTTCGTGCGATGAACAAGAACTCGATACATAGCATAGTGTATGCATGTATCATTTTGCACAATATGTTAATCAAACAAGACGGACGTGCAATATCTCCAGATTGGGTGCCGGATCCTCCTACACAAGTTCACGTTCCCGAAAATATCCAACTACAGTTGCGTGATGAAGAAACTCACTTTCGGTTGAGATTCGATTTAATCGAACTAGTAGGTTCTTTAGGTTTGGAATTTCCTAATTCGGACGAGGAGTAGAGTATCTTTATGTATTTTTTTTAATTGTAGTCTAAAATATTGAACTAGTATGTTTTAATTTAATTGAAATTTATAATTTATAATTTTTTTTTATTAAAAACAGCTTTGAAAAACCATTTAAAAAAAACAGTTTACTTTAAAAAAACCAGTTTACTTTTTTATTAAAAACAGCTTTGAAAAACCATTTAAAAAAAAAACTGTTTTTAAAAAAACAGTTTACAATTTTATAAAAAACAGATTTAAAAAAAAAACAGTTTACAGTTTTATAAAAAACAGAATCTAAAAAAACAGTTTTCAGTTAAAAAAAAAACAGTTTTCAGTTTTTAAAGAAACAGAATTTAAAAAAACAGAATTTAAAAAAAACAGAATTTATAATTAAAAAATAAAAAATTAAAAAATTAGTGAGTGATGGAATTTGTACAAGTGATGACCATTTCCAGCAAAAAAAGGGTGTGAGTGATGGAAATAATGGTTGATGACATGGCAGAAACTGATTGGATGTTGTCAGTGATGGAATTGGGTGTGAGCGATTCCACCCCTACCCCTCTTAGACTAGACGGTATGGGGCCGGCTGAGGCCCGGCTTGGCCCGGCGCCGGTCCCCCACACCGCCCCCCGGCCGGTTCCGGCATCTTCGTCGCCCAGCGGACGTTCTCGACGGGCCTATCTCCACACACACCAACCTATACATACATGCATATATATATATATTTAGCCCCATCCTCCACCCCCTAGGTCCATCCCCTCCAAGCCACTCCTACGTGGCGGTGACTTGGCGGCCCATCCTTGGAGGACTTGCCTCCTCCGTACCTTCCAGTCTTAGACTTGCCCCTATGTCCGTGTTTGCTTATTGAGCCTCTTACTCGTCTCTACAAACACCTCATACACAAACAAAATTCCATACATTTAACTTAAAAAAAGTCAAAATCAATGGTTTAAGAGAAAAGTCAAAAGTAACGACGGAATATTATCCCGTGCGAATCCAACTACAACAACGCAGAAGCTCGCCGGTGAACGGCGTTCTGTATATTAGGCTCGACAACATTTCACATCTCGATCTTAATCAAACATTTCAATGTTATAATTAACCAAAAATGCAGTCAATAATCAGCGCAAGGTGCGGTAATGCCGTTCAGATCCTTCTCCACAAGATGATGCCGATCTCGAGTTATTCTAGCACTGATTATTGTCGACAATTTCTCCGACGAAGTTTTTCCGATGATTTACGCATTTGTGTATTCACTAGGCAATTTTCCCTTCACCGGCGTAATCCGTGGGAAGTTTCGAGGAAATCCACGCCTTTTTTTGAGCAATTGAATGCTTTTGTTTCTGATGCTCCTGTTAGGAAATCTGTAAGTAAATTAGTTATGTTTGATGAATCCATTGCATTGCATTGCATTGCATTGCATTGTTGACTTAGTTAGTTAATATGATGAAGAAGGATTGATGTGTTTGCGTTAGCTGGTTAGGTTATGTGTTGAGATCAATACATTTGTGTTTATATGATTGTAATTGTCAGGGCTCTATGCTTAATGGATATGCTTCATTGACTAATAATACTACGGTTGACGAATCCATTGCATATTTGCCTTAAATTTATACTGCCAGTTTAGTTTATTGATCAGTATCATGAAGGATAGATGTGTTCATGTTAGCTTATGTTGAGATCAATACATTTAGGTTGATATGATTGTAATTGCCAGGGTTCTATGCCTAATGGATATGCTTCATTGACAACTTTCAGTGAAATCAACTAATAATACGGTTGATGAATCCATTGCGTATTTGTATGATTGGCGATTGCTTTGGCTTTATACTGCCAATTGACTTTGTTAATCAATATCATGAAGGATAGATGTGTTTGTGTTAGCATGTTAGGTCATATGTTGAAATCAACACATTTATGTTTATATGATTGTAATTATCAGGGTTCTAATGGATATGCTTCATTGACAACATCCAGTGACAACGATGCAAAAGGTAAGAAGCTAAATAAGAAATGGGAGGAAAGTCAGGAAACAAATCTTGTTACAAAAGGAGAGCGAATCAATAATGCTAAAATTCTTAGTACACTAGCAAAGTACTTGTGGATGAAAGATAGCATGGAGTTCAGGTTAAGAGTGCTCACTGCTATGGGATTTTTGGTTGGAGCCAAGGTTAGTGAAGGGAAATTTCTGTTAGGTTTTGTAAGATGAAGGGTTTAAGATGGTTATATGTGTTTAAAGGGGTTGTTTTTCTTTCTATCAGGTGTTGAATGTTCAAGTTCCCTTTTTGTTTAAGCTAGCTGTTGATTGGTTAACAACGGTGACAGGAAACCATAGTTCACTTTCTGAGTTTACAGCTGCTAATTCAGTAGCGTTAGCTGTTTTTGTGAGTCCCGCAGCTGTGTTGATTGGTTATGGAATTGCAAGAACAGGGGCTTCTGCTTTCAATGGTACTTCATTGTGATGTAATTGCCGGTGCTTGTTGTGCTACTGTGTATTTGAATTCGAATCTTATATTAAATCCAAATATAGCTTCCCCTACACACACATAACTAATAACATTCAGTTTGGACTTATTTTGTTTGTTACAGAGTTGCGTACGGCAGTTTTTTCTAAGGTTGCATTGCGGACTATTAGGTCGGTATCAAGAAAGGTACATCCGAGCCAGAAAAACAACTTTTCTTCCAAGTGGCACACTATTTTAGCTTATGTCATTTTTCATGTTTCATATTATAGATGACAAGGTGGGCGGGCCGGGTCACGGGGCAAAACAAGTCATATTTTAGTATGGTTGAAATGGGTTGGGTTGACCTGCAAATACCTCTTTGTCCTTTTTAGTTATGATTACAAAACTATATTATTACAACAATAATCTTAATCTTTGAATAAAATTGATTTAGGAGTGTGTATGCATTTAGAATAGACTTTGGGCGACTTTCAACTCGATCAACCCATTTCCAATTTAGCTTAATTTTTTGTTTGACCTGTTGGTGATAAATATATGTTGGAAAAGCATAAAGTTTATGATATACTTTGTGTGATACAGGTGTTTACACATTTGCACCAGCTTGATCTGCGGTATCATCTTAGGTATATCTGTTAACAATTTAACATCCTGTTTAGTGGAAGTATAATTTTGGAATATAAAGTACACAAATCTGTCAAATGATTTTTGAACTTGCTCGGAAACCCACTTTATGTTAGCATATTTGCCTGATTTACTTAAAAGAGGCTGCTGTCAGCATAATATTGGAATTATTGCCTTTTAATTTGCTGTGCTTGTATCAAAACAATCATTTCATCTACTTTCTTTAGCCATCAATACAAGTATCATACAGAATAATATTAGTTTATTTTCTATTTGCAGCCGAGAAACAGGTGCTCTAAATCGAATTATTGATCGTGGTAGTCGTGCTATTAACTTTATCCTCTCAGCCATGGTATTTAATGTTGTACCAACTATATTGGAGGTAAAAGTTGTCATCTTACTATTTTTCTTTATAGTACAAAGCCCGTAAATTTTATTGCTGTGGCATTTCAGTCTCTACTTGATCTCTTATTGTATTTCATCCTTCCTGCATGTTTCAATTCAGTTGACTCAGCATGTGTTCTTGTAGATTTCTTTGGTGTCGGGTATTCTTGCATACAATTTTGGAGCACCATTTGCATGGATTACTTCTTTATCAGTTGCTGCTTATGTCGCCTTCACATTGGCTGTGACACAAGTACCTTTTTTTCATTTTAGTTTTTTTTTATCTCTTGACTGAGAGCTGTTTTTTTAATGTATATTTACCTCTGTTTTTATAACTTCAAGTGGAGGACTAAATTTAGGACGGATATGAACAAAGCTGATAATGATGCGAGTACAAGGGCAATTGATTCACTTATAAATTATGAGGTGAGGAGTCAACATATATATGTGTATCTTGCTTTCATATGTAATGATAATTTGTAAGATCCCCTTTTCTCATGCTTGTTATTGTTTTTCCCTTTTTGCACTGAGTTTGTATTTTTTTTACCAGACTGTAAAGTACTTCAACAATGAGCAATATGAAGCAGAGGAGTATGATAAATATTTGAAACGTAAGCATCTATATTTCACAAGTTACCCGAACCCATTTTGACTCATCATCCAACACGCCCGCCCATCTTGCCACTTCTACTTTATTTTCCTTAATTGACTAACTTTAATATCATTTGGTCTCAGGCTATGAAGGTGCTGCGTTGAATACACAACACAGTCTTGCGTTACTAAATTTTGGACAAACACTGATATTCAGTACAGCTCTCACAGCAGCAATGTATTGAGTTCAAATGGTATCATGAATGGTGTGGCGACTGTTGGTGATTTGGTAAACCGTCGTTATATTATATCTCTAGTGCTGCTTTCATTAATAATTTAACTATGGTGATATAAGGTATTTATGATATGTATAGGTTATGGTTAATGGGCTCCTCTTCCAGCTGTCTCTTCCACTCAACTTCCTTGGTAGCGTTTATCGTGAAACCGTGCAGAGTCTTATTGACATGAAATCCATGTTTCAGCTGCTTGAGGTAAGTTTGGAATATATATATATATTCACGTTTTGTCATGTATAAGAAAATTTCACGTTGCAACCCAAATCTAAAATGATGTGTTACCCAACCCGCTCATCTTGCATTCTCGCGGCCTCTAATTCTTATCTTTGGTTAATTTGTTTTTCTTTTCTTCTTGTTTTATCAGGAGAAAGCAGAAATTAAAGATGGAGATGATGCAAAGCCTCTCAAGTTGGATGGGGGTAGCATTGAATTTGAAAATGTTCATTTTAGGTGAAGTTTCTCACTTATCAAGCTACTTCAATTACAACAGTGACCACTAATCAATTGTTTTGAATTGATTACCTAATATATAATGATAACTTAAACTTGGATTTACTTGATTTATGCATTTGTTAAAAATATTTTGGTATCCATTGTACTTGATTTTGATCTCGTGACTTGTAAATAAGCCTCCTCCTTCATATATAATAGAAAAAAAGCGCTTTTGATTTTGGAAATTCAACCTAGTAATTCCTAAAATCTAGAAGTTGATGCAGATAATTTTCAAAGATGTTTATAATTCTCTTCAATAGTTTGATACAGTTACTGATTTTTTGCTTGGCCCAAAGCAATATTTTCATAAATAATAAAAATATCAAAAAAGTAGTTCATTTGATACTCAAAAGTCAATAACACTTCCTTTTAGACATTAAGGTGTAGCAAGCATTGCATAATGTCAGATATGTTGATTTTCTTGCTTGGCTTTAGTTATCTGACAGATAGAAAGATTCTTGATGGGGTATCTTTTGTTGTGCCAGCTGGCAAAAGTGTGGCTATTGTTGGAACTAGTGGCAGTGGTGAGGTTTCTATTCTACTCAAACTATGTTATATTTCCAGCTGCCTCATGACAATACCATATTTGTTGTTCTTTTCATGTGAACATATAGTTTGAGTTCAAGCTCGTATTTATGTCATCATCATACTTAGTAAATCCCACCAAGTGTTTATATCATCATCATACTCAGTAAATCCCACCAATAGCAAAGCTAAGGTAGGGTCTGAGGAGGGTAAGATGTAGACAGCCTTACCTCTACTCCGTAGGTACATTAAGCCCCCGGGCTCGATAGTAGTTTTGCATTAAGCCTTGGACCTAAGGTACATAACACTCATCGGGACAAAGACCGATTGGTGCATGTACCCCCGTGTCTTTCGGCTATCAACGCCACCACTTGATGCATGACTAATCGTCCGCCATTTTTAACGATATTTTCGCAAAATTAGTAAAATAATGTTAAAAGTTAGTGCAATTTCACATTTGCCCCCAAGCGTCCACACATATATGTATTATATGCGCACACTGCAAAATTGTTTAAGGAAAATCATATTGCTTTATTAAATCTAATTCTTGTTATATTAAATTTCACGCGCAGGGAAATCAACAATTCTTAGGATGATCTTCAGATTCTTTGACACCCAATCTGGCACGGTAACTGGTTCTTTGTTCATATGAGCTGGTTAACGGGTGATAATGTGTAAATCTTTTTGTAAATCTTTAGAAACACTTTTTATTCATTTCTTAAATAAACTAGTGGGTTACCACCCGCACTCCGTAGTGGGTTTAAAACATAGATAAAAATAAGCAAATTGTGATGGACCAGTCTACGTGAAGATAAAAAAACCAGGAAAAGTTATCTGTTCAGTTCGTTACGAGTTACTGTATTGACACTCGTTATAACCATAAAAATGAATACTGCGGCGGGTTCGAAATGTAATTGAAATAACCTACTTACGAAGGTACATATGGAAAATTTTAGAAAAACATTACGCTGAGAAAAAAACTAAAAAGAAACCACAGAAAATAAGTAAAAGGAAAAAAGCTAAAAGTTGACGGTATAAATTGTAATGATAATAAAGTGTAAGGGTAAATAATGAAAATTAAAAAGAAAAACTTATTAAAGTTGAGGGGGTAAACTTGTCATTATTAAAGTTGAGTGGCTAAACATTTTATTATTAATGTTGAGGGATTAGAGATGTTTGATGTTGAAAAAATAGGCTTTTAATATATATAATAATAAATAGTGTGTTACATGTGAATATTTTGTTATTACAATAAGAGTGCAATTATTTGAACTAAAGTTTTTAAAAAGGTTATCACTTACCAGATTTCTGCATTACAGGTGAGGATAGATGGTCAGGATATACGGAAGGTGACGCTTGAAAGCCTTAGAAAGCATATTGGTGTTGTTCCACAAGATACAGTAAGTTCGATAAAACTACATTAATCGATGTATTGAATGTTTGTTAATTGATCCATTTCATGTGATGCAATTTGCCACAAGTTGGATCAGACAAACACAAGACAACCTAGAATCGGTTTATTATAAAATTTTGAATCAAAAACCAAGTCTTTCAACCAAAACAAAGGAGTATTTAAAGCCTAAACCTAATCAGTAATTTAGGCAACAAACCAGGAAAAAGGAAACAAAATAAAATACCAAGTCTAAACCAAATAATACTGAATATTAATAATTAAAATAACGATTCCAGCTTGCTTCTCAAGTAAAGGCCGATTAGTCTTAACCCGGGTCTTCGACTGGGCCAGAGCTGCTGAAATCTGGGTCACGAACTGGGCTGCCACTTGGGCCGGCCCTAACTGCATCATTCTCCCTTTCTTCGGAAGGACTCGTCCTCGAGTCAAAAGGATCATCTATCTCAACAACAAATGGTGAAAGATCAGCTACGCTGAAAGTGGCAGATACATTATAATGTCCACGCAAGTCGATCTTGTAGGCGTTGTCATTAATACGTTCCAAGACTCTGAAAGGCCCATCCGCCTGGGGTTGTAATTTTCTAGCTTTATGATAGAGTTCCACTAAAGGTGTATTCTAGAAAAAGAAATAAAATCACAGCTGCTAATTTGGAGGAATTTAACTCTAATTTCGGAAGTTGGCTCAATCCCTTCTGTCAAAGCAATCCCAGGAATTAAGGAGCTGATTTGCGGATTTCTATTCTTAATAATAGGAATAAGACACTATATATATGAGCCTTTTATTTATCATTGGAACATCGAAGTTGTTTTATTTATCCTTTTCTTTGTAAACGGAGACCTTGCCCCTCTCGAATCGGGCCATTATCATTCTGTTCTTAATAATATTTAGCATCATTCCATCACCCTCAATTTTGTTCCTATCATTTGGTTCCATTCCCGGGAAATCGAAATGGTGCAAACCCGGAATAGCTCGAATGAAGGTAATAATCCCCCCAATCCCGTTGCTGTTCAATTGGCTGCCATAGCCGCAAAGTTGGAGTCAATTGAAATGATGAAGGAGGATATAGCAGCCCTGAAAGCAGGAGAACGTTCCCGAGGAAAATATAGTGATGAAGGGGAAAGCTCCTGGAGAGGTCGCCAGCCATATAGGCCATATAACAAAATTGATTTCCCCACATTTAGTGGAGGAGATCCTCGTGGGTGGCTGCTGAAAGCCGACATATATTTCAGGTATTATCAAATACCTGAGGAAGACAAGGTTGAGATAGCTTCAATGCATTTATAAGGTGACGCCCTAGACCTCTATTCTTGGATCTCTGGCGACCAACCAGTTACGTTTTGGGAAGAATTGGTCCAAGTTTTTACCAAGAACTTTGGTCCCGCAGAGTTCCAAAACCCGGATGAGTTCCTTTGTAGTATTAAACAAACTGGGCCGGTCCAAGAATATCGGCAAGAGTTCGCTAAAAGATCCTCCCGGGTCTCAAATTGGCCTGATCATTGCCTTTTAGGGGTGTTCCTAAACGGTCTAAAAGATGAGCTGAAATCAGATGTTAGAATTCACAAACCACGTACGGTCTATAATGCTATGAGTCTGGCTCTAGAGTTTGAATCTAAACTCACTACCCACCGACCCGGAAAAAGTGCTTCTTGGACCTCAAGTTCGAAACCCCTACAACCGGATTCCAAACCAATAATTGCCACACCTGTCCAACCATTAGCCCACCCCAAAAATATCCTTCGAATTTCCGAGGCAGAGAGACAAAACCGAATATCAAAAGGGGAATGTTTTAAATGTGGCGATAAATACGGGCTGGGTCATCGGTGCAAAACCGGTACCTTCAAGGTTTTAGAAGCTGACGAGGAAGTTGAAGAATCACCGGTGGCAGATCTGGCCAGCCCCGATTCTGACCAAGAAGAAACCGCCGAAATCAGTTTACATGCTATTCTAGGGAAACCACACCCTACCACGATGAAGGTCCAAGGTATGCTTCAATCAACTGAGGTTTTAATTTTAGTTGATGGTGGTTCTACACACAATTTCATTTCTGATGTCTTGGTGAATGAGCTTAAGCTGGCGTCTCAACCGGTAGCACCTTTTGGTGTTCAAATCGGTAATGGGGATGTAATCCGGTGTGGCACTATTTGAAAAAATCTGTCGGTACAGGTTGATGACCTCAAGATTTCCATCCTTTTTCTCTTGGGGGTGCTGATTTAGTCTTGGGAATTCAGTGGTTAGCCACCTTAAATACGGTTCAAGCCATAGTTACCTAAATCGCTAGGGTAGCCACGATCCACGTATTGGATCGTGGTGTACCCAATCGGAAATCGTAAGCGTACCGGAACGCCATGGTCCGGCGAACCGAGTTGCTTCGGTACGGTGTTCCTGATTGCGGAGGTACGACAATCCAAACTGATCCGGTTCAGCGAACCAAATAAACAAGGTGGACGTTCCAAATCGATTGGGTACAACGATCCTTAGCTGAATTCAAACTTCAATCTTGTTTTTTCAGCCAGAAACCAGTAAAGTAAGAAGGGGAAGAAGAAGAAACGAAGGGGAAGAAGAACAGCGGCTGTGTATATGTTTTAGGTTATTAGGGTTTAAATAAGTTTAGTTATTACAACATTTAACCCCTCTATTTTTACTAGTTTACATTTAAACCCTAAAAATTATAGTTTTTTTACATAAAAAGTGTGAAAGGTTGTGTATTTAAACATTTAACCCTCTCTATCCTTACTAGTTTACATTTGGTCCTTAAACTAATAAATTTATACATAAAAAGTATAAATTAAGACTATAAATATATAACATTTAACCAAATTACATCAGTTTCTACTCCTATTCAATATCAATTTTTATCTTCAACCTTCAATGTTTGGTAATTTGAATTTGGAATTTGATAATTTATGTTTTAAGTTGTGTACACTGAACCGGACTCCATGGTACACCGTACCGGTTCGTACCGAAATGAACCTACCCCCCTCCGTACCGAAAACGTCACCTCTAGCGAATCGCGTACCCGAACCGCGTACCCGTACCGGAGCGAACCGCGAATTAGGTAACTATGGTTCAAGCTAACTGAAAGGAGATGTTCATGGTTTTTACAATAGGAGGGAAGCGGTATAAATTACAAGATGTGTCATCCGGTCCTAAAAAATCATCTAGTTTTCAACACCTTGCCATTGAACCTGAAATAACACCCGGTATTCCAGCTTTACTGCAGCCTATTGTTAACCAATATACCGCTGTTTTTGAGGAACCACAACACTTGCCCCCAGTTAGATCACAAACCCATTCCATTCCTCTTGTACCCAACTCGACTCCACCCAATATACGACCCTATCGTTACCCACATTCCCAGAAAACGGAGATTGAGAAGCAGGTAGAGCAATTGTTGACCTCCGGTTTTATACAACCAAGCACTAGCCCCTTTTCGAGTCCTGTGCTACTTGTGAGAAAAAAGGACAATTCATGGAGAATGTGTGTCGACTACCGGGCCCTTAACAAGATAACTATAGCCGATAAATACCCAATCCCTAATATTGATGAGTTACTTGATGAACTATATGGGGCTACAGTGTTTTCAAAACTCGATTTGCGGTCAGGTTACTACCAGATCAGAATGGCAGCCCAAGATATCGAAAAGACAGCTTTTCGCACTCATTCGGGTCATTATGAATTCAAGGTCATGCCGTTTGCCTGACTAATGCTCCGTCCACATTTCAGGCTGTCATGAATGACCTGTTTCGTCCTTATTTACGACGTTTTATACTCGTATTCTTTGACGATATTTTAATTTACAGCCCAACCTTGGAACAACATAAGTTTCACCTGGAACAGACCCTAAAGTTACTCCATGACAATCGATTCTTGGCAAAATTGTCGAAATGATGTTTTGGACAAGAACAAGTTGTGTTTCTTGGTCATTTGATCAACGCGAAGGGAGTTAGTGTGGAGGAAGAAAAAATAACAGCGGTTAAATCCTGGCCCGTACCATCAACCGTAAAGGAGGTGAGAGGGTTCCTAGGGTTAACCGGTTATTATAGGCGTTTTGTGCGTAATTATGGCCTCATAGCCCGACCTCTCACCGATTTGACCAAGAAAGATGGGTTCATTTGGTCAGAATCAGCCCTCGCAGCCTTTAATAATCTGAAACAAGCTCTGCTTTCCGCTCCTGTTCTAAGGTTACCCGACTTTTCAAAACCCTTTGTTGTAGAGTGTGATGCCTCGTCGGATGGCGTGGGCACATTTTGTCACAAGAAGATCATCCGGTGGCTTATTTCAGCAAGGGATTCTCCCCATCTAACCGATTTAAATCGGCGTACGATAGGGAGTTGTTGGCATTAGTTATGGCTGTGCAAAAATGGAATCACTACTTGCTCGGTCGACATTTCCTCATTCGGACCGACCATTATACTCTGAAATTCTTACTTGAGCAGCGTATTACCACGGCAGACCAGCAAAGGTTGCTACTTAAGCTCATGCCTTATGATTTTTCGATTGTTCATAAGGCTGGAAAAGAGAACCGGGGTGCAGATGCTTTGTCTCGCCGACCTCATTCAGGAGAATTATTGGCTCTCATAATCCCCTAATGTGTCGACATATCGGATATCAAAACAGGGCTGGAATCCGACCCGTTTAACAAGCAATCTGATCAGCAAACTGCAAGAGGACCCGTTACCCATTCCCAACCAAATTTGGGAGGATATCTCTATGGATTTCATCACTGGGTTACCTCCATCTAGTCGTTTTGACACTATTTTGGTAGTCGTGGATCGTTTAAGCAAGTATGCGCACTTTCTTTGGTTATCTCATCTATTCACAGCCAAAGGGGTAGCTCCAGTTTTCTGTAAGGAAATTGTTAGGGGTATCGGATCAGAGTAGGCTCGAGCGGAAGCGGAACAAACACGCACACACTAGCAGAAAATAAAGAACACGAGAATTTACGTGGTTCGGTCAAGGTGACCTACGTCCACGGGTTGCAACTAGGGTTTCACTTTTATTAGATGCTCACAACTGTTTTCAGAATGACACAGACTAAAATTACATCATAGGTATTTATAGAACAAGATTAGGGTTTCCTACTTGGTCAACAAGTTAACTAAGTGGGCCTAATAACTAGGGCCGGCTAACCCTAACTAGGGCCGGCTACCCTAAAGCCTACGAACCCAACAATCTCCCACTCGGAGGCTTTGCATAGTCCACAAAGTGCATCCAAGAAACCCATCACCAGTAACTTCAGTAATCTTTACGTTCAAGTCTTCCCAGCCTCCAGTTCCAAGAACAAGCTAAGACTTCAGTCACATCCAAGCCACCTAGTTGCAACCACACCTCGCATCAAGTACCTGAGAGACAAGTTGAAGCTCCCACAAGCTCCAACCCAACAGTCTTATCAGACCCATTCTCTATCTCAACCGGCTTGCACGATCCACCAGCTCCAGAGATACACCGAGAATTAATACCACTCTCCACATTTTGCAAACTATTTCCAGGAGAGCTTTTTTCTTCAGTCGGAACCTTCGTCTTCAAAACCCAACGGTTCTTTGTGATTGTACCCGGAACACGACCCATGCTCCCACTATCACCAAATCCCCTGACTGGCTTAAACTTAGACCCCCGACCACATTTAACTGACATCCCCAAAGCACTAGGATTCAAGTTCGCAAATTGAACCCTCTTCCGCTTACTAGATTCAGTGAACCAGACTTTATGTTGTACAGGGACGGCTACTCCCTCAGCAGGTATCTCAACTAGATACAACGATCCTCGTCTCCTCCCACATGCAACAACAAGATTTCCATCAATCACCTTCCACTTCCCACCACCAAACTTAACATCTAGTTCCTGTTTATCGTTGACTAACAGAAATAAGTTTCTTCGTTAAACCTGGAATTACCCTGACGTTCTTTAAGTTCCATGTAGTGCCCAATGGAGTCTTCAGATTGACATCTCCCATACCCGTAACATTAAGAACATGACCGTTAGCTAATCGTACCTTTCCAAAGTCTCCTTTTTTCAGATTCACCATCGTCTCCCATACCCGTAACATTAAGAACATAGACTCTTCACAGCAAACCAGTACGTCACCGTCAGATTCATCTGACACAACACTGTTTACATGCTGGTTACCATCCTCTTTCTTAGGATCAGGACACTCGTTTTTAACATGTCCCTTTTCACCACAGTTCCAGCCCCTCACATTCTTCCCAGCTTTAGTCTTTAGACAAGCTTTTCCCACGACTCCCACTGCTTCTGTTATTACCTTTTCCCCTACTAACACTGAACATACCAGAAGTAGATCCTCCACTAGTGTTCCTTTGGCGAATGTCTTCACCCAAAACACTATCCCGGACCCGATCAAACTTCAAATTTTCAGTTCCAGCAGTTTCAGTGACCGTTGTCACAAATCCTGACCAGCTATCAGGTAAGGAAGATAACAAAACCACAGCCTGAGTGTCATCATCCAACTTCATGCCCATAGTTGCTAACCTGGACAAAATTGAATTAACTTCGTTAATGTGATCAGCAACTGAACTGCCCTCGTTCATTCTCATATTAAACAGTCCTTCATCAAGAACACCCTATTACTGGCAGACGGCTTCTCATACATATTTGACAGAGATGTTAACATACCACGAACAGTTGTTATTTTCATGATATTAAATGCAACGCTCCTCGTCAAAGCCAATGCAATTTTACCTCTTGCCTTTTTGTCCTTTAAGTTCCAAATTGCTTCGGCAGCTTTATCCATTCCAGCAGTTTTTTCTTCCAGTACCACATCCAAATCGCATTCACCAAGCAACGCCTCTATTTGCATTCTTCACCATGCAAAATCAGTACCGTTGAACTTCTCGATTCAGAACTTCCCATCTTCAGCCATAACAAACGAGAAAACAAAAAAAAAACCACAAGGAACCAAGCAACCGAAACCCGAGCAACTTTCAATAAACCAGAGTACCCGAACCAACGACTTCTCTTGCAAACCCGAGCGTAAAATCAACGAATAATCAGGGTTCAAGAACCGAAACCCTAATCGCCAAACACCCCAAAACCACTAGATCTGCAACAGCAAACCCTACGGCGCAAACCCTAGACCTTACGAGCCGTAACCAGAGAATAGGTACGTGCCGTAAACAAGTCAGCGGCGACGGCAGCAACAGCAGATCAAGATCTATCGTCCAGCTCTCTCTCCCCCTCCTGCGATAACCGTGTGAACCGTGTATTTAACTGAACCTTTGGCTCTGATACCACTTGTTAGGGGTATCGGATCAGAGTAGGCTCGAGCGGAAGCGGAACAAACACACACACACTAGCAGAAAATAAAGAACACGAGAATTTACGTGGTTCGGTCAAGGTGACCTACGTCCACGGGTTGCAACTAGGGTTTCACTTTTATTGGATGCTCACAACTGTTTTCAGAATGACACAGACTAAAATTACATCATAGGTATTTATAGAACAAGATTAGGGTTTCCTACTTGGTCAACAAGTTAACTAAGTGGGCCTAATAACTAGGGTCGGCTAACCCTAACTAGGGCCGACTACCCTAAAGCCTACGAACCCAACAGAAATAATCAGATTACATGGGTTCCCTCGCTCGATTGTTTCCGATCGAGATGTCGTCTTCCTTAGCAACTTTTGGCAAGAATTGTTTCGGTTGAGTCAAACTAAGCTAAAACTTAGCACGAGTTACCATTCTCAAACGGATGGACAAACCGAGGTTCTAAATCGTTGCCTAGAGGCTTACTTGCGCTGCTTTGCAAGTGAACAACCAACCAAATGGAGTACTTATTTACCATGGGCTGAATATTCTTATAATACTAGTTACCACACGTCTACTGGTGTACAACTCCATTTGCTATTGTCTATGGCAGGGAACCACCTACTTTACTACCTTACGTGACAGGGGAGACTAAGAATGCAGAGCTGGAACAACAATTAATTGATCGAGATGGTATGTTGAAACTCCTTCGTCAAAACCTCCAAAAAGCCCAAGACCGAATGAGAAATCAAGCAAACACGAAGCGAAGGGAACTCACGTTTCAAGTGGGAGATTATGTTTTTTCTGAAGATTCAACCTTATCGTCAAAAAAGTTTGGTCAAACGACGATATGAGAAGCTGTCACCAAGATTTTTTGGGCCCTGTCGTGTTAAAAGGACAGTTGGACCAGTAGCTTATGAGTTGGAATTACCACCCGAAGCTAAAATTCACCCGGTTTTCCACATATCAATGCTTAAACCTGCACATGGTTCTTTTTCTGTGATTCCGGCTGCCCCACTCCCCATCACCAAAGATTATGAGTTCAGATGGTTGAATAAGTCCTATGACGAGTCTAATATGTCAAAACAAGTTTGATTATGTTGCAACATCAGTTTAGATGTCAAAACATTGGTCTTATATGCTTAAAACCATTTTATGCGCCAAAAGGACATTTTCGGAAAGTTAAAAGTACATAAAATCGACTCGTCATATAACTAACCAAACGACATGACCATAAGGTATAACCCCAGAGGGTTATTCCCTATATTACTATGGTCATAAAATGCGCTTGGTCGAATCCTAAGATTGACCAAACGGGTCAGATTCGAAAGTCAAAGCGGTAGTCAAACCACTTGACTTACGACTAAATAAAAAGCACTAAACTAGAAATGACGAGTTAGACATGTTTGAACATGTCTAATAATTTTATAAAACTGATTTGGTGTCAAAACTTTTAAGTTTTAAAACCTGAAAACGTTTACATCGTAAAATGCACTTTTGTGCATTTTTTACTTTTAATTCATAAAACTTTGACTCGTCACTTCGCCTACTAAACGTGGTAATCAGAAGGTGCAATCGCAAGGGATTAAAACCTTCGTGATTACGATGACGTTGCAAAGTTCAATTGAACTTTGACTTGACAAAAAATGGTCAGAACCGAAAGTCAAACAGAAAGTCAAACTGTTTGACTTTTAGCTCATAATAGCCAAAATAATGAAAGAACTAAGGAAAGTACCTACTTGTGTTGAAGAACACTACGTTAGCGTGTCGAGACTTTAAACGGGAGATCAGATAGAATGAGGTTTATAAACCAAACAAGAGAAGAACCTCGTGTAATTGGTTCATTAGACCCCACATTCTGATTTGGGAGAGTTTCTAATTGCTTTGACCCGTTGTGCCTCGTTAAAGGGGTTTATGCCACTTTAACGGGTCGTAAGCGTATTATGAGTTCAGATGGTTGAATAAGTCCTATGACGAGTCTAATATGTCAAAACAAGTTTGATTATGTTGCAACATCAGTTTAGATGTCAAAACATTGGTCTTATATGCTTAAAACCATTTTATGCGCCAAAAGGACATTTTCGGAAAGTTAAAAGTACATAAAATCGACTCGTCATATAACTAACCAGACGACATGACCATAAGGTATAACCTCAGAGGGTTATTCCCTATATTACTATGGTCATAAAATGCGCTTGGTCGAATCCTAAGATTGACCAGACGGGTCAGATTCGAAAGTCAAAGCGGTAGTCAAACCACTTGACTTACGACTAAATAAAAAGCACTAAAATAGAAATGACGAGTTAGACATGTTTGAACATGTCTAATAATTTTATAAAACTGATTTGGTGTCAAAACTTTTAAGTTTTAAAACCTGAAAACGTTTTCGTCGTAAAATGCACTTTTGTGCATTTTTTACTTTTAATTCATAAAACTTTGACTCGTCACTTCGACTACTAAACGTGGTAATCAGAAGGTGCAATCGCAAGGGATTAAAACCTTCGTGATTACGATGACGTTGCAAAGTGTCACACCCCGACCACGTGGAACATACAAAACGTGGCGGAAATATCGGGGAGTGTTGTAACAGAATTAATCGTTTCAAATCCATGGCAATTGAAGTTTCGTTTTATCGATTAAAAGTGTTACAATGCCTAATCAAACAAGGAAATACAACAAAATTTAACTAGTCTTGCATCTTTTATTGTCACTAAAGCCCAAGTCTGCCTATGTGTATCTTGATCATCTTATGCAACAGCTCCTGAAAAACACATGTGAAAATAGGTACGTCAGCATAAAAATGCCGGTGAGATACATAGGTTTTGTGAAAATAGGTTTCATGACTTCTGTTTAAGAAAATGTTTAGTCATGAACCTTGTAATTTGCTTTGTTTTGTAAATCATTTGAAAAACAATGAGTTCAGATGATATGTATAAATAAGTGAATAATGTATGGTTAAAAGAATAACCATTTTAAACTGAGTTTGTATAAGATAAGTTGTTTGTAAAACAATGTATTGTGAAAAGTATGTTATTTGTATAAAATGTTATATGTATCAAACTGAAATGATTCAAATAACGCTACGATATGTAATACCATACAAACACTTATATATAGGAAGTACCAGCGGCGTATCCACCATGCTTGTATCATATTACACACACATCGTTACTTAATCACTTAATCAAACCAAACCAAACAATGTAAAATGTCTATGTTTAAATCATTTGTCAAATGTATTGAATAATATGTCAAAGTATTCATGTCAAGATGTAAATCATGTCAAAATGTCTATGTCAAATATCCATGTCAAATGTCTATGTCAAATATCCATGTCAAATGTCTATGTCAAATATCCATGTATGGCAAGTGAAATGTCTCAACTAAACCATATGCACAACAACAAAGTATTGAAGTAAAACTTTAAACATTAACCAGAATCCAACTATGAAGATGGAAAGATCTTCCAAAAATTCGATTTCGTTTTCAAGAAAACGTAATATTCGAATTAAGGAACACAAAAATTTGAAGATACGGAAATACCCTTAGGTACCCTATTAAGAATTTATAGTGGTACGTTGGGTATTCACACAGAGTTGTAACTTGCGCCTTGTACTTCGTTTCTTTGCAAGAGACGGGTACTAAGGATTTCCGTGGAAAACGCAAGAGATAATAAAATGGAGGAAATTTCGGGGTAGTCCGTTCTTCAAGGAATACGATTCCCTTGATTGTCGGTATTGTAGGGAATACGTTGTTTATACATGCCATCATATTTGTACATTGCAATGCAAAATAAAAAGATTTATTTATAAACAACCACAACAACAACTGTTTCATGGACCTTGACAACAAAAGAAAATAATACATAAGGCTTGATTATTTCTAAACAACATTGTCTTCTAGTTGGTCCGGTGCTCATCCCTGCGCTGGATTCGCATTAGCAATCTTTGGGCAATTTCTTCGGAAATGGCCCATCTCGTTACAGTTGAAACAAGGACCTCGTGGAAGACGAGCTTGAGCAGGATTTACTTGAGGTTGGTTTGGACCAGTTTGGTTCGGGGTAAAACGACAAGCATTTGCCAGGTGACCGAGTCGCCCACATGATGCACACAAACGACACTGTAGGTGAGCTAAGTGGTGTGCATTACATTTGTCGCATATCGGTGCAGTACCGGCATAAGGTTTCCTTGCAGGAGGCTGAGCTGGTTGGTGGCGGATGTTTTGGTTGGGTTGAGCAGCAATCGCAAAATTCTGCGAAGCCTTACGCTTCTTATTCTTGGACACCTCAGCATGTTCTTCCTTTGGTTCCACTTGAGCAGTCTTGTCGGATGGTCTTGGGTCGTCTTTTCGAAAAAGCTTCTTCTTCCTGATGTGGGATTCTGTTAGGGTGGCAGACAGTTCAATGGCTTGTCTGACAGTAGTAGGGTTACTGCCAGTAACAATATCCTGAACTAGGTCAGGAAGACCATCAGTATATTTCTCGATCGCCTTATCCACAGGAGTAACCATAGCGGGACACAACAGGCTCAATTCTTCAAAACGGTCAGTATAGGCTCGATGTTCACCACTGTCTTGCTTCAAATCATCAAACTCCCTCTCCAAAGCTCGCAATTCATGACGAGGACAGAACTCCCTCATCATAAGAGCTCTAAGCTCGGCCCAAGTCTGTGCTAGTGCAACTTCAGCACCCCGGTCTCTCATAATCCCGTTCCACCACGTAAGAGCCCTCTTCTGAAACACACTCGAAGAAAACTCGACCTTGCGATTTTCAGGACACTGAACGTGACGGAACGTATTCTCAATGCTCTCGAACCACTGTAGAAGCCCAGTTGCTCCCTCGGAACCACTAAACTTGAGCGGTTTGGCCGAGTTGAAACTTTTGAAGTTGCATGGAGCATTGTTGTTGTTGATGGCTTGTATTATTTGAGCACAAAGATTTGGGAAGGCAGCAGCCATTTGCTGCGCGATGATTTCCGCCAGCTCGGCAGGCGCCATCTGATTTTCGCGTCGAGGAGGCATTCTAAAAGAGGAACATGAAAGGAAACGAGTGAGAGGATTAGACGAAAAGAATGAGATGAAACAAATCTGATGAAAGCAAGGATAGTGGTCATTTTGTTTGTTACTACAAAGCAACAAACGACACACAGTGATTAGTCAAAGTAAATGGGTCAATATAATGTATCGCGAAGACATGCTCGCCTATAAGTGAACACTCATCCCAAGAATTCCCAGGTAAGCACAACTGGTCTCGCGTCTGATGAGATGTATACGAAGTGCTTGCCTAGACAGAAAACCCAGAATACAGGCATTCACCCTTCCAGTTTGCACGTGTTCACATTATTTAAAACCCAAAACCTTGACGAGATTTTGAAAATTCAAAGGGGTTCAAAATCTTATAACAGAGGGTTCAAAACCTTACAATAGAGGGTTCAAAACCTTGTAATAAATCATCCTAGAACAGATGATTAGTTTTCAAAGCGGTTTTGAAATTTATGTTCTTGTTGTGAAAGTCGCCTAAGGATAGGTGACGGTATTGTTTTATGACTAAACGCAAGTAAACTCGCGTTAGGGTCCTAAGAAAGTTATAGACTAGGTCAAAGCATTACTAATAACCTAATTCCCTATAACCATTGGCTCTGATACCATCTTTTCTGTCACACCCCGACCACGTGGAACATACAAAACGTGGCGGAAATATCGGGGAGTGTTGTAACAGAATTAATCGTTTCAAATCCATGGCAATTGAAGTTTCGTTTTATCGATTAAAAGTGTTACAATGCCTAATCAAACAAGGAAATACAACAAAATTTAACTAGTCTTGCATCTTTTATTGTCACTAAAGCCCAAGTCTGCCTATGTGTATCTTGATCATCTTATGCAACAGCTCCTGAAAAACACATGTGAAAATAGGTACGTCAGCATAAAAATGCCGGTGAGATACATAGGTTTTGTGAAAATAGGTTTCATGACTTCTGTTTAAGAAAATGTTTAGTCATGAACCTTGTAATTTGCTTTGTTTTGTAAATCATTTGAAAAACAATGAGTTCAGATGATATGTATAAATAAGTGAATAATGTATGGTTAAAAGAATAACCATTTTAAACTGAGTTTGTATAAGATAAGTTGTTTGTAAAACAATGTATTGTGAAAAGTATGTTATTTGTATAAAATGTTATATGTATCAAACTGAAATGATTCAAATAACGCTACGATATGTAATACCATACAAACACTTATATATAGGAAGTACCAGCGGCGTATCCACCATGCTTGTATCATATTACACACACATCGTTACTTAATCACTTAATCAAACCAAACCAAACAATGTAAAATGTCTATGTTTAAATCATTTGTCAAATGTATTGAATAATATGTCAAAGTATTCATGTCAAGATGTAAATCATGTCAAAATGTCTATGTCAAATATCCATGTCAAATGTCTATGTCAAATATCCATGTCAAATGTCTATGTCAAATATCCATGTATGGCAAGTGAAATGTCTCAACTAAACCATATGCACAACAACAAAGTATTGAAGTAAAACTTGGTTTAAATCAAAGTTATGTTTTGTGGAAAATACATGATCAATGTCAATCATGTTAAAATGTCTATGTCGAAATGTCATGTAAAACGATGTACTAAGTAGTGCACACAATGGCAATACATAGCATGAAATGTAATGAAATCATGTACTATAATGTACTAACGAACATAGCAGTATATGATGTGAAAACAGGAAAGCAGGAAAGTAACAAGTAGGCACATGTGTTCCACCCCAAAACAGTTTGGAAAACAGTAAAAGAGGGGTCTATGTACTCACCTGAGATTGCTCAGTAGTTCTGGAGTGACAACTAAACAATACTAGAGATCGCGGATATCAAACGGCACCTAGTATAGGTAACTATGTTAATAAACCGGACCTAGATCGGAAGATTGGGTAGCATTAGGGTTTGTAAACCAAACGAGTGTAGAGACTCGTGTCATTTGGTTTAACAAAGCCTACATACTAAATGAAACTTAACCTGAGTGATTTCGACCCATTACGACCCGTTTAGGTAGCTTATGCTACTTTAACGCGTCGTTCGCGTGAAACGCGTTCGGACCGCCTAACTAGCCCTATGACAGTGTTATATGCCTAAACATATTACATAATCAGTTATGTGACAAAGGTTTAGGTTACATATGCTTAATTACCAATTATACATGAAAAGGGTATTCTGGTAATTTACCTGAGGCATATAAACTACCTATCATACAACTACTTAAACGATGTGACCATAGGGTATAACCTCGGAAGGTTATTCCCTACCTACTATGGCCACCTAATGTGTTTGGTCGGATCCTAATGATCGACCAAACTGGGTCGGGTTCGAAGGTATAGGCGATTTATTAGATCGCCTACCCTACGACCCTAGACAACGTGGTAATCAGTAGGCATAGTCCCAAGGGACTATGACCATCGTGATTACAATCACGTTGCGAAGTTCTAACGAACTTCGCATTGACCATTACTGGTCAACGCTGAAAGTCAAACAAAGTTTGACTTTATGACTCGAAAAGCAGTAAAAATAAGGAAAAGAACGAAAGAATACTTACGAAGGGTCCCCGCTAGTGAATCGTGATCGAATAGTTCAGGTATGAAGCGAAGGCCTCAACTTAGAGCATTTGGATCAGATTTTAGTGGGTTTTTGTGTTGAGTATGGATGGGTATTTATAGTAAATGCACCACCGTTAGGATCGTTTATCGGGAAACGTGCCTTGATCTCACCCGTACAAGTGTCGGAAGCTTATGGTGGCTCATTTGGTCACTCACCTTAAGAGATCAACATGTGGCAAAGTGATTAGGAGTGGGTAACAGCTGGAAACAGGCTGTTTAAACATTGCACCTGGTCTGGAGACCCCATACGCATCGTATGGTATATATACCATACGCATCGTATGGGTGTACTTTGGCAGAATTACAGTTTTGGTCCCTGAACTGTATTTAGGCCATTTTTGACACGTTTAAGGCCCGTTAACCCCATTTCAAAGCTCTAAAATGAAGTTAAAGTATAGGGGACTTAAAATGTGTTCAAAAATATCTCGGATGTCGGTTCGTTTAGCCGTACAGTTGCGATGTTCGGTTAATTACGACGGAATGCGCATAAGCGCGAAAAACGATCCAAATGACGAAACGAATGGATTTTTCTTAAGGCGAACACTAAAATATAATGTAGTCATGCTTCCATAAATTTTTGGATGTCCGGATGTATTCAGAACGTAAGTTATGCGCGAAAATGCAAACTTGTGCACTTTTTGACACTTTTAGTCCCTGAATGACCCAAAAGTTTATTTTAGCATACCGAACACCTCAAAGCCTATTTCTAAGCTATGTAAAGGATATTTATGGTATGTTTAACTTATGGTCATGTTCCGGAAGGTCTGTTACAGTTCAAATTGGCATACTTTCGCAGTTTGTCAACTTTAGTCCCTGTAAGCGATTTAACTTTGATTTCACCACACCAAACCTTCCAAAACTTATATCTAAGTTATGTAAAGGTTATTTAAGGTATGTTAAACCTATTTCACTATTCCGGAGTGTTTGTTGCATTAAACTGGTTATATTTACGCATTAGTGCGCGTATAACCTTCCAGAAAGCGATTTAGAGTTTGAAATCGAACAAGAGTTGATATGTGCAAAAGATACACATATTTATACAAGTCCAAAGTATGAAATACAATATTTCATTGGTTTGGAATTTGTTTGATGGTTGAAATGCCACAGGTGTTACAGTCTCCCCTACTTTAGGAAATTTCGTCCCGAAATTTAGTTTTAGAGGAAACTTGTGGAGGCAGCTGTGACGGTTTTGCCTTCAGACAATCCATTGAGCCCTTAAGTAAAACTCTGGGCCATGTTAGGATTCTTAGCAAGGATGTCAACCCTCAAATTGAAGTCATTGTAGTAACAAAACATGGAGTTTTGAACTATAGACAGGAGAACAGTTCCCGTGAAGAATTATCAAAGGAAACTTGTGTGTGCTTGAAATCCGAATTGGGTAGTGTGAGAATAAATGACATTGGTCAAAGTCCAAGACTTCTCCCGTATCATTACTCTTGCCACTGATGGTCTTAACACATGACAAAACTCCCTGTGGTTCCTATGCACTGAACTCCATAATTATGTAGGCCTCCATAATTACGTAGTTCCTTGCACAGTCCGCACAGTTTATTTCATAATGCGTATGGGGAAAAATTAAACGAATAATCTCTTGAACTAGACCTCACGAGGGTCTATCTAACTACATAAACACATGATACATTTAACTAGATTGTCGAACCAATCTATTTAACTTAACTACTCAAGAGAATTATTTAACTACTACATCGACGTAGGATGTATTTAACTAGATTGTCGAACCAATCTATTCAACTAAACTACCCAAGAGGAATATTTAACTACTACACCGACGTAGGATGTATTTAACTACTACACCGACGTAGGTTGTATTTAACTAGATTGTCGAACCAATCTATTTAACTTAGATCGACGTAGGATCTCTTTAACTACTACACCGACGTAGGATGTATTTAACTAGATTGTCGAACCAATCTATTTAACTTAGATCGACGTAGGATCTCTTTAACTACTACACCGACGTAGGATGTATTTAACTTTAGATCGACGTAGGATCTCTTTAACTCAACTATCTAAGAGAAACATTTAACTACACCGACGTAGGATGTATTTAACTTTAGATCGACGGAGGATCTATTTAACTTTAGATCGACGTAGGATCTCTTTAATTTTTCAACACATGTTTCCCTTAAACTTTGGAATAGTACTTTATAATCCAAGGGACTTAACTACAACGTGGAAGTCCATTAAGGATTTAAGATAGTACCTTTTTGAATATCCTACTACGAATCCCTCATATGAAGGTATGAAAGATTCTACGAGGATTTGGATAACGAATATCCAGAGTATACAAAAACACAAAATGCATAAACACATAGTCACATAACCACAAAATTGTTTATCTAGATCTTTAATTTGTAAGTTTTGTTTTGTTAATTATGTACATGCATTTAAAGCACACTAGGAATCCATTTCATGGATTTCATTCGGTACTTTAAACATTAACCAGAATCCAACTATGAAGATGGAAAGATCTTCCAAAAATTCGATTTCGTTTTCAAGAAAACGTAATATTCGAATTAAGGAACACAAAAATTTGAAGATACGGAAATACCCTTAGGTACCCTATTAAGAATTTATAGTGGTACGTTGGGTATTCACACAGAGTTGTAACTTGCGCCTTGTACTTCGTTTCTTTGCAAGAGACGGGTACTAAGGATTTCCGTGGAAAACGCAAGAGATAATAAAATGGAGGAAATTTCGGGGTAGTCCGTTCTTCAAGGAATACGATTCCCTTGATTGTCGGTATTGTAGGGAATACGTTGTTTATACATGCCATCATATTTGTACATTGCAATGCAAAATAAAAAGATTTATTTATAAACAACCACAACAACAACTGTTTCATGGACCTTGACAACAAAAGAAAATAATACATAAGGCTTGATTATTTCTAAACAACATTGTCTTCTAGTTGGTCCGGTGCTCATCCCTGCGCTGGATTCGCATTAGCAATCTTTGGGCAATTTCTTCGGAAATGGCCCATCTCGTTACAGTTGAAACAAGGACCTCGTGGAAGACGAGCTTGAGCAGGATTTACTTGAGGTTGGTTTGGACCAGTTTGGTTCGGGGTAAAACGACAAGCATTTGCCAGGTGACCGAGTCGCCCACATGATGCACACAAACGACACTGTAGGTGAGCTAAGTGGTGTGCATTACATTTGTCGCATATCGGTGCAGTACCGGCATAAGGTTTCCTTGCAGGAGGCTGAGCTGGTTGGTGGCGGATGTTTTGGTTGGGTTGAGCAGCAATCGCAAAATTCTGCGAAGCCTTACGCTTCTTATTCTTGGACACCTCAGCATGTTCTTCCTTTGGTTCCACTTGAGCAGTCTTGTCGGATGGTCTTGGGTCGTCTTTTCGAAAAAGCTTCTTCTTCCTGATGTGGGATTCTGTTAGGGTGGCAGACAGTTCAATGGCTTGTCTGACAGTAGTAGGGTTACTGCCAGTAACAATATCCTGAACTAGGTCAGGAAGACCATCAGTATATTTCTCGATCGCCTTATCCACAGGAGTAACCATAGCGGGACACAACAGGCTCAATTCTTCAAAACGGTCAGTATAGGCTCGATGTTCACCACTGTCTTGCTTCAAATCATCAAACTCCCTCTCCAAAGCTCGCAATTCATGACGAGGACAGAACTCCCTCATCATAAGAGCTCTAAGCTCGGCCCAAGTCTGTGCTAGTGCAACTTCAGCACCCCGGTCTCTCATAATCCCGTTCCACCACGTAAGAGCCCTCTTCTGAAACACACTCGAAGAAAACTCGACCTTGCGATTTTCAGGACACTGAACGTGACGGAACGTATTCTCAATGCTCTCGAACCACTGTAGAAGCCCAGTTGCTCCCTCGGAACCACTAAACTTGAGCGGTTTGGCCGAGTTGAAACTTTTGAAGTTGCATGGAGCATTGTTGTTGTTGATGGCTTGTATTATTTGAGCACAAAGATTTGGGAAGGCAGCAGCCATTTGCTGCGCGATGATTTCCGCCAGCTCGGCAGGCGCCATCTGATTTTCGCGTCGAGGAGGCATTCTAAAAGAGGAACATGAAAGGAAACGAGTGAGAGGATTAGACGAAAAGAATGAGATGAAACAAATCTGATGAAAGCAAGGATAGTGGTCATTTTGTTTGTTACTACAAAGCAACAAACGACACACAGTGATTAGTCAAAGTAAATGGGTCAATATAATGTATCGCGAAGACATGCTCGCCTATAAGTGAACACTCATCCCAAGAATTCCCAGGTAAGCACAACTGGTCTCGCGTCTGATGAGATGTATACGAAGTGCTTGCCTAGACAGAAAACCCAGAATACAGGCATTCACCCTTCCAGTTTGCACGTGTTCACATTATTTAAAACCCAAAACCTTGACGAGATTTTGAAAATTCAAAGGGGTTCAAAATCTTATAACAGAGGGTTCAAAACCTTACAATAGAGGGTTCAAAACCTTGTAATAAATCATCCTAGAACAGATGATTAGTTTTCAAAGCGGTTTTGAAATTTATGTTCTTGTTGTGAAAGTCGCCTAAGGATAGGTGACGGTATTGTTTTATGACTAAACGCAAGTAAACTCGCGTTAGGGTCCTAAGAAAGTTATAGACTAGGTCAAAGCATTACTAATAACCTAATTCCCTATAACCATTGGCTCTGATACCATCTTTTCTGTCACACCCCGACCACGTGGAACATACAAAACGTGGCGGAAATATCGGGGAGTGTTGTAACAGAATTAATCGTTTCAAATCCATGGCAATTGAAGTTTCGTTTTATCGATTAAAAGTGTTACAATGCCTAATCAAACAAGGAAATACAACAAAATTTAACTAGTCTTGCATCTTTTATTGTCACTAAAGCCCAAGTCTGCCTATGTGTATCTTGATCATCTTATGCAACAGCTCCTGAAAAACACATGTGAAAATAGGTACGTCAGCATAAAAATGCCGGTGAGATACATAGGTTTTGTGAAAATAGGTTTCATGACTTCTGTTTAAGAAAATGTTTAGTCATGAACCTTGTAATTTGCTTTGTTTTGTAAATCATTTGAAAAACAATGAGTTCAGATGATATGTATAAATAAGTGAATAATGTATGGTTAAAAGAATAACCATTTTAAACTGAGTTTGTATAAGATAAGTTGTTTGTAAAACAATGTATTGTGAAAAGTATGTTATTTGTATAAAATGTTATATGTATCAAACTGAAATGATTCAAATAACGCTACGATATGTAATACCATACAAACACTTATATATAGGAAGTACCAGCGGCGTATCCACCATGCTTGTATCATATTACACACACATCGTTACTTAATCACTTAATCAAACCAAACCAAACAATGTAAAATGTCTATGTTTAAATCATTTGTCAAATGTATTGAATAATATGTCAAAGTATTCATGTCAAGATGTAAATCATGTCAAAATGTCTATGTCAAATATCCATGTCAAATGTCTATGTCAAATATCCATGTCAAATGTCTATGTCAAATATCCATGTATGGCAAGTGAAATGTCTCAACTAAACCATATGCACAACAACAAAGTATTGAAGTAAAACTTGGTTTAAATCAAAGTTATGTTTTGTGGAAAATACATGATCAATGTCAATCATGTTAAAATGTCTATGTCGAAATGTCATGTAAAACGATGTACTAAGTAGTGCACACAATGGCAATACATAGCATGAAATGTAATGAAATCATGTACTATAATGTACTAACGAACATAGCAGTATATGATGTGAAAACAGGAAAGCAGGAAAGTAACAAGTAGGCACATGTGTTCCACCCCAAAACAGTTTGGAAAACAGTAAAAGAGGGGTCTATGTACTCACCTGAGATTGCTCAGTAGTTCTGGAGTGACAACTAAACAATACTAGAGATCGCGGATATCAAACGGCACCTAGTATAGGTAACTATGTTAATAAACCGGACCTAGATCGGAAGATTGGGTAGCATTAGGGTTTGTAAACCAAACGAGTGTAGAGACTCGTGTCATTTGGTTTAACAAAGCCTACATACTAAATGAAACTTAACCTGAGTGATTTCGACCCATTACGACCCGTTTAGGTAGCTTATGCTACTTTAACGCGTCGTTCGCGTGAAACGCGTTCGGACCGCCTAACTAGCCCTATGACAGTGTTATATGCCTAAACATATTACATAATCAGTTATGTGACAAAGGTTTAGGTTACATATGCTTAATTACCAATTATACATGAAAAGGGTATTCTGGTAATTTACCTGAGGCATATAAACTACCTATCATACAACTACTTAAACGATGTGACCATAGGGTATAACCTCGGAAGGTTATTCCCTACCTACTATGGCCACCTAATGTGTTTGGTCGGATCCTAATGATCGACCAAACTGGGTCGGGTTCGAAGGTATAGGCGATTTATTAGATCGCCTACCCTACGACCCTAGACAACGTGGTAATCAGTAGGCATAGTCCCAAGGGACTATGACCATCGTGATTACAATCACGTTGCGAAGTTCTAACGAACTTCGCATTGACCATTACTGGTCAACGCTGAAAGTCAAACAAAGTTTGACTTTATGACTCGAAAAGCAGTAAAAATAAGGAAAAGAACGAAAGAATACTTACGAAGGGTCCCCGCTAGTGAATCGTGATCGAATAGTTCAGGTATGAAGCGAAGGCCTCAACTTAGAGCATTTGGATCAGATTTTAGTGGGTTTTTGTGTTGAGTATGGATGGGTATTTATAGTAAATGCACCACCGTTAGGATCGTTTATCGGGAAACGTGCCTTGATCTCACCCGTACAAGTGTCGGAAGCTTATGGTGGCTCATTTGGTCACTCACCTTAAGAGATCAACATGTGGCAAAGTGATTAGGAGTGGGTAACAGCTGGAAACAGGCTGTTTAAACATTGCACCTGGTCTGGAGACCCCATACGCATCGTATGGTATATATACCATACGCATCGTATGGGTGTACTTTGGCAGAATTACAGTTTTGGTCCCTGAACTGTATTTAGGCCATTTTTGACACGTTTAAGGCCCGTTAACCCCATTTCAAAGCTCTAAAATGAAGTTAAAGTATAGGGGACTTAAAATGTGTTCAAAAATATCTCGGATGTCGGTTCGTTTAGCCGTACAGTTGCGATGTTCGGTTAATTACGACGGAATGCGCATAAGCGCGAAAAACGATCCAAATGACGAAACGAATGGATTTTTCTTAAGGCGAACACTAAAATATAATGTAGTCATGCTTCCATAAATTTTTGGATGTCCGGATGTATTCAGAACGTAAGTTATGCGCGAAAATGCAAACTTGTGCACTTTTTGACACTTTTAGTCCCTGAATGACCCAAAAGTTTATTTTAGCATACCGAACACCTCAAAGCCTATTTCTAAGCTATGTAAAGGATATTTATGGTATGTTTAACTTATGGTCATGTTCCGGAAGGTCTGTTACAGTTCAAATTGGCATACTTTCGCAGTTTGTCAACTTTAGTCCCTGTAAGCGATTTAACTTTGATTTCACCACACCAAACCTTCCAAAACTTATATCTAAGTTATGTAAAGGTTATTTAAGGTATGTTAAACCTATTTCACTATTCCGGAGTGTTTGTTGCATTAAACTGGTTATATTTACGCATTAGTGCGCGTATAACCTTCCAGAAAGCGATTTAGAGTTTGAAATCGAACAAGAGTTGATATGTGCAAAAGATACACATATTTATACAAGTCCAAAGTATGAAATACAATATTTCATTGGTTTGGAATTTGTTTGATGGTTGAAATGCCACAGGTGTTACAGTCTCCCCTACTTTAGGAAATTTCGTCCCGAAATTTAGTTTTAGAGGAAACTTGTGGAGGCAGCTGTGACGGTTTTGCCTTCAGACAATCCATTGAGCCCTTAAGTAAAACTCTGGGCCATGTTAGGATTCTTAGCAAGGATGTCAACCCTCAAATTGAAGTCATTGTAGTAACAAAACATGGAGTTTTGAACTATAGACAGGAGAACAGTTCCCGTGAAGAATTATCAAAGGAAACTTGTGTGTGCTTGAAATCCGAATTGGGTAGTGTGAGAATAAATGACATTGGTCAAAGTCCAAGACTTCTCCCGTATCATTACTCTTGCCACTGATGGTCTTAACACATGACAAAACTCCCTGTGGTTCCTATGCACTGAACTCCATAATTATGTAGGCCTCCATAATTACGTAGTTCCTTGCACAGTCCGCACAGTTTATTTCATAATGCGTATGGGGAAAAATTAAACGAATAATCTCTTGAACTAGACCTCACGAGGGTCTATCTAACTACATAAACACATGATACATTTAACTAGATTGTCGAACCAATCTATTTAACTTAACTACTCAAGAGAATTATTTAACTACTACATCGACGTAGGATGTATTTAACTAGATTGTCGAACCAATCTATTCAACTAAACTACCCAAGAGGAATATTTAACTACTACACCGACGTAGGATGTATTTAACTACTACACCGACGTAGGTTGTATTTAACTAGATTGTCGAACCAATCTATTTAACTTAGATCGACGTAGGATCTCTTTAACTACTACACCGACGTAGGATGTATTTAACTAGATTGTCGAACCAATCTATTTAACTTAGATCGACGTAGGATCTCTTTAACTACTACACCGACGTAGGATGTATTTAACTTTAGATCGACGTAGGATCTCTTTAACTCAACTATCTAAGAGAAACATTTAACTACACCGACGTAGGATGTATTTAACTTTAGATCGACGGAGGATTAAAACCTTCGTGATTACGATGACGTTGCAAAGTTCAATTGAACTTTGACTTGACAAAAAATGGTCAGAACCGAAAGTCAAACAGAAAGTCAAACTGTTTGACTTTTAGCTCATAATAGCCAAAATAATGAAAGAACTAAGGAAAGTACCTACTTGTGTTGAAGAACACTACGTTAGCGTGTCGAGACTTTAAACGGGAGATCAGATAGAATGAGGTTTATAAACCAAACAAGAGAAGAACCTCGTGTAATTGGTTCATTAGACCCCACATTCTGATTTGGAAGAGTTTCTAAGTGCTTTGACCCGTTGTGCCTCGTTAAAGGGGTTTATGCCACTTTAACGGGTCGTAAGCGTATTATGAGTTCAGATGGTTGAATAAGTCCTATGACGAGTCTAATATATCAAAACAAGTTTGATTATGTTGCAACATCAGTTTAGATGTCAAAACATTGGTCTTATATGCTTAAAACCATTTTATGCGCCAAAAGGGCATTTTCGGAAAGTTAAAAGTACATAAAATCGACTCGTCATATAACTAACCAAACGACATGACCATAAGGTATAACCTCAGAGGGTTATTCCCTATATTACTATGGTCATAAAATGCGCTTGGTCGAATTCTAAGATTGACCAAACGGGTCAGATTCGAAAGTCAAAGCGGTAGTCAAGCCACTTGACTTACGACTAAATAAAAAGCACTAAACTAGAAATGACGAGTTAGACATGTTTGAACATGTCTAATAATTTTATAAAACTGATTTGGTGTCTAAACTTTTAAGTTTTAAAACCTGAAAACGTTTTCGTCGTAAAATGCACTTTTGTGCATTTTTTACTTTTAATTCATAAAACTTTGACTCGTCACTTCGCCTACTAAACGTGGTAATCAGAAGGTGCAATCGCAGGGGATTAAAACCTTCGTGATTACGATGACGTTGCAAAGTTCAATTGAACTTTGACTTGACAAAAAATGGTCAGAACCGAAAGTCTAACAGAAAGTCAAACTGTTTGACTTTTAGCTCATAATAGCCAAAATAATGAAAGAACTAAGGAAAATACCTACTTGTGTTGAAGAACACTACGTTAGCGTGTCGAGACTTTAAACGGGAGATCAGATAGAATGAGGTTTATAAACCAAACAAGAGAAGAACCTCGTGTAATTGGTTCATTAGACCCCACATTCTGATTTGGAAGAGTTTCTAAGTGCTTTGACCCGTTGTGCCTCGTTAAAGGGGTTTATGCCACTTTAACGGGTCGTAAGCGTATTATGAGTTCAGATGGTTGAATAAGTCCTATGACGAGTCTAATATATCAAAACAAGTTTGATTATGTTGCAACATCAGTTTAGATGTCAAAACATTGGTCTTATATGCTTAAAACCATTTTATGCGCCAAAAGGGCATTTTCGGAAAGTTAAAAGTACATAAAATCAACTCGTCATATAACTAACCAAACGACATGACCATAAGGTATAACCTCAGAGGGTTATTCCCTATATTACTATGGTCATAAAATGCGCTTGGTCGAATCCTAAGATTGACCAAATGGGTCAGATTTGAAAGTCAAAGCGGTAGTCAAACCACTTGACTTACGACTAAATAAAAAGCACTAAACTAGAAATGACGAGTTAGACATGTTTGAACATGTCTAATAATTTTATAAAAATGATTTGGTGTCAAAACTTTTAAGTTTTAAAACCTGAAAACGTTTTCGTCGTAAAATGCACTTTTGTGCATTTTTTACTTTTAATTCATAAAACTTTGACTCGTCACTTCGCCTACTAAACGTGGTAATCAGAAGGTGCAATCGCAAGGGATTAAAACCTTCGTGATTACGATGACGTTGCAAAGTTCAATTGAACTTTGACTTGACCAAAAATGGTCAGAACCGAAAGTCAAACAGAAAGTCAAACTGTTTGACTTTTAGCTCATAATAGCCAAAATAATGAAAGAACTAAGGAAAGTACCTACTTGTGTTGAAGAACACTACGTTAGCGTGTCGAGACTTTAAACGGGAGATCAGATAGAATGAGGTTTATAAACCAAACAAGAGAAGAACCTCGTGTAATTGGTTCATTAGACCCCACATTCTGATTTGGAAGAGTTTCTAAGTGCTTTGACTCCTTTTGCCTCGTTAAAGTGGTTTATGCCACTTTAACGGGTCGTAAGCGTATTATGAGTTCAGATTGTTGAATAAGTCCTATGACGAGTCTAATATATCAAAACAAGTTTGATTATGTTGCAACATCAGTTTAGATGTCAAAACATTGGTCTTATTTGCTTAAAACCATTTTATGCGCCAAAATGGCATTTTCGGAAAGTTAAAAGTACATAAAATCGACTCGTCATATAACTAACCAAACGACATGACCATAAGGTATAACCTCAGAGGGTTATTCCCTATATTACTATGGTCATAAAATGCGCTTGGTCGAATCCTAAGATTGACCAAACGGGTCAGATTCGAAAGTCAAAGCGGTAGTCAAACCACTTGACTTACGACTAAATAAAAAGCACTAAACTAGAAATGACGAGTTAGACATGTTTGAACATGTCTAATAATTTTATAAAACTGATTTGGTGTCATAACTTTTAAGTTTTAAAACCTGAAAACGTTTTCGTCGTAAAATGCACTTTTGTGCATTTTTTACTTTTAATTCATAAAACTTTACCTCGTCACTTCGCCTACTAAACGTGGTAATCAGAAGGTGCAATCGCAAGGGATTAAAACCTTCGTGATTACGATGACGTTGCAAAGTTCAATTGAACTTTGACTTGACCAAAAATGGTCAGAACTGAAAGTCAAACAGAAAGTCAAACTGTTTGACTTTTAGCTCATAATAGCCAAAATAATGAAAGAACTAAGGAAAGTACCTACTTGTGTTGAAGAACACTACGTTAGCGTGTCGAGACTTTAAACGGGAGATCAGATAGAATGAGGTTTATAAACCAAACAAGAGAAGAACCTCGTGTAATTGGTTCATTAGACCCCACATTCTGATTTGGAAGAGTTTCTAAGTGCTTTGACCCGTTATGCCTCGTTAAAGAGGTTTATGCCACTTTAACGGGTAGTAAGCGTATTATGAGTTCAGATGGTTGAATAAGTCCTATGACGAGTCTAATATAGTAATATGTCAAAACAAGTTTGATTATGTTGCAACATCAGTTTAGATGTCAAAACATTGGTCTTATATGCTTAAAACCATTTTATGCGCCAAAAGGGCATTTTCGAAAAGTTAAAAGTACATAAAATCGACTCGTCATATAACTAACCAAACGACATGACCATAAGGTATAACCTCAGAGGGTTATTCCCTATATTACTATGGTTATAAAATGCGCTTGGTCGAATCCTAAGATTTACCAAACGGGTCAGATTCGAAAGTCAAAGCGGTAGTCAAACCACTTGACTTACGACTAAATAAAAAGCACTAAACTAGAAATGACGAGTTAGACATGTTTGAACATGTCTAATAATTTTATAAAACTGATTTGGTGTCAAAACTTCTAAGTATTAAAACCTGAAAACGTTTTCGTCGTAAAATGCACTTTTGTGCATTTTTTACTTTTAATTCATAAAACTTTGACTCGTCACTTTGCCTACTAAACGTGGTAATCAGAAGGTGCAATCGCAAGGGATTAAAACCTTCGTGATTACGATGACGTTGCAAAGTTCAATTGAACTTTGACTTGACCAAAAATGGTCAGAACCGAAAGTCAAACAGAAAGTCAAACTGTTTGACTTTTAGCTCATAATAGCCAAAATAATGAAAGAACTAAGGAAAGTACCTACTTGTGTTGAAGAACACTACGTTAGCGTGTCGAGACTTTAAACGGGAGATCAGATAGAATGAGGTTTATAAACCAAACAAGAGAAGAACCTCGTGTAATTGGTTCATTAGACCCCACATTCTGATTTGGAAGAGTTTCTAAGTGCTTTGACCCGTTATGCCTCGTTAAAGTGGTTTATGCCACTTTAACGGGTCGTAAGCGTATTATGAGTTCAGATGGTTGAATAAGTCCTATGACGAGTCTAATATATCAAAACAAGTTTGATTATGTTGCAACATCAGTTTAGATGTCAAAACATTGGTCTTATATGCTTAAAACCATTTTATGCGCCAAAAGGGCATTTTCGGAAAGTTAAAAGTACATAAAATCAACTCGTCATATAACTAACCAAACGACATGACCATAAGGTATAACCTCAGAGGGTTATTCCCTATATTACTATGGTTATAAAATGCGCTTGGTCGAAACCTAAGATTGACCAAACGGGTCAGATTCGAAAGTCAAAGCGGTAGTCAAACCACTTGACTTACGACTAAATAAAAAGCACTAAACTAGAAATGACGAGTTAGACATGTTTGAACATGTCTAATAATTTTATAAAACTGATTTGGTGTCAAAACTTTTAAGTTTTAAAACCTGAAAACGTTTTCGTCGTAAAATGCACTTTTGTGCATTTTTTACTTTTAATTCATAAAACTTTGACTCGTCACTTTGCCTACTAAACGTGGTAATCAGAAGGTGCAATCGCAAGGGATTAAAACCTTCGTGATTACGATGACGTTGCAAAGTTCAATTGAACTTTGACTTGACCAAAAATGGTCAGAACCGAAAGTCAAACAGAAAGTCAAACTGTTTGACTTTTAGCTCATAATAGCCAAAATAATGAAAGAACTAAGGAAAGTACCTACTTGTGTTGAAGAACACTACGTTAGCGTGTCGAGACTTTAAACGGGAGATCAGATAGAATGAGGTTTATAAACCAAACAAGAGAAGAACCTCGTGTAATTGGTTCATTAGACCCCACATTCTGATTTGGAAGAGTTTCTAAGTGCTTTGACCCGTTATGCCTCGTTAAAGTGGTTTATGCCACTTTAACGGGTCGTAAGCGTATTATGAGTTCAGATGGTTGAATAAGTCCTATGACGAGTCTAATATATCAAAACAAGTTTGATTATGTTGCAACATCAGTTTAGATGTCAAAACATTGGTCTTATATG
This sequence comes from Helianthus tuberosus, assembly GCA_030545235.1. NCBI lineage: Eukaryota > Viridiplantae > Streptophyta > Magnoliopsida > Asterales > Asteraceae > Helianthus > Helianthus tuberosus. Next base: position 100,840,363 of record CM060412.1, on the reverse strand, counting down.
CTTAAAACCATTTTATGCGCCAAAAGGGCATTTTCGGAAAGTTAAAAGTACATAAAATCAACTCGTCATATAACTAACCAAACGACATGACCATAAGGTATAACCTCAGAGGGTTATTCCCTATATTACTATGGTCATAAAATGCGCTTGGTCGAATCCTAAGATTGACCAAACGGGTCAGATTCGAAAGTCAAAGCGGTAGTCAAACCACTTGACTTACGACTAAATAAAAAGCACTAAACTAGAAATGACGAGTTAGACATGTTTGAACATGTCTAATAATTTTATAAAAATGATTTGGTGTCAAAACTTTTAAGTTTTAAAACCTGAAAACGTTTTCGTCGTAAAATGCACTTTTGTGCATTTTTTACTTTTAATTCATAAAACTTTGACTCGTCACTTCGCCTACTAAACGTGGTAATCAGAAGGTGCAATCGCAAGGGATTAAAACCTTCGTGATTACGATGACGTTGCAAAGTTCAATTGAACTTTGACTTGACCAAAAATGGTCAGAACCGAAAGTCAAACAGAAAGTCAAACTGTTTGACTTTTAGCTCATAATAGCCAAAATAATGAAAGAACTAAGGAAAGTACCTACTTGTGTTGAAGAACACTACGTTAGCGTGTCGAGACTTTAAACGGGAGATCAGATAGAATGAGGTTTATAAACCAAACAAGAGAAGAACCTCGTGTAATTGGTTCATTAGACCCCACATTCTGATTTGGAAGAGTTTCTAAGTGCTTTGACCCGTTATGCCTCGTTAAAGTGGTTTATGCCACTTTAACGGGTCGTAAGCGTATTATGAGTTCAGATGGTTGAATAAGTCCTATGACGAGTCTAATATATCAAAACAAGTTTGATTATGTTGCAACATCAGTTTAGATGTCAAAACATTGGTCTTATATGCTTAAAACCATTTTATGCGCCAAAAGGGCATTTTCGGAAAGTTAAAAGTACATAAAATCAACTCGTCATATAACTAACCAAACGACATGACCATAAGGTATAACCTCAGAGGGTTATTCCCTATATTACTATGGTCATAAAATGCGCTTGGTCGAATCCTAAGATTGACCAAATGGGTCAGATTTGAAAGTCAAAGCGGTAGTCAAACCACTTGACTTACGACTAAATAAAAAGCACTAAAATAGAAATGACGAGTTAGACATGTTTGAACATGTCTAATAATTTTATAAAAATGATTTGGTGTCAAAACTTTTAAGTTTTAAAACCTGAAAACGTTTTCGTCGTAAAATGCACTTTTGTGCATTTTTTACTTTTAATTCATAAAACTTTGACTCGTCACTTCGCCTACTAAACGTGGTAATCAGAAGGTGCAATCGCAAGGGATTAAAACCTTCGTGATTACGATGACGTTGCAAAGTTCAATTGAACTTTGACTTGACCAAAAATGGTCAGAACCGAAAGTCAAACAGAAAGTCAAACTGTTTGACTTTTAGCTCATAATAGCCAAAATAATGAAAGAACTAAGGAAAGTACCTACTTGTGTTGAAGAACACTACGTTAGCGTGTCGAGACTTTAAACGGGAGATCAGATAGAATGAGGTTTATAAACCAAACAAGAGAAGAACCTCGTGTAATTGGTTCATTAGACCCCACATTCTGATTTGGAAGAGTTTCTAAGTGTTTTGACCCGTTATGCCTCGTTAAAGTGGTTTATGCCACTTTAACGGGTCGTAAGCGTATTATGAGTTCAGATGGTTGAATAAGTCCTATGACGAGTCTAATATGTCAAAACAAGTTTGATTATGTTGCAACATCAGTTTAGATGTCAAAACATTGGTCTTATATGCTTAAAACCATTTTATGCGCCAAAAGGACATTTTCGGATAGTTAAAAGTACATAAAATCGACTCGTCATATAACTAACCAAACGACATGACCATAAGGTATAACCTCAGAGGGTTATTCCCTATATTACTATGGTCATAAAATGCGCTTGGTCGAATCCTAAGATTTACCAAACGGGTCAGATTCGAAAGTCAAAGCGGTAGTCAAACCACTTGACTTACGACTAAATAAAAAGCACTAAACTAGAAATGACGAGTTAGACATGTTTGAACATGTCTAATAATTTTATAAAACTGATTTGGTGTCGAAACTTCTAAGTTTTAAAACCTGAAAACGTTTTCGTCGTAAAATGCACTTTTGTGCATTTTTTACTTTTAATTCATAAAACTTTGACTCGTCACTTCGCCTACTACACATGGTAATCAGAAGGTGCAATCGCAAGGGATTAATACCTTCGTGATTACGATGACGTTGCAAAGTTCAATTGAACTTTGACTTGACCAAAAATGGTCCGAACCGAAAGTCAAACAGAAAGTCAAACTGTTTGACTTTTAGCTCATAATAGCCAAAATAATGAAAGAACTAAGGAAAGCACCTACTTGTGTTGAAGAACACTTTCAGAACTTTAGATAGGAGGCTTCCAATCAGCTGGAAACAAGCTCCAAGATAGAGGGAAAGAATTTTTTGAAATGAGCAAGTTGAAATGAGAACCCTCTATATATAGGGAAGAAAAGGAACCAAAAAGAAATAACTAATTACATGCGTGTACACCTATCATTGCATGCAAGGACATCTATAATTACATGCAAGGACTCTTAATTGCATGTAGGCACCTCTAGTTAACAACTAGGTCCTTCAACTATTTACAACTAACACTCCTCAAGTTGGAGCATAGATGTAAATCATGCCCAACTTGTTACATATGAAGTCTAATTATGCGTTCCGGCTTCATTTTGTGAAGATATCGTCTAGTTGGAATTCCGTCCTAACATGAATTGGCTGAATCGATGGAGGATCCTTTTGAGTATCGACTATCGTTATATATATAGTGTGAGGTTCATTAGGGAACACTAAAGAAGTGGGGAACCGGGGAACACTCTTAAAGATTTAACTTAACATGTCAAAAATCAATTTTTTTAAATTTTTTTCGGCGCTTTTCCTTATAAATACTTGTAGAAGCAATTTTAATAAAAAAAATCAAAAAACGAAAAATATAAAAAACAGTTAAAAAAGGCTTAAATTTTTTTGTTTTTACAAAAAACGATTTTTTTATTGGAATAGTTTCTACCCATTTTTATAAGCAAATGCGCTGAATTTTTTTTAAAAAAATTGATTTTTAACATGTGAAGTTAATTTTATAAGATATATTTTTTAACTGTTTTTTAAACATTTTTTAATATTTTTTAGTTTTTTAATTTTTTATTAAAAATATTTCTACATGTATTTATAAGGAAAAACGCCAAAAGAAATTAGAAAAAGTTGATTTTTAACATGTTAAGTTGAATTTTTAAGAGTGTTCCCCGGTTCCCCACTATTTTATTGTTCCCCAATGAACCCTCCCCTATATATATATATATATATATATATGGGGGGGGGGAATTGGCCTCTAATAATCCCACCTAGACCTTATTGGCCACTAATAATCCCACCTCAGAATATTCCTCCCACTAGTCCCACCTTTCATTTATTTTTCCTACAATGGTCCCCCGTTAAAAAAACTTAACGGAGTTAAGCTTTTTTCCAAATTACAAATAGATTTTTTAGGGCTTTTGATCAGAACGACGATACGAGTCCATTGATGTAAAACTTGCCTCGAAATGGTGCTCCAAGTGACTTGATTTTGGTTAACTGGAAATTTAAACACCCGAATTGAAGCGCCGTTTTCATCTTTTGGAGCACCGTTTCGAGGCAAGTTTTACATCAATGGACTCGAATTGCCGTTCTAATCAAAAGCCCTAAAAAATCTGTTTGTAATTTGGAAAAAAGCTTAACTCCGTTAAGTTTTTTTAACGGGGGACCATTGTAGGAAAAATAGGTGAAAGGTGGGACTGGTGGGGGGAATATTCTGAGGTGGGATTATTAATGGCCAATAGGGTTTAGGTGGGATTATTACAGGCCAATTTCCCTATATATATAGGGGCGGGTTATCTTGAGAACGCTAAATATTGCGAGAACTGTGAGAACGAATGAAAAAACCAATTTTTTTTAATACAAACCTCATTGTAATAAAAAATACATCATCAAAAAAGAATTTACAACATCAAAAAATTCATTTCTCCTCTCAAAATCACTCTTACTAGATTTTTTACACGTGTGTAAATATAACAAATTTACACATGTGTAAATGGCAAACTTACACATGTGTAAATTTTCTTTATTTACGAATTCACGAAAATTTAAACGTGTAAATTTAATTTCTAACATTGTATTCGAATACTAATGATAAGTGTAAAAAGAAATTTTGAATTTGAATTGTTTTTGACCAAGTTCTCGTGGTTTTTTTCATTTGTTCTCACGGTTCTCGCGATATTTAGCGTTCTCAATTTCTCATTTAAACCCTCCCCTCGCAATAAAGGGTGGTTCCTAACGGATCATTCTCCTATATATATATATATAGTGAAAGTGTAAAATACAATGTCCCTTAACGTACAACACGTACGATATAGTGAAATCGCATATTATAAAATACCATGGATGAAATCGCATGTGATAATTTTGATGAAATCGCATGTTGGTTTTTATTAACAATTTCGCATGTGATAATTTTGATGAAATCGCATGTTGGTTTTTTGTAACAATTTCGCATGTGGTAATTTTGATGAAATCGCATGTTAAAAAACCAACATGCGAATTCAATGTGGGATGAAGATCTGACGGCTGAGATGATCGCGTACGTAATGTAGGATAAGGGCTCTTGTACGTTAACCTAACCCTATATATATATATATATATATATATAGGAGAAGGATCCGTTAGGAACCACCCTTTATTGCGAGAACCGCGAGAACTAATGTGAACACAACAAAAAATACTTAAAAATAGCTAAAAAACACACAAATTTTTTTTAATATTTTTTTTACATAAAATTCGTTGTATTTCGTTATTAAGAAAGAAAAAAAGTGTACGGAGAGAACAAAAGTATATAAAGCAAATAATACTGAATATTAATAATTCAAATAACGATTCCAGCTTGCTTCCCATGTAAAGGCCGATTGGTCTTAACCTGGGTTTTCGACTGGGCCAGAGCTGCTGTAATCCGGGTCACGAACTGGGCTGCCACTTGGGCCGGCCCTAACTGCATCATTATGTTTCCTATTAAGTTGGCATTTGCATGATTTGCAAACTGTTGTTTATGAGCCAGGTATTATTCAACAACACAATATTCCACAACATTCAGTATGGTTGTCTCTCTTCTACCCGTGAACAGGTTCATTCATTTGCAATATGCTGTTTATAAAAATACAAGTTAATGGCTTCTTTTGACTAATCAATAGACTTCTTCTAGGTATATGATGCTGCCCGAAAAGCAGCAATTCATGACACCATCATGAAATTCCCTGATAAATATTCCACACTTGTTGGAGAGCGAGGCCTTAAGGTAAGTACTTTAGAATATAATAATTTTGTTTATTTTGCCTTTATTTGTATGTCAAAGTACAGATATACCCCATTATCGAAATTGCCACAAGTTCTTCATAAATTCAATTGACAGGGGAGGGTAACATATAAATCATGTCTTTTAGATTGTTCTTGTTCTCTTTATGTGCAATATAGTTGAGATATAATTTTACAAGTCAATCGGTTTTACACAAACTTATACTAGTTTTCCTAATTTTTGTACTCATTGAAGCTTAGCGGTGGAGAAAAACAACGAGTTGCATTAGCTCGTGCGTTCTTGAAAGCACCGGCAATTTTGTAAGTTGATTGTCTTATCAATAGCTCGTGCATTCTTGAAAGCACCGGCAATTTTGCATTAGCTCGTGCATTCTCTTAAGCGTATGTCATGCATTAGTTTTTTAAAAAAAGGCTTGAATTTTAGATAATATATTACAGCAACTTGTTTCAGGTTGTGTGATGAAGCAACAAGTGCTCTAGATAGCGCAACAGAAGCAGAGATATTAAGTGCACTAAGGGCACTTGCCAATAACAGAACATCTGTCTTTATTGCTCATAGACTTACAACTGCAATGCAGTGTGATGAGGCAAGTCCTTTTTTTTCTCAAAATATTCTCCAGTTGATAACCGTTCCATAACCAAAAGTTTCAGTTATTGAAAATGCATACTCGATCGGTTCATTTAGGTTCCTTTTCGGTTGGATATACAAAATGCTTTGGTAAACTGATAACCATTGGGCTTCATTTTTGAATTTGTCTTGCATGGGCAGGGTTAATATAGATTTGGGTTTTTCAAAAATAAAAGATATTAATAAGTTATATATATATTTAGACCTGAAATTTTGGACTTTACTCCTCCACTTAAAAGATTTTTAACCATCAAATATTTGAATTGGTTAACAAAACTGAGCACAAAACCATCAAATATTTGGTTGGCTCTGTTAGTTTAACTACGGTTGGATTATTTGGTTTTTTTGCTTTCTCCTACCTAATGATACTACATGATAGGCTTGGCCTTTGGACTTGTTGACTATGAGCGAGCCGATTTTGGTTATGTTTTAAGCTAAAGAAATAGCAAAGGAAAAAAAAGGAAGAGTTAAATGCCCGGATAGTCCCTGTGGTTTGGCCTTTTTTCACTTTTAGTCCCTAACTTTCTAAAATTACAGCATAGTCTCAAACTTTTTCAATTTCGTTCCCGGATAGTCCCTGGCACGGATGGAGGTTAATTTTCTCAATTAAGTGGATGTGAAATGACAAAAGTACCCTTTCTAGTAAAACCCCTAAAAGTCCATCCTTTCATTCAGATCACTATACCCACCATCAACTACAACCACCACCACCCTCCATCGGAGAACCACCACCTCCGCCGTACATCCACCATCTCCGCCATTAACACCACTCCACCCCTTCAACCACCCCCGCCACAAATAGCTCATCACTTTTGACCCAAAAGTCAATAGATCAGCCTAAAAAAACCAAACCCATTACAAAAGAACAAAAGTCAACGAAACCATTCGGTAGTTTGACTTTTACAGAAGACGATGAAGAAGACGATTTTGTATCAGAATTCAGAGATCTACCATCCAGATTCAAGAAACACTGATACCCGATTTAGAAGTGGTCTCAAAAACCTCAAAAACATATCTCAACAAAGCCAACAAACACATCTACAAAGGAGTAAACCCCATCGTTGGTAAAAAATTCGCACCAACAGCCACTTCATTCATCTCATTTTTATTCATTTTAATCCCATTTCTTCTCGTATCCCTCATTTTCAACCAAATAAAAGTGTATTTCTCGCTTCAAAAGCTAATAATATTCATCCAAATTTACCTATCAATCTACTTCTCAATACTCGCACTCTCCTCACTTGTAACCGGTCTCAAACCGCTCAAGTTTTTCTACGCTACTTCGCAGAACACATATGTTTTGCTGCAGCTGTTGCAAACGCTTGCTTATGTGTTGTACCTTCTGGTGCTTTTGATGTACATTGTGTTGGTTTTTTCAACTGATTCGAGTGTTGTTTCCAAACTGTTGGGGCTTGGGCAGACGTTTGTAGGGAGGCGGTGGTTGAAGGGGTGGAGTGGTGTTAATGGCGGGGATGGTGGAGGTGGTGGTTCTCCGGTGGAGGGTGGTGGTGGTTGTAGTTGATGGTGGGTATAGTGATCTGAATGAAATGATGGATTTTTAGGGGTTTTACTAGAAATGGTACTTTTGTCATTTCACATCCACTTAACTGAGAAAATTAACCTCCATCCACGTCAGGTACTATCCGGGAACGAAATTGAAAAAGTTGGGGACTATAGCTGTAATTTTAGAAAGTTATGGACTAAAGGTGAAAAAAAGCCAAACCACAGGGACTATCCGGGCATTTAACTCAAAAAGGAAACATGTCAAAAGTCACCTAAAGAATATTCAAATGCATAGAACAAATTACTAAATCACCTTTTTAAAAATTTGAGCCCCGCTTGCGGTCTGCTCATATAATGTAATATATGTGTGGGCACTCGGGGGGGCAAAAGCAAAAGTGCACTAATTTTTAACGTTATTTTACTAATTTCGTGAAAATAACGTTAAAAAGAGGGGATCGTTAATCAGGCATCATGTGGTGGCGTTGATAGCCGAAAGACAAGGGGGTACATGCACCAATTGGCGTTTGTCTCAATTGCTGAGTGTTATGTGCCTTATGTCCAAGGCTTGATGCAAAACCACAATCGAGCCGGGGGTCTCATTGGAAGCAGCCTCTCTATTCCTACGGGGTAGAGGTAAGGCTGTCTACATCCCACCCTCCTCAGACCCTACCTTAGCTCTGCTATAGGTGGGATATACTGAGTACGATGATGATGATGATGATGATGACCTTTTTAAAAATTTAAATTTTTAAATGTTATAATATACCTTTAATGCACAAACTATGCATAAGAAAGCGCTAAAAAGTCACCCAAAGAGTTGCATGTTTTAAAAACCTTAAGACCCACATTGGGATGGTAATATAAATAAATATTTTGTGTTATTTTTTTTCATTAGATTATAGCTATGGAAGGTGGAATGGTTGTAGAACAAGGTCCTCATGAAGTTCTTTTGTCAAATGCTGGTCGATATGCACAACTCTGGTCACAGCAAAATAGCACCATTGATTGACTTGATGACGTCGTCACCCATCCATAAAAAGTCCCCTTTTCCAGGTAATTGAGCCCATGAAATTAATGGGCCGAGTCTTCTTTCACATTTTATTATAGCCATTGATTGTGTCCCAAAATAAGGTCTATATTATGAGGAAAAAGATAGTTTTAGCGAACACCAAACCTCACAAACTTGTATTGAAAAAAAGACATTTGGTAGGGTTTTGGATGTGTTGTCAAAGTGTACTAGTTATTGTGTTAGTTATTGTGTCTGTACTTTGTAAAAATTAACTCTTATTGATAAAATTTATAGATGAATGAGAGAATAGAAATCAGACGAAGGAAATCTATGAATGCATATGTTTGTAGCTTACGTCATGTATCGAGTTTTACTTTATTTAGTAGTTTATTGTATGTGTTTGATTGTAGTTTGTACTGGATTGAATGGGATTTGTTGTAAATAACCCATTCGTACGGATGAGTCATCCGTGCGAATGGGCTATAGTCTCAATCCGTACGAATCGAGCCCATCCGCTATTACTGGTACGTGCGGATTTGCGAGGTCTATAAATAGTGGATGTGGGTTCTTCATTTGTAACTTTTTGGCTAGAGTAGCGAAGCTTTGTCAAATTCTTTTCACGGTTCTGTAAAGCAATTTTATCAATGAAAAGAATGTTCACCGGTATCATTGTGTCTATGTTCACTTCCTACTCGGATTCCGCACGAGATACGAAGATCAACTAAGCCGGTCGGAGCATTCGAAGCACCGAAACGGTCCTCACAAAATCTCATTCACTGTGATATGGAATAAACAAGTTGCTAGAATAAAAGGGGGGAGTTTTGTCATTAGTTCATTGTTTAGGGGGTTTATTGTAACTTTGGTAGGTCGTTATATGCCATCGAGTCTGTAATTGGTTGATATCCAATTGAATGGAAGAAACTTTCCCTCTCTATAGCTTTCTTTCTCTCTCTATCTATTGGATCGTATCACATTGCATAAGATCGTAGTACACACTCATTGAATCCTTAAGTATCGTTTAAAATCCTTAAGTATCACATTGCAAAAAATAACGACCTATCGGTTCTTTTTTACAATTCCTATAAAACCTTATACTATTACAGTCGACATTAAAGTGCCCTTTACAATTTTCATATAAGACCCTGTGTTGTGAACTAATCTAAACACAACCAAGTATTAATCAAATTAGGCACTAAACGACTTGATTCTTTTGAATTAATGTATTGATTACAATGGATAGGAGACAATATAGACCCGGAACAATCAGAAGGAGATGAGAATCAGATTTAGAATTTAGGATGAGGGAACAATAACCAATTTGCTTAAACAATCTTTTTGCCCTATTCGTTCCATCTCTCGTGTGTTATATTAATCAATAACTTTTCCTTCATGACACAACAGGCCTGCTCTCTTGATGGGCTCCTTGAATGGGCTCGTAAGTTGGGCCTGTGGAGAACTAACGTGGTTCATAACATTACCCCCTTTCAAATTCACCTTGTCCTCAAGGTGAAAGAAAATGACTAATATGTCGAGTTGGATCAGATGTTGTAATGCAAGAAAACCGTTAGTCCAGCGAAGTCCCGCCATGGAGGTCACCAATTGGCATGAAAATGGTATGACCATGGTAATCGAAATGAACATGAACAGATACACGCTGAAGAAGCCTGTATGTAGGTTAGGGTAATGGTGCATAATAAGAAATCTTTGAAGGCTGATCGAATGAAGGAGAGCTAGTGGTTTACGCCCATACAGAGCTGTAAATGAATTTATTATTAAATCCAATTGCACAAGCACATGTGTTTCATATGGTTGGTAATGAAAGGTTTGGATTGAGGCCTCAACATGAGTGGGTGAGGAACGAAGACAGTGGATAGGTATTGTGACAACCGGTAACTTTCGGTTTTTAATTACGCGAATAACAAGTGTTAAGACGATTATAAGAAGTGTTTTAAGATGTAAATTAACATAATTAGGCCTTTGGAGTGCCTAGGAACGTCTATCCGGCTTTACAGTGCGCGAATGGTGGTTTGCGGGAAATCTGCTGTACGTTAAACGGTAACGAACTGAAACCGGATGAAATACTGACAACGCCACAAATACGAATTTTATACGTATAATTTAGACACATGAATTTGATTTTGTGTAATTATCGTGCTTTCAAACATCAGAAAACGCATACGTGAACAAAAAACGCGACTGCAGGAACGTACCGACAACGAAACGGAAGCATTGAACATGTGTAATACCTTAAAAACTGAAATATAGTAATAAATTTAGCTTCGTAATCGAATTTTAATAGCCGTAGTCGAAATTGGATCAAAAAACGGATTAGAAACGACCCCCGAAGCAAGTCACGCGGTTTTAACGCAACCGAAGGAATATGCGCCAAACACCAACCTCCGACATAATTTTAAGCACTTTTGACCCTAAATAAACATATTATGATATTTCACAAGGTTCGGGTGCGAAAACGTGCTTTAGAATTACGATTGGGTCGCACAAAGAGATACTAATGGGCCTTGGGCCCAACACACGTATAACCCTAAATATAAATTCATCTCATCCCCTCCTTCATCCTCATTTGAAAACCCTAAACCTTATCCAATCTCTCTGCCTTCTCTCTATACTCTGGCGACCGGAGCCGGTTTTCGGCCGGCACTTCTGCGCCGTTTTTCCGGCGACACACACACCACACCTGCAACCTTCCCCCCTTGTACCACCACACATACATATGAAACCGAGAGAGAGAGGGGGATCCGTGGAGATATCGACGGAGAGAGAGAGATCGACATAAAGAGAGTTGGCGGCGAGGATGGACGACGGAGCCGTCACGACAGCGATGATTCTGGCAGCGGCAGCGCCGCTCACGGCCACGGTGATGGTGGTTTGAAGCTCCGGCAGCGCGAAATCCCCTGGTAAGCCCATGGACTTCCCTTTCTCGTTTAGATCTTTCAAGATCCGGGACTCTCCAATTGGTTTTGTTATTTCAGGTGGTGGCCGACGACGGGAAACCACCGGAATTACAGGTGGTAGACAGCCGCAGCCGGCGGCTTTCGGTCGGCCGGCGATGGCGGTAGTGGTGGTGGTGACAAGCACAGTCGGCGACGGTGGTAGTGTATTCGGCAGTGATGGTGTGGACGGCTCAGTTTGGTTCGGGTCGGGTCGGGTCGGGTCGTGTTTTGGTTCAGTTTCGAGCCTTCACTTTCGGGTTCGGGTCTCGGCTCAGGTTCGGGTCAACAAGTCAAACGTCCATTTCGGGTCACTTACGAGTGGCTCGGGTCTAGAAATCAACGCGACCATTTGGGGCTCAGTCAAAGATGGGTCAACCACAGTCAACTCGGTCAACCCGGTAAACTCGGTCAACACGAGGATTGGTAAAAGTTTAACGACACGAATTTCGTTATTTTGTTTTATATGATTATTATTTACACAAAACCAAGCTCACACCGTACCGACTAATGAAATCGTTATACAAAATTTCCCGGGCTTGTACATTAGAAATGCTTATATAATTTATATGTATATGTGTTGGATAACATACGACTTAAATTGCGTTTTTGCACACTCGACAAAAATTATATATTGTTTACATTGTTGTTGAGTTTGGACAAATATATCGACAAATTGATTGTCGGGTTATCCTAAAAATAGAGGAAACTCTGCCCGTTTTTTCATAAAAGTCCGTAATACGAAACGCGATTTATTTTATGAATGAAACCAGTCGAGATGCAAAGTATTTTATAAAATTATTAGGATCTGATTTTGATTGTTGTGACAGTTAAGATGAAAATAATGAAAGAAGATAAAACATAGATGAAATATGCAGCGGAATAATTAACTTTTCAATCACAACAATGAAGATATTGCTTTCATCAACATGCTTTTATAAATTCGTAATCACAAGTTTACGTATGCATGAAGAATACAACTCCACCTCAGCCTGATCACTCTTTGTTTGTTCGTACAAAAATGTCAAGGTGAGAGTGATGAATAGAACAATACATGCACTGTTCTATTTATAGTACAAACGAAACATCTGAAGCATCTAAGCTGACATCACCTAGAGAGCGACATCTGACAGCCTAACAAACTCCTAAAATATACTAGAGCCTAAGCATTGTTACCTTAATTAACTATGTTGATCATCATCTGTTAAAGATCCTCTGTTGGAATTTATCATCTGTTGATCCACAGTAGACCTTAGCTTCATCAAACTTTGTCTTCATTAGAAGAGGATGATCAGACTTTTGCTTCAACAGACTTTGTCTTCATTAGCAGAGGTTCTCTTTGGCAGACCTTTGGCTTTGGCAGACTTTAGAGAAACAGATGTTGAGTCTTTGCCTTTGGGAGGAGCAGATCTTCAAAACACTGTTATTTGTAATAAGAGGTTGTAGACTATTTTTTTTTTCCAATCATTTGTTCTTTTATGGGGTCCACTGGATCCAACAATTTCCCCTAGAACAAATGATGCCAAAACTCTTCTTTATTTCCGATCTTTATTTCTCATCAGCATTTCCGTGATTTGGCCTTTGACTTGTAATTCAAAGTTTATGGAAGCCATATCTTCAAAATCACTTTCTAGTTCAAGGTTCAATAGATCTTGGAGGTCACCTGCCTCCAGACCATATGCATTCTCCATTTTTTGTAACGCCCAACATCCCTGAACTTTAGGAATTTGTCAAGACTAGTCCCTACAGTTTAACTTTTGTCTTTAATTAGCCCCTAGTCTATGTGGATTGTCTATTTCTTGAAATGTCTAAGACTATGCTGGAAATGCCTAATTTTGTATGATTGGAATGCCTAATTCTATGCTTGAATGTCTATCTGGAATGCCTAGTGTTGGAATGCCTAAATGAGGAATGTCTATGTGTGGGATTGTCTAATTCTAAACGACTAAAATGCCTATTCGGAATGTCTACATGCTTGGAATGTCTAAATCACAATACTTGGAATGCCTAAATCTACGTTTGGAATGTCTATATCTTGGGAATGCCTAAAGCTATGTTAGGAATGCCTAAATCTATTTGGTGCTTGACTCCTTAGACTCGTGAAACTTGATTCTTGGTTAAACGAGAGACTGGAGCCTTGTCACTGGCGGAATCTATTTAATCTTGTAAACTTTTGATGTATATGCTATAATCTAGTTATTCTATTACTCAACATAACGCAACGCCTAACCCAACGCGTAAACAAATCAGAATCGGGAACACGGAAGGATGGAATGGCCAGAGTGGCCATCCGATCGGATGACCACCCAAGCCTATCCACCCTTTTCCCTTCTCTTCTCCTTCACCTATAAATAGGCTGTCACATCACCATTTTGAGTGATGTGACAGCTCTGCTCGACCAAGAACAAGCGCATGCTATTCCTTCATTTTCTCATCAATTTCGGTACGTTTCAAGCTAGATTCTTGTACTTTTTTACTCTACACATCATTCTCTACGTGATTCTCACTTGAAATCACACTTTTCATCGTGAAATCTCTTAGATCTGAGTTCTTGAGGGTGATGTCATCATGGTGGTTTGTACAACTGTTATGTGATGTCATTCTAAGCAAGATTTAGCCCGGATCTAAGGTATTTCATACGTATTATATTAAATCTAAGCTAAATCTAAGAGTTTTTATACTAAAACTTAAGTTTCTTCATTTCTTTCTTCAATTTCTGATTTACTTCGGTGATAAACGTGCCAGAACGGACTGTAGACTCGATCAGTGGTCTAGAGTTGGTTTAGGAACGGGTTGTTCACTGATTAAGGCGATCACGGGATGGATTCCGGCATAAAACCGTCACCAACAGACAAACGGGTCGGACTGGGGTGATTCCCGACCGATCAGAATGTCTGAGAAATGACAAGTAACTGTTGCCTCAGTCTGCACCGAGACGTCACCATTAAATTTCAAGCTTAGAATTTTTGCAAACATCGGTGAGCTATCAATCTTGGATGTCTAAACGGACAGCCGTCCGATCGGACAGCCGTCCGATCGAACAGCCATCCGGTTGGAATATCAAGTTATGTGCACTCACCCGAATGGAAATCCGATCGGATTACCATCCGATAGCCATCCGATCGGGCAGCCGTTGTCACTTTACACACACAAGGCCATCCGGTCGACTGGCCATCCGATCGGACTGCCGTCCGATCGGACAACCATCCGACCCAGTGACCCTGTTAACTCCTTTATTCAATTTCGTTACGCTGCCCGACTCTTACCCTACTGCAATCTAATCAGGCTAATCCTAAAAGAGCTCCCTTTGATCCAATAACAGTGCGACTGTTAAGCAATCACTGTGAGTATACTCGATCCCCTTTTTACTTTAAGCTTTTGGGGTGTAACATGTATTCTATTAAACTAAATACTTTTGGCAATCTATACTCTATTCCGCGTGTTTGTGAAAACTTGTGCATTCTAGTATTCTACTTGTGCTATGTGACGTTTAATCCAGGGTGTTTAGTTCCGTCTTAACAATAGTAGTGCTATAGGGGGTGCACCTCTCCCATTATTCTTCGGGGGTATTGTTAGGAGGATTCTAGTTTACCTTGAGTCTTGGGTAAACACTAAAGCATCGGGATACTTGGGCTATCACTGCGTGGACTGCGACACTAGCATGGCTGTAAACTATTTTTATTGCTTACACTATGGATATGAGTTGCTTTTGATTTATTAATCTAGTATCAAACTTGTATACTCGCCAATACTTTTGTATTGATATTTTAATACATGTTGCAGGTTGATAGGATGAGATGGAACATGGAAAACAAGCTAGGGGAATGCCTAGAAACGTCACGCTAGCTAATCTAGTCTTTGAACAATTTGAACAATTATGATTTGATGTTTTGTAATGTGATATTTTGAGATATTTTGATTTTAGACAAATGCTATGAAATCTACTTAATTCTATTGAAATATCTAGTGTTGTGGAATTCTCTTGAGCAATCTGAACGCTTAAGTGCTCGCACCCCGATGTTTCCTACATCGGCTGGGGTGTGACAGATTGGTATCAGAGCCATAACTATAGGGAATTAGGATAAGTAGGAATGCTTTGCCCTAGTCTATAGCTCTAAGAACTTGACTCTTATTTGTTGTTTAAGACTTATGCATTCTACCGTATCTGCTTCCTAGCAGCACATGTTCCTATTAAACTTACCTGCCTTTCCTAAGTCTAATACTATGTACACTTTATACTATGAAGACACTGTTACACAGTGTTTATTTTTAGCACGAGATTTGCCCACAGGATAGGAGTGACATCCGAACCTTGATGGGAAATCTCCATATTATTATGGTAGGTCTTGTCTGTGGATAAGAGCTGACAACCTTTGGGGTACGATATTGTCAAGTTAGAGGTGAAACTCAGACCTTGATAACTAGTCCCATTCCTTGATGATTTTATGTCTCGCCAAAGTCTCGTAATTGCCAATCAGTTGAGTATGTGGAATGATCAAAAGGATAAATATCGTAGGCCTAACATCGATGACGTATTTGTCTAAATAAGTCAAGACGCGATACCTCAATTCGAAAGGGGTTCGAATCGCTTTGGTTAGTCGCCGTTCCTCTACCCGGAACAATCCTATGTTTTAAAAGCCTATATCGTTTTTCTGTTATCTCGATTTTTATGAAAGTGGTTTTATCTATAAGGTTTTGAACTTAATTCTTCGTTTATTTAGAAATGCTTTTACGCAAATTTGCACGTTGTCCGCAATCTAAAATGTTAATTCTAATCTCAGATCAAACTGAATTTTCAAAGTTTTATTCTATGTGTAATCTACGTGGTAAACTTGACTGTTTATGGTATGATATGTTATTATGGTGTGAAACACTAAGATGACATGGAAGTATGGGACATAAGTGGTGTGTCTGAAGCATGGTGGATACGCCGCTGGTACTTCCTATATATAAGTGCTTCCGGCATATTACCAACTTCCGTACCAAGTGCCATGCGAGATTTGGTGTTTGCAGACCAGTGTGGAAAGTCTATGTAATCTACGGAATGTCTATGTAATCTATGGAAAGCCTATGCAATCTATTACAGACTATGTAATCTATGAAAATTCAGCATGATCTATGATTGATCTATTGATAATCTAACGCGTTAAACTATTTTGAGCTAATCTATGTTAAACTACCTTGGTCTGTTGGTTTAATCTATCTACTTGAGCAAGCTATGATAATCTATCAACATAATCTATGCCAATCTATGAAATGATCTATTTTAATTTACTTGAGTATTCTACGTTGATCTATTTTGAGTATTCTATGTGATTTAATTGAGTAAACTATGAGTAATCTACGGTAATCTATTGGTCTATGTGAATGTATGATGACGATGATGGGTATGTTGGGTGTTGCGACACGTAGCATGACACCGAGTACGAGGAGAGGCGATGCGCCCGAAGTGTGGTGGATACGCCGCTGGTACTTCCTATATATAAGCATTTCTGACATGTTGACGAAACTTCGTACAACGTGCCATGTGAAGGTCGTGCGTTGTGTGGTGTTGTTAGTATATCTCGTATCTTAATCTTTTAATCGATCATGAGTGAATCTTTATTATGGGACTTCGTAACCTAGACTTATACGGTCCTTATGTTGGAACTCGTAGATGTCTGCTCGAAGACTCTCTGACAACCTAAGGAAATCAAGGGAGAAGTCCCAGAAAAAAGATGATGTCTTTCATGGCCGACCAGATCACTCGGGTCGTGCCAAAGATTATTTCTGGAATTCAAGGATCTACCACTCCTCCATCCTCTATGGACTCTAAGGTAGAGAAGCCGACAGCTACCAAGTTCAACTACAAACACTTCGTCTCCTGCAATCCCAAACCGTTTATAGGCAGTGATGGGGTGATAGTTATGCTTGAGTGGTTTGATAGCATAGAGGTCACTTTCATCAACAGTGAATGCCCTGAACATTTGAAAACTAGGAGTGCAACTGGAGTGTTTCAGGGTAGGGCTTTGGAATGGTGGTCCAATGAAAGAAACATCCGTACTAATGAGGCAGCCTATGCTCTCCCGTGGGCCGAGGTGCTAGAACTCATGATGCTCGAGTTCTGTCCTCCCCATGAGTAGCTCAAGCTCGAAGAAGAATTCTGGCACTTAAAGCAAGTTGGTGATGACAACATGGCGTATACTACTCGGTTCAAGCAGCTAAGTTTTATCGTTCCTCACTTGGTTTCGACTCCTAAGCGGATGTTAACCAAGTATATCAATGGTCTGCCTCCTGCTATGCGTGATTCCATCGAAGCAGCTCAGCTAGGATCTATTGAAGAAGTCTACTGTCTCGCAGCTAGTCTCAACAACAATCGAGTGCGTGACAAGCAGTTTGCTACCCCTGATCCTTCGAAGTCTGCAAATCAAGTCACTCAGCAGCCGAGTGGCAGCAAGAACAAGAAACGGAAAGCTCAGGGCTCGGGATGTAATGCTATTACTCCTGCTACTAACCCTGCAGCAAAACCTGCTCCTACTCCTGCTGATGCTAACCCTGTTGCTCCTGAAGCGAAGAAGCAATACACTGGGTCTTACCCCAAGTGTGCGAAATGCAACTTTCATCATCCTGCTACTTCTGCATGCCGATTGTGTACCAACTGTAACCGTTATGGTCACATGGCTCCATACTGTCGTCAAGCTCAGCAAGCTCCTGCTCCACCAGCTCAAGCAGCTCTTCCGACTCCTCCTCTGCAGAACCCAGGGCCGATCAATGCCGTTCGCGCATGTTTTCAGTGTGGGGATACTACTCATCTCCGTAACTGTTGTCCCCAGCTGAACCAAGAACAACAAGCAGCCGCTCGTGGATGAGCGTTCAACCTCAATGCCAATCAGGCTCGCAACAACAATGACGTGGTGAATGGTATGTTTCTCGTTAATAACCTCTATGCTTCGATCCTATTTGATACTGGTGCCGATAAGAGTTTTGTGTCCGTGGAATTCGAGTCTTTGATAAATCGTACACACTCTAAGTTACCTGAGTCGTTCTCTGTTGAGGTCTCCAATGGTAAATCGATTCTTGTGAATTCTATTGTGCGTGATTGTTCCTTGATACTTAACGATCACGTATTCGCTATTGATCTTATCCCAATGCGGTTGGGTAGTTTTGATGTCATTATCGGTATGGATGGGTTGCGTAAGAACCATGCCGAAATCGTGTGTCATGAAAAGCTTGTCCGTCTTCCTCTTCCGTCTGGTGATCTTTTACATGTCTATGGGGACCGACCTTCGAAAGGACTAAGGCTGATGTCATGCACACAAGCGAACCGGAGTTTACGCAAACAGAACCCTGCCTTCTTGGCCCACGTGGTGGAACGAAAGGGCAAGGGGAAGGACATAAACGATGTTCCAGTTGTGTGTGATTTTCCTGATGTCTTTCCTGAGGATCTACCCGGTCTTCCTCCTCCCAGATCCGTCGATTTTCGTATTGATCTTGTACCTGGTGCGACTTATGTCGCCAGGGCTCCTTATCGTCTTGCACCTTCCGAGATGCAAGAGTTATCCAGCCAGCTACAGGAACTGCTCGATAAAGGTTTTATCCGTCCAAGTACCTCCCCGTGGGGTGCTCCCGTATTATTTGTCAAGAAGAAGGATGGTTCGTTCCGTATGTGTATCAACTACCGTGAACTTAACAAGTTGACCTTGAAGAACCGTTATCCGTTGCCCCGTATCGATGACTTATTTGACCAACTACAAGGCGCGTCCTGTTTCTCTAAGATTGACCTACGTTCTGGATATCATCAACTACGTGTTCTCGAAGATGATATTCCTAAAACTGCGTTTCGTACTCGATATGGGCACTACGAGTTCGTGGTCATGCCTTTTGGTTTGACTAACGCACCCGCCGTGTTCATGGACCTTATGAACCGTGTTTGCAAACCCTATTTGGATCGTTTCGTTATAGTCTTCATTGATGATATTCTTATCTATTCTAAGTCTAAAGCTGATCATGCTCGCCACCTACGTCTTATGCTTGAACTTTTACGTGGTGAACGTCTATATGCTAAGTTTTCTAAATGTGAATTCTGGATTGATGAAGTGCAGTTTCTAGGTCATATTTTTAGTAGTCAGGGTATTCATGTTGACCCTTCGAAAATTGAAGCAGTGAAGAATTGGTGTACGCCTAAATCCGTGTCTGAGATTCGTTCTTTTCTAGGATTGGCGGGTTATTACCGCCGGTTCATCGCGGATTTCTCTAAAATCGCTGTTCCTCTTACTACTCTAACCCAGAAGGAGAAACCTTTTGTTTGGGGTCCCGAACAAGAAGAGTCCTTTCAAACCCTTAAGAACCTTTTATGTAATGCTCCTGTTTTAACTCTACCCGATGGAAATGACGATTTTATGGTGTACTGTGACGCCTCGAACCGTGGTTTGGGCTGTGTGCTCATGCAGCGGGACAAGGTTATCGCTTATACCTCTCGTCAACTCAAGGTGCATGAGAAAAACTATACTACTCATGATCTGGAGCTTGGTGTAGTTGTTTTTGCATTAAAGATTTGGCGACACTACCTTTATGGTACTAAGTGTGTGGTCTTCACCGACCATAGGAGCCTTCAACATATCTTTGACCAGAAAGAGCTGAACATGCGATAGAGGCGTTGGGTGGAATTACTTAACGACTACGACTGCGAAATTCGCTACCATCCTGGTAAGGCGAACGTAGTGGCCGACGCTCTTAGTCGTAAAACTCATGTCAAGGCTATCCGTATATCTAGTTATTTGCATGCTTGTATTCACGAAGCTCAATATTCGTCTGCTAATGAAGGAAGTCTATCCGTTGAAGTTCATGGCGTTAATGTTAATCAACTCGAAACCAAATCCGATGGTCTTTACTACTATCTAAATCGCATCTGGGTGCCAGATCGCGATAATCTTCATGAGCTCATCATGAATGAGGCTCACAAATCTCGTTACTCTATCCATCCAGGCGCCGATAAGATGTACCAGGATCTGCGTATGACTTATTGGTGGCCCGACATGAAGGACATTGCTGTGTATGTTTCTAAGTGTCTCACCTGTCTGAAGGTGAAAGCTGAACATCAGCGTCCTTCCGGACTTTTAGAGCAACCTAAAATCCCAGTTTGGAAATGGGATAGTCTTGCTATGGACTTTATTACCAAATTACCCCGTACGCCTGCCGGTCATGACAGTATTTGGGTGATCATTGACCGTCTAACTAAATCAGCCCACTTTCTTCCTATTCGTGAAGATTACAAAGTGGAGAAGCTTGCTAGGATCTATACCGATGAGATTTTAAGTCGCCATGGCGTACCTTTAGACATAATCTCTGACCGTGATGGTCGCTTTACTTCTCGTCTTTGGCAAACCTTTCAGTCCGCTATGGGTTCGCACTTGAATTTTAGCATGGCCTTTCATCCTCAGACGGATGGACAGACCGAGCGTACTATTCAAACCCTAGAGGACATGCTCCGTTCTTGTGTCATCGACTTTGGTGGTAACTGGGATGTACATTTACCATTGATAGAATTCTCGTACAACAATAGCTATCATTCCAGTATTCAGATGGCTTCTTTCGAAGCTTTGTATGGATGAAAATGTCGATCTCCTCTCAGCTGGCATGAGGTTGGGGAAAAGCAGTTCACTGGCCCTGAGATTATTCAAGAGACAACGAATAAGATTCTTCAGATCCGTGATAACTTGATCAAGGCTAGAAGCCGACAAAAGAGCTATGCTGACAGAAGGCGCAAGCCTCTGGAATTTGCTGTTGGAGATCGAGTTCTTCTCAAGGTATCTCCCTGGAAGGGAGTAGTTCGCTTCGGTAAAAAGGGAAAGCTCGCTCCTCGCTATGTGGGTCCTTTCGTGATACTTGAGAGGATTGGCAAGGTAGCGTACAAACTCGATTTGCCTCAGGAACTAAACAACGTACATCCAGTGTTCCACGTATCCAACCTGCAGAAATGTCTAGCCGACGAGGAACTGCAAGTTCCTCTGGAAGATTGCAAATAAACGAAGCTGTTCAACTTGTGGAGAAAGCGGTCGAAATCATGGATCAAGCTGTCAAGCGTCTGAGGCGCAACAAAATTCCCATTGTCAAGGTTCGATGGGAAGGGAAACGTGGTGCTTAATTCACTTGGGAGTTGAAAAGTGATATGAAGGCCAAGTACCCGCACCTTTTTAAACAATCTTCTTCTAAGATTTCGGGGACAAAATCTCCTAAAGGAGGGGAGACTGTAACGCCCAGCATCCCTGAACTTTAGGAACTTGTCAAGACTAGTCCCTGAAGTTTAACTTTTGTCTTTAGTTAGCCCCTAGTCTATGTGGATTGTCTATTTTTTGAAATGTCTACGACTATGCTGGAAATGCCTAATTTTGTATGATTGGAATGCCTAATTCTATGCTTGAATGTCTATATGGAATGCCTAATGTTGGAACGCCTAAATGAGGAATGTCTATGTGTGGGATTGTCTAATTCTAAACGACTAAAATGCCTATTCGGAATGTCTACATGCTTGGAATGTCTAAATCACAATACTTGGAATGCCTAAATCTACATTTGGAATGTCTATATCTTGGGAATGCCTAAAGCTATGTTAGGAATGCCTAAATCTATTTGGTGCTTGACTCCTTAGACTCGTGAAACTTGATTCTTGGTTAAACGAGAGACTGGAGCCTTGTCACTGGCGGAATCTATTTAATCTTGTAAACTTTTAATGTATATGCTATAATCTAGTTATTCTATTACTCAACATAACATAACGCAACGCCTAACCCAACACGTAAAACAAATCAGAATCGAGAACGCAGAAGGATGGAATGGCCAGAGTGGCCATCCGATCGGATGACCATCCGATCGGATGACCACCCAAGCCTATCCACCCTTTTCCCTTCTCTTCTCCTTCACCTATAAATAGGCTGTCACATCACCATTTTGAGTGATGTGACAGCTCTGCTCGACCAAGAACACGCTTACGCTATTCCTTTATTTTCTCATCAATTTCGGTACGTTTTGTGACAACCCGTATTCCAGAACCTTTCCTTGTGCTTTGATATAACCTGTATGAACATTACGTGACTAGTTGACGTGTTTGATTTCAATGAAATTTTATGTTTTGTTATGTTATGTGTTACATGAATGTCTTGTGAGTATGTATGTATAATAAACTTGGTCACACAACGATTGTCTAATCGCACAAGCCTTTAGGGCCGCACACCTTGTCTCTTGTCACACACCTCTCTCGGCCCACTCTGTTCGTACTCGAGATAATAGGGCAACCCAAGTAAGGGTTTGGCCCACTTCCCCTAATCCGATTTTATCTGCACACACACCCATCATTGGGTTTTTTGCTTCGCATATTTTGCAAGCAAGAAAACACACACCAAACCCTAAAAGTTTTCTCTCTCCCTCTCACCCTTGTTCGACGGCAGCCCCTCACTCGAAGCCCTCCATCTCGAGAGAGCTAGTCTTCTCGGCCTTCTGGTTAGTGTTAATCCTTGATAGTTTGCTATGATTTTGTTGTCATGTTGTTAAGTGATTAACTAGGGTTTCATGCTAGTAAATATGTGAATGAAGTTATGATCACAAATCTGGATTATGTATGTAAATTCGATATTAACATGTGCAAGGAAAACTGTCTTGTTGATTTATTGGAAACGTGTGTTAGCAAAACGGTTAGAAGGAATTGTATGACCGATCGAGGTTGTTTAGGACCGATTGCATGTGTTGGATTGTTGATTGGCGAGCACGAGGACAGTTAGTTTAATTAACTTAATGATCACGTGATAAATTGCTAGCCATAGGTTGCATGGTGGTTGGGTTTGCATGTTAGTTTTGGAATCTGCTAGTATGAAGATCCGGTTGAATGTTTAATCGTTTGTTCTTGATTTGATGATGATTAAGGTAATATGAATGTGCATGATTTCTGAATTCAATGCTGTTTAATCTGATTTGAAACTGCCAAACGTGTTAGTAAAGGTTACGGAATTAATGAGCTGCGAATAAGGAAATTGGTTACACACCTAGTCTCGACACGGGTTGCGAGTCGAGAACTCACAGTCTCGACTCGAGACCACACCACACTAGCACACAAACAACAAGACTCGAGACCATGGTTGCGGGTCTTGTTGCGACTTGAGACCTGATCCGAAACCACCTGGTCTCGAGTGATAAATGTATGACTCGAGACCCCTTAGTTGCGACTCGAGAACATTAAGACTATAACCCAAGACCGCACTGTATCGACTCGAGATCCCTAGTCTCGACTCGAGACCACATGATCATATATTTTGTTTGGACTTGCATACTGTTACGAGCCCAAATAATTCGGTTGCACACTTGGTCTTAATACGTTACTGTTGAACATATGATATATGTACTGATAACGGCCATGATTATACGTGTATGCCATGATCAATACTTGTTAGTATACGTGTAGAAAACCATACGTGCATTACCTGAATACGAACCTGGCTTGTATGGTAACCATGTTAGGACGTGGTTGACCACAGATAGCTCAAGTGACCTTTTTGTTTATCTGCCGAGCAAACCAAGGTGAGTTCACACACTTTCTATAAGGCATGGGATTCCCGGTGGTTTGGGAATGGGTTAAGAAACTAAAACGGAACCTGCATATTCTCCTTGGGTAGGATATGTACCTCCATTCTCCATGGGTAGGATGCCAATGTTAATCATGCGTATTCTCCTTGGGTAGAGTACGTACGTTCACTATGCAGTTAATACGGCGCTATAGCGGTGCTATAGCGGTTAGCGGAGGTCTGGGCTTGTAGCGGTCCAAATAGCGGTTACTCATAGCGGTTCCGCTATTAGCGGCGCTATAGCCCGCTATTTGGCCGCTATTTGCCGCTATTTGGAAACCTGTATAGCGGTCGAAGTCAAATTAGGTCAAAGTTTGAAAAAATCGGTCAAAAGTTGCCTATAATCGGACCAAATCGGTCAAAACTGGATCAGATATTAGTAAAAAATTGACCAAATCGGTTAAGTGAAACGAATTGTTACCTTAATTCGAACAAAAATCAGTTGGTGCTCCATGATTTTGAACCATTGTAGAGATAACTGATGGAGAAGAGAAGGGGAGCGGGAAAGAAAACGGCATATGATGAAAGTGGAGATAATTAGGGTTATTTAAGTTTGGGTATTTTAACATATAACCCCCCTCCATCTTCATTAGTTTATATTTAGTCCTCATACTTGTGAATTTATATATAAACAATATAAAATTAATGGTATATGTATATAATAATATAAAAATACATAAATTATGCATGGTATAAAAATTACCACTATACCACCGCTATACCACCGCTATAACCTATATATCGTATAGCGGACCTTGACCGCTATCCGCTATTTTACCGCTTTAACTGCTTAGTACGTTCGTCCTCCTTGGGTAGGACAACAACCTTAAACTTACTAGACAAAACTCTATCATAAGTCCCTCATTTTTATATCGACTTAATCCCCGGGCCAATGGCGAGCGAGTCATTAGTTAATAGCGCTATTAGGGTTGACAAGCCTCACATCGTGCCGGTAGGACGGGCGTGTACTAATGGATCTGGGCACTTAGTCAATGATGTTAGACATTGACGTAGGCCACAACTTACTTTCGTCAGTTGTCGATATGGTAACGGTCTAGTGGTTCACATGGGGAAGCCCCCACTGATTATGGATATGGATTGGGAAACAAAGATACTGGTTAACTCATGGTTTACGAAACAACTTATGGTTTTCAAAACAAGCTTGTAAAACTAAACAACCAACTGTGAACTCGGTCAACTTTGTTGTTGACTCGTTGTTACATGCCTTGCAGGTCGTTAGGTGCTTATGGAGCTTGCACAGGGAGGGGTGATCGTTGTGGGACATGGACTGTTGAGTTCCATGTTAAACGTTTAAACTTTATGAACTTATTACTTATGTTTGGGTTTTACATTTTATGCTTCCGCTGTTAATTTAAAGTTGGTTACTTTCTTTTGGGCACCAATTATATTGTGGTTGGTTTTAATTACTTAATTACGTTGTTCAATATGATTGGTGGCTTGATCCTGGTCAGTCACGCCTCCATGCGGTGATACTTCGCTTGTGGATTTTGGGGGTGTGATAGATTGGTATCAGAGCCATTGGTTATAGTGAACTTGGTTTTAAAAAGGGAAAAACTTTTTGACAAAACCAGACTATAACCTGTACAGTGCTCAACGATCCACAACAACGCTTCGCTCCACGTGCAAGGCTCAACACCATAGGTGATATGATTTATGTTTATATTGCCTACTTGTTAGTACATTGTACACTGTTCATGGTATGCTTTGGTTAACGTAGCAACTATTGTTAGACACTCATTGTGTGCTTACTCTCTTCTGTCACTCCACACTCACGCATTGTCACGACCCTTTTCCCACTCGTGCTCTCTTGTGAAGATCATGAGTGGACGTATCAACCTAACTCAAGCCCAGCTGACGGCTTTAATCAATGAGCAAGTTGCTGCAGCACTCGCAGCCGCTCAGGCAGGTGGTCAACATGCTCAGCCTCCTGTGTGTACTTTCAAAACTTTTATGGACTGCCGACCTGCTACTTTCAATGGCACTGAAGGAGCTGTAGGCCTCCTCCACTGGTTCGAGAAGCTCGAATATGTCTTCGAGATGTGTGAATGCCCTGAGGCTCGTAGGGTGAAGTATGCTACTGGTACTCTCGAAGGTGTAGCACTCACGTGGTGGAACGCTCAGGTTCAGATGCTGGGGTTGGTTGCTGCTAATGCCACCCCATGGAACGACTTCAAAGATTTGATCAAAGAGGAACATTGTAATTGTGATGACATCCACAAGCTGGAAGTGGAGTTCTACAACCTAAAGATGAAGGGGTCGGAAATTGAAGCGTATACGCAAAGATCAAATGAGCTGGCTATCTTGTGTCCTACTATGGTGGATCCTCCTATCAAGCGTATCGATCTGTACCTCAAGGGTCTAGTGCCAGAGATCCAGAGCCATGTGACTGCGGCTAACCCTGGTACTATTCAACAAGTTATTCATTTGGCTCATCGTCTCACTGATCAGGCAGTCGAGCAGAACAGACTGCCCAAGCGTATTGGTGCTACTACTACTTCTGATTCCCCCAGCGACAGCAAGCGCAAATGGGATGGAGTTTCAAGCAAGGGTTCAACATCAGCTCAGTCTCAGCAGCGAAAGACTGATGACTACAAGATTCCTGGTCAGCAATCTTCGGGTAGTCAGGGGCAGGGTGGATACAGAGGAAATCACCCTAAGTGCAATCGATGTAATTTGCACCACAGCGGGCCGTGCAATAAGGGTCGTTGTCAGAGGTGTAACAAGCTTGGTCATGAAGCTAAGGATTGCAGGAGCACACGACTGGCAAATCAGAATCGTCAACAACAGCCATCAACTCCACAAAATCAGCAGCAGCAGGGTAACAGGGGATGCTATCAGTGTGGTGCTGAAGGTCACTTCAGGAGAAACTGCCCCCAACTGAATCAGAACAACAACAACAATCAGGGGAACAGAAACAATAATGGGGGTAACAATGATGGAATGGTGCCAGGGGACGTGCGTTCGTGATTGGGCAGGGTGACGCGGGGAACGATCCCAACGTTGTGATGGGTAAGTTTCTTCTGGATGACTTCTTTGTTACTGTTTTATTTGATTCGGGTGCCGATACCAGTTATGTGTCCCTAAAGGTTAGTCAAATGCTTAAGCGCACTCTAACACTTTTGAGTACCAAGCATATTGTAGAACTAGCAAAGTTTAGAGGCCACACATAGTTAAGGGTTGTAATCTTGTTCTCGCTGATCAGACCTTCTCTATCGACCTCATTCCTATCGTTTTGGGTAGTTTCGACGTTGTTATTGGGATGGATTGGTTATCTTATCATCAAGCGGATATCCTTTGCAAGGAAACAATCGTCCGCATTCCTCGTTCTGGTGAAGAACCTCTCGTGATTCGCAGTGACAAGAGTGGTGCTGTCGTAGGCATCATCTCTTTTCTTAAGGCTCAGAAGTGTTTACGTAAGGGCCACGTAGCTATTTTAGCCCTTGTTACGGATGCATCAACAAAAGAGAAGAGAATAGAAGACATTCCTATTGTACGCAATTTTCCTGAGGTATTCCCCGAGGAATTACCTGGTCTTCCGCCTCATTGTCAGGTCGAGTTTCAAATCGAGCTAACTCCTGGAGCAGCGCCCATAGCTCGTGCACCTTATCGTTTAGCCCCATCAGAACTAGAGGAATTATCCTCTCAACTGCAAGAACTCTTGGATAAGGGTTTCATACGTCCTAGCTCTTCGCCCTGGGGAGCTCCAGTCTTGTTTGTGAAGAAGAAAGATGGTACCTTCCGAATGTGTATTGACTTTCGCGAACTCAACAAGGTGACCGTGAAGCATCGTTATCCTCTTCCGCGTATCGATGACCTATTCGACCAACTGCAAGGGTCAAGCTACTACTCAAAGATTGACCTAAGGTCAGGCTACCATCAACTGAGAGTCCGAGACGAGGACATCTCTAAGACAGCATTCAGGACTCGGTATGGGCATTACGAGTTTCTGGTTATGCCTTTTGGATTGACGAACGCACCTGCGGTCTTCATGGATCTTATGAACCGAGTGTGCAAACCTTACCTGGATAAGTTTGTAATTGTCTTCATCGACGACATCCTGATCTATTCTAAGAGTCAGGAGGAACACGAGCATCACCTGCGACTTATTTTGGAACTTCTTCGGGTAGAGCAACTTTATGCTAAGTTTTCGAAGTGCGACTTTTGGCTTCGTGAAGTCCATTTCCTAGGTCACATGGTAAACGAGGATGGGATTCATGTGGATCCATCCAAGGTTGACTCAATCAGGAACTGGCCTGCACCCCGTACACCAACAGAAATCCGCCAATTCTTGGGTTTGGCGGGCTACTACAGAAGGTTTATCAAGGATTTCTCCAAGATTGCGCAACCTCTCACCTCGCTAACTCAAAAGGGTGTCACCTATCATTGGGGTGATGCACAGGAATCTGCATTTCGGCACTTAAAGGATAGACTTTGTAGCGCACCTATCCTCTCATTGCCTGAAGGCACAGACGATTTTGTGGTTTACTGCGACGCATCCATCCAAGGACTTGGTTGCGTGTTGATGCAACGTGACAAGGTCATTGCTTACGCATCACGCCAACTTAAAGTTCACGAAAGGAACTACACTACTCACGATCTGGAGCTGGGAGCTGTTGTTTTTTGCACTCAAGATATGGAGGCATTACCTGTACGGTACCAAGTGCACCATTTACACCGATCACAGGAGTCTAGAGCATATCTTCAAGCAAAAGGAGTTAAACATGCGACAACGTCGATGGGTCGAATTCTTGAATGACTACGAATGCGCGATCAAGTACCATCCAGGCAAAGCCAATGTTGTGGCTGATGCTCTCAGTCGAAAGGATACTACACCTAAGCGCGTGCAAGCGTTACAACTTACCATTCATTCTAGCCTTCCTACTCAGATACGCGATGCTCAGGTTGAAGCACTGAAAGCAGAAAACATCGGGGCTGAGTCCCTACGAGGATAGAGGAAACGGTTAGAACAAAAAGATGACGGCGCTTACTACGTGACAGGGCGCATCTGGGTCCCACTCTATGGTAATCTACGTGAGCTTGTGATGAATGAAGCACACAAGTCTCGTTACTCAGTACATCCTGGATCGGATAAGATGTACCATGACCTAAAGACTACATACTGGTGGCCTAGCATGAAAGCCAACATAGCAACTTACATCAGTAAATGTTTGACTTGTGCGAGAGTCAAGATCGAATATCAGAAACCATCAGGCCTACTCCAACAACCAGAGATCCCGAAATGGAAATGGGAGCAAATTTCCATGGATTTCTTTACTGGCCTGCCTAGATCTCAACGCGGAAATGACACTATTTGGGTGATAGTGGATCGATTGACTAAGTCTGCACACTTTTTGGCTATCAAAGAAACTGACAAGTTCTCTACTTTAGCAGACGTTTATTTAAAGGAAGTGGTTTCGAGGCACGGGGTGCCAACCTCCATTATCTCTGATCGTGACGCGCGTTTTACCTCTGAATTATGGCAAGCAATGCACAAATCCTTTGGCTCTCGATTAGACATGAGCACGGCCTATCACCCGCAGACGGATGGGCAGTCTGAACGTACCATCCAAACCCTTGAAGACATGCTTAGGGCATGTGTGATTGACTTTGGTAACGGCTGGGAACGACATCTTCCTTTGGTGGAATTTTCGTATAATAACAGTTACCACACCAGTATCCAGGCCGCTCCGTTTGAGGCATTGTACGGACGTAAATGTCGATCACCTCTTTGCTGGGCAGAAGTTGGTGACAGCCAAATCACTGGCCCAGAACTGGTGGTAGACACAACTGAGAAGATCACTCAGCTATGACAACGAATGGCGGCAGTTCGTGACCGTCAGAAAAGCTATGCTGATAAGCGCAGGAAACCACTCGAGTTCCAGGTTGGGGATCGAGTGCTACTCAAAGTCTCACCTTGGAAAGGTGTAGTTCGTTTTGGCAAGCGAGGCAAGCTCAATCCACGTTATGTCGGACCTTTTGAGATCATTGAGAAAATTAGCAAAGTGGCTTACAAATTGAATCTACCTGAAGAACTCAGCGGAGTTCACAACGTATTCCATGTGTTAAATCTGAAGAAGTGTCTATCAGATGAGACCCTCATAATTCCTTTTAAGGAACTCACTATCGACGATCAGTTACGATTTGTCGAGGAACCAGTAGAGATTACTGACCGAGATGTTAAGATTCTCAAACGTACCAGGATACCCCTTGTCCGAGTTCGTTGGAACTCCCGTCGTGGCCCAGAGTTCATCTGGGAACGAGAAGATCAAATGAAACACAAGTATCCCCAGTTGTTCGAGTAAAGTAAAACCACTACTGAGGCTGAAGCTACTGCGGAATTTCAGGTCGAAATTCCAAACCAACGGGGGAAGGATGTGACACCCCAGGAAAACCACTCAACCTAACTAGCTTCCTCAGTGAGTACGTGCTAAATTTCGGGACAAAATTTCTTTCAACTTGGGGATGATGTGACAACCCGTATTCCAGAACCTTCCTTGAGCTTTGATATAACCTGTATGAACATTACATGACTAGTTGACGTGTTTGATTTCAATGAAATTTTATGTTTTGTTATGTTATGTGTTACATAAATTTCTTGTGAGTATGTATGTATAATAAACTTAGTCACACAACGATTGTCT
Source organism: Helianthus tuberosus (assembly GCA_030545235.1). NCBI lineage: Eukaryota > Viridiplantae > Streptophyta > Magnoliopsida > Asterales > Asteraceae > Helianthus > Helianthus tuberosus. The sequence goes on along the minus strand of CM060412.1, from coordinate 100,809,595 downwards.
AATCGCACAAGCCTTTAGGGCCGCACTCTTGTCACACACCTCTCTCGGCCCACTCTGTTCGTACTCGAGATAATAGGGCAACCCAAGTAAGGGTTCGGCCCACTTCCCCTAATCCGATTTTATCTGCACACACACCCATCATTGGGGTTTTTGCTTCTCATATTTTGCAAGCAAGAAAACACACACCAAACCCTAAAAGTTTTCTCTCTCCCTCTCACCCTTGTTCGACGGCAGCCCCTCACTCGAAGCCCTCCATCTCGAGAGAGCTAGTCTTCTCGGCCTTCTGGTTAGTGTTAATCCTTGATAGTTTGCTATGATTTTGTTGTCATGTTGTTAAGTGATTAACTAGGGTTTCATGCTAGTAAATATGTGAATGAAGCTATGATCACAAATCTGGATTATGTATGTAAATTCGATATTAACATGTGCAAGGAAAACTGTCTTGTTGATTTATTGGAAACATGTGTTAGCAAAACGGTTAGAAGGAATTGTATAACCGATCTAGGTTGTTTAGGAACGATTGCATATGTTGGATTGTTGATTGGCGAGCATGAGGACAGTTAGTTTAATTAACTTAATGATCACGTGATAAATTGCTAGCCATAGGTTGCATGGTGGTTGGGTTTGCATGTTAGTTTTGGAATCTGCTAGTATGAAGATCCGGTTGAATGTTTAATCGTTTGTTCTTGATTTCATGATGATTAAGGTAATATGAATGTGCATGATTTCTGAATTCAATGCTGTTTAATCTGATTTGAAATTGCCAAACGTGTTAGCAAAGGTTACGGAATTAATGAGCTGCAAATAAGGAAATTGGTTACACACCTAGTCTCGACACGGGTTGCGAGTCAAGAACTCACAGTCTCGACACAAGACCACACCACACGTGTATGCCATGATTAATACTTGTTAGTATATGTGTAGAAAACCATACGTGCATTACCTGAATACGAACCTGACTTGTATGGTAACCATGTTAGGACGTTGTTGACCACAGATAGCTCAAGTGACCTTTTTGTTTATCTGCCGAGCAAACCAAGGTGAGTTCACACACTTTCTATAAGGCATGGGATTCCCGGTGGTTTGGGAATGGGTTAAGAAACTAAAACGGAACCTGCATATTCTCCTTGGGTAGGATATGTACCTCCATCCTCCATGGGTAGGATGCCAATGTTAATCATGCGTATTCTCCTTGGGTAGAGTACGAACATTCGTCCTCCTTGGGTAGGACAACAACCTTAAACTTACTAGACAAAACTCTATCATAAGTCCCTCATTTTTATATCGACTTAATCGCCGGGCCAATGGCGAGTGGGTCATTGTTAATAGCGCTATTAGGGTTGACAAGCCTCACACTGTGCCGATAGGACGGACGTGTACTAATGGATCTGGGCACTTAGTCAATGATGATAGACATTGACGTAGGGCACAACTTACTTTCGTCAGTTGTCGATATGGTAACGGTCTAGTGGTTCACATGGGGAAGCCCCCACTGATTATGGATATGGATCGGGAAACAAAGATACTGGTTAACTTGTGGTTTACGAAACAACTTATGGTTTTCAAAACAAGCTTGTAAAACTAAACAACCAACTGTGAACTCGCTCAACTTTGTTGTTGACTCGTTGTTACATGCCTTGCAGGTCGTTAGGTGCTTATGGATCTTGCACAGGGAGGAGTGATCGTTGTGGGACATGGACTGTTGAGTTCCATGTTAAACGTTTAAACTTTATGAACTTATTACTTATGTTTGGGTTTTACATTTTATGCTTCCGCTGTTAATTTAAAGTTGGGTACTTTCTTTTGGGCACCAATTATATTGTGGTTGGTTTTAATTACTTAATTACGTTGTTCAATATGATTGGTGGCTTGATCCTGGTCAGTCACGCCTCCATGCGGTGATACTCCGCTTGTGGATTTTGGGGGTGTGACACGTTTCAAGCTAGATTCTTGTACTTTCTTACTCTACACATCATTCTCTACGTGATTCTCACCTGAAATCACACTTTTCACCGTGAAATCTCTTAGATCTGAGTTCTTGAGGGTGATGTCATCATGGTGGTTTGGACAACTGTCATGTGATGTCATTCTAAGCAAGATTTAGCCTGGATCTAAGGTATTTCATATGTATTATATTAAATCTAAGCTAAATCTATGAGTTTTTATACTAAAACTTAAGTTTCTTCATTTCTTTTTTCAATTTCTTATTTACTTCGGTGATAAATGTGCCGGAACGGACTGTAGACTCGATCGGTGGTCTAGAGTTGGTTTGGAACGGGTTGTTCACTGATTAAGGCGATCACGGGATGGATTCCAGCATAAAACCGTCACCAACAGACAAACGGGTCAGACTGGGGTGATTCCCGACCGATCAGAATGTCTGAGAAATGACAAGTAACTGTTGCCTCAGTCTGCACCGAGACGTCACCATTAAATTTCAAGCTTAGAATTTCTGCAAACATCGGTGAGCTATCAATCTTGGAAGTCTAAACGGACAGCCGTCCGATCGAACAGCCATCCGGTTGGAATATCAAGTTATGTGCACTCACCCGAATGGCAATCCGATCGGATTACCATCCGATCGGACAGCCATATAAGTCTTTCTGATCTTCATAAATGTCTTACCCGAACGGATGGCAACCCGATCGGATAGCCATCCGATCGGGCAGCCGTTGTCACTTTACACACACAAGGCCAACCGGTCGACTGGCCATCCGATCGGACAACCATCCGACCCAGTGACCCTGTTAACTCCTTTATTCAATTCCGTTACGCTGCCCGAATCTTACCCTACTGCAATCTAATCAGGCTAATCCTAAAAGAGCTCCCTTTGATCCAATAACAGTGCGACTGTTAAGCAATCACTGTGAGTATACTCGATCCCCTTTTTACTTTAAACTTTTGGGGTGTAACGTGTATTCTATTAAACTAAATACTTTTGGCAATCTATACTCTATTCCGCGTGTTTGTGAAAACTTGTGCATTCTAGTATTCTACTTGTGCTATGTGACGTTTAATCCAGGGTGTTTCATTCCGCCTTAACAATAGTAACGCTATAGGGGGTGCACCTCTCCCATTATTCTTTGGGGGTATTGTTAGGAGGATTCTAGTTTACCTTGAGTCTTGGGTAAACACTAAAGCATCGGGATACTTGGGCTATCACTGCGTGGACTGCGACACTAGCACGGCTGTAAACTATTTTTATTGCTTACACTATGGATATGAGTTGTTTTTGATCCATTAATCTAGTATCAAACTTGTATACTCGCCAATACTTTTGTATTGATATTTTAATACATGTTGCAGGTTGATAGGATGAGATGGAACATGGAAAACAAGATAGGGGAATGCCTAGAAACGTCACGCTAGCTAATCTAGTCTTTGAACAATTATGATTTGATGTTTTGTAATGTGATATTTTGATTTTAGACAAATGCTATGAAATCTACTTAATTCTATTGAAATATCTAGTGTTGTGGAATTCTCTTGAGCAATATGAACGCTTAGTGCTCGCACCCCGATGTTTCCGCCATCGTTTGGGGTGTGACATTTTTATCCTTTGAAAATCACCATCTGATCTGAGCAAAGTCAATTCGTGGGTGTCTGAGGATGACTTTCACTTTAGAATTTTTGAATCAGATAATTTTCTTGGATGAAGGATTATTTTTGATGAGTTTGGTGATTATGGCCTGCTCATAAGATTAGTAAGTGTTTCACGCAGTTTGTCACTGGCAGGATCTGTGTGATATAACTGTTGGTTTTTCTGTCCCTATTTCCTGTAGTAGTCATACATCTTTTCATCAGCCTCAGACATCTGCTTCTGCGTTTTTGCTTGATTTAAGGCAGCTATGGACAAGCCAGATGTTGAAGACTGCTTTTTTAAATGTAAGGGTCTGTTGAGGGACAACCACTGTTGGATATATTGGCTTCTTTGGAAATGTAGGATCCTTTTCTCTCAGCTGTTCCAGTTTCTTGTATGTTTCAACACTTCTAGACTCTGTCCATCTGGCAACAGACCTTGCATTACCATACTTTACAACAACTAGATCTTCTCTCATTCTCTTCAGCTTCAATGCCTTGTTTTGATCAACTTGTTTGTATTTCTTCTAGTCTGGTGGAGTTGGCTCATGTAAAGGGTCATTGAGCATCATTTGAATTCTTTCTATTTCTTCTTTGAGAGCATCTGTTGACCAATCTTTGAACTGTGCTCTGTTTGCTTTGTGTGGTTTATGTTGCATGATGTGATCAAGGTAATCCTGTCTCAGTTCCTTATCAAGCTCAACATTTATTGGCTTCTCAGACATGGACTTGCTCAGATCCTTAGCATAATCTTCTATCTTACTCACCTTGCTAAGTTCTAGTGACAAGATTCCCTGAGCAGTCCTGTTATCCATCCTTTTGCACTTCTCCTTTCCAATAATCTCAACATGTCTTGCTTTCAACTTCAAATATTCATCTAAGTTTTTAGGCTTGCGATAACCAAGGAGAGATGGGAAGGACAGTTGTGATGTATCCTCTGTTGAATAAAAAGATTCAATTTCACCTTTGATTACATGAATCTCTAGAGGATACTGAGCAGCCAGTTGAATGATTAGTTGTGGTGGTTGAGTGGATGGAAATGAAGTGGATTTTGGTGGAAATGATGAGAGTGGTGTGACTTGAATGGAGGCAGATGATAAGGGGATTGGTGATTAAATTTCATCATCATCTTCTTACACAACAAAAGTTTTTCTTTTGCGTGTGAATTTGATTTTAGGTGAATGTGGCGTGTTGGAATTCTTAGTGGTGTGGGCAGTGGTTGTGTTATTATGGGAAAGATTATCATGGCAGTGGTTTGTGGAACATCTGCTGATACATCTGTTGTACCAGCATCTGTTGGTTGATTTGGTGGTGATGGTTTCTTTTGAGGTGGAGCAGAGGATACACTTCTTGTAGACCTAGCAGTAGTTTTAGGAGGGGTGGTGATTGTCACACCCCCAAAATCCACACGCGGAGTATCACCGCTTGGAGGCGTGACTGACCAGGATCAAGCCACCAATAATATTGAACAAGCATGTAAATAATAATAAAATCCAACACAATACAATTGGTGTCCAAACAAAACATAGTTTAAGTTATCAGCGGAAGCAAATAGTTCGAAACCCAAATAGTAAATTCAAAGTATTCAAGTTATCATGAACACTCAATGTCCATGCTCCACAACGACTCTTCCCCATGCAAGCTCCTGCTAAACCTAGTGACCTGCAAAGCATGTAGTAACGAGTCAACAACAAGTTGAGTGAGTTCACGGTTGGGTGTTCGTTTTAAGTTGTTCCAAAAACAGTTTCCTTTAACTGGCATCCTGCCGTGGGGGTTACCCCATAGTCGAAAACGTGATTTGTTTATCCCAATTACTCTGGCAATCCAGCCGTGGGGGCTACCCCATGTTTAATTATCTGGCTCTTAGGCCGTGGGGGCTACCCCATGTATAAACTACTAGACTCATTACCATATCGACTGCTGACTGTAGTCATGTTTATGTGCCCTGAACTGTCAATGTCTATCATCATTGACATGCCCAGATCCATTAGTTCACGCCCGTCCTCTGTGGCACGGTGTGAGACTTTTCAGACCTAAATAGCGCTATCTAACTAATGACCCGCTCGCCATTTGCCCGGCGATTAAGTCGATATAAAAAGGAGGGACTTCGTGATAGAGTTTTGGTCTAGTGAAAGTTAACTGTCCATGAGGACGAGGAATTATCTTCCTGAACCCGTACTGTCCTACCCAAGAAGGACGAGGAATCCATGTTCCTTAGCCCCATTCCCAACCCCTGGGAATCCCATGCTTTGTAGAAAGTGTGAACTCACCTTAAGTTAGCTCGGCAGATAAGTAAAGGTCGATCGAGCTGCTAGAGGTCAACCACGTCCTAACATGGTTACCATACAAGTCAGGTCTAGGTTCAATTAGTGCACGTATGTTTACACAGAGATAGCAAGTCACGAACACATACTAATCATGGCATCACTCAAACAGTCGAAGTGCATAACATATTCATACTTGTACGATCCCAAAGATTGGGCTCGCACAAGTTCAACAACCTTATGCGATCCACCCATTGAGGCCCAATAAACCGACGGCCCAACCTGTTGTGCGTCCAGCACATCTTGTGCGACCCATAACAGGTTATGTGATCCAAAACATACCCGGCCCAGTTTACACAGCCCAAACAATAACATACATACACGGCCCAAATTAATAAACAGTTAATCTATCTTGGGCGATCCAGCTGAGCTTGTGCGACTGGTGACATTTTGTCCGACTGGGATTGGGCTTTGAGGCCCAACCGTGTAACAGTTCGTGTATGGCCCAAGCCTTGTGCGATCGGCACTATCTTGTGCGATCCACAAGTCTTGTGCGATCATGCATAATAAAACAGTACTATGTGCTTTGTGTGTTTGTACCCCATCTTGTGCGATGCACTTGTGCGATCAGATCAGGTCTTGTGTGACCTGATCTTGTGCGATCACCACTTGTGCGATTGGTCCTTGTGCGACCAAGGACTTGTACGATCAGAAAGCTTGTATGACAAGATCTGATCTTGTGTGATTTGTTACCAACTTTCCTAAACTCATGCAATTCGGTTACACCATTTAACAGTTTCCATATTTACCCAATTACACCAAATCAATTCTAACAGTTTCTGTTTGATCAAAAGTCGATTAAATCAAGGTTTCATCTATTGTTTCATATGAACCCTAATATCATGTTAACAATTCATAACATTAGAGCACTCAAAATACTTAATGTTCGACCATACAACTGATCCGATTTCAACATACATACAACCGCTTACATTCATTCCAATTCTTAATTATCTAAATCAACATCAAAGTATCTAACAAACATACAATCCCCTTATCAATCTAGCAGGTTGTTTATCTAAGGTTTACTAACATAATACCTTAACATCAATATCAAACATCATATAACCAATCATACAACAAGTATCGATCATACAAGAATCAAGCAAGGATATAACACTAACCGATTGAGAGAAGAACTAGATCAAATCAACAAAAAGGTCTTCGAGGGATGGGTATGCTTGCCGTCGGCTTCAAGAGGAGAGAAAGAGAGTAGGGTTTTGTAAACTTGTGTGATTAGGTAAAGTGTGGGATTTATACCAACACCCTATGTGTTGTGCGAGTTGATGGAGTGGGCCGAACCCAGCTTTAGGCCGCCCTTAGTTCAGATGCAAAGAGTGTAGCCCGAATGGGCTTGTGCGATCGGCCAAGTGTTATGTGATCGGTTTATTCATATACATACATACATACAAGCACAACACATGTTCACATAACATACACTTACAACATTCATTCAACCAACATGTTAACTAGTCACATATCGTTCAAACGTGTTAAATCAAAATACAATGAAGGGTTCTAAATTACGAGTTGTCACATTATCCCCAAGTTGAAAGAAATTCCGTCCCGAAATTTGGTACGTACTCACAGAGGAACCTAGTTAAGTTGCATGGTTTTCCTGGTTTTCCTGGGGTGTCACAGTGATTGGCTGTCTAACATTTTTTGTTAACTTTATCCTTTTTGAAGTGCCAATGTCCTCCTTTTTCCTCTGCAAGGCCTGTTCTTGTTCAATTAGGCTAGAAGCTTTGGCTTCGAGTGTATCTTGTCTTCTCTGTTTTTTTGAGGCAATCTCTTCTGCTATCTTGTTCGGGGTCCCATCAATCCCTTTTTCACTTCTAGCATCTGATGCCTTAGCAAAGGTTTTGGTTGGTTTTGCAGGAACAAACTCTGAGTTTTGTTGTTGCACCTTTAATGGTTTTGTTTGTGATGAAGGCTGCAACTTTCTTAGCTTTTCATTCTCCCCCTTTTTGGCATCATCTTCCACTTCTTCTTGAAGTACAGTTGGAGGGGCAGGGCCAGTAGTCTTTAAAAAATGTCCCTGATGGCATTGATGAGAATGCGTTTTAGGATCGATTTCGACTCTCGAACGATTGCGAATAACACGTATGACGTGCGGAATCCGTGCACGTGTGTGGACCGAACACAAGAACAAAATATAACGATGATTCGGTTAGAAATCTGACAATCACCTTGACTCACTTTGTTTGCTGCTTTCTCTCTCTAGACTTCAAAGCTCTCCAAGATACAAAGTGGCAAAAGTCCTAAAATGAAGCATAACAAGCACTATTTATAGGTTCCACTTAAATGAAGCACTCCTTCATCCGTCCGGATGAGACCTTCTCCATCCGTCCGGATGGGCTCATTTCCATCCATCCGGATGGACTTTCTTCTATAAACTTCAATGTTTAACCGTGTCTTATTCTGTTTCTGCTTTGATGTACGATTGACGAAAGTGATAGACATTATGAACTCACAGACTCCCCCTTGGATATTACTGCAGTCAATCTCGTAGCTTTCTGTCTTTTCTCTTTCTCTGAGTCTTTACGAAGCTTTGACATCTTCAGAAACACAGACTCCCTCTTCAAGCTCTTCTTGATTCTGCATTCTGAATCAGCTCCCTCTTTCGGTTGACTCTTTCTCCAGGCTCCCCCTTTCGTTAACAGGATCGACACCTATCTCTTTGATTACAAGCTCCCCCTTGCATTGAGCTCGTCTTTAGACTCTCCCTTAGACTCAGCTATCAGGATCGTAATCTGGAATAGTATATGCACATCTCAAACTATTTGTAAGATATTTCACACTTTAAGTTCAGGATTAAAAACCTAGCTCTAAACATAAGCTGGAGCATTTCAAATATGTGACAGTGAAAGCTTTTTGAATAATCCAGAATCAAAAACCTGACTCTAAGCATAAATGTGACAATATGTAATCAACCAGGATTGTCTGACTCTATTCCCCCTATCAAATAACTTTATAAAATTTGACAATTTAAGCATCCAAAACTTTTATCAACATAATCATCCATGTCCAACTTAATGACCTTGGAGATTTCACAAACTATTTTTGATTTTCATGTAAAATTTCAAGTTTTAAATTAATGAACTTGTTTATTTTTAGAAACATGATCAGCATACTTAGATCTTGAAACTCAGCTTTCAGACATCGGTTGTCGAAGATAAAGTAGAAACAAAAACTTTTTTGTATTTTTCTAAAACATTAAAGCAGTAAAGAAATATTTACAGACAATATTTTTGTTTGAGTTCACATCAGAGGATCATATCAGTTTTTGACAAACCACTAGCACCGTTGAGCTATAGACATTTTAAGTTCTAAACGATTCCCTTAGATTATCAGTATACTGATCCGCTTAAATTTTCACACAAAGTTCAACCATTCCGAGATATGAGATTTAGTGTTTTAAGAACTTAACTTATTCGCATGTCCCACTTCATAATATACTCCCACATCAAGATTCCCTAAATTCAGTCTTACAAGTGAATATACTATATTGATATATGTACTCTAGGTTAGTGTGAGACCTTGAGAGCTCAGGTATGAACTACCGTTCAGTCAAAGAGATGAATGCTCAACTTGAGGTGTGTCCCACTTAGGGATCTTCTTTACAACTGCAATTGATTCATATCTTTCGATATTTTCTCAATTTTTATGTAGAGGGTAAGCTTTTAAAGCGTGTAAAGTATTATACGAGGTCTAGGCCATTGCTGACGCAAAATCAGAAGACCAGGTATAATACCCCAGATATCAAACAGTGTAAAAACCTAGTATCTCAGAAATAGGCAATCTCTCAAACAAGATTTCGGGGATTACCCATATATCCGAGAGATGTTCCCCACGAGATAAGAAAGTTATTAATATTTAGGTTTATATCTCGAAATCAATCTACTAAATGTGTAAAAACCTACTGGCACATCATCAGTGAGACCTTTTACCACATTTTGACTTTCCATTTCTTTAGCATGTTGTGATTGTCTACTGATGTACTATCATTTCCTCTTTTTACACGAAACTCTTTTCCATTTTCTCATGTTTTTGGCTTTTTCAATTTTTCAAATGTTTTTATATTTTCAAAATTTTTACTCCCCCTAAAATTCAAAACATTTAAAGAAAATTTGACAACCAGATGAAGATAGCTTCATCTCGCCATCCATTTTCTGCTTCACATGCTCTGTTTTGCAGAAAATACCCCCATGATATACAACACATTGATTTTTAACAGTGTTAAAACCATTTAATCACTTGTGAAATTAATCATGCTTGTTCAGCAGTGAGGGCTTCGACATATTAAATCAACATTTTTTCAATTTTTTGATTTTCGACAAATTTTAAAAACAATTTTTTTTATTTTTCAATTTTTAACAAAGTAAAAAATATTTTTGGTTTTTTAATTTTTAGGGTTTATGAAATATGGTTTATTTATGTACAGAAAACAAACAAACTCCCTGTTTTCAGTTGCAGGGATCCGCAACCTCCTCTTGTGCCAGACTGCTCCTCTGTTCATTCTGGCATTCATCCATCTTCCGGAGCACCTGCACATTCAAACAACTCAATTATTTGAACAAAGCAACCTAAGTCTGCTTTGACTCGGGTAGTTTAACATAAATCTTTCCAGGTAAAACTGGATAATTTCTGTCATTCTTCACAAAAACATTTTCATTCCAATTATCTCTCACAAGAGTCATTTGTTTCTTTGCCACCCAAACTTGTCCTCTTGAAACATTTCTTCGATAAAATCTTGGATCATTTTGAACATTTTGTTTTGACAAATCATTTTTAGGTTTCCAGATTTGTTTTATTTCTGAAACATTTACTTTCTGTTTCCAAATCTGTTGCGGTACAACTTTGGGTGTCATTGATTTCGGTTTCCAAGTTTGTTTTGATCCAAACCTGGTTGACTTCTGTGTTTTAATCTCAACTTTCTTTTGAGCACACTTAAAGCATGTTCTCTTTGACACATCTTTAACCTGTTGTTGTTGTTGTTTCTTCTGAGCATGGAACTACTCTTCATTAGACTATCGTCTAAATTGGAGTTCCTTCTCTTCTTCTGAACTTTTTCCGTGAATAAAGTTCATCTTTTTCTGATAATTTGGCTTTTCAAATCGTTTGTTTTTGTTTTTATGACTTTTATAACCCAACCTAGCCTTCATGTTCTTCTTTTTGTAACTAGGTTTGTTATCAAAAGTTTTCTTGCTCTTACCAGCAAATTTTGAAATTTTAGTTTTCTCAATTTCTACCAGTTTGAAAACTTTGTCAATCTTATCCGAAATCACATTTTGAATCGGGAATTCAATATCTGAGAATAATTTGTCTGATCCAATCATGGTATAAGCCAGTCCTATCGGATCATCATTCGCATCATTCTCAGATTTTGAATTTTTAAGATAACTTTCATGAAAACTTCCTTCATTTTCATCCTGTGAATCAGACTTATCTATTTTGGTAGACTCCTCTGTCAAAACGCTTTCAACAACCTTACCTACCACCTCTGAATCATCAAGATCATCAGATTTGGTGTAAGTCACATCGATGTTGTCAGGTAATTGGTCAACCAAGTTTATTGCTTTTTCCACCTTTTCGCCATCATAGAATGTATAATTATTCTCCAACGGTGGTGGAACCTGATGATATTCTGACCCAATTCCTTTTTTGTTCTTTTCTGACTCTTTACCATTGGGTGTGATGTTGAAAATATGTTCTAAAATGTTTGAAGAAGCATGATAACTTTGAAGTTTATTAACTAATTTTTTTTTCAGTCAGTTCTTGTTTAAGTTTAGCAACATCATCAATATATTGATTAAGAACCATTTGTTTTCCTTCATATATGGCTTCAAGAAATTTAGTTGTTTTCTGACATGCTGACAATCGATCATCCAGACTTTTGACTCTACTTTTCAAAGTTTCATAAGCTTCTTTTACAGTGTGATATGACAATTTCATTACATCATATTCTTTTTGCAACTCTTGAATAGTTTTATCTTTTTGAACACATTCGTTGCAATCAGCTGAACACTTTTCTTTCAAAATTTTGTTTTCTTTTTCAAGATTTTCACATTTTTGTGTCAGCTCTTTTTCTTTCAAAAACTTTTCATTTTCAAGCATTTCATTACATTTTTCTTTAAAAATTCTTTCTATTTTAGTAAACTCAATGTCTCTGGATCTCAGATTTCTATCTTTTTTAGTACAAGCACTGCACGTTTCCATGCATTTCTTGCACTGTTCATCAGTTTTATGTTCTGATTTATTTAATATTTCAGAATATTCAGTTTGAGTTACCTCAGTGTTTGGCATCGTGGCTTCTTTCGCCTTTTGAATCTGATCTTCCTCAACCACCTGTTGTTTCTCAGCAACTACTTCATCTGCCTTTTCATCAGCTTTCTTCACCTCATCCACCATCTTTTTACTCTCATCAACAATTTCCTCTACGGTCTTCTTTTTCTTTTCTAGACTGGCATATATCACCTTCCTTATGCCTTCTTCTACCTTTTCTCTGTATCTAGGAATTTCTTCAAGCCCTTTACACCAAACACCCACAATTGGGATCGCAGCAACCAGTGCTTCAAGATCTACCTTGTCAGGATCAACTGTCGGGTTCCCTTTCGGATCAACAAGACATTCTTTCTCTATACTCCATCTGTTTGCCCACTTTGCTTCCTTGTAAGCATCATACACGTCACTCAAATACATTCTCGCATGACGTTCCTCTCGGCTCTGTTTGAACTCAGCTACTAAAGCCTTTTTCCCTGCTTTCTCATCTTTAATATATTTCCCCCAGTCAAAACCTTTATCATCATGAATTGTAACATGAGCAGCATGTTTTCTCTCTTTTGATGACCCTTCCTCAATCTGTTTTTGGTTTGTTCTTAACGGTTGCTCGTTGTTGCGATGATAGATGGCCTTTTGGTAGTAATCTTCATGGAAAGGATTCACGCTATCATCAGCTTGACGGTTAGTACACTCTCTTTTGAAGTGTCCCTTCTGTTTGCACTTGAAACACATGACTTTTGCTTTATCGAATCCCAGCTTCATATCGGAACCTTCCAGACACTTTCTTCCAGTAATCTCCATGAAACGTTGAGCTCTCCTGATAACGCTCGCCATACACCAGCGAATATCCATGAGCTCCATCTCTTCCGGATCTACCTGATCGTAGTCTTCCTTTGTCATATTAGGATTTCCTATCTTGCCTGCGATCAGACCTTCATAAGATTCCAGAACGGAAGCCAAGAAACTCATGTGCTGTTTAGCGAAATCAGTGTTTAAATTTAGAGAATCTTTCCAGTTCTGACTCAGAATGGATTTGGATGATGTAGACGATGAATGATATCCAGAATCATAACTAGAAGATTTGTTCTTTGTAGAATCACCAGCATTATTAGTACTAAAGGTTGTACCAACCTTTGGTGACTGGTTATTCGGCAGCATACTTCGTCGGTAATACAGATCAACATTCTGCTGGTAACTGGAACTAGACATTTTATTTTGTTTTTGTAACTCTAGATCATGTCCTTCCAGTTTCTTAATCAAAGCATCAAACGTCATCTCATCAAACTTTGCATCATTCTTCAACACAATCACAAACGTTTTCCAATCTTCAACATGTGGCAATGCCTCAACCAATTTGTCAATAATTTCTTCTCTGTCTTTGTGGATTCCAAACCTCTCTAACTCGATCTTCAGATGACAAAATCTTTCAATCATTTGTCTAACAGTTTTACCCTTCATGCAGCCGAATAGATCAAATTCTTTTTTCAGCAGAGGAATTTTGTTTTTCTTGATATCTTTACAGCCTTCTGCTTTCAGCTTCAAAGCTTCCCACATCGACTTGGAGGTTTCAGCATGTTGAAGTAAAAACAGAATATCCTCTCTAACAGATTGTTGTAATAATGTTACCATTTTTAGTTCGTTAGAGTGATCCTTTCTATCAGTTTCTGAAAAAAAAAATTATTGTAAGTAATACATTTTGATCGTTTCGTGGTTTTTCATATCCAAACGTTAACATGATCCAACTATCATATGCATACGCTTTCACCCAATTTTCAAATCTTGTACTCCACCAATGGTAATCTTCGATATTCATTAGTTTCAGTGGCTTTTGATGGTTTCCGTAGACATTATCATGATTCAAACTCTTTGAAATAACCTTTGAAACCGATTTTGTTCCGGGTATTGCTTCAGTTGTTGTTTCGGATGTGAATGCGTTGTAAAACGTATTGTAAAACTCTTCGTCCATGCTCGACATCTTCAAATCACGCTTTGATTATCACCTACAAACAAACAAAGCAAACGTTTAAGCGAAGATTTTTTTTAAAACAATCACTTAAACCACTTGGAGCGTGTGAATGATGAACAATTGTGAATTCCCGAGAATATGTATGCACTTCACACACAAAATGACTCGGATGAACACTTGATAATATCTCGAATAAACTTTCTTTGACAAATGAACTCTCTTTGAGCCGACCGAACTTTGGATAAACTCAAATACCCAGATGAACTTTAAAGAATTTATCCGAATGAGTTAACACACTGAAATAATATGGACCAAATGGATTATACTTCTCAGAATAGACTTATGAGAAACTGATGTTCGAATGGGTCTCCTGATGTAGACTAACTAGTCCGGATGAATTCTATCACCACTGATGAGCTTGCAACTGATCAACTTTGATCTGGATGGATTCAAAAATGACCATCCTAGCGGATGAACAATGATTTAGGCCCGGATGAGCTTAAGATGCGGATGGACTTAAACACCAGGTCCGGATGTACAATCTTGTCCGAATGAACTTTGTTGATTCGGATGAACTTTATTGTATTACCCGAATGGAATATAATTGGTTCAAATGAATATATTGGCACTAAATATGCTTTATGGCTATTGGACCAAGAAAACAAATTCACTAACACTTCACATGCATACGTGAATAAAATGATTTGATTCGTAATTGGACCGTATCACTGAGATTACTTAACTGTTATTGGGCCAAGTTATTACCCAATCAGATTACTCGAATACACATATGATTATTCTGTTCAAACACTTTTAATCAATTGAAGCTGAATGTTATTGGACCAAAGTTTTTTCAGCAAATGGGCTTCAAACACGTACTAAGTAAGTTCTGATAGAGTTAATATTTCCGGATGGACTAAAATGGTCCGGATGGACATTTAACTTCCTCATCTGAGCAGATGGCTTTCAATCTGAGTCCGGATGAACAGTATACTTCTTCAGATGAACTATTATGTCCGGATGGACCTCATTTGAACAGATAGACCTCCGGATGAACATGAACCGCAACGAAAAACCATGCTTTTGGACCTATTTTTATCAAATTAATCACTCAAATCTTTGAATTAAATCGTGAAATTTTATAGGATTATAACACTGTGATTTACGCACACAATATCAAAATTTCAGCCAATTTTATCCATAAAATCCTTGTTAATTTGAGCCTTTTTTTTGTTCGAAAAGTGTGAAAATGAGATGAAGAGAAAATTTGACAAATGTGATCTGATTTTCACTCTGAATCTGATGAAATCACGTAGATTCTTGCATTTTTATCCATGCAATCAATCTCCTGCTCTGATACCACTTGAGAATGCATTTTAGGATCGATTTCGACTTCCGAACGATTGCAAATAACACGTACGACGTGCGGAATCCGTGCACGTGTGTGGACCGAACACAAGAACAAAATATAATGATGATTCGATTAGAAATCTGACAATGTTTTACACCTTGAATCACTTTCTTTGCTACTTTCTCTCTCTAGACTTCAAAGCTCTCCAAGATACAAAGTGGCAAAAGTCCTAAAATGAAACATAACAAGCACTATTTATAGGTTCCACTTAAATGAAGCACTCCTTCATCCGTCCGGATGGGCTCATCTCCATCCGTTCGGATGGACTTTCTTCTATAAACTTCAATGTTTAACTATCTTGTTCTGTTTCTGCTACGATGTACGATTGACAGAAGTGACATACATTATGCACTCACAATTGATATCAGCTTGTGTAACTTTGTGCCTAGCCTCAATCATGTTTCTTATCAACTCCATGTGAGTGTTGTGATTAATATCAGGCAAATTCCTTTGAGCTTGAATAATTGGTTGTACTGATTTCCACAGCTCATTGGCAATTTGCTGAGTTGAAGGTTGACTTTCAGAATTCTTCAACATTTGTTTCATTGTGCTTTTCATTTCTTCTATTGAGGATTCCATAGATGTCATTCTTTCCATTAATTCCTTGTATCTTAATTCATCACCTATCTTAATAGGATCATCTGAATTCCTTCCAGAGGTAGTTTGATTTGGTTCCATAACAGGAGAAGACTCCAAATTATCAGAACCAAATGCCCCTTTTTCTTGGTACTCGGGACTTCCAACTGAAACAGAGGTTACAATGGTATCCTCAACAGTTGTTGCCTTCAAGGAAGTCTTATAGATGAAACCACTGTCCAACTGAAAAACTGTTGTTTCACCAGTTGTAGTGGCTGCTTCACTTGAACTACCAGTAAGAGTTACATGTAACTCAAGTGGTGTAGCCCCCTCAGCTGTTTGTGGGCTAGCAAGTTGATTTTTCTCAGACTCAGTAACTTGTGGAAGTTTGCTCTCTTTAATTGGTGATTAAGATGAACTGATTTGTGTCTGAGTTGTATCAATTACATCAAACAGAGGTATGAATGATGGTGGAATTGGAGTGGAGGGTTGTGGAGTTGAAATAGAGACAACCCTAGGAGAGGGGCTTAGAAACAGACTTTAAATTGAAATGGCTACCTCTTGATTTAGTGTCCCTGTGCTTACAACTTGATCCTTTTGTGAGGATTCAAGAGGAGTTTGGATGAGTGAAGATCTTTCCATCTGTTGTGAGGAAGTAACAACAGGTTTCTATTGGCTTTTGTTTTGCAACAAGGTTATCCTCTGGGATCTAATCTTCCAGAGGTGCCTTTTTATTTTGCTTCTCTTTGATGGGTTTTTTTGGATGTGGGTGGTTTCTTTTTGGATTTTTTTGGTATGAGTTTCACAACACCGGTTGTGGTGTCATGATCACCAGGAGCAGTGGGCTCAGCAACATGTCACACCCGCTGAAATCAGAGTTGGTGTGATCTGATCGGTATCTTCATTGCACAGCGGAAGTATTTAAGCTAAGACTTCTAGAAATGAACGCCCGCTAAGTACTCGAATTCCCATGGGTTCTCCTATTCCAACCGTTCCATAACTAAAATGTGTAACCTGAGAAAGAACATGTGAAAAATCAACATAAAGTTGGCGAGTTCATAGTTTGTTTGAAAAGGATTTAAGATAAATCTTTTTGTTAACCGGTTTAAAATTTGTTGAGAAAACGTAATAAAACCATTTTTCTCGGTATGTCAATTGATAACTTTGTGTTTATAGAACTTTGTATGTAGGATAATCTAGTCCCTAAGATTTCACATGAATCTTAAAAACCGTTGAGTCTGCAAGCATGATCAACCCATCCCCTTACTTGTATATAAGTTGAAAACGTCACCAACGTTTGTAAAATTCTTGTGTTTGTGAGTTGTATCAATGAACCTTAGAAAACATTTGAAGGTTCGAGTATTGAAAGCTGGTATGTAATACGTCAATGAATTTTATGATCATTAATGTTTTGCAAGGACATTAATATGTGTGCTGACATAGGAAGCACTCAACCCGGTAGACGATTTTATGTGTCGATTACCCTCGACTGGGACACAAAAGCACTCTAAGTGGTCTCACAATGACCTGTGAGTGGGGATCACCCGTACCTGATAGATCTTCCCCTTTTGTTCCTAGGTCCTTAACAGGATTAATGGTGCCTAAGTTTTGCGCCTATTTGCACATGATCCGATAATTCATTCCATAGCTTAACCATACCATAGTTAACATGTATTTTAAAAGAAAAGGGGGACATGAACCCATTGGGTTGTTTCGTTGTTTGTGTGCAGACCAACCCAGTCCCGTTGTTGTAACTAGGACAATCCGGTCACTAGTCATGAAAATCATGCACGTTTCGAGAACGCGTTTTTTTTGTAAAACTGGTATGTTTAGCACAAACCTTTCGTAAACCATTTGAATTTGTTGAAATTCATTTGCAACATGGTTTATAAATATGTGTTTCCGTTCATCGAAATATTGTTTGCTTTTGCAAAACTTGCATGCCTTTCCACCCCCGAAAACATTTATAAAACCGTAAAATCGTAAAAAGTGGAGGTTATGAACTCACCTCGATATCCTTGTGCAAAGCTAGCTTAATGTGATTCCGTAATGTCGTTCCAATATGATGTAGCTAAACTACGTGTTGTGACACCCGACAATCTAGGCCAGTACCGTACTGATGTGACATGTGTAGTGACTGAATGATAATAATATTTTATTAAACATGATGTTATTTTAGTAATAAATGAAGTTTGGTAAATCCAAACTAATAAAAAATTCAGTTGGCATTAAAAAGATAAACGCTTATCGCGTAACGAACAATATGCGAAACGAACGTCAGTGACCGCCCGGATAATGTTAAAATCCTAAAAATGTTCCGTTATGATTAAAATCCTATTTTTAATCATAATCACGAAGGAAAATTAATTGAAGCGCTTAAAATTCTTATTTTGCGAACTTAAGCACACACTGCGTGATACCATGTGTATACTACGAAACATAGATAACGCAGTCAATCTGGAATAACAAAATATTATTTAGTAATATTTTAATAGGATTATTTTTATAAGTTGATAAAATAATTTTTAAAAGCGTTAAAACGCGATAAAATGCCAGATAAAATACCCGGTAGTCTGTAAAATACCTACTTTTTACCTGCATTATGTGTATATAGTATATGTATATGTTTGTTATGTGAGAGAGGTGAAAGGTGGCGGCATAGGTGATGCCCACCTCTTTCTTGTTTTGTGCAAAATGGACAAGTGTTGCAAACTTGCAAAATTAATCATTCAAAAACCACTAAACTTTTCAAAACCATCAAACTCACAAAATTCCTTCCTTCCATCATACTCTCGGCCGAACTTCATCAACACACCCGCTTTCGAAATTTTTAACTCATTTTATTGAAGATCATGGCCATTTCAAGTTAGTTTTGATTCGGTTTGAAGATCTAAAGGTGATTCTAAGGCGATTCCAAAGAGGAACAAGCTCATTTTCATCAAAAATCTCATCATAAACCCACTTTTGTTCTTGAAAGGATTAAAAATTTTATTACTTTTAAAACTTGTTCTTGATGATGATGATGATTAGCATGGTTCTCAAATACTTGGATTATCACAACTCTTGAAAACAAAACAACAAATGGTTTTTATAAAATTAAAAATGAGATGAATGTGTGTATGTGTGTAGGGCCGTAAGTTTGTGTGTGTGTTCTAGACTATGTGTTTTGATTTTTGATTAAAAGTGTTCTTGAAGAATGATTGCTTGAATGATTTAAGTAACATGCATGTGAAACTTGTATGATTTATGTGATGAAAGTAACTTGAATTTCTTGAAATAATATTTGATATATGTATGAGCATATGGCCGAAATGTGTAGGCTAGTATGATGATGATTGTGTTTTGATTAAGTAGTTTAACTTTGAATTGTAAGAACTATGGAAAGCATGCATGTTCAATCAAAAGGTTTTCATGAAACATACTTATAAATCAGAATTTAAACTCACATAAACAATATTATATTATGTGTTTTGATGTAATAAAACTATGTCATAAAATTTGGTAGCTTCACATGTTCTACATGTAGCTTAAAAAGTAGTAAAATGAGTGAAATTGCATGATTTTTGTGTCATACATGAGATCTGCATTATCATGAGTAAAAATTATTATTTTGATCAGTAGATAATGTGCTTTATGTTAAAATATCAAGTCTTGATGATTTGGGATGGTTACGGTAAAGTTCGGTACGAAACTATGCGTTAAAAACGGTAAAAATCGGCTTTTAAAGTGATTTTTTGAAACTGTTTAAATCCGATTATAAACTGATGTTTTTATGATAAATATAATTATTTTAAATTATATTAAGTATCTTTGGTGTTTGGTTGGTCATACGTGACTTCCGACGCCCGAAAACGCTAACGAAACGGTAAAATACGGATATTTCAACGTACGCGAAAACGGGATGTTCAAAGGTGAACTTTGTGTGATATAAGTTAATATGTGAAATTTGTTTTGTTAAGTGATTATATGTAAATATGGATTGATGCTATGTTTAGGCGTTCGTGTGATAAAAACGGTAAACTAGATCAAAAATCACATTATGTGTGCGTAAATTGTGATGAACATGAAAAATAATGTTTAAGTTAACTTGATGAATTATTTGGCATATTAAATGTTTATGTGTAATATATGTGTGAACTAACGTAATATGTGAATTACGATATATGACGAATATGTCCATACTTATGCACATATATTACGAAGAGCAAATCCTAGATATATTGCGAATAAGTAGGCATAATATTAAATAAAAGGTCACCTATAAAATCGTTTAAAATGCAAAAATCTTAATATGTATATATATGTATGAACATATATATATATATATATATATATATATGCCAACATAATCAAAACAAAGATTTTCATGAAAATCTTAGAGATGTGTGAAAATTCGAAGTATCTGAGAAACTAAATTATTTATGAAACAATTAGTTATTAAATCATTCCTATTTAAATTAGGATATGTATATTCAAACTAAGAGATTGCGATAATAAAAACGCACCCAAAGGTGAGTATCACTACGCCCCTCTTAATACTGTTTTATACACAGTTTTTGGGGAAGAACACACCTTTAAAAAGGGTAATTAAATGTTTTAGTATCAAACATGCTTTTGAATAAATGTGTTTTAGTGAGTGTCACGAATACCCCTCTTTTTATTGTTTTATATACTGTTTTGGGGAAGAACACGTCGTTAAAAAGAAAAGTATATGTTTTCGTATAAAAATATGCTTTTGAATTGTATAAAAATGTATTTTCATGGAAAATATGATTTTTGGAGCATTATTATGTGTTTTGTGGAAAACATGGATTTGGAAAGGTGTATGACTTAAATTGTTTTAGTATATTTTTTCGTATAAAATATGCTTTTGAATTGTATAAAAATGCATTTTTCATGGAAAATATGATTTTTGGAGCACTATTATGTGTTTAGTGGAAAAAAATGGATTTGGAAAGGTGTATGACTTAAGCTGTTTTCGAGAAAAACAAGTTTAGTTGATGTAAATATGTTTTGGGGAGAAACGGGAATTATTTTATATATGTTTCGGGGAGAAACGGGAGAGGATTACGGTGTTTTTGGTA
Organism: Helianthus tuberosus; assembly: GCA_030545235.1. Classification (NCBI taxonomy): domain Eukaryota; kingdom Viridiplantae; phylum Streptophyta; class Magnoliopsida; order Asterales; family Asteraceae; genus Helianthus; species Helianthus tuberosus. The sequence goes on along the minus strand of CM060412.1, from coordinate 100,788,373 downwards.
AAAAGATCGTAATATAAATTAAATTAGGTTGGTACGAGTTCAACTCAGCTTCCAGAAAGCGACCGAAACTTGTACAACCTACAATATTAAATTGTTTTTCAGTAGGTTATATATATTGATGAATTGGGGAAAGCAAGTGGTTTCCTAAATGCGGGAAACTGGGCGCAGTCAATAGCATTTAATCATTAAGTACCGAACACGTGGAATCGTTGATAGATCTATTGGGTTGACTACCCCGCCGTGACCGGTCGCTCCAGTCTACGTAGCGGCGAATTGAATTCTTTAATTGTCTAGTATTGATTGAAAACTCAATCATAGTATATAATTTTCATACGGAATGCGGTGGTAGGGCCAATTCTGATGATTTCTACCATGACATTTTTACAAGGGAAATAAAAATTGGTCTTTCTTAAACATATGTGAACGTTTTAAATCCGTAAAACGTTTTTATCAAGAAAGATTTTCCTTACACAAGTTGTTATAAATTTGATATGTGAACTCACCCTCCATTGTGTTGACATTTGATTTTTACGTGTTCTTCAGGTACATGAGTTCGGCTTTGAGGATTTTGGCGTATGTCGTCATGTGGTTGTTGATGCTTTTTTTAATAAAATAATTATGTTTAGACACTTTTAAAAACTGTTATGGGACCGTGTGTACTAAGACCTCTAAGGATCAAACAACTTTACTATGGTTATGGACTATGTTTACAACTTTAAAACTTTATGTTTTTAGATAATAAATTTGTCCAGAATAAACAATGCATCAACTACTAAGACATTTTATGGGTACCAACCTCCGTCACTGCTGCATTTGTATTTCCGCTGCGACGTTTTTGGGGTGTGACACGTGTCACTGAGCTCTACCGAATCGTTGACCATACGATTCTACGAATGTGTTATTATTTTGATTTGAAATAACCAATCTATGGTTGCTTGATCCCATTTGTATACGGGATGAATACTAAGTCTCGAAAGCGACTTACTTTTCGAGTGAATTAGGATTTATATATATAAATGTAACTATGTTTATGAAATCGCGCTAGTCATCGTGAGTAGACGTACGTGGATAGATAATGGTACGACTCGTCGTAGTTTTTGTAAGATGTAAGTATATATATACAAGTATATATATATATATATATATATATATGCAAAACGTTACGTGTCCAAAATAAGCGTCTTGCGTCTTGTTTATAATTAATAAAAATTATATAATTGTACGCTTGTTATAATCTTACGGTATTGGGTCGTACTTCGTTTAGGCGTTTGAACTTAATATAACAATTGTATTTTCGTTATAAAAGCATTCGAAAGTATTCGAGTCATCAACGTTTGAAATAAATATAACAACTATATTTAGTTCATAAAAGTGTTTAAAGTCGACGTTCGAAATAAATATAAACATTATATTTATTTTATAAAAGTATTCGAAGTTATTCGAATTATCGGCGTTTGAGGTATAAAGTATTCGAAGTTATTCGATTTATCGATGTTTTGAAATAAATATAAATAATTATATTTATTTTATATAAGTATCGGGTTTCGTTAACTTATAACTCGTGTTTGTCGAACATTATAACTTCGTTTTGTAAATCGTAAAACGTCGTCAAAATAAATATATCTTTATATTTATTTTATAAGGAAACTCGAATTTCGATAAGTGTCGTTTTTAGGAAATAATTACGTTTCGTTTTACAGGTTTTTAACAAAAAACGGGCAGAGTTTCCTCTGTTTTTGGACGATCCCGACGACCAAAGTGTCGATATATTTTCAAAACTCAACAATAATTCAAAACAGCATATATCATTTTTCGTCGAGTGTGACAAAAATGTAAACTAATCACTACATATATAACTACGATACGACGGTTTGAGCTCAGTTCGCATTAACTAACGATCTAAAAACATCGTAAAAAAATAACTCGCTACGTTTAAATGTTACCGGGTCTTGGGTTGACCGTGTTGACTGCATTGACCAGCAGTTGACCGGTTGACTTTCGTTGATCGAGTTGACTCTACCTGAAACTGAACCGAAAGCTCCACGTTGACCCATTGTTGACTGAATTGACCCGGCGTTGACTGAGTGGAGCCGGTGTTGACTGAGTTGATCCGGTGTTGGCTGAGTTGACCTGGTTTGACTTGTTGACCGAACCTTGACCCGTGTTGACTAAACTCTAACCTGTTGAATCGAACCAAGACCCGAGCCAAAGCGGAACCATGTGAACCCGAACCAATCCCGAAAATAACCACCACCACCACTGCCACGCCGTCACCCCTGTCGCCGCCGCCGGCTTGTCACCCCCAAATATTTATAGCTCAGCCCGGTGGGGAGTATCGTGACGTAAGATTGATATCGTCATAGTCAAACATACACAGAATAGCACAGCAGAAGTCTTGGAATATAAAATATTATTACAAACTCAATTGTCAGAAAATACTTAAATGATAATTACATACGAGCTTGTAAAATTAAATCCACAGGCGGATCTAAATCGAATACACAACATGTTCAACAGATATAAGGCATTACGGACTTGCAATATCCTCTACTTAACGCCCAGAAGCTTCCAGCCAATTACTAGTAGTACCTGTCACTTAGTCTTTTGAAAATACGTCAGTTTACACTGGTAAATACAATTAACCGACTCATTTGAAAAGTGTTTATAAAATTGGTTTGGATGCACAAGGCATAAAATCTTTTATAACTTGGGACAATTATATAATGATAATCTTGTATCAGATTTACATGTTTGTCATACATTCAGGACCCGGGATAGAAGCAGGGACATGATTAACCGACACACCACTAATATAATCCCACAGCGGGTTACCCCAACAAGTGGGTATATCTTTTACATACGCAACTGTCAGGTGTATGCCTACACCTAGTGCTTAAGTCATGGCCATTTACAATTGAAATGAGCCGAGGATAGCCAAGACACGGTCGTTAACCCCCAATGTTTATTGTTATCAAGCAACACTTATTAAAACGGGATTATGCCATATAACCATATTCGATTAAATGATTTTTACACCCAACCAAGCGGTAATATTTTACCGTATCCCAAGCCCGTATAAGGGAAAATAAGTTAAAAGTATTTACCTGAGCTTTTAAATGCAAGATTTATCTACTCAGCCGTATAATGTACTCAAACTAGTGCAAGTAGCTTTTACCGGGGCTCCTAATCTGGAACGAAGGGTTTATTAACCTATTAGATTACTAACGGGTCTTATTTAAGTTGTAAACTTAGACCGGTTATTTTAAAGAAGGATTTACGGTATAAAACGCTAGATTAAGCGATGGCTGGATTGGAATGTAATTTAGACCCAACAAGTATGAAGACTTGTATAATATGGGTAAACTAAATACATTTTGGATTTTGAAGTAAAAATGATAAGGTTTAACTTGTTTCGGTAAACTTACGTAAACTAGTTACGTAAGCCTAACCGTACGCGTATAAGCGATAACGAGTAACCTGATGAGTCATGGACAAGTTCCATATGCCAATATACTTAAAACAAGTTAAAATATCAGTAGGATATCAACTTGTATGCCCGTTAAGGTTTAAAAATCAAATTATGCCTCATAAGGGCGTTTTGGTCATTTTACTATGTATAAAAGAAATTTGAGTACAATCTGATGTTATGATCAAAAACATTCTTTGAAAATATTTTATTTATATTATAATATCAGTAGGATATCTAACATATGTGTGTTTTATAGTTTAAAACCAAACTATGCTCTGTAGGGGCATTTTGGTAATCTCACACATAGTTTGGAAGGCTAATTTCGGAATCTGAGTTTACATCATATACCTACTATAAAAAAATATTTAAAATAATTTATAAAATCAGTAGGTAACAAGTCTTGCTTGGTAGTTATGGTTTAAAACCATACTACGCGCCGAAACGGCGTTGAAGTCGCTAAATGACGATACTTGCGATCTCTTAGGAAAACTGATGTTATGATCAGGTTCATATGACCAAAATATGTTAAATAATATAGCATATCAGTAAATAAAAGGTTTTGTATGAAAATTATGCTTTTAAATCATTTTAGGTGCAAAAAGGGCATTATCGTCATTTAAGGACGTAATTCAAGAACGTATGCGTAAACTCAGTTTGTAAACTGAATGAACATCCCAAATTATCCTAATTATGATATTACATCAGTAGGCAATGAGTTTGGTATGAAAAATTATTCTTAAAACCGATCTACTCGCATAAAGGGCATTTTGGTCAATTTAAAGCATAAATTACGACATTTCATGAAAACTCAGTTTATGATCAGGTTCATAACATTGAAATATGTTAAAAATGTTAACATGTCAGTACCTAAGTTTTTTGAAAGCTTATTGGTGTCTAAAACCTTATTTTTGCTCAAAGAGGCATAATAGTCAAAGTACGGCATATTAACGAAACATGTGCAAAAACTCAGATTTCTAGTATGATCGTGTAATATAATCTTATAGGGTTATGCTAAATTATATTACAATCATAACGGAACCTAAAATCAGTAACAAACTAATCTAATTCTGTTCATAATCAAAAGTCAACGCAGAAGTCAAACTTCGCGAATTTCGGTTGCGAACCGACCCTAAAACTGGAATTGATGAGCCAAACATGTTTACACATGTTCTAATAATTATTACCAAGTTGTTTAAATGATAAAATGTATTTTAGAATACTCTTAAACATATATCACAATTAATTCAAAAGCTGCCCCGTTGACTTTTTAAAACAATATTACGTTGACTCGTCAATTGACCAAGCAAACGTGATTCTTAGGAAGTGCCCTTTTAAGGGTTTAACACCTACCTAATTACGATCACATAGCCATGTTTGTTGCGAACAATGGCTTAACTGTTTACGGTCTAACTAAAAGTCAAAGCGTTTGTCGTAAACGCTTGACTTTTTGGCTTTAAATGCCAAATAAAAGAACTAGTCACGAAAGGAACACTTACCGTGGTCCTAGGGACTGAAAAATACTCAAAGGGTGCTTCCCATAATCTCAGGAACTCCCAATATGAGAAGTTGTAGAAATAATAAGAAATGGTGCAAGTGATTCAAGTGAAATTCAATGCCTATTTATAGTTTTTGTGATTTGTTTGGATGATGCCATGTGTTTAGGGAGTCTTTAGGATCATAACAAGTGTTATGACAGGTGTTATATCCAGCTAATAGCCCATAGATTGAGTTAACATGGTTTTAATTAGAAGTGGGGAACAAGAAACAAATAAAAACCATCAAAAAAATAAACTAGCTGCTGCTGTTGTTAGGTCGCGGCCCGCGTAAGCCTGCCCATCTGTCTTTGCAGCCCGCTAGCGACTGTCCTAGGCTTGTGAGTTTGGCAGAATTACATATTTGGTCCCTGTATTCTTTTAATTATGTTTGTAGTATAAGGAAAACATAAACCAACAACAACCATACTGATGTTGCTGCTGTTTGCGGCCTGGCAGCCCACGAGAGCAGGCCTAGACCTGGGTCGTGGCCGTGACAAGGGTCAGCCCAGTCAACAAATCTGTGGTTTGGCAGTTATAGTCCCTGTTATCTTTTATAGGTACTTCTAAACTTCCATGTTTTATATAATTGGCACATACTTTATATATTTATGTGTAATATTAATATAAAGTACAAAAACCTTTAACGGCCAATCTTAGGCATACTTAGGGGTGCGGCTAAGCGTTGCGGAGTTCCCGGTTTATTTAAAAGATCACCCTAAAGTGTAGTTTCGCGTGTTGCCGCTTTTAACCCTTTAATTTACGAACTCGCGCGCATTATCGCGAAACGGCATAAAAGTCACACATGGCCAGTATTAGACACTACCGGGGGTATGATCAAACATTGCGGAGTTTTTGGTTTGTTCAAAAGGCCTCTCAAAGGCGTAGTTTCACACATTGACACTTTTAGTCCTTCTAACGCACAAAGTTGTGCGTAATATCGTTTAATGATGTTAAAGCCTTTCATGGCCCAATTAAGCATTCCCGAGAGTATGACCGAATATTACGACACTCCAGTTTGCTTAAATGGTCGCTTAAAGGTGTAGTTTTAGATGTTGACGCTTTTGGTCCCTCTAACACGCAAACTTGCGCGTATTATTGTTTAATGGCATCAAAGCCCTATGTAGCCCATGTTAAGCATTCCCATGAGTATCATCAAACATCACAATGCTTCGGGTTCGTTAAAAGGTCACTTAGAGTTATAATTAAACATGTTGATGCTTTTAACCCCTTTAACTTGCAAACTTGCGCGTAACATTACTTATTGGCATAAAAGTCTTAGATGGCCAATATTAGGCATTCCCGAGAATATAATCAAACATCATGAAGCTCTCAATTTGTTAAAAGGTCACTCAGAGGTAAGAATTAACATGTTGACATTTTTAACCCTTCGACGAGCAAATTTTCAAATAATTACGTAAACGGCTCCTCTCGACCAACAAGTGGCTCATTTGCGAATACAAATACCGCGTAAGGTTATTCAGAGGCTTAGTTTAAGAAAGTTGACACTTTTCGTCCTTTCACATTCACAGTTTTTTATTTTTCGCAAAAATTTGTTCTTTAAAGTCAATGTTTGACTTCATTAGGGTTTAGTACACGTGTCAACACATCATTGGACATGATTTTATGAGGTGTTACACGGTTGCCGCCGTGTGGCAGCTTCGTTTGTCCTTTCCGTGACCACCGTCACGTCCCCTCCCTGTCGCCATCATCACCCCGCCTTCACCTATCACCGTCATGTCACCAATACCCCCTAAAGGAGAAAGAAAAAGCTCTCGATGAAGGAGATCTAAACAGATCTGAAGTTAGAAAGATGAAGATTTAACTTACCTGCGTCAAACTCGTGACATACAGCTGTCGTAGCTTAAAAACCTTATTACCACTGCTTAAATCGCAAAATAGAGGCCGGAATCGTGCTCAGCATGGTCGTTTTAGGGGGTACACGCTAGCTCCGCTGCGAAAACCGCCACCGCTGCCATGAGCGGCGGCGCCGCCGCCGGAATCCATCGCCGGAACACCACCACCCCACCGTAGCTCCGCCGTGACCAGGTGGCCTGTCATCCACGTCTTCATCTTGTCTCTCATGCATCTTTCTCGATTTCTCAGATAAGCACACAAACAAGTGTTTGTGATGTGTGCTAAAAAAATGGGGATCTGGGCATGTGTTGCCTAGAGGAAAAGACTTCATGGTTTTTCATAGTTCAACTTCAACAAATACACTTATGGGAAATGGTGGGTCTTTGGTTGTGTACAATCGACAGATAGAAAGATAGATGGAGGCATGGTTAAAATCATTAAATATACTACCTCTGACATGAAAGAAATTGTGTGTTCAAGTTAGCAATGTTGACTCATGATGGATTTTTGTGTAGGATCCAAAAGAAAACGTAATACTCAAGTTTATTTGGGTTTGTATTGTGCACTTCTACATGGATAATTAGAAGGCATGTATGGGCTGAGTATTTATCATCATATGTAGGTATGGATGATGTATTATAATAACTAGCGGTAAGACCTGTGTGCAAACACAGATGGCTTTTAGAAAACCATGCATAACACATATAAATGGTGAATATGGTTATATTTATAAATAGATAAGTCAGTCGGTAAATACTTAAAGTTTAGAGTATAAAAAATACGAAAATATACGATTTATTAATCTTTGTGTTTGCATTCAATCATGTTCTTTCTCCACAAAACACTGTTTTAACTCAACAGTCGTTTCAACCGTGTTCTTTCTCCACAAAACACTGTTTTAACCCAATAGTGGTTTTAAACCACCGTTTTAACCCAACGATAGTTTCAACCACTGTTTTATCCACAAAACTCTGTTTTAACCCAACAGTGGTTTCAAACATCTGTTTTCATCCATTTGTTGATCAAAGTCAACAGATGTATCAACCACTATTTTATTTTCAAACATCTGTTCACAACAAACAGGGCTTTCAAAACATAAACAGACCTTTGCCACTATTACAAGCTTTTAAACTCTCAACTCTAAATATTTATTTAATTAATTTAAATAACAAACATGGTTAATAATTTTAACACAACTAATTATATAAAATATGAAAGTGTCAAACAGAGCTAACTATATAAAATATGTCTAAATCCTACCTTTCATTGGAGATGTGAGTCATTCTAAAGCTATTTGCTTCCTCACAAAACTAGTATAAAAAAAATACTATATAATAAAGAAAGTTAGAAAAACCAAACACCATTCAATAAAATACAGCATAATAATTTCTAATCGATAGGCGAAACAGTAGTCTCGATAAATAATGCTCCTTTCGGATCATTGTAGTTGTCAACATGTTGAAGGTATTTCAAAACTTCATTGCTCAGATCAACTTCAACCATATCCCCCCAAATGTTTGTTACCAGCCACTTGTTGTTTTCAATTATATTAGTCCTTCGGCACCTATCTACATAATCAACTACACGAGGATTATTGAAAGCAAACACCTTGATCCAGCCTTCTTCTTCATATTTGAGCAAATCAGCAGTTAGCTCGTCAGACTTTCCAACAACAATCAAATGCAGCTTCTTTGCAATGGTCAAAAAATGCCCTTGGCAAGGATTGACTCCCATACTCTCGGGAAAACGAAGCAGTCTAAAAGTCTCAGAAAGAACATCGAAAGCAACTATGTTCCTCTCACCTGGTGGATACCAATAATTTGAAACCATGAAATATATGGTTTTGCCGGAATAAATTCCGGGAGACCATGAATAACTTCTTGAACCATAATTATTTACGCTCAAGAAATTTATTGTTCTCCATGACTCACAACGTCGTGAGTAAACACGAGCAGTAACCACATTACGGTAACATCTGATGTGAAGCACTTTCAGATCATTGGATTCATCAAAATACATTCCACCTGTATCAGAGTTTCGGTCGTGACTATTATTAAAGTAGTCGTCAGACAAAAACTTATAGTGCCTGGTTGTTGGATTCCAAAGGATCAGCTCACAGCAAATCCGTTCATTGCAAACTAACAACAACCCATTAAATGACGATAGAATACGTAAGAAGGTAGGGTGGACATTGTTAGGAAAACTTATGGTTTTGCTTGTAACGACATCCAAATTCCCAGCTACTATGTTGTCAACGAAAATTGACGTGTCTTTAAAGGAGAGTAGTTTCTTTTGTAGTGAATTTCCAATTCAGCGAGAATGCATCATCTCAAATGCATGACTTGACAGTTCCCTATGATTTTTTTTGGAAAGACATTTCAAACGACCAATAGCTTCTGCAGGGAGCTGTCACACCCCAACCGATGGCGGAAACATCGGGGCGCGGCACTGAGCGAAACAGATTGTCAAGAGAAGTTCCATAACAACTAAACTACCGGATAGTTAATATCATGTCCCATACCATAACCTATCAAGCAATCAATTATTACAGACATAGATATTCTCAAAACAAAACATTGTTCCGACAACTCAGATTTAAATAGATAAATTGTCTTTGTTTCTAGACTCTCCTACTCGATTCCATGAAAGCAAGCAACATCCTAGAATCTCAAACACTTATCACATACGTTAAAATAAAGGTCAATATACATAGTGTAAAGGTGAGCATACAAGTTTAATAGTATAATAGAGTTCGAAAACGTTTACGCATAACCAGCATGTGACATGTACAAAGTGAAGGCTAATAGGTTATCGACAGAGAAATATGCACAGACGTGACTACGAGTTGTAGAATGCGCAACACATCCCCACTGGGACACGTGAAGTAAAGCCCTTAACAACCCCTGTTCACGACAGGTGCTGAGTCCAAACTATAGTACTATCGTTGCTAAGGTGTCAGGCAACAATCACTGTGTTAACATAACATACAAGCATTCATCGAGTAACACGTAGCATGCAGTAACGGTCAGCGTATAAATAGTGTTTGCGTTGTGTGTCGATTGTGATTTAGAATAAGTAACGTATGTAACACCCAAAAGTGCATAAAGCAAAAAGGGATCGAGTATACTCACAGATAGCGTTTAACAAGTAAACACTCTCTTGGATTGAAGGGAGCGCTGAGAGATTAGCCTGAACAGTTAATGATAGCATAAGCGAAAGAACGACGCGATAAACGGTGCAATGTGTCTAAGTGTCGGATGGTAATCCGATCGGATGGCCATTCGATTGGATTGACATTCGTTTGGTAAGGATGTGTTTGTGTATGATGGCTTTGAAGTTTTCGTTGTAGCATTTTGAAAACAAAGTAGTATCTCTACCTTTCAGGTCGTTCGATCGAACGGTTGTTCGATCGAATAGTAGTTCGATCGGATGACGATCCGTTCGGCGAGACATTCCCTTGGAGAACAAGTTCACAACAGGATTATAACTCGATCAGATGGTCTACCGATCGGATGGCAATCCATTAGAACTGACTATGCATTGATAATGTTGAAAATTGTTTAAGTGTTGAAGACTAAGTTGCAATCCGATCGGACTGCAATCCATCCCGTGGACCTGATCGTTTTGCAACTTGAAAGTTCGTTAAGTTTGAAAAGTTCTTGCAGTTAATCGAGACGGTATGACAGCGTGCTAAACAACGGGAACTCCACCAGGCCCAAGTCATCCGATCGAACAGGAATCACCCTAGTCCGATCAGTTAACTGGTCGTGACGGTTGTTCATGTTTAACCCGTAATCAGTTGTCTCTTAGATAGAAATCAGATATTGAACCGACACATCACTAAGAATGAGTAGAAGATCGGAACGAGCTCCGATTCCATCGGTTTTGAGTGCATTGAGTGTAAAAGAGTTGAAAGAAAGTTAGAAAACCATCTTTCAATCCTTTTAACCATGAATATGTGTAGATCTATGCGAAAACATTGTTTAATCATGTGGAAATCCTTCAGATCTGAGTTGTTCTTGGTGGAATGAGGCCAAAACTTGAAGTTCATAAGAACTCCATGATGACGTCATCCTAGAACACCTCAAATCCACTGATTTCACGGTTAAAAGTTAAGATTCAAAGGTGAAAATGGTGAAGAAGTGTGTGTAGATCATAGAAGTACAAGATTTGAGTTGAAAACTTACAAGAATCGCTAGAAATCTAGAGAAAGAAGGTCTTGAGTGCGGCTGGTCGAATGAGAGAGCTGTCACATCAAGTGATGTGACAGGAGGGGTATTTATAGGTTGCCAAAAAAGGAAAGGAGGGCAAGGGTCGGATAGGATGCACCCCGATCGGATGGCAATCCGATCGGATGGCCATCCGATCGAGTGGTCACTCGATCGAGTGGCTCCGACGAGTTGCGTTTTGGCGTTTCATTTCGCGTGTTGAGCGTTGCGATGCGTTTAAGCGAGATTCGATGCGATAGATTAATAATAAACACATAAATACTATATCTAACATACAATCATCATAAATAACTTGCGTTTAGCGTTTGCGATTAGATTGCGATTGCGATAGAGTTGCGATTGCATTTCGATTAATCACCACACAAAGTATAACACAATTAAACATGCACAAGTAACACATAAATAGCACACACACGTAAAACAATATCCAGAACGCATAATTCGAGTTGCGAATGCGATTGCGATGCGATAAGCGATAAAGTGATAAACATCAATTAAATCTCGATTATTAATAGATACTCCACATAATACAACTAAAGTGATTAAAATAACAGATTCGATTACAAGTCAAAGAAGTCAAATCAGTAATTAAGCAAGGAGTGACAGATCGCAATTAGCAATCTTTTCTTCCTTTGACTTCAATCTTGACTTTGACTTTGACTTTGACTTTCGAAACACGAGGTGTTACAGGAGCCTTGTGAAAATTTCATCAACGATCATTTGAAACCCAATGTTTTCCATTTTATGATCTATATGTTCTACAATAAAAAATACAACAAATAAAATATAATTGTATATGTAAATGTTTATAAATAAGAAATAAGGATGTTACTATATATAAATATACCAAAAATTTAAAAAACAAACATCATATTTGTAACTACAAAACCGATCATAATTTTGATGAACAGGGTAACTACAATGACATTTAAAACAAAGAATCTTCGGATTAGATAACATGCATTGTTGTGGAAGTAAAATTTTAATCAATATTCTTTATTAACTTTAGGATTCATAATTTGATTGTAAAATCTCAAGAGAATCATAAAAGATAGACATTTTAACAGATGTCAAGTGAGATTAACCTACTGTTAAAGAATATGATGCGACGATGCTTCGGTTTGTGTCTTGATTTTGTGGTGAACAAATGGGTGTTTGAAAGCCTAAGAGATTGTAATGAGATTGATAAACAAAAAACTTTGAAGATGATTGAGTAGATGGATGAAGGCGGTAATGATGAAAGCAGTTTCTTGATGTAAGGCAAATAAATTTATTTTATATACCCAATGAAGGCGGTAATGATTAAATAGGTGGTGAGACTAACTTACTGTTAAAGAATATGATGCGACGATGGTTAGGCTTTTAATGCAAAACATTTCAAAAATAAGTTTTCATGGGAAAACTACAAAATTAAATATCAAGAAACCCAAAGGACAAATTTTAAACCTTAAAAAAAACAGGTTATCATAATTATAATTAACCTCTTCATTTACCATAAGACGCCTTTTAAACACTATAAATGATTATTTACCATAAAACGCATTTCAAAACTTCAACAATTGTCTTTTAAAATTTTCACATTTGTTGACTTACAAAACATTTGTTCAGGCACAATTCAACATCCACATAATCTAAATCAAACTCAGACACAATGAGAAGAATGCTTTCATCATCATGCTTTTATAAAGATTGCAATTACATCTAATAGCCTAACAAACTCCCTACATCTACTATTAGCCCAAGCACAATTACATTGAAAACCTCTGTTGAGCAGTATTTACTGAATATCATCTGTTGTTCTTTAACATCTGTTGACCCATAGCAGACCTTTGCTTCTTCAAACTTTCTTCAGACTTTGTCTTCATCAGCAGATGATCACTTCAAACAGTTGTTCTCTTTGGGCAAACTTTACCTTTGACAGACATTTACAGTAGCAGATGTTGAGTATTTGTCATTGAGAGGAGGAAATTCTTCAAAAAACTGTTGACTTACCAAACATCTGTTCAGGCACAATTCAACATCAACATAATCTAAATCAATGATATTATATAGTGAAATATCTTACAGCCCGAAGGTCAGATTTCAATTCACTGTAGGTTAAACAATCTAGCAGGAAAAAACGTGTACATTTAATGTACACATGTAAAATTATATTTAAAAACAACAGCTTTTAATGCAAAACATCTAACAGCCTAACAAACTCCCTACATCTGCTATTAGCCTAAGCACTATTACATTGAAAACCTCTGTTGAGCAACATCTATTGAATATCATCTGTTGTTCTTTAAGATCTGTTGACCCATAGCAGACCTTTGCTTCTTCAAACTTTCTTCAGACTTTGTCTTCATCAACAGAGGATCACTTCAAACAGATGTTCACTTTGGGCAGAGTTTACCTTTGACATACATTTAGAGTAGCAGATGTTGAGTATTTGTAATTGAGAGGAGGAAATTCTTCAAAAAACTGTTGACTTACCAAATAATAACAAAATAATAAAATTTCAAACCTCTGGCATAAAAAAAATAATAAAAAAAATCTCTTCATTTAAACACCAACAATACTCTACATGGCAAACACATGCTTCTACCACTTCAGCGGACACGTATGTTGGGAACCTCTGTTAGGCAACAACAAATGTTGGCAACAGTGGCAAGTCAACAATCGTTAGATTAGCAGAGGATCACTTCAAACAGATGTTCTCTTTGGGAAGACTTTACCTTTGACAGACATTTAGAGTAACAGATGTTGAGTATTTGTAATTGAGAGGAGGAAATTCTTCAAAAAACTGTTAACTTACTAAATAATAAAAAAAAATAAAATTTCAAACCTCTGGCATAAAAAAAATAATAAAAAAATCTCTTTATTTAAAGACCAACAATACTCTACATGGTAAACACATGCTTCTACCACTTCAGTGGACACGGATGTTGAAAACCTCTGTTAGGAAACAACAGATGTTGGCAACTGTGGCAAGTCAACAGTCGTTAGATTAAACAGAACTTATGAGAACAGGCAATACCCTTCAGTAGTGGATGACTTTTTAGCTAAACAGAGGTTTCAAAAACAGATAGATATCAACAGACATTTTAGCTATTTTTTAGGAATGGACTTTTGATGTTTTAAAGACATTATTATGCTTTCATCATCAGCAGACGATGATTTCGAGCAGATGTTCTCTTTTGGCAAACTTTAACTTTGACAGATCTATACAGTAACATAAATTGATTCTTTGTAATTTGTAGATAATTCTTCAAAAAATTGTTCAAACACAATTCAACATTGATGTGTTGTAAACACATCATATTTTCCCATGTATTGTTGTATAATTTTAATTAATTTTTGAATCGTTTTTAGTCTTTATAGGTTAGTATTTTATTAGTTTATATTTGTACTGGTCCTGGTGCAAAAGAAATCAAAGACGAGTTTAAACGAGTTAATATGGCGAAGAAACGACCAAACGAGTAGAATCGGGTCACGCATTATGAGACTCCTACGTTTTATATGGGTTGAAATTGAGGAATAAGTATTGTGGTCAACTACAATCATGTTGACTTGATATAAAAAAAAAGAGAGATTATAATAAAAAAATTCCTAATGGAGATATCAAGGAAAAATTACAATTCTCATACATTACGTGGAATGATGTATACTAATATGCATCGTTATTTTATTTTGAGATTTGTGATTCACATATATAAGGGTTTGGTGAATTAGGAGGCGGCTGAAAGGATCCCAAGTTGACCGAACAATATTTACATTGACCGCATAACATATTCTTTGTTTTGGATCGGGTCACACATGACTAGCCCATTCTGTTATCTGTTTAGCGGCCCACTTCACCTTTAATGATGCGCCTTGAGCCCAGTTCGTGGAATAGGGATTTGACTCGAATTACAACGCCTGATGTTATTTTATTTTTGGTATTATATATACATCATACAAAAAAATAATAGGGGATTGGAACAAGGCAGAGAACGAAGACGGCAGAACATCATACGATCGAAGTGTTTCAAAAGAGAGGAAAGCTTGTGATTGAAGAACGTGACTAAAGTTTAGAGCTTGTTCGGTTAGACTTTGTTTTTATTGTTTTTAGTTTATTTAGACTTGAATACTTGAACAATGTTTTCTGAACCCGTTTGCTTTGACTTTATTTATGCTTCGTTCTTGACCATGCTTGGCTAAATTTCTTTGTGCTACCTAGGCCATGGATAATTGTTAGTTTTATTTGCGGTTTCTTGGTTGGTTAATTAATGTTTTGTCTTAGTGTTATGGTAAAAGTGTTCTAAACTAGGTTCTAATGTTTATGCGTATTTAATAATTGATGGTTTATTTTTGTTCCACCTTTTTTTGGGTTAAAATTAATTGCGTATTAATTAAAACTAGGGTTAGGTGATTTCGTTAACTTTGTGTTTTAGACTAAATCTCGTGGTTGCTAGACGTAGTAAACCCTAGGAACAAATTAATAAACTATTTGGTAATTAAATATTCTACCATCTTTGAGACCGAGAGGAGATTAGATGACGGGTTGTCTTAATCATTAGATGTGTTAGGTGTTAATTGCACGAGAGTGAATTACCCTAGGTTTTCTTGTGATTTTTAGCAAACCGTGTTAGAACCTAATTAGAGTCACCACCCCGTACATCCCTTACACTTCTCGGATGTACCGTTTCTAGTGAGACCAAGAGGTAATCTAGACTTTGGGTACCATAACCTCGTTAGAGAGACCGAGAGGTGATCTGACATTAACCGGTGAGTTTATACGCTTTTTCTTGACCCTAGATTACGACCTGTTTGGAGAATGATCTGCCAGCCAGTTTAGGTCTTGTTTAGTGAACTTTAAGATCCCGGTAGCCAAAACTTAGTTATTCCATTCCAAGAACCGTGAGTAAATTGACATGCATATTGCCTAGGTAGCTACTTTTCCAACATCTGAATTCGCCTAAATTCGTTCTCTGTTTGCTCTGCTTTCGTATTTGCTCTCTTATTTAATTTTAGTAGTTAATATAAATCCAAACACTAGTTAAAAGTTGCTAGACTAGGACTCGACAAAAGTTTAGTATCGAGAGTCGCGTCATTGTGTCCACGGATTGATACTCGGTCTTACCGACTTGACTACATAATGACCGGTGCACTTGCCGATTGTGTGTAATTAAGCTAGTTTGACCATTTAATTTGGTGTTTTAAAAATATATTAATCATTTTACACATCAACATAATCTAAATCAAACTTAGAGACAATTTCACATCTACATCAATATCGATCTGCAATACTCAGATGATATTAAAAATTATATAATAATACTTATGCATGCTAAAATTAGTAAAAATAAAACGCTCCACAAAGATTAATAGGATTAAAATTTATTTATGACATTAAAAGATCAACAATTACATCGACTATTGAACAATGAAACTTTAAAATGTAACAACACCACCAAGAAATTTAAGAAATTGAGAAATTTTAGCTTCAACTCCATCGAGTACTGAACCTCTCGATGTATATCTTTGAGCATCGCCATGAACTCCACGGAAGTTGAAGGCATCGTCATCAGGTTTCTGGAAACCTGGTCTCTCGTGAACAGACCAAGATGCAGTCCATAAAAACACATCTTCAGCTCTTGAAGAGTAGCCCTATCCTCATATACTTAATCCTCAACTTTCTTGATAAAGCACTGCTTTAAATCATCGGAGTCTGCAGAAGTGTATGTATATTATATGTATACATTCTATACATCAAAATTCCAAACTTTATGCATCTTTTAATACATAAAAGGCAGGAAAAAAACAAATTGAAGCTACTTATATATCTTATTAAATAAAATCTTATCTTACAGCAGAAGCAGAGAGTTTCTTGCGTTTAGTAGGAACAACTGTAGAACAATCGTCATCATCATCTGCCCAAATCATTCATAATCATCATTTAGTCATAACCCAGATTAATTTCACTGTACATTTAATAATCTAGGAGGGAAAAACGTGTACATTTAATATAAACAAACATAAATTCATATTAAGTGTTTAATCTTTCCTTGTATTTAATTTAATACTATCAATATCCATATTAACATATTCTAAAACCATTCAGGCTCCACAAATGCTTCTACCACTGGTCTCTCGAAGAAAACGGAGCTGAAATATATCAACAGTTTAAAATAAAAATTATCAACAGTTTAAAAAAATCCACAAACCTAAAATAACCCGCAGACGATTGTATGAATTTCAAACAACTGTGATTAGGCTGAAATATAAAGCGAGAATTAGAGTAGATCAGTTCAAAATTTAAAATTCAAAATTACAAAAAAAAAAACATACTTTCAACGATGTTGGAACAATGATGCTGGAACAATTATGTGAAGCACAAAGATCTATAATCGGAGATTAACCGATTGAATATGAAAATCCTAAATAAAATAGTAAATAAAATCTTATCTTACAGCAGAAGCAAAGAGTTTCTTGCATTTGGTAGGAACAAATGTAGAACAATCATCATCATCATCATCTGCTCAAATCATTCACAATCATTATTTAGTCATAACTCATATAAAAAACAATTACGAAAAATCGAAAACAAAAACAAACATAATTATATATTACATTACCATCATCAAGGTAAACGACATATCCCCAAAATTTGTTCTGAAAGTGGGTCAGAGAGAGCTTCGGTTTTATCTTTCCCTTTATGAACAAAAGTCGAGTATTGAGAAGAGGGGATTTGAGGGAGAGATACATTCGAAGTGTGGTTTGAAAATACAAAAGCAGAGAACACGAGAGTGTAAATATGAAGAGGGAAATGAGAAAAAAAACCTTTATATAAGAAGATGATTGACAGAAGTGAGTGAGTGACATGCATTAATTGCAAATTACGTATTCCCAGGCATTTTGGATTTGAAATTACCGGCAACAAAACATTTGCTGATATATACGCATCCCTTGAACCTTCAACCTCTGCAGGATTTAAAGTATAGATATGGGCAAAGGTTTTGGATGGCAGAGTTTTATATAGATTTTAAACTGATTTTATATATTATGTCACACCCTGACTTTTGCGGAAGCGTGGGTTTATTTGGTGTGACTTCTTAATACCATAGCAACAATCATAACAATGCTATATGATAAAAAAAACATGAGATGTTCATCCATTAATAAAGTTTAGAAAATACCATACATATGTGTCTTTGAAAACATCGATACCAAATTAAGTTACAAACCATAACGTGTTTTAACTAAGCTCATAAAGACTCCATAAAAGATTTTAGATAACCCTGAGTTTTAGAATCATGTATCCCGTCCAGGGTTAGGATACATCTCCTTAACTCTACGACCCTGGATGACATCCTTTATTTAGTACGCAGTTTGAAACACATGCAACACTTTCCAGATCCACTAGTTTCCTGAAATACATGTAAGGTGAAAAACATCAACAAAAGTTGAGCGAGTTCATGTGTAAGTGTGTCTGTATAAACCTTTGTAATGTGTCTGTATGTATGAAAGTCCCTGGTATGTAGCAATTAAGGAAAAAAGAGATCATCACTGGGTTGCAAAGCCAATGATATGTGTGAAGTGATGCAGGAAGACTCAAACCTAGCAGATTTCGTCGGTAAGACATAGTCACCTCATGGTCCATTCAGCGGACTCAAGAGTGGGGCTCGCTACACCCGAATAGATCTATCACTCATGTCCCTCGGTCCTACAACAAGGATTAATGGCCTCAAGTATCCGCCTACCCACTCACATGATCTAAGTAGTAAACCCTCCTTAAGCTAACCATACCATGTATAGAAGTGTCTGTAATAATTGTAACATGTATTTCACCCCCGAAGTAAGTAAACAAAACATTTTAAAGAAAAGGGGGACATGAACTCACTGTATTGCGTCTTCGGCACTTGTAACCCAAATCTCCTCAGCAAACCACCTACAATGGTCTAACGTCTATTAGTCGAACGGGTCGTGCCTTGTCTTTTGTCTTTACGGGTTTGAGTTACGTTACTTTGATATTATATCAAGTTAACTTCTTGTTAAAATAATAATAATTATTTTAAC
The DNA here is from genome assembly GCA_030545235.1 of Helianthus tuberosus. Lineage (NCBI taxonomy): Eukaryota > Viridiplantae > Streptophyta > Magnoliopsida > Asterales > Asteraceae > Helianthus > Helianthus tuberosus. The sequence goes on along the minus strand of CM060412.1, from coordinate 100,769,246 downwards.
TTAAGTTTTGCTTTTAGGGTTATGGAATAATAGTTAGGCAACTATTTCGTATCCATACTTCTCAGGTATTTTATATGCGTATTCCTTCCCAAGGATGGGGGTCTTTATACATGTATATTTGTAGTTTCGAAAAATATATTTTAAGTCCCGCTTGGAAAAATATATTTAACTCATTTGTCCAAAATAACTTATTCCCAAAATATATGTATTTTTCCCAAAAATAATATATTTTTACTTCTTTAGTTTCCAAAATAATATATTACCAAAAATATATGTGTAAAAGTATTTTCTGGAATATTTCATAAGTTACGATTTTGCGTTCGGCTTCACAATATCGAGTGTGAAACTTAAATATTTATTCCTTACAATTTTTGGTATTATTTTGGAGTTGTAATGTCATGTTAACATGTAAGTTATATTATTTTACCCTAAAATAATATAACTAGTTCACCAAGTAAACAAATATTCACACAAGCGTCTTAGTTTAAAATATATATTCTAAATATATATTTATTCACTTTTATTTACGAAAATCAACCTCCGATACTTTGTATTTTTGTAACAAATATTATGGCGAAGTTTATATTCGAAACACAAGTTATAAAATATACTTGTAACACTTGTTTAGAAAAATATTTTCTAAGTGTTGGAATTTTGAAAAATTTCGCCAGAGTTTCCTTTGTAAATGGAGGTACCCATGCTTATTAGCATATCATTTTCTTTTCGGAAATCAATTAAATCAACCAACAACAAGTTACTAAACAATATTACACTAGTCAAGTGCAAAAACAATGCACTTTACATGACAACATAAACTTGGTTTTTCATAAAAACGCGTAGTAACTTTGTAGGGTGTTTAGTGGGTTTAGTTACCCTTCAAAATGTGTTTATTTTTGTAAAACTCTCGTTCACGGGATTTTTAGATGTTCACAACTTGTGAACTTATTTTACAAAAATATCCATTTACAACATTTTCATATCTTACTAGTATTCATATACTTATTTCTTCCAAAAATAGTGTAAGAATTGTGACTTTTCAAAAGACCCGTCTTTTAACTTGGTGTGTCTAGAAAAATCATTTGTAGGCCTCGGGTCCATATGACCATCTACTCACTTAGTTTGTTTATTTTTCAAGAACTCACTTTGTTACCAAGTTTATGTTGAAACATTGAGGTGATTCTTTTATATATATCACTATTCACCTCCTAACTTGTTAACCTAAGTTTTTAATCTTATTTTAACAAGTTCATCCATGATGTTAAACACCCTATTACTAGTAATCATCAAATAAACAATAACAACATCAAAACAACTTTATTTTAACAAGATTTCATCTTATTACATCATCATATTAGCTTTATGTTCAAGTTTGTGTTCATGATCTTTTTAATGTTCTTGTGGTTACATCACAACATAACTATTAACCACCATAAAGATAAAATAAAAGATGATCAAAGAAGCTTACTACTAGCTTTGAAGCTAGGGAAGAAACAAGCTTGAAAAATGAGTGGATAAAGGCAAACAAGAGAGGTTCTTGACAATCCGTGAGCTCCACACTTCGTGATTCACCTTTGTGCACCTTGTAGTGAGCTTGGAATAGATGAAGGAAAATTGAAAATGGTGGTGGTGACAAGGGGGTATCTCGGCCGAAGCTTGCAAGAGGAAAGAAGGTGGGTGTCGTGTGAAGATGGTTAGGATAAGTATTCTTATAATTTTCTAAGTCTTATTGTCCATTGGTTTGTATGTTCACTTGAGTACACTACATATCTTTCATAGGATTACAACAAGTCCCAAGGAGAGTGCATGGGGAAAGATGACTTATTCCATTCTTGTGGTTGAGATCAAGAAGTCGTATGGTGGGGGGGCCACATGAGAACCGATTACATGCAATGGGGGGGGGGGTTTAAGTGAAAGTTATTTGGTAACTAAGTGATTAGTTAAAGGTGCTAAGTGTAAGTGCCAATGGTGAGTGCAAGTGCAATCATAACCTTCACATTCCTAGGTAAGCACATGGGGATTTGCAAGATTTATAAAAATCTTGTAATGGGGTCCCATGGGGACGGTTATGCATATATGGGGGGGGGGTAAGATGTAAAATGTGGGTAAATAAGTTAATTAGTGGGAGTTTAATGTTATGTCTAGTGTCCAGTGTGTACCGGGTATTATGTAAGGTGTTATAGTGCTCGGGGACCATAACTAGCTCATGGAAAATGTAACAATGTTTTTAACAATATTTTTGTATTCCGGGTAATGTCCGGTTGTTCGGTTGGGTATCGTTCCGTTAGAGTGCTTAATTATTCCGTAACGTGTCTTTTATATAGCTTTTTGTGTCACAATTAATTCCCGGCACTTAGGAAAGTATACAGGGCCATTTTGCCATATTTTTGCAAGTGACTAGCATATTTAAATGCTGAATTTTGTTAATAGATGCAGAATTTTGCATTTAAAGTGAGTTTTAGGCACTTTACGGCACCTAAGCTATCACCTAGTGACGCAGTCTTATGGTCCTTACTCCCCTACACTCCCTACTACTGTAGTACCTTGTCTCTGGCTCATACTGGGCCTCAATATAGTGTCTGTCTATGTGCTGGCATTGTCAGCATGTTTCTGGGTTATCCGCTCACTGTGCTAACTGTGCTTTGTGCATCAAGTTTGTCACTGAGGGTTGTATGTAATAAATGGAGTGACAGTATGAAATGTGATGCATATGTATGTATGATGCAAAAATCATAAAGCAGTTTAATCAGCAGTTGAAATCAAGCACAACCACTAAGCACAAATTTAGTATTAATTAATGGTACGGATACATGCAAATTTGACGGTTGTCACATTCTCCCCCCGTTAAGAAAATTTCGTCCTTGAAATTTGTACTACCTTAACTCCTTATGGTTATGTGACACGTGTATGTATATGAATAGTACCGAGGTAGATAATCACCAAACCGAATCAAACCTTACTCACATCAGGTGACTCCAAGAATATATAACAACCCGAACCCTATGGTTAAAAGGTATGTGCTTTTAGCATTTGATGTCAAAGGTACAAGACGTGCTTGACGTATAGTCTAGTGTAATCCAGCTAGCAGGGGGTTCCACAAAAGAGGAGTTTTGACTAGTAAGATTCTCAAACGATCGATCGGAATATGTAAACGAGTTTTCACAAACCATAGCATCCGCTATATAAATTCAAAATCAACAACTCAAATGTAATAGTAATATGAAGATGGTCTGTCAACTTCCGATTAAATGAATGGTGAGGTTTAGTGTGTTGACATTCTTGAATTGCGAGAATACGCCGAGTGAAATACAAGCGACTCTGGTGTATTATTGTCTTAATTCGTAGTTGCATCAGAATGTTTAAATGACAGGTCAAACAGATGTATATGTAGTTTTGTGTGAAACGATCGACCATGGTTAGCACAAGCTACAAGTTTGTAATGACTCCACAAGGTGTCGTAATGACGTAATTCAATGATAGTGGTGACTGAACAAGTTCACCGTGTTTGAAATCAAATGAAAGTGTACCGAAACCAGCCTGAAGATTTGATTTACACAATGTCATAAAGTTTTTAGTTAAATGCGGAACATCAAAGAGCCACTGTTTTTTATCGAAGGTGAAAGAGTATTAAGTACCGTGAGGCATTCGATTGACAACGAATGAATCGTTAGGAGGTTCATTGTGATATGAAATGAATCTATGTACCATTACCTTAACACACAACTGTGTTGAGACCGCTTTAATCATGATAAATAAGACGGATTCAGAGCAAGTTACTAAATAAACAATTAAATCCGTGTATGAAGTGAGTAACCAAATTAGCGCAAGTTTTAATTATGTGAAAGTATCACTGCAAGGTATCGAAACCAGCAAACGATTTAGTGGAGCCGTAGACCAACCAAATCCACTACGACTCGAGGCAAAAGAACCTTTGTAAGAGTATTTGAATGTGATGTTCTCAATACATCATATAGCGTCTTAAAATGAACATGCGAAATGGATAAGCTTAAGCAATTGAACTTGGTTCTGGCGTAATCCGATAATAAACGTATGTATCAATCAAAGGAATCTCGGCATGGTCACAAAGATAAACCATGAAGGTAACTTGAAATAAATGAAGTTTCAAAAAGTGTGTTGACTTGATAGCGAAAGAGTCATTAGTCACAATAATGTAGGTCATTCGAATCACAAACCAGTAATTAGATTTAGCGTCGTAACATTTGGACTTCAATGAAGCGTTTATTCGAAATGGAGTCGCATGCATAGCAAACGGTGCATGTGTGACATATAAGTTTCCGAGTACTGAAACAATGAGTATTGCTAAAGGGGAGAAATGACCAAGTATCGAAGCAATGTGTGTTCGCTCTTAGCGAAGAAAATTAACATGATGCAACTATCATTAAGGGGGTAGAGATGCAAACATCTCCTTGCTAGAAACGAAAGTGAAGATTTCACCAAAAGGAATTTGAACACTTTCTGTCTGGTTAACTGAAATGGCATATAAGTCAGGATAACGGGGTTTGCTTGAGTTAACAGGTGTGGTTCCTAAGCAATAGCCCTTAGAGTTGTGACCTGGGTCCCCATCAGTTCTAGGTACGTGTCTTCTAAATTCTCAAAGTTTCATATTCTGCGTAAAAATGGTTTCGCGCACGTGTGGGAAGAACCATTTTTGTGTAGGTTAAAACAAGTTATGGTCTCACAATTTCCCCGATATACTTTCTTCCTGAATTCACATATGATGACACTCAATCATCGATTAGTCGTGTAATAGTAGTTTGACCCACATGGTTAGTTAAATAGGTAATTCGTTAATCCTTGGCAAGAGTTATCAACTCTTGTTGGCTCGTTCGGATCCTGGTGGTTTGATGTTCGTACGTAAGCTATCGTCATTCCTCTCGACGAGCAAAACTGGGGTTAGTCAAAGCGGCAAATTTTGGTCTGTTATCTTCCTTCTCTATCAACTACTGAAGTTACACTGGCAATCCTTGCCTCTCCAAAGGTGTAAGTCGCTAAGGTGCATTAATAGCAGGCGCGGCGCCTGGGATTAAATTGATGCGAAATTCGACTTATCGTTGTGGAGATAATTCTGGAAAGTCCTTGGGGAAGACTTCAGGATATTTCCTTATTACAGGAATATCTTCGTGTTTTGGTCCTTCGACTCCCTTGTCCACGACATGAGTCGTGAAAACAACACATCCTATTTGCAAACAACTTTCGTGTCTTCAAGCAATTTGTAATTTGTAAAGGCGTACCCTGCTTTATGAGTCGGGATTGTTTCTTCGTTTGGCATCGGGATGCGGATATCATTCTCCGCTCGATCACTTGACAACCAATCCATCCAATTACCTTGTCGAAGCTTCCCAATTCAACTGGCAGTAGATCAAGCGTAAACTCATGCTCTCCCGGTTCTATCTTGCCGATTCCAATTTCTTCGTTGACTCCCATTAGCTTCCATTAGTTAGTTCTAACGAGTACAGGTTAACTAACTTATTTGTTATTAGACCAAGTATGCCCTCAAACTCTAGAGATGTGAAGCTTAAAATTTGAAACAATATACAGCAGCACAGATGCATAATGTTGACTAATATGGGACGTACCGATACCCACGCTTGAATTCCTGTCGTGTCTCCCTAGCTCCGGCGTGGAGCTTTCATCCTTGTGCCTGATTGTTTTTCGGGCAATATTTTCTGAAGTGCTTTTTGCTTCCACAGTTAAAACAACCTTGAGCACGTTTCTGTTTGTCACTCGTTCTGCCTTGATAATTGTCATTGTCGTTGTTTCCTTCGTGATTCTTGCTACTATCCTGGCCTCCCTTACTATGTTCAGTATCTTGTCTACAAGTTTCTTTCGGATGCCCCCTCTTGCCACAGTTATCACATTTTCCATATTTACATCGCCCGACATGATAACGTAAACAATTGTCGCACTTAGGTAGAATACCCATGTAGTCTTTTCCCTTTTTGGCCTTCTTCCCGCTACTCCCCCGAGTAACCATCTTGAAATTTGCGAGCTTTCTCTTGTTATCCCCATATGACTCTACAGGGTTCTCCTTTTTCTCCTCCGCAGTGGAAAATTCTCCTCGTCTAACTGCTTCTTCAGTGAGCGCCATACTTATGTCGATAGCCTCAGTGATCGTTGAAGGTTTAGATGTTGTTACCAGGCTTAGAATCTGAGGTGCCAATCCCCTTATGAAACGTTCGACTCTCTTAAACTCTGGTCCCACCAGGAGTGTAGCAACTTGTGATAAATCGTTAAATTTCCGCACATACTCAGCTATCTTTGGTCCTTCCATTTTCAAGTTCCACAGTTCAGTCTCAGACTTCTGGACTTCTGCCCTAGGGCAATATCTTTTACGCATCAATTCCTTTAGTTCGTCCCACATCAAAGCATTCGCAGCAGTCTCGCCAACGTTTGAACCTGAAGGTTCCACCATGACAGAGCCCCATCTGCAAATAGTCCAGCTATGTACGTGACCTGATGTTCTGGGGCACATTTGCTCAATCGTAATACGGAATCCGTCTTCTCAACCCAGGGCACAAAGGCTAAGGAACCCCCGGTGCCGTCGAATTCTCGAGGTTTGTGGTCTAAGAACTGCTTGTAGGTGCAGCCTTCGCTGTGTTCGAAGCGAAGGGCCTCGAGTTGCGCAATGGCCTGTGAGATGCACTCTTGTAGTTCTGCCGCTGTTGTTGGCGGAGGGTTGTTGGTAGCGATGTTCCCTTGTATCGACATCTTCTAAAAAGAAGATTGGTTAGGTCAGGTTGTATTTGTTCAGGGAGTGTATATATTTATTTAGAGGTCATTTGTGCATACACATAATAGGTTATCATACCAACAAATCAAGTAATAGCATAATAATAGCATAATCAAGTAATTTGGTGATTACGTTTAATGAGCGCATAGCAAGTAAGCACGTAACAGTATAATTATAGCACATTCATATAGATCACAACGTGCTTAACGAAGGCATAGTGACTGAGCTTTTGCTGGTCATTGGCCACAAGGTATTGTCGTGTATTTAATGATGATTAGGTTCTTATTATTCCCTGACCGCAATTGTATTCCAAAATGTATCATATCAACAGGGACACAGGGTCACCCTACCCTTGCCCATTAAATATATTAGTGTAAAATTATGTAATCAGATGTGCCCTTCAAAAGTTTCCACAGTCCCAGCTTATCATTAGTGTCTTTACCCAACTGTAATGCAATTCGCATAATCCAGAAACCAACAATACTGGTGACCGAGGTGGAGGAGGAAAGAAAAGTGAACTGTTAACATGCGTGAATTCCTCCTCGAGTTTGTATATACATCGAAGTAATTAATTGATCTGCTGCTTGACAGTAAAGAAAGGAGCCTCAATAACCAAGAACGTGTAATAGCAGCAGGTGAGTGCGCCAAAGGAGACAGTGATGAACGTGGAGGATCAAAGTATACTGGCAATAGACAGGAATGTGGTGTCAGTTCAAGCTCCAAAATTCTGTGACTTGAATCCTCAACTGTAGCTGATGTTACAGGAGCACTCATTCCGTGTGTAGCCTCCATAATGTGAGGGATGGCAAGGGTCTAAAATTAGCATAGCGTATTATAGGAACCATCAAAATGGCTCATCCAGCGATGTGGAGGTGGATGTAACAAACGGTGCGGCCTGCGAGGTCGTAGAAAATGCTGCTGTAGCAAAAAGGGTCGTTACGCGGGTGCTGACCTGGAGTATCTTCCCGGGGTGCGGGTATGTCTTGAAAGGAAGCGATAGGCATGTTGACGCAAAGGATGTCGGTCCTCACAGGAGCACATCAGCGGGTAAAGGTGCAGGAACAAACGTCTCAACTGATAGGAAGATCCCTAGGTGCAGGTACTGAGTAAGGTAATGTCCGGTATACCAAAAAGAAACAGGGTCAAAATCAAGCAAGGGTGCAGGATCACCAGGTGCAACATCAAGCTGACCTGGAAGGTGCAGAAGCTAGCTCAGGAGCAGGCTCTAGGTCGTGTAATGGTGTGGTGCCTCGAGCAGGTGATAGTGCAGCAGTCATGTCATCGTCGTCTGCGTTAGTAGTAGAAAGCTGTAATCCGGCTGTTTGTAAGGCTGCAGATGTCTCAGACTCAAAGGAGTCTGAAATTGAATGCATGCTAGAATCAGAGGATAGCTTGTTAACAGGGGTCTCAAAAAGTGAAATTAGTAACAACGTTCTCATCTAACTTTCCATCATCATGGGTATTATTAGAAGGGCCATCAATAACATGTCAACGTCATCATCAATTATTCGTTGACTAGCCAACCTTTGGAAGGGATGTCCACAGGAGGCGCGCTGTCGAGGATCGGAGCTATGGTGTGTTCACCATCGGGATGACCAGTGACGAAGTGGACATGGACTGGGACAAGAGTAACAGGAGGATTCTTGTCAGAGAAGCCTTCAGCAAGGATAATTCATCCCCCAAATTTGGTAGCGCGGACTGTTGTAAGTCGTCCTTGCCCTGTGTCAGCAAAACAGGATCACTCTCAGTGTCTGACGTAAATATCTCCGGCGCAAGTGCAGTCTCATCATTTGTGGCGACGGCCATAGGGTCATCAATGTTTGACAACCCGCTTTTTGATCAAGACGACATGTGTATCGGTACAGGGTAGTCATAGTATGTATTTCCATAGTAATCACTATCAGTTAGCGTATGCAAATAATCATCACATATGCACGTATATCAATAAACAGCAATTAAGCGTGTATGTAACGACAATGTAAGCATGTAATCATCCTAGTCTTCCCAAGGCTTTCCTACCCAGTCTCTCAGGCTAAACTCCCTAGTCTCTCAGACTAACTCCCTGGTCTCTAAGACCAAATTTCCTTAATCCCTGGTCTCTAAGACCAAATTTCCCTAGTCTCTAAGACTAAATTCCTGGTCTCTAAGACCGATCCTCCCTCAGCCTCTAAGAATGATCCTCCCTCAGTCTCTAAGACTGATCCTCCCTCAGCCTCTAAGGCTGATCCTCCCTCAGCCTCTAAGACTGATCCTCCTTCGGTCTCTAAGACTGATCCTCCCTCGGTCTCTAAGGCTGATCCTCCATCTGCCTCTAAGGCTGATCCTCCATCTGCCTCTAAGACTGATCCTCCCTCAGTCTCTAAGACTGATCCTCCCTTAGCCTCTAAGGCTGATCCTCCCTCAGCCTCTAAGACTGATCCTCCCTCAGTCTCTAAGACTGATCCTCCCTCAGCCTCTAAGGCTGATCCTCCCTCAGTCTCTAAGACTGAATTATAAATTTAAATTTGGAAATGTGTATTTGTGCCTTTTGTTTGTAAAAATGTTTGTTCCTTGGATCTGGACGTATAGTGTATGCAATGTAAAAATGTTTGAAAACATTTTCGTGAAAGCCCTGATGATCATAGTCTAGGCTCGAGAAAGAATCCTAGTTCGCTATGATCGAGTCTCTGATACCAAGCTGTCACACCCTGACTTTTGCGGAAGCGTGGGTTTATTTGGTGTAACTTCTTAATACCATAGCAACAATTATAACAATGCTATATGATAAAAAAAAAATGAGATGTTCATCCATTAATAAAGTTTAGAAAATACCATACATATGTGTCTTTGAAAACATCAATACCAAATTAAGTTACAAACCATAACGTGTTTTAACTAAGCTCATAAAGACTCCATAAAAGATTTTAGATAACCCTGAGTTTTAGAATCATGTATCTCGTCCAGGGTTAGGATACATCTCCTTAACTCTACGACCCTGGATGACATCCTTTATTTAGTACGCAGCTTGAAACACATGCAACACTTTCCAGATCCACTAGTTTCCTGAAATACATGTAAGTTGAAAAACATCAACAAAAGTGGAGCGAGTTCATGTGCAAGTGTGTCTGTATAAACCTTTGTAATGTGTCTATATGTATGAAAGTCCCTGGTATGTAGCAATTAAGGAAAAAAGAGATCATCACTGGGTTGAAAAGCCAATGATATGTGTGAAGTGATGCAGGAAGACTCAAACCTAGCTGATTTCGTCGGTAAGACATAGTCACCTCATGGTCCATTCAGCGGACTCAGGAGTGGGGCTCGCTACACCCGAATAGATCTATCACTCATGTCCCTCGGTCCTACAACGAGGATTGATGGCCTCAAGTATCCGCCTACCCACTCACATGATCTAAGTAGTAAACCCTCCTTAAGCTAACCATACCATGTATAGAAGTGTCTGTAATAATTGTAACATGTATTTCACCCCCGAAGTAAGTAAACAAAACAGTTTAAAGAAAAGGGGGACATGAACTCACTGTATTGCGTCTTCGGCACTTGTAACCCAAATCTCCTCAGCAAACCACCTACAATGGTCTAACGTCTATTAGTCGAACGGGTCGTGCCTTGTCTTTTGTCTTTACGGGTTTGAGTTACGTTACTTTGATATTATACCAAGTTAACTTCTTGTTAAAATAATAGTAATTATTTTAACTTAAGTTTTGCTTTTAGGGTTATGGAATAATAGTTAGGCAACTATTTCGTATCCATACTTCTCAAGTATTTTATATGCGTATTCCTTCCCAAGGATGGGGGTCTTTATATATGTATATCTGTAGTTTCGAAAAATATATTTTAAGTCCCACTTGGAAAAATATATTTAACTCATTTGTCCAAAATAACTTATTCCCAAAATATATGTATTTTTTCCAAAAATAATATATTTTTACTTCTTTAGTTTCCAAAATAATATCTTACCAAAAATATATGTGTAAAAGTATTTTCTGGAATATTTCATAAGTTACGTTTTTGCGTTCGGCTTGACAATATCGAGTGTGAAACTTAAATATTTATTCCTTACAATTTTTGGTATTATTTTGGAGTTGTAATGTCATGTTAACATGTAAGTTATATTATTTTACCCTAAAATAATATAACTAGTTCACCAAGTAAACAAATATTCACACAAGCGTCTTAGTTTAAAATATATATTCTAAATATATATTTATTCACTTTTATTTACGAAAATCAACCTCCGATACTTTGTATTTTTGTAACAAATATTATGGCGAAGTTTATATTCGAAACACAAGTTATAAAATATACTTGTAACACTTGTTTAGAAAAATATTTTCTAAGTGTTGGAATTTTAGAAAAATTTCGCCAGAGTTTCCTTTGTAAATGGAGGTACCCATGCTTATTAGCATATCATTTTCTTTTCGGAAATCAATTAAATCAACCAACAACAAGTTACTAAATAATATTACACTAGTCAAGTGCAAAAACAATGCACTTTACATGACAACATAAACTTGGTTTTTCATAAAAACGCGTAGTAACTTTGTAGGGTGTTTAGTGGGTTTAGTTACCCTTCAAAATGTGTTTATTTTTGTAAAACTCTCGTTCACGGGATTTTTAGATGTTCACAACTTGTGAACTTATTTTACAAAAATATCCATTTACAACATTTTCATATCTTACTAGTATTCATATACTTATTTCTTCCAAAAATAGTGTAAGAATTATGACTTTTCAAAAGACCCGTCTTTTAACTTGGTGTGTCTAGAAAAATCATTTGTAGGCCTCGGGTCCATACGACCATCTACTCACTTAGTTTGTTTATTTTTCAAGAACTCACTTTGTTACCAAGTTTATGTTGAAACATTGAGGTGATTCTTTTATATATATCACTATTCACCTCCTAACTTGTTAACCTAAGTTTTTAATCTTATTTTAACAAGTTCATCCATGATGTTAAACACCCTATTACTAGTAATCATCAAATAAACAATAACAACATCAAAACAACTTTATTTTAACAAGATTTCATCTTATTACATCATCATATTAGCTTTATGTTCAAGTTTGTGTTCATGATCTTTTTAGTGTTCTTGTGGTTACATCACAACATAACTATTAACCACCATAAAGATAAAATAAAAGATGATCAAAGAAGCTTACTACTAGCTTTGAAGCTAGGGAAGAAACAAGCTTGAAAAATGAGTGGATAAAGGCAAACGAGAGAGGTTCTTGACAATCTGTGAGCTCCACACTTCGTGATTCACCTTTGTGCACGTTGTAGTGAGCTTGGAATAGATGAAGGAAAATTGAAAATGGTGGTGGTGACAAGGGGGTATCTCGGCCGAAGCTTGCAAGAGGAAAGAAGGTGGGTGTCGTGTGAAGATGGTTAGGATAAGTATTCTTATAATTTTCTAAGTCTTATTGTCCATTGGTTTGTATGTTCACTTGAGTACACTACATATCTTTCATAGGATTACAACAAGTCCCAAGGAGAGTGCATGGGGAAAGATGACTTATTCCATTCTTATGGTTGAGATCAAGAAGTCATATGGTGGGGGGGCCACATGAGAACCGATTACATGCAATGGGGGGGTTTAAGTGAAAGTTATTTGGTAACTAAGTGATTAGTTAAAGGTGCTAAGTGTAAGTGCCAATGGTGAGTGCAAGTGCAATCATAACCTTCACATTCCTAGGTAAGCACATGGGGATTTGCAAGATTTATAAAAATCTTGTAATGGGGTCCCATGGGGACGGTTATGCATATATGGGGGGGGGTAAGATGTAAAATGTGGGTAAATAAGTTAATTAGTGGGATTTTAATGTTATGTCTAGTGTCCAGTGTGTACCGGGTATTGTGTAAGGTGTTATAGTGCTCGGGGACCATAACTAGCTCAGAAAAAATGTAACAATGTTTTTAACAATATTTTTGTATTCCGGGTAATGTCCAGTTGTTCGGTTGGGTATTTTTCCGTTAGAGTGCTTAATTATTCCGTAACGTGTCTTTTATATAGCTTTTTATGTCACAATTAATTCCTGGCACTTAGGAAAGTATACAGGACCATTTTGCCATATTTTTGCAAGTGACTAGCATATTTAAATGCTGAATTTTGTTAATAAATGCATAATTTTGCATTTAAAGTGTGTTTTAGGCACTTTCCGGCACCTAAGCTATCACCTAGCGACGCAGTCTTATGGTCCTTACTCCCCTACACTCCCTACTAGTGTAGTACCTTGTCTCTGGCTCATACTGGGCCTCAATATAGTGTCTGTCTATGTGCTGGCATTGTCAGCATGTTTCTGGGTTATCCGCTCACTGTGCTAACTGTGCTTTGTGCATCAAGTTTGTCACTGAGGGTTGTATGTAATAAATGGAGTGACAGTATGAAATGTGATGCATATGTATGTATGATGCAAAAATTATAAAGCAGTTTAATCAGCAGTTGAAATCAAGCATAGCCACTAAGCACAAATTTAATATTAATTAATGGTACGGATACATGCAAATTTGACGGTTGTCACATATTAGGCTTTATGATGCAGTAATGACATAAGAAAAACATTGTTGGACAGCCTCTCTGGCTGCCACATCAGCTTTTCTTATGTCATCGAGATTTCTCATTTTATAGAAAGTATAGATGTGTGTATAGGATGATTTCTAGAACATGTATGGATTTTTAAATAAACAAAAATTACATGATTCAAGTGGTGGTTTAGAACGACACCAAGCATGGTGTTTACTTAGATCAAACTTTTGACTCTCTTTTTATTTTATCTGGCGAATAAATATCTATACCTCCATCCTCTGGAATGTCGGAAGTCCACAAAGTGAGGTTGTCCCTCAAGAGCCGCATAATTAAAGTGCTATCTTTGTACGATTACTCGCTCAAGGAATCAAGCTCTGAGATAGCTTCATCAAAAGCTTGTTTAGCACATATTCTGTAGCAAGTGTATAGAGAATAAGATTAAAAAATACCTTTCAGGAGAGTTCATGATCTCATAATAGAAGACAGAGAAGTTCAAACCCAAACCCAACCTGATCGGGTGAGTAGAAGATAATTCAGTTTCTGCTGAGGTGGAAGCCAACTGCAAACAACAAATTTCATTGGTGTTAGTCAACACGATGATTAAAAGAACGTATACATAAGGGAGTTATCAAGATGAATATAAAAAGAAATGTCAATGAGAAGGCATCTAAACATTAAGTGCAGATGGATATGTGCATAAATGACAAAACATTTAATATTTATTTAAAGGATTTTGAAGCATTGAAAAGAAAGTAAAAACGAAAATCATAAATAAGTAAACCAACACTAACTGCAACCTTATATAATTACTTGATAAGCCTTCAAAGACTGATCAACTGCCTCTTTCTTATCATCGCCAGTCTTGAACTCTGCAAGATACCTATAATAATCTCCTTTCCTGTATTCAATCAAGAAATCATTAATCCATTAGGTTGTTCACTTTTATAAATTTCCCAAACAGGGTGTTTTAAACACTAACATTTGAAGAAGACATAATGCTGGTAAATCAAGTTTAATTTAACTCACTGCAGCCTGATCAAGTTTAAATACATACACTACAACCATGACTGATTAGAATTTGATTCATTTTCAGGTACTGAAAAATGTGTGTTTCTTTTTTAGAGGTGAATAATCATGTTTGATCAATGTCCTATTCAGGTTCCAGCTGGTTTCTTAGTGATGCACACCTGAAAACATTACCATGTCTCTGCAGACTGGTTACCAATAGGCCTATAATCAACCATAGAGAAAATGAAAGACTAATAAATCAACATATTCATATAGTTTCTTATTTAATTATTTTATATGTTTTCTTAGTTTCTTAAATATGAATTTTTTGGTTAGATTCCAGTTGGGAGACTTACATCCCTTAGCTCAGTTCGGTAGGATGTGTAACTAATCTTACAAATGACACTCGTGAGATATAGTCTCTACAATTGTTATTTTTAGTCATCAGATACTTTTTTTCCCATAAAAGACTCCTTTCAACCTTTAGCCCATTTGGTCGGAACTCATTTTGACCAATACATTTTCTAAACGGCCTAAGTTGACTCAAACCCGTTATGACCCGACACTCTGGTTCTTATGCTAGCTCACCTGTTGTGGCCAACCATGATACCACCTATGTCAAATAAGCAATACATTAATTACTTCATAATCTGTATTTCTAAGGATATCATAATTCAATGTATCAGATTTTGTACTCCTGATATACATAGAACAATCTTCTAAAGCTTGGAGTAAAACCCCAAAGGCAAATCTCTTAAGACAAATTGTCAAACACTTAGCGTGCATTAACAAAAACCCAAAAAAACTCTAACTCTAAACACAAATCATACAATGAAGAAGAACACAATAGATTATGATACCGAAATTAAGGCATAGAAATCCGTCGCTAACCTGAACAAAGAAAACCGCAGAAGAAGCTCCCAAAACCACCGTAGGCGGCCACCGGAACACAAATAGACTACTAAGGAAAACTAAGCGCCACATAAAACTCAACATCAAGATAAGTCACGTGTCACACAAAAGAGTGACAATGGGGCTGGGTGTTTTCAGCGGTGAATGTAAGTATTGAAGAACGATAGATGCCGGTCACGAGAAACCTAGAAACGCAAATCGCTGATAAGTCCTTTCAACATTTGTTATTATATAACGCAAATTATTTTGATAAAAAGCATAGTTTAGAAGACAATCAAACAAATCCGAATGCAATTGACGGTGGTAAAGCGGGTAGCTTGTCCTTCTTAGGTTTGGACGCGATCTGAAAGGATATCTAAAAATCTTGACGATTTGCCCCCTTTGCTTCATAAAATAACAAAATTAGTAGGTTTCAAAATGAAACTGGGACGTCGAGTGAAATAACAGGAGTTAAATTGATTACCGGAAGCAAAATGCTATTGTTTTACCCGAATCCGTTTGAGCACATGCCATCAGCCTCTCGACCAATTAAAGAAATGGTTTGAGCAGAAGCTTTCATATGGGACTCAACCTATGCAACAATAACACAATTAAATTCAGAGACGTCTCTAAGAATTCATGTACCTTGTTTGAGCTTGAAAAAATGTGCCCTTCCGTAATATTTTATTTATTTAAGAAAAACCAAATTAGTATTGGGCTCAATAAACCTAATGCCAAGTGCCCTTTCGTAATATTTTTTTTAAATCACGTGCCCCTCGAAATCACGGGCCTTGTGCGGAGGTAAAAAACTACATTTGAAGAAGACAAAATGCAAGTAAATCAATTTTAATTTAACTCACTGCAGTCTGATCAAGTTTAAATACATACACTACAGTCTACAACCATGACAGATTAGAATCTGATTCATTTTCAGGTACATAAAAATGTGTGTTTCTTTTTTAGAGGTGAATAAACATGTTTGATCAATGTCCTATTCAGGTTCTAGCTGGTTTCTTAGTGATGCACACCTGAAAACATTACCATGTCTCTGCAGACTGGTTACCAATAGGCCTATAATCAACCATAGAGAAAATGAAAGACTAATAAATCAACATATTCATATGGTTTCTTCTTTAATTATTTTATATGCTTTCTTAGTTTCTTAAAGATGAATTTTTTGGTTAGATTCCAGTTGGGAGACTTACATCCCTTAGCTCAGTTCGGTAGGATGTGTAACTAATCTTACAAATGGCATTCGTTCATATAGTCTCTACAGTTGTTATTTTTAGTCATCAGATACTTTTTTCCCCTTAAAAGACCCCTTTCAACCCTTAGCCCATTTGGTCGGAACTCATTAATACCAATACCTTTTCAAAAATGGCCTAAGTTGACTCAAACCCGTTATAACCCGACACTCTGTTTCTTACGCTAGCTCACCTGTTGTAGCCAACCACGACACCACCCATGTCAAATAAACAATACATTGATTACTTCATAATCCGTATTTCTAAGGATATCCTAATTCAATGTATCATATTTTGTACTCCTGATATACATAGAACAATCTTCTAAAGCTTGGAGTAAAACCCCAAAGGCAAATCTCTTAAGACAATTTGTCAAACACTTAGTGTGCATTAACAAAAACCCAAAAAAAAAAACCCTAACTCTAAACACAAATCATATAATGAAGAACAAAACAATAGATTATGATACCAAAATTAAGGCATAGAAACTCGTCGCTAACCTGAACAAAGAAAACCGCAGAAGAAGCGCCCAAAACCACCGTAGGCAGCCACCGGAACAAAAATAGACTACTGAAGAAAAGTAAGCGCCACATAAAACTCAACATCAAGATAAGTCACGCGTCACACACAAGAGGGACAATGGGGCTGGGTGTTTTCAGTGGTGAATGTAAGTATTGAAGACCAACAGATGTCGGTCACGAGAAACCTAGAAACGCAAATCGCTGATAAGTCTTTTCAACATTTGTTATTATATAAAGCAAATTATTTTGATAAAAAGCATAGTTTAGAAGACAATCAAACAAACCTGAATGCAATTGACGGTGGTAAAGCGGGTAGCTTGTCGTTCTTAGGTTTAGACGCGATCTGAAAGGATATCTAAAAATCTTGACGATTTGCCCCCCTTTGCTTCATAAAATAACAAAATTAGTAGGTTTCAAAACGAAATTGGGACGTCGAGTGAAATAACAGAGCAACTTAAAAATATGATTTGTAGAACCGTTCACAAAAAACTTAACGGGTTACCAAAAGTAAATTGTACTATTTATCTGTGTTTATATAGAACTCTGAAATGAAATAAACGTTTTATTACTTATTTAAAGATTACGGCAGAGATGGTTAAAAAGTTTTTAGACTTATGTAAAGATTACCGGGGAGATCGTTAAAAAGTTTTTAGGCTTCTTATCATGTCAGGCGAGTGAGTGTGGGGTCATTTCAGTAATTTCACTTTAGTACGAAAAGACATGTGAACCAAAAGACTTGCCGCGAAACATGGGGGATACGTTTTGTCGATATTCATTGAAAAGGTCAAATATAACAGAAGTCGAAAAAATATATAATTTTATAGTATAGTATAGTATAGTTTTATTAGCTTATGGATAATTTTACAATATAGTTTTATCTAAGTCTTCTAAAAAAGACATACAAAATCATCTGAACCAAACAAAAAAAAACAAAACAAAAGCTAACCAAGTCATGAGCTGACTCGAAATGAATATATGTTGAGTATCCAACTCCGATTGAAATTACATTACTTAGCTGAGTATCTAGGTTTAGCCTCGTGTGAAACAACTGCAGTGCCTGATTGGTAGCTTGATGAAGGTCCCACTTAAACAGTCCAGGCGAGTTCTTAAAATCCATACACACTCGATTCGGGCTAACATCGAGCTTCCGGGTACTCTTTTTAAGAAACTGCATCCTCCAGCTCAGAAACCTTGTCCGTGTATTGTAGCATACGGGATGACCGTTGTCAACACCTTCCTGTAAACAACTTTTTCTCAACAATTTTTCTTTCGGAACAATGCCACACATAAGTACATTTCATGAAATAATTTTCAATATATCAGACCTCAACTGTTAAGAAAATGAATAAATAAAGAAAGAGGGCATACTACTATTGAGATAAACTTAATAGAGGATATAACATGCATCAAGCCATACATAATATAATTTTTTTATTGCATACTTGTGACAATGGTATTATAATTGTAAAGATATATGATGCATAAATATAACATCTTTAAAAAGATATCTAAATATTTGTGTTGATAATCCGCAAAAAAAGTACCTTGATCTTGTTTGATACTTCGAATCCTTGCAGTTGATTAAAAAGCTCCAGCAAGGTTTTCTATACTTCACTATCACCATTCCCGCTTTTAGACTCCATTTGATCGGACTCAAAACTCTTTATTTTACCCATAAATATAAATGATGGTGCATGTTCCCCGCACGAAATAAGGAAAAAATGGAAGTTCATGAACCCGGAATCGAAATATTTTTTATTCCCCGCAATAATCACATATTATGGGCATGGCTTATGGAAAGCAACCTTTGACCACACCTTATATAATATATATCGTCCAAAAATGCTAGTTTCTCATATAAGACCAGTTTACTTTATAGCCTATAGGTATAAGTTGTCACATGTTCATATATGTAGAATCACATACACTTTATTTATCCTCAACCTGCTCAAAGTTCAACACATTTGACCCATATAGTTAATTTCTTTAAGTTAACCAAATTGACCCGTTCTAGATATTAAATAATTATTATCAACCTGAAAATCGACCATGATCATAAGCATTTAAAACGACCATGAAAAGTAAGTAGATGTTAGTGTTCATTCATACAAATTATAAGTCAAGTTATACCAAATTCCTTAATAGGTTTGAATTCAATATATTGCAAACCCAACAATAATCATAAGCACAGGTTACTGTATAACAAATTATTTACTTCAAGAACATGATAGACAGTTAAATATATTTGTATACAGATTACAAACCCATGAAATACATGGGTAATTCAGAATAAGTAAGATATAAAGTTGGCTTAAAAGGCCTAATTGAACATCAAATAAGTTTAGCTAATAATTAAAAAGATTCATTATTTTCTTTATAGTCTGTCATATCTAAGGATCAGCAAATGGTAACGGTACGGAATGTTCCAAACCGAAATATTTTCGGTACCAATATTTGACGTTTTCAGTACAGGTACGGTACCGGGTATTTTCGGTACCGGTACCCATTTTTGTAATTTTCGGTACCGGTTAGTACCGAGTTCATCCCTAGTTATATCTTTCGTTTCTTGCATATAATTGTTATCTAAAACAATAAGTACAATCAGCTTTTGATATAAAACCACATTGTCATCAATATATGTAAATATAATATTCAAGTACTCAACGAAGATGCATGTGTTGCAACCAAAAAATATACAAATAATCGTCAATGATTTTCACACATAAATCTTTCAGCATTCTAACTACAAAACACACAGGACATATTAAACTTGTTAAAATCAATATTACCTTCAAGCGTTAAAGTTGAAGGTTATGCACACCAAATCAATAGATACCGCTGTCGAATCTGTATCAGTGATGATCTTTTTGTTGATTTCACCCTAAATTGGTAAACATATTGATGATATTGATTGTTACCTGGATGCCAAAAATCAGATTGGGATAACAAATCGAGACGAAATCAACTAACTTTCGTTGTTATGGAGGAACTGCTGGGAGTAAAATAACGGCGATTAATGAAGAACAAACTGGTAGAGGAAGAAACCTAGGCATATTGGCGCTCAAAACCTAATTATCTGGCTAAATAGCAATGCCACATCAGCATGTGATGTGGCCTAAGAGAATTCATTTAGTATAATAGATAGATTCAAAACTACAACATGAGTTTAAACAAAAATAAACAACAGAAAAAAAAAAAAAAAAAGCCTAGCTTACAGTTTCATTTTCCAAAACCGGTTTCGTTCTAGTCTCCATTGCCACCGGCATCTTATCGTTTCCAACGGCGGCCACCGCCAAAGGAACACCACCTTCCGCCACATACTCCATTTTCTCTACCCTCCGCCGCTGCACACACCGCCGCAGCGCCACCAACACTCCCACCACCACTGCTGCCGACACCACCAAAAACAACCCTCCCACTAGCCCACCAACCCACCACCCATTCCTCCCTCCATCCCTACCACCACCAACAGCAATGGGAATCTCCGGCGACTTCACCGGCGCTGGCGCCGGAACATTTTCTTCAACAACCACCACAAAATGCCCTTGTTTTAAACTCAAACAAACACTCCCATTTACCACACGTGCGAACTCAACCCCACCAAACAAATCAAAAAACACACATTTCGCCAAAACCCCATCTGCCAAAACTCCTAAAGATCCAAACCTTATCATAATAGGATTCTCAGACGCCCGGAGATCCAACTCCGGTAGCATTTCCGCCGTCATATGTGACGCATTATACGCCAACAAACCCACCACTGGCGACAAAAACAAATACCCCGGCAACGGATAATAAACCTCCGACCAATTCCCCAAGTTATGGTACACCAAAACCACACGTGCAACGTACGGATTCTCTAAAACACCCGCCGGAATATCGAACTCTTTGTACCCATAATACCCTTTTCTCCTCAACCCACCACTTCTCAACCGGAGGGCGGAGACTGTAATTCCGGTGAATTCTGGTGCCACATTGCCGTCGTAGATGATGCCGGTTTTCGGGCGGTGTTGGGAGAATGTTTTGAATGCGTAATCTTGGAGAACCGAGTCGAGAAATCTTGATGAAACTGTGGTGTTTTTGGATTTAAGAAATGAGGATTTGAAGAGTAATATTGCAAGCAATAATTGGTAGAATGTTAAAGGATTCATGGGTTATGACACTTGAGAAGATTTGAAGAAGTGGAAGTTATTTCAAGATCTGGAAATGAGGGAGCATAACGGGTCGATCTTGAAGAGGGTGTCCAATAAATTAAGGGTCTACATATTTACACACCTTATTGCCTATTTGGACACCCTTCAAGACGCCTCGTATAGACCTATACGAGGCGTATAGCCTTTTTCAATTTCCAAGAGAATCTCTGATTATGTCATATTTTGTCTTATTTACCTCGTATACGCCTCGTATAGGCCTATACTGGGCGTCTAGGCGAAAAAAGACAATTTAGCCCCTGATTTAGGCCTATACTGGGGGTAAATTGGTCTTTTTTGCCTCTCTTATATGCCTAGTATAGGCCTATACTAGACGTATATAAGGGGTTTTTTTTTTTTTTAACAAACATTTTAACAATATTAATCGTTTTAGCAAAACTTTTATACAAAAACAAGTTTTTTTTTTAAATAATTAATATTAGGACCCCTCGTTGGTTTTTTTTTAGTTGAAAAATGGATGTATTGGTAGGGTAATTGGATTGTTTTTGGAGGGTGATGTTTTTTGATTAAAAAAATGGGTGTTTTGGTGGGGTAATTTGAGTTGTTTTTTTTAAGAAAACTTTTATTTTTTTATAAAAATATTTTACCGTTTTCAAGATCGGCCTTTAAAAATATTCGATCGTAGAAATATTACATTCGGTAAAATATTTTTATAAAAAAATAAACGTATAAAAAAAACCAACGAGGGGTCCTAATATTAATTATTTAAAATAAAAAAACTTGTTTTTGTATAAAAGTTTGCTAAAACGATTAATATTGTATAAAATGTTTGTTAAAAAAAAAACCCTTCAAGACGCCCAGTATAGGGCTATACTGGGCGTATACGAGGGGTCCAAAAGACCATTATAGCCCTGAATTAGCCCTATACTGGGCGTCTTGAAGTGTTTTTTTTTTGTTTTTTCTTTTTAAATATCAATAACACTAATATTAACTATAAAAAACTCATATTAATTATAATAACACTAATATTAATTATAAAACAACTCATATTAATTATAAAAAACTCATATTAATTATAAAAAACTCATATTAATTATAATAACACTCATATTAATTATAATAACACTAATATTAATTATAAAAAACTCATATTAATTATAATAACACTAATATTAATTATAAAAAAACTCATATTAATATCAATAACACTAATATTAATTATAAAAAACTCATATTAATTATAATAACACTAATATTAATTATACGATGCCTATACGAGACTTATACTATACTATACGATACGATACAACACGATAGGCTTATACAAGACCTATACGAGACTTATACTACACTATACTATACGATACGATGCGATACAACACGATACTATAGGATACGATACCACATCCATAGGCCCATACAATGCCTATACGAGATTTATACTACACTATACGATACGATATGATACGATACAATACGATACTAGACTATTGGATAAGATACAACACTCGTATAGGACTATAGTGTATAGTATAAGTCTCGTATAGGTCCCATATAGGTCTATACGAGACTTATACAACACTATACGATACAATACAATACGATACGATACTATAGGATATGATACAACACCCGTATACGTCGATAGGCCTATACAAGACCTATAAGGGACCTATACTACACTATATGATACGATAGTATCGTATTGTATCGTATAGTATGGTATCGTATTGTATCGTATAGTGTATAGTATAAGTCTCGTATAGGTCCCATATAGGTCTATACGAGAGCTATACGAGACTTATACTACACTATACGATACAATACGATACGATACTATAGGATATGATACAACACCCGTATACGTCGATAGGCCTATACAAGACCTATAAGGGACCTATACTACACTATATGATACGATAGTATCGTATTGTATCGTATAGTATGGTATCGTATTGTATCGTATAGTGTATAGTATAAGTCTCGTATAGGTCCCATATAGGTCTATACGAGAGCTATACGAGACTTATACTACACTATACGATACAATACAATACGATACGATACGATACTATAGGATATGATACAACGCCCGTATACGTCGATAGGCCTATACAAGACCTATAAGGGA
Organism: Helianthus tuberosus; assembly: GCA_030545235.1. Taxonomy (NCBI): domain Eukaryota; kingdom Viridiplantae; phylum Streptophyta; class Magnoliopsida; order Asterales; family Asteraceae; genus Helianthus; species Helianthus tuberosus. The sequence continues at coordinate 100,746,031 of CM060412.1, read as the reverse complement.
CCTATACGAGACCTATACTATACACTATACGATACGATACAACACCCGTATACGTCGATAGGCCTATATAAGACCTATAAGGGACCTATACTACACTATATGATACGATAGTATCGTATTGTATCGTATAGTATGGTATCGTATTGTATCGTATAGTGTATAGTATAAGTCTCGTATAGGTCCCATATAGGTCTATACGAGACCTATACAAGACTTATACTACACTATACGATACAATACAATACAATACGATACGATACGATACGATACGATACTATAGGATATGATACAACGCCCGTATACGTCGATAGGCCTATACAAGACCTATAAGGGACCTATACGAGACCTATACTATACACTATACGATACGATACAACACCTGTATACGTCGATAGGCCTATACAAGACCTATAAGGGACCTATACTACACTATATGATACGATAGTATCGTATTGTATCGTATAGTATGGTATCGTATTGTAACGTATAGTGTATAGTATAAGTCTCGTATAGGTCCCATATAGGTCTATACGAGACCTATACGAGACTTATACTACACTATACGATACAATACAATACGATACGATACTATAGGATATGATACAACGCCCGTATACGTCGATAGGCCTATACAAGACCTATAAGGGACCTATACGAGACCTATACTATACACTATACGATACGATACAACACCCGTATACGTCGATAGGCCTATACAAGACCTATAAGGGACCTATACGAGACCTATACTACACTATATGTTAAAAACAATGTAATATTTCTACGATCGAATATTTTTAAAGGCCGATCTTGAAAACGGTAAAATATTTTCATAAAAAAATAAAACTTTTCTTAAAAAACAACTCAAATTACCCCACCAAAACACCTATTTTTTTTACTCAAAAACATCACCCTCAAAAAACAATCAAATTACCCTACCAAAACATCCATTTTTCAACTAAAAAAAAAACAACGCGGGGTCCTAATATTAATTATTTAAAATAAAAAAACTTGTTTTTGTATAAAAGTTTGCCAAAACGATTAATATTGTATAAAATGTTTGTTAAAAAAAAAAAAAAAAAAAAAACCTTCAAGACGCCTAGTATAGGCCTATACGAGGCATATAAGGGGCAAAGGGTCGTATATGAGGCCTATACGAAGGGTCCTATACGCCCAGTATAGGCCTATACGAGGCGTCTTGAAGGGGTCAAACCAGAAGTGATATGAGTCAGACACTGATTTTGATGTAACCCTATACGCCTCGTATAGGCCTGTACGAGGCGTCTAGGGCTTAAAGGTGTCCAAATAGGCAAGCAGGGTGTCCAAATAGGTCCTGCCTAAATTAATTTAAGCTTGGTGAAAACTTTAAAAAGGTAATATTCTTTTTTTAACTTAGAGAAATGTGTTAGGATGCACTTTTTTTTTAACGACCACTGAGTTGAATACAAAACTATTATTATAGAGAAATTTCACCAATGAGATAGTGGTGGGGTAGTTGGAAAAAGACTTACATTGTGTTCCCGAGTTAAGTTAAAGAGAGAAAAGAAAGCATTCTTTCATTTTCTAGGCGAAAAAAGACAATTTAGCCCTTGATTTAGGCCTATACTGGGGGTAAATTGGTCTTTTTTGCCTCTCTTATATGCCTAGTATAGGCCTATACTAGGCGTATATAAGGGGTTTTTTTTTTAACAAACATTTTAACAATATTAATCGTTTTAGCAAAACTTTTATACAAAAACAAGTTTTTTTTTAAATAATTAATATTAGGACCCCTCGTTGGTTTTTTTTGAGTTGAAAAATGGATGTTTTGGTAGGGTAATTTGATTGTTTTTGGAGGGTGATGCTTTTTGATTAAAAAAATGGGTGTTTTGGTGGCGTAATTTGAGTTGTTTTTTTAAGAAAACTTTTATTTTTTTTATAAAAATATTTTACCGTTTTCAAGATCGGCCTTTAAAAATATTCGATCGTAGAAATATTACATTCGGTAAAATATTTTTATAAAAAAATAAACGTATCAAAAAAAACCAACGAGGGGTCCTAATATTAATTATTTAAAATAAAAAAACTTGTTTTTGTATAAAAGTTTGCTAAAACGATTAATATTGTATAAAATGTTTGTTAAAAAAAAAACCCTTCAAGACGCCCAGTATAGGGCTATACTGGGCGTATACGAGGGGTCCAAAAGACCATTATAGCCCTGAATTAGGCCTATACTAGGGGCAATTCAGGGGTTTAATGGTCTTTTGGACCCTTCGTATAGCCCTATACTAGGCGTCTATTTTTATTTTTTTTTGTTTTTTCTTTTTAAATATTAAAAAAAGAAAACAAAAAAAAACAATAATAGACGCCCAGTATAGAGCTATACTGGTGCTATACGAAGGGTCCAAAAGACCATTAAACCCCTGAATTGCCCCAGTATAGGCCTAATTCAGGGCTATAATGGTCTTTTGGACCCCTCGTATTCGCCTAGTATAGCCCTATACTGGGCGTCTATTATTAGTTTTTTTTGTTTTCTTTTTTTAATATTTAAAAAGAAAAAATAAAAATAGACGCCCAGTATAGGGCTATACGAAGGGTTCAAAAGACCATTAAACCCCTGAATTGCCCCTAGTATAGGCCTAATTCAAGGGTATAATGGTCTTTTGGTCCACATAGACGCCCAGTATAGCCCTATACTGGGCGTCTTGAAGGGTTTTTTTTTTTTGTTTTCTCTTTTTAAATATCAATAACACTAATATTAACTATAAAAAACTCATATTAATTATAATAACACTAATATTAATTATAAAACAACTCATATTAATTATAAAAAACTCATATTAATTATAATAACACTCATATTAATTATAATAAACTCATATTAATATCAATAACACTAATATTAATTATAAAAAACTCATATTAATTATAATAACACTAATATTAATTATACGATGCCTATACGAGACTTATACTATACTATACGATACGATACAACACGATAGGCTTATACAAGACCTATACGAGACTTATACTACACTATACTATACGATACGATACGATACGATGCCATACAACACGATACTATAGGATACGATACCACATCCATAGGCCCATACAATGCCTATACGAGATTTATACTACACTATACGATACGATATGATACGATACAATACAATACGATACTAGACTATTGGATAAGATACAACACTCGTATAGGACTATAGTGTATAGTATAAGTCTCGTATAGGTCCCATATAGGTCTATACGAGACTTATACTACACTATACGATACAATACAATACGATACGATACTATAGGATATGATACAACACCCGTATACGTCGATAGGCCTATACAAGACCTATAAGGGACCTATACTACACTATATGATACGATAGTATCGTATTGTATCGTATAGTATGGTATCGTATTGTATCGTATAGTGTATAGTATAAGTCTCGTATAGGTCCCATATAGGTCTATACGAGAGCTATACGAGACTTATACTACACTATACGATACAATACAATACAATACAATACGATACGATACTATAGGATATGATACAACACCCGTATACGTCGATAGGCCTATACAAGACCTATAAGGGACCTATACTACACTATATGATACGATAGTATCGTATTGTATCGTATAGTGTATAGTATAAGTCTCGTATAGGTCCCATATAGGTCTATACGAGAGCTATACGAGACTTATACTACACTATACGATACAATACAATACGATACGATACTATAGGATATGATACAACGCCCGTATACGTCGATAGGCCTATACAAGACCTATAAGGGACCTATACGAGACCTATACTATACACTATACGATACGATACAACACCCGTATACGTCGATAGGCCTATACAAGACCTATAAGGGACCTATACTACACTATATGATACGATAGTATCGTATTGTATTGTATCGTATAGTATGGTATCATATTGTATCGTATAGTGTATAGTATAAGTCTCGTATAGGTCCCATATAGGTCTATACGAGACCTATACGAGACTTATACTACACTATACAATACAATACAATACGATACGATACTATAGGATATGATACAACGCTCGTATACGTCGATAGGCCTATACAAGACCTATAAGGGACCTATACGAGACCTATACTATACACTATACGATACGATACAACACCCGTATACATCGATAGGCCTATACAAGACCTATAAGGGACCTATACGAGACCTATACTACACTATATGTTAAAAACAATGTAATATTCTACGATCGAATATTTTTAAAGGCCGATCTTGAAAACGGTAAAATATTTTCATAAAAAAATAAAACTTTTCTTAAAAAACAACTCAAATTACCCCACCAAAACACCTATTTTTTTACTAAAAAAACAATCAAATTACCCTACCAAAACATCCATTTTTCAACTAAAAAAAAAAAAACAACGCGGGGTCCTAATATTAATTATTTAAAATAAAAAAACTTGTTTTTGTATAAAAGTTTGCTAAAACGATTAATATTGTATAAAATGTTTGTTAAAAAAAAAAAAAAAAAAAAAAAAAACCCCTTCAAGACGCCCAGTATAGGCCTATACGAGGCATATAAGGGGCAAAGGGTCGTATATGAGGCCTATACGAAGGGTCCTATACGCCCAGTATAGGCCTATACGAGGCGTCTTGAAGGGGTCAAACCAGAAGTGACATGAGTCAGACACTGATTTTGATGTAGCCCTATACGCCTCGTATAGGCCTATACGAGGCGTCTAGGGCTTAAAGGTGTCCAAATAGGCAAGCAGGGTGTCCAAATAGGTCCTGCCTAAATTAATTTAAGCTTGGTGAAAACTTTAAAAAGGTAATATTCTTTTTTTAACTTAGAGAAATGTGTTAGGATGCACTTTTTTTTAACGACCACTGAGTTGAATACAAAACTATTATTATAGAGAAATTTCACCAATGAGATAGTGGTGGGGTAGTTGGAAAAAGACTTACATTGTGTTCCCGAGTTAAGTTAAAGAGAGAAAAGAAAGCATTCTTTCATTTTCTTTTTTTTCCTCTCCGGTTCTTTCCAAATTTGAAAGATTAATTGTAGACAAAAAATCTCTCATTTTCTCTTCTTTTTTCTCCTTTAATGAAACTCTGGAACACAACTAAAAATTATTTCCTTCCAAATCTTTTCTTTTCTCTAATTTAATGAAACTCGAGAGCATAGCGTTAGTGTTCCTTCTAACTCAGGTTCGACTCTCACTCTTCCCATTATTTTCTGTGGCATCCAGGTGAAATACGAATACGGGTGGCGCCGGTTCGTCTTGTATGGAAGGCGAGGTTTTACCGATTATTCCACCGCCGTGCCTTCGGGCGGGTGGAGGTTGGGTTTCTGCGCATCAGGGAGAGCCAAGGGGCTGGCGGCGGTCGAGTAGTCGACCTTGGACACAGCGCCCGGTGTCACGGTGGTTGGCACATCATTCCTTGCCGTTCAAAGAAAAAAAATAGAGAAATGTGTCGAACACATAAACACTTAAAACTGAGTACAAAGTCTCTAGAAAAATTAAGGGTTATAAGTGTTAAAGCTGAAAATTAAAGAGTAAAAATAAAAAAAGGAAAAAGTCAAAAACACTTTTAATCCATGTTAGTTATTGTTATATCTATTTTTCTCTAAGACATGTGTCACGCCCTGACTTTTGCGGAAGCGTGATTATTGGTGTGACTTCTTAATACCATAGCATTCAATCACAACAATGCGATATGATAAAACCAAAAGATATTCATCCATAAAAATTAAGTTTGAAAATACCACAACATACTTATTTGAACATCGACACCAAATTCAAATTACAAACCATAACATGTTTTAAGGAGTTCACTATGACTCGACAAAAGACCTTACGCAAACTCGAGCTTAGAACCATGTATCTCGTCCAGGAGTAAGATACATCTCTTAAACTCTAAAGACTTGGATGACATCTTTTATTTAAACGCAGCTTGAAAACATGCAAACACCTGCCAGATCCACTTAGTTCCCTGAAATACATGTAGTTTAAAAATATCAACAAAAGTTGAGCGAGCTCATGTGTACATGTATGAATAAACCTTTTAAGTATGTCTGTATGTATGTATGTCCCTGGTATGTAGCAATAAGGAAAAACAGATCACCAATGGGTTGCAAGGCCAATGGTATGTGTGAAATGGTGTAGGAAAACTCAAACCTAGCAAATTTGTCTCCGGGAATAAGACATAGTCACCACATGGGCCACCCTGGTCCGCATGGGTGTGGGCTCGCTACACCCAAATAGATCTATCACTCATGTCCCTCGGTCCTACGACGAGGATTAATGGTCTTAAGTGTCATACCCACCACTCACATGATCAAGTAGTAACCATCCTTAGCTAACCATACCATGTATAAAACGTTTGTAAATAATTGTAACATGTATTTCACCCCCGAAGTTATAAAACTGAAAACAGTTAAAAGAAAAGGGGGACATGAACTCACAGTTTTGCGTCTTCACAATCGTAACCCAAATCTTTTCAGCAAACACGACTACCTACAATGTGCTATAGTCTATTAGACGAACGGGCCGTGCCTTGGCTTAGAGTTTAACGTTTTTTTTAGTTACATTCCTTTTATGTTCCCAATATCATTCCAAGTTATAATTTCTTGTTAAAATAATAATTATTTTAACTTTACAATTATATTTTATTTTGGAATAATTGCTTAAACAATATTTTTGTATTAATATTTCTCAAGTATTTATTTTCATATTTCCTTCCCAAGGATGGGGGTATCTCATACATGCATTTTCGTATTCTTGTATTTGTAGTTCCGAAATAATATATTTCCAAAATAATATATTTTTAAGTTTCACTTAGAAAGTATATATAAACTTATTTTGTCCAAAATAATGTATTTCAAGAAAATATATATTTTTCCCAAAAATCATATATCTTCTAAATATACTAAGAAAATATATTTTAACTTCCCCAAAAATAATATATTTTCTCCTTGTCGAAATATGATATACCTTGTAATAATAATAAAAATCATATTTTCGTTTCTTTCGTATCCAAAATAATATTTACCAAAAATATATTTATAACGGTATCTTCCGGAATATTTTGTAAGTTACATCCTTGCGTTTGATTTCACCATATTAAGTGTGTAACTTATATATGTATTCCTTGTGATTTTTGGTATTATTTGGATTGTAAATTCTTGGTATTTTGTTAAGTTATATTACTTTAAATCCTAAAATAACATAACTAATACACAAAGTATACAAACAATCACACACAATGTGTCTTCTAAATATATATCTTTCAAATACATATTTAATTGTTTTTATTTACAAAAACCAACCTCCAATACTTGTATTTTTGTAACAAAATCTATGGCAAAGTTTATGTTGAAAACCTTAGTTAAAACTCACTTGTATATATTTGTTTAGAAAATATTTTTCTAAGTGTTTATATTTTTAGAAAATTTTGCCATAGTTTCCCCTAAAAATGGAGGTGTCCATGCTATTTAAGCATATCATTTTCTTTTCAAAAATCATCATAAGCAATCAACAATCAATCTACACTTACCATGTGCTAAAACAAAGCTATCTACATAATAATCATGAACTTGAACTTTCATAAAAACTTGTAGTGACTTGGTAGTGTGTTTAGTATACTTAGTTACCCTTTAAAGTGTGTTTATTTCTTTAAAAATCTCATTCTTAACGAATTTGAGTGTTTACAACTTGTTAGATGATTTTTCCAAAAATCATTCTTTTGAATCTTTCTTGTAAACAAAGTGTTCTTATACTTGTTTTACCACTAGAAACATGATTAGTTTCTTTAAAAACAATGTTCTTGTAAATCTTGTGTTTTAAACTTGGTTTCTTTGAAAAACTATTTTTGTAATCATCCACATTTATGTCTAGTAAACATATTACATACTTTATTATTTACAAAATCATGTTCATTTTTCAAGTTCATGAAAAACATAAAGCATGAGGGTCTTGGTCTTTCACAAGATCATCACCTTAACTTACTAGATCATGTGTTTAATCACAATCTGGTAGGCTTCTAATGATGTCTAACATCACTAACACAAATCATCAATCATCAAGAAGCAAATAATCACAAATCAACAAGTATTCTTATGTTTATAAGCTTATGTTAGAGATTCATGAATATGTTCTTTAATGTTCATCATGTTTTACAATGTTCATCATCTATTAACTATCAAAATATGAAGAATCAAGAGATCATAAGGGCCTTACTACTAGCACAAGGCTAGGGAAGAACTCTTGATGTTGTAGATGACAAATGTGGAGGATAAAAGCAATCGGGTGAGGTCCTTCAAGATCCAAGACCACCAAACCTTCTTATATGGTTCCTCACACCTTGTATACACTCGAAAATGGATGAACTTGAAATGGAATTGGTGGTGGTGTGGGGTGGTGGCTCTCGGCCGAGGGTGGGAGGAGAGGGGAGGAGATGAGTGTGTGTGAAATATGGTGTGAGATAATGAGTTTCATGTTTACTTATAACCAACTAATGTTATTATCCATTGTGTCTTGTGTTTCTAATAGTACATACATGATCTTAACAAATCACTACAAATCCAAGTAAGATCTAAGGAAATCTTGTAAGATTTTGGAAGTGGGGGCCACCCTTACAACCGTCCATATGGATGGGGGGTAAGTGTAAGTTTTAAAGATAAGTTAGGTAATTTAGTTGGAGGTTAAGTGTAAAGTTTAGTGTTTAAGTGTAGGATGCATTATATAGTGTGTTAGGGTGTTCGAGGATCATAACTAGCTCAGAAACATTAAAACAATGCTTTTAGTATAATTTTGGTGTTTCGGGTAGTGTCCGGTTGTTCGGTTAGATACCGGTTCGTTAAAGTGTCAAACTATTCCGTTTAGTGATTTTTAAGTACCCTTTTGTGACACTTTTAATTTCCGACACTTAGGAAAGCATTCAGGACCATTTTGCCATATTTTTGTATGTTACAAACTTGTTAAATTGCTGAATTTTGCTGAATTATGCAGAATTTTGCACTTTAAGTGGGTTTTAGGCACTTCCCGACACTTTAACTATCACCTAGTGAAGCAGTTTTATGGTCCTTACTTCCCTACACACTATACTAGTGTAGTACTTGGTTTCTGGCTCATACTGGGTCTCAAAACACTGTCTGCCTATGTACTGAACCTCGTCAGCATATTCCTGTTCTATCCGTTAATTGTGCTAACCGTGCTTTGTGCATCATGTATGTCAACAAAGTTTGTATGTAAAAGTGATGTGACATTATGCAATATGTGATACACATGTAAGTATGATGCAGTAATCAGAAAGCAATTAATTATAATTCAGCACAGTCATTAAGCACTAATCAAGATTAATTAATTGTACGGATACCTGGATTTTTTACAGTTGTCACATTCTCCCCCTGTTAAGAAAATTTTGTCCTCGAAATTTGTACTACCTTAACTCCTTAGGGTTTCATTATGCGTGTATATATATGTGAATAATACGGGGGTAGAGAAAAACCGAATCTAATCTTATTCACATCAGGTGGGTTCCATGGATATATTTTAACAATAAGAGCCCAATGGTTACGAGACATGTGTTTTAGCATTTGTTGTCAAATGACACGAGACATATAGATGTATAGTCTGGCGTAACTCAGTTAACAGAGGTGTAACAAAGGAGTTTTGACCCATGGATTCTCAAACAGTCGGTCACAATATGCAAATGAGTTTTCACGAACCATAGTATCCGCTATATGAACTCAAAATCAACAACTTGAATATGAAATTGATCCGTCAACTTTCGAATAAATAAACGGTAAGGATTAGTGTGTAGACATTCTTGAATTGCGAAAATACATCGAATGGAATACAAGCGAATCTGGTGTATCATTGTCTCGATTCATAGTTGCATCAGGAATGTTTAAATGACAAGTCAAACAAAAGTATATGCGGTTTTGTGTGAACGGTTGACCATGATTAGCACAAGCTACAAATTTGTAATGACACCACAAGGTGTTTAAATTGACATATTTCAATAATAGCGGTGACCAAACAAGTTCGCCGTGTTTGTAAACAAATGAAAGCATACTAAAACAACCTGAAAATTTGATTTACACAATGTCATGGAGTTTTCAATTGATTATGGAACATCAAAGAACTACTGTTTCTGATTGAAGACGAAAAGCAATAAACACTGCAAAGTGTTCAATTTATAACGAGAGAATCGTTAGGAGGTACACCGTGATATGAAATGAATCTAGGTACCATTGTCTTAGCATACAACTGTGTGGAGACCGCTCTAATTGTGATAAACAAAACGGATTTAGAACAAATAAATAGATAATTAAATCCGGGTATGAGGTGCGTAACCAAATTAGCGCAAGCTTCAATTTTGTGAAAGTGTCACCGCAGGGTATTGAAATCAACAAACGATTTAGTGGAGTCGTAGACCAATCAAGTCTACTATGGCTTGAAATAAAAAAAATATTTGAATATGATGCTCCCAATACATCATATGGCGTTTTAAATTGAATATGCGAAGTGGATAAGTTCAAGCAATTGAACTTGATTTCAGCGTAACCTGACAATAAACGTATGTATCAACAAGGGAATTTCAGCATGGTTATGAAGACAAACCATGAATGCAACTTGAAATAAAAGGAGTCTCAAGAAAGTGTGTTGGCTTGACAACTAAGGAACCAATAATTACAAGAACGTGGGTTATCCGAATCATTAACCAATAGTTAGCTTTAGCGAAATAACATTTGAACTTTAATGAAGCGTTTATTCGAAACGAAACCACATGTGTAGCAATGGTGCATGTGTGACATATAAGTTTCCGCGTATGGAAACAATGAGTATGAAGAAATGACCAAGTATCGAAGCAATGTGTGTTCACTCTCAGCGAAGAAAATTAACGTGATGCAACTACCATTAAGGGGAGTAGAGATGCAAACATCTATTTGCTAGAATCAAAAGTGGAGATTTTAACAAAAGAAATTTGAGTACTTTCTGTTTGGTTAACTGAAATAGCATATATGTCAGGATAATGGGGTTTGCTTGAGTTAACAGGTGTGGTTCCTAAGTGACAACCTTTACGAGTTTTGACCTGGGTTCTCAAAGGATTAAGCACATGTTTTCTAGGTCCTCAAAGTCTCGTATTCTGTGTGAAACTATTTCGCGCATTGCGCAGGAAAAACAATTTTTGTGTAGGTTTAGAACAAGTTATTGTCTCACAATTCCCCGGTATACTTTCTTCCTGAACTCACATATAATGACACTCAATCATCGATCAGTCTTAAAATAGTAGTTGGGTCCTCATAGTTAGTTAAATAAGTAATTCGTTAATCCTCGGCAAGAGTTACCAACTCTTGTTGGTTAGCTCGTTTGGTTCCTGGTAGTTGATGCTCATTCGAAAACCATCGTCTTTCTTCTTGATGAGTAGAACTGGTGTTACCCAAAAATGGGAAACTTGGTCTGTTAACTTCCTTCTCTATCATCTACTGAAGGTGTAAGTCGCTAAGGTGCATTGACTGCAGGCGCGACGTCTGGAATCAAATTGATGCGAAGTTCGACTTGTCGTTGAAGAGATAATTCAGGCAAGTCTTCGGCTTCTTTGTCCACGACATGAGCCAAGAAGGCATCACATTCTTTGCACGAAATTCTCGTGCCTCTAAGCACTAGTAATTTGTAGAGGCGTATCCTGCTTCATGAATCACGATTGCTTCGCCGTTCGTTATCGGGATGCGGATAACAATCTCCGCTTGGTTGCTCGACAACTGGTCCATCCAATTATCACGTCGAGGCTTCCTATTAGCTAGTTTCTATTGAGTGTGGGTTATTTAACTTATCCTTATTCTAAACCAAGTATATTCCTAAATTCATGAGATACGAAGCTATGGTCGGCACTAGTGTTAAACAACATAGGTGCGAAATTTTTGGTTGATAGAGAACGTACCAGTAATCACATCTGGATCCTGGCATGCCTCACGAGCTCCGATGTTGGGTGCCCCTTCACGGTCTTGGTCATCCTTTAGGCATTCCTTCCTAAAGTGCCCCACGTCCCCGCATTTGTAGCATCCTGGAGTTCTACCATCATCGTCCCCGTCTTGGTTGTCGGTATTACTTCCTTCTTATCTGGGATACTTCGTTCGGCAGGCGTACTTGTTGTGTCCTTCCCTTCCACACCTTTTGTACCAAGGCTTCTGGCATCGACCTTCATGGTGGAACTTGCACTTATCACATCTCGGCTTAGTCCCCAAGTAAACTCTCTGGAAATGCCCTACGCTACCACAACCTTGACCCGGTTCTTGATTATTAATGTTTCCGTCCTGGTAACCGTTGTTGTTATTTTCTCTGTGATTTCCGCTGCCATCTTGACCTTCATTCCTATGTCCGGTACCGTACCAACATGTCTCCTTAGGGTGACCAACCTTTCCACAAGTTCCACATTTCCCATACCTGCATCGCCCGTTATGATAACGTAGACAGTTGTTGCACTTAGGTGGGATACCCATGTGCTTTTTCCCCTTTTTGGTCCTGATTTTGTTATCTGATTGAGTGCCCTTCTTGAACTTTGCGAATTTCCTCTTGTTATCTCCTGATGGCTCCACATGAGTCTCCTTCTTCTTGTCAGGGGTTGCAAGTTTTTCCAGTCAAAGTGCTTCCTTAGCGAGCGCCAAACTCAAGATATTCGCATCAATAGTTGTTGGAGGCGTTGACGCTGTGATCAAGCTTAGAGTCTGAGGCGCCAATCCCCAGATGCATTGTTCTATTTTCTTAATCTCTGGTTCCACCAGGTGTGGAACAACTCGCACTAAATCATGAAGCCTCTGCACGTACTCCACCACTTTTGGACCTTCCATCTTTAGCTTCCAGAATTCGAATTCCAGCTTCTGGATCTCCATCTGAGAACAATACTCCTCACGCATCATTTCTTTCAGTTATCCCCATGTCAACGCATACGGTGCAGTCTCGTCCATTATTCGAACCCGAAGGTTCCACCATATCAGAGCCTCATCTTGAAGCAATCCAGAAATGTATGGGACTTGTTGCTCTAGCGTATAACCGGTCATTCGTACAACAGCATCCACATTCTCAACCCATTTCACAAAAGCTATGGCACCTCTAGTGCCGCCAAAGTTCAGGGGCTTGCAGTCTAGAAACTGTTTATAGGTACAACCGTTAGGTGGGTTATTCCTTGAGCTACTTTCGCTGCGTTAGTGGCGAAGAACCTCGTGTCGAGCTATGACTCGTGAGGCGTGCGCTTGCCATTCTGCCTCGGTTAGTCGAATGATCTCTTGATGAGACATCTTCTAGGAATTAGTTCGGGTTAGTTAGGTCTCGTTTGTTCAGGGAATGTATACAGTTGTCTAGGGGTCGTATGTACACACATATAACTAACCATCATATCAAACAATCAAGCCACAACACAGTCATAACATGGACAAGTAAATGGGAGCATATTTAACGAGAACGTAACAAGCATGCATGTAGTATCATATCACAAACATGTATGTTAACAACGTGCTTAATGAGAACATGACGATTGAGCTTTCATTAATCATCGATCGCCAAATATTGTTACATGTTTTACAAAGTGCATTATATCAAAAGGGAACACAGGGTCACACTACCTTTGTCCAATAAGTCTACCAATCTACAAAGGTCATACGGTCAATTGGGGGTCTCCAAAAGGCTTCACAAGCTAGGCTCTCACTAGTGGTGCTCTCATCAAAAGTAAGTTGCCTATATAAAACCAAAAACCGGCTATGCTGATGGCGGTGGAGGAGGAGGCGGAGGAACAGGAAGCAAGCTACGCACATGCGCGAGCTCCTCCTCAAGGTCATAAACGTAACGCAACAGATAACTGATCTGCTGCTCCATTGTGAGATATCGAACATCAAAATCTGGATAAGGCAAAAGAGGAGCAGGTGGAGTCGCAAAAGGTGACGGACATGAACAAGGTGGAGGACGTGGAATCCTCTCTATCTCCATAACTCTACGACGCAGGATCTCCTGCTGAAGCTGCAACGATAGGAGTAACTCATTTCTCGTGTAACCGTGTAGTGTGAAGGATGGTAGGGATCAGAAACTGGCATAGTATTTGGCAGAAACCATATGAGTGGCTCGCCTGGCAGTGCAAAAGTAAAATGAGAAGCAGGTGTAAACTGTGGCATGTAAAGAAATGCGGCTGACTCGTGAGGAACATGGCCAGGCTGCTGGCTGGACGGACCTTCCCCCGGATGGGGTGGAGGGATATCCTGAAAGATTGCGATAGGTAGGTCGGTGCGGTGTATATCAGACACATGTGGGTGAAACGGGGCAACGTCAACAGGTAGGGGTGTTCAAAATCGGATATCCGAAAATTCGGATATCCGAAATCTGAAATTTTCGGATACCAGATTTCACTATCCGAATCCGTATCCGAAATTTTGGATATCCGAAATTCGGATATCCGAATTTTTGGATACGGATTCGGATAGTGAATCAGATATCCGAAAATCCAACTTTTTATTATTTTTTTCATATTCGGAAACGAATATTTTGGATAGTCTCGGATATCCGAATATAAGTTTTCGGATAATTTTCAGATAGTTTCAGATATTTTTCGGATATTTCGGATATTTTCGGATACTTCGGATATTTTCGGATATTCGGATATCCGAAAAAATGAAAATTAAATTTTCGGATATTTCGGATATCCGAAATATTCGAAAATTTTGAAAATCACTATCCGAGTCCGAATCCAAAAAATTTGGAAATCCGAATTTCGGATATCTGATTTTTCGGATATTTCAGATTCGGATATCGGATATTTTGGATCGGATTTTCGGATACGGATAGTTTTGAACACCCCTATCAACAGGTGCATGTGTAGGTGTAGGTGGGGGAGTAACAGGCTCAACAAAAGGGGTCATATCATCATCGTCCTCTATCCACCCATTGCTGGTGAATGCGTATATGGGGTCTATATGATCAGCAAAAACAGTATGGTCAGCGGGTGCAGGGGTCGGATCAGGTACAAGCGGTGCAACAACAGGTATGTCAACAGGTACACGGTTATGGTCAGGCAGAGGATCAGGGCAGGTATAGGCTCGGGTGCAAGCATAGGCTCAGGGTCGGCCGGTAGCTCAGGATCAACAGGTATCGGCTCGAGGTCAGCGGGTGCATCAAAAGGCTGATCGTCGGGAACAAAGTCAAGCTCGTGTCCAAGCTCATCATCAAACTCAAAATCCTGTGGAGGAATAGGTGCGGCAGACATAGCCGTGTCAGAATCAGAATCAGTGGGGTAATGCTGCAATCCCAGTGCATGCAAAGTAGCAGATGACGCAGACTCGAAGGAATCTGGAGCAGAAGGACCAGAGGAAACCTCGACCATAGGAATTTCAACAAGTGGAACAGCAATGACATCCTCAGCTAGAACTCCATTACCCTGGGCATCCTCAGGGGGACCATCAATGAAAAGATCGGCATCATCGTCAGACATGGTATCAAGAGGCAGATCCTCGAGAGGAAATGCAGCAAGAGGAAAAGGAGCAGGGATCGAAACAAGAAGTAGATCCCCGTCAGGAAAACCATCAGCTAGCGGTATATCATCGCCAAAATCTGGCAAAGCAAAAGGCTGAAAGTCATCATCATCGCTACTCTCAGTGTCGGATGTATAAACCTCAGGGTCTGGGACAACCTCGTCGTCCGAAACTAGGGCCATAGGGTCTACGGTATCAGATACTCCACTCTCAGAGGAGGACATGGTGTCTGTATCAACACAATCACATCATATGCACATATATCAACAATCATCAAATAAGCATGTATGCAGTAACAATGTAAGCATGTATTCATCCTAGTCTTCCCAGACTATCCCACCCAGCCTCTCAGACTGAACTACCTAGTCTCTCAGACTAACCTTCCCAGTTTCCCAAACTGAACTACCCAGTCTCTCAGACTAAACTTCCCCAGTCTCTCAGACTCAATTTCCCCAGTCTCTTAGACTGAACCATAAACATAACCTTGAAATGTGTTTTGTGCCTTTTGTTTGTAAAAATGTTTGTCTCCTGGATCTGGACGTTGGTGTATGCAATGAAAACATGTTTGAAAACATTTTCATGAGAGCCCTAATGATCGTAGTCTAGACTCGAGAAAGAATCCTAGTTCGCTACGATCGAAGCTCTGATACCAAGCTGTCACACCCTGACTTTTGCGGAAGCGTGATTATTGGTGTGACTTCTTAATACCATAGCATTCAATCACAACAATGCGATATGATAAAACCAAAAGATATTCATCCATAAAAATTAAGTTTGAAAATACCACAACATACTTGTTTGAACATTCGACACCAAATTCAAATTACAAACCATGACATGTTTTAAGGAGTTCACTATGACTCGACAAAAGACCTTACGCAAACCCGAGCTTAGAACCATGTATCTCGTCCAGGAGTAAGATACATCTCCTAAACTCTAAAGACTTGGATGACATCTTTTATTTAAACGCAGATTGAAAACATGCAAACACTTGCCAGATCCACTTAGTTCCCTGAAATACATGTAGTTTAAAAATATCAACAAAAGTTGAGCGAGTTCATGTGTACGTGTATGAATAAACCTTTTAAGTATGTCTGTATGTATGTATGTCCCTGGTATGTAGCAATAAGGAAAAACAGATCACCAATGGTTTGCAAGGCCAATGGTATGTGTGAAATGGTGCAGGAAAACTCAAACCTAGCAAATTTGTCTCCGGGAATAAGACATAGTCACCACATGGGCCACCCTGGTCCTCGTGGGTGTGGGCTCCCTACACCCAAATAGATCTATCACTTATGTCCCCCGGTCCTACGACGAGGATTAATGGCCTTAAGTGTCATACCCACCACTCACATGATCAAGCAGTAACCATCCTTAGCTAACCATACCATGTATAAAACGTTTGTAAATAATTGTAACATGTATTTCACCCCCGAAGTTATAAAACTGAAAACAGTTAAAAGAAAAGGGTGTTGATACATATTAAGTGGATACGGCTCGGCTTAGTTCGACTCGGCTATGAAGTGAAGGCCGTAGTCAAGACATCCTCGTGTCTTGACTCGGTGTGCTAGTTACTTCGTAACGTTTGTGTAAATGCAACTGCGTGTGTGCAGTTTTCATTTAGTATAGCTTACATTTAGTATAGCCTGTTTGTTTGTTGTATTGGTCCAATCCATGATGAAGCCCAACACAAGTACAAGTCCATCAGTGACAAAGTCTGAGCCCAAGACTTTGTGGGAAGAAATCAGACATGGGACAAAATCATGAGAACAAGCCCAAGCCCAATCACTGTTGATGAAAACCCCTAAGTGACGAAAACACACATGTTGGCGAAATCCCCTGTTGGATGAAATCCCTTTAGGCGAAATCACTTGTGTGACGAAATCACATGTGATTTCGTTGAGACCTGGGATTTCGTCAATGAGTTTTCGTCCAGAACTTGTTTTCGTCGACATGTTGGTATATATACCCAGATAACAGACAGAACACAGTTACGAAGTCTGAATAGATTTCTTTGAGCGAACACTGTAAACACACACACACTGAGAGTTTATGAGAGCATCTTGTAAACATTGTATTGTAACCGTTTTCTAGATTAGTACAATGGAGTGTTAATCGTTGAATCTTGTGTTTTACGTGTTCGTCACTTGGTTTAACTTACCCGTTTGGATTCCGCACTTTCGGGTTTGTCGGAAAACAGGGAATAGAGGTTACTCGATCCTCCGGGTGGAGGTTTTGATGAAACAGATCGCTTGCGGTCAATTTGGTCACGGGGATCATCAACTTTGGCTATTTGTTTATGAAGATATGGACAATTTCGAATAATATGTCCAAATGTACCACATGAAAAACATGATCTTCGTTCTACAAACCCCGGAGTATCATGTGATTGTCTTGTCGATGAACTTTGTGATCCTGAGGTACTAGGTTTTGAACTATTTGGTTCGTTTCTTTTCAAAAAAATTAACTTGAATAACATGATCTAAGTTAGATTTATTTGAAAATGTTTCAAGTTTATCTGTTCCCTTCGATTTCACAAAGTTCACTTTCTTGTCCTTTTTCTTGGTCTGTTTCTTTTGCCATTGAGTCGGTGAGTTACTTTTAGGTTTGGTGCCATTTTGCTGAACTTTCTCAGTTGGTAATTTTTTATTGCCATTTTGTTTGCGAATTTCAGCTCTTGGAATCGGAGGACATAGTGTTACCACAACATGTGATCCTGTCTTTCCCAAGAACTTACTTGTTGAATCCTCAAAAATTTTACTAATTAAAGATTGATTAACATTCTTAATAGGAAAATCTTTGTCAGAGTAGATTTTATCATCACCAACAAGAGTGTACAGCAAATTCACACTCTCAGACTCTTGTGAGGAAGTAGACGTGGACTCAGTCAGAACAGTCGTAGCAGGTTTTGCGGGAGGATCACATAGAATATGATTCTCGAGAGGTATGTCCTCTTCTTTGATTACCGCATCTGACTGTGCTGAGTCAGTATCATTAGATTCATCATCTGAAGAATCAGTATCCTCAACAATGATTGGAGGATCCTGATTTTGTTCAGCAGTTACAAATGTATCTGCTGACACATCCGAATCTGATGATACTTCCGATTTATATCCAAGTCCCGTTGCAAATTCCTCAATGTCTAAAGGAACAGATTCTTCATAATGAGTTCTATACTCCTCATCAGGCATTGCATCAAAATTTTGTCTAACAGGTGGTGGACATTTCTTATATCCAATGCACGTGACATCCTTTTTCTCTTTTTGTGTGTCAATGATGTGATCCAGCACGTATCTAGAGTTTGAATAACTGTCTAGCTTAAGCCGGATCGCCTCACTTTCACACTTTGTACATGCTAACTCTTTTTGCATGATTTCAAGACGATTGATATAAAGGTTTATGTCAGTTTGTTTTCTTGAAACCATTTTTGTCAGTTCGGTTTTATCTTTTCTTAAATTTGCAACCGTCGTTTTAAACTCCTTTTCATGGTTTTCATAAAACATGTTAGCCTCTTTGCATTTCGAAAGATCCACTATCAACTTTTGATTGTGCATATTTGTCACTTCAAATTTGTTTTGCAAAGCCTCATGTTTGCTTTGCAAATCACACCACTTATCATCAAAAGAAACATGTTTGTTTTGCAGTTCAAACAATTTAGCAGTTAAAGCATCATGTTTGCTTTGCAACTCAGACATATTAGCATCTAAATCAGCACATTTAACAATTAAGCTAGCACAATTATCACAATTAACGACAGTAGGTTCATCGATACATACCTGGCTTGATGAACTGCCGCCATTAGCCATAAAGGCTGAATGAAGAGAAGAAGAAGAATAAGCAGCTTGATCCACCAGAATAGATCTTCTATCATTCCTTGCTGCAGCTTCTCCTAATAATTCATCAATATCTGCATCGATTCTCCCACTAGTTACATTGTCATCGCCTGACATTGAGGTTTCCTCATCTGAACTCCTTGAATAACCAGAACTTTCTTCATCTGAAGATTTACCACCACTGGCGGAAGATTCTCCACCACTGGCGTGCTTCAAATCCTTAGCAGCTTCAGCAAAAACGATTTATATGTCCTTGATATGAGCCAAGCAACAACAACGACTGCACAAGCAATTTGTTTTATTACAAAAGCCATGGAAAAAGACTCAATCTCTTGGCACAGACGTATGGGTCACATTCACTTACGAAAAATGAATCATTTGGTGTCGAATGAATTAGTGAATGGTGTTCTTCTTAAAATTTCCATCTTCAAGACGTCTGTGTTTCATGCCAAAAAGGAAAGCAAACTAAGAAGCGACATCCGACAAAGAAGATCAACACGGTGACAGTTCCTATTGAACGTTTGGACATGGATTTATTCGGTCCTGTCAAGCACAAAAGCATCAGGAATGATCAATACTGCCTCGTAATAACTGATGATTATTCAAGATTTTCTTGGGTGGCATTTATGGCTCACAAGAGTGAAACTTTCGGTATTATAAAAAACTTGATCATTCAGATTGAGAATTTGTATAAGTTGAAGGTTAGACGGATACGCAGCAACAATGGTCCAGAATTTAAAAATCATGCCATGGCGGAGTTTTGCACATCAAAAGGTATTCTTCACGAATTTAGTGCGGCTTACACTCCTCAACAGAATGGCGTCGCTGAACGTAAAAACCGTACATTGATCGAGACTGCTAGGACTATGTTGGTAGAGTCACAATTGCCGATTCCCTTCTGGACTGAAGTTGTGTCCTCTGCATGTTATACTTTGAACCGAGTCCTTACAGTCAAAAGGCACAACAAGACCTGCTTCGAGCTTCTTCACAAACGGAAACCAGATTTGTCATATCTTGAACCGTTTGGAGCTCCTTGCACAATGATCGATCCTAATGGAAAGTTTGGGGCAAAAGCTATTGAAGGTCACTTTCTTGGTTATGCCACCCCGAACTTAAGAGTCTGGAATCTACAGACTAAAAGGGTTGAGGAATGGTCTGAAGTCAGAGTACAAAGGCACACTTTACCAGTCAAAAATCCAGGTCAACCATGGATGTTTGAGTACGATGACTTTTTCAATTCGATCAATGTTGAAGCAGTTGAAGAAAATGTTGTGGCAAGGATGTTTTTCGAGAGTGACAACGCAACAGATTCACCGTTGGTTCGTCCAATTATTGTCAATCAAGAACCATCTTCAGTGAACAATAATGCTCTCGACAATGAGGATTTTCATGATGAAACCGAACTGAACGAATCTTCAGAGGATGAAGAATTTCTAGATGCAGATCAAGAAGCTCCTACATCAGTTGTTCATGGTACTTCAGAGGCTACACCTCCAGTGGACGCCCCTATAACAGCTGAAGCTACTGCATCATCCTCTTCGTCAGTTCCGGGTATTGAATTGGTTGTTGATCTAAATCTCAACAATCTGGGTACAAACATTCCAGTTCCGGAAAACCCTGAATCAAGAATTCACAATACCCATCCTCATCAAAACATCATAGGCAATGTACAAAGTGGCATACAAACAAGAAACATGTTGCGCAACAACAACAACGCAGGCTTGCATGCGGCGATTCGAGAATCTGGTCAACAGAACGATTGGTCTTTCGCGTGTTATGTCTCACAGGAAGAGCCAAGAACTTGGAAAGACGCTTTGAAAGATAACTCTTGGGTTGAAGCTAAGCAGGAAGAACTGCAACAATTCTAGAAACTTGGTGTCTGGAAGCTCGTAGAGAAACCTGCTGGTTATAAGAAGATTGGTACCCGTTGGGTGTATAAATGCTAAAAGGACGACCGTGGAATCGTTATTCGCAATAAAGCAAGATTGGTCGTTCAAGGTTTTCATCAGATTGAAGGTATAGACTACAACGAAGTGTATGCACTTGTTGCACGTTTGGAAGCAATTCAGATCTTTCTGGCTTATGCCTCATTCAAAGGATTCAAGGTTTACCAGATGGACGTCAAAAGTGCATTCTTGCATGGTCTAGTGGAAGAAGAGGTGTATGTTGAACAACCTCTAGGTTTTGAAGATCCTATCCATCCCGATCGGGTTTGGTTGCTGAACAAAGCTCTCTATGGTCTACATCAAGCACCGCGAGCTTGGTATGCAACCTTATCTAATTATCTACTGGAGAATAGTTTTCGCAGAGGTCTTATCGATTGCACTTTCTTCATAAAAGAACAAGATGGAGATCTTCTACTGGTTCAGGTATATGTGGATGATATTATATTTGGCTCTACTAACAATGTTATGTGTAGGGATTTCGAGCGTGTAATGCAGGATAAATTCGAGATGAGCGCTATGGGGGAGATGACTTTCTTTTTGGGCTTGCAAGTGCAACAAACGAAGTCTGGGATTTTCATTCATCAGACTAAGTATGTTCAAGACATCTTGAGCCGATTCCAGATGTCCGACACAACGCCCATTGGTACCCCACTGCAGCAAAATCACGGAATCAATCCAGACTTGAAGGGTGAAGTTGTTATCACTTCATATTACCGCGCGATGATTGGATCCCTTATGTACCTCACAGCATCAAGACCAGATATAATGTATCTAACATGCCTGCTAGTCAGATATCAAGTGAACCCGAAGGCCTCACATCTTGCAGCTGTAAAAAGGATTTTTCATTATTTGAAGGGTTGCCCAGACACCGGTCTATGGTACCCTAAGGATGATAACTTTGATTTAGTCGCTTTCAGTGATTCTGATTTTGGCGGATGCAAATTCGACGGCAAATCCACAACGGCTGGATGCCAGTTTTTAGGAAATCGCCTTGTAACATGGCAGTGCAAGAAGCAGACTTGTGTCGCTACATCAACTTGTGAAGCTGAATACATTGTTGCCTCAAGTTGTTGCTCCCAAGTCATGTGGATACAACAGCAAATGCGCAATTACGGTTTTGAATTCCTAACTACTCCTATTTTAGTCGATAATTATGTTGCCTTATCTATCACTAGAAATCCTGTGCAGCATTCAAAGACCAAACACATCGAAATTAAGTATCACTTCATATGTGATTGCTTTGATAAAAGGCTAATCGATGTTGTTAAAGTCCATACTGATGACCAACGTGCCGACCTTTTTACCAAAGCATTTGATAAATCAAGATTTGACTTTTTATTATTGGTAAACGGCATTAAGGTCAAGCAAGAGTAATCCGCATCGGAAAATCATTTTTTTGTAAATACCTTTGTGTTTTTAAAATTTATCATAGTTTGTTGATTTTAGGGGGAGTAATTCCAAATTTGAAAAATTCAAAAACATCGAAAAATTTCAAAACTAAAAAACAATAGAAAAACAAAAATGAGTTTCCTGGCGAGCAAAAGAGAAAATGATAGTACATCAGTGGCCTGTCCAAACCTCTTTAAACTGAAATGCAAAATTAAAAATGTTAAGCAGCTCTATATAAGATGTATCGGTAGGCTCACAATCATCTTAAAGTGTGCAGGGTGATATAAACCTAAATCGACTAAAGACCAGGTGGGAACCGCTCATTAGCATATGGTCTTAGTACCGAAATTTCGTTTGAGAGATTGCCGAGGTTCTGAGATATGTGGTCTTTATGCTGTTTATCATCTGGGTATCATGGTTGTTTCTTTTACCGAAAAACAAACGGAGACGAAGTCTAGATCTTCCATGATATCATACATACGTGTACATACTGCATACGACCTCAATAAGTGATCAACTCACATGTCCACAAAATAAGTGATAATATATCACATTTATCCGGGAGTCAAGTTCGTCTCTTTGCTGTACGAAAGTACTGAACTGTTCACGGACTTGCTCCTGTGCCCTTCATGCATCTGAAAATCAAGTTCCTCATCAATAAGTGATTCTATCACATAGGGCTTGTTTTCAATCAAAATAAGTGCGTATCTCACATTTTTATATACGGCAAAACAGATGATAAATGGTATACTCACCAGTAAGATGAACTCTCGTGCATACCTTGATACGGGAATGTGTCGTGATGTGGATGAACACCGGTCGGTAAGTATAAATCATACCTTAACGTATCCCCTCGCCATGATTCTATATGATAAGTTGAGCTTATGTGGATAACAGTACCGATAATCGTTATAGGATGTTTATCTATATGTTAACAAAAAGAACAGCAAGAGCGTTTTGGCATGACCGTACACTGATATGATTCTCTTACCCTCGAAACTCGTAAAAAGAATGTTTGTATATATTTACTTTTCTTAGTTTCTGCAACTCTGTATATATTTATTTACTGCTTTCAGTCTTTATGTTTGAAATATTCAAAATACCAAAAAGATTTTAGGTGTGTTTTAATATAAACTTTATAAAAGCCAAAAAGATTTTATTTCTGCTTTAGTTTTGATTAACCGATGTTGGAACTCAAGTCTTCGTTACCTGAAATCTGATGAAAACCAAAACGACTGAATCTTCATAAACGGTCAGAGTTTGCAAGTTTTGAAAGTTAATAATCAAAATTGAAAAATTTGTTAACTTTTCAAACTAACTGTCGGACGGTAGTTGAAAACATGGTCACATGTGTGTCATTTGTTTATGTTAACTATATTCCAAGCGTTTGTTCTCATTACGCGTTTAGATTTATTGCATGTGCAGATGCTAAAGGCGAAGAGAACATGCTCGATGAAAAGCTTCGGAATGAAGACACGACGTGAAGGCACTCAAATGATAAAGATGATCGAGTTGCCGCTGATCACTCATCAACACCACAAGGGTCTGAAACATTGAAGATCAAAAGATTCACAAGCCTAATCAAAGGGGGAGTTTATTGATACACTTCCTAAATGAAAAGGGGAGTTTGTTGATACACTTTCTACTTACAACATGTGAAGTCTTTGAAGATCCTTTCCGAGAATGAATGAACCATCAAGAGATGGAGAACGAGATTACGAACCTCGCGAGCAGCATCCAACGGGGAGTTTGTTGATACATATTAAGTGGATACGGCTCAGCTCAGTTCGACTCAGCTACGAAGTGAAGGCCGTAGTCAAGACATCCTCATGTCTTGACTCGGTGTGCTAGTTACTTCGTAATGTTTGTGTAAATGCAACTGAGTGTGTGCAGTTTGCATTTAGTATAGCTTACATTTAGTATAGCCTGTTTGTTTGTTTGTTGTATTGGTCCAATCCATGATGAAGCCCAACACAAGTAGAAGTCCATCAGTGACAAAGTCTGAGCCCAAGACTTTGTGGGAAGAAATCATACATGGGACAAAATCATGAGAACAAGCCCAAGCCCAATCACTGTTGATGAAAACCCCTAAGTGATGAAAACACACATGTTGGCAAAATCCCCTGTTGGATGAAATCCCTTTAGGCGAAATCACTTGTGTGACGAAATCACATGTGATTTCGTTGAGACCTGGGATGTCGTCGATGAGTTTTCGTCCAGAACTTGTTTTCGTCGACATGTTGGTATATATACCCAGATAACAGACATAACACAGTTACGAAGTCTGAATAGATTTCTTTGAGCGAACACTGTAAACACACACACACTGAGAGTTTATGAGAGCGTCTTGTAAACATTGTATTGTAACCGTTTTCTAGATTAATACAATGGAGTGTTAATCGGTGAATCTTGTGTTTTACGTGTTCGTCACATGGTTTAACTTACCCGTTTGGATTCCGCACTTTCGGGTTTGTCGGAAAACAGGGAATAGAGGTTACTCGATCCTCCGGGTGGACCTACAAAGGGGGACATGAACTCACAGTTTTGCGTCTTCACAATCGTAACCCAAATCTCTTCAGCAAACACGACTACCTACAATGTGCTATGGTCTATTAGACGAATGGGCCGTGCCTTGGCTTAGAGTTTAATGTTTTTTTTAGTTACGTTCCTTTTATGTTCCCAATATTATTCCAAGTTATAATTTCTTGTTAAAATAATAATTATTTTAACTTTACAATTATATTTTATTTTGGAATAATTGCTTAAACAATATTTTTGTATTAATACTTCTAAAGTATTTATTTTCGTATTTCCTTCCCAAGGATGGGGGTATCTCATACATGCATTTTCGTATTCTTGTATTTGTAGTTCCGAAATAATATATTTCCAATACAATTTATTTTCAAGTTTCACTTAGAAAGTATATATAAACTTATTTTGTCCAAAATAATGTATTTCAAGAAAATATATATTTTTCCCAAAAATCATATATCTTCTAAATATACTAAGAAAATATATTTTAACTTCCCCAAAAATAATATATTTTCTCCTTGTCGAAATATGATATACCTTGTAATAATAATAAAAATCATATTTTCATTTCTTTCGTATCCAAAATAATATTTACCAAAAATATATTTATAACGGTATCTTCCGGAATATTTTGTAAGTTACATCCTTGCGTTCGATTTCACCATATTAAGTGTGTAACTTATATATGTATTCCTTGTGATTTTTGGTATTATTTGGATTGTAAATTCTTGGTATTTTGTTAAGTTGTATTACTTTAAATCCTAAAATAACATAACTAATACACAAAGTATACAAACAATCACACACAATGTGTCTTCTAAATATATATCTTTCAAATACATATTTAATTATTTTTATTTACAAAAACCAACCTCCAATACTTGTATTTTTGTAACAAAATCTATGGCAAAGTTTATGTTGAAAACCTTAGTTAAAACTCACTTGTAAATATTTGTTTAGAAAATATTTTTCTAAGTGTTTATATTTTTAGAAAATTTGTCTTAGTTTCCCCTAAAAATGGAGGTGTCCATGCTATTTAAGCATATAATTTTCTTTTCAAAAATCATCATAAGCAATCAACAATCAATCTGCACTTACCATGTGCTAAAACAAAGCTATCTACATAATAATCATGAACTTGAACTTTCATTGTAGTGACTTGGTAGTGTGTTTAGTAGACTTAGTTACCCTTTAAAGTGTGTTTATTTCTTTAAAAATCCCATTCTTAACGAATTTGAGTGTTTACAACTTGTTAGATGATTTTTCCAAAAATCATTCTTTTGAATCTTTCTTGTAAACAAAGTGTTCTTATACTTGTTTTACCACTAGAAACATGATTAGTTTCTTTAAAAACAATGTTCTTGTAAATCTTGTGTTTTAAACTTGGTTTCTTTGAAAAACTATTTTTGTAATCATCCACATTTATGTCTAGTAAACATATTACATACTTTATTATTTACAAAATCATGTTCATTTTTCAAGTTCATGAAAAACATAAAGCATGAGGGTCTTGGTCTTTCACAAGATCATCACCTTAACTTACTAGATCATGTGTTTAATCACAATCTAGTAGGTTTCTAATGATGTCTAACATCACTAACACAAATCATCAATCATCAAGAAGCAAATAATCACAAATCAACAAGTATTCTTATGTTTATAAGCTTATGTTAGAGATTCATGAATATGTTCTTTAATGTTCATCATGTTTTACAATGTTCATCATCTATTAACTACCAAGATATGAAGAATCAAGAGATCATAAGGGCCTTACTACTAGCACAAGGCTAGGGAAGAACTCTTGATGTTGTAGATGACAAATGTGGAGGATAAAAGCAATCGGGTGAGGTCCTTCAAGATCCAAGACCACCAAACCTTCTTATATGGTTCCTCACGCCATGTATACACTCAAAAATGGATGAACTTGAAATGGAATTGGTGGTGTGGGGGGTGGCTCTCGGCCGAGGGTGGGAGGATAGGGGAGGAGGTGAGTATGTGTGAAATATGGTGTGAGATAATGAGTTTCATGTTTACTTATAACCAACTAATGTTATTATCCATTGTGTCTTGTGTTTCTAATAGTACATACATGATCTTAACAAATCACTACAAATCCAAGTAAGATCTAAGGAAATCTTGTAAGATTTTGGAGGTGGGGGCCACCCTTACAACCGTCCATATGGATGGGGGGGGGGGGGTAAATGTAAGTTTTAAAGATAAGTTAGGTAATTTAGTTAGAGGTTAAGTGTAAAGTTTAGTGTTTAAGTGTAGGATGCATTATCTAGTGTGTTAGTGTGTTCGGGGATCATAACTAGCTTAGAAACATTAAAACAATGCTTTTAGTATAATTTTGGTGTTTCGGGTAGTGTCCGGTTGTTCGGTTAGATACCGGTTCGTTAAAGTGTCAAACTATTCCGTTTAGTGATTTTTGAGTACCCTTTTGTGACACTTTTAATTTCCGACACTTAGGAAAGCATTCAGGACCATTTTGCCATATTTTTGTATGTTACAAACTTATTAAATTGCTGAATTTTGCTGAATTATGCAGAATTCTGCACGTTAAGTGGGTTTTAGGCACTTCACGGCACTTTAACTATCACCTAGTGAAGCAGTTTTATGGTCCTTACTTCCCTACACACTATACTAGTGTAGTACTTGGTTTCTGGCTCATACTGGGTCTCAAAACACTGTCTGCCTATGTACTGAACCTTGTCAGCATATTCCTGTTCTATCCGTTAATTGTGCTAACCGTGCTTTGTGCATCATGTATGTCAACAAAGTTTGTATGTAAAAGTGATGTGACATTATGCAATATGTGATACACATGTAAGTATGATGCAGTAATTAGAAAGCAATTAATTGTAATTCAGCACAGTCATTAAGCACTAATCAAGATTAATTAATTGTACGGATACCTGGATTTTTGACAGTTGTCACAACATGTGTATGTGTACTCGTAACACCTTTTACGAAGAGTCATGCGATAAATGTTAAAAAGTAAAATAACGGGTTATATAAGGTCGGAAAAGGCGCCCCGTGATAGAAGAATGGTCACGCGTTGTTTGGCTTGGAACACTACCGTCGGTGCAAGTTATAACCCGTGGAACGAATTAAGCGTGATCACGAGCACGCTTTTTGAAATAAAAATTTTGAACGTTGGGGATTAAGAATCTTTGGATTTCAAAGATGTTGCAGACTTACGAACAAACAGGGGATCAAAATTTTATTTCCGATTTCGTTTTTTTGATGCTTGAATCTTTATGGGTTCTTTCTTAATCACATATTTGATCAATTGCGAATAAGTTTTATGTTTGATCAAAAGTTTATGTTTTATGGTTTCGTTCTTGATCGGAAAAACAGAGACAAGTTTTAGAGGTTGTAAGTGCTATGAAATGCAACAGTGGAAAGTTTTATTTAAAATACTTGGTTGAAAAGATCAAATAAGGGTAACTGAATGAGACAAGATTTATGTTTATGTTTGATCAAAAGTTTACGTTTCATGGTTTCGTTCTTGATCGATAAAACAGAGACAAGTTTATGGTTTTGTTCTAAAATTTATGATTTTATTGTTTTATAATTTATAATTTAAAAAAAAACCATCACTAGTGATGAGCAGTTCCACCAAAATCCATCACTAGTGATGGAATGAAGCTCGATGACGTGGCGGAACTTTATTGGATATTGTGAGTGACGGAATTCCATTACTACTGGAGCGCCCCTACCCCCTAATATGTTTGTGTAGTGTATCCTCCTATCAATCATTACTCACTTATTTTTTATTTAATCCTTAAATTTATAAAATTAAAAAACAAATAACATTTCAACAAATTAAAAAAAACATTACAATAACTAAAAAAAACATTGCAATAAATTAAAAAAACACTCTAAAAGTCAAAGTCAATATTTTTTCGATGAACGTCTTTCTTTGTAGAGCCATTTCCAACGCCTTTCTGGTTAAGTGGTCGTGCGGCTTCGAGTAAAACTTAAAATCTCTCTCAAATTCTCTATCCTTAACAAACTCGACCACTTCCCGATTATTTTGCATACATTAAGCCTCGAGGTCACGTATGTCTTGAAGGCGTTAGTTCATCTTGGAAAATGCTTGACTCAAGTCAGATCCCCCCGACGATGACTCCGGTCTCATCGATTTTGCACAGCTTCTTCTACTGGGTGACCGTGGTATGTCCGCCTCTTGCTCATCCGCCTTTTCCTCCCCCAGAAATAACAGATTAAAATCGTTTAAGTCGACGTTTCATCATCCCATGGTTATGATTTTTCTTGTTCGGGTCTCGGTTATTTCTTTCTTTCTATGTGACACCCGTTTGTTGCATTTGGTTTTGTTCGGTTGTGTCTTCAGTATGAAGTCGGGCTTGTTTTCTGACGAGCCAAACCTTGTGATGAGTCGTAACCTCCCATGTTGAAGTTTGGATTCCAACCGTATTGATTTGGGTCCCACGAGAGGGGTTGTTCAAGAGGTTCATGAACCTGGTTTGGTTGTGATTATACTTGTGACATTTGTGCCTCTATGACCATCATACAAATACGAATTCAATGAAATCTTGTGTTTCATTCCCGGGATTTGTACAATTACATATGACAAGTACACATATCAATTTTCGTATGATTCCGAACTCTCGAGAAGCTTTTCTGGAAGTTTTACGTAAACTATTACGCAAATGTAATCAGCTTAACAAAACGTACAATGCAGAACAGTGACATAAGCTTAACATACCTTAAATAACCTCTACATAACTTAGAAATAAGTTTTGAAGGGTTTGGTATGGCAAAAACAAGTTTCTTCGATCATAGGGACTATTTGCGACAAACTGCAAAAGTCTGCCAATTCGTATAGCAACGTACACTCCAGAACAAGATCATAAGCTAAACATACCCTAAATACCCTTAACATAGCTTAGCAATAAGTCTTGAGGGGTTCGGTATGCGAAAACGCGCTTATTTGATCACATGGACTAAAAGCGTCAAAAACTACGAAAGTTTGCATATACGTGCATATCTTGTGTTCTGACCATATCCGGACTTCCAAAAAAAATTGTAATAACTAGAATATTGTATTTTAGTGATAGGAATGCAAAAATACCATTCATCGCTTAATTTGGATCGTTTTCGAGTCCGTTCGAGTTTCGTCGTAATTAACCAAAAAACGCGACCGTACGACCAAACGAACCGACATCCATGATGTTTCTGAGCATATTCCAAGTCCCCTATGCTTTAACATCCTTGTAGAGCCTTGAAAATGGGTTAACAGGGGTTAAATGCGTCGAAAATGCATTAAAGTGTGTGCAGGGACCATTTCTGACAATTGTTGAAAGTCTGACCTGAGGTGCTCACGGGGCGCGACAGCCTAAGGTTGTTGCCATCACACGACGCGACACCTACATCTGGGCAGATTCAATGTTTCAGCAACAACCCTTGTATTCTTTCATGGTTTTTCAAACTTTGGGCATTTTTGTGTGATGATCAAGGCTTTTAATCTTGGCCAAACACTTGTGGCTTCAATTCAACTATAAATACACCCTCAAATTTGCCCATTTCCTTGCTCATTCCATTCTCTCAATATCAAACACTCTAAGTAGAGGCTATCACTTGTTTGGAGGCCTCTTACCTGAGTTTCTCTAGTCATTTTTCCAGCCTTAGAGCACTTGTAAGTGTTCTTTCATGGCTTATTCATTCTTTTCAGCAATTACAAGCTGAAAGTCAAATAGTTTGACTACCGTTTGACTTTCGGTTTTGACCATGAATTCGTCAAGTCAAAGTTCAATTGAACTTTGCAACGTGATGGTAATCACGATCGTTATAATCCCTAGCGATTATACCTGTTGATAACCACGTTGACTAGTCGTAGTGACGAGTCAAAGTTTCGGTCAAAATGTACTTTTATGTGCATTTTGAAATGAAACTATTTTCGGGTATCAAAACACTTTGTTTTGATATCAAATTAGTTTCTAACTTAGTTAAACATGTTTTAACATGTTTAACTTGTCACTTTTAGTTTAGTGCTTATTTAGGGTCGTAAGTCACGCGGTCTCGACAACCGCTTAGACTTTCGAACCCGACCCGTTTGTGTCACACCCTGACTTTTGCGGAAGTGTGTTACGTGTGACTTGCTTAATATCATTGCATTCAACCATAACAAACAACCATATGATAAAACTCATGATGTTCATCCATAATTAAGTTTCAAAGCATTACAACCAACATTGTTTAACAGAAATCCAAGACTTCAAATTCATAATACAAACCATCCAAATTGTTTAAAGTTCCATAAAGGACTTGACACAAAAGACACTAATAAAACTAGGCTTTGAACCATGTATCCCATCAAAGATAAAATAAATGTCTCAAACCCTCCAGCACTGGATGACATCGTTTATTAAAGACACAACTTGGAAAATCCTTGAACGCCCGCCAGATCCATATTCAATTTCCTGAAATACATGTAGTTTGAAAACATCAACAAAAGTTGAGCGAGTTCATGTGTTTTGTATGTGTGCACGAATAACCTTGTAAACATTTGTATGTATGTATTTGTAAACCGATATGAAAGCAACAAGGAAACAGATCAATTAATGGTTTGCAAGGCCATTAATATGTGTGCAACGGTGTAGGAAGGCTCAATCCTTTTATGCGTATTTCGTACCGGGCCATCAAGCGGGAACGACATAGTCGCCACATGCTCCAACCCGCGGGCTCATGGGCGGGGCTCGCAACACCCGATAGATCTATCACTCATGCCCCTCGGTCCTTATACAAGGATTAATGGTCTTAAGTTAATCGCCTACCCATTCACATGATCTAACAGTTCATTCCTTAGCTAACCATACCATTTGTAATCATCGAAACATTTGTAACATGTATTTCACCCCCGAAGTTATAAAACTGAAAACAGTTAAAAGAAAAGGGGGACATGAACTCATTGTCTTGCGTTCTTCGATCAAACAACTTAAAGCTTCTTCTTCTAGGTCGCACAGCTACCTACACACGTGCTACGGTTTATTAGCCGGGTGGGTCGTGCCTTGACTTTTAGTCTTAGTTAGTATCCTTGAGTTACATTTTCTTGGTGTCATTATTATTCCAAAGTATATAATTATTTGTTAAAATAATAAATATTTTAACTTAAATTATATTTATTAATTATTGGAATATTTGTTAAAATAATATATTTTAACTTGACACATTATGTATTTATACACATATATCTTTCCCCAAGGATGGGATTACTTACACTTGTATTCT
Source organism: Helianthus tuberosus (assembly GCA_030545235.1). Taxonomy (NCBI): domain Eukaryota; kingdom Viridiplantae; phylum Streptophyta; class Magnoliopsida; order Asterales; family Asteraceae; genus Helianthus; species Helianthus tuberosus. The sequence goes on along the minus strand of CM060412.1, from coordinate 100,713,551 downwards.
TAGACTTGTGTATTTTGCCAAGTATCGGTGGCGTATTCCGGTGTGTATTTATACGTACAAGAATACGTATTTTCTTGGTATTTATTAAGTATTCATATACTTAATTTTGTATTTATTTTTCCGGAATATTATTTTCAATAAAAATCACCAACATGAATATATTCTTAAAATATATATTTTAAGAAATCATTTATAGAAATTTATCTATACTTTTTCTTGGCAAAAATATTTATATTTTCATATAAATCTCAAAAATAACATATTTTCAAGATTAACTTAGAAAATATTTATAAATCCCCTTTTCACTCAAAAATAATATATTCTAAATTTGTTTAAGAAAATATATATTTTCTCCAAAAATATTATATTTTCTGATTGTTCAAGAAACATATATATTTTTCCTTTGCCCAAAAATAATATATTTTCTTCTTGTCAAAATATGATATATTTTTGTAATAACTATAAAAATCATATTTTTGTTTTCTTGGTTTCCAAAATACCGTTTACCAAAATATACTTATGAATTTAATTCCGGAATATTTATGTAAGTTATACTCCTTGTTCGGTTTCTCCAATTTTTGGGTATAAATTATATATTTATATTCTTGGAATTTTGGGTGAGTTATATTATTTCAAGTCCTAAAATAATATAACTAATACACATAATATACCAAGTAATATCACACATGGTGACATCTAAATATATATTCTCCTAAATACACATTTAGTCATTTTTATTTATCAAAAACCAACCTCCAATATTTGTAATTTTTGTAACAAAAATTATGGCAAATTTTATATGAAGAATCATGGTTAAAATACACTTGTAAACACTTGTTTAAAAATATTTTTCTAAGTGTTTAATTTCTAGAAAAATTTTGTCATAGTTTCCCCTTAAAAATGGAGGTTTCCATGCTTTCAAAGCATATCATTTTCTTTTATAAATCACCACAATTCATCAACAAAGCAAACAATACTTACCAAGTGCCAAAATCATGCATTTTACACTACTTCATGAACTTGAAAATTTATAAAAATTTGTAGTAACTTAGTAAAGTGTTTAGTAAGCTTAGTTACTCTTTAAAGTGTGGTTATTTGTTTAAAAACATCATTCCTGAAGATTTTAGATCTTCACAACTTGTAACTTGATTTTCTAAAAATATTCTTCTTGAATTTTTCTTGTTAATAATATGTTTCTACACTTGATTAACCACTAAAAATGTGATTAGTTTCCTTAAAAACCATGGTTATGTAAATCTTGTAATTTAACTTGGTTTCTTGAGAAAATCATTTTTGAAATCACACACTTACAAGACTTACATTATACTTTGATCATCATTATTCAAGAAAAACACTTCATATTTCAAGTTCATGCTTACATAAAGTATGATCATCTTGGTCTTTCACAAGATCATCCTCTTATCTTGCTAGATCATGTGTTTAATCATAATCTAGCAAGTTTTATATGATGTTTAACATCATTAACACAAACAATCAACAATCAAGAAGTATATAAACACTTAAACAACTTAGATTATCATGATTTAGAGCTTTATGTTAAAGATTATGTTCTTGATCTTTGATGTTCTTCATGATTAGTGGTTTACATATACTTTTAACCAACATAACAAGATGTAAAATAGGACTAGGAAGGTCTTACTACTAGCACAAGGCTAGGGATGATGTTCAAGAAGATGAAGATGACAATCTTGGTGGTTAAAAGCACTTGAGAGAGGTCCTTCAATCCCCAAAGGCTCCAAGCTCCTTAAACAAGCTTCTTACACCTTGAGATCCCTAGAGAATGGAGGGGAATGAAGTGAAAATGGTGGTGGTGCTATTTCTTGTTCTCAGCCGAAGGTGGGGGGAAGAAGAGGAGAGTTTGAGTTTTGGTTTGATGATGAAAATGAAAGTATGAGGATCTAGTGGGTTTATAACAAATCCTTCCAACACACCTTAACCTAATGGATAATATGTTCACTAAAGTGTGGAACTTGATCTAATAAAATATGTGAAGAAAATCAAAGGGTGGGCCACCCTTTGTGACCGTAAGTTGAGGGGGGGGGGGTATAGTTAGTTGGTAATGGTTAGTTAAGTTTGTTAATTGAAATCTAAGGGGTTTAGTTAGTGTATAAGTTGTTATGATGTTATATAGTGTGTTATGATGTTCAGGGACCATAACTAGCTCGGAAATGGTAAAACAATGCTTCTAGTGAAAATTTGGTGTTTCGGGTAGTGTCCGGTTGTTCGGTTGGTTATCGGTTCGTTAAGGTGCTAAACTACGCAGTTTAGTGTGCTTTATGTTAACTTTTGTGACAGTTTTGATTCCCGACGCTTAGGAAATCATTCTGGACCATTTAACCATAATTCTGCACAATATTAAGTTGTCTAAATGCTGATTTCTACAGAATTATGCAGTTTGGGTGAGTTTTAGGCACTTTCCAGCACTTAAACTATCACTAGGAAGGCAGTTTTATGACCCTTACTTTCCTACACACCATACTAGTGTAACTCTTGGTTTCTGGCTCATTCTGTGTCTCAATACCATGTCTATCTGAGTACTGAACTCCCGTCAGTACTTCTGATTTGCCAGATAATTGTGCTAACTTTGTTTCGTGCATCATTTGAATCATAGAGTGTTGTACGCAATAATGATATGAAATCATGCAATATGTGATGCACTTGTATGTATGTGATAAAATCAGAAGGCATTCATGTCATAAATTTTGAATCAAGCACATTCATTAAGGCACTAATTACCATTTAATTAATGTACGCATACATGGAATTTTGACAGTTGTCACAGTTTGGTCGATCATTAGGATCCGACCAAACATATATTGTGACCATAGCTGTATAGGGAATAACCTCCAGAGGTTATACCTTATGGTCACTTCGTTTGATTAGTTGTATGATAGGTAGTTTATATGCCTTAGGAAAATGACCAAAATGCCCTTTTTGCGCATAAATTCAATTTAAGCATATGTAACCTAAATTTTGACACTTACACTGATTATGCAACATTATTAAACATGTTTAGGCATATAAGACTTATCATAGGACTAGTTAGACCCTCTGAGCGCGCTTTTGCGCAAATGACGCGTTAAAGCAGCGTAAACTACCTTAACGGGTCAAAAGCACTTAGGATAGGCTTCAAATCAGAATGTAGGCTTTGTTAAACCATATCATATGAGTTCCAACACTAATTTGGTTTACAAGACCTCATTCTACCCGATCTCCTGATTTAGGTTCCGATTATTAACATAGTGATCTGATACTAGGTGCCACTTGATTCCTTGATTTCCCAAGCTTTGTTAGTTCACTAGATCAAGGATACTTGCAATCTCAAGTGAGTACATAGCTCCCCTCTTTTATGCTTTCAATTGTTTTGGGGTGACTCATATGTGCTAAATGCTTTTCAAGTTTTCATAAACAAATGCTATGGTTTATATAAAACACGACGATTTCAATAACGTGAACGAACTTGTTGGGGGTGTTAGTCGAAAGACGAATGACATTCATTAGCTTTGATCAAGCCGACCAGTAGTATGTTATGGTACCATAGGATCTGGCAAATCCTGTTATCGGACTATCCCTTTGATGGGTAATGTGGGTAACGACAGAATCTGTTATTTTAACAAACCTTTTGGTGGTTTGTTAGCCGATGATAAAGAGGTCTTTCAGGGCCTATTAAATATACCCCATGGGTGGTAGTCGAGTCACACAGGTTTGAATGTATTCATTAAAGAACGACCAAAAGTTGTCTTTCACAATTAAAACACAGATGATTGAACGATGGTTTATAACATGAACGATTTGGATGATTGGTTTTTTATAACACGGACGATTTGAACGATTTTGGACGAATGTTTTCAAACGATGTCACATAACGAGGTTATTGGGCTAAAATCCCGTTAAGAACTATGAAGTCCTTTAGGCTCAAAATTGGCCCATACCAAAAACGCATTTTTGTGTGCATCTTCTTTTACAATAAAGTATCCTAATATATTTTTTTCTAGTAAAATAAATGTAACTATTCTATTTACTTACATACCAAATGAAAATAAATAAATTGCATTTTTTTACAAATGGAAGAACAAAGACATTAATTATTACAACCCATTGAAATAATTAAATATATATATATATATATCACAAACACAAACATTCAACATATTCAAACACAAGGTCATGGCTAGGTTATGAACACCAAAATATATATCCACATATATATAAAAGTCAAGAAGCAAAAAATGGTTCCCTTTTTTACAACCCATTTTCGGCCAAGAATGAAAAAACCGAAAAGGTGGGTTTTGTCCAAACAAACAAATTATCCATATGATATAATTTTTCAAGATTCCTTTATGCATGTAAGAAAATAATTTTGAAAAACAAAGGGAGAGCCATGTGTAAAATTTCGGCCATAGGGTTTTAACCAAACCCGAAACCCAAAAATTTTAAATCCTATGAAGCATGCACTCATATAAGCAGCTCTAGATGCCATTGTTGGGTTTTTCACATGTTTATCAAAGTTATTTTTTTTATCCATATAAAATTAAAAACGCAACGGAATAATTATTTTAAACATGTTACTTTACAAGATATAAAACTCTTTTGTATGCAAAACCCAATAACTCGGATCCATATATGAACATGCATGCTATCAAAAAACACAACCATAGGGTGTTATAAGAATACTACATTTCAAAGAGTAAAAGATATGAAGAGGATGATATTCTTGAATGGAAATCTTCAAAATAGAAAACCTCAAGCTTGTATACCCCAAGCCTTCCAACAAACACCTTACGTTTTACTAGGATTTCTACACTTGTAAACTCACTTGAAAAATCTCTCTAGACAACCATATCTTGGCCGAAAATATGAGAGGGTATTTTGAGGTTTTTGCAACTTGAATATTGTCATCCAAAAAATGAGTGAGAGAATGTGTAAGATTATAACCAAATCTTGTGCATCAAAAGTTGTGAAATGTTGCATGTAATTTGATTGGTGGAAACCCACCTTGGGAAGCAAAGGGGGCCGGCCATAGGGCCACCAAATTCAACCAATGAAAAATTTTTCCATTAAAATTTTAAGTCTTGTTCATATTTTATAACTTTTATAAAATAACATCATATGTCTACAAGACTTTATGCAACAAATCATAATCTTTTATGATGTTATTTAACCCATTAAATAATAAGATAAAATATTCTCTCAAAAAAAATTATCCATATAATTTATTAGTTTCTCAAGTGCAATTATTTAGAAAACCAATTTCTAAATTATTTTAAGTGTTAATATTTATTTGTTTGATCATATCATAAATAAATATTATAAGTGTTTTTCTAGCTTGTTATTGGGTATGACCCGGCTTGGATCATAACGTACTAGCCACATCAATTTAATATGTGTCTTGGGCATACAGAGTCCAACAAGTTTTTTAAATTCCGCGTCTACATTGTTGTCTTTGATCAAGATTACTACTTTTTGTATGAGTCAAATATGAAGGGTTTAAAGTTTTCAATCATATCATAGAAGACGTGTTGGTTCTTCTGCTAGTGGTTTATGTAACCAATCCATTATCACCCTTGGTGGTTTCTGTACCCATGATAAAATCGCTTCTTTAGACGTGTCATATGAAACATGATAACTAGCAGAAGACGTGTCGGGTTCTTCTGCTAGTTATTCGAAATGTTTCGGATCATCATAGAAGACGTGTCGGGTTCTTCTGCTAGTGGATTCTGTAACCAATCCATTATCACCTTTGGTGGTTTTCGTACCCATCCCCACCGATAAGGTTTCCGTCAACGGACTGATCGGTAACGTTAATCTACTTGTGCTCCGATTTAAGCGGCGTGTTCCGAACAACGTTTATCGACATTGTTAAAGGTGATGAAGAGTTTAGAAACCCTAGAATGATTGTGTTTTTATTGGAAAAAAATGGGATAATGGAAAAAACAACCTTATATACGACCTGTATACAGTTATACGACCCGTATATATGTGGTAACACTGAAAACTTTGAAAAAACTCACAAAATAAATCCATTCGGCCGTATACGTTTTACTGATCGTATACACATGTATAAAGGCCGTATACTATTAAACCAAATAACATTCCCTGCGCATTTTCCTATTAAAAAACATTCTATACGGGCCGTATAATCTTATACGACCCGTATACAGTATACAACTAGTGGGAAACCCGCGCGTTGCGGAGGAGTCAACACTTCTCCCGTTTCTTTAAGACACCAACCCACGTTGATCGATTTCTTTGAAGTTGTCGACCCGTTTTGACCCAAAAATATACGAGACAGAATTTTAATTGACCCATTTTGACCCACTGAGTGAAAATATCTTACCCAAACCAACCTATATAATTTAAAAAACAACCCAAAATGACCCACTTGTATTTGATCCTAATCCTTTAAGTAATATTGTTCTTGTGCATCATCTACCAAGGCCAAGATTGAAAGTGAAAAACTTGCATGGTATGATAAAGTAGTTAAAACCTTTTGTACAAGAACAAGTAACATCCTAGTCAACATGACACCAAAACACTCTACCAATGTTGTTTAAAAAATGCAGCAATGGTCCTGGGTCTGGATTAGAAGGTTCAACATCAATCCGCATCACATGCCCGAAAGAGAAAATAACTATGTGTTGTTACCCAACCAATCTGAACAAAGTGAAGAGCAATAGTAACAACCCAATCAAATATATACAATCAAGAATAATGTGGTATGCTTGAAGGCTTGATGCTATATAATATGAATTTGCATGACTGTAGGCAACACCAGAAAAACAAAAACAGTGTTTAATAACTAATCTCAATGGCTCTCAAATGACCTAAAATATCATAAACTTAATATCCCATGTTTTACTACTGAACCAATTACCCATTCAAAAGATGAAACACATATTACACTAATCATATCTTCTCAAAACCAAAACATCATGTCTGCAACTCAAAACAAACATCAAAAGTAACACCAAAATGAGAGTAAAAACTGAACCATTGCAATGATGATGACAAGACAACCGAAATCAACACAACCTCCTAGCCTCTCTCTCGGACTCGAGCAAAGTAAGAACATCACCCTCTCGAACTGCTCCTTTCACGCTCCTCATGATGAAACGGTTCTGGTTATCAAGAAACTTCACTCTCACCTGTGTAACCTGCCCTCTCGACCCGGTTCTGCCCATTACCTTCACCACAACTGCGTGCTTGATCTGAGATTCCATCTTTCACCAGCTGAAATTCAATTCGTATATGTAACCATTAGTTGAAAATAACATATGTATTAAAACAAAAGATGAAGCTGAGCTACTCGAGCACAGCTCGGGTAAAAAAAACTCGAAACATCAAACAAGCTTGAGCCCATGCTTAGGGCTGTCCAAAAAGCTCGCGGAACGGAGCTCGCTCGGATTTAGCTCGGAAAAAGCTCGCTCGATATGGCTCGGTTTTAAAGTGAGCCGAGCTGGCTCGGCTCGATTAGAAAGTAAGCCTAGCTCAGCTCGGCTCGTGATGAGCCAAATTGGCTCGGTTTGGCTCAGCTCGGCTCGTGACGAGCCAAAACAAGTGAGCTCGTTAAAAATCACCTAAATTGCGAAGTAGCTCATGCGTGTATACAAGAAAAAATTAACTAATCTGGTGCTAGATTAGAGTACGTACTACACCCTCCATATACGTACGTTTCTTGCTAGCAGAACCCGAACCCGTAATCTTTTCAAATAACTGCAAAATTCGAATAAAAACGAACCATTAGAATTTACTTTAATCAAAGAATAACTCAATATGAAGGATTTATTAAATAAAATCTAGTTATATTTTCTTACATTGAAGATTTAGAATGGGGCAGAATGGAATCACTTGCAGATGGATTGAGTTGCTCGTGGGTAACTACTAAACCAGTTTCAATTGTCTGAGAACGCTAGGAAGTGTTTCCGAAAAGTTGGATCCAAAATACCAAACCAATTTTGAAGTTTAGATTGGTCTGGTTCTTGGTTTCGGCATTCTTAGATTTCTGGTTGCGGTTCAGTACAGGACAGGTCAGGTGGCACATGAGAAATGCCCTTTACCCATTTCTAGGAGAACGGGTGAAAGTGTCGCCTCTAGAATACTAAAAATGTTATTTTAGTTGAAATACAGGCGTCAAGATCCTTGGCTTTTAATCCAAGGAGACTGATTCTAACATTTTCGACCGGTGTTTGATCCACAAGTAACCCAACGCTTTGATATCCTCCACAACCTTGCTCACAGAGACCTGATCGTTATTATAAATAACTCCGTTCCACAGCCGCCACTGTTTTCGCAACTGAGAGCACGCACACTGTTGGATTGATGAAAACATCTTTAACATTTTCTTGCTCAGCATTACTCTTTTCGCAACTAAGAGCACACACATTGTTGGATTGTTAAACATTTAAAACAAACTGAACAATGAGAAGTTAAAAAAAGAAATATGGTACCTGGTAGCATGATATTGTGTGTTCTTTAAAAAAGAGTCTTGGAAGCTCAACCTCCATGTACAAGGAATCAAATCGATCGCCTTTAAATAGCAATAAAAAGTAGAGTTTGTGAATCAAAGGTGTATTACATTCATTCCAAAGTTCAGTTATTTCTCTTCTTTGTTTCTCAAAAACCAAAGACCACTCTTTTTCAGGATCTAGGATCTATGGGCTCATTGCGTTGAACAAGTTAATTTCAAAAAACAAAAACCTAAGAAAGAGGGATTACGAACCAGCAGATTCATGGTGTAGCCTACTATTGGGAAACATAACCTTTGTGAGGGAAGCCAAGAAAAAAAAAACATGGTCCAAACTGATATAATGGCTGGTTCTCATTTTTTTGGGTTCAGAAATGACAGAACATAGTTTCTTATATTTGCTATTAAGAAACTATACCAGGACTCACACATGCACAGAGACCTTGTGACAATCAAACTAAACATTTTGGCTAGCTAATATTATAACTTACAGAATCATGCATACTACATGCAATCGTGTATGTGCTAAACCCCAAAGGAGAAACACATGCTATAAATTCAACTATATACAACCACAAAAAGTAGACCTTCACAACAGATACTCAAGTTGCAAATTTCTTTCCAATCTTATTTGAAGCGCCACTTAGCTTAACACCTGGATTTACTTCAGCATCCAAAAAAAATAAAAAAATAAAAAACTAAAATATCATTAATGAAGTGTATATTAAATTATAAGGTTTGATACATTTTTATGCACCAAAGTCGCCTCAAATTCTCCCACGAGCATTTCATCGAGCATGTGGTATGCAAGTTTTGAATTAAATCTAGTAATAAGAATTTAACCAGTTCACCTGCACAATACATGTTTCACCAATATTCACCATACAAACCATCATTCCTATTACAAAATTATATTATTATTTTTTTACAAAAATCAAAACTAGTTTTTTGCAAAGTATAAAATAACATACCTGTTAAATACATAGATGCAAAGATTAAAAAAAGAATCACCAATCAAAAAGCAAGAAAGCAAAACTTAGGATCTTTAAATGTAGATTAACTTGACTGAATAATTAAGAAGAATTAGAGAAATTAGACAAACCTCAATGTTCATTGAATCTTTTGACGTATATGAAACTACTTTCTGAAAAGATAAAAGGAATAGAAGTCCTTCCCCATCTCCCGACGTATACGAATTTTGTTTGTTCTATTACCACCACCACTGCCATTACTTCCACCTCTGTAGCTCTTGACTACATTTGAAGTTAATGGTGCTTTCAATTCCCTTCCATGTTGCGATATTTAGCCTTTAATAGTGCTGTATTTAGAGACTTAATTAAGAAGGGATTTGGAAGATTGCTCATGGAATTGTTCGGTTTCTTTCTCAACAATAACTTTAGTAACTCCAATCGTCCGAGAAGTAGTGGGTTGCCTTTTGGGTTACAACTGTTGCCAAGTGCAACATCAAAATATCCAGTAACTGAAGGGTGCTTGAAAGAGCACCTATAAACCATCATTTTGCCCTAATTTAATTCACGTATTGAATGAATAATTGAGAACTCATTGAATGGGGGCATATTTGGGAGAGAGGATGAAAATGTTGGGAAACAATGCAATGTTTGGGAGGAGCGTCTTAAAAAGTTGTTGTAAAATGACATTTCAACCCATGGGAAATGCTTTATATATGTCTAATTCAATTCACGTATTGAATGAATAATTGAGAACTCATTGAATGGGGGCATATTTGGGAGAGAGGATGAAAATGTTGGGAAACAATGCAATGTTTGGGAGGAGCGTCTTAAAAAGTTGTTGTAAAATGACATTTCAACCCATGGGAAATGCTTTATATATGTCTATAGATCTATAGATATAGATATAGGGGGTGTTTGGCCTAGCTTTTATTTTTTTGGCTTATGCTTATATTTTAAAGTAGCTTATGCTTATTTTTTTTCATTTGATAAGCTATTTTTAAGTGTTTGGATTAGCTTATATTCTACAAGTTGATAAGCTCTTTGAAACCATGAAATTTTCACGAGCTTGTATTATCGGAAGGGGTATAATATCATTGTGTGTATCATTTGAGGGCAATTGAGTAAAAAACCATCTTCTTCAAATAAGCTTATTCAAATAAGCTAAATAACCATCTTCCCATAAGCTTCTTAGAATTAGCTTTTATAAGCTAATAAGCATAAGCTTAAAAAGCTAAACCAAACACCCATTAGTGCTTATTTTATAAAAATAAGCTAAAAAAGCTATAAGCTTAGATAAAAAAGCTAGGCCAAACACCCCCATAGATAGGGGGTGTGTAAATAATCGGGGCCTTAATTAATTAAGGGTCCTATTAAATCCACATGGTATCATCTTATTCTCACATGGTTGATACGGGCCGTATAAGGTTATACGGCCCGTATAGAATAAAGTGAACTGACAAAGGCTGTTGGCGGTTCACTTTATTCTATACGGGCCGTATAACCTTATACGGCCCGTATCAACCATGTGAGAATAAGATGATACTGTGGTCGTATATATATTATACGACGATGATATACGGCTCGTATATATGTATACGACCCGTATACAATGATTTTCGTTTTTTTATTATTTTATTACTATTTGACGCGACGTATTATTACTCGATTCACGTGTGATTAGACGTAAGATTCTCTGATTCGATGTTATATTCCTCGAATCTCGTGCGAGTTATGTGATTAGACGTTAGATTCCTCGATTCGCGTGTTAATCATTTGAAACGATGTAATATTCCGTAAAATTCTCTATATAAACGACACTAATTTCATTAATTTTCATTCAACTTCTATTCGTTTCTTCTATTTTTCTCTGTATTCAAATTATTTACGTTATAATGTCGGGTTGGGGTGACATTTTTAATGTGTTTGGTAACGAGGCGAATCAGGGGAATGAAGATAACAAAGCGGGCATGTTTGATCTGAATGCTCCGTTCGATCCCATTTTTGCGTCTGGTTCAGGTCAGGATACTTGGGGTTTGGATGACATTCAGCCTAATTATGCTGGTTATTATCCATCGCAACACCCGGTTAATTTTGAAGCCCCTCCTGTTAGTGTTCGACCGCCGACTGATAGTTCTCATTCTTCTCCCATAAGTTGTGGACCGCCCGAGGGTCCAAATGCTGAAGAGGAACGTACTGAGTTTCAAAACAAGGAGGTATAACATTTAATTACACGTTTATTTGTTGTATGTTAACTATTTTAGTGTTTTTACGTTTGATGTTGTTTTTACACAAACCCGAACCCGACCCGAACTCGAAAATCGTATCATATATAAGAACCCGAACACGACCCGAAGTTTCATGGGTTGACCCGAACACGACCCATTAAAGGCGAATTTTTTTATTTTTTTTCTAAAATTAATATATTAAAGTTAAAATTTACTTAAAAAACACAAATATATATACATATATATATATATATACAGGGGACCGCGGTTGACCAAAATTTTTTTTTTACAACACATTCGTAAAAAAAAAATTAAAAAAAAGGCCGAGGGCGTAGTTTTTTACACCACAAGTTTGGTGTAAAAAAAAAAAAAAAACCAACCCGTTAATTTATATATATTGTAAAAAATATATAATATAGTATAAATGTGTAACGGGTCAACCCGCCATCCCGACCAATGTTGACCCGAACCCGACCCGTTAATCCAAACGGGTTCGCAGGTTCAAGCTGAAACTGACCCGAACCCGTTTATACTAAAACTAAACCTGGGTTAATCATTTGAGTTAATCATTAATTGACACATATAAGTGTTTCCGTTAGAAATTCGCTAGCATGGATGAATTGATAGACTGGTGTAGAGACGTCGGACGCGTAAATGGCTACGCCCTCGTCACCAAACGCACCATCTACGATAAACCCCATAGTTGTCAGCCGGTAAAAATTTGGCTTACGTGCGATTGTGCCGGCAATTACAAATCAACAGCGACGGTCAGACGCAGCGGGACTAGGAAAACCGGTTGCAAGTTCCAACTAGTCGGGACATACAGAAAGAGGTTAGGTTACTGGGATCTAAGGGTTGAGGAAGGTAAACATAACCACGAACCATTTCTGTATCCAGAGGGTCATCCGTCCCTAATGAGGCTGACTCCATCGGAAGAGAGGACGGTGGAGCAAATGACGCATCAGAACATCAAACCACGAGACATTCTTGCTGCCATTAAAGAACAGAACCCCCATAATGTCTCAACAAGACACAGCCCTATCGATGGTTTTGGCTCGCGAGGTCGAGGGAGGGCAGCTGGTTTGGGCTTATGGTGTGGGTGAGGGACCCCGTGGAGAGGGTGGTGATGAGGAGGGAGACGAGGGAGAGGGAGACGAGGGCGAGGGCGTGGGAGAGGGAGGCGACGGAGAGGGAGGCGACGGAGAGGGGGTCGCTCATGCTGCCGATCGATCACAGGTAGTTGAGGAGGAGTTACGGGGTGATCGCCCGTACGTTCGACGCAGCGTGTGATGCCTCCACCGGGGGTGGAGGAGAGACTCGTTCAGGTCGAGTCGGCTGTAGCTGCAGTCAGAGGGGATTTAGCTGCAGTCAGAGGGGATTTAGCTGCAGTGAGAGATGATGTACAGTGGATGGTCGAGGCGATTGTGGCTATGCATTCTGCCGCGCCCCTACCTCCACGAGCTGGCGCTGCCCCACCACCATCACCACCGCCGTAGCTGCTTATTGTATTATTATTATTTTTTTGTTATTTTACGTTTGAAACTTTGTAAAAGTTTATCTTTTTTTTAGATGTAAAACATTATAAATATTAATCTTTTGTTTAGATGTTATGTTGTTTGTTTAATAATTGTTGTCATAGTTTATCATAATCATATCACATATTTATCGTTTTACATAGTGGAAACTTACTAAACATTATAAATACGTTTAACTAGAAACTCGTAACATAATCCGATATATACAATACTATTTTAAAATTTATAAAACTTATTAAATGGTTTCCCGATTGCAACAAAAATTAACTTTTCTATACATATTTATCGTTTTACAAATAGAAAACTTATTAAACATAATAAATACGTTTAACTACAAACTCGTAACATAATCCGATATATACAATACTATTTTAAAATTTATAAAACTTATTAAACGGTTTCCCGATTGCAACAAAAAATTAATTTTTCTATACATATTTATCGTTTTACAAAGAGGAAACTTATTAAACATAATAAATACGTTTAACTACAAACTCGTAACATAATCCGATATATACAACACTATTTTAAATACAAAAATTTATTAAACGGTTTCCTGGTTGCAACAAAAAAGTTAACTTTTCTATACGGGCCGTATAACATTATACGGCCCGTATACATATTTCAAAACTAAAAACCCTTGGCAAACCTTCGAAACAAAATTATGCAAATATGTATACGGCCAGTATATAAGTATACGTCCCGTATACATATAAAAACAAAAAAAACATTCCACCGCATAAAATTCTGTGCATAAACATTCTATACGGCCCGTATCATTTTATACGGCCCGTATAGATATAGGGATGTGAAAATAAGATTATAGGGGATGTGGAAATAAACCAACCCTTAATTAATTTGCCATTCCATTCCATGAGAGGAAAAGATTGCGATACCGTGCGTTTATTCGACGCAAGTGCAAGCCCACGCATAAAAACCCTACACTAGCATTTCATTTCCCCCTCTTCCGTACGTCATTTCTATCCAAATTCAACACCTTTGCTTCTCTTTTACATCTCATCTTTCAGGTAATTCACCTCAAGTTTTCTCTGCTCCTATATTTGATTTTGATCGTTATCTATGTGGCTGTTTGAATTCCGCCGTTAATCAGTTCTGTTTATCTGAATTAGGGCTTTTTTGTTGATGGCGTCGAAACGTATTTTGAAGGAGCTGAAGGATTTGCAGAAGGATCCTCCAACATCATGCAGTGCCGGTAAAATCAATGGAAGATTTTTTTTTTATGTTGTTAAGTGCAGTTATGCTTTGGTTGATTGCTAAAATATGTTGTATGTTTGTAATTAGTGCAATTTAATCAGCTAATAGAACTCTTGCTTGCTTGTGTAAATAATTTCGGCTACAACTTCATCGGTCATCTCTAAGCATAGAGTAGTCTTATGTAGTTTGTTGAGCATTTGGATTATGACGCATATTTGCACACTGTATTGTGTGAGTAGTTAGTCGGTTATACAGCTTAGTCGGTTATACACCTAGTAAAAAAGTAAATGGTTGCACATGTCACGGTTATGTGAGTCCACGGTTTTTTTTTCTTGCTTCTCTTATTTTACTCATTCGTATACGTCTCTTATTTTCGTAAATATATCTTATCTTAAATTGTTTTTGCGATCGGATCAATTTTAGTAGCTAGTTTTGCGAATATTTTGTTGTGCTCATTATTTTGTTCTTAATTCTTCGTTACTGACTATTCAATATTTCGTTTATTTAATGTGTAATATACAACTGTACACAGGGAAACAAACTCAGTTGTACAACTAATATAACTGACTAACTACTCACACTATCAGTGTACAATTATGCTCTAATATAGGGGAACACACTTAGAAGCGTGTATGTTCTGTGTAGAATCATCTAGTATTATGTGTCCTAGCTCACTTAAAA
The DNA here is from genome assembly GCA_030545235.1 of Helianthus tuberosus. Taxonomy (NCBI): domain Eukaryota; kingdom Viridiplantae; phylum Streptophyta; class Magnoliopsida; order Asterales; family Asteraceae; genus Helianthus; species Helianthus tuberosus. Next base: position 100,698,439 of record CM060412.1, on the reverse strand, counting down.
GCATATACATTCTGCAAGATCTAGAATGGAAGTCTGCCTTTGTTCTTGTGATTTGAGCATTATATTCATTCCGCTGTTAATAAACAGGTGATCATGTTCGATATGACTGTATGTGTGCGGAATGCTATTTTGTGACTAACAGTGGCTTCAAGCAAATTTTTATTGGTCTTTAACTTGTTATATGTATGCAAGTCGTCTGAAGAATCCTGTGTTAATCTGTTACATAGATTCTGGTGACTATTTTTACAAAATGCTTGATGAGTTGGTATATCAATAACCAAAGACGTTAAACAGTAGAAGAGTAACAGGAACATTCTTATATAATCAGTTGTTGTTTATATGGTGTATTCTGTTGTCAGAGTAACTTATTTTTTGATGTGACTTACTTTGTAGGTCCTGTTGCCGAAGACATGTTCCATTGGCAAGCAACAATCATGGGACCCTCTGATAGCCCATATTCTGGAGGCGTTTTTCTTGTATCAATTCATTTTCCACCCGACTATCCTTTCAAGCCTCCTAAGGTGGTTTTTATGTGTGATTGTTGTTCTGTTTCTTGACTTTTCTATTATTCCGAATCATAATGGTACCAACTTGTAAGAGGGTAATTTCATTAAGATGTGTGTCTTAACATTAGGTGGGCTTACTTTTTTTTTTTATAACTGATATTCAGGTAGCGTTTAGGACTAAGGTCTTCCACCCTAACATCAACAGCAATGGTAGCATTTGCTTAGATATCCTCAAGGAGCAGTGGAGCCCGGCTTTGACAATCTCCAAGGTTTGAAACATGATTTTGTTTTTTTGTTTTGTACACTTCTCAACTTGTGTGGCTGCTGAAACAATGGCCTCTTTTTTGTTTTTGTTTTTGTTTTATAATATACGTTTACGTGGTCCTTTAGACGTTTAGTAATGCTTTAAGAACAAACTAGTGGGTTACCACCCGCGCTGCGCATCGGGTTCGAAACGTAGATAAAAATAAGCAAATCGTGAGAATTAAAGTTGTTTGATGTTTTAGTTAAGGGGCTAAACATGTCATTATTAAAGTTGAGGGGCTAAAGTTGTTTATTATTAAAGTTGAGGGGCTAAAAATTAAGAGGCTAAACATGTCATTATTAAAGTTGAGGGGCCGAAGTTGTTTATTATTAAAGTTGAGGAGCTAAAGCTGGTTGATGTAACAAAATAGCATGTTTATAGTAATATATAATGCAATTTTCGCGTTAAAAATACACTGGCCTGTTTTTAGCTATTTTTTTTTTGTTATTTTATTTGCTTGACCTTTCAAAACAAATCTTAACCAGTGTATAATGTATACGGTTTCGAAACCCTTCTAAAACCATTTTCACTAATCCTTATGCCATTTGTTTGCATGGATTTTAAGATAACGTAGTGAAAGTAGCATATCTATGTATGTAGAATTTAAGACTGTTGATGTGATTTGCAGGTGTTGCTTTCCATCTGCTCTCTGTTAACAGACCCGAACCCTGATGACCCATTGGTGCCAGAAATTGCTCACATGTACAAGACTGACAAGTCTAAATACGAGGCCACTGCTCGTAGCTGGACACAAAAGTATGCCATGGGATGACTACCGAGGCATGTTTGATTGAACGGAAGCCTAATAAAATGTTAGTAGTAACTCTGTTTTTATTCATCATGTGTTTGTTAAGAAGCTTGGCAAGGCATTCAACATCTGTCTCTCAATTTGTGTATATTTGTTTCGGAAGAAAGGGGGAAAATGATTTCTTCTGCTTAATTGTTTGCTTTTATGATGATGAGGGTCTCCAGCCGTGCTAGTTTCAGTCAGTTTACTACTTATGAACGGGTCAGTTTGGCTTATGATTTATCTTTATTGGGTCATTGGGGTTATATGCTGATAAATGATCTTATTTATTGCGAGTCTTTTAAACAAACGTTTGGTAGTCATTCCCATAGATGTGCGGTGCCATTCATTATAAAGGTTGGCACACGTCTGGTAGACATTGCCGTAGAAGTGTGGTGTCATTCGGCGTCTGTGGTAAAAGTGGGACGAATCAGATAGAGGTGGGTTAAGGTTGGGTTTTTACTAGTTCTTTTTCCCCCTTTTTTTTTAATTTAATATGTATAAGAGTATGAAATTTGCTTTCTTACAAATGACAAGGTAAAAGGTTTTGCTGTGCAAGTGTAACAGCGTTAACAATGAAATTATTTTCCTCATTCATAATAGTTTTAACTAAGCTACACATTTATTCTTAGAAAATTTCTTCACTTAAAACACTCCACATCCTATTCTCTATATATCTACAAAATACATTCTTTTAACTCAAAACCACTAAAAATATGGGGTGAATAGTGAACCTCTAATTGTGGGGTCTTGTGAGGGAGAGCTGAGAGAGGTTTTGGAGTTCCCAGAGGGTAAATGCTGGAGAAATGTTTTCTTCAGCTTGTAAATGATGTAAACTCTTTCGGTATGAATGAAGCTTTCGATTGTTCTGCTTCTACTCCATTTTTAGTAATAATATTCTACCGAATTAGTTATATGCCGTCCAAACTTCCATTTAAACCCGCCGGATTCTGGACTCTCAAAACCTACCTTTTTTTTTTTTCACTTTCCACTTTCCGACTCGACTCACTACACTCACTCGGATCCCATTTTCCGATCAAACCACCACCGGCGACCATGCTACCGTCAGAGCTATACTTATTAGTGTTACAAATGCAGGTTTTTATATAACAATAAACCCTAAAAATCATTTTGCTGATTTTCCACATATTTAAACAATACCATCAAATAATAAACAAATAACCTTTTATATGCAATTCATCCATAAGCAATAACTTAATCAAGCACAAATTAAAAACCTAACATACATGACAGCTTATATCTAATTTACGTACAATATTCTTGATGGTTCGTAAATGTAGTAAAAACAAGAATAACAAATCGAACAACAAGAATTGCAAGAAATCATGACCTTGAAACGAGTATGCGCGTAAATCAATAAACAATGAAGGCGAAATGAGATTTTCTAGGTGTAGTTTCAGTAAAACTTGATGCGATTTACCTTCACACGTCAACAAATTCTGAGAGATTGATCAAATTTGAGAGAATTTGCAACATATTTCGTTTGATTGAGAAGCAATTTGGAGGAGCAGCTAGTGGTGGTGTTTGCTGAGGGTGAGAGGGAGAAAGGAAGGAAGTGGGGGATTTGTTATAAAGAGGAAGAAGTGGTGTTTGCTGGATACGGTGGTGGTGGCGGCAGCGGCTGGGATATGGTGGTGGACTGGTGGTGGTTGTGGAGGTTGGTTTAAGAGAAAGAGGGAGAAAGAGATGGCTGGGAGAAAAGATATGGTTTTATATATAAAAAGTGAAATTACCAATTTACCGTGTAAGGCACATGTTCCGACTTAACTTAAAATTTTAACCTTGTTAGCGCTAAAGGATGAAAGATGTAACAAGTTTTCCAAATAAAGGACTGTGACTGCAATTATTGAACTTAAAGGCTATCCGTTGCAATGCAGTACAAACATAAAGGACGGAAAGTGTAATTTACCTTAGAAAAAAAAACATTTGTTACATCTAGCCCATTGGGCTTTAAAAACATATGTTACATCTAGCTCATTGGGCTTTACTAAATTATGCATATAGAAAAAGGGTGCCCTAACTAAACTAATCTTCATTATATAGCCGCAACACCCAACTGCTGTGAATCCTCATCGATAATTTTCACCTTCATTGAAGATCTCAATTTTCCAACTGCACATTCATCTGCGTCTGATCACCAATTTAGTGTTTGTTTTTTATTTTTATTTTTTTTTAATTTTCAACAATTAGCATACTGCATAATCTGGTCTATGATGATGAATAGTTTTGCCTACATTGTCTGATTGTTTACAATGAAGAGAAACCTACAGATTTCTGAGGCCAGTTCAGCATTTAGTTAAACTAGATATCAGATGCGTTTGATTTGTGAATTGTGTTTTCTATTTTTATGATTGGTGTGGCCGTTGATGAATAAAGTTTTGCCTACATTGTCCGATTGTTATTTGTGATGAGAAGACTGTAGTTTCTGAGGCCCTTTTTTTATTTCTTTTCGGTTTGGAAAGTTTGTTGGTTTTGATCTATTTTGAGGTTTGCTTTTTTTTGTGTTTTATAGAAGGAAAACCAAGAATTTTAATTAAGTCTGCAAACATAGTTGCGCATTTTTAACCAAATGGCTGATCAACTGTTGTTGAGGACATTCCAAGTTCGCCATTCGGGTTCCAGAATTTTTTTTATAAAAACCTGCGTTGATGTTAAACAACCTCGCCAGCCATATGTTATAACGTACAATGAAGTCTTGGAACCCATATGTTTGAAGTTGTGATTTTTTTGAACCCTGCAAAATTTCCATTTTGTTTGGCGGAATACCTAAGTTTCCCTTATGTTTTGCCTAGACAGAAAAATATAGAACCAGATCTCTTTTGCGTAAGTACTGCAGTCTGCAGAGTCAAATCTTTATGTCCATACACGGCTACAATGAAATCTTATACTTGGGTGCCGTTTCCCAGACTTTAGATTTTAGAATGCTTTGGTTTTTTACATCTTCATCTTTAAACAAGTCTAGGGAACAGGATTGAAAGGTGGTATCAACTTGACCAAAATGAGGTTCCTCTTGCAACCTGTTGTCTAACACCCCAACCCAGATAGGGCTGGTATGTCACTATTAATGGTGATCAGAAACATAAGACATAGTTCTATTAATATTTAAGTTAGGGTTACATTCTAAAAGATAGTGACCCAGATAGGGCTGGTATGTCACTATTAATGGTAATAGTAACGGTAACAATCAATAACAGCAATAACCTTCAGCCAAACAGTAATATAATACAATTTGAAGCAAGTCAACCAGTAAATTGTATCATACGGATATACCCTTCAGCCAAACAGTAATATGTATGATGGGTGTGGGCACACACAAACCATACCTACAGTAATCGTAGGAATTAGCTATGTACCACACTTGTACCTAGTGACGCCCTGAACTAATCTCTCCGTCACGGAAGGAGCACATGTTATCTGTCACACCCCGACCGCGTTAAAACAACAAAACCGCGGCGGAAACGTCGGGGAGTGTCGTAACAGAATCATTGTTTCACAACACATGGATTGAAGTTATGTTTTATTTCATTAATTGTCTCATTGTTTTGATACAAACCAAATAATTACAACAATTGTCTTTCAAATTTTAAGTCATTAAAGCCCGCGTCCATCCTATGTGTAGCAAGCAATCAACAATCATCACATAGTAGAACCTGAAACATATGTGAAAATAAGTCAACATAAAAATGCCGGCGAGTATATAGGTTTTGTGAGTGTGTCAAATTCATGGCTTTGAATCCATATTGCAATACCTCGTCCAACTACGAGAGTTGTCGAATATGTATTTGGAAATTTGAAAGTGTTTGATATTGCAATATGTTTTATCAACTTTACAAGTTGATATATGTAAAAACCAAAACCATTGTAGCCATGAATCTTGACTGAAAACATTTGTCTTTGTAAACCAAGTAGTAAATCGGCTTTGAAAGTAAACATTGTATGGTTTATATCTTTAAGTAAACTTTGTAGTGTAACCTCGTTTTGAAAACATTCGTCCAAGTGATCTAGATAACGCTACGACATGTAATGTGTTAAAAACACTTATATATAGGAAGTACCAGCGGCGTATCCACCATGCTTTTATCACATTACACCCGCCTCGTTACCTAATCACTTACCATAAACCAATCATCCAAGTCGTTCAAATAGTTCAAATCGTTTCAATTGTTCAAATAGTTCAAATCGTTCCAATCGTTCAAATCGTTCACATAGTTCAAATCGTTCCAATCGTTCAAATCGTTCACATAGTTCAAATCGTTCCAATCGTTCAAATCGTTTGTGTTTTAATTGTGAAAACTAACTTTTGGTCGTTCTCGTTGAATACATTCAAACCTGTGTTCTGACTCGTTCCAATCGTTCAAATCGTATTAACAAACCACCAAAGGGTTTGTTAACGTTCATCATGTAACGCCCAACGTCCCTAAACTTTAGACTCTTGCAAGATTAGTCCCTGAACTTTTATTAATTGACAATTTTGGTCCCTGTTGTTATGTGATGTTGATACTTTGGCAGTTTTGGTTTGAATCTTATTGATACTTGATGCTTAACACTGTGATGCTTGATTCTTTATTCTAGATACTTAAGTCATGATACTTAAACTACGAGACTTGACACTTAACCTAGATACTTGACTCTTGATACTTAATCTGGACACTTGATTCTTAAAGATTTAAACTAGATACTTGATTCTTTATCCTTATGTTGATCCTTGATACTTGGAAAACTAGACTCTTGATCCTCGATACTTGAGAAACTATGATTCTTGACTCTTGAAACTTATTTGGTGCCTGACTCTTGAGACTCGTGAAACTTGATTCTTGGTTAAGCGAGAGGCTGGAGTCTTGTCACTGGCGAAAACTATGAAACTTTTGATGTTTATGATGTAATCTAGTTAAACTATTACTCAATAATACGCAACGCTTAATCTAACTCGCAAAATGAATCAAAGACGGGAACGCGAAAAGGTTGGATTGGCCAGAGTGGCAATCCGATCGGATTGCCACCCGATCGGATTACCACCCGATCGGACTACCACCCGATCGGACTACCACCCGATCCGTGCACATCTTCTCCCTTCTCATGCCCCCACACTATAAATAGGAGCTGTCACATCAGTCCTCCACTGATGTGACAGCCCTGCTCGACTCAGACGCACAAATACCCTTTCTCCCCCATTTTCTTGACGAATTCGGTACGTTTTAGACTAGATCTTTATACTTTCTTGATCTACACTTCATTCCCTACGTGATTCACCTTTGAAATCACACTTTTCACCATGAAATCTCTCAGATATGAGTTCTAGAGGGTGATGTCATCATGGTGGTTTGTACAAACTACTATGTGATGTCATTTCCGGCAAGATCTAGCTCGGATCTAAGGTATTTCATGCGTATACACACTAAATCTAAGCTAAATCTAGACTTTTTTCATATAAAATTTGAGTTATCTTATTCTTTCCTTCAAAACTTTTACCTTATTTGGTGGAAACCGGGTCTAAATGGACTGTAGACTTGATAAGTAGTCTAAAGTCGGCTTGGATCTGAGTTATTACCGGTAAAGACGAGCATGGAACGGATTCCGACATAAACTCGTTAGAGACAGACGACTGATCGGACAGGGGTGATTCCCACCCGATCAGAATGCCTGTGTGCTGAAAAGTTACCGTTGTCTCAATACGTGTCGTGCCGTCACCATTAAGCTAGAAACTTGGAAATCTTACAAAATGGTAAACAAGAACAAGGGTCGCCCGATCGAGCGGCAACCCGATCGGACAGCCACCCTATCAGGTGACACTTGCCCTTTAGCCTTGACCCTTGAAACTTTTCAACACTTAGAATCTTTTTGGAAACCTTGGAAACTTTGATCGAGTGGCAACCCGATCAGACAGCCGCCCGATCGAGCAACCACCCGATTGAGATGACCATGGCACTTAAGCAGAAACTTGAAACTTGAAACTTGGAACCTTGATCGAACAGCAACCCGATCGGACAACAATCTGATCGAGCAGCCACCCGATCAGAGGAACCAGAACACTTAGCACTTGGGTCGAGTGGCAACCCGATCGGATAACAATCAGATCGGGCAGCCACCCTATCCCCATCACCTTGTGGACGGACAACCACTCGTCTCTCACACCCAGGTCACCAATCGACTGGCAATCTGATCGGATAGCCATCCGATCGGACAACCATCCGATCCAGTGACTGTTCTGACACTTTGTGCATCTCGTTACTCTGCCCGACTCTTATCCGTTATAATCTAATCAGGCTAATTCTAAAAGAGCTCCCTTTGATCCAATAGCAGTCTATACTGTTAAGCAATCACTGTGAGTATACTCGATCCCCTTTTTACTTTAAACTTTTGGGGTGCAACATGTATTCTATGAAACTTAAACTTGAATCTTTGAAACTTGAACTCTATCCTATGTGTACGTGAAACTTGTGATTCTTGATTCTTGATTCTTTGTGCTATGTGACGTTTAATCCCGAGTGTATAGTTCCGCCTTAACAATAGTAGCGCTATAGGAGATGCACCTCTCCCATTATTCTCGTGGGGGTATTGTTAGGAGGATTCTAGTTTACCTCATTGATTCTTTGGTAAACAACTAAAGCATCGGGACACTAGGGCTATCACTGCGGGGACTACGACACTAGCACGGCTGAAACTATTTTTATTACTTACATTGAGGATATGAGTTGTTTTCAATCTATTATGCTATTAAACTTGTATACTTGCCAATACTTTTGTATTGATATTTTAATACATGTTGCAGGCTAATAGGATACTGGAATCTTGGAATCAAGCTAGGGCTGATGAGTAGAAACCCATCTAGTCTAATCTAGAGTTTTGAAACAATGAATTATGGATGTAATTGATACTTGTTTTGATGGGTGTTATTTTAAGACAATTTATGCATGAAATTTGATTAACCTATATTGAAATATCTACTGTTATGGAACCTCATGAGCAATCTGAACGCTTAGCGCTCGCACCCCGATGTTTCCGCAATCAGTTGGGGTGTGACAAATTGGTATCAGAGCCATAACTATACGAAATTAGGATGAGTAGGAATACTTGCCCTAGTCTATAGTTCTAGGAACTTGATTCTTATTTGTTTTTTAAGACCTATGCATTCTACCGTATCTGCTTCCTAGCAGCACATGTTCCTATTGAACTTACATGCCTTTCCAAACCTTGATGGAACTCCCCATGTTATTCTAGCGGGTCTTAACTGCGGATAAGTACCAACGCCCTTAGGGTACGATGTTGTCAAGTTAGAGGTGAAACTCAGATCTTGATAACTAGTCCCACTCCTTGATGATTTTATGTCTCGCCAAAGTCTCGTGACTTCCAATCAATTGGGTACGTGAAATGACTAAAAGGACGAATATCGTAGGCCTAACATCGATGACGTATTTGTCTAAGTAAGCCAAGACACGTTACCTCAATTCGAAAGGGGTTCGAATCACTTTGGTTAGTCGCCGTTCCTCTACCCGGAACAATCCTATGTTTTATAAGCCTGTCTTGCTTTTATGTTATCTCGATTTCTTATATGTGGTTTCATTTATGCGGTTTTAAGCTCGATTCTTCGTTCATTTTTGGGTATACTTTTACACAAATTTGCACGTGTCTGCAATCTAAAACGTTAATTCTAATCTCGGATCGAACTAAATTTATGAAGCTTTATTCTATGTGTAATCTATGTGGTAATCTTGATTGACTATTGTATTATGAGGTGTTGTTGTGGGTATGAAACACTAAAATGACATGGAAGTACGAGACAGAAGTGGCATGTCCGAAGCATGGTGGATACGCCGCTGGTACTTCCTATATATAAGTGCTTCTGGCGTGTTGCCAACTTTCGTACCAAGTGCCATATGAGGTTAGTGTTTGCAGAACAGTGTGGATAGTCTATAGAATCTATGGAAAGTTTATGCGCTCTATGGAAAGTCTATGAAATCTATGGAAGGTCTATGAGATCTATGGGAAATCTATGTGAACTCTAAAGCTATACATGCAATCTGTGAGGAATCTACGTGTGACCTATGTGTACTTTAGCATGATCTATGTTAATCTATTTTGTCAGTCTACTGAGTTAATCAATGTTGATCTATTGAGTTAAACTATGGTGATCTGTTAAGTTAAATCTATTAGAGTAATCTATGCGAAACTATTTGAGCAATCTAAGATGATGATGATGAGTAAATTGTTACGTTTGGTAATTGCGACACGTAACATAACACAGAGTGCGAGGCAAGGCGATGTGTCCGAAGCGTGGTGGATACGCCGCTGGTACTTCCTATATATAAGCATTTCTGACATCTTGACCAAACTTCGTACAACGTGCCATATGAAGGTCGTACGTTTTGTGGTGTCGAATCTATATAGAATCTATATCCTTAAATCTATCGTATGTGTAAACTTTTATTGTGAGGATTTCGTACATATAGACTCATACGATCCTCATGTTGGATCTGTAGATGTCGTCTCGAAAGCTATTCGACACTCTCAGGAAATCCAGGGAGAAGTCTCAGAAAAAGATGATGTCATTCATGGCCGACCAGATCGCTCGAGTCGTGCCAAAGATCGTCTCTGAGCTTCAAGGATCAAACACTCCTCCGTCTTCTGTGGATTCCAAGACGGAAAAGTCGACATCCGTAAAGTTCAACTACAAACATTTCATCTCGTGCAACCCTAAGCCTTTCACGGGCAGTGATGGGGTGACTGCTATGCTAGAATGGTTTGACAGCATCGAGGTCACTTTCATCAACAGTGAATGCCCAGAGCAGTTGAAGACTAGGAGTGCGACGGGAATGTTTCAAGGTAGAGCTTTAGAGTGGTGGTCGAATGAGAGAAACATCCGTACGAATGAAGAAGCTTATGCTCTTCCGTGCGCTAAGGTACGAGAACTGATGATGCTCGAGTTCTGTCCTCCCCATGAACAATTAAAGCTTGAAAAAGAATTCTGGCATCTGAAGCAAGTTGGTGATGATAATCTGGCATATACTACCAGATTCAAACAACTGAGTTTTATCGTTCCTCACTTGGTTTCGACTCCTAAGTGAATGATAACCAAGTACATCAACGGCCTACCTCCTGCTATGCGTGATTCTATCGAGGCAGCCCAGCTTGGAACTATTGAGGAAGTCTACCGTCTCGTAGCTAGTCTCAAAAACAATCGTGTGCGTGATAAACAATTTGCTACCCCTGCGCCTTCAAAGTTTGCTAACCAAGTTACCCATCAACCGAGTGGCAGCAAAAACAAGAAAAGGAAGTCTCAGGGTTCGGGATGTAATGCTATTATCACTGCTGCTAACCCTGCTGCTAAACCTGCTCCTGCTACTGCTGCTGCTAACCCTGCTGCTCCTGAAGCAAAGAAACAATACACTCGGTCTCACCTGAAGTGTACCACTTGAAACTACCATCATCCGAGAAACTCTGCATGTCGTTTGTGCTCCAACTGCAATCGCTACGGTCACACGACCCCGTATTGCCATCAAGCTAATCCTGTTCCAGTTCAGCAAGTCCCAGTTCAAGCAGCTCAAGCAGCTCTTCCAGCTCCTCCACAGAATCCAGGACCAGCCAATGCCGTTCGTGCATGCTTTCAGTACGGGGATACTACTCATCTTCGCAATCGTTGCCCCCAGCTGAACCAAGATCAACAGGCAGCCGCTCGTGGACGAGCGTTTAACCTCAATGCTAATCAGGCTCGCAACAACAACAACGTGGTGAATGGTATGTTTCTCGTTAATGATCTTTATGCTTCGATTCTATTTGATACTGGTGCCGATAAAAGCTTTGTGTCCGTGGAATTTGAGTCTTTGATAAATTGTACACGCTCTAAGTTACCTGAGTTGTTCTCTGTTGAGGTCGCCAATGGTGAGTCGATTCTTGTGAACTCTATTGTGCGTGATTGCTCCTTGACTCTTAACGATCACGTATTCTCTATTGATCTTATACCCATGCGGTTGGGTAGTTTTGATGTTATCATCGGCATGGATTGGTTGCGTAAGAACCATGCCGAAATTGTGTGTCACGAGAAGCTGGTCCGTCTTCCTCTCCCGTCCGGTGACCTTTTACTTGTTTATGGAGACCGACCTTCGAAAGGACTAAGGTTGATGTCATGCACACAAGCGAGCAGAAGTTTACGTAAACAGAACCCTGCCTTCTTGGCCCACGTGGTGGAACAAAAGGGCAAGGGGAAGAACATAAATGAAGTTCCGGTTGTGTGTGACTTCCCCGATGTCTTCCCTGAGGATCTACCCGGTCTTCCTCCTCCAAGATCCGTCGATTTTCATATTGATCTCGTACCTGGTGCGACTCCTGTCGCTAGGGCTCCTTACCGTCTTGCACCTTCCGAGATACAAGAGTTATCCAGCCAGCTACAGGAATTACTCGATAAAGGTTTTATTCGTCCAAGTACCTCTCCGTGGGGTGCTCCCGTTTTATTTTTCAAGAAGAAAGATGGTTCGTTTCGTATGTGTATCGACTACCGCGAGCTTAATAAGTTGACCGTGAAGAATCGTTACCCTTTACCTCGTATTGATGACCTTTTTGACCAACTACAAGGCGCGTCGTGTTTCTCGAAGATTGAATTACGTTCTGGATATCATCAACTACGTGTCCTTGAAGATGATATTCTGAAAACCGCGTTTCGTACTCGATATGGACACTACGAGTTCGTGGACATGCCTTTTGGCTTGACCAACGCACCTGCTGTGTTCATGGACCTTATGAACCGTGTTTGCAAACCCTATTTGGATCGTTTTGTGATAGTCTTTATTGATGATATTCTTATTTATTCTAAGTCTAAAGCTGATCATGCTCGCCATCTACGTCTTATGCTCGAACTTTTGCGTGGTGAGCGCCTATATGCTAAATTTTCTAAGTGTGAGTTTTGGATTGATGAAGTGCAGTTTCTTAGTCACATTGTTAGTAGTCAGGGTATTCATGTTGACCCTTCGAAAATCGAGGCAGTGAAGAATTGGTGTACGCCTAAATCTGTGTCTGAGATTCGTTCTTTTCTAGGATTGGCGGGTTATTACCGCCGGTTCATCACGGATTTTTTTAAAATCGCTGTTCCTTTTACTACTCTAACCCAAAAGGAGAAACCTTTTGTTTGGGGTCCTGAACAAGAGGAATCCTTTCAGACTCTTAAGAACCTGCTATGCAATGCTCCTGTTTTGACTCTTCCCGATGGTAATGACGATTTTGTGGTATTGTGATGCCTCGAACCGTGGATTGGGCTGCGTGCTCATGCAGCGGGACAAGGTTATTGCTTATGCCTCTCATCATCTCAAAGTGCATGAGAAAAACTATACTACTCATGACCTGGAGCTTGGTGCGGTTGTTTTTGCGTTAAAGATCTGGCGACACTACCTTTATGGTACTAAGTGTGTGGTCTTCACCGACCATAGGAGCTTTCAACATATATTTGACCAAAAAGAGCTGAACATGCGACAGAGGCGTTGGGTGGAACTGCTTAATGACTACGACTGCAAAATTCGCTATTACCCTGGAAAAGTGAACGTAGTGGCCGGCACCCTTAGTCGTAAATCTCATGTCAGTACTATCCGTTGTTATCCTATATCTAGTAACCTAATTGCTTGTATCCGTGAAGCTCAATATTCGTCTGCTAACGAGGGAAGTCTATCTGTTGAAGTTCTTGGCGCTAACGTAAATCAACTCGAAACTAAATCTGATGGTCTTCAGTACTATCTTAATCGCATCTGGGTACCGGATCGCGATAACCTCCGTGAGCTCATCATGAATGAGGCTCACAAATCTCGTTACTCTATCCATCCAGGTGCCGATAAGATGTACCAGGATCTGCGTATGACTTATTGGTGGCCTGGCATGAAGAAGGACATTGCTGTGTATGTTTCTAAATGCCTTACCTGTCTGAAGGTGAAAGCTGAACATCAGCGTCCCTCCGAACTTTTAGAGCAACCTAAAATCCCCGTTTGGAAGTGGGATAGTCTTGCTATGGACTTTATTACTAAGTTGCCCCGTACACCTGCCGGTCATGATAGTATTTGGGTAATTATCGGCCGTTTAACTAAATCAGCTCACTTTCTTCCTATTCATGAAGATTATAAAGTGGAGAAACTTGCTAGGATCTACACTGATGAGATTATAACCCGTCATGGCGTACCTCTAGACATAATCTCTGACCGTGATGGTCGCTTTACTTCACGTCTTTGGCAAACCTTTAAGTCCGCTATGGGTTCGCACTTGAATCTTAGCACGGCCTTTCATTCTCAGACGAATGGACAGACCAAGCGTACTATTCAAACCCTAGAGGACATGCTCCGTTCTTGTGTCATCGACTTTGGTGGTAACTGGGATGTACATTTACCATTGATAGAATTCTCGTACAACAATAGCTATCATTCCAGTATTCAGATGGCTCCTTTCGAAGCCTTGTATGGATGAAAATGCCGATCTCCTCTCAGCTGGCATGAGGTTGGGGAAAAGCAGTTCACTGGCCCTGAGATCATTCAAGAGACAACGGATAAGATTCTTCAGATCCGTCATAACTTGATCAAGGCTAGGAGCAGACAAAAGAGCTATGCTGATAAAAGGCGCAAGCCTCTCGCTGTTGGAGATCGAGTTCTTCTCAAGGTATCTCCCTGGAAGGGAGTAGTTCGCTTTGGTAAAAAGGGAAAGATCGCTCCTCGCTATGTGGGTCCTTTCGTGATACTTGAGAGGATTGGCAAGGTGGCGTACCAACTTGATTTGCCACAGGAACTAAACAATGTGCATCCAGTTTTCCACGTGTCCAATCTACGGAAATGCCTAGTCGACGAGGAACTTCAGGTTCCCCTTGAAGACTTGCAAATAAATGAAGCAGTTCAATTTGTGGAGAAACCGGTCGAAATCATGGATCAAGCTGTCAAGCGTCTGAGGCGCAGCAAAATTCCCATTGTTAAGGTTCGATGGGAAGGAAAGCGTGGCGCCGAATTCACTTGGGAATTGAAAAGTGATATGAAGGCCAAGTATCCGCATCTCTTCGAGCCGTCTCCTTCTAAGATTTCGGGGACAAAATCTCCTAAAGGAGGGGAGACTGTAATGCCCAGTGTCCCTAAACTTTAGACTCTTGGCAAGATTAGTCCCTGAACTTTTATTAATTGATAATTTTGGTCCCTGTTGTTATGTGATGTTGATACTTTGGCAGTTTTTTGTTTGAATCTTATTGATACTTGATGCTTAACACTGTGATGCTTGATTCTTTATTCTAGATATTTGAGTCATGATACTTAAACTACGAGACTTGACACTTAACCTAGATACTTGACTCTTGATACTTAATCTGGACACTTGATTCTTAAAGATTTAAACTAGATACTTGATTCTTTATCCTTATGTTGATCCTTGATACTTGATACTTGGAAAACTAGACTCTTAATCCTCGATACTTGAGAAACTATGATTCTTGACTCTTGAAACTTATTTGGTGCCTGACTCTTAAGACTCGTGAAACTTGATTCTTGGTTAAGCGAGAGAATGGAGTCTTGTCACTGGCTGAAACTATGAAACTTTTGATGTTTATGATGTAATCTAGTTAAACTATTACTCAATAATATGCAACACTTAATCTAACTCGCAAAACGAACCAAAGACGGGAACGCGAAAAGGTTGGATTGGCCAGAGTGGCAATCCGATCGGATTGCCACTCGATCGGATTACCACCCGATCGGATGACCACCCGATCGGATGACCACCCGATCGGACTACCACCCAATCCGTGCACACCTTCTCCCTTCTCATGCCCCCACACTATAAATAGGAGCTATCACATCAGTCCTCCACTGATGTCACACTCAGACGCACAAATACCCTTTCTCCCCCATTTTCTTGATGGATTCGGTTCGTTTTTGTAACACCCCGTGTTTTCACGAGTGAAAGTCAAAGTCAAGGTCAAAGTCAACGACCGATTTCACGCAACTCGACTCGTAGAATTGTTTGTATGATATTTAGATTATGTGGAGTAATTGTCGTACATTGCAATAATCGAACCATGCTAGCCGTATTTCAATCGACTTACGACTGTGAACGATAGGAAGTAACAATGCGATAAAGTTAATCAAGCTATGCTAATCTAACCGACATCAAATCGTAACTCGAGCTGTGTATTTTTACTTGCCGTTATACGTGTGTGTGTGCCTTACGTGTTACCTGTGCATGTTTTATTTTTATATTGTACATGTCGAGATAATCAAGCGAACTCAATCGAACTCGAAGTCTAAACCGAATACAAACGAACCCGAACCCGAACCCCGAGTCGAACCATATAAGAAGTAGTTGGGACTAAAAGTAATCTGACTAGGAACCCTATCGAATCACTCGTAAGCCGAAACCGAATCAACATCGCGCCAAATTCAC
Organism: Helianthus tuberosus; assembly: GCA_030545235.1. Lineage (NCBI taxonomy): Eukaryota > Viridiplantae > Streptophyta > Magnoliopsida > Asterales > Asteraceae > Helianthus > Helianthus tuberosus. The sequence continues at coordinate 100,682,439 of CM060412.1, read as the reverse complement.
CAAGGGAGGCGGCATCCGCACGGATGGCCAATCCGCACGGATGGCCAATCCGCACGGATTGCCAGTCCGCACGGATGGCCAGTCCGCGCGGATAACCTACCCGGGTGCGTGCCATGCGCACGGCCCATCCTTTCCTCTTTTGGCATCCTATAAATACACGGGTCACTCTCCACTTTTTCCACTTTTGGCAAGTGACGTCCGAACCATACGCATTCTTCGCCTTTTCTCAGATTTCTTCCAATCCAGGTAAGATCTTGCACTAATTCTTGTACATCTTTGATCTCTACACAATTCTACACATTTCTATCTTTCGGATCTTCGATTTTAACCATGAAATCATCCGGATATGGGGTATTCTCTAGTGACGTCATCATGAAGTTCATAAGAACTTCAAGCTTGACCTCATTCCACCTAGAATATCTCAGATCTAAACGGTTTCTACAAGTTTTTACAATAATTTCACCTAGATCTAAACTTTTCTAAGAATAAAAGAGTTGAAAGAAATAAACCTAAGTTCTTTCCCACTTTTACCCTTGAAACCGGTACAAATCCGATCAGTCCATGTGTTTTACTCATCAATAGTAATGCCCTAGTTCTAGATCTGGAATTCTACCCATAGACAACTGATTTCGGGGTTAACCGGGAGAACTGTTCTGAGTCGCCGACAGGCTGAGTTAGGGTGGTTCCTGGCCAGTCTAGTCACGCGGGTAGGAACACAACTCCAAGTGGTAGCCACGTAATCAGAACGTCTCGATAAACGACAACAGAAACCAAGTGTAGACGAACGGAACAACCAGACCCGTTGTCCGCACGGACAAGCTATCCGCACGGACTAGCTGTCCGCACGGACGAGCCGTACGCGCGTACAAGCCATACGCACGTACAGGTCATACGCACGAGTGGTGATCCGCACGGACTACCCTTGGGACCCACTTTCCAAACAAGGTTTGAGTATCGACGAACGAGCAATCCGGACGGACAACCTCTGAATGGATTACTCTTCGGATCATGAGATACTAAGGCCATAAAACGAAAACCAAACAATTTTCATCCGCACGGCCAAGCCGTACGCACGGACAGACTATCCGGACGGATTGTCTCTGCCCGCGCGCACAGGCTGTCCGCACGGACTACCATACGCACGGACCGCCGTCCGCGCGGCCGGCTTGAAAGGTAGAAACACTTTGGTGTTTTCAAAATACTACAACGAAAACTTCAAAGCACAAGCCATCATACACAAACACATCTTAGGAAGAAACAATCCACTTGAACATTTATCCACACAAGCAACCTAACCGTACGTATAAGCCGTCCGCACGTACAACTAGTCCGCACGGGTTGCCACCCGCACGGGCAGTCACACGCACGGACAACTTACCCGGATGGAACACCATCCGCACGTATCACCATCCGCACGCATCACCATCCGTACGGATAGGTCATGCGCACGGATGACTGATCCGCACGGTCAGTCGTTCAGCCCACTCTCACCTGTACTGTTTTACGCGTCACTTACCGTTACGTTATCGGATCTATTCAGGCTAACCGTACTCGCTTTAAAGCGCTCCCTTCAATCCACTATCACTGTGAGTATACTCGAACCCTTTTTGCTTTAACACTTTTGGGTGTTACATACGTTACAACTATTCAAACTACATCTATCACACTACTCAAGCTATTTTAACGCTTAACCATTAATGCATGTTATACGTGACTTATGAATGCTTGTTTGTTATGTTTACACATGGAATGTTGTCTACCTGCCTTAGCAACGATAGTACTATAGTTTGGACTCAGCACCCGTTCACACGGGGGTTGTTAAGGATCTTTTACTTGCATGGATTACAGTGGTAATCGTGTATTGCGAACTGCCTCGGGCAGTCAACCCGCAGTCATTGGTATCGATGGATCTGTGTCGATAACTAACGTGCTTCATTTCACTATGTGTACGTGCTGGTTATGCGTAAACGAATTCGAACTCTATATGCTATTATCAAACTTGTATGCTCACCTTTACATTTTATGTATTGACATTATTTTAACGTATGTGACAGGTGCTTAGGACGCATATGTGGTAGGAAATGGAAGCTAGAATAAAGCTTTAGAGCCCAACAAATAGTTGTCTGTAGATAACTTATTAGTGGTCTCTAGAAGCAGATAAACAATTGCTACTTATTTGAATCTGAGTTGTCGGAACAGAATATTTTGTCTTGATGTTGTCTGTAATAATTTGTTTGACTATTTATGTTACGGTATGGGACGTAATGTTTACTTAAATGGTGATGATAGTTGCTATGGAAACTTCTGGATAATCTGTTTCGCTCAGTGCCGCGCCCCGATGATTCCGCCATCGGTTGGGGTGTGACAGTTTTAGACTAGATCTTTGTACCTTCTTGATCTACACTTCATTCCCTATGTGATTCACCTTTGAAATCACACTTTTCACCATGAATGTCACACCCCAAAAACGTCACAGCGGAATATATAACGTAGTGGAGACAGAAGTTGGTGCCCATTTATATCTTGTCGATCGATGCATTTAATTGTTGGACATTTTAGTATGTTTTAAATGTAAGTTATTTAAACATTACGTTTTAAGACACAAAACAACCATGACATAGTTAAGTTGTTTATGATCCTCATGGATCTTATTACATTCATCCCAGAAGTTTTAAAAGTTAGTCCAACATTATTAAGTAACAAAACATGCATCAACAACCACAAGATACGCCATAATTCCCGAAGCCGAACTCAAGTACCTGTAGAACACGTTAAAATTCAAGTGTCAACACAAAGGAAGGTGTGTTCACATATTCACTTACAAACAATTTTATTCCAAGGAAAACTTTCTGATTAGGTGTTTATCTGAAAACATCCATATAAATTTTAGAAAGTCCATTTTACTTCCTTAATAAAATCCATGGGCCTTCTGTCGGTTCATCAATCCGACAACTGTAATATATTGCCCAAGTTTTGTGTATTAAATTATTGCGTCAACTTTCAGACTCGTATGTTAGCTAGACGATACGAACTATATATTAACCATGCATGGATAATCAAAGCTAGAAAATAAACAGAATTTAAATTCGTCGTTTGACTTGACACGGGGCGACCGGTCACGACGGGGTTGTCAACCCGATAGATCTACCAACAATTCATCGCGTGCAATACTTAACTGATTAAAGGACATCACGGGCGCAGGGTTCTCTCTTTGAGAACAATATGATGTCTGCCTCACGTACAATATATATATCCTACTAATATGACAATTTAATACACGATATTGTACGAATTCCCCTTACTCTCCATCATATGAGACCCAGTCAAGAATTCGTACCCAACTGTACGGTCATGTTTCACTTAAGAAATACCGTACTTACAATATTCATTCATAAAAAAAAATTTACTTTGAAACGTATGACTTATCAAATTTCATATATTTTCAGCGAAAATATATATTTTATATTAAAAGTTATGTTTTATTTCGAAAACATTATTAAACCTTTTAATGACGTGTTCTACCCCCAAAATATATACAAAGCAGTAAAAAGAGGGGTTTAGTGACACTCACCTTTGGGTGCGTATTTTAAATAGCGCAATCCCAGAGATTGATTTCTACACGTCCTATTATATATATAGGAACGATTTTAAATCAGTACATATAACACAAAAATCCTAAGTTTCTCTTTTTCTTAGAATTATCACATAACTTTGAGATTTTCTCGAAAAGTTATCATTTTTGATTATGTTGAAACGTTAATATATATATGAGTCCATATATATATATATTTTTATGATTTTGAGACTTGAACGATTTTATTGGTGACCATTATTGTGTAAATCCGTTAACTCTCCCGTTTATACGCAATATATCTACGATTTGCGCGTCGTAATATATATACATAAACGTTCACATAATTTAACACCGAAACACGTGAAATCTTGTTAACTTATCTATTTTGTCATTTTTAAAGCAAATATACATAAAACATCTCATATGTACCAAATTTCATGCTCGACAAACAAGTTACACATTTAACACAATTTTTACCGTTTCTACCGCACAAAACGCACAAATATACATACATAATCCAATTCTTTAAAATCATGTTAAAACTTAACATATTTTCACATCCTCATGTTTAAATCACATAACACATTTTAACACGTAAGGTTTACCCAAAATTTTACCCATACTAGTGTACATAGAAAAATGCATATTTTAGCGATTAGGTAACGTTTTCAGGCGTCAGAAGTCATGTATGACCAACCAAACACCAAATAAACTTAAAATTAGTTAAAATACTTGTTTTTAAACTAAAAACATCAGTTTATTTACTGATCTAAATCATTTTTATAAAAATCACTCGAAAAGCCGATTTTTGACCGTTTTAACGCATAGTTTTGCGTTAAACGTTACTATAATCATCCCAACTCGAAACAACTTGATATTTAACACAATACATGTTATTTACTGATTAAAATAGTGGTTATAATCAGATTAGTGCAGTTTTTGTGTAAGTCACATAAATCATGCGATTTCACGTATTTTACAACTCCTAATGCACCAAGTACAACATGCAAGACTAGTAAACTTTATGACAAAGTTTTATATCATTAAAAACTTCAAAATAATCATACTTTAGTGTTTATAATCTGATCAAATATCATTTTTATCAAATCATGTTCAAATCATCATTTCATGCTTTCATATCATCATGCATGTTCATGTAAATGCATCTAATGCATCCATATAACATCATCATCATTTTATATGAACTAAAATATGTCTAATCATATATTTAAATCATGTTAAAATATTCAAACATTCCATACTTCACATCATCATCATCTACTCATTTATTCATAAAAGTAAGACATATGCTTATATTCTTACACATTTAAGACTTTAATCATCAAAATTTCACATGCATGCATTCCTATACATACACACACAACTCACATACATACACACTTATGATTTCAAAACTTCACTTTATCATGTTCATATTTTAATCATATGAACTTTCATAAATCACCTTTTGAATCATGCATGCATTTCATTTTCGAGAATCAAATCAAACAAGAATTAATCAAAGCCAAAACTCAACTCAAATACACATGTATACACACTCTCACGGTTATACATACATATACAAACACATCCATTTTTATTTTCTTTGAAAACCCATTTGTTTTAGTTTTCAAGTTTATGTGTAAATCCAAGAACAAGAGAAACTTTTTACTATCATCTTCTTCACTAAGAATCAAGAACATTTTTAAGAAAATAATTTTTATACCTTCAAGATTCAAATGGGTTTTGACATGATTTTTGATGTTTGAAAGCTTGTTTCACCAAGAAAGCACCTTTGGATTATCAAAATAGCTTAGAAACACCTTGGATTTAAGTTGATTCTTACATGGACATCAAGATTTTCGAAAATATGGGGTTGTGAAGGAGGTTTTCGGCTGATTTACTAAGGGAGAGAGAGATGAAATTTTTGAAATGAATGTTTGATCTTGATTTGTGAGGTTATGGGGGACATAAGTACATACACATCTCACCACCTCCATCCATGGCCAATAGAAACATGAGAGAGGAGAGAGAGTGTAGTGCATGGCTGCCATTTCATAATTCTTATCCCATATTTCAGCTATATAATCAATTTTATATGTATACATATACATATATATATATATATATATATATATAGTTTTGGCTAAAAATTGGTATTTTACTGGATACCGGGTATTTTATCTAGCGTTTTAATCCCGTTTTAGTGCCTTTTGAATTATTTTTAACACTCTATAAAAATAAACCCGCCAAAATATTACTGAACAATATTTTGTTTGCCTGGACCGGCTACGTTGCCGGTATTTGGCAGTATGCGCGCTGTGCGGTGCGGTACGCGCTTAAAATCGCAAAAATTGGGATTTATGCGTTTTTATTTATTTTTATCATTCTAAAGTAATAAACTCATCAAATTATTACTAAAATGATTATTAGTTGCCTAGACAGGCTGTGTTGACAGTATTTTGTCGGTACACGCGCTGCATCGCGCGGTACGCGCTTAAACTCGAAAAATAGAGTTTCTTAGCGTTTTAATTTATTTTTCCACACGGATATGATTAAAATAATTATTATAATCATAACAGACTATTTTTAGAATTTTAACACTGATCGGGTGGTCACCGACGTTCGTTTCGCATTTTAACCGTTACGCGATAAGTGTTAATTTTACCGTTGCCAACATAATTTTTATCAAAGTTTAATTTTACCAACTCATTAAATTTCACATATAAACATCATAACCAGTCTCATATAGCCCTGTTACCTATTCACAACACGTGTTACAATTGTACGGTACGACCTGAAAAGCCGGGTGTCACAGTATCCCCCTGTTTAGGAAATTTCGTCCCCGAAATTTTACTCTACAGGTTTTGTTTTTGCACTGGGTGGAAACAATAAAAAACAGGTTTAATGAATATAGTCTTATAGTTTCTGCGAGAAACTTTGATTCTTACAAAGAATCTTTGTAGACCTATATTACATGCACTCTCAATTCCTAATCTCACATCTCAATGCTCTCCATCCTTTCCAAGGTTCAACATTTACAAGCACTTAATCAAGAAGATTAAGTCAAAATTCCACCAATTCGGGTTCTACATACGTATATTTACATATACATTACCCCATACCTAAGATAGTCTGAGTTTCACCCGATTGATCCAACTCGAGATGGGCTCTCGAAAGAATCAAATCTCATAAACTCGTCTTCCTTCCTTCCTGCATTCATTTCAGATATCGCCAAATCGCCAAATCAATAAATCGCATACATGACTAGATTGTTGTAATTGCCTGTCCGGTTATTAGCATAACTCTTCTAGCTATACGTACTGCTTCTACGGTGCTTCGATAAACTTCCGTTTATCTTCCAAACAAATCTCTATAAAGAACAAAATTAGTGTATTATCCATTATACACTTTCTCAACTGAACCCAAACAATACATCATGTACACTATTCCATCCTTATGGTTGCTTGAGCCTATAAGCAATTGATCCAACTCAAGACGGGCTCTTGAAAGGACCTAATCATTGTAGCTCAGCTCTTCTTTTCTCTGCTAAACCTAATAGCATCTCTACAAGATAACTCTTTAACAAAACCAAATCTGAAATCTGAAATCGCAATAGTTCCTTCAATTGTCCATGTAATCCTTCTGTTGATCAATTGGTGACTTTTAACCTTCCCTCGATCCAGGCAAATTTTGTCGCTGGTTTCCTAGATAACTCAGGTCTGGTTAATTGTCCTTTGTCACGTCAGCTTGACAAAATGGTGATCAACACTTCCGTCCATACAAGGCTTCAAACCAAGGGTATGTGAGTATCTTAACTTCCTTTGGAATCCATCATACACGCTCCCAACTTTTCTTTCAAAGGTCCGAAAAGTTTCCTACTATCTTGCTGTCCAATCAATTTCCCTTTTCCTTTTGGGGTTATTAGTGTCGAAGGCTGCACTAATTTAGAGAAATTCTTAATAAATCTCCAGTAGCACCTAGCTAGTCATATGGATCATCATACTCCCGACGGGGTCTTTGGCGCTACTCATCATTCACCAACTCCATAGTTAACTTCAAACATTACTCATGATTCTCCTTGGTTCGCACATAGGCAAGTATGTCGTTGATGAGTATTATCACGAATTTATCCGATTAGGGTTCCCATACCCTGTTCATGAGATTCATAATTATAAATGGTGCATTAATTTAGTCAAAAGGCATGACTAATAACTCATAATGGCCATATCACGTTTGAAAAGCAGTCCCCGGAATATCTTCGTCAGCAACCTTCAACTGATGATATCCTGATCGTAGATCGATCTTCGTGTAGCAGCTGGATCCCTATGGCTTGATCTAACAAATCGTCAATCCTCGGTAAAGGGTACCGATTCTTGATAGTCAACTTGTCCAGCTTTCTGAAATCATCACATATCCTGAAGGATCCATCCTTCTTTCTCTGAACAAAACAGACGCGCCTCAAAGCGAAAAGCTTGATCGAATGAAACACTTGTCCAATAGCTCTTGAAACTGAATCGACATTTCTATCATCTCAGACGATGCTTAATCTATATGGAGATTTTGCAAACGGGTGCAGTACCGGGTGCTAGATCGTTCCGAAATTCGATCCGCCTCGCAGGGGGAAATCCAGGTAAGTCTTTATAGGAAAACTTCTGGATAATTGCGAACAATAGGAATCTCTCCGGTATTCCTACGTTCGGCTTTCGTATCCACCACGTTAACTAAGAACGCAGGATAGCCCCTTTTGCAACTACCTGAGCATCCTTGCAAAACTGACAACTCTCAACCATCAACACTCGACACTCGAAACTCGACACTCGACTCGGTCGGTCTCCGTGAACAACTACACTTCCCTACCGTTATCAGGACGAGATATCTTAGCTAACTTCTTCAAGCGATAATCCCTGCTTCGTCCTTGGATAATCAATCCATCTTCGCATCTATGTTAAAGCTTCCCAGCTCCACTGGAAATATACCAACACTAGAACTACGATCACCTCACTAAATACTACAACAACAAGCGACCTCACTAGTTTCCATCCACTTACCAATTGCTAGTTCTATCGGGCACTTTATACTCAGCTTACTTGTAGGTGAACACAAAAAAATGGTTCAAAGTTTTTCGAACAAAACTCAAGTCAGCTTTGGTATTAAAAGTATGAACATAGATTGGTTTTTGATTTGAAATATACCGGTAACAATAACAAGATCGTCTCGTGCTTTCCCAGCGTTTAGCTCGAACGCTCCACCCCTGGCATCCTGACCCTTCATTTTCAGACAATCTCTCTCGACATGTCCTTGCTCAGCATACTCGTAGCATCCCTCGAGTGTACCTCCTTCCGATGTACTCTTAGCATAGCACTCGCGAGTCATGTGTCTAGTCCGACCACATCTGGCGCACTTTCTTCGCTCATCCTCGTGAGTCTTCTCCTCAAAACGACTCCTGCCATCCCTGGCATGATCCTTTCACAAACCACTAGAGTTAACCACATACGCTTTCCTCAAACTGCTTTTCCCGTCACGCTTCTCATCGGTTTCCTTCCTCTAATTCTCAGACTTTCGCTTTCACGAATCCCCAAATCTAGGCTCGGAATGCGAAATTATTTGAATGGTCGACCCGCTGTGATGACCCGACATCACGCATACCATTGCCACGTCATTGCATAGGGTACCAGTAAATGATCTTGGGTTACAACCCTGGATTGTTTTATGTGTACATCTATGTACTGATCTCAAAGTTAATGAAAATCAGGAATACACTCCGATTATATCATAACACAGGAACTACTAAAACTTTCCGATCATTATATCACTTGAAGGGTTTCCGATCTGTGTCACACCAAAACCATGCCCATGAGTATCACGTCCACGTTCCTGGCCATTATTTTGGTTAACAATGCGCTGTTCCATGGCAGTATTAACGTGTTGGGCTATGAGTTGTGCCAACTCTTTCGAGGTAATAGGTAGTCCAGAACCCTGCCTCACTTTTGGCGGCATTTCGTCATTTTTATTATTTACAACAATAATAATCACATAATACGATAACCAAAAATAATTCAATCATTAAATGGTAGTGGACCAAACATTGCGCATGTATAATATCCCATATTAATGAGAACAATTCTTAAACCAAAAGAAACCCATTTGATATTTATACCAGAAATTTACAAAGCTTGTTTTTAGTACTAAGACTAATCAAAATTCGGCGTGTCTACATCAACACCCGTAATAAGTCTATATGAAATTTCCTCCTAAATATTTGAAAATTTGGCGTGCAAGCCATAAATAGGGTTCATCAAATGAGACATACAAAATAAACAACAGAAACAACAGAAACAACCAACAACTAACGCTTCAATCCCTGGAAGTCTAGCATATTCCTCACAAGATCTTCTAGCTCATCATAACAGTCCATCTGTCCCTCTAAGTCCTTCATCGTCTCCATGCCTCCGCGTAACGTGGCAAACTGACAATCACAGTGAGAGCGATTGACCTAAACCCCTATCTGCCTCTTCAAAGCGGATGCTGTCTCAGCTCTCGAAGTCGAATGCGATCTTCTCTAACGGGTCGAGTCCTCTTCCTACGGCGAATGTAGACTAAAAGAGGTGTAGCAAAACACGTGACTCGAGTAGCAAAATAAACGATTCCATGACGACGGACGAAAGAATCTAAAGTGTAGGCTCGACAGTATCAGTGAGCGAAACTACTAATGGCTCCATAGGCCGAGACGTGACATATCGTAACCGTACAAAGTAAGTGTGTGATTAGTATGAATAGTAACACATAAGGCCCAAATAAACAGAAAATCACGTATGCACATAAACACATAAGGGTTTTCATACATGATAAAATTTTCCATGTTTATTTAAAAATCTTGGCTTCGAGAATTTTGGACTTTAAATCTCAAAATTCTTCGGTTGAAGTCTAGTGTTTTCTCCTGAAAACATCTAGTTCGCTAATAACCATTAGCTCTGATACCAACTTCTGTCACACCCCAAAAACGTCGCAGCGGAATATATAACGTAGTGGAGACGGAAGTTGGTGCCCATTTATATCTTGTCGATCGATGCATTTAATTGTTGGACATTTTAGTATGTTTTAAATGTAAGTTGTTTAAACATTACGTTGACGTGACCGTGTCGTCCCGATCAGTAAAAAACCCAATTAAACCTAGGTAGCTAGGGTAAGTCGGGTATCGTATCCACGAAGAACATGTGGTCAGTATCGCATGACCCGTTCGATTAGTTAGACTATTTACAAATAATGTACAAAATGATTATGAAGATTGCTATTTTTATTTATTTGTTTGGTTTTTAAAATAAATCGGAATGAACCGACAAATTGATGTTATCGAAATCAATTGAATATTAACTAAAATTGTAAACTAAACTAAAAAGTTGAAACAAGAAATTAGAATACGGATCACACCCGGTTCGATAATTGCAAGACCTAGGGTTCCTACATGTTTTAATTCAACTCAATTGCATAACGATTAACGGATTTAGTGTATCGTGACTTAGGTGCCAATAACTATCAACGTCCCGAAGAATGGACAAGAATGCACTTTGTAATCAACACAAGTAAATCCTAACCACGACAACGCATAATTACACATAACCATTTCGCAAAGTCATAACTTTATCATCGTTCGACAATTCATGAATACGAAACAAATGCAAACAATTGTCTATGGTTTCCAAAATCAACACAAATTGTCACAAAGTCGAATCAAACTACAAATACATAAACCCTAGAAAATCTTACAACAATCTACACCGGGGTGAATCCGACGAGACTAGCCGCTCATAATGTGTGACAAATCTTCAAAAGCTTGATATGGTCGATGATGTTGAGTGATGAAGTTGAGAGCCGGCTGCCTCCTCTCAATCGATGATGATAATATTCCAATTCAAAGTGTGTTGTCGGCCCAATAACAATCCTCCAATCGGCCCAAATATGATGTTGTTTAATGTTGTGATGTTTTTAAAACAAAGCCCAATCTCACGTGCCTTTCAATCAAGCCTACAATGATGATAATGTATGATGATGTCGCTGCCACTATTCTTGTGCCTCCCATACTCACGTGTTCCCCGACTCCTTCGAATGGAATTGTGTTGTTGACTTTTTGTTTTGTGTTAACATATTGGGCCCCATGCGTGTGATGATAGATGATGATGGTGTTTTCTTAATAGATAAAACCCTTCCATTAAACCCTCTGGCTGCCGTCAAAGATAATCATGATGTTATTTTCTTTTCTTTTGTGCCCACTGTTCATGTGTATACCCTTGTCAACATGTACTAAGTTTTTTTTTCTTTATTAATTAATTGCCTTGCACATTCATGCTATATTTTGACTCGTAATGGCTCCCGAATAATACAATGTGTCTCGACTATTATCCTTGGTGGTTCCGCTTCATCACCAAACACTCCAACTTTACCGGTTTAAGTCGATTAACCTGTAAAACCACACACTTGCGTAGTTATCATATTCGCAATATATAACCGCATAAAACTCACCAAAACCACAATATTTAAACACTTTAATACCCAGGTTTCACACTCTCCATCATACGTTTTAAGACACAACACAACCATGACATAGTTAAGTTATTTATGATCCTCATGGATCTTATTACATTCGTCACAGAAGTTTTAAAAGTTAGTCCAACATTATTAAGTAACAAAACATGCATTAACAACCACAAGATACGCCATAATTCCCGAAGCCGAACTCAAGTACCTGTAGAACACGTTAAAAATCAAGTGTCAACACAAAGGAAGGTGAGTTCACATATTCACTTACAAACAATTTTATTCCAAGGAAAACTTTCTGATTAGGTGTTTATATGAAAACATCCATATAAATTTTAGAAAGTCCATTTTACTTCCTTAATAAAATCCATGGGCCTTCCGCCGGTTCATCAATCCGACAATTGTAATATATTGCCCAAGTTTTGTATATTAAATTATTGCGTCAACTTTCAGACTCGTATGTTAGCTAGACGATACGAACTATATATTAACCATGCAGGGATAATCAAAGCTTGACAATAAACAGAATTTAAATTCGTCGTTTGACTTGACACGGTGCAACCGGTCACGACGAGGGTTGTCAACCCGATAGATCTACCAACAATTCATCGCGTGCAATACTTAACTGATAAAACGACATCATGGGCGCAGGGTTCTCTCTTTGAGAACAATATGATGTCTGCCTCACGTACAATATATATATATATATCCTACTAATATGAAAATTTAATACACGACGTTGTACGAATTCCCCTTACTCTCCATCGTATGAGACCCAGTCAAGAATTCGTCCCCAACTGTACGGTCATGTTTCACTTAAGAAATACCGTACTTACAATATTCATTCATAAAAAACGTTTTACTTCGAAACGTATGACTTATCAAATTTCACATATTTTCAGCGAAAATATATGTTTTATATTAAAAGGTATGTTTTATTTCGAAAACATTATTAAACCCTTTTAATGACGTGTTCTACCCCCCAAAATATATACAAAGCAGTAAAAAGAGGGGTTTAGTGACACTCACCTTTGGGTGCGTATTTTAAATAGCGCAATCCCAGAGATTGATTTCTACACGTCCTATTATATATATATATATATATAGGAACGATTTTAAATCAGTACATATAACACAAAAATCCTAAGTTTCTCCGTTTCTTAGAATTATCACATAACTTTGAGATTTTCTCGAAAAGTTATCATTTTTTATTATGTTGGCACATTAATATATATATGAGTCCATATATATATATATATATATATATATTTTTATGATTTTTGTGACTTGAACGATTTTATTGGTGACTATTATTGTGTAAATCCGTTAACTCTCCCGTTTATACGCAATATATCTACGATTTGCGCGTCGTAATATATATACATAAACGTTCACATAATTTAACACCGAAACACGCGAAATCTTGTTAACTTATCTATTTTGTCATTTTTAAAGCAAATATACATAAAACATATCATATGTACCAAATTTCATGCTCGACAAACAAGTTACACATTTAACACAATTTTTACCGTTTCTACCGCACAAAACGCACAAATATACATACATAATCCAATTCTTTAAAATCATGTTAAAACTTAACATATTTTCATATCCTCATGTTTAAATCACATAACACATTTTAACATGTAAGGTTTACCCAGAATTTTACCCATACTAGTGTACATAGAAAAATGCGTATTTTAACGATTCAGTAACGTTTTCAGGCGTCGGAAGTCACGTATGACCAACCAAACACCAAATAAACTTAAAATTAGTTAAAATACTTGTTTTTAAACTAAAAACATCAGTTTATTTACTGATCTAAATCAGTTTTATAAAAATCACTCGAAAAGCTGATTTTTGACCGTTTTAACGCATAGTTTTGCGTTAAACGTTACTATAATCATCCAAACTTGAAACGACTTGATATTTAACACAATACATGTTATTTACTGATTAAAATAGTGGTTACAATTAGATTAGTGCAGTTTTTGTGCAAGTCACATAAATCATGCGATTTCACGTATTTTACAACTCCTAATGCACCAAGTACAACATGCAAGACTAGTAAACTTTATGACAAAGTTTTATATCATTAAACACTTCAAAATAATCATACTTTAGTGTTTATAATCTGATCAAATATCATTTTTATCAAATCATGTTCAAATCATCATTTCATGCTTTCATATCATCATGCATGTTCATGTAAATGCATCTAATGCATCCATATAACATCATCATCATTTTATATGAACTAAAATATGTCTAATCATATATTTAAATCATGTTCAAATATTCAAACATTCCATACTTCACATCATCATCATCTACTCATTTATTCATAAAAGTAAGACATATGCTTATATCCTTACACATTTAAGACTTTAATCATCAAAATTTCACATGCATGCATTCCTATACATACACACACGACTCACATACATACACACTTATGATTTCAAAACTTCACTTTATCATGTTCATATTTTAATCATATGAACTTTCATAAATCACCTTTTGAATCATGCATGCATTTCATTTTTGAGAATCAAATCAAACAAGAATTAATCAAAGCTGAAACTCAACTCAAATACACATGTATACACACTCTCACGGTTATACATACATATACAAATACATCCATTTTTATTTTCTTTGAAAACCCATTTGTTTTAGTTTTCAAGTTTATGTGTAAATCCAAGAACAAGAGAAACTTTTTACTATCATCTTCTTCACCAAGAATCAAGAACATTTTTAAGAAAATAACTTTTATACCTTCAAGATTCAAATGGGGTTTGACATGATTTTTGATGTTTGAAAGCTTGTTTCACCAAGAAAGCACCTTTGGATTATCAAAATAGCTTAGAAACAACTTGGATTTAAGTTGATTCTTACATGAACATCAAGATTTTCGAAAATATGGGGTTGTGAAGGAGGTTTTGGCTGATTTACTAAGGGAGAGAGAGATGACAATTTTGAAATGAATGTTTGATCTTGATTTGTGAGGTTATGGGGGACATAAGTACATACACATCACAGCACCTCCATCCATGGCCAATAGAAACATGAGAGAGGAGAGAGAGTGTAGTGCATGGCTGCCATTTCATAATTCTTGTCCCATATTTCAGCTATATAATCGATTTTATATGTATACATATACATATATATGTATACATATATATGTATACATATATATATATATATAGTTTTGGCTAAAAACTGGTATTTTACTGGATACCGGGTATTTTATCTAGCGTTTTAATCCCGTTTTAGTGCCTTTTGAATTATTTTTAACAGCCAAAATATTACTGAACAATATTTTGTTTGCCTGGACTGGCTACGTTGCCGGTATTTGGCAGTATGCGCGCTATGCTGCGCGGTACGCGCTTAAAATCGCAAAAATAGGGATTTATGTGTTTTTATTTATTTTTATCATTCTAAAGTAATAAACTCATCAAATTATTACTAAAATGATTATCAGTTGCCTAGACAGGCTGTGTTGACAGTATTTTGTCGGTACACGCGCTGCATCGCGCGGTATGCGCTTAAACTCGAAAAATAGAGTTTCTTAGCGTTTTAATTTATTTTTCCACACGGATATGATTAAAATAACTATTCTAATCATAACAGACTATTTTTAGGATTTCAACACTGATTGGGTGGTCACCGACGTTCGTTTCGCATTTTAACCGTTACGCGATAAGCGTTAATTTTACCGTTGCCAACATAATTTTTTATCAAAGTTTAATTTTACCAACTCATTAAATTTCACATATAAATATCATAACCAGTCACATATAGCCCTGTTACCTATTCACAACACGTGTTACAATTGTACGGTACGCCTGAAAAGCCGGGTGTCACAATGAAATCTCTCAGATCTGAGTTCTTGAGGGTGATGTCATCATGGTGGTTTGTACAAACTACTATGTGATGTCATTTCCGGCAAGATCTAGCTTGGATCTAAGGTATTTCATGCGTATACACACTAAATCTTGCTGGCCATGCTGTAGGTGTTGCGGGTGCATAAAAGGTTTTCCTGCAAAAGATCATGTAAGCTTTGAAAGTTAGGAAAACCACCCCCTTGAGAAGAGGATGAGCCCACATGGCCCTGAAACTGAGGAGGACGGATCGGTGCGGCGTGAAGAACGAGAGCCTCTTGTGGGTTCCAAACATGCCCCTGAACGGTTTGAAAGCGGACCGTGCCGTTACCCGCATCGTTGATGATTCCCATTGAGCGGCATATAACGAGATCCACTTTGCCCGACCATGGACCCTTACGGAAAGATTTTGGCATTCTTTGAACAAAATTCTTGTAAAGGCGATAGATCCATCCTACAAAGAAGATGGGTGTCGGGGCGGTAGCTAGTTGGTTCAGGTGCATGTTTCGGAGGAGCAAGTATGGAACATCAAGAGGGACACGGGTATGGATGCAGTGTAAGACCGTCAGATCACGTAGGCTAACAACACCGGTACTGTCACGCCGTTGATTTAGGGAGTTGCTAAGGACCCTATGAATGTAGCGGTAGATAGGGTCCCGCAACTAAGAGCTCTTGGTTTGGCTTGGATCATATGGTCCTTCCCCGATTTGAGACCGTGCTGTTTGAACCATCTTGGCGAGATTTCACGGAGACCTCCCGTGTTTTCTTCGTCTCCGACATCCTCTTCGGAAAACAACCCAATTATTGCTCCAAACTGCGCCATAGAGATTGAAAATACTTCCCCAGCTCAGCGGAATTCAACCCCTTGCTCATCAAACGGTTTTGCTTTAGCTTTGAACGCGAACGTGCTATAGAACTCCATGGTATATTCGTGAACCGAATGGAGTCTAGTGCAGAGGGCCGCCCTAAGTGGACCCGTGAGTAGGTTGTTGAAACGATCTAGCTGTCCCACAATTTCCAGGGTCTCGAGGCATACTTGTCTTGGATTTTCCTCGGGCCTTGTCTTGAGAACTTCAAATCGGGCCTGATAGTTCCATTCATTTTGATTGAAGGTTGTGAATTTCCTGGCCATCTGAAAGAAAACACAAAACAATTAGCATGAAACAACAAATTTTCGAAGAAAACTGAAGACAGCAAGCTGAACACGGCCCCGTGGCCACTGGCCACGCCCCGTGTTCGGCTGAGTTTTGCTTGCCATGACCCCGTGCTCAAGTGTCTGTTTCACAAAAATCCCATTTTTCGACCCGGTTTCGAAAACTTAAAAATTTTTGGGTGAGTAGGGGTGGTTTTCCCTGAAAATGAAACCCCAAGTGCCGTTTTTTCCGAAATCAAACCGTTTACCCCTTTAATTTAATCTTTTTCGGTTCAAAAACAAGGGTTTGAGATTTTTGTTCAAAATTGGGCAAATCCACAAACAAATTCAGTTGATTTACTTCCTAAAACACGCAACTATATTAATACTAACAGATCTAAGCAAAAATTTAAGGTTTGATTCGGTTCAAGTTCAAGAACCCTAGATTTTCCCCAAATTTTTTATGTTAAACTACATGCAAATCATTAAACTGACTAACTATGATGATAGAATCATACCTTGACGATGTTGAACGGTGGAAGAACGTGAAAATCTGTAGAGATTCATGGAGGAACCATAGAGTTTTCGGGGAAACGGGTCGTGTTGAAATGAAAATGAGAAGACAAAAGGGGTTTTATCCCCGACAGTAGCCGGCCACGGCCCTGTGTCCAGCGGGCACGGCCCCGTGGGCGGGTAAAACTATTATTATTATTTTTAAGTGTACGTGTGAGTGACCTGTTTCCCAAAACTTGGTTTTAGAAACCTTACCGATTTTTGAAGCTTTTCCGATGTCCATTACCTACAAGATACAATGTTAGTGCACAAACCTTCATTCATTCTTCGGCCGCTTGAAGCGAGATCTCCTCCTCTTCATCCTCAATGAATCCTTGATACAGCTTTAGCCGTTGGCCATTGACTTTGAATGGAATTTCATTTCGAGATTTAATTTCAATTGCACCGTGTGGAAAAATACGGGTGATAGAAAAAGGTCCCGACCACCTAGACTTTAATTTACCGGGAAATAGTCGAAGTCGTGAATTAAACATTAGAACTTGGTCTCCTATCCGAAATTCATTAGGTTTAATGTGTTTATCATGCAAGTTTTTCATTCTTTCCTTATAAATTTCGGAGTTAGAGTATGCGTGATTCCTTAATTCATCTAATTCATTTAATTGACAAAATCGATTTTTACCGGCAGTTTCTATGTCTAAGTTTACATTTTTTATTGCCCAGTAGGCTTTGTGTGCTATTTCTACTGGTAAATGATAACTTTTTCCATAGACAGGCTTATATGGGGTAACACCTATAGTTGTTTTATATGCAGTTCGAAAAGCCCATAAAGCGTCGTCTAATTTATCGGCCCATTCCTTTTTATTTTATCCTATGGTTTTTTCAAGTATTCTCTTTAAACCTCGATTAGTCACTTCGGCTTGTCCATTTGTTTGAGGGTGATATGCTGTTGAGATCCGGTGATAGACCCTATATCTTGTTAAAAAAATTTCAAGTTGATGATTACAAAAATGGGTACCCCTATCACTTATTAATGCTTTTGGAGTTCCAAAACGAGAAAATAATCGTTTCAGGAATCTTACCACAACTCTTCTATCGTTCGTTGGAAAAGCTTTGGCTTCGGACCATTTTGACAAGTAATCTACTACAACAAGTATATATTTGTTTCCTTTTGACGGTGGGAAAGGTCCCATAAAGTCGAGTCCCCACACATCAAAAATTTCACAAACAAGAATGCCATTTTGTGGCATTTCGTTTTTGGAAGAAATATTACCTGATCGTTGGCAAGCATCACATGTCTTGATAAGACTTTGGGTGTCTTTGTAAATGGTTGGCCAATAAAATCCTGAATCAAATACCTTTCATGCGGTACTAGTGGCACCATGATGTCCTCCGTAAGGACCTTCATGACAATGGCGGAGAATTCTTCTTGCTTCACCACCATGTACGCATCGGCGGATAAGTTGGTCGGCATACATTTTGAAAAGATAAGGATCTTCCCAAAATTAATGCTTTACATCGGCAAAGAATTTTTTTTCTTTGATGATGTGACCATCCTTTTGCGACTATTCCACTAGCTAAGTAGTTAGCGTAGTCGACGTACCATGGCTCTTCTCGGTATTCCACCATTTCTAAGGACTCCGTTGGGAATTTTTCATTAATTAGCTCGTCCCTAGTTGCCTCCAAAGCTGGATCTTCCAAGCGGGATAGATGATCCGCAGCGGTGTTTTCTGCTCCTCTTTTATCTTTTATTTCAATGTCGAATTCTTGGAGGAGTAGAATCCATCTGATTAAACGTGGTTTGGCATCCTGTTTCTTAAAGAGATAACAAATGGCTGCATGGTCTGTATAAACTATCGTTTTAGAAAGAACAAGATAAGAACAAAATTTATCAAAAGTAAATACTACAGCTAGTAATTCCTTTTCAGTTGTTGTGTAATTTTCTTGTGCATCGTTAAGTGTTTTACTAGCGTAATATATTGGGTGAAAATGCTTATCTTTTATTTGTCCCAAGACGGCTCCAACTGCAAAATCACTTGCATCGCACATGATTTCAAAAGGTAATTTCCAATCAGGTGCTGTCATGATAGGTGCATTGACTAGCATTTCTTTTAGTGTTAAAAATGCTTGGTTGCAATCCTTGTCAAAGATGAATGGCGCATCTTTTTCAAGTAATTTTGTTAAAGGTCTTGAGATTTTAGAAAAGTGTTTGATAAATCGTCTATAAAATCCGGCATGCCCTAGGAAACTTCTGATGGCTCTAACGGAGGATGGGGGTGGTGATCGAGAAATAGTGTCTATTTTAGCCCGATCAACCTCCATTCCTTCGCTTGAGATTTTATGACCGAGTACTATTCCCTCCGTTACCATGAAATGGCATTTTTTCCAATTAAGGGTGAGGTTAGTTTCCTCACATCGGGATAGCATTCGCTCAAGGTTATCGAGGCATTGGTCATATGAATCTCCAAAGATAGAAAAGTCGTCCATGAAGACTTCCATAGTCTTTTCTATCATATCATGGAAGATGGCCACCATGAAACGTTGAAAAGTTGCGGGGGCATTACATAGACCAAAAGGCATGCGTCGATAAGCAAAAGTTCCATAGGGACATGTGAATGTTGTCTTTTCTTGGTCTTCGGGTGCTATCGGAATTTGAAAGTAACCTGAAAAACCATTTAAGAAAGACCGGATAATCTTTCTAACATTTGATCAATAAAAGGTAAAGGAAAGTGGTCTTTCCTTGTTGCCTCATTTAATCGACGATAATCTATACACACTCTCCATCCTGTGACGGTTCTCGTTGGTATTAATTCATTTTTTTCGTTAGTGACCATCGTCATACCTCTTTTCTTAGGAACTACTTGGACGGGACTTACCCAAGGACTATAGGAAATCGGAAAGATAAGTCCAGCGTCAAGTAATTTGATGACTTCATTTTTAAGCACTTCTTGGACGTTTGGATTTACTCTACGTTGTGGTTGTATTACCGATTTATAGTCATCATTCACTAAAATTTTGTGCGTGCATATGGAAGGGCTTATTCCTTTGATATCTACTAGCTTCCAAGCGATCACGTTTTTGTGTTTTTTTCAAAAGTGTGATTAATTTTTCTTTTTCTACACGAGTTAATTTTGACGAAATAATTACAGGTAACTTACCATCCTTGTCGAGAAAAGCATATTCCAAATCTTTTGAGAGTTCTTTGAGCTTAAGTGGTGGGTTTTTATGAGACTCCTTATTTGGTTGCTCATGTTGGTCAAGAACCAAAAAGGTCTGTTCAATGGCGACCTCTTCTTCAACAAAGTGGTCGATTTCTTCTTTTGTATCGGGTGGTTCATCTTCATCTTCAATTAGGGGGTCATCATTGTCGATTGGATATTTCATTGAACGCTCAAAATCGACACTTCTTTTGAATGCCTCTAATTGAATGGGTAGATTGTTTTATTTCCGATTTTTCAAAGATTCGTGGGTTTTCACAAAAGGTCGTCCTAACACTAGTGGAGCGTCATCAAGGATGACGAAGTCGGTTGGGACTACCATTTGATTTGTTTGGAGTAGCACATCTTCAACTACTCCTATTGATTTTATTGTTTTCCGATTAGATAGAAAAATGGGTATTTGAAGTGGAGAAAAATCACCAATACTTAATTTTTCGAAAATGTTGTTTGGTATTATATTAACACAAAGATCTTTATCAATTGTAATATTACTAATAAAGGAATTTGAAAGAAACATGGAACCGGTGTAATGTTAATTTCAAATGGATCATCTTTTATTAGTGTAGTTTGATCATTTGTTAACTTAATGCTCACCATTTCGTCAATTTTAGTGTTAGTGTTTAACTCTTTTAAAAACTTAGCATGAGTAGCTACTAAACAATGATTTTCAAAAGAAGGTGTTAAGAGATTAATTTCTTTACTCTTCTTGAATTTTAACGTTACCGGACTCACCTTTTTCGTTGTTTAGTTCATGTGTCGGTTTTTCACTTACTTGTGCTTCCATTTTTACCTCTTCAACTATCACTTCTTTAGTACATGTTACTTCTTCCCTAGCGCGGGATTCCTCTTCCCTTGCGCGGGCTTCTTTTATATACCGCTCGATAATTTTAAGGTGTTCTATTATCTTTTCGGCTACGGGTGAGATAGTTGGTGGTTCGTCAAAGCGATCGGAATAAATATCCCCACTGCTTGAGTTCGGAAGTTCGATCCTTGTAAGTATATGATGGATAAGGGTCGTAACTTGGTTCTTCATAATACTCATATGAGGTGGGTTGTTCACGCCATGGTTCCTCATAGTAAGTATATGAAGGTGATGGCTCATACCTTGGTTCCTCAAAGTATGAGTATGAAGGCTCATACCTTGGTTCATCAAGATATGAGTATGAGGGAGAAGGTTCATACCTTGGTTCTTCATAGTATGTGTATGGAGTGGTTGGCTCGTACCTGGGCTCCTCATAGTATGTGTATGAAGGGGATGGTTCGAAGAGGTCACAATATTGTACCGAATGAGGATTACCACAAATGGTACAATACTCTTCTTCATAATCATACTCCTCATAGTGGTAATTGTAACCTCCTGAGTATTGATCCATAAGAATCACTCAGCAGACCACAATAGAGTCTCAGGACCAGAAAACAAAAATAAAAATGGAAGCAGAGGCTGAGCACGGCTCCGTGTTGAATGAGCACGACCCCGTGGTCAGGTTCTGTATCTGGGCGTTTTTAAAAATGTGACTGGTTTTGTGCAGCACGGGGGGGGGGGGGGTGTTCAGTGAGCACGACCCCGTGTTCAGACTCTGTATCTGGGAGTTTGTTAATTTTTATGCAGCACGGGGGCGTGTTCAGACTACTGTAATGCAAAAACTACCTAAAAATGTAAAAATGTGCGCACAATTTTAAAAAGGTTTTGAAAAACTATTAGGTCTTCGATTTTAAGCTTTCTTAAAATCCTTGTGTCCCCGGCAACGGCGCCAAAAACTTGGTGTGTGTAAGGTGTAATATGTTTTTATTAATATTTTAAGCCCATTTTACACATTAGTCAAGTTTTAAATTTATAAAACACGATATTCTACTAACACTAAACACACACATGGGCAAGTGCACCCATCGTGAGCGTAGTATAGCGTTGGTAAGATACCGAGGTCATCCAAGGACACAAGAGCTTTTAGTACCGGTTTATCCTCAACGTCTAATCAAACTAAAATTTTTGGAAAAGGTTTTAAGCATGAAAAATAAAAACTAAAATGCTGAAATAAAAATAAAAATAAAAACAGATGGACAAGATGAATCACTTGGATCCGACTCGCCTTTAATGTATCCTTTGATGATTTCCGCACTTTTGCACTTTTTAAGAGATTATCTTAGTTATAGTAGTAGGACCCTCTTTTGAAGATGACGTTACCCTCAACCCAGTGGTTTGAGTTAGCAAGGATACAATCCCAAAGGGTCAGAATATTGGAAGATAATTAATTAAGTTATTAATGCGAAAAGTGGTATGCTTCTCTTTTGAAGGTGACGTTACCCTCGGCTAAGTGGTTTGAGTCAGTAGGGATACAATCCCAAGTAGCCGGTTTAATGTGTTAATAGTAGTTTACATATGAGGGGATCAATGTAACATCCGCCAAAAAAAACGGATCTTTAAAAAAAAAACCCCGACTTATTTTTTTGTAAACCGGATTCCAAACGTATAAATAAATAAAAATATACGAATTTTTATTTCCCAAATTTTTTTATTCAAAACCTTACATATAACAGTAATATTATAAACTAGAATTTTAGTAAATACATATTTAGTGATTTAACAAATAGTCGGCATTAGGCTACTGGGTATGGCACAGTCCTCAGCCCCGGCGACGCCACGTCCCCATCGTCCCTCCACGCCGCCCCCCTCCGTCCCGTCCTCTTCGTCCTTTCTTCGCCGTTCGCGACGGAGCAAACAGGTGGGCCCCCTTTCTTTCTTCTCGACGACGCCCGGCACACCCCATCCCGCCCCCCCCCCCCCCCCCCCCCCCCCCCCCCCCGTCTTCATCCCGTCACCATACCCAACAGCCTTATTAAGAAATTTATGTTTATATGAAATGTAAATTTCTTTGTCATCATTAGGAAGTAAATTCCTGAACGTTTTTATTATTTGTAGTGAATGAGATTTAATTAGTTTGATTACTACTAAATTGAGTTTAAAGGAGATGGTCATTTATTTATTCATGAGTTACAACTTTTAACTCCCAACTATAAAATCTACATGAAACGTACAAAATAGAAGTAGTTGCATCATTTCATGATCACTCCTCTTGTTTCGAATTCTGAAACTTTGACATACCAAACCAAGATATCAAAAACGCCTTATATAGGCTATATAACCTGTTAGACACACGAACCACCTCCATAGTTTTCATTTCTCTTACAAAACGACACTTTGCGCATTCATCGGAGATTCGGGACTCACCGAGAACACGAGTACGTGCCGGAGACCCGAAGACCATGTTTCGGTACATTCGCCGGAGTTTTACGACGGAACTCGAAGAAGTCACCCGAAGCCGCCGACAAAACTCACTCGTTCTTTTCAGGGCCGGCCCTGAGAATTCATGTACCCTGTTCGAGCTCGAAAAATGCGCCCTTAGGCCTTAACGAAATTGGGTATTGGGCACACTAAAGGTCTAAACCTAATGCCAAAGGGGTTAATAAATAATCTAAACCATAAGAAAAGTTTTGTAAGGGGGCTTATGTTGGTGTTTGTGTGGATGTACCCTATTAAAAAAATATTTTACATATACATAGCGGGATTTTTTCATAAAAAACGTGCCCCTCGAAATATCGGGCCCTGACCGGTGGTCCTCCCCGCCCACCCCCAAGGCCGGCCATGGTTCTTTTCGTTCGGTATATTTCTTTGCTTACAGTTTCTCTTGATCTTGTTTATAAACGTGTTCGGTTCGGGTAACATGACGAAGAAGACATAGTTCAAACACTTTGTGCGTTTAATAAAACTTGGATAAAATTATTTATTTATTTATTTTTTTGTCATACTAATTCATTTCAAATACTCTAATCATTTTAAATGTACGTATTATAGATGATTTACATGAGTCGAAATCAAAATCCCCATGATTTCTAGTCATATTAATTACATTTCGACATCCTGACTAAAGTTCACCCTTTTAATTTTTTGATTTGTAATTGATTTCTCTTATGGTGTTACTAGGTATATTATTCTTTAAATTTCTAGTTTTGTTATTAACTACTATTGTAGACATGCTTATAATCTTTTATGGTATTATTAGATAATGGAACATGAAAGGATTTTACAAAATATAAGAAATCATGGTTGATGTAGAAAAGAAAATTATGTTCAGTTGGTGGGTTTCCTTTCTGTTTCGTCTGGGCCCATTAAGGGAAGAATAAGACAACGAAAACAATATTAAAATAAATTAAAAACCCAACAACTTTCAAATAGGAGATGTAGTCCAGCTGGTATGCGTGTTGATTGATATGTGTTGGGTTCCGGGTTCAAGTCCGTCCCGCTGCACGGGCTTTTTATTTATTAAAGTTCATGTTTATTTTAAAACCCATAAACCTTTATTTTAATAACTAGGTTAGAACCCCGTGTATTACACGGGTTGAATAAATGTAATTTTATATACTAAATTAAAACAATTATTTTTTAAAAATCTCGTTTATTACACGGGTTCAACAAATGTAATTTATATATTAAATAATAAAAAAATATATCTCTAAGAAACTCATGTATTGTACTGAATAAATGTAATTTTATATACCAAATAATAAAAACCCGTGTATTGTACGGGTTGAATAAATCTAATTATATATACTAAATAATAAAAAAAAGTTATATCTTTAAAAACACTGTGTATTACACGGGTTAAATAAATGTAATTTTGTAACCTTGTATATTACACATGTTGGATAAATGTAATTTTATAAACTAAATAATAAAAAAATTATATCTGTATAAACCCCGTGTATTATATGGGTTGAATAAATCTAATTATATATACTAAATCATCATCATCATCATCATCAGTAAATCCCACAAATAGTAAAGCTAAGGTAGGGTCTGAGGAGAGTAAGATGCAGAGGCTGCTTTCAGTAAGACCCCCGACTCGATAGTAGTTTTGCATCAAACTTTGGACATAAGACACATAACACTCAGCAATCAGGACAAATACCGATTAGTGCATGTTTCCTTTTGTCTTTCTGCTATCAACGCCACCACATGATGATGATGCATGATTAACCGTCCGCCGATTTTAACGTTATTTTCACAAATTTAGTGAAATAACGTTAAAATTAGTGGAATTTCACTTTTGTCCTCTTAGCGTCCACACATATATACATTATTAAAAGTTAGATTAGATTATATATGAAATTAAGCGTATAACAAAAAGTCTTTATGAATTTCACGTAGAAATAATTGGAATCCTTTATTAAAAGTAAGTTAGATTATATATGGGCTTATACGTGTGAGTAATTGTGATTATTGAATGGTTGAATTTTGAGGGTTTTGAAATGTGAATTTGATTATGATAGATTATATTTTAGTTTTAAAACTTCTAGAATGATTGAATCAAATAAAAGGATTATGATTGTATTTTTTTTTTAAATTTAATTTGTACTTATCTTTTCTGTTCAAATGGGACAGAAGTAAAATTATTGGGTTTCACATTTGTAATTAGTTATTTTTTATTAAGATGCTATCGTTCTATTTGCTCATGTTCAAAATGATATGTATATATAAAATTTAATTACATGCCCCTTGACGTCTTTTTGTTTTACAAAATAGTTAATTATAACTACATGGTTGTTTGTGTAATGAATAAAACTTAAAAACTAACTTCTGTTAAAAATAATTAACAGAAGTTCATTGAGAACCAACATGTTGATATGTAGGATTATTATATACCAATTACGTAGGTATGATTATTATTTACTAATGGGGTAAATGTTGGTTTATTAAAAACAAATTTTCCAAAAACATATGGTACGTGACAAAATAGCTGCCTTCCTAGATATGGGGAGTGCTAAGCCTAACCATATATTAATCAATTAGGATGAGTGATACGATAAAGACTCATGCGACATTTTTAAAAGCCAAGTGCAATGAATCTATGAATTAAAGCCTTTATATTAAATAAAAAATAATTATAAGTACAAAGTTGTAACAAACCGTTATCGATATTTTTTTTTTCATAAAATAAGAGATAAGGGTAAACTAAATAAAAAAGTGTCAATTTGGTAAATAATAATATTAAGTATAAAAATGTATGAAATTACAAATGTAGACATCTTTAATGAATGACAAGTGTCCCAAATCAGGTTTCTTTTATTATATAGTATAGATTTCTCTTTCTTTAATTATTTTATAATCCTTTCCTATTATAATTAAGATTTTACATTTTAATCCCTTTTCTTAATAAAACCATTAAATTTAATGTTAACCTAAAGAATTAACAAATTATTCTTTTATAACATTGTTAATTAACGAGATAAATTAAAATATTTAATTATTAATTTATAAACCATAAATACTAGGATTAATATCTAATTTGTAGAAATAAACTAAGTCGTTTGTGTTGAATTTTAATATCTAGGATAATCTTTCCCACTAGTTCGGCTTCTCAAATCTTTACTTGTGCGTTATTCCAAGAAATCTCCATACGTAACCAATGTGAGTATACATGATCCCATTTTCATTTTAAACACTTTTGGGTGCAACTTTTATTCGTAATCAAATTCACAAACACGTTAAACTTTATTTATTCACACTCTATCCAAATTACACATGAAATGTTTGATGCTTGTTATACATGTGATGTTAATGTAAACACTTCATGACTATATGCTCATTAACTTGTTCGCAAGCCTACCTTAACAATTATGGTACTATGCATATGCTATAGGTTGTAACGCCCCACCCGCTATTTTTTTGGGTATTGTTAAGTTAAACATATTAACCTCCCGTTATTCTTTGGGATAGGCAAAATTAATTGCATTGTATTCTTGGGTTTGAGTATATAGAGTAACATCGTTTCGGCATAACTGTTAACTTGTATCATTTTATTCATGTTGGATATGAGCACATTAAACTATTTTATTATATTATGCTATGTATCAAACTTGTATACTCGCCAACTTTTTGTTGATGTTATTTTAATACATGTTGCAGGTTGATAGACAAGATGATGAAGAAGCAAGTTAGGGTGGACTAGAAACTCACCTAGAAAATAAACTATGTTTGAAATTTGAATTATGTTTTGATCATGTTTGAATAATGTATGACATTTTAGCATTTATGAAATTGAATTTAAATTATATTGTCACAATAGTGTTATGATGTTTTTGAGCGATTTGTTCGTCTCATCCCGATGTTTCCGCCATCGGTTGGGGTGTGACAATCAAGCCATTCGCACCCCCGCCATCCAATACCTATGGGTATTAAAGGAGGTCCTAATAAGCTTGACCCAGGTCCTTGCAGGATCTATATACTGAACAAGGCAAGAACTTTACTAAACCATTCCCTTAACCCCCGACCAGGTAGCCAACATATCTCTATATAGACCGTAGAGATATGAATGGTGAAAATCTTTTACTTTATATAGACAGTAAAGTAATGCTAAGACACCATGGATAAATGATAAAGAAGTTTCACCTTCAACATAAGAAACTAGTTATTAAAGTCATTAATAGAAAACCAAATAAAAAGTGCGAAAAGATTAAAATTCAAAAGTAATACATTAAATGCTTGTCTTCACCAAGTGATGTAAGAGACTTAGCCAAACATGGCCTTTGATTGACAAGAACTCTTACGATCAATCTTGGATCCCGAGACTACTACACACACTCTAAGGTGGATGATGGATGATGGTGGTGGATGTGGGTGTTGTAGTGGTGGTGGAGTGGTGGCAAAGTGGGAGAAAGGTGGTTTGCCAAGGGATGCCTTTGAAGTGAGCCAAGCACCCCTATTTATAGCCTGAACAGAAGCCCGGCCACGGCCCCGTGTCCGCTGGACATGCCCCCCGTGGCCATCTCCTTTCTCTTCCTTCATTAATTGCAATTGTCTTCATTAGGCTCCACACGGCCCCGTGTTCGCTGGGCACGGCCCCGTGTGCAGAAGCGTATCTGTACTATCAAGATTTGCGAGATTCTTCAAATCTTAGCGTTGACCACGCCCCGTGCTGAGCTGGGCACGCCCCCGTGGTGGGCATAGAAGCTTCCACAACTTTGTCCATTTTTGCAGATATCTGACCACGCCCCCGTGTCCAGTGGGCACGGGCCTGTAACGCCCTGCGTTCTAAACTTTTAGCTTTTGTCAAATTTAGTCCTTATACTATGCGAGACTTGACAGTTATGATACTTTGTGAATCTTGATACTTTGAAACTTGAATCTTGGTGATCCTTGATACTTGATTTTTGAGACTAGATTCTTGATACTTGATTCTTAATACTAGACTCTTGATACTTGATTCTTGAGACTTGATTCTTGATACTTAATTTTGGACACTTGATACTTGATGCTTGACTCTTGCTGCTTGACTCTTGATACTTGATTTTTGACTCTTGAGACTCGTGAAACTTGAGACTTGGTTAAACGAGAGACTAGAGACTTGACACTTACGTAAGCTTAGAAACTTGGAAACTTTTGTGTTAATTGAATAATCTTGATATGTAATAATACTACACAATAATACGCAACGCAACGCTTAATCTATCTCGCAAAATGATCCAAAGACGGAAAAGTTGCTAAATAGATTGGACTGTCCGAATGGGCATCCGATCGGATGACCATCCGATCGGAGGGCCACTTGATCGAAC
Source organism: Helianthus tuberosus (assembly GCA_030545235.1). NCBI lineage: Eukaryota > Viridiplantae > Streptophyta > Magnoliopsida > Asterales > Asteraceae > Helianthus > Helianthus tuberosus. The sequence continues at coordinate 100,652,976 of CM060412.1, read as the reverse complement.
AGCCATCCGATCCGGCTCCTTACACCGCCTTTCTCCACTCTGACACTATAAATAGGACCTGTCACATCATTCTTCACTGATGCGAAGTCCCCTCCGATCCAGGTGCACGCACTACACTTTTCTCCCATTTTCTGGCGATTCTTGTAAGTTTTCGACTTAAATCTTGTACAACTTCAATCTATACACAATTCCTCACATGATTCTTCATCAAAATCACACTTTTCACCATGAAATCTCTAAGATTCGAGCTCTTGAAGGTGACATCATCATGGCGGTTGTACAACCGACTATGTGATGTCATTTCCGTCAAGTGTTAGCTCAGATCTAAGGGATTTCTATGTGTTTTATCTTGAATCTTTACTAAATCTACACATTTTCAGCTAAACTCATGTTTTCTTCAAACTTTCTTGAACTTTTACTAAAATTAGTGGAACCTGGACCCGAAACAGGCTTAGGAATTATTCCTTAGTCTGGAGAAGGCTCGATAATGGTATTCCCACCGGAGAAGATGACCGGATTACGGGTCAGACATGAAACTTAGTCAAGAACAGTCGCCCGATCGAACGGGGTGATTCCCATCCGATCCGACGAGCTGAACTTTGGTGAGTTTCCTGTTGTCTTGATACGTTACCACGTCACCGTCGTTGAACTCAGACTTAGAAATTTCACGACGTTTCAAAGAGAAAAAACACCGAGGACGGACGATCGCCCGATCGAATGACCATCCGACCAGGTGGACTATCTTAGTAAACTTCAAACACTTAAACTATTTTAATCAAGACTTCAAACTTTGAAACTTACACTTGAAGAGTCATTCGACCGAACTGTCATCAGATCGGATGACCGTCCGATCGAACTACTTAGACTCATACTACAATGAAAACTTCAAAAGCTTGACATTTTTGAAACTCACTCACTGATCGAATGACCATTTGATCGAATGGTCATCCATCCGGATGGCCATCCGTCCGGATGGCCATCCGATCAGGACACTGTTTTGACACTTTGCATGATCCGTTATTCTGTCCGACGCTTATCTGTTAATCTATAATCAGGCTAATCTCAGATCTCCCTTTAATCCAAGTAGTAGGTGTCGATACTTAGCACCCGCTGTGAGTATACTTGATCCCTTTTCGTTTTAAACTTTTGGGATGCAACATGTATTCTATGAAACTTGAAACTATTTGAATCTAACTCTATCCTCTGTAAATGTGAAACTTGATACTTTTGGATTCTTGAATTTTAATTCTTTATGCTACGTGAACGTTTAATCCTTGTGTGTAGTTCCGCCTTAACAATAGTAGCGCTATAGGAGAATGCACCTCCCCATTATTCTCGGGGGTATTGTTAGGAGGATTCTATTTGCTTTCCTTGAGACTTGGGAAAGTGGTAAATGCATTGGGATACTTGGGCTATCACTTAGACTACGTAAACTAGCATGGCTGAAACTATTTTATATATTTACATGATGGATATGAGTCTTTTTAAACCATTATTCTATATACTCAAACTTGTATACTCGCCAGTACATTATTGTATTAACTTTATTTTAATACATGTTGCAGGCTGATAGAATGCTGGAATCAAGGAAAACAAGCTAGGATTGATGCTTAGAAACTCGCATAGTTTAATCTAGAAACTTGAAACAATGTTTGGTTATTATCTTTGATACTTCTGCTATGTGGTTGATGCTTTTAGACAATGTCATCGTGAAATTTATTTAATCAGTATTGAAATATCTAGTGTTATGGAAACTCTTGAGCAATCTGAACGCTTAGTGCCGCGACCCGATGTTTCCGCCATCGGTTGGGGTGTAACAGATTGGTATCAGAGCCATAATTATAGGGAATTAGGAAAAGTAGGAATACTTGCCCTAGTCTATAGTTCTAGGAATCTTGACTCTTGTCTGTTGTTTAAGACTTATGCATTCTACCGCATCTGCTTCCTAGCAGCACATTTTCCTGTTAAACTTACATGCCTTTCCTAAGGCTGACACAATATACACTTGGATGCTTTGAAAACACTATTAACTAGTGTTGGTATTTTGCACGAGATTTATCCTCAAGTCAGGAGTGACATCCGAACCTTGATGGGAGATTTCCATACTATATTCTAGTAGGTCTTATCTTTTGATAAGTACCGACGCTATCAGGGTACGAAGTTGTCAAGTTAGAAGTGAAACTCAGACCTTGATAACTAGTCCCACTCTTTGGTTTTTATGTCTCACCAAAGTCTCTAAATTCCCAATCAATTAGGAACGTGAAATGACCAAAAGGACGAATATCCTAGGCCTAACATCGATGACGTATTTGTCTAAGTAAGTCAAGACACGTTGCCTCAATTCGAGAGGGGTTCGAATCGCTTTGGTTAGTCAACGTTCCTCTACCCGGAACAATCCTATATTTTATGAGCTTGTCTTTTGTGTTATCTCGATTTTTATATGTGGTCTTAAACTTGATTCTTTGTTCATTTCGAGACTTTTTACACGAATTGCACGTATGCCCGCAATCTAAAACACTAATCATAATCTCTCAGGATCAAACTGAATTTATGATGCTTTACTCATATTGGCATACTACGTGGAATCTTGATTAAACTATGCGAAACATGATTGAACGTGACGCTATGTGAAACTATTTGTTTAATCTATGAACTGTTATGGTAATAAAACACTAAACGTAACATGGCACCGAAAGACGAGACAGAAGTAACATGGACAAAACATGGTGGATACGCCGCTGGTACTTCCTATATATAAGTGTTTCCGACATGTTACCAACTTTCGTACCACGTGCCATGCGAAATCTAGTGTTTTGCAGACCGGTGATGAGAATGCTGAACTCTAAGCTATGAGAAACTACTTGTGTAACCTATGTGTAATCTATGTGTACTCTAGTGCGTATGTGTTGTTTTGAGTGACAAAATACGAAACGTAGCCTAGCGCCGAAGACGAGGCAGACATGGCATGTCCAAAACATGGTGGATACGCCGCTGGTACTTCCTATATATAAGTGTTTCTGGCATGTTACCAAACCTTCGTACCACGCGCTAAGTGAAGTTCGTAGTTTTGCAGACTCGTGGTGAAGTTGTTAAAAATTACTTGGTTGATCTATGTGAAAGTCTTGTGAGAGTGATGGAATCTAATGTTATGGTTGGCAAAGCATGACACCGACGACGAGACGGACGTGGAATGATCGAAACATGGTGGATACGCCGCTGGTACTTCCTATATATAAGTGCTTCTATTATGTTGCCGAACTTTAGTAACACGTGCCATGTGGAAATTCATTGTTTTGTGGACTGTGGAGAGAATGTTGAACGCTAATCTATGTGAAACTATTTGGTTAATCTACGTGTATGTGATAATGATGGAGTGTATTGTATGTTTAGCAAAATGCGACACGTAACATGACACCCAATACGAGGCGGAAGTGATGTGCCCGAAATATGGTGGATACGCCGCTGGTACTTCCTATATATAAGTGTTTCTGACATGTTGTCGAACCTTCGTACAACGTGCCATGCGAAAGTCGTGGGTTTGTGGATGTTGAATCTATTAGAATCTACACGAGACTTGTTGAAACTTGAGTCTTTTGCTACCGTGTGTGAATCTATATACTGTGAGGCTTTGTGACCTAGACTTATACGATCCTTTTGTTGGATCTTTAGATGTCTTCCCGTAAGCTATCCGACTCTCTCAAGAGATCCAGGGAGAAGTCCCAGAAAAAGATGATGTCCTTCATGGCCGACCAGATCGCTTGCGTCGTGCCAAAGATCGTCTCTGAGATCCAAGGATCAAGCACTCCGCCATCCTCTGTGGAATCTAAGGGCGAGAAGCTAAAGCCTACAAAGTTCAGCTATAAACACTTCGTCGTCTCTTGCAACCCTAAGCCTTTCAAGGGCAGTGATGGGGTGACTGCTATGCTGGAATGGTTTGACAGCATCGAGGTTACCTTCACTAACAACGAGTGCCCAGAGCATTTAAAGACTAGGAGTGCAACGGGAATGTTTCAAGGCAGAGCTCTGGAGTGGTGGTCGAATGAGAGAAACACCCACTCTAATGAAGAAGCCTATGCTCTTCCATGGTCCGAGTTGCGAGAATTGATGATGCTCGAATTCTGCCCTCCCCATGAACAGTTGAAGCTTGAGGAAGAGTTTTGGCATCTCAAGTAGATTGGTGATAACAATCTGGCTTATACTACCCGTTTCAAGCAGCTCAGCTTAATCGTTCCTCACTTGGTTTCTACTCCCAAGCGCATGATAACCAAGTACATCAATGGGTTACCTCCTGCAATGCGTGATTCGATCGAAGCAGCTCAACTGGAGACTATTGAAGAAGTTTATCGTCTAGCCACAAGCTTAAACAACAACCGCATCCGTGACAAACAGTTTGCTGCTCCTGCTCCCTTTAAGTCAGCAAACCAGGTTACTCAACAGCCAAGTGGCAGCAAGAACAAGAAGAGAAAGTCTTAGAGTTCAGGGTGTAATGAAATTGTCCCTGCTGCAAACCCTGCTACTAAGCCTGCTCCTGCTGCTGCTGTTACAAACCCTAATGCTCCTGAAATCAAAAAGCAGTACACTGGGCCTCATCCCAAGTGTGCGACTTGCAACTTCCATCATCCTGCTACTTCTGCTTGTCGTTTGTGTACCAACTACAATCTCTATGGTCACACGACTCCCTACTGCCGTCAAATCAATCTGGCCCTGCCAGCTCAGCAAGCCCCAGTTCAGGCAGCTCTACCAACTCTCCCAGCTCCTCTGCAGAATCCTAGGCCAGTCAATGTTGTCCGTGCATGCTACAAGTGTGGAGATACTACTCATCTTTGTAATCACTGTCCTCAGCTAAACCAGGAGCAACAGCCAGCCGCTCGTGGATGAGCGTTCAACCTTAATGCTAACTAGGCTCGTAACGACAATGACGTTGTTAATGGTACGTTTCTCGTCAATAACCTTTACGCTTCGATACTATTTGATACTGGTGCCAACGAAAGCTTTGTGTCCGTAGAATTTGAATCTTTGTTAAATTGTGCACGCTCTAAGTTACCTAAATCGTTTTCGGTGGAGATTACCGATGGTAAATCTATTCTAGTTGATTCTATTCTCAGTGGTTGTTCCTTGACTCTTAACGACCACGTATTTACTATTGATCTAATACCCATGCAATTGGGTAGTTTTGATGTCATAATCGGCATGGATTGGTTACGTAAGAATCATGCCGAGATTGCTTGTCACGAGAAGTTTGTTCGTCTACCTCTCCCGTCTGGCGATATTTTACACGTCTATGGAGACCGACCTTCTAGAGGACTGAAGCTGATGTCATGCACTCAAGCGAACAGATGCTTACGTAAATGGAACTTTTCCTTCTTGGCCCACGTGGTGGAACAAAAGGCCAAGGGAAAGGACATAAGCGATGTTCCAGTAGTGTGTGATTTCCCTGACGTCTTTCCTGAAGATCTTCCTGGTCTTCCTCCTCCTAGATCTGTTGACTTTCGTATTGACCTCATACCTGGTGCGACTCCTGTCGCCAAGGCTCCTTACCGACTTGCACCTTTCGAGATGCAAGAACTATCTAGTCAACTACAAGAACTGCTTGTCATGGGATTCATACGTCCAAGTACCTCTCCATGGGGTGCTCCTGTGCTATTTGTCAAGAAGAAGGATGGTTCGTTTCGTATGTGTATCGACTACCGTGAACTTAACAAGCTTACCATTAAGAATCGTTATCCTCTCCCGCGTATCGATGATTTATTTGACCAATTACAAGGCGCGTCATGCTTCTCGAAAATCGACCTTCGAACTGGTTATCATCAGCTCTGTGTTCTCGAAGACGATATACCCAAAACTGCATTTCGTACTCGTTATGGACACTACAAGTTCGTGGTCATGCCTTTTGGCTTAACCAACGCACCCGCTGTGTTCATGGATCTTATGAATCGTGTTTGTAAACCCTATTTGGATCATTTTGTGATAGTCTTTATCGATGACATTCTTATTTATTCGAAAACTAAAGCTGATCATGAACGTCATTTACACTTGATGCTTGAACTTTTACGTGGTGAACGCTTATACGCTAAATTCTCTAAGTGAGAGTTTTGGATTGATGAAGTACAATTCCTAGGACACGTTGTTAGTAAGCAGGGTATTCATGTTGACCCTTCCAAAATCGAAGCTGTAAAGAACTAGTGTACGCCTAAATCTGCATCTGAGATTCGTTCCTTCCTAGGATTGGCGGGTTATTACCGTCGATTCATCTCGGACTTTTCTAAGATCACCGTTCCTCTTACTTCTTTGACTCAGAAAGAGAAACCTTTTGCTTGGGGTCCCGAGCAAGAGGAATCTTTTCAGATTCTTAAGACTCTTCTTTGTAATGCTCCTGTTCTTACTCTTCCTGATGGGAATGATGACTTCGTGGTATATTGTGATGCCTCGAACCGTGGCCTGGGCTGTGTGCTCATGCAGCGGGACAAGGTTATCGCTTATGCCTCCCATCAACTAAAAACACATGAGAAAAACTATACTACTCACGATCTGGAGCTTGGCCCCGTTGTGTTTGCGTTAAAGATATGGCGACACTACCTATATGGAACTAAGTGTGTGGTTTTCACTGACCATAAGAGCCTTCAACATATCTTTAACCAAAAGGAACTGAACATGCGACATAGACGTTGGGTGGAATTGCTTAACGACTACGACTACGAGATTCGCTATCATCCTGGAAAGGCGAATGTCGTGGCCGGTGCTCTTAGTCGTAAGACTCATGTTAATACTATCCGTTGTTTTCATATCTCTAGTGATCTTCATACTTGTATTCGTGAAGCTCAGTATTCGTCAGCTAATGAAGGAAGTCTATTTATTGAAGTACGAGGTCCTACAGTGGATCAACTCGAAACTAAGTCGGATGGTCTTCAATATTACCTAAATCGCATCTGGGTGCCAAATCACGATAATCTCCGTGAGCTCATTATGAACGAGGCTCACAAATCCCGATACTCTATTCATCCAGGTGCGGATAAGATGCACCATGATTTGCGTACGACTTATTGGTGGCCTGGCATGAAGAAGGACATTGCTGCTTACGTCTCTAAGTGCCTTACTTGCACGAAGGTAATGGCTAAACATCAACATCCTTCGGGTCTTCTTGAACAACCTGAAATCCCTGTTTGGAAATGGGATAGCATTGCTATGGACTTTATAACCAAACTACCCCGTACACCCGCTGGTCATGATAGTATTTGGATAATCATTGACCGTTTGACCAAATCCGCCCACTTTCTTCCTATTTGCGAAGATTATGATGTGGAGAAACTTGCTAGAATCTATACCGATGAGATTATATGCTGCCATGGCATACCTCTTGACATAATCTCTGACCGTGATGGTCGTTTTACTTCACGTCTTTGGCAAACCTTTCAGTCCGCTATGGGTTCCCATTTGAATCTTAGTACGACCTTTCATCCTCAAACGGATGGATAGACCGAACGTACTATTTAGACCCTAGAGGATATGCTCCGTTCTTGTGTCATCGACTTTGGTGGTAACTGGGATGTACATTTACCATTGGTTGAGTTCTAGTACAACAACATCTATCATTCCAGTATTCAGATGGCTCCTTTCGAAGCTTTGTATGGTCGCAAGTGCCGATCTCCTCTCAGCTGGCATGAGGTTGGTGACAAGCAACATACTGGCCTTGAAATCATTCAAGAGACAACATATAAGATTCTTCAGATCCGTGATAACTTGATCAAGGCTAGTAGCAGACAAAAGAGCTATGCTGATAAAAGGCGCAAGCCTTTGGAATTTGATGTTGGTGATCGGGTTCTTCTCAAGGTATCTCCCTGGAAGGGAGTAGTTCGTTGGTAAGAAGGGAAAGCTCGCTCCTCGCTATGTGGGTCCTTTCACGATACTCGAAAGGATTGGCAAGGTGGCGTACCGACTCGACCTGCCACAGGAACTAAACAACGTACATCCGCTGTTCCACGTATCTAACCTTCGTAAATGTCTAGCCGACGAGGAACTGCAGGTTCCCCTCGAAGACTTGCAAGTAAATGAGACTTTACACTTTGTGGAGAAACCAGTCAAAATCATGGATCAGGGCGTCAAGCGATTGAGGCGCAACAAAATTTCCATAGTCAAGGTTAGATGGGAAGGAAAGTGTGGCGCCGAATTCACTTGGGAACTCGAGAGTGAAATGAAGACCAAGTATCCGCAGCTCTTCGAGCAGTCTTCCTCTTAGATTTCGGGGACGAAATCTACTGAAGGAGGGGAGACTGTAACGCCTTGCGTCCCTGAACTTTTAGCTTTTATCAATTTTAGTCCTTATACTATGCGAGACTTGACTCTTATGATACTTTGTGAATCTTGATACTTTGAAACTTGAATCTTGGTGATCCTTGATACTTGATTTTTGAGACATGATTCTTGATACTTGATTCTTAATACTAGACTCTTGATACTTGATTCTTGAGACTTGATTCTTGATACTTAATTCTGGACACTTGATACTTGACTCTTGACTCTTGAGACTCGTGAAACTTGAGACTTGGTTAAACGAGAGACTAGAGACTTAACACTTATGTAAGCTTGGAAAATTGGAAACTTTTGTGTTAATTGAATAATCTTGATATGTAATAATACTACACAATAATACGCAACGCAACGCTTAATCTATCTCGAAAAACGAACCAAAGACGGAAAAGTTGCTAAACGGATTGGACTGTCCGAATAGGCATCCGATCGGATGACCATCCGATCGGAGGGCCATTCGACCGAACAGCCATCCGATCCAGCTCCTTACACCGCCTTTCTCCACTCTGACACTATAAATAGGACCTGTCACATCATTCTTCACTGATGCGACAGTCCCCTCCAGTCCAGGCGCATGCATGATGTGTGTGAAGTGTTATATATATTAGGTGTATATTTTAAGCCCCTTTAACACTTTTTTAGTCAAGTTTTAAATTTATAAAACACGATATTTTACTAACACTAAACACACATATAGGCAAGTGCACCCATCGTGAGCGTAGTATAGTGTTGGCAAGATACCGAGGTCATCCAAGGACACAAGAGCTTTTAGTACCGGTTTATCCTCAACGTCTAATCAAATCAAAAAAGTTTAGAAAAATGTTTTAAACTAAGAAAAATTAAAACTAACTAAAAATGCTGAAAATAAAATAAAAAGAAAAACAGATAGACAAGATGAATCACTTGGTTCCGACTCGTATCTAGTGTAACCTTTGATTATTTCCGCACTTTTGCACTTTTTAAGAGATTATCTTAGTTATTGTAGTAGGCCCCTCTTTTGAAGGTAACGTTACCCTCACCCCAGTAGTTTAAGTCAGCAAGGATACAATCCTAAAAGGGTGGATTATTGAAAGATAATTAATTAAGTTATTAATGCAAATTATGGTAGGCCCCTCTTTTGGAGGTGACGTTACCCTCGACTAAGTAGTCTGAGTCAGCAGGGATACTGTCCTAAATAGCCGGGTTATAGTATTAATAGTAGTTAACTTATGAGGGGATCAAAGAGTTTGGACCCCCGCCATCCAATACCGTTAAGTATTGAAGGAGGTCCTACTAAATTTGACCCAGGTCCATTGCAGGACCTCTAAACGCTGAACAATGGCAAGACTTTTACCAAACCGTTCCCTTAACCCCCGACCAGGTAGCCAACATACCTCCATATAGACCGTGGAGATATGAATGGTGAAAATCTTTTATTTTATATAGACAGTAAAATAATGCCAAGACACCACGGACAAACGATAAGGAAAGATCACCTTCAACATAAGAAACTAGTTATTAAAGTCATTAATACAAAACCAAATAAAAAGTGCGAAAAGATTAAAAATAAAAAGTATTACTGTTAGTGCACTATGTCTATTGACTTCGTCTTGTATCATGTAATAGGATTATCAGTGCATAAGATAATTTAGCTTGAACGTGGTGATTTACCTTGAAAGTGTCACATGTCATTTCAAGGGAAATCATGATTTAGCTTGAAAGTAGCATGTGTCATTTCAAGCTAAATCAACACCACTATATATACCATTCAAGCTAAATCATGATTTAGCTTGAAGAAGACTTTTGCACATTTGTGTTTTGGAGAGCTCTAGTTCTAGAGAGAGAAACTAGAGAGAGAAAGTCTCTAAGTGATTCAAGTGATTGTACAGTTTCAGATCTTATATAGAATCACGTTTATATTACATCTTGTGTGTTTCGGTCTCGATAGTTCACGGATTCCGCACGTAGAACTTTCGTTACGCAATCGTATCGAAGTCAAACCGGTCCTAACAAGTGGTATCAGAGCAGGAGCTCGATTGCGTTGATCAAACAACAAGATTCGTATCAGATTACAGTGTTTTCAGATCTGAATCGCATCATTTCTTCTTCATCTACTCATTCTTTCACAATTTGATCGGTTTTTCGTCAAATTGAACGGGATTCTACGGTCCGAATTGGATGATTTTCTAGTATGTTGTGCGAAAATAGTTGATAAACAATCCTACCAAGTTTCAGATTCAAATTCGTTGTCGTTTAGGAGAATTTCAAGTTTTTCTGTCCGATTTCGTAACATACAGCAAGATTTCGCTTGAACATGATGATTTGGACTTGATTTCGCTTGAAATAGTACCTAAAATCAGATTTCGCTTCAAAGCATTAGTTTGGGATTTCGCTTGAACAGTATAAGTGCTGATTTCGCTTCAAAACTGATTACTTGGGATTTCGCTTGAACATAATAGTACTGATTTCGCTTCAAGTAGTTAACAGTTGATTTCGCTTCAAGAGACCTATAGTTGATTTCGCTTCAAGAGGCAAACAGTTGATTTCGCTTCAACTGTTCAACAAGTGATTTTGATTAAAATTTCCTATTTCGCTTGAAAAGTGAAATTTCGTGTCGAGATTATTTCACGTCAACTGTGTATCAGTCTGTTTCAGGATATTATTGTGTATACTGATTGTGTTTGTTTGTTTGCAGGTGATTCGAGGTGATTTACACGGCACAAATACCAAGAATTCAAAATGTTTGATGAACTGGAAAACACTAAATTTGAAAGAATAAACAATTGGACTTGTTGTTCTTCTTTTGAGAAAAAGGAGGTTTTAGTTGAAAGATTTGAATATTTCATGTGTCAAAAGGATGAAACATTGGATGAGTTGGAAATACGGTTTAAAATTTTAATGGACAGTTTGAGAAACAAGGATATTAGAATATCAAATGATGAACAGATATCGAAATTGGCAAATGCATTACCTGCTAAATGGGATAAATTTTTGGTTGAGCTAAAAAGGGAAGATTTTTTTCAAGAACTTTATCCAAAACAGTTCTTTAATGAAGTTAATGGAGAGTTTCGTAAGGAATATAAGAAAAAGAAGGAAATTTTGACCGAAATGGAAAAGAATTTACAAAAATTGGAATTGGATGTTATTACTGAAATTGATAATAGAATTCGTATGTGTCTTGCAACAAAGAGTATTCTGAAATATGATATTAAAAGGAAATGTTATATTGATGAAAGTATGAATCCTTTTGATTTCGTTAAACTCTTTTGTGCAGGAACATATAAGATGGAAACAAAGGATATTCCAAAGAACGAAGAATCTTTGATGCTTGGATCTTCAAGTTCAGAATCAGTGTGCTCTAAATGTGACAACTTTAAGGCTGAAAATGACAAACTTTTGAAGGATGCAGAAAGTTTGACATCAGAAGTCGAGAAGTTGAGAGATGAGAAGCAAGCTGATGATAAGCAGATTCTTATTTTGAAAGAAAATTGTGAGAAGTTGAAAACTGAAAATGACAAACTGTTGGGTAATTTGAACAGTTTGACATCAGAAAACAAGAATTTGAAAGCAAATGAAACAAAATTTCAAGAACAGATAAAATTTTTGGAAAATGAAAAATCTGTTCTTGAAAACATGAAGAATGAAAATGAAAAATCAATCAAGTCTCATCTTGAAAGAATATCTCAGCTTGAAAATGAAGCTGAGAATTCAAGGAACAAAATTGATGAACTTGAAAACAAATTGAAAGGTTTTGTGACTTCATTAGACAGTTTGAATTTTCCCTGTCCAAAACCGATCAATTCTGTTCCAATAAGTGACAATGTCACAAACTTTGACAATGTCAAAGTTGAGGATTGTGATGAAGGAACTGATGATGAAAATGAAAAACAAACTAAACAAAAATTATTTTTAGATTTACAAGAAAAATTTCAAAATACTGTTTTGCAATCTACTGAAACAGGTGAATGCTCAAAGCAAAAACGTGTTAAGAAGAAGGCAGAACAGAAACAAAAAGATAAAATTTTGAAAAATTCTAAAAATGAAAATAAAAGCTCATCAGTACAGTCATCCAATCATTATCAAAAATCACAAAAATTTGTAAATGAAAACTCACAAAATGTTGGTAATAAGTGGTGCAGGTGTGACCACAGTGCTCAAAAGACAAATCCAACATTGAGGAGGAGAAATGACTATAACCAAGCCAAACAATGTTATGATCTGAAGGTTTGGACTGACCAAAGTGGATGGTACGATAACAGAGTGTGCTACACCTGTGGTGTTAGAGGACACATTGCTGTTAACTGCCAGAATTGGAATTTTGAAACACGAAGATGCTATAATTGCCATATCAGAGATCATATTGCCAGAGATTGCCCAAAGAGATCGATGGGGAGATCGAGGGTTGAATCTCAGAGAATGATAAAGAAACCAGTCATTGTCAAGCCCAAAGAACAGAAGGTTCTAGAAAAGAAAGTAAAGCTTTCACAGGGGCAGAGAGACAGACTGAGGAAGAAAAGGAAGAAGGCGAGAGAGTATCTTGAGAAAATTTTGTCTTCGGGTTCACCGGTTGGTTCGAATAAAAGTTCTGATGAATCGATTCACTCGACAGCAAAGTCAAGCAAATCGAATTCTTCAGATACAAATCTGAGGACAAAAGAGAAAAAGGAAAAGAAGAAAATGGTCGGCGATGAATCTGATGTTTCAAAGTCAGACAAGCCACCATCAGGCGATGAATTTGGATCATCTAAGTCAGATAAGCCAAGATTGGGCAATGAATCTGATTCCACAAAATCAGAGGAGCCACAAGTTGAGGTAAAAAAGGAAGAGACTGTTCTTTTGATGAATGATGAAAAATTTCCTCCATTACAATCCACAAACACAAAATCAAAAGGTGTTGATGCTGGAAAAATGTTTAATAGCAATGTTAAACATATTTTTAGTAAGATGGTTGATGGTAAGGAAAAAGGAGTGAAAGAGTTTTATGAAGAAAAGAGAAAAGCTCAAAATACACCCAAGGACAGTCAGGCTTGGGTGAAACTTTTCAAATAGAAAAATCTGACTTGCCGGAGCTTCCAGGTTGGTAAGTGTGAAGCAGGTATCGGCATCATTCTTGAGAAATTCACAGGATGGTAACTGTGATATTTCGTGTCACAAGTGGTTAATCAAGGACATTAAATTGTACTTGATTTTCTACAAGAGATTGTAGTATTTGTTCTTATATTGTTAAAATTTTTCAAAATGGTTAAAAGAGAACAAGGTGATGAGATGACCCTGAACTCACAAGTGATGGGTAAACAAACTAATTTTTCCAGAAAAACCATTCTGATTAAAACAAACTTAAGTGTTTTGAGATCATTATGGGAAAATAGTTTGTTGTAAGGGGTGATTGAATATGCCGAAACCCTCACGGCTGAACAAACATGATTACTTTCATCAGATTGAAAAACGGTTTTCAAACTGTTAAGATCAATGGGTCGTAAATCATGGGGGTACTTTACGTTAGTTTTTCTGCAAATCAGTACACTTGAAGCAGAAAATGGATGGCGAGACAAAGCTATCAGTGTTGGTTGTCAAATTTTCTTTATATGATTTTGCATTTTAGGGGGAGTAATATAGTTAGAAAATACAAAAACATTTGAAAATTTGAAAAAGTCAAAAACATGATAAAATTCAAAAATTGAGTTTTTTTGCGTAAAAAGAGGAAATGATAGTACATCAGTAGACAGTTACAGTATGCTAAAGAATTGGAAAGTTTAAAATGTGTTAAACGATCTCACCGTGGATGTGTCGGTAGGTTTTTATACACTTAGTAAACTTTTTTGGGATATAAACCTAAATTCAAACTTGCTTATTTCGTGGGGAACACTACTTGGATATATAGGTAACCCCTGAAATCTCGTTTGAAAGGTCTCATAATCTGATATACTAGGTCTTTATACTCAATGATGTCTGGGGTATTATTCCGGGACTTCTGCTGAACGGTAGTTCTGACCTAGTCCTCGAATAATACTTTCTGCAATGCTTGAAACATAGCATTAAACCCTCAGCATGCCGATGAAACAATAAAATTGATAGTCGCTGCTGTTGTAAGCAAAAAGATCCTCTAAAGGGGACATTCCGAAAAGTCGAAGCTGATATCTCTCTGCGTATACGGAAGTATCGACCTGAGATCCCTCGGCCCTCGCATACCTAATTTATGTACAGATATCATTGTAGTATACTCACCTGTAAGACTGATTATTGGGATTCTGGATACGGGAGTATATTCAAGAGGTGGGACACATGAATAGGTTTAAGTTCTTAAAATACCTAATTCGTATCCTGAATCAGTTGAAATTTGTGTAAAAATTTAAGTGGATCAGTATATCGACAATCTAAGTGAATTGTTTAATGCATAATGTGATTTTAAGCTCAACGGTACGTGTGATTTGTCAAAAACTGATATGATCCTCTAACGCATACTCAAAACAAAAATATTGTCGGTAAATATGTTTGTACATATTTCGTTACTGCTTTATATTTTCAGAAAATACAAAAAGATGTTGATTTTTGCTTTATTTTCGACAACTGATGTCTGAGAACTGAGTTTTAAAATCTAAGTAAGCTGATTGTGTTTCTGAAAATAAAACAAGTTCATTAATTTGAAACTTGAAGTTTTTAAATCAAAAATTCAAAAACGGTTTGTGATATCTCCAAGGTCATTAGTTTGGACTTGGATGATTAACTGTGAGGGAGTTGGATTCTTTAACATTGCTAAATCTATGAAGTTTGTTGATAGGGGGAGTGGATTAGAGAATTTGATTGATTGAAAATTCAAAATGCTGTTACTCATAAATGTTTGAGAAATTGCAGATGATAGTCCAGACTACGATCCTGAGAGCAGAGTCTAAGGGGGAGTCTGAAGACAATTTTGAAACAAAAGAAAAGCTTGTAGATGGAAAGCTAGGTGTCGATCCCAAAGTACGGAAGCTTGACGAAAGGGGGAGCCTGAAGCTGATAGAAGAAGAAAAAGATTATTAGATGCTTACAATGTTACAACTTAAATGAGTAAGGATGCAGAATGATCAAGACTGAAGAAGGTGTCATAACAAAGAATAGTCACTGAAGACTTCGTCAATATCCAAGGGGGAGTCTGTTAGTGCACTATGTCTATTGACTTCGTCTTGTATCATGTAATAGGATTATCAGTGCATAAGATAATTTAGCTTGAACGTGGTGATTTACCTTGAAAGTGTCACATGTCATTTCAAGGGAAATCATGATTTAGCTTGAAAGTAGCATGTGTCATTTCAAGCTAAATCAACACCACTATATATACCATTCAAGCTAAATCATGATTTAGCTTGAAGAAGACTTTTGCACATTTGTGTTTTGGAGAGCTCTAGTTCTAGAGAGAGAAACTAGAGAGAGAAAGTCTCTAAGTGATTCAAGTGATTGTACAGTTTCAGATCTTATATAGAATCACGTTTATATTACATCTTGTGTGTTTCGGTCTCGATAGTTCACGGATTCCGCACGTAGAACTTTCGTTACGCAATCGTATCGAAGTCAAACCGGTCCTAACAATTACACTAGACACTTTGTCTTCACCAAGTGATGTAAGAGACTTAGGCAACCATGGCCTTGATTGTCAAGAACTCTTACTATCAATCTTGGATCCCGAGATGAATCACACACTCTACGATGGACAATGGATGATAGTGGTGGATGATGGTGTTATGGTGGTGGTGGGTGGTGGGTGAAGTGTGAGAGAGGTGGTGTGCCAAGGGATGGTTTGAGCTTGAGCCAAGCACTCCTATTTATAGGCTGAACAGAAGCTCGGGCACGGCCCCGTGTCCAGTGGGCACGGCCCCGTGTCCACATCCTTCTCTTTCTTCATTTAATGCAGCTTGTCTTATTAGTTGACCACGCCCCCGTGTCCGCTGAGCACGACCCAGTGTGCAGAAGAATCTTTGTACTATGAAGATTTGCTTAGATTGTGCGAATCTTATAGTTGACCACGACCCCGTGTCCGCTGAGCACGGCCCCGTGGTGGGCAATAGAAGCTTCTACCACTTTGTCTTTTCTGCTGACACTTGGGCACGCCCCCGTGCTGGCTGAGCACGGGGCGTGTTCAGTCTCCTGTCTTCTTGTTTTGCTTGGGAAGATGCTGTCGTGGGGTCGGGCATGTCACGTCTTGTTCCTTTTCTTGTATTTATGTTAGATTTTGATGTCTTTTTGCTTCTTTTGTTAATTTGAGCTCATTTAATCCTGAAAATACAAAAGGAAGACAAAAGCACACTTTTTCCAACATTAGTACTAAAAAAGGGTTAGTTTTATGCCACAATTGATGTAATTTATATGTTGCATTTTGCAGACATCAAATACCCCCACACTTGAATCTTTGATTGTCCTCAAGCAAAACTCTTTAATATGTGGCTATTACACTCCCAAATGGAATGGGTAGAGAAGAAGGTTTTTGGGCTTGTCATAGAGTGTCGGGATTTCCAAGATTCTTTATTTAGTTTTATTTTTATTTATTTACAATCCTATTCGTCATGATTTATTTAAAACTTTCCATAAGATAAATTACTTATTAGGGCATAACATGCTTCTTTAAAATTTTATTTATATACAAGTTCACATACCTCACGGGGATCACTCAACACTCGGCCGAAAATGTATTTTTGTGGATCACTCGAGAGCGGCATGGAACTTACTTTTACCATAGGCTTGCCAAGCAATCAATCCTCCTCCTTTTTAACTTATATACCTTTGAAAATATCAAGAGGACTTTGTGGGTGAAGGGTTAGGCTTGGGTTAAAGGTAGGTGGTTGGGTTAGTGGTTAGTAGAAAAAGGGCTAAAAGCGTAACAAGCGTCGGTTTTCGTAAGACTTTTTATTTTTTTATTTATTTTTTTGTAACTTTTATTTTGATGAAGCTATTATTCAAACAAAGTTATTTTTGATGAACTTGTTTGTTTATTTTCTTTTGCTTCATCATCAACACACATTTTTTTTTTGAAAAGTCATACGAAAAACCGAACTTGTTACTAAAACAAAGGGTTAAAAATAAAAAAGGTTTTGGTGGGTAAAAGGGTGCTTGGTTTGGGTTATGAAATGAAAAGGTTTAGGCTCAAAGGGGCTAACTAGGGGTATTT
Source organism: Helianthus tuberosus (assembly GCA_030545235.1). Taxonomy (NCBI): domain Eukaryota; kingdom Viridiplantae; phylum Streptophyta; class Magnoliopsida; order Asterales; family Asteraceae; genus Helianthus; species Helianthus tuberosus. The sequence continues at coordinate 100,635,554 of CM060412.1, read as the reverse complement.
TGGGTAGGTGGTCAAAAAAAGAAAAAATAATGGTGTAGAAATAAAAAGGGTTAGTCCTAATGCCTCCATCATTTACTTACTCGGGTTTAAGTTGGTAAGGACCGGGAATGTATCGTCATGGCAAGTTCTAGAGTCGTAAGAACCAAGCGGCTATTCACACAAGAAATGAAAAATTAGCATTTAGTCTAATGATATGTAATTGTATGCTCAATAAAGGCTCAAAACTCACTTTTGTGGGAATGGGTTTTTATGTGATCAAGTATATATAATCAAATTTTAACTAAGCTTGTCATGCCTTTTAATAATTTTCTTATGTTGGTTCTTTTTATCACGACGCTATCGGTTGTAAATTTGTAAAAATATAACCTTTTTGAGAACTTGAATTTCCCGAGTTAAACCTAGACAAGTAAAAAAATTGAAAATTTTTGAAAAAATTTGGGGTGATTAGCGGTTCCAATAGAGTTTTGTGTAAGGCTTGTATTTAGGACTTGCAAGATTCAAGGTTTTAGCATCCCCCCCACACTTAAATTACACATTGTCCTCAATGTGTCCCAAAAATAAGTTTTTAGGTTGATTGAATGTGTAAAAAGGTGTAAAACGCAAAAATTTTGTGTTACTGGTTACCTGGGCACGACCCCGTGTTGAGTGGACACGACCTCGTGCTCAAGTGCCAGTAACGAAAACTTACAGAAGGTGAACACGGGGGCGTGTTGGTTGAACACGACCCCGTGTCTGTCAAGGTTTGCAGAATTAAAACAAACAGTAGGTTCAGGGGAGTGGGCACGGGGGCGTGTCGTCTGGACACGGCCCCGTGTGGACAATCTGCAAGGATGAAAAACAGGTTTCTTTCTTCGATTTTCCTGTCCCGGCTTTAGTAGTACTAATGCTTAGTACTCTAAGCCTTGTATGTACCTGCTTAATCAATAAACAGCATACCATAGCAAATATCCTAATTTTACCAAATTCAACATCCATGTCAAAGTTAAAAGAAAACTAAATGCAGAAAATAAAAGAAGTTAGGGAAAGTAAATTGTTCAACACTTGGCACGCAGGCCTCAAATTGTTCAAGATGAAAAAGGGTTAACCTGGGGAGTCATCAACCAACCGCTTCTTCCTCCGCTCTTCCCGCCTACTCCATGTCCTCATCATCATCATCATCCCCTCCATGGCCCGCAATGTGGTCCCGAATGTATCCAATATCATCTTGGATATCGGATATATTTCTCTCGATAGCTCCAACCAGGTGGTACGTGTTGCTCGCCATGTTGTAGGTGTTCCTGGTGCACATAAGGTTTTCCTGCAACAAATCATGCAAACTTTGGAAATTAGGAAAACCGCCTCCCGAGGAGGATGATTGGCCCGGATCACCATTGTCACACCCCGACCGCGTAAAACAACAAATCGCGGCGGAAACATCGGGGTGTGTTGCAACAGAATTATCGTTTCATAACCATGGATACAAAAGTGTTTCGTTTTATTTAATATTAAACATTATCATTGTCTTAAAATAGAACAAACAAGTTACATATCGACTAATATTGTTTTATGTCACTAAAGCCTCGTCCAGATCCTACGTGACGCATGCATCCTAGCAAATCATCATCAAGCATCAACTCCTGAAACATATGTGAAAATACAGTCAGCAAAGAAATGCTGGCGAGTACATAGGTTTTATAGGGTTATTGGATTCATGGCTAGTTTAAATATTGCAATACTTTATTAAAAACCTTGTTTCGAAAAGAGTATAATATTGCACTTTATTAACCAACTCAAATCGAGCGGGTTATAGTTTATGAAACCTTGTAGCCATGATTCTTAACCCAAAAACGTTTGTTTTAGTAAAGCAAATTGTAAAACATCTTGTATTAACTCGTTAATAAAAGTCGTATGTTACTTTGAAAACATCGTTGTGTGACATCGTCTCGCTATCGTTTACCCAAATCGTTTAACATCATATCGCCCAAATTGTTTACAAATCGTTTACATCGTCCAAATCGTCCTTGTTTTAATTGTGAATAACTTATATATGGTCGTCTCGCTAATAACATTCAAACCTTTGTGACTCGTCCCTCGTTTCTCGCATTAATAAACCACCATAGGGTAAATTAACAAATATCAGATTCAGTCACTACCCACAACCCCCACACATAACCATGGGTGTAATATGATAACGGGATTTGTCAGATCCTATGGTACCATAACCTAATACTGGTCGGTTTGATCATTGCTAATGAATGTCATTTGTTATGTAACCCAACCAACAAGTTTGTTCACATTATCGAAATCGTTATTAGTTTTGTATAAATCGTCTTAATCGTTTTTGAAACCATCGTTATAACATCGAAAACATTTAGTACATATGAATCACCCCAAAACAATTGAAAGCAGTAAAATAGGGGAACTATGTACTCACTGTAGTGCAAGGTATTGTCAATCAATCGAACTTCAACAAACTCGAGCAAACCAGTGAAATCAAACAGTACCTAGTAATCGAATCACTAATCAAACAATAGACGCCTAAATCGAAGGATCGGACAGAATGAGGTCTTGTAAACCAAATGAGTGTTAGAACTCATGTGATATGGTTTAACAAAGCCTACATCCTAAATCAGAACCTAACCTAAGTGCTTTCGACCCATCTTGACCCATTAAGGTAGCTTATGCTACTTTAACGCGTCGTGCGCGCAAAAGCACACTCGAGACGTCTAACTAGCCCTATGACAAGTGTTATATGCCTAAACATGTTACATAATCAGTTATGTGACAAAAGTTTAGATTACATATGCTTAATTACCAATTATACATGAAAAGGGTATTCTGGTAATTTACCTAAGGCATATAAACAACCTATCATACAACTACTTAACGAAGCGACCATAAGGTATAACCTCGGAAGGTTATTCCCTATATACTATGGTCACCTAATGTATTTGGTCGGATCTTAATGATCGACCAAATGGGTCGGGTTCGAAGGTATAAGCGATTTATCAGATCGCTTACCCTTACGACCCTACACAACGTGGTAATCAGTAGGCATAGTCCCAAGGGACTATAACCATCGTGATTACAATCACGTTGCGAAGTTCAAACGAACTTCGCATTGACCATAAACTGGTCAACGCAGAAAGTCAAACAAAGTTTGACTTTCAGACTTGAAAAGCAATAAAAGAACGAAGGAATACTTACGAAGGGTCCCCGAATGCTAATTTCGATCCAAGTAACTCAGGTATGAAACAATGGTTTCAACTTAGAGTTTCTCAAATCAAAATTCTAGTGGGTTTTGCAATGGATGGCAAGGGGTATTTATAGGATTCGTAGAGCTGTTAAGATCGTTCCTCGTTAACCGTGCTTTGATCTTGGCCATACACCTCAAGATAGTGGTTTTACAAAACCATTTGAGCCCACGGTATTGCCCAAAACCATGTGCGAAACTGAAAACGGACCAGATGCAATGTTTCTGTCCAGATGAGGCGCTCGCATAGCACCACTACCTAGGCATGGGGGTGCTCGCGCTACGCCACTGCCTACCAGTTTCAGCAAAGTTTCAAAAATGGTAGAAATGGTCCCTGCAGCCCGTTTAAGCTATTTTCGATGCGTTTGAACCCCGTTAACCTCATTTCAAGGCTCTAAAATGAAGTTAAAGTATAGGGAACTCAAAAAATGCTCAAAAATATCTCGGATGTCGGTTCGTTTGGTCGTACGATCGAGATGTTCGCTTAATTACGACGGAATGCGCATAAGCGCGAAAAACGATCCAAATGGCGTAACGAATGGATTTTTCTTATGCCAAACACTAAAATAAAATATTTTAGTGCTTACATAAATTTTTGGATGTCCGGATGCATTCAGAACATGAGATATGCGCGAAAGTGCAAACTTGTGCACTTTTTGACACTTTTAGTCCCTGAATGAGCATAAAGTTTATTTTAGCATACCGTACCCCTCAAAGCCTATTTATAAGCCATGTAAAGGATATTTAGGGTATGTTTAACTTATGATCAAGTTCCGGAATGTTCGTTACTGTGAAATCCTCATAGTTTCACAGTTTGACACAATTAGTCCCTATGATCGAATAGACTTGTTTTCAACACACCAAACCATTCAAAACTTATTTCTAAGTTATGTGAAGGTTATTTAAGGTATGTTAAGCCTATTTCACTATTACGGAGTGTTTGTTACATTAAAATGGTTATATTTACGCATCTGTGCGCGTATAACCTTCCAGAAAGCGATTTAAAGCTTGAAATTGGAATCGAATCGAATTGTAAAATCACCAAACATAAACACTCACATAAAGACATCAAAACACATATAATAACACCAAAGCACATTGTTTTATTAATAATCAACATTGTTTTACATCGTACATCGATTACAGAGTACAGTTGTCACAGTCTCCCCTACTTCAGGAAATTTCGTCCCGAAATTTTAACTAGAGGAAGCTTGTGAAAACAAATGCGGATACTTCGTCTTTATCTGGTCCTCACGTTCCCAAGTAAACTCAGGACCACGTTTGGATTCCCAGCGAACTTTGACCAAATGAATCCGTTTGTTCTTCAACTGTTTGTATGTACGTTCCACTATCTCCACAGGTTTCTCGACAAAGTGCATCGTTTCATCTATTTGGATCTCGTCGAGAGGAATGTGAAGATCAGCGTCAATTAAACACTTTCGCAAATTGGACACGTGAAAAGTCGGGTGAACATTTCCAAGCTCTGGAGGTAGCTCTAGTCGATAGGCAACCTTTCCAATTCTTTCAACAATCTTAAATGGTCCAACGTATCGTGGTGCAAGTTTTCCTTTCCTTCCAAATCTCACGACTCCCTTCCAAGGTGAAACCTTGAGTAGGACACGATCTCCGACTTGAAATTCTAAGGGCTTGCGTCGTAAATTCGCATATCTCTTTTGACGTAATCTAGCTGTCACAAGATTATTGCGGATTTTCTTGATCTTGTCTGTTGTTTCCAGAACGAGTTAAGGTCCAGTAAGCTGAGCTTCACCGGTCTCGTTCCAACAGACAGGTGAATGACATTTTCGACCGTAGAGAGCTTCGAATGGTGCCATTTTAATACTAGTATGATAGCTATTGTTGTAAGAGAACTCGATCAGTGGCAGATTAGAATCCCAACTACCACCAAAGTCTATTACACATGCTCTAAGCATATCCTCCAAAGTTTGAATCGTTCTCTCAGATTGGCCATCTGTTTGGGGATGATAAGCAGTGCTTAGATTCAATTGGGTCCCCAAAGCAGATTGCATGGCCTTCCAGAAATGAGATGAAAATCGAGCATCACGATCAGAAATGATATCCAAAGGAACACCATGTCGTGACACAATCTCATCAACATAAATCTTTGCAAGTTTATCAGCAGATAGATCCTCGCGGATCGCAATAAAATGAGCTGACTTCGTTAATCGATCGACAACAACCCAAATAGCATCGTGACCTTTAGATGTACGCGGTAATTTAGTGATGAGATCCATCGTAATGTTCTCCCACTTCCAAACCGGTATTTCTGGCTGTACAAGCAAGCCAGAAGGTCGTTGATGTTCAGCCTTGACTTTGAGACAAGTTAGGCATTTTGATACATACAAGGCAACATCCTTCTTCATACCAGGCCACCAGCACGAAGTACGAAGATCCTTATACATTTTATCAGCACCAGGATGGATAGAATATCGAGACTTATGAGATTCGTCCATTACCAAGGTGCGAAGATCGTCCTGATTCGGAATCCACAAACGATCCATGAAATAGAGCAAACCATCGTCTTTCGCTTCGAGTTTAAGCTCAAGTTGATGTGGTAATTCCGTACCCATCAAATTTTGTGAAACACAAAATTGTTGAGCCTGAAGAACACGAGTTTGAAGATCAGATAGCGTTTGAATAGAATGAAGCTTGACTTGTTCTTTTCGACTAAGCGCATCAGCTACGACATTCGCCTTACCAGGATGGTAGCGAATCTCGCAATCATAGTCGTTCAAGAGTTCAACCCAACGTCGTTGCCTCATATTCAGCTCTTTCTGATTAAGAATATGCTGGAGACTTTTGTGGTCTGTGAAAACCACACACTTCGTTCCATAGAGGTAGTGTCTCCAGATTTTAAGAGCAAAAACCACAGCTCCTAACTCCAGATCATGAGTCGTATAGTTCTTCTCGTGAATTTTCAGCTGTCTAGATGCATATGCAATAACTTTACCTCGTTGCATGAGGACGCAACCAAGGCCTAGTTTAGATGCATCGCAATAGACAACGAAATCATCGCTTCCCTCGGGCAGAGATAGAACATGAGCATTACATAACTTCTGCTTCAGCGTTTGGAACGCTTCTTCTTGCTTGGGTCCCCACTCAAAAGGCTTTTTCTTCTGAGTCAAAGCAGTGAGTGGAACCGCAATCTTTGAGAAATTTGAAATAAATCGCCGATAATAACCAGCAAGACCAAGAAAAGATCGAATCTCTGTAGGCGTCGTCGGTGTATTCCAGTCCTTAATAGCAGCAATCTTGGATGGATCCACATGGATACCCTGCTCATTGACTATGTGACCCAAGAATTGAACTTCTTTAAGCCAGAATTCACACTTGGAGAATTTAGCAAAAAGTTGTTCCTTCTTCAGGAGTTCCAATGTTAAGCAAAGGTGTTGTTCGTGCTCGGATCGAGACTTTGAATAAATCAAGATGTCATCAATGAAAACAATGACGAACTGATCCAAATAAGGCTTGCAGACCCTATTCATTAAGTCCATAAAAACAGCAGGAGCATTAGTCAAACCGAAAGGCATAACTGTGAACTCGTAATGCCCACATCTGGTGCGGAAAGCAGTTTTGGGAATATCTTCTTCGAGAACACGAAGTTGATGATACCCAGAACGCAGATCGATCTTGGAAAAACATGAAGCACCCTGCAGCTGGTCGAAGAGATCATCAATTTGAGGTAGGGGATATCGATTCTTGATGGTGAGCTTATTAAGTTCACGATAATCGATACACATTCGAAAAGATCCATCTTTCTTTTTCACGAAGAGGACAGGAGCTCCCCAAGGTGAAAAGCTCAGTCGGATGAATCCCTTATCAGATAACTCTTGAAGCTGTTTTGATAACTCTTGAATCTCCGACGGTGCAAGACGATAAGGTGCTTTTGCAATCGGGTTGGCATTGGGTACAAGGTCAATATGAAACTCGACTTGACGAACTGGAGGCAAACCAGGCAGTTCATCAGGAAACACCTCTGGATAATCCCGAATAATCGGAATATCCTGAATACTCTTGCTCTTGTCTTTCTCCTCGGTGACATGTGCCAGAAAAGCAACATATCCTTTTCGCAAATAACTTTGGGCCTTTGTACACGACATAAGCTTCAATCCACCAGATGGCTTCTCGCCACGAATCTCTAGAACATCGCCAGAAGACAAAGGAATACGAACAATCTTATCGAAACAAACCACCTCAGCATGGTGTTTGGTTAGCCAATCCATTCCAACGATAATATCGAAACTTCCAAGTTGCATCGGTGTGAGGTCAATAGGAAAAAGATGGTTATCAAGGTTCAACTGACAACCATGAATAACAGAATCGAGAATAAGAGGTTTACCAGTGGCAATTTCAACAGATAAGGGTTTCCTCAGTTTGGTTCTAGGTATCGCAAGCAAAGGCTCAAATGACAATGAAACAAAACTTCTATCGGCACCGGAATAAAAAAGAATAGATGCAGGTCGATTGTTAATAAGAAACGTACCGTTAACCACTTCGTTGTTGAACCTTGCTTCGTTTGCATTCAAATTGTACGCTCGAGCATGAGCGGGGTTCACATTGACGTTTGCATTCGGGTTTGCGTTAGCATTCGCGTTTGCATTCATCAGCCTCGGACAGTTGTTGCGGAAGTGACCATACTCTCCACAATTAAAACATGAACCCGGTGGGAATCTCGCAGCATTCCCTTGACCCTGAGCTGGAACCTGAGCAACCTGATTTTGTCCAAAACGACAAACATTGGCTATATGCCCAAGTCTACCACACGTCGTGCATTGCCTACAAGCTTGTTGTGCAACGTGATGACCGTTGCAACGAGCACAGTGAGGTGCGGTACCATCATATGCTTTCTTTGCAGGTGGCTGAGCCGGTGGGTTCTGCGGGTTCTGAGCAGTCTGGGCTGTAACAGCAAAATTTTGGGCACCCTTTCGCTTCTTCGATTTCTTCGACGTCTCTCCTTCCTTGCCCTTACCCTTTTTCTTGTTTTTCTCAGAATCAGTTGCCTTCTTTTTATCACCCTTGCGGGTGAGTTTACCCTTCCTGACTTGAGTCTCAGTGAGGGTAGCAGACAGCTCGATAGCTTGGCGAAGGGTAGTAGGATTAACACCGGTCAAAATCTCCAGAATATAATCGGGTAGCCCATCAATATACCTCTCGATCGCCTTCTCCGGAGGGGTAACCATGGTGGGACACAATAGACTGAGTTCTTCAAAACGATCCGTGTACGCACGGTGTTCAGCCCCATCTTGCTTTAAGTCGTCAAACTCTCGTTCCAAAACTCGAATTTCGTGACGGGGACAAAACTCCTTCATCATGAGAGCCCGAAGCTCTTCCCATGTTTGTGCCAACGCCACTTCGGCACCCCTATCGCGCTTAATACCATTCCACCAGGTAAGCGCTCGCTTCTCAAACACGCTTGAAGCAAATTCAACCTTACGCGCATTCTGACACTGCACATGTATGAATGTGCTCTCGATACTCTCAAACCACCGTAGGAGCGCAGTTGCTCCTTGCGACCCAGAAAACTTAAGTGGCTTCGCAGAATTGAAATTCTTGAAATTAAAGTGTGCGTTATTGTTGTTGTTGTTGTTATTGCCGTTGTTGTATAACTCGTGGATTTGGGTCACAACGCCAGGGAGTACAACAGCCATTTGCTGAGAGACAAGGGTTGCGATCTCCTCAGCAGTAAAAGTTTGAGCATCGCGTCGAGGAGGCATTGTCTAACAAGGAAACAAGAGAATCGAGTGAGGTTGAAATTTAGGAAAAACAAAAGAGGTATTGACAAAACACATGGAAGGCGATCATTTGTTTGTTACCTCGAACAAACAAACGACACGCATTGACTAATCAAAGTAAATAGGTCAAAATAATGTATAGCGAAGACATGCTCACCTATAAGTGAACACTCATCCCAAGAATTCCCAGGTAAGCACAACTGGTCTCGCGTCTGATGAGATATATACGAAGTGCTTGCCTAGACAGAAAACCCAGAATACAGGCATTCACCCTTCCAGTTTGCACATGTTCACATTATTTAGACCCAAACTTTGACGAGATTTTTGAAAACTTAGAGGGTTCAAAACCTTATAAAAGAGGGTTCAAAACCTAGTAATCAATCATCCTAGAATGGATGATTAATTTTTGAGGCAGATTCGAAATGGAGTTCTCGTTGTGGTCATCACCTAAGGGTAGGTGATAGTTTTGTTTTAAAATCTAAACACAAGATAACTTGTGTTGGGTCCTAGAAGTTATAGTCTAGGTCAAAGAATTACTAATAACCTAATTCCCTATAACCATTGGCTCTGATACCAACTCTTCTGTCACACCCCGACCGCGTAAAACAACAAATCGCGGCGGAAACATCGGGGCGTGTTGCAACAGAATTATCGTTTCATAACCATGGATACAAAAGTGTTTCGTTTTATTTAATATTAAACATTATCATTGTCTTAAAATAGAACAAACAAGTTACATATCAACTAATATTGTTTTATGTCACTAAGGCCTCGTCCAGATCCTACGTGACGCATGCATCCTAGCAAATCATCATCAAGCATCAACTCCTGAAACATATGTGAAAATACAGTCAGCAAAGAAATGCTGGCGAGTACATAGGTTTTATAGGGTTATTGGATTCATGGCTAGTTTAAATGTTGCAATACTTTATTAAAAACCTTGTTTCGAAAAGAGTATAATATTGCACTTTATTAACCAACTCAAATCGAGCGGGTTATAGTTTATGAAACCTTGTAGCCATGATTCTTAACCCAAAAACCTTTGTTTTAGTAAAGCAAATTGTAAAACATCTTGTATTAACTCGTTAATAAAAGTCGTATGTTACTTTGAAAACATCGTTGTGTGACATCGTCTCGCTATCGTTTACCCAAATCGTTTAACATCGTATCGTCCAAATTGTTTACAAATCGTTTACATCATCCAAATCGTCCTCGTTTTAATTGTGAATAACTTATATATGGTCGTCTCGCTAATAACATTCAAACCTTTGTGACTCGTCCCTCGTTTCTCGCATTAATAAACCACCATAGGGTAAATTAACAAATATCAGATTCAGTCGCTACCCACAACCCCCACACATAACCATGGGTGTAATATGATAACGAGATTTGTCAGATCCTATGGTACCATAACCTAATACTGGTCGGCTTGATCATTGCTAATGAATGTCATTTGTTATGTAACCCAACCAACAAGTTTGTTCACATTATCGAAATCGTTATTAGTTTTGTATAAATCGTCTTAATCGTTTTTGAAACCATCGTTATAACATCGAAAACATTTAGTACATATGAATCACCCCAAAACAATTGAAAGCAGTAAAATAGGGGAACTATGTACTCACTGTAGTGCAAGGTATTGTCAATCAATCGAACTTCAACAAACTCGAGCAAACCAGTGAAATCAAACAGTACCTAGTAATCGAATCACTAATCAAACAATAGACGCCTAAATCGGAAGATCGGACAGAATGAGGTCTTGTAAACCAAATGAGTGTTAGAACTCATGTGATATGGTTTAACAAAGCCTACATCCTAAATCAGAACCTAACCTAAGTGCTTTCGACCCATCGTGACCCATTAAGGTAGCTTATGCTACTTTAACGCGGCGTGCGCGCAAAAGCACACTCGAGACGTCTAACTAGCCCTATGACAAGTGTTATATGCCTAAACATGTTACGTAATCAGTTATGTGACAAAAGTTTAGATTACATATGCTTAATTACCAATTATACATGAAAAGGGTATTCTGGTAATTTACCTAAGGCATATAAACTACCTATCATACAACTACTTAACGAAGCGACCATAAGGTATAACCTTGGAAGGTTATTCCCTATATACTATGGTCACCTAATGTATTTGGTCGGATCTTAATGATCGACCAAATGGGTCGGGTTCGAAGGTATAAGCGATTTATCAGATCGCTTACCCTTACGACCCTACACAACGTGGTAATCAGTAGGCATAGTCCCAAGGGACTATAACCATCGTGATTACAATCACGTTGCAAAGTTCAAACGAACTTCGCATTGACCATAAACTGGTCAACGCAGAAAGTCAAACAAAGTTTGACTTTCAGACTTGAAAAGCAATAAAAGAACGAAGGAATACTTACGAAGGGTCCCCGAATGCTAATTTCGATCCAAGTAACTCAGGTATGAAACAATGGTTTCAACTTAGAGTTTCTCAAATCAAAATTCTAGTGGGTTTTGCAATGGATGGCAAGGGGTATTTATAGGATTCGTAGAGCCATTAAGATCGTTTCTCGTTAACCGTGCTTTGATCTTGGCCATACACCTCAAGATAGTGGTTTTACAAAACCATTTGAGCCCACGGTATTGCCCAAAACCATGTGCGAAACTGAAAACGGACCAGATGCAATGTTTCTGTCCAGATGAGGCACTCGCGTAGCGCCACTACCTAGGAATGGGGGTGCTCGCGCTACGCCACTGCCTACCAGTTTCAGCAAAGTTTCAAAAATGGCAGAAATGGTCCCTGCAGCCCGTTTAAGCTATTTTCGATGCGTTTGAACCCCGTTAACCTCATTTCAAGGCTCTAAAATGAAGTTAAAGTATAGGGAACTCAAAACATGCTCAAAAATATCTCGGATGTCGGTTCGTTTGGTCGTACGATCGAGATGTTCGCTTAATTACGACGGAATGCGCATAAGCGCGAAAAACGATCCAAATGGCGTAACGAATGGATTTTTCTTATGCCAAACACTAAAATAAAATATTTTAGTGCTTACATAAATTTTTGGATGTCCGGATGCATTCAGAACGTGAGATATGCGCGAAAGTGCAAACTTGTGCACTTTTTGACACTTTTAGTCCCTGAATGAGCATAAAGTTTATTTTAGCATACCGTACCCCTCAAAGCCTATTTCTAAGCCATGTAAAGGATATTTAGGGTATGTTTAACTTATGATCAAGTTCCGGAATGTTCGTTACTGTGAAATCCTCATAGTTTCACAGTTTGACACAATTAGTCCCTATGATCGAATAGACTTGTTTTCAACACACCAAACCATTCAAAACTTATTTCTAAGTTATGTGAAGGTTATTTAAGGTATGTTAAGCCTATTTCACTATTCCGGAGTGTTTGTTACATTAAACTGGTTATATTTACGCATCTGTGCGCGTATAACCTTCCAGAAAGCGATTTAAAGCTTGAAATTGGAATCAAATCGAATTGTAAAATCACCAAACATAAACACTCACATAAAGACATCAAAACACATATAATAACACCAAAGCACATTGTTTTATTAATAATCAACATTGTTTTACATCGTACATCGATTACAGAGTACAGTTGTCACAACCATGGGGTTGGTATTGGTACTGATGATGTTGCGGAGCTTGGAGGACAAGTGCTTCTTGCGGGTTCCATGCATGACCTTGCATCCTTTGAAAGCTTACCGTCCCGTCTTCCGCCTCATAAATCAGGTTCATTGAGCGGCATATGTGTATATCCACCATACCCGACCATGGGCTCCTCTCAAATGACCTAGGTATGTGGGCGAAGTGCCTGAAGAGACGGTACACCCATCCCCCAAAGAAGATAGGGGTTGGTGCACTTGCAAGGCGGTTATGATGCATGTTTCGAAGCATGAGGAACGGAACATCAAGCGGCCTGCGGGTGTGGATACAGTGGAGGACAACCAAATCTCTTAACCCAACGACGCCACTACTATCATGCCTTTGGCTAAGAGAGTAGCCGAGGAGCCTATGGATGTATCTGTAGAGCGGATCCCTCAGCTTCGTACTCTTAGTGCTGCTCGGATTGTAGTACCCTTCACCAATCTAAGCCCAAATGGCTTGGCGTTTGTTCTCACCTATCTCTCGCATTCCTCCAGTATTTTCCTCGTTTCCTGCATCCTCTTCTGCATACAACCCGACAATCGACCCAAATTGTGCCATAGAGATCGAATACCTCGTTCCGCCACATCAGAATGCTACCCCATCATTGTCGAATGGGTCGCACCTCGAGTTGAATGTGAATGTGCTATAGAATTCCAAAGTGCATTCGTGGACGGAATGGAGTCGAGTTGTTAGAGCGACTCTGAGTGGCCCCGTGACAATGTTGTTAAAACGGTCGATTTGATTCACCATAGTTAACAGTTCCGTGCATGCTTGCCTCGGGTATTCCTCCGGCCTTGTTTGAAGTATCTCGTATCTAGCCCTAGCATCGAGCTCATTGGCGTTAAACCTTGTGAACTTCCTTGCCATCTGAAATAATACACCAAAATTTAGCACGAAACAGAAGTATTTTCGGACAAACTGCAAACAGTGGGCTGACACGACCCCGTGTTCAGCGGACACGGCCCCGTGTCCAGGCGTCTGTTACACAAAATTTCCATTTTTCGCCCCGGTTTCGAAAACTTGGAAATTTTTGGTCCAATAGATGCGGTTTCCCCCGAAAATGAAACCCTAATTTCCGTTTTTCCCAAAATAACCCGTTTACCCATTCAATTTTATCTTTTTCGGTTCAAGAACAAGGGTTTGGGGTTTTTGTGAGAAATTGGGTGAATCTATGAACAATACAAGTGTATTTACTTTCCTTAACACTAATCTAACTAAATTCAAACAGATCTAAATAAAAATTTGAGGTTCGATCCGGATGAACTTCAAGAACCCTAGATTTTTTCCCAAATTTTTGGTGTTTTAACTACATGCAAGTAACTAATCTAACTACTAAAAGTGATAGAATCATACCTTGATGTTGTTAGAGTGATAGGAGACGTCGAAAATCTGTGAAAAATCGTCTGGAACCAGAGCTTTTTCGGGGAAACGGGGCGTGTGGAATGTTGTAACTGTTGTGAAAAAGAGGTTTTATCCCGACTGCAGCGCGGACACGGCCCCGTGTCCAGCGGACATGGCCTCGTGCCGAGCAAAGTTTTGAAATTTTTTTTTAGTGCTCGTGTGAGTGCCCTTGTTTCCCATAAGCTTTGGTTAGAAAACTTACCGCTTTAGATGTCGTCCCAATTGTTCGTAACTTACCAGGTATGATGTTGATGTTTTCATTCTTCCACCGTTTGAAACGAGATCTCTTCCTCTTCATCCTCAATGAATCCTTGATAGAGTTTCAGCCGTTGGCCATTGACTTTGAATGGAGGCCCATTTCGAGATTTAATTTCTACTGCACCGTGTGGGAAAATATGGGTGACGGAAAAAGGTCCTGACCACCTGTCCTTTGGCAAGCATCACAGGTCTTGACAAGACTTTGGGCGTCTTTGTAAATGGTTGGCCAATAAAATCCTGAATCAAATACCTTTCGTGCGGTACTAGCGGCACCATGATGCCCTCCGTATGGACCTTCATGACAATGGCGGAGAATTCTCCGTGCTTCGCTACCATGTACGCATCGTCGGACGAGTTGGTCAGCACACATTTTGAAAAGATATGGATCTTCCCAAAAATAGTGTTTCACATTGGCAAAGATTTTTTTTTTGATGATGTGGCCAACCTTTTGCAACTATACCGCTAGCTAGGTAGTTAGCATAGTCGGTGTACCATGGTTCTTCTTTGTATTCCACCATTTCTAGGGACTCAGTTGGAAATTTTTCGTTAATTTACTCGTCCCTGGTCGCTTCTAAAGCTGGGTCTTCTAAGCGCGAAAGATGATCTGCTGCAGTGTTTTCTGCTCCTCTTTTATCCTTGATTTCGATGTCAAATTCTTGTAGGAGTAGAATCCACCGAATCAAACGTGGTTTTGCATCTTGCTTTTTGAAGAGATATCGAATGGCTGCATGATCTGTATAGACTATAGTTTTAGAAAGAACAAGATAAGAACGAAATTTATCAAAAGCAAATACCACAGCTAGTAATTCTTTTTCAGTTGTTGTGTAATTTTCTTGTGCATCATTAAGTGTTTTACTAGCATAATAAATTGGGTGGAAATGCTTTTCTTTTCTTTGTCCCAAGACAGCTCCAACTGCAAAGTCACTGGCATCACACATTATTTCGAAAGGAAATTTCCAATCAGGCGCTATCATGATAGGTGCATTGACTAACATTTCCTTTAAGGTTAGAAATGCTTGATTACAATCCTTGTCAAAGATGAAAGGGGCATCTTTTTCAAGTAATTTTGTTAGAGGCCTTGAGATTTTTGAAAAGTCTTTGATAAATCGTCTATAAAATCCGGCATGCCCTAGAAAACTTCTGATAGCTCTTACGGAGGATGGAGGTGGTAATCTAGAAATGGTATATATTTTAGCTCGATCCACCTCCATTCCTTCGCTTGAGATCTTGTGACCGAGTACTATTCCCTCTGTTACCATGAAATGGCATTTTTCCCAATTAAGGGCGAGGTTAGTTTCCTCACATCGGGATAGCATTCGTTCAAGGTTATCGAGGCATTGGTCGTATGAATCCCCAAAGATAGAAAAGTCGTCCATGAAGACTTCCATTGTCTTTTCTATCATGTCATGGAAAATGGCTACCATGCAACGTTGGAATGTTGCGGGGGCATTACATAGACCAAACGGCATGCGTCGATAAGCAAAAGTTCCATAGGGACATGTGAAAGTTGTCTTTTCTTGGTCTTCGGGTGCTATCGGGATTTGAAAGTAACCTGAAAAACCATCCAAGAAACAATAAAATTTATGACCGGATAATCTTTCTAACATTTGATCAATGAAGGGTAAAGGAAAGTGATCTTTTCTTGTTGCTTCATTTAATCGTCTATAATCTATACATACTCTCCATCCTGTGACGGTTCTCGTTGGTATTAGTTCATTCTTTTCGTTAGTTATTACCGTCATACCTCCTTTCTTTGGAACTACTTGGACGGGACTCACCCAAGGACTATCGGAGATAGGATAGATAAGTCCGGCGTTAAGTAATTTGATGACTTCGTTTTTAACCACTTCTTGAACATTTGGATTTACTCGACGTTGTAGTTGTATTACTGATTTGTAGTCATCATTCATCAAAATTTTGTGTGTGCACATGGAAGGACTAATTCCTTTTATGTCTACAAGTTTCCAAGCTATTGCGTTTTTGTGTTTTTTCAAAAGACTAATTAATTTTTCTTTCTTTTTCTAAGCTATCTAATTTAGACGAAATAATTACAGGTAAATTACCATCTTTGTCTAGAAAAGCATATTCCAAACCTTTTGGAAGTTCTTTGAGCTCAAGTGGTGGGTCTTTAGGAGACTCCTTATTTGGTTGCTCATTTTGATCAAGAACTTTAAAAGTTTGTTCTATGGCGACCTCTTCTTCAACAAAGTGGTCAATCTCTTCACTTGTATCGGGTGGTTCATCTTCATCTTCAATTATGGGGTCATTATTGCCGAAAGGATATTTCATTGACCGTTCAAGATCGACACTTCTTTTAAATGCCCCTAATTGAAGAGGTAGATTGTTGAACTTCCGGTTTTTCAAAGCTTCGTGAGTTTTTACAAATGGTCGTCCCAACACTAGAGGAGCGTCATCGAGGATGACAAAGTCGGTTGGGATTACCATTTGATTTGTTTGAACCAATACATCCTCAACTATACTGATTGATTTTATTATTTTCCGATTGGATAGAAAAATGGGTATTTGAAGTGGAGAAAAATCACTAATACTTAATTTTTTGAAAATGTAGTTAGGCATTATGTTAACACAAAGATCTTTATCAATTGTAACGTTACTAATAAATGAATTTTGAAAGAAACATGGAACCGGTGTAATGTTAATTTCAAATGGGTCTTCTTTTATTAGTGAGGTTTGATCATTAGTTAACTTAACACTTACCGTTTCGTCAATCCTAGTGTTAGTGTTTAACTCTTTTAAAAACTTAGCATGAGTGGGTACTAAACAATGATTTTCGAAAGAAGGTGACAAGAGATTAATTTCTTCAAAATTAGACTCTTCTTGAATTTTAACGTTGTCGGACTCACCTTTTTCGTTGTTTGACTCATGTGTCGGTTTTTCACTTATTTGTTCTTCCATTTTTACACTTTCAGTTATCTCTTCCTTTTTTAATTCTTCTCTTGCACGGGACTCCTATTCCCTTGCGCGAGATTCTTTTATGTAACGATCGATAACTCTAAGGTGTTCTAATATCCTATCGGTTACTTCGGTTATAGAAAAAGAATCGGAATTTTCAAAGCTTGAATCCGGTTATTCGATCATTTGTTCCTCATAATACCCATGTGAAGTAGATGGTTCGCACCATTGTTCTTCATTGTAAGCATATGATGGATAAGGTTCGTAATTTTGTTCTTCGTAATACTCATATGAGGTGGGTTGTTCACGCCATGGTTCCTCATAGTAAGCATACGAAGGTGGTGGCTCATATCTTGGTTCCTCAAAGTATGAGTATGAAGGCTCGTACCTTGTGTAACAACCTTGATTTTCAAACATGTACTTGTTTGATACACAATATCACATCTTGAGATGCAATTTGTTTGATACATGTTTAGTTTTACTGTTGCTACATGTTTTGCCGACCCAAACGCGTGAATAATTTCAATTTGTTCTAGTTTCATACTTGTAAACAAAGCCACATTAATTACAAGGGTCTAATGTGTCATTATGTGAAAGTATAAGTTAAAGGACTCATTTTGTCATTCCCTGAAACTTGTTTAAAATATTTGATATTTAATCCGTATTTTAAAACTGTCACTATTTCGCAAAATATAAAGTTCGGGGACTAAATTGTCATTTTTGAAACTTAAATGTCCGGGTTAAAAACGTAAAATTTGTAAAACATAAAGTTTAGGGTCCTTTATGACATTTTTGAAACTTGTTTTATAAATAAAAATATAAGTTTTTAAAACTTTTAAAAGTTTAGGGTTTAAAATGTAATTTTGGAAACTTATATTTTATATAAAATAAATAAATATATATTTTTGAAATTAAAGTCCAAGGACCATTGGGTCATTTTTCCAAACTAGTAGTCTAGGGACTACTCTTGCCATTTTGAAACTGATTTCAGTTAAAAACCCTAACCGGGTTAGAAATTATAAAAGGAAATTCAATTTTAGATATAACCCAGTTAACATGTTCAGTTAAACAAGTCCAGGGACTTTTCTTGACATTTTCGAAATTTAATTAACTGGATTAACTAACCCAGTTAGCTATTTTATAAAGGATTCTTTATTAAACAGCTAACCTAGTTAAGCTTTCTGGTTAAAAATTGAGGGACCTGTTCTGTGTATACGGAAACCTCAGGGACTGATCTTGAAACTTTAATTCAAAACGGATTACACCGTTTACATCGCCGGAACCAATCGCAAACCAACAAACGTTTATGCACCGATTAACACACCTGCATGTTCTCCTCGACAATGTAAAACGTCCAAAGTTCTCAATTTTACCAAACCATGCAACATTGTCTTCGGAACCGGATATAATTTTTAAAATTTTAAGTGGGATTTGAATTGTCTGTTTCTGTATGTTTTTGGATCAATTGAACTCGTTAAATGATTCCTGATACCTCTACGAACCTCAGTGACCCTTCAAAATTCATAAACACTCCGTATATCGTCTCTGGTTCACTTCTGTTTCTTCGCCGGATATTACAGTCGCCGGACATAGCCGGAACAACGATCTGGTCGTTACCGGACCTGTCTCCGATCATAATTAGGTATACCTTCCATCGTGCAATATACTGTAATGTTTAATTCGAGTATAAACATGGTTTGATCGACAAATCGTAACGGTTGACTTCTGTTGACCTGCAAATTGGGGAAGATGATGAAATTCTTTTGTATTTTAATTTTATTTTTAATCAGTTTATAACTTAATTCATATTAATTCGATATTAATGTTATAAAATCCGAAATTTTTATCATACATTCCTTACATATTGGTGTATATGCTAAAAATATAAAAGTTTGTGAAATTTTTATAAACCTATTTTATTTTAATTAAAAACTGTTCTGGGTTCTAATAATTATAATAATTCAAATTTTTAGAATTAATTTGTGAAATTTTTATGTTAATTATATTGAACAGTATACTTTGTAAAAAAATAAATGTTTATAAAATATTCGAAACTGTTTTGATAATTATATAATTAAAACAGTTAAATCTCATATTTTAAAGAGTTAATTACATTAAATTAATCATTCTGATTTGTAAATTATTTCCAAAATTATTTTTATAATTTCATGCATGTTATTTTGAGATTATTAAAAATCAGAAACCATGTTTAATTCTTTTGCATGTTATTTTTATATAATAACCTTTATAAAATCAGTTCTTGTGAAATTATTCCTTTAATTCCAGAATATTATATAAAATTTATCAGAGACCATAATATTTATTTTAAATCTGTATTATTGCATGTTATTATTTAAAAATATTATTTCAAAATTTTCTGTTTTAAATAATTATTTAGGCAATTATCTACACAATTATTCAGTCATTTCATTTTAACAATTAATTAAACTGTTTATTTAAAACACATTTATTTTCTGCCATGATAATTATTTTCAATCTGATTTATACTTGTTATACAATTAAAATATCATTTTTAATTATTCTGCCCTAAATTTAATTATTAGATAATTGATTTGTATAATTATCATATTATTCTGAAATTTCATATGTTTTGATAATACAAAAAATAATTTATACATTTTGTAATTAAATTTGAACTTTTGAAAAATTATTTTAAAACTCTTAAATTATACAACTGTTTACTTAAATTTTATAAGATATATATATATATATAAACATAAAGTATAATTATTTATATGTATATATTATTTGTTTAAATATACAAATAATAATATTTTACTTGTTATTTGTATAATCTGATAATTTTATAAACACTTTTCAAATTTATCAAATTACCAAGTGTTCCCCAAACAGATTGTCAAATCATACAATACAAACCTTGTCACCCGTTTATACAAAATCACAATATTTCCCTTGTTAATGCTATATGTATTGTTTCATGCATGTCTTTAGAGTAGCGTGGAAAGACTTGTTCCTGCAAAATCCTTATCTATATACTTGTTTGGAATTTGATTCACAAGAAAGGTGAGTTCATAGTCCCCATTTTCTGTTTTACAATATTTTCGGGGTGAAACATATGTAATAATGCGATACAAACTCATTTGCATTGTTGTGGCTATCTTGATTGTTTCCTTGCAATTGTTTGATTACTTGATGCTTAAACATTACGTTCATTAACTCACTATCAAGCAGAAACCTAACCAACTTTTATCGCATAACTACAAGGTTTTATAAATAATATAAATCGTTTTACCAAAACTCCTTTCAAATTTAAATTATTTTCGGATCATACCTGTTTAAATTCAAAATTTCAAACCGGTCACGATAAACTATTTTTAAAACGTATAAACAATGAAAACTTCAAAAGTTTGAAACATTTCTGAAACACACTACCACCCGAATGACCATCTATAAGTTTTATTTATATAAGCTATATGGAGACAACCTATCCTTTTACAGTTTTATTTCGTTAAATCTTTTAAAACTTTTCGCCTGCAACTTGACAGCAATCACCGTCTTCTTTTTCAAACTTATCATCACCAATTTTCTTTCCGGCTTCTGATCTTTCTTTTGGAAAATGCCTCTACGACGAGACACACGTTTGCCTACCTGGGAACTACTGATGAGTGTACAGAATACCTATAGGCACAAGGCATGTTACCCTAATTCAAAAGGATTTCTTTTCTTTTCTCCTTTTCCAGAACAATCCAAGTTTTAATCGACCTACGTTAATTTTATACAATACAATTCCTTCTTTTTCCGAGTTTCAAAATTTTCTCGAGACCATACATTTTAGATTCAAATTTTCAAACTAGCTGCAGAACATAGCATGGGAGCTCTAACCAATCCTATGGTGTAATCCGGAATCTCCTTATCTATATAAGAAACTCACTACTCGAGCTAATCTACATAAGAGCTACAATTTCTGATATAATTCAATACCCCATACCCAAACTTTTCTTAGTTCAACAAAACCCCATATCCCAATAGCAAATCTCCCAGCAGCCTATGCTGAATTTTCAAATGCACCAAAAATTCATCCCTTCCTTCAGTTTACTAAATTACACTATCAAGAGAGGTATCAAAGACTCAAGCATCATGAAGTTCTTACTATTAGCAGTATTGATTGGCAACGAATGGGAACAATTGATTTCAGTGGTTTACTGGTAAGATCCCTACTACCTAATACGCCCTGGCGTCGTTTCTTCGACATCCTAGAACTATCATACGATGAACTGGTATATGAGTTCTCGTCCACTTTCTATTATAAATATAATAAAAATCTTACCTATAAATCCATTCATTTTCAACTTTGTGGGCAACATCATACTATGTCATTAACAGAATTCGCAGTTCGTCTAGGCATATATACAGATGAAGAAGTTAAACAACCCATTTTTACGGAGGCATCAACCTCTTATTCCTCCGCTGAAATGGTAAGTTATTGGTAATGCCATTCATTAAAAGAATGGTGTGGCCACAATAGTGCTACGAACTTCACAGACCCATGTTATCAATATATGCACCGTGTGTTAGCTAACACTATCACGGGGCGCAAGCATAATCCACAAAGGGTTAAAAAAATCGAACTTTTCTATCTGTATAGTATTTTTGAGCAAGTTCCTTGTAATATTGCCCACGGACTTGCCGAATATTTTTCTAGTCAAAAATCACATCCTCTGAAAAGTCTCATGGGAGGGTCTTACATTACAAAGATAGCAAAATCATTAGGTGTCTTAAGTGATCAGATTACTCAAGAATTATCTCCACCAAAGGCACCTGGGATTGTAAATCCTTACACCATGAGACTAACCCCTGTTCATATTGATACACTAACTCAACCATCACAGTCGGAGGGAGCTCCAGTTATCTTAGAGAATACCTTCCCACAAGATTTACAACAATCATTTTTACAGTTTCCTCAACCATCTTTTTATCGGTTTGATATGCAACCACCGCTGCCATACATACAAGAACCTATTACACCTAACCTATTCCAACCTTTAACACCGAACGTCTTACCAAGCTTCCCACCGTCATTTTTCGAGGAGAATTCAACAATGCAAGGAACTTGGTTTGATGAAAACATGATGACACAAGAACAGTTAGCATCAGAACCCTTTTTGCAAGCACCATTACTGTCACATTCTTTCCAGTCACTGTTGGACGAAGTAGAACAACTGCCAACAACTAATATAGCAGGCCCTAGTACGGTGCCTCAAATGGATCTACATCCAGATCAAATGGTAGTTGAAATGGCTAGGCTAAACAATCAGAACCAAGATTTGCTACGGCAAGTACAATGGTTGACAGAAAGAAATCAATGGTTGGAAAGTATGCTAGTTGCTCGTATGCAACTGGATCCACTACCTCCACTACCTGATAGTTTTGAGCCTGAAATTGATCCATTACATGACTTATTTCAAATGTAATTTGTCTACAGCATACTATACCATCAAACAAACAATGCTATCTATGTTTTGATTCAATTAAGGTTGTGTTATATTGATGCCTATTTGATTTAAACAATGCTTCAATCTTATTTGTTTTACTCACTTAACTAGAAGTGCTATGTGGACCATGCAACGAAACGCGTAATTTTGGGTGCACACTTAATTACGAGGTTCGATGCATGAGAATCATAGTAAGCCTTGTTAAGTAAGGTGGCATATAAAAACATCATGTGATTATGTGATCATCCATTATTTGCTTACTTGTACACACAATTGTTTGCATAATATTTACATTACAAATCCAGCATAACATAACAGCATGCAAAACAATTTCTATACAATGATTCTCGGAAATTCCTCGGAATTTTCAAGCACCAAACAATGACTTGCTTATCTTACTAATCATTTCAATTACATTCCACGGTCTCTTTCGAATAAATTTCGGGACGAAATTTTCTAAAGTAGGGGAGACTGTAACAACCTTGATTTTCAAACATGTACTTGTTTGATACACAATATCACATCTTGAGATGCAATTTGTTTGATACATGTTTAGTTTTACTGTTGCTACATGTTTTGCCGACCCAAACGCGTGAATAATTTCAATTTGTTCTAGTTTCATACTTGTAAACAAAGCCACATTAATTACAAGGGTCTAATGTGTCATTATGTGAAAGTATAAGTTAAAGGACTCATTTTGTCATTCCCTGAAACTTGTTTAAAATATTTGATATGTAATCCGTATTTTAAAACTGTCACTATTTCGCAAAATATAAAGTTCGGGGACTAAATTGTCAGTTTTGAAACTTAAATGTCCGGGTTAAAAACGTAAAATTTGTAAAACATAAAGTTTAGGGTCCTTTATGACATTTTTGAAACTTGTTTTATAAATAAAAATATAAGTTTTTAAAACTTTAGGGTTTAAAATGTAATTTTGGAAACTTATATTTTATATAAAATAAATAAATATATATTTTTGAAATTAAAGTCCAAGGACCATTGGGTCATTTTTCCAAACTAGTAGTCTAGGGACTACTCTTGCCATTTTGAAACTGATTTCAGTTAAAAACCCTAACCGGGTTAGAAATTATAAAAGGAAATTCAATTTTAGATATAACCCAGTTAACATGTTCAGTTAAACAAGTCCAGGGACTTTTCTTGACATTTTCGAAATTTAATTAACTGGATTAACTAACCCAGTTAGCTATTTAATAAAGGATTCTTTATTAAACAGCTAACCTAGTTAAGCTTTCTGGTTAAAAATTGAGGGACCTGTTCTGTGTATACGGAAACCTCAGGGACTGATCTTGAAACTTTAATTCAAAACGGATTACACCGTTTACATCGCCGGAACCAATCGCAAACCAACAAACGTTTATGCACCGATTAACACACCTGCATGTTCTCCTCGACAATGTAAAACGTCCAAAGTTCTCAATTTTACCAAACCATGCAACATTGTCTTCGGAACCGGATATAATTTTTAAAATTTTAAGTGGGATTTGAATTGTCTGTTTCTGTATGTTTTTGGATCAATTGAACTCGTTAAATGATTCCTGATACCTCTACGAACCTCAGTGACCCTTCAAAATTCATAAACACTCCGTATATCGTCTCTGGTTCACTTCTGTTTCTTCGCCGGATATTACAGTCGCCGGACATAGCCGGAACAACGATCTGGTCGTTACCGGACCTGTCTCCGATCATAATTAGGTATACCTTCCATCGTGCAATATACTGTAATGTTTAATTCGAGTATAAACATGGTTTGATCGACAAATCGTAACGGTTGACTTCTGTTGACCTGCAAATTGGGGAAGATGATGAAATTCTTTTGTATTTTAATTTTATTTTTAATCAGTTTATAACTTAATTCATATTAATTCGATATTAATGTTATAAAATCCGAAATTTTTATCATACATTCCTTACATATTGGTGTATATGCTAAAAATATAAAAGTTTGTGAAATTTTTATAAACCTATTTTATTTTAATTAAAAACTGTTCTGGGTTCTAATAATTATAATAATTCAAATTTTTAGAATTAATTTGTGAAATTTTTATGTTAATTATATTGAACAGTATACTTTGTAAAAAAATAAATGTTTATAAAATATTCGAAACTGTTTTGATAATTATATAATTAAAACAGTTAAATCTCATATTTTAAAGAGTTAATTACATTAAATTAATCATTCTGATTTGTAAATTATTTCCAAAATTATTTTTATAATTTCATGCATGTTATTTTGAGATTATTAAAAATCAGAAACCATGTTTAATTCTTTTGCATGTTATTTTTATATAATAACCTTTATAAAATCAGTTCTTGTGAAATTATTCCTTTAATTCCAGAATATTATATAAAATTTATCAGAGACCATAATATTTATTTTAAATCTGTATTATTGCATGTTATTATTTAAAAATATTATTTCAAAATTTTCTGTTTTAAATAATTATTTAGGCAATTATCTACACAATTATTCAGTCATTTCATTTTAACAATTAATTAAACTGTTTATTTAAAACACATTTATTTTCTGCCATGATAATTATTTTCAATCTGATTTATACTTGTTATACAATTAAAATATCATTTTTAATTATTCTGCCCTAAATTTAATTATTAGATAATTGATTTGTATAATTATCATATTATTCTGAAATTTCATATGTTTTGATAATACAAAAAATAATTTATACATTTTGTAATTAAATTTGAACTTTTGAAAAATTATTTTAAAACTCTTAAATTATACAACTGTTTACTTAAATTTTATAAGATATATATATATATAAACATAAAGTATAATTATTTATATGTATATATTATTTGTTTAAATATACAAATAATAATATTTTACTTGTTATTTGTATAATCTGATAATTTTATAAACACTTTTCAAATTTATCAAATTACCAAGTGTTCCCCAAACAGATTGTCAAATCATACAATACAAACCTTGTCACCCGTTTATACAAAATCACAATATTTCCCTTGTTAATGCTATATGTATTGTTTCATGCATGTCTTTAGAGTAGCGTGGAAAGACTTGTTCCTGCAAAATCCTTATCTATATACTTGTTTGGAATTTGATTCACAAGAAAGGTGAGTTCATAGTCCCCATTTTCTGTTTTACAATATTTTCGGGGTGAAACATATGTAATAATGCGATACAAACTCATTTGCATTGTTGTGGCTATCTTGATTGTTTCCTTGCAATTGTTTGATTACTTGATGCTTAAACATTACGTTCATTAACTCACTATCAAGCAGAAACCTAACCAACTTTTATCGCATAACTACAAGGTTTTATAAATAATATAAATCGTTTTACCAAAACTCCTTTCAAATTTAAATTATTTTCGGATCATACCTGTTTAAATTCAAAATTTCAAACCGGTCACGATAAACTATTTTTAAAACGTATAAACAATGAAAACTTCAAAAGTTTGAAACATTTCTGAAACACACTACCACCCGAATGACCATCTATAAGTTTTATTTATATAAGCTATATGGAGACAACCTATCCTTTTACAGTTTTATTTCGTTAAATCTTTTAAAACTTTTCGCCTGCAACTTGACAGCAATCACCGTCTTCTTTTTCAAACTTATCATCACCAATTTTCTTTCCGGCTTCTGATCTTTCTTTTGGAAAATGCCTCTACGACGAGACACACGTTTGCCTACCTGGGAACTACTGATGAGTGTACAGAATACCTATAGGCACAAGGCATGTTACCCTAATTCAAAAGGATTTCTTTTCTTTTCTCCTTTTCCAGAACAATCCAAGTTTTAATCGACCTACGTTAATTTTATACAATACAATTCCTTCTTTTTCCGAGTTTCAAAATTTTCTCGAGACCATACATTTTAGATTCAAATTTTCAAACTAGCTGCAGAACATAGCATGGGAGCTCTAACCAATCCTATGGTGTAATCCGGAATCTCCTTATCTATATAAGAAACTCACTACTCGAGCTAATCTACATAAGAGCTACAATTTCTGATATAATTCAATACCCCATACCCAAACTTTTCTTAGTTCAACAAAACCCCATATCCCAATAGCAAATCTCCCAGCAGCCTATGCTGAATTTTCAAATGCACCAAAAATTCATCCCTTCCTTCAGTTTACTAAATTACACTATCAAGAGAGGTATCAAAGACTCAAGCATCATGAAGTTCTTACTATTAGCAGTATTGATTGGCAACGAATGGGAACAATTGATTTCAGTGGTTTACTGGTAAGATCCCTACTACCTAATACGCCCTGGCGTCGTTTCTTCGACATCCTAGAACTATCATACGATGAACTGGTATATGAGTTCTCGTCCACTTTCTATTATAAATATAATAAAAATCTTACCTATAAATCCATTCATTTTCAACTTTGTGGGCAACATCATACTATGTCATTAACAGAATTCGCAGTTCGTCTAGGCATATATACAGATGAAGAAGTTAAACAACCCATTTTTACGGAGGCATCAACCTCTTATTCCTCCGCTGAAATGGTAAGTTATTGGTAATGCCATTCATTAAAAGAATGGTGTGGCCACAATAGTGCTACGAACTTCACAGACCCATGTTATCAATATATGCACCGTGTGTTAGCTAACACTATCACGGGGCGCAAGCATAATCCACAAAGGGTTAAAAAAATCGAACTTTTCTATCTGTATAGTATTTTTGAGCAAGTTCCTTGTAATATTGCCCACGGACTTGCCGAATATTTTTCTAGTCAAAAATCACATCCTCTGAAAAGTCTCATGGGAGGGTCTTACATTACAAAGATAGCAAAATCATTAGGTGTCTTAAGTGATCAGATTACTCAAGAATTATCTCCACCAAAGGCACCTGGGATTGTAAATCCTTACACCATGAGACTAACCCCTGTTCATATTGATACACTAACTCAACCATCACAGTCGGAGGGAGCTCCAGTTATCTTAGAGAATACCTTCCCACAAGATTTACAACAATCATTTTTACAGTTTCCTCAACCATCTTTTTATCGGTTTGATATGCAACCACCGCTGCCATACATACAAGAACCTATTACACCTAACCTATTCCAACCTTTAACACCGAACGTCTTACCAAGCTTCCCACCGTCATTTTTCGAGGAGAATTCAACAATGCAAGGAACTTGGTTTGATGAAAACATGATGACACAAGAACAGTTAGCATCAGAACCCTTTTTGCAAGCACCATTACTGTCACATTCTTTCCAGTCACTGTTGGACGAAGTAGAACAACTGCCAACAACTAATATAGCAGGCCCTAGTACGGTGCCTCAAATGGATCTACATCCAGATCAAATGGTAGTTGAAATGGCTAGGCTAAACAATCAGAACCAAGATTTGCTACGGCAAGTACAATGGTTGACAGAAAGAAATCAATGGTTGGAAAGTATGCTAGTTGCTCGTATGCAACTGGATCCACTACCTCCACTACCTGATAGTTTTGAGCCTGAAATTGATCCATTACATGACTTATTTCAAATGTAATTTGTCTACAGCATACTATACCATCAAACAAACAATGCTATCTATGTTTTGATTCAATTAAGGTTGTGTTATATTGATGCCTATTTGATTTAAACAATGCTTCAATCTTATTTGTTTTACTCACTTAACTAGAAGTGCTATGTGGACCATGCAACGAAACGCGTAATTTTGGGTGCACACTTAATTACGAGGTTCGATGCATGAGAATCATAGTAAGCCTTGTTAAGTAAGGTGGCATATAAAAACATCATGTGATTATGTGATCATCCATTATTTGCTTACTTGTACACACAATTGTTTGCATAATATTTACATTACAAATCCAGCATAACATAACAGCATGCAAAACAATTTCTATACAATGATTCTCGGAAATTCCTCGGAATTTTCAAGCACCAAACAATGACTTGCTTATCTTACTAATCATTTCAATTACATTCCACGGTCTCTTTCGAATAAATTTCGGGACGAAATTTTCTAAAGTAGGGGAGACTGTAACAACCTTGATTTTCAAACATGTACTTGTTTGATACACAATATCACATCTTGAGATGCAATTTGTTTGATACATGTTTAGTTTTACTGTTGCTACATGTTTTGCCGACCCAAACGCGTGAATAATTTCAATTTGTTCTAGTTTCATACTTGTAAACAAAGCCACATTAATTACAAGGGTCTAATGTGTCATTATGTGAAAGTATAAGTTAAAGGACTCATTTTGTCATTCCCTGAAACTTGTTTAAAATATTTGATATGTAATCCGTATTTTAAAACTGTCACTATTTCGCAAAATATAAAGTTCGGGGACTAAATTGTCAGTTTTGAAACTTAAATGTCCGGGTTAAAAACGTAAAATTTGTAAAACATAAAGTTTAGGGTCCTTTATGACATTTTTGAAACTTGTTTTATAAATAAAAATATAAGTTTTTAAAACTTTAGGGTTTAAAATGTAATTTTGGAAACTTATATTTTATATAAAATAAATAAATATATATTTTTGAAATTAAAGTCCAAGGACCATTGGGTCATTTTTCCAAACTAGTAGTCTAGGGACTACTCTTGCCATTTTGAAACTGATTTCAGTTAAAAACCCTAACCGGGTTAGAAATTATAAAAGGAAATTCAATTTTAGATATAACCCAGTTAACATGTTCAGTTAAACAAGTCCAGGGACTTTTCTTGACATTTTCGAAATTTAATTAACTGGATTAACTAACCCAGTTAGCTATTTAATAAAGGATTCTTTATTAAACAGCTAACCTAGTTAAGCTTTCTGGTTAAAAATTGAGGGACCTGTTCTGTGTATACGGAAACCTCAGGGACTGATCTTGAAACTTTAATTCAAAACGGATTACACCGTTTACATCGCCGGAACCAATCGCAAACCAACAAACGTTTATGCACCGATTAACACACCTGCATGTTCTCCTCGACAATGTAAAACGTCCAAAGTTCTCAATTTTACCAAACCATGCAACATTGTCTTCGGAACCGGATATAATTTTTAAAATTTTAAGTGGGATTTGAATTGTCTGTTTCTGTATGTTTTTGGATCAATTGAACTCGTTAAATGATTCCTGATACCTCTACGAACCTCAGTGACCCTTCAAAATTCATAAACACTCCGTATATCGTCTCTGGTTCACTTCTGTTTCTTCGCCGGATATTACAGTCGCCGGACATAGCCGGAACAACGATCTGGTCGTTACCGGACCTGTCTCCGATCATAATTAGGTATACCTTCCATCGTGCAATATACTGTAATGTTTAATTCGAGTATAAACATGGTTTGATCGACAAATCGTAACGGTTGACTTCTGTTGACCTGCAAATTGGGGAAGATGATGAAATTCTTTTGTATTTTAATTTTATTTTTAATCAGTTTATAACTTAATTCATATTAATTCGATATTAATGTTATAAAATCCGAAATTTTTATCATACATTCCTTACATATTGGTGTATATGCTAAAAATATAAAAGTTTGTGAAATTTTTATAAACCTATTTTATTTTAATTAAAAACTGTTCTGGGTTCTAATAATTATAATAATTCAAATTTTTAGAATTAATTTGTGAAATTTTTATGTTAATTATATTGAACAGTATACTTTGTAAAAAAATAAATGTTTATAAAATATTCGAAACTGTTTTGATAATTATATAATTAAAACAGTTAAATCTCATATTTTAAAGAGTTAATTACATTAAATTAATCATTCTGATTTGTAAATTATTTCCAAAATTATTTTTATAATTTCATGCATGTTATTTTGAGATTATTAAAAATCAGAAACCATGTTTAATTCTTTTGCATGTTATTTTTATATAATAACCTTTATAAAATCAGTTCTTGTGAAATTATTCCTTTAATTCCAGAATATTATATAAAATTTATCAGAGACCATAATATTTATTTTAAATCTGTATTATTGCATGTTATTATTTAAAAATATTATTTCAAAATTTTCTGTTTTAAATAATTATTTAGGCAATTATCTACACAATTATTCAGTCATTTCATTTTAACAATTAATTAAACTGTTTATTTAAAACACATTTATTTTCTGCCATGATAATTATTTTCAATCTGATTTATACTTGTTATACAATTAAAATATCATTTTTAATTATTCTGCCCTAAATTTAATTATTAGATAATTGATTTGTATAATTATCATATTATTCTGAAATTTCATATGTTTTGATAATACAAAAAATAATTTATACATTTTGTAATTAAATTTGAACTTTTGAAAAATTATTTTAAAACTCTTAAATTATACAACTGTTTACTTAAATTTTATAAGATATATATATATATAAACATAAAGTATAATTATTTATATGTATATATTATTTGTTTAAATATACAAATAATAATATTTTACTTGTTATTTGTATAATCTGATAATTTTATAAACACTTTTCAAATTTATCAAATTACCAAGTGTTCCCCAAACAGATTGTCAAATCATACAATACAAACCTTGTCACCCGTTTATACAAAATCACAATATTTCCCTTGTTAATGCTATATGTATTGTTTCATGCATGTCTTTAGAGTAGCGTGGAAAGACTTGTTCCTGCAAAATCCTTATCTATATACTTGTTTGGAATTTGATTCACAAGAAAGGTGAGTTCATAGTCCCCATTTTCTGTTTTACAATATTTTCGGGGTGAAACATATGTAATAATGTGATACAAACTCATTTGCATTGTTGTGGCTATCTTGATTGTTTCCTTGCAATTGTTTGATTACTTGATGCTTAAACATTACGTTCATTAACTCCGATCAAGCCGAACGGTACATTATAGCGCTATAGGGGTGACACCCCATCCGACTTCCAGTGCAGCTCTATTGTTGTTGTTGTTATTGTTGTTGTTGTTCATGTTATTCATTGCGGAAGTCTGGGTGATAAATGCCGTGTTCCGTCTACAAGGTTTGAATGTTCACCAAGCGGGACTTGTTTCATTCAATTGTTTAGAACATATCAAATGCCACATTGTTAAACATTTTATTTCATTATCACATTATTTTTTTATTACCAAACTAACCTAAACCTATGAACTCACTCAACCGTTTGTTGACCCAAATTATTTTTAAACATATGTTTCAGGTGTTGATTGATTGAAGTTAGCTTTTGCTTATGGATCACATAGGATTGCTCAAGACAAATGCCTTAGCTTAAATAAAAACAAAGACCATTTCGTGAACAATGTGTTATATTTGTACTAGTTGGATGAGAACGCAATCCTACCAAATCAACTTAATTATATTTCAACTTTAATTTAATCACCATGTGCTCATTTTCATTCTATCAAGTTTCGTGATGCCCTCGACGTTTCCGCCTCCGGTCAGGGTGTCACACCTTGGTTCATAAAAATATGAGTATGAGGGAGGAGTGTAACATCTGTGCTTGTTATCATTATGAACAGTTCTGTTATCAATAAAACGATGTTATTTGATCCCAATGTTTGTTTGGTTGTGTTTTACATTTTTCATGTTTTGACTTTTATCCAATTCCAAACTCTATATCGTTTTCTGGAGAGTTATACGCAAACTGATGCATAAACGTAATCAGTTTAATGCGAAAAATACTCCGGAACATCAACATATACTTAACATACCTTAAATAACCTTTACATAACTTAGAAATAAGTTTTAAAGGCTTTGGTATGGCAAAAACAAGTTAATTCGCTTACAGGGACTAAACTTGACAAACTGCGAAAGTATGCCAATTTGAACAGTAACGAACATTCCGAAACATGAACATAAGTTAAACACACCTTAAATATCCTTTACATAGCTTAGAAATAGGCTTTGAGGGGTTCGGTGTGCTAAAATAAACTTTTGGGTCAGTCAGGGACTAAAAGTGTCAAAAAGTGCACAAGTTTGCATTTTTGCGCATAACTCATGTTCTGAATACATCAGGACATCCAAAAATTTATGTAAGCATGACTATATTATGTTTTAGTGTTTGGCTTGCCAAAAATCCATTTGTTGCGTCATTTGGATCGTTTTACGCGCTTGTGCGCATTCCGTCGTAATTAAGCGAACATCGCGTTCGTACGACCAAACGAACTGACATCCGGCATATTTTTGAGCATGTTTCATGTCCACAATGTTTAGGCATCATTTTAGGGCCTTAAAGTTGGCTTTACGGGCCTTGGAAGTGTCGGAAATGGCCTTAAACACGTGCAGGGGCTGAAACTGTAATTTCTGAAACATGTTGCTGATCAGACAAGGCCAGGCGGCCCGCCTGAGTTTCGTCTGATCCTGAAGCGGGCCGCATCAGACTAACAGACAGCAAAAACATGCAGAAACTTTGAATCTGGTCCTTTCCACCCTTGCACATGGTTTTTATCAATACTATGGGCTGGTTTTTGATGCACATGGTATTACAATACCATGGGTGCAAGTGTATGGCCAAGATCGGATCACGTTTTCCAAGAAACGATCTTAACGGCTAACCGAAAACTATAAATACCCCTTGCCATCCATTGTTAAACTCACTAGAATTTTGAATTGAGAAACTCTAAGTTGAAACCATTGTTTCATACCTGAGATTCTTGAATCGAGATTAGCATTCGGGGACCCTTCGTAAGTATTCTTTCGTTCTTTTATTGCTTTTCGAGTCTGAAAGTCAAACTTTGTTTGACTTTCTGCGTTGACCAGTTTATGGTCAATGCGCAGTTCGTTTGAACTTCGCAACGTGATTGTAATCACGATGGTTATAGTCCCTTGGGACTATGCCTACTGATTACCACGTTGTCTAGGGTCGTAGGGTAAGCGATCTGATAAATCGCTTATACCTTCGAACCCGACCCATTTGGTCGATCATTAGGATCCGACCAAATACTTTAGGTGACCATAGTATATAGGGAATAACCTTCCGAGGTTATACCCTATGGTCGCTTCGTTTGAATAGTTGTATGATAGGTAGTTTATATGCCTTAGGTAAATTACCAGAATACCCTTTTCATGTATAATTGGTAATTAAGCATATGTAACCTAAACTTTTGTCACATAACTGATTACGTAACATGTTTAGGCATATAAAACTTGTCATAGGGCTAGTTAGGCGGTCCGAACGCGTTTTACGCGAACAACGCGTTAAAGTAGCATAAGCTACCTAAACGGGTCGAAATGGGTCGTAAGCATTTATGTTAGGTTTCATTTAGTATGTAGGCTTTGTTAAACCATATGACACGAGTCTCTACACTCGTTTGGTTTACGAACCCTCATTCTTTCCGATCCTCCGATTTAGGTCTGGTTTATTAACATAGTTACCTATATTAGGTACCGTTTGATTCCGAGATCTCTAGCATTGCTTGGTGGTTATCTTAGGACTACTGAACAATATCAAGTGAGTACATAGAACCCCTCTTTTACTGTTTTCCAAACGTTTTGGGGTGGAACACATGTGCCTACTTGTTACTTTCATGCTTTCCATGTTTTCACATCATATATCTGCTATGTTCGTTAGTACCTTATAGTACATGATTTCATTGTTTTCATGCTATGTATGCCCATCGTGTGTGTACTTAGTACATTGTTTTACTTTACATTTTATGCTATGTATGCCCATTGTGTGTGTACTTAGTACATCGTTTTACATTACATTCTATGCTATGTATGCCCCTTTGTGTGCATATTTAGTACATTGTTTTACATTACATTTCACGCTATGTATGTTCATTTGATTACATACTTAGTGCATTGTTTTCACGTGCTTACATTTTTGGTATGACATTTGGTTTGTTTACATGGGACAATACATTCATTAACATTGATCACGCCGTTCGTTAGTAGGTAGTGGTACCATAGGAATTGACAACTCCCGTTCCGGACATCCTGGTTAGGTGGGGATGAAAGGAATGACCGAATTCGATATACATAACTTAGATAAACCTTTAATTTGTTTAAGGGTTTATCGCCACAGTCTCAAGGCTTGGATGTATGCATTTTCACAATACCGCATAGATGTTCATATTCAGTATAGCATGCATTTCCACAAGACATAACATTGATTTAAACCATGTTTTACTTCAATATATTGTTTTGTGCATTTTTACCTATGGCTTAATGGATATATTTATACATAATCCACTTGCCATAAATGACATTTTGACAAGGTTTACACAAAGACATTTGACATAGACATTTTGACATAAACCTTTTGACATGATTTACATTCGACACATAAACAAGTTTGACATTTGTTTTACATTACATGATTTACATCTTGACATAAACACTTTGACATATTATCCAATACATTTGACAAATTGGTTTAAACATAGACATCTTACATTATTGATTTGGTTTGAGTAAGTGATTTAAGTAACGAGGCGTGTGTAATATGATACAAGCATGGTGGATACGCCGCTGGTACTTCCTATATATAAGTGATTATATGGTATTACATATTGTAGCGTTATTTGAATCATTTCAATTTGGACATATAACATTTTATACAAATAACATACTTTTCACAATACATTGTTTTACAAACAACTTAATACAAACTCATTTCACATGGTTATTCGCTTAACCATGTATTATTCTTTTATACCTATCTATCATTTGGTTTATTTATCACTTTTCAAATGATTTACAAGACAAAGCAAATTACAAGGTTCATGACTAAACATTTTCTTAAACATAAGTCATGAATCCTATTTTCACAAAACCTATGTATCTCACAGGCATTTTTATGCTGACGTACCTATTTTCACATGTGTTTTCAGGAGCTTTTGCGTAGGATGATGATCATGACACTAGGGCGGACCTGTGCCTTAGAGACTTAAAATGAAGATAGACTTTGTTTAATTATGTTATAAACTCTTTGTTTCGTGTTTAAGACAATGTAACACTCTTGTTTAATAAATAAAATGTAACTTTGTATGCCATGGTTGTGAAACAATAATTCTGTTACAACACTCCCCGACGTTTTCCGCCACGTTTTGTATGTTATACGTGGTCGGGTTGTGACAGAAGAGTTGGTATCAGAGCCAATGGTTATAGAGAATTAGGTTATTAGTAATTCTTTGACCTAGACTATAACCTTTCTAGGACCCTAACACAAGTTATCTTGTGTTTAGATCTTAAAACACGTACATCACCTATCCTTAGGTGATTAGCAAAACAAGAACCCAAATTTTTTCGAAATGATTTTTTTGAAAAACAATCTTCTGATTTTGAATGATTTATTACAAGGTTTTGAACCCTCTGTTGTAAGGTTTTGAACCCTCTGTTATATGGTTTTGAACCCTTTCAGTTTGGTTTTTGGCCTTGTGCCTTCAAATTTTCAAAATCTCGTCAAAGTTTTGGGTTTTAAATAATGTGAACATGTGCAAACTGGAAGAGTGAATGCCTGTATTCTGGGTTTTCTGTCTAGGCAAGCACTTCATATATATCTCATCAGACGCGAGACCAGTTGTGCTTACCTGGGAATTCTTGGGATGAGTGTTCACTTATAGGCGAGCATGTCTTCGCAATACATTATTTTTGACCCATTTACTTTGATTAGTCACTGTGTGTCGTTTGTTTGCTTGGTAATGCGGACGAATGACCACCATCTTTGCTTTTGTTGATTTTGTTTCATCTCATTCTCTTCATCCAATCATCTCACTCGTTTCCTTTCATGTTTTCCTCTTTTAGAATGCCTCCTCGACGCGAAAACCAGATAGCGACTGCCGAACTGGCAGAAATCATTGCGCAGCAGATGGCTGCTCAATTCCCAGTTTTCATTGCTCAAATGAACCAAGCCAACAACAACAACAATGCCCCATGCAAATTCAAGGATTTTAACTCGGCTAAACCACTCAAGTTTAGTGGTTCTGAAGGAGCAACTGGGCTTCTTCAATGGTTCGAGAGCATTGAGAATACTTTCCATCATGTGCAGTGTCCGGATAATCGCAAGGTCGAGTTTTCTTCGAGCGTGTTTCAGAAGAGGGCTCTCACATGGTGGAACGGGGTTATGAGAGACCGTGGTGCAGAAGTTTCCCTAGCACAGACATGGGCTGAACTTAGGGCTCTTATGATGAGGGAGTTCTGTCCTCGTCATGAACAGCGAGCGTTGGAGAAAGAGTTTGATGACTTGAAACAGGATAGTGGCGAGCACAGGGCATATACTGATAGGTTTGAGGAGTTGAGTCTGCTTTGCCTGACTATGGTTACCCCACTCGACAAGGCTATCGAAAGATACATCGACGGCCTACCTGACTCGGTACAAGACATCATTACTGGTAGTAACCCTGCCACACTCCGTCAGGCGATCGAGTTATCAGCGACATTGACTGAGTCGCAGATTCGGAAGAATAAGTTACACAGGAAGGGTGACAAGGGCAAGAAACAGTCGGCTGACAAGGAGGATAGCAAGAAAGGTCAAAACAAGAATGGGAAGGATTCTGGTTCATCAAAAAGGGCAAGGAAGCGTAAGGCTTCCCAAAACTATGCTGTCACTGCCCAAGCTAACCAGGCAGCTCCCAACCAACCCGCACAGCCTCCAGCGAAGAAACCCTATTCAGGAAATGCACCTTTGTGCAATAGATGCAATAGTCACATCAGCCGCAACTTCCGTGCCGTTTCTGTACTAACTGTGGGAAGTCAGGCCATCTTGCCAATGTTTGTCGGTTTCCTCAGAATCGCGCAGTTCAGAACCCGGCTCAACAAGTTGCTCAGCCTCCTGCTCAGCAACAGGGTCAAGCTGCACGACCACACTACCCACCAGGTGCTTGTTACAATTGTGGGGATCTGACCCACTACAGAAACCGGTGCCCAAGACTAGCAAACCAGAACCATAACCAGTATCATAATCAGGCTCAGGCTCAAGGGCGAGCTTTTAACTTGAATGCCCAAGAGGCGCAGGCAGACGATAATGTGGTGAACGGTACGTTCTTTATTAATAATCAGCCTGCATCTGTTCTTTTTGATTCGGGTGCCGATAAGAGTTTTGTATCATTGTCTTTTGAGCCAATGCTTCGCGTGTCTAGAACGAAACTAGGTAAATCTTTGACAGTAGAAGTTGCTAGTGGTGAACCCATTGTTCTTGATTCTGTTCTTCGCAACTGCCAGTTGAACCTTAACGACCATCTTTTTCCTATTGACCTCACGCCTATGCAACTTGGAAGCTTCGACGTTATAGTGGGTATGGATTGGTTATCCAAGCATCGCGCTGAGGTAGTTTGTTTTGAGAAGATCGTTCGTGTGCCACTCCCGACAGGAGAGATCCTACAAGTTCAAGGTGAGAAACCGTCTGGTGGCCTCAAGCTCATGTCTTGTTTTAAAGCTCGGAAGTATCTGCGAAAGAACTATGTGGCCTTCCTGGCACATGTCACAGCAGATAAAGGCAAGGGTAAGTCTATTTCAGATATTCCTGTCGTTCGGGATTATTCTGAAGTTTTCCCTGAAGAGTTACCTGGTCTACCCCCAGCACGCCAAGTCGAGTTCCGTATTGATCTCGTACCTGGTGCAAACCCCATTGCCAGAGCTCCATATCGTCTTGCACCGTCTGAGATGCAAGAGTTGTCTAAGCAGCTTCAGGAGCTCTCTGACAAAGGTTTTATACGTCCTAGCTTTTCACCTTGGGGTGCTCCCGTTCTTTTTGTCAAGAAGAAGGATGGATCCTTTAGGATGTGTATCGATTATCGTGAGCTTAACAAGCTTACCATCAAAAATCGATATCCCCTACCGCGCATAGACGATCTCTTTGATCAGTTACAAGGCGTTTCTTATTTTTCGAAGATAGATCTGCGATCTGGATATCATCAACTTCGGGTGCATGAAGAAGATATTCCTAAGACAGCGTTCCGTACTCGTTATGGGCATTATGAATTCACAGTCATGCCATTCGGTTTGACTAATGCTCCAGCTGTTTTCATGGACTTAATGAATAGGGTCTGTAAACCTTATTTGGATCAGTTCGTCATTGTTTTTATTGACGACATCTTGATATACTCTAAGACGCAAGTTGACCACGAGCAACATCTTCGTCTTACCCTAGAACTCCTAAAGAAAGAGCAACTTTTCGCCAAATTCTCCAAGTGCGAATTTTGGCTTAAAGAAGTTCAATTTTTGGGGCATATCATCAACGAACAAGGTATTCATGTAGATCCCTCCAAGATCAGTGCGATTAAAGATTGGGATACGCCTACTACTCCTACTGAAGTTCGTTCTTTTCTTGGTCTAGCGGGTTATTACCGTCGCTTCATTGAAAACTTCTCAAAGATTGCAGTTCCTCTAACTGCTCTAACTCAGAAGAACAGACCCTTTGATTGGGGATTCAAGTAAGAGGAAGCTTTTCAACACTTGAAGCAGAAGCTTTGCGACGCGCCTGTTCTGACTTTGCCTGAGGGCAATGATGATTTCGTCGTTTATTGCGATGCATCTAAATTGGGTCTTGGCTGTGTCCTGATGCAAAGGAACAAAGTCATAGCATATGCATCGAGGCAGTTGAAGATACATGAGAAAAACTACACCACTCATGATCTTGAGTTAGGTGCAGTTGTTTTCGCTCTTAAGATCTGGAGACACTATTTGTGCGGCACAAAATGTGTGGTTTTCACAGACCACAAAAGTCTTCAGCATATCTTCAACCAGAAAGAACTCAACATGAGGCAACGACGCTGGGTTGAGCTCCTAAACGACTATGACTGCGAAATTAGCTACCATCCTGGTAAGGCGAATGTCGTGGCCGATGCATTGAGTCGTAAGGAAGGTACTAAGCTTCATTGTGTTTGTGTTCAATCTGTTATTCAAGCTCGATCCGATATCCAAGCCCGCATTTCTCAGGCTCAACAATCTTATGTTTCACAAGGTTTAATGGATAAGGAATTTCCCTATCACATAACACCTGATCTGGAACTGAAGGACAATGGATCGTATTACTTCATGGACCGTTTATGGGTCCCAACCAGGATGATCTTCGTACCCTGCTTATGGATGAAGCCCACAAGTCTCGTTATTCTATTCATCCGGGCTCATATAAGATGTATAAGGATCTTCGTATTCAGTATTGGTGGCCTGGTATGAAGAAAGACATTGCCTTATATGTATCAAAATGCCTTACTTGTCTTAAGGTTAAGGCTGAACATCAGCGTCCTTCTGGTTTATTGGTGCAACCAGTGATCCCAGTTTGGAAATGGGAAAACATTACTATGGATCTTGTTACCAAACTTCCACGCACAAAGAAAGGTCATGATGCCATCTGGGTAGTCGTTGATCGTCTTACTAAGTCAGCACATTTTTTGCCAATCCGTGAGGATTTTCCTGCTGACAGACTTGCTAAAATCTATGTGGATGAAATTGTAGCTCGACATGGTGTTCCTTTGAACATCATTTCTGACAGAGATGCTCGTTTCACTTCTCATTTTTGGAGAACCATGCAATCTGCTATGGGGACCCAACTTAATCTGAGCACAGCTTATCATCCGCAAACGGATGGTCAATCTGAAAGAACAATCCAGACTCTGGAGGATATGCTTAGAGCTTGTGTGATCGACTTTGGTGGTAGTTGGGATTCACATCTTTCATTAATTGAATTCTCCTACAACAACAGTTATCACACCAGCATCAAAATGGCTCCTTTCGAAGCTCTCTATGGTCGAAAATGTCGTTCACCAGTCTGCTGGAATGAGATCGGCGAGGCTCAACTTACTGGACCTGCCCTCATTTTAGAGACAACTGACAAGATAAAGAAAGTTCGTGATAACCTTCAGACAGCTAGAAGCCGTCAAAAGAGTTACGCGGACCCAAAACGCAAGCCCTTGGAATTTCAAGTCGGTGATCGAGTATTACTTAAGGTCTCACCTTGGAAAGGTGTGATCAGATTTGGAAAGAAAGGAAAACTTGTACCTAGATACGTTGGACCATTCAAGATCGTCGAAAGAATCGGAAATGTAGCCTACAGACTTGAGTTACCTCCTGAACTTGGAAATGTTCATCCAACCTTTCACGTGTCCAATCTCAAGAGGTGTTTAGCTGATGAGAATCTCCACATACCACTTGACGAAATTCGTGTTGATAAAACACTGAAATTTGATGAGAAACCTGTGGAAATCATGGAACGTGAAGTCAAGTGGCTTAAACGCAAGCGCATTCCTTTGGTCAAATTTCGCTGGGAAGCTAAACGTGGACCTGATTTTACTTGGGAACGCGAAGATCAAATGAAGGCGAAGTATCCGCATCTTTTTCCACGAGTTTCCTCTAAATAAATTTCGGGACGAAATTTCCGCAAGTAGGGGAGACTGTAACATATGTGCTTGTTATCATTATGAACAGTTCTGTTATCAATAAAACGATGTTATTTGATCCCAATGTTTGTTTGGTTGTGTTTTACATTTTTCATGTTTTGACTTTTATCCAATTCCAAACTCTATATCGTTTTCTGGAGAGTTATACGCAAACTGATGCGTAAACGTAATCAGTTTAATGTGAAAAATACTCCGGAACATCAACATATACTTAACATACCTTAAATAACCTTTACATAACTTAGAAATAAGTTTTAAAGGCTTTGGTATGGCAAAAACAAGTTAATTCGCTTACAGGGACTAAACTTGACAAACTGCGAAAGTATGCCAATTTGAACAGTAACGAACATTCTGAAACACGACCATAAGTTAAACACACCTTAAATATCTTTTACATAGCTTAGAAATAGGCTTTGAGGGGTTCGGTGTGCTAAAATAAACTTTTGGGTCAGTTAGGGACTAAAAGTGTCAAAAAGTGCACAAGTTTGCATTTTTGCGCATAACTCACGTTCTGAATACTTCCGGACATCCAAAAATTTATGTAAGCATGACTGTATTATGTTTTAGTGTTTGGCTTGCCAAAAATCCATTCGTTGCGTCATTTGGATCGTTTTACGCGCTTGTGCGCATTCCGTCGTAATTAAGCGAACATCGCGTTCGTACGACCAAACGAACTGACATCCGGCATATTTTTGAGCATGTTTCATGTCCACAATGTTTAGGCATCATTTTAGGGCCTTAAAGTTGGCTTTACGGGCCTTGGAAGTGTCGGAAATGGCCTTAAACACGTGCAGGGGCTGAAACTGTAATTTCTAAAACATGTTGCTGATCAGACAAGGCCAGGCGGCCCGCCTGAGTTTCGTCTGATCCTGAAGCGGGCCGCATCAGACTAACAGACAGCAAAAACATGCAGAAACTTTGAATCTGGTCCTTTCCACCCTTGCACATGGTTTTTATCAATACTATGGGCTGGTTTTTGATGCACATGGTATTACAATACCATGGGTGCAAGTGTATGGCCAAGATCGGATCACGTTTTCCAAGAAACGATCTTAACGGCTAACCGAAAACTATAAATACCCCTTGCCATCCATTGCTAAACTCACTAGAATTTTTATTTGAGAAACTCTAAGTTGAAACCATTGTTTCATACCTGAGATTCTTGAATCGAGATTAGCATTCGGGGACCCTTCGTAAGTATTCTTTCGTTCTTTTATTGCTTTTCGAGTCTGAAAGTCAAACTTTGTTTGACTTTCTGCGTTGACCAGTTTATGGTCAATGCGAAGTTCGTTTGAACTTCGCAACGTGATTGTAATCACGATGGTTATAGTCCCTTGGGACTATGCCTACTGATTACCACGTTGTCTAGGGTCGTAGGGTAAGCGATCTAATAAATCGCTTATACCTTCGAACCCGACCCATTTGGTCGATCATTAGGATCCGAACAAATACTTTAGGTGACCATAGTATATAGGGAATAACCTTCTGAGGTTATACCCTATGGTCGCTTCGTTTGAATAGTTGTATGATAGGTAGTTTATATGCCTTAGGTAAATTACCAGAATACCCTTTTCATGTATAATTGGTAATTAAGCATATGTAACCTAAACTTTTGTCACATAACTGATTACGTAACATGTTTAGGCATATAACACTTGTCATAGGGCTAGTTAGGCGGTCCGAACGCGTTTTACGCGAACAACGCGTTAAAGTAGCATAAGCTACCTAAACGGGTCGAAATGGGTCGTAAGCATTTATGTTAGGTTTCATTTAGTATGTAGGCTTTGTTAAACCATATGACATGAGTCTCTACACTCGTTTGGTTTACGATCCCTCATTCTATCCGATCCTCCGATTTAGGTCCGGTTTATTAACATAGTTACCTATATTAGGTACCGTTTGATTCCGAGATCTCTAGCATTGCTTGGTGGTTATCTTAGGACTACTGAACAATCTCAAGTGAGTACATAGAACCCCTCTTTTACTGTTTTCCAAACGTTTTGGGGTGGAACAGATGTGCCTACTTGTTACTTTCATGCTTTCCATGTTTTCACATCATATATCTGCTATGTTCGTTAGTACCTTATAGTACATGATTTCATTGTTTTCATGTTATGTATGCCCATCGTGTGTGTACTTAGTACATTGTTTTACTTTACATTTTATGCTATGTATGCCCATTGTGTGTGTACTTAGTACATCGTTTTACATTACATTCTATGCTATGTATGCCCCTTTGTGTGCATATTTAGTACATTGTTTTACATTACATTTCACGCTATGTATGTTCATTTGATTACATACTTAGTGCATTGTTTTCACGTGCTTACATTTTTGGTATGACATTTGGTTTGTTTACATGGGACAATACATTCATTAACATTGATCACGCCGTTCGTTAGTAGGTAGTGGTACCATAGGAATTGACAACTCCCGTTCCGGACATCCTGGTTAGGTGGGGATGAAAGGAATGACCGAATTCGATATACATAACTTAGATAAACCTTTAATTTGTTTAAGGGTTTATCGCCACAGTCTCAAGGCTTGGATGTATGCATTTTCACAATACCGCATAGATGTTCATATTCAGTATAGCATGCATTTCCACAAGACATAACATTGATTTAAACCATGTTTTACTTCAATATATTGTTTTGTGCATTTTTACCTATGGCTTAATGGATATATTTATACATATTCCACTTGCCATACATGACATTTTGACAAGGTTTACACAAAGACATTTGACATAGACATTTTGACATAAACCTTTTGACATGATTTACATTCGACACATAAACAAGTTTGACATTTGTTTTACATTACATGATTTACATCTTGACATAAACACTTTGACATATTATCCAATACATTTGACAAATTGGTTTAAACATAGACATCTTACATTATTGATTTGGTTTGAGTAAGTGATTTAAGTAACGAGGCGTGTGTAATATGATACAAGCATGGTGGATACGCCGCTGGTACTTC
This sequence comes from Helianthus tuberosus, assembly GCA_030545235.1. Classification (NCBI taxonomy): domain Eukaryota; kingdom Viridiplantae; phylum Streptophyta; class Magnoliopsida; order Asterales; family Asteraceae; genus Helianthus; species Helianthus tuberosus. Next base: position 100,591,608 of record CM060412.1, on the reverse strand, counting down.
CTATATATAAGTGATTATATGGTATTACATATTGTAGCGTTATTTGAATCATTTCAATTTGGACATATAACATTTTATACAAATAACATACTTTTCACAATACATTGTTTTACAAACAACTTAATACAAACTCATTTCACATGGTTATTCGCTTAACCATGTATTATTCTTTTATACCTATCTATCATTTGGTTTATTTATCACTTTTCAAATGATTTACAAGACAAAGCAAATTACAAGGTTCATGACTAAACATTTTCTTAAACATAAGTCATGAATCCTATTTTCACAAAACCTATGTATCTCACAGGCATTTTTATGCTGACGTACCTATTTTCACATGTGTTTTCAGGAGCTTTTGCGTAGGATGATGATCATGACACTAGGGCGGACCTGTGCCTTAGAGACTTAAAATGAAGATAGACTTTGTTTAATTATGTTATAAACTCTTTGTTTCGTGTTTAAGACAATGTAACACTCTTGTTTAATAAATAAAATGTAACTTTGTATGCCATGGTTGTGAAACAATAATTCTGTTACAACACTCCCCGACGTTTTCCGCCACGTTTTGTATGTTATACGTGGTCGGGGTGTGACAAGGAGGTCCATACCTTTGGTCTTCATAGGATGTGTATGAAGTCGATGGCTCGTACCTGGGCTCCTCATAGTAGGTGTATGAATTGGATGGTTGATATGAGTGACTATTTTGAACCGAGTGTGTGTTACGACAATTAGTGCAATAATTACTCCTATAATCATCCTCCTCATAGGTGTAGTTGTAACCTCCTGAGTATTGATCCATAAGAATCACTCAGCAGACCACAACCAAGTCTCGAGATCAGAAAACAAAAATAAAAACGGAAACAGAGGCTGGACACGGCCCCGTGTTCAGTGGACACGGCCCCATGTTCAGAATCTGTTTCTGGGCATTTTAATTAAATTTACTGATCTAGTTGAGCACGGGGCGTGTTCAGTGAGCATGGCCCGTGTTCAAGCTACTGTTACTTGGTATTTTTATGAAAATGTGCAGCACGGCCCCGTGTTCAGTGAACACGGCCCCGTGTACAGGTTACTGTAAATGCAAAACTAAACTAAAATGCAGAAAAATGTGCGCGCGTTTTAAAAAGGTTTTAAAAAACAGATTAGGCCGTCGATTTTAAGCTTTCTTAAAATCCTTGTGTCCCCGGCAACGGCGCCAAAAACTTGATGCGTGTGAAGTGTTATATATATTAGGTGTATATTTTAAGCCCCTTTAACACTTTTTTAGTCAAGTTTTAAATTTATAAAACACGATATTTTACTAACACTAAACACACATATGGGCAAGTGCACCCATCGTGAGCGTAGTATAGTGTTGGCAAGATACCGAGGTCGTCCAAGGACACAAGAGCTTTTAGTACCGGTTTATCCTCAACGTCTAATCAAATCAAAAAAGTTTAGAAAAATGTTTTAAACTAAGAAAAATAAAAACTAACTAAAAATGCTGAAAATAAAATAAAAAGAAAAACAGATAGACAAGATGAATCACTTGGTTCCGACTCGTATCTAGTGTAACCTTTGATTATTTCCGCACTTTTGCACTTTTTAAGAGATTATCTTAGTTATTATAGTAGGCCCCTCTTTTGAAGGTGACATTACCCTCACCCCAGTAGTTTGAGTCAGCAAGGATACAATCCTAAAAGGGTGGATTATTGAAAGATAATTAATTAAGTTATTAATGCAAATTATGGTAGGCCCCTCTTTTGGAGGTGACGTTACCCTCGACTAAGTAGTCTGAGTCAGCAGGGATACAGTCCTAAATAGCCAGGTTATAGTATTAATAGTAGTTAACTTATGAGGGGATCAAAGAGTTTGGACCCCCGCCATCCAATACTGTTAAGTATTGAAGGAGGTCCTACTAAATTTGACCCAGGTCCATTGCAGGACCTCTAAACTCTGAACAATGGCAAGACCTTTACCAAACCGTTCCCTTAACCCTCGACCAGGTAGCCAACATACCTCCATATAGACCGTGGAGATATGAATGGTGAAAATCTTTTATTTTATATAGACAGTAAAATAATGCCAAGACACCACAGACAAACGATAAGGAAAGATCACCTTCAACATAAGAAACTAGTTATTAAAGTCATTAATACAAAACCAAATAAAAAGTGCGAAAAGATTAAAAATAAAAAGTATTACACTAGACACTTTGTCTTCACCAAGTGATGTAAGAGACTTAGGCAACCATGGCCTTGATTGTCAAGAACTCTTACTATCAATCTTAAATCCCGAGACGACTAACACACTCTACGATGGACAATGGATGATGGTGGTGGATGATGGTGTTATGGTGGTGGTGGGTGGTGGGTGAAGTGTGAGAGAGGTGGTGTGCCAAGGGATGGTTTGAGCTTGAGCCAAGCACTCCTATTTATAGGCTGAACAGAAGCTCGGGCACGGCCCCGTGTCCACATCCTTCTCTTTCTTCATTTAATGCAGCTTGTCTTATTAGTTGACCACGCCCCCGTGTCCGCTGAGCACGACCCCGTGTGCAGAAGAATCTTTGTACTATGAAGATTTGCTTAGATTGTGCGAATCTTATAGTTGACCACGGCCCCGTGTCCGCTGAGCACGGCCCTGTGGTGGGCAATAGAAGCTTCTACCACTTTGTCTTTTCTGCTGACACTTGGGCACGCCCCCGTGCTGGCTGAGCACGGGGCGTGTTCAGTCTTCTGTCTTCTTGTTTTGCTTGGGAAGATGCTGTCGTGGGGTCGGGCATGTCACGTCTTGTTCCTTTTCTTGTATTTATGTTAGATTTTGATGTCTTTTTGCTTCTTTTGTTAATTTGAGCTCATTTAATCCTGAAAATACAAAAGGAAGACAAAAGCACACTTTTTCCAACATTAGTACTAAAAAAGGGTTAGTTTTATGCCACAATTGATGTAATTTATATGTTGCATTTTGCAGACATCAAATACCCCCACACTTGAATCTTTGATTGTCCTCAAGCAAAACTCTTTAATATGTGGCTATTACACTCCCAAATGGAATGGGTAGAGAAGAAGGTTTTTGGGCTTGTCATAGAGTGTCGGGATTTCCAAGATTCTTTATTTAGTTTTATTTTTATTTATTTACAATCCTATTCGTCATGATTTATTTAAAACTTTCCATAAGATAAATTACTTATTAGGGCATAACATGCCTCTTTAAAATTTTATTTATATACAAGTTCACATACCTCACGGGGATCACTCAACACTCGGCCGAAAATGTATTTTTGTGGATCACTCGAGAGCGGCATGGAACTTACTTTTACCATAGGCTTGCCAAGCAATCAATCCTCATCCTTTTTAACTTATATACCTTTGTAAATATCAAGAGGACTTTGTGGGTGAAGGGTTAGGCTTGGGTTAAACGTAGGTGGTTGGGTTAGTGGTTAGTAGAAAAAGGGCTAAAAGCGTAACAAGCGTCGGTTTTCGTAAGACTTTTTATTTTTTTTATTTATTTTTTTTGTAACTTTTATTTTGATGAAGCTATTATTCAAACAAAGTTATTTTTGATGAACTTGTTTGTTTATTTTCTTATGCTTCATCATCAACACACATTTTTTTTTGAAAAGTCATACGAAAAACCGAACTTGTTACTAAAACAAAGGGTTAAAAATAAAAAAGGTTTTGGTGGGTAAAAGGGTGCTTGGTTTGGGTTATGAAATGAAAAGGTTTAGGCTCAAAGGGGCTAACTAGGGGGATTTTGGGTAGGTGGTAAAAAAAAGAAAAAATAATGGTGTAGAAATAAAAAGGGTTAGTCCTAATGCCTCCATCATTTACTTACTCGGGTTTAAGTTGGTAAGGACCGGGAATGTATCGTCATGGCAAGTTCTAGAGTCGTAAGAACCAAGCGGCTATTCACACAAGAAACGAAAAATGAGCATTTAGTCTAATGATATGTAATTGTATGCTCAATAAAGGCTCAAAACTCACTTTTGTGGGAATGGGAAACTACTTGTGTAACCTATGTGTAATCTATGTGTACTCTAGTGCATATGTGTTGTTTTGAGTGACAAAATACGAAACGTAGCCTAGCGCCGAAGACAAGGCAGACATGGCATGTCCAAAACATGGTGGATACGCCGCTGGTACTTCCTATATATAAGTGTTTCTGGCATGTTACCAAACCTTCGTACCACGCGCTAAGTGAAGTTCGTAGTTTTGCAGACTCGTGGTGAAGTTGTTAAAAATTACTTGGTTGATCTATGTGAAAGTCTTGTGAGAGTGATGGAATCTAATGTTATGATTGGCAAAGCATGACACCGACGACGAGACGGACGTGGAATGATCGAAACATGGTGGATACGCCGCTGGTACTTCCTATATATAAGTGCTTCTATTATGTTGCCGAACTTTAGTAACACGTGCCATGTGGAAATTCATTGTTTTGTGGACTGTGGAGAGAATGTTGAACGCTAATCTATGTGAAACTATTTGGTTAATCTACGTGTATGTGATAATGATGGAGTGTATTGTATGTTTAGCAAAATGCGACACGTAACATGACACCCAATACGAGGCGGAAGTGATGCGCCCGAAATATGGTGGATACGCCGCTGGTACTTCCTATATATAAGTGTTTCTGACATGTTGTCGAACCTTCGTACAACGTGCCATGCGAAAGTCGTGGGTTTGTGGATGTTGAATCTATTAGAATCTACACGAGACTTGTTGAAACTTGAGTCTTTTGCTACCGTGTGTGAATCTATATACTGTGAGGCTTTGTGACCTAGACTTATACGATCCTTTTGTTGGATCTTTAGATGTCTTCCCGTAAGCTATCCGACTCTCTCAAGAGATCCAGGGAGAAGTCCCAGAAAAAGATGATGTCCTTCATGGCCGACCAGATCGCTTGCGTCGTGCCAAAGATCGTCTCTGAGATCCAAGGATCAAACACTCCGCCATTGAAGAAACACTGAACTAATTATGAGACTAATCAGTTTGGTTTATGTTTCTACCATGATGGTTAATCTTCTTTATGGTTTCCTGACCTCCTTAATGACCGTGGTTATCTGCAAAACAGAACACCGTTACTCGTTAAGAGGGGTATGTGGGGGTTTCCCTCTTAACCGGGCTCCGGCGTGAGAATAAGCGACTACTTTGGGGAGATAATTAAGTATTAAGTGAGAGAGTAGAGGGAATGGAATGTTTAACCTGTGAATTGAGGTCTCTATTTATAGCCGGAGAGGTGTAAGAGGGTGTGGGCTGATGGGCCTTGGGCCGGCAGGCGACAACATGGAGGATATGCTCCTTGTCTCACTGGTGTCGACCGTTAGTGGCTTCTAGGAGCTTTCCCTAGCTGGCGCAATGTGATTGGAGCCACGTGTCGCTGTTGTCGGCCTGGCCGGCCTTCTGCCATCAGCAGGTGAGTGGAGATCGTGGGGCAGTTGTCTCTGCCCTATGATTGGTGCCATGTAGGCGTCCTTAAGTACTTTTTGTCTCCTGCATGTCAGATGATCGTGGAGCACGATTGAGCAGGGCCAGAAGGGCATTGATTGGCTCTTTTCTTCTGCCACTTGTACCTTGTGTACTATTTGGATAAGCCTTGCGCCGTAGTCACGCATGATTCTTGCTGGGCACGTTACTACTCCGCGCGGGGGTAGGGGCACTGAATGCTCTTTCAGAATGCTAAGTGTTGAAAATGGAGATTCATATTGCCTGGACCTCGCGCCGGTTACATGGAACATGTTGTGTCTCGCGCGAGGGGTGTCAATAAGATAGTTGTTGAATAAGGAGTATGGTTCCGCGCACAACCTTGAAGAAGGTTTGCGCGGATTTTTTGGGACCATACCCCTTCAAGTCCCCCCAGTCCAGTGCTGCACCATGTGCGAGGCAAGTGGTTGGAGCTCTGGACTAAGAAAAAATTGCGGAAAATGCTTGCTTTTTTGATTGGTAGGTGTGCTCGTGCCAATGTTTGACAGTTTTTACGGCGCGAATACAAATCTAGTTGGTGATGTTCCTTTGCTTTGTGTTCATATGGCGCGTGTGCCTTTGGTAACTTCCTCATTAAGCTTGAAGTAATTTTGGGCGGGAAAAACTTCGAAATTTGAACTCTGACAGGTTGGTAAAGAAAGTCTTGGTTGGTGACGTTTGAGTTGACCTCTGACGGTTGTCATCAACTTGTCCCTGACGAATCGTATTTCCGTCAGAGAGCGAGGCCCACGCGCGCGTGGTAACTGTCACTCCGGGGAACACGCCTTACGTGGCGTTTTCTGATTGGCCTCGCTCACGGTGATTTCGGCACGGTTACCCATCGCATTAAATGCGATGGGTATATATATCCGAAGAGACATGGGAGGTTTATCACTTTTCTCTTCTACTATTCCTTTATTTCCTCTTGAATTCCTTTGAATCTTCAAAGTTTGAAGGAGACGGTTACAGAATCTTCACATCCTTGAAGAACATCGTGGCAGGTCTTCAAGTCTGTTTGCAGAATATTCAAGACTTCTTCGTTGATTTATCCATGGCTGAAGAACACCAAGTAGAGAATATTCCCGGAGAGGAAGGTCCCGTTCCCGTTCTTCGGTGGGATGAGGGTCTATTTGAGCAGATCGTTCGTAGTTTCCGGTTTCCACCGGAATGGGATGCCAGATATCCTGGTCAGCTTCAGACCGCCGCTGATGCACCGCCGGGTTATATCACCTTATTTGAAGATTTCTTCCACCAGGGCAACTTCCGGTTGCCGGCGACAAATTTTCTGGCACACATTTTGCAGTTTTATGGATTTCACATCTCACAACTGAGTCCTCCCGGGATGGTCCGGGTTCATCACTTTGAGTTCTTGTGTTGGTCTCATGGTATCGAGCCGACGGTTGAGAAGTTTAGGGTATTCTACCAGCTTATCCGGAATATGGGCTTCTTCTCTTTTGCCAGCCGAGGGGCTGCGAAGAAGATTCTCTTGAATCCTCCTAAGAGTTTCCAGTACTGGAAACCCAAATTTTTCTATATTCGCGAGGAGGTGATCCCGATTGCCATGATCTTCAGAGAGTGGTCCGAAACGATCTTGAAGGAGGATTTGGCGATCCCCAAGAATGACGTTTGGTACAAGAAACTTACTTCTACCCCGAACCGGGTGTTTGGAGAAAATGTCTTGGTGGCGGCGCGCATGAGTGACCAGTGGCCGGCTGATAGCAAGGACGTTCCGATCTTAAAGTTTGAAGATAAAGGTTAGTTATCTCCTCAGTTCCTTTGATCTCCTCGTTTTATAACTTGTGCTAATTTATGTATATGCGCGTGTAGAGGCGCAACTGTACCAAGCTGCCTTCGCCACCTTTGGTGGCTCCATGAGCGTGCGCCCGCTCCAGGCTGGAGAGGAGTACTGGTACGAGCAGATCAAGGGTAATTTCATGTACCCGCTTGCTGATGCGTTCGCCTCGCCGCCTACTGCAACCGAAGGTGCGCACATACCTAAACCTCGTCCTTTGCGCTCTGTGATTCTGCTGGGAAAGAGGTTGTCTATCTTTCCAGCGAGGAGTCTGTAGGATCTTCGAACGGGGAGCTAAGTCCATGGTCTAACGTCTTTGCAGGTGTGTTGCGCAGTCTGGGTATCGACCTTGAGGAGAAGAAGAAAAAACCTTCGAGGAAGAAGAAGGTGATCAACCTTGACCCTGAGGTGACCAGCAAGGGGGCTGGGAGTAGTCGCGCATCTGCAGCTTCTGCTGATAAAGGTACTCTTCGGCTTCGTCAGAGTGACTTGAAAGATTATGTGATAATTAGTGACTCACTTGAAGGATTGTCGCGCGTAGGCGGGAAGAAGACCGGAGCTGGTGGCTCAAGAAGTGAAGGTAGCGCGGGTTCTCGTAACCCAGATGCTGGCGCGACTCCCTCATCTGTCGCCCATGACGAAGAGGAGGACGAAGAAGTAGAGGAGGAAGAACCCGCTGTGAAGTTGATTCGGAAAAGGAGTAGAGAGGTTGCGCTTGGAGCAGCTATGATACCAAAGCCTGGTGAAGTTCCTCAGCTTGGAAAAAAGAGCAATTTGCGCTCCTTATACAAGTTTTCTCCTGGTAAGAATTTCTTTACTATCTTTTTTTATATTACTTCCTCTTTTTGACGCTTGATCTTCCGCAGAGACCAAGAAGAAGACCCCTGAGAAGGGTGTTGTGTTTACGGAGCCAGAGCCAAAGAGGCCAAAGATTACCATCAAATCTTCCAAGGCTATTGGGGCTGAATCTGGCAAGGATAAACATGTTGCTGAGGGTGATAAGGCGAAGGCTGCCGAAGAGAAGAGGAAGGTTGATGAAGAGCGTAGGAAGAAGGCTGATGAGGACAAGGGGAAGAAGGCGGAGGAAGAGAAGAAGAGGAAAGCCGAGGAAGATAGAAAGGCTGAGGAGGCGAAGAGGAAGAAAACCTCTGAGATGGAGAAGGAGAAGAAAAAGGCTCTTGAAAAGCCTATCGATGAAACCTTGCAATACACCGGTGCCGCTGTTACTGTAATTCAAGATAAGGCGCAGGGTCCGGAGGTTGCGAGCACCATGGGGCCTGACCAGCCCCAGCAAGAGAAAAGGAGAGAGCCTGACGTGGATAGGCCAAGCCATTCTGCGCGGCCTGAAATGTCGCATCGCTCTAAGGGAACGACTGGGAGGTCGGGTCCATATGTTTCTGGAGGCGCGAGCTCTGGTGGCGCTGGGGGTTATAACCCACAAGTTATCGGTGCTAAGGATACCCTTGGTGATATCTACTATAAGATTTATACTGAAGAGGAACGTGGTGACGCTCCCCACCAGGCTCCCTGGGGTTTAAAGCAAAAGGACACCTTTCAAGAGTTTGGCCCTTGCTCGGGGAGGCCAATGCTCGCGCTGCTAACCACCAAATCGTCCGTGAATGGCGGACGATGGTTAGGGAGCGGTTGGACTGGGAGAACTATCGTGAGCGGCTCGTCAAGCAAGTGAAGGAGTTTGAGAAGGCCAATGCCAAGTTTAAGGAGGAGAAGGCAAAGTTTGAGGCTGACCGGAAGGCGGAGGAATGGGGGCGCGAGGGCCTGAAAAGCAAACTTCAAGCTGCTGAACAGCAGTTGGCTAAGGAGAAAGTCGAGTTCAAGCGCATATGTGCGAAAGACAATGAGCGCGCTTCCGCGGCTCGTAACAAAATTGTCGACCTTGAAGCCAAGGTTGTTGAGTTGACCACGAAGGTCGAGGATGCGCAAGCTGTACACGCTGCTAAGGAGCAGATTGAGGTTTGTAAACTTATACCCTTTCCTTCTGTGCTTTGTTTGCACCATAGCCTAAGTCCTTTGTCGCTTTTTAGGTTGAGTTGGCTGAGGTTAAATTGCAGCTGTCGAGCAAAGACAAAGATCTGCAGGCCAAGGATGTCGAGATTGCTGAACTGAAACGTCGCCTGAATGATCAGGTTGATAAGTGCGAATCCTTGGAAATTGACCTTGAGGCGGAGAAAGTTAAGGCCGCGACTGCTGAGGAGGCCAAGTAACGAGCTGAAGAAGCGCATGATGTGAGTACCTCTGACCTCAATGTAGCACAAACTAACTATGCTGAGGCTCAGGGCATCGTTGATACTCTTGTCTCTGAGGCCGAGTGGATGCGCGGCCGCGGAGTAGTGCTGGTATGCTATTCTTTTCCCTTTAAGGTTTTTATTTCTTAAAGATTTACTTTTAATATACAATCTTCGCTGTAGATTGCCAACGCTGTCCTTAACGCTGGAGAACTGGATCGCGCTGTTGCTGCTCTGACAGATGCCGCGCGCGCAGTTGGTCATCGTGGAGGCTATATGGAATGTGCGCAGCACGTTGAAGATTTACTCGAACAGGAGTTTGAAACTAGTCATTTCTCGGTAACTGACCAGGCTGATGCCGCGTTGACGCGTGCTGAAGATGCCTATGATCATCTAGCGCTGCCCGTGATGGACTTGGTCGCTGAAGCGTTGAAGCACGATGATTGGTGTCAACGGTTAAAAGCCATCCTTGATCCACCTGTAACGGTTGAACTATCAGATGAGGAGGATACGGGCAATGATGGTGGTCGTAAAGGCGATGATGGTGGCGACGAGCGCGATGATGATGATGCTGGAGATGGGTTTGAGTAGGTAGTTAGGCTTTTTGCCTTGTAATTTTTCTTCTAACTTATTGATGTTAGTAGTTGCGCGGTTGCGCTTGTTCTGGACTAAACGAATGACATTTTGTTTTGTTGTAACTGTTGTGCGGTCGCGCTTGTTTCAAATATGATGCTCGTTTAGTTTTTCCGTTACAATTATTGCACTGTTGTTAGAAACTTTGGTTAAGTTAGCACGAATAAATGTAAGTGTGGCTCTTGTGTGAGCGTAATTTCCCGGTCTCGCGCTATGTTCGCGGAGGACCTTGGAGGCGTAAGTCGAGAGCTCGTAAGTTACTGGAGTGTTTTCGTGCTAATCAGAAGTTTAACATGCATTTGTAACGAAAAAGTAATGGAAAACATGTCGTATGCTTTCATTGACTTGGAAACAGGCGCTTAGGCCAATCATACATTGCTTGTAACGTAAAAGGCGTGTAGCCAACATAGGAAAGTAAAAGGCGCATGGCCAACAGTAGTGGATAAAGGCGCAGGGCCTAGAATAGTCATATATAGCATTTGCGCAGTTGTTGCGCGTGCCACGTGCGCGGGATGATGTGTCCATCCAGGGTGTGCAATTTGTAAGCCCCTTTTCCTAGCACTTCATGTACTAAGTATGGGCCTTCCCATTTGGGTGTTAGCTTTCCTGGGCGTTCGGCGTTTGAGGCTTCGTTGTCTCGAAAGACGTATTCCCCTGGAGTGAAGGTACAGATGCGGACTCGCGCATTGTAGTACCTTTCCAGTTGGGTTTTGTACTTGGCTTCTTTAATTCGCGCAATTTCGCACCTTTCTTCTAGTAAATCCAAGTCGAGACGATGTTCTGCCTCGTTGTCGATTGCGTTGACTGCTGTCAAGCGCGGAGAGGGCAGGCCTACTTCTGCCAGGATAACCGCTTCTGAGCCATAGACTAGGCTAAAAGGGGTTTCGCCGGTACTCGTCTTCGGCATGGTTCGGTGAGCCCATAAGATACTCGGGAGCTCATCCACCCAGCCTCTTCGCTTCGTGCCCAGTCGGGCCTTTATCCCATCGACAATACACTTGTTCACACTTTCAACCTGTCCGTTGGCCTGAGGATGCGCAACGGAGGAGAAGGTGTGTTCGATTTTCATTTCTTTCAGCCACTTCTGGAGATCCTTAGACGCAAAGTTGGTGCCGTTGTCAGTTATAATCTTGAGTGGGAGGCCAAATCTGCAGATGATGTGTTCCCAAATGAACTTGCGCACCATCATGGCTGTAGTTGAAGCAAGGGCTTTGGCCTCCACCCATTTCTTGAAGTAATCGACGGCCACTATTATAAACTTGACGGCGCCAGGAGCCTCTGGGAAAGGTCCCACCATATCAATTCCCCACTGCTGAAAAGGCCAAGTAGTGGATACGGGGATAAGATCATTCTTGGGGCGCAGGGTTTTTGGAGAGTGTCGCTGACAGGAGTCGCACTTGCGCAGCTCCTTCAAGGCATCGACATGCATCCCTGGCCAGTAATTTCCGGCGTTCATAATCTTCGCGACAACCATGCGTGGTCCTGCATGGATGCCGCAGATCCCTTCGTGGATCTCCCTGATCAAGTAATTCGCATCTTGGGGGTCCACACAGCGCAGCAGTGGTCCCAAGAAGGACTTGCGGTATAAGATACCACCGTTCATTTCGTAATGCAGGGCCTTGTTTTGAACCTTCCTCGCCTCTGCTTTGTTCTCAGGGAGTATCCCCTCCTGCAAATATTGGATTATAGGGGTCATCCAGGATGGCTGCCCTATCTCGATCACGTTGACTTGTCGTAGCAGGACTGATGGGTTCTTGAGTACTTCAATCCTTACATCTTTGGCCAGATGTTGAAAGGAGGTTGAAGCCAGTTTGCTCAAAGCGTCTACCGGTTTGTTTTCAGAGCAATTGATGTGCACTACCTTGTAGGATTTGAATTTTTGAAGCAACTCTTTCGCCTGATCCAAATATAGGGCCATAACCTCGCCCCTTGCATCGTATATACCGTTGATTTGGCTGGCTATCAAGAGTGAATCAACGTGCGCTTGTAGGTTTTCAGCTCCCATTTTTATGGCGAGGCGTAAGCCTGCCAGAAATGCCTCATACTCCGCCTCGTTGTTGGTGTTTTTAAAATCCAACTTGATGGCGTAAGTAAATTCATGATTCTCGGGGCTCACAAGGCGTAATCCTGCTCCCGCGCCGTCCTCGTTTGAAGCCCCATCAGTATACAACATCCATAACTCGTTCGTTGGCTCTTTCACGGGAGTTTCGACCAGCTCACAATCCTTGATTTTATCGATTGGGACTTCTGTGATGAAGTCTGCTAAAACTTGGCCCTTGATGGCTGGGCGCGGCCTGTACAAAATGTTGTGGCCCCCAAGCTCAATGGCCCATTTTGCTAACCGCCCAGATGTTTCTGGCCTTTGCAGTATCGTGCCAATGTGGAAATTGGTAAGTACGGTGATCACATGCCCTGTAAAGTATCTGCGCAGCCTCCTAGAGGCGTGTAGCAGCGCAAGTACCAATTTCTCCATCGTGGAATATCTCGTCTCTGGATCAGTGAGTACCCTGCTGACGTAATAAATTGGAGTTTGGACTCCGTTTCTCTCCACCAGTAATACCGACCCTACTGCCTTATCCGAAGAAGATAAGTACAGCACGAGTGACTCCTTTTCAAACGGCGCAGTCAGGGTAGGGAGTTCGATCAAACACTCCTTCATTTGTTGAAAAGCGGCTTCAGCTTCAGGCGTCCATCTGAATTCTTGCTTCTTAACACAATTGCGCAACGTGCTGATAAAAGGATATGACTTTGCGGCGTCGTTTGACAGAAAACGGTTAAGCGCGGCTATTCGGCCGGTCAAACGTTGCATCTCTTTGATTGTGCGTGGTGAAGGCATTCGCTCTATTGCGTGGACCTTCTCTGGGTTCACCTTGAATCCGCCATTCGTGACTATAAAGCCTAAGAATTTTCCTTCTTCCATACCAAAAGAACATTTGGCTGGATTCAATTTCATGTTTACGCTGCGCAATGAGTTGAAAGTCTTTTCGATGTCTTTCAACATTTGATCTTCTTCGGGGCTTTTAATCACCAGATCGTCGATGTAGACTTCTATATGCTTTCCAATGTCTCCTGCGAAGGTCTTATCCATCAGGCGCTGGTATGTTGCGCCAGCGTTTTTTAGGCCGAACGGCATCTTTGTGTAGCAGAAAATCCCAAGATCAGTCCGAAAGGCTGTCTTATCTTCATCTTCAAGTTTCATTTGAACCTGATGGTACCCTTTGTAGCAATCTAAGAAGCACTTCCATCTGTACGGCGCGAGAGAGTCTATCTTTTTGTCGATTTCGGGCAAAGAGTAGCGATCTTTAGGGCATGCCTTGTTAAGATCGGTATAATCGACACACATTCTCCATCCCCCGCTCGACTTCTCGACCATTACTGGGTTCGCAACCCAACTTTGATAACGGACCTCCCGCAAGATCCCTGCCTTTAGCAACTCGCATACCTGCTCATTCATCGCTTTGGTTTTATCCGCCCCAAGGCTGCGTCTCCTTTGCACTTTTGGCTCAACAGAGGGATAAGTGTTTAGACAGTGTTCAGTGATGTCGCGCGGGACACCGGTCATGTCAGCCGGCGTCCAGGCGAAGATATCCATATTCCTGAACAGGATTTGCTTGAGCTGTGTGCGGATGTTTGGTGATATTGCGTGGCCTATCGTCACTGTTTGCTCCAGGTATTTGTGGTTCAATACCCACTTTTCTGTCTCAGTTGCTGAAACCTTGGGTGCTTTTGTTGGGCGCATTTCTTCTGTCGCCATTACTTCTTTCTTTGCATAAACGATTGCCACCCCCGTCTTAGTTGGGAACCCAATTGCTGAGTGGGGGGTGGAAGTTATCATGTTCAGCTCGCCTTGGGTCTCTCTCCCGATCAACACATCATGTCTTGACTTAACAGGCATCACCATGAAGTTTACAGTCGTTGTTCTTGAATGCTTTCCGTCAGAAAGCGTGACGGGAAAGCTGATCTGGCCAAGCGGGAAAACCATTTCGTTGCAAAATCCTGACAGGGGGTAGTCAACTGGCTCGAGTCTCGCTTTATCTTCCTCGTCGAACTGATTAAAGCATTGCTCATAGATGATGTCTGCCATACTCCCCGGGTCAATGAAGACATATTCAGTTTCGTAGTGGCCGATGATATCGGTGATGACGATGGGTCGTGTGGCTCGAGGACCCCCGCGCACCACCGGGAAGATGACCTGCTGCACTTGCCGTGAAGGCTCGTAAGGTCGTTTGCCTTTTTCTCTCGCGCTATACCTTGGTCCGTTGACCATATGGGTTTCTAGGGATCTGAATTTCTTGTGATTCCCCTCATCGTGGCGCTGGAGCTATCGAGTTTCTTTGCGCATGTTCTTTACCAGGTGGCTTAGCTTCCCACTCTTCAGCGCTTTCTCGATCTCTTGATGTAAGCTGTAGCAATCATCAGTTAAGTGGCCTGTATCCTTATGGAAATCACAATACAGGTTGGGGTCTTGCCCCTTCTTGTTCGTCATTGGCCTTGGTGCCTTGAAATCATGGTTCTCCGTTATCAGCACCTCTTTTGGTGTTTTTATGAGCGGAGTCCAGTGCTTATCTCGGTTATCATCCCGAACTGCCTTTCGATACCCAATTCGATCAATAGTGTCTCGCGCATCTTCTTTGTAGCGGGACCGTTCTTCATAACGAGGCCGTTCACTATAACCGCTGGAGTGGTTGGCTTTCCACCCAGGGTTTTTGCCTTTGTTCCGTCTGTTGTCGTCGCACGAGCGACTCCCCTTAGAAAATCGATCTTCAGTACGATAACTGTTGTTTCTGGCGAGTGACTCTTCAGTTTGCGCGACTATCTTCGTGGCTTCCATGAGTTTATCCCATTCCTTGGGCATTCCATCTTTCCCAGTGATGGTTCTAATTAGGCTATCACAGCGGATGGCTTTCTTGAAGTGGCAGCGCATGAGTTGTTCGCTCACGCCGCCGATTTCCAAGCACTCTTTGTTAAATCGAGTGATGAAATCTTCCAACCCCTCATTATCTCTGCGCCAGATGTCTTCAACCTCGGCTGTGTCACTCTGGTATCGTCTTTGTTGACTGAAGTGACTCAAAAACTGAGTCCTGAAATCTACCCATGACTTTATCTTTCCCGGAGGAAGGCTGTCGAACCAGGCGCGAGCAGCCCCCGTAAGCATTTGAATAAACAGATGGCACTACATGGGCATATTCCATCCTCCCATGCAGCCCACGCTTGTGAAAACTCTGACGTGATCGTCAGGATCAGTCAATCCGTTAAACTTTCCGACTGTCGGAGGTAACTTCTCTCTTTTAAGCGGCGCGAGCGCGATCTTCGGAATGAACTTTGAATGCTCTACAGCTTCAGCTGGACGGTAGGCAAGGCGAAAATCTTGCTCTGCCTCTTCGGTGTATCCAACGTGTTGTCTTGGTTTGTAGTATTCGTGATTTCTCTGCAAGCGATTGAAGACTGAAGAGCCTTCGTCGTCTTGCCAAGTTGGGTCATTCGGGTCAGTTTCTTCCCATTCATTATCGAGGTTACGCGGCGTGAGACGGCTATGGACTGGGCCTCTTTGGACGTTTGATGGGTAATCATAGTAGCTTTCTGTCTCCCCCCGTGTGTCGCGCGTGTCTTGCACGCTTAGTCTTCGTGTTGGGGGAGGTCTGTTCATTCTGCCTTGGATGTTTTGCTGTGGGGGTATCTGGCGCGCCCCCTAACTTTGCCCCTGAGGAGTAACCAAGGACGGTTCTGCCGTCAAGACTGCTTGTTGTGCGCTCAAAGATTGATATGCCTCATTGATGGTGGCTAGATGCTTAGCGTACCATGAGGCCGGAGTTTCGCCCTCTGGTAGCCCTAGTAGCACCGAGATGTTCTGAGGTGGAGCTGGGTTTGAAGGTCCAGCGCTGTTGTTTCCTGGGGTTGTTGTTTGAGTGATGCAGGTGAAGCTCCCGCGCGGACCCCCGGTGTTGGCTACTTCGATTTCGCCAATTTCCTCAACGTGTTGGGGTTGGATGTTTTGATTATCCACCCCAAACACTACATTAGGGTTTGCTTCAAGACCAACAAACTCAGGAATGATTCCTTGACCAGCCATGATCGAAGGAAGAAAAAAACACGAAAAACTCAGGAAAGGAGAAGATGAAAGTGGTTTGTAGAAAAAACCGGTGGGCGCCAATGAAGAAACACTGAACTAATTATGAGACTAATCAGTTTGGTTTATGTTTCTACCATGATGGTTAATCTTCTTTATGGTTTCCTGAGCTCCTTAATGACCGTGGTTATCTGCAAAACAGAACACCGTTACTCGTTAAGAGGGGAATGTGGGGGTTTCCCTCTTAACCGGGCTCCGGCGTGAGAATAAGCGACTGCTTTGGGGAGATAATTAAGTATTAAGTGAGTGAGTAGAGGGAATGGAATGTTTAACCTGTGAAGTGAGGTCTCTATTTATAGCCGGAGAGGTGTAAGAGGGTGTGGGCTGATGGGCCTTGGGCCGGAAGGCGACAACATGGAGGATATGCTCCTTGTCTCACTGGTGTCGACCGTTAGTGGCTTCTAGGAGCTTTCCCTAGCTGGCGCAATGTGATTGGAGCCACGTGTCGCTGTTGTCGGCCTGGCCGGCCTTCTGCCATCAGCAGGTGAGTGGAGATCGAGGGGCAGTTGTCTCTGCCCTATAATTGGTGCCATGTAGGCGTCCTTAAGTACTTTTTGTCTCCTGCATGTCAGATGATCGTGGAGCACGATTGAGCAGGGCCAGAAGGGCATTGATTGGCTCTTTTCTTCTGCCACTTGTACCTTGTGTACTATTTGGATAAGCCTTGCGCCGTAGTCACGCATGATTCTTGCTGGGCACGTTACTACTCCGCGCGGGGGTAGGGGCACTGAATGCTCTTTCAGAATGCTAAGTGTTGAAAATGGAGATTCATATTGCCTGGACCTCGCGCCGGTTACATGGAACATGTTGTGTCTCTCGCGAGGGGTGTCAATAAGATAGTTGTTGAATAAGGAGTATGGTTCCGCGCACAACCTTGAAGAAGGTTTGCGCGGCTTTTTTGGGACCATACCCCTTCAGCCATCCTCTGTGGAATCTAAGGGCGAGAAGCTAAAGCCAACAAAGTTCAGCTACAAACACTTCGTCGTCTCTTGCAACCCTAAGCCTTTCAAGGGCAGTGATGGGGTGACTGCTATGCTGGAATGGTTTGACAGCATCGAGGTTACCTTCACTAACAACGAGTGCCCAGAGCATTTAAAGACTAGGAGTGCAACGGGAATGTTTCAAGGCAGAGCTCTGGAGTGGTGGTCGAATGAGAGAAACACCCACTCTAACGAAGAAGCCCATGCTCTTCCATGGTCCGAGTTGCGAGAATTGATGATGCTCGAATTCTGTCCTCCCCATGAACAGTTGAAGCTTGAGGAAGAGTTTTGGCATCTCAAGTAGATTGGTGATGACAATCTGGCTTATACTACCCGTTTCAAGCAGCTCAGCTTAATCGTTCCTCACTTGGTTTCTACTCCCAAGCGCATGATAACCAAGTACATCAATGGGTTACCTCCTGCAATGCGTGATTCGATCGAAGCAGCTCAACTGGAGACTATTGAAGAAGTTTATCGTCTAGCCACAAGCTTAAACAACAACCACATCCGTGACAAACAGTTTGCTGCTCCTGCTCCCTTTAAGTCAGCAAACCAGGTTACTCAACAGCCAAGTGGCAGCAAGAACAAGAAGAGAAAGTCTCAGAGTTCAGGGTGTAATGAAATTGTCCCTGCTGCAAACCCTGCTACTAAGCCTGCTCCTGCTGCTGCTGTTACAAACCCTAATGCTCCTGAAATCAAAAAGCAGTACACTGGGCCTCATCCCAAGTGTGCGACTTGCAACTTCCATCATCCTGCTACTTCTGCTTGTCGTTTGTGTACCAACTACAATCGCTATGGTCACACGACTCCCTACTGCCGTCAAATCAACCTGGCCCTGCCAGCTCAGCAAGCCCCAGTTCAGGCAGCTCTACCAACTCTCCCAGCTCCTCAGCAGAATCCTAGGCCAGTCAATGCTGTCCGTGCATGCTACAAGTGTGGAGATACTACTCATCTTTGTAATCATTGTCCTCAGCTAAACCAGGAGCAACAGCCAGCCGCTCGTGGATGAGCGTTCAACCTTAATGCTAACTAGGCTCGTAACGACAATGACGTTGTTAATGGTACGTTTCTCGTCAATAACCTTTACGCTTCGATACTATTTGATACTGGTGCCAACGAAAGCTTTGTGTCCGTAGAATTTGAATCTTTGTTAAATTGTGCATGCTCTAAGTTACCTAAATCGTTTTCGGTGGAGATTACCGATGGTAAATCTATTCTAGTTGATTCTATTCTCAGTGGTTGTTCCTTGACTCTTAACGACCACGTATTTACTATTGATCTAATACCCATGCAATTGGGTAGTTTTGATGTCATAATCGGCATGGATTGGTTACGTAAGAATCATGCCAAGATTGCTTGTCACGAGAAGTTTGTTCGTCTACCTCTCCCGTCTGGCGATATTTTACACGTCTAAGGAGACCGACCTTCTAGAGGACTGAAGCTGATGTCATGCACTCAGCGAACAGATGCTTACGTAAACGGAACTTTTCCTTCTTGGCCCACGTGGTGGAACAAAAGGCCAAGGGAAAGGACATAAGCGATGTTCCAGTAGTGTGTGATTTCCCTGACGTCTTTCCTGAAGATCTTCCTGGTCTTCCTCCACCTAGATCTGTTGACTTTCGTATTGACCTCATACCTGGTGCGACTCCTGTCGCCAAGGCTCCTTACCGACTTGCACCTTTTGAGATGCAAGAACTATCTAGTCAACTACAAGAACTGCTCGACATGGGATTCATACGTCCAAGTACCTCTCCATGGGGTGCTCCTGTGCTATTTGTCAAGAAGAAGGATGGTTCGTTTCGTATGTGTATCGACTACCGTGAACTTAACAAGCTTACCATTAAGAATCGTTATCCTCTCCCGCGTATCGATGATTTATTTGACCAATTACAAGGCGCGTCATGCTTCTCAAAAATCGACCTTCGAACTGGTTATCATCAGCTCTGTGTTCTCGAAGATGATATACCCAAAACTGCATTTCGTACTCGTTATGGACACTACAAGTTCATGGTCATGCCTTTTGGCTTAACCAACGCACCCGTTGTGTTCATGGATCTTATGAATCGTGTTTGTAAACCCTATTTGGATCATTTTGTGATAGTCTTTATCGATGACATTCTTATTTATTCGAAAACTAAAGCTGATCATGAACGTCATTTACACTTGATGCTTGAACTTTTACGTGGTGAACGCTTATACGCTAAATTCTCTAAGTGAGAGTTTTGGATTGATGAAGTAGAATTCCTAGGACACGTTGTTAGTAAGCAGGGTATTCATGTTGACCCTTCCAAAATCGAAGCTGTAAAGAACTAGTGTACGCCTAAATTTGCATCTGAGATTCATTCCTTCCAAGGATTGGTGGGTTATTACCGTCGATTCATCTCGGACTTTTCTAAGATCACCGTTCCTCTTACTTCTTTGACTCAGAAAGAGAAACCTTTTGCTTGGGGTCCCGAGCAAGAGGAATCTTTTCAGATTCTTAAGACTCTTCTTTGTAATGCTCCTGTTCTTACTCTTCCTGATGGGAATGATGACTTCGTGGTATATTGTGATGCCTCGAACCGTGGCCTGGGCTGTGTGCTCATGCAGCGGGACAAGGTTATCGCTTATGCCTCCCATCAACTCAAAACACATGAGAAAAACTATACTACTCACGATCTGGAGCTTGGCCCCGTTGTGTTTGCGTTAAAGATATGGCGACACTACCTATATGGAACTAAGTGTGTGGTTTTCACTGACCATAAGAGCCTTCAACATATCTTTAACCAAAAGGAACTGAACATGCGACAGAGACGTTGGGTGGAATTGCTTAACAACTACGACTACGAGATTCGCTATCATCCTGGAAAGGCGAATGTCGTGGCCGATGCTCTTAGTCGTAAGACTCATGTTAATACTATCCGTTGTTTTCATATCTCTAGTGATCTTCATACTTGTATTCGTGAAGCTCAGTATTCGTCAGCTAATGAAGGAAGTCTATTTATCGAAGTACGAGGTGCTACAGTGGATCAACTCGAAACTAAGTCGGATGGTCTTCAATATTACCTAAATCGCATCTGGGTGCCAAATCACGATAATCTCCGTGAGCTCATTATGAACGAGGCTCACAAATCCCGATACTCTATTCATCCAGGTGCGGATAAGATGCACCATGATTTGCGTACGACTTATTGGTGGCCTGGCATGAAGAAGGACATTGCTGCTTACGTCTCTAAGTGCCTTACTTGCACGAAGGTAAAGGCTAAACATCAACGTCCTTCGGGTCTTCTTGAACAACCTGAAATCCCTATTTGGAAATGGGATAGCATTGCTATGGACTTTATAACCAAACTACCCCGTACACCCGCTGGTCATGATAGTATTTGGATAATCATTGACCGTTTGACTAAATCCGCCCACTTTCTTCCTATTTGCGAAGATTATAATGTGGAGAAACTTGCTAGAATCTATACTGATGAGATTATATGCTGCCATAGCATACCTCTTGACATAATCTCTGACCGCGATGGTCGTTTTACTTCACGTCTTTGGCAAACCTTTCAGTCCGCTATGGGTTCCCATTTGAATCTTAGTACGGCCTTTCATCCTCAAATGGATGGACAGACCGAACGTACTATTTAGACCCTAGAGGATATGCTCCGTTCTTGTGTCATCGACTTTGGTGGTAACTGGGATGTACATTTACCATTGGTTGAGTTCTAGTACAACAACAACTATCATTCCAGTATTCAGATGGCTCCTTTCGAAGCTTTGTATGGTCGCAAGTGCCGATCTCCTCTCAGCTGGCATGAGGTTGGTGACAAGCAACATACTGGCCCTGAAATCATTCAAGAGACAACATATAAGATTCTTCAGATCCGTGATAACTTGATCAAGGCTAGGAGCAGACAAAAGAGCTATGCTGATAAAAGGCGCAAGCCTCTGGAATTTGATGTTGGTGATCGGGTTCTTCTCAAGGTATCTCCCTGGAAGGGAGTAGTTCGTTGGTAAGAAGGGAAAGCTCGCTCCTCGCTATGTGGGTCCTTTCACGATACTCGAAAGGATTGGCAAGGTGGCGTACCGACTCGACCTGCCACAGGAACTAAACAACGTACATCCGGTGTTCCACGTATCTAACCTTCGTAAATGTCTAGCCGACGAGGAACTGCAGGTTCCCCTCGAAGACTTGCAAGTAAATGAGACTTTACACTTTGTGGAGAAACCAGTCAAAATCATGGATCAGGGTGTCAAGCGATTGAGGCGCAGCAAAATTTCCATAGTCAAGGTTAGATGGGAAGGAAAGTGTGGCGCCGAATTCACTTGGGAACTCGAGAGTGAAATGAAGACCAAGTATCCGCAGCTCTTCGAGCAGTCTTCCTCTTAGATTTCGGGGACGAAATATACTAAAGGAGGGGACACTGTAACGCCTTGCGTCCCTGAACTTTTAGCTTTTATCAATTTTAGTCCTTATACTATGCGAGACTTGACTCTTATGATACTTTGTGAATCTTGATACTTTGAAACTTGAATCTTGGTGATCCTTGATACTTGATTTTTGAGACATGATTCTTGATACTTGATTCTTAATACTAGACTCTTGATACTTGATTCTTGAGACTTGATTCTTGATACTTAATTCTGGACACTTGATACTTGATGCTTGACTCTTGACTCTTGAGACTCGTGAAACTTGAGACTTGGTTAAACGAGAGACTAGAGACTTAACACTTATGTAAGCTTGGAAAATTGGAAACTTTTGTGTTAATTGAATAATCTTGATATGTAATAATACTACACAATAATACGCAACGCAACGCTTAATCTATCTCGAAAAACGAACCAAAGACGGAAAAGTTGCTAAACGGATTGGACTGTCCGAATGGGCATCCGATCGGATGACCATCCGATCGGAGGGCCATTCGACTGAACAGCCATCCGATCCAGCTCCTTACACCGCCTTTCTCCACTCTGACACTATAAATAGGACCTGTCACATCATTCTTCACTGATGCGACAGTCCCCTCCAGTCCAGGCGCATGCATGATGCGTGTGAAGTGTTATATATATTAGGTGTATATTTTAAGCCCCTTTAACACTTTTTTAGTCAAGTTTTAAATTTATAAAACACGATATTTTACTAACACTAAACACATATATAGGCAAGTGCACCCATCGTGAGCGTAGTATAGTGTTGGCAAGATACCGAGGTCATCCAAGGACACAAGAGCTTTTAGTACCGGTTTATCCTCAACGTCTAATCAAATCAAAAAAGTTTAGAAAAATGTTTTAAACTAAGAAAAATAAAAACTAACTAAAAATGCTGAAAATAAAATAAAAAGAAAACAGATAGACAAGATGAATCACTTGGTTCCGACTCGTATCTAGTGTAACCTTTGATTATTTCCGCACTTTTTCACTTTTTAAGAGATTATCTTAGTTATTGTAGTAGGCCCCTCTTTTGAAGGTGACGTTACCCTCACCCCAGTAGTTTGAGTCAGCAAGGATACAATCCTAAAAGGGTGGATTATTGAAAGATAATTAATTAAGTTATTAATGCAAATTATGGTAGGCCCCTCTTTTGGAGGTGACGTTACCCTCGACTAAGTAGTCTGAGTCAGCAGGGATACAGTCCTAAATAGCCGGGTTATAGTATTAATAGTAGTTAACTTATGAGGGGATCAAAGAGTTTGGACCCCCGCTATCCAATACTGTTAAGTATTGAAGGAGGTCCTACTAAATTTGACCCAGGTCCATTGCAGGACCTCTAAACTCTGAACAATGGCAAGACCTTTACCAAACCGTTCCCTTAACCCCCGACCAGGTAGCCAACATACCTCCATATAGACCGTGGAGATATGAATGGTGAAAATCTTTTATTTTATATAGACAGTAAAATAATGCCAAGACACCACGGACAAACGATAAGGAAAGATCACCTTCAACATAAGAAACTAGTTATTAAAGTCATTAATACAAAACCAAATAAAAAGTGCGAAAAGATTAAAAATAAAAAGTATTACACTAGACACTTTGTCTTCACCAAGTGATGTAAGAGACTTAGGCAACCATGGCCTTGATTGTCAAGAACTCTTACTATCAATCTTGGATCCCGAGACGACTCACACACTCTACGATGGACAATGGATGATGGTGGTGGATGATGGTGTTATGGTGGTGGTGGGTGGTGGGTGAAGTGTGAGAGAGGTGGTGTGCCAAGGGATGGTTTGAGCTTGAGCCAAGCACTACTATTTATAGGCTGAACAGAAGCTCGGGCACGGCCCCGTGTCCAGTGGGCACGGCCCCGTGTCCACGTCCTTCTCTTTCTTCATTTAATGCAGCTTGCCTTATTAGTTGACCACGCCCCCGTGTCCGCTGAGCACGACCCCGTGTGCAGAAGAATCTTTGTACTATGAAGATTTGCTTAGATTGTGTGAATCTTATAGTTGACCACGGCCCCGTGTCCGCTGAGCACGGCCCCGTGGTGGCAATAGAAGCTTCTACCACTTTGTCTTTTCTGCTGACACCTGGGCACGCCCCCGTGCTGGCTGAGCACGGGGCGTGTTCAGTCTCCTGTCTTCTTGTTTTGCTTGGGAAGATGCTGTCGTGGGGTCGGGCATGTCACGTCTTGTTCCTTTTCTTGTATTTATGTTAGATTTTGATGTCTTTTTGCTTCTTTTGTTAATTTAAGCTCATTTAATCCTGAAAATACAAAAGGAAGACAAAAGCACACTTTTTCCAACATTAGTACTAAAAAAGGGTTAGTTTAATGCCACAATTGATGTAATTTATATGTTGCATTTTGCAGACATCAAATACCACATCAAATACCCCCACACTTGAATCTTTGATTGTCCTCAAGCAAAACTCTTTAATATGTGGCTATTACACTCCCAAATGGAATGGGTAGGGAAGAAGGTTTTTGGGCTTGTCATAGAGTGTCGGGATTTCCAAGATTCTTTATTTAGTTTTATTTTTATTTATTTATTTATAATCCTATTCGTCATGATTTATTTAAAACTTTCCATAAGATAAATTACTTATTAGGGCATAACATGCATCTTTAAAATTTTATTTATATACAAGTTCACATACCTCACGGGGATCACTCAACACTCGGCCGAAAATGTATTTTTGTGGATCACTCAAGAGCGGCACGGAACTTACTTTTACCATAGGCTTGCCAAGCAATCAATCCTCCTCCTTTTTAACTTATATACCTTTGTAAATATCAAGAGGACTTTGTGGGTGAAGGGTTAGGCTTGGGTTAAAGGTAGGTGGTTGGGTTAGTGGTTAGTAGAAAAAGGGCTAAAAGCGTAACAAGCGTCGGTTTTCGTAAGACTTTTTATTTTTTTATTTTTTTTTGTAACTTTTATTTTGAAGAAGCTATTATTCAAACAAAGTTATTTTTGATGAACTTGTTTGTTTATATTCTTTTGCTTCATCATCAACACACATTTTTTTTTTGAAAAGTCATACGAAAAACCGAACTTGTTACTAAAACAAAGGGTTAAAAATAAAAAAAGGTTTTGGTGGGTAAAAGGGTGTTTGGTTTGGGTTATGAAATGAAAAGGTTTAGGCTCAAAGGGGCTAACTAGGGGGATTTTGGGTAGGTGGTAAAAAAAAGAAAAAATAATGGTGACACTTGTACTATGAAGATTTGCTTAGATTGTGCGAATCTTATAGTTGACCACGGCCCCGTGTCCGCTGAGCACGGCCCCGTGGTGGGCAATAGAAGCTTCTACCACTTTGTCTTTTCTGCTGACACTTGGGAGCACGGGGCGTGTTCAGTCTCCTGTCTTCTTGTTTTGCTTGGGAAGATGTTGTCGTGGGGTCGGGCATGTCACGTCTTGTTCCTTTTTTTGTATTTATGTTGGATTTTGATGTCTTTTTGCTTCTTTTGTTAATTTGAGCTCATTTAATCCTGAAAATACAAAAGGAAGACAAAAACACACTTTTTCCAACATTAGTACTAAAAAAGGGTTAGTTTTATGCCACAATTGATGTAATTTATATGTTGCATTTTGCACACATCAATGCACTACACTTTTCTCCCATTTTCCAGCGATTCTTGTAAGTTTTCGACTTAAATCTTGTACAACTTCAATCTATACACAACTCCTCAGATGATTCTTCATCAAAATCACACTTTTCACCATGAAATCTCTAAGATTCGAGCTCTTGAAGGTGATGTCATCATGGCGGTTATACAACCGACTGTGTGGTGTCATTTCCGTCAAGTGTTAGCTCAGATCTAAGGGATTTCTATGCGTTTTTTCTTGAATCTTTACGAAATCTACACATTTTCAGCTAAACTCATGTTTTCTTCAAACTTTCTTGAACTTTTACTAAAATCAGTGGAACCTGGACCCGAAACAGGCTTAGGAATTGTTCCTTAGTCTGGAGAAGGCTCGATAATGGTATTCCCACCGAAGAAGATGACCGGATTACGGGTCAGACATGAAACTTAGTCAAGAACAGCCGCCCGATCGAACGAGGTGATTCCCATCCGATCCGACGAGCTGAAATTTGGTGAGTTTCCCGTTGTCTTGATACGTTACCATGTCACCTTCATTGAACTCAGACTTAGAAATTTCACGATGTTTCAAAGAGACAAAAACACCAAGGACGGACGACCGTCCGATCGAATGACCGTCCGACCAGGTGGATTATCTTAGTAAACTTCAAAAACTTAAACTATTTATTCAGGACTTCAAACTTTGAATCTTAAACTCGAAGAGTCATTCAACCGAATTGTCATCCGATCGGATGACCATCCGATCGAACGACTTAGACTCATACTACAATGAAAACTTCAAAAGCTTGACATTTTTGAAACTCACTCACTGATCGAATGACCATTCGATCGAATGGTCAAAAACTAGTATGTAGCGTCTATGAACTGATCATTAATGTTTCGCGAGGACATTAATATATGTGACGACATAGGAAGCACTCAACCCTAGCGAATTTCCTCCGGTCCACCCGGTTGGAACAACAAAAGCACTACATGGGCCACACAAGGACACAAGAGTGGGGCTCACTACACCCGATAGATCTACCACTTCTGCCCCTCGGTCTATACAAGATTAATGGCACTTAAGAGAGATACAATTCGTTCACGTGATCTAACAGTTCATTCCCTAGCTAAACCATACCATTGAGAACTTGTATTTCCCCCGAGAGTTATAAATCCGAAAACATTTAAGAGAGAATGGGGACTTGAAATCACTGGGTGTCCCGTTCTTCAAACGCAGACCAACCCAGTCCCGTTGTTATAACTAGGACGATCCCGTCCCTAGTCATGAAAATCATGCACGTTTCGAGAGTTTGCATTTGTTTTGTAAAACCGGTATATTTAGTATAAATCGTTCGTAAACCATTTGAGTTCCTTGAAATCCATTCGTAACATGGTTTAGAAATATGAGTTTTCGTCTATCGAAAAATTGTTTACTTTTGCAAAACTTGCATATCTTTCCACCCCCGAAAACATTTATAAAAATGTAAAACTGTAAAATGTGGGGGTTATGAACTCACCTGGATTTCCATGTGCAAAGCTAGCTATATACGACTCTGTGATGTCGTTTCCAAGACGTGACTCGCTAGCGTACATTCTACAATATTCCTAACACGGAATATCTTATAAGTTTCTAAATAAACGCGGTAACTAAATTACGTGTCACCGAGCTCTACCGGGTCGCTAACCGAACGATTCGATGGTAAGTTGCTAACTTAATGAAAACGATTAAGTTATACTTGTTAGTTCGTTTATTGTCGGTAATAATTTAATAAGTCTTGGAAAGTCTTAGTTCTCGAGAGATTTAGTATCTATTAAATATTTATATAAAAATATATAAATATATCGATAAGATCGCTTTGTCGTCCCGAGAAGTCGTATGTGTATGTAGGAATATTCGTATGAAAGTAATATATAACAAACTCGTATTATATATTGCGTCTTGTATATATTGGTCAAAATATAAGTATACGGTCAGGATTTAGAGAGAACGGTGAAAAGTGTGAGAACGGTGAGAACAATTTTGGTGGTGACATATGGCATTGATGTTAAATTACACTAAGGGGTAATATTGTTAAAAAACCTACTCACGTGAACTGGGTGTTCAAATAAAACGCCATAACAAAAAAAGCTATTTTTTGAGCTATAATTTACAACAACTCAAAAAAACCATTTTTTTGAGCCATATAGCTCAAAAAAACGCCATAAACTCCCAGTTAAAACGCCACGCAAAAAAAAACTATTTTTTTGAGCTATAATTTACAATAGCTCAAAAAACCATTTTTTTTGAGCCATATAGCTCCCATTAAAACGCCATAACAAAAAAAAAAACTATTTGTTTGAGCTATAATTTACAACAGCTCAAAAAAAAACATTTTTTGAGCCATATAGCTCAAAAAACGCCATAAGCTCCAAAAAAAACTATTTTTTGAGCTATAATTTACAACAGCTCAAAAAAACCATTTTTTTAGCTAGCTCCCATTAAAACGCCATAACAAAAATAACAAAAAAAGAGCTATTTTTGAGCTATAATTTACAACAACTCAAAAAAACCATTTTTTGAGCCATCTAAAAAAAAACCATTTTTTGAGCCATCTCAAAAGACGCCATAAGCTCCCAGTTAAAACGCCACGCCAAAAAAAAAAAACTATTTTTTTAGCTATAATTTACAACAGCTCAAAAAAACCATTTTTTTAGCCATATAGCTCAAAAAAACTATTTTCTTTGTGTCTAACCGCCTAAATAATATCTTTTGAGCTTAGAAAAATCATAATTTGTACTGTAAAAACGCCATAAAACACCCAGTTCAGAAAAACACAATGAAAAAACTCAGTTGAAAATGCCATAAAACACTCAGTTCAGAAAAAACGCCATGAAAATAACTAGCTAAAACGCCATAAAAACACCTAGTTTAGAAAAACGCCATGAAAATACATAGTCTAAAACGCCATAAAACACCCAGTTCAGAAAAACGTAATAAAACCCAGTTAATTTTTTTTCGAAAAGTATATCAATAGTATACTCGTTGGAAAGATAAAAAAACGCTGAGTTTTATGGTGTAATTTTTTTCGAAAAATAATCACGTATAAAAAAGTTATTGTCGTTTAAATATGATGGGGGAAAATGGCATGTGAATGGCATGTGCACCTTTGTTTGGATCTTCCTATTTTACCCCTCCTGGAAGTTTCAAGGCCCCTAATATTTACAAAAATGCCACCGCATCAATCTCAGCCACAAACCACTAAGATCTTGTGGCTGAGAATCGTTCTCACCGTTTTCACACTTTGAGGGGTTCTCTCCTGATCCTGTTCCTATAAGTATAGACTGTTTCGGCATTTGAAATAAATATAAAAAGTTATATTTATTTTATAGAAGTATCATCGAGTTGTTGAGTGTTTGAAATGAATAGACAAACTATATCTATTTTTATAAAAGAATTCGTGTTGTCCGATATTTGAAATTAATATATAAATTATATTTACTTTTATAAAACGAATTCGTGTTGTTCGATAATTGAAATAAATATATAAACTATATTTATCTTATAAAACGAAATCATGTTGTTTGATATTTGAAATAAATATATAAACTATACTTATTTATAAAACGAATTCGTGTTGTTTGGTATTTGAAATAAATATATAACTATATTTATTTTTGATAAAACGGAATCGGTTTTTTTGTTGTTGGAAATAAATATATGAAATTATATTTATGTTATATAAGCGTTTGTTTATCGGCGTTTGTAACAATATAAACAATTATATTGATTTTATAAAAGAATTGTCAAATTTTCGAAGTTTAAAATAACTATGTTTATTGTTGTAAATAGTTTCCGAATTGACTTTTTTCGTAAGTTGTAAAGGGTCGTGAAACAATATGCCTTTGCGTCTTGTTTTATGAAAGCCGTTTGATTAAAACATGTTTTCGTTTTACGGGTTTTCTCGAAAAACGGGCAGAGTTTCCTCTGTTTTTGGACACTCCCGACAACATAAGTTATCGTTATTTTTGCAAAATTCAACAAGATTCAATCATTATATATCAAATTCGCCAAATATTTCATAAAACGTAAACTATAATCAAATCGGTTGGAGCTCATTATCACGTGATATTAAAATTATAAAAATAACATAAATAATCTCGTCGTTAAACCTTTACCATCTCTCGTGTCATTTCACGGAAAAAGTTGACTGAGTTGACTGAGTCAACTGAGTTGACTCGCTTTGACTGTGTTGACCGAGTTGACTCGGGTTTGACTGAGTCGACTTGCTGAGTTGACCGAGTGAATCTGACCCGTCGATCCGCGCTTGACCTGAACCACATGTTGACCAATGCTGACCAAACCCGACCATTGTTGACTGTTGACCCGAAATCTGACCCGGTTTGACTGAGCCGCTGACCCAACCCGAAGCTAACCCGAAATCTGACCCGGTTTCACGAAGCTGCTGAGCTGAAACACGAGACGTAACCCGAACCAGAGCTGAACCATCTTGAACCAAACCTGAACCAAGAGCGAACCGAGACGAACATTTCCATCACCGCCGTCATCGCCGGCGCCGGTTCGTCTGACCGGTGCCGTCGATGTTCATCGTCGACCACTGTTAAGACCCTCATCATTGTAAGACCCTTATAAATTTAACATAAATATATCATTAAAATACACAATATATATAAAAAAATGCGACTTAGCAAAAACTTTCTCACCCAAACGTTCACACATGTTTGAATCATTCAAAAACTTTGTGATGGGTGTTTACACATATCAATTATATAAAGCAAAACTAGATCAATGTAGAAGCTTTGTTTAGTCGTGTGTTCGGCTCTTGATCTTCATCCGGAAGCATACTACGTTCACCTAATTTCAAAACCAATATAAAAGTTTGTTTTGATGAGTTTAAACAAGTTTATAGCTTCAAACAACAAAATAAAAATAATTTTTCCGGATCCATGCCTCTCGCGCCACGCGAGAGGATTCCCTTGGCCTTTCGCGTGCCACGACACCCGTCGCGTGTCGCGTCGGTGCCACTATGTCCCCTCGCGTGACGCGGGGGAGACCACTTTCCAGCAGGTCCGTATCTGGACCTGCATATCTGCCCAGCTATGGTTTTTAACCAAAATTCATCTTCCAAATGTCATAACTTTTTATCTACTTATCCGATTTGCGTGATTCTTTTTCCTATGCGTCCGTAATTTAATTACGGGTCCGTTTATCATCTTAATTGTGACACCCGACATTTTCAGGTTAACACCGTTAACACAAACTCTGTTATCTCAAACATTCATTTATGCATTACACTTGATCAAGGTTAATTAAGTGTGTCGGTTATTTCACAACACTCACGTAACGGTAATTCAGGGAATTTCGGAATCATACATCACACATGGGTTTGTATCCAAACGTTGATGAACAATCGGAACAATATTCCTAAACAAATGAATACAAATTTATGTGACTGCTCTGTGACTTTATATGCTATGTGATTTATATGTTATTTAGTGAACCTTCGTGAAACGTATTTATATACGCGTAACACGCTAATGACGAACTCATAATTGGTGTCTAGAGTTTAATGTAGCCTAAATTTCGAGGACGAAATTTCTGTAACATGGGGAGAATGTGACAACTCGTACTTTTGGCCCTAATTATCGGAAAAAGGGTACATATTTAAGGTACAATATTATTATTATTACTTATATTATTATTTGTAGATAATAATAACCTGTGACATGGCTTGTATTTGAGACCGAGCTGGAAAGCTTAGCTCAATGTCACGGGGTTAATTTTCGACTCCCGTGTGGCTTCCCCATTTTCTTAGAGTAGAAAATATAGTTCGCTAGGTACACTTTGACAATTAGTTGATTGGTATTATTGAATTAATATTAGTTGTTGGTATCACTGAATTATTATGTTTTTAGATTGGTTCTTCAGAAAAAAAAAAAAAAATGTGTATCTTCTTAACCTAATAAAAGCCATACCTAGGGGACACATGTCCCCCATCTAGGGCCTCTAAACCTCATTTTCCCGCCATTTTGCAATCCCTTGATTTCCCTTGAGTGAAACCCGACGCGGGATCCGAATAGGTTATTCGGGTCATTATTGTTCCTTCCATATATAAAGCTTGAAACCGTTTATTTGTTTCCATTCTTCTTCTCTCATACTCTTTGAGATTATTAGGGTTTTTTTTTCATTGTTCGTCTTCAACGCACAATCCACGAAGAATCGAACATCGACGCTAATCAACTCCATCATCATCATCATCTAATTCACGTACCATCTACAACGATCGATTCATCTTATTTAGGTATTCTTGATTTTGGGTATTCTTGATTTTATCTAGATTTAACTGATGATTATACCAGATTTTGACTTTATTTTTCTATGCTTTTTTTGACAGGGTTCTTCTTTATTTGATGTTAGGGTTTGTGGGATTATACCAGATTTTGACTTTCTTTTTCAAAATTTTAAACAGGGTTCTTCTTTATATGATGTTAGGTTTTGTAGGTGTTTCTTGAATATTAGATAGAAATATGAGAAGGTTCGGATTGGATTTTGATATTCGATTCGAGTATTTGGGAGAAAAGTCTATAACTTTATTTAAATTTGGGCAATGTTTATTGGTCTGGACCTCTTATTTTGTAAATGATCAGATGTGACTTTTGACCTTTTCGGTCAAACAAAACATATCAAGATCTCAAATTGGATTGTGATACTAGATTTAGAGGAAAAGGGAAATATTTATGTTGTTATGGCTCCCTTCAAACTAAATACGTTATCAAGACGATGCAATGATCACAATATCAAGAGTTAAAATATAGTTCAAGATTTGGAGCTTAGTCACGGTAAGCTTATGCTTCATTCCCCTGTGTATTAAGTACTATGATTTTTTATATTAATTGAGTAGGAGTATATTGCGTCTTACGTGATTCTGTATTTTCAGATTAGAGATTAATCGAGTAAAAGACAAGCAACATATAAATATTGGCTAGGATGATTCGTGGCGCTACACAGGCAAATTTGATGGACTCAGGTATGTGACTATTTTTTTTGAACTATATAAACATTATAAAGGATTCAAGTTTATGCTTTTACAAGGCAATCATGTATGGGAAAATATATAACACCTGTTTTTTTTTGTCTAGAAGTTATTAGATGGTTGCAAGTTATGTGAAATTTATACTTAATTCAGGTTTGTTTGTGTTGAATTTGAGATTTTGTTTAATTTGTACTGATTTGTTAGGGATGTTTAGTTTGGTTTGTTCAGAGACCCATGTTCCTTGGCAATATATCTTTCCGGCTAATCTAATGGCGTCATCACCAAGGTACGAAATTAATGTTTATCTAATTTGTTGGATTTAGTTAATTTTCTTTCGATTCTCTTGATTTCACGACTGTTGTATTCTTTTTTCTAATTTTTGGGGTTAATATTGTTTTGTTTACTTTAATTCAGATCTGTATGTTAGTTAGTTCTCAGTCTTTGCTAGCAAGGCTTGTACTTTTTCTTCTGCGTTGTTCTCAGAGTCGGTTTATGGCGATTTGTCTTCTTCTTTGTTCGTGGAGTTAGGTAATGGTTTAATTTCTTTTGTTGCTTTGTTAATCTTTGATTTTGGTGATGTTGATTTTGAGTTTGGATTTTGCTTCAAATGGCTTCATTTTACTTCTCAATATTTGTAAAAAAAAAAACACAGTTACTGTGTGAAAAAGGGCATTTTTGAGTTGATATAAAAAATTGTGACCGCTAGCATGGGGGGAGTTTGACTGGTGTGAAACATGGGTTATATAAGCTGAAAAACAGTTTGTTCGAGTTACTTTTATGTAATGTTTTAATTTCTTTTGCTGTTTCGTGGCAAATATTATAGTTTAATATTGGAAAAAATAATCTGGAATCACAAAACCAGGAACCGAATTAGTATTGAAGTTTGAAACTAATTTGAGTAATTTCATTCAAATATCTTTGGTGATGGATTATGTTAATGTTTTTAAATGACGAAGATATTATGAGTTGAGTGATGAAGATATTGTTAAAAATATGTGTTGAACTTTTATATATTGGGTTACAGGTTTATACTCACACAAAGGAAAGGGATACTTTTACGTTGAGAGCACAATGAAAAAGTGATGCAATTGCTCTTTCTAACATATTAACTCTCATGATTCTATGATATAAATTATTGTAATAATCCTTTCTTTTATAAATTTTAAAGGAAGGCCTTTCAAAGAAACAAGCTGCTCAATAATCTACGATTTGGAAATTGTGGTTTAGTGTTCAGGTCCGCACTCTTACCAACAATTTGGTTCAGTTTTCACATCTCATTAGTATGTTTATTTAATAGTAATATGCCTTGTGTAGTACATTAACTATTTAGTTTTAACATGCTTTTATTATATCTATTACTCAATTGTTCATGAGTTTAATTCTGTAGTTTTTTGTTTTGTTTGGTGGTGTAATTTACATCATGTCCAATTGTTTCTTTCAGGAGGTAAGGTTAGGTTTTAAGCTAACTTCATTTCAACCTTTGTGTTTGTTAATGTTAGTATTTGATTGCGTCGGTGGGAGGATCGAATGGAGACTTTTCTTTTAGCTATGATGTTACCAGCTGTGAAACTAAGGTGTTCTCTATGATGATTTTCTCCCTGTGCTTAGCTCATTGTTTGTGTTGTCTTTTGCTACAAAATGCAATTACTTTCTCGCACTAACTACAAACATGTTTTAAATTTTTATGATTAGTACTCATTTCAACAATATAGTTCTTTGTTTCATTTTTTTGTTTACAGGAGTATGGTTTCAAAGTATTTTCAACCAACAAAATGCTTTTTCTTGGACGCTAAGGAAGCAAAACCTATAGAAGAGTTTGCACTCAATAGTTATCATCACATTGATTTTAAAGTTTCATATATGTTGCACAAACTGTTGCCTTTATTTATGTATGACGATATTTGTATCATGGAGTAAAACGAATTATTAGATACTCTCTAAATTCTAATTAGAATTTTCATTATAGATTTGACCTTGACACCGTAATATAGACATGATGCAATTAGTTTTTTTTTCATAGTCAATTAACAAGTTCTTCATTATTTAAGACCAATGTTTTAAAAACCAGTCAGTTGAACCGGATGCCGGATGCTTGGCCGGTATGAATCATGTCGTTAAACTAAGGAAACGACAAAGAAGTTTTGCCGCCAGTAAATTGGGTTACACCAGTTTAAACCGGTGTACCGGTACCGGTTTATACCGGTTCAAAGGTTGAAAATTAAAACTTTTAATTTTTATGAGCCTAAAAACGTGACTACTCATATTTTAAACGATCATGAACTTGGTGCATTCAACACTCCAATGGATTAACTTGATGAGGATGACGTTGATAGTGAACTTTTTGGTTATTTTTTGACCATGGATTAACTTCTGGAATATTTATGTATTATGGAATGATATAGTTTGGATTATTTTTTTGAGTTAAAATTATATTATATGAATTTATATGGTTAATTAGTCAATACGGTTGAACCGTCTGGTACAACCCGTTTGAACCGGTTAAACTATTTTTGAGTCTAATCCAGTATGATTTAAAAACCGGTTTTTAAAATATTGTTTAAGACTCATCTCATGCATATATCTATAATTGCTTTACACATTCTCATATATGTTAATATCATTAATAATAACAAATCTTTAATTAGCTTCTTAAATTAAATATAAGAAAATTTTCTCAGTTATTTTCTTAATTTACAATCATGAAATTAGCCATTCAATCATTTCCATAATAAAAATTAATAAATATTTTGATTAAAGTATTTAAATCCTTAATTTACAATCACGAAATTAGCCATTCAATCATTTCCATAATAAAAATTAGAGCTAATTACATAGTTAGTCCCTGTGGTTTGCACAAAATAACATACTTAGGTACTAATAATTTAAAATCACCTTCTAGGGTATTAACTTTTCATTTTGTAACGTTTGGAGGTATTAACTTATAGGGTATTAAGATAGTTAGTCCATGTGGTTTGCACAAAATAACATACTTAGGTACTAATAAAATGTGATTTTAAACCTACAAATAACGTTAATACCTCCAAATGTTACAAAATGAAAAGTTAATACCCTAGAATGTGATTTTAAACTACTAGTACCTAAGTATGTTATTTTGTGTAAACCACAGGGACTAACTATGTAATTAAATCTAAAAATTAATAAAGATTTTGATTAAAGTATTTAAAGATACTCTAACCTATTTTTTCAACGATAAAGTATTAGTGTTATCTTTGCATTGTATAACTTATATTTCAAAATTTTTATTTCTATTGGGCTAAATGGTGTGAGGGGCATGGGTTGGGTCATAATCTCCACATAGGACCATTAATAGATTGCTACACCACCCTCTTGCTTCATTGGTTGGCATGGATTAAACCATTGTAACCATGGCATCCTTTCCTTTTTCAATATTTCTTTTTCCTTTTCACAAAAATAAATTAAAGTAAGAGAATAATGGTTTGCGTTATAACCACAACCTCATGGCAGTGGCTTTGGATGATGGATCAGAAGCATGTAACATAACACTGATTTGGAGGGTCCTGGTGACTATAAGGGTCATGACCACACCCTATAGCCTTAGTAATGTCTACATCAATATAGCATGTGGATTTCAAATAAGTGAATAAACAACGCTTACATTATTTTTGCATTAATACTGCAAATTATTCAAAATTAATACTATAATTTGTTGATTTATGTATGTTGGTTATGATACCACAAAAGAGAAATGGAAACAAGAAATACCAATTTGTTGAATAAACCGAATGTTTTGAATCCAATTATACAATAAGTGTAAGGATAATTAGGTTTTGGAGGAAACAGATGTACATCTAAACCAACTGCTACTCTATAGTCTATCAAGATGATTCTTATGGATAAGCAAATATAGTTAAAATTATAATAATATTATAATTTTTCATTAGATTAAGTTGTGTTTTTAAAAGTTTTATTAAAATTTTAAGTACACTTATAATTATAAATCGTTATAGTAAAGTATTAATCTTGATGTTGTTCTTTAGTTTTATTAAAATTTGAAAGTCATGTTATAGATTGCAGGTTCGCTATGGGTGCATGATTCGGTAGCAAGGGATGCCCATATGTTGATAAAGGAATTGACAAATAGCTTTATTGATCTTTGATCTTGAAGGTGCAATATGCAAGTTCTCGAAGCTATCCATACTGATATGTGTTTTTTTTGTTGAATCTGCATAAATATATTTAGTTAATCTATACCTTATAATAAAACAAAACAAACTTATGCCATTTGTCATATTCTTAAAAACCTTATTGCCACGTGGCATCTCATACTCTCCTCTTTTTTTCCTTTGAGCGGCAAAAACGATTACACTTCCTCTTATTCTAAAACCCTAAATCAAAACACGCGTATGGCTTTGTTCCTTCTCCTACAATTTTCTTTCCTTTTGGAAATAGGTAAGTTTTTTTTTTCCATAAACAGATTATACATTCCTTTCTATATGATGTTGAAGATGAAAAACCCTAGATCTAATTCTATAATTTATCTTGCCGTTTCTTCTTTCATTCGATTCGTCGGCTTTTGTTTCATCTATTAGCGATTCATATTAAAGTCGGTAATTTTCTGTCCTGTATCCTTATAATTTTTCTATCGAATCGTCTATTTGTATTTCTTAGATGAGATTTGTTTATGTGTACTGCGATTTCATCTATTTTGTTGTTTATGTTGTGCGGAAATCCGAATTTTGTGGTTTCTGTTAAAGATTATAAACCTTGATTTATATCAGTTCATCCCTAATTGAATACTGTAAATCTTCTTAACATTTTATAATATGAAACCCTAACTGTAAGATGTTTGTGTGTATTTGTTCAATCGAATGTTAGTAACACTACGACATTTAAATAATAGCTATGAGAAGTTATTCATCTGCAATTAAAGAGGTGATTAGAGTTTTGCTTTTATGTTTTTTTTTTCAATTGTATTTGCTGCACAAGTACCTTAGAGGATGTATGATTATTGGTAAATTAATGAGCTAAGGTTGATATGGATATCAGTTTGTGAATGATATTATTTTGATTAGCAAATTTTGGCGCTTATGAGAAATTGAGAGGAAATTATCCAAGAAAAAGGTTTAGAAGAGTTTCATGTTTCACTTTTAATTTTTATTGTCTTTTATAGTTACCTTGAGTTTTCCAAAAGGATCTTATTGTTAGAAGTCTTGAATCCTGGAAACTTTATGGGCATGATGAACTAAAGGATTGGATAAGCGAAGAGTGCTAACAGTTTTCTGTAGCAGTAGTTTACTTGCTTTTCGTATTTTTTTTTCTTGAAGTATTATTACACATCTTAGTCAGAACATCGTTGAATACATGTTGCTTATGAAGAGATAATGTGTCTTTTGGCATATATGGATTTTCAATTTCTATTCAAGATGTGAAAGTGTGTAAAACATATATTTTCATATAACCATGTTAAATGAGTGGACATCTTTCACCCGTCAAGTAAGCAGACATGAGCAAAGGAAACAGTTACTGTCATTGTCTCTATTGCCTTAACATAACTGACAAACGATCTATTTGTGTGATAGTATGCGTCATTAACTGATTATACTATTGCCCGAATCTCAAACTGGGTATATATTTTCTATAAAATATGTGGCATGAATCTTGAAATCTATTTAACATATGCTGACTTATTCATTTTCTCTTTGAATATGGTTAGCCTTTATTCACAAAGCTCAACCCTATTGACCAAACCACAGCTAAACCAGTGTGAATATTGTGATCATTTTCTCATTGAATCTTACGGTGGTTTTGGCTGCTGCCGTTTTCCGGTAAATTGGAGAGCTGGTGTGCAACTTGAAAGTGGTCGATCTTACGATATGGGGTTTCGAAAAAGATGTTAAAGATGTATGCAAGTAGAGCAAAATTTGCAGGTGAGATTGAAAATGGACAATTATATTAAATAATATATAACGTACTTAATTTAATTTCTTAAAAGAGAAAAACTATATAAAATATTGAAATACAACTTTATGTTTAAAGCAAGTCATCTCCATGTATTTGCTCACTGAGTTTTATTTAATTTTGTAATAATTAGAAAAATTGCTTTATTACAGAATATTAGTTTTTTTATGAAAGTTCAGTTTTTAACAGTTTGATGTTGCTAAATAAATTGGCTGTTGACGTGGAAAGAGATGCCAAGTGCGAGAATTTGCGTGGAGACGAATAGCAAGTGGTGTTGCCCAATTTCATATATTCATTATGTATGAAGTGCTACCGCGATTCGTAAGATATATTTAATACAAGTAACATTTAAGTTTTTATTTATTCAGTTTTGACCTGTTTGACCCGTTACCGACTAGCCTAACGAGCTGGGGGTAATGTTGGACGTTTTGTATTTATATTCTTATGTTATGATTCACATACTTTATTTCGGCTGTTCTGTATCTATCTTTAAAATATCCCCCCTTTTTATCCTTCAAGTGA
The DNA here is from genome assembly GCA_030545235.1 of Helianthus tuberosus. Classification (NCBI taxonomy): domain Eukaryota; kingdom Viridiplantae; phylum Streptophyta; class Magnoliopsida; order Asterales; family Asteraceae; genus Helianthus; species Helianthus tuberosus. Next base: position 100,552,903 of record CM060412.1, on the reverse strand, counting down.
AATCAAAGTTATTTTTAATATAGTGATTGTTCATCTATTTGTTAGACCGGACGGTATGGGGGACGTCCCCGGGCCGTTGGGCTGCAGCGCCATGCCAGCACACCGCCCCCTATGTGCTATTTTTTTAATTCCTATTTTGACTTCTTTATCTCGCTTTCTTTTAGACTCTGGGACAATCTCGAAGAGTTGCACCGTTCTTTTGTGCCCAAAGAGAATGCTATTGAGACATTGCAACAGTCACTACTAGGAAGAGAAGGTATTGAAATAACTTAAGTATTTGTAATTGTATATTAATGCTTTTATGTTAATTTATGCTTTCATTATTTTAATTGTAGGAGCACCCGTATAAATATATACAAGATACACGTTACATCCGTGTCGAACAAGTGATTGGATGAAGCTACTTCTTGCTGGTAAGAGTTGAACTTAGAAATCATTGTACTATTTGTGTTAAAAATTGATCTACTTTTGTTTCTTAAAAAGACATGTTTGGGTTTACACATATGTAAGTAAAGTTTTATATGAACTAATATGAATCTAAATAAGAATTTAGATATTGAAGTTTATATAAACTTGATGTCAATCAAAAGATGAAAACCATGACCTTTCGTTGATCTATTAAAGGTTCGCTGGTATGTAACAGGTTTTTGGAGAGGGAAGTGATCACTCTGTTCGGTTTTGGGTTTGTACCGGTTAGGGTCGTGTATTATCTGTTTAGGACCTGTTTCAACCCTTAGACGTGAAGCCTAAGGTTGATGAAGTGTTTTATCTACTTCAGACGAGCAATTGCAGGGTGCGACGGGGGATGAAGACGAGTCTACGGTACATATCACAAACGGAAAGCAAGCGGAAGTTGCAGCCAAGAGAATATTCTTGAATGTTGCTAAACCAGGCTCCAAGTAAATTCTATATTTTAATTTAATGTTTTTTAATCGATTTTGTGTTTAACCATTTTTTACTGGTTCATGTTTTGTGTGGTAAAAATATGATATATAGGTTTGTAAACGAGCTGAGCTGCAATTGAGTTACTTGAGATTGGCCTTGAATCGAGCCAAGCATAGACCTCATTTAATAAACAAGCGAGAGCTACGCTTATGGAGCTTGACTAGGTCCGCAAGCTTGCTTGAATCTATTCTATATATATATTTTTCTATGTTTTTCTTTCAACTAGAGAAAACAAGTAGTGTTAAATATATACATGTTTGAAAAATTAGTGTTAATATATACATCTTTCAAGTAGCTTTAAATATATACAGGTTTGAACATCTATTTATCTCTGATTGCAGGTGCCCGCTTTTTTAGAAGTTTTGATTTCACGCCTTAGTTCATCGCTTCATTACTTGCTAATGTTATGTTGTGGTCTATTGTTGATGTTATATTGTTGTTCCTCACAGGGCCAGATCGGCGGTAGTGGCAGTGTTCTATAAGTGACTGGTGGCTTTAAGGACTATGGTTTGTTTTTTCGGTCATCTCCCCATTTCCGGTGAGAAGGGGCGAACTTTCAAGTACGTTTTTGTGTGCCATAATGTAAAATGACTTATAAGTTTTAACAATTTTTAATGATTATTATGTCTTTCCAGGTCGCCTTTTATTGCTTGTGAGATCTTCACTTGTGAAGTCGATATCATTCTTAAAGCCTTGGTGGAGGATGATTAGGTACAAAAGACTTGATCTTTTTTCTAAGGTTATGTAGTTAAAAATCACAATTTAGAAGGGTGAAGTAACTAAATAAGTTTTTCATATATTGTTGCAGTTGATGAACATGTTGTTCTCTTTCCTTGAACCAGAACACCCTCATAGTGCTCTTCTGGCTGGATATTTCAGTAAAGTAAGTTCATCCGACTGTCAATTTTAGTTTTTTTTACTATATTAATCTGTTACTTTCTTTATTCTACAAGTTGTATGCCTGCTGTTGCGGAAGACAGTTTCCTTAATGAACTATATCTAAGTAATTTGCCTATCATTTTGAACTCTATACAATGAAACTTATCTTATAATGCTTTCATTTCACTTGAATATTTAAGTTTTTTATGATTTGGTGGCCAAACGCATCAGGGTATTATCAAAAAGCTGGTTGACCTGATAGGAATTACATCCATCATGGAGGTGAATTTTATGAAGTTACTATGCCTTACCAGTTACCAATGTATTTGCGCCCATTGATTCTTAATTCTTAATTCCTATACAGGTTCTTATTCGACTGATTGGCGCTGATGAACATCTTTACACAAGCTATGTAGATTCAATGCAGTGGCTAGAAGATACAAATGTGTTGGAGATGATTGTTGATAAGTTCAGTTCCACGGTAAGTTTAAATTATCTATCGATGAATAGGTATTACCAGCAACCATATTATGTGATTTATCGTTTGACAGTAGATCTTTTCCTTTAGCCCTTACTAATTTTGATTCAACGTATCCCAAAAGTTTCATGTGAAGAAAATTAAACTTTTATTGTTTGTTTATATTACTTAGAAGACCAATATCTCCATTAAAGTTATAGCCTTTTAGGACGTGACAACATTGAGTAAAGTTATATGCTTAATCACCAAACAGAAACTTGAGATAGTTTATGTTGTCTTATAAAGTATTGTTATTAACTCTTTGGCGTCATTTAATGAAACACCAAATGTTTCAGGTGTGTCAAGTTGTTACGTATTCAAAAGTCGATTGCAAGAGTATGCTCAAAAGGCAGGACTCAACACCCCTATTTATCATACTATCAAGGAAGGCCCTTCACACCAGCCAGTATTCAGGTCAACTGTCGTAGTAAATAAGAAAGCTATCATTCCCTGACCGGATTTTTTAATCGAAAGGCGGCTGAACAATCTGCTGCTGAAGTTGCTCTCATTGAAATTGCTAAAAGTGGTGCAACAGATAAAAGCGTCTCTCATCCCGTGGTAACTATTATTTGAACGTATATATAATTAAATTATTTACATCAACACTGTTAAAGTATAATTTTTTTGTATAGCCACCCGTGTATTACACGGGTACTTAGACTAGTTAATTTAATGAACTAAAAACTCTCAATTGGATCATATTATGTTTGTTTTGTGATCAGGGTCTTTGATTTTTTCTCATCTTACGAATTATGTATAAAAGGTTGATAATTAGTCTAGGTGATGTAAACGTATATTGTATCTTTGAGATATCATGTATTATGGTTATTTTCAATAATCAAGCTTACACATATATGGGTTGAATGAGTAAAACTTGGTGGAGCGATTTTGAAATACTACAACCTTAAGTCCTAACAATATATATAAGCTTATTTTTCAAATAATCATAACATATATGTTTATGGTTGTTGTTATCTTTTCGTTTAATTTATATCAATAGTACACTGGTTCATTGTATTTACTTTATGAACTTCAGATTTCTATAATAATTTCATTCGTAGAATTTTAACAATACATTAATATTCTTAAAAAACGACAAAAAATGTGGTTTCAGTATTTTTGACTGATAATTTCCATATTTAGAGGATAGATAATAACTTGATTTTAAATTCAAAAATTTGATTCGGAGGATAATATGGAAGTAAACGATTTGGAGTTAATAACATTAATTAAATTTCATTTTAGGTGGGTTCAATGTACCTAGACATGCTAGTGGTTTAAAATTTAAAATTTTATAGATAATTTTGATTAAATTCTTCCAACATATTATAGTAATTTTAAATTTAAATTATATTTGACTTATTTTTAAATAAAGTTACCTGAAATAGAAGTTGACTACATTCATTTTTTATAATTGCTAATTATCCTAATTTTTAATAACCTCTAATCAACAATTATTGGTTTCTATATAACTAATTAGATTCAAATTATTCAACAATCATATTAAAAACATTTATTGGTTGTTAACATATATATGCTTTAAATCATTAAAATAATAGATACGGAATTGACTTTTGAACTTTCAGTGTATTTTAGATGATTATGTCCTTCAAGATGCTAGCATTTGTATGTTTTCTAATATCATTTTTATTAGAAGTTTGTTTTAAGAATATATTAATATTCTTAGAAAACGTCAAAAAAATGTGTTTTTAGTATTTTTGGCTGATAATTTCCTTATTTAGAGGATAGATAATAACTTGATTTAAAATTCAAAATTTTGATTTGGAGGATATTATGGAAGTAACCGATTTGGAGTTAATAAGATTAATTGGATTTCCCTTTTAGGTGGGTTCAATGTACCTAGACATGTTACTGGTTTAAAATTTAAAATTGTATATATAATTTTGATTAAATTCTTCCAATATATTACAGTAATTTTAAATTTAAATTATATTTGACTTATTTTTAAATAAAGTTACCTAAGATAGAAGTTGACTACATTCATTTTTTATAATTGTTAATTATCCTATAGTTGTTATTTATATGTCTTACTTTTAAATGTTGTCATTTTTTAGCGTTTTTTTAACGATAATACCATTTTGTTGTTTATTACTTGGTGAACTAATAACGATTGTCGAATAAACAAAGCTAAAGTGTTTTACTTAACATATATTCATACTTTTGTTATGTGATAGATTATTTCACAAGAAGATATACTTTGCATTCTACAAAATGTCGCAGATACGTAAAAGTATGTCCGTATTGGTTAAGAATCTTCGTACACATAATATTAATGGTCAAACAAGGTTTGTGAATCCATTTTTGATGTTATTGAATACTTTTGTTTTCAGTGTATTTTTATGTATGTTACTAATAAATTTTTTGTTCATATATTTTGTTTACGATAGGTAAGGTGTTGTTGGATGACATGACATAATTGAAGCCAAACATATTTCGTTAGGGGATGATTGTATTTTCATTTGGTCTAAAACGAATTTAAGGTTATTGGTTATGAAACTCCAGCAAGTAGAAGTATTAGAGTAATAGGCTTTCAATTTATATGTCAAACCAGAAAAACGTATTTCTTTCATTTATTTATGTTTTCGGTTTTGTTACATATATAGTTCGATGCTTCGTTTTATTTTAATATTCAACCTTCCATAATAAGTTCACGTGTATAGTTTCTTTATGATCAGTAACGTAATTTCTTTTCTAAAAGTAAGAAACATATCATTTTTCAACACCGCGAAATTCGCGGGTATTATCACTAGTATATAATAAATACCTATTGTCATCTACACCCAACGATTTGCAGCCCTACCCCCTCCTTCTCACATTTTCAGCCCACCATCTCTATTTTCCAGCCCACACGTTTTCTTTGTCTCTCGGCCCAACACCAAACCGCCAACATCATCAGTATATTATAATTGGATACGTGAATTTTGCATGAAACACAAAAACCCTAACCTCCAAACTAAAACCTGCGACCACTCCATCTTCCTCTCTGCAGCCGTGAACCAGAAACTGGGGCTCCAGGAGCGAGTCGTCTTTGATTATCAATCCTCCTTCTTCGTTAGGTAACTATACATCGTTGTTATAATATGTGTGTTTGACAATTTGTGTTATACGAGATGATAGCGATCGTAGTTATTATATTTAGGGCGTTGTACGATCGATTAGATTGTTAAGGATGTTAATATGCGTTTTGTGATTGGATTATATTAGTATAGTTGAGGTAAATTCTGAGTTCGGCTATGTATTAGTAATGATAAACATGATTAGACTTGTTAAAACTTATGTTTCTTGTTGATGGTTAATTCAATGCGGATGGGTGTCACGAAGGGGCATTAAAGGATGGGTAAAAACTGATATGTAAAGGGTTGATAGGGTACATGGTCACTAAACATGCTAACGGAACCTTTAGGACTCGCAATAAGAAGTGTAAGCTGGAAAACAACAAACTGTTTGGCGTTTACAGCCAACTTCAGTTGGCTGTAACTGAGTTGTAATATGTTGAAATATGGGTTTTCTTGAGTCTATAACGTGTTATTTTGAAAAACGCTTCAAATGGCGCTGGAATCATATTTTTTCGAGGTCGTTTGCTATTTTTAAAGGTCCGTTTTGTACAGCAGCAAAAGCTGCGTTTTTTCTGCAGAAAATGTGTGTTATGTTTTTCATCATAGCTTGAAATCTTTATAGAATTAGGTCACGAAATTTGTACTGTAGATGACCACTGATGTCTTCGTAATTCTCCAATTGGAATTTCGTCAATCGGACTTACGATGAATTTTAAATGAATTTTTCCGTGGACTGCAGTCAGAAAGTGACGAATCTGATTGCAGCCCGGTAAATGAATTTTATAAAATAATTGGTGACGAATTGGATCCCGAGATTTTTATACAATAATATTTGGATCATTTAAAACATTCTGTAATTTTTTGGGAATTTTTTTATATACGAACTGTTCCGGATAACAATTCGAAAACTGTCGAAAATGCACTATATTGCTGAAAATTTTAATGAAGAGTATTTTAAGTCTTCCGTGACACTTGTGTTGTCGCTAAGCTATGTCGTGATAAATGCATGCATGATATTTAGTATTGTATATATAATGTGCTACGTGCTAGATATGTGTAGGGTTCATGTTTCCGCATGAGCACACCCACTAACCCTTAAACGGTAATCATGTTAGGACGTGATTGACCAGTTCCACCACATATTTCTTTCCATAACTTAATCTGCCGAGCTAATCTAAGGTGAGTTCACACTTTCTACAAAGCATGGGATTCCCGGTGGTTTGAGAATGGGTTAAGGAATAATACTGAAACCTCTGTGTCCTCCTTGGGTAGGATACGTACCTCCATCCTCCTTAGGAAGGATGACAACATTGAAACCTACGTATTCTCCTTGGGTAGAATTCGTACCTCCATCCTCCTTGGGAAGGATGACAACATAGAACTTACTAAACAAAACTCTATCATGAAGTCCCTCATTTTTATATCGACTTAATCGTTGGGCCAATGGCGAACGGGTCATTAGTTAAATAGCACTATTAGGTTTGACAAGCCTCACACCGTGCCGCAGAGGACGGGAGTGGACTAATGTACTTAGGCACTTGGTCAATGATGATAGACATTGACGCAGGGCACATAAACATGACTCCAGTCAATAGTCGATATGGTAACGGGTCTAGTGGTTTACAACATGGGGTAGCCCCATGGTATATGGATTGGGAAACAAGGAACTGGGTAACTTATGGTTTTTGAAACATCTTATGGTTTTTGGAACAACTTTAAAACAGACAACCAACTGTGAACTCGCTCAACATTTTTGTTGATTCGTTACTACATGCTTTGCAGGTCGTTGGGTACTTAGCTGGAGCTTGCATAGGGAAGGAGTCGTTGTGGAACATGGACCGTTGTGTGTTCATGATAAACTTATGAACTTTAAATTTATAATTTTGGGTTTTGAACTTAATGCTTCCGCTAGTAACTTAGACTTTGTTAAGTTGTTCCCAATTATATTGTTTGGTTTGGATTTTATTTATTTATTTATATTGTTCAATATGATTGGTGGCTTGATCCTGGTCAGTCACGCTCCCTGCGGTGATACTCCGCTTGTGGATTTTGGGGGTGTGACATTAATTCACATCAAAAGCTGAAATATAAGCAAAAGACTTATCAATCCTTCATGCCATTATTAGACCCGTTTCAGTTATCTACATATTACATGTTTATCAACGATGATTGTTTCTAATCCCTTTTTACCCATCCCCGGGCTTGTCAACATTAGTGTTTTCTCTACCATTACATGTTCGCACACGCATCTTCATTCGCCAGTTTATTTTGTAAGTTTCTTACACTAAAACCAACATTTTACCACCTAATTTATTTTGACCCATTTAGAGGATTTAAACCTTTAAGTTTAAATCTTTCCTTTTATATACATTCAATTCCGTATTAAAACAGCAATTATCCGCCACCACAACTATAATTGTGGTGATTAAATAATATAGATTTCTTATTCCAATTTGTACCATTTCGGATTGTCAATCTACAATGGAAATCATTTTGATACATTTGACCCAAAAAGGATTATGCCTAGAACTTTTATGCTTATTTAACACTTACATGATCATATTACATATTCTTAAACAACCTCTAAGGGTCGTTTGCCCGGTTTACCCATCAAGAGCTTTTTGGTCAATTTAAGTCCCTCATTTTACGACGAAGGACTTTCACTAATTATTTGACCAAAATCTCACTTTTAACTATAAACTTATTTATGCGTTCCAGACTCGGGTCAACATATTAACCCGTTTTAAATACCTCATCTCCATAATATGCTAATTCATAGGCCATTTTATCGTGTGAGCATAAGACTCGACAAGCACTTATTAGTCTTTATTTGTCAAATGGTATCAACTTTACCATTTGACCTGTTTCATTTATAAGCGACTGAATCACCGTTTCTACCTTTTTTTATCCGATTAGGCTTACTTATAAAGTAACCATTCGAAAACGCATTTTATATATGTCACTTCATGACCAAATTATCATTTCATCTCTTACCATTAAACATGGATTTTTCATCATTTGATATGTTCTAACCCGTATCATTTCATGTCGGAACCATATTTCAAATACAATCTATGTCATACTTATAACCTATAATTAAATACGTATCTTACGAAAAGGGTGTAAGCTTTACTTATGACGGTTATTTGAATCCATGACTCATTCTTTTAAGTGAGTTCCATCCAAAATTCCTTAGCCCATAGGTTGTGGTTGTTACCTTGCCACCCGTTTGACCTGTTGACTTCCCAAGCTTCAATGTACCTAGCTTGACATAAAGTCAACCTTCAAATGTTTAAAATGCATAATGTAGATGTATTTCACATCGATTCATTATCACATATCCATCATCTAGCAATATGCACTTATATTTACATCAATAAACCATTCAATCAATTTCACAAAAACGCATATCAGTGCTGCCCTTTCCTGTGCAGCATGTTCACGTTCGTTTTTAACATGTTTAGAGCCTGAATTATTCCAATATGTTCAAATATCAACTGTAGTATATTTAATTAGCTTACAACCCAAAAAGAATCACCTCAATCCGAGTTACGGTTGATTTTATATGATTTTTATAAACAGGACAGCAGCTTATTTTTAGTTCAAACAGCATGCTGTCCTTTCGACCCAGCTACTGAATTCATCAATTTTGACCCATTTAACATCTGAACCAAGTCATCATGTTAACTAACGAAATGCAGATTCTCAGAGACCTTTCTAGGCATATAAAGTACACACCCATACGATTTTTCTGTGATTTATGTGAATTTTCAAAATTCAGGTATGCATCATCTTTATTTAAGCATTTCATCGAACACTTGGCGGGTTTTGCATTCAAGATTAGTCTCTAACCTATCTCTTGAACACCTTACCCCAATTTTATCAACATATCATTACAAACACACATATGTCACTAACTTTTAGCATCAAAATCAAGCCCCTATGTCTAGTGTACATGAACGACATCTAGAACTTATATCATAACATCTGTATGGGTAATTATCACTTAGTTATAATACCCATTTAACATATGTATGGGTAATTATCAAATTTCTATTTTTCAACACTAGTTTATCAAATTATTAACTAGGGTTGTTCCTAAACATGGATTTCATCATAATAACACTCATAGATTCAACATTCATTCCAGAATTTCGATTATGATTGTTCATCATAGAATCTCAACCTCACTAAACATGAAAATTTAACATACCTTGTGATCCTCTAAGCTTGGTGATCACGATTTTATTAAAAGCCCCAATTTCCCTGCTCGATTTCTCTTTGATTTCGTTGGATTCTTATGAGTTTTAGGGTCTTCAAGAGAAACCCTTTCTTGGCTCCTGGAAATCACGACCGGACACACACAAGTGTGTGTGTTTTTGGTGTTTCAATTCTTTTAATTTTAATCATGTTTCACTCTTGGCCCCTTTTAGTCCCTATAGTTTCAAGGATTTATAAAAGGTTTAGCTATTCAAGTTTTCTTTATTATTCTAAAAACACATAACTAACTAGGTTAATATTCCTAGTTACTTAGTGGGTTCAAGGAAGTTATAACCCGTTTTATTTTAAGTTCCATTAACTCGGGCCATTTATATACTTTGTTTTCTCAAAGTATTTATCCTCCTTTTAATTATTATTATGTTTATTTACTTAAATCCTAATATTTACCGGGTAAATTTTCATCACTAACGGTATTTTACCCGTCATTAATATTAACGTGGTTTTATTACCAAACCCGTTTTTGGGGTGTTACAAGTCTACCCCCCTTAAAGAGGTTTCGTCCCAGAAACCTTATTTACGTAGTTCATTAATTTAGACTAAACGAACTTAGTTTCGTTTTTATGATATTCATTCTTTCAGTTGAAAGTTATCATTTGGATTGACGTGTACGTCATTTATGTGTAAGTTCTCGCGAACCGTACTTTTATCATGAATTTCTTATCTTTGTCGTCTGTTTGACCGAGTTGTCATTTGATCACTCGGTCACTAAGTCTGTCAACACGTTCACTTCACGCTAATCTTATATTGACGAGCGCTTTACATCTTTCATAACCTTACTTTAACTTCGAATAGTTTTACCGACTAATTTATCACCGTTACTTCATACCCCGTCATTCGGGTGTACCACATTGCCATCCCCGGTCTTATGTGAACTCGTGATCTCATACTACTTATGTTTTGTTAAATCGTTGCTTTTGACTAAAACTGAATTTTAGCTTAACGTTTTCCTCCTTAACTTATGTCAATTACTCTTATCAGGGAATTGACGAGCAAGGATTTATTCCTTTCCGTTATTATTTTACGCGGGGAATCATAACTAGTTCCCACGCTTTACATTATCGACACGTATGTTCCTTCACTTAGCCTCGTAGGCTATTTTATTAGATCTTTACCTTTTTGACGTGAGACCCCTATAGTTTGTTTCTTTGTAATTATGACCCGAGGGTCATTCTGGTCCCGTAAACCTTAACACTTCTTATAATCCCGAGAGTTGTGATGATCCCGTAGATTCATCTTTTATTCATGTCATTCTAAAATATACTTTCGGTGCCAATGCACCCTTTTTAAGTTTAGAAATCATTCATTTTCATTCTTGAATTCTATGGACCTTGACCGTAGTCTAAGGCTACATTCGTTTTCTTTTTGGACAAATTTTCCGACTCTATGATTTCTTACGTCATTTACGCGTCGGTTTGTTTTCCGCTTACCGTTATTTGGCTTACGCCTCAATTTCCTTTCAACCCGTTACCCAGATTCTTTATCTTAATGTTTTTAACGCTCCCGTTTCCTGGTTTGCGTTTTCCTCTTTTTATTATCAGACGTTATGCTTTATTCTACTTGTTTAACCTCGAAATAGTTAAACATAATTCTCAAAATTTCTGTTTGCAAAATTTTATCGTCTCTTAGTCATAACTCATGACCCGAGTCTTTTGACTTTCTAATCCGCATTCCCGTATCTTGGTTTACGCACATACTCAAAACCCTACCCATTTATCGGGTATCTTTACCAAAGTCATCTTCAAAGTAACCATTCTGATATGGTTTTAGACTTTGTTTTCACTTATTTGGTCATCTTAGCGAAATCTATCGCTTTTATTCGACCAAGTCCTTATTCTTTATTCGTTCCGTTTGACTTGTTCATGTGAATTTCATCACTTATGACAGTCAAACTTTATTCCTATGCCTTAACATTCTCATTAGTCGGTCTATATTTTCATTTACTTTGATCCTTGTCCCTTCTCTCGGGCTTGTTATTCTAACGTAATACGCTTCCGTCATCCGGCTTGCGTTTACGTTTATTATCAAACATCTTGCTTATTTAATTCATTTGGGTACCTTTTCAGTTCGTCCCATTCACCCCGTTCTTACTACATCAAACATAAATGTGTCCATCATAAGAAGTTCATGGTATCGTGTGTTCACTACTTACTTGGCCAGAGTAAGCGATCAACACATGACACACATGATCTTTTTATGATTTTCACATCACGCCCTATGTAAGTAACGTCTCTATTTATTTCTATATCTTTGATTTTGTTCCGTAAAACTTTATTTAATTGCTAAACGACAATCATTAGTTTTACTCGTTTTGCCCTTCAACATATAAAATGTTTTCTTTTTATCAAACTATTATGTAATCACATTCGTTAATGTGATCGCTATTTTTCTCAATAGTATAATATTGAGAATTATTCACTTGGATAATTACTCCCGCCCAAGTTTCCACATAAACTAACTCTTATTATTGTCTCGTTATTCACAATCGTGAGTAACGCATATTTCTACTAAATTTTCTCTTGGAAACATCATCCTAAATAGGTGTCCTATTCAGGTTTTCCAAGTTTTATCCTACATATGCAACACTTATTCTCTACGTATTTGTTGCATATTGCTATTTATGCGATTAAATTTAAAACGTGCACCTGGTAATGCTTGCCCTAACGGGCTTTCCTTGCCATTAACCTTGTTCGCGATCGTTACGCGATTTAGGTCCTTGGTGAGCATGCCCTACTTGTCATACTTCAGACCGTTCCTCTGTCAAACCCGTCACTTGTTAAACTCTCGCCATCTTCAGATGCGAGTATCCTTCAACTAAAACGTTTACAAGGGTTAGTAACATCAATATCAATAAATGCCCGTATTATAATACAAGGCTTTCTACTATATGTTTCAACATACGTAATTTCGTTAACTATATCTGTCATTTAATTGGGGTAACGTGCATTACACGATAACCCTATGTGTTGTTCACAACACTTTGATCATGCTAAACCACTAATATAAATATACCTACCGGATTTTGCGATCAAGTCTCGAACCGAACACACTTTACTCTTTAACCATGGGCTCTAATTACCAACTTGTAAGACCCTTATAAATTTAACATAAATATATCATTAAAATACGCAATATATATCAAAAACGCGACTTAGAAAAAACTTTTTCACCCAAACGTTCACACATGCTTGAATTAGTCAAAAACTATGTTATGGGTGTTTACACATATCAATTATATAAAGCAAAACTAGATCAATGCGGAAGCTTTGTTTAGTCGTGTGTTCGGATCTTGATTTTCGCTTGATCTTCATCGGGGAGCATACTGTCACACCCCAAAAACGTCGCAGTGGAATATAAAACGTAGTGGTGACGGAAGCTGGTGCCAATTTCTATCTTGATGTTTGATGCATTTTAGTGTTGGACATTATTACTTAATTAAAACGTTGATTTTAAACTTATCGTCCCAAACCACAACATAACCATGACAAAATAAAGTAGTCTTTTGATCCTCACGGATCTTATTACATTTAGTCCCAGAAAGTTTAAAAGTCAGTTCAACATATTAAGTGACAAAACATGCATCAACAAACACAAGATACGCCATAATTCCCGAATCCGTACTCAAGTACCTGTAGAACACGTTAAAATCAAGTGTCAACACAAAGGAGGGTGAGTTCACTTAAATGTTTACTAGTAGATTTTATTCCAAGGAAGACTTTCTAATTAGGTGTCTATTTGAAAACATCTATGTAATTTTAGAAAGTCCATTTTATTTCCTTAATAAAATCCATGGGCTTCCATCGGTTCATTACTCCGACGATTGTAGTACAACCCAGGTTTTGTATATTAAATTCTAGTGTCAACTTTCAGACTCGTATGTTAGCTAGACGATACGAACTATATATTAACCATGCAGGGATAATCAATGCTAGACAATAAACAGAATCTTAATTCGTCGTTTGACATTGACTCGGGGCGACCGGTCACGACGGGGTTGTCAACCCGATAGATCTACCAACAATTTATCGCGTACCATACTTAACTGATTAAACGACATCATGGGCGCAAGGTTCTTCCTCGAAGAACGAGATGATGTCTGCCTCACGTACAATATATATATCCTACTAATATGACAATTTAATATACTATGACTTACGAATTCCCCTGTCACTCAAGTGTTGAGACTCAGTCCGGAATTCATTCCCATTTCGTACGGTCTCATTTCTCTTAAGAAATACCGCACTTACAATATTCATTCTTCAAAATCGTTTTACTCCGTAACGTGTGACTTATCAAATTCATATATTTTCAGCGAAAATATATATTTTATATTAAAAGGTATGTTTTATTTCGAAAACATTATTAAACCCTTTTAACGACGTGTTCCACCCCCAAAATATATATAAAACAGTAAAAAGAGTGGTTTAGTGACACTCACCTTTGGGTGCGTATTTTAATACCGCAATACCAGAAATTGATTATATACGTCCTAATATGGGAACAATTCTAAATCAATATACATTTAATCACAAAAATCCTAAGTTTCTCTGTTTCTTAGAATTATCACATAACTTTGAGATTTTCTCGAAAAGTTGTCATTTTTTATTATGTTGGCACGTTAAAATATATATATATATATATATATATATATATATATATATATTTATTATGATTTTGCATTTTGAACGATTTTATTGGTGACCATTTTTGTGTAAATCCGTTAACTCTCCTGTTTATACGCAATATATCAACGATTTGCGCATCGTAATATATATATATACACAACGTTCATAGAATTTAACACCGAACACACAAAATATTACTAACTTATCTATTTTGTCATTTTTAAAGCAAATATACATAAAACATCTCATATGTACCAAATTTCATGCTCGACAAACAAGTTACACATTTAAAGCGATTTTTTTTACCGTTTCTACCGTACAAAACGTACAAATATACATCCATAATCCAAATCTTTAAAATCATGTTAAAACTTAACATATTTTCACATTCTCATGTTTAAACCACATAATACATTTTATCACATAAGGTTCACTCAAAATTTACCCATACTAGTGTTCATTGAAAAATGCGTATTTTAGCGATTCGGTAACGGTTTTGGGCGTCGGAAGTCACGTATGACTAATCAAACACCGAGTAAACTTAAAATTGGTTAAAATACTTATTTTTAAACTAAAAATATCAGTTTACTTACTGATCTAAATCAGTTTTATAAAAATCACTTGAAAAGCCGATTTTTGACCGTTTTAACGCATAGTTTTGCGTTAAACGTTACCATAACCATCCTAACTCGAAATCACTTGATATTTTAACACAATACACGTTATTTACTGATTAAAATAGTAGTTATAATCAGATTAGTGCAGTTTTTGTATAAGTCACTTAAATCATGCGATTTCACGCATTTTACAACTTTTAATACACCAAGTACAACATGCAAAGCTAGCAAACATTATGGCAAAGTTATATGTCACTAAACACTTTAAAATAACTTCATTTTAGTGTTTATAATCTGCTCATAACTGATTTTTACTAAATCATACTCAAAACACATTATTTCACCTATTTTACAAGTTTCTAAGCCTCATGTATAACATGCAAAACTAGTAAACCTCGTGACAAAGTTTTATATCCTTAAATACTTCAAAATAATCATATTTTAATGTTTATAATCTGATCAAATATCATTTTTATCAAATCATGTTCAAATCATCCTTTCATCCTTTCATGCTTTCATATCATCATGCATGTTCAAGTAAATGCATCTAATGCACTCATACAACATCATTATTATCTTTTATGTCCTAATCATGCTCAAGAACACATATACATACATACACACGAAATGTTTACACCTACATAAACCTTCAAAAGCTCACTTTCTCATCAAATCCCTTTTTAAATCATGAAACACTTTTAGATCCTTGTTTTATGACATTTTTTATTCATGCATGTATTCTATCATTCAAGGTTCATATTATTCAAGAATCACTTAATCAAATCAAAACACAACTAAATACACACACTCATATAATTTTTGGCCATACATATATGTATATACACACTCATTTTTATTTTCTTAAAAAACCCATTTATTATTACCTTCAAGTTTGTGAAATATTTTAAGAATAAGAGAAACTTTTACTATCTTCTTATCCAAAAAAAAATAATCAAGAACACTTTTAAAAGATTAGTTTTATACCCTCAAGATTCAAGTGGGTTTTTTATTAAAAAGATGATATGAAGCTTGGTTCTTGCTTGAAACTCCTTGGAATCACCTTCACACCTTCAAATATACTTGAAATCGCCTTGGAATGAGCTTGAATCCTCAAGAACATGGTTAGAAATTTCGAAATGTATGAGATATGGGTGTATTTCGGCTGAATTGTAAGGGAGAGACTTGGGTGTTTTGAAAAATGAATTTCTTGAAGTGTGGAAGACTATGGAGCCTTTTAACAAACATAATCATCACCACCACTATTTGGTCCAATAAAAGGATGAGAGAGAAAGGGAAATGGCTTTGCATGGCTGCCAACACAAGATTCTTGTCTCACACACCTTCAAATTTTCGAGATTTACATGTATACATATACATATATATATATATATGTGTGTGTGTGTGTGTGTGTGTAATTTTGGTTAAAAACTGGTATTTTACTAGATACAGGGTATTTTATCTAGCGTTTTAATCCCGTTTTAGTGTGTTTTAAATTATTTTTAACACTCTATAAAAATAAACTCACCAAATTATTATTGAACAATATTTTGTTTGCCAAGACTGGCTACGTTGATGGTATTTTGTCGGTACACGCGCTGCATCGCGCGGTACGCGCTTAAACTTGAAAAATAGAGTTTCTTAGCGTTTTAATTTATTTTTCCACACGGAGATGATAAAAATAATTATTCTAATCATAGCAAACTATTTTTTTAGGATTTTAACACTGATCGGGTGGTCACCGATGTTCGTTTCGCATTTTAACCGTTACGCGATAAGCGTTTATCTTACCGTTGCCAACATAATTTTTATCAAAGTTTAAATTTACCAACTCATTAAATTTCACATATAAACATCATAATCAGTCAAATATGGCCCTATTACCTATTTACAACATGTGCTACAATTATACGGTACGGCCTGAAAAGCCGGGTGTCACAGTCTCCCCCTGTTTAGGAAATTTCGTCCCCGAAATTTTTACTCTACGGGTTTTTTGAATATAGTCTTATAGCTTCTGCGAGAAACTTTGATTCTTACAAAGAATCTTCATAGACCTATATTGCATACACTCTCAATTCCTAATCTCACATCTCAACGCTCTCCACCCTTTCCAAGGTTCAACATTTACGAGCACTTAATCAAGAAGATTAAGTCAAAATTCCACCAATTCGGGTTCTACATACGTATATTTACACATACATTACCCCGTACCTAAGATAGTCTGAGTTTACACCCGATTGATCCAACTCGAGATGGGCTCTCGAAAGAATCAAATCTCATAAACTCGTCTTCCTTCCTTCTTGCATTCATTTCAGATATCCACAAATCGCCAAATCAATAAATCGCATACACGACTAGAATGTTGTAATTGCTTGTCCGGTTATTAGCATAACTCTTCTAGCTATACATACTGCTTTTACGATGCTTTGATAAACTTCCGTTTATCTTCCAAACAAATCTCTACAAGAAAAAAAATCAGAGTATTACCCATTATACACTTTCTCAACTGTACCCAAACAATACATCATGTACACTACTCCATCCTTATGGTAGCTTGAGCCTATAAGCGACTGATCCAACTCAAGATGGGCTCTTGAAAGGACCTAATCATTGTGGCTCAGCTCTTCTTTTCTCTACTAAACCTAATAGCATCTCTGCAAGATAACTCCTTTAACAGAACCAAATCTTCAATCTGGAATCGCAATAGTTCCTTCAATTGTCCATGTAATCCTTCTGTTGATCAATTGGCAACTTTTAACCTTCTCTCGATCCAGGCAAATCCTGTCGCTGGTTTCCTAGACAAACTAAGGTCTGGTTAATTGTCCTTTGTCATGTTAGCTCAACAAAATGGTGATCAACGCTTCCATCCATGCAAGGCTTCAAACGGAGCAACCTGAATACTAGCGTGTTAACTATTATTGTAAGATAACTCTGCCAAGGGGATTTGAGTATCTTAACTTCCTTCGGAGTCCATCATACACACTCCTAACTTTTCTTTCAAGGGTCCAAAAAGCTTCCTACTATCCTGCTGTCTAATCAATTTCCCTTTTCCTTTTAGGGTTATTAGTGTCAAAGGCTGCACTAATTTAGGGAAATTCTTAATAAATCTCCGGTAGTACCCAGCTAGTCTTATGAATCATCATACTCCCGACGGGGTCTTTAGCGCTTCTCATCATTCGATCACTCTAATCTTAGACTGATCTACATGCATGCATGCCTTCCTTATTCCTCAACAACTCCATAGTCAACTTCAAATGTTACTCCTGATTCTCCTTGGCTCGCGTGTAAGCAAGTATGTCGTCGATGAATATTATCACGAATTCATCCGATTAGGGTTTCCATACCCTGTTCATGAGATTTATGAATATAAATGGCGCATTAATTTAGCCAAAAAGGCATGACTAATAATCTTGTAATGGCCATATCACGCTTGAAAAACAGTCCCTGGAATATCTTCGTCAGCAACCTTTAACTGATGATATCCTGATTGTAGATCGATCTTCATGTAGCAGCTGGATCCTGGTAACTTGATCGAACAAATCATCAATCCTCGGTAAAGGGTACCAATTCTTGATAGTCAACTTGTCCAGCCCTCTGAAATTATCACATATCCTGAAGGATCCATCCTTCTTTCTCTCAACAAAACAGATACGCCTCAAAGCGTAAAGCTTGATCGAATGAAACCCTTGTCCAGTAGCTCTTGAAGCTGTCTTGACATTTCTATCACCTCAGACGGTGCTTAATCAATAACGAGATTGTGCAATTGGGCGCAGCACAGGGTGCCAGATCGATTCAAAATTCGATCTGTCGCGCAGGAGGCAATCAAGGTAAGTCTTTTTAGGAAAACTTCTGGATAATTACGAACAATAGGAATCTCCCCGGTATTCCTACATTCGGCTTTCGTATCCACCACGTTAACAAAGAAAGCAGGATAGCCTTTTCGCAACAACTTGAGCATCCTCAAAACACTGATGACTCTCAACTGTCAACGCTCGACACTCGGCACTCGATCGGTATCCGCGAACAACTATCACTTCTCTACCGTTATCAGGACGAGATGTCTTAGCTAACTTCTTCAAGCAATAATCCCTGCTTCGTTCTTGGATAATCAATCCATCCTCACATCTTCGTCAAAGCTCCCCAGCTCCACTAGAAATAAACCAACACTAGAACTACGATCACCTACTAAAACTTTCCGATCATTACATCACTTGAAGGGTTTCCGATCTGTGTCCCACCAAAACCACGCCCATGAGCATCACGTCCACGTTCCTGGCCATTATTTTGGTTAGCATCGCGCTGTTCCATGGCAGTATTAACGTGTTGGGTTACGAGTTGTACCAACTCTTTTGGGGTAATAGGTAGTCAAGAACCCTGTCTCACTTTTGGCGGCATTTCGTCGTTTCTATTATTACAACATAATATCAATATAAGACGATTTCCAAAATAATTCAATCATTAAGTGCTAGTGGACCAACATTGCGCATGTATAATATCCACATTTTAATGAGAACAATCTTTATGCCAAAAGGAACCCATTCGATATTTATACCAGAAATTACAAAGCTTGTTTTTAGTACGAAGACTAATCAAAATTCGGCGTGTCTACATCAACACCCGCAACAAGTCTATATGAAATTTCCTCCTAAATATCTGAAGATTTGGCATGCAAGCCATAAATAAGGTTCATCAAATGAGACATACAAAACAAACAACAGAAACAACCAACAACTAACGCTTCAATCCCTGGAAGTCCAACATCTTCCTAACAAGCTCTTCTAACTCATCATAACAGTCCATATGTCCCTCTAAGTACTTCATCATCTCCATGCCTCCGCGTAATGTAGCGAACTGACGATCACAGTGGGAGCGATTGACCCAAATCTCCTTCTGCTTCATCAAGGCGGACGTTGTCTCAGCTCTCGAAGTCGAATGCGATCTCTCCCACGGGTCGAGTCCTCTTCCTACGACGAGTGTAGACTAGAAGAGGTGTAGCAAAACACGTGACTCAAATAGCAGAATAAATGATTATGTAACGACGGACGAAAGGATCTCAAGCGTAGGCTCGACAGCATCAGTGAGCAGGACTACTGATGGCTCTATAGGTCGAGACGTGACATATCGTAACCGTATAACGTAAATGTGTGATCAATATAAATAGTAACACATAAGGCCCAAATAAAAAGAAAATCACGTATGCACATAAACACATAAGGGTTTTCATACATGTTAAAATTTCCATATCTATAAAAAAAAATCTTGGCTTCGAGAATTTTGGACTTTAAATCTCAAAATTCTTCGGTTGAAGTCTAGTGTTTTCCCCCGAAAACATCTAGTTCGCTAACTACCAATGGCTCTGATACCAACTTCTGTCACACCCCAAAAACGTCGCAGCGGAATATAAAACATAGTGGTGACGGAAGCTGGTGCCCATTTCTATCTTGATGTTTGATGCATTTTAGTGTTGGACATTATTACTTAATTAAAACGTTGATTTTAAACTTATCGTCCCAAACCACAACATAACCATGACAAAATAAAGTAGTCTTTTGATCCTCACGGATCTTATTACATTTAGTCCCAGAAAGTTTAAAAGTCAGTTCAACATTTTAAGTGACAAAACATGCATCAACAAACACAAGATACGCCATAATTCCCGAATCCATACTCAAGTACCTGTAGAACACGTTAAAATCAAGTGTCAACACAAAGGAAGGTGAGTTCACATAATTGTTTACTAGCAGATTTTATTCCAAGGAAAACTTTCTAATTAGGTGTCTATTTGAAAACATCTATGTAATTTTAGAAAGTCTATTTTATTTCCATAATAAAATCCATGGGCTTCCATCGGTTCATTACTCCGACGATTGTAGTATAGCCCAGGTTTTGTATATTAAATTCTAGTGTCAACTTTCAGACTCGTATGTTAGCTAGACGATACGAACTATATATTAACCATGCAGGGATAATCAATGCTAGACAATAAACAGAATCTTAATTCGTCGTTTGACATTGACTCGGGGCGACCGGTCACGACGGGGTTGTCAACCCGATAGATCTACCAACAATTCCTCGCGTACCATACTTAACTGATTAAACGACATCATGGGCGCAGGGTTCTTCCTCGAAGAACGAGATGATGTATGCCTCACGTACAATATATATATATATATACTACTAATATGACAATTTAATATACTACGACTTACGAATTCCCCTGTCACTCAAGTGTTGAGACTCAGTCCGGAATTCATTCCCATTTCGTACGGTCTCATTTCTCTTAAGAAATACCGCACTTACAATATTCATTCTTCAAAATCGTTTTACTCCGTAACGTGTGACTTATCAAATTCATATATTTTCAGAAAAAATATATATTTTATATTAAAAGGTATGTTTTATTTCAAAAACATTATTAAACCCTTTTAACGAAGTGTTCCACCCCCAAAATATATATAAAACAGTAAAAATAGGGGTTTAGTAACACTCACCTTTGGGTGCGTATTTTAATACCGCAATACCAGAAATTGATTATATACGTCCTAATATGGGAACAATTCTAAATCAATATACATTTAATCACAAAAATCCTAAGTTTCTCTGTTTCTTAGAATTATCACATAACTTTGAGATGGATGAATGTTGATGAAGATGAAGACTGAGGTTAGTTGCAGGTTCTGTTGGGTTTCGATTTAGGGTTTCGGAGGTGGAGGTGGTGGCGGAGCAGGGGTGTCAGAGGTGGAGGTGGAGGTGGTGGCGGAGTAGAGGTGGTGGCGGAGCAGGGGTGTCGGAGGTGGAGGTGGTGCCAAGAAGAGGTAAACGTCTGCGCCAAGAAGACTTGGGTCCATGTCTGCTCCAAGAAGAGGTCTCGCAGACCTTTTTTAATGAAAGATCTGCGAGAAAACAAACAAGCTGCAGACATCAAACGTCTGCGCGCGTCTGCGTCGCGCAGACATAAGTGGCCAGAAGTACTTCTAGCCAAAAAACAAACAGAACCTTATACTTGTTAGTTCGTTTATTGTCGGTAATAATTTAATAAGTCTTGGAAAGACTTAGTTCTCGAGAGATTTAGTATATATAAATATTTATATAAATATATCGATAAGATCGCTTTGTCGTCCCGAGAAGTCGTATGTGTATGTAGGAATATTCGTATGAAAGTAATATATAACAAACTCGTATTATATATTGTGTCTTGTATATATTGATCAAAATATAAATATAGGTCATTTCGGCGTTTGAAATAAATATAAAAAGTTATATTTATTTTATAGAAGTATCATCGAGTTGTTGAGTGTTTGAAATGAATAGATAAACTATATCTATTTTTATAAAAGAATTCGTGTTGTACGATATTTGAAATAGATATCTAAACAATATTTATTTTTATAAAACGAATTCGTGTTGTTCGATAATTGAAATAAATATATAAACTATATTTATATTATAAAACGAAATCATGTTGTTTGATATTTGAAATAAATATATAAACTATATTTATTTTATAAAACGAATTCTTGTTGTTTGGTATTTGAAATAAATATATAACTAAATTTATTTGTGATAAAACGAAATTGGTTTGTTTGTTGTTGGAAATAAATATATGAAATTATATTTATGTTATATAAGCATTTGTGTTATCGGCGTTTGTAACAATATAAACAATTATATTGATTTTATAAAAGAATTGTCGAATTTTTGAAGTTTAAAATAACTATGTTTATTGTTGTAAATAGTTTCCGAATTGTCGTTTTTCGTAAGTTGTAAAGTGTCATGAAACAATATGCCTTTGCGTCTTGTTTTATGAAAGCCGTTGGATTAAAACATGTTTTTGTTTTACGGGTTTTCTCAAAAAACGGGCAGAGTTTCTTATGTTTTTGGACACCCCCGACAACACAAGTTGTCATTATTTTTCCAAAATTCAACAAGATTCAATCATTATATATCAAATTCGCCAAATATTTCATAAAACGTAAACTATAATCAAATCGGTTTGAGCTCGTTATCACGTGATATTAAAATTATAAAAATAACATAATTAATCTCGTCATTAAACCTTTACCATCTCTCGTGTCGTTTGGCGGAAAAAAGTTGACTGATTTGACTGAGTCAACTGAGTTGACTCGCTTTGACTGTGTTGACCGAGTTGACTCGGGTTTGACCAAGTCGACTTGCTGAGTTGACTGAGTGAATCTGACCCGTCCGATCCACGCTTGACCCGAACCACATGTTGACCGATGCTGACCAAACCCGACCATTGTTGACTGTTGACCCAAAATCTGACCCGGTTTGACTGAGCCGCTGACCCAACCCGAAGCTAACCCGAACATAACTTGAACCCGAGACTCACGAACCTGCTGAGCCGAAACACGAGACGTAACCTGAACCAGAGCTGAACCATCTTGAACCAAACCTGAACCAAGAGCGACCTGAGACGAACATTTCCATCACCGCCGCCAGCGCCAGCGCGGGTTCATCTGACCGGTGCCGTCGATGTTCACCGTCGACCATTGTTAAGACCCTCATCATCATCACCATCTGATCGTCATCATCGGTACACCTACAAAACGAAATCAGAAAGGATAAAAGTGTTGGGGGTGTTCACCGGAGAAGTAAATCAGGCACCCAACCACCGCCGCCGCTCACGGCGGTGCATCTCCTCCAACTCGAGCTCCCCCTCTCTTTCTGTCTCTCTTTCTCCGCCTCGTCGCTGCGCCGCCACCAGACGGCGGTCATTCAAGGTGAATGGGGTTCAGATGTGTGGTTAATAGGAGGAGGGGAGGTCGTTGTGGTGAGGGGTGTTGCAGGTGGGTATCGCCGGAAGGGGGGTGTCGTCGGCATCGGTGCCAGTAAAAGACACCGCCGCCTAATCCTGGTGACCGGAATTGAGGGAGAGATGAGAGAGATCGAGAGTGTTTGGCTGGGGTTATGGCCGGCACCGGCAGCCAGCTCCTCCTTGAGGCTGCCGGTCTTCATCGAGCAGGGAGAGGGAGACAAGGGGGTGCAATTGTTTTGTGGTGTAGATAGGGTTGCAAAGATTTAGAAGGTTGGGAGGGAAAATGAAGGGGCATACGACGGGAACATAAAGAAAGAGAATGAGGGGTTTTTATTTTCCTTCTATTGAAATGAACAGATCACATTGTCTTTTGTGAAAGAGCATACTCGAGAGGAAATATGAGGAGACAAAGGGAGGAGCAGCAGGAGTGGAAGACATTCAGGGGCAGGAGATGGAAGAAACAAGAGGTAGCAGCTAAAAGGGTATGGAAGCCGTTAATCCCGACTACAAACATTTTTATTTCAAATATACCAGAGGGGTTCTATGAAGCTGATTTGAAAGAGAAGTTTCAACAATTTGGGAAGATAGCTTCTGTCTATCTTTCTAGGAGAAAAGATCGCCAGGGTAACTTTTTTGGTTTCATTAGATACGTGGGCATTGAAAACAGTGAGGAGTTCATCAATAAGATGGGGGTTGTGTTCATGGGAGGGGCTAAGCTTGGGACCAATGTTGCAAAATATGACAAGTGGAATATGGATCAAGAAAAGATTGCGAATAACCAGGCTCCTAAGGCGTCACAGGTTCATGCTACTGGAAAAGGAACGAGGTATTACGACTTTCCGGTGATGACTCGTCAAGGAGGTGGGGAGTCTTATAAGGATGTGGCGTCCTATGTGAAACCCAAAGAGACATCAAAAACCCTATTGTTGGCACCGGAAGCGTCGAAGGCAACGGAGGCGCAAGTCATCGTTAGTCGGAGAGGTCAAGACTATCCAATTGTTGTCGACAGTTAACCAACAACTTGTGGAGGCAGATATAAGAGGAGTCAGGATTAAATACTTAGGAGGTTTGAATATTCTCCTAATCTTTGAAACTTTAGAGGCGGCAATCGACGTTATGGAAAACAAACAAGATAGTTGGAAAGGTTTTCTCCGCTCGTTGGAACACTGGTCAGACATGTACAAACAGGAAGACCGGATTGCTTGGCTTACAATCAGAGATGTTCCAGCTCATATTTGGACGGCGAAAACGTTCGATCTAATTGGAAACAGTTATGGTCGAATTATTCATGCTTCTCAGGCTTCTGGGATGGATGGAAATTTAACCTTCAATCGGGTGGGGATAGTGACGAAAGAAAAGAAGAGGATTAATGAGCAAATTAGCCTCAGGTGGAAATCTCAAGTGTTTTCGGTTTGGGTGGAAGAAGACTTGGACCCCTGGACACCGAAGTTTCTGGTAGAAGGGGAAACGAGGCCGTCGAGCAGCAAAACGCCAGAGTTGGTCAGTCATTCGGCGACAAAAGAGAAGGGGGAAACCGGCGGTGGAAATTTTTCTAGGGTGTCTGAAGAGTCGGAAGGTGATAGCACGCGCATGGGAGAAGATGCCACCTTGGGAATAGCAAAGGATGCATGGGAAAACGTCAATACAGAGCTGCCATTGGGAGTCCCCACAAATGATGATGTCTCTGAAGTGCAAATAAACAGTCATGTGGGCCAGGAGCAAAGGCCTGTAGTTATTACCGAAGGGTGTGGGCCGGGAGTATGTTTGGGCCTAAATCCAGGAAAAGAAGTAGGAGGTCTTCAATTGGGCCTTTTTCTGGGTCTACAGGCAGAACGAGGTCAGACTATAGCGATGAAGACGAGGAGATTGATTTAAATTCACCCCCTGTGAGATTAAACAAGAAAGAGAAAGCTAGATTAAGAAAAAGGAACAAACAACGATCTATGAACCCGATGGGAATGAAATGTAGGTATGGATTCGATCCAATCATCCCTAAATGAGGCGACTTTTTTCTTTCAGGCTAAATCAATGGAGGTGGAATTAAGAAAAGGAACCGATCAACCGGAGAAGGAAGTTGAAGAAGGAGAAGCAAGGAAGGAAGAATTCAACAGGAAAGTGAATGGGGAGGTCGATTGCACCGTTTTGGTAGGCCGGAAAGTGGGAGTGGAATTAACAAACTTCAACGAACAGGTGAGATCTATGGTCTCAGGTGAGGTGTCAAAACAGGGTGCCCAATGAATTTTTTGAGCCTGAATATTCGGGGGATGGGTGACGCGGATAAAGCCGGCTGGGTAAGGAAGTTAAAAAAGGAGTATAAAATTTCGTTTATGGGTTTACAAGAATCACAGTTGAAAGATTGCTCCAGTTTAGACATTCAACAATTTTGGGGTAGTCCTAATTTCTGTTTTGAGGCTATTGAAGCATCGGGGAGATCCGGAGGGCTGGTTAGTGTGTGGGAACCTGGATTGTTCACTCGAGGGGATGTTGTCAAACACAGGTATTTCTTACTGGTCTCTGGTAAGATTTTAGGAGAGGAGGCGATAATCAATATCTTGAATGTCTATGCTCCACAACGAGTTACCGCTAAAAGACGCCTTTGGGAGGAGATCAGACAGATCATCTCTGAGCGACAGGGTTGGTGGATATGTTTCGGCGACTTCAATGCCGTCCGATCTAAAGACGAAAGGAAGAACTCCGGTTTTGATGCTAATAGTGCAAGCGATTTCAACGATTTTATTTATAATTCTGGTCTCATGGAGTATGCAATGAAAGGAAGGCGGTTTACCTTCACAAAATGATTGGGGTCCAAAGCAAAACTGAGCAAATTAGATCGTTTTTTGGTTTGCCGCAAGTTTTGTAATTCTTGGGCTGATGCGTGTTGTATGGCTCTTCCAAGATATTTGTCAGATCATTCTCCAGTGGTTTTGTTGTCAAATCCAATTGATTTCGGTCTGATTCCGTTTAGGGTGTTCAATTCATGGTTGGAGAAGCGAGGTATCGATGAGGTGCTCGTGAAGGCTAATGAGTCGTTTCAGTATGATGGCCCAGCTGATTTAATGCTTGCTCAAAAAATGAAACATTTTAAAGTTTGTTTGAAGAAATGGGTGGCGGATTTCAAAATCAAAGAGAATGAAAATCTGGAAGGATTTAAAAAAGATTTTTTATATCTTGATTCGGAATTGGAGGAAAGAGATCTTACAAAGGAGGAGCAATGGATTATGACTGAGTGCAAAAAAGAAATTCTTGAAGCCGAGGCGAGTAGAGCAAAGGATCTAAAATAGAAAGCTAGAATTCAGTGGTCGTCTTTTGGCGACGAAAATTCAGCCTATTATCATGGGATAATTAAAAGTAAAGAATTGAGGTCTAAATTCCATGGGATTGAGGTTAATGGAAGATGGTGTAACAAACCGAGTGTAGTAAAACGTGAAGCGAAAAAATATTTTGCCAATCGGTTTAAGGAGCCGTTACTATCTAGACCGAAAATTGTGTGTCACGGTATAAAATGCCTTTCGGAGCAGCAGGCGGACAACTTGGTAAACCCGTTTTCGGCCACGGAAGTTAAAAATGCGGTTTGGGCTTGCGACGATGATAGAGCACCGGGACCGGACGGTTTTAACTTTCGTTTCTTTAAACGATATTGGCACTTGTTGGGAAATGAAGTGGTCGATGTGCTTCAGCATTTTTATGACTCAGAATCAATATCTAGGGGGTGCTCGTCTTCTTTCATATCTCTTATACCTAAGAATAGAGACCCGGTGAGTTTCAATGATTTTCGCCCCATAAACTTGCTGGGTAGTATTAGTAAAATTATCTCCAAAGTACTCGCGGAAAGATTAAAGAAGGTTTTGGATTCGGTTATTTCCATGAACCAGTCGGCTTTCTTCAAAAACCGTAACATCATTGACGGCCCTCTTATTATGAATGAAGTAATCAGTTGGGTTAAAAAGAAAAAATCAAAGATGATGATGTTCAAAATAGATTTCGAGAAAGCGTATGATCATGTAAACTGGGATTTTCTTGAAGAAGTGCAAAATCAAATGAATTTTCCGCAGAAATGGAGAAGATGGATAAGGGCAATGTTGGAGTCGGCAAGGTCTTCGGTATTAACTAACGGGTCTCCCTCGTTTGAATTTCAGTTTTCTCAGGGGATTAGACAAGGGGATCCGTTATCTCCGTTTTTATTTCTTATCGGGATGGAAGCGTTATCTTGTATGTTTGGTAAAGCAACAGAGGAAGGTATTTTTAAGGGTATCAAGCTGCCAAATGAGGGGCCTTTAATTTCGCACCTGCTGTTTGCGGATAACGCTCTTTTAGTAGGGGAATGGAGTTGGGAAAATGCTTTGAACATGAATCGGTTACTTAGATGCTTTAACTTAGCTTCTGGATTAGCTATAAATTATGGAAAATCTGTTATTTTTGGAGTCGGGGTTTCTCCAGCAGAAGTCAAAGATTTTGCTTGGGATATAGGGTGTAAAGATGGGGCCTTACCATGCTCATACCTTGGATTAGTTTTGGGTGCCAATATGAATTGAATATCTCAGTGGAAACCGGTTATGGAAGTTTTTGACAGAAGATTGGCAATTTGGAAGAAGACCTTACTTTCGGAAGGAGGGAGACTAACGTTACTGAAAGTCGTGTTGGAATCCATTCCAATGTACTATTTTTCTCTCTTCAAAGCCCCGGCTAAAGTTATCGAGATCCTTGAAACGAAAAGACGAGCATTTTATTGGGGTAGCACAGAAAATAAACATAAGACATGCTGGGTAAAATGGACTGAAATCACGCGTCTGGTTAAAGCGGGTGGTCTTGGCTTGACGCCGTTACGGGACGCTAATGTGGCATTATTAACCAAGTGGGGGTGGCGTTATAAAACTGAAACAGAAGCTTTGTGGAGGCAAGTTGTGACAGCGATACACCAGTCGAAGAGAGGATGTTCTTTTTTGCCGTTGGCGTCATCACGTTCAGGTACGTGGAAGGCAATTGTTAATGTGGATAGTTGCTTAAAAAAGGATAATATTATGCTGGGGAATTTGTTTGGAGGTGTGGTAGGGAAAGGCAATAATATTCGTCTGTGGATTGATCCTTGGGCTTCTCAAGAGCCCTTGAGATTAATATGTCCAGACTTGTTTGTACTAGAAAAAGAAAAAGCAGTGAGAGTAGAGGATTGTTATGAAATGGTGAATCAACATGCTACCTGTAAATGGAGGTGGAAGAGGTTAAATTTCAACCAGAAGGAAAAGGACGAGCTGGCGATTCTTAAAAGCATTTTGGAGAAGGTGAAATTTGTGAATAAAGTGGATAGTTGGAAATGGATGGGCGATGTGACAACTGTACTTTATAACCGATGAACGATGTAAAACAATGTTGATATTTAATAAAACAATGTGCTTTGATGTAATTATATGTGTTTTTATGTTGATTGTGTGTGCAATTATGTTTGGTGATTTTACAATTCGATTTGATTCCGATTTCAAGCTTTAAATCGCTTTCTGGAAGGTTATACGCGCACAGATGTGTAAATATAACCAGTTTAATGCAACAAACACTCCAGAATAGTGACATAGGCTTAACATACCTTAAATAACCTTTACATAACTTAGGAATAAGTTTTGAAGGCTTTGGTATGGCATAAACAAGTTAATTCGCTTACAGGGACTAAACTTGACAAACTGCGAAAGTATGCCAATTTGAACTGTAACAGACATTCCAGAACATGACCATAAGTTAAACATACCATAAATACCCTCTACATAGCTTAGAAATAGGCTTTGAGGTGTTCGGTGTGCTAAAATATACTTTTGGGTCATTCAGGGACTAAAATCGTCAAAAAGTGCACAAGTTTGCACTTTCGCGCATAACTCACGTTCTGAATACATCCGGACATCCAAAAATTTATGTAAGCACTAAAATATGTTATTTTAGTGTTTGGCATAAGAAAAATCCATTCGTCACGCAATTTAGATCATTTCTCGCGCTTATGCGCATTCCGTCGTAATTAACCGAACATCGCGTTCGTACGACCAAACGAGCCAACACCCGGCATATTTTTGAGCATGTTTCATTCCCACAATGTTTAGGCATCCTTTTGGAGCCTTGAAAATGATTTAACGAGCCTCAAACATGTCGGAAATGGCCTTAATACGCAACGGGGACTGAAAGGTGAACATTTGAAAGTGTTTGCTGATCAGGGGACCCCTAGCGTGACACCTAGCCCCCCTAGCATCACGCTAGGCCCCTTCTGATCAGCAAAGGTCATTTTTAATACAAGTTAAGCAGCCTCTAAGCCCTCCAAAGGTCAAGTTCCACATGTTAAACTCTTATGGTGGCCAAATTCAGTAACCACAACCTTCCAACAAGTGTAGGGATGTGATCATGCCCTCTTCTCCAAGAAATGATCCTAACGGTGGACCGAAATCTATAAATACCCACTTCCCCCAACTTCAAAACCCACTTGATCTTCTTGAGAGTTCTCTAAGTGGTTGTGATATTCACTTCCTACCTGAGAATACTTGAGAAATCAAAGCATTCGGGGACCCTTTGTAAGTGTTCCTTCGTTCTTTTATTGTTTTTCGAGTCCGAAAGTCAAACTTTGTTTGACTTTCTACATTGACCAGTTTATGGTCAATGCGAAGTTCGTTTGAACTTCGCAACGTGATTGTAATCACGATGGTTATAGTCCCTTGGGACTATGCCTACTGATTACCACGTTGTCTAGGGTCATAAGGGTAAGCGACTTGATCAGTCGCTTATGCTTTCGAACTCGACCCATTTGGTCGATCATTAGGATCCGACCAAATACATTAGGTGACCATAGTATATAGGGAATAACCTTCCGAGGTTATACCTTATGGTCGCTTCGTTTAAGTAGTTGTATGATAGGTAGTTTATATGCCTTAGGTAAATTACCAAAATACCCCTTTGATGCCAAAATTCATTTTAAACATATGTAACATAACTTTTGACATCTAAACTGATTTGAAAACAATATTATACATGTTAAGGCATATGTTACTTGTCATAGGACTAGTTAGGCGGTCCGAACGCGCTTTGCGCGCACGACGCGTTAAAGTGGCGTAAGCTACCTTAATGGGTCACGATGGGTCGAAAGCACTTAGGTTAAGTTTCGATTTAGGATGAAGGCTTTGTTAAACCATATCACTTGAGTTCCAACACTCATTTGGTTTACAAGACCTCATTTTGTCCGATCTTCCGATTTAGGTATCTGTTGTTTGACTAGCGGTTCGATTACTAGGTGTTGTTTGATTTCACTGGTTTGCTCGAGTTTGTTGAAATTCTATTGATTGACGATACCTTGCACTACTGTGAGTACATAGTTCCCCTATTTTACTGCTTTCAATTGTTTTGGGGTGATTCATATGTGCTAAATGTTTTCAAGGTTTTAACGATGGTTTCACAAACGATTTTCGATATTATAAGGATGGTTTCACAAACGATTTTCAATATTTTATGCAAAACTAATAACGATTTCAATAATGTGAATGAACTTGTTGGTTGGGTTACATAACAAATGACATTCATTAGCAATGATCAAGCCGACCAGTATTAGGTTATGGTACCATAGGATCTGACAAATCCCATTATTTACTACACCCGTGGTTATGTGTGGGTGTCGTAGGTAACGGCTGAATCTGATAACTGTTAACTTACCCTATGGAGGTTTGTTAATACGAGAACGAGAACGAGTTGAACGATGAACGAGTCACGAAGGTTTGAATGTTATTAGCGAGACAACCATATATATAAGTTATTCATAATTAAAACAAGGATGATTTGGACGGTGTAAACGATTTGGACGATGTAAAGGATTTGTAAATGATTTGGTAACGATGTTAAACGATTTGGGTAAACGATTTGTTTTTAGTTAGTGTTTAGATAACGAGACGGGTGTAATATGGTGAAAACATGGTAGATACGCCGCTGGTACTTCCTATATATAAGTGTTTTCAACATATCACATACCGTGGCGTTATTTAGTTCACTTGGGTAAACGATAGCGACATGATGTCACACAACGATGTTTTTCAAAGTAATATACGAGTTTTATTAACGAGTTTTACGAGATGTTTTACAAATGGCTTTACTAAAACAAAGGTTTTTGGGTTAAGAATCATGGCTACGAGGTTTTAAAAACTATAACCTGCTTGATTTGAGTTGGTTAATTAGGTTGCAATAATATACTCTTTTCAAAACAAGGTTTTCAATAAAGTATTGCAACATTTAAACTAGCCATGAATCCGACACTTCTATAAAACCTATGTACTCGCCAGCATTTCTTTGCTGACTTTGTTTTCACATATGTTTCAGGAATTGATGCTTGATGATGATTTCTAGGATGCATGAGTCACGTAGGATCTGGACGAAGCCTTAGTGACATAAAACTATGATAGTCTATATAAAACTTGTTTGTTATGTGTTAAGACAATGTTAATGTTTAATATTATCAATAAAACGAAACACTTTTGTATCCATGGTTATGAAACGATAATTCTGTTGCAACACGCCCCGATGTTTCCGCCGCGATTTGTTGTTTTACGCGGTCGGGGTGTGACAGAAGAGTTGGTATCAGAGCCAATGGTTATAGGGAATTAGGTTATTAGTAATTCTTTGACCTAGACTATAACTTCTAGGACCCAACACAAGTTATCTTGTGTTTAGATTTTAAAACAAAACTATCACCTACCCTTAGGTGATGACCACAACGAGAACTCAATTTCGAATCTGCTTCAAAAATTAATCATCCATTCTAGGATGATTGATTACTAGGTTTTGAACCCTCTTTTATAAGGTTTTGAACCCTCTAAGTTTTCAAAAAAAAAAAAATCTCGTCAAAGTTTGGGTCTAAATAATGTGAACACGTGCAAACTGGAAGGGTGAATGCCTGTATCCTGAGTTTTCTGTCTAAGGCTAGAGTGTTCGTACAAATCCACATAATCGGACCAGTCACTCTTACCTGGGAACTCTTGGGGTGAGTGTTCACTTATAGGCGAGCATGTCTTCGGCGATACATTACATTGACCCATTTACTTTGATTAGTCACTGCGTGTCGTTTGTTTGTTCGAGGTAACGAACAAATGATCGCCTTCCTTGTGTTTTGTCGATGTTTTCAATACCTCTTTGTTTTTCCAATTGTCGATCCCACTCGTGGGCGAGCGTACAATCTGAATGCAAACGAGGCTCGAGCTAACAACCTCGTTGTCAGAGGTACCTTTGTTGTCAATGGTATGTTTCTTGTTAACAATCAACCTGCATCTATTCTTTTTGATTTTGGTGCCGACAGAAGTTTTGTTTCATTATCATACGAGCCTTTGCTTGCGATACCTAGAACTAAACTGAGGAAACCCTTATCTGTTGAGATTGCCACTGGTAAACCTGTTGTTCTCGATTCTGTTCTTCATGGTTGCCAGTTGAACCTTGATAACCATCTTTTTCCTATTAACCTCATACCGATGCAAGTTGGGAGTTTCGATAATATCATTGGAATGGATTGGTTAACCAAACACCATGCTGAGGTGGTTTGTTTCGACAAGATTGTTCGCATTCCTTTGTCTTCTGGCGATGTTCTGGAGATTCGTGGCGAGAAACCATCTGGTGGTTTGAAGCTGATGTCGTGTACGAAAGCCCAAAAGTTTTTAAAGAAAGGATATGTTGCTTTTTTGGCACATGTCACCGAGGAGAAAGACAAGAGCAAGAGTATTCAGGATATTCCAATTGTTCGGGATTATCCAGAGGTGTTTCCTGATGAACTGCCTGGTTTGCCTCCAGTTCGTCAAGTCGAGTTTCATATTGACCTTGTACCCAACGCCAACCCGATTGCAAAAGCGCCTTATCGACTTGCACCATCTGAGATGCAAGAATTATCGAAGCAGCTTCAAGAGTTATCTGCTAAAGGATTCATTCGACCAAGCTTTTCACCTTGGGGAGCTCCTGTCCTCTTCGTGAAAAAGAAAGATGGATCTTTTCGAATGTGTATCGATTATCGTGAGCTTAATAAGCTCACTATCAAGAATCGATATCCCCTACCTCGAATTTATGACCTCTTTGATCAGCTGCAGGGTGCTTCATGCTTTTCCAAGATCGATCTGCGTTCTGGGTATCATCAACTTCGTGTTCTCGAAGAAGATATTCCCAAAACTGCTTTTCGCACAAGATATGGGCATTACGAGTTCACTGTCATGCCTTTCGGTTTGACAAATGCTCCTGCTGTTTTCATGGACTTAATGAATAGGGTCTGTAAGCCTTATTTGGATCAGTTCGTCATTGTTTTTATTGATGACATCTTGATCTATTCAAAGTCTCGAGCCGAGCACGAGCAACACCTTCGTTTGACATTGGAACTCCTGAAGAAGGAACAACTTTTTGCTAAATTCTCCAAGTGTGAATTCTGGCTTAAAGAAGTTCAGTTCTTGGGTCATATTGTCAACGATCAGGGTATTCATGTAGATCCGTCCAAGATTGTTGCAATTAAGGACTGGAATACACCGTCGACACCTACAGAGATTCTATCTTTCCTTGGTCTTGTTGGTTACTATCGGCGATTCATTTCAAATTTCTCAAAGATTGCGGTTCCACTCACTGCTTTGACTCAGAAGAAAAAGCCTTTTGAGTAGGGACCCAAGCAAGAAGTAGCGTTTCAAACGCTGAAGCAAAAGTTATGTAATGCTCCTGTTCTATCTCTGCCTGAGGGAAGCGATGATTTCGTTGTCTTCTGCGATGCATCCAACTTAGGCCTAGGTTGCGTCCTCATGCAACGAGGTAAAGTTATTGCATATGCATCTAGACAGCTGAAAATTCACGAGAATAACTACACGACTCATGATCTTGAGTTAGGAGCTGTGGTTTTTGCGCTTAAAATCTGGAGACACTACCTCTATGGAACGAAGTGTGTGGTTTTCACAGACCACAAAAGTCTCCAACATATTCTTAATCAGAAAGAGCTGAATATGAGGCAACGACGTTGGGTTGAACTCTTGAACGACTATGATTGCGAGATTCGCTACCATCCTGGTAAGGCGAATGTCGTAGCCGATGCGCTTAGTCGAAAAGAACGAGTCAAGCTTCATTCTGTTCGAACTCTATTTGATCTTCAATCTCGTGTTCTTCAAGCTCAGCAATTTTGTGTTTCACAAAATTTGATAGGTAATGAATTACCACATCAACTTGAGCTTAAACTTGAAGCGAAAGACGATGGTTTGCTCTACTTCATGGATCGTTTGTGGATTCCGAAACAGGACGATCTTCGCACCATGGTAATGGACGAATCTCATAAGTCTCGATATTCCATCCATCCTGGTGCCGATAAAATGTACAAGGATCTTCGTACTAAGTTTTGGTGGCCTGGTATGAAGAAGGATGTTGCCTTGTATGTATCGAAATGCCTAACTTGTCTCAAAGTCAAGGCCGAACATCAACGACCTTCTGGTTTGCTTGTACAGCCAGAAATACCGGTTTGGAAGTGGGAGAACATTACGATGGATCTCATCACTAAATTACCGCGTACATCTAAAGGTCACGATGCTATTTGGGTTGTGGTCGATCGATTAACGAAGTCAGCTCATTTTATTGCGATTCGCGAGGATTATTCTGCTGATAAACTTGCAAAGATTTATGTCGATGAGATTGTGTCACGACATGGTGTTCCTTTGGACATCATTTCGGATCGTGATGCTCGATTTTCATCTCATTTCTGGAAGGCCATGCAATCTGCTTTGGGAACCCAACTGAATCTAAGCACTGCTTATCATCCCCAAACAGATGGCCAATCCGAGAGAATGATTCAAACTTTGGAGGATATGCTTAGAGCATGTGTAATAGACTTTGGTGGTAGTTGGGATTCTAATCTACCATTGATCGATTTTTCTTACAACAATAGCTATCATACTAGTATTAAAATGGCACCATTCGAAGCTCTCTACGGTCGAAAATGTCGTTCACCTGTTTGTTAGAACGAGACCGGTGAAGCTCAGCTTACTGGACCTGAACTCGTTCTGGAAACAACAGACAAGATCAAGAAAATCCGCAATAATCTTGTGACGGCTAGATTACGTCAAAAGAGATATGCGAATTTGCGACGCAAGCCCTTAGAATTTCAAGTCAGAGATCGTGTCCTACTCAAGGTTTCACCTTGGAAGGGAGTCGTGAGATTTGGAAAGAAAGGAAAACTTGCACCACGATATGTTGGACCATTTAAGATTGTTGAAAGAATTGGAAAGGTTGCCTATCGACTAGAGCTACCTCCAGAGCTTGGAAATGTTCACCCGACTTTTCACGTGTCCAATCTGCGAAAGTGTTTAGCTGACGATGATCTTCACATTCCTCTCGATGAGATCCAAATCGATGAAACGATGCACTTTGTCGAGAAACCTGTGGAGATAGTGGAACGTACATATAAACAGTTGAAGAATAAACGGATTCACTTGGTCAAGGTTCGCTGGGAATCCAAACGTGGTCCTGAGTTTACTTGGGAACGTGAGGACCAGATGAAGACGAAGTATCCGCATTTGTTTTCACAAGCTTCCTCTAGTTAAAATTTTGGGACAAAATTTCCTGAAGTATGGGAGACTGTGACAACTGTACTTTATAACCGATGAACGATGTAAAACAATGTTGATATTTAATAAAACAATGTGCTTTGATGTAATTATATGTGTTTTTATGTTGATTGTGTGTGCAATTATGTTTGGTGATTTTACAATTCGATTCGATTCCGATTTCAAGCTTTAAATCGCTTTCTGGAAGGTTATACGCGCACAGATGCGTAAATATAACCAGTTTAATGCAACAAACACTCCATAATAGTGACATAGGCTTAACATACCTTAAATAACCTTTACATAACTTAGGAATAAGTTTTGAAGGCTTTGGTATGGCATAAACAAGTTAATTCGCTTACAGGGACTAAACTTGACAAACTGCGAAAGTATGCCAATTTGAACTGTAACAGACATTCCGGAACATGACCATAAGTTAAACATACCATAAATACCCTCTAAATAGCTTATAAATAGGCTTTGAGGTGTTCGGTGTGCTAAAATATACTTTTGGGTCATTCAGGGACTAAAATCGTCAAAAAGTGCACAAGTTTGCACTTTCGCGCATAACTCACGTTCTGAATACATCCGGACATCCAAAAATTTATGTAAGCACTAAAATATGTTATTTTATTGTTTGGCATAAGAAAAATCCATTCGTCACGCAATTTAGATCATTTCTCGCGCTTATGCGCATTCCGTCGTAATTAACCGAACATCGCGTTCGTACGACCAAATGAGCCAACACCCGGCATATTTTTGAGCATGTTTCATGCCCAAAATGTTTAGGCATCCTTGTGGAGCCTTGAAAATGATTTAACGAGCCTCAAACATGTCGGAAATGGCCTTAATACGCAACGGGGACTGAAAGGTGAACATTTGAAAGTGTTTGCTGATCAGGGGACCCCTAGCGTGACACCTAGCCCCCCTAGCGTCACGCTAGGCCCCTTCTGATCAGCAAAGGTCATTTTTAATACAAGTTAAGCAGCCCCTAAGCCCTCCAAAGGTCAAGTGCCACATGTTAAACTCTTATGGTGGCCAAATTCAGTAACCACAACCTTCCAACAAGTGTAGGGATGTGATCATGCCCTCTTCTCCAAGAAATGATCCTAACGGTGGACCGAAATCTATAAATACCCACTTCCCCCAACTTCAAAACCCACTTGATCTTCTTGAGAGTTCTCTAAGTGGTTGTGATATTCACTTCCTACCTGAGAATACTTGAGAAATCAAAGCATTCGGGGACCCTTTGTAAGTGTTCCTTCGTTCTTTTATTGCTTTTCGAGTCCGAAAGTCAAACTTTGTTTGACTTTCTACATTGACCAGTTTATGGTCAATGCGAAGTTCGTTTGAACTTCACAACGTGATTGTAATCACGATGGTTATAGTCCCTTGGGACTATGCCAACTGATTACCACGTTGTCTAGGGTCGTAAGGGTAAGCGACTTGATCAGTCGCTTATGCTTTCGAACTCGACCCATTTGGTCGATCATTAGGATCCGACCAAATACATTATGTGACCATAGTATATAGGGAATAACCTTCCGAGGTTATACCTTATGGTCGCTTCGTTTAAGTAGTTGTGTGATAGGTAGTTTATATGCCTTAGGTAAATTACCAAAATACCCCTTTGATGCCAAAATTCATTTTAAACATATGTAACATAACTTTTGACATCTAAACTGATTTGAAAACAATATTAGACATGTTAAGGCATATGTTACTTGTCATAGGACTAGTTAGGCGGTCCGAACGCGCTTTGCGCGCACGACGCGTTAAAGTGGCGTAAGCTACCTTAATGGGTCACGATGGGTCGAAAGCACTTAGGTTAAGTTCCGATTTAGGATGAAGGCTTTGTTAAACCATATCACTTGAGTTCCAACACTCATTTGGTTTACAAGACCTCATTCTGTCCGATCTTCCAATTTAGGTATCTGTTGTTTGACTAGCGGTTCGATTACTAGGTGTTGTTTGATTTCACTGGTTTGCTCGAGTTTGTTGAAGTTCTATTGATTGACGATACCTTGCACTACTGTGAGTACATAGTTCCCCTATTTTACTGCTTTCAATTGTTTTGGGGTGATTCATATGTGCTAAATGTTTTCAAGGTTTTAACGATGGTTTCACAAACGATTTTCGATAGTTTATGCAAAACTAATAACGATTTCAATAATGTGAACGAACTTGTTGGTTGGGTTACATAACAAATGACATTCATTAGCAATGATCAAGCCGACCAGTATTAGGTTATGGTACCATAGGATCTGACAAATCCCGTTATTTACTACACCCGTGGTTATGTGTGGGTGTCGTAGGTAACGACTGAATCTGATAATTGTTAACTTACCCTATGGAGGTTTGTTAATACGAGAACGAGAACGAGTTGAACGATGAACGAGTCACGAAGGTTTGAATGTTATTCGCGAGACAACCATATATATAAGTTATTCATAATTAAAACAAGGATGATTTGGACGGTGTAAACGATTTGGACGATGTAAACGATTTGTAAACGATTTGGTAACGATGTTAAACGATTTGGGTAAACGATTGGTTTTTAGTTAGTGTTTAGATAACGAGACGGGTGTAATATGGTGAAAACATGGTAGACACGCCGCTGGTACTTCTTATATATAAGTGTTTTCAACATATCACATACCGTGGCGTTATTTAGTTCACTTGGGTAAACGATAGCGACATGATGTCACATAACGATGTTTTTCAAAGTAATATACGAGTTTTATTAACGAGTTTTACGAGATGTTTTACAAATGGCTTTACTAAAACAAAGGTTTTTGGGTTAAGAATCATGGCTACGAGGTTTTAAAAACTATAACCCGCTTGATTTGAGTTGGTTAATTAGGTTGCAATAATATACTCTTTTCAAAACAAGGTTTTCAATAAAGTATTGCAACATTTAAACTAGCCATGAATCCGACACTCCTATAAAACCTATGTACTCGCCAGCATTTCTTTGCTGACTTTTTTTTCACATATGTTTCAGGAATTGATGCTTGATGATGATTTCTAGGATGCATGAGTCACGTAGGATCTGGACGAAGCCTTAGTGACATAAAACTGTGATAGTCTATATAAAACTTGTTTGTT
Source organism: Helianthus tuberosus (assembly GCA_030545235.1). Taxonomy (NCBI): domain Eukaryota; kingdom Viridiplantae; phylum Streptophyta; class Magnoliopsida; order Asterales; family Asteraceae; genus Helianthus; species Helianthus tuberosus. Next base: position 100,513,536 of record CM060412.1, on the reverse strand, counting down.
ATGTGTTAAGACAATGTTAATGTTTAATATTATCAATAAAATGAAACACTTTTGTATCCATGGTTATGAAACGATAATTCTGTTGCAACACGCCCTGATGTTTCCGCCGCGATTTGTTGTTTTACGCGGTCAGGGTGTGACAGGGGATGATACGGGCAATTATACGGTGGCCTCGATGAAGAAAGTTATGTTTGATGCTAAACAGGGAACGACGTCGTTCACGTGGAAATGGAACAATTGGGTGCCGAAGAAAATAAACACGTTTATGTGGAAAGCGGAAAAGGATAAAATACCCACGTTGATGGCTTTGAATAAAAGAAATATGAATGTGGGATCGGTTACATGTCGAATCTGTGGGGAAGCGGAGGAGAATAGTGACCACTTATTTTCATCATGCTACTTAGCCATGGTGATTTGGCAATTCGTTAGCGATTGGTGCAACATTCCGAGCATTTATGTATTTTCGGTTCGGGACCTTTTAACTCTTCATAGCCATTTGAAGATAGATAAAAAGAGAAGAAAGGGCATTCAAGCGATAGTTCTCATTGCTGCCTGGTGTATTTGGCTGGCGCGGAATGAGTATGTTTTCAAGAATAAGATAGTAAACATTACAAGAATCAAAGAAGACATCAAGGCGTTGGGGTATCTTTGGATTAAAAATCGCTCATCGAACAAGCATTTAGAGTGGAAGGAGTGGTGTAATGTAGCTTTGTAATGTTTTTGTTCGTTTGTTGTTTTGCTCTAGCTCCTTGCTAGCTGCTTGTTTTCATAATAAAAGTTGTCGTTCAAAAAAAAAAAAAAACATTGTCTTTTATGTATTCAAGTTACATTCAGGTCTTCTCAACTCACTAATTCCCATGTACACACATGTTTCTTACCCAAGTCAACACTCAACATATGAATGATGAGTGGTTTAGCCGTATGTGTGTTCTTTGGGAATGGCATGGGCTCCAAAAGTAACTAAACATGTTTCCCCACAATACTACATGTGATTTGGTTGTAATCCAAGTCTAGTTTTGATCTTGTTTAGCCATTTACTAACCATTTAAATGAGTATATGTATAAAATGAACATTACTAGTCAATACAATATCTACTCCAAATTACATAGTTTGGTAAAAGATTATAAGTGTAGATGTTAAAATGTGATTAAAATAGCATTTAAGCGATGAATAGAAAAATATGATACTTTTATATTCATATTAAGTTTGATCTATCATTCACACAAAACATATAACAATGCCATAAATTTTAAGGTTCCAGACATATCTGAACCGTGTCTGCATATTTTATTTTATTTTTTTATCGCTACACAATAAGACGATACCAAACGACATCAAATGCAAACCTGTTCATTTACCCGGACATTGCTAGGCTTTATTGACTCAATTAATGATATAATTAAGTCTAGATGTACGTAATTTAATAAATAAATAGTGATTAGATCATACGGATTAACCTGAAATTTGCCGGTTGTCACAGTATTGGACTAAGAGAAGCTGAGCTGGGCTAAGGTGCAATGGGTTGTTAGATTATGTTGCTGATGGCTTATGGGCTTAGGACAAGCTGAGAGTTCCGTCTACGTTGTTGCGATATATATATATATACTGCAATGTCTCGGGCAATTAACTGATAAGGGAGTCAATATCTTCTTTTAGGGCTTTCTCTCATTGTGTATCTTGCAGTCTCTATCTCAGTTTGTTTCTAGGTTTTGAGCGTATATTGTGCCAGTAACCTGTTAGATCGAGAGTTGTGAGAGAGTAGATCATCATGTTGATGTTTTATATGTGAGTTGTGTGTTCTTTGTTGAGAGTTTTTAGTTCGCTTTGATTAGATCTGTTCTTGTAAACTGTTCACATTTGTTTTGAGTTTGTAAAGATACCATAGTTTTGACAATACTTGATGTCAAAGCTCACTGCATCTGATATTTTCCTACGTCAGCTCTAGTTGGGGCGGGATGTTACACTATCGTTACCATATCAAAGAAATACTCTGATTGAACAACATCAATATTTGTTTCAATGGTTTTCGGTTTCTATACTATCGTATTCGATTTATTTACACCGTCACTAGATATGCAAAGTGTATACGTAGAAATTTAGGGCTGTGTGGCAACATCTAAATGGTTAAGTGCTGAACCAGTAAGAGGTCTGAACCATTAAGAACCTGTATAATGTTTAACCGTTCAGAGGCAAATGTCTGACTAATTCAGATTAGAGGTCTTAACCATTCAGACTCTGTATAAATCTTAACCATTCAGAGGCAAATGTCTGAACCATTCAGACATTTGCTCGTAAAACAAACACTCTGAATCATTAAGTATTGAACCAGTAAGAGGTTTAAACCATTAAAAGGCTAATTAAGAGGTAAACAAACAACCTCTTAGTTTATACACAAACCCTAAAACTCAAAAGATTATATTTGCACATGTAGTAATCTTAATTTAAAAAAAAGAAAAAAACAAAATATAATTTAAAATGAAAAAAAAAAAGATAATTGACGGTTGACAAAAGGTGGCATGTGAAAAAGGGAAGTACTACCTTGACCTTATACGCCTGCCTCCCAATCCCACATAAAAAACAAAACCATCTTCTCTATCTATCTCTTCATGGCACTCTGCTCGCCCTTTTGATTGATTAACCAGGTAAACAAACACTTGACTACTTGAGTTTATGTTTACTTTCTCAATCCAATTCCTTTAACTTCGATTTTGTGGTACCTCTGCCAACCGTTTTTGATTCCGTTGAGTTTACATTTTGTGGAATTATTATCGTATTTTTTTCTTATGAATTTGTCTATATTTTCGATTTAATTGTGATTACATGTTTTTGATTCCTTTTATCTGTTTTCGGAATTTCGCACAGAACAACTAGTCTCCACCCTAGATCTTATTAGCAATAATAATATTATTCTTCTATCATACTTTTTGGCTTTTCTGTAAATTCTTTATTTCGATTCATATCCTGGAATCGATTTTGCATATTAGTAATTAACATCAAATTTATTGTATATTAAAAAGGAAAAAGGGTATTTTGCTCGTTAACTAAGGGTATGTTTGGCTAAGCTTATTAGAGTTAAAAATGATTTTTGGAAAAAGGACTTTTTGAAAATGAGTTTTTAAAAAAAAGTGTTTGGATTAGCTTATGGGGTGGGAAAAGCCAATAAGTCGATAAGTTGTTTTTTAAAAAAGTGTTTGGCTTAGCTTATTGATGTAAAATGACTAAAATGGGGTAAATAAGGGGTATATTGATAATTTGAACTTTGAAAAGTTATAAGCTAACCAAGAAGTCACAGTATACTAACTTCTTGAAAACTCCTTTTCCTTCAACTCAAAAAGTCATTTTAAAAAGCACTTTTCCATTTGCCAAACACTAAAATGACTTATTGGCTTTTTGATTAAGTCAATAAGTTGGTTTGAAAAGCTTATCCAAACATGCCCTAAAAATTCAATAGAAAAGTTAATGTCCATCCCCTTAAATTGTTATTTGTTGCAATTAAAAAAGAGAGGGGTATTTTGATTTCAATAGAAGATTGAACGTTCATTCATTAAACCAAACTTGTGGTGATCGTGCCTAGGGGTGTTCATCGGGTTTTTTCTTCGGGTTTCGGGTTTTTCGGGTCGGGTTGTTCGGGTTTTTCTCCAGGAAAAATTGACCCGATAACCAACCCATTTAAAGTTCGGGTTAGTCGGGTTTGGGTTATTCGGGTTCGGGTTAATTCGGGTCGGGTTATTCGGTTTTCGGGTTTAGATGTAAAATGAAAATAAATGTTTTTTTTTTACAAAATATCATCATAATTCATATTGTTACTCTATAAATATCATCAAAGTTCAAAGATTAATTGACAATATGCTATTATAATATTTAAAAAACCGAAAACTTAGTGTTCCATCTATTAAAGACTCAAAATCTAAACACTTTTATAAGAAAAAACAATAAATGCTCGGGTTTTTTTCGGATTTCGTGTTTCGGGTTTTTCGGGTCGGGTTGTTCGGGTTTTTGGCTTGGAAAAAGTGACCCGATAACCGAACCATTTAAAGTTCGGGTTGGTCGGGTTCGGGTTTCTCGGGTTCGGGTTTTTCGGGTATTCGCTAATTCGGGTTCGGGTGGCTTTGAATTCGGGTCGGGTTTCAGAATTTGGATAAAAATGAACAGCCCTAATCGTGCCTAGCGTTATTCTAAAACTTTAGGACTAAACCAAAACATGAATATACCATAGGGTCCATAAGTATAATTTGTTCTTAATTACCCTATATATTAAAATTTGGAATGAATGAACAGTAACATCAGTGATGAGTAAATGATATTGGGTACCGGTATCGATATCAAATTTACCAAACCGGGTGTATTTTCAGTATCGGTTTGGCACCGGTATTCACAGGTTTTTACCCTTAAATACTGGTGCCGTACCAGTACCGACCGGTACTGAACCGTACCGTAGCCGGCATATTCGGTACCAGTACCCACTTTTGGGGATTTCGGTAACGGTATTTTCGATACCGCTTGGTACCGAGCTCAACAAATCCTGTATCAACGTAGCAATTCAAGTAATTGTACCGTTTATATTACTTTTCATACACACAGTAAGTAAAATCCATTTCGTTTGAATGAGTTTTTATATACTCAACAAGTTATTTTGCTATCTTTTTTTTTCTTTTTCTGTAATGAATGAATTGTAGCATGTAAAATTAACTTGGATATTTAGATTATTGATAAGCAAATCGTATCAAATCCTGTAATCAAACCGGTATCGTATCGGTACCAAATTTACTATACCAAATCATTTTCGGTACCAATTTGGTACCCACATTTTGGCGTTTTCAGAATCGCTACTTTTGGTTCGACACCGGTATAGCACCATACCTGTATTTATTGATTTTTACCTTCAAATACCATACCGTATTTTACTGAGTATTTTCGGTGCCGGTACCTAATTTCGAGATTTTCCAGATCGGTACTTTCGGTGCCGTTACCGGTACCGAGCTCATCTATATTTTAACGTGTTATCACCGTAATAACTGAACTGAAAACAACCGAATTTTCAACGTGTAGGACGTGTGGGTCCTACTATTATATATTAGGTTATTTAAAATCGTTTTTTTAGGACGGAGTGACTATCCTTACCACATCATTTTTATTTATGTTTTGATATTTGGTATCAGTTTGCCATTACTGACACGCGTTTTGCAGTCATTGGGTCCCCGCCGCAACGCGCGGGTGGAAAATCAACTAGTTATTACAAATAAATGCCTTGAATGTTGGAACCGCGTAGCTGGATCAGCGTTTCCGGCACTTGTTTATTTCAGCCACGACCCACCCGCTCCGCCTGATTTTTTTAATTTTATTAGTAATAATTTTATGTAATAGCTACTCGCGGTTCAGAGCGCGTGTATTCCACACCTGCTTCATCAACGTGTCTGTTGCTTTGAGTGAATTGGGTGACACCAGTGGCGAAGCTTGAAATTTTTTACGGGGGGTCGAAAACGTATATACCCAAAAAATTCTATAGAACTAGGGGGTCGAAAACATATATACCCAAAAATTTCTATACGAAAACTACATATATAACACTACTGGCTGAAAAGTTCGGGGGGTCGGGCGCCCCTCCCGGCCCCTTCAAAGCATCGCCCCTGGGTGACACGTTTCATGTTATGCATGTTGGAAACTTGTTGATCAATCAATATGTTATGTCTTTTTTTATAACGGAAAATTTGGATCACTAACGGATTACTAGAGTATTACCAAGCCATTAGCGAAACCACCTGATCATATTCATCTCTACTAGGCATTATGCCTTTTTTTAACGGCCAACTAAATCACTGGATAAGCATCCTGGAATGCCCTCAATAACAGTCAGAGTTGGATGCATACCCGAGCCACCAAGCCACCAGTTCCGGGGAAAACCCGCCTGCCCGAAGGCCCACTGCAGTAAAACCCGGTTCGGCTCGGTTTCGAAATGGCGACCTCTAGAGAGGCCTAGTTCTAAACTTCATTGTCACCACCAATGTCCTTCAAAGTGATGTTAGTGGGAGTAGTAGAACATGGGACCTCAAGTAGAGAAACCAAGTGACTAACCACTAGACCAACTTGTTAGGGCACTAGGCATTATGCCTATCCACCAATTCAGGAGAAACCCAATAAGTATGAGAAAACCCCCTTGTGTGGATCGAACCTAGGACCTAATGGTCGCAAATACTTATCCCACCCCCAATATGTTATATGCCTCATATGTTACCTTACCTTTTCTTTTCTTTATTATTTTAAATTATTTAAGTTGATCAGTATTTTATTTTGTATAGAAAATTTGCGACTTTATTTAATTTTTATATTATTTCAGACGTTTGACATCAATTACTATACTACCAATATCACCTTTTTTTACTACCGATACAACTAATATCACACGACAAATAATTAACTGATGTGACTGTGATATGATACGTGGCTGGTTTTCGCCCACCATTATACAGAGGCGAGTATGGAACATACGGCCTGTATGATAAAGAGAATTGTGCCTATAACTTCAACTCAACCTTATTTTAATAGAGTTTGAACAGTCCATTTGTTTGATGTTTTGAGTTCTTAAACTAGTTTATTATTATTATTATTGTTGTTGTTATAAGTATGGTTCTTATATTGCTGTCATTAGGGCTGTAAACGAACCGAACGTTCAGCGAACAGTTCGTGACCCGTTCGGCGGGAAGTTCGTTTATGTTCGTTCGATAAGCTTAACGAACGAACACGAACAAAAAATTTCGTTCGATAAGCTTAACGAACGAACACGAACAAAGGTCTCGTTCGTTCGACTGCGTTCGTGAGCGTTCGGTAATATGTTCGTTCGTATTCGTTCGTTATGTCCGTTCGTGTTCGATTTTTTATGTTTATCTTTCTAAAACTTTTTAATGTTTGATTAATTTTTTACTTTCCCCATATGTATTATTTCTCTCTCTCTCTCTCTGGCCCTCTCCCTCTTTTGATATCACGCTCCTTCATTCAGCTTATCTCCAATCGATTGAACCCAATATTATCCATCCCTTCAATCTTTAAATGGTTATATTTAACTACTTTCGTTGTGTACAATGTTTAAGATTAACGGTGCCGTTTTTTATTTTCAAAATTAAAGTTCATTTGTGTTCGTTTGCGTTCGTGGTTAGTGTTCACGAACTGCTCGCGAACAATCAAAATTCCTTAACGAACGAACACGAACACAAACTTCTGTTCGTCATGTGTTCGCGAACAGTTCACGAACATCCAAATTTCCTTAACGAACGAACACGAACATGGCCTTGTTCGTGTTCGTTCGGTTCGTTTACAGCCCTAGCTGTCATTGTCCCTTGAACAGTCCATTTATTTGATTTTAGAAGAATCAAATTCAAAATTATTTAATGGGAACATAAATAATAGAATTTGACCATTACTTAAACAAAGAAAACGTCTTGGACATGTGAGCTTTGTTATTCTAAATTAGTTTCTTAAGATGTAGTATGTATGTATGCATGGTTATTTAAGTTTCTTATTATTATTATTTTGATCTTGATGAATTTTAGTGTTCATTTTCAATTTTTTCGTATTTCAGGGAAACAAGCAACATGGCATCTTCTTTGGTAAACCAACCGGCTCCCCTGTAAACTTAACTTTATATTCTATCAACTTACTTACTTACTTACTGTCTGGTAAGTTTTATTTATTTATTTTCTTAAATTTAGGCTAAGGGCTGCTATAAAAGGACAGAATCAAGAAACAAACATTCCTGGTGGTGGGATAGCCACATCAGCTCCAAAAACTCCAAATGGCTAGCCGAAAACATCGAGGGTAAGCAACTAAACTAATACGCGCTTCTATTGTCACACGTTTGCGCTCGGATTTGCTTTCCTACTCTCCCCCGTAGCACATACTGTTCAGGGTTGTTTTCGTATGAGTTTGGTTCGATTATTTATGGGCCAGTTTTCAGTTTTACATCTGGGCCTCCAAAATAATGAACTTGTACCTGGCCCCCCAAAAGTATTTGTCAACCCCCGTAATATTGAACTTCTGGCTAAAAAGTATTTGTTGTTAACCACTTATTAATAAATTTAGATCTATAACTTTTGGCCCAAATTAATTACTTTCGCCTTTCGGTCATAAGTTTAATAACAAACATTCAAACAAGGTCGTTGCAGTTCAGCTCCCAGGCCCGGTTTGGTTTTGGAACGAGATATAACCGACACGACGACACCAAGCCATAATTTCAATTTAAAGAAAAAAACAAGAACCGTTGATTATTAGTTTGGGTCGGTTATTTCAACTTCAGTTCGGCTAATCGGCATTTTGCTGACCCTAGTGTCTGGTACTATGTTATACACTACAACCCTGTAACCGAGTCAGATAACACACATAAACCATACAAAATGAGATAGCAGGAAAAAAAAAAAAAACCACTTTTGGCTTTTCTTAATTCTTCTTTTTTATAGTCAAAAATTTTCAAGTTAAAGCATAGAAGTTAATAGTATGTCCCCTAGCTGTCATACTTAATTAATCTTCACACTTTTTTAGTGATCTAATCAATTTGGGTCCCCTTAAACACACCTTTAATTCAAATGGCCAAAGATAAAATGAGACAACACTTGATGATTGCAGAAATGGACCAAAGCGTAAAACGTATGTTAAAACTAATCGAAGAAGACGGAGATTCGTTCGCCAAAAAAGCCGAAATGTATTACCAAAAGAGACCCCAACTCATATCACACGTTGAAGAGTTCTACAGAATGTATAGGTCACTAGCCGAACGATACGATACTGTCACAGGTGAGTTGAAAAAACATCCCCTCAGATCTCCAATCTCAAGGCTCGGGAATATCAGATGTCGGGTCTGACGTCCCACCTCCGCGAGCCAGGAGTGGGACCCGAGCTGCAGGTTTTGAGTTCTTTCTTAAGAGCGGTTCAGATTTGGTAACCAAAGAAGGAGACGAAACATCTACATTGGATTCCGAGTCGGAGTCAGATGATTCGTCTGTTAATAACTACTCGAGTGCGTCGGGGAACAGTGATCACCGAGGGCTGCGTAAGAGGATCGCGGAATTGGAAAGTGAGCTTCAGAAGATGCAGATGCAACAAGAAGAAAAGATCAAGATCGATAATGCAGATCAAGAACTACGAGCTGAGAACGAAAAGTTGAAAGCCGAGCTCCAAAAGTATGAATCTCCGTTCGATGCTAGAATGATGACAGAAAAGCTTAATGATTCAGAGGAAGAAGTGAAAAGATTAAGACATGAACTCGGTTCTTCCTCGAATGATAAAAATTTACAAGAAAAACTAGTGTCAGCGCAGAAGGAAATCGTGAGTTGGAAATCGAAACTCGAGAAAGAGAAACGAGAAGTTTTGAAGCTTCAAGATCGTATCACGCGATACAAAACAAATTTATCGGATCGTGACAGAGAAATCCGGGCCATGAGAGAAACACTGTCAAATGCAAATAAAACATTATCAGAAGAGAATATGCAGCTTCAAGAACAGGTCACAAAGCTTTTGAAAGAACGCGTGCCTTAGACGATATGATAAAAGAATGGGATTTACGTTGTCAAATTTCGGATGAGGAACTCAGGAGAATGAAGATTGTAAAAACCGATCTGGAAGGCGAGATGGAGAAGCTAAAGTTGGAAAACAACAAACTCGTGGTCAAAGTCAATGAACTCGACCTTGCGTTGACTTTAAAGGATGATCAAATTGATGGGCTGGGCAAGCATTTGGACCAGCTACACTTAGAACATGTCGAGGTGGTTGACCGGATTGAAAAGTCAAACAAGTCAATAGACGAGTTGACTTTTAGAAGTGAAGAACTGGACAAGGAAGTCTCGAGGCAAGAAGAGGTTATTAAAGAACAAGCCGAGGAGAAACGAGAAGTGATACGACAGTTGTGTTTTTCGCTCGAGCATTACAGAGACGGATATCAAATGATGAGACAAGCTTTCGTGGGTCATAATAAACGACGCACGGTTATGGCATCTTAGGTGCTACAAGATTAAAATGAAACGGATTAAACCGGTCGTTGGAGCTAATAATGAGTTGATATTTTTATCATTGTCGGGTCGGGTTTTATTGGTTTGGTTCCTAGAGTGCAAGTAAAGGTTTTGAATGTTGATATATTGTGGTCTGCCAATGTTTACTCTTTAATTTAGCTTTCGTTTTGTAAGCATTTTATCTAAAATCTTTTTGCATTTGTACCAAACAAATCTTGTGTATTTTCCAACCAGAAAGCATTGACGGTTGTATATTTGGAGGAGGATGAGATGGTGCTGGTGGTTTGGGGAAGAACCCTCACGTGCCAAGCACATGGGGTGTTTTAACAGAGATATTTAACTCATGTTTGTAAGATTAAATATATTACGTATTGATATTTAATCTATAGCCATTATAATCATTTACATAATATAGATCAAAATATATAACAATCCTATTAAATAATTAGTTGGTAATTGTTGATGGACCATATTACCCTTATTAACTAATTAGGGTTTCCTCCTGGGTGCTTATATAAGGAGAATTATGTGGAGGTTAAGGGGTTAGACAGTTACACATTAGACACAACCCATTAGCCATAACATCAATAATATTCGACCTCCTCTCCAAAACCGAATCCCCTATTCGGTTCTCATCTTCACCATCATCAGTCAGCACCCTAAGGAGGAACCAGACCAAGATGACAATCATGTCAAACCTTAATTGCTGCGACTCCATCTGGATTCTCTGCTAACCTGTGCTGATGCAACCAAGTGGTATGTTTTCATGTTTTCCATTATGTTCAAACAGAACTGAACCAACATGTGGTATCAGAGCATATGTTGATTAGTCAGTTCTGTTTTCGTATCCATAATTCTGGGATTGAAACTTGGAAAACGGAATTTTTTCTTTGAATAATCTTATGAACAGCCGATTTTGGGTCTTAGACCGAAATCATTATTTTCGAAATCTGAATTAATTATATGCTTTATGTTTTAACCGAAATCTGGGTTAAAATTCATCTGGGTTATGTTTTAACCGAAATCTGTTTAGAAAAAACTATTAAAATTCAGGTTTCGGGTTCCAGAATTTATGTTTTATGTTTTTTAGGGTTCATAATGTTCTTAGTTAAAATTCGAATTTCCCTTATGTTTTGGAATGTTTTAGGATTAATGAGTGTTTTTCCATGTTTGATCCAATTTTAACTTTTAAGTTTATTTCGAAAACTGTTAAGAGATATACAGTTATAATATTTCGAAATATTTTGATAATATTGGATCATCTTAAAACAGGAAACATATCTCATAATCCCTTAGTTTTCGAATTTTCTGTTATGTTATCACAATAAACAGCTATAACAGTAGGTTTCGAAATCTTTAATGTTCAAATCGCACAAGTCCCTTAACAGTCGCACAAGATCAGATCAAGAAGGAAAAAAAAAAAAAAGCTTAACTTGAATGAGCTTCTGATATATCATTTCTGGCCAAAGCTGACTTGATACATCTACTTATCATTCAAGTATTACGAAAGCTATGTTGTGTATGCATCATAAGCATGAATGTCTTAATTTCTGGCCAAAGCTGATTTAATTCATTCATAGATGGCATACTCAACAAGTGCATAACTAAAGTGATTGTTTCAATTCTGGCCAAAGCTGATTTGTTACAACCACTTTGCACATATGCTTAAATGATTACACTTCTGGCCAAAGCTGTTTTGTTTTCGTTTAAGTAGATTTTTTTAGCTAAGTCTATTATTTTGATGTTAGTAATAGACATATCACAATTTCTTCACATAATGATCCTTAGATTAATGATCCTTAATTAAGTTTTTATGATCATTTCGTCTGCCTTATTCTTAGTACCCATAATTTTACTCACTGTAATTTTTCTTCTGTTAATCTATATCTCATCCACTCTAATTTTTTAAACCTAAAATGTTTGCTTTATTTACAGTTTCTATTAGAATTAGCTCTTAAATTAAATCCTAGATTATCTCTTAAGACACGACAATCCTATTGCTCTCTTCTGATATAAGTAATACAGAAGAAAATTAGAGCATGATGAATAGGACAAATCGACCATGATGTCTCTTATGGTAATCAAGAACTCTCTAACGTAAATGCTATCACTAAAGTTATTCCAGATTAAGTCTTTCCTAAGACTAATCTATAATTATGGAATAATCACTAGAACTCCTAAGATGCATGCCTTAATTTGAAACTCTAAACTATAAAGTTAAGTGGTATATGTGAATACATTATAATGTACAAAACCATGACCCATAACGTTAAGGGTTTACGCATGGAAATAAGTACATTTTTCCAGTACATTACATACTAAGATTTTCACTTGTACATTTTGATGCCTTATAAATCAACTATAACACTCAAAATACCAAAGTATAACGAGTGTGTTGATAAGCAACATATGTACAAAGAAATAAATGTTTAAAGCTGGAAAATAAGTTGTTATTCACCTTACAACCACTAAAACGTTTAAAAGAGGATTGTTCTAATGTCCATAGACAAATTACAAGTGTTAATTCCAACATTAAGGTTCTTCAAGGGAAAATCTCACTGCATAATTATGTCATTAGACTAGACATAAGCAACAAGACTATCCATTACTCTATAGAACAGTTGGATAAGTTAATTAGATAGTCACTTACTAATGATATTTAAGTCTGGTAATTTCAATATTCCAATTAACACATGATTAGTTGACTCTAGTTCCATACGTTTCCTTCCCAGAACTTGACAAATAACTAATATGAGAGTTAGTGACAAAATTAATTGTTAACGCTATAAGAACCATAATGAAGCAGTCTTCTAACAAAGCTTTTCGATACATTACATGTTCTGATTATTAATCAGAGTACAGTATCATTACTTAGGCTATGTCATGAAGGTTGTGAGGTTTGCATAGTCAACATAAAGTCACACTTACCTTAAACTCTCATCTTATTTGTTCTAAATATCTGGATAGAAACATTATTAAAATGAAACTAGATGATACCTTACATTTTCACAACTTTTGTCATCATGAAAATGAGAATTTGACAAAAGGAAAATGAGACTTATAAATTTCATCCATTATAACCGAAATTCATGAGAAATTATGACATGGTTAATGAGGATGATTATTCAACTAATCTCATTCTAAGTGATTTCAAATCATGACGTTAAAAAGCCCTAAAATATTACTTGGCTTAAGGAATAAGTATGGGTCCATCATAAGTCATTTTTGACATTCGTGGAACTTATTCCAAATGGAATATTCAGACATAATTCATTTATAATTTAAAAGACTATCAACTTGTATCTAAATTTTGTCGCATATGGCCCACGGTCTTAGAAGAAATCTACTCATATATATACTTAATTAGATTTCTATTAGATATGTCCCTAACGTTTCTTATGATATTTGGACATTAAAGAAATCAAATAAAGTCTAACGTATATATGATAGGTTCCCACGTCATGTAGCTCATTGAAACTTCTCTTATAGCATTCTAGAGATATTAAAGATCAGTGGGAGCATTAAGTGTCTTACTAATAACTTGCAAGAGTTGGGGGAGTGAAAATTTTACATTACCTCTATTTGCACCTCTTGTACAAGACACCGCTCCATCACGACACTGTTCCATCAAAACTTATCTCCTTAAATCTAATGCTACTCTTATAAAAGTTTCATAGTTGCTTAATTGTGGGCACACTTAGATTTCTTACCTAAACTAACATAATCCTCAACAAGAGAAACTACAACGACTAACGTCATTAACTTGTTTCTCTATTAGAACTTGTTGGTCGTTAAGTATTGGCCCTAAGCATGCCGAGTTCCTAAAGATTCCTAAGGTCAGTGGGAGCAGTCAAAGTCCTTATTATGATTTGCAAGGAATACAAGAGGCGGGGGGAAGAGTGTCATTAAATTTCACTCCAAATTTAACTCCGATTACACCTCTTGTACACCATACTGCACCAACTATTATAAACTTAGAATGAAAATGATAGCAACCTAACCAAGAGCTAATCCATAAAACTGAAACTTCTAATGAACCCAATAATCAACTCAGGAGGTCATCTAGGTTTAAAAGCCTACTAACTTTGATGATTACATAACCTCCCTAATTGAAGTTGAAATGGATTTTGGAAATGTTTACTGATCCTATCTCTTAAAATTAAGCCATTAGTGTCAATCAATATTCTTAATGGAATAAAACAGTTTTCTAGTAAAACTGATTTTATGTGTTCGTATAACGTTTGGGATTTGATTGAATTACCTAAGAGTGTTCATAAGAAAACCAAATCCTAATATAAACGTTAAGACACTAAGAAGCATGTTTGATTGTCAAAGGTTATACTCAGGAAGAGAAAAATTATGAAAGAGTCTTTCTTACCTATCTTACAAAAGATTTCTTTAAGGATCATCACTGTTCTAGTAGCTTATAATAATTTTGAGCTACATTAGATGAACATTATAAACAATTTTCCATAACAAATGACTGACACATTTACATGTTCATAAGACAACCTGAAAGTTCTAAACTTATGGTTAAAGAACAGTTTGTTTATAAGTCAATAAAATCCATGTATGGGTTAATGCAAACATCATAATGTGATGAAATCTTAACGTAATTATTTTCATCAACAACCAAGTGGATTAATGTACCTACCTCAAGATGAGTGGGAGCAACTAAGATAAACTTGTCTATATAGATGACATTCTTTTGACAAGTATGTGTTACATAAGTCAAAGTATTGTTAACACAAACTTTGATATAATAAATCTCAGAGATATCTCTTACGTGATTGATATCATAACATACTGAGATAGACCCAATGGGATATTACTTCCGTTCCATAAGTTTAACATTAAATGGGTCCTTACGTATGTAACAAACAATACTGCTCTTCCTTTAGAGGATAATAGGATAAATGAGATTATTTTTTACGCTTCATTAATTGGAAGCCTTATGTAAGTTCAAGTCTATACTCGTTTAGATATTACTCACATTGCAACACACTAGATATGTCTAGATTATTGTGAAGCATCTAATGGAGTATTACAATATCTTTAAAAGAAACGAGAGGCTATTATTTGAAGAAGAAGTGAGAATTAAAACCGGTTTATTATTATAACTTTGTGATATTCAAAGATGATAAAATGTAATTTTGGGTATATCTTTATGTCAGCAGACAAAACATATCTCATGGAGGAGTCATAATGCACTGATATTAACAACCTAAGTTATAACGACATAATATAGTCACTAAATGTTGTTGGAAATATATCAGTAGACTCATAAGTTTATTAACTCCATATAATTGATGTTTTGAAGACTTAGTGTGATAAAGTCAGCTACCATGACTCCTTGAACAGTAACAGTTTAAGAGGTGCTGCATTAAGTTTCGATACGCAATTAATTATTCGTTTATGAACGAATTGAGGAGACTAAGTTTTGTATCGAATACATTCATGATATGCTTAAGGATCCTATAACTGAATGGTTATTACCCATAAGTCTTATTAAGAGAGCTCATAGACGGGTATTAGTTAATGGCCATGCGCAACTGCATATCGTACTATGAATGACTAAGTATTAGTTAATTTTTCCTCATCAGTTTGATTTTGTACGTCTCTAAGAATATGTCAAGTCGACATAATGGCATATAAGACAAATAAAGTTACAAATCAAACAAAGGGCTTACGCGTATTTTGATCATGATGATTAGGTTTTAAATTAAGGCTATAGTATGATTAATGGGGGTCCTGAGTCGCATAATGATTCAACGGCTGTATTTCTCTGCTATAGTACTTGTTTAAAGCTAAAATGAGTGTTAACTCCTGATCAGGCTTATCTAATACTCATAGTAAATGATTACTCGGCTAAGTGGGAGAATGTAAGATTAAATATATTACGTATTGATATTTAATCTATAGCCATTATAATCATTTACATAATATAGATCAAAATATATAACAATCCTATTAAATAATTAGTTGGTAATTGTTGATGGACCATATTACCCTTATTAACTAATTAGGGTTTCCTCCTGGGTGCTTATATAAGGAGAATTATGTGGAGGTTAAGGGGTTAGACAGTTACACATTAGACACAACCCATTAGCCATAACATCAATAATATTCGACCTCCTCTCCAAAACCGAATCCCCTATTCGGTTCTCATCTTCACCATCATCAGTCAGCACCCTAAGGAGGAACCAGACCAAGATGACAATCATGTCAAACCTTAATTGCTGCGACTCCATCTGGATTCTCTGCTAACCTGTGCTGATGCAACCAAGTGGTATGTTTTCATGTTTTCCATTATGTTCAAACAGAACTGAACCAACAATGTTAGGGCTGGGGACCAAGCGTGTTCATTTTTGACAAGTTTTGGTACCACGCGTGTAATTAGTAAACCACTAGGACTAAGTCTGCAATTTTTGCAAACCACAGAGACCAACCAAGCATTTAACTCTGTTTTATGTTGTAAACTATATTGAGTGAGTTTGATGAATTTATGTATATATATATAGAGAGGGGCTCATGCGAGAACCACCCTTATTGTGAGAACCGCGAGAACCAATGTGAACACAACCTAAAATAGCTAAAAAAACCTAAAAAAAAAACCTAACTAGGGCTGTTCATAAAGCTCGCGGCTCGTAGCTCGGCTCGTAGCTCGCTCGAAAGAAGCTCGAGAAAAACTAGCTAAAAAAACTCAATTTGAGATGACGTGAACCAAGCTGGCTCATTTTGTAACCAAGCCCAGCTCGAGCTAAGCTCGGCTCGGCCCATGGCTCGGCTCGTTGGCTCGTTCTTAGGCTCGTTTAACTCCGACGTAAAGCTCAAGCCAAGTTTAAACACCTGAATTAATTTCGAGCTTGAGCTCGACCCCACCCTGGCTCGACTCGGCTCGACTCGTTTACAGCCCTAAACCTAACCCCCCCCCCCCCCCCCAAAAAAAAACCTAACCCCCCTCCCCCACCCCCCAAAAACCTAACCCCCCCCCCCCCCCCCAAGCTAAAATGCTAAAAACTAAACCCCCAAAAAACCTAAAAAAATCTAAAAAAAAATCTAAAAAAATCCAAAAATTTTTTTTTTGATTTTTTTAATATTTTTTAGGTTAAAATCGTTACTTTTCGAAGCAAAAAAAATGTTTTTTTTTAAAAAAAAAAATTAAAAAAAAAAAAAAAAATTTTTTGGGGTTCGAAAAGTAGCGATTTTAACCTAAAAAATAATAAAAAAATCAAAAAAAAAATTTTTGTGTGATTTTTAGCTATTTTTAGACATTTTTGGTGTGTTCACATTGGTTCTCGCGGTTCTCACAATAAGAGGTGGTTCTCGCATGATCTTCTCCCTATATATATATATAGGGCCAGGATCATTTCAGAACCATAAATATTTACAGAACTTGCAGAACTCCTAATAAACAATCTTTTTATTTATATATTTTTATGTTTAGGATAATTTTATCATTTATTATGTGTATTTTTACGATTACATACATGTTAAGAGTAATTTTATCATTTTTATATGTAATTTTATAATTACATATATGTAAACTAGTTTTTTTACATATATGTAATTAGTTATGACACATATATATAATTTTGGCAATTAAACATATGTAAACTATTTTTAAAATGTATGTAATCAAAGAAATACATATAATAGATGATAAGAAGATCCTAAATACAAAAACTTATATATAAAATTATTGTTTATTAGGAGTTCTGAAAGTTCTGTAGTTATTTAGAGTTCTGAAATGAACTCAACCCTATATATATATATATATATATATATATAGGTAAAGAGTAGGGTACAAATCTCCTTATCGTACATTACGTACGCGACTACAGGATCAAAACACGTGTCCCTGATTTAGTTTTCATAGCTAAGGGCAAAACAGACAATTCATTCAATCGTAACTCTCTCCTCACCAGTGAACTCGCCATGATCACTGGCGAATTCAACATATTCAAAATCAACATCTGGGTTTCATCTGATGCTGCTCTGTAGATCCATAGAAAACAACAATCTATTAAAACTCTAATCGCAAAAAATGACAACCGCAAATGTATACTTTTAAAATTTACGCATATTATGAAAGTCATACTATTTGATTGTAATGGTTGTGATGATTTTTAATTATATATGTGAGGCCACATATTAATTTCGCAAACAGACAAATGGCCACATGGTATTAACATTCACAAACAGACAAATCACATTTCGCACATATTATAACATGCATGTTTGTATGATTCGCATGTGCATGGGATGTGAATTTTTTGAATGGACAAACAAACAGACAAATGGCCACATAGTATGATTCGCATGTGCAATGCATTAATTTCGCATGGATGCATTAATTTCGCATGGATATATCGCATGTGCATGGAAATTTAATTTTGCATGTGAATGGACATACAAACTAGTATGTGGATGGCACTAATTTCACATGTGGACAAAAATGCATGGCATTAATTCGCATGTGGATGGCCTAATTTCGCATGTGGATGACACTAATTTCGCATGGCATTTTTTTTGACAGGGACATAAAATATACCCATGTTGACAAAAATTGCATGCTGTGGAATGTTCCAAAGAAATGGGAATCGCATGTGTTGCAAAAAAATAATGTTCGCATGTTATTTTTAATACCAAAATCCCATGCTGTAAAAAAAAAAATACCAACATCGCATGTTGTAAACCAATTTCCCATGTTTGATATTGAATTTGCAGAAGAGTCGGTTGGAGAAGAAGAAGGTACCGAACGAAATTGCCGGGATTTTGATAGAGAAATTATCGATTTTATCCTTCGCGGTTAGTTTTATGTATATTAATTTGATTAATTTAATGATATAAATTAGTTTTGCCCGCGTTTGATGGATTGAAGATCGTACGGCTGTGGGCATCGCGTACATAATGTAGGATAAGAGGTATTGTACGTTAACCGGCCTCTATATATATATATATATATTTTGCCGTAAATATTTAACTTAAAAGTATTGGTATAATAAAATAAAAATATCTTGTTAAAGAGGTTTTCGTGCAAACTTGCGAGAAATTGTGTTGCGTGCAGTCTTTGTTTTGAAGTTCAAGGGGGGGGGGGGGGGGGGGGGGGGGGCTATCATTTTTAGTTTTAAGATTATTTACGAAGTGAAATAAAAGGTTTGAAATAAGTAACTCACAAAAGAAGAAAAAGTGCCATTTAACATAGCTATTTGAAAGTATGGGCGATCATCACTTTTAAACCTCTCCTTGTTAACAAAATTCAGCTTGATTCGACTTGAGTTGATACAAATTTTCTAGTTGAGTATTAAGCTAAAGATAGCTCATTCAATTACATTATAACGCATCCCAACCGTCCGAACCTTGTATATTGGTAGTTAGATATCATGTTAGTTAAGATTGGTAAAAACACAAAATCATCAAATTTAAAGAAAAAGAGAGAAACAACGTATTTGAAGGCCCAAAATAGTTATCATACATATGGTATGCAAGTAATTTTTCTTAAGACTCCTGAAGTTGCACTTTAAAAAAATAATTCAAGTTAAATACCTAATATGTACAATTATACATTGTGTTATTCTATCCTAGTAGATTTCCGTTACAATTTTAATATGGCTCGAACTGAAACAGATCACTATTAGACCACCCGTAGTGGGGCGTGTTTTTTAAAAAAAATTCAAAAAAAACGCCCCAAAACGCCGTCCCCCCACTACACGGGGCGTTTTTGGGCGTTATAATTGACAATTTTGCATGTTAGGCGTTTTCATTAAAACGCTGAATGGGTCTTTTATTTTGGGCGTTTCCCACCCATGGTCTGACAATGACTATTGTCCTCCAATCAATTTTGTCCACCCACACTTTTCCACATGACATCATTTGACTTTTTTTTTTTCATTAAAAATAATATGGGCGTTATTGGAATACTGCCCCACTACACCACTTTATGCTATAATGCCCCATGCTGACTGGGATGACACGTGTCGCAAAACGCCCCATGGTGGGGGCATTATAACCCACTACCACTACACATGGTCTTAAACACGAGTCGAAATGGGGAAAGGGTAATGTTTGACCCATCAATCACTTTTTTTTCTATATTTTTACCACTTGATCAAGCCGTTAAAGATGATACATAACCTTAAAATTACTCATTCGTAAACCATGACACTCGAAAAGTTGCCATCCACAAACCACAAATAACACAAGACAAGACTGAACAGCTTTTGTATTTTCAAAGCTTTGTGTCGTCAAATGTCCTAGAAAACAAGTTCAAAATCCAAATTATACACAACCTACAGTATGTATCATCTACCAACGGACGTCTAAATCTTATTATTATAATTCAAGTAGACCAAAACAGGTTTATTTTTTTCCTTTTCGTGGTTCGGTTTAACGTAACTTTTAGCATGATTTTAATCGTCCCAAGCATCATCAGCAGAACCCTCTTTTCTTAGCATTGCAGCAGGTGCAATCATGTACTTGTACTTGTCGTCCACATTAATAGATGTCGGTGGGAGTTTTGATTGTGCTTCTTTGTGTGCAGCAGCTGCTTCCCTCTCCTTCCTTCTAGCAACCTACATGTATATTACAACATGCTGCTTATGTAACGAATCAAACAATATGATCTTTGTAATCATATTTTGTGCATTGAAAACTGGACAAAAAAAGTGTTCCGCTCATTTTGACCCATCACCAAACCCGCCCATTTTGCCACCTCTCAGAAAATTGTTAACCTTTTGAAGGTGAGTAAAATGTCATTTTCGTCCCTGAGGTTTGACCACTTATGCGACTTCTGTCCAAAGGTTTGTTCTTCCGCATCCGGATCCAAAAGGTTTAAAATCTTTCCATTTTCATCCAACTCGTTAACTCCGTCCATTTTTTAAGTTAAGTCAGGGGTACTTCTTCCTTTTACCTATATGAAAAGTCATGACTAGAAAGTCAACAAAGGTGTATCTTTATTTCTTAGTAGTGTTTTTATTTTAATAAAAAAAATATCTAAAAAGACAGAACTACCCCTCATTTAACGAAGAAAATTGGATGGAGTTAACGAGTCGGATGAAAATGGCAAAGATAACCTTTTGGATCCAGATGTGGAAAAACAAACCTTTGGACGAAAGTCGCAAAACTGGCTAAATCTCAGGCACGATAATGGCATTTTACTCTTTGAAAGTAGAAGATTCATTGTTATAAAATATTAATAAGAGGTGGAAAAAGACCCACAAAATACTTTTTTGTACAGAATTTTTGAGTTTTATAGAAGATTAATGTCCAAAAAGAAGCATATTTATCATAATGGGCTACTTATTATTAAGTAGAAATGTAGGATTGAGTTTGTAGGCTTGTAGCATAACAAAAATTACAACTTTCGGCTTGTTTCTGTTTATCGCTCTACCCATCCAACGAATTAGCAGACAATATAGCCAAATCGACCTGTTTATAGTTGAACATGCCAAAAGTGTGACCTCTATGAAATGCTAATAAAATAGAAAGTGTACCTTGCCAGTGGCGAAAGCCACTGTGTTCCCAGATTGGACATCTGCTATCACTTTCCTTATTTGTGATACAAGGAACTGAAAAGACAAATCCCTAATAAGTACATGACTATAAGAAAATTAGGCATCAAGCGGGTTTTAGTACGGGGCAAAAACTTTTAATTTAATGTTGATTGTATAATCGACACATCTGTAAGTAATTCCACCTATTAATAATAATTGATGATATCTATAAAACCCCTCATTTTGGTTTTGGTTAGTAGATTGACATTTATCTTGGAACTTTTTGCTCTGTCAAATTATCTTGAATTTATTATGGATTAGAAGGCGTAAAAAGTAATAGAAAAAGAAAAGACACCATATCACGATCTGTATAGAATGAAGTAGCCCGGCCCGTTGATCCTGCACGACCTGTCCTTCCGATTCGGTGCACGTAGTCCTCCATTGTCTGAGATTGAATCGACAAAAACAGATGCAAAGTAAAAAAAGATCACTTCTAAAAATAATATTGATCTTGTACAGAAATGCCAGTGTTTCATAATTCAAGAGCATTTAAGGGGGGTTTGGAACTCAACATCTGACTACAGAAATCAATTTCCATTGTTTGGATAAAGAGAAAGAGAATATTTGATAATTCAGGGGTCACTGGTCAGTAGGGGTGAACCCAAACATGACCCGACCCCGAAAATCGTGTCACACCCAAACACGACCGGAATATTCGCGGGTTGAACCGAACACGACCCATTCGACCCGAATTATTTTATTTTTTTCGCAAATTAATAATATTAAAATTAAAATTTACTAAAAAACACAAAAATGTATATAATGCAATTTAAATTATAAAATCGTATGTCAATTTCTCTTTTTGATTTAATTTATGACATAAAACATACTGTAAAAAATATAATATAAAACAAATGGGTCAACCCGCAGACCCGGTCGGATTGACCCGAACCCGACACGTTTGTTTAGCTAAATAGTTGAAATTTACAGAGCAACCGACTAACGGCTATCTGACTATTACATGTATATAGTAAGTAATACCTTTGGAAGGTCCAGGTTCACTACATGAGCAACTCCTGTAACATCTAGGCCTCGAGATGCAACATCAGTAGCAACCTGAAAATCAAAGTGCAAGATGGGGAAAAGAATAATATAACGTACGTTGTTTTAAATATATTCTAACAAAATATTACAAGCTTTCTGACATACCAAGATATTAGTGGGCCCGTGTCTAAAATCACGCAGGGCACCTTCTCTTTCGTTCTGAGTTCGGCCTCCATGAAGGGCAACAGCATTCAAACCCTGAGCTACCAAAGCTTCTGCAACTTCATCACACCTTGTCTGCATGCATACTTACATTTTAACTTCATAAAATGGAAATGTGAAGCGGATGGTCCCTTTGGTTTACCAAAATATTGGATTTAGTCCCTTGCTTTCAAAAAGTACACGGATGGCCCCTGTGGTTTGCACTTTGTAACGTAATTAGTCCCCAGCCAACAAATCTAAAGGTTTCGCTAGGTCCAAGTTAAAGACTAAACGCGTTGCAATGTAAACCACAGGACCATCCATGTACTTTTGGCAAAGTTGGGGACTAAATGCGTTACAAAGTGCAAACCACAAGGACCATCTGTGTACTTTTGGAAAGCTAGGGACCAAATCCAAAATTTTGATAAACCACATGACCAACCGAGTACTTTACTCAAGCCACTACTATCTAAACCAAAGCTTCCGTCATAGAAATTAATTGGTCATTAGTTCCAAGAAGGCTGAATTGAATATTACAAAAGATTGACAAACAGATACCTTTCGTTCCACAAATACAATAGTCAAAGGAAATTGGTGGCCTAATTTTTCAGCTAGTACAGCTTCCTCAACAAGCAAAGATAGTAGTTGATCAATCTGAAATGCATTGAAAAACCAGAAAATTAGCATAACTTAGAATGATTAATTATCATGAAGGCTACATATATTTTGTATACGAAATATGAATTACTAAATTTTGTATACCTAAAGTATTTAACGCACCTTTTCATTTTCAGTAATTTTCTCCATGTTTTGGGACACGTTCTCTGTCGGGCTACTCACTTTCCCAACCTTCACTTGTACTGGATTCGTTAGATATTCCTGAAAATTGCATATAAGAAGAAAAGTTCATATTCATTGCACAATAATAAACTATTTTGCAACTCAAAAGTAACTATATACAACTTCATTGTACCAATGATTTGTGTTGAACTGGAAAATCCGCTCATACTTGGTTAATAAAATGAATATTTAAATAAAGCCAGCAAAAGTATACGAAATCTGATAAACCTGTGCTAATGCTTCAATCTCCACTGGCATAGTTGCACTAAACAATAGTGTTTGATGTTTTTCTGGAAGATTATGCATCACCTAAAATTAGAAGAAAAACACATAGTAGCTTAAATTACCAGAATATGAAGACCGGAATAAATCTAGATATTGTTTTAGACTTTTAACTATTCATCAAAGGCGGGCCCAAGAGAAATGTACATTACATGTCTTTGTATATTTGTACTGCTAGATATAAGCTTAAAACACTTTTCGCTGGTACGTTATATCCAAAAGGAATGAATTTCACAATATAAACACAGGTCCAAAGCATGTTCTTATAATTAGCAAAGTCATGAATAACAAACAATAAGCAGGCTTAACAACACTAGCATAAGAATACCGCCAGCAACATTAAAATTTAAGAACGTCATAATAATTGAGTAAAGTACCGGATAGTCCCTATGGTTTACCAAAATTTTGGATTTGGTCCTTAGCTTTCCAAAAATACATGGATGGTCGCTGTGGTTTGCACTTTGTAAAACATTTACTCCCCAAATTTTTTCCAAAATGCGAATGGTCCTTATGGTTTGCACTTTGTAACGCAGTTAGTCCTCAGCCAACAAATCTAAAGGTAAAGCATGTCCAAGTTAGAGACTAAATGTGTTACAAATTGCAAACCACAGGGACCCTTCATGTACTTTTGGAAAAAAGTTGGGGACTAAATGTTTTACAAAGTGCAAACCACAGGACCATCCGTGTACTTTAATAAATTTTTCTACCTCACCTAAGCTTGTTGAAACAGAAAAAAGATTCTGCTTACTTGTTGAAAACCCACATCAACTAGACGCAAAATTAAGGTCCTTTACAACATATTAAAAAGAACAGGCATTGATATCAAAACACAAAATTTAAAAATTTACCTCTCGTATTTGAGGTTCAAAACCCATATCAAGCATTCTATCTGCTTCATCCAGAACGACATATGAAATCCGTGTGAGAGATGTGTTCCCCTGTTGTAAATGATCAATAAATCGTCCAGGTGTAGCAACCACAATTTCAACTCCTGCCCGAAGCTCAGATCTCTGTTACGCATCCAAATCAAAATAATATCAAAACCCACTAGATAGATAGCATTGTTAAAGTAAACAACAAAATTTCCTTGATGAAAAACCAATTCAGTCAGTCACCTGGTCTGCAATGTTTGTTCCACCCACAACGATTGCAGTTCTGAAGGACTCCAATGATTGGCTGAACGCCTTCACCTGTAATGAACCCATCTCATATATTGGATCCGCAATAATATATACAAGTATACAACGTTCATACAATTTAGTTTGATTGACTGCATATACACAATCAAAGAGGCATATTCCCTATGGGAGAGGATCATGAGAAAACTCTTTCTTCGTGAGCAAACGATTGATATTTGTGTTAAATTTTGTTAGGGATTAATTTTTAGAGGTTAGGGTTTAACTTTTTTGGGGGTTTAGGGATTAGGGTTTTTGGTAATTGTTTAGTTAATAGATGTAGTCGGTCAGCGTGTCAGGAACCCACCATAGCCTAAACAGATACATATGCATATGACAGAAAATAACTTCATTTACTGAGACCATATCCAACTTTTTTGAAAGAGTTTTGATTTTCATTAAAAGAAAATGTACTAAGCATGTACCACTTCTCAAGAGCTAGTTTTCATCTTTCATGGAAAAATATTACTGGCACCCCAACAAACCTTTAATAAAAGTAAAAAATTTGTATTAATTACGCAAGAGCTCTTCAAAAGATATAGAATAAACAAGAGGTATGAAAATAAACATATTGTAAGATCAAATGTCTAGGGTGTACCATATAAGCAGTAAACTAAGAGATATCATTGAGAGAGTCAAATCTCTATAACTAATAAATAAAAATAACTTGAACACACTTGTTAATCTCTCTTCTATTAAATAATGATTTTAAATGAAATATTTTTAGATATTTAATATAAATATTATTAGGGATACTTATTATTTAATAACGGATAGTTATTTAAGTCTCCAAATAAGTAAATAAACTTATTTTTTTCTTAAAGGCTTCTATTCAATTCGCCAAATATCATCAAGTTCAAATTTATGTTAAGAAAGGAAATAATATTATAATAAATATTTTTTATGAGTGATTTTTTTTTTAATATTTAATGTGGTTGGATGGTAAAATATAATATATCAATATGCTTCCGCTGTAAACTGTGAAATATTGTAACGTTGTAACACTATTGTTAATAAATGAAAGTTTTATTTGAATATATTCATGAGTTCAATGTGATTGGTGGCTAAGATGCCGGTCAGTCACGCCTCCAAGCGGTGGTACTCCGCATGTGGATTTTGAGGGTGTGACAGATTGGTATCAGAGCCATTGGTTATAGTGAACTTGGTTTTATTTAAAAAGGGGAAAAATGTTTTGTAAAACCAGACTATAACCGGACAGTTCTAAAGACGTGAATACGACCATGACACTCAGCTCCAAATTGCAAGGTTCGTCTCTCATATACTCATTGTACTACATTACTAGTGAACACCTACATATGATATTGCATGTGATTGCACGTTTAGCACAAACAATATGAATTCAGGTACACTTGCACGTATTATGAGACTGATAGGGTGGTAATTCCCTAAACCTTCAAGACTTACGCTTCGTAATACCCTTTGAATGCTACTCAAGTTTGGGAAACCATTTTACATGAGTTAAGAGGAGCTGAGATGAACATGCAAATCACATATTATTGTGGGTGCACACATAATAATAATGTAGGGTGCATGTGAGTCCCAATGAGGCTTAACAAGTGGAAAAGGGGTTCCGTCCCGTTATTGGATCAATGAGAAACATAACAAACCTATAGGGGTCATAGCAGTAATTGTCCCCTACTCAAACTCAAGCGTGAACTTTTCATTTATCTTTGGATCCCTTCGAAACTCGATGCTATCGAGTGTTACCTGAACACCCATCTGAACACCTAGCGGACCGTGTAGAATGTTAGATGCTTTTACGAACGACCCTGAGTTGGATATCGCAGCGTCGAATGATTGATCGATACCTTTCTTACTCCTCTTCATTTGATGGAACTCATGTATTGACATCTTAGATCCCGAAGTGTGATCACTTCTGCAATACCCTCGCAACAGACCGTGCATTACTCAAGCAACTTGCAACATCGATGGACTGGAGGATGAGCGTAGTACTTTACCGACCTCAGTACTTTGACGACCCTGATTACCGGCAACGAGCACCAACGAATAGGCTTCAATCGAATCCTTAACCCTTGTCAGCGACTCGTGGGAGTCAACTTTTACGAATCAATCATGACAAAAACAATGACAATCGACTATGACGTGGAATGTGTAACTGCCAGCACGGTGAGTAGTACTTTAGGACGTGGCTCAGAGTGTGGAAAGATGGACCTTGATGGCGAAGAATCGTAGGGCATCGTTTCGATCAGCGACATTGGAGGCAGCAGTCACAGCGACAACAAGGTATTCATAACCCTAGCCTACAGTGAGGAAAGAAAAGTGACTACAACATGGATTGGCAGTGGTTAAGCTAAGAGGACAACGACCAAAGGAACAACGACAATACTTGAAATCCTTATAGTGGGAATGACAACATGATGCTCATGGAAGGGCACTTGGGGCTGGCGTGGGCAACGCCAGGATTACAACAACATGGTGGCCAGCACGTTCTTGGAAGCTAACCGTTTCGTTCCTATTCTGTTCAACCCTGATACTTCCTGAGACCAGACCAGTTATGGAATCGGCTGATGGCAAAGACGATTGAAGCCTCGTATATTTATAAGGATGCGAATTCAACCGTGTGGGACAAGTTTTCGACATCGATCTTCCTTCCACTATCCACGATGGTGTTGATGCAGTAGCCAGTATGGGTTGGTTAACCAGACATCGCGCAGTTATACTCTGTGAGAGGAGAGTCGTCGTCTGTCATAAGGTATCGAAATTGTGCGAGGTTGGCGTCAACTCTGCAATGAAAGTTTGGTAGTGTCCACGGAAGGATTATTCCGCTATGCTAGCACTTATTTTTGATGCTAAGGCTGAGGAAAAGAGGATCGAGGTTCATCCTTTGTTCGTGATTTCTACGTATGTGCTACCAGAAGAACTATCCGGTGTACCCTCACATCGACCGGAGGAGTATCAGATCAGTATCGGGTCAGAGGCAGCCCTGATTTATCGTACCAGGAGGGTTGCAAGAGCTGTGTTAATCAACTACAGGGATTATTGAACCTAGATTTTTTCGCTTTGGGGAGCCCCAGTTAGATCCATGAATTTTCGTATGTTTATTTATTATCGAGAATTTAGTAAGGTGGCAGTTAGGAACCGCTTGTCTCGACCATGTATTGGCCACCTGTCGACCAGTTGCAAGGAACAAGTTCCCATTCAAGGATTGTCTCACGTAACCAGCACACTTTCTAGCCACCAAAGAAACAGATAAGTTTTCTACACTTGCAGTCATCTACCTGAAAGAAGCGGTTGCTAGGCACGGGGTGCCAACCTCCATTACCTCTAATCACGACCCACGATTTACATCTGATTTGTGGCAAGCGGTGCACAAATCCTTTGGATCACGTTTAGACATGAGCACAACATACCATCCATAAACAGATGGGCAGACTGAACGCACCATCCAAACTCTCGAAGACATGCTTCGAGCACATGAAATCAACTTTGACAACGGTCGGAGAAGACACCCCCTTTAGGGGAGCTTTCGAATAACAACAATTACCACACCAGCAGTCAGGCTGCTCCGTTCGAGGCATTGCACGGACAAAGGTGCCAAGCATCTCTTTGTTGGGCTGAAGTCGGAAACGGCCAAACTACCGGCCCAAAACTCGTCATACACACAGCAGAGGAGAGTGCTCAGATACGAAAATGAATGACGGCAGTTCGTGACCGCCAGAAAAGCTACGCTGTTAAGCGCAAAGAAACCACTCGAGTTCCAAGTTGGGGATCGAGTACTATCTAAAGTCTCACCTTTGGAAGGTACACTTCGTTTTGATATACGAGACGGAACTCAAACCGCGATATGTGGAACCTTTCATAATTATTAAGAAAATAGGCAAAGTGGCCTACAAACTAAAGCTACCCGCAGAACTCAGTGGAGTTCACAACGTATTCCACGTGCCAAATCTGAAGAAGTGTTTGCCAGGTGGAACCCTCATAGTTCCTTTCAAGGAACTCACCATTGACTATCAGTTGCGTTTTGTCGAAAAACTAGTGGAAATCTTGGTCCGGGAGGTCAAGATTCTCAAACGCACCAGGATACCTATTATTCGAGTTCGCTGGAACTCCCGTCGTGGCCCAGAGTTTACCCGGGAACGAGAAAACCAAATGAAACTCATATATCCCCATTGTTCGAGAACAATGAAACCACTACTGAGGCTGAAGCTACTGCGGAATTTTCCAAACCAACGGGGGAATGATGTGACACCCCAGGAAAACCAGGAAACCACGTAACCTAACTAGCTTCCTCAGTAACTACTTGCCAAATTTCGGGACGAAATTTCTTTCAAGTTGGGGATGATGTGACAACCCTAACTTTCAAGGTCAGTATCTCTTCGTCACGTGATCTTGTTTCTCGTTATTTCTCTTTCGTATCTTCCCTGCGACGATAAATTGGTAAACGCTTGTGACTGTAACATAATAGCTAAACGTATTATGTGTTTGAGTAAAGGTGTGTAAGTGTGTAAATTGGGCCCGAATCCTGTGTCGTGTATATGATTGGTCTACGTCCTCGTGTTGTTATTAAAATGGTCGTTTTAATTTGGCCGCACCTCAATTCTTTGAAGCCCCGCCAACCCATTAATATATATATATATATATATATATTGCTTGAAGCCCAAGTCCATTAACTATAAGTTGTTACGGAAGCCAAGTGTGTGGGCTTGGCCCAGATTGGTTGAGAAGTCCACCGCCCCAACCTTTACAATCATATATGCATACGTAATATAGATCAAAATTAGATTAAACTTATATCACAAGTCATAAACCCTAAGGTTTCCCCCCCTGATCGCACAACTTCAGTGGAGATCCCCCCCCCCCCTTCGAGAACATCATACATCAGATCGAACTATTGGTTAGTAATTTATTTGTTTAAGGTATGTTGATAAGCTTGTTTGTGAGATTGCATGATATAGAATTATGATGAATATTGTATCAAAATTCCTGTTGTATTTAATCAAGAGTATGATGATTGATTTGTATGTTGTGTTAATGGAATATGAAATTGAATGATAAACTATATAGAGGGGTAGTTTGGTAGTGGCCTGACATACTAGTTATTATCACACATGATCCTGACAATTTAATCACTATACTCACATGCAAACATAATTAATCATCCAGTATACATGGCCGACAACTATCAGTTTATTGGAATGCATCTTATCTCTTTTAAACACTTTGATTTTATGTGACCATCAAATACCATCATAGGTCATGATAAACTTATAAGATGAGTGTGTGAAATTAAAGTCCTTATACATATCTGTGTGCGTAATGATTGAGGATGAAACAGTGAATTGATAAATTAAGAGGGATAACTGATTCGGATAAATGATGTGATGTTTCGGTTATGTGCTAGAATCATATTTACAAGTCATGAGAAACCTAGGAAGTAGCTTAAATTATGCAAACTGTGGCGATATACTAGATGTAATATTCAAGCTGTTGGGCCGAGGGGTTTAAGTGGCTGTTCAGTCAACACCTATACGGCTGGGCTGCATGACTCCGGGTCACCAGCCGAGCGCACGCTCTTGTGTGCATTAGATTGTTTACTGGGTTTGGGCCACACACATGTATTAGAGAAATCACATTGGGCCGCACACTTTGAAACCATTTGCACCTTACTTGTTGGGCCAGTCATGATGGGCCGCAGATAGACATGAGGATCACACACTGTTACGAGTTAGGATTTATACCTATGGTCATGAAAACAAACGAACATTGGGGGATTTAATCACCTACTACTATTACTATGTGATATGATGATGTATGTTGCTGATTTCATTTCATGGTTAACTGTTACAATGCGTAGGATAGTGTTTGTGTGTTACATGTACATGAAATTGCGTGTTATGTGATTAGGGAGTATGTGAATTAAACATGCATGATATGTCAAGCATAAGTGCATTCGAAACTGATTGCTACTAGTACTCATGTTAGGACGCATTTGATCAACTGTTGAACAAGTAACTAACCTTACCGAGCAAACCAAGGTGAGTTCACACTTTCTACAAGGCATGGGATTCCCAGGGGTTGGGAATGGGTAAAGGATTTGAACGGAAACTGCGTGATCTCCTGGTTTGGAACACGTACACACCCTCTTTATTGAAGGGTGACAACACGTACTAAGAACTTAATCGGAACCTGCGTAGTCTCCTGGTTTGGGGATTACGTACACACCCTCTTTATTGAAGGGTGACAACACAGATACTAGACCAAAAACTCTATCATTAAGTCCCTCATTTTGTATCGAATTAATCGCCGAGGCCAATGGCGAGCGGGTCATTAGTTAAATAGCGTTATTAGGTTTGACAAGCCTCACACCGTGCCGCAGAGGACGTGCGTGGACTAATGGACTATGGCACGTCAATGATGATAGACATTGACTAGGGCACCAACTTACTTTCGTCAGTAGTCGATATGGTAAACGGGTCTAGTGGTTCACATGGGGAAGCCCCCACTGATTATGGATATGGTTTGGGAAACAAAGATACTGGTTAACTCGTGGTTTATGAAACAACTTATGTTTACGAAACAAACTTGTAAAACTAAACAACCAAATGTGAACTCGCTCAACTTTGTTGTTGACTCATTGTTACATGCCTTGCAGGCCTTTAGGTGCATATTGTTGGAACTTGCTGTCTGGGAAGCTGGAGTGGTCATGGGTCGAGATACATGGATACACAATACAACACAAAGAGCTTTTGCATGCGATTTATAAACACATAACTAATCAAATATGCTTTCGCTGTAAAGTGTGAAATATTGTAACGTTGTAACACTATTGTTAATAAATGAAAGTTTTATTTGAATATATTCATGAGTTCAATGTGATTGGTGGCTAAGATCCCGGTCAGTCACGCCTCCAAGCGGTGGTACTCCGCATGTGGATTTTGGGGGTGTGACAACCAAGGGGGTTACCAAAGGAATTACAACCAAGGAGGTAACCAAGGATATCAAAACCATGAAGGCAACTATCAACGGGGTTACAACCAAGGTGGAAATGGGGGTGGTGCATCTAACTCCCAAGGTGATGATTCGATTAATTCAAAATTAGATGCCTTCATGAATACTATGAGCACTCTTACCAACTCACATCAAGCTCTCATGAATTCAAATCAAGAAATTAAAACTGAAATGCGGAAAGAGTTTGAAGTGAGGGATAAATCCCAAAAGGCATTAGAGAAACAAGTAGGCCAACTCGCGGAGGAAATGGCTCAAGTGAGGGGAAGCATGGGGAAGCTTCCAAGTGACACTACAGTGAACCCGAAGCATCAAGGTTCTAGCACAAGCAACATGAGAAATGCACGCGTTAGCGCGGTAAGTATCCTTTCAAATGATGAGGTTTGTAGTAGTGTTGAAAGCATTCCACCACCACAATGCGTTGACAGTGTAGTGGAAAATACAAGTGATGAGTCGAAAAGTAAAAATGAAAAAGAAACGATTTCACAAATTAAAATTGAAAACATGAATAAAAATTCTTTTTGTGAAAATTGTTTAAATCAAATTAACTCGAGTAATGCATCAAAGCTTGAAGAACGGTGCCCACCAAAGGACGAGAGGTGGGAAATTTTTAAACAAGCAAAAATTAATTTGCCGTTACTTGATGACATTAAAAAAATTCCGGCTCATGTGGAATGCTTGAAAGAGTTGAGCATTGAAAAACAACACACTAAATTACCCGAACCCATTGATTTGGTATCACATGTTAGTGCCGTTTTATCAAGTGCGCTCCCCCAAAAAGTTCAAGATCCGGGAGATCCTCTTATTCCAATTCAAATTGGAACATTTAAAATTGAGAGGGCGCTCCTAGATCTTGGAGCTTGTGTGAGCATTTTGCCCAGGAGTTTGTATGACCAATGTGATTTTGGTCCATTAAAAAAGTTTGATATTCCCGTGGTATTGGCCGATCAAACTCCCACGCATCCAAGGGGGATGGTGGAAGATGTGATTGTTAAGGTGGATGATTGCTACTACCCAGTTGACTTTTTGGTAGTAGACTATGTTGGGTGTGTTGAAGACACCCAACCGATAGTCATACTGGGTAGACCGTTCCTGGCAACTGCTAATGCCATAATAAATTGTGCAACGGGGACGGTAAGCATGAAATTTGTGGACCGGGAATTAAATTTAAATGTTTTTTTCCAAATTTCACTAACCCGCTCGGTGAGGATAAGTGTCCTAAAAAGGACATGAATCCAAACAAAAAGGTTTGTGCTATGGTTGGTAGGTTTGGAGAAACAAAGAAGAAGACGGTCAAGAAGAAGAAAGCAAAGAAGTCACCTCTAGAAAAGAAAAAGGAAGAGGAGGTGAGGAAGTTTGGACCGTTTGGCAACAAATTGTACGAATCACCGGTGGGTGATTTTGAGGAGCTCGTGGACGGAAAGCATGCCATTCGACCACCATGAGGTGGTAAGTTAATTGTTGTTGTATATTTTATTTCGCATTTCGTTTTAGTGTTATCCATAGTTTAGTTAGTATTGTTGTTGTTGTATAATTTTGTTATTTCGTTTTAGTAGTTAAATGAACGTTGTGGGTGTGTTCCCTATATAACCCTCACGAGACCTACTCGTCCTCTCAAGCTATTGGGGGGTTTAAAAGGGCTTGTTGCATAAGCTAAATGCAACCGTGATTCCTACGAAAGTGAGTTAGGTTTGTTGTTGTAAATCATTTTCCACATAAATCAAAGTGAAGTAACGCATGACTTGGTAATATTTTCATAAAAGTGGTAGAACTAGGTAACTAACAAATTTTGATGGTTGTGAGAAGCATGCTTCTACACAAGGGTTAGAATTTGTAGGTACAACATGTTCGCGGGACAACCGTTTTTATGAAGAGAAGAAGAAGATATGGGCATCAAGCAACAAAAATCAGGTGCATGCGCTTCCTTTTTACTTTGATTATTAGTTTAGTAATAAGTGGATTGTAATTTGCATTTTATCTTTCTGGGGTGAAATTTTGGGAAGGTTAGCCGTGTCACATCCCTTGTGCATTTTAAAACTCTAGTTCTTACACATTGAGGACAATGTTTACCTCAAGTGTGGGGATGGGGGAGTAGTAAAAGTTTTCGATTTTGACCCGTTCATTTAAATACTACACATTGAGGACAATGTGTACCTCAAGTGTGGGGATGGGGGAAAATTTCAAAAAATTTTCAAAAATTTCTTGTTTCAAAAGCGATCTTAAAAGCACAAGTAACCAAGTCAACGAGGGATGTCACAACCCATTTGGTCTTTTGTCATGGTCAAGTTCAAATTAATAAGCATAACGGGTATTTAGCGGGTGGTTATTTGGGAATAATTCGCCTAAGGAACTAGCATTTTATGCATATCACATATCATACCCTTATACGTGAGGTTTTGAGCCACTTTCATATCATGGATTTACATTTACATGTTTCTTTGTTTGAGTGGACCATTAGTCGCGTATTGTAGAACTTGCAACTTTTGATACGTTCAAGACTATAGACTGAATACAAGCATGAGAATGATTAAGGCATTAGGTAAACCTTTTTCCTTTTACACCATTTTTATATCCTTACCCAAAAATTATCCCTTAGTCGCCAACTTTGAGCCTAATCCTTTCGTTTGACCACCCTTTAGCCAATAACCTTAAAACCTTTTTCTTTTAAACCCGTGTGATGAAAATTCGATTATAGGAGCTTGAGTTTGTATAGTTATGATTCAATTGTAAAAAATATATATATATATTAGAAAAATGTTGCGAAAAAGAATGAAAAAGTATTGAGAAAAACACAAAAAGATGTGCTAGTAGTTTGTTGAATAAAAGGCGAAATTTGTTGCCTTGTAGTTGATATTTATAGTTTAATTTTGTTTAGAGTAGTCTTTTGTAATAAAAATCGAATTTTCATCACCTTAGCAACTTTAAAATATCCCATTTCCTACCTTTAGCCAAGCCCCGTTACAGCCCTTACAAAGACCTTATGACTTGTGCTTAGTATTTGTGATCGGTGGTGGAGAATGATTGAGTTGCAAGCCTATGCGGGTACGTGTTCTAATCGGTGTTGAGCGATTAATTGTTGAAGTGCTAATAGATTATGCACATTAGCCAATTTTTAAGCCGAGTGGAGAGAACATTGTGAGGGACATGCATGACTTGTTAGTTTTACGGGCGGGTTAACCTTGGATAACCATTATTATATGTGATTATTCACTTGACCGGTAAATATGTGGAAATTGTAAGAATGTGAACTTTTGTATGACATTAGACCTTAACTTTCGTCTCGGGAATGGGAAGTGTATTCGTTGTTCGACCCACGCGAAAGAAAAAAACAGATTTGCTTGAGGGCAAGTAAAAGACAAGTGTGGGGATGTGATACGTGGTTGAAAACCGGTGTTTATTATTGCATAACTTAATGTGTTTACATAAGTTTTAATTTCGAATAGCCTACTTTTGATCAAAAAAGTGTTTTACAGGTTTGATGGAGTTTAAGGAGCTTTTCGGGAGCTTTACGAGTCACCGGGTCGAAAACCCGAGCATCGGGACGCGTTACGGATCAACCGGGAGTGCGAGAAGTGAAAAATGAGAAATTGGTATTGTGGAGGCCGTCGCCGACGGGCTAGAGGCCATCCCGGACAGGCTCTAGAAACACCCGTCGGCCAAAGATACCTGTAACCAGTCATTTAAAGCGTCGGACGGAAACTTCACCAGACGAACCCGTCGATGACGGGGTCATACCCGTCGGCGACGGGCAGCAGAAAACCGGAACGGGAATTTCTTGTGTTTGGTGTTGGGGAGCGATTCTAATTGGCCAAGAGTCATTGAATACGGGGGTTACACTCTTGGGGAGTTTGAATCTTGTATCTTGGAGCCAAGACTCGTTAGCAATCACCTACCATTCCATCTACCATCAAGATAACAACCCGAATCAAGAAGATTTCATCATCTCAATCTTGATTCTAAACCCTAGCCATCAATCTATTCATCCTCTCATCATCATTCATCACCAACCCTCCATAATTCACAATTCCTACATCTTTCAAGCTTCAAGATGACTTCATTCACATTCCAATCATCCGGTGATCAAGCTTCTTCAACCATGAGCGGCTAATCATCTCGGTTTCACCCCGGTGTAGGTAGTGGTTAATTTTAGGGTTTCGAATTGTTCTTGTTTCAACTTAGTGACAATTTGTGTTTGATTTTTGAAACCTTTGATAATAGTGTTACATTTGTTGCGAATTCGTAAATTGTCGAATGATGTTAAAAGTTATGACTTTGCGAAATGGTGATATGTAATTGTGCATTGTCATGGTTAGGATTTACTTGTGTTGATTACAAAGTGTATTCTTGTCCGTTCTTCAGGACGTTGATAGTTATTAGCACCTAAGTCACGGTACACTAAATCCGCTAATCATATGCATTTGAGTTGAATCTAAAACTTGTAGAAATCCTAGGTTAGCAATTACCGAAACCGGGTGTGATTCCTTTTTTTTATTATTGTTCTAGTAACCAATTTTCTCGTAGTCGTTAATTATTAGTTGTTAATCAATTTAATCAATTCACTTAGTCTAAACTCACATCTATCAATTAAACAAAAACATAAAGATATTCTAGCAAGCTTCATAAAACGTGACATTTGTTTTAATTCAATCGAATCCACATGCAAACCACATACTCTTCGTGGTTCGACCCCTTGCTACCACTAACACATAGTTAAGGGTAAATTGGGCTTATAAATATTATCTTTGACCGGAGCGCAACACTTCGATCAATGGATTGAAGGTGGAGATGGTGGTTTGGTGGGTTTTAAAGAGGGGGAAGAACAGGGGATGGGAGGTTAAAGAAGATGAGTCTTCTTTATTGGTTTTTTATTTCTTTTAATTGTTCAAGGGTAATATAGTCATTTTACATATAGTTAACTGAGAAATAAAATAGAGGTTAGGTCAGGGGACCAACCGAGTTCATTTTTGAAAACTTTTGGGAGCACGCGTGTAATTAGTAAACCACTAGGACCAAGTTTGAAATTTTTGCAAACCACATGGATCAACCAAGCATTTAACTCTAAAAGTAAGGAAGTATTTTAGGATTTGATCATGCTAAAAGATTTGATCGTAATGAGGTTTGTATAAAAGACAAAGAAGAATGGAGGTACGAGGGTGAATGATCCATCTAGTAAATGAATACGAGTATAAGAATGACGTGTGTATCGAACAAACGAAAACGATGTGTTAAGAATGAAGTCTCATCGTCGATAATCGGATATAATGCATTTGCAAGTTGTTAAAGTTTGTATTAGGTCTAAAGGTCTGCAAAACACCGAATTTCTCATGGCACGTTTTACGAAAGTTTGGTAACATGGTGAAAACACTAATATATAGGAAGTACCAGCGGCGTATCCACCATGTTTA
This sequence comes from Helianthus tuberosus, assembly GCA_030545235.1. NCBI lineage: Eukaryota > Viridiplantae > Streptophyta > Magnoliopsida > Asterales > Asteraceae > Helianthus > Helianthus tuberosus. Next base: position 100,476,114 of record CM060412.1, on the reverse strand, counting down.
GACCACGTTACGTTCGTTTCGTTATCGGTGTCATGTTACGTCCCGTGTCTTACCATATACAGTAGTACACTCCATGGTTCTCATACGCCTATCACTATACCGTGTGCACCCGCGAATATATTGTTCGTCGCATGATCTGCATAGCTTGTGTGACAACTCGAGTTTCCGACACTCTTTATTCGCATTTATTGCACGTTGACTTTGACTGTTAGCTGTTGACTTGTTTGACTTGTAACGATACACGTTGTGTTAAAATGAAACGTATTATGATTGTGGAATATGTTATGTGCTATATGTGTTAATGATATAGTGTGAACCGGTTAGTAAACACTTGAACTAGTTAAGCGCTGGAAAACCTTCACAACGAATCAAGTGTGTTTCGCCGGCCCAACTGTTGCGCGAAGCCCATCTAAGGCCCAGCACACTTATGCGTGTATATGTTATACGTAACAATTCCATTCGCCACACTTTAACAAATTGAAAACCCTAGGTTCCCTTCTCTATCTTGTACGTGACGGCAATCATTCACCCTCCCGGATTCTTGCCAGTTCGTTACGTAATCGGTTAGTGTGTAACAATCAGTTTTGAATTATTGATTTAACTGGGTTGATTGTCTGTGTAACTGCTTGTTTGTACTCGTAAGATGCATGTGTGATAAGATCCTGAATGTTACGAAACTAGTATGGCGATTATGATGTATATGTTATGAAATCCGATATGATGATGATGATCTTGTTTTACAAGGGTATTATGTTCCAGTAACTTTTATGTGGTTTTGTTTGCATATGTATAGTTCTTCGATGTCAACAACTAGGGATTTCATGATGGATAGTGAAATTAGGTAATGATGGGTGCATGTGGGATGTTTGGAAGTGACCTCCTAGATGTAATATCATGTGACTAAATGTGCAGAACTATATAATTTTCGGTCCAATAGCAAGATGAAAACAATATACACTTGTCTGCCATTGACTTTGATCTCATTATATTGACACTTATCCATATTAAGGCAAGTGACATGATTTCCTTGGATATATTAAAATAAATTCATATTTGCATGTGATCATGGCAGTAGCCATGTGAGTTTTCATGGGAATGTGTTAATCAATAAAGTCTTACATGTATATCATTATATTGAAGTGAATAAAAACTATATTGCAACATGGATCCAGGTTACTGTACGTGATGATTTAGTATTACTACATGTTGGACAGGATGATCATAGCAAACATGACTAAGGTTTAATGATATTCGAAATATAACCATGGTTGTATAATGATTTCTGTATGATTTCGTAACTGATATGACGTAACTGATGAATCGACGAAACAGACCTATTGACGAAATAGATCTTTGTTTCGCCAAAGGGCAGTCGACGAAACATAATGTGTTTCGTCAAAATTGTGTTTCGCCAATTAGGTAGTCTGCACAGTAACTTGAGTTAATTCTGTTAAGTGTTAACTGGAATATTTAACTGCTGTTAAGTGTAACCATCTGGTATATGATTGTGAATACGTGCTACATGTTTATACGTGAACAACTTGAACACAAACTGATTATTCTATACGTGCATACTCTAGGACGTGATTGATTTATTTGTGAGCACATACTTAGCATACCGAGCAAACCAAGGTGAGTTCACACAGCCAAGGCATGGGATTCTTGGGTTTGGCGGGTTATTACAGACGGTTCATCAAAGACTTCTCGAAGATTGCACAGCCGCTTACGCTACTGACGCAGAAAGGTGTGGTTTACCGTTGGGGTAATGCACAGGAAACAGCGTTTCAGCACTTAAAGGATAGACTCTGTAGCGCACCTATCCTCTCATTGCCTGAGGGCACGGACGATTTTGTAGTCTACTGCGACGCATCTATCCAGGGTCTTGGATGTGTGTTGATGCAACGGGATAAAGTTATTGCTTATGCTTCGCGCCAACTTAAGGTTCACGAACGGAATTACACTACACACGATTTAGAGCTGGGAGCGGTTGTTTTTGCACTTAAGATATGGCGACACTACTTGTACGGTACCAAATGTGCTATCTACACGGACCACAGAAGCCTCGAGCATATTTTCAAACAAAAGGAACTGAATATGCGACAACGGCGATGGGTTGAACTGCTAAACGACTACGAATGCTCAATCAGGTACCACCCAGGCAAAGCCAATGTTGTGGCTGACGCCCTCAGTCGAAAGGACACCGCGCCTAAGCGCGTACGAGCTTTACAACTCACTATACAGTCTAGTCTTCCTTCCCAGATACGAAATGCTCAGGTAGAAGCATTGAAACAAGAAAACGTCAGGGCAGAAGCCCTACGCGGCTCAAGGCAACGCTTAGAACAGAAGGAAGATGGTGCTTATTACGTAACAGGACGCATCTGGGTCCCACTCTATGGTAACTTACGCGAGCTTGTAATGGATGAAGCTCATAAGTCTCGCTACTCGGTACATCCAGGTTCGGATAAAATGTACCACGATATCAAAACTACATACTGGTGGCCTAGCATGAAGGCCCACATAGCCACATACGTTAGCAAATTCTTGACTTGTGCGAGAGTCAAGGCAGAATATTAGAAACCGTCAGGACCACTTCAACAACCTGAGATACCACAATGGAAATGGGAACAAATTTCCATGGATTTTGTTACTGGCTTACCTAGGTCTCAGCGCGGAAATGATACTATATGGGTGATTGTGGATCGACTCACAAAGTCTGCACACTTCTTGGCCATCAAAGAAACAGACAAGTTCTCTACCTTAGCAGACATCTACTTAAAAGAAGTGGTTTCGAGGCACGGGGTGCCAACCTCTATTATCTCTGATCGTGACGCACGTTTTACTTCAGAACTGTGGCAAGCAATGCACAAATCTTTTGGCTCTCGGTTGGACATGAGCACAGCTTATCACCCTCAGGCGGATGGGCAGTCTGAGCGCACCATTCAAACTCTAGAAGACATGCTTCGGGCGTGCGTAATTGACTTTGGCAATGGTTGGGAAAAGCATCTGCCACTTGTGGAATTTTCTTACAACAACAGCTACCACACCAGCATTAAAGCTGCACCATTCGAGGCATTGTACGGGCGTAAATGCCGGTCACCTCTCTGTTGGGCAGAGGTGGGAGATAGTCAAATCACAGGTCCAGAAATGGTAGTTGATACTACAGAAAAGATTGCTCAGATACGACAATGCATGGCGGCAGCTCGTGACCGTCAGAAAGCATACGCCGATAAAGATAGAAAACTACTCGAATTCCAAGTTGGGGATCGAGCGCTACTCAAGGTTTCCCCCTGGAAGGGTGTGGTTCGTTTTGGCAAACGCGGCAAACTTAATCCACGATACGTCGGACCTTTCGAAGTTATTGAGAAGATAGGCAGGGTAGCCTACAGATTGAACTTACCAGCTGAACTCAGTGCAGTTCACAACGTCTTTCACGTGTCGAATCTGAAGAAGTGTACGTCAGATGAGACCCACATAGTTCCCTTGAAAGAACTCACTATCGACGAGCGGTTGCACTTCGTCGAGGAACCTGTTGAAATCACGGACCGGGATGTTAAGGTCCTCAAGAACACGAGAATCCCTCTTGTACGAGTTCGTTGGAACTCCCGTCGCGGCCCAGAGTTCACCTGGGAGCGTGAAGATCAAATGGAACTCAAATATCCCCAGTTATTCGGAACCAATGCAACTACTACTGAGGCTGAAGCTACCAATACAGAATTTCGGGACGAAATTCCAAATCAACGGGGGGATGATGTGACACCCCAAGAAAACCAGTAATTTTTCGCAAACTTGCTCGGGGAGCCGCGATACAATACAGGTAAACAACGTCACACCACTAGCTTCCTCAGTAACTGCATGCTAAATTTCGGGACGAAATTTCTTTCAAGTTGGGGATAATGTGACAACTCGAGTTTCCGACACTCTTTATTCGCATTTATTGCACGTTGACTTTGACTGTTAGCTGTTGACTTGTTTGACTTGTAACGATACACGTTGTGTTAAAATGAAACGTATTATGATTGTGGAATATGTTATGTGCTATATGTGTTAATGATATAGTGTGAACCGGTTAGTAAACACTTGAACTAGTTAAGCGCTGGAAAACCTTCACAACGAATCAAGTGTGTTTCGCCGGCCCAACTGTTGCGCGAAGCCCATCTAAGGCCCAGCACACTTATGCGTGTATATGTTATACGTAACAATTCCATTCGCCACACTTTAACAAATTGAAAACCCTAGGTTCCCTTCTCTATCTTGTACGTGACGGCAATCATTCACCCTCCCGGATTCTTGCCAGTTCGTTACGTAATCGGTTAGTGTGTAACAATCAGTTTTGAATTATTGATTTAACTGGGTTGATTGTCTGTGTAACTGCTTGTTTGTACTCGTAAGATGCATGTGTGATAAGATCCTGAATGTTACGAAACTAGTATGGCGATTATGATGTATATGTTATGAAATCCGATATGATGATGATGATCTTGTTTTACAAGGGTATTATGTTCCAGTAACTTTTATGTGGTTTTGTTTGCATATGTATAGTTCTTCGATGTCAACAACTAGGGATTTCATGATGGATAGTGAAATTAGGTAATGATGGGTGCATGTGGGATGTTTGGAAGTGACCTCCTAGATGTAATATCATGTGACTAAATGTGCAGAACTATATAATTTTCGGTCCAATAGCAAGATGAAAACAATATACACTTGTCTGCCATTGACTTTGATCTCATTATATTGACACTTATCCATATTAAGGCAAGTGACATGATTTCCTTGGATATATTAAAATAAATTCATATTTGCATGTGATCATGGCAGTAGCCATGTGAGTTTTCATGGGAATGTGTTAATCAATAAAGTCTTACATGTATATCATTATATTGAAGTGAATAAAAACTATATTGCAACATGGATCCAGGTTACTGTACGTGATGATTTAGTATTACTACATGTTGGACAGGATGATCATAGCAAACATGACTAAGGTTTAATGATATTCGAAATATAACCATGGTTATATAATGATTTCTGTATGATTTCGTAACTGATATGACGTAACTGATGAATCGACGAAACAGACCTATTGACGAAATAGATCTTTGTTTCGCCAAAGGGCAGTCGACGAAACATAATGTGTTTCGTCAAAATTGTGTTTCGCCAATTAGGTAGTCTGCACAGTAACTTGAGTTAATTCTGTTAAGTGTTAACTGGAATATTTAACTGCTGTTAAGTGTAACCATCTGGTATATGATTGTGAATACGTGCTACATGTTTATACGTGAACAACTTGAACACAAACTGATTATTCTATACGTGCATACTCTAGGACGTGATTGATTTATTTGTGAGCACATACTTAGCATACCGAGCAAACCAAGGTGAGTTCACACAGCCAAGGCATGGGATTCTCGGGTTGGGAATCGGGTTGGATTATTTGAAATGGATAACTACTCGTACTTACGCTATCGCTAGACTATAGACCATCGTCCTCAGGTTAGTCAGGACACTTACGTAAAACCTACGTAACCTAGTATCTACCATTGTCTCCCGGGTCGGGAGGACACTTACGTAAAACCTACGTAAACTAATACCTACCATTGTCTTCCGGGTCGGAAGGACACTTACGTAAATCCTACGTAAACCCCACACGTACCACTGTCCTCGGGGAAGGGCACTCGCGTAAATCCTACGTGACCTTGTACGTATTCCTGTTCTCGGATTAAGAAGAACACATGGTTGCAAATAGTCTAGTAAGTACAAACATGGGAAGCCCCCACTAGTAAAGATAAACGTGGGAAACCCCCCACTAGTAATACATATGACCATGGGAAACCCCCACCATTAGTACGTATTTACATGGGAAGCCCCCACTAAATGCATGTATGATTTGTTATAACGAACTTACTTTCTGTGAACTCGCTCAACTAGTTGTTGACTCTCTGCTGCATGCCTTGCAGGACCTTAGGTACATTTGGAACTTGCACGGGAGGTGCGGTCGTTGTGGGCACGGATTATGGATCTTATATTGAAACATTAAACATTGAACTTATTACTTACGTTGGGTTTACATTTATGCTTCCGCTATACACTTAACATGTTTTGTTGGAACACCTTTCATATCGTTTGGTTTAAATTACATTTAATTCTTATTACGTTTGATATGATTGGTGGCTTGATCCTGGTCAGTCACGCCTCCAAGCGGTGATACTCCGCGTGTGGATTTTGGGGGTGTGACAGCTTGTACTAATTGTGTATGAATTAGGGTATTCATAAATTTTAAAAAAATAGAAATGAGTTCGTATAGGAATGTAGTATATAAGCATGTTTACGTTTAAGCATGTATGGGACCCACGTAAGCGAACCCCTCGAATTCCGCTCGCGTACGGGTACGAATGTACGAAATGAGAGTATGAGCATAAGTATAAGTATAAGTTTAAGTATGAATACGCATGTGAGTGTAAGTATAAACATAAAACGTATGGGTATGAATATGAATATGAGTATAAGCATAAAATGTATTGTTATGAGTATGAGTATGAGCGTGGGTATGAATAATAAAGATTGCGTATATAGTATATGTTGAAATATAACGAATTTAAGCATATAAAAACGTTTGAAAAGTTTGGGTATGCAAAATGAATGATATAAACGAAATTGTCGTGAGATATCGACTAAAACATATACGATGATATGCATGTATGGTGGTTTGAGCAAAACGTTGAGTTTATCGAATAAGAATAAATTGAGGTTTTTTTTTTTTGTAGAATCCAGTTTGTAAATGTAAGAAGAATATAAGGTACTTATTAACCAGGTTATACATGACGTATTTTGTAAGGAACGGAAATGCTACTTTTGTTTTAAAATAAGTTACGTAAGTTGAAGATTGTCGGTTCATATGAAGTTTTCTTGCCCACGTGTTTTGAAATTGGAATGACGTATTGGGTGGTGTATAAAAAAGTTCTTTGTAAATAATAAGTTTGCATCATTTCAAAGGATCTTGCATTAAAATATGAAATTTGAAATTTGAAAGTTCTCGTGAAAGCGTTGATTCTTAAAAAGAAATTTAGTATATTGAACTTAGTGATCATTGAAAAGTGCTTTTTGTAAAATGCTCTATTGATTTTGAAAAGAGTTTTAGTGCAATGATCTTATAATATCTATAAGATCTCATAGGCATGTGATAAAGGTTGGTTTGATTTCGATTGAGAATGAAAGTCTTTAGTATGATGCTATAATGTGAGCGTGTTTTAGTGATTAGGTTGAATATGAAGTTCATGGGCAAAAGATTCATTGGACATATTAAGTTAATAGGTAGCATTTCGTAAGGTTTTGAAATTCGGGTAATAAAACGTTTCAAGGCATGATTAAGAATTTCGTGTATATGAGTTATGTGAAGATAGATTGTAGGATAAGAAATACATTTGAATAAACAATACATTTTGAAATTTGCATGAGTAAGGATTTCAACGAAAGATTAACGATTTAGGTATAAAACTTGATCGTGTTTGTATAATAAAGTCTCTTTGAAATAAATTTTGGTAACGATCACCTAGGTAAGAATCACCCTAACCCGTTAGTGAGGTCGTTTTAAGAAAAGAAAGGAGCGGAGTTAATCGTCAAGGTAAGGAAATCACTCCTATCTTGATGATATGTCTCCATTTTGGTGTCACAAGGAATGTAAATAAAATTGAGTGTCGTGTTGAAATCATGCATGTGTATAACGTATATATGTATGAAAAGATTTAGTATAATGTGCGTGTGAGAAAATAACCTCGAAAGTAGATTTGAAAAGATTGCATCGCATAAGATTGATAATAGAAAACATAGGCTGGATTAAAACTTGGATGGTTCCAAAACGGAACTTTGACTAACCAAAGTGGACAAAAATTCTTTTGAATTTGAGAAGCATGCTTTGGCCTAATAGGTGGAATACTCTCTCCGACATGTCGGTTAACGGTATTCACCCTTTCGGTTACTACATGTCCCAAATCAATCGAAAATTCGTGACTTGGCGGGATTAATGAAAATCAAGGAGTGGGACTAGTCGACAAGATGCGGGTTTCACCCCTAACTTGACGATTTCGTGTCCTAAGGGTGGTTGGTACTCGTCGGGTCAAAAGTTAATTTCGACACTTTGACGAGGGTCCACTAGAATTTGAAATGGAAATTCTCCATCAAAGTGAGGATTTCACTCCTAACTTGGTGGTGAATTTCGTGTAAAAAGAATAGGCGGATTGAGAGTCGTTCACCAAATTATGGGTATCACACCTATTTTGGTGAAGTCGTCTCGTTTGTATAATACGAATGTTTTCGGATTTAGTATAATCGAGTAAAATACCTTAGGAAAGGCGTATGTTATGAAATAAATAAAACAAGTATGAACCCATAAGAAAGCACTTCAAGAATAACACATAAAGGCGTTTCAAGAAATCAACATATGAATCAAGTATGGTCGAATTTGGTACTTAACTATAGACTAGGTCAAAAGAATGGCAATTTTCCTAATTCCCTATAGTTATGGCTCTGATACCAATCTGTCACACCCCAACCAATAGCAGAAACATCGGAGTGAGACGAAATAGATCGCTCGAGACATCATAACACTAATATTTGCGACAAGTATTTAAATAATGGATTTATTTCATTACTAAAAGTCATTTACAAGGATTTAATTCAAATACAACAACATGAAATGCAAGAGTTACAATACAATAAGAATACAAAATTTAGATGTGTATCTAGGCATCCTACTATGTTTCATGCATCATCAACATCATCTCAAAACCTGCAACATGTTTTAAAAGTGTAGTTCAATACAAAAGTATTGGCGAGTATACAAGTTTGGTGTAGTAGCATAATAGTATAAAAGAAATGATAATGAACAATCCACATGGCAAACCTAGTTATCAAGATTAACGTATAAACTGGCATGCGATTTACAAGTTGTGACAACCGGTGATTTACGGCTCTTAATTACTTGATTAACAGGTGATTAACGCGATAATAAATAGTTTTTACAGCGCAAATTAACTTAATTAGGCATTTAGAGTGCCCAGGAATGCTTATTCGACTATACGTGCGCGTATGGTGATTTACGGGAAATCTGCTAAATATTACATGACAACGAACTGATACCATACAAATACTGACAACGCCGACAAATATGGATTTTCTACGAATATCTTATATTTATGAATTTAATGTTGTGAATTTATTTCGCTTCCACACATCGCAAAACGCAAACAGGAACGAGAAACGCGATTGCAGGAAACACACCGGTAACGAAACGGAAGCACCGGAGGTGCGTATTATTTTTAAAACTTAAATTTTATGATATATTTTGTTTTGTAATTAAGTTTTAACTAATGTAGTTGAAACCAGATCGAAAAACGGATCAGAAACGACAAACGAGGCATTTATGCGATTTTAACGAAACCGATGAACGTATGTGATTGATAATGGTTACTGACACAAATTTTACGTATTTTGACCCTAAAATAGCGAATTTCGACATTTTACGACGCGCGAGAACGAAAACGAGCCTTCAATAGCACGAGCGGTTAAACGCGAGATTGGGATTGTGGGCCTCGGGCCCAAGCCCAAAGCCCACCTCACATAACCTTAGTATATAAAGGGTCTAAACCATGTTTTTTTTTCATTTGAACAAGCAGACAAACAACAACACACACATACAAGCTCACAAATGCTCTCTCTCTCACTCTCTCGGCAGTTCGGATCCGACAACGAGGCCGGCGGCCGGCGACGGCGGAACGGCGGCGGCGGTGATTTTTCCGGCGACCCCTTTTCGATCCGACACCCTACCCCCACTAAACCAAACGTTCCCGACACGATGGCGGTGTCTGTTTTCAAAGATTCTGAGCCGTTTGGGCTCACGCGCAACTCCGGCGAAATTCCCACCATTTTACCGGCGAAGCTGTTTTGGGTTTTTCTTTCCGTGCGTGTTTAGATCGGGATATGAGGAACCATTCTGTAAGTTTTCGAGACTTTTATTTTTCCGGCGATATTCCGGTGAGTTCTTCGGCCCCTTTTCTGTAATTTTTGAAGTTCCTGGTTCATCTAATAGTGGGTACGAGTCATCGTTAGGAATTGTAGGTGATTCCGGTAAAGATGGAGGTGGCGACAGTGGGGTTTTGTGGTGAAACAGGCGACGTCGGCCACCCCCTCACGGTGGCGCGACGACAGCCGGTGACGACCCAACGGCGGCCGACGGCGGCCTTGGTGGTTGCTTGTTGTTCTTCCCGTTCTATCTCAGTTCAGCAGATGCGGGTTAATTTTGGTTTCGGGTTTGATTCAACTCAGTGTTCATGGAAGGTTCGGGTCACGGGTTAGCTTGAGGTCAGATTCGGGTTTAGTTGACTCGGTCAAACCGAGTCAACTCGGTCAAGTTCGGTCAACAGCGATTCAACTCAGGTCAACACAGTGAGTCAACTCGGTCAAACCTAGTTGACTCGTTCAACTCAGTCAACGGATCGACGCGAAGAGTGGTAAAGTTTTAACGGCGTGAATTATTTCGCTATTTTTATAAATCTATTTATTTTTCGTGGAAACGAGCTCTTGAATCGCACACATAAGTGAAACCGTTATATACATATGAAATCTGCTTGAATTAGTTTATTATCGTGTTCGTCTAACTCGAGTTTACATATATATTGTCGTATAAATTGTTAAATTTTGATAATATAACGACAACTTGTGTTGTCGGGACGTCCAAAAACAGAGGAAACTATGTCCGTTTTTTCTCAAATTACGAAAACAAAACGTGTTTTATTGAAAAACGACAACTAATGGTACCGAGCGACTTTTATGGAAACCAATACTTATATATGATTACTTACAACGGCACTTTAAAACTCACAAAAACGTCATTAACATAAACTATTTCATGAAATAAATATAAGGATTTTTATACTTATTTTCAAACACTTAAGGCTCGACAATTCTTTTATAAAAGTGAACGTTGTCTATTTCGAACATCAAACAATTCGGATTCATTTATTGAAATCAATATAGCTTTATATTACTTTAAAGTTCGAAATTCGGAAAATCGTTTACAAAAACAATATACTTATTTATATGGTTTCAAACGCCGATAATCCGATTTCATTATTACAAACAAATATAGTTTCTATATTTCTTTCAAACAATCAAACGACACGACGATTGTTTTACTAAAATAAATATAGTTTACATATTTATTTGATATACTAAACGACACAAATTTGTTTTATAAAAATAAATATAGCTTATATATTTATTTTAAATATCGTACAACACGAATTCTTTTATAAAATAGATATAGTTTATCTATTTATTTCAAACGTTCAACAACTCAATGATGATTTTATAAAATAAATATAACTTTTTATATTTATTTCGAATGCCTAAACGGCATATTCATACATTTGGATAATTTTCATACTTGACACGATATATAATACGAGTTGTTATATAATATTCTTTACGTACGCATACGACGTCTCGGGACGACTAACGCGATTGTAACAATATATTTATATGTTCTTATGTAAATATGCATATATTTTAATAATCTCCCGAGAACTATGTCCTCCAAGACTTATTAATTACCGACATTAAACAAGACTTAACATGTATAACTTAATCATTTTCATTAAGTTAACCACTGACCGTCGAATCGTTCGGTCAACGATTCGTTAGAGCTCGGTGACACGTAATTTAGTTACCGCTTTTGTTTAGAAACTTATAAGATATTCCGTGTTAGGAATATTGTAGAATGCACGCTAGCGAGTCACATCTTGGAAACGACATCACGAAGTTGTAATTAGCTAGCTTTGCATATGGAAATTCAGGTGAGTTCATAACCCCACCTTTTTACGGTTTTACATTTTTATAAATGTTTTCAGGGTGGAAAGACATGCACGTTTCGCAGAAACACACAAAGTTTTCGATGAACAAAGACTGCATATTTTAGACAAAGCACGTTTTGCAAAAACATACAAAGTTTTGAACGAACGAAAACTCATATTTCTAAATCATGTTACGAATGGATTTCGAGGAACTCAAATGGCTTACGAATGGATCATACTAAATATACCGGTTTGTACAAAACAAATGCGTATTATCGAAATGTGAATGATTTTCATGACTAGGGATGGGATCGTCTAGTTAAAATATTGGGACTGGGTTGGTCTGCGTTTGAGAAACGGGACACCCAGTGTGAGTTCATGCCCCCCCTTTTTCTTTAAACCGTTTTGTTTATTAACTTCGGGGGTGAAATACATATTACAAAAAGGATTACATACAAATACAATTGGTATGGTTAGCCTAGGAAAGTACCATAGATCATGTGAATGGGTAGGCGCATACTTGAGACCATTAATCCTTGTATAAGGACCGAGGAGCATGAGTGATAGATCTATTTGGGTGTAGCGAGCCCACACCCATGAGGACCAGGGTGGCCCATAGGGTGACTATGTCTTCCAGCCGGAAGCCCGGTACAAATTTGCTAGGTTTGAGCCTTCCTACGCTGTCACACATATCAGTGGCCTTGCAAACCATTGGTGATCTTTTCCTTGTTTGCTTTCATACCGGGGTTTTACAAATAACATACCATGTTTTATACAAATTTAAAGTATAGGATTATGCAGGCATGAAGTCAAGGTCAGGTTGGGCATTGACGGTTATACAAACTTTACAAATACAAGAGTTTACAAATACATGGTTTTTACAAACATAATGTGTTACAAACACAAAGTTTCCATATAACTTGACAAGAAAATGATTTCTAAATTCGTTTTCTCAATAATATTTCACAAAACCGGTTATCAAAAAGATTTATTTTAAATCTTTTCAAAACAAACTATGAACTCGCTCAACTTTATGTTGACTTTTTCGCATGTTTCTTTCTCAGGTTACTTTTCAAAGCTACGGAATGGTTGGAATAGGAGAACCAATGGAGATTCGAGTACTTAGTGGGCGTTCGTTTTCTAGAAGTCTTTGCTTATTTTCTTCCGTTGTGCAATGAAGATACCAGTCCAGTCACGCCAGCTCTCATATTATCGGGGTGTGACAGATTGGTATCAGAGCTATAGGTTACAGCGAATTAGGTTTTTGTAGTGATACCTAGGCTCTAACCTCACTTTCCTCTGGGGACTTAGACTATTATGACTTTGAATACATACAGAACACCTAGTACTCGAATATGGTCTCCAACCGTTGCCGAAAACAAACAGTCAAAATTTTGTTTTCAAAACATACGCTAAAGTTGTGTTTTATATACGGTATGCAAAACAATTACACACAGAATACAAAACTCTGAGAGTTTGGAAAACATGCATTTAGGACCTTCGGAAACTTATATTGAAGTTCATTAAAGGTCATCACGTAGGTACCACGTCTATTAACTCCTAGTAAACGTCAATATTATGTCGTCTATGCTATTTTATTTAACCAAGCAGGTAACCTACGCAAAACAAAGCACGGGCGTGCAAAATTACACGAAACTCAATGTACACATCAACGAAGGTTGAAGTACGTCATATACAACTTTCAAGGCGAGGCCTTTGAAAAGACACGAAGGCGCAATTCAACGACGATGCTAGATTCCGTCGGCAGGGGAAACTACTGATCAGGATGCAACGATTTGTCATGCGGTTCTGCAACGACATAAATCACGCCAAGAAAGAGACGTATGTCTCCGCATTCCCCCTATCTTATTAACGACGAATACACTATGTTCGACATTCCATGGTAATGTCACCTAACAACTGGTCATCACATGCAACCCCAGGTAAAGTCCTCAAATTTCTTTTATTGGAACTCCGACTTTTGCATCTAGTGAGAAGATTTTCACATCTCTACTCCTCTTAATGGTCATTGCATCACGATCGTTTCTTTCATTATAGCGAATACTTATTTGGTTTATTTCTTGAAAATTTATATGTTACGCATGCATCGTTTGCTACGCATGTGGTTTCGTTTCGAATAAAGCGTTTCATCAAAGTTCAAATATTATTTCGCTAAATCTAATTATTGATTTGTGATTCGAATGACCTGCATTATTGTAATTGTAAGCTCCTTTGTTATCAAGTCAACACATTTCCTTGAAATTTCTTTTCTTTTCAAGTTACATACATGGTTTTTCGTTGTGACCATGCCGAAAGTTTCCTTGTCGATACATGTATTTATTGTCGGCTTGTGCCGAAACCAAGTTCAATTGTTTGAACTTGTTCATTTCACATATTCAATTCAAGGCATCATATGATGTATTGGGAGCATCATATCCAAAATTCGTTTTAACAAGTGTTTCATTGTTCCGAGTCGAAGTAAACTTGTTTGGCATTTGACTCCATTAAATTGTTTGTTGATTTCGACACCTTGTGGTGGTGTTTTCACTTATTTGAAGCTTGCGCTAAACTCGTTTACATATCTCATGCACGGATTTAATTATTTATTTATTGATTCAAATTAAATCCGATTTGATTTATCACATTACAGCAGTCTTAACACAATCGTGTGTTGAGACAATGGTACACAAATTTATTTTATATTACGGTGTACCTACTAACGGTTCTTTCATTATCGATCGAATGTTTTGCGATATTCATTGCTTCTGCACCTTCGATCGAAAACATTATTTCATTGATGTTCCATTTTCAATTGAAATCCTATGATGTCATTTGAAACAAACTTTCAGATTCACTTTATTGCGCTTTCATTTGACTTCAAACACGGTGAACTTGTTTGATCACCGCTATTATTGAATTATTTAAGTCACTACGACACCTTGTGGTGTCAGTACAAACTTGTAGCTTGGGCTAATCATGATTGAACGTTTCATGCAAAACACAGGTGATACTTGTTCGATCACCGCCATATTTGAATTGTTTCATTCTCTATGACACCTTGTGGCGTCAGTATGACTTGCAGCTTGTGCTGATCATGATCAAGCGTTTCATGCAAACTATTACATTTGAGCTTGTTGATTCTAAGTTCATCCAGTGGATGTTGTTGCTTCTAGAACTCATTTACATATTGTGAACGTTCATATGGAATTCGATTGATCGAAGTTCATGTTCATTGTTGGATCCATGTTAACTTAGTCACACTAGTGACTGTATCTATACGTCCTGTTTCTTTTGACATCAATTTCTGAAAAACATTTCTTTTAAACTGTTGGGTTCTTATTGTTGAGTAATGTCCTTGAATTCACATGATTCGAATAAGTCTTGATCTGATTTCGTGGTCATCTACTTCGATACTATTCATAATTACCTACACATAACATAACTCTAAGGAGTTAACGTAGTCTAAATTTCGAGGACGAAATTTCATTAACAGGGGGAGAATGTGACAACTTACGGCTCTTAATTACGTGATTAGCAGGTGATTAACAAAATAATAAATAGTGTTTACAGCGCAAATTAACTTAATTAGGCATTTAGAGTGCCCAGGAATGCTTATTCGACTATACGTGCGCGTATGGTGATTTACGGGAAATCTGCTAAATATTACATGACAACGAACTGATACCATACAAATACTGACAACGCCGACAAATATGGATTTTCTACGAATATCTTATATTTACGAATTTAATGTTGTGAATTTATTTCGCTTCCACACATCGCAAAACGCAAACAGGAACGAGAAACGCGATTGCAGGAAACACACCGGTAACGAAACGGAAGCACCGGAGGTGCGTATTATTTTTAAAACTTAAATTTTATGATATATTTTGTTTCGTAATTAAGTTTTAACTATTGTAGTTGAAACCAGATCGAAAAACGGATCAGAAACGACAAACGAGGCATTTATGCGATTTTAACGAAACCGATGAACGTATGTGATTGATAATGGTTACTGACACAAATTTTACGTATTTTGACCCTAAAATAGCGAATTTCGACGTTTTACGACGCGCGAGAACGAAAACGAGCCTTCAATAGCACGAGTGGGCCACTTTAAACGCGAGATTGGGCTTGTGGGCCTCGGGCCCAAACCCAAAGCCCACCTTACGTAACCTTAGTATATAAAGGGTCTAACCCATGTTTTTTTGTTCATTTGAACAAGCAGACAAACAACAACACACACATACATGCTCACAAATGCTCTCTTTCTCTCACTCTCTCGACAGTTCGGATCCGACAACGAGGCCGGCGGTCGGCGACGACAGAACGGTGGCGGCGGTGATTTTTCCGGCGACCCCTTTTTCGATCCGACACCCTACCCCCACTAAACCAAACGTTCCCGACACGATGGCGGTGTCCGTTTTCGAAGATTCTGAGCCGTTTGGGCTCACACACAACTCCGGCGAAGTTCCGACCATTTTTCCGGCGAAGATGTTTTGGGTTTTTCTTTCCGTGCGTGTTTAGATCGGGATATGAGGAACCATTCTGCAAGTTTTCGAGACTTTTATTTTTCTGGCGATATTCCGGTGAGTTCTCCGACCCCTTTTATGTAATTTTTGAAGTTCCTGGTTCATCTAATAGTGGGTACGAGTCGTCGTTAGGAATTGTAGGTGATTTCGGCAAAGATGGAGGTGGCGACAGTGGGGTTTTGTGGCGAAACAGGCGACGTCGGCCACCCCCTCACGGTGGCGCGACGACGGACCAACGGCGGCCGATGGCGGCCGTGGTGGTTGCTTGTTGTTCTTCCCGTTCTATCTTAGTTCAACAGATGCGGGCTAATTTTGGTTTCGGGTTCGATTCAACTCTGTGTTCATGGAAGGCTCGGGTCACGGGTTAGCTTGAGGTCAGATTCGGGTTTAGTTGACTCGGTCAAACCGAGTCAACTCGGTCAAGTTCGGTCAACAGCGAGTCAACTCAGGTCAACACAGTGAGTCAACTCGGTCAAACCTAGTTGACTCGGTCAAGTTAGTGAACGGATCGACGCGAAGAGTGGTAAAGTTTTAACGGCGTGAACTAATTCACTATTTTTATAAATCTATTTATTTTTCGTGGAAACGAGCTCTTGAATCGCACACATAAGTGAAACCGTTATATACATATGAAATCTGCTTGAATTAGTTTATTATCGTGTTCGTCTAACTCGAGTTTACATATATATTGTCGTATAAATTGTTGAATTTTGATAATATAACGACAACTTGTGTTGTCAGGACGTCCAAAAACAGAGGAAACTCTGTCCGTTTTTCTCAAATTACGAAAACAAAACGTGTTTTATTGAAAAACGACAACTAATGGTACCGAGCGAATTTTATGAAAGCCAATACTTATATATGATTACTTACAACGGCACTTTAAAACTCCCAAAAACGTCATTAACATAAACTATTTCATGAAATAAATATAAGGATTTTTATACTTATTTTCAAACACTTAAGGCTCGACAATTCTTTTATAAAAGTGAACGTAGTCTATTTCGAACATCAAACAATTCGGATTCATTTATAGAAATCAATATAGCTTTTATATTACTTTAAAGTTCGAAATTCGGCAAATCGTTTAGAAAAACAATATACTTATTTATACGGTTTCAAACGCCGATAATCCGATTTCATTATTACAAACAAATATAGTTTCTATATTTCTTTCAAACAATCAAACGACACGACGATTGTTTTACTAAAATAAATATAGTTTATATATTTATTTGATATACTAAACGACACGAATTCGTTTTATAAAAATAAATATAGCTTATATATTTATTTTAAATATCGTACAACACGAATTCTTTTATAAAATAGATATAGTTTATCTATTTATTTCAAACGTTCAACAACTCAATGATGATTTTATAAAATAAATATAACTTTTTATATTTATTTCAAACGCCTAAACGGCATATTCATACATTTGGATAATTTTCATACAAGACACGATATATAATACGAGTTGTTATATAATATTCTTTACGTACGCATACGACGTCTCGGGACGACTAATGCGATTGTAACAATATATTTATATGTTCTTATGTAAATATGCATATATTTTAATAATCTCCCGAGAATTATGTCCTCCAAGACTTATTAATTACCGACATTAAACAAGACTTAACATGTATAACTTAATCGTTTTCATTAAGTTAACCACAGACCGTCGAATCGTTCGGTCAACGATTCGGTAGAGCTCGGTGACACGTAATTTAGTTACCTCTTTTGTTTAGAAACTTATAAGATATTCCGTGTTAGGAATATTGTAGAATGCACGCTAGCGAGTCACATCTTGGAAACGACATCACGAAGTCGTAATTAGCTAGCTTTGCATATGGAAATTCAGGTGAGTTCATAACCCCACCTTTTTACGGTTTTACATTTTTATAAATGTTTTCGGGGTGGAAAGACATGCACGTTTCACAGAAACACACAATGTTTTCGATGAACAAAGACTGCATATTTTAGACAAAGCACGTTTTGCAAAAACATACAAAGTTTTGAACGAACAAAAACTCATATTTCTAAATCATGTTACGAATGGATTTCGAGGAATTCAAATGGCTTACGAATGGATTACATACAAATACAATTGGTATGGTTAGCCTAGGAAAGTACCATAGATCATGTGAATGGGTAGGCGCATACTTGAGACCATTAATCCTCGTATAAGGACCGAGGGGCATGAGTGATAGATCTATTTGGGTGTAGCGAGCCCACACCCATGAGGACCAGGGTGGCCCATAGAGTGACTATGTCTTCCAGCCGAAAGCCCGGTACAAATTTGCTAGGTTTGAGCCTTCCTACGCCGTCACACATATCAGTGGCCTTGCAAACCATTGGTGATCTTTTCCTTGTTTGCTTTCATACCGGGGTTTTACAAATTACATACCATTTTTTATACAAATTCAAAGTATAGGATTATGCAGGCATGAAGTCAAGGTCAGGGTGGGCATTGACGGTTATACAAACTTTACAAATACAAGAGTTTACAAATACATGGTTTTTACAAACATAATGTGTTACAAACACAAAGTTTCCATATAACTTGACAAGAAAATGATTTCTAAATTCGTTTTCTCAATAATATTTCACAAAACCGGTTATCAAAAAGATTTATTTTAAATCTTTTCAAAACAAACTATGAACTCGCTCAACTTTATGTTGACTTTTTCGCATGTTTTTTTCTCAGGTTACTTTTCAAAGCTACGGAACGGTTGGAATAGGAGAACCAATGGAGATTCGAGTACTTAGTGGGTGTTCGTTTTCTAGACGTCTTTGCTTATTTGCTTCCGCTGTGCAATAAAGATACCAGTCCAGTCACGCCAGCTCTGATATTTTCGGGGTGTGACACAAGTCAACCCTCTGTTACGCAAGTAGCAAGAATGCATGAATGATATCTTAACATGACCTCAAGAATACGGGCTGTGCGTTACTCCTATAGCGCTATACATGTTAAGTGGAGGCTCGTACGAAGTTAATGACAAGTTCATCACATAAGAATCACCCAGAAAACACGAATCAAACATAACAAATAGGAAGCATGTATTGGATTCGTATCGGAAACTCGATTGGTATGTGATTTAGATTTGACTCGATTCGATTCGTATCGGAAACTCGAATTCAAATATATTTGGTTTAATTCAAATTCACCCTAAATGATAAATTATTTTACTTTAATAAAATAACTACAAACTAATTAATTTTAGAGTTAAATGCCTAGTTGGTCCCTGTAGTTTGCAACTTTTACAGAATTGGTCCCAAAACTTCAATAATTACAAAGTTGGTCCTAGTGGTTACAATTTTTGAACTGAGGTGATCCTTATTACTAACCTATGTTAAGTTTTCCAGTTAACTCTATGTTGAATGACCAAAGTACCCTTAATTACTTAAAAAAACAAAAATAAAAAATAGTTATATTAAAACAATATTTAAATATTTGTGGGTCGTACTCCACTTCTTCAACCTCAAATCACCACCATCACTACACCCCACTATTACCCAACCATATCTTCTTCTTCCTCTCTATATCTCTCTCTATATATTTGGTGGTAGAGATGTGGTGGTTGGCCGATTTAGAGAGAGATATAGAGAGGATGAAGAAGAGAGGGTTGGGTAGTGGTGGGTGGTAGTGATGGTGGTGATTTGAGGTTGAAGAAAAAAGTGAGGTGGGACCCACAAATATTAAATATTGTTTTAATATATATTTTTTTTTATTTTTGTTCTTTTTAAATAATTAAGGGTACTTTGGTCATTCAACGTAGACTTGACTGGAAAACTTAACAAAGATTAGTGATAAGGATTACGGAGTTTAAATATTGTAACTACTAGGACTAACTCTGTAATTATTAAAGTCTTGAAACCAACTCTGTAAAAATTGCAAACCATAGGGACCAATAAGGCATTTAACTCTTATTTTTAACATCAAAAAACTAATTCATAAAATTAATAAACTATTAATATGTCAAATGACCAAAATTTAGAAGTTAGAATGGTTGCTAGTAGAGATGTAAGTTAGGTAAAAAAGTTAAAAATAAGTAGTATGGTCTATTTGTAAATTAGGCTTAGTAATGTTATGAATATTAGACTTATCATTATGACCTTATGGATGTAATTTATATTTTGGCCCATATCTATAAGTTATATGTGTGGATATATTAAAAAATATATATATAAATTGAATTCGAATCGAACTCGATTACTGGAGTCGAATACGAATCGAATTCAAATTTTTCAAACTCGAATTCGAATCTTGATAATCGAATTCGAATCAAGTCGAACTAATGGTGTAGTCAAAATTTAGAGATTTGATACATATTTTTCGCAGGTAAACTTTGTGTCGCTATTGGAGAGTCAGCAATATTCTTAACATGTATATCAGATTATTATTATTATTATTATTCGAAAAGGACTCAGAAAACCGGAAATCCAAATCAAACCTAATTCGAATTCAGATTTCGAATATTCGAACTAAGCCCTTATATATTCAAACCGGGCCATACAATAAATTTTCTGGTAATTCAGGTTACTTGAACCGAATTCAAAGGATTGAAAAGGAAAACCAACAAAACAATTAAAGAAGTTGGAAAAAAGGAGGCATTTGTCTCCATGTTCTGAAACCATTATAACTAACGATTTTTCTCTCTACAAACCAAAAAGATTTGTTGGGTATGTAACTTCCAAGTGAAACTAGCACTTCCCCCCCTAAGCTCTCTCTTTTATATACACCTTCTTCATCAGGCTGCTGATAATGGAGGAAATTCGTCTTCATTGTTGAGGGGCAATGAACTCTCCATGCTACTGAACAACAAAACACTTGGATTACCTTAAATTTTAGAAAAAAGTATCTACTGGTGCCAATTTCGACCCATTTAAATAACAAAGTAGTGTTAATTTTCAATGTATACAACTTACAAATTCAGTTTATTCAAATAAATTTATTTCTTAGAAAAATGTCAAAGGCTTTGAACAAAACGTGTTTTATACTTCCATTTCTAACGGGTAAAATTGGAAAACAATTTGGTAGACAATATTTTTTATACATATAGATCAAGCAAGTTATTAAAAAAGTTGGATTATTATAGAAATAATAATACGATTCTATTTGACATTAAAATATTCAGCTCCTTTGAAAAAAGTGACAAATTTTGACCCCTTTCCCCGACCCACACATATTAAGTAAGCTTAAGTTACCTCTCCTGTTCTCTTCCTCTTGGATCTACTTCCAGGTTTTGCTCATCAGATGGGCTCTCGGTCAACGACCGAAAAGATCCAAATTCTAGTTTCCTTGGTTGGTTTATAAAACCAGTCGCAGTTGAGTTAGCCTTGCCAACTTGCTGGTGAGTTTGGTTGGATAAACTAGAATTAGCACCGGCAGGTTTTGGAGAAAATTTAGGTGGGATTCGGCTTGCAGGGTTAGTTTCAACAGACCCAACTCCGGCTCGGTGGACACGGTCCCTTCCTCTCCCGCTTGTATCCTCGCATGCATCGCAGCTCTGCAACATGAATATCATAAGCCTTTCATATAGTCGGTCACATTTATTAAAGTAGATTATTGTTGTAATAGCACAAGCTTTGGTAATCATACTAGCACATTAGTTATTTTTCTCAACTTCAAAAGTGTTTCAGGTGACCCATGTTACTATTGGACTATATTATTATTAGTATGAGCCCACGGGCCCACCTTAGGGTTTCTTATATTCTCTATTTATTGTAATAATATAGTTACACCCATTCCAACCCCAACTTTGTTTGGTCTATTACCCACACCCCGTCTATTGTTACGCAAAAAAAAAAAAAAAAAAAAAAAAAAAAAAATTAAACAAACAAGTTAGGAACATACGATAACAGGAATGTAAGGCCCGGTCCCACGCATCGCATCATTACCGACATTGCCATTAGACGTGTTACTATAGTTGGGCCATGAATGAGCCGGGTCCCATGGGTTCTCATCCCCATAAGGTGAAGTAGGAGGGCTAAGGCTAGCCCAAACCATAGCTGTTGACAATGCATAACCATGGCACCCTTGACCGTATAACAAATTCCTTATATGACCATCATAGTCCCCAGTGAGATCCGGAAACATGTTCAACATTTCAGTTTCCCCAAGATCGTCATCACTTACATCCTTCTCGTTATCATCAAAACACGAATTATCCGATGAACTGTCGCTATTGTCCATGTTACCGCGTAAGCAAACTGCATCTCCTCTTTCCACCCACCACTCAACGGCCGTTATTCCATCAAGAAACTCCGCTTCTTCCTCTAAGTTTGACTCGGTATCCAAATCACCATTTGAGAATCTAGAATGCATATCATCCTCGTAATAGGACTCACTACGGGGTGAAATGGACAACCCGTTAGCAGCAGATATTAAAGTGGGAGCGGGTGTGTGCCTCTGCAATGTGTTTTTAAAGAACACTTTGATCTCATCTTCAATATTTATGTTTGGTTGCAGAATTTTACCAAGCCTCCTAGCCCCGTATCGAAATGCACTCCTTACCCGGAAGTAATTTCCTACAAGGGTTGAAAACAATTTCACAGTAAGAAAAAGAAAAACATATTCATCACCCTACTTGTGGTTTCATAGAACAAAAAAGTACCTTTGTGCACACTTCTTCCAAGATTGTTGTATTCTTTCAATGGATCAACTATATTGAGATTCTTGAGGCTAAAAGTCCGTAGATCTGCCTCGGCTCCCTTAGAAGGCACTATGAACATATCCATACACTTCTTCCTGAATTCAGCATCCAGCAAAACATCTGTTGTTCCTTGATCGTCTAATAATTCCGCTGCATAATTAATATGATTAAAAAACCACTATTTTTTGTCCATTTTCTAATATTTTTCAGGAACTGGTTGATGTGTTAGTTATGATTATAATTATATTATAAAAATCTAGATTAATAACCAAAAAAGGATTCCGGAGGTTGTGTGTGATAAAATTAAACTTTGATCCTTTCAGCTAAAGTGTTTGATTGAACCATTTGACCACTTCGAGATAAACGCACAGCCTCAATTGACCAACTTATAAGTAAATGGAACGAAAATGTAACCTCTAGCATGTTTCTATAGTTGGCGAAATAGGCAGGACAGGTTACGGTAAAATAGGTCAATCTTAATGACAATTAACAACAATTTCTTGTCCATTTGTTTCAAATATAATTTACATATTAAGTTTATATATGCAAATAGCATAGTTGTTACTAGAGAATAGCGGACACTAGCGACAAGCTACCTATACGCTACCTAGCGATGCCAATGAAATAGCGGGCACTCTTTTATGTTTAGTGATACAATAGAAGAAAATTTTAGAAATATGTTATTTGTGTATTTCATCAGTATTTTATCAACATATGCTGTTTTCATAGGTATATTTAAAAAAATGATTTTTTTTTTCTATTTTATAGGCATATATTATCGCTATCTATATTATAACAAAAACACCTAGAATCCCGCTATTTCCACGCATCGCCACACTAAACACTATAGTGAGCGCTATGCTCGCTATAAACAACTCTGGCAAATAGCGATCCCTCTTTTTTTCTAAAAGCAGGCCATTTGACCCGTTTTCACATAGGTATTTCTTACCAGCTAAACCAGGCAAGGAAGATTTGCAAACCGGACCATCCAAACTGATGCAATAGTTATCCCAGTCAAATTTGGCATAATAATCCAAAAATCTGTATAGAACCTGAAAAAATAGATCATTAGTTGCAATTTATGATTTTGACTGCAAAAGTGCAAAGGCAAAGAGATGTTTGTTACTTCTAATGGGCCATTTAAAGAAGCATGGAAAATCTGGAAAATGTAAAGAACTAGAATTTCCAATGCGTAAGTAGATATTAATCCGTGATGAGCACCGAGTATGCGGCTTTCGTAGTAACACCATGCTTTTATTAGAATAAGGCTGCGCTTGTAGAGATGATCTTTGCCAGCAAGGCGATCAACCTGCAACAGAAAATACATTTTTTGTAATTATATTTAATGCACTGTATGTTTAAAAAATGGACCGTACTTTTAAACATTTAAATAAAGACTTATTGAGAATCTTGGATCCACAGGACTCATAAAATGCTTAAGAAAATAATCATACCTGTTCAAGAAAACATAATGTGCTTAGTCCACCCAACTGATTAAACGATATATCTATTACGATATCTTGGACAATGCATTTCACGAGCTTCACCTGCCCCAAATATGAAAATAAAACCAAGGATATTAACAAACGCGGATGATTAAGAAACTTCATCTTTAAGAGAATATTAGAATACAGGGTGCAAGGGTCAGACAGGTTGGGATAGAAACGCGCATCAGAAAACAAAATTATTTACAAGAAATGGATGATTAAAGTGATAACCTCAGCATCGATGAATTGGGTATCTCGTAATTCGTATTCAGTGTTTCCATGTTTCTCTTCTTCCAGAAGAACACGAAGAACTTCACTAGGCAACCGCTCTTCCAAATTTGGAATACTAAGGACCGTTAGATCAATGTCTCCGTCTGGGAGGTAAGTCTTGAGAGGCACTGAACCATACGGGAATATCTACAACAGAAATAAATGGATCAAAAATGTTTCAGTCAGTACCCATCTCATGACATTTTTAATTTAGCAGAAGAATCACTTGATTTTATTTAACTCGGTGCAGTACCAACTTTGTAAGGGGACTGGGGGTGGTACAAATTCCATCACTCACAATATCCAATCAATTTTCGCCATGTCATCAACTATTATTTCATCACTCACAACCTTTTTTAGTGGCGGTGGTCATCACTCACAACACCCAACAATAAACCCCCACACCCCCTCACATTAATTATCACGGAATGGACATCAACGCGTGGAAAACTCCACGAGTGATAAAGTTCACGAGTGATGGGAGGTGGTGGCGGCGGTGTGCTAAAGCTTTCCACGAGTGATGGGAGTTCCATCACGCACCACCACCCCCAGTCCCCTCCTAACAGGTTATAAATTGGATTTAAAATTACAATAAACTTTGGAAGCCCAAGCAAATATATCCCCAAAATAGCGTATAGTTCCAGGTGAAAATAAAATCAACTTTTATCAATTTTTAAAAACTAATTAAATCATAGAAATTCATTTGAGTGTGGGAAAGAATATAACATTGAGAACAACATAGGCAGACTCAATACAATCAACAACATAAACTATGCAAAACCTCCCAACTGTACTCAAATGGGAGGAATTGATACAAATCAAGCAGGTGCAAATCTGTATATTTATTATATCTATCTATGGTTTTCTGCCTTCAACCCCTTAAAAACCACATGTCCAACGTAAGCTGCTGCATTTTACCCCATACTATTGATTGATTGATTGATTTGTGGGTCCCGTGAGTTTACCGGCAATCAGTTCTCAGTCAACGTATAAAAAATAATATATTTTATCATGGGTCAAGTTATTCTACAAAGGCTTCTAATTGTAAGAAGTGTAAGAAGGATTTATAGAGTGACAAGTGTCCATTAACCTAAAACCAAACCCACTACATCACCACCAAAAACCTAAACACCCACCCCCCAACCCAAAAACCTAAACCCCCCCACCCCACCACCACCCAAAAACCTAAACCCCCACCCCCCACCCCCTCGGCAAAATTTTTTTTTTTTTTTTTTTTTTTTTGGGGTGGGGGATGTGGGGGGTAGGGGGGGTGGGGGGTTGGTGGTGGTGGATGTTTAAGTTTTTTTTTTTTAGTGGGTTTTTTTGTGTAGTGGGTTTTTTTAGGTTATTGGACACTTGTCACTCTATAAATCCTTCTTACACTTCTTACAATTAGGATCCTTTGTATTTGAACCTAATCCATTTTATCATAATAATAATAATCAGTTTTCAGCAACTTCTTGTTTTACAGTACTTCTCTAGTTGACTAATAAACCGGTCCGGAAAACATTGGGAAAAATAAAAAAAAGTGAAAAATAAAAATATAAAAAAAAACCCTAATTATGAACAAGGGTCGGGTCACACGTGCAAAAAAAACAAAACACAAAAGCAACAAGTTGAATTAACCTCAAATCCGAGATTGCATCTGATAAGCTTCTGCACATATTCAATCACATATTTCCTTTTCTCGTCCGAATCCAACGTCGGATGTATACAACTCAACACCTCTCTAACCGCGTCTTCCGCTACCACCCAAGTCTCCACCCGAATCGAATTCGGATCCGGGTTACCCAACGCTGCAGCAAAACACGACACAACCGTCCGATCATCCTCCACACTAGCATCCCCCATCCGATCAACGGATACAGATTATGTGTATATATCTCCAAACTCTTCACAGAATTAGGGTTATCGAACACCCGAATGTGGAAGTGAAGGTGAAATTGGGGAAAATACGAGTTATTTGTAGGGTTTATGGACCGAATTGTGCGTGTGTGTATAGAGATAGAGAACACTAACGCGACGGGGGCGAGGGGATATATATAGTAAACTGCATGAGTTCTTGTCAATCTAAAATGTTTTATTTAAATTATTAGTTTATATACTAAATAATAAAATAATATATCTTTAAAAGCATCCTTTGTTGCACGGGTTGAATAAATATAATTTTATATATTAAATACTAAAAAATTATATCTATAAGGAACCATATTGTACGGGTTGAATAAATATAATGTTATATACCAAATAAAAAAGTTATATCTTTAAAACCAAGTGTATTACACGGGTTGAATAAATATAATGGGTTGAATAAATATAATGTTATATACCAAATAAAAGTTATATCTTTAAAACCAAGTGTATTACACGGGTTGAATAAATGTAATATTGTTTACCAAATAATAAAATAATACATCTTTAAAAAAACTCATTTATTACACGGGTTGAATAAATGTAATTTTATATACCAAATAATAAAAAAGTTATATCTTTAAAAATATGTGTATTACACGGGTTAAATAAATGTAATTTTCTATACTAAATAATAAAAAATATATATCCTTAAAAAAAACCTCGTGTATTATACGAAATGAATAAATCTAATTTTATATATCAAATAATAAAAAGTTATATCTTAAAAAACCTCATGTATTACACGGGTCGAATAAATGTAATTTGTATAGTAAATAAAAAAGGTATATCTTAAAAAAACCACGTGTATTACACGGGTTTAATAAATCTAATTATATATACCAATAATAAAAAAG
Organism: Helianthus tuberosus; assembly: GCA_030545235.1. Classification (NCBI taxonomy): domain Eukaryota; kingdom Viridiplantae; phylum Streptophyta; class Magnoliopsida; order Asterales; family Asteraceae; genus Helianthus; species Helianthus tuberosus. The sequence goes on along the minus strand of CM060412.1, from coordinate 100,448,549 downwards.
TCAATCTTTCAATATACTAATGGATAATACTCGATACGCGATGGATATGGTGATTGTGAAGATGGTTCTTGAAAAGAAGATATGTTATTCAAGAAGCAAATTAGCATCTGTTTGAGTGATAAAATGTTGGTACCAATTCCTACAAATTGATTTATAAATCATGTAATAAAATTGATATAATAATTTTAGTAATGAAAATAAAAATATTTCATATATTAATACAAAGTTTGGTTTTCGTGATAAATAATCTGTTTTATTTAAAAATAGAGTAAATTACAAGTTTTGTCCTTTATGTTTGTCCCAAATTTCAGGCGCTGTCCTTTACCTTTAAAATTGACGTGTTTTGTCCTTAACGTTTCAAAATCCTGCACGTTATATCCTTTAGCCCTAACTTAGTTAACTTTTTCTGTTAAATATGATCATGTGCATTGCACATGAGGGCAATTTTGTCATTTCTACTTTAAGTAACCCTATATCCCTTTTTCTCTCTCAATCTCTAATCTTACCTGACAAACCAACACCGCCCACCCCTTTCCTTTATCATCTACCAAACCACCATCACCCACCCATTTACCACCAGCAACCACCACAACACCACCCACCCCACACATCCCAACCGTAAAAAACCACCTGCCATCATCTCCACCGTACAACGACGAGTCAACCAGTAACCGAAATGGCGCCACCATTAACGATGACGGTGCGGCGGCGCTGGAGAATTCGGTGGTGGTTACTACTAGGTCTGCTTTGAGGCATAATCCAGGGTTATCTGTTGAATAGGCTCCTGATTAACTGTTCCTTTTGGAAGAGTTGCTCACAAAGTATGTAATTTTCTTGTTTTGTGAAGTTTTTTGATAATGGTTTGTTGATTTTGCTGAATCTGGAAATTACCAGATGTGAGATGTTTATAATTTCATATACAGATTTCAAAACAAGAGGCATGCCTAACAAAGGTATCGAGTTTCCCGAAACGAGCATCACAAAAATTCGCCAAGGAAGTGATGCTGGCAGGATCGGTAACATCTAATTGACGGAAATAATGTCCGGTAAACCGGAAAAGTGTAGCTTGGAGACGGCGTCTACACCTTTCTTCCCGTCTCTTGTTTCTACCGGTAACAACAACAATCCTAAACAAAACAGTTGAAGGGTTTCAATTTTCATATATTAAGAGAAGAAAGGATCTGTGAGTACCTTTTTTATGCCATTTTCTTGATTTCAATGGCTGTTCGTCAGAGTAATTGTGACTTGTTTGCTTTTTTATTTTATATTGTATAACAAAATACATATTCATTATGAATGGTAACCCAGGTAAGTGTTGATTTCTTGATTCAGAGTCATCATTTCTCTAATTTGCAGTTGACTTGTGAGCCCTAATTTGCAAAGGTGAACCCCAGTGATGTTATCAGGGTATTAAAGAGGGGGAAAGACAAGTGGGAGGTGAAATGACCGTTCTACCCTCATGTGCAGTGCACATGACATAATTTAACTGAAAATTATAACTGAGTTTGTCATAAAGGATATAACGTGCAACATTTTCAAACATTAAGGACAAAAGTCATCAATTTTAAAGGTAAAGGACAACGCCTGAAATTTGGGACAAACATAAAGGACAAAACTTGTAATTTACTCTTAAAAATATCTTAAATTAACAATTTAAATTTTAGAATAATATTTTATTAGAAAAATAGAAGAATGATATTCAAAATTTAAAGTAGGATAAAATTTAATATTAGCTCATTATTCATGTATTTATTTACTTAATATAAGATAAGTTTGGAAGTGAGGCGAGAAAATCATAAAATAAATGCTTACAATGAATGATAGGTGTCACAAATTAATGTTTTATTATATAGTATAGTATAGATATATATTTAGATTGATATAAATAGATTATTATATTGTAGTAAAATTTGTTAACGAAGTCTCAATAAATTTAACCCTTTATTTAAAACTTGTTAATGTAACGAAGTCTCAATAAATTTAACCATTTATTTAAAACTTGTAAATGTACAAATGATAAATAATATTAGTTAATTCCATTTTAAGTTTCGTAAAATTTATTTGATACCAAACTAAACAAAACGTTCAAATATATAGTTAATATCAAGAGTAAATTACTGTTGGACTCGATATGCCCAAGACACATATTAAATTGATGTGGCTAGTACATTATGATCCAAGTCGAGTCATACCCAAATACAAGCTAGACAAACACTTATATTATTTATTTGTGATATGATCAAACAAATAAATATTAACACTTAGAATATTTAGAAATTGGTTTTCTAAATAATTGCACTTGAGAAACCAATAAATTATATGGATAATTTATTTTGAGAGAATATTTTATTTTGTTATTTAATGGGTTAAATAACATAATAAAAATAGTATAAGTCTTATAACATATGATGTTATATTTTATAAAAGTTATAAAATATATATATATATATGTAAGACTTATATTGTTTAAAAGAAAAATGTTTTTTTTTAAATAAAAGAGTGGGCCGCCCCCTTCTTCCCAAGACATTTTGGTCCAATCATAAAACATGCAATTTGCATGGCTAGACATCTTGTGATTGGGCAATGTTGGAGGCAATATCTCTCTTGGTTTTAATAAGATCTTGCATGACAAAAATGGATGCAAGAGAGTTGTAAAATTCTCTAAAAAAATCGGCCAACATGATGCCAATTTTAGGAGATAATTTTCAAATGAAGAACTTGTAAAAATACTCTTAAAAATCGGCCAAGGTGTGATTGATCAAGAGGGCTTTTTCAAGTTTAACATTCAAGTGCAAGAACTCTCAAATATTCCCTAGATGATTTTGGCCAAGAGTTGGTCTTCATAAGGGTTTTTCAAGTGAGTTCATAAGTGTAGAAATCCTAGCTAAACTTAAAGTGTTTGTTGGAAGGCTTGGGGTATACAAGCTTGAGGTCTTCTACACTTGAAGGCAACCGTTCAAGAAGCATCATATTCTTCATATCCTTTACTCCTTGGAAGGTAGTATTCTAAACACCCTATGGTTGTGTTTTTAATTTTGATACCATGCATGTTCGTATATGGATCCGGGATTGGGTTTTACATATAAAATGGGTTTTATATCTTGTAAGTAACATGTTTTAAATAATCTTTCCGCTGAGTTTTTATTTTATACGGACAAAATAGCTTTGATAAACATGTGAAAAACCCAACAATGGCATCTAGAGCCGCTTATATGAGTGCATGCTTAATAAGATATGAAATTTTCGGGTTTCGGGTTTGGTTAAACCCTATGGCCGAAATTTATCATTATGGTTCTCCTTTTGTTTTTCAAGATTATTTTGATACATGCATAAAAGTATCTTGAAAAATTATGTCATTTGGATGATTTGTTTGTTTGGACTAAAACCCACTTTTTCGGTTTTTTCATTCTTGACCGAAAAATAGGTTGTAAAAAGGAAACCATTTTTGCTTCTTGAATTTTATATATATGTGGATATATATTTTGGTGTTCATAACCTAGCCATGACCTTGTGTGAATATGTTGAATGATTGTGTTTGTGATTTATATTTAATTATTTCAAAGGTTGTAATAATTAATTATTTTGTTCTTCCATTTGTAAAGTTATGTAATTTATTTATTTTCATTTGGAATGTAAATAAATAGATTAGGTGCATTTCATTTTACTAGAAAAAATGTATTAGGATATTTTTTGTAAAAGAAGATGCACACAAAAATACGGTTTTGGTTTTGGCTAATTTTGGGCCTAAAGGACTTCATAGTTCTTAACGGGATTTTAGCCCGATAACCAAAACACATTTTTGAAGTCCAAAGGAGTTTGGAGCTGAATATAAAAGACATTTGGAAGCTCAAAGAAAGTGGAGAAATCACAAAACAAAAGGAAGACTTGAAGCATTTGGATGCGGGATCAAGTGGGAGTTCAACGACACATTTTTTTGTGTCTATATTCACCCTTTAGGAAGGACCTTTTGACACACTTGTTTCGGCTAACAAGTGTGGTAAAAAATAGTTGGCTATGGTTATGCACCTGTTGATATTTATGTTATGCTTGTGTGGTTGTTTTATTTATGTTGTTTGGATGATATGTTGATATGCATGCTTAACAAACTAATAATCAACAACAAGCTTAAAATTGGTTCTTAAAAATCATTAAAATTGGTTAATAAAAGGTTATTAAAAAAATTAATGATTTTATAATAAAATGGGTTTTATTAAAAAAGAACCTTGAAAATTTGTTTTCACAAAAGTACCAAGGATTTGATTGCATGCAAATGTATGGTACATAAAGTTTTCTAAACTAGAATTTTGAAAACTCAAAATCCCTTTTATAAAACAAGTCAAACACCATCCTTTTATACAACACTCGAATCACTTGGGAACTCTTATTGTGGGATAAAGGTCACCTAACCACATTTGAGGGAACTTGTATATTCGAGGTGGGTTTACCATGTTTGTGGGATAAATGTCACCTAACCACTTATGTGAATAAACTCACACGTTGTGTGTAAGTTGGACGACTTGATTTGGAAACCATGAACTTAGGGTCACCGAAGCATGGCGAACAAAAGGTGTTGATGGGATTAAACATGCCAACTAAACATAAAGATGTTTAACCGATCCCATATGTCTAGAAGTTGCAAAGGGTTGCAATTATCAAACGTTGACTACCTTGTTAATTTAAATAGAGGGATAAAGGTCACCTAACCAATATTTAAATGTAACGTTGGATTCTATATTTTAATTATTAATTGTCTATGAGACACAAAAGGGTACTAATGATTAAAATATAATAATATCGAAAATACTAAAATTGAACCTTGTTAAATTTTGTAGATGGCCGCTAACAATATTACCCAAACCGTCCGTAACCTATCACTAAAGATAATCCTTGATAAGGATCGTCTCAATCAAAACACTTCATGGATTAATATCAAAACTTAAGAATCGTTCTCAAGTAAGAAAAGATATCCTATGTGTTAAACGATCCTAATCCCGATGAATATCTTATGGAAGATAAGGATGCCTATAACGATTGGATTAAGTATATTAAGGATATTATGCAAGCCTCTCGCCTCATGTTAGGAATTATGATTCCCGAGATTCAAAAGGATTTTGAACATCATGAGCATACGACATGATTACCCAATTGTAGGAAATGTTCCTAAGGGTTGAACGCTTCGAAACGGTTCGATCACTTCATGCATGTCGAATGGAGGAAACCCAATCGATCTCATCTTATGTCTTTAAGATGAAAAGCCACATTGATAACCTCGAAAGGCTCAATATGGATAAAAGGGCTTTATCCATTCTAACGATCAATGGGGGTAGCAACAAGAAAGGGCATCACCCCGACACCAAAGCAAATGTTGAAAATGGAAATGGGTAATTCAAAAGGAAAAGAAAAGAAAGGCTAAAGCGGAACCACCGAAACCAAAAGAAGGCAAAGGTTGCCACGAACGATCCATGCTTTGAGTATGGTGAGATAGAACATTGGAAAAGGAATTGTCCAACCTATCTCAAGGAGTTGAATAACAAGAGGGATGCGGGGCAAACCTCAGGTACAATGACTATGATACATGTTGACTTTAATGTTATTTCTTCAAACACATTGCTATTGGATACCAGATATGGAACTCATGTTTGCAATTTGTTGCAAAAGTTCAAAAGGAATAAGCATTACAAGAAGGGAGACATTAGTCTCTTCATGGGCAATGGAACGAAAGTTCAAGTTGAAGCCCTAGGAGACTATGTTTTGAAACTTCCAAGTGGTTTGGAAATAGTTTTGAAAAATATTTAGTATGCTCCTAGTTTGACTAGGAACATTATTTCAGTTTCCCTTTTAAAGACAATATGGTTGTGATTTAAAGTTTGTAAACATTGACATTTATATTCCGATGAATGACATGTTCTACTTTAAAGCTATGCTTTCAAATGGTATTTATGAATTGGTTCATAATAATACGTCATTTGATAGTTCAATGTACCAAGAAATCACCAAGAAACTCAAAATGGATTTGAGTGAGACCTATCTTTGGCATTATCGCCTTGGTCATATAAACAGAATTCGCATGTCAACACTTCAAAAGAATGATCTTTTGGAGGCAAATGGAGTTGGTTCATTTGATACATGTGAATCTAGTTTACAAGGTAAAATGACTAAGAAACCCTTTAGTGGGAAAGGGCAAAAGATTTATTAGGAATCATACATTTGGATGTATGTGATCCTTTTAAGCCAATGACTAGGAATGGTGAAAGATACTTCATTACTTCTACCGAAAACTATAGTAGTTATGGTTATGTGTACTTGCTGAGACACAAAGTTGAAGTTTTGAAATGTTCAAAGCCTTCAAAAGGTGAAGTACTAAATCAACTCAATTAAAGTTCTTCGTTCCGATAGAAGAGGAATCGAACTCTATTTGGATATGGTTCAATCTATGATGGCTAGGAGTGCATTATCTCTATCATTTTGGGGTCACACTTTGCTTTCCGCGGCCCGTATGGCCCCAGCCAAGAAAGTGGATACGACACCCTTTTGAAATATAGCATGGAAGGACTCCATCATTATCATATTTAAAGGTATGGGGTTGTGAAGCTTATGTGAAGCAATACACCCCAAATTAGAAGTACGATCCACTAAGTGTATCTTTGTAGGATATCCTAAAGATGGTATAGGATATTAATTCTACGATCCAACAGAGCAAAAGGTATTTGTTGCTCGAAAGGCTGAGTTCTTGGAAGCTAAGTTCCTAGTGGAAGGAATTAGTAGAACAGTGGAACTTGATGAGGATCGAGAACCACAAGCCGATACACGTTTGGTTGATACTAGCACTCAACAAGGGGTTGTTGAAAACGATCAAGTGATTGATCAATACACACAAAAACGTTTGTATATCTGGTAGAATTAGTAGTCCACCTAAAAGATATGGATTTTTCATGGATGGATGCTACGTGGTAGATTCGGGTGAACCAACCACATACCATGATGCAATGTCAATTATGTCAAATGGCTTGAAGCCATAAACGTAGAGATGCAATCCATGTATGACAACCAAGTATGGAAATTGGTTGTGCTACCTCTTAACTCCAAAGTAGTTGGAACTAAGTGCGTTTTCAGGAAGAAAACCAATATGCATGGTAACTTGGATACTTATAAAGTGAGACTTATAGCAGTAGATTTCAATCAAACTCAAGGGGTTGATTATGATGAGACCTTTTCTCCTGTGGCGATGCTAAAGTCAATAAGGATATTATTTGCCATACCTGCATAATATGATTATAAGATTTGGCAAATGGATGTCAAAACGGCTTTTCTTAATAGATATCTTGAGGAAGATGTCTATATAGTTCAGCCTAAAGGTTTTTTCGATCCAAAACATCCTGACAAAGTATGCAAGTTAAAGAAATCAATCTATGGATTGAAACAAGCATCTAGAAGTTGGAACCATCGTTTTGATGAAGAAATTGAGAATTTTGGATTCATCAAGAACGTCGATGAAGCTTATGTGTATAAGAAGGCTAGTGGGAGCATTATCACTTTCTTAGTACTGTATGTCGATGACATATTACTATTTGGAAATGACATTCTGACCATGGAAGGTGTAAAAACCTGGCTTGGAAGTTGTTTTTCCATTAAGGATCTTAGAGAAGCCGCCTATATTTTGGGAATAAAGATCTACAGGGATAGATCAAGGCGCTTGATAGGTTTATACCAAAGTGCATACATTGACAAAATCTTGAAAAGGTTCAAGATATAGAACTTTATGAAATGTTTGGTACCTATTCAAGAGGGGACAATATTGAATGCGTTTCAATGTCCAAGCTCAAAGAATGAGCAGGAAAGAATGAAAGGAATCCCATATGCGTCAGCTATAGGATTCATTATGTATGTAATGATATGCACTAGACATGACAAGTTATGCGCTTTAAGCATGACGATAAGATACCAGCAAGTAACGGTCATTGGGCGACTATTAAAAATATATATATATTGAAATACCTTAGAAGGACTAAGGATATATTTCTAATATATGGATCTGGTGAAGAAGAACTCGTTGTAAAGGGTTACAGGGATGCGAGTTTTGGAATTCGTTGTAAAGGGTTACATGGATACGAGTTTCCAAATTGATCGAGATAGTTCTCGATCAAAATCAGGGTAGCATTGTCCACTACAGAATCAGAATACATCGCCACTTCTTTGATTGATATAATTCATATGGATCTGCCACTTGAATTATTGCCGATCTAGGGGTAGTCCCTACCATTCAGGACCCCTAGAGATCTTTGTGATAACGATGGTACGATTGCTCAAATCAAGGAACCACGTGCACATCAAAAGACTAGGCACATTGAGTGGAGTTTCAACTACATAAGGGATGAAGTTGAAAAAGGAAAGATATGTGTTCACAAAGTTCACACTGATCAAAATATTGCGGATCCACTCACGAAGCTCCTTGAACGGGCAAAGCATGAAGGGTCATACTTGTGCCTTAGGACTTCGATATTCTAGTGATTGGATTTGATCTATTTTGTATTTGGATATTGGAACAACTGTTATTATAACTCTTTATGGTATTTTGAGTTATGTTCCAATTTTAGCATGTTTAAATCCGTGAATAAGTTGCTTATTCTAAATGTCCGTAGTCGATCATACTTGTGGGAACAAATATGAATGTAAGACTATTATGAACTTGGATTGGTGGATATTCATTAGGTATGAATATAGAGCAAAGTGTTGCTGCCAAGGTTCATAGATATTTGTGGGATACAAATATTGGATTGACTCGCTCTCAAATATTACTGCATGGAATCATTTGTGATTGGTCATAAGTAAATTTGAGTAAAGGAGAATATCATAGTATCCTCTGACCTGAGATACATATTGGGTCTTGATATTCACCAAATTTTATACCTTGACTTATTTCTTCGCTGTTAGTAAAATGACAGTACATAAGGCTAAGCTCAGGTGTGGTACAAGGTGATAGTGAGAGACGTATGTAGTCAAGATGGGATTTGTTCCTCTTATTCGTTGAGAGTAAGATGTTTAAGGCCTGCTAAAGTTAAATCAACAGAGAGTGATCACTCTATGTCTCTGGATTTAACATGACATCTGTAACGAAAGGATAAATGATAGATTCACCTAAATCATATTCAAGTAAGGGACTTGGAGGGGATGATGTGATTGAATGTGACATATAGTCATACGTATTAGGGGTAGTAAACTATAGTTAGGTGGTCTTTACTACTTGCATCAATCTTCTATGTATCTTGTGCAAGTGGGAGATTGTTGGACTCTGTAAGCGCAAGACACATATTAAATTGATGTGGCTAGTACGTTATGATCCAAGTCGAGTCATACCTAAATACAAGCTAGACAAACACTTATAATATTTATTTGTGATATGATCAAACAAATAAATATTAACACTTAGAATATTTAGAAATTGGTTTTCTAAATAATTGCACTTGAGAAACCAATAAATTATATGGATAATTATTTTGAGAGAATATTTTATTTTGTTATTTAATGGGTTAAATAACATAATAAAAATAGTATAAGTCTTATAACATATGATGTTATATTTTATAAAATTTATAAAATATATGTATATGTAAGACTTATATTGTTTAAAAGAAAAATGTTTTTTTTTAAATAAAAGAGTGGGCCGCCCCTTCTTCCCAAGACATTTTGGTCCAATCATAAAACATGCAATTTGCATGGTTAGACATCTTGTGACTGGGCAATGTTGGAGGCAACATCTCTCTTGGTTTTAATAAGATCTTGCATGACAAAAAATGGATGCAAGAGAGTTGTAAAATTCTCTCAAAAAAAATCGGCCAACATGATGCCAATTTTAGGAGATAATTTTCAAATGAAGAACTTGTAAAAATACTCTTAAAAATCGGCCAAGGTGTGATTGATCAAGAGGGCTTTTTCAAGTTTAACATTCAAGTGCAAGAACTCTCAAATATTCCCTAGATGATTTCGGCCAAGAGTTGGTCTTCATAAGGGTTTTTCAAGTGAGTTCATAAGTGTAGAAATCCTAGCTAAACTTAAAGTGTTTGTTGGAAGGCTTGGGGTATACAAGCTTGAGGTCTTTTACACTTGAAGGCAACCGTTCAAGAAGCATCATATTCTTCATATCATTTACTCATTGGAAGGTAGTATTCTAAACACCCTATGGTTGTGTTTTTAATTTTGATAGCATGCATGTACGTATATGGATCCGGGATTGGGAAAAACATATAAAATGGGTTTTATATCTTGTAAGTAACATGTTTTAAATAATCTTTCCGCTGTGTTTTTATTTTATACAGACAAAATAGCTTTGATAAACATGTGAAAAACCCAACAATTACGATTTTGGCCCCTGTGGTTATATCACTTTTACCTTTTTAGTAAAACTAAATCTTTTAACATCTGAGCCCCCAACGTCTTTTTTTTTCTAACCCTTTTGGCCCCTAACACTAACCCCATACATTTTCAAAAGGGTTAGAAAAAAGAGGTTGGGTCCAAAATGGTTAGAAAAAAAGACGTTGAGGGCTCAGATGTTAAAATATTACTTTTTGGGCTAAAAGGGTAAAAGTGATAGAACCAATCTTCGCCGAAGCCCCTGTTTGGCGAAGAATCCCTTTGTGCGGCGAAGTATCATTCTTCGTCGAGGCCCATTCTTCGCCGAGGCCCATATGACGAAGAACTCTAGTTCTTCGTCAAATGTGATCCTTCGTCAGAGGTGATCCTTCGCCAAAAGTGTTGTGGGATCCAGAATTAAACACCAACATTTTATGACTAACTCTTAAGTTTTCATGTAACATTCAAACGTAACCATACAACAGTCAGTCAAATATCGTACACATGATACAACGTAAAAATAAACGGTGAAAACAAGATTGTGAAACAAGTGATGCGTAGAGGAAAGACCTTGAAATCTCGGGTTGTCACATCATCCCCAACTTGAAAGAAATTTTGTCCCGAAATTTGACAAGTAACTCAAAGCAGCAAGGTGTTAGATTAGGATGACTGTGGATTTTCCCCAGGTGCCACATCATCCCCAACTTGAAAGGGAATTTCGTCTCGAAATTCACCAGTTGCATCAGATTTAGATTGGTCAGTTGGGAATAATTGAGGATACTTGAGTTTCATCTGATCTTCATGCTCCCATGTGAATTCTGGTCCACGTCTTGAGTTCCAATGGACTCTCACGATTGGAATTCGACTATGCTTATGAACCTTGACTTCCCGATCCATAATTTCAATGGGTTCTTCGACAAACTGCAAATTGTCGACGATTTTCAGTTCTTGAAGTGGTACCAGAAGTGTTTCATCAGATAAACACTTCTTTAGTTACGAAACATGGAAGACATCATGAACGTTACCCAACTTAGCAGGTAATTCAAGCTTGTAGGCCACTTTACCGATTCGCTCCAGAATTTTGAATGGCCCAACATAGAGTGGATTAAGCTTCCCGCGCTTTCCAATGCGCACCACACCCTTTGTTGGTGCATATGTCTGTCGACTTCATCTTGTATCGAGTCTTGTTTGTGTTTAGATAGATCAGGGCACGTTATTCGAGAATATGAGAAATATGTATTGTAGGGGTATTTCGCACGAAATGACAAACTGACATTTCGCACGAAATCAACTGGTTATTTCGCACGAAATAGTCATTTCGTGTGAAGTTGATTTCGCATGAACAGTTTCGTGCGAAATAGTCATGCCCTATAAATACTTGATGTGCCATCTCATTTGTAACTTTCCGGTTTCAGTGTCGAACTGCTGCCGAAGTGTCTACTCGCTGTAAAACGTTGTTATTTTAATCAAAAGACAATTTAAAGTGAATTGCAAGTTGAATTGCCTCAATACGTTTGTTTCCGCCTCTCGTATTGAGCAAAAACTCTTCTGAACGACTCATTAAGGTCGCACGACGATCCTACAAGTGGTATCAGAGCTCAGGAGGAAGAGTTCTTACCATTTCAGCTGTAAATTATGTTTTCTACACCTTCTTTTCAAAATTAAACAAGTTTTCTTGGTTAAAATGGCTTGATTTTCACACATTATATGCGAAACTGTGTGTTAACAAAGCCTTGAAAGAATTAGATCTAAAATCGGACTAAAACCTGTTCAATTTGACAAAAACATGGCCGAATTGATGACATCAGCAGCATTTCGCACGGAATAGAATCTGTTTAATCCATTTCGCACAAAATACCACACTCATTTCACACGAAATAGCTTGGGTTACTTCCATTTCGTACGAAATCAGCTTATTTCGTACCTAGTTGTCATTTCGTTTGAACTGTTTCACACAAAATCAGTATTTCGTTTGAGAGTGCTATTTCGCATAAAAATTCATTCCGTTTGAAAGTATTTTGTTTGAGAATCTTCATTTCGTTTGAAAGTCTGAATTTGTAAAAGTTTGATATCGAATCATGGAAGAAGAATTTTACAACGCCTTTGCTACTCCGATTACCATTGCACAACACACAATGTTAGAAAACGAAACGGGCACCATGCAAAAACCACCAAAGCTCATGAATATCGAGGAGTATAAAGGATGGGAGGAGCGATTCGAAAATTGGGTTCAAGCAAATTATTTGGATGCTTGGGAATGTGTTGAAACAAAATATGTTAGACCGGTGAATGATGATGAATAGGTTATTGCAATTAAAGATCTAAGTGCTGAGGAGAAAAAAAAATACAAAGATGAAAAGATGATGACTAGTTTATTGCATCAAGCTGTTAAGGAAGATATTTTGGTTTTACTGCAACATAATGGAAGTGCCTATTCAATTTGGATAGCATTAAAATCGAAGTTTGTTGGAAGTAAAGAGATGATCAAGAACAAAAAATCACTTTTGAAAAAAGAGTTTGATTTATTTCGTGGTTTGAGAACTGAAAGTACTAAGCAGATCATCGAAAGATATTGCAATCTGTTAGTCAACATGAAGAGGGTGAGCATCACAAAAGATAATGAAGAGTTGATTGAAAATCTGGTTGATGCGTTGCCACATGAAACTTGGGGCACGTATCTTATGATGTTGAGAAATAAGAAAGATTTTGGAAATCTAACACTGGGAAAGTTCATTGAAAAACTTGAAGCTCAAGAGATGGAACAAAGGAAGATATCAAGAATGAAGGATTTTGATGGTGAACAAGATATTGGGCTTTATTACAAAGGAGGTATCAATGATAAGACCAAAATGTCACCAAAGATCGAAATTGCATTCAATACTAAAAGTTCTTCTGGAGGGTCTTCTCAAGGATCTAACAGCAAAACGGGATTTTCTTCATATCCATCATTTGATCCAAATTTTTCAATGACAAAGAATGGCAAAGTTCTACAATGCAACATTGCACTAAATCTTGAAAATGATCAGAATTACTCAGAAGAAATTGCAAAATGTCACACCCCTTTCTGCGGCGGAAGCACGAGGTGTGATCATGAAAGGTTCTCATTGCATACGAAGAGTAAACATACTACATGCTCAAAAATATCTTCAAATATTACATTACTGAAAACATATGTTAAGTGTTTACAACACGAGATATCATATTGTCTTAAAAGTCACAACTTTATTTAAAGATAGACAAAGCGACATCCACGAGCATGAGTAAGACCACGCGCACATCCATCCTAGTTACCTGAAATACATGTGAGTTTTGGAAAAACGTCAACATAAAGTTGGTGTGAATTCATGCAGTTTTGTATTTCATGTTTGTATACTTTGTATGAAAACATAGTTTGTGAGTAAATCAAGTTTTCATATGTAAATCCAGTTTTATGTGTACACCACGTACATATGTATAATTCAATTTCTTCTTGAGTACCTCACGTACTTCAGGTATAATTCAATCTCTTCTTGAGTACCCCACGTACTCAAGTGTTCATCAATTTTAGTATGGTATGAATTTCATGTAATTAAAATATTCCTGTAAATATCAGGATTGTTAATGGGTTGCAAGGCCATTAACATGTGACACGTCATAGGAAGCCACCAAACCTAAGGCATTTAATTGGTATATTCTGAGACACAAAAGCACTCCTCGATTCTCGCCCCGACCAGGAGTGTGGCTGCCAGGCACCCGTTAGATCTAACCTTTTGTTCTGCGGTCTAGGTATATTGTTGATTAATGGTGCTTCTGTACCCTATTCGTGACACTATTTCTCATAACGCCTCCTACTTGGTTCTCGTTCTCACCAAGCGCGTTTCTTGTTATCATTTCTCATAGCGCCTTATACTTGGTTCTCGTCTCACCAAATGCGCTTCTCATATTCATATATTTCGTCACACTTGGTTCTCGTTCTCACCAAGTGTACTTCTTGTATTTATATCATACCATTTATAAATATTGTACTTTTGTACATGTATTTCACCCCCGAAGTTATAAAAACTGAAAACAGTTAAAGAGAAAAGGGGGAGCATGAACTCACAACTTTGCGTTCCTAGCGTCGTAAAACTCCACCGGATTTGCTTAATTAACGTCGTAACCTATACGTGTTTTCTTAACGTTAGTCACTAGACTTGCGTCGCACAAGTACAGTCACTCTCCTTTGTACATATTCTTGTGTTAAAAATATTCTATATTTTTAACTACGTATCTTACTTATATTATTTTCTTCAAAAATAAATATAAGTCTTTTGTGTTTTGCACTTTGCACCCGAATTATGTTTCTTGTATGTTGTATGTGTATTTTTATATTTCTACTCCTCATGAGTATTTAGTGTATTTTTAAGTCTTAATACACTAGCACGTATAACACATACTATATACACTTAACACACAAGTTGGTGATCAAATAATATATATTTTTCTCTCAAAAATATATACTTATTATCCATTTTTATTCTTGAAGAAATCCTCATTTCTTATCATAAAAAATCAGGGAAACCTTAGTAATACTCTTAAACACATTTTTAGGGAATAAGTTTCTCAAAAACTTATATCTTTTTTTTTCTAAGTGTCAAAATTTATAAAAATTTTGACAGAGTTTCCCCTAAAAATGGAGGTTTCCCACGTTTTCAAAACGTGTGTTCATTTTCTTTTAAATCATCATCAATCGTCAATAATCATCACTAATTTCATGAACTTGAATATTTACAAAAATGTGTAGTAACTTACTAGCACATTTAGTAAGTCTTGTTATCTTTAAAAATAAGTTTAATTTCTTAAAAACTTTATTTTTAAAGAATATGAAGTTTTACAACTTCTAGTCGGTTTTTACGAAAACTATTTCTTCGTTAAAACTTTTGTTACACAAGTATCCACACTCTTGTTTGTTCACAAAAACCACTTTTGTTTGTGTAAGATCCGGTTTAGAACATGTGATTTCTTTTGATGCTTGGTCTTTTGAAAATACCACTTGTAGATACATAGATCTACTAGTTTTAAACACTTTTGTACAAGTTAAAACATTTTTACACAAGTTCATGGTTTATGTGTGGTAGGGTTTCACCTTTTAACCCTTGTTACTTCTAAAATAGCTTTATGTTAAGATCCATGATCTTACCAAACCGGGTTAAACGGTGATCCGAGCTACCACAACATAGATCGGGTCTAAATAATCACAAATTTCAAATACTACAACTTTTACACAACACATGAGCTATTAACCACCATTTTTCATACTTTTAGTAGACTTTAATGCTTCAACTTGTAAGATTCCGAGTTTTAACCGACAAAAATTCTTTTAACCACTTTAGATAAGCTCAAATATGAGATTTAAGTGTTATACCTCTAGCTCAAGGCTAGGGAAGAATCTTGATGAAAAACGCGTGGATAAAAGCTAACGAGAGAGGTCCTTCGTGTTCCGTTTGCTCCAAACTTCCTAATACGTGACCTCTAACACTTGTATGATGATGGAATGGCAAGATCAACAACCGAAAGTATGATGGATGGGCTTAGGGGGTTCGGCCGAAAGCTTTGTGAGGGAGAGAGAGTAGTGTTGATGTGAGTTTGTGTGATGAATGATCTTATGTTCCAAAGCTTGGTCTTATAGGTAATTTTCAAGTGTATTACCCATTGGTTTAAGTGTCCTCTAGATCTTAAGCAAGAGAATTATAAAAATCAATTAAGTACAATGTGTGTCTCCCCATAGTTTGGGGCCGGTTAGGATGGGGGGGGGGGGGTCCTAGCCGATTCCAACTAGATTAGTTGGTGTTTAGTTAGGTTAATTAGGTTAGTTAAGTGTTTAACCCCGTTACTTGTATGTTACGCGTTATGGCGGGTGTTAGGATAATCAGGGACCCTAACTGGCTCAGAAAAATATAAATAGTGAAAATAATAATATTTTCATGCTCCGGGTATAGTCCGGTTGTTCGGTTGCATACCGATTCGTTAAAGTGCTAAATTTCACTTTTTAGTGTCGTTTAAGTACCTTTCTTGTACTCTTTCAATTCCCAACACTTAGGGAAATATTCTGGATGATAAAACGACATTTCTGCATAATATTTATATGTCTAAATGCTGATATATTGCTGAATTGTGTAAATTCTGCACTTAAAGTGCGTTTCGGGTGCTTTTTAGTGCTTATTTTTGCTTCCGAATTGCATATATATTAACCCTTGTATGTACTCTTGGGTTTTAAGGCATTCTTGTCGTCGGACCTACACCTAGGCCTCAATTCTAACGTCTGACTGCTTTCTGCAATTCAGTCGACACAGTGTGTCTTACCGGTGAGTTTACTATTATTCTGACGCAACGCTCTCGTTTATGCATAAAGCAATATTTTGTAGTATACAACGTGCATGAATTCACTTGTTTAATCATGTGTTCAGACATTGCTGACACTTAAACTCATAATTGCAGTCATTAAGCAATAATTAATGTGTATGGAAATTACCGGTTTGGGCCAGTTGTCACAGTCTCCTCCCGTTAAAAGAATTTCGTCCCGAAATTCAGGCTGAACTAACTCTCGCCGGAGTCTTCTTGAATAGGTGGGGATACTTTTTCTTGAACTGGTCTTCACGTTCCCATGTGTACTCGGGTCCGTGCTTAGAGCTCCAACGTACTTTGACAAGTTTCACACTGCTCCTCCTGATCTTGTTGACTTTCCAGTCGGTAATCTCAATGGGTTGCTCTGTAAATCGGAGGGCTTCATCAATATGCACTTCATCCATCGGGATGATCACGTTTTCTTGTGTTGGACTCTTCTTCAGGTTGGATACATGAAACGTATCATGTACTCCATTAAGTTCTTCCGGTAACTCCAACTTGTATGCCACGGTACCAATTCTCTTCAATATTCTGAATGGTCCGATATATCGTGGATTCAACTTTCCACGCTTTCCAAATCTGACTACGCCCTTCCATGGTGAGACTTTTAACAACACCTTGTCTCCCACCTTGAAATCTACCGATTTTCTATTTGGATCCGCGTAGCTCTTTTGTCGCTCTCGAGCCGCCTTAATGCGCTCTCGGATCTGCGCAATCTTGTCGGTTGTCTCTTGTACAAGTTCCGGACCCACCATACATTTATCTCCGGCATCTGCCCAACATAAGGGCGATCGGCATTTGCGGCCATACAGAGCTTCGAACGGCGCGGCTTTTATGCTCGTATGATAGCTGTTATTGTAGGAAAACTCAACTAAAGGTAGATGAGTATCCCAGCTGCCGCCTAGGTCCATGACACATGCGCGAAGCATATCTTCTAACGTTTGTATTGTCCGTTCACTCTGGCCGTCTGTTTGCGGATGGAATGCCGTGCTCAGATCTAACTGAGATCCAAAGGCTTCCTGAAATGATTGCCAGATTCTTGAGACAAAGCGTCCATCTCTGTCTGAAATGATTGAGATTGGCACTCCATGACGTGCCACAATTTCTCTTAAGTATATTTCAGCAAGCTTTCCAGTGCTGTCTTTTTCTCGGATCGGTAGGAAGTGCGCAGACTTCGTCAATCGATCAACTATTACCCATATCATATCGTGCCCTCTCGGGGTCCTGGGTAATTTCGTTATGAAGTCCATCGAGATTTGTTCCCACTTCCACACGGGAATCTCTGGTTGTTGTAGTAGGCCGGACGGTTTCTGATATTCGGCCTTAACCTTCGCACAGGTTAGGCATTTTCCAACATAAACAGCAACGTCGCTTTTGAGTCTCGGCCACCAATAGTATTCTTTCAAATCTTGATACATTTTGTCCGATCCTGGGTGGATCGAATATCTCGATTTGTGGGCTTCATTAAGGATGACTTCTCGTATGCCACCATAGAGTGGAACCCAAATACGCTTCTTAAAGTATAAGGCTCCCTCTTCGTTTGACACCATGTATTTCAGCATACCCCGTAGGTATTCAGCTTTACGATTCTCTTCTTTAAGAGCTTCTTGTTGTGCATCTCGAATGCGTGCAGTGAGGTTCGTTTGAATCGTCATTTCCAATGCTCTAACCCTTAGGGTCTTAACCCTTTCTTTTCGGCTCAACGCGTCTGCTACAACGTTTGCCTTTCCAGGATGGTACTTAATCTCACAGTCATAATCATTCAGCAGCTCGACCCAACGTCGCTGGCGCATATTCAATTCCTTCTGATCAAATATGTGTTGTAAGCTTTTGTGATCTGTGAAGATTGTACATCGAGTGCCATATAAATAATGTCGCCAAAACTTTAAGGCGAATACCACTGCACCCAGCTTCAGGTCGTGAGTGGTATAATTTCTCTCGTGAACCTTCAGTTGTCTTGAAGCATAAGCGATGACTTTTTGGCGTTGCATGAGCACGCAACCCAAGCCTTGTCGTGAGGCGTCACAGTATACCACGAAGTCTTCAGTGCCTTCGGGTAACGACAGTATCGGTGCATCGCAGAGCTTGTTCTTAAGTAGCTGAAAGGCTTCTTCTTGTTTGTGACCCCAGTCGTATTTCTTGTCTTTCTGAGTAAGGGTCGTTAGCGGTTGAGCTATCTTCGAGAAATTCTCAATGAATCGCCGGTAGTAGCCCGCTAAGCCCAAAAATTGACGAACTTCAATTGGGGTCTTGGAAGCTTCCCAATTCTTTATTGCTTCAATCTTGGATGGGTCTACATGAATGCCCTTCTCATTCACCACGTGACCAAGAATTGTACTTCACGAATCCAGAATTCGCATTTTGAGAACTTTGCATAAAGTTTCTCTTTCTTCAGTAGCTCCAAGATGGTTCTGAGATGTTGCTCGTGTTCTTCTTTCGTTCGCGAGTAAATCAGGATATCATCGATAAATACAATCACGAATTTATCGAGACATGGTTTGCATACGCGGTTATAAAGACCGCTGGTGCATTCGTCAGCCCAAACGGCATTACCAGAAATTCGTAGTGCCCATAGCGCGTTCTGAATGCAGTCTTTGGCACGCTTTCATCTTGGATTCTCAGCTGATGGTATCCAGATCGAAGGCCGATCTTGGAATAGTAGCTTGATCCTTGCAGTTGATCAAACAAGTCATCAATCCTCGGTAGCGGATACCGATTCTTGATTGTGAGCTTGTTCCGTTCCCTGTAATCGATACACGTCCGCAATGATCGATCCTTCTTCTTCACGAACAATACTGGAGCTCCACAGGGTGAGAGGCTTGGCCTTATGAATCCTTTATCCAACAACTCCTGAAGTTGTGTAGATAATTCTTGCATTTCGGATGGTGCAAGTCGATAGGGTGCCTTGGCTACAGGAGCAGCTCCTGGGACCAAGTCTATACAGAATTCGACTTGTCGTTGCGGAGGTAATCCTGGCAGATCTTCGGGAAAAACATCAGGAAATTCATTCACCACAGGAATGTCTTCGAGTTTTGGCTCCACAGCCTTCTTGTCTATAACGTGTGCTAGGAAGGCGACACATCCCTTCCTCAAGCACTTCTGTGCCTTCATACAGCTGATGATTCGAAGAGGCGCGTCTCGTTTTTCTCCATGCACGATGAGAGTTTCATCATTCGCTAGAGGGATGCGAATGATTTTCTCATGACAGATAACTTCAGCTCTGTTTTTGGACAACCAGTCCATTCCGACCACTACATCGAAGCTACCCAATTAAATAGGTAAGAGGTCGATGCTAAAATTTCGTTTGCCAAGTTCCAGTGTGCAGCCTCTAACAATTTCGCCCGATTCAACAAGTTTACCATTGGCTAGTTCTATGGAATAAGGAATTTCTAATCTACTAGATTCTATTCCAAGTATGCGTTTAAATTCCACAGACATGAAACTATAATCGGTGCCAGTGTCGAATAATATGGATGCAATGTGATTGTTAATGAGGAACGTACCGTTGACCACAATAGGGTCCTTGCGTGCGTCCCTTGCTCTAATTACAAATGCTCGGGTCTGAGCATTGTTTCCCCTTGGGCAATTTTTCTTGAAATGATCCATGCCTCCACAACCAAAGCATCCTTGGCTTTGCCCAGCTCCACGGCTATTCCGGTTACCATTGCCATTCTCATTCCCATTCCTTCCGTTTCCCCAACAGTTTTCTGCTTGGTGACCCAATCTACCACATTTGTCGCACCTTGGAATGCGACAAGCTCCTTTATGATGAAACTTACATTTTTGGCATTCAGGCATGGAGCCTTGGTATGCCTTGGTTGAAAGGGTCTTCGCCTCCTGAGACGGGTTAGCGTCACGCTTTTTGTTGAAACCTTCGTTGTTGCGAGTCGCTCGATTCAGATTCGAACGCTTTCTCTTTTTGTCACCGGACAACTCATCATGTGTCTCGGTCTTCTTTGTTGGGTTCAACGATAACTTCTTCTTACGAACACAATCTTTGGTCAGGCTGACAGCCAGAGTTACAGCCTCAGTGATTGTTTGTGGTTTGGCTGACGTCACCATGCCACGAAACTCTGAGGCCAGTCCCCAAATGTAGCGTTCGACACGCTTGAATTCGGGAGTCACCATGTAGGGAAGCACTCTGGACAGATCGTGGAATCTTCGAGTATAACTATCAATATGAGCACCTTCCATAGCCAAGTGCCAGAACTCCGTTTCCAGTCTTTGGAGTTCAGCACGAGAGCAATACTTCTCTCTCATCCTTTCCTTTAGTTCCTCCCAGGTTAGACCATACGCGGCATTATTGAGCAAGGTTTGGGCTTGCAAATTCCACCAAGTCAGAGCTTCATCGACAAACAACCCGGTAGCAAAGGTGACTTGTTGATCCGCGGTACACTTGCTCATGCGAAAAGTAGCTTCAGTCTTCTCCGTCCAGCGCACAAATGCTACTGCACCTCCTGTGCCATCATAGTTCATCGGCTTGCAGTCGAGGAACTGCTTAAATGTGCAGCTTCGAACTGCGCTGTTTCCAGATGAATCTCCATTCCCATTATGTCTAGCGTTGCTTGGTCTTTCACTGTCTTGAGTACGGTTTGCCTCGTACTGGGCGATAGCAGCGGAGACCCTTTCTTCCAGTAGAGCCTCCAGCTCTTCGGCAATTCTTGGCAGTGGGGGAGGAGGAGGTAGATCATCATTGCGAGCATTCACAGCTTTCCTGGGTGCCATGTTCTGACAGAACATAACACAGCAGGGTTAGGCATTTGTTTGATATCGTCACACTAGACAGTAGTATCATATATATTCGCAGGTATATATACCACATAAGTGACATCAAACAATCATTACTCTAGCAGAGTACTTAGTAGGCTTGCACTGAGGGAATCTATACGTGACAAGACTTGCTGTGATTTTTGTGCACTGAATTCCATAATTATGTATGCATCCATAATTACGTAACTCCTTGCACAGTCCGCACAGTTCGTTTCATCCTCGTATTTCTTCCTTCGGATGGGCCATTGCTTTCAGGTAAAGTCACATATACTTGTGACATTCCACTTCTAGTACATGCTAATTATCACACATAATTGCAAGTAATTTCTAGTCAACGACAAGTGCTACTCAAGTGCACTCTAAGTCTCGTAGTGTCTTTTCTAGACTCATGTATACAGTTTCAGGCAGTGGATGTCGCGGGACGTTTTATGCAATGAAAACTCTTTGAAAATTGTTTTCGTGAAAGGATCCTAGAGATTGTAGACTAGACTCGAGAAGGAATCCTGGTTCACTACAATCGCAGCTCTGATACCAATCTGTCACACCCCTTTCTGCGGCGGAAGCACGAGGTGTGATCATGAAAGGTTCTCATTGCATACGAAGAGTAAACATACTACATGCTCAAAAATATCTTCAAATATTACATTACTGAAAACATATGTTAAGTGTTTACAACACGAGATATCATATTGTCTTAAAAGTCACAACTTTATTTAAAGATAGACAAAGCGACATCCACGAGCATGAGTAAGACCACGCGCACATCCATCCTAGTTACCTGAAATACATGTGAGTTTTGGAAAAACGTCAACATAAAGTTGGTGTGAATTCATGCAGTTTTGTATTTCATGTTTGTATACTTTGTATGAAAACATAGTTTGTGAGTAAATCAAGTTTTCATATGTAAATCCAGTTTTATGTGTACACCACGTACATATGTATAATTCAATTTCTTCTTGAGTACCTCACGTACTTCAGGTATAATTCAATCTCTTCTTGAGTACCCCACGTACTCAAGTGTTCATCAATTTTAGTATGGTATGAATTTCATGTAATTAAAATATTCCTGTAAATATCAGGATTGTTAATGGGTTGCAAGGCCATTAACATGTGACACGTCATAGGAAGCCACCAAACCTAAGGCATTTAATTGGTATATTCTGAGACACAAAAGCACTCCTCGATTCTCGCCCCGACCAGGAGTGTGGCTGCCAGGCACCCGTTAGATCTAACCTTTTGTTCTGCGGTCTAGGTATATTGTTGATTAATGGTGCTTCTGTACCCTATTCGTGACACTATTTCTCATAACGCCTCCTACTTGGTTCTCGTTCTCACCAAGCACGTTTCTTGTTATCATTTCTCATAGCGCCTTATACTTGGTTCTCGTCTCACCAAATGCGCTTCTCATATTCATATATTTCGTCACACTTGGTTCTCGTTCTCACCAAGTGTACTTCTTGTATTTATATCATACCATTTATAAATATTGTACTTTTGTACATGTATTTCACCCCCGAAGTTATAAAAACTGAAAACAGTTAAAGAGAAAAGGGGGAGCATGAACTCACAACTTTGCGTTCCTAGCGTCGTAAAACTCCACCGGATTTGCTTAATTAACGTCGTAACCTATACGTGTTTTCTTAACGTTAGTCACTAGACTTGCGTCGCACAAGTACAGTCACTCTCCTTTGTACATATTCTTGTGTTAAAAATATTCTATATTTTTAACTACGTATCTTACTTATATTATTTTCTTCAAAAATAAATATAAGTCTTTTGTGTTTTGCACTTTGCACCCGAATTATGTTTCTTGTATGTTGTATGTGTATTTTTATATTTCTACTCCTCATGAGTATTTAGTGTATTTTTAAGTCTTAATACACTAGCACGTATAACACATACTATATACACTTAACACACAAGTTGGTGATCAAATAATATATATTTTTCTCTCAAAAATATATACTTATTATCCATTTTTATTCTTGAAGAAATCCTCATTTCTTATCATCAAAAATCAGGGAAACCTTAGTAATACTCTTAAACACATTTTTAGGGAATAAGTTTCTCAAAAACTTATATCTTTTTTTTTCTAAGTGTCAAAATTTATAAAAATTTTGACAGAGTTTCCCCTAAAAATGGAGGTTTCCCACGTTTTCAAAACGTGTGTTCATTTTCTTTTAAATCATCATCAATCGTCAATAATCATCACTAATTTCATGAACTTGAATATTTACAAAAATGTGTAGTAACTTACTAGCACATTTAGTAAGTCTTGTTATCTTTAAAAATAAGTTTAATTTCTTAAAAACTTTATTTTTAAAGAATATGAAGTTTTACAACTTCTAGTCGGTTTTTACGAAAACTATTTCTTCGTTAAAACTTTTGTCACACAAGTATCCACACTCTTGTTTGTTCACAAAAACCACTTTTGTTTGTGTAAGATCCGGTTTAGAACATGTGATTTCTTTTGATGCTTGGTCTTTTGAAAATACCACTTGTAGATACATAGATCTACTAGTTTTAAACACTTTTGTACAAGTTAAAACATTTTTACACAAGTTCATGGTTTATGTGTGGTAGGGTTTCACCTTTTAACCCTTGTTACTTCTAAAATAGCTTTATGTTAAGATCCATGATCTTACCAAACCGGGTTAAACGGTGATCCGAGCTACCACAACATAGATCGGGTCTAAATAATCACAAATTTCAAATACTACAACTTTTACACAACACATGAGCTATTAACCACCATTTTTCATACTTTTAGTAGACTTTAATGCTTCAACTTGTAAGATTCCGAGTTTTAACCGACAAAAATTCTTTTAACCACTTTAGATAAGCTCAAATATGAGATTTAAGTGTTATACCTCTAGCTCAAGGCTAGGGAAGAATCTTGATGAAAAACGCGTGGATAAAAGCTAACGAGAGAGGTCCTTCGTGTTCCGTTTGCTCCAAACTTCCTAATACGTGACCTCTAACACTTGTATGATGATGGAATGGCAAGATCAACAACCGAAAGTATGATGGATGGGCTTAGGGGGTTCGGCCGAAAGCTTTGTGAGGGAGAGAGAGTAGTGTTGATGTGAGTTTGTGTGATGAATGATCTTATGTTCCAAAGCTTGGTCTTATAGGTAATTTTCAAGTGTATTACCCATTGGTTTAAGTGTCCTCTAGATCTTAAGCAAGAGAATTATAAAAATCAATTAAGTACAATGTGTGTCTCCCCATAGTTTGGGGCCGGTTAGGATGGGGGGGGGGGGGGGGTCCTAGCCGATTCCAACTAGATTAGTTGGTGTTTAGTTAGGTTAATTAGGTTAGTTAAGTGTTTAACCCCGTTACTTGTATGTTACGCGTTATGGCGGGTGTTAGGATAATCAGGGATCCTAACTGGCTCAGAAAAATATAAATAGTGCAAATAATAATATTTTCATGCTCCGGGTATAGTCCGGTTGTTCGGTTGCATACCGATTCGTTAAAGTGCTAAATTTCACTTTTTAGTGTCGTTTAAGTACCTTTCTTGTACTCTTTCAATTCCCAACACTTAGGGAAATATTCTGGATGATAAAACGACATTTCTGCATAATATTTATATGTCTAAATGCTGATATATTGCTGAATTGTGTAAATTCTGCACTTAAAGTGCGTTTCGGGTGCTTTTTAGTGCTTATTTTTGCTTCCGAATTGCATATATATTAACCCTTGTATGTACTCTTGGGTTTTAAGGCATTCTTGTCGTCGGACCTACACCTAGGCCTCAATTCTAACGTCTGACTGCTTTCTGCAATTCAGTCGACACAGTGTGTCTTACCGGTGAGTTTACTATTATTCTGACGCAACGCTCTCGTTTATGCATAAAGCAATATTTTGTAGTATACAACGTGCATGAATTCACTTGTTTAATCATGTGTTCAGACATTGCTGACACTTAAACTCATAATTGCAGTCATTAAGCAATAATTAATGTGTACGGAAATTACCGGTTTGGGCCAGTTGTCACACAAAAAGTCACATGTCTTTGTAAGTGACTGTGTTAGAATCGTATGGGAGTTTAGTAGTAGGAAGGATCGGAAATCCAATGTTGACAAAAGAGGATTACGATCAGATTGATGCTGAAGAAATGGAATTAATGGACATAAAGTGGTGTATGGCAAGTGTGTTGAGAAGAGCTGATGTGCGATAAAGTGTTACTTATTTTAGGTGTATATTTTAAGCCCTTTTTAACACTTATTTTAGCCAAGTTTTAAATTTATAAAACACGATATTTCACTAACACTAAACACACATATGGGCAAGTGCACCCATCGTTGAGTGTAGTATAGCGTTGGTAAGATACCGAGGTCGTCCAAGGACACAAGAGCTTTTAGTACCGGTTTATCCTCAACGTCTAATCAAAATAAAAGTTTAGAAAAATGTTTTAAACTAAGAAAAATAAAACTAACTAAAATGCTGAAAATAAAATAAAAATAAAAACAGATAGACAAGATGAATCACTTGGTTCCGACTCGTATCTAGTATAACCTTTGATTATTTCCGCACTTTTGCACATAATTAAGAGATTATCTTAGTTATTGTAGTAGGCCCCTCTTTTGAAGGTGACGTTACCCTCACCCCAGTAGTTTGAGTCAGCAAGGATACAATCCTAAAAGGGTGGATTATTGGAAGATAATGAATTAAGTTATTAATGCAGTATTGTGGTAGGCCCCGCTTTTGGCGGTGACGTTACCCTCGGCTAAGTAGTCTGAGTCAGCAGGGATACAGTCCTAAATAGCCGGGTTATAGTATTAATAGTAGTTAACTTATGAGGGGGTCAAAGAGTTTGGACCCCCGCCATCCAATACCGTGAAGTATTGAAGGAGGTCCTACTAAATTTGACCCAGGTCCATTGCAGGACCTCTAAACGCTGAACAATGGCAAGACCTTTACCAAACCGTTCCCTTAACCCCCGACCAGGTAGCCAACATACCTCCATATAGACCGTGGAGATATGAATGGTGAAAATCTTTTATTTTATATAGACAGTAAAATAATGCCAAGACACCACGGACAAACGATAAGGAAAGATCACCTTCAACATAAGTAACTAGTTATTAAAGTCATTAATACAAAACCAAATAAAAAGTGCAAAAGATTAGAAATAAAAAGTATTATACTAGACACCTTGTCTTCACTAAGTGATGTAAGAGACTTAGGCAAACATGGCCTTGATTGTCAAGAACTCTTACGATCAATCTTGGATCCCGAGACGACTCACACACTCTACGATGGACAATGGATGATGGTGGTGGATGATGGTGTTGTGATGGTGGTGGGTGGTGGATGAAGTGTGAGAGAGGTGGTGTGCCAAGGGATGAGTTGAAATGAATCCAAGCACTCCTATTTATAGGCTGAACAGAGAGCTGGGCACGGCCCCGTGTCCGCTGGGCACGGCCCCGTGCCTGTCTGACACTCTCTCTCTTCATTAATTGTAATTCGCAATTACAATTAATGCGCCTGCAGTACTTTCGACACGCCCCCGTGTCCGCTGGGCACGCCCCATGGTGGGCAATAGAAGCTTCTATAGATTTGTCTTTTCTGCTGCTTCTTGGGCACGGCCCCGTGCTGGCTGAGCACGGGGCGTGTTCAGACTTCTGTCTTCTCCATTTTGCTTTGGAAGGTGCCGTTGAGGGGTCGGGCAGTCCACTAATATTCCTTTTCTTGTATTTATGTTGGATTTAGCTTTCTTTTTGCTTCTTTTGCGTTTTTGAGCTCATTTAATCCTGAAAATACAAAAGGAAGACAAAAACACTTTTTTTCCAATATTAGTACTTAAAAAGGGTTAGTTTTATGCCTTGTTTGATGAAATTTATATGTTGCATTTTGCACACATCAAATACCCCTACACTTGAACTTTTGCTTGTCCTCAAGCAAAACTCTTTAATATGTGGCTTACACTCCCAAATGGAATAGGTAGAAGAGAAGGTTTTGGGCTTGTCGTAGAGTGTCGGGATGTCCAAGATCTTTTTGGGTTTTATTTTTATTTATTTACAATCCTATTCGTAATGATTTATTTAGAACGTTTCATAGGAGAAATTACTTATTTGGGCATAACATGCCTTTTTAAAATTCCATTTATATACAAGTTCACATACCTCACGGGAGAAATCACTCACACTCGGCCGAAGGTGTATTTTTAGTGAATCACTCGAGAGCGGCATGGAACTTATTCCTACCATAGGCTTGCCAAGCAATCAATCCTCCTCCTTTTTAACTTTTATACCTTTGTAAATATCAAGAGGACTTTGTGGGTTAAGGGT
This sequence comes from Helianthus tuberosus, assembly GCA_030545235.1. NCBI lineage: Eukaryota > Viridiplantae > Streptophyta > Magnoliopsida > Asterales > Asteraceae > Helianthus > Helianthus tuberosus. Next base: position 100,420,773 of record CM060412.1, on the reverse strand, counting down.
TAGGCTTGGGTTAAAGGTAGGTGGTTGGATAGTGGTTAGTGGTTAGTAGAAAAATGGCGAAAAGCGTAACAAGTGTCGGTTTTCGTAAGATTTTCTTATTTTTATTTTGATGAAGCTTTATTCAAACAAAGTTATTTTTGATAAACTTGTTTGTTTATTTTCTTTTTGCTTCATCATTGTAACACCTGTGCCTCCACGGCCATCAAACAAATACCGAACCAATGAAATATTATATTTCATACTTTGGATTTGTAAAAATATGTGTATCATTTGCACATATCAATTTTTGTTCAATTCCAAACTCTAAATCGCTTTCTGGAAGGTTATACGCGCCCCGATGCGTAAATATAACCAGTTTAATGCAACGAACACTCCGGAATAGTGAAATAGGCTTAACATACCTTAAATAACCTTTACATAACTTAGAAATAAGTTTTGAAGGCTTTGGTATGGCAAAATCAAGTTAAATCGCTTACAGGGACTAAAGTTGACAAACTGCGAAAGTATGCCAATTTGAACTGTAACAAACATTCCGGAACATGGCCATAAGTTAAACATACCATAAATATCCTTTAAATAGCTTAGAAATAGGCTTTGAGGGGTTCGGTGTGCTAAAATAAACTTTTGGGTCATTCAGGGACTAAAAGTGTCAAAAAGTGCACAAGTTTACATTTTCGCGCATAACTCACGTTCTGAATACATCCGGACATCCAAAAATTTATGTAAGCACTAAAATATTTTAGTTTAGTGTTTGGAATGAGAAAAATCCATTCGTCACGCAATTTGGATCGTTTTTCACGCTTATGCGCATTTCGTCGTAATTAACCGAACAACGCGATTGTACGGCTAAACGAACCGAGATCCGGCATATTTTTGAGCATGTTTCATGTTCCCTATACTTTAACATCCTTGTGAAGCTTAAAAATGGGCTTGACGGGTGTTAGAAGTGCCAAAACACGACGATACGCGCTCAGGAACCAAAACTGCAAAACTGCAAAAAAAAAATATAAAAAAAAAATAAAAAAATATAAAAATGCAGCAAAAAGCCATTTTAAACATAAGTTAGCAGCCCCTAACACTTCCCAAAGGTCAAGTGCCACATGTTAATCTCCTATGGTGGCCAAAATTAGTTACCACAACATTTTGACAAGTGTACGGCCTAGATCGTGCCCCCTTTTCCAAGAAACGATCCTAACGGTTGTGGGTTTACTATAAATACCCAACCCATTTTCACTCATTCCTCACTAGAATCTGATCTAAAAGACTCTAAGTTGAAACCATTGTTTCATACCTGAGTTATTTGGATCTAGATTAGCATTCGGGGACCTTTCGTAAGTATTCTTTCGTTCTTTTATCGCTTTCGAGTCCGAAAGTCAAACTTTGTTTGACTTTCTGCATTGACCAGTTTATGGTCGATGCGAAGTTCGTTTGAACTTCATAACGTGAGCGTGATCACGATGGTTATAGTCCCTAGTGACTATACCTACTGATTACCATGTTATCAAGGCTCAGTGACGAGCCGTAGTTTCGGTCAGAATACGCATTCTTGCGTATTTTGTAACCAAACTACTCTTAGGTATCACAACCGTTTGTTGTGATACCAAACCTGTTTTCTAAAACTTAGTTAAGCATGTTTTAACATGCTTAGCTCGTCACTTTTAGTTTAGTGCTTATATAGGGTCGTCAGGTAAGCGATCTAAACAATCGCTTATACTTTCGAACATGACCCGTTTGGTCGATCATTAGGATCCGACCAAGCACTTTAGGTGACCATAGTATATAGGGAATAACCTTAGAAGGTTATACCTTATGGTCGCTTCGTTTAAGTAGTTGTATGATAGGTAGTTTATATGCCTTAGGTAAATTACCAAAATACCCTTTGATGCCAAAATCCGTTTTAATCATATGTAACATAACTTTTGACATCTAAACTGATTTGACAACCATATTAGACATGTTAAGGCATATATTACTTGTCATAGGACTAGTTAGGCGGTCCGAACGCGTTTCACGCGAACGACGCGTTAAAGTAGCATAAGCTACCTAAACGGGTCGTAATGGGTCACAAGCACTTAGCTTAGGTTTCATTTAGTATGTAGGCTTTGTTAAACCATACTACATGAGTTCCCATACTCATTTGGTTTACGAACCCTCATTCTATCCGATCTTCCGATTTAGGTCCGGTTTATTAATGTAGTTACCTATATTAGGTGCCGTTTGATATTCCGAGATCTCTAGCATTGCTTGGTGGTTATCTTAGGACTTCTGAGCAATCTCAAGTGAGTACATAGACCCCTCTTTTACTGTTTTCCAAACGTTTTGGGGTGAAACACATGTGCCTACCTGTTACTTTCATGCTTTTCCATGTTTTCATATCATATGCTTGCTATATTCATTAGTACACTATTAGTACATCGTTTTACATTACATTTTATGCTATGTATTTCCATTTAGTTCATACTTAGTACATCGTTTCACATCACATCACATGCTATGTATGTTCCTTTATTTGCATACTTAGTACATTTGTTTTCACCACATGCTTACATTTTGTTATGACATTTGGTTTGTTTAAATGAGACAATGTACATTCATTAACACCGATCATGCCGCTCGGTAGTAGGTAGTGGTACCATAGGACTTGACAAATCCCATTCCTGAAATATCGGGTTTGTTTGGACGTAAGGAATGACCGAATCCGAATACATATTCTTTTGATAACTCATTATTACATAGTTATCCGACTGTCGCAAGGCTTGGATGTATGAATTTTCACAATACCGCATAAATGTTTATATCAGTATAGCATGCATTTTCACAGAACATAACTTTGATTTAAACCAAGTTTTACTTCAATACTATGTTCTTGTGCATATGGTTTAGTTGATGCATTTCACTAGCCATACATATCATTTTTGGTTACACATTACATGGTTTACATTTGACACATAAACACTTTTGACATTGGTTATACATTACATGATTTACATATGGACATAAACATTTTAACATATTATTTCAATACATTTGGAAGTTGGTTTAAACATAGACATCTTACATTGTTGGTTTGGTTTGAGTAAGTGATTTAATTAACGAGGCGTGTGTAATACGATACAAGCATGGTGGATACGCCGCTGGTACTTCCTATATATAAATGATTGTATGGTATTACATATCGTTGCGTTATTTGAAATCATTTCAATTTAGACATATAACATTTTATACAAATAACATACTTTTCACAATACATTGTTTTATAAACAACTTAACTTATACAAACTCATTTTACATGGTTATTCATTTAACCATGCATTATTCTCTTATTTATACGTATCATCTGAACTTATTGTTTTTCAAATGATTTACAAAGACAAAGCAAATTACAAGGTTCATGACTAAACATTTTCTTAAACAGAAGTCATGAATCTTATTTTCACAAAACCTATGTACTCGCCGGCATTTTTATGCTGACGTACCTATTTTCACATGTGTTTCAGGAAATGAAGCATAGGATTGATCAAGATACACTTAGGTGGACATGGGCCTTAGTGACAATAAAAGATGCAAGACTAGTTATTTATGTTATGTTTCTTTGATGTCAAGACATTGTAACTCGTGTACTTAATAAAACAATATTTAAATTTCCATGTGTTATGAAACAATGATTCTGTTACAACACTCCCCGATGTTTCCGCCACGTTTTGTTGTTTTACGTGGTCGGGGTGTGACAGAAAAGTTGGTATCAGAGCTCATGGTTATAGGGAATTAGGTTATTAGTAATACTTTGACCTAGTCTATAACCTTTCTAGGACCCTAACGCGAGTTTACTTGCGTTTAGTCATAAAACAATACTGTCACTAGGGCTGTAAACGAACCGAACGTTCAGCGAAAAGTTCGTGAACCGTTCGGCGGGAAGTTCGTTTATGTTCGTTCGTTTAATAAACGAACGAACATGAACAAGAAATTCCGTTCGATTAATTAAATGAACGAACATGAACAAAGGTCTCGTTCGTTCAATTGTGTTCGTGAACGTTCGGTAAGGTGTTCGTGAACATTCGTTCATTTGCGTTCGTTTATGTTCATATGTTCGTGTTTTAATTAAAGATTTTTATACTTTCATATATTTTATCTATACCTTTTATACTATTAAACTTTTATTTATATCATTACCCTAACAATTAAACTAGGAAACCCACTTTCACCTTGTTTATGCACAATTTTCCTTTCTTTTCTCATTATTTACATCGACGAATATGATCTACCTCCGTTTCACAATAAGGGATTCAAGTTCTAGTGCTACTCTCTGGGCCATCCACCTTTATCCGTCATCGCGTTCGCCAAATTTATTTGTGTTCGCTTGTGTTCGTGAACCGTTCGTGAACTCGCTCATTTCCTTAATGAACGAACACGAACATAAAATCTCGTTCGGTAAATGTTCGTGAACCGTTCGTGAACACATTTATTTCCTTAACGAATGAACACGAACAAGGCCTCGTTCGTGTTCGTTCGGTTCATTTACAGCCCTAACTGTCACCTATCCTTAGGCGACAACCACAACAAGAACATAAAATTCAAAACCGCTTTGAAAACTAATCATCTGTTCTAGGATGATTGATTACTAGGTTTTGAACCCTCTATTGTAAGGTTTTGAACTCTCTATTATATGGTTTTGAACCCCTTTGAATTTTCAAAACCTCGTCAAGGTTTTGGGTTTTAAATAATGTGAACACGTGCAAACTGGAAGGGTGAATGCCTGTATTCTGGGTTTTCTGTCTAGGCAAGCACTTCATATACATCTCATCAGACGCGAGACCAGTTGTGCTTACCTGGGAATTCTTGGGATGAGTGTTCACTTATAGGCGAGCATGTCTTCGCGATACATTATTTTTGACCCATTTACTTTGATTTGTCACCATCTCATTTGTTTGCCTTAGGTAACAAACAAATGATCACAATTTTCATTCGATACCATTCTGTATTGATTATCCAATAAACCTTTCACTTGTTTCTTCCTTTGTCTTTCATTTTCTTCTAGAATGTCTATTCCTCTCAGCACTGGTCAAATGTCCGAGCGAACAGCCAAATTTGCCCAGCAAATAGGCGAAGTGATTCAGAAGACTGTGGATTTAGGCATTGCCATGGCTCGTCTCAACAATGAAGCCTCTCGTCTCGACAATGAAGTCACTCAAGAGCCACTGAAGGAAGCAGAAGTCAAGCCTGCACCAAGATCAAGGAAGCGTAAGGCTTCAAGGAAGCCCGCAGCAGTTATACCAAATCAAGCAGGACCTAGCCAGAAGGCAACACCACCTGCTAAGAAGCAATACAAGGGAACGGCACCATTATGCAACAAATGTAAGGGGCATCACCTAGCTCACTTACAGTGCCGTCGGTGTGTATCATGTGGACGAGTTGGTCACCTGGCAAGTACTTGTCGATGTAACCCAAACCAAGGTGGTCTAAATCAACCCCAAGTCAACCCTACTCAAGCTCGTTTTCCGCGTGGTACTTGCTACAACTGTGGCGAGACGAGCCATTACAGGAACAACTGCCCGAAGATTGTCAGTGCAAATCCAACCCGTGGATGAGCAATTGGCTGAACAAAGGATGTTGCTGTCTTATGCCTTTGTTTCTTTTATTTTCTTGTAATGTGAAACAATCTGTTTTGTTCATAAATAAATTATTGTTCACAAATTCTGATATACAAGTGTAGTTACATGTGTGTATGACTTTTCCTATGATACCTACATTAAGGAACTATGTTCCTTACAAACTACTTTTGTAATTTCTCTCTTTCAAATGATCACTCATGATTCCCTCGAAAATTTTAAGTACTCGTTTCACTCTAAGAAACAAAGTACAGAAAATAAAGTGACATTATGAGTAATCATGCTTCTGCACATCTGTGCCTTTGAATCCTTGGTTAAATAACTAAGGGTATTTCCAAATCTCATACCCATTACGTTTTGATTTTTCAACATATACAGTACAAGTATTTCAAAAACAATCTTCATGATCTCAAAACATTTCATATAGTTTGAAAACAATTTTTCTAAATGCATTGTCTATGTTATTTCAAAAACATTGGCCATGTTATCAAAACCAACCTTCCTAATTTCAAAATGTTTCATATAGTCTGAAAACAATATTAACACAGTACATTTTCTTATCAAGTGCACGATTTCGAAAAGCATCATTCATGTCTTTCAAAAACCTTATACATAATTTCAAAATTCATCTCGCATGATTCTAAAACATTTTTATAAATATACTTACCTAGTACACCTACTTTATAATTTCAAATGTATTATATATAAGGTTTCAGAAACATTGAACACATTTTTTTTAGAACCCCATACATAGTTTTCAAAAATATTTTCTTCATACATTGACTTAACCTTCAAATTCTGCTTCATATGTCGCCTTGACATATCAAGCATCTCAACTTCATAAGCATTCTTACTTCATGTTTTGACATAAGCACGTCCAGTGCAAGGTTTCAAAACATCTTCAACTTCTAAAATCCATATGGGATCTTTTTATCTTCACAATTAGATCCTTGTGGATAATCGTCATACTAATCAGAGTCCTTAATTGGATTCCCTATGTACCTAAATTCGAACATTTCGGTTCCTTATAATCGAAATTGAATTTTTCTTTAAAAAAAAAAAATCTTTCTATCTTTATAGTTAGATTCTTGATAATGTTTAAAGTACCAAATGAAATCCACGAGATGGATTCCTAGTGTGCTTTAAATACTTGCGCTCTGTAGCAAAACAAATTAACAAATTAAAGATCTAGATAAACAATCTTTGTGGTTATATGACTATGTGTTCATGCATCTTGTGTTTTCTTTTATGCATTTTGTGTTTTCGTATACTCTGGATATTCGTTATCCAAATCCTCGTAGAATCTTTCATATCTTCATATGAGGGATTCGTAGTAGGATATTCAAAAAAAGGTACTACCTCAAATCCATAATGGGCTTCTATGTAAGAATTAAGACCCTTGGATTATATAGTACCACTCCTTGATTCATAAGAAACCCTTTTAGTGGTCTAGTAAAAAAGATTGATTCAAAAATCTGGTTAAGAATGACATGTGATGATATAAGCTGAAAAGACTCCTTGGTTGTCTATTAAAATCATTTATTGATTTAATAAAAGGGACCCTATGGTGGTCTAGTCACACTCATCACAGGTTTGTTCATTTGGTTTTCCCTACACATTATAAAATAGACTGTGTGAACTATGCAAGGAATTGTCTAATTATGGACGCGTACATAATTATGAGATTCAGTGCACGGTAACCACAGTAAGATTTATTATGTGTAAGAACCGATAGTGACAACAATAACAAAACGAGAACGATGCAATGGAGGTACGGTGGACGCACCAATGACGCTTTATATACTTGTATATAAGTATCCCTCTTACATTGCGATCATGATGTTATTAAAGTTACTAGAAGTTCAGAGCCCTAACCAATGTTGTTCGATCTTTTCAACTTCATGTTTTAAACTCTCACAAGTTTCCTCTAAATAAATTTCGGGACGAAATTTCCTAAAGTAGGGGAGACTGTAACACCTGTGCCTCCACGGCCATCAAACAAATACCGAACCAATGAAATATTATATTTCATACTTTGGATTTGTAAAAATATGTGTATCATTTGCACATATCAATTTTTGTTCAATTCCAAACTCTAAATCGCTTTCTGGAAGGTTATACGCGCCCCGATGCGTAAATATAACCAGTTTAATGCAACGAACACCCCGGAATAGTGAAATAGGCTTAACATACCTTAAATAACCTTTACATAACTTAGAAATAAGTTTCGAAGGCTTTGGTATGGCAAAATCAAGTTAAATCGCTTACAGGGACTAAAGTTGACAAACTGCGAAAGTATGCCAATTTGAACTGTAACAAACATTCCGGAACATGGCCATAAGTTAAACATACCATAAATATCCTTTAAATAGCTTAGAAATAGGCTTTGAGGGGTTCGGTGTGCTAAAATAAACTTTTGGGTCATTCAGGGACTAAAAGTGTCAAAAAGTGCACAAGTTTACATTTTCGCGCATAACTCACGTTCTGAATACATCCGGACATCCAAAAATTTATGTAAGCACTAAAATATTTTAGTTTAGTGTTTGGAATGAGAAAAATCCATTCGTCACGCAATTTGGATCGTTTTTCACGCTTATGCGCATTCCGTCGCAATTAACCGAACAACGCGATTGTACGGCTAAACGAACCGACATCCGGCATATTTTTGAGCATGTTTCATGTTCCCTATACTTTAACATCCTTGTGAAGCTTAAAAATGGGCTTGACGGGTGTTAGAAGTGCCAAAACACGACGATACGCGCTCAGGAACCAAAACTGCAAAACTGCAAAAAAAAATATAAAAAAAAATAAATAAAAAAATGCAGCAAAAAGCCATTTTAAACATAAGTTAGCAGCCCCTAACACTTCCCAAAGGTCAAGTGCCACATGTTAATCTCCTATGGTGGCCAAAATTAGTTACCACAACATTTTGACAAGTGTACGGCCTAGATCGTGCCCCCTTTTCCAAGAAACGATCCTAACGGTTGTGGGTTTACTATAAATACCCAACCCATTTTCACTCATTCCTCACTAGAATATGATCTAAAAGACTCTAAGTTGAAACCATTGTTTCATACCTGAGTTATTTGGATCTAGATTAGCATTCGGGGACCTTTCGTAAGTATTCTTTCGTTCTTTTATCGCTTTCGAGTCCGAAAGTCAAACTTTGTTTGACTTTCTGCATTGACCAGTTTATGGTCGATGCGAAGTTCGTTTGAACTTCATAACGTGAGCGTGATCACGATGGTTATAGTCCCTAGTGACTATACCTACTGATTACCACGTTATCAAGGCTCAGTGACGAGCCGTAGTTTCGGTCAGAATACGCATTCTTGCGTATTTTGTAACCAAACTACTCTTAGGTATCACAACCATTTGTTGTGATACCAAACCTGTTTTCTAAAACTTAGTTAAGCATGTTTTAACATGCTTAGCTCGTCACTTTTAGTTTAGTGCTTATATAGGGTCGTTAGGTAAGCGATCTAAACAATCGCTTATACTTTCGAACCCGACCCGTTTGGTCGATCATTAGGATCCGACCAAGCACATTAGGTAACCATAGTATATAGGGAATAACCTTACGAGGTTATACCTTATGGTCGCTTCGTTTAAGTAGTTGTATGATAGGTAGTTTATATGCCTTAGGTAAATTACCAAAATACCCTTTGATGCCAAAATCCGTTTTAATCATATGTAACATAACTTTTGACATCTAAACTGATTTGACAACCATATTAGACATGTTAAGGCATATATTACTTGTCATAGGACTAGTTAGGCGGTCCGAACGCGTTTCACGCGAACGACGCGTTAAAGTAGCATAAGCTATCTAAACGGGTCGTAATGGGTCACAAGCACTTAGGTTAGGTTTCATTTAGTATGTAGGCTTTGTTAAACCATACTACATGAGTTCCCATACTCATTTGGTTTACGAACCCTCATTCTATCCGATCTTCCGATTTAGGTCCGGTTTATTAATGTAGTTACCTATATTAGGTGCCGTTTGATATTCCGAGATCTCTAGCATTGCTTGGTGGTTATCTTAGGACTTCTGAGCAATCTCAAGTGAGTACATAGACCCCTCTTTTACTGTTTTCCAAACGTTTTGGGGTGAAACACATGTGCCTACCTGTTACTTTCATGCTTTTCCATGTTTTCATATCATATGCTTGCTATATTCATTAGTACACTATTAGTACATCGTTTTACATTACATTTTATGCTATGTATGTCCATTTAGTTCATACTTAGTACATCGTTTCACATCACATCACATGCTATGTATGTTCCTTTATTTGCATACTTAGTACATTTGTTTTCACCACATGCTTACATTTTGTTATGACATTTGGTTTGTTTAAATGAGACAATGTACATTCATTAACACCGATCATGCCGCTCGATAGTAGGTAGTGGTACCATAGGACTTGACAAATCCCATTCCTGAAATCTCGGGTTTGTTTGGACGTAAGGAATGACCGAATCCGAATACATATTCTTTTGATAACTCATTATTACATAGTTATCCGACTGTCGCAAGGTTTGGATGTATGAATTTTCACAATACCGCATAAATGTTTATATCAGTATAGCATGCATTTTCACAGAACATAACTTTGATTTAAATCAAGTTTTACTTCAATACTATGTTCTTGTGCATATGGTTTAGTTGATGCATTTCACTAGCCATACATATCATTTTTGGTTACACATTACATGGTTTACATTTGACACATAAACACTTTTGACATTGGTTATACATTACATGATTTACATATGGACATAAACATTTTAACATATTATTTCAATACATTTGGAAGTTGGTTTAAACATAGACATCTTACATTGTTGGTTTGGTTTGAGTAAGTGATTTAATTAACGAGGCGTGTGTAATACGATACAAGCATGGTGGATACGCCGCTGGTACTTCCTATATGTAAATGATTGTATGGTATTACATATCGTTGTGTTATTTGAAATCATTTCAATTTAGACATATAACATTTTATACAAATAACATACTTTTCACAATACATTGTTTTATAAACAACTTAACTTATACAAACTCATTTTACATGGTTATTCATTTAACCATGCATTATTCTCTTATTTATACGTATCATCTGAACTTATTGTTTTTCAAATGATTTACAAAGACAAAGCAAATTACAAGGTTCATGACTAAACATTTTCTTAAACAGAAGTCATGAATCTTATTTTCACAAAACCTATGTACTCGCCGGCATTTTTATGCTGACGTACCTATTTTCACATGTGTTTCAGGAAATGAAGCATAGGAATGATCAAGATACACTTAGGCGGACATGGGCCTTAGTGACAATAAAAGATGCAAGACTAGTTATTTATGTTATGTTTCTTTGATGTCAAGACATTGTAACTCGTGTACTTAATAAAACAATATTTAAATTTCCATGTGTTATGAAACAATGATTCTGTTACAACACTCCCCGATGTTTCCGCCACGTTTTGTTGTTTTACGTGGTCGGGGTGTGACAATCATCAACAATTCTCTCTTTTTTTTTTTTTTTACAAAAAACCGAACTTGTTACTAAAACAAAGGGTTAAAAATGAAAAAGGTTTTGGTGGGTAAAAGGGTTTTTGGTTTGGGTGATGAAATGAAAAGGTTTAGGCTCAAAGGGGCTAACTAGGGGGAATCTTGGGTAGGTGGTAAAAGAAAAAGAAAAATAATGGTGTAGAAAAAAAAAGGGTTAGTCCTAATGCCTCCATTATTTACTTACTTGGGTTTAAGTTGATAAGGACCGGGAATGTATCGTCATGGCAAGTTCTAGAGTCGTAAGAACCAAGCGGCTATTCACACAAGAAACGAAAAATGAGCATTTAGTCTAATGATATGAATTTGTATGCTCAATAAAGGCTCAAAACTCACTTTTGTGGGAATGAGTTTTTATGTGATCAAGTATATATAATCAAATTTTAACTAAGTCTGTTATGCCTTTTCATAATTTTCTTATGTTGGTTCTTTTTATCACTACGCTATCGGTTGTAAATTCGTAAAAATATAACCTTTTTGAGAACTTGAATTTCCCGAGTTAAACCTAGACAAGTAAAAAAAAATGAAATTTTTGAAAAAATTTGGGGTGATTAGCGGTTCCAATAGAGTTTTGTGTAAGGCTTGTATTTAGGACTTGCAAAATTCAAGGCTTTAGCATCCCCCCCACACTTAAATTACACATTGTCCTCAATGTGTCCCAAAAATAATTTTTTAGGTTGATTAGATGTGTAAAATAGTGTTTAAAAAGCAAAAAATTGTGTTACTGGGCACTGAGCACGGCCCCGTGTTATCCGAGCACGGCCCCGTGTTCAAGTGCCAGTAACAAAATTGAGATAAAAAGAGCAGAAGTCTGGACACGGGGGCGTGTTGGGTGAACACGGCCCATGTCCAGGTACCTGTACTGGGCGTTTTCTGCAGATGGTTCAGCACGGGGCCGTGTTGGTTGGGCACGGCCCGTGTTGAACCTGCTGTAATGGAGAGAATTGTCGGGTTGCCTTGTTCTTGTGCATGAGTTCATTTTTCTCGTTCCCCTTTTCATCCTTTATCACCATGAGTGTGTTTTATTCATTACAAACCATCCAAACCTTAAAACCATCATTTCATTTCATCATAGAGAGAACTTACATAATCCTAAAATTAAACTAGATAAAATTAAAACTTAACTAAATAGGTCAGCAGGTACACGAGGTTATCATAAGGAGTTCTACTATTTTAAGAAAATTTCGAGAATAGTTTCCCGATATAGTAGGACTTTTAGCCGATTGGATTCTTCCCTAAACATTGTTTAAAGCCATTCTTCGATCTCCCTAGGGAGGAAAAATGCGGCTTCATTTTCCTCCGCAGCTGGTGGTTGAGGGGGAACATTCACCGGGACTCCTTGCACCACTCTTCGCGGAGGCTCTTGGTGCATGGCATACCATTCGGCTGGGATGACAACTTCGGGCACCATGTTCCACGCCCTTTGGGTTATTATAGGTACCAAAGGCGGGGAAGCGAGAAGGTTCAACCTCTGGTGCAAGAGGTTTACTTCATGGAGACAGCCCTCCAGCCCTACTGTAAGATGGTTGATACGGTCGACCAATGCTTCCTCCACTCCCGTCATTTCATCAATAGCCTCCCTTATAGCGTAAACATAGTTCACAAGAGAGTCTTCTGTTGTTGAAGATCTCCTCCCCTGTCGGTTACTTCTTGAAGATGATCCGCTTGTTCTGCTTGCCATTTTCTGTGAAGGAAACTGAAGAAAGCTAATTTTTTACAAAACAGAGCCCCGGACACGGCCCCGTGCTCACTGAGCATGGCCCCGTGTCCATTTGTCTGCAGGATTTTATGCTAAGGAGTCTTGGAGTTTTAAATTATGCTCATGATTTTTAGCTAGTTTTTAGGCTTAGATAATTTAAAATAAAGTTATACAACTAACTTTAAACAAGAATCCTTAGCAAATAATCTTACAAACTTCACATAGAGGGTTGGAATCAAGGGATTTCCAAGCTTCCATGGAGGAAATTTTGAAAAATTTTGAAAGAGGAGGAAATGAGTAAAAGTGGAAGGGACAAGAGGGTCCTTTGGAACCTTCTTTTAGCACTTACCTAGGATGGTATGAGTGAAAATCCCAGGGATCTCTGTTAATTGAAGTGGTCAAAATGAGCAGGAATCAGGCTGCATTTAAAGAAAACGACAGCGCACTGGGCACGGCCCCGTGTTGACTGGACACGGCCCCGTGTTCAGAGGAAATCCTGACACATTTTGTCCGTATTCTGACCAAATCAGCAGAGAATCTTTTTGGTGAGCACGGGGGCGTGTTGACCTGGACACGGCCCCGTGTCTGGAGGCTGTTTTATGGAGTTTTCCTACTTCAAGGATCTCGTCGAAATCGGGTGGTTCCTTACTGGTTGGAACAACCCCAAAGTGCCTAAGATACCTTAATTGTCCTAGACTAAGGCGAGAACGCAAGAGGTTGTCGGTGAGGGTAATTCCTATTTTCATTCTAGGTGGACAAGTCCAACCCTTTCCCGGGCTCTCGTTAAAGAAGGTGTATGCCGAATCGCTCAGGTCTATGTATGCACCGAACGAAGTCGATGGAGAGTCCTTCACGGCACAATCGACACAGGGACGACTATCGTCCAAGTCTTTGCTAGGAACGAAGGTATTTTTGGGAGCAACGAGGTTGTCGGAATGCGGTTCCAACGTTTCTTCATGGTTATCGTCTTGGGGTGGATCAATAAAATCCTTCCTAAGCTCTTTTAACCAATTCAGAATTAGCTTTTCTAGTTGAAATAACTCATCAAGGAGCATTTCCCCTAGAATATCTGGCTGGGCGCATTCGAGGGAGAAATAGTGCTTATTTTTACTTTCGCCCCTCTTAAGGTTGTAAGAAGTCGGTGGGTCCATGTAGTGGGGCCTATAATTTAGAAAGTAGCATTTTACTTCTTCATGTTCGCCACCACATAATTGACACCACGTACCATAAGAGTGCCGAAAGTAAAAATAATTATTATCACTCATGTTTATGTCAGAAATTACCAACCGCCGGGATCTAACGATTCTGTTTTCAGTAACTGAAACTTGGGCACGGGGGCGTGTTGAGTGGGCACGGCCCCGTGTTCAGCTTACTGTCTGACGTAAAACAGGATTGCCAGTTCCAATGATTGAGCACGGGGCGTGTTCAGCGGGCACGGCCCGTGCTGAGCTCTGCAGAAGCTGAAAAACTAAGAAAAATCCTAAAAAATTAAAAAGAAAAATAAAAGATGATTAGGCCGTTGATTCCTAACTTTCTTAAAATCCTTGTGTCCCCGGCAGCGGCGCCAAAAACTTGATGTGCGATAAAGTGTTACTTATTTTAGGTGTATATTTTAAGCCCTTTTTAACACTTATTTTAGCCAAGTTTTAAATTTATAAAACACGATATTTCACTAACACTAAACACACATATGGGCAAGTGCACCCATCGTTGAGTGTAGTATAGCGTTGGTAAGATACCGAGGTCGTCCAAGGACACAAGAGCTTTTAGTACCGGTTTATCCTCAACGTCTAATCAAAATAAAAGTTTAGAAAAATGTTTTAAACTAAGAAAAATAAAACTAACTAAAATGCTGAAAATAAAATAAAAATAAAAACAGATAGACAAGATGAATCACTTGGTTCCGACTCGTATCTAGTATAACCTTTGATTATTTCCGCACTTTTGCACATAATTAAGAGATTATCTTAGTTATTGTAGTAGGCCCCTCTTTTGAAGGTGACGTTACCCTCACCCCAGTAGTTTGAGTCAGCAAGGATACAATCCTAAAAGGGTGGATTATTGGAAGATAATGAATTAAGTTATTAATGCAGTATTGTGGTAGGCCCCGATTTTGGCGGTGACGTTACCCTCGGCTAAGGAGTCTGAGTCAGCAGGGATACAGTCCTAAATAGCCGGGTTATAGTATTAATAGTAGTTAACTTATGAGGGGGTCAAAGAGTTTGGACCCCCGCCATCCAATACCGTGAAGTATTGAAGGAGGTCCTACTAAATTTGACCTAGGTCCATTGCAGGACCTCTAAACGCTGAACAATGGCAAGACCTTTACCAAACCGTTCCCTTAACCCCCGACCAGGTAGCCAACATACCTCCATATAGACCGTGGAGATATGAATGGTGAAAATCTTTTATTTTATATAGACAGTAAAATAATGCCAAGACACCACTGACAAACGATAAGGAAAGATCACCTTCAACATAAGTAACTAGTTATTAAAGTCATTAATACAAAACCAAATAAAAAGTGCAAAAGATTAGAAATAAAAAGTATTATACTAGACACTTTGTCTTCACCAAGTGATGTAAGAGACTTAGGCAAAAATGGCCTTGATTGTCAAGAACTCTTACGATCAATCTTGGATCCCGAGACGACTCACACACTCTACGATGGACAATGGATGATGGTGGTGGATGATGGTGTTGTGATGGTGGTGGGTGGTGGATGAAGTGTGAGAGAGGTGGTGTGCCAAGGGATGAGTTGAAATGAATCCAAGCACTCCTATTTATAGGCTGAACAGAGAGCTGGGCACGGCCCCGTGTCCGCTGGGCACGGCCCCGTGCCTGTCTGACACTCTCTCTCTTCATTAATTGTAATTCGCAATTACAATTAATGCGCCTGCAGTACTTTCGACACGCCCCCGTGTCCGCTGGGCACGCCCCGTGGTGGGCAATAGAAGCTTCTATAGATTTGTCTTTTCTGCTGCTTCTTGGGCACGGCCCCGTGCTGGCTGAGCACGGGGCGTGTTCAGACTTCTGTCTTCTCCATTTTGCTTTGGAAGGTGCCGTTGAGGGGTTGGGCAGTCCACTAATATTCCTTTTCTTGTATTTATGTTGGATTTAGCTGTCTTTTTGCTTCTTTTGCGTTTTTGAGCTCATTTAATCCTGAAAATACAAAAGGAAGACAAAAACACTATTTTTCCAGTATTAGTACTTAAAAAGGGTTAGTTTTATGCCTTGTTTGATGAAATTTATATGTTGCATTTTGCACACATCAAGAGATGAGAAATTTAAACAGATCACAGGAAGAGATGATTTCCGTGATGCAAATGTTTCTACTTTAGGTTTTGATAAATCTAAAGTTACTTGTTTTCGTTGCAGGGAAAAAGGGCATTTCAAGCATGAATGCACAAATCGCGAAGCAAGTGGAGCTCAAAATCCGTTCAACAACAATGATTACTATCGGAAAGCGATTTATCATCAAGTTGCTCAACAACCACATCAACAACAACCACAAATTTCTAATGCTAAGAAGGAGATTGAAGAGTCAAAGAAAGCATATTTGATGAGCAAATTGATCGATCAAGATGATGAAAGATTGCCAGATGGTTTTAGCTGGGACAATTACTGTCCAGATAAAGAATTCTTGGCTAAAGCATTTGTTGCTAGAGTTGCTGAAGACAGTGATAATGATAATGATTATTATGCAAACAGAATGAAAGAGCACTTAAGAATGCTAGAAGAGAGTGATAGTGATGATGGAAAAGTTCGAAAGAAAAAGAAGAAAGTTAAAAAACAAGTTAGTAGTGATGATGAAGAAGTTCCTGTGATAAAGAAAAAGGTAAAAGATGTTCCAGCTTTCACAGTTGAAGAAGAAGCTGATGCACGAAAGATTCCTGTGAAATGTGAAACCTATGAAACAGTGAAAAAGAAAAACAGTACTTTGATTCATAACATGAACATATTGAAAGAATCCTATGATGTTCTGAACAAAGCTATGAATCAATACAATCAATCAAGCAATGAACAAGCAACATCTATGAAAACACTTCAAGGAGCTTTCATGACAAAGCAGAAAATCGTCAACAATTACATTGAGAAGTGTGCTGTTATGGAACAAAAACTGGAAACCCAGAGGATTGAAACAGAAAGGGTAAACAGGTTGTTAAAAAGTTACTCATGTACTTCTTATGTCATTGACAGGATTTATCCAACCGTTGAAGGCATGAAGGCATTTGAAGAAGAGGAAACGTCTGAAGAGAAGACTTCTAAAAAGAAGAAGGATACTGAAGTAAAGATTTCTGGTAAGAAACAAGGTGTCAGTTACAACAAGTGTCCACCCCTTCTTGAAAATGGATATTCTTCACGAAATCCAAATTCAGAAAGAGTCGAAAAGGCAACCAACTTACAGTGGGAATCTGAGCCATCAGATAATTTGCCAGACAATATTGATGTTACATTCACTTCATCTGATACTGATCATGAGTCAGAGTTAATAAAGAAAGTGGTCGATCAGGTGTTTGATAAAGATGAAACCGAGGAGTCAAAGTCGGAGTCAAATTCAGAGTCAAAGTCTGAAACGTCAAGTCCAACAGTCAAAAAGGGCAAACGGGTTTACAATAAAGAATTTCTGTTATCAAAATCTAATTTGGATGATGAAATATTCAAAGTTGCATATTCTTTGAATGATTCTAACAAATTATATTCTGATGATGAATTTCCAATAAGAGGTGTCAAAACTGAAATGATCAAAAAAGTTTTCAAACTAATAGAAATTAATATTTCTGAAATAAAAGATGTAAATCTTATTGAAAAACCTAAAAGGTACACCTCAAGAGATAAACAAAGGTTAAACAAGAAAAAGGGTTACAGTTCTGGTTCAGGTTATCGAAAGAAACCAAACCATAGCGGTAATTTCAAAAGAAAAGGTCTTGGTTTTATTCCACCGAAAAATTATAAAAATGAGAAAACTAATAAACCAAAAACTGTTTTTGTTTCAGAAACATCATCTGAAGAAGAAAAAGAGAAATTGTTCAGAAAGCAAACAAACAAAGAATTCCTTGCTAAAAAGCAAGAAGAAATGAAGAAAGAAGTTGCTCAGAAAAAGGAAATGAGAACCTGTTTTCAATGCAAAATAGTTGGTCATATTTCCAGGAATTGTCAAAAGGCAATCCAAACAAAACAGGGAGTTTCTCTTAAACTAAAAGAAAAAATGGTTGAAAATGAACCACTAACCAAACCTTTTATAGTTTTCAAAAACTCGAAATTTGAGGTTGGTGAATGTTCAAAAGGTTTTTACAAAAGAAAAGCAAATCTTGACAACTAAAAGTGGGTTGTTAAGAAATCTGATGATAGTTCTAGCAATGATTCTGATTCGTCAAAATCAGAGGAGCTATTTTCTGGCTATGAATCTGATTCCACAAAGTCAGAGGAGCCACAAGTTGAACCAAAAATTGAAAAATCAGTACCTCCAATGGATGATGCAAATTTTCCACCATTGAGGACTGAAAATTTTAAACAAAAAGTTGGTAAAGTTGAGATTTCGAATCAATTTTTTTCTGAAAAGAAAGATTTTGATGTTGAAAAAGCCTTTAGTCCCAAAGTTCAATTTTTTTTTGGAAAAATGGTTGACGGGAAGGTCAAAGGGGTAAAGGAATTTTATGAGAAGAAAACAAAGAAACCAGGTAAAGATGGGTCATCCCAGGTTGGTAACTGGGAGAGAACCTATTATGATTAAACTCTGGACTTGCCACAACTCCCAGGTTGGTAATTGTGGAGTAGGAATCGGCATCTTTCTTGAGAAATTCATTTCTGTGATATTTCGATCTACAAGTGGTAGTATTATTCTTGAAAATTGTTATATTTTATTTTACAAGTGGTTTTTGGTTAAACCTGCAAGTGGTTAATCAAGGTCATTAAGTTGAACTTGTTTTAACTATTCATACATGTGATTGAGAAAGCAATGTGATGAAACCCCTAAACTACAAGTGGTTTGTAAAATCAACAAAATTAATTTTCCGGAAAAACCATTTGATTAAAACAAACTTAAGTGTTTTGAAATCATAATGGGAAAATAGTTTGTTGACAGGGGGAGTTCTGATTGTTTATGCCAAATGGATGGCGATTTAAAGCAATTCACAACAGTTGTCACTTTATTTGTATAGTTTGTTTTCAATTTTTTTCTTTAAAATGGTTTTGAATTTTAGGGGGAGTAAGAAATTTAAGAAAATCCAAAAACATTAGAAAATTTGAAAAAGTCAAAAACATGATAAAATTCAAAAATGAGTTTTGTTGTGAAAAAGAGGAAATGATAGTACATCAGTGGACAATTGCAGCATGCTAAAGAATTGGAAAGTCAAAATGTGATAAACGGTCTCACTGATGATGTGCCAGTAGGTTTTTGCACGCTTAGTAGATTGTGTTCGAGATATAAATCTAAATTTCAAACTTACTTATCTCGTGGGGAACATCTCTCGGATATATGGGTAACCCCCGAAATCTTGTTTGAAAGATCCCTCTTTCTGAGATACTAGGTCTTTATGCTTAGTGATATTTGGGGTATTATCCCGGGACTTCTGATTTTGCAGAAGCAATGGCCTAGTCCCCGTATAATACTTTTCGCTTGCTTGAAATATAGCACCACCCTCAGCATAAAAAATGATGAAACATTGTAAAATGTTAATCATGTGCTGTTGAAGAAAAGATTCTCTAAAGGGAACACACCTAAAGTCGAAGCCATCATCTCTCTGATTTTGCGGAAGCAATAGCCTGAGCTCTCATGGCCCACGCATTTAACCCTTTACAAATATCATCTAGGTGTACTCACCTGTAAGACTGAATATTGGGATCTTGATACGGGAGTATATTTTGAAGTGGGACACGCGAATAAGTTCAAGTGCTTAAAACATTAATCCCGTATCTCGAAACAGTTGAATTTTGTGTGAAAATTTAAGTGGATCAGTATACTGACAATCTAAGTGAATCATTTAGAACTTATAGTGTTTAAAGCTCAACGGTGCTAGTGATTTGTCTCATAAACTGATATGATCCTCTTAGTCAAACTCACAAAAAAAATTGTTTGTAAATATTTCTTTACTGTATTTTCTTTCAAGTTCAAAAGTCTAAAAAGATTTTCAGTATGTTTTAGCATAAAATTTTGAAAAATTCAAAAAGATTTTCGACAACTGATGTTGGAGAGCTGATTTTCAATATTCTGAGTGCTAAACATGATGGACATCAAGTAAGGGGGAGTCTGTATGAAATAAGAAGTGGATTTGAAATAAATGGTATTTCTACATGTGGTTCATCAGAGATTAACATTGTAAAATCATTTATTGGTTGATTAATACCTGCAAGTGGTATATAAATTTGTCAAATTTTTAAATTTGTGAAATTTATTGTGAGGTAGAGATGTGTGCAGGTTAGCCAGGTTTCTGATCCTGAGCAGAATGTGAACCAGGTTACAATCTTGGTACTGTTGATGCTGATGAACTTAAGGAATCAAGAGATCTGATCAAGATAATTAGAAAGCTCGAGATTCAGATTAAAAGATTGTGAAGATGATAGATCAATATCCAAGGGGGAGATTAGCTGATAGAGAAACGAGAGAGGATTGAGGATGCTTTACACTGTTAGATACTTCAGAGAGACTGAGAAGACTGATAAAGACTGAAGTTTGAAGACTCGACACTGAAGACTTCGTCAACATCCAAGGGGAGTCTGTTGGTGCATATGTCTGTCGACTTCGTCTTGTATCGAGTCTTGTTTGTGTTTAGATAGATCAGGGCACGTTATTCGAGAACATGAGAAATATGTATTGTAGGGGTATTTCGCATGAAATGACAAACTGACATTTCGCACGAAATAGTCATTTCGTGTGAAGTTGATTTCGCATGAACAGTTTCGTGCGAAAGAGTCATGCCCTATAAATACTTGATGTGCCATCTCATTTGTAACTTTCCGGTTTCAGAGTCGAACTGCTGCCGAAGTGTCTACTCGCTGTAAAACGTTGTTATTTTAATCAAAAGACAGTTTAAAGTGAATTGCAAGCTGAATTACCTCAATACATTTGTTTCCGCCTCTCGTATTGAGCAAAAACTCTTCTGAACGATTCATTAAGGTCGCACGACGATCCTACACCCTTCCAGGGTGAGACTTTCAGCATAACACGATCGCCTACAGTGAACTCCAAGGGTTTCCTATGCTTGTCAGCATAGCTTTTCTGACGGTCGCGCGCTACCGCCATACGATTTCTGATCTGGATAATCTTTTCGGAAGTTTCAAGCACAAGTTCCGGACCTGTGATCTGACTGTCACCCACCTCAGCCCAACAAAGAGGAGAACGACATTTTTGGCCGTACAACGCTTCAAACGGAGCTGCCTGGATGTTAGTATGGTAACTGTTGTTGTAAGATAATTCTATCAACGGCAAGTGTTTCTCCCAACCCTTACCAAAATCGATCACACATTTTTGCAGCATGTCTTCAAGTGTCTGGATATTTCGTTCACTTTGACCATCCGTCTGTGGGTGATAAGCAGTACTCATGTCGAGACGTGAGCCGAATGATTTATGCATTGATTTCCACAAATCCGATATGAAACGTGGGTCACGATCCAAGATAATAGAGGTTGGCACCCCGTGCCTAGAAACCACTTCCTTTAGGTAGACAGCAGTAAGTTGTGAGAACTTATCCGTTTCCTTGATTGCTAGGAAATGTGCTGACTTTGTGAGACGATCAACGATCACCCAAATGGTATCGTTTTCGTTTTGAGTTCTTGGCAAACCAGTAACAAAATCCATAGCAATTTGCTCCCATTTCCACATGGGTATTTCTGGCCTGAGGGTTTCTGGTACTCCACCTTGACTTTCGTACAAGTCAAACATTTACTCACATATGTCGCGATATGAGCTTTCATCTTCGGCCACCAATACAAAACCTTTAGATCCTGATACATCGTATCAGAACCTGGGTGAACAGAGTAGCGAGACTTGTGCGCTTCATCCATCACGAGCTCCCTAAGACTACCACACAAGGGAACCCGTACTCGTTCCATAAAATAACAAATACCATCAGACCTTTCCACAAGTCGTTTCTCCACGCCCCGCAAATATTCAGCTTCCAGGTTTTCTTCCTTCAACGCTTCAGTCTGAGTCGAACGGATCTGATCAGGTAAATTAGAGTGGATAGTGAGCTGCAGAGCGCGGACACGCTTGGGTTTCGTTTCCTTTCCTTTCGACTAAGGGCATCAGATACTACGTTAGATTTACCTGGGTGATACTTGATTGCACAACCGTAGTCGTTTAATGTGACAACCCAAGCTTTCAAGATCTTCACCCGACACGCTACTTGTTCCACAATTGCGTTTTCATAATTCATTGCGTTGTAATACGTGCACCCTTGTTATTGTTATTAGATTAATGGATTGTTATATTGTTTGGTTAGATAATATAAACTTGGTAATATAAACTTGATATAAACCTATGAACTGTTAAAGCATACTCGACGAAACACTTGGGTGTTTCGCCACAAACCAAACTCGACGAAACATTTGATGTTTCGCCACACTTGGGTATTTCGTCGTATGGGCCGAAAGCCCAGATGAGGCCCAGTAATGGTTAGATAATAATATTGTTTTGTTTTCACACAATTAGTACGTAAGGTGTCAGTTATCAAACCCTAGTTCTCTCTACACCTAGCGACGGCAACAAATCCTTTACGAAACACCACCTTCTCTGTTCGATTTTCCCTAAGCACGTATTCGGTGTTCTAGCACGAGACTACATCCTATCTCGGTTAGTCGGTTTGTACCCACGTTAACTATTGATTGTTTATGTTATTCTGTGCTAGCGTTAACTCTTGATTGTTTATGTTATGTGACGAATCCGTATGAATTGTTATGTTGTGAGAAACTGGAATTGCTCATGATTATTCGTTGATGAACTCATGCTAGATTACTGACAGATCTGATGATTAGGACTTGTTGAGTGGCGTGACCACTGATTTCATTGGTAACTGTTGAAACATTGTTAAGGGTTGCCATGAACACGAACGGTACTCGGTTTGAGACCTGCTAGGTTTGATGATTGATTATACTTAAACATGTTTGACAAAATGATAACCCTGAATGATGATTGTTCATAACTAGCATGTGAGATTATCGTGTAATCTGTTGATTAGATCTGGTAGGGAAAACTGTTGAAGGTGTGCATACGTTACGGCCGAGATTAAGGAAACTGTAACTGACTGAATATACTATGACGAAAAACATCTCGGCGAAAGACTAAGTCTTTCGTCGACCAGACTCCGACGAAACATTAGGGTGTTTCGTCACCTGTACTCTCGGCGAAAGACAGACTTTCGTCAGTAGGGTCTTTCGCCATAGGGTCCTTTGCTGTGTGGGAATTCGTTGTAACAGTAAGTGGATAATGTGCTACATTACTTTACAATTGTACTTGTTGCATGATATTGAGACTATTTAGAAATAAGGAACTGGTATAGGCTGGTATGAGTTGTTGTATGTACATTGTCTGACATGAATAGTCAATGCAACTGTAAGTGTTATTACGAGATATACACAGTGTTAATGCGTGATATGTGCCTGAGGTGTGGATTGTTGTGTTAAACGAAAACTGTGTAACCTTGTGAAGTAATCTACTGCGAAACTTATAATTTTGTTAACCACGATAAGGTTGGTTGATTAACTGGAACGGGTAACTTAACAAACCGAGCAAACCAAGGTGAGTTCACTGCTCTTTTTCCAAGCATGTGTCCCGGGGAGAGACATCTGGTAATCATTCCGGGGAGGAACGTCGGGTTATTGGGATGTTAGTTATTACACTAATTTCTATCATTAAGTCCCCTTACATATACCGATTGGTTGCCGAGGAGGCAACGAGGTTATTAGTTGATAGCGCTATTAGGTTTGGCACCCTCACACCGTACCGGGGAGGACGGTCGTGAACTAATTACCTTAACCACTTGACCAATGTGTGATAGAGCATTGGGGTATGGGCAAATAAATCTAGAGCCATCTATGGTAATTGAGTTAATAACGACATCAAATCATTGAATCGTCTTATACTCATATCTGGTAACTAAAACGCGTTAACAAACTTTGAACTCACCAGTGTCGTCTGACACACTTGTCTGCATGCTTGCAGGTCGTTCGATTCTTGATTATGGACTTGCTATCTGGGAGTGTTGGAGTGGTTATGGATCGAGACTCTTGGATACTTATTACATTGGTTTAGAACAATTGTTTTGAAACAATTGATTTACAATTTGCTATATGCTTCCGCTGAACGTTTAATTTGGTTTTAACTCATGACTTGGATTTATATTATGAAATGAATCGAATGTTTATTTAAATATTTATTATTGGTTCAATGTGATTGGTGGCTTGGATCCTGGTACGTCACACGTCCCGCGGTGTCCCGCACGTGGTATTTTGGGGGTGTGACAATTTGGTATCAGAGCCACTGGTTATAGTGAACTAGGTTTTAAAACGTTTTTATAAAACCAGACTATAACCGAACAACTTCGAAAATCGACCAAGACACTCAGCTCCAGATTGCAAGGTTCGTCTTCTGTTTACTTTATGCATTACTTGCTTAGTATTTACACACACACACGACTTGCATGAAACAACATATTTGATACCTTGCTGTGATTACCTGTGCTGCATGTCTCAGTGGAGCTAGATAGTGTGGCACTACCCTTTGAATCTTGTGATTATTAACCCTGTAATGTCTTCCGTTTCACTATTTGAATGTGGGGGAAACTTCTAGCGCAAGTTAAGAGGCACTGAGATAAGCATGCAAATTGCCTTATTATTATGGGTGCACACATAATAATAACGTGAGGTGCATGTGAGTTCCAGTGAGGCTTGACGAGTGTGAGAAGGGTTCCGCCCTATTGTTTGGTGTAAACCTTGTAGTTTGTAGATATCAACGTGAGATTTAACTCCTACCTTATCTCGACTCTTAAACTTGTTCCCTCTCCTTATATAGAATCATGAGTGGACAAGGCCCTGGACGTGGACACATCGCGATGAATCTGGCTGAGTTGACTAATCTGATTAACACCCGTGTGGCTGAGGCATTAGCAGCCTATCAAGCTGGTACGTTATGTGCCAAATCTTCTTTATTCTTATGTCGCGTACACAACTCTTACCCTTATGTTGTATTTTCCGTTCGTCTATTAGGTCTGCAAGCGAATCAGAATCAAAACCATCTGCATGCTTGCACTTTTAAGACGTTTATGGATTGTAAGCCACAGACATTCAGCGGGATTGAAGGGGCTGTGGGGTTACTACGTTGGTTTGAGAAGGCAGAGTCAGTGTTCGCTATGTTTAACTGTCCCGAGGGGGACCGTGTGAAGTATGCTACAGGCACTTTGGAGGATGGTGCCTTAACCTGGTGGAATGCCTAGGTGCAGATGTTGGGCATCGAGATGGATAACGCCACTACTTGGGATGATTTCAAGGAATTGATGCGGGAGGAGTACTGTCCTCGTGACGAGATTCAGAAGCTCAAGAACAAGTACTATGATTTGAAAATGGAAGGGTCCGAGATCGAGGCTTACACGAAACGATCTCATGAACTAGCAATTTTGTGCCCTAACCTATCTCGACCTCCACCTCGAAGAATTGAGCTGTACATCAAAGGCCTAGCACCATCGGTAAAGAGTTTGGTCACTGCTGCGAACCTCAACAATCTGCCTACGATAATTCGTTTAGCACACAAGATTATTGACCAAGAGGTTGAGCGTGGTGCATTACCGCCACGTGTTTCTACTACTACCCCTGCTGCTACTGCTACCACACCTGCTAGTGATAACAAGCACAAATGGAACGATGCTGACAAAGCAACCAGTGCAAGTCAATCTCAGAAAAGGCCTGAAAACAGCAATAATCGTAGTTTCAGCCAGTCATCCTCAGTTAACCAAGGCCAGGGCAGCAATCAGAGTCAAGGCACCTACTTTGGCAAGAAGCCAAAGTACAACAAGTGTGGTTTTCATCATCATGGACCGTGTGTCCGGGCTTGTCGTAGGTGCGAAAAGGTGGGCCATGAGGCCAAAGACTGTAGAGCCTCGCACCCAAAGCAGCAGCAGTAGAACCAGCAGCATCAGCAACAGCAAAGGCAGCATCCCCATCAGAACCAAGGCTATAGGAAGGGGTGCTTCCAGTGTGGGGATGAGGGCCACATCAAGCGGGATTGCCCTCAGCTGAATCAGAATGTCAACGACAATAACCCAGAACAACAACAATGCTGGGAACAACAACAATGGCAACAATGGGGGTAATGGTGCTCGTGGAAGAGTATTTACGATCTGTGCTGGTGATGCTAGGAATGACGGCGATGTCGTGACTGGTACGTTTTCTGTGAACAACCTCTTTGCTTCTGTATTATTTGATTCTAGTGCCGATTGGAGTTATGTGTCCCTAGAGTTCAGTCAGCGATTAGGGTTAACCCCAACCTTTAGAAGCTAAGCATGTAGTAGAATTAGCTAATGGCAAAACGATTGAAGCTTCGCATGTCCTTTTTGGGTGTAAATTAGATCTTGTGGGTCAAGTGTTTGACATTGACCTCCTTCCTGTTACCCTTGGTAGTTTTGATATAGTGGTTGGTATGGATTGGTTGTTTAAATACCAAGCTTAGATTCTATGTAAGGAGAAGATTGTACGTATTCCTCTCCCTAGTGGAGAGTCATTATCGGTTCAAGGGCATCGTAGTGGGATGATGGTTGGTATCATCTCAGCTATGCAAGCGCAGAAGTGTCTACGAAAGGGGTATCCTGCTATTCTAGCACTTGTTACTAACACTCCGTCTGAAGAAAGAAAGATTAAAGACCTGCCAGTTGTTCGTGAATTTTCTGATGTATTTCCTGAGGAACTACCTGGTTTACCTCCTCACCGCCAAGTGGAATTTCAGATCGATCTTGCACCAGGAGCAGCTCCAATTGCTCATGCTCCTTATCGTCTTGCACCTGGGGAGTTGCAAGAGTTATCTAATCAACTTCAAGAACTGTTGGATAGGGGTTTTATCCGACCCAGTTCTTCACCTTGGGGAGCCCCAGTTCTGTTTGTAAAGAAGAAAGACGGGTCCTTTTGCGTGTGTATTGATTATCGGGAACTCAACTAGGTGACAGTTAAGAATCGTTATCCGCTACCACGTACCGACGACTTATTTGACTAGTTGCAAGGGTCAAGTTTTTATTCGAAGATCGACTTAAGATCGGGCTGTCATCAGATGAGAGTCCGAGAGGAGGATGTTCCTAAAACGGCTTTTCGAACGCGGTATGGGCACTATGAGTTTTTAGCTATGCCGTTTGGGTTGACGAACGCGCCAGCGGTCTTCATGGATCTCATGAATCGAGTATGCAAACCGTATCTCGACGACTTTGTTATCATATTCATCGACGACATTCTGATCTATTCAAAGAGCAAGGAAGATCACGAACGGCACCTGCGTCTCATCTTGGAGCTTCTGAGGAAGGGGCAACTATACGCGAAATTCTCTAAGTGTGACTTCTGGATTTCGAGAGGTACACTTCCTTGGCCACATTGTGAATGAATCGGGGATACACGTGGATCCTGCTAAGATCGATGCTATCAGAAATTGGGCGGCACTAAAGACTCCTTCAGAGGTGCGACAATTTCTTGGACTCGCTGGGTACTATCGCAGGTTTATTAAGGACTTTTCGAAGATCACCCAACCTCTTACCTCATTGACATAGAAAGGCGTTGTATACTCATGGGGAACAAAGCAAGAAGATGCTTTCCAGTTGTTAAAACAGAAACTCTGCAGTGCACCGATCTTGTCTCTACCTGAAGGTACAGAAGATTTCGTGGTATATTATGATGCTTCCATTCAGGGTCTCGGTTGCATGTTGATGCAACGCGAGAAGGTGATAGCCTATGCCTCACGACAGTTGAAGGTCCACGAAAGGAATTACACGACACATGACTTGGAGTTAGGAGCTGTGGTGTTTGCGCTCAAAATATGGAGGCATTACCTGTACGATACTAAATGCACTATTTATACCAACCACAGGAGCCTTCAGCATATTTTTGACCAGAAGGATTTGAATATGCGACAGCGTCGCTAGGTAGAACTTTTAAACGATTACGATTATGCAATCAAATATCATCCGGGTAAGGCAAACGTTGTAGCTGACGCTCTTAGTAGAAAGGAATCGAAACCCAAACGTGTTCGCGCTTTGTAGCTCACCATTCATTCTAACCTACCTGACCAGATCCGTTCTGCACAAACTGAAGCGTTGAAAGAGGAAAACATCGAAGCAGAGTACTTAAGGGGCATGGAAAAACGACTTGTAGAGAGATCGGATGGTATTCTCTACTTCATGGAGCGTGTATGGATCCCTTTGTTTGGAAACCTTAGAGAGCTTGTGATGGAAGAAGCACACAAGTCTCGATACTCTGTCCATCCAGGTTTAGATAAGATGTATCAGGACCTCAGAGTCATGTATTGGTGCCTGAAGATGAAAGCTCACATCGCGACTTATGTGAGTAAATGTTTGACCTGTTCGAAAGTTAAAGTGGAATATCAGAAGACGTCTGGATTGCTGAAACAACCAGAAATACCCATGTGGAAATGGGAGCAAATCGCAATGGATTTTGTCACTGGGCTACCTAGAACTCAAAATGGGAACGACATAATTTGGGTGGTCGTTGATCATCTCACGAAGTAAGCGCACTTTCTAGCAATCAAAGAAACAGATAAGTTCTCACAACTAGCTGCTGTCTACATAAAGGAAGTGGTTTCTAGGCATGGAGTGCCGACCTCTATTATCTCGAATCGTGACCCGCGTTTCATCTCAGATTTGTGGCAGTCGATGCACAAATCGTTTGGTTCACGTCTCGACATGAGCACTGCTTATCACCCACATACGGATGGTCAAAGTGAACGAACCATCCAGACACTTGAAGACATGCTGCGTGCGTGTGTGATTGATTTTGGCAAGGGTTGGGAGAAACACTTGCCCTTGATAGAGTTTTCTTATACCAATAGCTACCATACCAGCATCCAGGCAGCTCCGTTCGAAGCATTGTACAGACGAAAGTGTCGTTCACCTCTCTGTTGGACTGAGGTGGGTGACAGCCAGGTCACAGGCCCTGAACTTGTGTTGGAGACTTCATAAAAGATTGTTCAGATCAGGAATCGGATGGCAGTAGCGCGCGACCGTCAGAAAAGCTACGCTGATAAGCGTAGGAAACCTTTAGAGTTCGCAGTTGGTGATCGCGTTATGTTGAAGGTCTCACCCTGGAAGGGTGTGGTGCGTTTTGGGAAACGCGGCAAGCTTAACCCTCGTTATGTTGGGCCGTTTAAAATTCTAGAACGAATCAGTAAAGTGGCTTACAAGTTAGAGTTACCTGCTGAGTTGGGTAATGTCTATGATGTCTTCCATGTCTCCCAGTTAAAGAAGTGTTTATCTGATGAAACACTTGTGGTAGCGTTTCAGGAGCTGAAAATCGATGACAAGTTGCAGTTTGTCGAAGAACCAATAGAAATTATGGACCGGGAGGTCAAGGTCCGTAAGCATAGTTGAATTCCCATCGTGAGAGTTCGTTGGAACTCAAGACGTGGACTGGAGTTCACATGGGAACGCGAGGATCAGATGAAGCTCAAGTACCCACATTTATTCCCAGATGACAAGTCCAAGTCTGGAAAATCCAAGTCGGGCACAACCAGTGAATTTCGGGACAAAATTCCCATTCAAGTTGGGGATGATGTGGCACCCGCGGAAAATCCACAGTCATCCTGACTTAGCACTGTACTGCTTATCAAATTTCAGGATGAAATTTCTTTCAAGTTGGGGATGATGTGACAACCCAAGCTTTCAAGGTATTCACCCGGCACGCTACTTGTTCCGCAATTGCGTTTTCATAATTCATTGCGTTGTAATACGTGCACCCTTGTTATTGTTATTTGATTAATGGATTGTTATATTGTTTGGTTAGATAATATAAACTTGATATAAACCTATGAACTGTTAAAGCATACTCGACGAAACACTTGGGTGTTTCACCACAAACCAAACTCGACGAAACATTTGATGTTTCGCCACACTTGGGTATTTCGTCGTATGGGCCGAAAGCCCAGATGAGGCCCAGTAATGGTTAGATAATAATATTGTTTTGTTTTCACACAATTAGTACGTAAGGCGTCAGTTATCAAACCCTGGTTCTCTCTACACCTAGTGACGGCAACAAATCCTTTACGAAACACCACCTTCTCTGTTCGATTTTCCCTAAGCACGTATTCGGTGTTCTAGCACGAGACTACATCCTATCTCGGTTAGTCGGTTTGTACCCACGTTAACCATTGGTTGTTTATGTTATTCTGTGCTAGCGTTAACTCTTGATTGTTTATGTTATGTGACGAATCCGTATGAATTGTTATGTTGTGAGAAACTGGAATTGCTCATGATTATTCGTTGATGAACTCATGCTAGATTACCGATAGATCTGAAGATTAGGACTTGTTGAGTGGCGTGACCACTGATTTCATTGGTAACTGTTGAAACATTGTTTAGGGTTGCCATGAACACGAACGGTACTCGGTTTGAGACCTGCTAGGTTTGATGATTGATTATACGTAAACAGGTTTGACAAAATGATAACCCTGAATGATGATTGTTCATAAATAGCATGTGAGATTATCGTGTAATCTGTTGATTAGATCTGGTAGGGAAAACTGTTGAAGGTGTGCATACGTTACGGCCGAGATTAAGGAAACTGTAACTGACTGAATATACTATGATGAAAAACATCTCGGCGAAAGACTAAGTCTTTCGTCGACCAGACTCCGACGAAACATTAGGGTGTTTCGTCACCTGTACTCTCGGCGAAAGACAGACTTTCGTCAGTAGGGTCTTTCGCCATAGGGTCCTTTGCTGTGTGGGAATTCGTTGTAACAGTAAGTGGATAATGTGCTACATTACTTTACAATTGTACTTGTTGCATGATATCGAGACTATTTAGAAATAAGAAAACTGGTATAGGCTGGTATGAGTTGTTGTATGTACATTGTCTGACATGAATAGTCAATGCAACTGTAAGTGTTATTGCGAGATATACACAGTGTTAATGCGTGATAAGTTCCTGAGGTGTGGATTGTTGTGTTAAACGAAAACTGTGTAACCTTGTGAAGTAATCTACTACAAAACTTATAATATTGTTAACCACGATAGGGTTGGTTGATTAACTGGAACGGATAACTTAACAAACCGAGCAAACCAAGGTGAGTTCACTGCTCTTTTTCCAAGCATGCGTCCCGGGGAGGGACATCTGGTAATCGTTCCGGGGAGGAACGTCAGGTTATTGGGATGTTGGTTATTACACTCATTTCTATCATTAAGTCCCCTTACATATACCGATTGGTTGCCGGGGAGGCAACGGGGTTATTAGTTGATTGCGCTATTAGGTTTGGCACCCTCACACTGTACCGGGGAGGACGGTCGTGAACTAATTACCTTAACCACTTGACCAATGTGTGATAGAGCAATGGGGTATGGGCAAATAAATCTAGAGCCATCTGCGGTAATTGAGTTAATAACGACATCAAATCATTGAATCGTCTTATACTCATATCTGGTAACTAAAACGTGTTAACAAACTTTGAACTCACCAGCGTCGTCTGACACACTTGTCTGCATGCTTGCATGTCGTTAGATTCTTGATTATGGACTTGCTATCTGGGAGTGGTCATGGATCGAGACTCTTGGATACTTATTACATTGGTTTAGAACACTTGTTTTGAAACAGTTGATTTACAATTTGCTATATGCTTCCGCTGAACATTTAATTTGGTTTTAACTCATGACTTGGATTTATATTAATAAATGAATTGAATGTTTATTTAAATATTTATTATTGGTTCAATGTGATTGGTGGCTTGGATCCTGGTACGTCACACATCCCGCGGTGTCCCCGCACGTGGTATTTTGGGGGTGTGACATTTAAGAGTTCTATCCAACGACGCTGTCGCATATTCAATTCCTTCTGATCAAAGATATGCTGAAGGCTCTTGTGGTCAGTATAAATAGTGCATTTAGTACCGTACAAGTAATGCCTTCATATCTTTAACGCAAAGACCACGGCCCCCAAGTCTAAGTCGTGAGTCGTGTAATTCTTCTCATGAACCTTCAACTGTCGAGAAGCGTACGCTATCACCTTCTCGCGTTGCATTAGCACACAACCGAGTCCCTGAATAGAAGCATCAAAATACACCACAAAATCTTCAGTACCCTCTGGTAAAGACAAGAT
The DNA here is from genome assembly GCA_030545235.1 of Helianthus tuberosus. Classification (NCBI taxonomy): domain Eukaryota; kingdom Viridiplantae; phylum Streptophyta; class Magnoliopsida; order Asterales; family Asteraceae; genus Helianthus; species Helianthus tuberosus. The sequence continues at coordinate 100,388,609 of CM060412.1, read as the reverse complement.
TGGTGCACTGCAGAGTTTTTGTTTCAAGAGTTGGAAAGCATCCTCCTGCTTCATTCCCCAAGAATATACAACGCCTTTCTGTGTTAACGCGGTGAGAGGTTGAGCGATCTTCGAGAAGTCTTTAATAAATCTATGATAGTACCCAGCGAGACCAAGGAATTGTCGCACCTCCGAAGGATTCTTCGGTGCCGCCCAATTTCTGATAGCATCAATCTTAGCAGGATCCACGTGTATCCCCATTTCATTAACAATGTGACCAAGGAAGTGTACTTCTCGAATCTAGAAATCACACTTAGAGAATTTCGCATAGAGTTGCTCCTTCCTCAGGAGCTCCAAGATAAGACACAAGTGTCGCTCGTGGTCCTCCTTGCTCTTAGAGTAGATCAAGATGTCATCGATAAACACAATGATGAAATCGTCGAGATAGGGCTTGCACACACGGTTCATGAGGTCCATGAAAACCGCCGGTGCGTTTGTCAACCCGAATGGCATAACCAGAAACTCATAATGGCCATACCGCGTTCGAAAAGCTATCTTAGGGACATCCTCCTCTCGGACCCTCATCTGATGATAGCCCGATCTTAAATCGATCTTCGAGTAAAAACTTGACCCTTGCAGCTGGTCAAACAGATCATCGATGCGCGGCAAAGGATAAGGATTCTTGACTGTCACCTTATTGAGTTCACGATAATCTATACACATGCGAAAGGATCCATCTTTCTTCTTCACAAACAGAACTGGGGCTCCCCAAGGCAAAGAACTGGGTCGGATAAAACCTCTATCCAACAGTTCTTGGAGTTGATTTGACAGGTCTTGCAAATCTCCTGGTGCAAGACAATAAGGAGCACGGGCAATCGGGGCTGCTCCTGGTGTAAGGTCAATCTGAAATTCCACCTGACGGTGTGGAGGTAAACCAGGAAGTTCTTCAGGAAATACATCAGAAAACTCACGAATCACTGGCAAGTCTTCGATTTTCTTTTCTTTAAGCTTAGTATCAGTAATAAGTGCTAAAATAGAAGGATAGCCCTTCCGTAGACACTTTTGGGCCTTCATAGTTGAGATGATGCCAACCATTGCCCCACTACAATGACCTTGGACCGACAGAGATTCTCCACTAGGGAGAGGAACACACACGATTTTCTCTTTACAGAGAATTTCCACTTGATGCTTAGACAACCAGTCCATACCAACGACTACAATAAAGCTTCCAAGGGTAATGAGAAGTAGGTCAATATCGAATACCTGACCCTTAAGATCGAGTTTACACCCAAAAAGAACATGTGGAGCTTCAATCGACTTACCATCAGCTAATTCTACTACGTGCTTGTTTACAATAGGTGTAGGAGTCAACCCTAACAGACGACTGAACCCCAAAGACACATAACTCCAATCGGCACCAGAGTCGAATAAAACAGAAGCAAAAAGATCATTCACGGAAAACATACCAGTCACAACGTTTCCATCATTCCTAGCTTCCCAGCACCAATGGTGAACACTCTTCCACGTGCACCGTTCCCACCATTGTTCCCATTGTTGTTGTTCCTAGTGTTGTTGTTGTTGTTACCAGCATTTTGATTCAGTTGAGGGCAATCCTGCCTGAAATGACCCTCGTCACCACACTAAAAACACCCTTTATGATTTCCCTGATTCTGTTGAGGCTGCTGCCTCTCCTGTTGTTGCAGTTGCTGTTGCTGTGGGGGTTGCTGCTGCTGCTGCCTTGGGAGTGGGGCCCTGCAATCTCTGGCCATATGGCCCACCTTGTTGCACCTGTGACAGACTTGGGTGCACGGCCCGTGATGATGAAAATTGTACTTGTTACACTTTGGTTGCTTTCCCGCATAGGAGCCCTGATTCGAATTGTTGCTCTGATTCTGATTCACTGAAGATGATTGACTAAAACTGCGGTTGACATTGTTGTCTAGTTTCTTCTGTGACTGATTCGAGTTGGACACCTTGTCCACATCATTCCATTTGCGTTTGTTGTTGGTAGCGGGAGTAGTAGCTGTAGCAGTAGTAGCTGTAGTAGAAACACGTGGTGGTAGCGAGCCACGCTCCACCTCCTGATCTGTGATCTTGTGAGCTAAGCGGATGATCTGAGGTAAGTTGTTGAGGTTCGCTGCTGTAACCAAGCCCTTAACCTGTGGGGCTAATCCTTTGATGTACAGTTCTATTCTACGATGTGGGGGTCGAGATAAGTTAGGACACATATTCCCAAGTTCGTGAGATCGCTTTGTGTACGCCTCGATCTTAGATGCTTCCATCTTCAGGTTGTAGTACTCGTTCTCTAGTTTCTGTACTTCATCACGAGGACAGTACTCCTCTCTCATCAACTCCTTGAAATCCTCCCAAGTGGTGGCATTCGCCATTTCAATGCCCAGCATCTGGACTTGGGCATTCCACCAAGTCAAGGCACCATCCTCTAATGTGCCCGTAGCATACTTCACTCTGTCCCCAGCAGGACAGTTACACATAGCGAACACCGATTCTGCCTTCTCAAACCAACGTAGTAGTCCCACAGCTCCTTCAGTCCCACTGAACGTCTGTGGCTTACAATCCATGAACGTCTTAAATGTGCACACAGGCGGATTATTCTGATTCACGTTTTGACCTAAAGACGGAAGAAAATACAACACACATGTAAGATTCGAGTACGCGTCACAAGGATAAAGAGTATTTGGCACATATCGTACCAGCCTGCTGAGCCGCCAAGGCTTCAGCCACACGAGTATTGATCAAATCGGTCAATTCAGCCTGGGTCATATTAATGTTGCCACGTCCACCGCCGCGACCTCCACCACGTCCACCATTTCGTCTGCTCATGATTCTATATAAGAAGAGTGGAAAAGATTAGGGGTCGGGATCGATTAGGAGTCAAACACCACTAAGACCTCTACAGATTACATATTCTATCACAATGCCAAACAACAAGACATAACCCCCTTCACACTTGTTAAGCCTCACTGGGACTCACATGCACCCCGCATTATTATTATGTGTGCACCCATAATAACAATGCGATTTGTATGTTTATCTCAGTTCCTCCCAACTTATGCTAAAAGGTTCCTCAAATTCGAATAGCAAGACAAAAACACCACAACATAGCTCAGGAAGGTTTAGAGAAATGTCACACTATCAATCACATAACGTAGACTGGAAACACAAGAACTCATACTATAGTGCTAGGTGTGCATTCACATGCGATATCATACCCAAGTGTTCACTAAACATGATGTGTAATAAGTAAACGAGAGACGAACCTTGCAATCTGGAGCTGAGTGTCATGGTCGATTTCGAAGTTATTCAGTTATAGTCTGGTTTCATAAAAGCGTTTTAAAACCTAGTTCACTATAACCAGTGGGGGCTAGGGGATATATATAGTAAACTGCATGAGTTCTTGTCAATCTAAAATGTTTTATTTAAATTATTAGTTTATAACCCCGTGTATTACACGGGCCGATTAAATGAATTTTATATACTAAATAATAATATAATATATCTTTAAAAGCCTCCTTTATTACACGGGTTGAATAAATATAATTTTATATATTAAATACTAAAAAGTTATATCTATAAGGAACCATATTGTACGGGTTGAATAAATATAATGTTATATACCAAATACAAAAGTTATATCTTTAAAACCAAGTGTATTACACGAGTTGAATAAATGTAATATTGTTTAGCAAATAATAAAATAATACATCTTTAAAAAACCTCATTTATTACACGGGTTGAATAAATGTAATTTTATATACCAAATAATAAAAAAGTTACATCTTTAAAAATATGTGTATTACACGGGTTGAATAAATGTAATTTTCTATACTAAAAAATAAAAAATATATATCCTTAAAAAAACCCCGTGTATTGTACAAAATGAATAAATCTAATTTTATATATCAAATAATAAAAAGTTATATCTTAAAAAACCTCATGTATTACACGGGTTTAATAAATCAAATTTTTTATACCAATAATAAAAAAAGTCAATCTTTCAATATACTAATGGATAATACTCGATACGCGATGGATATGGTGATTGTGAAGATGGTTCTTGAAAAGAAGATATGTTATTCAAGAAGCAAATTAGCATCTGTTTGAGTGATAAAATGTTGGTACCAATTCCTACAAATTGATTTATAAATCATGTAATAAAATTGATATAATAATTTTAGTAATGAAAATAAAAATATTTCATGTATTAATACAAAGTTTGGTTTTCGTGATAAATAATTTGTTTTATTTAAAAATATCTTAAATTAACAATTTAAATTTTAGAATAATATTTTATTAGAAAAATAGAATAATGGTATTCAAAATTTAAAGTAGGATAAAATTTAATATTAGCTCATTATTCATTTATTTATTTAATTAATATAAGATAAGTTTGGAAGTGAGACGAGAAAATCATAAAATAAATGCTTACAATGAATTATAGGTGTCACAAATTAATGTTTTATTATATAGTATAGTATAGTATAGATATATATTTAGATTGATATAAATAGATTATTATATTGTAGTAAAATTTGTTAACGAAGTCTCAATAAATTTAACCCTTTATTTAAAACTTGTTAATGTAACGAAGTCTCAATAAATTTAACCATTTATTTAAAACTTGTAAATGTACAAATGGTAAATAATATTAGTTAATTTTATTTTAAGGTTCGTCAGGACATGGTCGACGAAGAACCAATCTTCGCCGCACCCTTGTCAGTTACAATTTCCTTTCTGTGATTCCCCTCATTCTCGAAACATCAGTTAACATGTTTTGGCACGATTCATCAAATCAAACAACAATTATTTTGCATAATCAACCCAACCCTACTCGTGATCAATCATCAATTACTCAAACATAACAGTTTCATTTAACGTACAATTCTAACCAACCATTAATCATTGAAACACACAAGGATCTTCAACACCTTCATCGTACAAACTCTAACTACGAAATCAACAATCATACGGACTATCAACGATGAAACATCATGTACATGATATCCTACATATTCATACAAAATCATCGCAAAAGAACACACACATCATTCAATCAATAACTTACTAACCGTGATACAGAAGTGTTTAGCTAAATCGAGATAGAAAGGCTTCGAAATCCTATGATTGCCGTCTCACAGAGAATCGGGAGAGAACTTTAGGGTTTATGTGTTTACGGTTAAGAGAATTTATACAAATGAAATCGTTCTGGGCCGCGAACCTTCCTGGGCCGAAGCCCCTGTTTGGCGAAGAATGCCTCTGTGCGGCGAAGTATCATTCTTCATCGAGGCCTATTCTTCGCCGAGGCCCATATGACGAAGAACTCTAGTTCTTCATCCAATGTGATCCTTCGTCAGAGGTGATCCTTCGCCAAAAGTGTTGTGGGATCCAGAATTAAACACCAACATGTTATGACTAACTCTTAAGTTTTCATGTAACATTCAAACGTAACCATACTACAGTCAGTCAAATATCGTACACATAATACAACGTAAAAATAAACGGTGAAAACAAGATTGTGAAACAAGTGATGCGTAGAGGAAAGACCTCGAAATCTCGGGTTGTCACACGTTGAGTTTTGATTTTTCCTGTTAACTAGTGGGAAGGCCCAGGCGTTGCCGCGGGTATTTATGATTTTTTGCCGCACGTTGCCCAACGAGTTCACATAGTTTATTTTTAAAACCAATTTGTTAACACAACTAGGGTTAGGATATAATAGGAAGTTTATTTCACTAGGAAGGATAGGAAACAATCATGAGCGTCCAATTGCACAATTAACGGTCTAGATTAAAATCAAATTAAAAACTGTCATTTAAACACGCTCTTCGGGGTTTCAAGGGTATTATCGTCAAAGTCCAAAAATAACCGCTATTGAATATACACAGAAAGCTTCGAAAAAAAGTTTATTATGTTTTACACTTCGATTGAACGAACACACACATACTGAAATTTGAGAAAATCAAACTCCATTGAAGTTCATGGCATCATCAAGAGATAATTTGAAGGTTTACCTTCGAGTTACTGAAAAGAAATCCGTATCTCAAAACCCTAAATCATCAAAGAAGCAAAAAACAACATCAGTTGAAGAAAACATCGATCAACAAGGAAAAATTAGCGGAAAATCAACAATGAAACAACAAACTAGTAGAAAACACAAAGAGATTTCTGACAATGGTAATTTGATATAGTTTTGCTTTTTAAACTGTATTCAAATTACGTTTTATGAAGTGCAATAGACCTACTATACCATATCCCTTCCCAGAAATTTTTAATGAGTGTTATCTTATCTTGTATGTGCTTAGTTAGGTTTGTTATTAGAGACTGCGTTGCGTTTTATGTTAAAACTGTGACCTAATGCTTTTTATGGGATTTATATATTGTGAACTAATGCGTTTTATCTTAAAAAAATAGTATAAACAAAGAGATTATTATTATGATAATTGTAATCGAAATTTAAAACATTGCGTTTTATCTTATCTTTGTATTTGCTGAGTTACATGTGTTGTTAACTATTGCGTTTTATCATAATACTGTCTCATATGCTTTTTTTTTCCTGACTAATGCGTTTTATTTTAAAATATTATAGAAAACAAAATGAGATTATGTAATGTTAATTACAAAAATTGAGTTTTATTGCTGAGTTAATTTGATATGATGTAAAGTATTGCCTTTTATCTTAATATTGTTAACTAATGCGTTTTATCTTAAATTTGTTAACTGACATTGTTTCATTATTCTGTTTAAAGATAAAAAACAAGAGGAAAAAACAGAAAAGGAGAAGAAAGAAAGTGGTGATTGAATCTTCAGAAGATACATATTCTGTTTCAAAAGAGGAAAATACTAGGGGAGCTATAGTTCTGCATAGTTCTGAACAACAACAAGTAAATTCAGGTAACATAAAACGCATTAAACATAATTTTATGAAAAAATATATGTTTCTAAAACACTTGAATATATCAGATGATGATTTTGTTGATCCACCACGAAGAATGAAACAGACAAAATATCAATCAAAGAAAAAGAAGGAAAAGTCAGAATTAGAACCAAAGAGATCATTGAGGAAGGATAAAACAGAAGAACAGCCAGAAGAACAACCATATTATGATTACGACGGAAAAAAAAACAACATAAGATGTGCAGTCAATAATCTCACATATTATATTAAAAATTTGTCAAAAGAGCAAAAGAAAGTTGTTAGAGAAATAGGGTTTGGCAGCATACTATCAATCAAGTTGCATTCAGTTCCACGCAAATTCGGATATTGGATAGTAAAAAACTTTGATGCTGAAAATGATGAGATAAATACTGGAGATGAAAAGATTAAGATCACAGCTGATTTGATCCAAAAGGTATTTCAAATACCAAATGGAAAAATAAAGATTGAGGAAAAATTGTGGCCAAAAGAAACTGATCTTATAATTAAATTCTGGCGCGGTCAATTCAGCAAAGAACTTTTGAAGAGAATGTATGCTGCCAACGTAATTAGATATTTAAAAACGAGAAATGAGCTTGGAAGACTGTTCAAACTAAACTTCTTGGTTATATTTTTTATGATCATGGTAGAGGCAATGCAAAGTAGTAATGTTAACCAAAGATTCTTGCCATCGATGAAAAGTGACAAAAATACCCAAGATTTTAATTGGTGTGAATATATTCTGAATGTTTTAAGGCGTACAAGAAGACAATGGCCTGGAAATGAAAAGACCTTCAATGGACCTATTGGATTGCTAGCGGTATGAAATCTGATCTTGCATTATTGCTACATATTATGCTGAATGCTTGTTTAGGCTGTTTGTTTATATGCTTTGTTTAAAACGCAATGTATATAAAGTTACAAAACGCAATGACTTGTTTATATACTTTGTTTAACATTTGTTTGTTTAAAACGCAACATTTATAAAGTTACAAAACGTAATGACTTGTTTATATGCTTTGTTCAAATATGCTTGATTAAAACGTAATGTATATAAAGTTACAAAAAATGAGTTATGTAAGTTGTTTACAATGATTTATATTATAAAACGCAACAAAATTAGTATTGATTATTTTTTTTTAAAACGCAATGATTCATACAGATTCTATATGCTTACAAAAAACAAGGATTTGAAGATGCTGAACACACTGAAGAGTTCTCTCTAGATAAAATTGACTCTACAACTTTACAAGAATTTGAAGATGAATTGGAAATTTCTACGCAAAATGAGGGGAGAGTTCTTGTAAAAGAAACAAAGAAAAAAGAGAAAAATGTTAGAAAGAATAAACAAAAAAAGAAAGATGAGGAGGAGGATGGATTTTATGTTTATCCATCTGAATCCAACAATGAAAATGAAGAAATTTGTTAAGATGAATCTGAAGAAAAAGATGATGATGATGTTAAAGAACAACCAAACATCCAAATCAACTCAGAAGAGATAGAAGAAGGAAACACCTTACTTAAAGCTGCAATAAACTGGATTGAACAAGAGGATGCCCAAAACAGCCAACTTAAAACCAATGAAACTGAAAAAACACAAACAGAAAGTGGAGGATCATGGGGGCAATTCTTTGTAAAACCATCAGAAGGAAATACAGAAAAATTGTGGGTAGACAGTCAATGCCGATTGCGTAATTTCATGCCATCACAAAAACAAAGTGAAGGTCTTTCTGACATTCATTTAACAAAAAGTGGCGATGAAAATATGAAGAGCAATGAAGGTAAAAAATCCAATGAAGAAAATGTTGTGAATGCCTTGGATTATCATTTTAAAGGCTTTGAAGAAATTTTTGAAACAATCCAATCACGCATAGATGAGATTATTGAAGAATATCCAAATAGTGAAATTGTTCATAACAAAGTAAACGAATGGGCTTAATTGGTGGAAAAATGCAACGATCAAGCTAAAAAGCACAAGAAATTTAGTAGTGATTCAACTATGATCGAAACACCATCAAGATTTCTAAATTTGAGCCAAAATGAAGACACAGAAAATCAAATCATTTCATCTCCATTGATTGTAAAACGCAATGGAGGATGCTACAAAACGCAATGAAGATACCACAATTCTAGTCCAATCCTCAAATCCTGAAAAAATCATTGAGAAAGAAACTCCATCAAGTTTGCAAACACACATTGAAAATCCTTTATTGGTACAATCATCATTTAGCGAAGAAACTCCATCAGTAATATTGGAGATGATCAAAAAGACAGATGAAGCAGAAAAAAATCAAATACAAAAATTCAAAATAATGAGGTACCATCCTTTGATTTGAAAATTTCTCAATTGTCTTCAAATGTGAATGAAAATGAAGTGGAAGATAATACTACTTGCCACGCTGCACAATCCGGAAATCAAACAGAATCTGAAAATAAAACAAGCGAAAAAGAAGTTGAAACATGTATTCAAATTACTGGAATACAAACAATGTTAGATAGAATTGATGAAAATGATACTGAAAAAGAAATCCGTGATCTGATTCAAAACACATCATTCCTCAACCCACAAGAAGATCCATATAAAACACCTGCAAAATCTGTGCAGGAAGAACAACCAACAAGTGATATCAATAAAACAGAAGAAATAATCACAAAGATAGTACGATCAGATCGACAGAAAAATGCAGGAGAAGCATTATGTTCACCATACTATCAAAGACAAATAGCAATGAACGAAGTTAGAACGGCGAACGAAAACAAAATTTCGGGATATGTTTTCCATGGAGAAGGAGACATAATGTACAAAAGCATTTATATACACTAACACAAAACAAAATCAAATATTATAATTTAATTTTTTTTTTTTTGCAGAGACACTCTCTTTTTAATTAGTGATCATGTATTACTGTCAAGATATGCTGTAGAAACAATTAGGCCAGGATTGGAAATAACAGGAGAAGTAATCAATTATTGGGCATATATTTTGAATGAAGAAGAAAAAAGAAGATCAAAAGACAACAAAACTCCAAGATTTTTCTGTACAATTCGAATGCTGGTAAGATCTATAAAACGCAATTTATCTGTTTTATACAAATAATATATGTTTAATGAAGTTATTTGAAGTTTGATTGAATAAAGTTATATAAAACGCAATTGTCAGTTTTATTTCTTTCATAAAACGCAATGTGTACTTTGTTTGAATGAAGTTTTATAAAACGCAATTGTATGTTTTATTACCTTCATAAAACGCAATTAATATTTTAATTTGTTTATTGTTATGCAGGCTTTCACATTGAATGAAGAGGAAGAAAAAATGATAGAAGAGTTCACACAGAACATAGAAAAAATTCTTCAAAGTGCAAAGTTAAAAAGCATAAACGATTTTAAAATTATCCTTGTCCCTATTCTCTATGTAGAACATTTCTTTGTGATCTCATTCAATCTTGAAGAAAAACAAATATTCATCATTGACAACAGTGCAAAAGATGTTACAAATAAACAAAAATATGGTGATGTGCCTAAAAAAACAATAAGTTTTCCAACTTATGCTTTTAAAACACAATATAAACCACCTAATCTTTTTGTTTTTTTTTTTTCTGTAGAGGAATGCTTTGGCAGGTTACCTTAAATCTGTTGGTCATCCAAATACAGATGATATAAAGCACAAAGAACCTGTTAGAATGGAGATGAAATAAAGGAAAAAAGGTAACGGCATTGACTGTGGTATATTTTGTATGCGTCATATGGAATGTTATAACGGTGAAGAAGTCGAAAAATGGAATTGTGGGTTTCATGAGGAATATGAACAACCTGCAATTATCAAGAAGGGTAAAAACAAAAAACAAGTGAACAAGCAGACAGCACAACTTGAAGATTTAAGACGAAAGTTTATCGCAAAGATATTATTGCACGATCTCAATGAACGCAAAGATTATTTTTATTGAGGATTCAAGGAAGTTTCGCAACCTCAATGCAAAACTTAAAAAACTTTCTTATGACACTAGTTTAGAAAGGATTCAAGATAGGCTTACTCTTGCTGGTTTATGAATCTATCTTGTTTAAAACAATTACTTAGATTTAGAAATGCTAGTTATTATAAAACGCAAAATTTTGTCTTTTATTCTAATTTATCATATAACGCAATATTTTGTTGGTATATCTTGTTTAAAACAATTACTTAGAGTTACAAATGCTACTTGTTGTTTGTTATTATAAAACGCAATACAATGTCTTTGTTTATTTTTCATGTCTTATCATATAACGCAATGATTCAAGATAGGATTGACATTTTATAAAAATTTGTACAATTTATCAATAAATTTTTTAAATAATATGTTTGAAAAAAGGGTACATAGATATTGAAATGCTATTATGCTAAAACGTAACATTTTATTTTATACACTTGTTTGTCTTTTTGTAATATTATAAAACGCAATACAAACTATTTCTTATTTTTCATATGCTATCATATAACGCAAGCTTATTTTTTTATAAAATATGTTATTTTTTTATGAAATATTTATTATATAACATTATATTTAAAAAAGTACATAGAAATTGAAATAATAGTATGCTAAAACTCAACATTGTCTATTTCATTGTTGTTTGACTTATGTTATTTATTATAAAACGCAATACAATCTGTTTCCTAATTATTCATGTCCAAACATATAACGCAATACATCTATATAAAACGCAATAAATCATATTTTTTATTGTTTCTATAACGCAAAAAAATAGGATTAATGACAATCATAAAACTACTATTTATACTCTTTCTAAAACGCAATGTTATACAATAAAAATAATAATAATAATAGAGGAAATGACAAGACAAAAAAAACTGACACCTTAAAGACAAAAGAAATTGATAAAACAAAAAATAATAATCATTATTATCAGAGAAAACTTAAAAAGCTTTTTGGATTCCTGATAAAATACTGTATGATTGAACAATCAATTCAAAGAAAAAAAACGAAAATATAATCATTATTACCACACTTAATACCAATCCCTCGACCAATCCATTATATAAGAACAAAAATCCTAAATTATATTCACATTCCTCATACACCAATACCCAACCACAAACACACACAAATGGCTAATCAAGAATTATCAGTTTGGTGGGTTCAAAGAGAACATTTCGTTCTTCAGTTTCTTGATGGTCACAAAATAAGATACCATTCCATTGCTTCTATTCTAGAAAACTGCAATGAGAATGTTTTGAGAAAGATCAATGAACTAGGAATACCACCAGCATGTTACACAGATCAGACAGCCGAACTATTCAAAATTATGCACAAAAGGTATGGAAAACTGAATGAAATGGCAATTGAAGACACATAAGTTACATCTTGAGAGTTCATTGAGGACACTTTCAAAATTTCAGTGACTTGGGACAATGGCGATGTGGAGCTATACGACCCAAAAGACATATCTTCCAGTGAGGATATAAGCTTTTTGAAGCAGTTATCTGAAATTCCAATCATCAACAACTCTGCAAGCAAATTTACAGAGAGGCTCTACAAGGCAGTAAAATCACAGGTTGAACTTTGGACTCAATCTGAAAGTGATGAGGAAATCCCAAATAGAAGCTTAGGGTACTCATCTGAAGAAGAAACCAACTTTGATCCATGATGCTGATGTTGGTTTCCGGTGGTTGTGGTTTGTTATGTTCGTAATTTTTATTTGATGTTTTTAGGGTACTAGAACAAAAATGATGGAAGTAATTTTGTTATGATTGTAAACAGGTGATGATAGTGTTTTATTCATCATCTTTTTTTTTAACTTTTATCATCTATATAACGCAATATTTAAGATACCCACTTGCTGTTCATGTTTAATTTGTTCTGTGTTCAAAAAGTAATATCAATTCATTGTTGTTATCATAAAACGTAATAAACAAAAAAATTTATTTGCTGTATATTGTTATATGTATAAAACGCAATAACAATTCATTGTTGTTATCATAAAACGCAATTAACAAAAAATAGCTGATATTTATGTAGGATATCACAAAACGCAATAACAAAAATAGCTGAAACCTATATCATAAAACACAATAACAATTTTTTTTTTCTTTTTTATTAATATCAGAATTTTTATACAAACTTACATTGTATTGCTAGGCCCTATAGCATTAGAAGAAGCCTTCTCTTTACATGTACGACTGTTATGTCCTTTTCCACCACATACACGACACAATTTCTGGATCTTTGATGATTTCTGAATTGCAATCTCACGATTAGACTTAATCCTTTTTTGTACACCGCATCCTTTTGTCCTTATTTTGATCGGGACACGAATCATAGAATCAGACTTTTCTAAGTTCCCTCCCATGTCAGCAAACCTATCTTTGCAACTAGGAGGCGGCGCAGCGACCATAACCTCATCAGCTTTATCAATATAACCTTTAATATGATCTCTGTAACGACACAGCTCATCTAAATCCCCAACCAACCTATTAACCACATATTCATTTGCTACAACGATTTCTCTAAAAACTTTATCAATTTCACTACTCCTACCAGTTTCATCAAACCGAATATTACAATGAATTGAGCCATTCGAAACAACATCTCTCATCCATCTTCTAAGAACATATCTTCTAGGAAACTCAGTTATATCATCATACCGTAGAACATAAAATATATGGCGACACAATATACCAAATTATTCAAACCGTTTGCAAGTACAGCTTATACTTAAACCATCTTCTTGTTTGTTGTATTGAACCTGTAACAAAAATTAAAATACTATATAAAATTAGTGAGATGTAATATAAAACGCAATGAATACTAAGAAATATAATAAAAAAATTAAGCATATGATCATATAATATTAAAACGCAATAAACATAATGATAAAACACAACTAATGATGAAAAACATAAAATGCAATAGATGTTTAAAACAATATTAATTTAAAAAATTACCTTGGATAAAGATGTGCATGGCTGTTTGAAATCCTTTATTTCATAATATTGAACATCACCCACACTATCATGAGTCTTTGACATACACTTTGTAATGGCAGCATCAATTTCAATCTGAATATCTTTAAAAATTGTTTTGGTATATATTTCTGATGCTTGTTTCTCCAATACAAAGTCACTCCAGATCTTAGACTGAATATACCTTGTATCATGATCATTCATCCTATGCTCATGCCTTTGAAAATCCATTGCAGTCTCAAAATGAGTGAAAAATTCAACAAGTGTACATCTTGGATTACAAAACTGACCAAAGAAGTAATTCTCGCTTTCACATCTAGACGTAGTACGCATAAGACTAGCCAAATTCTCTCCATGGTAATAAGAGGGTATCCAATCAAATCGAAGATCGTACATATCTTTTAACCATTCATGATTTTCCAATCCAAAAGTAGACATTATTGAATGCCACTCAGTTTCAAAATCTTTTGGAATAATAGTATCATTCCAAACAACACGAGCCATTCTTGTATTAAACTCAATGTTGGATGACAAAACAGGACCAACCTGTATAAAAAGCAATAAAATAATTAAACATAAAATGCAATAATTTAAACTATATAAAAATTGCAATTTATAAGATGATAACATGTTTTCATTTATTCTTCTAATAAAACGCAATATCATGAAAATGATAAAAACTAATACATTATTGGTAAAATGTAATTGTGTTGTTATATTAAAGCGCAATTCTATTGACAAAAATGTTTGGGGATCTTATTGTATAATACATAAAACGCAACAATAAACCTATATAAAAATTGCAGTTTAGATCATAAAACGCAGTTTAATACCTTTGTCTTCAATTTCTCCCATATATGCCACATACATAACCTATGTCTACTTCTTGAAAGAACATTCTTAATAGCTCTCTTCATTGCAACATCTTGATCAGTAACAACAACTTTAGGATCATTTCCAAAAGCATTAACAAAGCACCTTAAAAGCCATTGATAAGAATCTGCAGTCTCAGAACCAAGTAATGCACCACCAAATGTGACATTCCTAAAATGATTATCAATCCTAGTAAATGGTACAAAAACCAATCATATCTACATAAAACAAACAAATAATGCATTAGAAAAAAAAAAGAAAACAGGAATATATAATGCAATAGAATATATAACGCAATAAAAGTAAAAAACTTACTTGTTTGATTTGTAACTAGCATCAAAACCTACTATGTCACCAAATACTGTATAATTTGTTTTTGATTGCTCATCAGCCCAGAAAAGTCCTTTCAATCTTCTATCTTCACCAATAACATAATCACATGTAAAACCAGAAGAACATTCTTTCTTCCTAATAAGACGCCTAACTACCATTTCTGCATCATACTCACCTATGTAAAGATTCAAATCCCTTCTATAGTTCTTACAATCAACTTTACTAGCACCAACTTCACCAAAACTACCATACATTATTTTCATAATATTGAATGCTTTAATAGGTCCAACATTGATTGCAGACAATCCAAATATAGAACTTTCTTTAACATAATCAATACCTCTGGCAGAAGGCAAGAAATGAATATCTTCATCTTTAACAAAGATATGATTATGTTCTTCTTCAAAGTAGTAGATTTTAAACATATTATTATTCTCTAATATTAATTTCACATGAGCATTGCATCTAACTCTTTTTGAACCTCTATTACGTCTAACAATCTTTTTACTATTTTCATCAACTGAACCAGAGTCTATTGCTTTGCTAACATGAAATCCTTCTTTTGAGCAGACAATATATCTTATTTTCACTAAACCACCATTTTTCCAAGAAGTATTTTTTCTTGCAGAAAAACCTACAACAGGTGCATATCTCTGATAAAACGCAAAAGCCTCATCAAATGATTTAAAAAACATTCCAACAGAAGGTCTAATGGATCCGCTGACTTTAGGTTTGTAAAACTTTCTTCCACTGTTTAAGCATACACGTTCCTCCCATTTGGAATTGTGACCTGAAACATTTAACAAATAATTATAAAACACAATACCTCTTATATAATCATGTTTTGAGTGTTAAATCTAAAAATATGTTATTCAAAATTGAAAAATTACAAACCTTTAAAGTTTGTATATCATCTAATGTGGTTAAAAGCATAGAACGCAATAAGTTCAGTAAAACGCAACAATTGATAAACAAACAAACAAAACAATGAATAAAACGAACAAATTATTGTTAAATTATACAACAATGACAGTTATGTGCTTTATATTAGAACAATTACAAATTTAAAGTTTGTATGCATATAATGTGAATAAAATCATAAAACGCAACAACTTCACTAAAACGCAATAACTGATGAACAAACAAAAATTAATAAAACGATCAAATTATGTTAAATTATACAACAATAACAATTAAACTTATGAAAAATCAAATAATAATAACAGAAAGACGAATTATAAAACGTAAAAGATTGAATTTCGGCAAAATAACAAAAAATTACTCAAAATTGAAGCTAAACTTACCAACAGAGTGTGCAGAAGACATTGATGTTGTCGAATTGACGAACGAAACAAGATTATTGCTTGAAAAAAGGTGAATTTGCGATCGATTGCGATTTAGGGTTATACAATCCCAGTTTTGTTATAAAATTGATGAACTAAGAGAAGAGGTAACAAAATCCGGTATAGTATTAGAAAGAAGATATGATAATGTAAAATGACAAAAAAGCCCACGCGTCCAAAATTTTAAAAATTACAGATGAACGGCTAAGATTGCTTCATATACTTCCTAGCGAAAATAAACTTCCTATTTGATCCCCACCCAACACAACTAATATAGCAATTGAGTATAAACAAAGAATTGACATAAAAAACAACAATCACCAAGGTTCTTTTTCTTTTAACGACCAACGATAAAAGCTCGCCTCCCTTTCTATATATGTTCCTACTTTCGATCATGTGCCGACTTTTATAAAAAGCAAACATAGATGATTCAAAATAAATATAAAATTTTATTCATTCTTGCTAACAGTCCATAACGGGCTATTGATTTGCCCGAGTTTCATTAATTCGTCCATCACACTCATCGCAAGTTCAAGAAACATACCCTTTTCGTACTGCATATCCATCCCACCACCACCGCCACCTGGAGCCATCATTCGGGGCCTCGAAGGTGACATCAAAGGAAAAGCATTCGACATCCCGTTGCTATAATGAAGCCACATTAACCCTACATCCATCAGGTTTAAACCGTACCCATTTCTCCCAACCGTAAGTTCTAAGCTAGAACTCGTCATTCCGTGAGGCATGGAACCACCAAACGATGATAAAGGCCGACACAAAAACTTATTAGTGAGAATTGATATCCGGATAAGTTCGTCTCTAAATCGGGCATTCTGGATTATAAGATAATGGTCGTCGATAGCTATGTCGTCGAGAATCGCCTGGCCACCACAGTTGTTGCAAACCGGAGGTCGGGTCGCTTCTTTCATCGCTATGTTTTTGATCCGAAGCTTATCATTTTCTTGTTTCAAGATCGCATTTTCATGGCGCTCGAGTTGCTTCTGAACCAATGTAATCAAACATCGAACATAATAAGAATCATTTATTTCAGGAGTGTGTGGTGAGACAATCTTGATTCTGCAACAAATAGATAGAAGCAAGTTTTAAGGACCAATAATGCACAAAAGAAAGAATGGCATACTCTGGAACAATGAATAAAGCAGTAGACGCCTTTTGCAATTTTAATAGATGCAAGAAAAAAGCATAATACTTATGGAATTAACCTAAAAAGAAAGTAATGCCAATGATAACACGTACCTTTGATGAGCAGCAAGACATCTTATACTCCAAACCATTGACCACATTAACACCTTCCATCGCAACAGACATCGCAGAAGATTCATCCATGTCTGAGAATTGACGTTTACTTCTGCATATAGTTGGAATTATGTTATCATGTAACACCCCGAAAATATAAAACTTTATGTTAAAATTTAAAGATTTAAAATAAACAAAGGTAAACTAACTAGGAATAAATAACCTCGTTAGTCATAAGGCTAGAAGTAACAAGGAAATTTTGTCACACCCCAAAAAATACCACAAGCGGAAACCCCCGCGAGGCGTGTGACGTACCAGGATCTAGCCACTAATCACATTGAACCATATACTGATAAGATAAAATAAAACCTTTCATTAGGTGTAAATGTATCATTCAAACACCATTTAATAAAATCATCATGTTTAGCGAAAGCATAATAGTTTGTTTAAATAAAGTGTTTAACAATGCAAGATTGAGAAGCTTTCCAATTGCCATGACCCATGATCACTCCAGCTTTCCAGACAACAAGTTCCATAACCGTGTACCTAAAGTCCTGCAAGCATGCAGAAAAAGTGTGTCAGACAGGCCAGTGAGTTCACAGTTTGTTTATTCCGATTAATACCAAGTAGTGTGTTACGATTTGTTATGACTGTTATGTTGATAATAACTCGATACCGCAGACGGACCTTTTTGCCCTTCCCCAATGCTCTATCAAACATTGGTCATGATGTAAAGTTATTAGTTCACGCCCGTCCTATCCAGGTACGTCGTGAGGGTGCCAAACCTAATAGCGCTATCAACTAATAACCCCGTTTCCCTACAAGAAACAACCGGTAGTAATGATGGGACTTAAGTGATAGAGAGTGAGTGTATTATCCAACCATAACGTTTACTGAAAACCGTTGCATATCCCCTACAAGGATAGCGTTGTGAAATCCGCCTCACATCCCCTACAAGGATGTGGGTATTTGAAAACCGCCTCATATCCCCTACAAGGATATGGGTTTACGAAAATCCGTTTACAAGTTTTATCAGATTGATTGTCCCCACCGGACGCATGCTTGTTTTGAGAGAAGTGAACTCACCTTGGTTTGCTTGGTATGATTTGCTTTTTGTTCACACTTAAACAATCACAGCCTATGGTATTCACGTATGCGATATTAGTTTACATTCATAAGGTTTACGTATGAATGATAATCATAGTGTGTGTGTAAGCAACAATCACCGAATGACACATAACAGTTATTCTACTCATGTATATCCAAACCCACATGTATGATTCGTATCAATATTCAATAGTCAAGTATGCTAATCAAAACCGATTCATGTTTCCTCATGCATAACTGATATCTTCAACAGAAAAAGGTCAACATATAATCATGCATTATTATACTTGTACCAAACTACATCCTGTTTGTGAGATTTTGACCTACGGCGAAACCTCAAAGCGACGAAACCTCACATGTTTCGTCGGCATGGAAGTGTGACGAAACCTCACATGTTTCTTCGGCATGTGAGTGTGACGAAACCTCACATGTTTCGTCGGCAAAGGTGTTTCATCAACATAGTTGTTTCGTCGGCACTTGCATTTCGTCGACATACTCAACAGTTTCAAGATTCACATGTTACTGCAAACCATAATCAAACCGATTGCCCTCTTAACAATTTGACAGTTTCCAATCAGATCAAATCAAGATTATGCACAATAGATATCATAATATACATACTGCAACCCGAATCATTATATCTATGTAGTGAATATCCAAACCCTAATCAATCACAACTTAAGATTACAGTTTCTAGTAAAGTAAACCCTACAATCACAGGAGATCATCACAGCAATTAACAACAGTCTGATCAAAAGGTGTTTGCTACAATTCACAACAACATACAATCCAAAACAAGGATACTGCTCCTATCACACCAATAAATCACGTAATCATGTAGGATAAATAGAATAACAGAACGTTTGAGCAACATACGCTAACCTTAAACAAGACGGAATCGAAGGATAGCTTGGATCGAGCTAAGGTTTGCCGTCGGTTTCGAAAGAGGAGAGGAGGGGTGATATGAAGATTAGGGTTTTATTACAAGATAACTGCCGCACACATGCAATAACATATACTCGAGTTGTACATGGGCTTTACTTGGGCCGAAGCCCATTTTGGCGAATACGGTCATGACGAAACACAAGTGTTTCGTCGAATGGCATGAGGGACGACGAAACTCACGTTGATGGTGAAACACCATGTGTTGTGTTATAACTTTAAACAATTCACAATTTTTCATTACTTAACCAAAGTTTTCATTACTTAACCAAATAATACAATACATTAATCATAGATCCAACGTGCACATGATACAACACAACCGAATCGTGAAAACAGAGTTGTAAGCAAGTAAGGATAACGTGTTGAGGAACGACCTTGGAAGTTCGGGTTGTCACATCATCCCTAACTTGAAAGAAATTTCGTCCCGAAATTTGATAAGTGCTCCGAAAGCGGTGAAGTGTCAAATCAGGATGACTGTGGATTTTCCCCAGGTGCCACATCATCCCCAACTTGAAGGGGAATTTCGTCCCGAAATTCATTAGTTGCACCAGGTTTAGACTACTTCTTTGGAAAAAGGTGAGGATACTTGAGCTTCATCTGATCCTCGCGTTCCCACGTGAACTCCGGTCCACGTCTTGAGTTCTAACGAACTCTCACGATCAGAATTCGGCTATGTTTACGAACCTTGACTTCCCGGTCCATAATTTCAATTGGTTCTTCGACAAACTGCAACTTATCGTCAATTTTGAGCTCTTGAAACGGTACTACAAGTGTTTCATCAGATAAACACTTCTTCAATTGTGAAACATGAAAGACATCGTGAACGTTACCCAACTCAGCAGGTAACTCTAACTTGTAGGCCCCCTTACCAATTCGCTCCAGAATTTTGAATGGCCCAACATAACGAGGGTTAAGCTTGCCGCGTTTCCCAAAACGCACCACACCCTTCCAGGGTGAGACCTTCAACATAACACGATCATTAACTTCGAACTCCAAATGTTTTCTACGCTTATCGGCGTAGCTTTTCTGACGATCGCACGCTGCCGCCATACGATTCCTAATCTGAACAATTTTCTCTGAAGTTTCAAGTACCAGTTCTGGACCTATGATCTGGCTGTCACCCACTTCAGCCCAACAAAGTAGTGAACGACACTTTCGTCCGTACAATGCTTCATATGGGGCTGCCTGAATACTGGTATGGTAGTTATTGTTGTAAGAAAAATCTATTAACGGCAAGTGTTTCTCCCAACCCTTGCCAAAATCAATCACGCATGCTCGTAACATATCCTCAAGCATCTGGATGGTTCTCTCACTTTGACCATCCGTCTGTGGGTGATAAGCAGTGCTCATGTTGAGACGTGAGCCGAATGATTTGTGCATCGACTGCCACAAATCTAAGACGAAATGCGGGTCACGATCAGAGATAATGGAGGTCGGAACCCCGTGCCTAGAAACCACCTCCTTGAGGTAAACAGCGGCTAATTGCGAGAACTTATCCGTTTCCTTAATTACAAGAAAATGTGCTGACTTTGTGAGACGATCAACGATCACCCAAATGGTATCACTCCCGCTTTGAGTTCTAGGTAGCCCAGTGACAAAATCCATGGCGATTTGCTCCCATTTCCACATGGGTATCTCTGGTTGCTGAAGTAGGCCTGAGGGTTTCTGATATTCTACCTTGACTTTCGAACAGGTTAAACATTTACTCACATAAGTCGTAATGTGAGCTTTCATCTTCAGCCACCAATACATGACTTTGAGATCCTGATACATCTTATCCGAACCTGGGTGAACAGAGTATCGAGACTTGTGCGCTTCGTCCATCACAAGATCTCTAAGGTTGCCAAACAATGGAATCCATATCCACTCCATAAAATAGTAAATGCCATCTGATCTCTTCTCGAGTCGTTTCTCCATGCCTCGTAAATACTCGGCTTCATAGTTTTCTTCCTTCAACGCTTCGGTCTGAGCCGAACGAATCTGGTCAGGTAGGTTAGAATGAATGGTGAGCTGCAAGGCGCGAACACGTTTGGGTTTCGATTCCTTTTGACTGAGAGCATCAGCTACAACTTTAGCCATACCCGGATGGTACTTGATTGCGCAATCGTAGTCATTTAAGATTTCTACCTAACGACGTTGTCGCATATTCAAATCCTTCTGGTCGAGAATATGCTGAAGGCTCCTGTGGTCGGTATAAATAGTGCATTTAGTACCGTACAGGTAATGCCTCCAGATTTTGAGCGCAAACACCACGGCTCCCAACTCTAAGTCGTGTGTCATATAATTCCTCTCATGAACCTTCAGTTGTCGAGAAGCATAAGCGATCACATTGTTGCGTTGCATCAGCACGCAACCAAGACCCTGAATAGAAGCATCACAGTAAACCACAAAATCCTCGGTACCTTCAGATAGAGATAAGATCGGTGCACAGCAGAGTTTCTGTTTCAAAAGTTGGAAAGAATCCTCTTGCTTTGTTCCCCAGGAATACACACCACTTTTATGTGTTAACGAGGTAAGAGGTTGAGCGATCTTCGAGAAATCCTTGATAAATCTTCGATAATACCCAGCGAGACCAAGAAATTGTCGCACCTCCGAAGGATTCTTTGGTGCCGTCCAACTCCTGATAGCATCTACCTTAGCAAGATCCACGTGTATCCCTGATTCGTTCACAATGTGGCCAAGGAAGTGTACTTCTCGAATCCAGAAGTCACACTTAGAAAACTTTGCGTAAAGCTTCTCTGTGACACCTGTGTCACTTCAACCATCATACAAATACCAAATCAATGAAATATTGTATTTCATACTTGGGATTTGTATAAATATGTGTATCATTTGTACATATCAATTCTTGTTCGATTTCGATCTTTAAATCGCTTTCTGGAAGGTTATACGTGAACTGATGCGTAAATATAACCAGTTTAATTCAACAAACACTCCGGAACAGTGACATAGTCTTAACATACCTTAAATAACATAACTTAGAAATAAGTTTTGGATGGTTTGGTGTGTTGAAATCAAGTTTATTCGACCATGGGGACTATTTGTGTCAAACTGTGAAAGTATGCAGATTCGTGTGGTAACGAACATTCCGAAACTTGATCATAAGTTAAACATACCATAAATATCCTTTACATAGCTTAGAAATAGGCGTTAAGGTGTTCGGTATGCTAAAAGAAACTTTTTGGTCATTCAGGGACTAAAAGCATCAAAAAGTGCATAAGTTTGTATTTTCACGCATATCTTACGTTCTGAATATATATCCGGACATCCAAAAATTTATATAATCATTAAAATATTTTATTTTAGTGATTGGCATGATAAAATTCCATTCGTCGCTTAATTTGGATCGTTTTTACGTTCGTTACGACTTCCGTCGTAATTGACCGAACAACGCAACCATACGACCAAACGAGCCGGCATCCGAGATGTTTTTGAGCATATTTTAAGTTCCCTATACTTTAAATTTATTTTAGAGCCTTGAAATGGGGTTAACGGGACTTAAAAGTGCCAAAAAAATCAAGTTTTACAAGTGCAGGGACCATTTTTGAAATTTCTGGCAGATACAATGAACTTGGTCCATTTTTGAGGTTTTGATGGTTTTAACCCATGGTTTTGCACCCTATGGGCTTGTATTTGATGGTTTTACATGTTCCCAAGGTATTCTAAAACCTTGGGCACAAGTGTAAGGTCATGATTCAAGCACGCTTTACGAGGAACGATCCTAACGGTTTACCGAAATCTATATATACCCACCTCATTTTCATTCTTTCCTCACACATGATCTAATTTTCTCTAAGTTGAAGCTCAAATGCTTCATACCTGAGAATTTATAGATCATATCTTCCTAGCTTGGACCCTTTGTAAGCTTCTTTCGTTCTTTTATGCATTTTTAAGCGTAAAAGTCAAACAGTGTTTGACTTTCTGCTTTGACCTGTCTATGGTCAACACGAAGTTCGTTTGAACTTCGTAACGTGAGTGTAATCATGATGGTTATAGTCTCTTGTGACTATACCTACTGATTACCACGTTATTTAGGCGTAGTGACGAGTCATAGTTTCGGTCAAAATGCTTATTCTTGCGTATTTTGCAACCAAACTATTCTTGGGTATCAAGACCCTTTGTCTTGATATCAAACTTGTTTTCAAACTTCGTTAAACATGTTTAACTCGTCACTTTTAGATTAGTGCTTATATAGGGTCATAAGATAAGCGGTCTAAACAACCGCTTAAACTTTCGAACCCGACCAGTTTGGTCAATCAGTAGGATTCGACCAAACATATTTTGTGAATATAGTTGTATAGGGAATAACCTTCCGAGGTTATACCTTATGGTCACTTCGTTTAAGTAGTTGTATGATAGGTAGTTTATATGCCTTAGGTAAATGACCAAAATGCCCTTTTTACGCATAAATTCATTTTAAGCATATGTAACATAAATTTTGACATCTAAACTAATTAGGCAACATTATTAGACATGTTAAGGCATATATTACTTGTCATAGGACTAGTTAGGCGGTCTGAACGCGTTTTACGTGAACGACGCGTTAAAGTAGCGTAAGCTACCTAAACGGGTCGTAAGCACTTAGGTTAGGTTTCGATTTAGTATGTAGGATTTGTTAAACCATATTACATGAGTTCCCATACTCATTTGGTTTACAAAACCTCATTCTATCCGATCTTCTGATTTAGGTCCGGTTTATTTACTTAGTTACCTATATTAGGTGCCGTTTGATTCCGTGATCCCTCTAGCGTTGCTTGGTTGTTATTCAAGACTTCTAAGCATTCTCAAGTGAGTACATAGTCCCCTCTTTTACTGTTTTCAACTGTTTTGGGGTGAAGCATGTGTACCTATCTGTTATTTTCCTGATTTCAAAGTATAATTGATTATACATGTTAATACTTATCTTTTGACAAACTGAATGATTATTTATGGTTTAAACACTAATTTTTCAAAGATTATAAAATTAATTGTTGGAATTGTACTTATTTTATGTTCACCAGACCGATTGGTAGTATGATATAGCGCTATAGGATTTGACACCCCATTCCTGTTGTTTATGGAATGTCAGAAACCGATATTTTATCCAAATAGTGATTGCCTTCGTGGTATTTCTATAGTCTCCTAGGTGTATTTTGATGCACTAAGGTTTGGTTGAATTCTTAAATCACATTTTTATTGTATATTTTGTTATACTCCCAAAAGTATAGTTTGATATACTCTCATGTGTGATATTGTACAAAACAACATATATTTTGTTAATTACTAAAACATAGTTTGATATGTTATTTATAAAACCAAAGCATAGTTTAATATGTTATTTATAAAACCAAAGTATACTTTTGATATACTACCGAAAACGATTATTTTGACGACTAAAGTATATTTAATATACTATCTGTTTAACCATTTTGGTACCGAAATATATTATGATATATTACTTATTCGACTTTCTTAAAACCAAAGTATATTTTCATGTATACTACAAACCTTTTTTGTAAAATATTGTTATACAAACTCATTTTACTTAATTATTTATTTATACATCTTTCTTTTATATCATCTGTTTTCTTATCACTTGTTATATGATTTATAAAAGAAAACATTTTTAAAGTTCATGACTATTTTGTTAAAACATTCTTTTAAACTTACAAGTCATGAATCCTATTTTCAATAAAACCTATGTAACTCACAGGCATTTTTATGCTGACGTACCTATTTTTACACATGTTTCAGGTGCTGCTATGTGATGATTGTTGATACATGCTATACATAGGATGGACTCGTGCCTTAGCGACTTTAAAATTTGAAAGACAATATTTGTATTCATTTAATTTCTAATAAAACAATGAGTTCAATAATTCAATAAAACGAAATTATTTAATCCATGGTTGTGAAACAATGATTCTGTTACAACACTCCCCAACGTTCCCGCCACGTTTTGTTGTTTTACGTGGTCGGGGTGAGACAGAAAATTTGGTATCAGAGCCAATGGTTATAGGGAATTAGGTTATTAGTAATGCTTTGACCTGGTCTATAACCTTCCTAGGACCCTAACACAAGATCCTTGTGTTTAGTTTTAAAACAATACCGTCACTTATCCTTAGGTGACAACCACAATAAGAACACAAATTTCGAATCTGCTTTGAAAACTAATCATCTGTTCTAGGATGATTTATTATAAGGTTTTGAACCCTCTAAATTTTCAAAATCTCGTCAAAGTTTGGTCTAAATAATGTGAACACGTGCATACTGGAAGGGTGGGTGCCTGTACCCTGAGTCTTCTGTCTAAGGCTAGAGTGTTCGTATAAATCCGTAGTATCGGTCCAGTCACTCTTACCTGGGAACTCTTGGGGTGAGTGTCCACTTATAGGCGAGCATGTCTTCACGATACATTAATATGACCCACTTACTTTGATTAGTCACCATCTCATTTGTTTGCCTTAGGTAACAAACAAATGATTGCAATTTCTATGCGTTGTCATTCTGTTTTGATTATCCGATATCATTTTCACTTGTTTCCTCCCATATCTTTCATTATCTTCATGATGCCTCTTCATCGCAACAACAATATCCGAACTAGGTGCTGCAATTGCCCAACGATTAGGCGTCGTACTCCAGAGGACCGTTGATTTAGCTATCACCATGACTCGCCTCAGGGATGAAGTCATATAAAGGAACCACTCCTTGGAGCAATCAATGTAACCGTCATCATCCGAATCAGATACCCTTTTTCAAATGTACCCACGGTGGACGATGGGGACATTTGGTTGACCTGTGCTTTTTTGCTATCCAAAACCAAGCTGTTGCAAATCCTGTCGCTGCTCAAACTCCAAATTCTGCTTCATATGTCGCCTTGGCATATCTAGTACCTCAACCTCATGAACTTTCTACCTTGTGTTTCGACTTAAGCACGTTTAGTGCAAGGTTTCGAAACACCTTTCATTACACAAATCCCAAAATCCAAAATAGGATCTTTCTATCCTCATAATTAGATCCTTGTGGATAAATATCGCTCAAATCGGAGCCCTTAATTGAATTATTTGTATGCCTTAATACGTATATTACGATTCAATAAGGACAAAGCCGAATTCCTATTAAGATCTTTCTATCTCCATAGTTAGATTCTTGAAGATGATTAAAGTGCCAAATAAAATCCACGAATTGGATTCCTGGTGTGCTTTAAATATCCGTGTCCAAAGATAACAAATTAAAGATCAAGAGAAACAATTATGTGATTATGTGCTTATATGTTTTCTTATATGTTTCGTATTTTTCCGTGATCCGTCCAAATCCTCATAGAATCTTCCATATCTCCATATGAGGGATTCATAGTAGGATATCCAAAGGTACTACCTTAAATCCTTAATGGGCTTCTACGTTATAGTTAAGTCCCTTGGATTATAAAGTACTATTCTATAATTGGACCCCTTTAGTGGTCTAGTTAAACAGATTGATTTAAAAATCTGGTTAGGAATATCGTGTGATGATATAACTGAAAATATCCCTTAAGTGGTCTATTTAAGGAGATCGTACGACGGTCTAGTTAAGGAGATCATGTGCTGATCTAGTTAAAAAGATCCTTTGGTGGTCTAATCAAGTCACTTCATGATTATTCAATTGATTTTTCCCCTACGCATTATGAAATGAACTGTGTGGATTGTGCAAGGAATTACGTAATTATGGATGCATACATAATTATGGAATTCAGTGCATAGAAACCACAACAAGTTTTGTCATGTGTTAAGACCTATAGTGATAAGAATAACGAAACGGGAACAATGTAGAAAGGGGCATGGTGGATACGCCGCTGGTACTTCCTATATATAAGTGTTCCTTATTACATTGCGAACATAGCATTATTTAAATTACTAGAAGTCCTGGACCTTGACCAATGTCATTTTATCTTACACTCTCCGACTCTGATTTCGAGCACACACAAGTTTCCTATGATAGTCTTCATAAGAAACGTTCTTCGGTCCGTAGTTCGAAACTCCATATTTTGTTACTACAAGGACTTCACTTTGACAGTTGACAATTTCGATAAGAATCCAAACATGGCCCAGAGTTTTACTTAGGGTTCGAGGGATTCATTCGAAAGCGAAACCATCACAGTTGTCTTCACAAGTTTCCTCTAAAATTAAATTTCGGGATGAAATTTCCTAAAGTAGGGGAGACTGTGACACCTGTGTCACTTCAACCATCATACAAATACCAAACCAATGAAATATTGTATTTCATACTTTGTATTTGTATAAATATGTGTATCATTTGCACATATCAATTCTTGTTCGATTTCGAGCTTTAAATCGCTTTCTGGAAGGTTATACGCGAACTGATGCGTAAATATAACTAGTTTAATGCCACAAACACTCCGGAACAGTGACATAGGCTTAACATACCTTAAATAACCTTTACATAACTTAGAAATAAGTTTTGCATGGTTTGGTGTGTTGAAATCAAGTTTATTCGATCGCAGGGACTATTTATGTCAAACTGCGAAAGTATGCCGATTCGTGTGGTAACGAACATTCCGGAACTTGATCATAAGCTAAACATACCATAAATATCCTTTACATAGCTTAGAAATAGGCTTTAAGGTATTCGGTATGCTAAAAGAAACTTTTTGGTCATTCAGGGACTAAAAGCATCAAAAAGTGCATAAGTTTGCATTTTCGCGCATATCTTACATTCTGAATATATATCCGGACATCCAAAAATTTATATAATCATTAAAATATTTTATTTTAGTGATTGGCATGATAAAATTCCATTCGTCGCTTAATTTGGATCGTTTTTGTTTTCGTTACGACTTCCGTCGTAATTGACCGAACAACGCAACCATACGACCAAACGAGCCGACATCCGAGATGTTTTTGAGCATATTTTAAGTTCCCTATACTTTAAATTTATTTTAGAGCCTTGAAATGGGGTTAACGGGGCTTAAAAGTGCCAAAACAAATCAAGTTTTACAAGTGCAGGGACCATTTTTGAAATTTCTGGCAGATACATTGAACTTGGTCCATTTTTGAGGTTTTGATGGTTTTAACCCATGGTTTTGCACCCTATGGGCTGGTATTTGATGGTTTTACATGTTCCCATGGTATTCTAAAACCTTGGGCCCAAGTGTAAGGTCATGATTCAAGCACGGTTTATGAGGAACGATCCTAACGGTTTACCGAAATCTATATATACCCACCTCATTTTCATTCTTTCCTCACACATGATCTAATTTTCTCTATGTTAAAGCTCAAATGCTTCATACCTGAGAATTTATAGATCATATTTTCCTAGCTTGGACCCTTTGTAAGCTTCTTTCGTTCTTTTATGCATTTTTAAGCGTAAAAGTCAAACAGTGTTTGACTTTCTGCTTTGACCAGCCTATGGTCAACACGAAGTTCGTTTGAACTTCGTAACGTGAGCGTAATCACGATGGTTATAGTCTCTTGTGACTATACCTACTGATTACCACGTTATTTAGGCGTAGTGACGAGTCATAGTTTCGGTCAAAATGCGTATTCTTGCGTATTTTGCAACCAAACTATTCTTGGGTATCAAGACCCTTTGTCTTGATATCAAACCTGTTTTCAAACTTTGTTAAACATGTTTTAACATGTTTAACTCATCACTTTTAGATTAGTGCTTATATAGGGTTGTAAGATAAGTGGTCTAAACAACCGCTTAGACTTTCGAACCCGACCCGTTTGGTCAATCAGTAGGATTCGACCAAACATATTTTGTGACCATAGTTGTATAGGGAATAACCTTCCGAGGTTATACCTTATGGTCACTTCGTTTAAGTAGTTGTATGATAGGTAGTTTATATGCCTTAGGTAAATGACCAAAATGCCCTTTTTACGCATAAATTCATTTTAAGCATATGTAACATAAATTTTGACATCTAAACTAATTAGGCAACATTATTAGACATGTTAAGGCATATATTACTTGTCATAGGACTAGTTGGGCGGTCCGAACGTGTTTACGCGAACGACGCGTTAAAGTACCGTAAGCTACCTAAACAGGTCGTAATGGGTCGTAAGCACTTAGGTTAGGTTTCGATTTAGTATGTAGGCTTTGTTAAACCATATTACATGAGTTCCCATACTCATTTGGTTTACGAAACCTCATTCTATCCGATCTTCCGATTTAGGTCCGGTTTATTTACTTAGTTACCTATATTAGGTGCCGTTTGATTCCGTGATCCCTCTAGCGTTGCTTGGTTGTTATTCAAGACTTCTAAGCATTCTCAAGTGAGTACATAGTCCCCTCTTTTACTATTTTCAACTGTTTTGGGGTGAAGCATGTGTACCTATCTGGTATTTTCATGATTTCAAAGTATAATTGATTATACATGTTAGTACTTATCTTTTGACAAACTGAATGATTATTTATGGTTTAAACACTATTTTTTCAAAGATTATAAAATTAATTGTTGGAATTGTACTTATTTTATGTTCCCCAGACCGATTGGTAGTATGATATAGCGCTATATGATTTGACACCCCATTCCTGTTGTTTATGGAATGTCAGAAACCGATATTTTATCCAAATAGGGATTGTCTTCGTGGTATTTCTATAGTCTCCTAGGTGTATTTTGATGCACTAAGGTTTGGTTGAATTCTTAAATCACATTTTTATTGTATATTTTGTTATACTCCCAAAAGTATAGTTTGATATACTCTCATGTGTGATATTGTACAAAACAACATATATTTTGTTAATTACTAAAACATAGTTTGATATGTTATTTACAAAACCAAAGCATAGTTTAATATGTTATTTATAAAACCAAAGTATACTTTTGATATACTACCGAAAACGATTATTTTGACGACTAAAGTATATTTAATATACTATCTGTTTAACCATTTTGGAACCGAAATATGTTATGATATATTACTTATTCGACTTTCTTAAAACCAAAGTATATTTTCATGTATACTACAAACCTTTTTTGTAAAATATTGTTATACAAACTCATTTTACTTAATTATTTATTTATACATCTTTCTTTTATATCATCTGTTTTCTTATCACTTGTTATATGATTTATAAAAGAAAACATTTTTAAAGTTCATGACTATTTTGTTAAAACATTCTTTTAAACTTACAAGTCATGAATCCTATTTTCAATAAAACCTATGTAACTCATAGGCACTTTTATGCTGACGTACCTATTTTTACACATATTTCAGGTGCTGCTATGTGATGATTGTTGATACATGCTATACATAGGATGGAACCATTCCTTAGCGACTTTAAAATTTGAAAGACAATATTTGTATTCATTTAATTTGTAATAAAAAATGAGTTCAATAATTCAATAAAACGAAATTATTTAATCCATGGTTGTGAAACAATGATTCTGTTACAACACTCCCCGACATTTCCGCCACGTTTTGTTGTTTTACGTGGTCGGGGTGTGACATGCTCCTTCCTCAGAAGCTCCAAAATAAGACGTAGGTGTCGTTCGTGGTCCTCCTTGCACTTAGAATAGATCAGAATGTCATCGATGAACACGATGACAAAATCGCCGAGGTAAGGTTTGCATACGCGGTTCATGAGATCCATAAATACCGCTGGTGCATTAGTTAATCCGAATGGCATGACCAATAACTCGTAATGGCCATAACGCGTACGAAAAGCTATTTTTGGGACATCCTCCTCTCGGACTCTCATCTGATGATAGCCCGATCTTAGATCAATCTTCGAATAGTATCTCGACCTTTGCAACTGGTCGAACAGGTCGTCAATGCGAGGTAAAGGATAACGATTCTTGACCGTCACCTTGTTGAGTTCGCGATAATCAATACACATGAGAAAGGATCCATCCTTCTTTTTCACAAACAAGACTGGGCTCCCCAAGGCGAAGAACTGGGTCGAATAAAGCCCTTATCCAACAGTTCCTGAAGCTGATTTGACAACTCTTGCAACTCCCCAGGTGCAAGATGATATGGTGCGCGAGCAATCGGAGCTGCTCCTGGTGTAAGATCAATGTGGAACTCCACCTAACAATGCGGAGGTAAACCTGGAAGTTCCTCGGGAAAAACATCAGGAAACTCCTGTACGACTGGTAAATCATCGATTTTCTTCTCCTCAGGCCGAGTGTCAGTAACGAGCGCAAGAATAGCAGGGTAGCCCTTACGTAGACATTTCTGAGCTTTCATGAATGAAATGATGTTGATAGTTGCACCACTTCGATGACCCTGGACAGATAATGATTCCCCGCTAGGGAGAGATACACGCACGATCTTCTCCTTGCAAAGTATTTCTGCTCTGAGTTTGGACAACCAGTCCATACCAATAACTATATCAAAACTACCAAGAGTGATGGGAAGAAGGTCAATGTCGAACACTTGACCTAGAAGATCGAGTTTACACCCTAAATATACATGTGTGGCTTCTAACGACATGCCATCAGCTAATTCCACTACATGCTTGTTTACAAGAGGCGCAGGACTTAACCCTAGCCGACGACTGAATCCCAATGACACATAACTCCAGTCGGCACCAGAGTCGAATAATACAGAAGCAATAATACCATTAACAGAGAACGTACCGGTCACGACGTTGCCATCGTTTCTTCCATCGCCTGCCCCAATAGTGAATGCCCTACCACGAGCGTCATTCCCACCGTTATTCCCATTGTTGTTGTTTCCCCCGTTGTTGTTGTTGTTGTTCTGGCGGTTACCCCCATTGTTGTTATTGGCATTCTGGTTCAACTGTGGGCAATCCTTCTTGAAATGCCCTTCACTGCCACACTGATAGCATCCCCTCTGATTACCCCGATTCTGCTAGGGTTGTTGCCTCTGTTGCTGTTGCTGAGATTGCTGCTGTTGTTGCTTGGGATGTGGAGCTCTACAATCTTTCGCCATGTGACCCAGCTTGTCACACCTTTGACATGCCCGACTACACTGACCATAGTGATGGTAACCACACTTATTGCACTTGGGCTGTTTCCCAGCGTAACCTGAAGTCTGGCTGTGGTTCTGATTCTGATTGACAGAGGACGACTGGCTAAAACTGCGGGTGTTGTTGTCAGGCTTCTTCTGAGATTGACTTGCACTGGCTGCTTTATCAGAATCGTTCCACTTACGCTTGTTATCACTAGTAGGTATGGTAGCTGTAGCAGCAGAAGTAGTAGCAGAAACTCGTGGCGGCAATGAGCCACGTTCGACCTCTTGGTCAGAGATCTTGTGTGCTAAATGAATGATCTGAGGTAGATTGTTAAGATTTGCAGCAGTGACATAACCCTTTACAGCTGGTGCTAGGCCCTTGAGATACAACTCAATACGTCGATGTGGAGGTCGAGACAGGTTAGGGCACAAAATTTCTAGTTCATGAGATCATTTCGTGAAAGCCTTGATCTCAGATCCTTCCATCTTCAAATCGTAGTACTCGTTCTCGAGCTTCTGAATCTCATCACGAGGACAGTACTCTTCCCGCATCAACTCCTTAAAATCATCCCATGTCGTTGCATTAGCCATCTCGATGCCCAACATCTGCACCTGGGCATTCCACCAAGTTAAGGCACCATCCTCCAAGGTGCCGGTAGCATACTTCACCCGGTCCCCCATGGGACAGTTACACATTGCAAACACTGATTCAGCCTTCTCAAACCAACGCAGGAGTCCCACACCCCCTTCAGTCCCACTGAAGGTCTGTGGCTTACAGTCCATGAATGTCTTGAATGTGCAGGCAGGCGGATTGTTCTGATGCGCTGGCTGACCTAATGGATGAAAGAAAATATAACACAGGGGTAAGAGTTGTGTACGCGACACAAGATTAAAGAGTATTCGACACATTTCATACCAGCTTGGTAGGCTGCCAAAGCCTCAGCCACACGTATGTTGATCAGATTTGTCAACTCAGCCTGAGTCACAGCGATGTGTCCACGTCCATGGCCTCTCCCACTCATGATTCTATATAAGGAGAGGGAAGAAATTTAAGATTCGAGATGAGGTAAGAGTCAAGTCTCACGTTGAAATCTACCAACTACCAAGTTTACACACAATAGGGCAGAACCCTTCTCATACTCGTTAAGCCTCACTGGGACTTACATGCACCTCACGTTATTATTATGTGTGCACCCATAATAATAAGGCAATTTGCATGCTTATCTTAGTGCCTCTTAACTTGCGTTAAAAGTTTCCCCCACATTCAAATAGCAAAACAAAAGGCATCGCGGGATTAAAATCACAAAAGTCGAAGAGTAGTGTCGCACTGTCGAGCTTCACTAAAACATGCAGTACAGGTAATCACATCGTGGTATCTAGTATGTAGTTTCATGCAAGTCGTGAGTGTGTGACTGTTAAACGAGTAATGCATAAAGTAAACAGAGGACGAACCTTGCAATATGGAGCTGAGTGTCATGGTCGCTTTCGATACTGTTTGGTTATAGTCTGGTTTTATGAAAATGTTTTAAAACCTAGTTCACTATAACCAGTGGCTCTGATACCAAACTGTCACACCCCCAAAAATACCACAAGCGGAAACCCCCGCGAGGCGTGTGACGTACCAGGATCTAGCCACTAATCACATTGAACCATATACTGATAAGATAAAATAAAACCTTTTATTAAATGTAAATGTATCATTCAAACACCATTTAATAAAATCATCATGTTCAGCGGAAGCATAATAGTTTGTTTAAATAAAGTGTTTAACAATGCAAGATTGAGAAGCTTTCCAATTGCCACGACCCATGATCACTCCAGCTTCCCAGACAACAAGTTCCATAACCGTGTACCTAAGGTCCTGCAAGCATGCAGAAAAAGTGTGTCAGACAGGCTGTGAGTTCACAGTTTGTTTATTTTGATTAATACCAAGTAGTGTGTTATGATTTGTTATGACTGTTATGTTGATAATAACTCGATACCGCAGACGGCCCTTTTTACCCTTCCCCAATGCTCTATCAAACATTGGTCATGATGTAAAGTTATTAGTTCACGCCCATCCTATCCAGGTACATCGTGAGGGTGCCAAACCTAATAGCGCTATCAACTAATAACCCCGTTTCCCTACAAGCAACAACCAGTAGTAATGATGGGACTTAAGTGATAGAGAGTGAGTGTATTATCCAACCATAACGTTTACTGAAAACCGTTGCATATCCCCTGCAAGGATAGCGTTGTGAAATCCGCCTCACATCCCCTACTAGGATGTGGGTATTTGAAAACCGCCTCATATCCCCTACAAGGATATGGGTTTACGAAAATCCGTTTACAAGTTTTATCAGTTTGATTGTCCCCACCGGACGCATGCTTGTTTTGAGAGAAGTGAACTCACCTTGGTTTGCTCGGTATGATTTGCTACCTGTTCACACTTAAACAATCATAGCCTATGGTATTCACGTATGCGATATTAGTTTACATTCATAAGGTTTATGTATGAATCATAATCATAGTGTGTGTGTAAGCAACAATCATCGAATGACACATAACAGTTATTCTACTCATGTATATCCAAAACCACATGTATGATTCGTATCAATATTTAATAGTCAAGTATGCTAATCAAAATCGATTCATGTTTCATCATGCATAACTGATATCTTCAACAGATAAAGGTCAATATATAATCATACATTATTATACTCGTACCAAACTACATCCTGTTTGTGAGATTCTGACCTACGGCGAAACCTCAAAGCGACGAAACCTCACATGTTTCGTCGGCATGGAAGTGTGACAAAACCTCAC
This sequence comes from Helianthus tuberosus, assembly GCA_030545235.1. Taxonomy (NCBI): domain Eukaryota; kingdom Viridiplantae; phylum Streptophyta; class Magnoliopsida; order Asterales; family Asteraceae; genus Helianthus; species Helianthus tuberosus. Next base: position 100,353,188 of record CM060412.1, on the reverse strand, counting down.
ATGTTTCGTCGGCATGTGAGTGTGACGAAACCTCACATGTTTTGTCGGCAAAGGTGTTTTTTCAACATAGTTGTTTCGTCGGCACTTGCGTTTCGTCAACATACTCAACAGTTTCAAGATTCACATGTTACTGCAAACCATAATCAAACCGATTGCCCTCTTAACAATTTGACAGTTTCCACTCAGATCAAATCAAGATTATGCACAATAGATATCATAATATACATACTGCAACCCGAATCATTAGATCTATGTAGTGAATATCCAAACCCTAATCAATCACAACTTAAGATTACAGTTTCTAGTAAAGTAAACCCTACAATCACAGGAGATCATCACAGCAATTAACAACAGTCTGATCAAAAGGTGTTTGCTACAATTCACAACAACATACAATCCAAAACAAGGATATTGTTCCAATCACACCAATAAATCACGTAATCATGTAGGACAAATAGAATAACAGAACGTTTGGGCAACATACGCTAACCTTAAACAAGATGGAATCGAAGGATAGCTTGGATCGAGCTAAGGTTTGCCGTCGGTTTCGAAAGAGGAGAGGAGGGGTGATATGAAGATTAGGGTTTTGTTACAAGATAACTACCGCGCACATGCAATAACATATACTCGAGTTGTACATAGGCTTTACTTGGGCCGAAGCCCATTTTGGCGAATACGGTCATGACGAAACACAAGTGTTTCGTCGAGTGGCATGAGGGACGACGAAACTCACGTTGATGGTGAAACACCATGTGTTGTGTTATAACTTTAAACAATTCACAAGTTTTAATTACTTAACCAAATAACACAATACATTAATCATAGATCCAACGTGCACATGATACAACGTAACCGAATCGGGAAAACAGAGTTGTAAGCAAGTAAGGATAACATGTCGAGGAACGACCTTGGAAGTTCGGGTTGTCACAAATTTGGTTAAAACATTGAAAATATAAGTTGACAATAATAGGAGGGCCAAAAGTGTTAAGTTGGAAACTTGGTTTTCATAAAACAAAAATCGAAAACCCATACACACACTTATGTGTGTGTCTGGTCGAACTAAACACAGGGGCGACACAGGGTTCCCCCACAAACCCTAGTTCTTGCAATTTTCACCAAATTGGGAGCTCTAATCTGTTCCAAATCGATTCTCAAGCACAAATTCGTGATCACCTCGTTGAAGGGATCATAAAGTATGCTAAATTTTATCATTTGGTTTCATCTCAAATTCTTGGTAAATTGTGAAATCAAAATTAGAGCTTAATTATATGATGTTTAGATGAAACTTGTAATGAAAACAAGTTTAGGAGTGAATCCTAGTTGATAATTTGCAGAAAATATGTTTAAATTTATAAAACTCATGATAATCTATTCATAGGTTAAATGGGTTTTACAAGATAGGATGAACACAAGAATTATAACTATCAAAAGTAGTATTACTTGATTTTTATATGATAATTTGATGTTAGTATGCATGTTTGACATGATGGAATAAAAATATGTGATTGAAATTGATGAAAATAACAAGTTATGAACTTGATTCTAGTTATGTAAAAATTAGACCCGCTAGGTGTTCGTTAAAATGCCTAAGTGAGGAATGAAATATTAAAAATCCTATGAAAACGCATGTTTGATTTTTATGAAAAATTATGCGTTAAAGTTTATAAAAAAGGGTTCTAAATTGATTGTGAATTGAACTCTCTAGGCAAAGAATCCGGATCGTCGAGTGGACAAGCCGGAGGGGATACGCGCTTGAAAGGGGTGCTCTAAAGGTACGCAACTTTAGTCCTGTTACATTATGCATACAAGTTTGGATTTAGGTTGTTAATGGTGTCATAGTGTAGTATGTGCGTTTGGTGTGTCACTAAAGTGGCGAAGCTCACTCGACAATCAAACGGGTCAAAATAATGGTTGGAAATAGTTTGGCTTGTCATTAAAGTGATGGCCTTCACTCGACAACCAAACGGGTCAAAACTATGTCTTTAAAATGATCATGTGTGTAGAGACTTGAAGGTCTCATATTGTGCTAGCGTTAGATAGTATTACACCAATAAATTGGTTATGCTAAGTTAAGTTTACGAATCCGAGATATCGGGTCGAACGGTAGAAATCAATTGTAAGTGTTGCATGAAGCGGCATGCTTGAATTTTAAGAAAACAAGCATGAAATTCTAATGCGAGTGTAAAGACATGTAATGGCGTGGATACGCCAAGATTTGCAAGCCCGGGGATTTGGGTGATTAAGTCTAGAATGCTCAAGAACTTAATAAAGAAATTATGCACACATAGCTAATGGGTCGAATAATCGAAACAAGGATTTTGTGAACCATTGTTCGTAAAACGGGTTTCGTTATGTGAAATTTACATGATTAGATCCGTAATTTTATTACGGACGCAAAGGAAAAAGAATCGACTAAAACGGACAAGCAGGTAAAAAGTTATGCTAGTTTAAAGTTAGAATTTTTACAAATTTCGGAGCTAGGCAAATATGCAGGTCCAGGAACCGGACCTGCTGGAAAACGTGCTCCCCCACACCACGGACGGGGTAACTAGATGCTGGCACGACCCGCGGGGCCGCCCACGGCATGCGAAGGATACACTTAAGTCTGTCGCGTGGCGCGACAGACCAAAAATCAAGATTTTTTTTTGTTATGCGTATGCTATTGGGGCTTGTCTATGCTTATTATAACGTTGTCAAAACTAATAATTGGTGTGGTTTTGACCTTAGGTAATGCTCATTTCATTTCGGATGCCGATCAAGCAAGAAATCAAGAAACCGAACACAAGTTTTGAAGCTTCCGCACTAATCTAATCATGTTTAGACAATGTTGTTTTGTAAACACTACTAAATGTCAAATGTTTTAAACTAGCTAGTTGGTTATGTTAAAACACTATAACAGATGTACATCTTATTTTATTAACTAAGTTTTTGTTAATTATGCATTTTGTTTTTGAAAAGTGCGTATTTTATAATAAAATAACAAATAAATAAGACGAGTGTTACATATCATTATAAAATAAACTGGCCTTTGCATCCTGTCAAACTCAAGAATGCTCATATAGAAGTGTTAAATCGTATTCCATGATAATAGGTTCAGTTTTTTTAATTTAGAGTAAAATGCCATTTTCATCCCTGAGGTTTGGCCAGTTTTGCGACTTTCATCCAAAAGTTTGTTTTTCCACATCTGGATCCAAAAGGTTTGAAATCTTGCCAGTTTCATCTGGCTTGTTAACTCCATCGATTTTTCTCTGTTAAATCAGAGGTATTTCCGTCTTTTTTGTTAACTTATAGGGTTTGAATACTTGTACATTATGCTAAATGCTTGTACATAAAGTGAAAAAGACTAAATTGCCCTTTAAAAATAACAAATAAAGACGAAAATACCCCTGGCTTAACAGAGAAAAATGGATGGAGTTAACGAGCCAGATGAAAAAGGTAAGATTTCAAACCTTTTGGATCTAGATGCGGGAAAACAAACCTTTGGACAAAAGTCGCAAAATTGGCCAAACCTCGGGGACGAAAATGACATTTTACTCTTTAATTTATTGATCTAGAGGGAGTGTTTCCACCTCTGCAACATAATGCCAAATTCTTTTTTTCCAGACACAACAGAAAGAAAATCATTATGAAGATAAGCGGCAAATTTGGGGTCCACAGAAACCGCAACTGCTTCAGCCTTTTCATTCAAATCATCCATCAGCTGGATAGTTAAACAACTCAGTCTAGAAGTCTACAAAACATAGAGAACAAATAAACCAAAAACGCTTACAAGCAAAATAAAAAGAAAAAAATTACAGAGGAAACACAAAAAAAAGCTTACACACTGAAATCTGAATATGTTTTCCTCATGAACAAAATGATGTGCATTCTCGTAGTATACATAATCAACAAACTTATCAGGCGTTCGCAAGCTTTCATACTCGTATAGGTTTAGTAATTTGTTGTCCACCTCGTCTTCTGCAACAATTTGAAGCTGCATCCATAAAGGAGTAGTCAGAACCTTTCCAACAGACATTAATGAACATGAGAAATTTCATATACATCCCACATAACTTACAATATATATATATATATATATATATATAGTAGGAATGCCCGCGCGTTGCGGCAGGTTCGTCCGTTTTGTCGCTATCATCTAAATGACTTGACGGGTTCCATTTCCTCGCATCCGCATAACAGTCCAAAACTTCCTTTATGAACATCGAACCCTCACCTTTATAAAACTTGGCCAGAGAATACCATGCCCAAGAGTTCATCTGGTCTGCAATGCTTCGGTCAAGAAACTTTTGACTGCTGGTCCAGACTTGCCACCAAGCCGTATTAAAACCATAGTCATGAAAAGAAGATAGTAGAACACCCGCGCAATGAGGTAATGTTGACAATTTAGGTATTTAACTAATATTTATTTATCTATTTTGGGATACCTGAGTTTGGATTCAAATGGTTGGGTACCCAGAAATATGCTAAACAAGGCTAATCAGATCAACCATCTGCCTGCTCAATTTGACCCGAGTCCAACCCGTGTGCTTGTTAAAAAAAGTATCTATTTTGTCATTTACATATTCATTCAATCATTCAACATTATTAAGCAAAATAACAAGGAGTTTAAGCAAAATAACAAGGAGTTAACTTTAAAATGTTAATATTACCAGAATGATTCACATTTCTGAAATGAAAGTTACTCACCAGAAAAGCCATGCTTTTCCTTGTTATCTCCCTACAATTATTTAGAACTGTAAATGAGAGTTTATAAAAAATGTGAAAATAAGAAGCAGAGTATAACAGAACGATTTCATACTTTCTTTATATCAGATTTCTCTTCCCTGTCAGCATGCTTTAAAACTGGTAAAGATTTCCTTTAAAATACAAAATTGAAACCATTAATTCAAGGATATTAGCATGTTGATTAAAAATATAAGTAGACACTGTGAAAATAGAAAACTTTGTGGTGGGAAATATGCCCTTGCAGATTTCCTAAACAAATAAATAAAATGGATCATAATTCATAACAACCATAATAACAAATTTTGGGGGTTTCATCTTCGATCAACACCAACATGATATAACTGTTAACCATCGTGTGTGAAATTATAGTTAGGATAACGAAAAGGAAAAAAATAGCATACCATGAAGAGGATGAAATTTGCAAGGAAACAGACTGAATCGAAACAATATATACTGAGGTGGTTTATCACCCCAGTTCATTCAAACCCTAATTTTTCAGTTGATTGATGTTGATGCGTTAGGCAGAGGGTTACTTGAATATCAAGAAAACAGCGGAAACAGGAGAAGGGAAGCTGATAATCGCGTGATTGATGCGTCCATTTCACCGCCAGAGACGGCCACCGGAAATACGTCTGGTGTCCCCCTTTTCTCTTTTTCTATTTTATTGATGGGTGGGTTTTGGGGAGCAAAGTAAGGGTCATGAAGAGGCAAAGCCATGTGATTGTGATGAAAGCACATTCAATTTCCCATTCGATGGTGTCTATATGTATAAATTGAACATGATTGAAGGAACTGAATAGATTAGAAACCGAAGCATTCAATAGGAAGGCTGAAATCCCCCAATTAACCCTCTAGTGTCTTAAAACTTTGGGTTAAATACAGATTTAACCCCTCTAAAATGGCTTACTCATCCTTGTACATGGTGCTTGATAACTTGTATGCATGGTAAAATTACAATCTTATCCATCACATTTGCTTTATATAGTTATATAGATATATAGATAAATTTAGAGTAAACCCATAAACTAAAATGAAAAAGGGCTCTAGTGGTTGGGGCATAGAATTTTTAAAGTACAGGTCAAGTGGCTCTTGACAAACAAAAAAAATTAAGTTTTTAAATCTTGAATGCAAGCTTAAAAACCAAATTATGGTTTTAAATTACTTGTAACGTATCACATAGCCTACACTCGCCCACTCAGCCACTGAACTCCTAAAAGCAACAATAAACCATCGCCATCAAGCCAAGAGAGTAAGTATCGGAATAGGCTTACGTCTCGGTGGGGAATTCTGGGAATTCGTACAACATAAATATTAAATTTGTCTTTCTGGTAGGTATATATACTGTTCAACTAAGGGGGGCAGTTGGGTGACCCTAATTGTGGGGCATCCTGACACATTCTTAGCCATTTTTTAATCATTAAATATTGTATGCGTGGAATTGTTGATAGATCTATCGGGCTGACCACCCCGTCGTGAACGGTAGCTCCGTGTCATTTAAGCGACGAATTTATATTCTCTAAGTTGTGTCTGGCTTGATTAAAACCTCATTGTTGCTATATAGCTCGTAATGTCTTGCAAACTTATGAATCTAAATGATTAGATTTAAATTTAATACATAAACCTTGGGAAAATGATCTATCAGAGGCTTTCTACAAAATATTTAAATCTGAGTTGTGACGAATTTGCTTGATCTCAAGAGAGTAAGTATCGGAATAGGTTTACGTCTCGGTGGGGACTTCGGGGAATTCGTATAACATAAATATTAAATTTATCATTCTAGTGGGTATATATACTGTTCAATTGAGGGGGCAGTTGGGTGACCCTGATTGTGGGGCATCCTGGCGCATTCTTAGCCATTTTTAATCATTAAATATTGTATGCGTGTAATTGTTGATAGATCTATCGGGCTGACCACCCTGTCGTGTCACACCCTCAAAATCCACAAGTGGAGTATCACCGTGAGGCGTGTGACTGACCAGGATCATACCACTAATCATACTGAATGATAAGTAAAATAAAGTAAAACCATCACAATCAAAACGTTTAGGATTCATGCAAGCAATATCCCAAAACCAAGTTTAAGTGTTAGCAGAAGCATAAAGTTTAAAACCCATAAAGCAGTTTAAAAGTCATAATGTTTATTATTTGGAACCCAACAGTTGGTTCCTTGCCACAACGCCCACTCCTCGTGCAAGCTCCAGCCATGTACCTAACGACCTGCAAAGCATGCAATAGTGTGTCAACATAAAGTTGGCGAGTTCACAGTTGTTTGTTTAGTGTAGTTCCAAAAACCATAAGTTGTTACGTTCCCTTGTTCTTTATAAAATCATGCCATGGGGAGCTACCCCACTGTTTTAAACCACTAGACCCGTACCATACCGACTACTGACTGAAGTTATGTTAAGTGCCCCGAATCAATGTCTATCATCATTGACTAAGTGCCCAAGTATATTAGTCCACTCCCGTCCTCTGCGGCATGGTGTGAGGCTTGTCAAACCTAATAGCGCTATTTAACTAATAACCCATTCTCCATTGGCCCGACGATTAAGTCAGTATAAAAAATGAGTGAGGACTTTAAGATAGAGTTGTTGTCTAGTATGCTTAAGACATGTATTATAACGGTTGTCGTCCTTCACCAGGAGGACGGTAGTACGTATTCTACCCAAGAAGAATACGCAGGTTGCATCCCACCCAAGGGGGATAGTTGTTGTTTAACCCATTCCCAAACCACCGGGAATCACATGCTTTTAAGAAAAGTGTGAACTCACCTTAGATTAGCTCGGCAGATAAAAGTACTTGAGCTAATGTGGTTAACCATGTCCTATTATGGTTACCATACAAGTCAGGTTCATATTCAAATTGTAAGCACATAGTTCTACACGTATCCTAACACGTTGCATACAATCTCGGTTCATGACATAGCACGTATAGCATGGCAGTTAACAGTAACATACAAGTGCACGTTTAAAGCCCAAGTGTGTGGCCCAAGAGTATGGGCCTATGACAGTGTGTGTGTTCCATTTAAGTGCGGCCCAGTTAGGTTAGGTGTCGAGAACATGAGGTCTCGGGTCAAGACTAGAGATCGCGAGTCGAGACTAGGGAGATTTCGGGTCATGCATGCAAGTCGAGACCATGAGGTCTCGAGTCAGGTCTCGAGTCAAAACCGGATCCGTAACCATGGTCTCGAGTCCTCTTGTCTTTGTGAAAGTGTGGTCTCGAGTCGAAACCAAAGGATTCCGACTCGCAACCTCAGTCGAGACCCAGAGGATGTAACTGATTTCCTTTTTGTTTGTTCTTAATTTTCATAAGATCAGTTAGCAAATTTGGCAGTTTCAATCAGATCAAACATCAACAGTTAATCAGCAACATTTATCACAATTAATCGCATTCATACAACCCTAATTTGTAGTCATTTATCAAAACTGTGACAACCCTCATAATTCCATGTATCCGTACAATTTATTAATGATAATTAAAGTGCTTGATGACTGTGCTGAATCACTTAACTGCTTTCTGATTACTGTGTCATACTTACATGTGCTTTTAACATATTAGTCGTGTGCAGGAAATTGACTAAATAGTCCTGTATGCTTTCCTAAGTGTTAGGAATTAAAAGTGTTACAAAAAGGTTACATAAAAGACACTATATGTATAACATAGCACTTTAACGGAACGGTATCCAACCGAACAACCGGACATTACCCGGAACACTAAAATATTGCAAGAAACATTGTTTTTATTTTTCTGAGCTAGTTATGGTTCCCGAGCACTATAACACATTACATAATACTTGAAAAACACTAAACACAAGTCTTACACTTAACACCCCCACTAAATCACCTACTTACCCAATAATTTACAAATACCCCCCCCCCCATATGAACTTACGGCCCATGGAAGGGCCCCACAATCAAGATTCATCTAATCTTCATCAAATCCATTTAAATCTTCTCTTTGGAAATTGCAAGATCCTATTAGATATGGTTGTACTATGGGAAACACTAAATCCTTTGGATAATAAAGATTGAAGGTTATAAGAACAAGCATCCACACAATATCAACTCAACACCACATCTCTTCTCCCTTGCCCTCCTCATCTCGGCCGAACATAGATCCCCCACCACCACCATTTTTCGATTATCATCCAAACAATCCAAGGCCTCCTTAAGGTGCACAAAGGTGAATAACTGAAGGTGGAACTCACGGATCATCAAGGACCTCTCTAGTGTGCTTTTATCCACTCATTTCCTCTAGTGTTTCTTCCCTAGCTTAAAAGCTAGTAGTAAGCCTCTTTAATCCTTGATTACTTCATGTTTGTAGTGGTTAAAGATTGTTTTATGGTGAAATCTCATGAACCCTAAAAGACATGAATCTTAAGTCTTGAAACATAAACTTAAAGATGAAGAAACAAGATGAAATAATGGTAGAATGATATTGTTTGAATGTGTTGATGATTTCTTGGTAATTACTAGTAAAATGATGGTTAGTCATCATATGAAGCTTGTTAAGTTATGATTAAAAACATGACTTAACAAGTTAGGGATGATTATGTGTACACGAAATAATCATCCACTAGTGAAGACATGAACTTGAAAGTAGGATGATTTTCTTGAAAAATAATAAACCAAGTGAACTAGTAATCTTGTAAATCCAAGTCTTGACAATGATTTCTAAACAAACCAAGTTAAAACGGTGATTTTTAAGGATCATAACTTTTCTAGCACTTACATTATTTTTGGAAAGAAATAAGTATGAGAACACTAGTGACACATGAAAAGTTGTAAATAAATATTTTTGTAAAATATGTTCACAATTGTGAACATCCAAAAATCCCGAGAATAGGATTTTAAATAAAGTAAACACACTTTGGAGGGTAACTAAACCCACTAAACGCCATACCAAGTTACTACGCGTTTTTATGAAACATCAAGTTCATGTTGGTTTGTAAATAGAATAGTTTGCTTTTGGTAACTTGTTGTTGATTGTTGAATGATTTTTACAAAAGAAAATGATAAGCTTATAAGCATGGACACCTCCATTTACAAAGGAAACTCTGGAGAAATTTTCTAAAAATCCGACACTTAGGAAATATTCTTCTAACAAGTGTTTACGAATATATTTGTAACTTTGTCTTCAAAATTTAAACTTCGCCAAAGGTTTTGTTACAAAATACAAAGTATCGGAGGTTGACCCTTTTACAAGTAAAATGGATAAATACATATTTAGAATATATATTTTATATTAGAACACTTGTATGGATACTTGTTTATTTTGTGTGATAGTTATATTACTTTGGGGTAAAATAATATAACTTAACAAAGTACCTTGACGTTTAAATTATGTGGTATGTGATAGAAGTAATGAGTAGATAAACCGTACGTAGGATACGTGTTGTGCATGAGGAACTGATTGTTATCTGTACCTTATTAGGACGTGCTTGATTTCCTGATTATTAGAGTAATTAATCTAACCGAGCAAACCGAGGTGAGTTCACACTTTTCTACAAAGCATGGTAATTCCCGGTGGGAATGGGAATGGGTTCAGGAATAGGGATTCCTCGTCCTTTGGGACGTGTTCAGGAATAAGAATTCCTCGTCCTGTTGGGACGGAATTAGACTTACTGGACTAGAACTCTATCAGCGAAGTCCCTCCCTTTATATCGACTTAATCGCCGAGGCTATGGCGAGTGGGTCATTAGTTAATAGCGCTATTAGGTTTAACAAACCTCACACCGTGCCAGTCGGACGGGCGTGTACTAATGGACTATGGCACGTCGTTGATGATAGACACCGACGCTAGGGCACAAGTAATTTTCGTTAGTAGTCGATATGATAAACGAGTCTGGTAGTTTAAATAATGGGGTAGCCCCCACGGCCGGAGTGTCGGGCTGGATAGCCAGGGAAGGTGGACATGGGATGGTTAACTAATAAACGTTTTCGAACTATGGGGTAACCCCCACGGCTGGATAGCTGATTAAGATTAACTACGTTTTTGGAAACAACTCTAAAATGGACAACCAACCGTGAACTCACTCAACTTTGTTGTTGACTCGTTGTTACATGCTTTGCAGGTCGCTAGATGCTATGGGGCTTGCACATGGAGGTGTTCATTGTGGGATGCGAACTGATATGTCTCGCACTTAATAAATAAACCTTATGAACTTATGAAACTTATGTTTTGGGTCTTTAAACTTATGAGCTACGAACTTATGTTTTGGTTTATCGTCTTATGCTTCTGCTGTTTAAATTAAACTTGGTTAACTTCCTTTTGGTCACCAATTGTATTGTGGTTGGTTATATTTACTTAAATACGTTGTTCAATATGATTGGTGGCTCGATCCTGGTCATGTCACGCCTCTAAGCGGTGATACTCCGCATGGTGGATTTTGGGGGTGTGACAGATTGGTATCAGAGCCATTGGTTATAGTGAACTTGGTTTTAAAAAGAGAAAAGCTTTTTGATAAAACCAGACTATAACCTATACAGTGCTCAACGATCCACAACGACGCTTCGCTCCACGTGCAAGACTCGACACAATAGGTGGTATGATTTATGTTATATTGTCGGTTAGATAGTTCACATTGTGCATTAATTAACATAATAATTGCTATTTGAACCTTGTGTGCTTACTCTCTACTGTCGTCCCACACTTACGCACTTTCGCGACACTTTCCTCACTTACGTTGCTTCATTGTGAAGATCATGAACGGATGCGGAGGACGTATCAACCTAACTCAAGCCCAGTTGATGGCTTTGTTCAATGAACGAGTTGCTGAGGCACTCACAGTTGTCCCTGCAGGAGGTATAACCTACCATATCAACCCATCTTAGGACGTTTAGATCCTACCCTCGCAAACCAACCCTCGTGCTTAACCTTGTCTTTTATTCTCGCGCAACAGGTTAGCATGCTCAGCCTCCTGTGTGCACGTTCAAAACATTCATGGATTGCCGACCTAGTACTTTCAGCGGCACAGAAGGAGCTGTAGGTCTTCTTCACTGGTTCGAGAAGCTTGAGTCTGTTTTTGAGATGTGTGAATGCCCTGAAGATCGTAGGGTGAAATATGCTACTGGAACACTAGAAGGTGCTGCGTTAACCTGGTGGAAAGCACAGGTTCAACTACTTGGGTTGGCGGTTGCTAATGCCACCCCATGGAATGACTTCAAAGAACTAATCAAGGAATAATACTGTAGTCGCGACGACATCCATAAGCTAGAGGTGGAATTTTTCAATCTGAAAATGTCGGGGTCGGAAATTGAGGCGTATACAAAGAGGTCAAACGAGCTGGCCATCTTGTGTCCCACTATGGTGGACCCTCCCATCAAACGTATTGAGTTGTACCTTAAGGGCTTGGTGCCAGAAATTCAAAGCCACGTAACCTCAGCTAATCTTGGCACCATTCAGCAAGTCATCAAGTTGGCTCATCGTCTCACTGATCAGGCAGTTGAGCAAACCAGGTTGCCCAAGCATATTAGCGCTGCTACTACTGATACTCCTGGCGACAACAAGCGAAAATGGGATGGAAATTCGAGCAAAGGCTCTACCTCCGTTCAGTCTCAGTCTCAGCAACAAAGGACTGAGGACCATAGGAGCCCTAGTCAGCAGCCTTCTGGAAATCAAGGTCAGGGTGGATACAAGGGGAATCACCCCAAATGTAATCGCTGTAACTTGCACCACAGCGGGCCATGTAGTAAAGGCAACTGTCATCGATGTAACAAGCCTGGTCACATTGCAAGAGATTGCAGGAGTCAGCATCCGGCGAATCAAAACCGGCAGCAACAGCAAGCCCCACCAAATCAACGCCAGCAGCAGCAAAAACAAGGTAACAACAAAGGTTGCTTTCAATGTGGTGCTGAGGGCCATTTCAAGAAAGACTGCCCCCAGCTAAATCAAAACCAGAACAACAACAATCAGGGGAATGGAAACGACAACGGGGGTAACAATAATGGCAATGGTGCCAGGGGACGTGTGTTCGTGCTGGGTCAGGGTGATGCAAGGAACGATCCCAATGTTGTAATGGGTAAGTTCCTTCTGGACGACTTCTTTGTTACTGTTTTATTTGATTCGGGTGCCGATACTAGTTATGTGTCCTTAAAAGCTAGCCAAATGCTTAAGCGCACTCCAACACTTTTGACCACCAAACACACGGTAGAACTAGCAAACGGTAAAAGCCTTGAAGCCACACACATAGTTAAAGGTTGTAACCTCGTCTTAGCTGGTCAGACTTTCTCTATCAATCTTATTCCTATCACACTTGGTAGTTTCAACGTCGTTATTGGGATGGATTGGCTATCTCATCATCAAGCGGAGATTATTTGCAAGGAGAAAATCGTCTGCATTCCTCGTTCTAGTAAAGAACCTCTCATGATTCATGGCGACAAGAGTGGTACTGTCATAGGCATTATCTCTTTCCTTAAGGCCCAGAAGTGTTTGCGAAAGGGCCACACTGCCATTCTAGCACTCGTTACTGACACATCAACGGAAGAGAAGAGAATTGAAGACATTCCTATTGTGCGTAATTTTCCTGAGGAATTACCTGGTCTTTCGCCTCATCGTCAAGTTGAGTTTTAAATCGAGCTAGCTCCTGGAGCAGCACCAATAGCTCGTGCACCTTATCGACTAGCTCCATCAGAACTTGAAGAACTGTCCACGCAATTACAAGAACTCTTGGAAAAGGGTTTCATACGTCCTAGCTCTTCGCCCTGGGGAGCTCTAGTCATGTTTGTGAAGAAGAAAGACGGTACTTTCAGAATGTGTATTGACTACCGCGAACTCAACAAGGTGACCGTGAAGAATCGTTATCCTCTTCCACGCATTGATGACTTGTTCGACCAGTTGCAAGGGTCGAGTTATTACTCTAAGATTGACTTGAGATCGGGATACCATCAGCTGAGAGTCCGAGAGGAGGACGTCTCCAAAACAGCGTTCAGAACTCGTTACGGCCATTACGAGTTTCTAGTTATGCCTTTCGGATTAACGAATGCACCTGCGGTCTTCATGGATCTCATGAACCGAGTGTGCAAACCTTACCTGGATAAATTTGTCATAGTCTTCATCGATGATATCCTGATCTATTCGAAGAGTCAGGAGGAACACGAGCAACATCTGAGGCTTATTCAGGAACTTCTTCGAAAAGAGCAGTTGTATGCCAAGTTTTCGAAATGTGACTTCTGGCTTCGCGAAGTCCACTTTCTAGGCCATGTGGTAAACAAGGATGGGATTCATGTAGATCCATCCAAGGTTGATTCGATCAAGAACTGGCCTGCACCCCGTACACCAACAGAAATCCGCCAATTCTTGGGTTTGGCAGGATATTACAGAAGGTTTATCAAAGATTTCTCCAAGATTGTGCAACCTCTCACTTCACTGACTCGGAAAGGTGTCACCTATCGTTGGGGTGATGCACAGGAGTCCGCATTTCAGCACTTGAAAGACAGACTTTGTAGCGCGCCTATCCTCTCATTGCCTGAAGGCACAGATGATTTTGTGGTTTATTGCGACGCTTCCATTCAAGGACTTGGTTGCGTGTTGATGCAACGTGACAAGGTCATTGCCTACGCATCGTGCCAACTTAAAGTTCACGAAAGGAACTACACTACACACGACTTGGAATTGGGAGCAGTTGTCTTCGCACTTAAGATATGGAGACATTACCTGTACGGTACCAAGTGCACCATTTATACCGATCACAGGAGTCTCGAGCATATCTTCAAGCAAAAGGAGTTAAATATGCGACAACGCCGATGGGTCGAGCTCTTGAATGATTATGAATGCGCTATCAAATACCATCCGGGCAAGGCCAATGTTGTGGCCGACGCCCTCAGTCGAAAGGATACTATACAGAAGCATGTACGTGCGTTACAGCTTACCATCCAATCTAACCTTCCCGCTCAGATTCGCGATGCTCAGGTTGAAGCATTGAAAGCAGAAAACATCAGGGCTGAGTCCCTACGAGGATCGAGGCAACGGCTAGAACAAAAGGAAAACGGCGCCTACTATGTTAACGGACGCATCTGGGTTCCACTTTATGGAGACTTACGCGAGCTTGTGATGGATGAAGCACATAAGTCTCGTTATTCAGTACATCCTGGTTCAGATAAGATGTACCACGACCTAAAGTCTACATACTGGTGGCCTGGTATGAAAGCCAGCATAGCAACCTACGTCAATAAATGTTTGACTTGTGCTAGGGTCAAGGTCGAATACCAGAAACCATCAGGCCCACTCCAACAACCAGAGATCCCGAAATGGAAATGGGAGCAAATTTCCATGGATTTCGTTACTGGCCTGCCTGGATCTCAACGCGGAAACGATACCATTTGGGTGATCGTGGATCGACTGACCAAGTCTGCACATTTTCTAGCTATCAAGGAAACGGATAATTTTTCTACCCTAGCAGACATCTATCTAAAGGAAGTAGTATCAAGGCACAGAGTGCCAACCTCCATCATTTTGGATCGTGACTCACGTTTTACATCGGAATTGTGGCAAGCTATGCACAAGTCTTTTGGCTCTTGACTAGACATGAGCACGGCATATCATCCACAGATGGGTGGACAATCTGAACGCACCATCCAAACCCTTGAAGACATGCTTCGGGCATGTGTAATCGACTTTGGTAATGGCTGGGAGAAGCACCTCTCGTTAGTGGAGTTCTCGTATAACAACAGTTACCACACCAGCATCCAGGCCGCTCCGTTTGAGGCATTGTACGGACGGAAGTGCCGATCACCTCTTTGTTGGGCAGAAGTTGGTGACAGTCAAATCACTGGCCCAGAACTCATAGTAGATACAACCGAGAAGATTGCTCAGATATGACAACGAATGGCGACAGCTCGTGACCGTCAGAA
Source organism: Helianthus tuberosus (assembly GCA_030545235.1). Taxonomy (NCBI): domain Eukaryota; kingdom Viridiplantae; phylum Streptophyta; class Magnoliopsida; order Asterales; family Asteraceae; genus Helianthus; species Helianthus tuberosus. The sequence goes on along the minus strand of CM060412.1, from coordinate 100,337,616 downwards.
AAGCTATGCTGATAAGCGAAGAAAGCCACTCGAGTTCCAAGTTGGGGATCGAGTGCTACTCAAAGTCTCACCTTGGAAAGGTGTAGTTCGTTTTGGAAAACGAGGCAAGCTCAATCCGCATTATGTCGGACCATTCGAAATCATTGAGAAAATTGGCAAAGTCGCTTACAGTTTGAATCTACCTGAAGAACTCAGTGGAGTTCACAACGTATTCCACGTGTCAAATCTGAAGAAGTGTCTGTCAGACGAGACCCTCATAGTTCCTCTCAAGGAGCTCACTATCGACGACCAACTGCGATTCGTCGAGGAACCAGTAGAGATCACCGATCGAGATGTTAAAATTCTCAAGCGCACCAGGATACCTCTCGTCCGAGTTTGTTGGGATTCCCGTCGTGGCCCAGAGTATACCTGGGAGCGAGAAGACCAAATGAAACTCAAGTACCCCCAACTGTTTAAGAAAAGTGCAACCACTACTGAGATCGAAGCTACTGCAGAATTTCGGGACGAAATTCCAAACCAACAAGGGGATGACAGGGGGATGATGTGACACCCTAGGAAAACCAGGAAACCAACGCAACATAACTAGCTTCCTCAGTAACCACGTGCTAAATTTCGGGACGAAATTTTCTTAACAGGGGAAGAATGTGACAACCCTCATAATTCCATGTATCCGTACAATTTATTAATGATAATTAAAGTGCTTGATGACTGTGCTGAATCACTTAACTGCTTTCTGATTATTGTGTCATACTTACATGTGCTTTTAACATATTAGTCGTGTGTAGGAAATTGACTAAATAGTCCTGTATGCTTTCCTAAGTGTTAGGAATTAAAAGTGTTACAAAAAGGTTACATAAAAGACACTATATGTATAACATAGCACTTTAACGGAACGATATCCAACCGAACAAGCGGACATTACCCAGAACACTAAAATATTGCAAGAAACATTGTTTTTTTATTTTTCTGAGCTAGTTATGGTTCCCGAGCACTATAACACATTACATAATACTTGAAAAACACTAAACACAAGTCTTACACTTAACACCCCACTAAATCACCTACTTACCCAATAATTTACAAATAACCCCCCCCCCATATGAACTTACGGCCCATGGAAGGGCCCCACAATCAAGATTCATCTAATCTTCATCAAATCCATTTAAATCTTCTCTTTGGAAATTGCAAGATCCTATTAGATATGGTTGTACTATGGGAAACACTAAATCCTTTGGATAATAAAGATTGAAGGTTATAAGAACAAGCATCCACACAATATCAACTCAACACCACATCTCTTCTCCCTTGCCCTCCTCATCTCGGCCGAACATAGATCCCCCACCACCACCATTTTTCGATTATCATCCAAACAATCCAAGGCCTCCTCAAGGTGCACAAAGGTGAATAACGGAAGGTGGAACTCACGGATCATCAAGGACCTCTCTAGTGTGCTTTTATCCACTCATTTCCTCTAGTGTTTCTTCCCTAGCTTAAAAGCTAGTAGTAAGCCTCTTTAATCCTTGATTACTTCATGTTTGTAGTGGTTAAAGATTGTTTTATGGTGAAATCTCATGAACCCTAAAAGACATGAATCTTAAGTCTTGAAACATAAACTTAAAGATGAAGAAACAAGATGAAATAATGGTAGAATGATATTGTTTGAATGTGTTGATGATTTCTTGGTAATTACTAGTAAAATGATGGTTAGTCATCATATGAAGCTTGTTAAGTTATGATTAAAAACATGACTTAACAAGTTAGGGATGATTATGTGTACACGAAATAATCATCCACTAGTGAAGACATGAACTTGAAAGTAGGATGATTTTCTTGAAAAATAATAAACCAAGTGAACTAGTAATCTTGTAAATCCAAGTCTTGAGAATGATTTCTAAACAAACCAAGTTAAAAAGGTGATTTTTAAGGATCATAACTTTTCTAGCACTTACATTATTTTTGGAAAGAAATAAGTATGAGAACACTAGTGACACATGAAAAGTTGTAAATAAATATTTTGGTAAAATATGTTCACAAGTTGTGAACATCCAAAAATCCCGAGAATAGGATTTTAAATAAAGTAAACACACTTTGGAGGGTAACTAAACCCACTAAACGCCATACCAAGTTACTACGCGTTTTTATGAAACATCAAGTTCATGTTGGTTTGTAAATAGAATAGTTTGCTTTTGGTAACTTGTTGTTGATTGTTGAATGATTTTTACAAAAGAAAATGATATGCTTATAAGCATGGACACCTCCATTTACAAAGGAAACTCTGGCGAAATTTTCTAAAAATCCGACACTTAGGAAATATTCTTCTAACAAGTGTTTACGAATATATTTGTAACTTTGTCTTCAAAATTTAAACTTCGCCAAAGGTTTTGTTACAAAATACAAAGTATCGGAGGTTGACCCTTTTACAAGTAAAATGGATAAATACATATTTAGAATATATATTTTATATTAGAACACTTGTATGGATACTTGTTTATTTTGTGTGATAGTTATATTACTTTAGGGTAAAATAATATAACTTAACAAAGTACCTTGACGTTTGAATTATGTGGTATGTGATAGAAGTAATGAGTAGATAAACCGTATGTAGGATACGTGTTGTGCATGAGGAACTGATTGTTATCTGTACCTTATTAGGACGTGCTTGATTTCCTGATTATTAGAGTAACTAATCTAACCGAGCAAACCGAGGTGAGTTCACACTTTTCTACAAAGCATGGTAATTCCCGGTGGGAATGGGAATGGGTTCAGGAATAGGGATTCCTCGTCCTTTGGGACGTGTTCAGGAATAAGAATTCTTCGTCCTGTTGGGACGGAATTAGACTTACTGGACTAGAACTCTATCAGCGAAGTCCCTTCCTTTATATCGACTTAATCGCCGAGTCTATGGCGAGCGGGTCATTAGTTAATAGCGCTATTAGGTTTAACAAACCTCACACGTACCAGTCGGACGGGCGTGTACTAATGGACTATGGCACGTCGGTGATGATAGACACCGACGCTAGGGCACAAGTAATTTTCGTTAGTAGTCGATATGATAAACGAGTCTGGTAGTTTAAATAATGGGGTAGCCCCCACGGCCGGAGTGCCGGGCTGGATAGCCAGGGAAGGTGGACATGGGATGGTTAACTAATAAACGTTTTCGAACTATGGGGTAACCCCCACGGCTGGATAGCTGATTAAGATTAAACTATGTTTTTGGAAACAACTCTAAAATGGACAACCAACCGTGAACTCACTCAACTTTGTTGTTGACTCGTTGTTACATGCTTTGCAGGTCGCTAGATGCTATGGGGCTTGCACATGGAGGTGATCGTTGTGGGATGCGAACTGATATGTCCCGCACTTAATAAATAAACCTTATGAACTTATGAAACTTATGTTTTGGTTCTTTAAACTTATGAGCTACGAACTTATGTTTTGGTTTAACGTCTTATGCTTTCGCTGTTTAAATTAAACTTGGTTAACTTCCTTTTGGTCACCAATTGTATTGTGGTTGGTTATATTTACTTAAATACGTTGTTCAATATGATTGGTGGCTCGATCCTGGTCATGTCACGCCTCTAAGCGGTGATACTCCGCATGGTGGATTTTGGGGGTGTGACAAAAACCAATACAATCACATTAGCATCACCGATTTTGCATGGACCCTAATCATAAAACTAGTCATTAGCAGGACCAATCATCAACTAATCATTGAAAACCCTAAGATTCATAACCTGAACAACCTTCAAACTAAATCGGCAAAAACAACAATTAATCCTAGTTTATCATTCAAATCAAATCGGATCAAACTACTCATACATATCAACTCATATTCATAACCCTTAAATCATGTATACATAGTTTCACATCGAACCCTAAGATTCATGCAACCCTAGTTATCAAAACCCTTCATGCGATCCCGGCACATACATTCAAATCAGATCCACGTAACCATACGATTCATTATCATGAGCATATCATATACAAATACACACGGCTGAAATTAAACAAGGAACATAAACCGAAACCAAACTAGATACTAACCGAGAGTTATGTATGCACAATAGTATTAGAACGAGATAGAGATGAGGCTGCGATCCAAAGAGAGCTTCGAAGGAACTAGGGGCTTCGAGAGAGAGAGGGTTGCCTTCGGTTTCGATTGAGAGAGTAGAGAGATTAGAGTTTTGGTAAGTTTTGTGTTTTGTGAGATTATGAGAGCCATACACATAAACCGTGTATGTGTATGCGCTCAACAAGTGAGCCGGCTTCCACAGGCTTCGTTTGGATTGGGCCGAGAACGAGTAGAGAAGGAAAGGGGGTTTGGCCCACAAGACTAAGTATCATAAAACATGACGTTTAACATTTACCACTTAAAACAATCAAGCATAATCAAACATGTACATGTAGTTTACTTCATAAAACAAAGTACGCAAGGACCAATACATAGAACGACTATTGAAAGTACGAGTTGCCACACGTCGTGGCCGGTAGCTCCGTGTCATTTAAGCAACGAATTTATATTCTCTAAGTTGTGTCTGGCTTGATTAAAACCTCATTGTTGCTACATAGCTCGTAATGTCTTGCAAACTTATGAATCTGAACGATTAGATTTAAACCTAATACATAAACCTTGGGAAAATGATCTATCGGAGGCTTTCTATAAACCGCTCACGATGGTTAACCCTCGGAGTTTTATAAAGGAAATAAATTTTACTTTCTTAACTCTATATGGATGTTTTACCATTAAAAATCTATAGTAAGAAAGTTTTCCTTAAACAAATTGTTACGAAATTGAATATGTGAACTCACCTTCCTTTGTATTGACACTTGATTTTTACGTGTTCTTCAGGTACATGAGTTCGGCTTCAGGAATTTTGGCATGTCTTGTGGTAGTTGATGCAATGGTTATTAAATAATGTTTTGGACAAACTTTTAAAACTAATTTGAGACCGAATGTACTAAGATCCATAAGGATCAAACAACTATGTGGTGGTTGTGATTAAGTTTAAACGTTAATCTTTAAATTTTATGTTTTAATTAAGTGGTATATCTAAAATTATTATTACATCGTCCACTAAGATAGTTATGGGTACCAATCTACGTCACCGCCACGTTTGTAGTTCCGCTGTGACGTTTTTGGGGTGTGATAGTTTTGACCCGTGATTTCAATAAATCTCTGAGCTCTCGTAATAATATTTGGCTTGCACCATTTTATATCAATTAATTCCAACTCCTCAGGGTCTATCTGGTCATAGTCCTCTTTTGTCATGTTCGGATTCTCTATCTTACACGCAACAAGACTTTCATACGATTTTAGGACTGACGCTAGAAAAACAATTTGTTGTTTAGCTGCAACCTCGTTTAATCCCTGAGAATTCTGGAGGTTTACAGCTATGTTGCACTATATTATGTGAGGATTTAAATTGTTCTGGTTGGAGTAATTATTGGAAGCTTGAGATGATTGAGTGTTTGGGGTTGAAGGATTTGATTCAAAGTTTGAGAATCCTGAAGAAAACCCGCTGCTGCTAGATGAGCTGTTTGGAGTTGACCCTGATGCATTATCAGCACTGAACGCTGTTTGTATCTTCAGGCTCTGAACATTTGATGGCACACTACATCTGTAGTACAAGCTTACGTCTTTTTGGATATTTACACTTTGCATTTTAGCCATCTTCCTTTGTTCCAACTCATGCCCCTCTAGCTTTTCAATCAGCATGCTAAGACTCATCGTCTTGTACTCACGGCTGTTTTTAATGATCATGACATAGGTTGACCAGTCACTTCCCTGTGGAAGTGCATCAATCACTTTGTCAACCAATTCGTCCCTTTCTTTCTCGATTCCAAACCTTCTCAGCTACACAATCAGATGACAATACTTCTCGATAAGTTGTTTCAAAGGTTCACCTTTTAGACAGTTGAAAATGTCGAACTCTTTCTTAAGTAATGCCCTCTTGCCTTCAACATTTCTTTCCCACCTTCATACTTGTTCTTTAAAGCAATCCAGATTGAATGTGTGGTACCAGAATGTTGTAACAATGTAAAGATATCATCTTTTATTGGCTGTTGGAAATAGTTCACCATTTTATTTTCTCGAATAAAGGTATCCTTTTCTTGTGGATTGAACTGCAATAGTGTCTTCTTTGTACCATTCTCATTCAATGGTTCGGAATATTCTTCAAAAATTGAGAACCAACATTCCATCGAATTGGCTTGCACCCAATTGCAGAAACATTCACGCCATACGTTGTATTCTTCCATACTCATTAGTTTAGGAGGCTTAACGTTTGTTCTGAGTTCGTTTTCGAGATTCAAGCTTTGAGCCATCGTTGTTGATGAGGTAGCAAAAGTGTTGTAGAATTCAAAATCCATCGTCAGAATCTTGAACTTCGTGAAAAATACCTGAAAAGTCAAACTTGGTCAAATAACACTTTTGTGCGAAGGGAAGTGATCCTTCGTGCGAGTGGTAAGTGCCACTTGTGCAAATGGTACTATTTCAAAAACAAATGAAATTTAGGCTCTTCGCGCGAAGGGGAAGTGCTCTTCGTGCGAATGGTCCCTTTGCTCAAAGATCAAGTAACGTATTTTGACATTTTTTTCACAAATTTTCGATGATTCTGATTGTATTTTGGTCTAATTTGTTCAAGGGTTTATCATTAGTGTATTTCACACAATATGTCCAAAATTAGGCTAAATTTGTTCATGAATTCGTCCTGAATTTGATCAAAAAGAAAGATGAGTAGAAGAGAGATGTGAAAAATTCTTCAATTTGATGAAATCTGCTGAAATCTTGTGTTGCTAGTCGTTGAAATCGGCCTCCGAGCTCTGATAACACTTGTGAGGACCGTTTAGCTCCTGAAAATGCTCCGGCCGATTCAAATAAGCACTCCGTAATGTGCGGAATCCGTTAGGAATGATGACACACACAAGAAATCACATATAAACACTGGTTTCATTGATTGAAAGCAATTACAGATCCAAGAAACCAATTTGGCAGAGCTTTGCTTCTTAGATGCCAAAGTTACAAATGAGAACACTCGGTCACCTATTTATACTAAACATCCTTCGTGCGAAGCAACCTAGGGACGAAGTGCACTCTCGTGCGAGTGGGACTAGCTCCCTTCATACGAAGGACTCCTTCGTGCGAAGGGGCTTTACATGACAATCCCGACACTTTTGCACACTAATCTATATAATTAAACACGACACGTAGACGTAGGCTGCAGACATTATGCACTCACACGGTAGGGTTCAGGTTTTCAATACCCGGGTATTAGAATACCCTATTTCCGGGTCCGGGTAGGGTTCGGGTATTGGTCGTGTATGGTTCAGTTATTGGTCGGGTATGGTGCGGTGTTCGGATATAGATCGGTTTTTCAATTCATTTTATTGGCATAAAACATATAAATAAGATGGAAACCTTTATTTATACATATTGTATGCCTTAAAATCTGTCTTAAAAGGCCTCACACAAGCTCTAAACGTTCAAAAAAAGCTGTTGTAGACAACGGGTCCATGTATTACGAAAACCCGGGTATAAACGGGTACGAAAAAACCCAGGTTTAGGTTCGGGAATTGAACAGAATATGCATACCATGTCCCTACCCTACGGGTAGAGGTGTACAAATCGGTTTTTTTTTTCACAAACCGGTTCCGGTTATTAACAGAATCGGCTTTTTTCATCAAAAACAAGAACCGGTTTCGATTATTAACCGGTTTTTTTTACTCAAAACAATAACCGGTCCAACCGGTTAGGGTCGGTTTTTAACCGGTTTATTCCAAAAAAAACGGTTTTTTACCGGTTTAAACCAGTTTTTTATAACCAGTTTCGGTTTTAAAACCGGTTTCGAAGATAAATATCCCTAACCGATCTACAACCGGTGGTTTGGTTCGGTTCTAAAACCGATTTAAAAAAAAACCGGTTTTGGTTCTAAAACTGGTTTTTTTGTACACCTTTACCTACGGGTAGGGTCGGGTTCGAGATTAAAAACTAGAAAACCCGGGTTCGGGTTTTTTTGCACCTCTACCAGGTTCAAGCAATTAGTTTGACTTCAGAGTGGCCCAATTGTTTTAAATGAAAACATCGCCACTCTTTGGTCCGATGTTCAGCCACGCCAACTATAATCTGATGGTTTTAAAAGAGAAATCAGCCTCAAAATCATTAAAACCCAAATCAATTTATTTTTTTAGGTTGCAGCCTAAATTAGCAAGTTCATAATAGCACCTGTTTGGCTAACTTCACAATTGTCAAGCGTTGTTTTTTTTGGTTAATTACATGTGTTAACAAAGAATGTATTACTTGTTAATTACATTTTTATGTGAATGTAATACACCGGTAAATCATTAGGAAATCACCAAAGGAATAAAATTCCAACTAATAAAAGCAGGAAATCTTGATAAAAAATTGTAATAAACGTCCCAAGTTATTCTGGGCAGTATTTTTAAACAAGAAGAATCTGATACAAGATTCAGAGTGACAGTACTTAAAAACATGATATAACTTAAGCACGAACAGGCAGAGGACCACCAGCAGCACGGGGTGCTTTAGGAGCATCATCCTGAAACATTGAAAAGAGCGGGTAATCATTTGCCGGAGTGAAAACCAGGCATAAACCTTGTTTAAAAATGTATCAAAATCAAAGAAACCAATAATCACCCAAGAATCTTGCATTAACAATTAAATTACAGTTTTCCACTTTATATAAACAAACACAAATCAGCCAATAGTAGATAGTTGTCAATAGCGACAAGCTAACCATACGCTATGTAGCGATAGTGATGAAACATCGGGTGCTTGATTATGTTTATGAATAATTGTATCAAAATACGCTGTATATTTCATCTAGATTCGCAATTTTATATTATGTAGGTTATGTTAGAACAAAAGAAAAAGCCTAAAAACCCGCTATTTAGATTTAAACAATAAACCATGGAAAAAACCCGAAAATCCTGCTAAGTTCACGCAATGAAGTCGCTAATCAACAGATTGCGAGATACGGGTGATACACAACAAAGCGCACGATTAAAAATTGGTGATTGAAATTTGTATAGATGCATGTTTTATGCGATGAAAGACATGATTTATCCTAAATATTGCAGGCTGATTCGTATTGCTCTTATCACATAAAATTTAGGCACAAGTAAATTAAGAACTCCAAACCTGTATGGCTTGAATTCAGATTACTTTACTGTGTTAAATTATACAGCTTTTTAGTCAAATTGATCATTTACCACATTTACTTTGGATATTAAAACAAATTACTAAATATTATTCTTGTTACATAAATACATCTTTAAAAATTATTAAAATTATACAGCTTTTTAGTAAAACTTATCATTTACATCATTTAACGGTCTGACTGGTAGTTTTGAAGATGAAACAGACCCATGTAAACCAAACGGGTCTTACAACCCTTTTTTAATTATTTATTTTTAAAAATGATAACCGTCTTTATTTCAAAATTATTTAATATAAATGAATAATTTGGTGAAATATAGTTCAACGCAACATACCATTAAAAATATATAAACAAACCTTAATAAATAGAAAACAAACATACCCTTGGGCGAGTGAAACGCTTTGGAGGCTCACGGTTCCTTCTATCAGTCCGTGAGCGAACCCTAACAACTTTTGAGTGAATTGCACAAGAAACGCAGTATTGCACTTTCAAATACAACTTTGGAAGTGTGTAATCTAAAGCAATGGGAAAAAACACATTTTAATCACAAAAAAAAAAAAAATTCTTATATAAAGCAGTCTATACTACTTAAAATACACAAGTAAAACTTACGATCAAAAGCACAAGCTTCTTGAACATCCCTAACAGCAGCTTGTTCCACTATGTTCCTCACGTTAAATCTCTTAATTGCCTTATCCTGAACAATCGGTAACAGTAGTCGTTAACAAAAGACAGAAATACAGATGAAAAAAACGTAACTTTTGGATGTAAACAAAGCTTATTTGCTTGTGCATAGTCGCCTCAACTTTTAGAACCAAAACTGATCGCTTGTTTAAACTAACATTATATAGATAGCTTAGAATAATACACTCAGGACCTTTGTGCAATAAAATAGCCAATCAGCAAAGACTCACTTTCAGTGTTTGTTCGTAACATAAAAAGAGTTTATAATCTCCAAGTTTAAAGTCAATTGGTATAATAAATTTAAAATTGAAGATCAAGTCTCAAGAAACGTTTAAACCGGTTTTTATACCGTACCGGGTCCGGCTCAACCAGTTGTACTGGGCGGTTCAACCGGTCAACCCTATAATTCCATAAAAATACAACTTCAACGATACAAAAAAAAAAGAAGTTGAAGTTACCAATGGAGAATTTAAAACTCAAAAATTAAACATGAGTATAAACCGGCACCAGTAATAGCGGATTGTCCAGTGGTTGAATACTAAACCGGTACCGAATTAGACCAGGCTCTATCGGGGTAATGCCCCTGGTAACCAATTCAACCGGCTGGTTTAAATTGGTTTATAAAACATTAGTCTCTAGAATGAATGTAGTATATAACAACTAACATAATAATTCATAATTGCACAATACAACATTATCATAAACCACTCTCAGTCAGCAGATACAAAAACTTCAATAACATCTAACCTAAAAACACAAAACATGCAGATCAAAGGGAACCAGGTCTGGGCTGGATTGTTGCTGCCAATGGCTCTAGTCTTTATGTCTTGGCTGGCTACTGTTTGTTTTTCAAGCCTTGGTATAACATGCAGATCAAAGGGAACCAGGTCTGGGCTGATCGTATTCTCTTCCTGGGATTTTTTATGGGGCTGGGGGATCACTTAAGGTGTTTGGGTTCAGGCTGGTTATTCTGTACTGTGGCTTGGATCAACTGCTGGAACTCCTTTTATGCCCGTGGTCAATGGCTGGTGTATGTGTGGTTGTCCCGTAATATGATGTTTTTGGCTCTTTGAGAGGTGGTATATTCACAAATCTTGGTCCTACGAGAGCTGGATACATCATGGTTGGAAAAGATATTGTAGCAGGCATCTGTGGCAAAGTGTTATAATGCAGAATTTAATCAATATCTGCAGGGGTATTATGGTAAAAACGGCTGATGGTATTATGAGGATCTGCAAAGTCAACGGTTCAGGCTGCAATGTTGTCTGTCTATTTATCCAGATTCTCTTATTCCAGGTCTGTGGCCTCCGTGCTCCATTTCTGTGTCTCGCCCCCATGTTTTGGTTCCGGCTTTGCTGTTGCTCTCTTGGTGTTTCCGAATTGGGTCACTGGATTTGTTATCCTCGGTTGTGGTACGCCTGGGCCTGCTGGTTTGATACTAATCTCTCAGAGTTGGGCTTCCGGGTTTGTTATTCTCGGATGAGCTGGTTGCTGCAGTATGGGGCCTCTAATCAGGCGGTTCAGACTTATCTCGGGTGTACAAGCTGGATATACCAGAGGCTTAATAGTAGATGTAGGACTATTCTGTTCTGGAAGGCCCAGCTTCGGGTTCTTAAGCATTAACGAGTGAAGGCCCAAAATTTGCTTAATTGCAGCTCCTTGAAGGCCCAGTTTTGGGTTGCTAGTCTATACGTCTCGAAGGCCCACAGAGGGTATATGTCGTACTGGTGGGCCTGGCTGATATTCAGGGCTTATGATCCTATGGAATGCCCCATGCAGCTGTTTTTTGGATCCACAAAAGGACGTTGTCTCAACTCTGTTACGTGGAAAATCAAGTCTCCATGGATTGTGAATTATCATTGGTATCGCTATAGTATTAGGCGTACATGTAGCTTTTGTTACCAAATATGGCTGTGTTAGCATAGATACTTGTAGTGTTAGGTTCTTTTGTAACCCGAGACAGGGCTGGATGATTTCTTATTCTTGGTCCCCAAAGTCTGTTTTGGGGATGATACGGGGGTATGCCCCTTTGATGATGTAATTTTTTATTGGGTTTGTTAAACATTTGCCGGGCTATGCCCTTTATCCGAGAAAAACAAAACAAAACAGATCCCTCTAACATATCAATCACCAACATACATTTCACAGATCTAAAAGCCGATCCTACAAATGAAGCAAAAACAGAGCAAATCGGATACCTTGGGGCAACATTTTCCACAATTCGAACAGCGAATGAACTTGACGTGACCACGCCCGTGCTTGTTCCGTCCGCCATTTCTTCGCTTGAACGTCTGCAATCAAACAAATCAGATAATATGAATTCAATCACAAGTTAGAGGAATCATCAATCAACGAACCATTTTGTGAAGATCTGTGCTGCTGCTGAATCTAGCTAGGGTTTCTGCAAATGGAGTGTGATTTTGGTGTTTTAGTGTGTAGGTCATGGGCTTGGTTTCTAAACTGGGCTTTACTAATTGTCACGATGGCCCATTCCAATATGTTATTGAGTACCAGAGATGCACATTTAATTTAATTTAAACTAGGGTTAAGACCCGCCTGCGTTGCGGCGCGGGTACATCGTAAATATTGAATGGATTAGTCCAAACGTTATATGATGCATTAACCATATGAAAACACATATTTCGACGTATCCAGTTGAACTCAGTGTAACCTGTATAAGCATTGTGATTGGATCAAACGTAAAGTAAATGGAATTCATATCGAACAATCATAACGTATTATATGTGACCCAACTCATACACAGAAAACGTAACAGGTATGAAGGAAAATATGCACATGTAATCGAAAGGGATTAATTAGAGCTTTCGAAAAAAAGGGAGAAAAAAAACCATAATTTGACTCCACTCGGTTCGAAACAAACTTTACGAAACATACATAAAATAAACACGAAAACATATTATATTTGACCTAAATCATTTCCCAAAAAAGTTTACCTCAAAACGTAGAACAACTTGAATTTATTCCAAAACGTACGTAAAAATATGCACGTAAAAATGGTTTCTTTAAACGAAAACGTATTATATTTGACCTGACCCGTCTATAAAAAAGTTTACGTCGGAATATAGAACAAATCATATTTATACATACCGGTACATAAAATATGCACACAAAAATTAGTTTTTAGGTAAAGGAAGAACAGGTGTAAACCGAAAGAAAATATTAGTAAAAAATTTAATATGTTAAAAACGTTCGTAAAACTGTGCCAAGTAGTACCAATGCCACAACGACATCGACTCTCAACATCGTAAAAATAAAATAGATAAGATGGTAAAAATTACACAGAACGAAAAGTAGACTAAAATCGTTGAACCATGCACACCTGTTACAGTGTCTTAATGCGAAGAAATTAAACAGAAACGTAAAATGTAGAAAATAATAACTTAGTTTATCTACGACCCGCCCGTTGTGACGAACTTTACAAAAGGGGAAAAATGGACTCGTTGCGACGGGTCTGTCATATATGAAAAAATAGAGCAAAAACGTTGAACCTCACATGCACGCTACGACATGTTAACTCGCAAAATTTAGAACGAAACGTAAAACGAAAAACTTGCAAAAGATAAAAGTATGGGGGACCAAAGTTGTAAATAACAAAGTGTTATGTTAAATTATAAAAGATGAAAAACTTAGAGTTAAAAGTAAAAAAAAAGGGGGGGTTAAAATGTAAAAGATAAAACTTTTAGGTTGAAAATGGAAAATTAAGTTTTTTTTTTTTTTTTTTTTTTTTGTAAAACTCCCCAAGCATAAGTTACAAGTGCTAATGCACAAATAAGTTGCAAAGTTATATAGGTTTTAATATCATAAACTAGCAACTCATATATACATCTAGGTGTTGTAACAAATGCTTGGGGAGTCTTTAAAAAAAATTGGATTTTTTAGTTTTAGTCCAAAAGTATTTGAAAAATTACTTATAACCGAAAACTATTTTAATTTCTACTTTTAACCCAAAACTTTTCATATTTTCAAATTTAACCTCATAACTTTTTTATTTTCAACTTTGGTCTCATATACATTTCATCTTTCGCTAATTTTTTCACTTTACGCTTCGTTCTAAATTTTGCGATTTAGCACGGCACAACGTGCGTGTGTGGTTCAACGTTTTTACGTTTCGTTTTACGCTTCGTTCTAAGTTTTGTGAGTTAACACGACACAACGTGCGTGTGTTGTTCAGTGTTTTTACGTTGTCTATTTTTTCCCGTTTTACAGGTTCGTCAAAATATGCAGGTCCTAGATCGACTTAGTTATTGTCTTCTTTGTTTTACGCTACGATCTAATTTCTTAGCATTAACACGCCGCAAATTCAGTGTTGGTGGTGATTGCGGGTGCTTAATACTAGGTTTGGTTAACTAGTATTAAGGCCTCCGCGATGCGGCGGGGGCATAGACCGTGCCACGTAGCACTAATACTACACAATTATTAGCAACACCGGAAAAGCTCGTAAAAACAAAATAAATAAAAAAGAAAAAATAACACCAAACGAAAAGCATACGTAAAATCGTTGAACCATGCATGCCCGTTGAGGCATGTTAATGCGAAGAAATTAGACTGAAATGTAAAAATAGAAAAGAATAACTAAGACGCGTTGTGACGGTCCTGTCAAACGGGAAAATAGCCGAAAAACGTTGAAATCCATACGTACGTTGCGCCGTGTTCACTCGCAAAATTAGAACGAAACGTAAAACGAAAAATTTGCAAAAGTTGAAAATATAAATGTGTTGGGATTAAATTGCAAAAGATGAAAAGTTTTGGGTTAAAAGTAAAAAAAAAAAACAAAGAGGTTAAAATATAAAAAATGAAAACATTTGGGTTAGAAGTGAAAACTCAAATTTTTTTTTTAAAAAAACTCCCTATGCTTGGAGTACATTTCATTAAGCACAAACATGTTACTAATTTTTTTTTTAAGAAACTCCCTATGCTTAGAGTACATTCCATGAAGCACAAACACGTTCCAAATTTATAATATGGTAATATAAATAACCGATTTGGTTGTGTTGGTGCAATCATGTCTAATATCTGCGTCTTTTAGAGTCTGTATGTATAGGTAGCATAACGATAGGATTTGGATCACTGACGGGCCACTGGAGTATTATCGTGCCACTAGTAGAACCACCCGATCATATCCATCTCCACTAGGCATAATGCCTATACACCAATTCAGGAGGAAACCCAATAAATATGGGACCCCCCCTAGGAATCGGACCCAGGACCTATTGGTCTCAAAGCCTTACCCCACCCCCAAGATGCCACTAGGCTATAAAACCATGGGCAGCATAACGATAGGATAATGTTTATGTTTGAATTTGTTTTGTTTGTAAAGTGGTTTCATGCGTGCGGATGAGTCATACGCACACATGAGCACACTCAGCGTAGGAGTTATGCGCCTAGAGGATAAGGTCTAAATATAGGGACTTCCGTGTGCATGAGCTCATAGCTTTCACTTTAGAGCTTTTTGATAAAGGGTTGTATTTGAAACGTTATGATGCCGAAATTTCTTTAAAGAGATATATTATGAAATAAGCATGTTACTAGTTCTACATTTGGATTTCGCACTTATGTTGAACTCGTAGATTTCCGTGTGTGTTTGTTTTTCAAGTTATACACATCATAAACCAGTCCTACAAGTGGTATCAGAGCAGGTTAATGGATATCTACTTGTGATACGCTTGGATTGTGAAGATTTCGGTTGAAAAAAGCTTTGAAAGGCATCATTTTTCAAGTTTCTACTAGTTTCCATGGTAAAAAAGTCTTCAAATTCTTCTCACATCTTCTTTATTCATTCTTGAACATCATATCAGAAGATCTCGTTTGAATTCAGCCATTTACACCTTCAAATTGTCAAAAATGGTTTCACACGTAGGTGGGTCATACGCACGCAGGAGGTCACACACAAAAGCTCCTACGCACACACAAGTCTTACTTTTGGTGGCATCCGCACGCAGGAGGTCATGCGCTTTGGGTCTTACGCTTCAACTGGTCATCTGTTTGAGATTGTTCTGCGTTTGGGTGGTCATACGCTTGTTCAGCCTTGCGTTTTGGGTTCCTACGTTTGAAAAGTGTTAAGTGATTTTGTCAAGTCTACGGCGTCAAGCTTAAGGTCTCACTTAGTAACCACATCCGCCATAAGCTCCTCAATAGACGCGAGGTCGATATTTTCATCATGCGAGTCAAGAGTAGTAATAGAATTCAAAGTCGCAGGTATTTCGTTCTCGGCAAAAAATTCCATACAACACATATATAAATAAATCATATATATATATATATAATCACATAAAATCCCATCTAACCAAGAATTCCATTTTGTATAGGTTGAACTCGTAAATTGTTTATAACGCATAGACTAATAATGTAATGTGCCTACAACACATAATCCGTTAATGTAATGTGTCTTTAACACATAGTCTGGCAATGTAATGTGTCCACGACAGATAGTTTGATAATGTAAGGTGTCTATTTCCCATAGACTTAGCCCCAAATAATGTCCACGCATTATTTTTTTTAAATACGTTTTGCATAGTGGATCTTGTGCTTCGTGTATGCGATGAAAACCATGTATTTTTGTAAAACCGTTTTCGTGAGAGGATCCTAGTGATTGTAGACTAGACTCGAATAGGAATCCTGGTTCACTACAATCGAAGCTTGATACCAACCTGTCACACCCGCATCAGAGGTGGAAGCGTGTAGTGTGACTTGATCGGTTTTCATAGCATACGACGTAAGTA
Organism: Helianthus tuberosus; assembly: GCA_030545235.1. Lineage (NCBI taxonomy): Eukaryota > Viridiplantae > Streptophyta > Magnoliopsida > Asterales > Asteraceae > Helianthus > Helianthus tuberosus. Next base: position 100,321,016 of record CM060412.1, on the reverse strand, counting down.
AACAAACTATATGAAATAAAACATGCACGATGTTCATCCATTACCATAATATAAAATACAAGTCATAACTTTTTTAGTAACAAAAGACAACATAAAATAATAAGTTTTACAAACTAGACTTGTCCAAAAATAAAGTTTGAAAATAAAAAGGCTTTGCATCCTATGTCCCGTTAGAAGACGTGATATATGAATCAAACCCTTCAAAATATGGATGACATCTTCTTCATAACAACCTTGTATGTAAAGCATCAATGAACTTGTTGATCATTAAGTGGCGAGTTCATGTGTTTTAAATGTGTATCAAATACATGTAAGTTTAAAACATCAACAAAAGTTGGCAAGTTCATGTGTTTTAAATGCGTAACAAATGAATCTTAAAAACATTTGAAAGTTCAAGTAACGAAAACCGGTATGTAAAGCGTCAATGAATTTGTTGATCATTAATGTGTAACTAGGACATTAATATGTGTGCCGGCATAGGAAGCCACCAACCCGTAGACGATTTAATACCGGTCCACATAGCGGAGACAACAAAAGCACTCCATGCGGCCACACCCTCCCATGAGTGAGGCTCGCCCTGTGCCCGATAGATTTACCTCTTTGCTCCTTATTCTTAAACAAGATTAATGGTGCTTAAGTTTCAGGCTATTCGCACGTGATCGAATATTTCATTCCTTAGCTTAACCATACTGTAGTAATATGTATTTCCCCCTGAGAGTTATAAAACCGAAAACGTTTAAAAGAAAAAAGGGGACATGAACTCACAAGTTTGCGTTCGTAATAGTGTGCTAGCAAAACGGGTATCCAAAAGTGCTTAAAAACATACAAGTGCTCTAACTCATTAGACACTTGGGTTTATGTTAAATCGTGTACACGTTGCTCATCTTGAATGTTATTGTTTTTGTATTTGTTATGTATTTGGAACCCTTTTGTATTTTAAATATGTTGGCATTTATTTTGTATGTTTGTTTTATTACATATATACTTCTTTTATATATATATTTTCCATTCATAATGTGTCCGAACGAGCCTGGCACGAGCATAAGCGGGCCTAGCCCATGAAAGTCATTGTGCCTCGTATAAGTGAGAATCACTACAAAAAAATGTCATTTAGTGACACACAAAAAGTGCCACAAAATCCATAAAAATGCCACCAAAGACCCCTTAAGGAATGAGTGGCACACAAAAAAAGTGTCACTAGAACCAGTGCCACTAAAAGGCTTTAGTGGCACTTTTTAGTGTGCCTCTATATTTTTTTAGTTATTAGTGGCACTTTTCTTTTAGCCACAATATAAAAAACAAACTTTTTGTGGCACAATTTTTATGTCAGTAAAAAGTATTCCAAGTAATATGTCTACACTACTTTTAGTGACACATAATTTTTGGCAAAAAATAAAATGCCACTACAAACATTTATCATATTAATTTCATTAATTTAGCTGTTATTTATTTACGATATAATATAGAAATAAAAATGAAAACATGTAGAAAAATAATAATGTCATAACTTCAACTAAAAGTTTGAAGGGGTATGGTCCCAGATCTCGCACCAGCACGGTCGCGACTGACCGTTACCCTTATCAAAAACCCCCCACCAACAAGAACTTATCTGCGCCTGTGCGGGCACGCGCGAACGCAGCGGCCGAATCCAATCGGTCAAGCTATAAGAAGACTTACCTTGTGTATGAAAATGGGTGTTACACATAGCGATGCGGCCTAGCACCGCATCCTATGAACATTTTCGTTACGACAAGGGATCTAGGTAACAACAACAGTTACCACATGCGGCGATGCGGCTCAGCACCGCATCCCGCATATGTCTTGACAAGGATAAGGAAACAACTGCAGTTATCGCGAGCAGCAATGCGGCCTGGCACTGCATCCTGCCCACGAGGCAAGTGGGACTGACACCACAAAGCAAGTGGCGCCAATGACAGTTGCCTGTCAGCCCACACGTAAGCAACAGACTGACACCATAGTAGGACATGGCTTCACCTTCATGACCGACAAGCCTGACACACCTGCATAGGGGCTGCGCGTTGTCAGTCTAGCCACCCAATTACCCTCCTTCACTCCTCGGCTATAAATACCCATCCCGGACCGGGTTTGAGGTATCGCTTATCAACTCTCTCACTACTACTACTATCACACACTTTGCTTCTCAAGCAAACTACTGATTCTCACGCCGGAGAGTGGTAACAAGGAGCACCACCCACCCAATCCTCCTTTTAACGAGTCACGGTGTGTTTCCCTTGTGCAGGAGACAGATCAGAGGATAATCCAGCCACCGATCCTCGAAAAGAAGGGATTAACCCTACTTGACGAGACCAGTGAATTAACCTCTCTTGGTTAACCACTGGTTCATCATTGGCGCCCACCGCTACTCTTAGCAATTAGATCCATCCCTCTTTTTTCTCAAAGATCATCTCTGATCGTCAAAACAATACTAACGGGGAAAACCTCAACCCCGCAAACTTGATACCTACGGGGAACATCACCCCAGCACAACCAATTGGCCACATAGGCACATCAACACAAGGGGGCACTCCCCCCATATCCACACCAGATTTCTCACAGTATGCTTCTGAGATACCCCCGGGCATGGATCTCCATGCCTGGTATTACCAACAACAGACTGTCCTTGCCGCAGCCTACAATAGAGCTTGCGTAGAAGCGCAAATACCTAGAGGACCCACCCCCGCACCAAACACACCTGCTGCTCGTATCTTGCAATACGAGGGTAGGGCACCCGCAAACCCGGCCTCCCGGGATAAGGGCGAGGAACGCAGATCTTCCTATTGCAGCGTCCGCACGCTCGAAGAGAACGACTCCACATATGGGTCCCGCCGTAGGGGCCCAATACAAAGCCGCCTAGGCCCACATGGCGAAAACCGGTGACAATCAACAGCCCTCCGTGGCTCCGGCATTCATAGCCGTCTCGGACCACAACCCCACAACAAGGGGTATGATCGCACCGACCCAGACGACCGTACATACTGCGGGGAATCCCACTCGGCTAACAGCCGACCAGGAGGGTACAATTACATTACTCCCACTCAACCCCGCACTACATACATATTCGCTGCAAAGCGCAACCAAGCCCAACCCTACAGGCCAAGGTCCACGGCCGAAAACTTCAAATTCATACAGGAGATTGCCCATGCCAAACTCACTACAAACAAACTCCCACCCACGATTGGGAAATACAGTGGTTCGTCCGATCCGGACGACCATATGAATGTTTTTACCGGCGCTGGGTGCATGGGCAATTGGGACGAGGCCACATGGTGCCATTTTCCCCCAGACCCTCACTGGATTAGCGAGGGCTTGGTTCGATTCTTTACCAGTCGGATCACTGGCTTCATTTGAACAATTGCAAGCAAAATTTCTTGCTCATTTTAGCCAACAGCGACGTCACAAACGTGATTCAATGGACGTCATGAACATCTGGCGCGGAGAAAACGAAAACTTGGAATCTTTCGTTATCCGTTACGACAAAGAGTGCCTCAAGATTGGTGGGATAGCAGATCAGATGGCCCGCAACCATTTCATCCGGGCCGTCAAGGACGATGAACTGGTCATGACCATCTCAGGCAAGGAGGGCTTAACAGAAAAATGGGACGACGTCATGGCGGCAGTCAAGACGTACGCCCAGACACAGCGGTCTCTTAAACCGCACACTTGCAAAACGCAGCCCCAAACGGAAGGTCAATCCTCCCGCCAATACATCAAACACAACAACAAGCGCAACTGGGATACATGGAATCGTGGCAACGATTCCAAACCTTACGTCCCGCGCGGATACCAGCCCGACGCAAGGGCAACGATTAATGCCCAACGCGAATAGCGGGCATCCAAGAAGGAATCTCGGGACCGCAATTGGACCTAGATCAACAAGTCGCCAAGAGAAGTCCTTCTTACTGATGCACAATTCTTGCGACCGGCCCAACCGATGAAGTCTAAGAAAAACCAGGATCTAACCCTTTACTGTGAGTATCACAAAGACTCGGGCCACTCAACCAACAATTGCATCAGTCTCCGGTTGGAGATCGAGCGAGCCTTAAAAGAGGGGAAGCTACAACACCTGTTGTAAGCCACGCAGAAGCAAACCAATCGCATCACCCCCGACGATGAGGGCACCTCCACAGGAAAAAAGACTATGGGGCCGTAGAAGGCCGCGCAAGGCGGCAAGAAGAGGGGATAACGACTGGAAAGACGAACAGGTCATTTTCTGCAAAGTCTGAGGCGGACCGCGTGACAGACACGCCGTCTTCATCACCGGTTACCTAGCTCATTACTACACGGAGCGGTTGTTCATCGACCCAGGCAGTACCTCCGATATTATCTACGAGCAATGCTTCAACCAATTCGATCAAGAAGATAAAGATCCGTTGCAACCGGTAGACTACCCGTTGGCCGGATTCGCGGGGGAAACCGTATTCCCCCTAGGCCAAATCACATTCCCCGTGCGCCTTACCAACGGTAAGCACACGCGGAACGAGGAGGTAAACTTCATGGTTTTACCCCACACCTCCCGATACGACGTACTTCTCAGGCGGGAATCTCAGGGCGATTTTAACATGAACACGTTCGTCCCCCACTCTGCCATCGGTTTCCCAACCGAGACGGGGGTCGTGATAATTTATGCCCGCAGAGAAGTAATGTACACGGACGAACTGCGTCCGACCAAGACGGCAAGGCTCACCCTCAACACCGAACCAGAAAAATGGGTACATAACACAAGGTACCCCGAACAGACGGTGACATTGGGTCACGCCTTATCTAAAAACACAAGAGCGCGCCTGAAGCAACTTCTCTTCAGGAATCAAGACATCTTCGCATGGACACCCTCCGACATGACAGGGGTCCCACGCGAAGTCGCGCAACATTTCTTGAATACCCTACCAGGTATCAAGCCCGTGATCCAAGGCCAACGCCACCTTGGATCCGCAAAGAACGAGGCGATGAACTAGCAGGTCAAAGAAATGCTCTCCGCAGGCATCCTACGGGAGGTCAAATACCAGACTTAGTTATCCAACCCAGTCATGGTAGAAAAAGCGACCAGGGGCTGGCGCATGTGCGTCGACTACAAAGATCTCAACAAAGCCTGCCCCAAAGATTGGTACGCACTTCCGGAGATCGACGAGAAAGTCGATAACCTCGCACCATTCCGATGGAAGTGTTTCCTCGATTGTTATAAAGGCAATCACCAAGTGCAGATGGCAATCGAGGACGAAGACATAACTACATTCCGCACCCCTACGGGGAATTACTGTTATACAAAAATGTCGTTTGGGTTGCGCAACGCGGGCGCAACTTATAAAAAACTGATGAACGACACCTTTGGTAATCAAATCAGTAAAAGTGTCGAGATCTACATGGACGACCTAGTCGTCATGAGCATGGAAGAGGATACCATGCTCAAAGATATTGAAAGAACAAATTCCAAACTCTGCGAAGCATCAACATGAAGCTCAACCCAGAGAAATGCTCGTTTGGAATGGAAGAAGGAAAATTCCTTGGATTCATCGTCACCAAAGATGGATTCAAGGTCAACCCGGAAAAAGTACAGGCGATCGAACGCATGCCATCGCCTTCCACAATAAAGGAGATGCAACGACTAGCCGGCTGGCTAGCCGCGTTAAACAGATTCTTAGCCAACCACGTGGCTAAATCTTACCCCTTTATCAGTACTCTGCGTAACTGCTTAAAAAAGGAACAGTTCCAATGGACCGCAGAGGTAGAAAACGCATTCCGGGAGATGAAAGAGTGTTTGATCCAACTCCCAACTCTCACTGCACCACGCAAGAAAGAGGCTCTCATCGTGTACCTGTCTACAGCAGACAACGCCGTGGGTGCGGTACTCATAGTGGAACGAGAGGGAGTTCAAACACCGATCTATTATGTCAGCAAAATGCTTAATGATCCAGAGACAAGATACTCCATCATGGAGAAGTTGGTACTCGCACTGGTACACGCATCCAGACGGCTACGCCGTTACTTTGCAGATTACGCCATCACCATGTTAACCAACTACAGGATCGGGCAAATCCTCTCCAAGCCCGAAATCTGTGAGAGACTAGCAAAATGGGCCATTGAACTGGGAGCACACACATTGATTTACAAACCGCGTCCGGCAATCAAAGGCCAGTTAGCTGACTTCGCCGCGGAAGTACCGGCGAACTGCATTCAAGAATGCGAAGACGAACAAACCCCTACACCTCCACCGTCCTCATTAGACATCTGGGCACTATACACCGATGGTGCGTCCAACGAGGACGGTGCAGGTGTAGGTCTGCGACTCGTAAGCCCGGATGGCCAAGAGCTTACTATGCCATCCGCCTCCATTTCAAAAGTATAAATAACGAGGCAGAGTACGAGGCTTTAGTAGCAGGGCTGCGCTTGGCAGTCAAGCTCGGCGTCCAACACTTGGAAGCACACGTCGACTCATTACTAGTTACGGGGCAAGTTCGCGGCGACTATGCCGCGAAAGGGGATATCATGATCCTCTATCTTGAGCAAGCCAAGCAACTGAAATCACGATTCACCTCCATCAATATTCGCCATATCAATAAGAGTGAAAACAAACCCGCGGATTCACTTTCAAAACTCGCATCCACCAGCTTCCAGCATCTGGCAAAGGAAATATGTATTGAGATGCTGCAAAACCCCTCAGTACCCCTGCGCCAAGTTAATGTCATCCAATACGGTACAATGTCCTGGATGATGCCAATTATCGCATACCTACAATCAGGTGTTACCCCCGAGAGTAAAGCAGAGGCACGCAAGCTACAATACAAGGCGTGTCATTATCAGATGCGGGATGGTATTTTATACCGCAAATCATACCTGGGGCCATTCCTACGATGCGTCGACCCTCAAGATGCCACGTATCTCATCAGAGAGATACACGATGGAATATGTGGCATACACGCGGGCCCGCGCATGGTAGTGGCCAAAATCATGAATCCTGGTGTCACACCCCGACCACGTAGAACAACTAGACGTGGCGGAAACGTCGGGGAGTGTTGTAACAGAATCATTGTTTCATAACCATGGAATAAATAAATTATGTTTTATTGAATAAATGAACTCATTGTTTTAATACAATCAAATAAGTACAACTATGATCTTCCAAGTTTTAAAGTTGCTAAGGCACGAGTCCATCCTAAATGTAGCATGTATCAATAATCATTGCAAAGCAGTACCTGAAACATGTGTAAAAATAGGTACGTCAGCATAAAAATGCTTGTGAGATACATAGGTTTTGTGAATATAGGATTCATGACTTATAAGTTTAGAAAGAGTTGTTTAACAAAAGTCAGTCATGATCCTTGTAAAATGTTTTGTTTTGTAAATTATTTGAAAAACAATAAGTTCAGATGATATGTATAAATAAGAGAATAATGTATGGTTAAATGAATAACCATGTAAAATGAGTTTGTATAAGATAAGTTGTTGTAAAACAATGTCTTATGAAAAGTATGTTATTTGTATAAAATGTTATATGACTTAAATTGAAATGATTCAAATAACGCTACGATATGTAATACCATACAAACACTTATATATAGGAAGTACCAGTGGCGTATCCACCATGCTTGTATCATATTACACACGCCTCGTTACTTAAGTCACTTACTCAAACCAAACCACCAATATAGAATGTTCATGTTTAAACCAATAGTCCAATGTTATTGTATAACTCAAGTTAAATGTAAACCATGTAATGAGTAAACAAAAGTTATGTATGGTAAGTAAAATGAGATTTCTTAAACCACAAATAAAAATTTACAAAACAAAGTATTTGAATAAATCAAAAGTTATGCTTTGTAAAATAATGTAAGGTTAAACGAATAACCTTATAGTAGCATATTAAAAGTATACTTTGGATTTGTAAATAACATATTAAACTATGTTTTGGTTTCATAAATAACATATCAAAATATGCTTTGGTTTTTATAATTAACATATAAAAATATGTTTTGGTTTGTTGATAAAATATATATGTTGGTTCTGTACAATACCACACATGAGAGTATATCAAACTATACTTTTGGGAGTATATCAAAATATACTTTAAAGGTGTGATTTAAGAATTCATTCAGACCTAGTGCATCAAACTACACCTTTGAGACTATAAGGATACCACAAAGGCAATCCCTATTTGGATGGAGAAACAAATTGGTTTCAGACATTCCATGACAACAGGAATGGGGTGTCTAATCCTATAGCGCTATATCATACTAACAATCGGTCTGGTGAACATAAAATAAGTACAATTCAACATTTTTATTTTATGTTCTTTGAGAAATCAGTGTTTAAACCATATATAGTCATTTAGTTTGTCAAAAGATAAGTAATAACATGTATAATCAATTATACTTTGAAATCATGAAAATAACACATAGGTACACATGCTTCACCTCAAAACAGTTTGGAAAACAGTAAAATAGGGGAACTATGTACTCACTTGAGATTGCTCAGAAGTCCTAAGATAACCACCAAGCAATGCTAGAGATCACGGAATTAAACGACACCTAATATAGGTAACTATGTTAATATACCGGACCTAAATCGGAGGATTTAGATAGAATGAAGGTTCGTAAACCAAACGAGTATGGAGACTCGTGTCATATGGTTTAACAAAGCCTACATACTAAATGAAACCTAACCTAAGTGCTTACGACCCATTACGACCCGTTTAGGTAGCTTATGCTACTTTAATACGTCGTTTGCGTGAAACGCGTTCGGAACGCCTAACTAGTCCTATGACAAGTAAAATATGCCTTAACATATCTAATATTGTTACTAAATCAGTTTAGATACCAAAAGTTATGTTACATATGCTTAAAATGAATTTTGGCGTAAAAAGGGCATTTTGGTAATTTACCTAAGGCATATAAACTACCTATCATACAACTACTTAAACGAAGCGACCATAAGGTATATCCTCGGAAGGTTATTCCCTATATACTATGGTCACCTAATGTGTTTGGTCGGATCCTAATGATCGACCAAATGGGTCGGGTTCGAAGGTATAAGCGATTTATTAGATCGCTTACCCTTACGACCCTAGACAACGTGGTAATCAATAGGCATAGTCACAAGGGACTATAACCATCGTGATTACGGTCACGTTGCAAAGTTCAAACGAACTTCGCATTGACCATAAACTGGTCAATGCAGAAAGTTAAACAAAGTTTGACTTTCGGACTCTAAAAGCAATAAAAGAACGAAGGAATACTTACAAAGGGTCCCCGAATGCTAATCTTGATTCAAGTAGCTAAGTATGAAACAATGGTTTCAACTTAGAGCTTCTCAAATCAGATTCTTGTGAGGAATGAGTGAGGTTGGGGTGGGTATTTATAGATTTTGGTTCACCGCTAGGATCGTTTCTTGGATAACGTGCCTTGATCTCACCCGTACACTTGTCGGAATGTTGTGGTAACTCATTTTGCCCCCACCATAAGAGTTTAACACATGGCATTGGCCTTTGGGGGGGTTAAAAGGCTGGAAACAGGCTGTTTAAACAAGTTTCTGCTGTCTGACCCCTGCTTGCGCACCGTAACACAATTTGTGTTGAGGTGCGCAAGGACTTGCAGACCAGAATGTTTGGAAAATGGCAGAACAGGCCCCTGAAGCTCCGAACTTGCTATATGATGCATTTTGACACGTTTAAGCCCCGTTAACCCCATTTCAAAGCTCTAAAATGAATTTAAAGTATAGGGAACTTAAAATGTGCTCAAAAATATCTCGGATGTCGGTTCGTTTGGCCGTACAATTGCATTGTTCGGTTAATTACGACGGAATGCGCATAAGCGCGAAAAACGATCCAAATGGCGTGACGAATGGATTTTTTCTTATGCCAAACACTAAAATAAAATATTTTAGTGCTTACATAAATTTTTGGATGTCCGGATGTATTCAGAACGTAAGTTATGCGCGAAAATGCAAACTTATGCACTTTTTGACACTTTTAGTCCCTGAATGACCCAAAAGTTTATTTTAGCACACCGAACCCCTCAAAGCCTATTTATAAGCTATATAAAGGATATTTAAGGTGCGTTTAACTTATGTTCATGTTCCAGAATGTCTGTTACAGTTCAAATTGGCATACTTTCACAGTTTGTCAAGTTTAGTCCCTGTAAGCGAATTAACTTGTTTTTGCCATACCAAAGCCTTTAAAACTTATTTCTAAGTTATGTAAAGGTTATTTAAGGTATGTTAAGCCTATTTCACTATTCCAGAGTGTTCGTTGGATTAAACTGGTTATATTTACGCATCAGAGCGCGTATAACCCTCCAAAAAGCGATTTAAAGCTTAAAATCGAACCAGAGTTGATATGTGCAAACGGTACACATATTTTTACAAATCCCAAGTATGAAATACAATATTTCATTGGTTTGGAATTTGTTTGATGGTTGAAGTGACACAGGTGTCACAGTCTCCCCTACTTTAGGAAATTTCGTCTCGAAATTTAATTCTAGAGGAAACTTGTGAAGACAGCTGTGACGGTTTCACCTTCTAATAGATCCATTGAACCCTTAAGTGAAACTATGGGCCATGTTAGGACTCTTAGCGAATTTTTTAACCCTCAAAGTGACTTCCTTGTAGTAGTAAAACATGGAATTTTGAACTACGGACAGAAGAACGTTTCTTATAAAGACTTATCATAGGAAACTTGTGTGTGCTTGAAATCAGAATTGGGGAGTGTAAGATAAAATGACATCGGTCAAGGTCCAAGACTTCTCCCGTATCATTATTCTTGTCACTATAGGTCTTAACACATGACAAAGCTTCCTGTGGTTTCTGTGCACTGAATTCCATAATTATGTAGGCCTCCATAGTTACGTAATTCCTTGCACAGTCCGCACAGTTCATTTCATAATGCGTAGAAAAAAAATAAAAAATCACCTGAATACACATGAAGCGTCTCGACTAGACCACCAAAGGGTCCTTTTAATTAGATCAACGAACGATCTTTTTAACTAGATCAACACATGATCTTCTTAACTAGACCGTCGTACGATCTCCTTAAATAGACCACTTAAGGGATCTTTTTAGTTACATCATCACATGATATTTCTAATCAGATTTTCAAAATCAATCTGTTTAACCAGACCATTCAAGAGGTCCAATTATAGAATAATACTTTATAACCCGAGGGACTTAACTACAATGTTGAAGTCCATTAAGGATTTGAGATAGTATCTTTGGATATCCTATTATGAATCTCTCGTATAAGATATGGAAGATTCTACGAGGATTTGGATGGATCACATACAACCACAAAACATGTAAGAAAACACATAAGCACAAAATTAGTTAACTTGATTCTTTAATTTGTTATCTTTAGGTATGGACATTTAGAGCACACTAGGAATCCAATCCATGGATTTCATTTGGCACTTTAATGATTTTCAAGGATCTATCTATAAAGATAGAAGGATTTTCAATAAGAGTTTGGCCTTGTTTCTTAAAAGAAATGAGTGTTTAAGGTTCTTGGGGAGATCACAAGTGATCATAAGATAACTGAACCACACGAGTAGTTTATCTTTGGGTTGACATCATAAGGTTGCATCAAGCATTCACACAAACGCATAAATTTTGTAGAAATAAAAACAACAAATCTTTATTTATGCAACAACCGAATTGTCTTGAAGTGTCAAAAGATAACAACCAAGGAATTACAAAACACTAATTGTTCACTGCTGCATCATTGTTCCCGTTTGCCTCATTGATGTTAAATGCTCGTCCTCGCACTGGAGGTGCGTTAACAAGTCTTGGGCAATTATTTCTGTAGTGAGTAAGGTCACCACAGTTATAACATGACCCCGGAGGGAACCGTGCTTGAACAGCAGCAGGGTTTGCAGCAGCTTGATTTGCATAACGACAAACATTGATCAAATGTCCCAACCGCCCACAGTGGGTACATTTGTAACACTGCTCTTGCTCTAGATGATGACGGTTGCACTTGTTGCACAAAGGTGCGGTACCAACATAGTTTTGCCTTTTGCGAGGTTGTGCTGGTTGGTTTGGTGCAACCTATTTGTCTTGAGCAGTTACAGCGTAGTTTTGAGAGGCTTTGCACTTCTTCTTCTTGGACACCTCAGCATTTTCTTCCTTTGGTTCCACTTGAGCAGTCTTGTCAGATGGTCTTGAGTCGCCCTTCCGAAACAGCTTGCGCTTCCTGATATGGGATTCAGTCAGAGTGGCAGACAATTCAATGGCTTGCCTGACAGTAGTAGGGTTGCTGCCAGTAACAATATCCTGAACTAAGTCAGGAAGACCATCAATGTATTTCTCAATCGCCTTATCCAGAGGCGTAACCATAGTAGGGCATAACAAACTCAATTCCTCAAAGCGGTCAGTATAGGCTCGATGTTCTCCACTGTCTTACTTCAAATCATCAAATTCCCTTTCTAGAGCCCTTAGCTCATGACGAGGACATAATTCCTTCATCATAAGAGCCCTAAGCTCAGCCCAAGTCTGTGCTAATGCAACCTCAGCACCGCGGTCTCTCATCACCCCGTTCCACCACGTAAGAGCCCTCTTCTGAAACACACTTGAAGAAAACTCGACCTTGCGATTTTCAGGACACTGAACGTGACGGAAAGTATTCTCAATGCTCTCGAACCATTGAAGAAGCCCAGTTGCTCCCTCAGAACCACTAAACTTGAGCGGTTTAGCCGAGTTAAAATTCTTGAAATTGCATGGAGCATTGTTGTTGTTGATGGCTTGAATCATTTGACCATAAAGATTTGGGAAGGCAGCAGCCATTTGCTGCGCGATGATTTCCGCCAGTTCGGCATTCGCCATCTGATTATTGCGTCGAGGAGGCATTCTAAAAGAGGAACATGAAAGGAAACGAGTGAGAGAATTAGACGAAAAGAATGAGATGAAACGAATCTGATGAAAGCAAGGATAGTGGTCATTTGTTTGTTACTACAAAGCAACAAACGACCCCGGTGATTAATCAAAGTAAATAGGTCAAAAATAATGTATCGCGAAGACATGCTCGCCTATAAGTGGACACTCACCCCAAGAGTTCCCAGGTAAGAGTGACTGGTCCGATTATGTGGATTTGTACGAACACTCTAGCCTTAGACAGAAAACTCAGGGTACAGGCACCCACCTTTCCAGTTTGCACGTGTTCACATTATTTAGACCAACTTTGACTGGATTTGAAAACTTAGAGGGTTCAAAACCATATAATAAATCATCCTAGAACAGATGATTAGTTTTCAAAGCGGGATAGAAATTTGTGTTCTTATTGTGGTTGTCACCTAAGAATAAGTGACGGTATTGTTTTAAAACTAAACACAAGAAAACTTGTGTTAGGGTCCTAGGAAGGTTATAGTCTAGGTTAAAGCATTACTAATAACCTAATTCCCTATAACCATTGGCTCTGATACCAACTTTTCTGTCACACCCCGACCACGTAGAACAACTAGACGTGGCGGAAATGTCGGGGAGTGTTGTAACAGAATCATTGTTTCATAACCATGGAATAAATAAATTATGTTTTATTGAATAAATGAACTCATTGTTTTAACACAATCAAATAAGTACAACTATGATCTTCCAAGTTTTAAAGTTGCTAAGGCACGAGTCCATCCTAAATGTAGCATGTATCAACAATCATTGCAAAGCAGTACCTGAAACATGTGTAAAAATAGGTACGTCAGCATAAAAATGCTTGTGAGATACATAGGTTTTGTGAATATAGGATTCATGACTTATAAGTTTAGAAAGAGTTGTTTAACAAAAGTCAGTCATGATCCTTGTAAAATGTTTTATTTTGTAAATTATTTGAAAAACAATAAGTTCAGATGATATGTATAAATAAGAGAATAATGTATGGTTAAATGAATAACCATGTAAAATGAGTTTGTATAAGATAAGTTGTTGTAAAACAATGTATTATGAAAAGTATGTTATTTGTATAAAATGTTATATGACTTAAATTGAAATGATTCAAATAACGCTACGATATGTAATACCATACAAACACTTATATATAGGAAGTACCAGCGGCGTATCCACCATGCTTGTATCATATTAGACACGCCTCGTTACTTAAGACTCAAACCAAACTGTCACACCCCGACCACGTAGAACATACAAAACGTGGCGGAAACATCGGGGAGTGTTGTAACAGAATTAATGTTTCACAACCATGGAAATTAAAGTTTCGTTTTATTGATTAAAAGTGTTACAATGTATTAACAAACAAGAAATACAACATAATTAACTAGTCTTGCATCTTTTAATGTCACTAAAGCCCAAGTCTGTCTATGTGTATCTTGATCATCTTATGCAACAGTTCCTGAAAAACACATGTGAAAATAGGTACGTCAGCATAAAAATGCCGGTGAGATACATAGGTTTTGTGAAAATAGGTTTCATGACTTATGTTTGAGAAAATGTTTAGTCATGAACCTTGTAATTTGCTTTGTCTTGTAAATCGTTTGAAAATCAATAAGTTCAAATGATATGTATAGATAAAAAAATAATGTATGGTTAAATGAATAACCATGTAGACTGAGTTTGTATAAGATAAGTTGTTTGTAAAACAATGTCTTGTGAAAAGTATGTAATTTGTATAAAATGTTATATGTATCAAACTGAAATGATTCAAATAACGCTACGATATGTAATACCATACAAACACTTATATATAGGAAGTACCAGCGGCGTATCCACCATGTTTGTATCATATTACACACGCATCGTTACTTAATCACTTAATCAAACCAAACCACCAAAGTAATGTTCATGTCTAATGTAAATCATGTAATGGATACAAACGGTTCAATAGTTACAAACGGTTCACATGGTTCAACGGTTACAAACGGTTCACGTGGTTCAACGGTTACAAACGGTTCACGTGGTTCAACGGTTACAAATACAAACGGTTCACAGATATCAACGGATCACATAGTCAAATGATTACAACGGTTCAAAATGTAGTATAATGTGTTCATACGCTGGATAAGCATATGCAACAGAAAGGCAATGTAAAACAATGTACTAAGTAATGCACACAATGGGCACACCTAGCATGAGATGAAATGTAAAACGATGTACTAAGTAATGCACACAATGGGCACACCTAGCATGAAATGTAATGTAAAACGATGTACTAAGTAATGCACACAATGGGCACACCTAGCATGAAATGTAATGTAAAACAATGTACTAAGTAATGCACACAATGGGCACACCTAGCATGAAATGTAATGTAAAACGATGTACTAAGTAATGCACACAATGGGCACACCTAGCATGAAATGTAATGTAAAACAATGTACTAAGTAATGCACACAATGGGCACACCTAGCATGAAATGTAATGAAAAACGATGTACTAAGTAATGCACACAATGGGCACACCTAGCATGAAATGTAATGTAAAACAATGTACTAAGTAATGCACACAATGGGCACACCTAGCATGAAATGTAATGAAATCATGTACTATAATGTACTAACGAAAATAGCATGTATATGATGTGAAAACAGAAAGCATTAAAGTAACAAGTAGGCACATGTGTTCCACCCCAAAACAGTTTGGAAAACAGTAAAAGAGGGGTCTATGTACTCACTTGAGATTGCTTAGTAGTCCTTGAGTAACAACCAAACAATGCTAGAGATCGCGGATATCAAACGGCACCTAATATAGGTAACTATGTTAATAAACCGGACCTAAATCGGAAGACTGGGTAGCATTAGGGTTGTAAACCAAATGAGTGTAGAAACTCATGTGATATGGTTTAACAAAGCCTACATACTAAATGAAACTTAACCTTAGTGTCTACGACCCATCGCGACCCATTAAGGTAGCTTATGCTACTTTAACGCGTCGTTCGCGTAAAACGCGTTCGAACCGCCTAACTAGCCCTATGACAAGTGTTATATGCCTAAACATGTTACATAATCAGTTATGTGACAAAAGTTTAGGTTACATATGCTTAATTACCAATTATACATGAAAAGGGTATTCTGGTAATTTACCTAAGGCATATAAACTACCTATCATACAACTACTTAAACGAAGCGACCATAGGGTATAACCTCGGAAGGTTATTCCCTACCTACTATGGTCACCTAATGTATTTGGTCGGATCCTAATGATCGACCAAATGGGTCGGGTTCGAGGTATAAGCGATTTATCAGATCGCTTACCCTACGACCCTAGACAACGTGGTAATCAGTAGGCATAGTCCCAAGGGACTATAACCAACGTGATTACACTCACGTTGCGAAGTTCAAACGAACTTCGCATTGACCATTACTGGTCAACGCTGAAAGTCAAACAAAGTTTGACTTTCTGACTCGAAAAGCAATAAAATAAGGAAAAGAACGAAAGAATACTTACGAAGGGTCCCCGAATGCTAACCTCAATTCAAAAATCTCAGGTATGAAACAATAGTTTCAACTTAGAGTTTCTCAAATCAAAGTTCTTGTAAGTTTAGCAATGGGGTGGATGGGTATTTATAGGAATACCCGAACCGTTAGGATCGTTTGTCGAATATTGTGCCTTAATCGTATCCGTACAAGTGTCGGAAGGTTATGGTGCCTAACAATGATCCTTATCAGCTGAGTATGCAAGTGGTGAACTTGTGGTTGTGGTTAAAACAGCTGCAAACAGGCTGTTAGAAACTCTGAATCTGGTCTGAACTTGGCTAGCGCACCGCTACGCTAAAAGTGTAGCGCACCGCTAGGCCATAGTTTGGCAGATTTACACTTTTGGTCCCTGAACTGTATTTAGGCCATTTTCGACACGTTTAAGGCCCGTTAACCCCATTTCAAAGCTCTAAAATGAAGTTAAAGTATAGGGAACTTAAAATGTGCTCAAAAATATCTCGGATGTCGGTTCGTTTAACCGTACGAACGCGATGTTCGCTTAATTACGACGGAATGCGCATAAGCGCGAAAAACGATCCAAATGACGCGACGAATGGATTTTTGGCAATCCAAACACTAAAGCATAATATAGTCATGCTTACATAAATTTTTGGATGTCCAGATGTATTCAGAACGTAAGTTATGCGCAAAAGTGCAAACTTGTGCACTTTTTGACACTTTTAGTCCCTGAATGACACAAAAGTTTATTTTAGCACACCGAACCCCTCAAAGCCTATTTCTAAGCTATGTAAAGGATATTTATGGTATGTTTAACTTATGGTCATGTTCCGGAAGGTCTGTTACAGTTCAAATTGGCATACTTTCGCAGTTTGTCAACTTTAGTCCCTGTAGACGAATAACTTTGATTTCACCACACCAAACCTTCCAAAACTTATATCTAAGTTAAGTAAAGGTTATTTAAGGTATTTTAAGACTATTTCACTATTCCGGAGTGTTCGTTGGATTAAACTGGTTATATTTACGCATCAGTGCGTGTATAACCTTCCAGAAAGCGATTTAGAGCTTGAAATCGAACAAGAGTTGATATGTGCAAAAGATACACATATTTATACAAGTCCAAAGTATGAAATACAATATTTCATTGGCTTGGTATTTGTTTGATGGCCGTGGAGACACAGGTGTTACAGTCTCCCCTACTTTAGGAAATTTCGTCCCGAAATTTATTCGTAGGAGTCTGTCTATGACTTTGTGTCAAATAGTCATCAAAGATATGTAAAGCATAATCTGATTATTTTCCTCAACGGACATTTTTCAGAAGCGAGAATGAACGAACAGAGTCATTTTCTTCAACGGGTTCTTCGGAAATGGAAAATAAAGGAATTAACTAAACGGATATACATTTCCCTCAACGGATATTCTTCAGAAGTGAGAATGAATGGATGATTCATTCTTTCTCAACGGATTCTTCGTCAGAAATGGGAATGAAGGAATAATCCACGGATATTCATTTCTCTCAACGGATATTCTTCAGAACGAAAATGAACAAACGGGGTCATTTTCCTCAACGGTTTGTTCTTCAGAATTTGAAATGAAAGAAAAATCAACGGATATTCATTTCCTCAACGGATAATCTTTAGAAACGAAAATGAAATAACGGAGTCATTTTCAACGGTTGTTTCCTCAGGTACGGAAATGAAGGACTACACAACGGATATTCATCTCCTCAACGGATAAATCTTCAGAAACGAAAATGAACTAACGGAGTCATTTTCAACGGTTATTTCCTCAGAGTTGGAAATGAAGGATTACACAACGGATATTCATCTCCTCAACGGATAAATCTTCAGAAACGAAAATGAACTAACGGAGTCATTTTCAACGGTTATTTCCTCAGAGTTGGAAATGAAGGATTACACAACGGATATTCATTTCCTCAACGGATATTCTTCAGAACGAAAATGAATGGATAATTCATTTTCCTCAACGGTTATTCTTCAGAATGGAAATGAAAAGATAAACAAAGGGTATTCATTTCCTCAACGGATATTCTTCAGAACAAAAATGAATGGATAATTCATTTTTTTTCAACGGTTATTCTTCAGAATGGAAATGAAAAGATAAACAATGGATATTCATTTCCTCAACGGATATTCTTCAGAATGAAAATGAATGGATAATTCATTTTTCTCAACGGTTATTCTTCAGAATGGAAATGAAAAGATAAACAACGGATATTCATTTCCTCAACGGATATTCTTCAGAAGTGAAAAATGAATAGCTAGTTCATTTTTCCTCAACGGATGCTTCATCAGAATTGGAAATGAATAGGGTTAACTCTAGATACATGATAGAACTTGCTGTGATTTTCGTGCACTAAATTCCATAATTATGTATGCATCCATAATTACGTAATTCCTTGCACAGTCCGCACAGTTTGTTTTATAATGTTGTGGGGAAGGATGTCGAACTAGTGATGACAGTGACTAGACTACCATAGGGTCCTTTTAATTAGATCAATAGAGGATCTTCTTAATTAGGCCACCAAGGAGTCCTTTCAGCTTGTATCATCCAGTTTAACTAGACCACTCAAGGGATCTAATTATGAAGCAGTACTTTATAATCCAAGGGACTTATCTACAACGTAGAAGTCCCTTAAGGATTTTAGGTAGTACCTTTGGGTATCCTACTATGAATCTCTTGCACAAGGATATGCAGGATTCTACGAGGATTTGGATAACATAATTTGAATCACATGACACATAAAAGGGAAACACATAAGCACATAACCACATAATTGTTTAATTGTTACCATCTTGTTATTGATTGCTATTAACTTGGCGCCTCGTACCTTGTTTCTCTTGGAAGAAACGGGTACTTAGGATTTTCGTGGAAACGCAAGAGATCATACAATTGAAGAAATTTGGGGGTAGTCTGTTCTTCAAGGAATGCGGTTCCTTGATTGTCGGTATTGTAGAGGATATGTTGTTTATACATACAATCACATAAATACATTGCGATGTAAATAAAAGATTTATTTATAAACAATGATAACAACAACTGTTTCATGGATCGTGACTACAAAAGAAAATAATACATAAGACGTGATTATTTTCTAAACAGCGTTATCTTCTGTCGATCAGATACTCATCCCTGCGCTGGATTTGCATTAGCAAGTCTTGGGCAATTCCTACTAAAATGGCCCATCTCGCCACAGTTGTAGCAAGATCCCGGTGGAAAACGAGCTTGAGCAGGATTGGTGTTAATCTGATTTGGTGCTGCTGCTGTTGGGCAAACCCTCGCTGTATGACCTATAAGTCCGCAAACTTGGCATATGCGGCACTTCACACCAGCATGATGATGTAGGCCACATTGGTTGCACAAGGGTGCAGTTCCGTTGTAGGGTTTCCTGGCAAGAGGTTGAGTTGGTTGGTTGGGGACGGCTTGATCATTGTGAGCGACCACGGCGAAGTTCTGAGAAGCCTTTCGCTTCTTTGACTTCTTAGAGGATCCAGTCTGTTCATCCATGGTCTTTGATTCCTCGATTGGTTTCGATTCCTCGACCAGTTTCTTGTCACCCTTTCGGAAAAGCTTACGTTTCCTGATCTGCGATTCAGTCAAGGTTGCAGATAGCTCAATGGCCTGCCTAACAGTAGTAGGGTTGCTACCTGTCAAAATGTCTTGTATTGAGTCGGGAAGGCCATCAATGTACTTTTCGATTGCCTTATCCAAAGGTGTGACCATGTTTGGGCATAACAGACTTAACTCCTCATAACGGTCCGTGTAGGCCCGATGCTCACCGCTATCTTGCTTAAGATCATCAAATTCCCTTTCCAGAGCCCTGATTTCGTGACGAGGACAAAACTCCTTCATCATAAGGGCTCTAAGTTCAGCCCATGTCTGTGCTAGAGCAACTTCCGCACCACGGTCTCTCATAACCCCGTTCCACCATGTAAGGGCTCTCTTCTGGAACACACTCGAAGCAAACTCGACCTTGCGATTGTCAGGACACTGCACATGGCGGAAAGTATTCTCAATGCTCTCGAACCATTGAAGAAGCCCAGTCGCTCCCTCAGAACCACTAAACTTGAGTGGTTTCGCCGAGTTAAAACTCTTGAAATTGCATGGACCATTGTTGTTGTTGTTGGCTTGATTCCATTGAGCAAAGAGGTTTGGGAATTGAGCAGCCATTTGCTGCGCAATAATTTCTGCCAGTTCGGCAGTCGCTATCTGGTTTTCGCGTCGAGGAGGCATTCTAAAAGAGGAAACATGAAAGGAAACGAGTGAGAGAATTAGACGAAAAGAATGAGATGAAACAAATCTGAAGAAAGCAAGGGTAGTGGTCATTTGTTTGTTACCACAAGGTAAACAAACGACACACAGTGACTAATCAAAGTAAATGGGTCAAAAATAATGTATCGCGAAGACATGCTCGCCTATAAGTGAACACTCATCCCAAGAATTCCCAGGTAAGCACAACTGGTCTCGCGTCTGATGAGATGTATACGAAGTGCTTGCCTAGACAGAAAACCCAGAATACAGGCATTCACCCTTCCAGTTTGCACGTGTTCACATTATTTAAAACCCAAAACCTTGACGAGATTTTTGAAAATTCAAAGGGGTTCAAAACCATATAACAGAGGGTTCAAAACCTTATAATAGAGGGTTCAAAACCTTGTAATCAATCATCCTAGAACAGATGATTAGTTTTTCAAAGCGGTTTTGAAATTTATGTTCTTGTTGTGGTAGTCGCCTAAGGATAGGTGACGGTATTGTTTTATGACTAAACGCAAGTAAACTCGCGTTAGGGTCCTAAGAAGGTTATAGACTAGGTCAAAGCATTACTAATAACCTAATTCCCTATAACCATTGGCTCTGATACCATCTTTTCTGTCACACCCCGACCACGTAGAACATACAAAACGTGGCGGAAACATCGGGGAGTGTTGTAACAGAATTAATGTTTCACAACCATGGAAATTAAAGTTTCGTTTTATTGATTAAAAGTGTTACAATGTATTAACAAACAAGAAATACAACATAATTAACTAGTCTTGCATCTTTTAATGTCACTAAAGCCCAAGTCTGTCTATGTGTATCTTGATCATCTTATGCAACAGTTCCTGAAAAACACATGTGAAAATAGGTACGTCAGCATAAAAATGCCGGTGAGATACATAGGTTTTGTGAAAATAGGTTTCATGACTTATGTTTGAGAAAATGTTTAGTCATGAACCTTGTAATTTGCTTTGTCTTGTAAATCGTTTGAAAATCAATAAGTTCAAATGATATGTATAGATAAAAAAATAATGTATGGTTAAATGAATAACCATGTAGACTGAGTTTGTATAAGATAAGTTGTTTGTAAAACAATGTCTTGTGAAAAGTATGTTATTTGTATAAAATGTTATATGTATCAAACTGAAATGATTCAAATAACGCTACGATATGTAATACCATACAAACACTTATATATAGGAAGTACCAGCGGCGTATCCACCATGTTTGTATCATATTACACACGCATCGTTACTTAATCACTTAATCAAACCAAACCACCAAAGTAATGTTCATGTCTAATGTAAATCATGTAATGGATACAAACGGTTCAATAGTTACAAACGGTTCACATGGTTCAACGGTTACAAACGGTTCACGTGGTTCAACGGTTACAAACGGTTCACGTGGTTCAACGGTTACAAATACAAACGGTTCACAGATATCAACGGATCACATAGTCAAATGATTACAACGGTTCAAAATGTAGTATAATGTGTTCATACGCTGGATAAGCATATGCAACAGAAAGGCAATGTAAAACAATGTACTAAGTAATGCACACAATGGGCACACCTAGCATGAGATGAAATGTAAAACGATGTACTAAGTAATGCACACAATGGGCACACCTAGCATGAAATGTAATGTAAAACGATGTACTAAGTAATGCACACAATGGGCACACCTAGCATGAAATGTAATGTAAAACAATGTACTAAGTAATGCACACAATGGGCACACCTAGCATGAAATGTAATGTAAAACGATGTACTAAGTAATGCACACAATGGGCACACCTAGCATGAAATGTAATGTAAAACAATGTACTAAGTAATGCACACAATGGGCACACCTAGCATGAAATGTAATGAAAAACGATGTACTAAGTAATGCACACAATGGGCACACCTAGCATGAAATGTAATGTAAAACAATGTACTAAGTAATGCACACAATGGGCACACCTAGCATGAAATGTAATGAAATCATGTACTATAATGTACTAACGAAAATAGCATGTATATGATGTGAAAACAGAAAGCATTAAAGTAACAAGTAGGCACATGTGTTCCACCCCAAAACAGTTTGGAAAACAGTAAAAGAGGGGTCTATGTACTCACTTGAGATTGCTTAGTAGTCCTTGAGTAACAACCAAACAATGCTAGAGATCGCGGATATCAAACGGCACCTAATATAGGTAACTATGTTAATAAACCGGACCTAAATCGGAAGACTGGGTAGCATTAGGGTTGTAAACCAAATGAGTGTAGAAACTCATGTGATATGGTTTAACAAAGCCTACATACTAAATGAAACTTAACCTTAGTGTCTACGACCCATCGCGACCCATTAAGGTAGCTTATGCTACTTTAACGCGTCGTTCGCGTAAAACGCGTTCGAACCGCCTAACTAGCCCTATGACAAGTGTTATATGCCTAAACATGTTACATAATCAGTTATGTGACAAAAGTTTAGGTTACATATGCTTAATTACCAATTATACATGAAAAGGGTATTCTGGTAATTTACCTAAGGCATATAAACTACCTATCATACAACTACTTAAACGAAGCGACCATAGGGTATAACCTCGGAAGGTTATTCCCTACCTACTATGGTCACCTAATGTATTTGGTCGGATCCTAATGATCGACCAAATGGGTCGGGTTCGAGGTATAAGCGATTTATCAGATCGCTTACCCTACGACCCTAGACAACGTGGTAATCAGTAGGCATAGTCCCAAGGGACTATAACCAACGTGATTACACTCACGTTGCGAAGTTCAAACGAACTTCGCATTAACCATTACTGGTCAACGCTGAAAGTCAAACAAAGTTTGACTTTCTGACTCGAAAAGCAATAAAATAAGGAAAAGAACGAAAGAATACTTACGAAGGGTCCCCGAATGCTAACCTCAATTCAAAAATCTCAGGTATGAAACAATAGTTTCAACTTAGAGTTTCTCAAATCAAAGTTCTTGTAAGTTTAGCAATGGGGTGGATGGGTATTTATAGGAATACCCGAACCGTTAGGATCGTTTGTCGAATATTGTGCCTTAATCGTATCCGTACAAGTGTCGGAAGGTTATGGTGCCTAACAATGATCCTTATCAGCTGAGTATGCAAGTGGTGAACTTGTGGTTGTGGTTAAAACAGCTGCAAACAGGCTGTTAGAAACTCTGAATCTGGTCTGAACTTGGCTAGCGCACCGCTACGCTAAAAGTGTAGCGCACCGCTAGGCCATAGTTTGGCAGATTTACACTTTTGGTCCCTGAACTGTATTTAGGCCATTTTCGACACGTTTAAGGCCCGTTAACCCCATTTCAAAGCTCTAAAATGAAGTTAAAGTATAGGGAACTTAAAATGTGCTCAAAAATATCTCGGATGTCGGTTCGTTTAACCGTACGAACGCGATGTTCGCTTAATTACGACGGAATGCGCATAAGCGCGAAAAACGATCCAAATGACGCGACGAATGGATTTTTGGCAATCCAAACACTAAAGCATAATATAGTCATGCTTACATAAATTTTTGGATGTCCAGATGTATTCAGAACGTAAGTTATGCGCAAAAGTGCAAACTTGTGCACTTTTTGACACTTTTAGTCCCTGAATGACACAAAAGTTTATTTTAGCACACCGAACCCCTCAAAGCCTATTTCTAAGCTATGTAAAGGATATTTATGGTATGTTTAACTTATGGTCATGTTCCGGAAGGTCTGTTACAGTTCAAATTGGCATACTTTCGCAGTTTGTCAACTTTAGTCCCTGTAGACGAATAACTTTGATTTCACCACACCAAACCTTCCAAAACTTATATCTAAGTTAAGTAAAGGTTATTTAAGGTATTTTAAGACTATTTCACTATTCCGGAGTGTTCGTTGGATTAAACTGGTTATATTTACGCATCAGTGCGTGTATAACCTTCCAGAAAGCGATTTAGAGCTTGAAATCGAACAAGAGTTGATATGTGCAAAAGATACACATATTTATACAAGTCCAAAGTATGAAATACAATATTTCATTGGCTTGGTATTTGTTTGATGGCCGTGGAGACACAGGTGTTACACAAACCACCAATATAGAATGTTTATGTTTAAACCAATAGTCCAATGTTATTGTATAACTCAAGTTAAATGTAAACCATGTAATGTGTAAACAAAAGTTATGTATGGTAAGTAAAATGAGATTTCTTAAACCACAAGTAAAAATGTACAAAACAAAGTATTTGAATAAATCAAAAGTTATGCTTTGTAAAATAATGTAAGGTTAAACGAATAACCTTATAGTAGCATATTAAAAGTATACTTTGGATTTGTAAATAACATATTAAACTATGTTTTGGTTTCATAAATAGCATATCAAAATATGCTTTGGTTTTTATAATTAACATATAAAAATATGTTTTGGTTTGTTGATAAAATATATATGTTGGTTCTGTACAATACCACACATGAGAGTATATCAAACTATACTTTTGGGAGTATATCAAAATATACTTTAAAGGTGTGATTTAAGAATTCATTCAGACCTAGTGCATCAAACTACACCTTTGAGACTATAAGGATACCACAAAGGCAATCCCTATTTGGATGGAGAAACAAATTGGTTTCAGACATTCCATGACAACAGGAATGGGGTGTCTAATCCTATAGCGCTATATCATACTAATAATCGGTCTGGTGAACATAAAAAAGTACAATTCAACATTTTTATTTTATGTTCTTTGAGAAATCAGTGTTTAAACCATAGATAGTCATTTAGTTGGTCAAAAGATAAGTAATAACATGTATAATCAATTATACTTTGAAATCATGAAAATAACACATAGGTACACATGCTTCACCCCAAAACAATTTGGAAAACAGTAAAATAGGGGAACTATGTACTCACTTGAGATTGCTCAGAAGTCCTAAGATAACCACCAAGCAATGCTAGAGATCACAGAATTAAACGGCACCTAATATAGGTAACTATGTTAATATACCGGACCTAAATCGGAGGATTTAGATAGAATGAGGGTTCGTAAACCAAACGAGTATGGAGACTCGTGTCATATGGTTTAACAAAGCCTACATACTAAATGAAACCTAACCTAAGTGCTTACGACCCATTACGACCCGTTTAGGTAGCTTATGCTACTTTAACGCGTCGTTCGCGTGAAACGCGTTCGGAACGCCTAACTAGTCCTATGACAAGTAAAATATGCCTTAACATATCTAATATTGTTACTAAATCAGTTTAGATACCAAAAGTTATGTTACATATGCTTAAAATGAATTTTGGCGTAAAAAGGGCATTTTGGTAATTTACCTAAGGCATATAAACTACCTGTCATACAACTACTTAAACGAAGCGACCATAAGGTATATCCTCGGATGGTTATTCCCTATATACTATGGTCACCTAATGTGTTTGGTCGGATCCTAATGATCGACCAAATGGGTCGGGTTCGAAGGTATAAGCGATTTATTAGATCGTTTACCCTTACGACCCTAGACAACGTGGTAATCAGTAGGCATAGTCACAAGGGACTATAACCATCGTGATTACGCTCACGTGGCGAAGTTCAAACGAACTTCGCATTGACCATAAACTGGTCAATGTAGAAAGTCAAACAAAGTTTGACTTTCGGACTCGAAAAGCAATAAAAGAACGAAGGAATACTTACAAAGGGTCCCCGAATGCTAATCTTGATTCAAGTAGCTCAGGTATGAAACAATGGTTTCAACTTAGAGCTTCTCAAATCAGATTCTTGTGAGGAATGAGTGAGGTTGGGTTGGGTATTTATAGATTTCGGTTCACCGCTAGGATCGTTTCTTGGATAACGTGCCTTGATCTCGCCCGTACACTTGTCGGAATGTTGTGGTAACTCATTTTGCCCCCACCACAAGAGTTTGACACATGGCATTGGCCTTTGGGGGCAGGGGGGGTTAAAAGGCTGGAAACAGGCTGTTTAAACAAGTTTCTGCTGTCTGACCCCTGCTTGCGCACCGTAACACAATTTGTGTTAAGGTGCGCAAGGACCTGCAGACCAGAATGTTTGGAAAATGGCAGAACAGGCCCCTGAAGCTCCAAACTTGCTATTTGATACATTTTTGACACGTTTAAGCCCCGTTAACCCCATTTCAAAGCTCTAAAATGAGTTAAAGTATAGGGAACGTAAAATGTGCTCAAAAATATCTCGGATGTCGGTTCGTTTGGCCGTACAATTGCGTTGTTCGGTTAATTACGACGGAATGCGCATAAGCGTGAAAAACGATCCAAATGGCGTGACGAATGGATTTTTCTTATGCCAAACACTATAATAAAATATTTTAGTGCTTACATAAATTTTTGGATGTCCGGGTGTATTCAGAACGTAAATTATGCGCGAAAATGCAAACTTATGCACTTTTTGACACTTTTAGTCCCTGAATGACCCAAAATTTTATTTTAGCACACCGAACCCCTCAAAGCCTATTTCTAAGCTATATAAAGGATATTTAAGGTGAATTTAACTTATGGTCATGTTCCAGAATGTCTGTTACAGTTCAAATTGGCATACTTTCGTAGTTTGTCAAGTTTAGTCCCTGTAAGCGAATTAACTTGTTTTTGCCATACCAAAGCCTTTGAAACTTATTTCTAAGTTATGTAAAGGTTATTTAAGGTATGTTAAGACTATTTCACTATTCCGGAGTGTTCGTTGGATTAAACTGGTTATATTTACGCATCAGAGCGCGTATAACCCTCTAGAAAGCGATTTAAAGCTTAAAATCGAACCAGAGTTGATATGTGCAAACGATACACATATTTTTACAAATCCTAAGTATGAAATACATTATTTCATTGGTTTGGCATTTGTTTGATGGTTGAAGTGACACAGGTGTCACACCTGGGTATTACTAGCCCGACATGCACCTGGACGCGGTTAAAGTCTTGCGCAAATGTTTCAACTGTCAACGACACGCACCAAAGAAATTGCGCCTAAAGAACAACTTGGTCCCCATCACCACCGCATGGCCTTTTCAAAAATGGGCAATCGACGTGGTGGGACCCTTTCCAGACGCACCAGGTGCGGTAAAGTTTATCATAGTGGCCGTCGACTATTTCACCAAATGGGTAGAAGCAAAACCGCTAGCCTCTACCACCACTACGATAACAAGGAAATTTGTCTAGGAACACATCATCTGCCGTTTCTGCTTACCAATGTGTATCGTAACCGATAACGGCACCAACTTCGCTGCCGATGATTTCCAAAACTGGCCGAAGGAACTAAACATTGAACACGTATTCTCCTTAGTGGCGCATCCACAAGGGAATGGCCAAGTTGAGAGCATCAATAAAAGTTTAGTCGAAGGCATAAAGGCACGGTTAGGAACAACAAAGCGAGGCTGGGTCGATGAACTCCCAAGTATCATATGGGCTCATAGGACTAACCCGAAGACAAGCCACGGTAAGACACCCTTCAGCGTATTCTATGGCTCTGAGGCGGTGATCCCGGCTAAAATGGGTCTCCCTTCACCTCGAATGTTATGTGACAACCCTCACCAAACCAGGTATCCGTACGAATTAATTAGTATTTAATTACTGCTCAATTACTGTGCTTGCTTGCAATGGTAAATAAACTTCTACGTGATTTCTGAAATATGCATAACCATGCCTCATACTCTATTTGTTGTTACTCTATTACTTACGTACAGAACTTCAGTGACAACCTTGATGCACAAAGGCACAGTAGCACAATGACCGGATAACCCATTTAACACGCTGATATAGCCAGCACCAGGCAGACACTGCCTCTAAGGCCTGTATGAGACAGAGATAGTTTACTACACTAATAGAAAGTGTAGGGAAGTGAGGATTGTAGAACTGCGTCACTAGGAATGAGATTACAGTGACCAGATGTGCCTAAAACGTACTTTAAGTACAAAATTCAGCACTTTAATTAAAATTCAGCATTCAGCTACCTAATAAAGTGCCAAAACATGAGAAAAATATTACTAGACACTTTCCAAAGTGTCGGGAATAAGTTGTGTCACTAAAAATAATAATAGCGACACTTTAAAGCTTTGTTAAGCACTTAAACGGATCACTATCCAACCAAACAACCGGACTTTATCCGGAACATAAAAATATTGCCATCAAACACTGTTTTTCTTTTCTGAGCCAGTTAGGGTCCCCGAATACCCTAACACCCGCTACAATGCGTAACATACTAGTAAATGGTTTAATCTCCTATATATCTAACTAATACTTACCTTTTAGTTGAAATAGAACCGAATACCCCCCCCCCCCCAACCGAACTCGGTCACCATATGGTGACACATTGTACTTTGTTGATTATTTAAATCTCATATGTTTAATATCTAGCAAGCATTAGGACCAATGGTTAAACATGAAGGTTTTGTCTATAAGAACAATCATTTGCACACCATAACTTTCACCACACTTATCAACAACACTCCACTCTCTCCCTCTCTTTGAACTTTCGGCCGAGAGCACCCACATCCATCCATCATCCCTTCGATTTCATTCAACTCATTCCATACAACTACAAGTGCTAAGGATTGCGTATAAGGAAGCTTGGTGCACTCGGATTGTGAAGGACCTCGCTACATTGCTTTTATCCACCCGATCTTCGACTAGATTCTTCCCTAGCCTCGAGCTAGTAGTAAGTTGCTTGAAACACACTCTCGATCTATTTTAAAGTGGGTAAAATGAAATACGACGGTTAAAACTCATGAACTTACAAGATGATATGTTAAAAGTCTACTAAAATGATGAATATGTTGGTTAAAAGCCATGATGCTGTGTAAATCTTGTAAGACTTGTTTTGTTGTAATTATTTAGTGCCGATCTATGTTGTGGTAGTTCGGATCATCGTCTAACCCGGATTGGTCATAATCATAGATCATGACATAGAGTTGTTTAAGTATGAAAAGGGTTAAATGATGAAACTCTACCACACACTAAACATGAACTTGTGTAAAATCGATTTTTTTCTTACGAAATAGTGTTCTAAACTAGTAGATCTACGGATCTACAAACGGTATTTTCAAAGGACCAAGTGCCAAAGAAATCATATTTTCTAAAACCGGATCTTACACGAACAAGAATGATTTTTTTTTAAAACACACAAGTGTGTAGACACTTGTGTAACACTAAATTTCGACAAGGAACTAGTTTTGTCAAATTTTACTAGAAGTTGTAAAGATAGAATTTCGTTAGAAACGAGGCTTTTACGAAACCAGATTGATCTATACAAAAGATCCACTAAAAGTAATGAGATTTACTTCATATTTTAGATAAACCACAAGTTCATGCATTTTTGCGATTTACATCGATTTTGACTAGTTTGATGGTTTGAATATTGTTTATTGTTGATTGAGAAAATTGTTGATTTGAATTTTAAAAGAAAATGATACGCTTGAAAGCGTGGCCACCTCCAGTTACAGGGGAAACTCTGGCGAAATTTTTCTAAAAACCTAACACTTGGGGATATTTTCACTACAAGTGTTGTAAATCTATTTTTGACTTGTTTTCAAGATGTAAGTTTCGCCACGACTTTATTTACGAAACATCGGAGGTGGGATTTTCACAAAATAAAACTTGATAAATATATATTTGATATATATATATATATATATAGATTTTTTTTCATAACAACACTTGTGAGATTTTTATGATTATTTTGTGAACTATACAAATATTATTTTTAGGGTAAAAATAATATTACCAAATGTTAACGATTCCAAAATAATACGAACGCCTTCACAATAAATAATAAGTTACAACGGTATAATTATTACCACCCGATCTTTATCCGTAACTTACGCAATTCAGAAAATACCAATGAACGCGTATTTGTCAAGAATATTATTTTGGAAAAATTGTAAGAAATAAAATATAATATTTTTGGGAAGAATGATTATATTTTGAAGTAAGAAATAAAATATATTAAGTGAGACTTAATAATGTATTTCGAATGTTACTAACACACATGTATTAAATCCCCCATCCTTGGGAAGGAGAATAATTACCCAGTATTTACAAAAATATAAACACGAAATAGTTGTCTAACTATTTCCCAAAAACTTAAACCTTAAGCTAAGGCACGGCCGTCCGTCTAATAGATTTAGTACGTGTAGGTCGTCGCACAGCTGCTTGATCAGGAGGTATACTTGGTAGAGACGCACCACTGTGAGTTCATGTCCCCCTTTTCTCTTAACTGTTTTCAGTTTTCTAAACTGCGGGGGTGAAATACATGTTACTATGATTACGAATAATTCTTACATGGTATGGTTAGCGTAAGGAGGGTTATTATTCAGATCATGTGAGTGGGTAGGCAGAATCTTGAGGCCATTAATCCTCAGGGTAGGACCGAGGGGCAGGAGCGGTAGATCTATCTGGGTGTAGCGTGCCCAGCCCCAGGCCCAAACAGTACGGACCTCGGGGTGACCTTGTACCCAACGCATAAATCTGCTAGGTTTGAGTCTTCCTACTTGCACTTCACACATATCAATGGCCTTGCAAACCATTGGTGATCTCTTTTTCCTTATTTGCTACATACCAGGATTTTATACTTACAAAGGTTTTACTTACTCACTACACATGAACTTGCTCAACAATTTTTGTTGATTTTTCCAACTTACATGTATTTCAGGTAATTAAGGATCTGGCATGGTATGCTACGTTTCTCACGCTGCATAAGAGAAATAAGGTCATCCAAGTTTAGGGGTCGTGGCTCTTGCCTGGACAAGCCACAAGCTCTTAAACTGCGTCTGCTTATTGTTTGTGGTTATAAATTCTGAACAATGTTTTTATGTTGTTAGGTTGTAATCTCCGTCGCACGTGTCAGTACTTTAAAACAATGTTGTGGTACTTTTATTTTAAATCAATGGATGATCTGCAAGGTTTTATTTTCATATAGCTTTGTTATGATTAAGCTACGGTATTAAGAAGTCACACCAAATTAACCACGCTTCCACAAAGCCAGGGTGTGACAGCTTGGTATCAGAGCCTTGATCATAGCGAACTAGGATTCCTTCTCGAGTCTAGACTATGATCACTAGGGCTCTCACGAAAACATTTTTACACTGCATACCACTTAAGTCCAGATCCAAAACGTTTTTATAAACAAATGTTGAGCACATTTTATTTATTATTTATAGGCTCGGTCTGGGAGGCCGAGGCTCGGCCTGGGAGACCGAGGTAGTTGACTAGTAGGACTAGGAAGAGCAGTCTGAGAGGCTGGGAGAATTTGGCTAGTGGGACTAGGAAGAGCAGTCTGAGAGGCTGGGAGAATTTGGCTAGTGGGACTAGGAAGAGCAGTCTGAGAGGCTGGGAGAATTTGGCTAGTGGGACTAGGAAGAGCAGTCTGAGAGGCTGGGAGGCTAGTGGGACTAGGAGAATTGTTTGATTGCTTACTATGTGACTAATGTGCTTGTCTGATTATATGATTGATTATTTGTACATATTTGTGTTACAGACACCACGGACTCGTCCGACACAGGTGATTCGGACACCACGGACCCTAGACCCATAGTATCAGACGACTTAGAGTCTTCAGAGCACGAGGTCCACACATCAGATGTTACCAGCACAGACGAGGATGACTTTCAGCCCTTTGCGCTACCCGACGCTGTCAATGAGCCCGCTAATGGTCCTTTTGCTGGGTACCTACCACTCGTAGAGATCCCTGCTCCCATACCTTTGGCTGTTTATCCTGCTTACGATATGCTCCTCGACGCCGACGCTGACGACGACGTCGATCCGTTTGATGATGAGCCCCTGGAGGACGATGTTGAGGGCGAGGCCCTTCTAGCTGACGATGGTCTTTTGTTACTCGCAGATGCTCCAGCTGAGGAGTCACTTGCACACTCACCCGCTCCAGACTCCTTCGAGTCTGTGACCTCCGCACCGTCACACACTCGGAGCGCACAACACTATTCACACAGTTCAGATCCTGACAGGGCATCATCTGCTGTCTCTGCTCCTAGATTTGCTTTCGATCACGACCTCGATGAGGATTCAGACCCTGTTTTTCCCCCTGGATTTGACCGGACCAGGAGATAGAGTTCATCCACTTGGATCAGCCTATGGTTGACCCAGTAGACCCAGTTGACCCTGCATTCGCTGATCATGCAGATTTTGATATGGAGTTCGTTGATCCCGAGCCTGCCATGGCCCTTGAGCCAGTAGCTACTCTTGACCCAGTGTTTGAGCATGACCCTGTTCAGGCTGGCATGCCCATTGATCCTGTGATTGCTGACCTACCCATTGATGATCACCCTGCTGATGCACCACTACTGGAGGGTGACCATGTTATTGCTGCTGATCATGTTGATCCCCCACTTATCGCTGTTATACCTGCTGACTCTCTTGTTGCACCCCACCCTGACCCTGTGCCTGTACAGTTCGATCATGTGCCTTTTGCAACCCAAGTTGATCCTCGATACGCGCACACCCGAAATGGGTGGATAGACGATGACAATGGTTACCCACCTTTCGAGTTTCCTGTGACGCTCTCTTGTGGCCCCTGTTCCAGTTCCTATGGATGCACCTTTGTTACCCACACTCACCGCTAATGTCCTCCACACCGTTACATGACCCGGAGCCTGCACTTGAACCAGCTACTACACCATTTGGGTCAGCTTGATGTTGCGCCTGCTGAACCTACACCTTTACGTGGACACGATCCTGTTTCTTTTTGTCTGCCGGACGTTGCACCCCTTACATCTACCTGCATCAGACAACCTCCTCATCTGTGGAGAGGTTCGTTTTCCCTTGTGAAGATCGACGCCCGTGCACCATCGTGCCTAACACTTCCTGTCTGGACATACCCGCGCCTAGTAGAGATGCTCCAGGCCGCACCGCTTGCTATATTCACCTCTACAACGCTCGATAAGCCGATTTGATGGTCCCTATAAACGTACTATGCTAACTATAAACCCTCACCATTTCTCGCATTATGAAAACCACACAAGTTGCTCCTGTAACATCAACTGCAGTTAAGGATATGAGTCGCGGAACGTTGAAGCTTGAACTGACACCACAAAGGGCAACTTAAAACACAAAACATTACGTGCCTACATCACAAGACAGCATGTTGTCTGAAAATTTTAAGTAAAACACCACGTCGTCCACCAGCATGCCTCGATCCGCCACGTACATCAGGATCCCTTTTATGCTCTTGACCTCTGAAATTTCACCGTCCTCAGGATCTCGATACTCGTTCCTTTTACCATTAAGCGGCAAATCAGTTGACTACTTCGAGGAATATACAAGCTCGCGGAGGAATTCAAGCATGTCGACAGTTTACTTTTCTTTCCTCCCCCACCTTAGTCACCAGAAATGTTGGTGTCTGGATAACGCAGACTGCGTTATGATTGGGTAGAGACCCCAAGATTTTGGGAAATTTGTGAAGACCACGTCTGACTACGTAATTTAGATATGCTGATATACTTGTTGGGCAAGGGTAGGGAGACCCGGTGACCCTGATAATGCGATACCTTTTGTAAGACGACGAAATTGTAGCCAGAAAACGATGGGAATCAATTGCCATTAAGCATGCACTAAAACATTATGGCCAATGACCAACGAAAGCTCAGTCGCCATGTCATTGCCAAATGCGATCCGTAACGCTTATGTGCGCACTAAAATTTTAACACTACATGTTTACTTGCTATACTCTCATTAAACGAAACCCTCAAAATTACGTACGAATGTTATGATTTTGATGCAATGTGCTTACCCATTTAATGAAAACCTAATCATAAGACATGATACCAATATAACACGAATGTGCTATGACTGAGAAACACGTGTTTGTTTGTTATACTTGCGGGAAACATGATTCCAGTTACTTGCTTGATGAATTGCGTGATGTGTAATATGATGACGTAAATATGTGCGATACATGTGTTCCAAACAACTATTTATGTTCCCTGAATAGAAGAGACCTAACTAACATGAACTTCTTCCTAGAAGATGTCGCATCAAGAGATCACCCGTCTGACTGAGGCAGAATGGTTAGCGCACGCCTCTCAAGTCAGAGCTCGGCACGAGGTTCTTCGCTACAAACATGGCGAAGGTGCCTCGGGGAGAAACCTACCTAACGTTAATGTTTAAGTCATCTAAGACACATTACGACACGTTTGGAAAGTCCCCAAAGTGCCTTGCTAATACCTTTTGTGATGGTAAATTCTTGAATACAGGTTGTACCTACCAGCATTTTCTAGAATGCAAACCCCTGAATTTCGGTGGTACGGAAGGTGCCATAGCTTTTGTAAAATGGGCTGAGAATGTGGATGCCATTGTGCGAATGAGTGGTTGCACGCCAGAGCAGCAAGTCCCGTACGTCACCGGATTGCTACAAGATGGAGCTCTGTTATGGTGGGACCGTAAGGTTCGAGAATTGGGAGAGGCTGTAGCATATGCGATGTCGTGGAGCGAGCTGAAAGAAATAATGCGGAAGGAGTATTGTTCACAGATTGATATCCAAAGGCTGGAATTAGAATTCTGGGAACTACAGAAGGAAGGTCCAGATGTGGTGAAGCACGTACGAAGGCTTTACGATTTGTCGCGAGTCGTTCCGTACCTAGTGGAACCCGAGTTGAAGAGAATGGAGCAATCCATTTGGGGACTGACACCTCAAGCCTTGAGCTTGATGATGGTATCAACGCCACCATCACCCATGATTGCCCATGAGATAGGACTGGAGCTCACTAAGGAAGCACTTAGATTGGTGAAACTTTCAATCCCAGACGAGAAGAAGGAAACACCAGTAGAGACATCTGAGAAGAACAAAAGAAAGCTCGGTGAATTTCAGGGAGGTGATCAGGCAAATAAAAAGAATAAGGCCAAAAAGGGAAAGATGTACATGGGCAAACTACCTAAGTGCGAAGAATGCCAGCGCCATCATAACGGGTGGTGTGGTAATAGGAAGTGTGACAACTGTGGTAAACGGGGACACAGCAGGGAGACGTGTTGGCAGGAGACGAAAAGAGGAAAGGAAGAAAAGGAAGGTTATAAACGCGGTGGTATGGGGCACCTTGGGAAAGATTGCCCAAGGGAGATTTACCAAGACCAGGAAGGAGCATCCAACACCGGAACTAGTGAAGCATGCCAGGATCCAGATATGGTCGCTGGTGCGTTCTTTATCAACCCAAAATTTTGCATTCACGTTATTCGATAACAGTGTCGACCCTAGCCCCGCATCTCATGACCTTAGGAATCTACTTAGTTCAGTAGAGAGTAAGTTAGACGACCCACTCTTGATAAAACTGGTTAATAAACGGCCTCGACGTAGTAACTAGGATGAACCCGCAGTCGAGCAACCAAGCGGAGATCGTTATCCGCATCCCGGAGTCGAACGACGAAGCAATCATGACTCAAGAGGCAAGACACGCCTCTAC
Source organism: Helianthus tuberosus (assembly GCA_030545235.1). NCBI lineage: Eukaryota > Viridiplantae > Streptophyta > Magnoliopsida > Asterales > Asteraceae > Helianthus > Helianthus tuberosus. The sequence goes on along the minus strand of CM060412.1, from coordinate 100,284,967 downwards.
AAACTACAAATTGCTTGAAGGCATGGAGGATGTTACGTAAAGAATGTGTTGTTTCCTGGCCCATGTCGGGGACAGGAGGAGCCAAAGAACTAAGCACGAAGATATTCTTATGACAAGGAAATATCCTAAGGTCTTCCCCGAGGATTGCCAGAATGTTCTCTCCCACGGCTAATCCCGTTCACACCAGATAAATTCCCGGCATTGCACCTGCAGTCAATACCCTTCAACGACTTACATCTTTGGGAATGCAAGGATTGACAATGAAGTTTCAGAAGTTGATGGAGAAGGAAGATAACAGACCAAAAAAAGAAAAAAAAAATCCCCTGTTGGGTAACCCCATATCTGCTCGTCAAAAAGAAGGATGATGATTTTCAAGTAAACATCAGCTACCAGGAGCCGAACAAGCTAACCCACCAGAGTCGGTGACTCTTGCTAAAAATTAGCGAACCTCTTACACAACTGACTATGATGATCCAATTACTACTACACGACTGATCGACGATCGAACATTTCCAGCAGAGAAATTCAGGGAATATACCAGGATAAAATTGTGGGACAATGATTGTGCTTAGACGTAAACAAAATGCTGCTTCCTATACAATGTATAAACCAGATCCACACGAAGTGCGGAATCTAGGAAAAACTAGAAGCCTTACATCTAGGAACCATATCTGTCAACTCAATCAAACACCATTAACTTGACCAACTTGTCATTGCAGCTAACGAACCCGAAAGTACTTAAATTTTCTTCCGTTGAAGCCTTCACTTTCACTTCTAACAAGTAGAAATTTGCATTTCTACTCCCCTCAAGTAGTTGCATCACGTTGTTTTCCTTCGCTGAGAGCGAACGCACGTTTGCTTCGTATAATTGGTCACTTCTTCGTTTTGGTAAGAACGCATCACTTCATCACTTGAAAACCTATATATAACCCATGCACCATTTGCTACGCATGTGGTTTCATTTCGAATAAACGCTTCATGAATGTTCAGATATTATGTTGTCAAATCTAATTACTGGTTGTGATTCGAATGACCTACATTTTTGTCATTGTTGACTCTTTTGTTATCAAGTCAACACACTTATTGGAACTACCTTCTTTCAAGTTACATGTTTGCTATCATGTCAAGATTTCCTTGTTGATATGTACGTTTATTGTTTGGTTACGTTGAAACTAGGTTCAACTGCTTGAACTTATCCAGTTCACATGCTTAATTTGAGATGCCATATGGTGCATTGAGAGCATCATATTCTAATACTTTGGCACAGATTCTTTTGTTTCGGGTCGTAGTAGACTTATTTGGTCTAAGACTCCACTAAATCGTTGATAGATTTCGATACCTTACAGTGATACTTTCACAGAACAGAAGCTTGCGCTTATTTGACTACTCACTTCGTATACGGATTTAATTGATTATTTGACAACTTGCCCTAAATCCGTTTCTTTATCACAATTAAATCACTCTCAACACACTTGCGTGCTGAGTCAAAGGTACACAAATTCATTTCATATCATGGTGTACCCCCTAACGATTTTTTCGTTACCAATCAAATGCCTTGCAGTACTTAGTTTCATCTTCCGGCTTGTTCCGGTACACTTTCATCTGGTCTCAAACTCGGTGAGTTTGTTCAGTCACCGCTGTTATGGAATCATGTCGTTGCGATACCTTGTGGTGTCATTACAAACTCGTAGCTTGTGCTAATCATGGTCAACCGTTCCACGCAAAAATACATAAACTTTTGTTGACTTATCATCTAAACATTCCTGATCCAACTACAAATCAAAGCAAAAATACACCAGGTTCGTTTGTGTTCATTCGGTGTATTCTCGCAGTTCAAAATGTTCAACGCACTGAACCTTGCCACTCGTCTACTTGGGAGTTGACAGATCACTTTACCATTTCATTTGAGTTGATAATTTTTGAATTTATATAGCGGGCGCTCTGTTTCGTGAAAACTCGCTTGGATACTGCAATCGGTCGTTTGAGGATCTTATTAGTTGAAACTCCTCTCTTGCGGACCCCCTGCTAGCTGGAATATATTAGGCTATACGTAAAGTACGTTTTGTACTTCTAACATCAACTGCTATGAGCACCCACCTTCTTAACCCTAGGGTACGGACTGTTAAGTATGCTTGGACCCCCCCAAGTGTGAGCAAGGGTTGATTCGGTTTGATGACTATCTACCTCGATATTAATTATGTATACATGTGTGACATGACCATAAGAAGATAAGGTAGTACAAATTTTGGGGACGAAATTTCTTTAACAGGGGGAGAATGTGACAACCCTCACCAAACCAGGTATCCGTACGAATTAATTAGTATTTAATTACTGCTCAATTACTGTGCTTGCTTGCAATGGTAAATAAACTTCTACGTGATTTCTGAAATATGCATAACCATGCCTCATACTCTATTTGTTGTTACTCTATTACTTACGTACAGAACTTCAGTGACAACCTTGATGCACAAAGGCACAGTAGCACAATGAACGGATAACCCATTTAACACGCTGATATAGCCAGCACCAGGCAGACACTGCCTCTAAGGCCTGTATGAGACAGAGATAGTTTACTACACTAATAGAAAGTGTAGGGAAGTGAGGATTGTAGAACTGCGTCACTAGGAATGAGATTACAGTGACCGGATGTGCCTAAAACGTACTTTAAGTACAAAATTCAGCACTTTAATTAAAATTCAGCATTTAGCTACCTAATAAAGTGCCAAAACATGAGAAAAATATTACTAGACACTTTCCAAAGTGTCGGGAATAAGTTGTGTCACTAAAAATAATAATAGCGACACTTTAAAGCTTTGTTAAGCACTTAAATGGATCACTATCCAACCAAACAACCGGACTTTATCCGGAACATAAAAATATTGCCATCAAACACTGTTTTTCTTTTCTGAGCCAGTTAGGGTCCCCGAATACCCTAACACCCGCTACAATGCGTAACATACTAGTAAATGGTTTAATCTCCTATATATTTAACTAATACTTACCTTTTAGTTGAAATAGAACCGAATACCCCCCCCCCCTAACCGAACTCGGTCACCGTATGGTGACACATTGTACTTTGTTGATTATTTAAATCTCATATGTTTAATATCTAGCAAGCATTAGGACCAATGGTTAAACATGAAGGTTTTGTCTATAAGAACAATCATTTGCACACCATAACTTTCACCACACTTATCAACAACACTCCACTCTCTCCCTCTCTTTGAACTTTCGGCCGAGAGCACCCACATCCATCCATCATCCCTTCGATTTCATTCAACTCATTCCATACAACTACAAGTGCTAAGGATTGCGTATAAGGAAGCTTGGTGCACTCGGATTGTGAAGGACCTCGCTACATTGCTTTTATCCACCCGATCTTCGACTAGATTCTTCCCTAGCCTCGAGCTAGTAGTAAGTTGCTTGAAACACACTCTCGATCTATTTTAAAGTGGGTAAAATGAAATACGACGGTTAAAACTCATGAACTTACAAGATGATATGTTAAAAGTCTACTAAAATGATGAATATGTTGGTTAAAAGCCATGATGCTGTGTAAATCTTGTAAGACTTGTTTTGTTGTAATTATTTAGTGCCGATCTATGTTGTGGTAGTTCGGATCATCGTCTAACCCGGATTGGTCATAATCATAGATCATGACATAGAGTTGTTTAAGTATGAAAAGGGTTAAATGATGAAACTCTACCACACACTAAACATGAACTTGTGTAAAATCGATTTTTTTCTTACGAAATAGTGTTCTAAACTAGTAGATCTACGGATCTACAAATGGTATTTTCAAAGGACCAAGTGCCAAAGAAATCATATTTTCTAAAACCGGATCTTACACGAACAAGAATGATTTTTTTTTAAAACACACAAGTGTGTAGACTCTTGTGTAACACTAAATTTCGACAAGGAACTAGTTTTGTCAAATTTTACTAGAAGTTGTAAAGATGGAATTTCGTTAGAAACGAGGCTTTTACGAAACCAGATTGATCTATACAAAAGATCCACTAAAAGTAATGAGATTTACTTCATATTTTAGATAAACCACAAGTTCATGCATTTTTGCGATTTACATCAATTTTGACTAGTTTGATGGTTTGAATATTGTTTATTGTTGATTGAGAAAATTGTTGATTTGAATTTTAAAAGAAAATGATACGCTTGAAAGCGTGGCCACCTCCAGTTACAGGGGAAACTCTGGCGAAATTTTTCTAAAAACCTAACACTTGGGGATATTTTCACTACAAGTGTTGTAAATCTATTTTTGACTTGTTTTCAAGATGTAAGTTTCGCCACGACTTTATTTACGAAACATCAGAGGTGGGATTTTCACAAAATAAAACTTGATAAATATATATTTGATATATATATATATATATATAGATTTTTTTTCATAACAACACTTGTGAGATTTTTATGATTATTTTGTGAACTATACAAATATTATTTTTAGGGTAAAAATAATATTACCAAATGTTAACGATTCCAAAATAATACGAACGCCTTCACAATAAATAATAAGTTACAACGGTATAATTATTACCACCCGATCTTTATCCGTAACTTACGCAATTCAGAAAATACCAATGAACGCGTATTTGTCAAGAATAATATTTTGGAAAAATTGTAAGAAATAAAATATAATATTTTTGGGAAGAATGATTATATTTTGAAGTAAGAAATAAAATATATTAAGTGAGACTTAATAATGTATTTCGAATGTTACTAACACACATGTATTAAATCCCCCATCCTTGGGAAGGAGAATAATTACCCAGTATTTACAAAAATATAAACACGAAATAGTTGTCTAACTATTTCCCAAAAACTTAAACCTTAAGCTAAGGCACGGCCGTCCGTCTAATAGATTTAGTACGTGTAGGTCGTCGCACAGCTGCTTGATCAGGAGGTATACTTGGTAGAGACGCACCACTGTGAGTTCATGTCCCCCTTTTCTCTTAACTGTTTTCAGTTTTCTAAAATGCGGGGGTGAAATACATGTTACTATGATTACGAATAATTCTTACATGGTATGGTTAGCGTAAGGAGGGTTATTATTCAGATCATGTGAGTGGGTAGGCAGAAACTTGAGGCCATTAATCCTCAGGGTAGGACCGAGGGGCAGGAGCGGTAGATCTATCTGGGTGTAGCGAGCCCAGCCCCAGGCCTAAACAGTACGGACCTCGGGGTGACCTTGTACCCAACGCATAAATCTGCTAGGTTTGAGTCTTCCTACTTGCACTTCACACATATCAATGGCCTTGCAAACCATTGGTGATCTCTTTTTCCTTATTTGCTACATACCAGGATTTTATACTTACAAAGGTTTTACTTACTCACTACACATGAACTTGCTCAACAATTTTTGTTGATTTTTCCAACTTACATGTATTTCAGGTAATTAAGGATCTGGCATGGTATGCTACGTTTCTCACGCTGCATAAGAGAAATAAGGTCATCCAAGTTTAGGGGTCGTGGCTCTTGCCTGGACAATCCACAAGCTCTTAAACTGCGTCTGCTTATTGTTTGTGGTTATAAATTCTGAACAATGTTTTTATGTTGTTAGGTTGTAATCTCCGTCGCACGTGTCAGTACTTTAAAACAATGTTGTGGTACTTTTATTTTAAATCAATGGATGATCTGCATGGTTTTATTTTCATATAGCTTTGTTATGATTAAGCTACGGTATTAAGAAGTCACACCAAATTAACCACGCTTCCGCAAAGCCAGGGTGTGACATGTTAGCTGTCAACAAAATTGATATCAGCGATGAGCGCAGGCTTGACTTGGATGTAACATACCAAAATTTTGAAAACCCTAAAATATAAAATATTAATTTATTACATTGGGTTTAAAACGAATTTAATACGTTGTATAATTGAGTAAGTGATTAGCGACAATTAATTGGATCTTTTATTTTAACAATTGCATTTTATTTAAATAAATAGTTTAGTAAATGATAAATGTAATTATTATACTTGTAATAAGAATATGTTAGATTGAATTAATTTTTAAGTTTTCGGATCTTTATTACTCCAATTTAAACCTTAGGATTCATAGTGTAAAGCTCTTGTAATATGAGGGCTGAAGTGGAGACCTTGAGAATAAATGGTTGGAGGCCCTAATTTTTTTTTCTCTCCATCTTTGTAAGGCTTCTCCGGATTCCTTTCCGCAACCACACACAACGCCACCGTTACCATTTTCCTTCGTGCTATGCCATCGATTTGTGACACAAAGTCCTTACTCCCGCTAATGATTTTCTCACCCAAGACCTAGAGGTCGGAAACTGCACAGCCGTAAATTGTTGTCGTCGTCACTAACAACCTCTGCGGCTATTAGTTACGAATTAGAACAACCGTGCCATCGTGGCCACTGCAGCCTTATCGCCTCCGCCATCATTTCCGATCCGGTTCGAGACCAAAACCACCACCACTAGTACAAGTTTGTTAGCCGCCTCCTCTACCCACCGACACCACGACCTCCACCGGGTTGATCTGGTCGTTCCAATCTACAAGGTAGAACCAATTATCTTTGTTTGTTTGATTTTTCGGTTAAGGCTTTCGATTTGGGTTAAGGGTGGGTTGTTTCCGGCGATCAAGGTTTGGGGGGTTAGTTTAGGTTTGATTAATTTTTCGGTCAAGTTACCAAGGAAGAAAGATGGTGTAACTCAGCATGTGTGTGCGTAACGAAACGAATCTGTGTACGATGCATGAGTGTATGCGTATGTGAGTGTGGTGTTTGTGTGTGTAAAGTTTATGTATGTGCGTGTGATGCATGTGTGCATTTTGTATTATGTATGCGTGTCTAATGTGTATATATGTGTTTGTTCTCTGTTTTGTGAATTATGATAGTGTGTGTGTTGTTAGTGTAGAATGTGAATGTGAGTATGGACATGTATTCTGACGTGTGTGTGAATTAAATATCTATCTTGTGTGTGTGCTTGCTTCCACTAATACTATATCTGTTGGCTGTAATTCCCGACTCATCACAAGTCGGTGATGTGAAAGGGTGACAAAGGAGTTCAAGTCACAAGTCGGTGAACTTGAGGGATCAATGTTGACAAGTTGGTCATAATTAGTTAAGTTTCCTAATTACATTATAATTATATTTGGTAATGTCTTGGTCACCAAGTTAGGGTTATTTGGTAATGTATTGGTCACCAAGTTACGGGTAGCCTATATAAACCAAGCTGGGGTTAGGCATTATTAAGAGACAAGATAAGACTAGAGCCGAGTTATGGTTTGAGAGTCTGTAATCAGTTTTGAGTTATTTTCTGATTAATAAGATTGAGAGTTATTCGATCTATATTCTTTTCTTCATCTTTTCTATTCGGTTTATCACCCCCTTAATTTCTGACTCGAAATAAGTAGGCTCCAACATGTCTTCTTTCTCTTGATTCTCATAGAACTCATCTTGATCTCTAGCTGTGTTTTTCGGCTCCTTCCTAGCTCGAACATTCTTGCAAAAACTATATTCTTTCCTTTGAAATCTTTTTTTTTTCTTTTTGAGTTCCTCGTCACTAACAAAATAAAATAAAACCACCTTTATGATTCTTCTAGAATTCTACTCACACTGGGTATATATCTCCTTGAATTTCGAGACACCAACAAAGAATTCAAACAAGATTTCTCAAAGATCCAAGTTTAATGAAGAAACCCAAAATTCAAAGTCCAAAGAAAAATGTTCAAGAATTTAAAGAAAATGTTAAGCAAAGGATTCAAACCCAAGGAAGTACGTGTTATGATCCAAGAAAGCAGGTGTTTGCTCAAGATCGCAGCCGAGTTAATGGTGGTGCGAGTTCTTATGACCAAAGGACGAGTCGTGGAGAAAGGACTAGTCGAGTACAAGGTCACAAGAATGTTCGAGCTAGGAAGGAGCCGAAAAACACAGCTAGAGATCAAGATGTGTTCTATGAGAATCAAGACAAAGAAGACATGTTCGAGTCGGAATTTAAGGGGGTGATTGTTGGTGGTAATTCCCGACTCATCACAAGTCGGTGATGTGAAAGGGTGACAAAGGAGTTCAAGTCACAAGTCGGTGAACTTGAGGGATCAATGTTGACAAGTTGGTCATAATTGATTAAGTTTCCTAATTACATTATAATTATATTTGGTAATGTCTTGGTCACCAAGTTTGGGTTATTTGGTAATATCTTGGTCACCAAGTTAGGGGTAGCCTATATAAACCATGTTAGGGTTATGCATTATTAAGATAAGAGTCAAGAGAAGATAAACCGAGTTATGGTTTATGAGTTATTGTAATCAAGTTTTTGAGTTATATTTTCTTTGTTATAATAAAAGTTCTTGGAGAGTTATTTCATTCGTTCTTGTTCTTGTGTTTGATTATTCGATTGGGACTTGAATATCTATTATTATTAGTATAATAATTACTATTATATGGTAGAGGATCCTGTAAAAAAGGCCTAAAGTGTGAGAAGGGTAAGAAAGAATCTCAGCCATTAGATCTTTTGATCTAATGGTTGAGATCAATAGGAACCAAATTGTAAAATATTTTCATTAATTTGGACTGATTTGAAATATCTAGGGGCAATATAGTCTTTTATACCCACTAGAAATTAGGTAATGCACATGTAACTTCCCCGTCTTTTTTAAACGTCAATAACTTTTTATACGTAATTTTTTTTAAAAAAAAATTACACCATATTAATGAGTGTTTTTTATCTTTAATATGAGTACCATATTGCTATACTTATATAGAGAAAAAAATATGTTTCGATCAGATGTTTAGTCAATGAATGGTGTTATATACTTGCTGAATGGTGTTATATACTTGCTGAATGGTTTATATACTTCCTGAATGGTGTTATATACTTGCTGAATGGTGTTATATACTTAATGAATGGTGTTATATACTTGCTGAATGCTGAATGGTGTTATATACTTGCTGAATGATGTTATATACTTGCTGAATGGTGTTATATACTTGCTGAATGGTTTATATACTTACTGAATGGTGTTATATACTTACTGAATGGTGTTATATACTTGCTGAATGATGTTATATACTTACTGAATGGTGTTATATACTTGCTGAATGCTGAATGGTGTTATATACTTGCTGAATGGTGTTATATACTTACTGAATTGTGTTATATACTTGCTGAATTGTGTTATATACTTCCTATAATTAAGGTGGCGGTTATGGGAAGTTTTTAATTAATTGAATTAATGATAAAATTACTTGTTTACCCTTTTCAATTAATTTAGATCTAATGGCTGAGATTCTTTCTTACATTTCTCACACTTTTGGTCTTTTTTACAATAACCTTACCCACTATTATATATTTATTATTATTAATATTAATATTATTTCTATTATGTGTGCATGGTGTGTGTACGTGCTACAAGTATCTATAATTGTGTGAGTACTATGTTTATGTTATGTTTGTGTTGTTGTGTGATTGGGTCTAAGTGCTTTAAACCTATATGATTTACTATTTTGTGTCATGAACAAATTAGTAATAATTAAAGTTTGTATTTTTGATGTATAATTGCTTGAGTTTATATATATATATATATTCCTTGTTACAAACGTCATAATTTATATTATATAGAACGTGAGGATTAAGACTTTGTTGCAAGTGTTAAGTGAGTGCGTACTTGATAAAATGTTACGGGTAAGCATAGCTCGTTGGTCGCCGGGAAATTAAACGAAAAACCCTTTTAATTATAATAAAACTAATCTTAAGGTACGTGATCTAGGTTTGTATATTTTTGGAGGACGACTGGATTTGTGGATTTTTTTCTTTGCTTGCTAGGTAAGGTACGGATTCTATGTTTCTTTCATCGTAGTATATTTTTATTTTTTGTTACTTGTTGGTATGGATTCTTTGGTCTTCTCATTATAGTATCTTTATCATATCTGTTACTTTGTAGTACGGATTTTTGTCTCTGTCTTAAAGTGTTATTTTCATGATTCGATATCTATATTCATTTGATATGTGATTCATTATAGGAGTCGGTTTGTATTTTTTTGTTTATTAGTGTGTTGTAGCATGCCATACCTCAGACTTGTATCATGGTCGCATGTTCCTGTTAGTATTATTTTCAGGTGTCTGTAAATTATTTATAAGGCCTTAGTATTTGTACTCTGTCACCCAAGCATGTCTGGCTTGTCGTTTGGGCGTCAACGACATGGCACTTATCGTGACAGTGCGTAATCAAAGTTCACGGCGTCTCTAGCTTGTGCTTGTGTAGCACCTTGGCCACTAGAGGCGTATAGATCGATCTTAGCTCTGAGTTTGAGTTTGTTTATCTGGAGATGGAATAAGGGGTGAACGCCACACTCACCATCTCATAGGTGCATGGACTAGCTAGCTGTGTACCAGTCTGTTTCTGTTTCTGGCTTTGGGTGCTTCTGCGTTACACGATTTATTTTGTTATACATCTGTCGTGTAAGTTAGTATATGTTTCTGTATGTGATTATGTTCAGCATCTGTTCTGAAATGTCTGATATGTTTTGTACGCATCTGGTTATGTTTCCGATCATGTATCGGGTTATGCTTCTGACTATGTTCAGTACCCGATTTTATTCCGTATTAATTATGTATGTTTTGACTTAGTGTATGTACCGGTTAACATCAGTTTCGTCTCAGTATCAGTCTCGATTTAGATTTAGATTCCGCGTTATACGTTTATTTTGTATTCGTCAGTACTTCTATTCATTATTTGATTCAATGTTTATTCTCTACTTCGTTGAACATGTCTTTGTTTCGTTTCAATTCTCTTGATCAGTTTAAGAAATTTCGCAATGATTAAATTATTATACTTTTAAACTTAGGTTATCTAGATTATTTAGGTTATTAAATATGAACCTTCAAAGCTATAAAAATAGTTATTTTAACTAAATAATAACTTATGAACTTTGTTAAATTAATAGAGATGGATTTGAATCTAAACATTTTTTTTAAAAGATAATTGCCCGACAATTCTTCTTTTAAAGATTATGGGATTTTAAATGGCATTTAAAATGTTTTGGCTTAGCTATTTGTTTTCGTTTTTGTTTCCCATGTCGTTTTACGGAATGGTCGAAAGTGTTTCATTTTGAAATCCAGATGATTTAAATTATTCTATTTCTAGAATATGATTTTTTTTTCAAAGTTAGAAAATTAGTTATTTTTGTCTAACGGTGATTTGCTATGAAATGTGATAAACTATTTTATTTTGATAAAATTCAAACGTTTAATATAAGAAAATAGTTTTGCCAAGTATCTTGTTTTAAAAATAATAGCATTATTAAACATTGTTCAAATTATACGATAGTTATTAGTTTTTGATTTGTCCAAATGTGTCATTTCTAAATTATGGGTTAGAAAAACTTCTCGTTATACGAATACTGGATTATTTAAACGATGTTTTATAATAAATCTGTTTATACAAGATAAAACGCTTTAGTCATCATGGTCAATGATGTATTAGTCTCTACATCAGTTTTGTGTTGCGTTTGATAACAGTTATGTATATGACTGAATTTTGTTTCCTTAGCAGTTTCCGTTACAGTTTCAGATCAGTTCATGTATCTGTTTTTGCATCAATCTTGTGTCTGCATCTGTTTTCAGCACTCATGTCATTAATCGTTTCAGTTTACTCTCAGTTCAGTTCTGTTACGTTGTGTTTCTCTTCTGCATATATGATTTTACTTTTACTGTTGATTTCTCCGTTACTGAGCAATTTTTGGCTCAGCCGTATTTTCTTTTTGTGTTTGTGATGTGCGCAAAATGCAACATATAAATTACATCAAATGTGACATTAAACTAACCCTTTTTTAGTACTAATGTTGGAAAAAGTGTTTTTTTGTCTTCATTTTGTATTTTCAGGATTAAATGAGCTCAAATGAACAAAAGAAGCAAAAAGGCAGCTAAATCTAACATAAACACAAAAAAAGGAATAAACGTGGCATGCCCGACCCCTCGACAGCATCTTTCCAAGCAAAACAAGAGAACAGAAGGCTGAACACGCCCCGTGCTCAATGAGCACGGGGGCGTGCCCAAGTGTCTGCAGAAAAGACAAAGCTGTAGAAGCTTCTATCACCCACCACGGGGGCGTGCCCAGCGGACACGGGGCCGTGGTCAACTCTAAGATTCGCAGAATCTGAGGAAATCTTGATAGTACAAATACGCTTCTGCACACGGGGTCGTGCACAGCGGACACGGGGGCGTGGTCAACTAATGCAGACAAATTGCAATTAATGAAGAAAGAGAAGATGGGTGGACACGGGGCCGTGCCCAATGGACACGGGGTCGTATCCGGGCTCCTGTACATGCTATAAATAGGGGTGCTTGGCTCATTTGCAAACCATCCCTTAGCAAACCACCTCTCTCACACTTCACCCACACTCCACCACCACCACAACACCATCATCCACCACCATCATCCATCATCCATCATAGAGTGTGTGTAGTAGTCTCGGGATCCAAGATGGATCGTAAGAGTTCTTGACAATTAAAGGCCATGTTTGCCTAAGTCTCTTACATCACTTGGTGAAGACGAGTGTCTAGTGTAATACGTTTTATTTTTAATCTTTTCTCACTTTTTATTTGGTTATGTATTAATGACTTTAATAACTAGTTTCTTATGTTGAAGGTGAGTCTTCCTTATCGTTTGTCCGTGGTGTCTTGGCATTATTTTACTGTCTATATAAAATAAAAGATTTTCACCATTCATATCTCCACGGTCTATATGGAGGTATGTTGGCTACCTGGTCGGGGTTTAAGGGAACGGTTTGGTAAGAGTCTTGCCTTGTTCAGTGTATAGATCCTACAAGGACCTGGGTCAACTTTAGTAGGACCTCCTTCAATACCCACTGGTTTTGGATGGCGGGGGTCCAAACTCCTTGACCCCCTCATATGTAAACTACTATTAAAACTTTAACCCGTCTACTTAGGACTGTATCCTTGCTAACTCAGACTACTTAGCCGAGGGTAACGTCACCTCCAGAAAGGGGCCTACCACAATATGCATTAATAACTTAATTAATTATCTTTCAATAATTCAACCCTTTAGGATTGTATCCTTGCTGACTCAAATTACTGGGTTAAGGGTAACGTCACCTTCAGAAGAGGGGCCTACTACAATAACTAAGATAATCTCTTAAAAAGTGCAAAAGTGCGGAAATAATCAAAGGTTACACTAAACACGAGTCGGATCCACGTGATTCATTTTGTCTATCTGTTTTTATTTTATTTTATTTTTCAGCATTTTAGTTAGTTTTATTTTTTTAGTTTAAAACCTTTTTCTAACTTTTGATTTGATTAGACGTTGAGGATAAACCGGTATTAAAAGCTCTTGTGTCCTTGGACGACCTCGGTATCTTACCAACACTATACTACGCTCACGATGGGTGCACTCGCCCATATGTGTGTTTAGTGTTAGTAAATATCGTGTTTTATAAATTTAAAACTTGGCTAAAAAGTGTTAAAGAGCTTAAAATATATAAAAAAATCTATAACACTACACGCACATCAAGTTTTTGGCGGCATTGCCGGGGACACAAGGATTTTAAGAAAGTTAGGAATCAACGGCCTAATCGTTTTTCTTATTTTTCCAATTTTTTAGGATTTTTCGTAGATTTTTCGTAAATTTTTCAGCTTCTGCAGAGCTCAGCACGGGCCGTGCCTGGTCGGACACGGGCCGTGCCCAGCATTGTTACTGGCAGTTTTTATTTTCCAACTTACAGAGAGTTGAGCACGGGGCCGTGTCGGTGCAACACGGGGCCGTGTCGAACTCCCCTGTAACAGGGATCCGGAAAACAATCATTGCATCTCCGACCACAGGCCGTGTTCATCTGAGCACGGGGCAGTGGTAAGGCTTCTGACCAACGTTCTTTTTGTTTTTATTACAGGGCTTGGAACCCCGACGCCACATCTGAACTTTCCACGTAGTGTATGAGCTCCAGTTCTAATAGAGACATAAAAGAACCCCTAGACGAACCCGAACGCTTTCTAAGAAAAAGACTAAAAGCTAAAAACCAAGAGAAAGTTTCGGGGGACCCACTTCCAATGGCGGACCCACCGTAGGTAATCTCGGCGCCGCTATCAATGCACCGAATGTCAAAGCCAACAACTTCGAACTTCTGCCACATTTGATACAAATGCTTCAAAACTCCGCAACTTTCCATGGGCTTGCGGACGAGGATCCCCATCTACATATTACTAATTTCTTAGAAATATGTGATACCTTTCGGATCAATGGAGCATCAAACGACGCCATCCGCCTTCGAATGTTTACATTTTCACTAAAAGACCGAGCTAAGTTCAGCACAAAAACAGGGTCACCCGACAATCTTTCTTCATCACAGTAAGTTCATCACGGGGCCGTGCTCAGCCAACATGCCGTGTCGTGGACACGGGGCGTGCTCACTGAACACGCCCCCGAGTCCAGCCTTCTGTTACTTTGTTTTATTTTGTATTACTGGCGATCTGAACACGGGGCCGTGTCCGGACACCACGGGGCCGTGTCCAGACGCCCAATAACATAAAATTTTGCTTTTTCACATCTTTTTACACATTCAATCAACCTAAAAACTTATTTTTGGAACACATTGAGGACAATTTGTAATTTAAGTGTGGGGGGGATGCTAAAACCTTGAATTTTGCAAATCCTAATTACAAGCCTTACACAAAACTCTATTGGAACCGCTTGTAACGACTCACACCAAAATATTCCTAAATACACCCCGAATGGGAGATATGGACCCGAAATACCTTCGTGCTTGGTGAAATCAAGAAAATTCAATTTTATTGATCTGTCGCGGGCCGCGTAAGACTTAAGGATAGTCTACGCGGGGCGCGACAGCTAGGATAAACTCTGGATAAGCTTTAGGACACGTGTCGTCCACGTGTCAAGATCACGCCATGACTCAGCAAACCCTACTACCGCCTTTATGTCTTCGCGGGCCGCGAAGGATCCCCCTTCAAGTTACGCGGGCCACGAGAGACCTAAATTTCAGCCTATAAATAGATGACGATAGTTTCATTTCAATTCGCTCAATTATTTTCTCTCTATTAGCTTCTATTATAGCAAAATAGTAGCTCGTCATTATACCCTAAACCCCCGAAACTCTGCTCATTATTAAAGTAATAACTCGATCACTGATACGATACTATATCCGATCGGTTAAAACCAATCTGATGGATGTTTAAGTGCTGCCAATATCTGGCTATACTTTGTCATTCGTTGTGAGGGTTTCAATATCTTGATTATCGTTAAAGTTGAATTGAGTTAATACACTAATACGAGTTCCATTAGAAATTAGAACTCATAATCAGGAAGCTGTTAAACTAGAATACTTAGCAATTAAGTAAACTTAATGATTAAGCAAACTTAATAGTTAAGAAAACTTAGTGTTTAAGTAAACTTAATGGTTATGTAAAACTTAACTTAGCAGTTAAGAAACTTAATAGCTAAGGAAACTTAACAGGAAAGGAAACTTAGCAGTTAAGCAAGCTAAGTAAGTTAATTAATCAGCTTAATACGTTATTTAATTATTCGGCTAAGTAAATTACTTAATTAAACCTTTAAGGAAAATTAATCAGTTAAGTAAGATTAATTAATCAGTTAAGTAAGATTAATTAAGTTAAGTATGATTAATTAATCAGCTAAACAAGATTAATTAAGCTAAGCAAGATTAATTAAGCTAAGTAAGATTAATTAATCAACCAAGTAAGATTTATTAAACACATAAATAGATATATATGGGGTAGGTATTATCTAAGGAAGATTTTATCTAAGGAAAGTTTTATCTAATGAAGGTTTTATCTAGGGAAGGTTCAACTAAGGAAGATAACACCTAGGGAAATTCTATATAGGGGTAAGACTTATCCCTTGGCTATAAATAGGAAGCTTAGGATATATTTTCCTTTGCTCATTTCTTCTATTCTTCTCTCTATACGTTGGTGTTCTAACCAATAATCACCAATACGATATTCTGTCCGATCGATTCGGGAACCAACTAATGAATGCCAAAGTGTTGTCTAAACAAGACTATACTTTATGAATTTCGTTAAGAAACGGATGCCAAAGTGCTGTCTAAAGAAGACTGTACTTTGTGAATTTCGTTAAGAAACGGATGCCAAAGTGCTGTCTAAACAAGACTATACTTTATGAATTTCGTTGAGGTTCTGATCTCGTGACCATCGTTAGGTTTGATTTGGTATAACACTAAAACGTATTCCACTCTGTTAAACTATATGTTTAACTATCAGAAAACTCCAAACTATACACTTACTACCAAACAAAATATTTAATCATCAGAAGATTCAGAACTCTAAAGAAAGTAGATGCTTAGTTATCAAAAGGCATAGAATCAGAAGGCTTGTTAATCAAGACTGTATGCTAACAAGGTGAGTCATTCTCTTTTTATCAACTATTTTAATCAAATCTCAAAGTGTTTTCAAAGGTTATAATTACAGGGATTAAGTCGTGGTTATTTTGAATCACTGGCTAGTGGGGTATTGTGCACATTACTAATCTCTCACGGTTAGGTAAATAAACCTAACAGTGATAATCATCACTACTTGGGTGAAAGGACCCAATAGTGGTATGACCATCGTCACCAGGGTGTGACACGGCGCCAGATAACAATAAGATAGTAGCCATTGTAATCGCTCGTATGTTGTAATCTATAACAAACGTGTCTTTTTGTACAAACTGAATGAACTCACCAGTATTTCCTGCTGATAAAACATTTTTAAAACGCGTTTCAGGTAATTATAGTAGATCGGAATTGGAGTTGGATACGGCACCAACAAGGCTTACTGAAGTGGCTTATTTTATCAAATAAATTAAATTAAATTAAATGTTGTTTTATGTATTCGGGTTTATCCCAATACTAAAGCTACCTTTGTAAAACATGGGTTTATTCCCATCTGTTTAATAAATAAAATCCGGTGTTTCAAAACTCTGATATTTTTCCTAACTCACGGTCCTGATGAAATTCCCCGCTGTAATACTTTTCAAAATAACCACCGGTACCACCTGGCTGGTTCGCGGCTCCCGATTTCGTCCAGAGCGGGGTCGGGGGTGGTGACAGAAGGTGGTATCAGAGCCACTGATTTAAGCCAATAGGTGTTGTGATAATAATACCTAAGCTTAACTAAAAGAGTTTGGAAATTGCTATTAACTGATAGCACACTTGATAGTATTTAGACTTGAACCTAAGAAAAATTGCCTTAGTATAAGCTTCGAGATAAGCTAATTATTTGCATAGATAAAGTGTGATGGGTGTTGGTATGCCGTGAGGATGATGACTAGAACGTTGCAAGTATGGTAAATAAGCGATAACAGTTGGCCTCTGTTATTTCTTATTTATTGGTACTACTTGGTTCTGGAATATGATCCGTCATGGGAATACTAATTTCCTTGTTCCTTAATGAAAGCACTAATAAAAGGTTAATTTCTAAATCATGATTTAAGAAAGATCTATTTATGGGAAATTCAAATTACCTCTCCGGCAAGACTGGGCAAGGTGTAGCAGACTCTCCAACTTGTCCGGGTAAGATGAGGTTACCACTCCGGCGAGAACCGGGTAAGATTGGGTATATGCTATGTCAAACAAGTGACAAAAATTCCGTAAATAGTATCATGACCTGATGTCAGACTTAATTTTTGAAACATGAATCTGTTAAATACATTTACCTTATGAAGGGTATGCATATTACAATTTGTGAAATATATGATTATATAGATATCTATAAGGAAATCCAAAAACCATAAGGGTTGACAATTTAGAATAAGGCACAAGCATAAGTGTCAATGATAATTCTAGATTTCTTTATCAGGAATCTCGCGTATACATCTATAAATTCCGATATCAAACATTATTTCGTTTGATCATCTATCTTGTAACTCATGCAACAATGTAAACGACGGGCACCCTTTTAGTTGGGACGCCATCGAAAGTATAAGAATTCCCTTTACGCTACCTTAGATTATTAACGCATTAGGAAACCTGTAGCTAAAGTTGTGCTAGGGACAAAACGTCTCGAAACTTACGCTAATAAGAGTAATTTTGCTTTCTTTAAGAACTCATGTGAAGATACGAGTAACCACGACTAGGTGCACTTACCAAGACTCTCTTCACCTATAATCCTACTAAGATTACCAGTAATAAAGAAGCTGTTACAAAATACATGGGTTGCAAAGGACTAAAGTTGTCCAAACCATTAATATATATGCTAAGAAAAATGAA
This sequence comes from Helianthus tuberosus, assembly GCA_030545235.1. Lineage (NCBI taxonomy): Eukaryota > Viridiplantae > Streptophyta > Magnoliopsida > Asterales > Asteraceae > Helianthus > Helianthus tuberosus. The sequence continues at coordinate 100,266,751 of CM060412.1, read as the reverse complement.
GTAATGTATGCTTCAAATTTTAGACATTAAGATAGTGAGACCCGATCTTCAAAAAACGTAATCACGACGTTTGCCATGAAATGAAAAGAACAGACAGAAAGGAAATCCTGTCTGCTTCATAAAAGGAATAAATTGGCAACGATTATTCCTTAAGTTGATTTAGAGAGGTAGTCAAACCATCTCTGACCTCCGCAGGTTCCCTTGCCCGCGTCTCAGCTTCAGTCGCGTGGGCAGTGACCTCTTCAAGGATGGTCACCCGTTTCTGCACTTCTACCTATCAACAACAGACAATCAATTACACTTAAGGAATAAAGAAACGACTCAAGTATAGTCACAGTTTATACCTTGAGTTCCTCGACAGCTTTGTTCAGCTTACTGCGGTCAGCATCCGCCTCTTGAAGCACCTTCGCACCGCGTGCCTCCGCCTCTTTTACAGCCGCTTCAGCTGCGGCCTTTTCCTTCACCAAAGCAGCGTTTGTGGCCTTGAGATTGTTCAACTCCTGGCGAACACGAAAAACTTTTTCATTCTCTCGAGCAAAAGCTTCCCTCCAACCCTTGCGCTCATCAGAAAACAATTTTGCAAGAGTACGAACCTGTTTAAGGCCGGCGGATGTAGCCCAAGTCTTAGTCTGCTTCACCTTCTCAAAAGCAGCTCTATCTTTTTTCAGCTGCTCCGCACCCTCTTGAGCAGCCTTCACCATTGCCTCAGCTTCAGCCCGCAGGCGAATGGTTTCCTCCTCTCTGCGACCCAAGGCATTGTAATCTTCCATAATTGCATTAACAATTATGGAACTTCCAACAAGCATGTAAGACAACTGATTTACCCGATTTTCACGAGGCAAACCACGCGCCCGAAGAGTCTCAAAAGGGGTTCCCAAACCCTTCAAGATCTCCCTGCAGACTGAGGGATCATTGGAAATGTCATCTCCTTGCATAACATTCCAATGGGGGCGGTTGTAATTCAAACCCCGGTCCTCCGCATAAGAGCGGTAATAAAATTCCAATTCAGTCTCGCCAGGCTGAATGAAAGGGTGATATTCAACCCCCGTGCCCGTGGCAGTCGAACCGGATGGCTTCTCAGCAACGGGGGACTTCGGTTTCTCAACAATAGGGGACTTCGGCTTCTCGCCCCCTGACCTTCTGCCTCATTGGGATCAATCAAGTTGTTGGATGAATCCAACGTATCCGCAATCGTTTCACCCGCGGTCTTCCTCGCGGTGTCCTCCGCTTGAACAGATGGCGGGGTAACCAGCTCAATAGAAGGACTTCTCCTATCCTCCTTCTAGACTTCCACGTCCGCCGCTTTCAGAGAAGACGGAGGAGTGGAAAACAAATTTACCGGTTCTTCCCGGATTTCTACAAAAAACAAAAAAACACCTATCAGCTACAACTGCCAAAACACTTGTATTATATATTACCAACTTACCAGTTGTAACCGAAGGTGTTGGCGTCGGGATCGCAATCCCCCGAGTTCTTCTCAACTTAGGAGCTTTTTGCCCACCGGCAACAGGGGCATCTCCTTTCCTTTTCTTATCATCAACGGGTTTAGTACCCGCAGATGATCCACCCGCAGCCGCACCACCACCTGGAACACCGAATCCCTCAAGGGTGTTAGACACTACCACGTAATCATCGTATTTGCGTAAACGAATACGAGAGATGCCTGCCACCTCTGGCACCAAAGGAGGAACAACAACCGGCTCGTGCGGTTTCTTCGGTTTGCGAAACCGCTTATCACCATGCTTCTCCACAGGCTGCTTGGGAACACCCGCTACCGCAGGGTCTCCCAGGGCACCCAGATCTCCTGCGTTTAGTTCATCAAAAAACACTCAGCAGGGATAAATGGTTTACAAAACAATAAAGGAAGAATAAACTACTATACCTTTGCCTTGCGGCAACACCACCTCCAGTGTGTCTCGTTCAGGCAACCAGAAATTGTCACGAATGGTGCGGTTGAACCCTTCCTCACAAGAAACTACCGCAACCTTGCCCTTGAAGTCCGGGAAAAACATTCTCCAAAGTGGAGCATCCTCTGACAACACATTTATACAAACTCAGTAACAAAAACAGGGAAGCACAAAACCGCACAAGAAAAAACCACTTACCACCACTTTTTCCCGCACCACGGGCCTTGCTTTCCTGCTCATCCTGCCTAACATCATCCGTGTCACACCCCGATTTCCACGTGTCACCGGTGGGCCCGGTGGGGGAGTATCGTGACGTCATGGTTGGCAACGTAATAGTCAAACAACACAATATAATAATGCACAGCGGAAGCAAATTTAAAATAAGATACAACCGAATTTATTTATTGTAATCAAAGTCACAATATCCGGTGTTTATCCACAGTAGGATCGAAACAAAATAACATTTATGGTTCAACAGACTTCAGGCATCTTAAGCTTGCGAGACTTCTAATGATGCTTAGGAGAAATCCCAGCCAATTTCGCTTAGTACCTGCATTTAATCTTTTTGGGAAAATACGTCAGTTTACACTGGTAAATACATTCAACTGACTCATTTTGGAAAATGATTAAAAATTGGTTTGGATGCACAAGGCATAAACATTTTTATTAACTTGGGAGAATTATTTAATATTATAATCTTGTGAACGAATTACATGTTACTTATGCGTTCAGTAGCCCGGATCTAGTCCGGGTTAAAGATCAATGGACACACCACATCAATGAGTTATACACGACAGGTGTACGCCTACACCCCGTGCTCAGGTCGTGGCCATCTCGTAAGATGATGCCAAGGATATCCGGGACATGGTCATTAACCCCCCAAAGGCTGTAAAGTAAACAAGACTGTTTAAACGAGCCGATCAAATTATTCAACTACCCACTAAGCGTGGAGATTTGATGCCCGATCAAGCGGTATGCTATATACCGTAACCCAAGCCCGTATAGGGAAAATAAGTTAAAAGTATTTACCTTTGCAATGTATAAATCACAATAAGCGAAATGCACGTAGCTTTTACTGGTCCTCCTAATCTGGAACGAAGGTTTTATAATAACCTATTAGAATCCTAACGGGTCTTTAATTAAGCTTAAGCTTAGACCGGCTAGTTTCAAGATACGGTTCGTACGCACGATTAAGCGAAGACCGGATAGAATGTGATTCAGACCCGAAAAGTTTGAAGACTTGTTTAATATGGGTTTATTATTCACATTCTGGATTTTGAGATAAAACCGATAAGGTTTGACCCGTTTCGGCTAGTTTATGTAAACTTGTTACATAAACCGAACCGTACGCGTAATAAGCGTGACGGGTAGTCATGAGAGCTATATACAGGTTTCCTAAGTTAATTATGTCTCAAATATGTTGTGACATCAGTAAGGTGTCTATCATTATGCCCGAAACGTGTTTAAACACAAACTAGGCCCCGTAGGGGTAGTTTGGTCATTTTAAAGGTTGTAAAAGGGTTTAAGTGTTTAACTGAGTTACAGGTCTGATGTAATCAGTAAATATACTCAACTTGCTAAGTTATATCAGTAAGTTAAATCATATATGTGAAACTTATCATTTTTAACCAAACTATGCCCCGTAGGGGTATTTTGGTAATTTCACCTAAGCCGAAAAGCTCAAAACTGAAGTCTGAGTTTATCAACCTTTGCTTACTGTTAAAATATTATAATTTGCCTCTTATATCAGTAGGTATCCACCCGGGTATGTCCAATATGATTTTAAAACATACTATGCGCTAAAAACGCTAAATAAGGCGATTAAAGGCCTTTACCGGGTTCGATACTTAAATCTGATATTTTTATATTTACAGAAGGCTCAAAATAATTTATTTATCATAACTAATCAGTGGCAAAAGGTTTGGAGTCGTTTAGATGTGTAAAACTCATTTTATGGCCCGTAAGGGCAAAACCGACAACTACCGAATTAAGCCTACGACTATGAGTTATGCTCAGCCTAAAATTAATTAAAAATCTTTAAAATTCCCAAAATAATATATTACCTCAGTGGGTAATTCGTTTGATACCAAAAAGTATGTTTAATTAGGCTATACGCTAATTACGCCATTTTATTAACATAAAGCACCGTAATTACGCTAATGAGCATAACTCTTAATCTACAAGTCAAACTGATGTCAAATTTTGCATACAAGTTTATATATCAATATTTAAGGTTCCTACACTTTTACATTTTCATAATTCATGTTTTAAGGTAATAAGGGCATAACGGTCAACATATGAGCAATTAACGGAAACTTGCATAATAATTGGATAATCAACGAAACAAGTACAGAGGCTTATACTATCATGTAACCTAACCCTAATGAAGCATTAAGGCATTTCTAATTCCATCTAACTCGGGCCAGAACTGAAGTCAACGTGAAAGTCAAAGTTTCGGGACTTTCGGTTCCGAACCGGTTCAAAACTGAGAGTTGTCGAGTCGAACGAGTTTAGACATGTCCGTACACTTATTACCAGGTTATATTAAGTTTAAAACAGTTTACACGCATTACGTATTGTTAATCATGCATTAAATCATATTTTTTATTTCTGTTGACTTTTTCGGTCAACGTTTGACCCGACAAACGACCTAGTTAGGTCTGGAATTAGTACGTGCCCTTATAAGGGTTTAATACCCATATAATTACCTACTTAACGGTACTTTTAATTTGACATACGACTGAGCTATCATTAATTAATTACGAAGTCAAACCGTCGTTACGTCGGTTTGACTTTTAGCTAAAATACTAAGCTATAATTAATTTAGAAAGGTTAGGCAACTTACAAAGTGTTTAATTGATGAATTAGGAAGGCTTGCTCTGCTTGGAAGCTCCCAAAATTGATCAGAAGTGAATTGTGATTGGAATGATCAAAGAGTTGCAACTTATGAGGCTTATATAGTGTTCAAGGCACCATGATTTATTGACAACAAGGTCTACAACTCTCCACAACTGATATACACATGTTACTAGTGCTTAGGGGTTGCCTAGGATCGTTCATAAGTGAGAAGAAACCGGACAAACGGGTCAGATTCGCGTTAAACAGGCAGCAGCCTGTTTTCTGATCGCTGTGCGCAGCTTGCGCACCGTAAGCACATCTGCTTACGGTCCGTAAGCAGTCATCAGGGGCTGTTTCATTTGTTCTTTCATTTATTCGAAAAGGTAACCCCATTTTCCGCATATGGGGCATCAATTATCATCTAGGGACCTTCCAATAAGTGCTTAATACTATTCTAAACCCTACCAATTGAAGTTGTTTCCTTGGATTCAAATTAAAGTCCCAAAAACAAAGGTTTATCATTCATTTCTTCGTGGGAATCACATCATGCATTACCAATTCCATTCTTGTCAACCCATTTATGGATTTAAAACTTAGTAGATGTTAAATATGTATAATAACCTGGGTCTTGGGATTTATCAATGAGGTGTTCAGAGGTAAAAATTAACATGACGCCCCTTTTTAAATTCCGCCAGAACATCTTTATTTAAATCCGGGTTTACAATGCGTTTTTGTCGTACATGACACGTGTCGTTATCTTATTGAACCCGAAATTTTCGAGGTGTTACATCCTCACTCCCTTAAAATAAATCTCGACCCGAGATTTACTGAAATAAGTAAGGGTACTTTTCTTTCATCGTGGATTCAACCTCCCATGTGTACTCGGGACCTCTACGGGCATCCCATTTGACCTTTACAAAAGGTATATGCTTCCTTCGAAGCTTCCTTACCTGTCGATCTTCAATCGACAAAGGTTTTTCAACAAATTTTAAGCTCGCGTCTATATGCACATCTGTATGTGGTATAACCAGTGATTCATCAGCGAAGCACTTCTTCAGATTGCAGATGTGGAACACGTTGTGAATTCCACTGAGCTCTTCCGGTAAGTTCAACTTATAGGCAACTGACCCGACACGTTCGATAACCTCGAAAGGTCCTATGTATCTCGGGCTTAGCTTGCCTTTCTTACCAAATCGCATCACCCCCTTCCAGGGTGACACTTTAAGTAGGACTTTGTCACCTACTTCGAAGTGAAAATCCTTGCGATTTGGATCAGCGTAACTCTTCTGCCTATCTCGGGCAGCTTTGAGATTTTCACGAATCTGGACAATCTTGTCCGTCGTTTCGAACACAATCTCTGGTCCTGATAACTGGACTTCTCCAACTTCCGCCCAACAAACTGGCGATCTACACTTTCTACCGTATAATGCCTCAAAAGGCGCAGCCTTAATGCTGGTATGGTAGCTATTGTTGTAGGAGAATTCGATTAATGGTAGGTTCTTATCCCAGCTACCTCCCAAATCGATCGCACATGCACGTAGCATGTCTTCCAACATTTGAATAGTACGCTCACTCTGACCGTCAGTCTGAGGATGGTAAGCCGTACTAAAGTTCAAACGTGTGCCCAAAGATTCTGGAAGCTCTTCCAAAAATGTGACGTGTACCTAGTATCTCTATCAGAGATAATAGCTACAGGTATGCCATGTAAGGCTACAATCTTATCAACATATAACTAGGCTAACATATCGGAGCTATAAGTCTCCTTGATGGGTAAGAAATGAGCTGACTTAGTCAGTCTGTCAACTATAACCGATATTGTATCGTTGCCTTTCCTTGTCTTGGGTAACTTGGTAATAAAATCCATAGTTACCATCTCCCACTTCCATGTAGGAAGTTCAGGCTGTTGTAGCAAACCTGACGGTTTCTGATGCTCGGCTTTGACTTGCGCACATGTCAAGCATTTTGCTACATGGGCGGCTACAGACTTTTTCAAGCCTATCCACCAATAATTTGCCTTCAAATCCTGGTACATCTTATCAGCTCCAGGATGAACGGAGTATTTGGAACTATGGGCTTCCTGGAGGATGACGTCTCGAAGTCCTCCATAAATTGGAACCCATATTCGTCCGTTTAACCGTAAAATTCCGTCCTTGCTAAGAGTTAACTGCTCCTCAGTCACTCCTAACTTTTCTTTAGGATAGTTAGCTTCCAACACAGCTTCCTTCTGTGCAGCTAACAACCTTTCCATCAAATTATTCTTTATTTCCATACGCTTGGCGTTAATTCGGATGGGTTTAACCCTTTCTTTCCGACTCAAGGCATCAGCGACTACATTCGACTTGCCGGGATGGTACTTGATTTCACAATCATAATCATTCAAGGTCTCCATCCAACGGCGTTGCCTCATGTTTACTTCTTTCTGATTAAACAGATGCTGGAGGCTCTTGTGATCAGAATAGATCACAAACTTGATTCCATAAAGATAATGCCTCCACAGTTTTAGTGCGAACACAACGGCACCCAATTCCAAGTCATGGGTGGTGTAATTCTTTTCGTGCACCTTTAACTGTCGTGATGCATAGGCAATAACCTTGCCTTTTTGCATAAGCACACACCCCATGCCAGTGTGCGAAGCATCACAATAAACTACAAATTCTTCAGCGCCTTCAGGTAATGTAAGCACAGGAGCGTTGCTCAACTTCTGTTTCAAAACATCGAAGGATTCTTGCTGCTTAGGGCCCCAAACGAACTTTACTTTCTTCTTGGTCAGGGAAGTTAGGGGTGCAGCAATCACTGAAAAATTTTCAATGAAGCGCCTGTAATATCCTGCCAATCCCAGGAAGCTACGAATTTCAGTAGGCGTTTTTGGCTCTTGCCAGTTCATTACGGCTTCAACTTTAGCGGGATCCACCTGGATACCACGCTCACTGACCACGTGTCCAAGAAATTGGACCTCTCGAAGCCAAAATTCACACTTGGAGAATTTGGCATAGAGCTTCTCCTGGTGCAGGAGTTTGAGGATACATCGAAGGTGTTTCTCGTGGTCAGCTTGGTTCTTCGAAGGATGTCATCGATGAAGACGATAACGAATTTATCCAGGTAAGGCTTGCAGACGCGATTCATGAGATCCATGAACGCGGCTGGTGCATTAGTGAGCCCAAAAGGCATCACTAGGAACTCGTAGTGACCGTAACGAGTCCTAAATGCAGTCTTGTGCACGTCTTCATCCTTGACCTTCAATTGATGGTAGCCTGACCTCAAATCAATCTTCGAGAAGTAACTTGTCCCTTGAAGCTGATCGAACAAATCGTCGATTCTGGGCAACGGATACCTATTCTTGATCGTGACTTTATTAAGCTCGCGATAGTCGATGCATAGACGCATCGACCCATCCTTCTTCTTGACAAACAAGATTGGCGCTCCCCAAGGAGATGAACTAGGTCTAATGAAACCTTTAGCCAACAATTCATCTAGCTGCGTCCGCAACTCCTTCATTTCTGTGGGTGCCAATCTGTATGGTGTTCTAGCAACTGGAGCAGCTCCGGGGATGATATCAATCCTGAATTCCACTTGTCTATCTGGTGGTAGACCAGGTAGATCTTCAGGAAACACTTCTGGGTATTCAGAAATGACAGGGATGTCTTCTATCTTCGGTTTAGGCTCATCAATAATCACTTGCGCCATGTAAATGACACACCCCTTCTTCAAACACTTGGAAGCCTTGAGCATAGTCACCTACTCAGGCAGTCCATACTGGGTATCTCCCCGAATGGTAAGTGATTCACCAGACGGAGTCTTTATTACTACTTGCTTCTGGTTGCAAACAATTTGGGCTTGGTTATGAGATAACCAGTCCATACCCAGAACTATGTCAAAACCAGCCAACTTAAAGGGAAGTAGAGACAGAGGAAAAGAATGGTTCTTAATGGATATAACACATCCATCTAACATAGTAGAGACGGTTTCTATGGTACCATCTGCTAACTCTACCTCATAGTTTACGCTTAGGGTTTTGACAGGTAAATTCAACAATTTACAAAACTTATGATCTACGAAAGACTTATCTGCGCCTGAATCAAAAAGTACTCTTGCAAAGACATCATTTACAAGGAAAGTACCTGTTATGACATTATCGTCCTGCACAGCTTCTTTCGCATCCATTCTGAAGACTCTGGCATTAGTCTTCTTAGCCTCCTCAGGCTTCCTGTTGTATTTTGGGCAATTGGTCTTGATGTGCCCCTTCTCATTGCAACGGTAGCACGTTGCGTCTTTTATCTTTTTGCAATCCAGGGTTTTATGATCCGTGGACTTGCAAATTCCACAAGTAAAGGATTTTGACTGAGTCTGAGAGCTCGACTCCAGTCTGCACTTTCCATAGTGCTGCTTTTTGAAAATTTTACACTTGGGCTTCTCATCAGACTTATGCCCATCCTTCCTCGACTCAGATCCCTTCTTGTTATCACCGTTCCCACGGTGTTTCTTATTCGACCTTCGCGAACCATCATCTTCACGCTTCCTCTTCTCGGCCTCCTTATTCCTCTGCGATCTCTGCCGGACCGCATCCAGAGTGAGGGATAAGGAAAGGTCAGTTACAGACCTGAAGGTAACTGGCTGAGAAGCTTTTATACTGGCCTTGATCTCGGGTTCTAAACCACCAATAAAGCGAGCGATTCTTTTTGGCTCCGGGGTTACCAGGTAGGGAACCAACCGGGACAGCGTATTGAAGCTTGTCAGATAAGCTTGACAGTCGAGGTTCTTCATCACCAACGATAGAAATTCAGATTCTATCTTCTCCACCTCATGTTGAGGGCAGAAATTATCCTTGATCAGGGCAATGAATTGATCCCACGACATGCTATACAACGGGATTTTTCCGGAGGCCTCCATCAGAGATCTCCACCATGCCAACGCTTCACCTTTGAAGGACTGTGACACAAACTTAACTATATCCCTTTCAGCGCACCCGCTGATATCTACCATCGTGTCCATCTCGTCCAGCCAAGTCATACAATCGACGGCTCCTTTTTCCCCAGTAAAATCCCTGGGCTTACAAGACACGAAGTACTTATAGGAGCAACCCTTGTTACTGGGCTCTTGATGCAGTACTATATGCTGAGATGGGATACTTTGATGGTTGGTGGACTGACGGTCGTCACCATCTTTCTTGGGTCCATTCTTTTTGGGAGGAAGCTTGCTATGAGCCTCAGAATGTGTCCTGGGTTTTGAATGCGATGCAGTGTGGGTCCTAGTTCGAGTACCACTGTATTCTTCATACTGTCTATCCAAAGCCTGAGTAACAGCGCCGTCTATGATTGCTTTTAACTCGGCACCTGTTAACGTAATCTGGGCGTTCTCATTTGGCTCCACTGGATGGCTATTGACTTCATTAGAGTTAGCCATTTGTATTGAACTGTTGCAGAAAACAAGGACAATATTTTATTTGGGAGTTTATTATGGAATTACCCCTTAGGGTAACTCGTTAACCATGGTAAACAGAGACCATATTTGGTTAACTTATTAATCGTATTAATTTAGGATTTCAATTAAAATTTATCCTAAACATAAACAATAACAATATATATTAGCACATAAGGCTTAGTCACATGGACAATTTAGATTATAAGCTATGATTTCAGAGAATCAAGACTTTTAAGGTTTGAACCTAGTTTATTACCTTTATCAGACAGGGAGTCATAACTACCACTGTCTTTTGGCTCATATGGGAGTGAGCTGGGCCCGTAGGCATCATATTACCACGTATGGTAAAATATGATCATCTTAATTGATGATCTTAACCCATGATTCAGAGATCATATAACTGGGTTTGGAATCTTCTAAAGAATCCTTATACATATAAGAATGACATGTGATTTTAACGAATCACTTCTGCCAGGAGTGTTAACATGTTTTAAGATGTTAACAGGGATCTGAATCTTTTAAACAGGTCTTACCATTTTGGCCCGGTCTTATATTTGACACGAGGCTAGGTTTCACACTTTAAGATTCTTAATTAAATAATTACATAGGCAGATTTAAAAGGAATGATTTTAATTTATTTATTTATTTCATTTATAATTTATTTATGCACAAAATGGCAAACATGAGATTTATAAAACAAACATTCCATTAAGTTATTACAATATTACATATTGCCCTAAACGGGTCTTTCACACAAGAAATTTGCCCACGCAGGAGCTTAATTATACAAATATGCCCACGCAGGGGTCTTACAGAAGACATAAGTCCTCGCAGGGACTAACATACCAACAAATGTCCACGTAGGGACTAAGCAAACATAAGTCCACGCAGGGACTCAACATACAACATACCCTCGTAGGGGTTTATGGAAAGATAGACCCATGCAGGGGTCAGTACAACAACAAACATAAATACCCACGTAGGGGCTTAACAACCAAACACACCCACGTAGGGGCTTATACAACAAGATATGCCCACGCAGGGGCTAAACAACAGCTGGGAGGATTCAATAATCCTTCTTGTTCTTCCCCTTGATCAAGCCTACTAATCCCTGGAAGAAACTCTGCCTCTCCTGGCGGTCGCGGCGAGATTCCCGCTCAACCTGATCCAATCTATGTAAAATTTCCTCCCATTCTGGGGGAGAAAATCGTGGTGGCCGCGACTGCGCTCGAATGATAGGCCTGGGGGGTATTGGGTACCCATGATTCGGGTAGCTTACTCCCCATGGATCTCCGTAGGGTCCTTGGGCGTTGAGGGCGTTGTAATTTGCCGCTACCATATAGGGATCTGCCTCAGCGTATCCGTAGTTGTTGTGAGCTGGTAGTTCAAACGGGTTGTAAGTACTTGGACCCGTGTACGCTGGAATTGGGTTATCAAAACCCATGGGCGGTGGTTGTGGAATAGCTGGCTGCGAAGGCCCACCCATTTGTGGGTCCTCCTGGTGCGGTGGATAGTGGCTGGCACTTGACTGACGTGGGGAGCTGAAATGAAAGTCTCCCGCACGTGTTGACATGCGTGCACCTGTCCTCCTACGCCTCGGTGGTGGCGGAGGCACCTGATTAACTGGTGGTGGTGGAGGTAGTGGCGTAACTGCCACAAACCGGTGATCCTCGGATGAATCTTGATGATGCGGCTGCGGCTGTGGATCCTGCTGCTGCTGTAGTTGCTGCCCATGAGACGACGAGTGGTGAGAAGGAGTATAGTACCACTCGTGCTGATTAAATAGGGCTTGGAAACTGTCTGGACCACCATAGGGTGATCCGTGAAAAGACGATCCGTCGGAGATCTCGATGGGATGATTTGGAGTACCACTCGCCGGCATGACGGGGTCCGTATCCTCGTCCATATCATCTGCGTGATCTCCTGAAAAGTGGTCCTCTGGACCCAGTGGGTTAAAACCCACTGGTTCTTGTAAGTAGTTGGCCGGGTTAAACTGGCCTCTGAACACTGGAGTAGGGTCCCCATAGGAATGATGGGACAATGATCTCTGCAGCGGTATGTATGAAGGCAGAGGGTTGTTGGGCTCGTCTTCCGAATGCGGTCCGTATGAATTGTGGACCGGAGGGGTAGAGCTGTGCGAAACAGATCGTCTCGCCGGTTCGAACAGGTTTCTCCTGTTCCGACGTGGATTCTCGCTCTCCGTAGTAGTTGGAGCTCGTACGTTGGACGGTCCAGCTTCGTGGTCATTGGGGGCGGTGACTGGCCCCTTGCCTCGTCCTAGTGTCCGGAGAAATCTTGGAGGCATTTTGATATTCCTGTCAATAAAGCATAAGATAACAATAACAAAAATATAAAGTTTAAAGGACAAAACAAAAACCGAATAAGGTGGAATCTGTCCTGTGTTATAAGTCTAGACTCGAAAGTTTAGAAGGTGCAATTGTGTACTGAGATTAAACACAAAAGGCTAGTGTTTAATTCACTCAGAGTTGGCTCTGATACCAACCTGTCACACCCCGATTTCCACGTGTCACCGGTGGGCCCGGTGGGGGAGTATCGTGACGTCATGGTTGGCAACGTAATAGTCAAACAACACAATATAATAATGCACAGCGGAAGCAAATTTAAAATAAGATACAACCGAATTTATTTATTGTAATCAAAGTCACAATATCCGGTGTTTATCCACAGTAGGATCGAAACAAAATAACATTTATGGTTCAACAGACTTCAGGCATCTTAAGCTTGCGAGACTTCTAATGATGCTTAGGAGAAATCCCAGCCAATTTCGCTTAGTACCTGCATTTAATCTTTTTGGGAAAATACGTCAGTTTACACTGGTAAATACATTCAACTGACTCATTTTGGAAAATGATTAAAAATTGGTTTGGATGCACAAGGCATAAACATTTTTATTAACTTGGGAGAATTATTTAATATTATAATCTTGTGAACGAATTACATGTTACTTATGCGTTCAGTAGCCCGGATCTAGTCCGGGTTAAAGATCAATGGACACACCACATCAATGAGTTATACACGACAGGTGTACGCCTACACCCCGTGCTCAGGTCGTGGCCATCTCGTAAGATGATGCCAAGGATATCCGGGACATGGTCATTAACCCCCCAAAGGCTGTAAAGTAAACAAGACTGTTTAAACGAGCCGATCAAATTATTCAACTACCCACTAAGCGTGGAGATTTGATGCCCGATCAAGCGGTATGCTATATACCGTAACCCAAGCCCGTATAGGGAAAATAAGTTAAAAGTATTTACCTTTGCAATGTATAAATCACAATAAGCGAAATGCACGTAGCTTTTACTGGTCCTCCTAATCTGGAACGAAGGTTTTATAATAACCTATTAGAATCCTAACGGGTCTTTAATTAAGCTTAAGCTTAGACCGGCTAGTTTCAAGATACGGTTCGTACGCATGATTAAGCGAAGACCGGATAGAATGTGATTCAGACCCGACAAGTTTGAAGACTTGTTTAATATGGGTTTATTATTCACATTCTGGATTTTGAGATAAAACCGATAAGGTTTGACCCGTTTCGGCTAGTTTATGTAAACTTGTTACATAAACCGAACCGTACGCGTAATAAGCGTGACGGGTAGTCATGAGAGCTATATACAGGTTTCCTAAGTTAATTATGTCTCAAATATGTTGTGACATCAGTAAGGTGTCTATCATTATGCCCGAAACGTGTTTAAACACAAACTAGGCCCCGTAGGGGTAGTTTGGTCATTTTAAAGGTTGTAAAAGGGTTTAAGTGTTTAACTGAGTTACAGGTCTGATGTAATCAGTAAATATACTCAACTTGCTAAGTTATATCAGTAAGTTAAATCATATATGTGAAACTTATCATTTTTAACCAAACTATGCCCCGTAGGGGTATTTTGGTAATTTCACCTAAGCCGAAAAGCTCAAAACTGAAGTCTGAGTTTATCAACCTTTGCTTACTGTTAAAATATTATAATTTGCCTCTTATATCAGTAGGTATCCACCCGGGTATGTCCAATATGATTTTAAAACATACTATGCGCTAAAAACGCTAAATAAGGCGATTAAAGGCCTTTACCGGGTTCGATACTTAAATCTGATATTTTTATATTTCCAGAAGGCTCAAAATAATTTATTTATCATAACTAATCAGTGGCAAAAGGTTTGGAGTCGTTTAGATGTGTAAAACTCATTTTATGGCCCGTAAGGGCAAAACCGACAACTACCGAATTAAGCCTACGACTATGAGTTATGCTCAGCCTAAAATTAATTAAAAATCTTTAAAATTCCCAAAATAATATATTACCTCAGTGGGTAATTCGTTTGATACCAAAAAGTATGTTTAATTAGGCTATACGCTAATTACGCCATTTTATTAACATAAAGCACCGTAATTACGCTAATGAGCATAACTCTTAATCTACAAGTCAAACTGATGTCAAATTTTGCATACAAGTTTATATATCAATATTTAAGGTTCCTACACTTTTACATTTTCATAATTCACGTTTTAAGGTAATAAGGGCATAACGGTCAACATATGAGCAATTAACGGAAACTTGCATAATAATTGGATAATCAACGAAACAAGTACAGAGGCTTATACTATCATGTAACCTAACCCTAATGAAGCATTAAGGAATTTCTAATTCCATCTAACTCGGGCCAGAACTGAAGTCAACGTGAAAGTCAAAGTTTCGGGACTTTCGGTTCCGAACCGGTTCAAAACTGAGAGTTGTCGAGTCGAACGAGTTTAGACATGTCCGTACACTTATTACCAGGTTATATTAAGTTTAAAACAGTTTACACGCATTACGTATTGTTAATCATGCATTAAATCATATTTTTTATTTCTGTTGACTTTTTCGGTCAACGTTTGACCCGACAAACGACCTAGTTAGGTCTGGAATCAGTACGTGCCCTTATAAGGGTTTAATACCCATATAATTACCTACTTAACGGTACTTTTAATTCGACATACGACTGAGCTATCATTAATTAATTACGAAGTCAAACCGTCGTTACGTCGGTTTGACTTTTAGCTAAAATACTAAGCTATAATTAATTTAGAAAGGTTAGGCAACTTACAAAGTGTTTAATTGATGAATTAGGAAGGCTTGCTCTGCTTGGAAGCTCCCAAAATTGATCAGAAGTGAATTGTGATTGGAATGATCAAAGAGTTGCAACTTATGAGGTTTATATAGTGTTCAAGGCACCATGATTTATTGACAACAAGGTCTACAACTCTCCACAACTGATATACACATGTTACTAGTGCTTAGGGGTTGCCTAGGATCGTTCATAAGTGAGAAGAAACCGGACAAACGGGTCAGATTCGCGTTAAACAGGCAGCAGCCTGTTTTCTGATCGCTGTGCGCAGCTTGCGCACCGTAAGCACATCTGCTTACGGTCCGTAAGCAGTCATCAGGGGCTGTTTCATTTGTTCTTTCATTTATTCGAAAAGGTAACCCCATTTTCCGCATATGGGGCATCAATTATCATCTAGGGACCTTCCAATAAGTGCTTAATACTATTCTAAACCCTACCAATTGAAGTTGTTTCCTTGGA
The DNA here is from genome assembly GCA_030545235.1 of Helianthus tuberosus. Taxonomy (NCBI): domain Eukaryota; kingdom Viridiplantae; phylum Streptophyta; class Magnoliopsida; order Asterales; family Asteraceae; genus Helianthus; species Helianthus tuberosus. The sequence goes on along the minus strand of CM060412.1, from coordinate 100,251,017 downwards.
TTCAAATTAAAGTCCCGAAAACAAAGGTTTATCATTCATTTCTTCGTGGGAATCACATCATGCATTACCAATTCCATTCTTGTCAACCCATTTATGGATTTAAAACTTAGTAGATGTTAAATATGTATAATAACCTGGGTCTTGGGATTTATCAATGAGGTGTTCAGAGGTAAAAATTAACATGACGCCCCTTTTTAAATTCCGCCAGAACATCTTTATTTAAATCCGGGTTTACAATGCGTTTTTGTCGTACATGACACGTGTCGTTATCTTATTGAACCCGAAATTTTCGAGGTGTTACAATCCGCAGCACCCACAACTGCTTATTATCCAACTTCACCCAACCAATGATCCGCAACTCAGGGAACCAATCCACCGTATCTACTCTTGGGATGCTAATGTTCTCCGTTATGATCGGGTGCGTTACATTTCTAAACTACAACTTTGCAGTAATAGCAGTAATTTTGTTGTAGAAGAACTTTGTCTTCCATTTCGTCATGCCCTTCAGAGGGACCATCAGCTTGGGGGTATGATCTCGTTGATGAAAAGAGTAAAACCCCATTGACACAGACAACTGATAAAATCGCCGGAAATCTCCGACGATGGGTTCTATACCCATAGCACGAAACGTGTACTCGAAGTTTCGAATTCGAATCATCCCAAAAGGACTAAGTTGAGAAATGTGGAGTTTATACCACTCCAAGACTTCAGCTACAAACACAGTCAACGACAACCGGAGATTACGGACTGCGAAAAAATCAGCAAACATGGTGACATACCCCGCCGGAGCATCGCCGGCGGTGTCACCTTCTTGTGGATAGATAGCCCCATACTCTAGTGGCATCTGGACATCCCTCATAAGCACCTCAAACGACGACCTTGACCATCTCAGAACCGACAAATTCTTACCCGGAGCATTTACTTCAGCCTCCTCCTCCGTCCCCACCGGCGACGACGATTCAGGGTTTCAGCCGAAGTAGAATGTGGGTTCGATGGTTCAGCCATTGAGAAGAAGAAGAAAGAAAATAAACAAACGAGTACAAGAAACTCAGAAATCTCACCGAAAAATCAAAGGGTTTGATCGTAGAAGACGAAGGAACTAACTTTCTCTCACCGATTTTTTTTTTGAAATTTCGAACAAGTGAGGGGAAACCCCAAACGCTTTCCCCTTTTATACTCATCGCAATAAATGCCTCACAGAAACCGAACAGACGTGCTAAAAAATAAGCGAGTTATGCGTCGCCACGTGTACAGCAACGGTTTCTCTGACGGTTACCACGTGTGCGTGGCCGCCCATGCGCCTGACATTAATAGACTTTTACACTTCTGCTACAGTGTAATAATTACCTTGGGCAGTGCAAACGTCCTTTCGTTTCAGCACATGCCAGGTAAATCCCACCAACTTCTACCAACCCGCACGTGCGGTCTACAACGTTTACAAAAGGCGACAAGTGAAGAACAAATCTCATGTACGCGTTATGCGGTTTCTATGGTTTCTCAAACCATAACCTAGACCGCATGTCGTTTTTTACATACCCCTCAAAATAGAAAAAAAATTATATATTTACACTATGTAAAGGGGAATAATCAACACCTTCATATATCCACTGCCACACGTGGAATATGCGGAGATGACAGACACGAGCCCGCACAGGTGTGTCAGATACTCAGAACCAGCAATGTTCTTTGGACTGCGAAAACCGCTTCTCAGGAACAAATAAACCGCATTACCTTAAAGCTTCTTCAAGCTTCAAATCCCTCGTGTCCGGTTCACAACCACAGAGGGGACGCAAACAACTTCTCCATAGGGAAAAGGATAAGTATGATGAGCGACCGCACATCAGCAACCCTGACTCCTGATCCTTCAAGAGCTACATCCAAGCGTAACACTCTTTTAAAGCGAGTCTTTTGTTACAAACCGCAGACACTCATGAGTCGCTGCAGCTGAACGTAACTACGCGAACGGTAGCTACGGAAGAGCCACGACTAAGTCATCACCCGGATGAGCAAAACTACTTCAAGGAAAACTGCTCTACAACTCCGCCTGAAGGAAAGTGGCTACAGAACGAACGCGGACGAGTTCACCCAGATTCCTAACCATCCGCGGTGATCTCATTGAGCAACAAGCCAAACAACAGTGGTAACAAGTCTGCTTATGACTTTGTTTGCCCACCTATGCGCCGCATAGAATAAATAATGGTGGGCACTGACATGCCTATGACCATGTTTATTTGCCCATAAATCAACTGAACGATTCACATTGTTCTACCAAACACGGCCAACAATGACGCAAACTCCCCCACATTGTTCGACCAAACATGGCCAACGATACAAGGGAACGAGGTAACCGCAAAGGACGTGCGGTTACTTGAGAGCTAAACTGGAAGAAAACGAACACCCCACAAAATAGGGATCATCGTTTCATGTCCAGTTGATAAACATAAAGCACCAGCAAGGCAATTAAAGCATTGCATCCGCAACCGCAAAGGTTGCACCTAGAGTTGCGGACACTGACATCTTCAGTCACCATCTCAAAGGTTGGTTCGACACACCAACAGGTGGCAACCAAGCCTGATGACATCAGAAAAAGGTAGACCACACTACCGGATCAAAATTCTTGGCTGAGAATTTCGCATCAGACAAAAAATACTCACCGGTACGGAAGAGACGACTCTACCGGATCTCCGGTTTGATTTACTTGAAGCAGGAGCAATGAACCAGACCTAGAATCTTCTCCACTCCAAGACCTCATATGTCACACCCCGAATATCAGAGCATTGGCGTGACTGGACTGGTATCTTCATTGCACATCGGAAGCAAATAAGCTAAGTCTTTCAAGAAATTGAACGCCCACTAAGTACTCGACTCTCGATGGTTCTCCTATTCCAACCGTGCCTTGTCTTAGAACTGTAACCTGAGAAAGAAACATGCGAAAAAGTCAACATAAAGTTGAGCGAGTTCATAGTTTGTTTGTAAAAGATTTGAAATAAATCTTTTGAGTTGTGAAAGGTTTGAAATAAATCTTTGGTATTGTGAAAGATTTGAAATAAATCTTTGGAATAACCGGTTTTTGAAATAGTATTGAGAAAATGAATTTAAAAATCATTTTCTTGCCAAGTTATATGGAAACGTTGTGTTTGTAACACGTTATGTTCATAAAACCATGTATTTGTAAAGCTTTGTATTTGTAATGTTCGCATAACCGTCAATGCCCACCCTGACTTTGACTCCATACCCGCATAATGCTTTGAATTTGTATAAAACATGGTAGTTAATTTGTATGAACAAGAAGTTTCGTAAGTATATATGTCCCTGGTATGTAGCAAATAAGGAAATAAAGAGATCACCAATGGTTTGCAAGGCCATTGATATGTGTGAAGTGCAAGTAGGAAGACTCAAACCTAGCGAATTTGTGCGTCGGGTACATAGTCACCCCGAAGTCCGTTCTGCTGGGCCTGGGGCTGGGCTCGCTACACCCAGATAGATCTACTGCATTGTGCCCCTCGGTCCTACAATGAGGATTAATGGCCTCAAGTTGCGCCTACCCACCCACATGATCTAAGTAGTAACCCTCCTTACGCTAACCATACCATGTATAAAATAAATCCCTGGTCACCCTGACCGAATCCCTGGTCACCCTGACCAAATTCCTGGTCACCCTGGCCGAATATCATTCATATTTCGAAAATATGCATTTGTTTTTGTAAAAACCGGTATGTTTAGTATAAACCTTTCGTAATTCATTTGTGTTCCTCGAAATCCCTTCGTAATATGATTTAGAAATACGAGTTTTGCGTTTGTTCTAAACCTTGTATGTTTTTGCAAAACGTGCATGTCTTTCCACCCCGAAAACATTTATAAAAATGTAAAGCCGTAAAAAGTGGGGTTATGAACTCACCTGAATATTCCTGTGCAAAGCTAGCTATATACGACTTCGTGATGTCGTTTCCAAGAAGAGACTCGCTAGCGTGCATTCTACAATATTCCTAACACGGAATACCTTATAAGTTTCTAAACAAAAGTGGTAACTAGTCTACATGTCACCGAGCTCTACCGAATCGTTAGCCGAACGATTCGACAGTAAGTTGTTAACTTAATGGAAAAGATTAAGTTATATGTGTTAAGTCTCGTTTAATGTCAGTAGCAGTTTAGTAAGTCTTGCAAAAGACTTAGTTTCCGAGAGACTTAAAATGAATAAATATTTATATAAAAATATATAAATATATCGTTGTAGGTGTGTTAGCCGTCTCGAGTAGTCATACGTGTATAAAAGAATATTTCTATGAAAATATCATATAACAAACTCGTATCATATATCGCGTTTCGTATGAAAGTAATATATAATAACTTGTATTATATATATCACGTCTTGTGCATATTTGCCAAAAATATACGTATATGCCGTTTAGGCGTTCGAAATAAATATAAAAAGTTATATTTATTTTATAGAAGTATCATCGAGTCGTTCGATGTTGAAATAAATATATATAACTATATTTATTTTATACAACAAAGTCGTGTTGTTTGATATTCGAAATAAATATATAAGCTATATTTATTTTGTAAAAGGATACGAGTTAACGACGTTCGAAATAACTATAACATTATATTTATTTGTAAAAGCGTTTGGAACTATCAAGGTTTGAAGTATTATAAACTCGAATTCCATTAAGCGTCGTTTTTGAAATATAATACGTGTCGTGTTTAAGGGTTTTTCTCGAAAAACGGGCATAGTTTCCTCTGTTTTTGGACGCCCCTGACAACTAAAGTGTCGTTATTTTTAACAAAATTCAATCAAGATTCAATAGTCAATATAAATAATTTTGTTTAAATATATCAAATATAATCAACCGGTTCGAGCTCGTTTGTCACGTAATGAATTATAATAATAAAGATAACAAAATAAACGCGCCGTTAATTTTACCAAGTTCTTCTGTCGAGCCGCTTGACTGAGTTGACCGGGTCAACTGAGTTGACTCGCTGTGTTGACCTGAGTTGACCGAGTCGACTCGGTTTAACCGAGTCAACCGAACCCGTTGACCAGTTGACCAAAATCATCGAACCGAAGCCTTAAATTTGAATCATATCGAACCCCTTTGACCCGAATCTGAACTGTTGATTACTTTGATCCGGACCCGTCTGTTGACCAGAGTGTTGACCGAACCCGGGCCGAGAGTCCAAACCCGCGACTGGTACCTTGAACCGAACCCGTAGACTTTTAACCAAACTGAACTCCTAATAAATCGAGTCACCGAAGTGACCGGTGACCACGAAACAAACAAAAATCAAATCATCATCATCATCGACACACTATCCATCATCTTCACCAGTCTTCAGCAGAAACAAAAGAAATGAAAGAAAACAGGAAGAGGGTGTTACCGGTGACCTTGTCGTGATGAAGTTAAGACCGCCGCCATACTCCACACTGCCGGAGTCCATGGCCGCCGGAAAACGGCACCGCGCCGTTTCTGCTTCGTCTTACCACCGCCACGCCGCCGCACGGCGGCGGCTCTCCTCCGTCACTCCCTTTCTTTCTCGATGTCTCTCTCTGCTGCTCGAACCACCAACCAGCACCACCCGGTTCTCTGTGGTTGTCGTCGAAGTCCGTTGTTCGCCGGAAAAGATCAACAGGAGGGGGAGAGGGTGTTGTCGGTCGGTAACATCGCCGACAGCCGGCGGTTAACAAGCTCCGGTCGTCGTCGTCGACCAGTAGCATCACGAGAGAGAGCAAGTAGCAGTTGGTTTTGTGAGTGAAATGTGTTTTGTGTGTATTTAATTGAGCTTGTAGATGTGAGGGTTTGTTTGTGAGGAGGATCATTGTGTTGTCTTGTGTGTGCACATATAATCGAGTGAGAGAGAGAGGCAGATTGTAAGTCTGTGTTTGTTTTATTTATTTATTTTTTTTTTGTGGGTTGAGAACTAAAGCATAAGACCCTATTTATAAAGTTATTTGAGATCTCTAAAGATCTTGTGGGTTTCAAATTTTAGAGACAATAATCTCTTGTGTGGATTTTGTTGAGATTTTGTGAGGATATTGCAAGATTTTGTAGAGATTGACTAAATCCTTTGTAGATCTTATAAATCTAGTATAGATTTTATAAATCTTGATAAGATTCTAATATTATGTGCAGGTTTAGGCTTGTGGGTTTTGGGCTTGGGCCCACAAGCCCATCTCGTGTGTAAGTGACTCGTAATTCCTACGAGAGCCGTTCTCGCAACCCAAACTCCATAAGCATAAAAATATTCGTGTAAAATCCATATTTGTTGATGTCGTCAGTATTTCGTATGGTTTCAGATCGTTAACATTTATTGTTTAGCAGGTTCTCTGTGGACCGTAATGCGCGTACTGTAAAGTTGATCAGGCATTCCTAGGCACTCCAGAGGCCTAATTAAGTTTATTCGTGTTGTAAACACTATTTATTGTCGCGTTAATCACTTGTTAATCACGTACTTAAGAGCCGTAAATTACCGGTTGTCACGTTCTCCCCCTGTTACAGAAATTTCATCCTCGAAATTTAGACTATGTTATCTCCTCAGAATAGTGTTGTTTGCAGGTAAGTCCGAATAATAACAAAGTGAATGATCGCGTAATCGAAACAAGACTTATTCGAATCATGACATTCCTCAACAATAAGAACCCAGCGGTTTAAAAGGGACGTGTTTCAGAAATTGATGTCAAAGGAAACATGACGTATAGGTACAGTCACTAATGTGACTAAGTTAACAGGGATCCAACAATGAACAGGAACTTCGACCAATCGAATTCCATATGAACGTTTACAACGTGTAAATGAGTTCTAGAAGCAATAACATCCACTGGATGAACTTAGAATCAACAATCTCAAATGTAATAGTTTGCATGAAACGTTCGACCGTGATCAGCGCAAGCTGCTAGTCATACCGACGCCACAAGGTGTCGCAATGAATGAAACAATTTAATAATAGAGGTGATCGAACAAGTATCACCTGTGTTTTGCATAAAATGCTCAATCATAATTAGCCCAAGCTATAAGTTTGTACTGACACCACAAGGTGTCGTAGTGATTTAAATAACTCTATAATAGCGGTGATCAAACAAATTCACCGTGTTTGAAGTCAAATGAAGATTCAACGAAATAAATCTGAACGCTTGTTCCAAACAAACATCATAGGATTTTCAATTGAAATTTGAACATCAAAGAAATAATGTTTTCGATCGAAGATGAAGAAGCAATGAATGTCGCAAAGCATTCGATCGATGTTGAAAGAACCGTTATGAGGTACACCGGAATATGAGATGAATTTGTGTACCATTTTCTTAACACACAATTGTATTAAGACTGTTGTAATGTGATAAATCAAAGCGGATTTAATCTGAATCAATAAATGAATAATTAAATCCGTGCATAAGATATGTAAATGAGTTTAGCGCAAGGTTCAAATAAGTGATAATACAACCACAAGGTGTCGAAATCAACAAACAATTTAATGGAGTCGAATGCCAAACAAATTTACTTCGACTAGGAACAAATGAAACACTTGTTAAAACAAATTTGAATATGATGCTCCCAATACATCATATGATGCTCTGAAGTGAATATGTGTAATGGACAAGTTCAAACAATTGAACTTGGTTTCGGCGCTAGGCGACAATAAATACATGTACCAACAAGACAGCTTTCGGCATGGTCGCAACGAAAACCATGTATGTAACTTGTAGAGAGATGATCGTGATACAATGACCATTAAGAGGAGTAGAGATACGAAAATCTACTCAGTAAGTGTGAAATTCAAAATTTCAATAAAAGAAATTTGAGGACTTTACCTGAGGTTTCGTGTGACGACCAATTGTTAGGTGACATTACCATGGAATGTCGAACATAGCGTATTCGTCGTTAGTTAGGTAAGGGGGGGGGGGGAAATGCGGAGACAATCGTCTTCTCCCTGGCATGATTCGTGTCGTTGCAGAATCGCGTGACAAGTTGTCGTTTCCTGATCGTTAGTTCTCCTGTTGACAGGATCTAGCGTCGTCGTTAAATTTGCGTCATCGTTCCTTCTCAAAGGCCTCGCCTCGATAGTCGTATGTGTCGTACTTCAACCTTCGTTGATGTATAGCTTAAGTTTCACGTATACCTGTGCACTAGCGTTTCGTTCCGCGTAGAACGTGATATGCCCCGACATCCGTTGACGTAAAGATTGAGTTGCATGTATTCTTGTGCACTCGTTTTGTTATGCGTAGGCTGCCTGCTCGGGAAGTTAAAATATCACAGACAATATGGATAATAATGTGTGCCCGAGTTAATATTCGCGGTTCCTACGTGATGACCTTTAATAAACACACACATGCGCAAGTAATCAATAATATAATCAAATAAACATGTTAGTCACCAATAAGCAATCAAGTAATTCCCCTAGTCCCACTAGTCTATCCTCCCAGCCTCTCAGACTGAACTTCCTAGTCCCACTAGACTATCCTCCCAGCCTCTCAGACTGAATCTCCTAGTCCCACTAGACTATCCTCCCAGCCTCTCAGACTGAACTTCCTAGTCCCACTAGACTATCCTCCCAGCCTCTCAGACTGAATCTCCTAGTCCCACTAGACTCCCAGCCTCTCAGACTGACTCCCTTTTCTGAAGGTCTTAAATGCATGCTTCCTAAACTCTCAGAGTGTTGTGTACTGTATGTAATTGTTTTATGCACCGTGTATGAAACACCACAATAGCGTATGTTTGAAAACAAAATTTTGAATGTTTGTTTTTCGGCAACGGTTGGAGACCATATTCGAGTACTAGGCGTTCTGTATGTATTCAAAGTCATAATAGTCTAAGTTCCCAGAGGAAAGTGAGGTTAGAGCCTAGGTATCATAACAGGAACCTAATTCGCTGTAACCTATAGCTCTGATACCAATCTGTCACACCCCGAATATCAGAGCATTGGCGTGACTGGACTGGTATCTTCATTGCACAGCGGAAGCAAATAAGCTAAGTCTTTCAAGAAATTGAACGCCCACTAAGTACTCGACTCTCGACGGTTCTCCTATTCCAACTGTGCCTTGTCTTAGAACTGTAACCTGAGAAAGAAACATGCGAAAAAGTCAACATAAAGTTGAGCGAGTTCATAGTTTGTTTGTAAAAGATTTGAAATAAATCTTTTGAGTTGTGAAAGGTTTGAAATAAATCTTTGGTATTGTGAAAGATTTGAAATAAATCTTTGGAATAACCGGTTTTTGAAATAGTATTGAGAAAATGAATTTAAAAATCATTTTCTTGCCAAGTTATATGGAAACGTTGTGTTTGTAACACGTTATGTTCATAAAACCATGTATTTGTAAAGCCTTGTATTTGTAATGTTCGCATAACCGTCAATGCCCACCCTGACTTTGACTCCATACCCGCATAATGCTTTGAATTTGTATAAAACATGGTAGTTAATTTGTATGAACAAGAAGTTTCGTAAGTATATATATCCCTGGTATGTAGCAAATAAGGAAATAAAGAGATCACCAATGGTTTGCAAGGCCATTGATATGTGTGAAGTGCAAGTAGGAAGACTCAAACCTAGCGGATTTGTGCGTCGGGTACATAGTCACCCCGAGGTCCGTTCTGCTGGGCCTGGGGCTGGGCTCGCTACACCCAGATAGATCTACCGCATTGTGCCCCTCGGTCCTACAATGAGGATTAATGGCCTCAAGTTGCGCCTACCCACCCACATGATCTAAGTAGTAACCCTCCTTACGCTAACCATACCATGTATAAAATAAATCCCTGGTCACCCTGACCGAATCCCTGGTCACCCTGACCAAATTCCTGGTCACCCTGGCCGAATATCATTCATATTTCGAAAATATGCATTTGTTTTTGTAAAAACCGGTATGTTTAGTATAAACCTTCCGTAATTCATTTGTGTTCCTCGAAATCCCTTCGTAATATGATTTAGAAATAAGAGTTTTGTGTTTGTTCTAAACCTTGTATGTTTTTGCAAAACGTGCATGTCTTTCCACCCCGAAAACATTTATAAAAATGTAAAGCCGTAAAAAGTGGGGTTATGAACTCACCTGAATATTCCTGTGCAAAGCTAGCTATATACGACTTCGTGATGTCGTTTCCAAGATGAGACTCGCTAGCGTGCATTCTAAAATATTCCTAACACGGAATACCTTATAAGTTTCTAAACAAAAGTGGTAACTAGTCTACATGTCACCGAGCTCTACCGAATCGTTAGCCGAACGATTCGACAGCAAGTTGTTAACTTAATGGAAAAGATTAAGTTATATGTGTTAAGTCTCGTTTAATGTCAGTAGCAGTTTAGTAAGTCTTGCAAAAGACTTAGTTTCCGAGAGACTTAAAATGAATAAATATTTATATAAAAATATATAAATATATCGTTGTAGGTGTGTTAGCCGTCTCGAGTAGTCATACGTGTATAAAAGAATATTTCTATGAAAATATCATATAACAAACTCGTATCATATATCGCGTTTCGTATGAAAGTAATATATAATAACTTGTATTATATATATCACGTCTTGTGCATATTTGCCAAAAATATACGTATATGCCGTTTAGGCGTTCGAAATAAATATAAAAAGTTATATTTATTTTATAGAAGTATCATCGAGTCGTTCGATGTTGAAATAAATATATATAACTATATTTATTTTATACAACAAAGTTGTGTTGTTTGATATTCGAAATAAATATATAAGCTATATTTATTTTGTAAAAGGATACGAGTTAACGACGTTCGAAATAACTATAACATTATATTTATTTGTAAAAGCGTTTGGAACTATCAAGGTTTGAAGTATTATAAACTCGAATTCCATTAAGCGTCGTTTTTGAAATATAATACGTGTCGTGTTTAAGGGTTTTTCTCGAAAAACGGGCAGAGTTTCCTCTGTTTTTGGACGCCCCCGACAACTAAAGTGTCGTTATTTTTAACAAAATTCAATCAAGATTCAATAGTCAATATAAATAATTTTGTTTAAATATATCAAATATAATCAACCGGTTCGAGCTCGTTTGTCACGTAATGAATTATAATAATAAAGATAACAAAATAAACGCGCCGTTAATTTTACCAAGTTCTTCTGTCGAGCCGCTTGACTGAGTTGACCGGGTCAACTGAGTTGACTCGCTGTGTTGACCTGAGTTGACCGAGTCGACTCGGTTTAACCGAGTCAACCGAACCCGTTGACCAGTTGTCCGAAATCATCGAACCGAAGCCTTAAATTTGAACCGTATCGAACCCCTTTGACCCGAATCTGAACTGTTGACTACTTTGATCCGGACCCGTCTGTTGACCAGAGTGTTGACCGAACCCGGGCCGAGAGTCCAAACCCGCGACTGGTACCTTGAACCGAACCCGTAGACTTTTAACCAAACTGAACTCCTAATAAATCGAGTCACCGAAGTGACCGGTGACCACGAAACAAACAAAAATCAAATCATCATCATCATCGACACACTATCCATCATCTTCACCAGTCTTCAGCAGAAACAAAAGAAATGAAAGAAAACAGGAAGAGGGTGTTACCGGTGACCTTGTCGTGATGAAGTTAAGACCGCCGCCAAACTCCACACTGCCGGAATCCATGGCCGCCGAAAAACGGCACCGCGTCGTTTCTGTTTCGTCTCACCACCGCCACGCCGCCGCACTGCGGCGGCTCTCCTCCGTCACTCCCTCTCTTTCTCGATGTCTCTCTCTGCTGCTCGAACCACCAACCAGCACCACCCGGTTCTCTGTGGTTGTCGTCGAAGTCCGTTGTTCGCCGGAAAAGATCAACAGGAGGGGGAGAGGGTGTTGTCGGCCGGTAACATCGCCGACAGCTGGCGGTTAACAAGCTCCGGTCGTCGTCGACCAGTAGCATCACGAGAGAGAGCAAGTAGCAGTTGGTTTTGTGAGTGAAATGTGTTTTGTGTGTATTTAATTGAGCTTGTAGATCTGAGGGTTTGTTTGTGAGGAGGATCATTGTGTTGTCTTGTGTGTGCACATATAATCGAGTGAGAGAGAGAGGCAGATTGTAAGTCTGTGTTTGTTTTATTTTTTTATTTTTTTTGTGGGTTGAGAACTAAAGCATAAGACCCTATTTATAAAGTTATTTGAGATCTCTAAAGATCTTGTGGGTTTCAAATTTTAGAGGCAATAATCTCTTGTGTGGATTTTATTGAGATTTTGTGAGGATATTGCAAGATTTTGTAGAGATTGACTAAATCCTTTGTAGATCTTATAAATCTAGTATAGATTTTATAAATCTTGATAAGATTCTAATATTATGTGCAGGTTTAGGCTTGTGGGTTTTGGGCTTGGGCCCACAAGCCCATCTCGTGTGTAAGTGACCCGTAATTCCTACGAGAGTCGTTCTCGCAACCCAAACTCCATAAGCATAAAAATATTCGTGTAAAATCCATATTTGTTGATGTCGTCAGTATTTCGTACGGTTTCAGATCGTTAACGTTTATTGTTTAGCAGGTTCTCTGTGGACCGTCATGCGCGTACTGTAAAGTCGATCAGGCATTCCTAGGCACTCCAAAGGCCTAATTAAGTTTATTCGTGTTGTAAACACTATTTATTGTCGCGTTAATCACTTGTTAATCACGTACTTAAGAGTCGTAAATTACCAGTTGTCACATCATAGTCCAGTATTCCTTCCACATGCAACTTGCATGAGGAAACAACACTAAACTGGGGGTACTTGAAGGGGTATGGTCCTAGATCTCGCACCAGCACAGTCGCGAGTGACCATTAGCCTTATCAAAAACCCCCACCAACAAGAACTTATCTGCGTCCGTGCGGGTACGCGCGAACGCAGCGGTCGAATCCAATCGGTCAAGCGATGAGAAGACTTAACTTGTGTATGAAAATGGGTGTTACACATAGCGATGCGACCTAGCACCGCATTCTATGAACATTTTCGTTACAACAAGGGATCTAGGTAACAACAACAGTTACCACATGCGGCGATGCGGCTCAGCACCGCATCCCGCATATGTCTTGACAAGGACACGGAAACAACTGCAGTTACCGCGAGCAGCGATGCGGCCTGACACTGCATCCTGCCCACGAGGCAAGTGGGACTGACACCACAGAGCAAGTGGCACCAATGACAGTTGCCTGTCATCCCACACGTAAGCAACAGACTGACACCGCAGTAGGACGTGGCTTCACCTCCATGACCGACAAGCCTAACACACCTGCATAGGGGCTGCGCATTGTCAGTCTAGCCACTCAATTGCCCTCATTCACTCATCGGCTATAAATACCCATCCTGGACCAGGTTTGAGGTATCACTTATCAACTCTCTCACTACTACTACTATCACACACTTTGCTTCTCAAGCAAACTACTAATTCTCACGCCGGAGAGTGGTAACAAGGAGCACCACCCACCCAATCCTCCTTGTTATAAGTCACGGTGTGTTTCCCTTGTGCAGGAGACAGATCAGCAGACGATCCAGCCACCGATCCTCGAAAAGAAGGGATTAACCCTACTTGACGAGACCAGTGAATTAACCTCTCTTAGTTAACCACTGTTTCATCAAAGTTCGATCCAAAACATACTGCAAGGGTGAGGAGGAGTTGTCATTCTCATGCACGTAAACATTGTAATTACAATTTTTATAAAAGCATGATGATGAAAGCAATATTTCCATTGTTGTGATTCAAAAGTTTATTATTCCGCTACATATTTCCATATTTTTTTTTATCTTCATTCATTGTTTCCTTCTTAAACCGTCACAACCATCAAACTCAGATCTATGAGATAGATAAAACAAATTAACAAAAATAGTGTAGCAATAATGATCAAAGTATCGAACCTACTTACTAAGCGAACAGTGTTGTTCTCCTAGCGTTTTTTGAAGCAAATCTCTCGATCAACACCTTATATATCACACGTTTTTACGGAATTCCGCATTAACACCTATTTCATTTGCATTTTCTCTAGCTTCATCAAGCGCCTTAGAGAACCTGATGTGTGTAAAATGCAACATATAAATTACATCAAATAAGGCATAAAACTAACCCTTTTTAAGTACTAATATTGGAAAAAGAGTGTTTTTGTCTTCCTTTTGTATTTTCAGGATTAAATGAGCTCAAAAACGCAAAAGAAGCAAAAAGCCAGCTAAATCCAACATAAATACAAGGAAAGGAACATTAGTGGACTGCCCGACCCCTCAACGGCACCTTCCAAAGCAAAAAGGAGAAGACAGAAGGCTGAACACGCCCCGTGCTCAGCCAGCACGGGGCCGTGCCCAAGAAGCAGCAGAAAAGACAAATCCATAGAAGCTTCTATTGCCCATCACGGGGCCGTGCTCAGCGGACACGGGGCCGTGTCGAAAGTACAGCAGGCGCATTTATTGTAATTGCGAATTACAATTAATGAGGAGAGAGAGTGTCAGACGGACACGGGGCCGTGCCCAGCGGACACAGGGCCGTGTCCAGCTCTCTGTTCAGCCTATAAATAGGAGTGCTTGGATTCATTTCATCTCATTCCTTGGCACTCCACCTCTCTCACACTTCATCCACCACCCACCACCATCACAACACCATCATCCGCCACCATCATCCATTGTCCATCATAGAGTGTGTGTGAGTCGTCTCGGGATCCAAGATTGATCGTAAGAGTTCTTGACAATCAAGGCCATGTTTGCCTAAGTCTCTTACATCACTTGGTGAAGACAAAGTGTCTAGTATAATACTTTTTATTTCTAATCTTTTGCACTTTTTATTTGGTTTTGTATTAATGACTTTAATAACTAGTTGCTTATGTTGAAGGTGATCTTTCCTTATCGTTTGTCCGTGGTGTCTTGGCATTATTTTACTGTCTATATAAAATAAAGGATTTTCACCATTCATATCTCCACGGTCTATATGGAGATATGTTGGCTACCTGGTAGGGGGTTAAGGGAACGGTTTGGTAAAGGTCTTGCCATTGTTCAGCGTTTAGAGGTCCTGCAATGGACCTGGGTCAAATTTAGTAGGACCTCCTTCAATACTTCACGGTATTGGATGGCGGGGGTCCAAACTCTTTGACCCCCTCATAAGTTAACTACTATTAATACTATAACCCGGCTATTTAGGACTGTATCCCTGCTGACTCAGACTACTTAGCCGAGGGTAACGTCACCGCCAAAAGCGGGGCCTACCACAATACTGCATTAATAACTTAATTCATTATCTTCCAATAATCCACCCTTTTAGGATTGTATCCCTGCTAACTCAAACTACTGGGGTGAGGGTAACGTCGCCTTCAAAAGAGGGGCCTACTACAATAACTAAGATAATCTCTTAATTATGTGCAAAAGTGCGGAAATAATCAAAGGTTATACTAGATACAAGTCGGAACCAAGTGATTCATCTTGTCTATCTGTTTTTTCTTTTATTTTTATTTTCAGCATTTTAGTTAGTTTTATTTTTCTTAGTTTAAAACATTTTTCTAAACTTTTATTTTGGTTAGACGTTGAGGATAAACCGGTATTAAAAGCTCTTGTGTCCTTGGACGACCTCGGTATCTTACCAACGCTATACTACACTCAACGATGGGTGCACTTGCCCATATGTGTGTTTAGTGTTAGTGAAATATCGTGTTTTATAAATTTAAAACTTGGCTAAAATAAGTGTTAAAAAGGGCTTAAAATATACACCTAAAATAAGTAACACTTAAACGCGCATCAAGTTTTTGGCGCCGTTGCCGGGGATCGAACCCGGGTCACCCGCGTGACAGGCGGGAATACTTACCACTATACTACAACGACAAACACTTGTTGCCCGGGTCATCCACGTGACAGGCGGGATCAAGTTTTTGGCGCCGTTGCCGGGGATCGAACCCGGGTCACCCGCGTGACAGGCGGGATCCATTGTAGAAAGTGGATACTTGTTGCCACACACAAGACAAACACTTGATTCAAGCTCTGGGGGACTTTTAGGTAATCGTCGCCCAAATGAAATATATAACCAAATTGAGGAAATTGCTCAAACCAATTTTCAATGGCACACTCCCCGAGGTAATAAATCTATTGCCCCGGGCGCCCATAAGGTTGATGAAAGCACCTCTTTACAAGCCCAAATCGAGGCCCTCTCTTCAAAAATCAAAAAGCTAGAAATGACAAAAACAGCCTCGGTTATGGCTTGTGAAGGGTGTGGTGGGTCACATGAAAATTGGAGTTGTATGAAAGAATTAGATGAACAAACAGAAACGGTAAGCTACATTGATAATAGACCTAGGCCGTCAGGTCCTCCAACGGGTACCTACAACCAAGGATGGCGTAACCACCCAAATCTTGGTTGGAGAGATCCCGGCAATGGTAGTAACCAACAAAACCAACGAACTAATTTTCAACAACCACAAAATTTCTCTCAACAACAAGGTGGAAGAGAAAGGCTTGAAGATACTGTATCTCGCCTCATCTCTGACACTGAAAAGAAAAACTCGGATCGATTTCAACAATTGGAATCGAATTTTAGAAATCAACAAGCTAGCATTCAAAACGTTGAAAAACAATTAAATCAACTAGCTCAAAATTTCTCCGAGAGACCACAAGGCGCGTTACCTAGCAATACCGAAACCAACCCGAAGGCACAAGTACATCTCATCACATTAAGAAACCGAACCGTGGGTCCTGAGGATGCTCCATTACCGCCAAATGAGAGGAGCCATTCTAGCCAGCCGGTGACTCCTCCTGCGCCAGAAAAGGCCCCTCTACCAACTCAAGAGACCACAAAGACTCCTCCAATTCCGTACCCCGGTAGGTTAAATCGTCAGAAGACCGATGAGCAATTCGCTAAATTCGAAAATTTACTAAAACAATTGCATGTTAATATTCCTTTTATTGAGGTCCTAACCCAAATGCCTAAATACACAAAGTTTATGAGGGATTTCCTCGCAAACAAAAGGAAAATTGAATCATTGCAATTAGTTAACTTAGGCGAAGAATGCTCCGCCTTAGTGCTCAACAAACTTCCACAAAAGAAAATCGATCCCGGAAGCTTCACAATTCCTTGCTCGATTGGGGAATCTCCCATTCGTAATGCACTAGCCGATCTGGGGGCTAGCATTAACCTCATGCCCACATCAATGTTCAAACGACCCGGCCTAGGAATAACAAGCCCTACAAAGATGAGCATACAACTCGCTGACAGATCCGTCAAATTTCCACAAGGTGTTGCTGAGAATTTGTTGGTAAAAGTTGACAACTTCGTGTTCCCAACCGACTTTGTCATCCTAGATATGGAAGAAGACACCGATGTCCCTCTCATCCTCGGGAGGCCATTTCTAGCCACCGCCCAAGCGGTGGTAGACATGAATGACGGAACGCTAACATTGAAGTTTGGGGATGAGGAGGTGAAGTTTGAATGTGGAAAAAGAATTGAGGACGAAGACCCGGTCAACTACATGCAGGTCATAGACTCAAGCTTGGATGATGCTCTCCGACGGTGTAACATGGGATGCAATACATCCCACTTGGGTGACATATGACTGGCTTTGGGTCTAGCCAAGGACCCTTATAAACGTGGCGCACCACGGAGGCATTCCGCGGAACTATCCTTAGTTTAATTTAAATTAATTTTTATGTTTTCTAGTTAGTTTTAATTTTCAGGAATAAAACACACTCATGGTGGTAAAGGATGAAAAGGGGAACGAGAAAAATGAACCCATGCAC
The DNA here is from genome assembly GCA_030545235.1 of Helianthus tuberosus. Classification (NCBI taxonomy): domain Eukaryota; kingdom Viridiplantae; phylum Streptophyta; class Magnoliopsida; order Asterales; family Asteraceae; genus Helianthus; species Helianthus tuberosus. The sequence continues at coordinate 100,233,379 of CM060412.1, read as the reverse complement.
AAAGAACAAGGCAACCCGACAAATCTCACCATTCCAGAAGGTTCAACACGGGCCGTGCCCAACCAACACGGCCCCGTGCTGAACCACCTGCAGTAAAACGCCCAGTTCAGGTAACTGGACACGGGCCGTGTTCACCCAACACGCCCCCGTGTCCAGGCTTCTGTTTCTTTTATTTTAATTCTGTTACTGGCACTTGAACACGGGGCCGTGCCCGGATAACACGGGGCCGTGTTCAGTGCCCAGTAACACAGATTTTTGTTTTTTAAACACTATTTTACACATCTAATCAACCTAAAAATTTATTTTTGGGACACATTGAGGACAATGTGTAATTTAAGTGTGGGGGGGATGCTAAAACCTTGAATTTTGCAAGTCCTAAATACAAGCCTTACACAAAACTCTATTGGAACCGCTAATCACCCCAATTTTTTTTTCAAAATTTTTTTTTCATTTTTTTACTTGTCTAGGTTTAACTCGGGAAATTCAAGTTCTCAAAAAGGGTATATTTTTACAAATTTACAACCGATAGCGTAGTGATAAAAAAAATCAACATAAGAAAATTATGAAAAGGCATAGCAAACTTATTTAAAATTTAATTATATATACTTGATCATATAAAAACCCATTCCCACAAAAGTGAGTTTTGAGCCTTTATTGAGCACACAATTACATATCATTTGACTAAATGCTCATTTTTCGTTTCTTGTGTGAATAGCCGCTTGGTTCTTACAACTCTAGAACTTGCCATGACAATACATTCCCGGTCCTTATCAACTTAAACCCGAGTAAGTAAATGATGGAGGCATTAGGACTAACCCTTTTTATTTCTACACCATTATTTTTTCTTTTTCTTTTACCACCTACCCAAAAATCCCCCTAGTTAGCCCCTTTGAGCCTAAACCTTTTCGTTTCATCACCCAAAAAAAAAAAAAAAACCCTTTTTACCCACCAAAACTTTTTTTTTTCTTTTTAACCCTTTATTTTAGTAACAAGTTCGGTTCTTCCTACAAAAAAAAAAAAAAAAAAAAAAAAAAAAAGGGTGATAATGATGAAGCAAAAAGAAAATAAACAAACAAGTTAATCAAAAATAACTTAGTTTGAATAAAAGCTTCATCTAAAATATATATATATATATATATATATATATATACGAAAACCGACACTTGTTACGCTTTTAGCCCTTTTTCTACTAACCACTAACCCAACCACCTACCTTTAACCTTAGCCTAACCCTTAACCCACAAAGTCCTCTTGATATCTACAAAGGTATAAAAGTTAAAAAGGAGGAGGATTGATTTCTTGGCAAGCCTATGGTAGGAATAAGTTCCATGCCGCTCTCGAGTGATTCACTAAAAATACACCTTCGGCCGAGTGTGAGTGATTTCCCCGTGAGGTATGTGAACTTGTATATAAATAGAATTTTAAAAAGGCATGTTATGCCCAAATAAGTAATTTCTTTTATGAAAAGTTCTAAATAAATCATTACGAATAGGAGTGTAAGTAAATAAAAATAAAACCCCAAAAAGATCTTGGAAATCCCGACACTCTACGACAAGCCCAAAACCTTCTCTTCTACCTATTCCATTTGGGAGTGTAAGCCACATATTAAAGAGTTTTGCTTGAGGACAAGCAAAAGTTCAAGTGTGGGGGTATTTGATGTGTGTAAAATGCAACATATAAATTACATCAAATAAGGCATAAAACTAACCCTTTTTAAGTACTAATATTGGAAAAAGAGTGTTTTTGTCTTCCTTTTGTATTTTCAGGATTAAATGAGCTCAAAAACGCAAAAGAAGCAAAAAGACAGCTAAATCCAACATAAATACAAGGAAAGGAACATTAGTGGACTGCCCGACCCCTCAACGGCACCTTCCAAAGCAAAAAGGAGAAGACAGAAGGCTGAACACGCCCCGTGCTCAGCCAGCACGGGGCCGTGCCCAAGAAGCAGCAGAAAAGACAAATCCATAGAAGCTTCTATTGCCCATCACGGGGCCGTGCTCAGCGGACACGGGGCCGTGTCGAAAGTACAGCAGACGCATTTATTGTAATTGCGAATTACAATTAATGAGGAGAGAGAGTGTCAGACGGACACGGGGCCGTGCCCAGCGGACACGGGGCCGTGTCCAGCTCTCTGTTCAGCCTATAAATAGGAGTGCTTGGATTCATTTCATCTCATTCCTTGGCACTCCACCTCTCTCACACTTCATCCACCACCCACCACCATCACAACACCATCATCCGCCACCATCATCCATTGTCCATCATAGAGTGTGTGTGAGTCGTCTCGGGATCCAAGATTGATCGTAAGAGTTCTTGACAATCAAGGCCATGTTTGCCTAAGTCTCTTACATCACTTGGTGAAGACAAAGTGTCTAGTATAATACTTTTTATTTCTAATCTTTTGCACTTTTTATTTGGTTTTGTATTAATGACTTTAATAACTAGTTGCTTATGTTGAAGGTGATCTTTCCTTATCGTTTGTCCGTGGTGTCTTGACATTATTTTACTGTCTATATAAAATAAAGGATTTTCACCATTCATATCTCCACGGTCTATATGGAGATATGTTGGCTACCTGGTAGGGGGTTAAGGGAACGGTTTGGTAAAGGTCTTGCCATTGTTCAGCGTTTAGAGGTCCTGCAATGGACCTGGGTCAAATTTAGTAGGACCTCCTTCAATACTTCACGGTATTGGATGGCGGGGGTCCAAACTCTTTGACCCCCTCATAAGTTAACTACTATTAATACTATAACCCGGCTATTTAGGACTGTATCCCTGCTGACTCAGACTACTTAGCCGAGGGTAACGTCACCGCCAAAAGCGGGGCCTACCACAATACTGCATTAATAACTTAATTCATTATCTTCCAATAATCCACCCTTTTAGGATTGTATCCCTGCTGACTCAAACTACTGGGGTGAGGGTAACGTCGCCTTCAAAAGAGGGGCCTACTACAATAACTAAGATAATCTCTTAATTATGTGCAAAAGTGCGGAAATAATCAAAGGTTATACTAGATACGAGTCGGAACCAAGTGATTCATCTTGTCTATCTGTTTTTTCTTTTATTTTTATTTTCAGCATTTTAGTTAGTTTTATTTTTCTTAGTTTAAAACATTTTTCTAAACTTTTATTTTGGTTAGACGTTGAGGATAAACCGGTATTAAAAGCTCTTGTGTCCTTGGACGACCTCGGTATCTTACCAACGCTATACTACACTCAACGATGGGTGCACTTGCCCATATGTGTGTTTAGTGTTAGTGAAATATCGTGTTTTATAAATTTAAAACTTGGCTAAAATAAGTGTTAAAAAGGGCTTAAAATATACACCTAAAATAAGTAACACTTAAACGCGCATCAGAACCTCACTTCTCTATAATTCTTAAAGAATTTAATTAATTTGTCCACTTCATCAATAGCAACATCAAGAACAACATCTTTTAATTGCAACCGTTTGCTCAGCAAATTCACCTTTAATAATAATTCAAACCAAATGACAATTTGTGCCAAAAATTCAAAATCACCAAGTTTATACTCTTCTAATGATTTAGCTTCACTTATGATTTAAGCATCTCTATCCGTCTCCCTAAATTCGCGCAAAGCTTTTCTTACATCTCCAAGTTGAGTTCTTATAGGCTTAATACTATCTATACGACTTTCTCGAGGAGTTGTAGAGAATGATTTAAGAGTTAATCCTTTAACATTGTCTTTCAAAATTTGCCACCTATTAATAGAATGGGCAAAGATAGTATATAACCGTTGTATTGTTCCAAAAAATTCTTTAGACTTAGTAATTGTGTTAGCCATGTCACACAATGCTAGATTTAGACTATAACAACCATAAGCTCTATATAAAACTTTGGATCTTTTAAGCAGACCTTTATTTATAAAACTTGTAATTGGGTTTCAACTTTTAAAACTTTTTAGCAGTCCATTTTTTAAAAACTTTTAAGCAGACCCTTATTTATAAAACTTTGGGTCTTTTAAGCAGACCCTAATTTATAAAAACATTCAGATTATATATATACATAGGAGAAGGATCCGTTAGGAACCACCCTTTATTGCGAGAACCGTGAGAACCAATATGAACACAACCAAAAATAGCTAAAAAACACACACATTTCTTTTTTATATTTTTTATCAAAAAATCGCTACTTTTAGTAGTATTTTTTTAAATTTTTTTTTGGGCTACTAAAAGTAGCGATTTTAATGTAAAATATATTAAAAAAAAAATTTTGTGTTTTTTTTTTTATTTTTTTAGGTTGTTTGGGGGTTTAGTTTTTAGCATTTTAGCTTGGGGGGTGGGGGGGGGGGGGGTTTAGGTTTTTGGGGGTGGGGGAGGGGGGTTTAGTTTTTTTTTTTTTTTTTTGGGGGGGGGGGGGGTGGGAGGGGGTTATGTTTTTTTTTTAGTTTTTTTTGGGGTTTTAGTTTTTAGCATTTATCTTGGGGGGTTAAGTTTTTTTAGGTTTTTTAGCTATTTTTTGTTGTGTTCACATTTGTTCTCGCGGTTCTCCTAATCACGGTGGTTCTCGCATGAACCTTACCATATATATATATATATATATATATATATATATATATATATATATATATATATATAAATTTTAAAAAAAATTCAGGCCCTATATTGATTTGGGTCCTGATCGCAGACCCACCCTACACATGCTTGTAGTCGCCCCTGGTTGAGTTTGAGCTCATGTTTGAGATGACATTATTATCATTAGAGAGAATTTTAACCATCTATGATTATAGCACTAATACTTGTGATAAAATCCACAAACTCGACGATTAATCAATAATAAGGTTCCAATATAAACACTATATATGAAATATACCACGTGTACATATAACTAATTTGTTGTAGTTGCACTGCTTCTCGATGTGACCTTGATCGGGAGACCCATGGACGGATACGGCATTGGTTGTCGGGTAATGACTTCGTCAGGATGTATTAGTGACCACTCGTATATAGTCACTAGTTTATGTATGGTGACCAATGTCTCCACCCTTGCAAACTCATTGCCGATACAGGAATGTTGCCCCCCTCCAAAGGGTATATAGGTATAAGGAGGAACCGGTTTTGACAAGTTGGTTTCAAAACGAGACGGGTCAAACTCCTTCGGGTTTATGAATATGTCATTATCCATGTGCGTATTGTAAGCAGACCAAAACACCTAAATAAGTTTATTTATCAAAAAGATATATGTTTTTTGATTCCAAGTTTAACAATATTAAAAGAACCGTAAGCTTTGTACAATACCTGCCATCCTTTTGGGATATCAAACCCACCAAAAGTCGTATCGTTTACAACCTTCCGGAAGCTTCAAAAAACCGGAGGTGTGATCCTCATCAACTCTTGTGCAACTCTCCATGTATATTTCATCCTCTGTATATCATTCCATGTCAAGTTGTGATCTTTCCTTCCTTCAATATCTCTTTGTATTTCCATTTGTTCTTTAACCATATTAACAAATTTATCAGAATACAAATTTATCAATTTATCAAATTTAGATAAAAACAATAGTTTTTGACCAAAATACAATTAGATTCTGATTTTCGACCCCCTACAGTTGATACAAATTTCGGTCACGGCATACTGCAACTTCAACCTAAATATATAAAAGAGTAAATTGACATTTTAATTCGTGAGGTTTGGTCTAAATTGGCACTTTAGTACATATGGTCTTTTTTTTCTTCGGGTCCCTGACATTTCCCATTTTTTTTGTCATTTTGATCACATTGCCTAACTCAGTCTAAAAACCCGGTTAACCAAGGGTATTTTTAGCATTAACAAAAAATGTTTCTAAATTGCCATTTTCATCCAAAACTATTTTTTTTTCTTTTAATCATTTGTATATATTCGGGGGGTGGGACGTCCCAATGATGGATCGTTCCTACCAAGGCATGATGCGGTCCTGAGGGCAACCCGGTTTTACCCAGCTGTTACCCCAGCGAGTCTCTCGTGTGGGGGCAGTATGGTTTCCGGGCGGAGGTCAGCTTGCGCACCAGCCGGGGCCCGATCGAACATCGCGTCCGTAAGAGCGGGGCTGACGGGGGAATGTCTTCGACATGACCCCGGTGACCAATTCGGTTCTGTACAGAGAAAGTCACATTCCAAAATAATAATAATAATAATAATAACTATCATAATTAATATTATTATATAGCATAATACATACGCTAATACACAACTCTCACATAACACACAATTACAGCTCGTCTCCGGCAACCATCACCGCCATCAACCACCAAGCTCGTCTCCGCCATTAACCACCACTCCCACCATTTGTGTTGCCGTCTCCTTTGCTGGACCCATCACCGTACGTCGCCACTCGTCGGCAACCTTTTTCCGGCCACCATCATTTCCCCTCTAACAAAATCGGCCTGTCCATCTTCAAATTCTCACCATCCCCAACATAAACCCTTTAATTCAAGAACCCTCCTTCCCAAAAATCTCACTAAGACCATGTGTAGTGGGATTTTCTTGTCAAATTTCGGGACAAAATTTCTTTCAAGTTGAGGATGATGTGACAACCCAAACTTCCAAGGTTAGTCTCGTAATTCTGATTCTCATTATTCTTCGTTCATATTTATGACCGTGTTAAACTTGTTATATGTTAGGTGCTATTATAATCCTGTTAAACCAAACGCATATTATAATCCCGTTAAGCTATATGTTTTATATTTGGGCCGCGTGTATGCTACACTACATGTATAACTGGGCCGCACCCTAATGTTTTTCCAATTGAAAGGTTATTTTAAGTGGACCGCACCCCCCTTTTGTTGCCCTAACTATTGCAGCCCAGATCCTTGAAGCCCAAAGTATACTCTCATGAATTAAAAAGCCCAACCGGAATTATATATGTTGCATGCGGTCTATTCTTAGGCTGCGTAACACACCAGATACAAACCCTAACACCCTAACATCTCTCTCTCTCGTCCCTTCTTGTACCGACGACAACTCTTTGTTCGTTTTGGAATTCTCTTTTGGTTTCATCTTACACCCCGGTTAGTGATTCATTCTGTTATCGTAGCCTTTGGTAGTAACTATTGTGTGAGTATGTGTTAAATAAGGGATACGTAATCCGCGAATTTAAATACGAACCCGTCGGCATGTTATGTAATGATATTAACGAACTCGTTGCTTGTTATCTATTGATCTTAGTTTGATTGTATAACGTTTAATGTTTCCAAGATTGGTTTGGTCAATGGATTGGTAATGGTTAATTAGTTATATCATTGAAAAGATGGGTTATTATGCATGAGCATGAAGTATTGACATGGGGATATTGGTTAATTAAACTCATGTTTATATGATGATCGGGTAGTGAAGTCATAGGTTGTTGGAATTATTGAAATTGTGCGATTAGGGGTTGTACTGTTTGAATGCAATTTGCACAAGTGGGCCGAAGCTGTTTGATTATTTTCCATGATGGGCCGATTAAATATAGGAGTTGTGTGAGTGTTTATGACTTCTTGATGTATGCATGAAATCAGTTAAGAAAAAGAAAAAGATGAATATTAATGTAATGAGAGTGGTAATTGTTTACGGATTGTTTTTAGATGATGATGATGAAACTAGGGACATATTTGATATAGGGCTTAATTGGGTTAAATGAGTATGGGAAATAGAAGGTAAATCAATGGTAAACACATAATAGTTTTGGGCTGGGCTGCAGGGTTTTAACATCTGGGCCGGACAACGACAGCGAGTAGCATGTTGTTAGGACTGTTTCGAGATGACGAGCCACACTCATTAGCCAACCACACACACACCCACTGATTATTAGTTAATCGGAAACTTGTATTTGGGTGTGGGCCGGTGTTGCATGGGCAGCCCATATAGGGCCTCACTCAACATCACAATTGGGCAGGTCCGGGTGGGCCATGAGCTGAAACAGAAACCACACATGGGTTGCGGGCCGGGACAGGTTTGGGCCTGGGTCTCGCACGTCGGGTCTAAGGGCCACGAATGGTACATGAAGTCACACATTATTTGTATGTTTGAAATGAGATGTTATTTGAATAATTGAAACGTGGTATGTGAATTATAACTCTATATGTGTAGCACCTAATATGTAAACACACTTTAATGATGGAGTTTCGTGCTTGATTAATTGATATACCATGCCTAGTGATGAGTGTATACTACTTGTGTAAATATGAACAACGTATGCCATATAAGTAAACACAAAACTGATTGATGTTGGAACCTATGCTAGGACGTGTCTGATCAACTGGTCAACAAGTAGTTAACCTACCGAGCAAACCACAGGTGAGTTCATTCCTCTTGAGCATGCGTCCCGGTGGTTGGGACAGTCATTGGGTATCCCTGAGAGGGATAGGTTTTTGGGTAAATCAACTGGGTATTCCTGAGAGGAATACGTCTTGTGGGTAAAAACTGGAATGTTAGATAATACACTCATTCCTATCATTTTAAGTCCTATCTTATACCGAATAGTTACCTGAGAGGTAACGGGGTGTTAGTTGATAGCGCTATTAGGCTTGGCAACCTCACACCGTACCTGAGAGGACGGGCGTGAACTAATGACCTTAAATCATGACCATTGCTTAGATAGGGGGCAGTGGGGACGGACAAAACAATCTGGTAGCCATCTTGTACGGTACTTGAGTTATTATCTACATTACATTCAATGAAATGAATTAAACACTTGGTAACTAACGTTTTCACAAACTATGAACTCACCAGTGTTGTCTGATACACGTGTGTGCATGCTCGCAGGTTTTTGATATGTGTGGATGTGGAACTTGCTATCTGGGATGCTGGAGTGGTCATGGGTCGAGATACATGGAAACTTGAAATGAGACTAGTTGATTACATACACTTGGGTTTTGGTTAAACTTTGTATTATGCTTCCGCTGAACACAACGAGTTATAAACTAAGTTTTGTAATACTTATCTTAATGAATGAAAGCTTTTATTTGAAATATTGTTATGAGTTCAATGTGATTAGTGGCTAGATCCTGGTACGTCACACGCCTCGAGGGAAGTTCCGCATGTGGTATTTTGGGGGTGTGACAGGAATCTTTGGTGATGGTTTGTTTGGCGGTGGCGATCAGCGTTGAATCCGGTTCCGGTCGTTTGATTTCCACATATGCCACTAGCTTCCATTGAGATTAATGGCGGCATGTAGGGAGGAGTGGTGGTGGAATTGGTCGGAAAAAGGTAGAGGTGGTGTTGTCGGGTAAGTGGTGGCGACGGCGGTGATTGTGGTGGGGTGATAGTCATGGTGGTGAGGTGGGTGGAGGCAAGTGGTGATGAAATTACCTATATTTTATTTTAAGTTAATAAGTTTCTTAATTAAAGAGTTTTCTACTTAAAAACTATTTAATATATTTTTTTAAAACACATTTTTTTTATTTTAAAAAATATAAATGATTTGAAAAAAGATGGATATAAAATGGGGTTTTTGATGAAAATGGCAATATATTATATATATATATATATATATATATATATATATATATATATATATATATATGGGTCAGGATTTAGAGAGAACGGTGAAAAGTGTGAGAACGGTGAGAACGATTTTGTAGTTGACATGTAGCACTGATGTTAAATTACACTAAGAGGTAATATTGTCAAAAAACCCACACACATGAACTGGGTGTTCAAATAAAACGCCATAAAACACCAAATTCAGAAAAAAACGCCATGAAAATACCCTGTTAAAGCGCCATAAAACACTCAGTTCAGAAAAACGCCATGAAAATACCTAGTTAAAACGCCATAAAAACACATAGTTCAGAAACACACCATAAAAATAACTAGTCTAAAACGCCATAAAACACCCAGTTCAGAAAAACGCCATAAAACCCATTTCATTTTTTTTCGAAAAGTATATCAATAGTATACTCGTTGGAAAGATAAAAAACGCTGAGTTTTATGGTGTAATTATTTTTAGAAAAATAATCACGTATAAAAAAGTTATTGGCGTTTAAATATGATGGGGGAAAATGACATGTGATTAGCATGTGCACACTTATTTGGATCTTCCAATTTTACCTCTCCTGGTACTTATAAGGTTCGCATTATTTACAAAAATGTCACCGCATCATCTTAGCCACAAATCACAAAGATCATATGGCTGAAAATCGTTGTCACTGTTCTCACAGTTCAAATCGTTCTCTCCTGATATATATATAGGGTAAGGTTCATGCGAGAACCACCTTTATTGCGAGAACCGCGAGAATCAATGTGAACACAACCTAAAATAGCTAAAAAAACCCTAAAAAAACATAACCCCCCACCCACCCAAAAACCCCCCACCCCCCACCCGCAAAAAAAAAACCCTAACCCCCCCCCCCCCCCGGTCAAGCTAAAATGCTAAAAACTAGGGGTGTGCATGGGTTGGTTTGGGTCGGTTTTTACTATTATACATAACCATAACCGCTAGTTCGGTTATGGAGTTTTGGTAACCATAACCATAACCAAACTTCGGTTATGGTTAATCGGTTATGAAGTCGGTTATGGTTCGGTTTTGGTTAATTTCGGTTAAGTAACCAAGCAAGGTTTGAAATAAATAGGATTGTGCACGATTTGAACTTAGCTTGAGCCTATTTTATAAGATAACGAAGACTAAACTTTTTGGTTAAACTACCGATATAGAGTTCTTTTTAATAAGGTAATTCTCAAACAAAAACAATTATGGCCATAACACCTTAGTTCTTTATCAAAGTAAATGACATCTATATCAAGATCATTTTGTTACTAACATACTTTTATCTTAGTAAAAACCCTCTATATGGTTTTGTAAAACACAAATCTATTATATAAAGTTAACATCACAACTTCGGTTTGGTTTCGGTTATATTCGGTTAACCAAAGCTTCATAACCATAACCATAACCATAACCGATTAAGCGGTTATACAAAGTTTCATAATCATAACCATTGGTTATATTGGTTATCGGTTATTAATGGTTCGGTTATGTCGGTAATGGTTCGGTTATCGGTTATGGTGGTTAATTTGCTCAACCCTACTAAAAACTAAACCTACAAAAAACCTAAAAAAATAAAAAAAAACACACAATTTTTTTTTAATATCTTTTACATTAAAATCGCTACTTTTAGTAGCAAAAAAAAAAATTATAAAAAAAAATTTTTAGCTACTAAAAGTAGCGATTTTTTTATAAAAAATATTAAAAAAAAAATTGTGTGTTTTTAGGTATTTTTGGTTGTGTTCACATTGGTCCTCGCGGTTCTCGCAATAAAGGGTGGTTCCTAACAGATCCTTCTCCTATATATATATATATATGTGTGTGTGTGTGTGATTTCACTTAACTTAAGTGAGATTTTTAGACTAGGTTAGATAATGTTATCAAAATGAAAAAAAATTGAAAAATATCATGGACCAGAAAAGAAAAACAAACTATTTGGACTAAAATGACATATTGGGTAAAACCGCAAGTAAAAAATGTCAATTTACTCTATATTAGAAAAGAATTGAATGATTTAAGAATCGATAAAAGTGTATTTTTATATTTCGAAACCTTCTAAATTGATTTATTAAAAAACACTACTAATTTAAGGATTTCTAAGCGGTCGCAAATGAGTCGTTAAATTAATTTATCAATATCATACTGAAGTTTCAAATTATGTCAATTTTTATTTAAAAATTATAAAGCTTCGAGCTTAGCACAGTTTGAGTCCAACAAAGTTCTAAAAATCAAGGCACGACTCATTGTATAGTGTGTAGGATCGTGCTCGATTCGATTGTTTGATGAGCCTATATCTAATTAACCTCTCTGACCCGCCCATTTCCCTAACTAACAAAAACACGTATGAGTGAGACTGGGTACCTTGGAAAACATTACGATAGATCTCAGGATCTTTGGACATCTTCCATACCATTAAACTCATGAGAATTGCAGAAGTATCATGGCCAGCAATCATCATAGTGACGAAATTATCATTAATCATCTCATCAGTAATCGCCTGTTCATTCTGCATTTTGAGCGCGATTAAGCTTGACAAAATGTCGCTTGCAGGGTTCAAACGCCCCTCGCGAAGGCCTTCCTTTTTCTGTTTAATGATCGGCATTAACCGATCAATGATTCTGGACCGTGCTCTCATTCCTTGCCAGTAAGTTGTCCCTGGAAAATTGACTGGAAGAGACCAAACTGCTTTGAAAGCAATTGCGAAATCCTGACAGAATTCTTCGATTAGGAGCTCGTTTTCAATGCCGAATAAAACTGTGGATGCGATGTTGAATGTGAGGCGTTTCATGAAATCGACGGTCAGGATGATGTTTGTTTTTCGGGTTGATTTTAGGAATAAATCGGTGATCAAATTGTCTATATGTTTGACGTTGGATTGAAGGCTTGTCGGCTTCATGAAATTTGATATTGCTCCCTTGATCAGTTGGTACCTGTTTAGGAACTCATAGTTTACAAAAAAAAGATTATATAGATGATTAATTATAATAGAATCTAGAAGTTAAAAATCATGACATTTAAAATTAAACAAAATCTAACAAATAAACAAATGTTAATAAACCTACATTATCCAATAAATCAATAACAATATAATCTTTTTGTTGCTAGACTTCAACCATTCTTATTCCAAATCAGGACTTATTGAATTTTGTATATGTTTTTTATCTCTAAAACATGATAAGACACTCGTAAAAGAAATCTTGAATTGATCCGTCACTACTAAACAAATGAGCATCAATAACGAAGATTACTGATAGAACTTCGAATGATCTCGAAAGAAACTAGGAAAGTTAAATAAAATAAACCGGTAGTGAATCATGCAGTAATCACAGATAAAACTTAAAAGGAACCCGTCATCACTATATCATCGATAATCTGTTGGAAGAAATACCTTTGTGGTAATATTAGTCAGATAATATTACCCACAGTCAAACTCCAAGTTAACAAGAGAAAAAATCAAATCAAATATACATTAGAACGAAAACATCAAACGATCGGTTCTAAGTCATCTCTCCCGATGATTAACGACTAATAAAACATCCAAAATTTAGTTCAAACTCGTAATTAATCAAAACTTAGAAACAATAAGCTATAAAACATGCATGCACCTTGATCCGGTGAGCTCAAAAATATTATATTTTCCGGCAATGGTCGACAGGGTCTTGGGTTGTTTCGCGACAAGAACATCTTCATCGGACCCGAGTATGAACTTGTTGCCAGACTGACCAACAATGACCACCGTAGGTGCGCCCATGAGGGACGTTTTGAACACCGGTCCATATTTGTTTACCCTTTGCCTGATCCATTCAGGGCCTTGGTCTTTCTTCTGTGCTTGAAGAAAGCTAAATGTCTCACCTATCAAAGGGTACCCTAAAGACCCTTTGGGCAGATGTTTATTATTTGTAGACTTCTTTTTGTATAACTTGAAAACCAAACACGCAGAAACAAGTGTGACTGCAATTAAGATCAAGACAGACATATTCCCCCACTTGAGCATTGGTCACAAGATCGATCGATCTCTATATATAAAGTCTAAATGTTGGACGTTATTGTTTGCTTGTTTTTAATTAGTGTTTGTTTAATTATGATTTATTTAATATTCATATTCATATATATTTTTAATTGGAAGTATCGTTTTGGAAGAATCTAAGGTGAGCATAGTTTTGGTAGTATTAACGACAAACGGCAATCTTGTTTATTAACTATTTTCTTGTTGGCATAACATATTTGTCTTATTTCCACTCCAAAACAAATAATATTAGTATATTATTACCGATGACAATTCTGATGGCAGAGTAACAACAGCCGGTGAAGTTCGCTGGAAAAGTGAGCGTGTTTAAGAGCATTCACAATCCCTTATATCTGTGTGAGTGAATTAATTACATTTTTCTTACAAGATTGGTTGTGAGTGGAAAAGAGACAAAATTATACGAGAATGTTACTATTCATACGTAAATATATGAGAAACACTCTTCACCCTTATAAATTTTTTAATTATTTTTAAAGATAGCTGTGAGTAGAGGAGAGGGAAAAAGTAATGATAAAGATATAATTAGTAGGATCAAATAAAAACCACGTTTCGTATACAAACTGTAAAAGCTATTTAAAAAGTGTCATGTGTCACCTAAACAATTATAGATGTTACAAATTGGTAATCGAGCAGGTTTATTTCCAATAGTCGAACACAAATTACAGAAATCACCAAAAAGACAATAGATAGAAAAGATTCGAGCAAATAATAAAACAATGGGTATGCACCATAAGATGAACAAGACAATAATATTATGTGTGAATCGAAGAGCTGACCCTGGTTGCTTCCGTCTTTCGTTGATATATGCTCTTACTTTGCAAAGGGAGGACCTCTCACTTTAATAAGGGGCGATTAGGCTGCAGATCGGTGAGAATTAACCCACAAAAGGAAACCATCCAATAAGATGAGCTAATTGCGGAACCAGAGATACGTTGGAGATGACAAGAGGCGCCTTTATCAGAAGAGAAGGCAGAGAACGATCTGGGACATTTAGGTCTCGAAACATGGGCTAATAAGGCCCACCTGGGAGACTCAAGAGATGCAGCCCACCAATGAGTGAAAATAACATCACAAAAGAAACAAAAAACAAGGACAAGAAAAGGATTAGAAAATTGAAACCGAAATAAAATTAATATTATTTTAACTTTAAAATATTAATTTTAACACCCGCCCTCAATTTGATAATCCAAACATGTCGTGCATAGAGAGACCTTGAATTAAGAAATCATGTTGAGAAGCTAACAAACCTTTAGTGAAGATGTCTGCCAGTTGCTTGTTGGTATCCATGGCCATACTTTTTATTAATCCAACGGATATTTTTTCTCTAAGAAAGAACATATCCAACTCGAAGTGTTTTGTACGGTCATGAAAGACCGGGTTTGCAGCAATGGAGATGGCAGTGTTGCCATCACAAAATAAGTTCATAGGAAGGTTGATGGGGATGTGCAATTCCTTCAAAATGTTTAGAAGCCAGAGAATTTCGCATGTTGCAGCGCACATGGATCTGTACTCAGCTTCAGCGGAGGATCTTGAGACAGTGCTTTTCCAAGACACTAGAGAGTTCTCCATGAAGATGCAAAAACCTGTAACAGATCGTCTAGATTCAAGGCATTTACCCCAGTTAGAGTCTGCATATGCTCTAATATTAAGGTCAGAGCCTTTGCTGAATAGAATGCCTTTGCCTGGAGCTTTCTTTAAATACCGAAGTAAACGAAGAGCAAGCTGAAGATGAGAGTTAGTAGGCTGATGCATGTATTGACTTAAAAATTGTACAGTGTAAGAAATGTCAGGTCGAGTGTGAGAGAGATAAATCAGTTTTCCCATAAGTTTTTGATAGCCTGTAATGTTGGTTAAAACTGATTCATCTTTTTTGCAAAAGTTTGTTACAACATGATGTTGTTCAATAGGGGTGTTGACAGGTTTACACCCACTAAGACCAAATTCAGCAAGTAACTCGACACAATATTTCATTTGAGAAAGACAAATACCTTTTTCGGACCTAATGACCTCGATTCCAAGAAAATATTTCAATAATCCAAGGTCTTTTATCAAAAATTTATTTTTAAGTGTTTCTTTGATTTTTATTAATTCATTTTGATCATTTCCCGTGATGACAATGTCATCCAAATAGACCAATAAGACTACAAGAGAGGTTTTCTCATTTTTGACAAATAAAGAGTAATCATATTTGCTTTGAACAAAACAACATTCAACAAGAACACTTACCAATTTTTCAGTCTACATTCTAGGAGCTTGTTTAAGCCCATATAACGATCTATTTAATTTGCAAACTTTAGTTTCATTTTGCGAAAAATAACCTTCTGGTAAACGCATATAAACCTCTTCATTTAGACTCCCATATAAGAAGGCATTATTAATGTCAAGTTTGAAAAGGGGCTAGTTTTTTTCAACAACAAGGCTTATGACGCATCAGACAGTGACCATTTTTACCACAGGGGAAAAAGTTTCATCAAAATCCACCCCTTCTTTTTGGCTAAACCCTTTGGTAACAAGTCTTGCCTTGTACCTTTCAATTTCCCCCGTAGATTTATACTTGATTTTGTAGACCCATTTGCACCCTATAGCTTTCCTATTTTTTGGAAGGTCAACTAAGGTCCATGTGTCATTTATATTTAAGGCCTCCATTTCTTCATTCATGGCATTTACCCAATTTAAATCACGTTTTGCTTCAAAATAGTTTTTTGGTTCACAAGATTTGTTTAGACTAGATGCAAAACACTGATTTTCAAAAGATAAATTAGAATAATTTACTACTTTCTCCATACCATATTTAACTTTTCCTTCGATAATGAAATCATTTAGTTTTTTTTTGGTATGGAGGAGCTTCTAGTGGACTGCCTGACGGGGATAGGTGGTTAACTAGTTTCCTCAGAAGAGTCTGAGTTGTCATTGGCATTTTCCACACTATCAGCCTCCTCGTTAGTACCGACATCCATTTCCTGATGCTGATGTGGAATAGTTTCATCATAAGAGTTTTGATGGTGGGTACCAGGTTGCTGATTGGTGTTAAATGCCTCACTATGGGCCCTCTCATCATCAGAGGGAGTTTCATCGTTAGGAATATTTGGCGGACTTGAGTCAAAAAGATCAAAAAATTTTAGAGTCTTAAGAGACATTTCATTTATTAACAAATCCTCATTTAGTTGTTTGTTGTCTTTTAGAGGGAAGGTGGTTTCATAAAACTTGACATCTCTTGAAAAAAAAAAAAATTGTGATCTAGGCTCCAAAGTTTGTACCCTTTTTTGAAGGGGGAGTAGCCTATAAAAATACATTTGTCCGCATGTTCCCCGAATTTATCGGGGTCATTTAAAATCGTACTGTAGCAAAGACAACCAAATATCCTAAGATGATTAAGATAGGGTTTGAAACCAAAAAGTAATTCATATGGGGACATACCATGAAGAATGGAAGAAGGAGTCCTGTTGATTAAATAAGCAGCAGTGAGAACACAATCGGACCAAAAACGAAGGGGGATGCCCCCTTGAAATAAGAGAGTTCTAGCAACATTTAAAAGATTTCGATGTTTTCTTTCAACTATTACGTTCTGTTGTGGACTGTGTGCACATGTGGTTTGGTGGATGATACCATTATTCCTAACAAAATTGGTCATTTGATTATTAATAAATTCCGTTCCATTGTCACTTCTAAAGATTTTAATCGTTTTATTAAATTGAGTTTTTATGAGATTAAAAAAACTTTCAATGTTATAAAACACCTCAGATTTGGATTTTAGAAGAACTACCCACACACACCTTGAGAAATCGTCCACAACTGTCAAAAAGTATCTAAACCCTTCATAGCTTTGTTTTCTATAGGGTCCCCAAACATCAAGGTGAACCAATTCTCCTACGTGTGAGGATTTATGATCACTCAGGGGAAAGGGTTCTCTATGTTGTTTGGCCTTATGACAAATGTCGCAAGGAAAAAGACTACCTATATTTTGTAAATTAAGGT
The DNA here is from genome assembly GCA_030545235.1 of Helianthus tuberosus. Classification (NCBI taxonomy): domain Eukaryota; kingdom Viridiplantae; phylum Streptophyta; class Magnoliopsida; order Asterales; family Asteraceae; genus Helianthus; species Helianthus tuberosus. The sequence continues at coordinate 100,215,914 of CM060412.1, read as the reverse complement.
CATTTTTAAGAATTTTTAAAACTTGACTAGAAGGGTGACCTAGTCTGGAGTGCCATAAATTTATAGTTTCAAAGCTGTTAAAGCACATATTATTAGATAAAGAGAATTCCCCACATAAGTATAACCCATCAATTTGACTACCGGTCACAAGAATTTTCTTTGTATGTAAATCTTGAAGATAACAAGTATGTTCATCAAATGAGACTCTTATTTTGTTATCACGAGCAAGTTTATACACAACTATAAGATTAACACAATATTCTGGAATGACAAAAACATCAGATAAGATGACACCTTTAGCTAACTTTAAAGAACCAATTTTTGTAACTTTAGCATTTGTTCCGTTGGGGTGTTTTACCGAAATATTCAAATTAGACACATCAATTTGGTTTATTAACCCTTTGTCGGACATTACCATGTGTTGGTTTGCCCCAGAGTCAATGATCTAACCAGATGATGTACTAGAAGAACAATTTGCAAAGCTATAAAAGAATTTTCCAAAGACATGAGACGTAAAGACATCTGTGGAGTTGCCTCCAAAATTAGCGTTTTGAGATCTCTCATTGTCTTTTTCTTTCAATAACTCTAGAAGTAGAGTAATTTGATTAGAGGTAAGGGTAGAAACAGAACTGTCACCCTTATCAAGAGTAGAGCCATTTGACACTAAATTATGAAACCTACCCCTTTGACAATTCCCATGACCCGACTTAAACTTATACACTTGAGGATATCCGACAAGTTCATAGCATATATCCATGGTGTGGCCTAACTTATGACAGTGAGTACAATTTAGATGTGGGTTAGGACCTTTTGTAAACATATTTTGATTTCCATAAAAGTGATAAGATTTATTAACCAAATCCATGTTTTCTTTTTACAAAGATGTTTCGACCTCTGTATAATTCGACCTTATGATAGAAAAAGGAAGAGGGCCACAAGTTATAAGAATTTTTATTAAGGTTTCAAAAAAAAAAAAATAATAATAGATAAAAGCAAGTAACAAAGATATGAAGATCTTGATGTAAAAAGAACCAAACACTAGGTCATGGCAAACTAATAAGATTGGCAACTAATTAACTGGAAATTGCAACGGGTTGCTATTAGGAGACAACCGACAACCGCACGAGATTAATATGTTGTCTATCAGACCATTGAGACTTGGTTTTAATAACCGCTCAAGTCTTTTATCAATTAAAAAACGATGGTTATTACCCCTGTTTTTACTATAATCAAAAGGTTTCAACAGCCACTCCGTGTCCTTAGTGATTGAAGGTACAGTAGCCGTATCAGAAACGCAGCGGAAAATAAGCCGTACAGTTTCAACAATCTTACCGACTATCCTATAGAAGAGGTAAAACGGAAGGCGTATCAATAACCAACAACTAATATTGAAAAAAAACTACCAATATATTTAAAAAAACCGCTGCAAAGATACCGAAGAAAAAAAAAGAAAACTAAATATCCTGGTATATTTTTATTAATCTATATCAGAAACAAACTTGAAACTGATAATCAAGAATCAAAAGAGAATAAATTCATAAATTCCGGTAACTTAACTCGGAACTGAACCACGTTTTTTTAACAGAAGTGAAGCGACAAAAAAACCGGCAAACTCAACACATGGGTTCCAAGGAACACCACCGGATTTTCCGGTAAGTGTGACAATGGAATGTAACATACGATTAAGAGCAACGAGGCTCTGATACCATGTTACAAATTGGTAATCGAGTAGGTTTATTTCCAATAGTCGAACACAAACTACAGAAATCACCAAAAAGACAATAGATAGAAAAGATTCGAGCAAATAATAAAACAATGGGTATGCACCATAAGATGAACAAGACAATAATATTATGTGTGAATCGTAGAGCTGACCCTGGTTGCTTCTGTCTTTCATTGATATATGCTCTTACTTTGCAAAGGGAGGACCTCTCACTTTAATAAGGGGCGATTAGGCTGCAGATCAGTGGGAATCAACCCACAAAAGGAAACCATCCAATAAGACGAGCTAATTGCGGAACCAGAGAGACGTTGGAGATGACAAGAGGCGCCTTTATCAGAACAGAAGGTAGAGAACGATCTGGGACATTTAGGTCTCAAAACATGGGCTAATAAGGGCCACCTGGGAGACTCAAGAGATGCAGCCCACCAATGAGTGAAAATAGCATCACAAAAGAAAGAGTTAAATGCTTGGTTGGTCCCTGTGGTTTGCAAAAACTTCAGACTTGGTCCTAGTGGTTTACTAATTACACGCGTGGTCCCAAAACTTGTCAAAAATGCACTCGGTTGGTCCCCAGCCCTAACCTCAGTTAAATTTCTCAGTTAACTATGTGTGAAATGACTATATTACCCTTAGAACAATTAAAAGAAATAAAAAAAATATATAAAGAAGAACTGTTCATCTTCTTCAACCTCTGCCTTCCATTCTTTTACACCGTACCAGATCACCAATCCTAATCTCAACAGCCCAAATCAATTTTCACAAAATCAAGTGAAATAATGTGCACTTAAATTCAACAAAATAACTTAAAGATGAAACCTTTTTAACACAATTGCTTCTTCAAGAGCACAACGGAGGCTAGACTCCTGATGACCGAGACCTTCACACGACTCACAGTGTTTTCCAGGACAGTCAATTCGGTTTCCCTAATACAAAAACTTCTCTGAATCACTGTGATGAATGCGGTTATTGTTATTGTTGAACTGTAAAATGGGGGTTTGAAGTGGGTTTGATCCGGTGGAGGAGAGTAGAGATGAGAAGAGGTAGAGGAGCGCGATTGTGGAGATTGTGATTGTGAGGAGCCAGATTGGGGATCTGGATTTGGGTTTGGTTCTTGAGAGTTTGGGGATCGCCATTGTTGTGATGGAAGAGGTAATAAGAGACCTTGTGTGCGGCTTAATTTTTTAGAGAGAGAGAGAGCGGTGACCAGATGTGCGGCTTAATTTTTAGAAAGAGAGGGAGCGGTGACCAGATTTTTAGAGAGAGAGAGCAGAGACCTGGGTTGGTGATGAAGATGATATGGTGGTGAAGATGATGTAGTGATTTTTGTGAAAATTATGATATGGTTGGTGATGAAGATGACCTGGGTTGGTGATGAAGATGATATGGTGGTGAATATATATTTAGGGCTGGGTTAGAGTAGATACCTGAGAGCAGAGACCTGGGTTGGTGATGAAGATGACCAGTTTTTAATTGTTCAAGGGTAATATAGTCATTTTACACATAGTTAATTGAGAAATTTAACTGAGGTTAGGGCTGGGGACCAACCGAGTGCATTTTTGACAAGTTTTGGGACCACGTGTGTAATTAGTAAACCACTAGGACCAAGTCTGCAATTTTTGCAAACCACAGGGACTAACCAAGCATATAACTCCAAAAGAAACAAAAAACAAGGACAAGAAAAGGATTAGAAAATTGAAACCAAAATAAAATTAATATTATTTTAACTTTAAAATATTAATTTTAACAATAGAGAAATGGTAAAATAATAACCTAAATAATATCAATTATATTGAATTCCCTGTAATTATGCTAACAAACAATTAATTTTTTATTTGAATCTTTCTTTTATTTTTAATGTGCTGATATAATTTTTAATAAAGAAAACAACTAATGTCATTCACATATGTGCTATATCAATTATCTTAGATTAATTTTCATGTGCTAATATAATTTAAAAGTGCTACTTTTATGTATGCATTGTTTTAGTATGTACTAATTTAACTTTTTTTAAGTGCTAGGATTTATTCTTACGATTTGTTGGATAAATATTGTTTGTACCGTAACCAACCCTTATAAAAATATTATTTAATTAAAAGGGAGATAGAGAAAAAATAATGATTTTTCGTGTAGTTATATACATATAGATAAAAAATCAAATGTAAATGCTCTAATAGTTTTATCGATGGATGGCTGACAAATGCTAATAACATAACCGATGGAATTTTTAGCAACACATATTACGGAAAAAAATTCAATTTTTTTAAACAGATGCATCGGTTTTCCGTCACAAATCCGTAACTCAAATTACCACATAATTTATTAAGAAAATGTTTTTTTTTTTATTTCCAGATGTTATCTATACTATATTATAATATTTTTTGGAAGGAAATTTTCACATACCTAAAAGTTAAAAACCTTTTTTTAGTTTAATAGATAGGGTAAATTAGTCTTTTAAACACTAATTACATTTTAACCCCTTCATCTTAGTTACACAATAATTCACTCATTTTTATTCAATTTATGGATAATTAGTTACTAGTTACATCTTTCCCCTTTATAAAAAAAAACTAACAACTCTCACGGATTTTAAAATGGCCATAACTTTTCGTACATTAATATTTAAAAAAAAATTACACAACAAAAACGAGCATTTTGTTCTCTTTAAATTGAGTATAGTATTGTTTTGGTTTTTTTAATTAAAACATTTGATATGTTACATGATAAACATTGTCTAGGGCCTAGGGGCGAACAATAACCAAATCGTTGATCGAAATCAAACCGAAAACATACGAAACCGAACCGAAATCAACAAAAACTGAATTAACTGAAAACCGAATTAACCAAAATACAGTTATTCATTTTTTTATACCCTTGTTTAACCAAAATTAATCAAATCAAATCAAACCAACCAAACCATTCATATTATATTATACCTCAATTTCATGTATTTATACCTCAATCTCATTGTAACACCCCGAAAACGGGTTTGGTAATCAAACCACGTTAATACTAAAAGACGGGTAAATTACCGTTAGTGGTAATGATCACCCAAGCTAAGGGATCATAAATGATCCCCACGTTAATACAAATTGTGTGTTTAAGTCTATAATCATATTTACTATGATATGAGTTTAGTATGATATGATAAAAACTGATGATATGTTCATGTTAAATGATGTTTAATATCATCAGGTATTAATTCGGTAACTTATAGTTACAAGAACTTGTTAAATAAGGTGGTTAAAAATAAACGGTAGCATCAGAATGATGCTTACCGGATAATTGACCAATGATATGATCGAATGATAAATTCGACATAAGAATCATAGGATGGAATAGTCGTAAATGATTATGACTAATGTAACCATCTTACAAATTTCAATGATAGTTTGACGCTTGACAAGCTAGGTGGAAGCTTGGGAATGAAGCGGGTCAAACGAACCAAGAAAGAAGGAAAAGCATAATCAGGATGCAAGGTAAGTAAAGCTTACACTCTATTTATTTAATACCTATTGGTTTTATAGGTTATGAATAATAAAAAGTCTTGTTTGAATTATGAGGTTCCGACACGACATGTGCGATTCGGAACAAAAGACAATAATGATAAACCATGTTTAATTGTTAAAAAGAACTAATATGATTATTTAGTCATGCAATGACTAATAGATAGCGAGTTTTGAATGATTACCATATAAGGTAAATCAATATAAATAATAAGGGTAAAACGGTAATTCGGTCACTCGTTGATGATAACCGTTAATTTTTGAAAGACACTTTTATGGTGTAATTATAAGCCATAAAGGGGTCAAAAGAATTGAGAAATTATTTATAAGTAAAGTGACCGTACGGTGTAAACCGGAGCGAGTCATTTAGAAGAGATGGTAATAAATACCATCTTGCAAAAATAAACAGTCACTTAGACCAAACGGGTCAAAAGGTGAAGATATCACCTTTTGACAATATCGACTAATGATTATTGAATGATTATATGATTTCAGGAGCAAATATCGAATGGATATTTGAATTGCTAATACTTAGCGGTTATTAAAGCGAGGTATTAAAACAGGTCAATATAGTGATCCGAGCCAGGTATGTATAATAGGTTAACTACTCATTTAGAACATAAGGTTCAATGAGAGTTAAATGAAGTAAAAAATAGACATTTGGTTACTTAAATAGGTAAACCAAATGATTTACATGATGGTCATTGTGTTTTGAAAATATAATGACTTTCCAAACCGAATCATAGCTAAAAAGAGGGATTTTGGGTCAAACAAGTATTTAAAAGTCATTCGTCGTAAAAGAAGGACTAAAATTAACCAAAACGCCCTTGTAAGCTAAATTGAGCAAACGACCCTTAAAGGTTGTTTGGAAATGAGTTTTATAAGCAAATAGATACTTAGAATAAGTATAAAAACCGAAAGGTGTGAATCGTTGGGTCAAATGACTCTATATGAGTCTTTGCCGTAAAATGATAATCCGAGTGGTAAAACTCGGAACATATAGATTTCCACATTAAATCCACCACACATATAGTTGTGGTGGAAGATTACTTAATAAGAAATATGGGGATACGATGCTAAAAACGAATGAAAGTGATTGTGCTTTAAAAGTACTTAAATACCCTTAATGGGTCAAAATAAGTATTTAAACAAAACGGGTTAAGAATATGTAAGAAACCCGTGGTTTGAATCTTGAATAATAGGAAATTGATATAAAATGAGGTTCATGATAATTTGAATGCAACAAACTAGTTTTAGTTTGATAACAACATGAACGGGTCAAAAATTTGAAATAATATATTAAGCCGAAGGCTTAAAGGTCTCAAATTTTGTTAATCCAGATGTCGGATTTTAACTCCATGTGATGGAGAGTTAAATTACGATCACGTAGGAAGAAACGTGACTTAAATCGGATCAATAACGAATGAGTTATGTACGTTTTCGTAAAAAAATGAGTTTAGCTGGAAAATGCAACATCTGGCTGCAAACATTATGTCGAAAAAGGGCCCTCGCGTCACGCGACGAAGTAGCCCCTTTGTGCTCGCGGTACGCGAGAAGGAGCCCCTTTGTGCTCGCGGTATGCGACACCTGTCGTGGCATGCGACAGGTTTATTAACCTCTGTCGCAGCACGCGACAACTTCCCAGATCTGCAAATTGTTGCTGTGGATCAGTTTGAAATCACGAAATTGTATAAACAAGTTTTAGACTCTCATAATTAATAAATTTTGAGGGTTTGGACTCACGAACTTATTCGAACATGTTTTAAACATCAAATAACTAACTCATTTCATGTTTTAATGACATGTAGGTTACTATATGGTGCCGGAGGACGATCAAGCTCGATAAAGAACCGAACACAATCAAGATTCAAGTTTCCGCGAAATGATTCGTTGTCACGTTTTTAAACGGCGAATGTTTTATAAAATGTTGAGTTATTTTATTCTTAAAAGTTTTAAGAAATACGTATTTGTAAACATAATTAAACAATTATAGTCGAAAACGATATGAAAATCGTATAAATGGACGAAGGGTCTTACACTCATGAATTTTTAAGTAAAAGTTTAGCCTAAGTTTGGTTTTGGCTATCAACCAAAATAAACGAACCGAAACGAAACCCGTCAATCTAACAGAATAAACTGAACTGATTAACCAAATTGGATCTTTACTAATCCATGGTCTTGTTTGGTTACCATGGTAGGCAGTAAAAGACGAAGGAATACATTGACGGTGGGTGGCGGTAGTGGGTGGTGGCGGTTGCGATGGGTATTGGCGCAAGTGGTGGAGGTGGTGGCTGGCGGGTGTCACACCCCAACCGATGGCGGAATCATCGGGGCGCGTCACTGAGCGAAACATATTGTTCAAAGAAATTCCTTAACGACTAAATTACCGAATAGTTTAAATATTATGTCCCTTACCATAACCCATAAGATAATCAAGTTATTACAGACAGAGATATTCTTCAAACAAATAAAACATGTTCAGACAACTCAGATTTTTAAATAAAATAAATTGTCTTTGTTTCTAGACTCTTTCCTAGCCTCGATTTCACAACAAGCCAAGCATTCTAACATCTTGAGCACCTGCCACATACGTTAAAGTAAAAGTCAATACACATAGTGTAAAGGTGAGCATATAAGTTTGATAGATATAATAGAGTTCGAAATCGTTTACGCATAACCAGCACGTACACAGTGTGAAATGAAGCACGTAAGTTATCGACATGATCCTATCAATACCAATGACTGCGGGTTGACCGCGCAAGGCAGTTCCTAATACACACTCACCACTGTGAGCTATGTAATTAATTGTCCTTAACAACCCCTGAGTGAACAGGTGCTGAGTCCAAACTATAGTACTATCGTTGCTAAGGCAGGTAGACAGCAATCCAAGTGTAAACATAACAAACAAGCATTCATTCATTAAGTCACGTATAACATGCGGTAGTGGTTAGCGTTTAAAGTATTGAGTAGTGTGTTCGATGTGATTTAGTATAGGTAACGTATGTAACACCCAAAAGTGCATAAAGCAAAAAGGGTTCGAGTATACTCACAGCGACGATGGATTGAAGGGAGCGCTTAGAGCGTAATTAGCCTGATCAGAATGATAGCATAAATGATAAGCGATGCGTAAAACAATACAAGTGTAACATGGATCAGACGGTAATCCGATCGGATGGCAATCCGATCGGATGTCCAGTCAATCGGGTGGCAATCCGTTCGGATGGTCATCCGATCGGGTGGCCATTCGATTGGATTGTCACCTCGTTTGGTGAGGATGTGTTTGTGTATGACGGTTTGCCTTTTGAAGTTTTCGTTGTAGAATTTTGAAAACAGAGAAGTATCTCTACCTTTCAGGTCGGTCGATCGAACGGCCGTTCGATCGGGCAGCAATCCGATTGGCGAGACTTCTCAGAGTGAGAACAAGTTCACAGCAGGACGGTCAGTCGATCGGATGGCTATCCAATCGGGTGGCAATCTGTTTGTATTGAACTTGTTGAAAAATTGATTAAGTATCCAAGTCCCCAACCGTCACACGATCGGACGGTCACTCGATCGGATGGCAATCCGATCGGGTGGCAATCCGTTTCAACGTTCAGATCCTTGAATAGGCTGAAAAGTAGTTTAAGTGTGGGACCCAAGTGTAACCCGATCGGATGGCCGGTCGATCGGGTGGCAATCCGATCGGGTTTCAATCCGATCAGATGACAATCCGTCCCGACGATTCGTTCGTCTTGACACTTGACTCGTTTGAAGTTTTTGTAGCGTTGAACGAGATATTTTAATATCATGCTTGAACCACAGATCCCTCAACCCGGCCCAAGTGACCCGACCGAACAGGAATCACCCTAGTTTGACCAGTTCACGGTTCGAGTCGGTAGTTCATGTTCAAACCTGAAGTCAATACCTCTTGGATAGAATTTGGATCTGGAACCAATACATCACCACTAATGGGTAGAAGATCAAATCTAGGTCCGATTCCATCGAGTTTGAGTGCATTGAGTGTAAAAGAGTTGAAAGAAAGTTGGAAACCATCTTTCAATCCTTTTCACCATGAATATGTTCAGATCTATGAAAGATATTTGTTTATTCGTGTGGAAATCGTTCAGATCTAAGTTGTTCTTGGTGGATTGAAGCCAAAACATGAAGTTCATAAGAACTCCATGATTACATCATCCTAGAACACCTCAAATCTAGTGATTTCACGATTAAAAGTTATGATTCAAAAGATAGAAAGGTGTAGGAGTGCGTGTAGATCAAGAAAGTACAAGATTTAGGTTGAAAACTTACAAGAATCTTAAGAAATCATGAGAAATAAGCTGAAGTGCGGATGAGTCGAACAAGGGAGCTGTCACCATCAAAGAGGTGACAAATGGGGGGGGTATTTATAGGGTTTCCTAAAATGGAAAGTGGGGGAAAATGGTTGGTCGATCGGGTGGCAACTCGATCGGTTGGCCACTCGATTGGAGTGCCCGGCGCGACGAGTTTTGCTGTTTCGTTTCGAGTGTGGAGCTTTGCGATGCGATTCGAGCGAGCGATGCGATAGTATTACCCATCAAATTAGTTTTAATCCCAACTACTCTATCTAACATACAATCATCATAATTAACTTGCGTTTAGCGTTTTGATTCTATTGCGATGCGATAGATTTGCGATTAACACCTCAACATAAACATAACATGCACAAATAACACATAAATAGCACACACACGTAAAACAATATCCTAGTCACATAATTCGAGTTGCAATTGCGATAGTGATAAGCGATAAATCGATTAAACATGCGATCAATAGCGATTAAACTTCGATTATTAACAAGTACTCCACATAATACAACTAACGCGATAACATAATTAGACTATCTACGAGTCAAAGAACTCAAAACATGAGTTGAGCAAGGAGTGACAGATCGCAGTTAGCAATCTTGTCTTCCTTTGACTTCAATCTTGACTTTGACTTTGACTTCCGAAACACGGGGTGTTACAGCCTCCCCTTCTTAAGGGAATTTCGTCCTGAAATTAGGCTGAAGCCGTAACAAAAAACTGCGGGTACTTCGCCCTCATGTCGCTTTCGAGTTCCCAAGTGAACTCTACGCCTCGTTTGCCTTCCCAGCGAACCTTCACAACGGGAATGCATGAGCGTCAGAGTTGCTTGGTTTGGCGGTCCATGATTTCGACAGGCTTCTCCACGAAGTGTAGTGTTTCGTTTACTTGAAGATCCTCGAGGGGTACATGTAAATCATCATCAGCCAGGCACTTTCTGAGGTTCGAAACATGAAAAGTCGGGTGGACGTTGCTAAGTTCCTCCGGTAGTTCGAGTCTGTAAGCCACTTTTTCGATTCTTTCCAGAATCTTAAAGGGTCCAACATATCGAGGCGCGAGCTTTCCTCTCTTGCCGAATCTGACCACACCCTTCCAAGGTGATACCTTTAGGAGTACATGGTCGCCAACGTCAAATTCGAGGGCTTGCGTCGTCTATCGGCGTAACTTTTCTAACGACTCCGACCTTTCAGTAGATTGTCTCGAATCTGGAGGATTTTATCGGTCGTTTCTTGTAATAGCTCAGGACCGGTTAATTGCGAGTGCCCGATCTCGTGCCATACAATAGGCGATCGATATCTTCTTCCATACAATGCCTTAAATGGTGCCATTTGAATGCTGGAATGATAACTGTTATTGTACGAGAATTCGACCAAAGGTAAGTACGCGTCCCAATTACCACCGAAATCTATGACACACGAACGGAGCACGTCTTCAAGGGTACGGATGGTTCTTTCAGTCTGACCGTCGATTTGAGGGTGGAAAGCGGTACTTAGATTATGCACAGTACCGAGAGCAGCTTGGAACGTTTCCCAACAACGCGAGGTAAACTGAGCATCGCGGTCAGAAATTATGTCGCGAGGCGTCCCATGTCGACAAATGATCTCTTTGGTGTAGGTTCGGGCTAATTTTTCTACCTTGTAGTCTTCTCGTATTGGCAGAAAGTGAGCTGATTTGGTCAAACGGTCAACGACGACCTAGATGCTGTCGTGACCTGATGGCGTTCGTGGAAGCTTCGTTACGAAGTCCATAGCTATACTCTCCCACTTCCACACAGGGATCTCGGGTTGAACGAGTAAGCCAGAGGGTCTCTGGTGCTCAGCCTTGACCTTCAAGCAGGTTAGGCATTTCGAAACATAGAGGGCGATATCCCTCTTCATGCCCGGCCACCAGTACTTGTAGTGCAGGTCCTGGTACATCTTGTCGGCACCGGGATGAATAGAATATTAGGATTTGTGGACTTCGTACATCAAAATCTGTAGCAAGTTGGTCCTTTTAGGGATCCAAATTTGGTCCAGATAATGGAATATCCCATTCGACTTGTTTTCTAACTGGGCTCCATCGTTGAGAATCCTTTCCTTTTTCAAAGTGCGTTCATTAAAACAGGCATGTTGGGCTTCACGGATGAGGGATTCGAGATCGTATTGGGCTTGGATATTACGGGCGCTGTGCAAATAACTCCGTCTGCTGAGAGCGTCGACAACGACATTTGCTTTGCAAGGATGATAACGAATCTCACAGTCATAATCGTTGAGGAGTTCTACCCACCGGCGTTGACGCATATTTAGTTCTTTCTGATCAAAGATGTGTTTGAGGCTCCTATGATCGGTGAAGATCATACACTTGGTACCATAAAGGTAGTGTCGCCAAATCTTTAATGCAAAAATAATTACGCCTAGCTCGAGATCGTGGGTTGTGTAGTTCTTCTCGTGGATTTTGAGCTGACGAGATGCGTAAGCAATAACCTTGTCTCATTGCATGAGAACACAACCAAGACCAAGGTTCGAGGCATCACAATAGACGATAAAGTCATTGTTTCCATCGGGCAAAGTGAGAACAGGAGCATTGCAAAGCATGTACTTGAGGGTTTGGAAGGCAGTCTCTTGTCCAGTTCCCCAAACAAAAGGCTTGTCTTTGTGCGTGAGGGCAGTAAGAAGCACGGCGATTTTAGAGAACCCTTCGATAAATTGGCGATAATAGCCCGCTAGTCCGAGAAAAGAACGGACTTCAGACGGGTTCTTGGGTATAACCCAACTCTTGACAGCTTCAATCTTCGCAGGATCGACGTGAATACCTTGACTATTGACAATGTGACTAAGGAATTGAACCTCTTCTAGCCAGAATTCACACTTGGAGAACTTGGCATAGAGTCGATTCCCCTAGAGTAGCTCGAGAACCAAACGTAGATGTTGCGCGTGTTCGGCTTTTGACTTGGAATAGATCAGGATATCATTGATGAACACAATGACAAAGTGGTCGAGAAAAGGTTTACACACGCGATTCATCAGATCCATAAAAACCGCGGGTGCGTTGGTTAAACCAAAAGGCATAACAACGAATTCATAATGGCCATAACGAGTGCGAAAAGCTGTTTTGGGAATATCCTCCTCTTGTATGCATAGCTGGTGGTAGCCTGAGCGTAGATCGATCTTGGAGAAACACGTAGCACCTTGTAACTGGTCAAACAAATCATCGATGCGAGGCAGAGGGTAAAGATTCTTGATTGTCAGCTTATTCAATTCCCGATAGTCGATGCACATCCGGAACGACCCATCCTTCTTTTTGACGAAAAGGACTAGTGCGCCCCAAGGAGAGGTGCTAGGGTGAATAAAGCCTTTATCAAGCAATTCCTGGAGCTGACTCGAGAGTTCGCGTATTTCGGACGAAGCGAGTCGATAAGGAGCTTTGGCAACGGGATTTGCTCAAGGAATGAGGTCGATGCGAAAGTCGATATCACGACTGGGCGGTAGACCGGGAAGATCCTCAGGAAAAACGTTAGGAAATTCACAAACAACGGGGACGTCTTTCACTTCAATCTTTCCTTTCTTTTACTTCTCCGCTACTACAATGTTAGCCAAGAAAGCTCTGTATTCCTTGCGGAGATACTTGCTAGCTTGGATACATGACATAAGCTTGAGATCCTTCGAGATAGTTTCACCATACACACACAATTGATCACCATTTGCGAGCGAGAATCGAATCATCTTGTCGAAGCAAACAACTTCAGCATGATTTTCACGAAGAAAGTCCATGCCTACTATGACATCAAAACTACCGAGCTACATCGGAATAAGCTCAATAGGAAAGATGTAATTGTTGAGCTCGAGAGTACAGTCACGAAGAACAGAGTTGACGGTGACAGTTCTTCCGGTAGCAAATTCAACATTGAACGTCGAGGGGAGATGGGCGCGCTTATGATTAAGAAGCTTTTCGAACTCAAACGATACAAAGCAGTTATCGGCTCCAGTATCAAACAAACACGAAGCATAAATACCATTCACAAGGAATGTACCATTGACCATGTTGTTGTCGGCCTGAGCCTGGCGCACGTTAATGTTGAAAGTTCGAGCACGAGCGGCTTGTTGCTGTTGCTGCTGAGGCTGCTGCTGCTATTGTTGTTGCTGCTGCTGTTGAGGCTCTTGTTTAACAACCCTATTGGGGCACATGTTTGCGAAGTGGTTGGGATCACCACACGCAAAGCAGACTCTGGCGTTGACGGAGGGTGCCAGAGCTGCCGTTGGCCTTAAGGGGCAGGGAGCAGAGCTTGATGAGCAGTGGCTGGAGTTGGTGCTTGTCGAGGACCTGTATGGCAGTTGGCAGTAAAGTGGTCGTACATGTTGCAATGTACACAAAATCTGCAAGCAATCCCCACTGGATGATGATAGGTGCAAGTTAGGCAAGCAGGATAAGGACCAGTGTAAGCACGCTTTGCCGGCGGTGCTTGAGTTACTGGTGCCGCAACCTGGCGGTGTTGAGCTTGCTGTTGAGCTGGTACAGCTTGGAGCAGGGCAGCGGTGGTTACAGCGCAATTCTTGTTGCTGGGGTTGCTGTTGTTCTTCCTCTTGTGACGAGAGGTCTTTGAAGACTGCGGAGGGTTGGCGGTTGCTTTAGCGGTTGGTGCGGTGGTAGCTTGGTGGAGATTCTTAGCTGTTTTATCCCAGATGCCAGACTTGACTCGCTTGTCGTTTATTTAAGCGGCAAGCAGGTAAGTCTCTTCGATTGTCGCTGGCTTTGAAGCTTGCACAAAATCTGCGACGCAGTCGGGTAGAGCTCGAATATACTTCTTGATCGCCATATCAGAAGTCTTGACTTGATCAGGGCAGATAATGCTAAGCTGCTTGAAGCGAGCAGTTAAAGCAGCGTTGTCACCCCCCTTTTGCTTGATATGCCAGAATTCGTCCTCCAACTTTTGGCACTCGTGGGGAGGGCAGAACTCTTCCAACATGACGTTCTTCAACTCATCCCACGTCAAACTATAAGCTGCGTCGTTTCCGCGTTTGTTTCTCTCGGCCGTCCACCAGTCTAAAGCGCGGGACTGGAAGACGCCGGTCGCGTTGAGAGTGCGGAGATCACCAGGACAGCCACTCTGTCGCAGGGTGACCTCGATCGAATCAAACCATTGAAATAGGGCTGTAGGACCTTCTTCGCCAGTAAATTCTTTCGGTCCGCAAGCTTTAAACTGTTTAAAGCTAAAAGCAGCCTTGGGAGTTTCGGTCCTTGACTCCTCAAAATATTTGCTCACATTTTTGTGCAGTTCACTGACGATCTGAGTAACAACCTTCGCCATTTGCTTAGTGATCATAGCGGCGAGGCGTTTGTCTGCCTGCTTTCGGCGAGCGGATTGGGTAGCGCGAGAACCAGATGAAGACATTGTCTGCAACAGACATCATCACAGGACTCAAACCCAATATATTCGAATCTCACCTCACACGCCTAGTACTACTAAAGCTCAGGAACACGTTCACGAAACACGTATACACGTAGACACGTAATCATAGATTTACATAAGCACAGAAGTATATAAGCACCTAAAGAACGAAAACACATAAACACAAGAGGTAGTCAGAATACAGAAACCTAACTATATGTTGCATGTATTCCCTCTCCTTCACAGCACGTATAGCGATTAATTATTGCGATTGAGAGTATCGAGCAGCGGTTGCGAATAATTACCAGCGATTCGTTAACGATTGTGTAGTGTGGGTTGTGTGTGTCAATCGAAAGCAAAAAGCAAATAAATCACCAAAAATGTAAAACACAAACAGATAATTAGCACTTTAAAACATATAAATTCCACATAAAATCGGTAAATATCAGAGTCAGCAGTTGCGGGCTCAGAATCGAAACACATAGAAATCGAGAATAGATTGTCTGCGGCTGCGATAGACGTCGACTATCCAAAGTGGTTCGACTCTTCTCAAGGACCTTAGGCACACACTTTGACCTTTGGGACTGTTCTCTCGCCTCGAATCTGGGTGAATGGCACGCATCCTTCCAGTTACAGTGTGACTTCAAGTCGTTGGAGTCCGTCGAGACTTTGGTGAGAGTTTTACAAAACCAAAATAGAGAGCGGAACAAGTCGTCAAGGTTCGGGTTTCACCCCTAACATACAAATTCGTCCCTGTTTCGATAAAATAAGGGAGATTTATGCGTCAAAGTATGGATTTCACTCCTGATTTAATGCAAATTCTCCTATTTGTAGATAAAAATCCGTGTTGAACAAGCAATTTGGTCGAGAGTTTGCAGTTTTCACACCTAATCTCGATTTAGTTGCCCATTCAGTTTCGAAAACTAGAGTGCAGTCATAGTTTGGTGTAGGCGAGAATAGCGAGAAATAGCAAGTAAGCTCGTACATAACCCCTACAGGGCATGCACAAGTCGGTCTGTTGGTACCTAACTATAGACTAGGTCGTTTCTAAGACATCAACCCGGACTAGGTCGAGTCTTGCCTAATTCCCCTATAGTTATGACTCTGATACCAATCTGTCACACCCCAACCGATGGCGGAATCATCGGGGCGCGACACTGAGCGAAACAGATTGTTCAAAGAAATTCCATAACGACTAAATTACCGAATAGTTTAAATATTATGTCCCATACCATAACCCATAAGATAATCTAGTTATTACAGACAGAGATATTCTTCAAACAAATAAAACATGTTCCGACAACTCAGATTTTTAAATAAAATAAATTGTCTTTGTTTCTAGACTCTTTCCTAGCCTCGATTTCACAGCAAGCCAAGCATTCTAACATCTTAAGAACCTGCCACATACGTTAAAGTAAAAGTCAATACACATAGTGTAATGGTGAGCATACAAGTTTGATAGATATAATAGAGTTCGAAATCGTTTACGCATAACCAGCACATACACAGTGTGAAATGAAGCACGTAAGTAATCGGCATGATCCTATCAATACCAATGACTGCGGGTTGACTGCGCAAGGCAGTTCGTAATACACACTCACCACTGTGAGCCATGTAATTAATTGTCCTTAACAACCCTTGAGTGAACATGTGCTGAGTCCAAACTATAGTACTATTGTTGCTAAGGCAGGTATAAAACAATCCATGTGAAAACATAACAAACAAGCATTCTTTAAGTCACGTATAACATGCGGTATTGGTTAGCGTTTAAAGTATTGAGTAGTGTGTTCGATGTGATTTAGTATAGGTAACGTACGTAACACCCAAAAGTGCATAAAGCAAAAAGGGTTCGAGTATACTCACAGCGATGATGGATTGAAGGGAGCGCTTAGAGCAGAATTAGCCTGATCAGAACGATAGCATAAACGATAAGAGGCGCGTAAAATGATACAAGTGTACCATGGATCGGACGGTAATCCGATCGGATGGCACCGATCGGATGGCCAGTCGATCGGGTGGCAATCCGTTCGGATGGTCATCCTATCGGGTGGCCATTCGATTGGATTGTCACCTCGTTTGGTGAGGATGTGTTTGTGTATGATGGTTTGTCTTTTGAAGTGTTCGTTGTAGCATTTTGAAAATAGAGAAGTATCTCTACCTTTCAGGTCGGTCGATCGAACGGCCGTTCGATCGGGCAGCAATCCAATTGGTGAGACTTCTCAGAGTGAGAACAAGTTCACAGCAGGACGGTCACTTGATCGTATGGCTATCCGATCGGGTGGCAATCCATTTGTATTGAACTTGTTGAAAAATTGATTAAGTATCCAAGTCCCCAACCATCACACGATCGGACGGTCACTCGATCGGATGGCAATCCGATCGGGTGGCAATCCGTTTCAATGTTCAGATCCTTGAATAGGCTGAAAAGTAGTTTAAGTGTGGGACCCAAGTGCAACCCGATCAGATGGCCGGTCGATCGGGTGGCAATCCGATCGGTGGCAATCCGATCAGATGGCAATCCGTCCCGATGATCCGTTCGTCTTGACACTTGACTCGTTTGAAGTTTTTGTAGCGTTGAACGAGATATTTTAATATCATGCTTGAACAACAGATCTCTCAACCCGGCCCAAGTGACCAGACTGAACAGGAATCACCCTAGTCCGACCGGTTCACGGTTCGAGTCGGTAGTTCATGTTCAAACCTGAAGTCAATACCTCTTGGATAGAATTTGGATCTGGAACCAATACATCACCACGAATGGGTAGAAGATCAGATCTAGGTCCGATTCCATCGAGTTTGAGTGCATTGTGTGTAAAAGAGTTGAAAGAAAGTTGGAAACCACCTTTCAATACTTTTCACCATGAATATGTTCAGATCTATGAAAGATCTTTGTTTATTCATGTGGAAATCGTTCAGATCTAAGTTGTTCTTGGTGGATTGAAGCCAAAACATGAAGTTCATAAGAACTCCATGATGACATCATCCTAGAACACCTCAAATCTAGTGATTTCATGGTTAAAAGTTAAGATTCAAAAGATAGAAAGGTGCAGGAGTGCGTGTAGATCAAGAAAGTACAAGATTTAGGTTGAAAACTTACAAGAATCAGAAGAAATCACGAGAAATAAGCTTGAGTGCGGCTGAGTCGAACAAGGGAGCTGTCACCATTAAAGACGTGACAAATGGGGGGTATTTATAGGGTTTCCTAGAATGGAAAGTGGGGGAAAGTGGCTGGTCGATCGGGTGGCAACTCGATCGGTTGGCCACTCGATCGGTTGGCCACTCGATTGGAGTGCCCGGTGCGACGTGTTTTGCTGTTTCGTTTCGAGCGTGGAGCTTTGCGATGCTATTCGAGCGAGCGATGAGAGAGTATTACCCATCAAATTACTTTTAATCGCAACTACTATATCTAACATACAATCATCATAATTAACTTGCATTTAGCGTTTTGATTCGATTGCGATGCGATAGATTTGCGATTGCGATTAACACCTCAACATAAACATAACAATATCCAAGTCACATAATTCGAGTTGCGATTGCGATAGTGATAAGCGATAAATCGATTAAACATGCGATTAATAGCGATTAAACTAGTACTCCATATAATACAACTAAGGCGATAACATAATTAGACTATCTTCGAGTCAAAGAAGTCAAAATAGGAGTTGAGCAATGAGTGACAGATCACAGTTAGCAATCTTGTCTTCCTTTGACTTCAATCTTAACTTTGACTTTCACTTCCGAAACACGGGGTGTTACAGCGGGTGTCGGTGGTGGGCGGTGGCAGCGGCGGCAATGATGGTTGGTGGTGGTGGTGGTGGCAGTTGTGGTGGTGGTGGTCAGCGGTACGGGTGGCGATGGGTGGCAGCGGAAAATGGAGGGTGGTGGTCGATGATGGTGACGAAGGTGAGATGAAATTGAATGAAAAAAAAACAAGGGGTGGATGGAATGAATTTCATTCAAGATGGCAATAGGGCGGGTTTGGGACGTGTTTAGGTAATCCCAACCCCTGTTGGACCTACAAAAGGAAACATATGATATCTAAAAGCCTAAAATGACACAAAGATCAGGAAATAAACAGTTAATGAAGTTATTCTCTGCACAAATCTGTTGAAGCCAAAGGTCTGATGAAAAAGACCAAACATCTATCTGGCCAAACAGATGTTTGGATTAAAACAACAGAGGATAGCACACACAGATGTTTCCCAATGTAACAGTACTTGTTTTTATCAGTGTTTAGCATAGTTAAAACATATGTTAGATTTGCACATATTTTTGCAACATCTTTGGAATCTTGTCTGTTAAGAATGTTAGATATCACTATCAAGGTGACGTCAGCCTATCACGAACAGAGCTTTAGTACTTAGTATAAATAGATCTCATCTGTTTGAGATCTATTTCATCACTTCACACATTCTCTTTTGTACGAATAGTTCTAGTGAGTGATCAGGCTGATGGGGGAGATTGTTGAATAATTCTTGAAATCATTTGAATCTTATGATTATTAATGGAAAACAATTATTGATAATATCTTCCTACTTGTGAATTATATTGTTGTTACACCCCAACCCATGGCGGAATCATCGGAGTTGGACTAGTTCGAGATTGTAAGAGACTTCATAACACTATTTGTGACAATATTTAATTCATCCGATTTCATTTCATAATCAAATTGTCAAAACATTACAAGGAAATTCAAATAACAACATTGTTCATGACATAACATAACAAAATTGATACAATACTTTAACCTAAACGTCTAAGTGAGTATCTAGGCATCATTGCTAATCCGTTTCATAGCATCATCAATCCTCAACCTGTAACATGTTTAAAATACAATTCAATGCAAAAGAAAAGGCGAGTATACAAGTTTAAGAATAAGTATAAGTTTTAAAAAGTTTAAAAAAGAATCCACATGGCAACCTAGTTTATACAAGAGCATCATACAAGGCATGCAATATTTCTAGTCAACCCTCTGCTTACGCAAAATGAAATAATTCAACATGACCTCTGAAGGGGTATGGTACCAAAAACCTCGCGCAGGAACTTTGGACCATACCACATCCTCACCTCAATAAACCTCTTTGAGGGGAACCTTGCGCGGCAGCGCACTGGTCCTAAAGAAAGAACTTAAAAAAAACAGCCTTCAACATATGCGCGCCGAGAACACCAATAACATATCCTTGTGCAAGCTCTCATACAATGGAACAGTTAGGATAAAGCCCTAATAACATCTCCGGGCAGATATCACCCAGACTTGAACAGAAAGGAACTTTTCTGTTACAACAGAATTTGCATGAAGCAGAGCCAAATAGGATTACAGCTGTAAATCTTCTAGAAGGCTTTATCGTGCACCACCATTCGGTTATAACCAAATGGACACATGGCATCATCCTAAGCACCCTTCAAAGTCACGATGATGGCACTAAATGGAAGAATGATCCACACTTTCCCACTTTCCACGTGGCATCTCCCCAGCCGTTGATCACGCCCAAGATCCGTGTGCATACTCATCACGTTAGTGATTAACGGTGGAGAAAATAACCGCTCACGGAAGTTACTTTCCGTCATCTCTCCCGTCAACAAACTTTACCGCCCAAATTCGGTTATAAATAAGACAACTCAGGTATCATTTCTCAAGTTACACTCACTTTACTTTCAATACTACTTCTTCTTCTTCATTGAAACCTGTACTTATTCTCATGCCGGAGGGTGGTCACGGAGAGAACCCCCATTCTCCCTGTGGCGAGTCTAACGGCTGTTTGTTTCACAGTTATCGTTCGAAGAAGAAGACAAGCCAAACCCCGAATCAAACGAGAAGACTCACCCATTTTTATGCAGATCTAAACCCCCTGGTCCAATTGATTCTGATCTGTTGAACTAGTGTTTCTTCATTGGCGCCCACCGATTTCTCAGTTTTTATTCACATCTTCTCATTTTGATTTACTCTTCGATCTCTGTTTTCAATGGCAGAGATTCTGTCAAACCGTCCATCAAGTCCTCGATCTGAAAACAGGGGTAGTTCAGCTCAGGTTATTCAGATCGACGGAATCATGGATAACACAGCTAACAACAACAATCGCCACTGGGGGAAAAACTCTGTTACCCTAGAAATAAAATCCAGAACTCGAATTCATCCAGATCTATCTTCAGAAGAAGCTCCAGAATATTGGTTCAACAAATTTCAGAACACCATAAATGAAATTTTTGTGCCAAAATCCAGATCTGAGTCTTTCCATAACAGATCTAATGGTCCGGAATCTCAAGAAGAGTACATGCTTAAGAAGAAATTCAATGTTCTAGAGTTGGACCCACAATCAACAAATCAGTGGGACATCCAACTTAGTAACAATGGGTATCTGGGGCCATCCAGATACATAAAACAAAATATGGAGGCTGATGACCATCAGGAAACCAAGGTGCAACAGACAAATATGGTACAAGGAGGACCTTCACGAAGACTGCACAAACAGAGTCTCAATCAACACTGGCGAGAACAACAAGTAGTCTTCCCCGTCGTTCCAGGGGGTCCTCAGGAAGACCGCCCGGTAATCATTACTGGTATCTTCGGCCACTATCGCACCAATTATATGTTTATAATCCAGGTAGCTCCATGGATATAATTTACGAGCAATACTTTAAGCAATTAGACCCAGAGAACAAGGCGCACTTGAAACCAGTCGATTTTCCTTTAATTGGTTTCTTCAATGAAGTCGTCTTTCTGTTGGGTCAAATTGCATTCCCTGTCACACTCTCAGATGGCGAGCACTTGCGCACCGTCACAGTCAATTTTATGGTCATGCCAGCAACATCACGCCATGATGTACTATTAGGAAGATGGTCACAGAGGGAATTCAGTAGGATTACCTCCATACCACACGCCGCTTGTGGTTTTCCAACAGAAACCGGGGTAGCAATTCTTTATTCCAGTAAAGAGGAGATGTATGTATATGATGAGCCACCTGTAAAAGTTGCCAAGCCATCACCATCAAACGAAACAGAAAAGTGGGTCCTCAACAAAGAATATCCTGAGTAAACAGTTTTGTTAGGACACGCCATCTCACCAGAAATCTGCGCAAAATTAAAGGAACTCTTATCTAACAACATGGATATCTTCACATGGTCCCCGGCGGACATGACTGGGGTACGAAGAGAGATAACACAACACTGCTTAAATATCCGACCTTCCGCGGAACCAATTACTTAAGGGAAGCGCAGTCTTAGTACAGGAAAAGCAAACGCAATGAACGAACAAGTAGCCGAACTACTTCAAGCTGGAATCCTGCGCGAAGTACAATACCAAACCTGGGTAGCAAACCCAGTAATGGTACAAAAGCATAACAGCGGCTGGCGCATGTGTGTCGACTTCAAAGATCTTAACAAAGCTTGCCCGAAAGACTGTTACGCCCTTCCGGAAATAGATAAGAAAGTCGATTCATTAGCATCCTTTCGCTGGAAATGTTTCTTGGATTGCTATAAAAGATACCATCAAATACAAATGAAAGAAGAAGACGAAGACAAAATGGCGTTTCGTACAGACAAAGGTATTTTTTGCTATACAAAAATGCCTTTCGGCCTTCGCAACGCAAGCGCCACTTATCAGCGACTGATGGACAGAGTCTTCGGAGATGATATTGGGGTAACAGTAGAAGTTTACATGGACGACCTCGTTATCATGAGTTGAGAAGAAGAATCCATGCTGGCGAACATTCAGCGCACATTTGATTCTCTGTGCACAGTCAACGTCAAGCTAAACCCAGTGAAATGTTCATTCGGGATGGAAGAAGGCAAATTCCTAGGGTTTATTGTAACCAAGGATGGTTTCAAGGTTAACCCAGAAAAAGTGGAAGCCATTCAACTCATGTCGTCACCAGCGTCCAACAAGGAGATGCAACGTCTCGCTGGTCGACTAGCAGCACACAACATATTTTTGGCAAATCACGCCGCCAAATCGTATCCAATCATCAGTACGCTGCACAACTACGTCAAAAAGAGTCACTTTCAGTGGACCCCGGAAGCAGAAAGAGCTTTCCAACAAATGAAAGAGTGTCTGATTCAGTTACCAACCTTAACGGCTCCGCAAAAAGATAAGCCACTGATCCTGTATCTCTCTGCAGCAGAAGTAGCAGTCGGCGCAGTACTAATGGTCGAAAGGGATGGGGTTCAAACTCTGATATACTACATCAGCAAAATGTTAACTGGTCCAGAGACGCGCTATTCTATAATGGAGAAACTCGTCCTTGCATTGGTTCACGCATCACGCAGACTACGACGATACTTTTCTGGCCATGTTATCATCGTCCTTACAAACTATCATCTTGGACAAATCTTGTCTAAGCCAGATGTTGCAGGATGATTGGCCAAGTGGGCTATCGAATTAGGAGGGTACAACATCTTGTACAAGCCGCGAGCAGCTATTGAGGGGCAAGTCTTAGCAGACTTTGTTACCGAAGTCCCCATCGACAAAATCCAGGAATGAAAAGCAATTCAAAATCCTACCCCAGTATTTGATGACCGGGTTTGGACATTACATACAGATGGCGCCTCAAACAACGATGGTGCGGGCACAAGCCTTCGCCTAGTTAGCATTGGCAACCACGAGCTCACGTACGCAATTCTCCTGGATTTCAAAAGTACTAACAACGAAGCGGGGTACGAAGCGTTCCTCGCAGGTCTCTTCCTGGCACTCAAGATGGGAGCAAAGAACCTCGAAGCACATGTCGATTCCAAATTAGTAGCAGAGCAAGTCAACGGTCATTAGGACCCCAAAGGCGAAGCCATGGCTTTGTATCTGGAACAAGCAAGAATCCTTATCAACCAGTTTCAAACCTTCAAGATAGTCCACATCAACAGAAGCGAAAACAAACATGCAGATGCGTTAAGCAAGCTGGCGGCTACAAGCTTTAAACACCTCACGAAAGAAGTCCACATCGAGGTATTATCTAATCCATCTGTCCCTTTAAGACAAATAAACATCATAGAAGTCAGGAATCCATCTTGGATGTCACCAATCATTACATACCTACAACATGGAATCCTCCCAGAAGGGAAGGCGAAAGCCAGGAAAATTTAGCACAAGGCGTTAAACTACGAAATGGAAGACGATATCTTGTACCGCAAATCATTCATGGGTCCTCTTCTGCGCTGCGTAGATAAGATCGATGCACAATATTTAGTCCGCGAGAAATACATGAGGGACTATGTGGAATCCATGCAGGCCCGCGCTTGGTGGTTGCAAAGATCATGAATGCAGGCTACTATTGGCCAGGTATGCATGTAGATGCAGTAGAACTGTTGCGCAAATGCATGTCATGTCAATTCCATGCTCCAAAAACGCTCCGTCCAAGGAACCCTCTGGTCTAAGTCACTTCAGCTTGGCCTTTCCAACAAAGGGGCATTGACCTAGTCGGTCCTTTCCCCGATGCGCCCGGCACGGTAAAATTCATAGTAGTAGCAGTAGACTACTTTACTAAATGGGTAGAAGCAAAGGCTCTCGTGTCAACTACTTCAATGGTGATCCAAAAAATTATTTGGGAACACATTATTTGCCGATTCGGATTACCATTGCGCATCATTTCTGATAATGGTACAAACTTCGCATCAGAAGATCTACAGTAATGGTTCAAAGAGATGAACATCGAACACAGCTTCGCCTCTGTGGTGCACCCATAAGCGAATGGACAAGTCGAGAGCGTAAACAAGCAGATAGTGGATGGAATCAAAGCGAGGCTGGGAACCGCGCGCAGGGGATGGGTAGACGATCCCCCGAGCATTTTATGGGCTCACCGCACTATGCCAAAAACCAGTACAGGCAAAAATCCATTCAGTCTTGTTTATGGTTCAGAAGCGGTAATCCCAGCGGAAGTCGGTCTCCCATCACCATGAATGATCGCCATGGAAAATCAAGACAACGAATGAGAGCGCAGAATTGACCTGGACCTTCTTGAAGAAAGGCGTGAAAACGCAGCCATCAACGAAGCCAGGTACAAATCAAAGTTAGAGAAATATTATAATGCTCGGGTGCGCGTATGCACTTTTGTTCCAGGGGATTTTATTCTGCGAGACAACGAGGCCTTTAACGCGGAGAAACCAGGAAAACTCGCGCCCAAATGGGAAGGACCATATCTCATTCATGAAGTCTTGGGTAAAGGCGAATATACCCTAAAAAGACTCGATGGAACGGACATACCACGCACCTGGAATGCACAACAATTGTGCAAGTGCTATATGTAACCAACTCATCCATCCAACATTACAGCCAACGATTGCGCAGGCAGCATAATTATTTTATTTATTTACTTTGTATCTACTAGCCCCTGCGCCTTATCCAATTAAATACAAAGTTTTACTTCTATTACTCTCTATTGTTTATTACAAAATGCATGTAATTTCTTTTGGTAAGCGCGAAAACACTATGGTAACACTTTACAAGTCTCATGAACGGTCCACGGGTACAAGCCCCGCATACAATCCAGACCTATGTTCACACATGAGCTTTATACCATCTTTGTTCGCTTTACCTAAACAAAGCAATTATACACATGCAAGACATTGTAATTCAAACATTTCTTATATTAAACACAGTTACTTGCACAACATATGCATTAACAAAAATCTACATGCACAGCAGTGCATCAAAAAGCCACTTGTGCAGAAAGCAGAAGAACAAAAGTATACGAGCACAGCAGTGCATCAAACAGTATTTACAAAAAACATACAAAACAAACTAGATATCCGGGAACATGGCCAACACCTCCAAAGGGGTATGCAGTGCTTCACCATACCACTTGAGAGGGTGAGGGTCAACGATCAAGGGTTCTCACTGTCACACCCTCCAAAAACCCCACCCCGCCTTGGAGGCGTGACATGCCCAGGATCATAGCCACCAATCATATTGAACAAAGCATGTAAGAAATTTTTATAAAATCCAACACAATACAATTGGTGTCAAAACCTAGTTTGAGTTTACAGCGGAAGCACAAAACATAAGTTTAATACTAATTGAAATGTTTTCCCACAACGACCACGCCTCCTCGTGCAAGCTCCTTAAGCTAGGGATCTAACAACCTGCAAGGCATGTAACAACGAGTCAACAACAAAGTTGAGTGAATTCACGGTTTTTGTTCTCTGGCTTACTAGCCCGTAGGATTATTATCCCGAAGTTTTGTTTTGTTGTCCTACCCAGGACGAACGTACGTTATTCTGCACTCTGGATAATTCGTATGTATCGCGGTCTCCCAGACATGTGTGCGAAAATTAATAGAGTGGCATCCTACCTACTGAGGATGGCCGTGCCTTGTAGAAAGTTTGTGAACTCACCTTTGCTTTACTCGGTAAAATGGTTACTTGAGCTATTTCCTTTGATTTGTAAGTGTATGATAAGCCTAATAATCTAATGCACACGAAACTAGGTAAATAACTAATACAGCATTTACGATAACTCACGAGATCAAACCCTCACAACAAATGACAAAGTGCGATACTTAAACATCCAGCGAATTCACAACGAATGACAGAGTATAGTCCGATTTCGAACAGCACTCAAACATTCAAGTCAAAATCACGACGAATGACAAAGTATAAACCCAATTTGAGCAGCACTTAAACATCTATCGGATAGTTTCAATCGATCGGACATTGAATCGTAATAGCGATTGAATTAATACCCTGTATCGTAGCATCAATTAGTGATCGTGTGTGTTAATTGTAGTATTTCGACTATAACTCAGCGTAGAATTGGAATTTCTACAACGTTTCAGAGCCAGAAATCGAATGCCAATGTTCTGTATTTATACACCAATTTTGAACAGCTTACGGACCGTAACAATTCTCCCTTACGGTCCGTAAGGGACACCTCATTCTTATAGGGTAGCTACGTGTGAGACTAGACCTGCTGAGTCGACAGATTCTTAAAATTCTATTCTGACAACGAATTAAATGGATAATCATCAATAGAAAATACCCCCCTGAGTTTTAGGGGCCCTAATCCTGATTCTGATTGTTCTGGAAATCTTAGGGTTTCTGCAGAATCACTTGGGTTTCTCAATTAGGGTTTCCTATTGGACTAATTATAATACTAAATAGGACTTATTAGTGAGAGTTGCTACATTCTCCCCTCCTTATAGAAATCTCGTCCTCGAGATTTACTCAAATAAGTAAGGATACTAGTACTAATCTTTTATGTTCGAGAAACTTAACCTTTCTGTTTTATATCTAAAGTCACAAATCTTTAAACTTTTCATTTATCTCTAAATACTACCAGAAATTTGTCAGATAGACATTTCTTAAGTTTATATACATGAAATACTTAGGGATGACTTATCCTTAACCCATAGCACTTAAAATAAATATTATAGAACACCGTAAAGTATTGAGTCTTGCACTTGGAATGAAGCATCGTTGTGGATCACTGAACACTTTACCGGTTATAGTCTGGTTTTATCAAAAACTTTTTCCCTTTATTAAAACCAAGTTCACTATAACCAATGGCTCTGATACCACTCTGTCACACCCTCCAAAAACCCCACCCTGCCTTGGAGGCGTGACATGCCCAGGATCATAGCCACCAATCATATTGAACAAAGCATGTAAGAAATTTTTATAAAATCCAACACAATACAATTGGTGTCAAAACCTAGTTTGAGTTTACAGTGAAAGCACAAAACATAAGTTTAATATTAATTGAAATGTTTTCGCACAACGACCACGCCTCCTCGTGCAAGCTCCTTAAGCTAGGGATCTAACAACCTGCAAGGCATGTAACAATGAGTCAACAACAAAGTTGAGTGAATTCACGGTTTCTGTTCTCTGGCTTACTAGCCCGTAGGATTATTATCCCGAAGTTTTGTTTTGTTGTCCTACCCAGGACGAACGTACGTTATTCTGCACTCTGGAGAATTCGTATGTATCGCGGTCTCCCAGACATGTGTGCGAAAATTAATAGGGTGGCATCCTACCTACTGAGGATGGCCGTGCCTTGTAGAAAGTCTGTGAACTCACCTTTGCTTTACTCGGTAAAATGGTTACTTGAGCTATTTCCTTTGATTTGTAAGTGTATGATAAGCCTAATAATCTAATGCACACGAAACTAGGTAAATAACTAATACAACATTTACGATAACTCACGAGATCAAACCCTCACAACAAATGACAAAGTGCGATACTTAAACACCCAGCGGATTCACAACGAATGACAGAGTATAGTCCGATTTCGAACAGCACTCAAACATTCAAGTCGAAATCACGACGAATGACAAAGTATAAACCCAATTTGAGCAGCACTTAAACATCTATCGGATAGTTTTAATCGATCGGACATTGAATCGTAATAGCGATTGAATTAATACCCTGTATCGTAGCATCAATTAGTGATCGTGTGTGTTAATTGTAGTATTTCGACTATAACTCAGCGTAGAATTGGAATTTCTACGACGTTTCAGAGCCAGAAATCGAATGCCAATGTTCTGTATTTATACACCAATTTTGAACAGCTTACGGACCGTAACAATTCTCCCTTACGGTCCGTAAGGGACACCTCATTCTTATAGGGTAGCTACGTGTGAGACTAGGCCTGCTGAGTCGACAGATTCTTAAAATTCTATTCTGACAACGAATTAAATGGATAATCATCAATAGAAAATACCCCCCTGAGTTTTAGGGGCCCTAATCCTGATTCTGATTGTTCTGGAAATCTTAGGGTTTCTGCAGAATCACTTGGGTTTCTCAATTAGGGTTTCCTATTGGACTAATTATAATACTAAATAGGACTTATTAGTGAGAGTTGCTACACTCACCCTATCCATCATTCATAGAAGAAGTCATCATTTGGGCCCCAGCCGGAATTACAGAAGGTCGCCCACTTTGACGCCGTTTGTTGGTGCACACATCTGTCGTCTTCGTCTTATATCGAGTCTTGGCTGCGTTGCGGATCTAATCAAGAGTGATGTCATCATTCTTGATGATGACATCATCAAAGTGACATCATCAATGACATCATTAAAGTGACATTATCAATGACATCATCACAAGAAGACAAAGCAAGTTTCAAATCAGATTTATGTATTTTGTCGGTTTCGCTTGAAATGTTAACATGTGGGTTTCGCTTGAGTTCATCTAGGAGGTTTCGCTTGAATGTAGCTTCAAGCGAAAGCCTAACTACTATAAATAGGCATGTTGTCTATTCATTTGTAACAGTTTTATAGAATTCCATACCGTGGTGCTGCCGGTGTGAAGACTGATTGTAACTGATATAATATCAATATAATCAGTGTTTAAAGTGATATTCAAGCTGTTTCGACGTCGGTTTCTTAGTTTCCGCCTCTGAAACTGATAAAATCTCTTCTGAACGACTCGTTTGGGTCGCAAACCGATCCTACAAGTGGTATCAGAGCTCAGGAGGAAGAGATCTTGCCAAAACAGCCTGTTTTCGTCACTTTTTTTGATTTCTACACCATTCTTTTCAAATTTAAAATTTTTTCACGGTTAAAAACGGCTCAAACTTTCACATATTGTGCGTAATCATGTATTAACTAATCCTGGAAAGTTTCAGAGCTTAAATCGACTTAAAACTGGTTAAAAACATGACTTTCGCTTGAAATGTGTTCGAATTTGCTGATGTCATTGGCTTTCGCTTGAAAAATACGTGTTGATCTTGCTGACATCATCGACCTCTCACTTAAAAATTCATCGACCTTCCGCTTGAATTAAACCTCTCGCTTGAACTAACCGCTTGAATCACTGTTCATTTAAGTGTGTACATCGAGTTGTGTGTAAGTTTTTACGAGGTATAAGTAATTGGGAAAAGAAATCATGTGACTTGTGTCAGGATTGCATCGGTTTGATTAAGTGATTCCAAGTGGTGCATGTGATCATTAAATAGAGATTGTCGGTTTGCATGTGATAGACATTAATCGAAGTTTTCTGTTAGTGGGGATTGTGAAAGTTCTCGGTTCATGTGTTGCATGTAAAAACTTTTGAGTTTATCCATGTGAAACAAAATAGGAAAGGTCCAATTAAAATTGAAGGTTTAAAAGTAATATCAGTTCACGTGATTCCAAGATATATTACATCAGATCCACTAACATTAGAGGTCACAATTAGAATTCAAGTTGCATGTGCTAATTGTTGTTGTGTAAAGTTGTCAGTTAGCATGTGATTCATAATCGATACATGTGATAGTGTTGTTCAAGTGATCCATGTGCTGAATCCATATATAAAGATATTATCGAGTTAAGAGTCTAAAAGATATTAAATTTTCTCAGCCCAATCAGAGATTAACATTTGTGTTTGTCGGTTGGGTGGATTTTGCGGCCTAATCAGATTTCATGCATAATTGAAATTGTCGGACCATATGCTTTGACTATACATGTGTATTTGTGGCCCAATCATCAAGTGTCGGTGCAATTAGTTTATCACTTGTGAGTTGTCAGCCATATTAAAATTTGAGGTCCAATCAGGTTGTGTTGTACAGTTTGACATTTGCCGACCAATCATTTGTTTCTGCCGATGGCCCAAGAGTGATATTGATTGTTGATCATTATCTAGAAAGTATCAAGTCATTTGAAAACTATCAGTACATGTGTTGAACAAGTTCTCGGCCCAAGTCATATTCTCGGCCCATCAACATTCAAAGATCATCGGCTCATTTGAATCTATATCCTATTGATCAAGCTCATTCATTCGGTGATCTCACTTCA
Source organism: Helianthus tuberosus (assembly GCA_030545235.1). Lineage (NCBI taxonomy): Eukaryota > Viridiplantae > Streptophyta > Magnoliopsida > Asterales > Asteraceae > Helianthus > Helianthus tuberosus. The sequence continues at coordinate 100,185,309 of CM060412.1, read as the reverse complement.
ACAATATTGAAACGTGTTCAAGAATCTTCGACACGAGTCCTAGATTGATTCAAACGACACACACATTCACATATTCAGTTCGTTTAAACTGATTGTTTGTTTGTCTGTTTCAGGTGATACAGGTGTTTCACGTGGTGAATCATTTCGTTTGAAAGGGGATCGAGTTTGAATTTGATATTTCATTTTAAGTGACTATCTCGATAAACGTGTTTCCGAATCATAAATTTCTTTAATATGACTAGTGAAACAATTAATAGAATAAATGTATTAAAGAAAGAATTTGACTCGTTTTCAGGTTGTCCAGGAGAAAGTACAAAGAGTATCATTGAGAGGTATAGCCATCTTGTTCGCTCAATGTCTGAGAAGGGTATTCAGAAAAGTCCAAATGAATGGGTTGAGAAATTAGCCAATTCCATACCTCAACAAGAATGGGGTACATATCTTTTGGATTTAAAAAGAACTGGAGAATACTCTAGATTGACAATTTGTCAATTCATTAAGAAACTTGAAGAACAGATGGAGAGGAATGCTGAGAAGAAGAAAAGTCAAAGTGGAAAATCAATATTAAAGAAGAGCAAGAGTAAAGGTGTTCAAGTGGGAGAGGAACAGACTGAAGAAATTTCAGTTTTGAAAGACGAGAAGAAAGCTGATGAGAAACAGATTTTTGATTTGCAGAAAAATTGTGAAAAGCTGAAATATGAAAATGTTAAACTGTTAAGTAATTTGAACAGTTTGACATTGAAAAACGAGATTTTGAAAGAAAAGGAAAAAGAATTTGAAAATGAAAAATTAAAATTTGAAAAAGATTTTCAAAGTCAAATGAAGATTTTAGAAGATGAGAAATCTGCTATTTTTAAAAATAATCTTGAAAAACAGATTGAAATAAACTCTCATCTTCAGAAAATCATTCGGCTTGAAAATGAAGTTGTAAAAGCTTGGATTAAAATCAAAGAGCTTGAAGAGAAATTGAAAGGTTTTGAGACTTCGTCATCAACACCAGATTATCCATGTCCAAAACCAATCAATTATGTTCCAATAAGTGACATTGTCACAAACTTTGACAAAGTCAAGGTTGAAGATTGTGATGAGAAAACTGATGATGAATATGAGGAGTTTTATTCAACAGACGAGTCTGAGTCAGAGTCTGATGCTGAAAATGAGAAAAAGAAACTATTTTTAAAATTAAAAGAAAAATTTCAAGAAACTGTTCTGCAATCGAATGAAAAGGGTGAATGCTCTACGCAAAAACCTTTGAAGAAGAAAGTGGAACAGAAACAAAAAATTAAAAATTCAGAAAATGGTCAAAACAAGAATAAAAGCTCATCAGTTCAATCATCCAATCATTATAAAAAATCACAAAAATCTGAAAAACTAAACTAAAAAATAGTTGGTAAAAAGTGGTGCAGGTTTGACCATAGTGCTTCAAAGCCAAATCCAGCTTTCAAGAGGAGTGATGATCATTACAAAGCCAGACAATGCTATGATCTGAATGTTTGGGCTGAAGGTGGTGATTGGTACGATAACAGAGTGTGTTACACTTGTGGTGTTCGAGGACACATTGTTGTTAACTGCCAAAGTTGGAGTTATGAGACGAGAAGATGCTTAGAATGCCAAATCAAAGGTCACATTGCCAGAGATTGCCCAATGAGATCAAAGGGAAGATCGAGGGCTGAATTTCAGAAATTGGCAAAGAAATCAGTCAATGTCAAGTCCAAAAAACAGAAAGTTCAAGAACCTAAAGTTCAAGAACAGAAAGTTCAAGAAAAGAAAGTTAAGCTTTCTCAAGGGCAGAAAGACAGACTGAGGAAAAAGAGGAAGAAGGCGAGAGAGTATCTCGAAAGGATTTTGTCCTCGGATACAACTAGATAAACAGATAAAAGTTCTGATAAATTATCTTGCTCACCAAAAAACAACAATTCAAGCAAAACGCATTCATCAGATACAAATCTGAGGACGAAAGAGGGAAAAAAGAAGAAGAAAGTTTGTGGCAATGAATCAGTTTCTTCGGAAACAAAGGAGCCACATGCTGGCGATGAATCTGTTTCTGTGGAAACAAAGGAGCCACATGTCGGCGATGAATCTGGCTCATCAAAGTCAGACAAGCCACTTTCAGGCAATGAATCTGGTATGGTAAAACCAGAAGAGCCATGTGTTGAGGTAAAAAATAAGAATTCTGGTCTAACAATGGATGATGCAAATTTTCCACCATTGTTGAACAAGAATTCTAAATCACCCAAGGACCGTCAGGCTTGGGTGAATCTGTTTAAATAGAAAAACCTGACTTGCCGGAGCTCCCAGGTTGGTAAGCGAGGAGCAGGAATCGGCACATTTCTTGAGAAATTCACAAATGTGATATTTCGACTTACAAGTGGTAAATCAAGGACATTAAATTGTACTTGATTTTCTACATGTGATTGTGTTGTTAAAATCGATAAATGTTAAATCTTACAAGTGGTTAAAGAAAACAAGTTGATGAATATGATCCCCATGTTTGAGAAATGACTCACAAAACTAATTTTCCGGAAAAACCATTTTGATTAAAACAAACTTAAGTGTTTTGAAATCATCATGGGAAAATGTTTTGTTGTCAGGGGGAGTTCTGATTGTTCAAGCCAAGTGAATGGAGAATTGAAGTGATTCTCATCATGTTGTCACATTTCTTGTACAGCTTGTTTTCAAATTTTCCCAGAAAATCAAAATTGAGACATATTTTGATTTTAGGGGGAGTAAAAATTTTGAAAAAATTAGAAAATTTGAAAAAGTCAAAAACATTGAAAAATGCAAAAATGAGTTTTTGTGTCAAAGAAGAGGAAATGATTGTACATCAGTAGACAGTCACAGCATGCTAAAGAAATGTAAAGTCAAAATGTGATAAACGATCTCACTAAAGATGTGACGATAGGCTCAGCTAGACTAGTAGATTTGCGATAACGATACAAACTTAAATGAAAAAGCCTAGTTCTAGTGGGAAACATGGTCAAAAGCATAGTACTTAGTTTTGTCCTTCTTGATTGTGTGCCTACTCAGTAATCGCTGATTGTCGAAAGACATAAAACTGGTTAAGTTTGTGAACTTTCACAACTTTGCTGAAAAGTCGCTGTGATTGTGCATTTTATTTTGTAAAGATTTAAACTTGTCTTATTTCTTTATTTTGTTTAAGCATTGGACATCCTCTGCGTATACGTGAGTATCGACCTGGATGTTATTGCCTAAACGTTCTGCTTTATTTTCTTTGGTGTTTCGTTTAAGCTTTGGACCTCCTCTGCGTATACGGAAGTATCGACCTGGTGGTTAAAGCCTAAACAACTTCAACTTGTTTTATTTTTCTTATTTTGTTTAAACATTGGACTTTCTCTGTGTATACGGAAGTGTCGACCTGATTGTTAATGTTTAAACATTCTGCTTTGTTTTCGCACAAATCACAGTTGATAAAAGTTTAAAGGCATTACTTGAGTAAGTGTATTGCATGATGAGGGGATATGCTGAGATCATGGGGTCCATAAGAATTTAGTGCAAAATTAATATATCTTAATGTATCGGTAAGCATTTCGAAAGTTTTTAGATTGAGTTTATGTGGACAAAAATATAGTCAATCTACGTGAATCGTTTAGAGCTTAAAATGTTTACAGCTTAACGGAGCTGGTGATTTGTCTCAGAAACTGATATGATCCTCTTACACAAGCTCACAAAAATATCGTATGTAAATATTTCTTTTCTGCATTCCTTTGTTATAAAAATCCAAAAAGATTTTCGGAGTGTTTTAGCATAAATTTTGAAATATACAAAAAGATTTTCGAAAACTGATGGAGAGCTGATTTTCAAAATTCCGAGTGCTGAACATGATGAATTGGTTTGGGAGTGTGTGTATTGAATTGAAAATTTTTGATTTAAGAAAAGAAGTTGAGATTAGTTAATCAGGGTCATTAATTTGAACTTGATGGAACTATTTCTAATAAGTTTTTCTTATTGATTTAATTAAAAACTTATGTGTTTGAGAGAATTTTATGCAGGAAATGAGCTTAAACAGAGATAAAGCCAGGGATTGATCTCAAGGTGATAGCTAATTCCAGACAGCGATCCCATCATGATGAGAGGGGAGTCTGACGAGGTTAGAGCCAAAGAGAAGATCCTGGTATATGCTAAGAAAGAAAAGAGACTGATAAAGACTGAAGATGCAAAAACTCGACACTTAAGACTCGTCAACATCTGAGGGGGAGTCTGTTGGTGCACACATCTGTCGTCTTCGTCTTATATCGAGTCTTGGCTGCGTTGCGGATCTAATCAAGAGTGATGTCATCATTCTTGATGATGACATCATTAAAGTGACATCATCAGTGACATCATCACAAGAAGACAAAGCAAGTTTCAAATCAGATTTATGTATTTTGTCGGTTTCGCTTGAAATGTTAACATGTGGGTTTCGCTTGAGTTCATCTAGGAGGTTTCGCTTGAATGTAGCTTCAAGCGAAAGCCTAACTACTATAAATAGGCATGTTGTCTATTCATTTGTAACAGTTTTATAGAATTCCATACCGAGGTGCTGCCGGTGTGAAGACTGATTGTAACTGATATGATATCAATATAATCAGTGTTTAAAGTGATATTCAAGCTGTTTCGACGTCGGTTTCTTAGTTTCCGCCTCTGAAACTGATAAAATCTCTTCTGAACGACTCGTTTGGGTCGCAAACCGATCCTACACCGTTTATACACCATCGAGCACTGACACCTCCGATCAGCCGGAAAAGACTGCATCAAGACATTTGCTGACAATCGTGTAACACCTACATCATCATCAACCCCAGCAGGAAATGGGATACCATCTTTCCCTTACAGGGGCGAAACACGGTACAGGAAAACCCTGCATTTCCGGCAACCTTCTCCGGTGTCGGACTCCCAAGACGAAGCATAGCTTCAGCAGCATCAAGAGTCTTCAAAATCTCGATAACACTCCGTAAACGGTATTTTCGACTCGTTTTCATATTTACCAAATCTGGTAAAGAGAAAGTAATAGAATACATTTATATAAAGCTAAAACGAGTTGACGTCAGCATAATTAAGAGAAGTGTAAGAGATCGTAATGATTAATGTCAAATCGCCACCTTCTGAAACGACGGCACCACAGTAATCATCGATTTTATTAATTAACTCCTGACAGCGTTACACGTCTGCACACGTCCCCATACGCTACAGTTTCAATAAGAAGGTGACCGGACAAACACCTGTTCATCTTCTGCCTTATGGCACACAAGGGTCACATCACATCAACCAGCTCATGCTAACAAATATTCATTTTAGTATAATGAACAGGTCAACTTGAAAAATATCTTCTCCAAGAAGATTTCCAACATTTCGCGCCAAAACCCCACATAGCAAAAAACACCCGTCTCCTATATAGTCCAGTACTCCACTTATTTGCATAAGAGCAACACTGGACTGGGGGACTTAAAGGGGTATGGTCCCAAAAACCTCGCGCAGGCACTTTGGACCATACCATATCCTCACCTTAATAAACCTCTTTGAGGGGAACCTTGCGCGGCAGCGCACTGGTCCTAAAGAAAGAACTTAAAAAAACAGCCTTCGACATATGCGCGCCGAGAACACCAATAACATATCCTTGCGCAAGCTCTCATACAACGGAACAGTTAGGATAAATCCCTAATAACATCTCTGCGCAGATATCACCCAGACTTGAACAGAAAGGAACTTTTCTGTTACAACAGAATTTGCATGAAGCAGAGCCACATAGGATTACAGCTGTAAATCTTCTAGAAGGCTTTATCGTGCACCACCATTCAGTTATAACCGAATGGACACATGGCATCATCCTAAGCACCCATCAAAGTCATGATGATAGCACTAAATTGAAGAAAGATCCACACTTGCCCACTTTCCACGTGGCATCTCCCCAGCCGTTGATCACGCCCACGATCTGTGCGCATACTCATCACGTTACTGATTAATGGTGGAGAAAATAACCGCTCACGGAAGTTACTTTCCGTCATCTCTCCCATCAACAAATTTCCCGCCCAAATTCGGTTATAAATAAGACAACTCAGGCATCATTTCTCAAGTTACACTCACTTCATTTTCAATATTACTTCTTCTTCTTCATTGAAACATGTACTTATTCTCACGCCGGAGGGTGGTCACGGAGAGAACCCCCATTCTCCCTGTGGCGAGTCTAATGGCTGTTTGTTTTGCAGTTATCGTTCGAAGAAGAAGATAAGCCAAACCCCGAATCAAACGAGAGGACTCACCCCTTTTTATGCAGATCCAAACCCCCTGGTACAATTGATTCCGATCTGTTTAACCAGTGTTTCTTCAACCTCTCATTCACGGGTGGTGCATTACTCCTATAGCGCTATACATGTTAAATGAAGGCTCATACAAAGCTAATGACTAAAGTATCACATAAGAATCACCCAAGTATAAGCATCAAAGTATAACAACATAGCATTCATGTATAAGGATTGTTTTCGTGCAAGTATAAAGATTTAAGTTTAAATGTGATTCTATAATTTAACATGTTACACCCCAAAAGTGGTAAACATAAAAAAGTGTTTACGAGTATACTCATGGTTTTGCAAGTCTTCTACTTGTGAATCCATAAGTGAGTTGTTGTTGGAGGTAGGAACACCAAGTCCTTCTACACAAAGAAGCAAAGTGTATGAGTTTCGGAGATTAACGGTAGATTAAGGATTTGGAGGTTAAAATATAAGAACATATGTATACGAAAGTAATCATATTTTAACACAATATACTTGTTTTGACACTATGAAACCCCAAGGGTTATAATGTTTTCATGAGTAGTATACCCATTAGAATCATAACAAGTTTTATGTCTTAGATGATGCTATTCTAGCACTTTGACGAATGAACACAAATTCACCATCAAAGGTTCGAATGTTGTATAGTTTAGATAGGTATTACATATATTATTAATAAGTCCAATAGTTCATTAGTTCAAGCATGAGGTAGGAGGATGAATCCTCCATTTAGGAACCTCTTTAAGGGTCATAGAAATCATGTAGTAGGTAGGAAGAAAAGTCTTCCATTTAGGCACCTCTAAGTGTTCACCACTACACTTGATGTTATGAACATACAAGGAGGGTCATGAACTACAAGTAATACAAGAATACTAAACACTAATCTATAAGAAATCATCAAGCAATGTGTGGATTTTATGTAGGACAACCCAAGTTAATACTAAATCACACATACATCAACTCACTTGTGGGTTAAACCCTTGAACAAAACAGAAAGTTTGTGAGGATTAATCCTCTAATTTTGAATGTCTCAACCTTGTTTTTAAGCCTAACTAACCATAGAAATGGTTAAACACATAAGGACATAGGTTTGAGATGAGTTAAACTCAAGTTTGAACAAGTTTAGTAAAGGTTTAATCAAAATAGAAACAAATAGTGAAATTTGGAGCCTTTTTGGCGATGTTCCATGGACTGATTTACTGTGAAAAACCCATGGAATCGACGCTAAGGTCAATCCAAGCACATAGAAAAAAGAATGAGGTAAATCGGACAAGAAACGAGTGAGTTATGCTCACTTTTGTGAAGTAGGATTAATCTGCTCGAACACTGATTTGCAGCTGCATTTTTGAGAGTTTTAGAGTGATTTGGATGAGTTTGTAAAGTGATTAGAGCTTGGGAATGGCTTGGTATTTATAGGAGAAGGTTAGGGTAGGTTGTAGTTGGGTATTTAATGCTAAAAACGAGTTTAAAATCAATAAAACATGGAAATCCCGCTCAAAGTCGCCAGCTGATCAAAAGGTTCTGATCTGGGGGTGGGCTCAATAGGAGCGAAGACAGAGGGCTTGGCCCTTCGCGGCCTACGACAAGGGGGCTGGTTCAAGTTTCAGTTAATTACAAATTGGCCCCTTAAGTTTGTTAATTAGGGTTTTTAAGTTATTTATGGGTTATTTTCGACATATAAGCATAGTTTAAGGACAAAATAAGTATGGAGAACATAAACCAAGTATAATTAAGCATATTAATGTCATAATTAAGTTTCATATACGTTCAAAAGACGTTTTATGCATAAGTTTTACGTATTTGCAAGTTTAGCACTTAATTTCCAAGAATTACGAATAAGCATTAATTGTTTCACGAAATTAAATGTATGAGCATGTGTAAAGTATATTTAACACGAAATTAAATAAATAAGAGTTTTATTTATGATCCAAGTCTCAGATTTTACAACGGTTACAAAGAAAGGACGAATACAAGAACATAAGACTTCCAAAAAATAGAAATACAAGCAAGACCTTCTAAATATGGAAAGTACGAAGAAGCAGGGCATTACAGTCTCCCCTCCTTTAGGGAATTTCATCTCGAAATTTAGGAAGAAGTAACGAATAGTTGTGGATATTTCGTCTTTATTTCACTCTTGAGTTCCCAAGTAAATTCAGCGCCACGTTTTCCTTCCCATCGAACCTTGACGATAGGAATTTTACTGTGTCTCAATACCTTGACTCCTTAATCCACGATTTTGACGGGTTTTTCCACAAAGTGCAATGTTTCGTTGACTTGAAGATCTTCGAGTGGGACTTGAAGTCCTTCGTCAGCTAGACACTTCTTTAGGTTGGATACGTGAAAGACAGGGTGTGCATTGTTGAGTTCTTCAGGCAGGTCCAGTCTATACGCAACCTTGCCAATCCTTTTGAGGATCTTGAAAGGACCAACATAGCGAGGTGCGAGTTTCCCTTTCTTGCCAAATCGAACCACTCCCTTCCAAGGGGATACCTTGAGAAGTACGTAGTCACCTGTCTTGAATTCCAAGGGTTTGCGATGCTTGTCGGCGTAACTCTTTTGTCGGCTTCTGGCTTTCAGTAAGTTGTCTCGAACCTGTAAAATCTTGTTCGTTGCTTCTTGTATAAGCTCGGGACCAGTGAATTGAGATTCACCAATCTCGTTCCAACAAATAGGCGAATGACACTTGCGAATATACAATGCTTTGAAAGGTGCCATTTGAATATTCGCATGATAACTGTTGTTATACGAGAATTCGATCAAAGGCAAGTGTGAATCCCAGTTGCCACCAAAATCTATTACGCAAGAACGAAGCATATCCTCTAAAGTTTGGATAGTACGCTCGGTTTGACCGTCTGACTAAGGATGGAAAGCGGTGCTAAGGTTAAGAACAATACCCATAGCAGATTGAAAAGTTTGCCAAAGACGAGACGTAAAACGAGTATCACAATCGGAAATGATGTCAATGGGGATACCATGACGACAGATGATCTCATCAGTGTAGATTCTAGCCAGTTTCTCGACTTTGAAATCTTCATGAATGGGAAGAAAATGAGCTGATTTGGTCAATCGATCAACGATCACCCAAATACTGTCATGACCAGAAGAAGTACAAGGGAGCTTGGTGATAAAATCCATGGCAATGCTCTCCCATTTCCAGACAGGAATTTCTGGTTGTTCAAGTAAGCCAGAGGGATGTTGATGTTCGGCTTTTACCTTTGAACATGTGAGACATTTTGCAACGTAAGAGGCGACATCCCTCTTCATCCCAGGCTACCAGTATGACATACGCATATCCTGGTACATCTTGTCAGTGCCAGGATGAACAGAATACTTCAATTTTGTGCCTCCTTCATCAGAAAGTCTCGAAGGTTTTCACGATTAGGGATCCAGATACGGTTGCAATAGTATAGAATACCATCGGGTTTGGACACGTGATCTTGCTTAACAGTGCCTCGTATTTCAACAGAGAGACTACCTTCGTTAATAGAGGTATATTGGGCTTCACGAATACGGTTTTGAAGGTCGTTAACGAGTTGGAGACAACAAATACTCTTCACATGAGTTTTACGACTAAGAGCGTCGGCCACTACATTCGCCTTACCAGGATGGTAGCGAATTTCGCAGTCGTAGTCGTTTAATAATTCCACCCAACGACGTTGACACATGTTCAGTTCTTTTTGGTTGAAGATATGTTGGAGGCTCATATGATCGGTGAAGACCACACACTTAGTACCATAAAGGTAGTGTCGCCAAATTTTCAACGCAAAAACAACTGCGCCAAGTTCAAGGTCGTGAGTAGTGTAGTTTTTCTCATGTATCTTGAGTTGTCTTGACGCGTAAGCAATAACCTTGTCGCGTTGCATAAGGACACAACCAAGACCAAGGTTTGAAGCATCGCAATACACGATGAAGTCATCGTTACCATCAGGAAGTGTGATAATAGGAGCATTACATAGCATGTCCTTGAGCATTTGAAAAGATTCCTCTTGTTCAGGACCCCAAACAAAAGGTTTCTCTTTTTGAGTCAAATAGGTCAAAGGAACTGCGATCTTCGAGAAGTTAGAGATAAAACGAAGATAATAACTAGCAAGACCAAGAAACGAACGGATTTCAGACGGAGACTTAGGTGCGATTCAGTTCTTCACAGCTTCGATTTTAGCAGGGTCAACGTGAATACCAAGTTCGTTGACAGTATGACCAAGGAATTGAACCTCTTTTAACCAAAATTCTCACTTGGAGAATTCGACGTATAGACGTTCAGTACGAAGAAGTTGAAGGATAAGACGCAAGTATCGCTCATGCTCTTCTTGTGTCTTGGAATACATAAGAATATCGTTGATAAAGACGATCACGAAACGGTCCAAGTATGCTTTGCACACGCGGTTCATCAAATCCATGAAAACAACAGGTGCGTTGGTCAAACCAAAGGGCATGACCAAAGAACTCGTACTGACCATAACACGCACGAAAGGCGGTTTTAGGTACATCTTTTTCGAGGACTCGAAGTTGATGGTACCCAGAACAAAGATCGATTTTGGAAAAGCAGGCCACGCCTTGCAATTGATCGAAGAGGTCATCGATGTAAGGAAGAGGGTATCGGTTCTTGACAGTGAGTTTGTTGAGCTCACGATAGTCAATACATATACGGAATGACCCATCTTTCTTTTTGACGAACAAAACGGGAGCACCCCAAGGAGAAGTACTAGGGCGTATAAAGCCTTTATCAAGAAGCTCTTGAAGTTGAGTTAAGAGCTCTTGCATCTCAGAGGGTGCTAAACGGTAGGGAGACTTAGCGACGGGCGTAGCGCCAGGCACTAAGTCGATGCAAAAGTCGACAGAGCGAGCAGGAGGTGGACCAGGAAGATCATCGGGAAACATATCAGGAAAATCACGTACGACGGGAACGTCGCTTATGCTTGGGCCTTTGTCCTTCTTTTCCACAATATGGGCGAGAAAGGAGAAGGTACCCTTGCGTAAGCATTTGTTTGCTTGGATACACGACATAAGCTTGAGACCTTGAGAAGGTTTCTCGCCATACACGTGTAGAGAATCACCGTTTGGAAGAGGAAGGCGGATGAACTTTTCAGAACAAACGACTTCAACACGAACTCGCCTAAGGTAGTCCATGCCTACTATGATGTCAAAGCTACCCATTTGCATAGGTATAAGATTGATCGAGAATGTATGATCATTAAGAATCAAGGAATAATTGGAAAGAATGGAATCGACAGTGACGGATTTACCATTAGCGACTTCGACAACGAAAGATCTTGGCAACTTAGAGCATTTACACATAAGCAAAGGTTCGAATTCTAACGACACAAAACTTTTATCCGTTCCAGTATCAAAAAAACAAGAAGCATAAACATGGTTCACAAGGAACGTACCAGTAGTGACGTCATTCGCATTTTGAGCCTGAGCAGTGGTGAGGAGGAAAGCTCGGCCTCTAGCAGGTTGTTCAGCTTGTTGCTGCTGTTGGGGTTGGTTCCTTTGAGGGTAGACATTGGTGAGATGATTGCGATCGCCACATTTGAAGCCTGCTCGTATAGGAGCAGCTTGAGGTTGAACCTGATTAGGAGTGGGGTTGGCAACAATGGCTTGAGGTTGGTTGTTTTAGGGTTGAGGGATGTTGCGGCATCGGTCGACAAAATGCCCAAACCTATGACAACGGGCGCATTTGCGGCACGGTGTGTTGGTAGGATGATGGTACAAACAGGTAGTACACTGGGGATGAGATCCAGTGTAGGCTCGTTTTGGTAGTTCGGTGTTTGCGGGGGTAACGACGGCTACTGCTTGTAAAGGTTGAGGGTTTGTCGGAGTGACGACCACACAACTTTTGCTTGAAGCCTTCCGCTTCTTGCCTCGGTTTTCTTGGATTGGGAGGATGAAGGTTCAACAGTGGTGGTAGTATCGGTGGTATCAGTGACGGCTTGATGAGCACTCTTCGTTGAAACCTTATCATAGGTTCCATGAAGAACGCAATTGTTGTAAAGCTCAGTGGCTATGCTAAAGGCTTCCTCTATGGTTTTAGGGAAAGCAGAGGCAACATGGTTAGCCAAGGAAGGTGCAACACAACGAATGAACTTGGCTATGGTTTTGGGGACGGAGTCGACTTTTCCAGGACAGAGGACACTTAGTTGTTTAAAGCGCGTAATCAGACCATCCATGTCGCTTCCTTTTTGCGTTAAGTTCCAAAATTCGTTCTCTAATTTTTGGAGCTCGTGAGGAGGACAAAAGTGATCTTTCTTGAGCTGCTTGAGCTCATCCCAAGGCATGGCATGTGCAACATCGTTTCCCCTCTTGTTGCGTTCGGTGGTCCACCATTCGAGTGCCCTCGAACAGAAAACTCCAGTTGCGTTCAAGGTTCTTAGCTCATCAGGACAACCACTTTGCAAGAAAGTAAGCTCAATCGCGTCAAACCAATTCATCATGGTGGTAGCGCCATCTTTGCCAGTAAACTCTAGAGGTTTACAAGCCATAAATTGCTTGAATTGGAACGTTGGCTTTGGTTTTTCTGCCTTCAAATCGACAAGAGCCATGTGGTGAATCAGTGTTTGGCTGAATTTTGCTCACAATATCGGGTATGACCTTGGCCATTTGCTTGGCCATGAACTTCATGCAATCTTTCTTGGACATTGTCAAACACCCTGAAAACGGGTTTGGTAATCAAACCCCGTTAATACTAAAAGACGGGTAAAGTACCGTTAGTGGTGAAAGTAACCCGGTAAATATTAGGATTTAAATAAATAATCCTAATATTAATTAAAAAAACGGATAAGAACTTTCAAGAAATAAAATGGATAAAAGGCCCGAGTTAACGGAACTTAAATAAACGGGCTAGAACTCCATGGACTCACTAAGTTAACTAGGGGTAATTAACCTAGTTAATTATTTGTTAAAAAAAACAATAAAGAAGCATGGACTAGTTAGCCTTTTATAAACCGAACGATAGTTGGGGGACCAAAGTTGTTAAAATTGAAACATGTAATATTAAAACAAAATAATTACACCAAACACACACTTTGGTGTGTGTCTGGTCGATTAAACACATGGGGCGATCCAGGAGCTCCTCAACAAACCCTAACTCTTGCAAAATCTGCCAAATTGAAGGATTAAATCTGTTCCTAATCGAACTCCAATCATAGAATAGTGATCTACTCAGTGAAGGGATCATAAGGTTTGTAAATTTCATAGAAAATTTCCATCTAAATTTCTGGATGAACATAAAAAAATTCGAAATTGATGTTGCATGATTGTGGTACGGATGAAATTGAAGTGAAATAGTGTCTAAGAATAAACCCTAGTCATTAGATTGTTGAAATATTGCTTAATTCTTGTGAAACTCATAATCACCAATGAAGGTGTTAAGTGGGTTATGTAGAAGTATGAAAACACTAGGATTGTGATTGTTGTTCTAGTGTAATTTGAATTCTATAAAGCAATTTTAGGTTTTGTTGATGTTAAAATTTATGTGAAATTTCCAAATTGATGTTAATCTTGGCTAAATGACAAGTTATGAACTTGATTGTAAATATGTAAAAATTATGCCCACTAGGTGTTTGTTAAAATGCCTGAATGAAATCGCGGTCTACTCGGTAGTGTATAAAACTTGATTATAATAGGTATTCAGATGAATGCTGAATAGTATGATGAAACGGGTTTCGCTTATAAAAGGGAACCCTTGGCTCTTGCGAAAATGAATAAAGAAACTAGTCATGATAATCGCTTGAACTAGTTAAAGAAATTAGAAGTATAATGAATTTCATTAGAACGTTGGTTAAAACGGTGGCCAAGAGATAACGCCTACCGGATAAATAAGGAGTGCTTAAACTAGTTGATAGATTTAATTATATAAAAGGGAACCCTTGGCTCTTGCGAAAATGAATAAAGAAACTAGTCATGATAATCGCTTGAACTAGTTAAAGAAATTAGAAGTATAATGAATTTGATTAGAACATTGGTTAAAACGGTGGCCAAGAGATAACGCCTACCGGATAAATATGGAATGCTTAAACTAGTTGATAGATTTAATTATGCATTTCATATACTAATGGGTGTTTAACTTTTAGAAAGTCAAACTGACCTACAATACGATAAATGATAATTTGGTATAAAATCCGTAAGGTGGAATAATCGTATTTACTTATGATTAATCTAACCACCTTGAGAATATTGAATAATAGTTGATGCTCGACAAGCAAGGTGGAAACTAGGGAAAGAAGCGGGTCAAACAGAGCGAGTACGAAGAAAAAGAGCATAACCGGATGCAAGGTAAGTGAAACTTACACCTTTTTGTGGAATACGTGTCAATTCTGTAAGTTATAAATACAATAGAGATAATATTTGAAATATGGTTACCGACGCGAAATGATACGGGTCGGAACTAAAAACAAGTGTTAAAAAAACCATAGTAATGGTAAAACGGGGTGGAACGGTAAATTAGTCACGAAAAGACTAAGATAAAATGAGTTTTTTTTTCGAACGACTACTTATTAAGTAAGCCTAAACTAACAAAAAGGGTAAAACGGATCAAATGGTAATATTGATACCATTTGACAATTAGCGACTAATATGTATATGTCGAGTCTCATGCTCGTAGGATGAACGACTCGTGAATTAGCGATTCTATGAAATAGCAAACAAGTGAAGACAAGGTATTAAAACGGGTCAATATGTTGATCCGAGCCAGGTACGTATAATTATGTGGTAGTTAAAAGTGCTATTCTGGTCAAGTAGATAGTGATGGTCTTTCGCCGTAAAACGAAGGACATAAAATTGACCAAAAAGCCCTTGATGGGTGAATCAGGCAAACAACCCTTATGGGCTGTTTAGAAACAAGTTTTATGGTAATGTAAACCTTAGACAAGCATAAGAGTTAAAGGGATAAGGGTTCTCGGGCCAAATGTCTAAAAATGGTCATATGCGTAAAATGACTAGTTGAAGGGTAAAATTTGGGTAATGGGGTTCACTGTGCTAAATCCACCACAAAATAGTTGTGACGGATTATAAGTAGATATTTAGATATGAGAATGCGAAGTGTTAAGGCGGAAAAGCGAGTTGATGTTTAAATGCATAACCCCCTCCCCCTAAACGGGTTAAAATGGGATTAAGTGTATTGCTTGTGTACTAGACACATAATTCATCATAAAATCTCGAAGCCGAGCAAAGGACTTTGAGTTAAATACATTGGTGTATGTATTTGGTTGTTTAAGAACCAAGTTGGTGGTTTTAAATGCGAACGGGTCAAAATGTTGATTTGAATAATAAGCCGATTGCTTAAATATTTGGAATTTTATTAGTTTGAATTGTTGAATTTTAACACCATATGATGGAAAATTTATTTACGAACGCGTAGGAAAAAGGATCGCATAAAACGGATTCGTGAAATGAAAGTTATCCGTATTTTAGTGCAGAACAAGTCCAAGTTACCATAGCTGGGCAAACGCAGCATTAAGAACGAAACCTGCTGTTAAAAATGAGCTGTCGCGCTACGCGACGGCTAAATGGAATGACTGTCGCGTCACGCGACCCTTGTCGCGGCCCGCGACCTAATCACATCAAACTCTCGCGGCCCGCGAGAGAATCAATTGTTGGCGAATTGTTTTATTTTCGTTGTTTGACCCATATGACTTGTTCAAACTCATTATTTAACTATCAAAACTAACATTTGAGTTGGTTTTGATTATAGGTGGATGTCAAGAGTACCCGGATGGAGATCAAGCATAGAGAAAGAACCGAACACATTAAAAAGAAGCTTCCACACGTTGTCTCGTTGTTATTATTAAAATAACGAATTCAATTACATTATGTTGGTATTTTCTTTTAAACTGTAAAAGATTAAATAAACCCGCATTCTTATAAGTATGTGTAATCTTTTATGCACACTTTTGGTCTAAAGTTATGAGAAAACTGTCAAAGATTGGTAAGGTTGTTACAAGTTGGTAATCAGAGCTCAAGGTTAAAGAATAAAGTGTGTTCGGTTCGAGGCTTGATCGCAGATCCAGTAATTACATGTATATTAAAGGGTATAGTATGATTAAAGTGTTGTGAATAACAATAGGATTATCGTGTAATACACGTTACCCCAATTAAATCGATCAAGAATCGATATGGTTAACGGAATTACGTGCGTTGACACGTATATCGAAAAGCGTCGTATTATAATACGGACGATTATTGATGTAGACATTACTAACTTTTGTGAATGTTTTAATTGGGAGGACACTCGCATCTGAAGATAACGAGAATTGAATAGATTGCGGATATGATGGAGGAATGGTCTGAGGTATGACAAGCAGAACATACTCATCAAGGTCCTAAATCGCGTAGAGATCGCGAACAAGGTTAACGGCAAGAGAAGCCCGTTAGGGCAAGCATTACCAGGTGCACATTTTAAACTTAATCGCACAAATAGCAATATGCAACAAACATGTAGAGAATGATTTTTGCATATGTAAATTATAAGATTGGAAAACCTTAATAGAATACCTATCCAGGATATTATTTGTCACACCCCGACCACGTAAAACAACAAATCGTCGCGGAAACGTCGGGGAGTGTTGTAACAGAATCATTGTTTCATAAGACCTGGAAATTTGAAATTTTGTTTTATTGATTTAAAAGAGTTACAATGTCTTAACAACAAGGAAGCATAACATAATTAACTAGTCTTGCATCTTTTATTGTCACTAAGGCCCAAGTCCGCCTAGGTGTAGCTTGATCAATCCTATGCATCATTTCCTGAAACATATGTGAAAATAGGTACGTCAACATAAAAATGCTTGTGAGATACATAGGTTTTATTGATTTAGGATTCATGACTTGTAAGTTTAAAGAAAATGTTTAACAAAAGTAGTCATGAACCTTGTAAAATGTTTTTGTTTTATAAATCATATAAAAATCGATACGGAAACAGATGATATAAAAGAATATGTATGGTTATGTAAATAACCAAGTAAAAATGAATTTGTATAAAATGTGTTATTTGTAAAACAATGTTTTGTAAAGATATGTTAATTGTGTAAAATGTAATATGTCAAAATTGAAATGGTTTAAATAACGCTACGATATGTAATATTATAAAAGCACTTATATATAGGAAGTACCAGCGGCGTATCCACCGTGCTTTTATCATATTACACACGTCTCGTTACATAAATCACTTACCCAAACAAACCACCAATGTAAAAATGTTCATGTATAACTAAATGTAATGTTTTAAACAAATGTTGAAATGTTATTGTGTAAACAAATGTAATGTAGAGCGAATAAAAAGTCTTTATTGATTAAAAGCATTTACTCGACCCTATAAGAAAGAAATGTACAAAACAATGCAATTGATAAATTATAATCAAAATTTATGTTTTGTAAAATAATACATGCTTTACTGATACAAACATCTATGCGGTGTTGTGAAAATACATACATTCAAGCCTTGAGACTGTGGCGATAACCCTTAACGAATTAAAGATTTATCTGAGTAATGTGTATCGAATTCGGTCATTCCTTCCATCCAAACATACCTAGGATGTCAGGAACGGGAGTTGCAATTCCTATGGTACCACTACCTACTAACGAACGGCGCAGCTAATGTTAATGAATGTATTTTTGAGCCATTTAAACAAACCAAATGTCATACCAAAATGTAAGCATGTTTTATGAAAATAATGTACTAAGTATGAAACAAATGGACATACATAGCATGAAATGAAATGTAAAATAATGTACGAAGTATGCACTAAATGGACATACACAGCATAAAATGAAGTGTAAAACAATGTACTAAGTATGCACTAAATGGACATACATAGCATAAAATGATATGTAAACAATGTACTAAGTATGCACTAAATGGACATACGTAGCATAAAATAAAATGTAAAACAATGTACTAAGTATGCACTAAATGGACATACATAGCAAAAACATAATGAAACCATGTACTAATAGTGTACTAATGAACATAGCAAGTATATGATATGAAAACATGGAAAGCACGAAAGTAACAAGTAGGCACATGTGTTCCACCCCAAAATGTTTGAAAACCGTAAAAGAGGGGACTATGTACTCACTTGAGGGTGCTTAGAAGTCTTGAACAACAACCAAGCAAAGCTAGAGGGATCACGGAATCAAACGGCACCTAATATAGGTAACTATGTAAATAAACCGGACCTAAATCGGAGGATCGGATAGAATGAGGTTTCGTAAACCAAATGAGTATAGGAACTCATGTAATATGGTTTAACAAAGCCTACTTTCTAAAAGGAAACCTATCCTAAGTGCTTATGACCCATTACGACCCATTTAGGTAGCTTACGCTACTTTAACGTGTCGTTCGCGTAAAACGTGT
Organism: Helianthus tuberosus; assembly: GCA_030545235.1. NCBI lineage: Eukaryota > Viridiplantae > Streptophyta > Magnoliopsida > Asterales > Asteraceae > Helianthus > Helianthus tuberosus. The sequence continues at coordinate 100,166,694 of CM060412.1, read as the reverse complement.
TCGGACCGCCTAACTAGTCCTATGACAAGTAATATATGCCTTAACATGTCTAATAATGTTACCTAATCAGTTTAGATGTCAAAATTTAGGTTACATATGCTTAAAATGAATTTATGCGTAAAAAGGGCATTTTGGTCATTTACCTAAGGCATATAAACTACCTATCATATAACTACTTAAACGAAGTGACCATAAGGTATAACCTCGGAAGGTTATTCCCTATGCAACTATGGTCACATAATATGCTTGGTCGGATCCTAATGATCGACCAAACGGGTCGGGTTTGGAAGTCTAAGCGGTTGTTTAGACCGCTTATTCTACGACCGTATATAAGCACTAAACCTAAAGTGACGAGTTAAACATGTTAGAACATGTTTAACGAAGTTTGAAAACAAGTTTGATGTCACGGCCCCTGGCCCGGTTTTACCCGGTTCCGGAGCCGCGGGACAGAAAACCCGTGGTAATTATTACATTGGCAGCGAAATTTTTAACAGGATCTTTTAAACTTGAAAATGCCCAATTTATTTTATTTCACAAATTGGGGATAACATCCATATTTTACAATAAAGGAAATTTCTCAAGGAAATTCCCGGTTTTACAAAACATATTTATTTATTCAATTGAGCCACTTCCTCAAGCTTGTAGTGCTACACGACACTTTTTCCTGGATCACAGCAGATCACCTTAAACATGTTTTAAAAAAGGTTTTATCAGCAGGGAAATACTGGCGAGTCATTCAAGTTGCACAAAACGACACGTTGTTATAATATACAGTATTAAGGGTGATTACATTGTTTCTATCAACCAATTACCCCAAATCGGTATTTGTCACTCGACTGTATCTGTGACTATGGTGAGATCACCCATTGGCTAACCCGTTGTCCAATGGTGACGGGTATCAAGTAATGTATACAAAACTCCACATACCGGCAGTAATTGAAGATTACAAAGACTTAATCCCTGTAATTACAAACTTTGAAAACAAATAGGGTTTTGGAAATAATTTGATAAAAAGAGAAGGACTCACATTGCAAGTTTAGATGGGCAGCGTTTAGCCTACTGATTTTTAGCCTGGTTAACCTAATTCAAATAACAATGCACACAAAAACTAGGTCAGTAACTTAATACAACTTTTACGACAACTCACGAGATCAAAACCTTCATGACGAATGACAAAGTATAGCCTCATTACGGGCAACACTTAAACATCCATCGGATTGGTTTTTATCGATCGGACATTGAATCGCAGCAGTGATCGAGTTATTACCCTGTTATCGTAGCAGAATTTCGTGCTGTGTATGTTTTTGAAGTAAACAGACGATATCTCAGTGTAGGAAACGAGTTTTTACGTCGAACCAACGTCAAAATCTAAGTGCCAATGCCCTTCATTTATACTGAAAAATTGGCTCCCTCGCGTGGCGCGAGAGCCTGTGTCATGGCGCGAGTGCACCCCCTCTAGCATAGGGTTGCCTCGTGTCTAACTAGCTTGGGTGAGTCGACAGTTTGTTAAATTTTGAATTCGACAACGAACTGTTTAGATAATATCAATTAGGGAATACCCCCTTCCCTGAGTTTTAGGGGCCCTGATCCTATTTTTGATTGTTATGAAAATTTTAGGGGTCATGCAGTATCACTTGGGGGTCTCAATTAGGGTTTCCTATTGGACATAATAAAATAAGCGATAGTAATTTTAATGAGAGTTGTTACATCCTTCCCACCTTATAAAAATCTCGTCCTCGAGATTTACTGGAACAAGTAGGGATACTTTCGCTTCATCTCTGATTCCAGTTCCCAAGTGTACTCTGGTCTTCTCTTTGAATTCCACTTGACTTTGACCAGCACTAGTCGTTTGTGCTTGAGAAACTTAACCTTTCTGTCTTCTATCTGCAGTGGCTTCTCAACAAATTTTAACTTTTCATTTACCGCTACATCTTGAAGAGGTACTATCAGGGATTCGTCAGATAGACATTTTGTTGATGCATTGAATGTCTGTTAACTACATCTTAGTTAAGTCTTAGGTCTAGATAGGTTGTACGGAGTTGGAAAACACAAAAAGTGGTCTTAGGATGTAATTCCGCTCCAAATGATACTTGTGTCATTTGGAGCGAAATCAGGTTCTTATATAATTCCGCTCCTGATGTGTTAGTAGCTGATTCCACTCCAAACGTTACCTGGTGATTCCGCTCGTAATCACATGGGGTTCCGCTCTAACCATTTCGAGCGGAATCAGCCACACTATATATATGAGTTGTGTGATTTCATTCTGTAACGGTTGGAGCGAAATTAGAGTCGAGGTGCTGCAGAAATTCTGTCAGAACTCATTGTATTTGACTCAGAAAGTATTTATAAAGAGGAAATTAAGAGGATATAGCTGTGTGACATTGTTTACTTTGATTCCGCCTCTGTATTCAATGATGAACTGCCTTATACTGACTGTTTAGGGTCTCAACTCGGTCCAACAAGTGGTATCAGAGCTCAGGACGAGGAGTTCATACCATAGCAGCTTGATTCTACTAGATTTTCTTATTTCTACTGACTTCTTCTCATTCTTTTCTAAACTGAACTAGTTTCAACGGTTGGAATGGCCTGATTTTCGAGTATATTGTGTAAAAGATAGTGTTAACAAACCCTAGAAAGAATCAGGTTAAAATTCGAAGTAAAAATGGTAAAAATAACCTAAAAACCTGATTTCGCTCGAAAAGTTCATCGGAGATTCTGTTCTAAAAGGTTAATTCCGCTCGAAAATCACTTGGTCATTAGGAGCGAAATAGCTGATTTCGCTCGTAAAGAAAGAAAAGTCTGATTCCGCTCGTGAGACACCTTCTGATTCCGCTCGAAATCAGAATTTTTCTGATTTCGCTCGAAACTTATTCTCCGATTCCGCTCGAAATCAAACTTTTCTGATTCCGCCCGAAACGTATCATCTGATTCCGCTCGAAATCAGAATATATCTGATTTCGCTCAAACATCTTCTTTGATTTCGCTCATAAGCTGATTTCGCTCGAATTAGCTGTGTTTCAAAAATTTCGAAAATTTTCTAAGTGTTTGCTGATTTTTCAGGTACGTACAATATGGATGATTTTAATCCATTTTATGATGTTTTTGCGTTTGCTGGAGACGGTGGAAATGATACATCTTCTAGTAACACAAATGAGAACACGCCAAATACAAAGAAAAAGCTACCGGATGCATTGGAGGTTGAAAGTGCTTTCGGAACCTATAACAAACCCCCGAAGTTGATGGCTATAGAAGAATACAGTCGATGGGCAAAGAAATTTGAGGATTGGTTGATGGCCTTTGCTTTTCCTAGCTGGAAGAGTCTAAAAAATGGATACCATGATGGAGGCAAACATGGCGAAAGCTTAACTTCACCTGAGGAAATAGAATCTTTTGTTGCTGAGCAGAAATGTGTTGCATTGTTGTTTCAATCTGTTCGAGAAGATATAATTTCTTTGATCGAGTACAACAGTTCTAAAGATCTCTTAAAAAAGTTAGAAACCAAATTTTTAGGAAGTACAAAAATAGTGAAAAACAAAAAGAAACTAATTAGAAAAGAGTTTGATTTGTTTGGGTGTTTAAAGAATGAATCAGTTTGTAAAATGATTGAGAGGTTTGGGCATCTGAAGCTGGAACTGGCGAGACATGAAATTTCCTATTCTCGAGAAGAGCTAGTTGACAAATTGTTTGATGCATTGCCAGATGAGATGGATTGGCAATATTATGTGTTGATGCTAAAGAATACTATCAAGCCACCAGAGTGTTAATAGTAGACTTGCTGATTGAGAGACTAGAAAGTCATGAGTTGGAATTAAAGAAGACACACAAAGTCAATCATTCGTCTTATCAGCTGAACTTGGATTTGTATTATCCAAAGAGCATGATGCCAAAGAGTACATCTCCCAAGACAGCTTTTTCTGCCGAAAATGTCAACACCTCAAACAAAGAAAGTCAAAACAGTGGATATCACAGTGGGTCTTCATCAAATTCAAACCAGTCTGATGCAAAGAACTTATTTCAATGCAACATCGCTGTAGACTTAAAGAACGCTCAAAACTTCAGCGAGGAGTTAGCAAAGCAACATATGGTTTTCCTAGCATCTGTGCTAGAATCGTATGAAAGCCTTGTAGCAGGGAAGATAGGCAACACCAACTTGACAAATGAAGACTACGATCCGATTGATCCTAAGGAGATGGAATTGATCGACATAAGATGGTGTATGGCCAGTGCAGTTCGTCGGGCACAACGTTTCATGGAGATCACAGGAAGGAAGTCTATTGGTGGACCATCTACCAAGCTAGGCTTTGACAAGTCTAAAGTGACGTGCTTCAAGTGCAAACAGAAAGGTCACTTTAAGCGTGAATGCATAAATGCGTATGCTGATGAGTCTGAGAACCCATTTAGAGAAGACTATTACAAGAAGGCAATATATCATCAGAACAAATCAGAGCCGCCAAGAATGAAACAGATTGAAGATAACAAAGAAAAATCTAGAGCTCTTGCGGTGATTCACGACGATGAAGGTTTCGACTGGAGCGAGTTGTTACCTGAAGATGATGCGGTTGGATATGCTTTCATGGCAAAAACTGAACCTATTCCTTGGAAAGATAACAGAACTGAAGAACAGAAGTATAATCACAGAAAGCTGTTAGCCACGAACAAATTGATCAGAATATCTGGTATCTATTCTGAAGAAAAAAGAGCAAAAAGATGGGATCCAGACAGAGAATGTTATCTTGACCCCTATGGAAACATTGCTATTGATTATAACACTCTTAATGTAGAAACCATAATCAAAGAGTACAAAGTTGAAGATGATTATTGGCAGAAGAAATGGTGGGGAAGCAGAGAAGATGAAGAGAAAGAGAAGAAGGAGAAAGAAGAGAAAGAGAAGTCAAAGAAGATTGACACTGGGATCATTGACACGACACTGGAGTTGAATGCTGAAAACATGGGAAAGATGGCTGACAAGGTGCTAGCTGCTAAGGCACTTGAGGTAGATTCTAAATCTGTTTCTGAGTCTAACAGCCAGGTTAGTTCAAACGCGTCAACAACTGAGTCAGGTAAGAAAGTCAGTGGTGATGTTGACGGCAAAAATTGCATCAAAGAATGCAAGATTTGTAGTACAAACACTTATCTCAAAGGTAAGAAGATTGAGGATCTGACTGCTAAAGGCAGAAGTGTTGAGGATCAAATCCCTGATCGTGACAAAATGGTGAAAGCTTCAACTGAATGATTAAAAGAATTAACTAACAAAATTGAAACTGATAAAATTGATCAAGAAAAGGTTAGGAAAGAAAATGAGAGGTTAGTTCTTGAAAATAGTCAGATCACTGAAAAATTTGAGAAGCTTAAAAGCACGGTTAAAGATAATGATGATAGGAATGGTAAAACATACAAAGAAAATTGCCAATTGCAATGTGTTTTGAAAATTAAAGAAGAATTAATCAACAAACAATTGGATGAGATTGCTAAATTGAAGCTTAAATTTGAAGAAGCTAAGATTGAGAATGAACGAATCAATTTGAAATTGAACAGTTACAACTCTGCAAGCTTTGTTTTGCAACACATTATTCCTACACCCATCGGGAAAGACAAAGTAGGCGAAGATGTATACTGTGATGGAACTGGGGTCGGGTTTCATCAAGTTCCACCACCAGTTCTAGACAATTATTCGAAAAAGCAATCTGGGTTGGTTAATCTTGAGGAAGAAAATGAAGTGAAACTTCCTGATTCAATTGATGTAACATTTTCTTTATCATCATCTGATGATAGTGTTCAGACAGAGATTGTTAAAGGCATGGCTGAAAATGTTCTGGGTAGTGATTCAGCTGAGGATGAAAAATGTTTTCTGGACAAGTACATTCAGAAATCAAAATCCAAAAACAACTTAGGTGATGAACCGGGTCTTGTAATGTACAAGATGGCTGGATCTGATAAGTTGTATTCGGATTCTGAGTTTCCTCTGGAGAATGTAAATGTTTCAAAATTGACAAATGTGTTCAAAATGATTGAAATCGATTTGTATGAAGTAAAAAGTTTAAAAGAAACAAAAAGGCAATTGAATTTTGAGAAAGATAAAGCTTACTACAAAAGGCCTGTTGTTCCACCGAGGTTTTATAACAACAATCGAAACAATTGGTCGGGTGGATATCAGGGTGGTAAGAACTATCAAAGGAGAAATGTTCAAAACAAAAGGTTTGCTGAGAAGAAAGTGTTTGTGAACAGTTCAAGTTCACTTTCTGATGAGGAAAATGAAATTTTTTCGAAATCAAATGAAGAGTTTTTTGAGAAAAGGGCCTCACAACATCAGTCTGAAGGCACAAGTCGGGTAGTTGATACTCGTACATGTTTTAGATGTAACAAAGTTGGTCACATTGCAAGGAATTGCACCAACTTCAAGCCTAAGACTGAAGTTGTTGAGAATCGACATAAGAAGGTTGATGCAAAAGGAAAAGCTCCAATGGTTGTTGAGAAAATTTTGAAAAATGAGAAAACAAAAGTCAAAATTGAACCTGTTAAGAATGTGGTAACTAAAAATGACAAATTCTACAAACGAGTTGCATCATGTCAACAAACATGGAAGCCAAAAGTAGTTGAAAAGAAACCAAGTTCGTTTAAACCAAAGGTTTCAGAGTCGGAAAAACAATCGTCTTCTACCACACCAGTAAAGATGGATGTTCCTTTGGATTATTATGAACAATTTGAGAAACAATCTTCTACTCAACCAGAGAAGAAGAATGTTCAAAAGAAAAATTAATCAACTGGTCAACATAAGATAAATGAGTTTTTCTTATACAAAAAGGTTGAGGTTGGATCTAAGGAAAGTTTGAAAATGAATGATAAAAATTTTCCGCCACTTTACACTGCTAAAACTCACATTAAAGTCAAGTTACCCGAGTCAAAAGAGGCTTGGGTGGCATCAAAATCTCATTAAAGATTTTGGATTTGCCGGAGCTTCCTAGTTGGTAATTGTGAAGCATGAATCGGCATCTTTATTGAATTGTTTGTGATATGTGCATGAACTTCCAAGATCTATTTCTCGATGGATTTGGATAGTGGAGCATCTAGACATATGACAGGGAAGACTGCATTGTTGTACGATGTTAGAAATATCAATGGAGGGTATGTTGGATTTGCAGGAAATCAAGGTGGTAGAATTGTTGGTGAAGGAACGTTATCCAATGGGATTGTTACGTTTGAAAGAGTTAACTACATTGCTGAGCTGGAGAATAATCTGCTGAGTATCTCACAAATTTGTGACATGATGTATACTACTCACTTCACAGACAAAGAATGTTTGATCTTGAAACCAGGATTTGTTATCCCTGAAGAATGGATTATCATGAGGGCACCAAGAGTCAATGATCTGTACGTGTTGGACATGAGCGTAGCTACTATAACCACGGGTCAGGCTCATTGTTTTGTATCTAGAGCAACAGAGAAAGAATCGAAGTTGTGGCACCGGAAGATGGGGCATATACATCTTAGAAAAATGAATCATTTGGTGCATAATGATTTGGTTCTTGGAGTTAATATCAAAGGTTTTCATCTGGAAGGGGAGTGCATTAGTTGCATTAAAGGCAAGCAGAAGAAAAAGTCACACCCTAAAAAGCAAGTCAAACCAGTTTCCAGACCGTTAGAGAGACTACATATGGATCTGTTTGGTCCAGTAAACGTCAAAAGTATTACAGGGGATCTCTACTGTCTTGTGGTTACTGATGATTATTCCAGATTTTCATGGGTATCATTCTTGAAGTCGAAAGATGAAACGTTTGATAGTTTGATGGCGTTGTTCAGAAAGATAGAAAATCTGTACCAAAGGCGTATCAGAAGAATTAGAAGTGATAATGGTACTGAGTTCAAGAACAACAAGATGGAAGAATATTGTGATGAAAGAGGCATATTGCATGATTTTAGTGCTCCGTACTGTAACATATGTGCTTATAATCATTATGAACAGTTCTATTATCAATAAAACAATGTTATTTGATCCCAATGTTTGTTTGGTTGTGTTTTACATTTTTCATGTTTTGACTTTTATTCAATTTCAAACTCTATATCACTTTGTAGAGAGTTATACGCAAACTGGGGCGTAAACGTAGCCAGTTTAATGCGAAAAATACTCCGGAACATCAACATATACTTAACATACCTTAAATAACCCTTACATAACTTAGAAATAAGTTTTGAAGGCTTTGGTATGGCAAAAACAAGTTAATTCGCTTACAAGGACTAAACTTGACAAACTACGAAAGTATGCCAATTTGAACTGTAATGAACATTCCGGAACATGACCATAAGTTAAACAAACCTTAAATATCCTTTAAATAGCTTAGAAATAGGCTTTGAGCGGTTCGGTTTGCTAAAATAAACTTTTGGGTCATTCAGGGACTAAAAGTGTCAAAAAGTGCACAAGTTTGCACTTTTGCGCATAACTCACGTTCTGAATACATCCGGACATCCAAAAATTTATGTAAGCACTAAAATATTTTATTTTAGTGATTGTCATAAGAAAAATTCATTCGTCACGCCATTTGGATCATTTTTCGCGCTTATGCGCATTCTGTCGTAATTAACCGAACAACGTAACCGTACGGCTAAACGAACCGACACCCGAGATATTTTTGAATACATTTTAAGTTCCCTATACTTTAACTTCATTTTAGAGCTTTGAAATGGGGTTAACGGGGCTTAAACGTGTCAAAAAAAAACGAATCGAAAACCAAGTTTTGAGGTTGCAGGGACTGGAACTGTAAATCTGCCAAACTAGGTCCGTAAGTAGGGGCCAGATGCAGCAAAACGTTTTTTTCAGCTGTTAACAGCCCTTAACACTCTCCAAAGGTCAAGTGCCAAGTGTCAAACTCTTATGGTGGATGGCAAATGAGTTACCACAACTTTCCAACAAGTGTATGGCTTAGATCGTGCCCCCTTTTCCAAGAAATGATCCTAACGGTGAACCAAAAACTATAAATACCCACCTCCACCCTTCACTTTTCCTCACAAGAATCTGATCTTATGTGCTCTAAGTTGAAACCTTTGTTTCATGCCTGAGCTATTTTGATCTAGATTAGCATTCGGGGACCCTTTGTAAGTGTTCCTTCGTTCTTTTATTGCTTTTCGAGTCCGAAAGTCAAACTTTGTTTGACTTTCTGCATTGACTAGTTTATGGTCAATGCGAAGTTCGTTTGAACTTCGCAATGTGATTGTAATCACGATGGTTATAGTCCCTTGTGACTATGCCTAATGATTACCACGTTGTCTAGGGTCGTAAGGGTAAGCGATCTAATAAATCGCTTATACCTTCGAACCCGACCCATTTGGTCGATCATTAGGATCCGACCAAACACATTAGGTGACCATAGTATATAGGGAATAACCCTCCGAGGTTATACCTTATGGTCGCTTCGTTTAAGTAGTTGTATGATAGGTAGTTATATGCCTTAGGTAAATTACCAAAATACCCCTTTGATGCCAAAATTCGTTTTAAACATATGTAGCATAACTTTTGTCATCTAAACTGTTTTGACAACCATATTAGACATGTTAAGGCATATTTTACTTGTCATAGGACTAGTTAGGCAGTCCGAACACGTTTCACGCGAACGACGCGTTAAAGTAGCATAAGCTACCTAAACGGGTCGTAATGGGTCACAAACACTTAGGTTAAGTTTCGTTTTAGTATGTGGGCTTTGTTAAACCATATTACACGAGTTCCCATACTCGTTTGGTTTACGAACCCTCATTCTATCCGATCCTCCGATATTAGGTCCGGTTTATTAACATAGCTACCTATATTAGGTGCCGTTTGATTCCGTGATCTCTAGCATTGCTTGGTGGTTATCTTAGGACTTCTGAGCAATCTCAAGTGAGTACATAGACCCCTCTTTTACTGTTTTCCAAACTGTTTTGGGGTGAAACACATGTGCCTACTTGTTACTTTCATGCTTTCCATGTTTTCACATCATATACCTGCTATGTTCGTTAGTACATTATAGTACATGTTTTACATTACATTTCATGCTATGTATGCCCATTGTGTGCGTACTTAGTACATTTCTTTACATTACATTTCATGCTATGTATGCCCATTGTGTGCATACTTAGTACATTGCTTTACATTACATTTCATGCTATGTATGCCCATTGTGTGCATACTTAGTACATTGCTTTACATTACATTTCATGCTATGTATGCCCATTGTGTGCGTACTTAGTACATTGTTTTACATTACATTTCATGCTATGTATGCCCATTGTGTGCGTACTTAGTACAGTTGTTTTCATCACATGCTTACATTTTGTTATGACATTTGGGTTGTTTACAATGGAACAATACATTCATTAACATTAGCTACGCCGTTTGTTAGTAGGTAGTGGTACCATAGGAATTGACAACTCCCGTTCCGGACATCCTAGGTTGGTTTGGATGAAAGGAATGACCGAATTCGATATACATAACTTAGATAAACCTTTAATTTGTTTAAGGGTTTATCGCCACAGTCTCAAGGCTTGGATGTATGCATTATAACAATACCGCATAAATGTTTGTATCAGTATAGCATGCATTTGTTACACAAAACATAACTTTGATTTAAACTGTGTTTTACTTCAATACCTTGTTGTTGTGCATTTTACATATGGTTTAGTTGATACATTTCACTTACCATACATGACATTTCTGGTTACACATTACATGATCTACATTAAACATAAACATTTTGACAGTGATATACACATTTAGTGGTTTACATTGAACATAGACATTTCGATATGGTTTACACATTATCACATGACAATTCATTTATACATGAACAATTTACATTGACGGTTGGTTTGAGTAAGTGAATGGAGTAACGAGGCGTGTGTAATATGATACAAGCATGGTGGATACGCCGCTGGTACTTCCTATATATAAGTGTTTGTATGGTATTACATGTCGTAGCGTAACTTAAATCATTTCAATATTTGACATATTACATTTTACATAAACAACTTATTTTCACAAGACATTGAATTACAAAACAACTTACATTATTCTCTTATTTATACATATCATGGCTTTTGAATGATTTACAAAACAAAACAACATACAAGGTTCATGACTGACTGTTATTAAACAATTTTTCCTAAACTTATAAGTCATGAATCCTCTTTTCACAAATCCTATGTATCTCACAGGCATTTTTATGCTGACGTACCTATTTTCACATGTGTTTTCAGGAGCTTTTGCGTAGGATGTTGATCATGACACTAGGGCGGACCTGTGCCTTAGAGACTAAAAATGGAGATAGACTAGCTTAATTATGTTATAAACTCTTTATTTCTTGTTTAAGACAATGTACTCTTATGTTGATAAATAAAATACAACTTTGTATGCCATGGTTATGAAACAATTAATTCTGTTACAACACTCCCCGACGTTTTCCGCCACGTTTTGTATGTTACACGTGGTCTGTGTGTGACAGAAGAGTTGGTATCAGAGCCAATGGTTATAGGGAATTAGGTTATTAGTAATGCTTTGACCTAGACTATAACTTTCTAGGACCCTAACACAAGTTATCTTGTGTTTAGATCTTAAAACATGCACATCACCTATCCTTAGGTGATTATCAAAACAAAAACCAAATTTTCCCGAAACGATTTTTGAAAAACAATCTTCTGTTTTTGGATAATTTATTACATGGTTTTGAACCCTCTTTTGTAAGATTTTGAACCCTTCTAGTTTAACTGAAATTTTTGGCTTATTGACTTCTGAATTTTCAAAATCTCGTCAAGGTTTTGGGTTTTAAATAATGTGAACACGTGCAAACTGGAAGAGTGAATGCCTGTATTCTGGGTTTTCTGTCTAGGCAAGCACTTCGTATATATCTCATCAGACGCGAGACCAGTTGTGCTTACCTGGGAATTCTTGGGATGAGTGTTCACTTATAGGCGAGCATGTCTTCGCAATACATTATTTTTGATCCATTTACTTTGATTAGTCACTGTGTGTCATTCGTTTGCTTTGTGATGCGGAAAAATGACCACCATCTTTGCTGTTGTTAATTTTGTTTCATCTCATTCTCTTCATCCAATCATCTCACTCGTTCCCATTCATGTTTTCCTCTTTTAGAATGCCTCCTCGATGCGAAAACCAGATAGCGACTGCCGAACTGGCAGAAATCATTGCGCAGCAGATGGCTGCTCAATTCCCAAACCTCTTTGCTCAATGGAACCAAGCCAACAACAACAACAATGCTCCATGCAAATACAAGGATTTTAACTCGGCTAAACCACTCAAGTTTAGTGGTTCTGAAGGAGCGACTGGGCTTCTTCAATGGTTTGAGAGCATTGAGAATACTTTTCGCCACGTGCAGTGTCCTGACAATCGCAAGGTCGAGTTTTCTTCGAGTGTGTTTCAGAAGAGGGCTCTTACATGGTGGAATGGGGTAATGAGAGACTGTGGTGCAGAAGTTGCTCTAGCACAGACATGGGCTGAACTTAGAGCTCTTATGATGAGGGAGTTTTGTCCTCGTCATGAACAACGAGCGTTGGAGAAGGAGTTTGATGACTTGAAACAAGATAGTGGCGAGCACTGGGCATATACTGATAGGTTTGAGGAGTTGAGTCTGCTTTGCCCGACTATGGTTACCCCACTAGACAAGGCTATCGAGAGGTACATCGACGGCCTACCTGACTCAGTGCAAGACATCATTACTGGTAGTAACCCTGCCACACTCCGTCAGGCGATCGAGTTATCCGCGACATTGACTGAGTCGCAGATTAGGAAGAATAAATTACACAGGAAGGGTGACAAGGGCAAGAAACAGTCGTCTGACAAGGAAGATAGCAAGAAAGGTTAAAACAAGAATGGAAAGGATTCTGGTTCATCAAAAAGGGCAAGGAAGCGTAAGGCTTCCCAAAACTATGCTGTCACTGCCCAAGCTAACCAGGCAGCTCCCAACCAACCCGCACAGCCTCCAGCGAAGAAGCCTTATTCAGGGAATGCACCTTTGTGCAATAGATGCAACAGTCACCATCAGCCGCAACATCAGTGCCGTTTCTGTACTAACTGTGGGAAGTCAGGTCATCTTGTCGATGTTTGTTGGTTTGCTCAGAATAGGGCAGTTCAGAACCCGGCTCAACAAGTTGCTCAGCCTCCTGCTCAGCAACAGGGTCAAGCTGCACGACCACACTACCTACTAGGTGCTTGTTATAACTGTGGGGATCTGACCCACTACAGAAACCGGTGCCCAAGGCTAGCTAACCAGAATCAGAATCCAAACCATAATCAGGCTCAGGCTCGAGGGCGAGTCTTCAACATGAATGCCCAAGAGGCGCAGGCGGACGATAATGTGGTGAACGGTACATTCTTTATTAATAATCAGCCTGCATCTGTTCTTTTTTATTCGGGTGCCGACAAGAGTTTTGTGTCATTGTCTTTTGAGCCAATGCTTCGCGTGTCTAGAACGAAACTAGGAAAACCTTTGACAGTAGAAGTTGCTAGTGGTGAACCCATTGTTCTTGATTCTGTTCTTCGCAACTGCCAGTTGAACCTTAACGACCATCTTTTTCCTATCAACCTCACGCCTATGCAACTTGGAAGCTTCGACGTTATTGTGGGTATGGATTGGTTATCCAAGCATCACGCAGAGATAGTTTGTTCTGAGAAGATTGTTCGTGTGCCGCTTTCGACAGGCGAGATCCTACAGGTTCAAGGTGAGAAACCGTCTGGTGGTCTCAAGCTCATGTCTTGTTTTAAAGCTCGGAAGTATCTGCGGAAGAACTATGTGGCTTTCTTAGCACATGTTACAGCAGATAAGGGCAAGGGTAAGTCTATTTCAGATATTCCTGTCGTTCGGGATTATTCCGAAGTATTCCCTGAAGACTTACCTGGTCTACCTCCAGCACGCTAAGTCGAGTTCCGTATTGATCTCGTACCTGGTGCAAATCCCATTGCCAGAGCTCCATACCGTCTTGCACCGTCTGAGATGCAAGAATTGTCTAAGCAGCTTCAGGAACTCTCTGACAAAGGTTTTATACGTCCTAGCTTTTCACCTTGGGGTGCTCCCGTTCTTTTTGTCAAGAAGAAGGATGGATCCTTTAGGATGTGTATCGATTATCGTGAGCTTAACAAGCTTACCATCAAGAATCGATATCCTCTACCGCGCATAGACGATCTCTTTGATCAGTTACAGGGCGCTTCTTATTTTTCAAAGATTGATCTGCGTTCCGGGTATCATCAACTTCGTGTGCATGAAGAAGATATTCCCAAGACAGCTTTCCGCACTCGTTATGGGCATTACGAGTTCACAGTCATGCCATTCGGTTTGACTAATGCTCCTGTTGTTTTCATGGACTTAATGAATAGGGTCTGCAAGCCTTATTTGGATCAGTTCGTCATTGTTTTTATTGACGACATCTTGATTTACTCTAAGACGCGAGCTGATCACGAGCAACATCTTCGTCTTACTCTGGAACTCCTAAAGAAAGAGCAACTTTTCGCCAAATTCTCCAAGTGTGAATTCTGGCTTAAAGAAGTTCAATTCTTAGGACATATCATCAACGAACAAGGTATTCATGTAGATCCCTCCAAGATCAGTGCGATCAAGGATTGGGATACGCCTACTACCCCTACTGAGGTTCGTTCTTTTCTTGGTCTAGCGGGTTATTACCGCCGCTTCATTGTAAATTTCTCGAAAATTGCAGTTCCTCTAACTGCTTTAACTCAGAAGAGCAAGCCCTTTGATTGTGGATACAAACAAGAGGAAGCTTTTCAAAACTTGAAGCAGAAGCTTTGCGACGCGCCTGTTCTGACTTTGCCTGAGGGCAATGATGATTTCTTCGTTTATTGCGATGCATATAAACTGGGTCTTGGCTGTGTTCTGATGCAAAGGAACAAAGTCATAGCATATGCATCGAGGCAGTTGAAGATACATGAGAAGAACTACACCACTCATGATCTTGAGTTGGGTGCAGTTGTTTTCGCTCTAAAGATCTGGAGACACTATTTGTACGGTACAAAATGTGTGGTTTTCACGGACCACAAAAGTCTTCAGCATATCTTCAACCAGAAAGAACTCAACATGAGGCAACGACGTTGGGTTGAGCTTTTAAACGACTATGACTGCGAAATTCGCTACCTTCCTGGTAAGGCGAATGTCGTAGCTGATGCATTGAGTCGTAAGGAACGTACTAAGCTTCATTGTGTACGTGTTCAATCTGTTATTCAAGCTCGATCCGATATTCAAGCACGCATTTCTCAGGCTCAACAATCTTGTGTTTCACAAGGTTTAATGGATAAGGAATTTCGCTATCACATAACACCTGCTCTGGAACTGAAGGACAATGGATCGTACTACTTCATGGACCGTTTGTGGGTCCCAAGCCAGGATGATCTTCGTACCTTGCTTATGAATGAAGCCCATAAGTCTCGTTATTCTATTCATCCGGGCTCAGATAAGATGTATAAGGATCTTCGTATTCACTATTGGTGGCCTGGTATGAAGAAAGACATTGCCTTATATGTATCAAAATGCCTTACTTGTCTCAAAGTTAAGGCTGAACATCAACGTCCTTCGGGTTTATTGGTGCAACCAGAGATCCCAGTTTGGAAATGGGAAAACATTACTATGGATCTTGTTACCAAACTTCCATGCACAAAGAAAGGTCATGATGCCATCTGGGTAGTTGTTGATCGTCTTACTAAGTCAGCGCATTTCTTGCCAATCCGTGAGGATTTTTCTGCTGACAAACTTGCTAAAATCTATGTGGATGAAATAGTAGCTCGACATGGTGTTCCTTTGAACATCATTTCTGACAGAGATGCTCGCTTCACTTCTCATTTTTGGAGAACCATGCAATCTGCTATGGGGACCCAACTTAATCTGAGCACGGCTTATCATCCACAAACGAATGGTCAATCTGAGAGAACAATCCAGACTCTGGAGGATATGCTTAGAGCTTGTGTGATCGATTTTGGTGGTAGTTGGGATTCACATCTTCAGTTGATTGAATTCTCCTACAACAACAGTTATCACACCAGCATCAAAATGGCTCCTTTCGAGGCTCTCTATGGTCGAAAATGTCGTTCACCAGTCTGCTGGAATGAGATCGGCGAGGCTCAGCTTACTGGACCTGCCCTCATTTTAGAGACAACAGATAAGGTCAAGAAAGTTCGTGATAACCTTTAGATAGCTAGAAGCCGTCAAAAGAGTTACGCGGACCCAAAACGCAAGCCTTTGGAATTTCAAGTCGGTGATCGAGTATTACTTAAGGTCTCACCTTGGAAAGGTGTGATCAGATTTGGAAAGAAAGGAAAACTTGCACCTAGATATGTTGGACCATTCAAGATCGTCGAAAGAATCGGAGAGGTAGCCTACAGACTTGAGTTACCTCCTGAACTTGGAAATGTTCATCCAACTTTTCACGTGTCCAATCTCAAGAGGTGTTTAGCTGATGAGAACCTCCACATACCACTTGACGAAATTCGTGTTGGTAAGACACTGAAATTTGTTGAGAAGCCAGTGGAAATCATGGAACGTGAAGTCAAGTGGCTTAAACGCAAGTGCATTCCTTTGGTCAAAGTTCGCTGGGAAGCTAAACGTGGACCCGAGTTTACTTGGGAACGCGAAGATCAAATGAAGGCGAAATATCCGCATCTTTTTCCACGAGTTTCCTCTAAATAAATTTTGGGACGAAATTTCCACAAGTAGGGGAGACTGTAACATCTGTGCTTATAATCATTATGAACAGTTCTATTATCAATAAAACAATGTTATTTGATCCCAATGTTTGTTTGGTTGTGTTTTACATTTTTCATGTTTTGACTTTTATTCAATTTCAAACTCTATATAACTTTCTAGAGAGTTATACGCAAACTGGGGCGTAAACGTAGCCAGTTTAATGCGAAAAATACTCCGGAACATCAACATATACTTAACATACCTTAAATAACCCTTACATAACTTAGAAATAAGTTTTGAAGGCTTTGGTATGGCAAAAACAAGTTAATTCGCTTACAGGGACTAAACTTGACAAACTACGAAAGTATGCCAATTTGAACTGTAACGAACATTCCGGAACATGACCATAAGTTAAACAAACCTTAAATATCCTTTATATAGCTTAGAAATAGGCTTTGAGGGGTTCGGTTTGCTAAAATAAACTTTTGGGTCATTCAGGGACTAAAAGTGTCAAAAAGTGCA
Organism: Helianthus tuberosus; assembly: GCA_030545235.1. Lineage (NCBI taxonomy): Eukaryota > Viridiplantae > Streptophyta > Magnoliopsida > Asterales > Asteraceae > Helianthus > Helianthus tuberosus. The sequence continues at coordinate 100,149,508 of CM060412.1, read as the reverse complement.
CAAGTTTGCACTTTTGCGCATAACTCACGTTCTGAATACATCCGGACATCCAAAAATTTATGTAAGCACTAAAATATTTTATTTTAGTGATTGGCATAAGAAAAATTCATTCGTCACGCCATTTGGATCATTTTTCGCGCTTATGCGCATTCCGTCGTAATTAACCGAACAACGTAACCGTACGGCTAAAAGAACCGACACCCGAGATATTTTTGAACACATTTTAAGTTCCCTATACTTTAACTTCATTTTAGAGCTTTGAAATGGGGTTAACGGGGCTTAAACGTGTAAAAAAAAACGCATCGAAAACCAAGTTTTGAGATTGCAGGGACTGGAACTGTAAATCAGCCAAACTAGGTCTGTAAGTAGGGGCCAGATGCAGCAAAACGTTTTTTTAGCTTTTAACAGCCCTTAACACTCTCCAAAGGTCAAGTGCCAAGTGTCAAACTCTTATGGTGGATGGCCAATGAGTTACCACAACTTTCCAACAAGTGTACGGCTTAGATCGTGCCCCCTTTTCCAAGAAGTGATCCTAACGGTGAACCAAAAACTATAAATACCCACCTCCACCTGTTGGTGCACTACATCTGTTGATTCCGTCTAGGTGTCTAGGATCAGGTCTTATGTCGTATTGTATAGCATAGAGCACGTTTTACGAGAAAACAGGAGTCTGTATAGGTGTTATATGCTAGGACCGCTCATAGAGACATAGGGATGTTGGTCCGCTTATTTGTCAAGTGTGGATCGCTTATTTGTACATGTCTGGTCCGCTCATATGGACATGTGTCACATGAGCGGACCCAATAGTCTATATATAGGTGTCATTAGGGAGAACCACAGAACATAGTTGTCGAATTCCATGCTGAAGCTCTGCCAGTGTGATGATTGAACTGTAAAACGTTTCAAATCAATAAAACAAACAGTTAAGAGGAAGAACAAGCTACTTCTACTTGCATTTCTTATTATTCCGCATCTGAAACGCAAGAGACAACCTCTGAACGACTCGTTCGGGTCAGCAAACGATCCTACAAGTGGTATCAGAGCTTGGAAGGAGGTTTTCTGCAGATTGTAGCTGTTTTTCATCATTTCTTCTCACTTCTACACCTTCTTTTACTGATTTGGGAAGATTTCACGGTCGGAATTCGATCAAATTTTCACAGCTTGTGCGCAATAGTATCGAGATAAACCCTGGAAAGTTTGAAGCCAAAATTCGAAGTTTTAACAAGTCAAAACATGTTCGATATGTGGATCGCTCGAAGTGACGTCATCATGAACCGCTTTTAGATCACGTTTTGGACCGCTCATTCGTACAGATTTTCAGCTGGTCCGCTCAAAAATTTGTTTCTGGTTCGCTTCAAGAACAGGTCCACTCCAATATTTTTCTGGTTCGCTCCAAATTGGCATTTTGGTTCGCTCCAGAGTACAATCCAGGTTCGCTTATCAGGTCACGTTCAGGTCCGCTCCAGTGTATATTTCTGGTCCGCTCCAAAGACAGTTATCCAAAGTGGTCCGCTCCAAAGATTCATTCTGGTTCGCTCCAAAGCATTATTCTGGTTCGCTCCAAAGAACAATTCTAGTTCGCTTATTTGGATCTTTCTGGTCCGCTTATTTGTTCAGAGTTGGTTCGCTCTTCTGTCATTTGCTTTGAAATACGTGTTAAGTCAGTATGGATTCCGAGTTCTACAACGCATTTGCCTCATCGACTACTCCAGCCGCAATTGCTCAAGCAATGAATTTAGAAAACGAGACGGGAACGACTCAAAAGCCCCCTAAATTGATGAACATTGAGGAGTATTATGGATGGAAGGATCGGTTTGAAAACTGGGTTCAGGCAAATCATCTCAGATCGTGGGAATGCATATTGAAGAAGTACACATTGCCTCGAACAGATTTGCAAGTCATTAAAGAAATATCCGAGTTCACTGATCAAGAACGAGCAATGTATAGAGCTGAGAAAATGATGATTAGTTTGTTGCAGCAGGCAATAAAAGAAGATATATTCATCCTGTTACAGCACGACAAAACTGCTAAGTCAATTTGGGATGCGCTAAAGGTCAAATTCGAGGGAAGCGAAAACATGATCAAAAGCAAGAAAGCGTTACTAAAGAAAGAATTTGATTTGTTTAGTAGTTTGCCGGGAGAGGATACTAAAAAGCTAATCGAGAGATACTGTCATTTGGTGCGATCTTTATCTATGTTGGGTGTTGAAAAAGGTCGTGAGGAGTGGGTGGATAAATTGGCGGACGCGTTACCTCAAAAGGAGTGGGGAACATATTTGATGATCTTGAAGAATACTGGTGTGTATGATGGGTTGACAATCTCACAGTTTATAGAGAAAATTGAGAGTCAGGATCTTGAACAGCAGAAGATTGCGAGGATGAATAGTCCGAGTGGTCAACAGGATGTGAAGATGTACTACAGGGGTAGTATTCCAGCCACTGAGTCTGAAAGAAGTCCGAAGATTCAAACTGCTTTCAGTGCTGGTGATTCATCTGAGAAAGCTTATCAGGGTTTGAACAAGAATAGCAGCGGGTTTTCATCGTTTCCGAGTGTGAATCCGAAAGAGACTAACACGAGTTTTCAGTCTCAGAGTACAAAAACAGGAAATGGATACGTGATTCAATGCAACATAGCTCTCAACCTTCCAGAAGGTCAAAGCTTCTCTGAAGACACTGCTAAAGACCATATGGCACTTCTGGGTTCAGTACTGTTATCCTATGAAGGTCTTGTTGCTGGTCGGATCGGCAATCCTATGCTTACCAAAGAGGATTACGATCAAATAGACGCCGAAGAGATGGAACTTATGGATATTAAATGGTGTCTCGCAAGTGTTCTTCGACGAGCTGAGAAATTCAAAACCATTACTGGGAGAAATGACTTTCTAGATGCTCATGTATCAACTTTAGGTTTTGATAAATCTAAAGTTACTTGTTTTCGATGCAGGGAGAAAGGTCATTTCAAACGGGAGTGCAAAGGAAGAGAAGCTAGCGGAGCACAGAATCCATTCGGGAAAGATGATTACTACCGCAAAGCTATCTATCAACAAGTCGGTCAATTCCAAGAACCACAGACAGCTCATGGGAGAGAGATTAAAGATCCCAAAAGAGCATGTTTGGTAGATTTCAGCTGGAGTGATTACATATCATCTGAAGGCAAAGCAGCACGCATTATCGATCAAGATGATGAGAAACTACCAGAAGGTTTCAGTTGGGATATGTTTGTGGATGAAAAGGGAGAGTTCAAAGCGTTCATTGCCAAGATCGTCCGAGAGCCAGATTTGTTTGCTACTTGGATGAGATCTATCGGGGAGAATGTGATAAGTGAAGATGAAAAGTCTGTATCAACCGATGAAGGGTCAGATAGTACTGATAAACTTTCAGAGAGATCTGGAGAAATTTCAGAAGGTTTAGATGAAAGTTTACAGAGTTCAGATGAAGATGTACAGAATGAGTTTGTTTCAGAAAAGGCAGTTGTTTTTGATAAAACACCATCTGATTTTAGTAAATTAGATGATGATTCTGATAAATTTGTAAAATTTGATCAATCACCAGATCATAGCAGTAGTGATGATGAGGAAGAAAAACATATAAATGTTGCCAAATCTCATCTTTCTCCTGAAAGTTTTCATTTCTATTTTGCAGATCGAGTAGAGAAACTAAAGGAGAAAAGAGCTGCTAAAGAACAACAAACTGAATCTGATGGTGATGTTCAGAATGATGAAAGTGTTGTTGAGAAGATTACCGAGGTTGAAAAAGAAGAAGAAAAGGTGATTGAAGTAGAAAAAGTGATTGAAGTGAAAAAGACAATTGAGATTGAGAAGATTGTTGAAGTTGTAAAGCCTTGCATAAAGTGTTTGGAAGCTTGCAAGGATTGTGCAGCAAAAGACGAGATAATTGCTGAGTACGAAAAGAAAAAATAGCAGTTACTGTTCAACCTCAACTATGTAAAGGAATCTTATGATGTCTTGAACAAAACAGTGACTGGTCTTCAAAAGACAAATTCAGAAAGACAACAAGCACTAACGATGATGAATGCTGTGATGATGACAAAGCAGAAAGCCATCAACTTTTACATCGAAGAAAGTGCTAAATGGAAGCAAGAGTTGGAGATAGAGAAGATTGAGAATGAGAGAATTAGACGGTTATTACAAAGTTATTCTAGTTCTGATTATCTTATTGATCTTATTGATCTTATTTACCCAACTGTTGCAGGTATGGAAGCTTTTCAAGACGAGAAGCCGAAGAAAAAGAAAGATAGTGGTAAGAAACCGACTGTTAGCTATAACAAGTGTTCGCCTCCAATTTGGGAAGGGTATTCTCCTAGAAAACCAAACGAGGAGCAACTTGAAAAAGCAGTCAATATAAAGCTAAAAACCGACACAACTGACGTTTTACCAGATAACATTGATGTCACATTTACCTCGTCCGATACTGATCATGAGTCTGAGTTAATCAAAAAGGTGGTAGATCAGGTGTTGGATACTGAAGAGGAATCCGAGTCAAAGTCTGAGTCTAGAGGGTTAAATTCGTCAGTCTACAGTCCAAAGTCGTCGGTCAAACGGTCTTATAGTAAAGAATTTTTGTTATCAAAAGCAAATTTGGATGATGAAACATTTGAAGTTGCATACACTTTAAATGATTCGGACAAATTATACTCTGACAAAGAGTTTCCAATAAGAAGTGTTCGTTTTGACATGATCAAAAAGGTTTTCAAAATGACAGAAATTAATATTTCTGAAATAAAAGATTTAAATCTTACTGAAAAACCTAAAAAGTACACTTCAAGAGTTCAACAACGTCTAAACAAGAAAAAGGGTTACAATTCTGGTTCTGGTTTTCAAAAGAAACAAAATCAAAATCGTAGCTACAAAAGGAAAGGTCTTGGATTTATTCCACCAGAAAATCATAAAAATTTGAAAAATTCTAAAACAAAAACAGAATTTGTGTCAGGTGGAAGTGCAGAAGAGGAACAGAAGAAACCTTTCTGGAGACAGTCAAATCAAGAGTTTCTTGCTGAAAAGAAGAAGAATGGAACTGAAGTGGTTTATCAAAGAGAGACTCGAACCTGTTACAAGTGCAATGAAACTGGTCACATTGCATGGAACTGTCAGAAAAATGCCAAAACAAAACAGGGAGTTTCTCAGAAATTGAAAGAAAAAGTTGTTGATGTTGAACCACCAACTGACAGACTTAAAATTTTTGAAAATTCAACTTATGAGGTTGGTGAGTGTTCTAAAAAGAATTTTTATAAAAAGAAAGAGAATGACAACCAAGTGTGGGTTGTTAAGAAAGTTGATGTGAATGTCGGAAATGAATCTGGTTCCACAAAGCCAGAAGAGCCACAGGTTGAGATGAAAATTTCAGTGAATGATGATGAGTTTCCATCATTGAAATTTGAAAAAGTTAAAAAGAAAGTTGGTAAGGTTGATATTTCGAATCAGTTTTACACAGAGAAAACTAAATTTGATGTTGAAAAAACATTCAATGGAAGTGTTAAGAAATTTTTTGGGAAAATGTTGAATGGGAAAGCTAAGGGGGTTAAAGATTTTTATGCAACTAAAAAGGCAACTTACAACCCTACTGCGCAAGAACTGAAAGCCATCAATTCTGAGAAGACTTGGATGGAAGTCTGTTTCCCTTGAAGTCTTAGGACTATGCCGGAGATCCCAAGTTTGTAATCGTGGATCAGGAATCGGCATCTTTCTTGATAATTGTTTTTGTGATTGAATTAAAAAATGTTTAAATTGTTACAGGATAAGTGTGAATTGCCGGAGCTTTCAGGTTGATAAAATGGTTTGTGTAGAGGTTTATTCCTACATAGGCTTATATGTTGTAAATATATTTTGCAAGAGGTACAGAGGTTGCATTCATGCAAGTGGTAAATCAGGGACATTAAGTTGTACTTGATCTACTACAAGTGGTTAAATGTAGATAATGTGATGAACCACACCCCGAACCTACAAGTGGTATTTTGTTAAAAACTAACAAGATGATGAACCATATCCCCATACTTTACAAGTGGTAAAAACAAACTCATTTTCCGGAAAAATCATTTTGATTAAAACAAACTTAAGTGTTTTGAGATCTAAATGAGAAAATGGTTTGTGAAAGGGGGAGTTCTGATTGTTTATGCCTAGTGGATGGCGATTTGAAGCGTTTTGATGTCAGTTGTCAAGTTTGTTGTACAGTTTGTTTTCAAATTTCCTAAAATGTGTTTGTATTTTAGGGGGAGTAAGAAATTTTAAAAAATCCAAAAACATTTGAAAATTTGAAAAAGCCAAAAACATGATAAAATGAAAAATGAGTTTTTGTTGCATATAAGAGGAAATGATAGTACATCAGTGGACGATCACAACATGCTAAAGATTTGGATAGATAAAATGTGATAAACAATCTCACTGTGGATGTGTCAGTAGGTTTTTACACATTTAGTAAATTGTGACGAGATATAAACATAAATTTCAAACTTGCTTGTTCTGTGGGTTAACACAAACTTGGATATATAGGTAACCCCTGAAATCTTGTTTGAAAGGTCCCTTATTCTGAGATACTAGGTCTTTATGCTCAGTGATATCTGGGGTATTATCCCGGGACTTCTGCTGAAAGAAATTTCTGACCTAGTCCCCGGATAATACTTTCTACAAATGCTTGAAACATAGCATCGCCCTCAGCAAGCTGATGAAATAATAAAATTGATAGTCGCTGCTGTTGTAATGCAAAAGATCCTCTAAAGGGGACACACCAAAAGTCGAAGCCGTCATCTCTCTGCGTATCGAAAGATCGACCTGAGCTCTCACGGCCCTCGCACTATAATTTATTTCCCTACAGATATCATCTGTGGAATACTCACCTGTAAGACTGAATATTGGGATCTGGATACGGGAGTATATTCAAGTAGTGGGACACACGGATAAGTTCAAGAGCTTAAAACATTAACCTCGTATCTCGAATCAATTAAACTTTGTGTGAAAATTTATGTGGACAAATATACTGACAATCTAGGTGAATTGTTTAGAACTGAAAATAAAATGCTGCTTAACGGTGTTAGTGACATGTCTCATAAACTGATATGATCCTCTTGCACGAACTCACAAAAATATTGTCTGTAAATATTTCTTTCCTACATTTCATTTCTTTCAGAAAAATCTAAAAAAGATTTTGTGGGTGTTTTAGCATAACTTTTGAAAAAGTCAAAAAGATTTTCGACAACTGACGTTGGAAAACTGATTTTCAAAATTCCGAGTGCTAAACATGATAAGCAGAATTTGAGGGGGAGTGTTTGTGTAAATCTAATTGTTTTCATTTGTGACACCTGTGTCACTCCAACCATCAATCAAATTCCAAACCAATGAAATATTGTATTTCATACTTTGGATTTGTAAAAATATGTGTATCGATTGCACATATCAACTCTTGTTCGATTTCAAGCTCTAAATCGCTTTCTGGAAGGTTATACACGCACTGATGCGTAAATATAACCAGTTTAATGCAACGAACACTCCGGAATAGTGAAATAGGCTTAACATACCTTATATAACCTTTACATAACTTAGATATAAGTTTTGGAAGGTTTGGTGTGGTGAAATCAAAGTTAAATCGCTTACAGGGACTAAAGTTAACAAACTGCGAAAGTATGCCAATTTGAACTGTAACAGACATTCCGGAACATGACCATAAGTTAAACATACCATAAATATCCTTCACATAGCTTAGAAATAGGCTTTGAGGTGTTCGGTATGCTAAAATAAACTTTTGTGTCATTCAGGGACTAAAAGTGTCAAAAAGTGCACAAGTTTGCATTTTCGCGCATAACTTACGTTCTGAATACATCCGGACATCCAAAAATTTATGTAAGCATGACTATATTATACTTTAGTGTTTGGCTTGCCAAAAATCCATTCGTCGCGTCATTTGGATCGTTTTTCGCGCTTATGCGCATTCCGTCGTAATTAAGCGAACATCGCGTTCGTACGACCAAACGAACCAACACCCGGCATATTTTTTAGCATGTTTCATGTCCTCAATGTTTAGGCAACATTTTAGGGCCTTAAAGTTGGCTTTACGGGCCTTAGAAGTGTCAGAAATGGCCTTAAACACTTGCAGGGACTGAAACTGACATTTCTGAAACTTTGTTCTGATCTGTGACTCCTAGGCGGCCCGCCTCAGGATCTTAACATCCTTAGGCGGCCCGCGTCAGACCTTCTGACCAGGTTAAATGTTTCTAACAGCAGATTGCAGCTGTTTGATCCACCACCACACATTCTCATTTGTCTAGTCATCTGATAAGGATATCATTTTAGTCACCATAAGGTCCCGACACTTGTACGGGTGGGATTAAGGCACGTTTTCCATGAAACGATCTTAACGGTGGACCTTTTACTATAAATACCCCACCCCCCATGCTTCAAAATTACAAGAATTCTGATTTGAGAACCTCTAAGTTGAAACCATTGTTTCATACCTTAGATTCTTGAATCGGGATTAGCATTCGGGGACCCTTCGTAAGTATTCTTTCGTTCTTTTCTTTATTTTATTGCTTTTAGAGTCAGAAAGTCAAACTTTGTTTGACTTTCAGCGTTGACCAGCTTATGGTCAATGCGAAGTTCGTTTGAACTTCGCAACGTGATTGTAATCACGTTGGTCATAGTCCCTTGGGACTATGCCCACTGATTACCACGTTGTCTAGGGTCGTAGGGTAGGCGATCTAATAAATCGCCTATACCTTCGAACTCGACCCATTTGGTCGATCATTAGGATCCGACCAAATACATTAGGTGACCATAGTAGGTAGGGAATAACCTTCCGAGGTTATACCCTATGGTCACATCGTTTGAGTAGTTGTATGATAGGTAGTTTATATGCCTTAGGTAAATTACCAGAATACCCCTTTTCATGTATAATTGGTAATTAAGCATATGTAACCTAAACCTTTGTCACATAACTGATTATGTAATATGTTTAGGCATATAACACTTGTCATAGGGCTAGTTAGGCGGTCCGAACGCGTTTCACGCGAACGACGCGTTAAAGTAGCATAAACTACCTAAACGGGTCGTAATGGGTCGTAAACAATTATGTTAGGTTTCAATTAGTATGTAGGCTTTGTTGAACCATACTACACGAGTCTCTACACTCGTTTGGTTTACAAACCCTAATGCTACCCGATCTTCCGATCTAGGTCCGGTTAATTAACATAGTTACCTATATTAGGTGCCGTTTGATATCCGCCATCTCTAGCATTGTTTGGTTGTTACTCAAGGACTTCTGAGCAATCTCAAGTGAGTACATAGACCCCTCTTTTACTGTTTTCCAAACTGTTTTGGGGTGAAACACATGTGCCTACTTGTTACTTTCGTGCTTTCCTGTTTTCACATCATATACTTGCTATGTTCATTAGTACATTTATAGTACATGATTTCATGGTGTTCTATGCTTTGTATGATGACTTTGCATACTTAGTACATTGTTTTACATGACTTTTCTACTTTGTATGATGACTTTGCATACTTAGTACATTGTTTTATACTGCATCTCTGTTGCATATGTTCCAGTAACATATGGACACATTGTTTTACAGCTCTACCCTGTATGTTTACTCTAGCATACTAGGTATATTATCTTCATAAAACGTGCTTACATTTTGGTATGACATTTGGTTTGTTTAAACTATACTATACATTCATTAACACCGATCATGCCGTTCGTTAGTAGGTAGTGGTACCATAGGACTTGACAAATCCCGTTCCGGACATCCCAGGGAAAGGGGATGAAAGGAATGACCGAATCCGAATACATATTCTCTTGATAACTCACTTTTACATAGTTATCCGTCTGTCTCAAGGCTTGGATGTATGAATTTTCACAATACCGCATAAATGTTCATATTCAGTATAGCATGCATATATCTTACAAAACATAACTTTGATTTAAACCAAGTTTTACTTCAATACTTTGTTTTGTACATTTTTACTTATGGTTTAAGTAGTCTAAATTTTACTTACCATACATATCATTTTGGTTATACATTACTTGACTACTTTTGGACTATAAACATTTGACGTGGTTTATACAAGGACTTTTGACTATTGGTTTAAACATAGACTTATTACATTGGTGGTTTGAGTAAGTGATTAAGTAACGATGCGTGTGTAATATGATATAAGCATGGTGGATACGCCGCTGGTACTTCCTATATATAAGTGTTTGTATGGTATTACATATATCGTAGCGTTATTTGAATCATTTCAGTTTGATACATATAACATTTTATACAAATAACATACCTTTCACAATACATTGTTTTACAAACAACTTAACTTTTACAAACTCATTTTACATGGTTACTCATTTAACCATGCATTATTTTCTTATTTATACATATCATCTGAACTTATTGTTTTTCAAATGATTTACAAAGACAAAGCAAATTACAAGGTTCATGACTAAACATTTTCTCAAACATAAGTCATGAAACCTATTTTCACAAAACCTATGTATCTCACAGGCATTTTTATGCTGACGTACCTATTTTCACATGTGTTTTTCAGGAGCTGTTGCATAAGATGATCAAGATACACATAGGCAGACTTGGGCTTTAGTGACAATAAAAGATGCAAGACTAGTTAATTATGTTGTATTTATTTGTTTGTTAAGACATTGTAACACTTTTAATCAATAAAACGAAACTTCAATTTCCATGGATTTGAAACAATTAATTCTGTTACAACACTCCCCGACATTTCCGCCACGTTTTGTATGTTCTACGTGGTCGGGGTGTGACAGAAAAGATGGTATCAGAGCCAATGGTTATAGGGAATTAGGTTATTAGTAATGCTTTGACCTAGTCTATAACCTTCTTAGGACCCTAACGCGAGTTTACTTGCGTTTAGTCATAAAACAATACTGTCACCTATCCTTAGGTGACGACCACAACAAGAACATAAATTTCAAAACCGCTTTGAAAACTAATCATCTGTTCTAGGATGATTAATTACTAGGTTTTGAACCCTCTATTGTAAGGTTTTGAACCCTCTGTTATATGGTTTTGAACCCCTTTGAGTTTTCAAAATCTCGTCAAGGTTTTGGGTTTTAAATAATGTGAACACGTGCAAACTGGAAGGGTGAATGCCTGTATTCTGGGTTTTCTGTCTAGGCAAGCACTTCGTATACATCTCATCAGACGCGAGACCAGTTGTGCTTACCTGGGAATTCTTGGGATGAGTGTTCACTTATAGGCGAGCATGTCTTCGCGATACATTATATTGACCCATTTACTTTGGTTAGTCACCATCTCATTTGTTTGCCTTTGGTAACAAACAAATGGTTACAATCTTCATGTGTTGTTATTCTCTTTTGACTATCTTTCGCTTGTTTCCTCCTATGCCTTTCGTTATCTTCAAGATGCTTCTTCATCGCAACAACAGTGTCCGGACCAGGTGCTACAACTGCCAAACAAATAGGCGTCATACTCCAGAGGACCAATGATTTAGCTATCCCCATGACTTGTCTCAGGGATGAAGCTGTATAAAGGGAACTGTTCCTTGGTGCAATCAATGTCATCGCCATTATCCGAACCAAATACCCTGTTTCAAATATACCCACGGTGGACGATGGAGACATTTGGTTAACATGTGCCGCCTTGCAATACAAAGCAAAGCTGTTACAAATCCTGCTGCTGCTCAACCTTCAAACTCTGCTTCCTATGTCGCTTGGCATATCTGGCGCCTCAACCTCATAAACTTTCTACCTTGTGTATCGACTTAAGCACGCCTAGTGCAAGGTGTCGAAGCACCTCTCGTTACACAAATTCCAAAATCCATGAAGGATCTTTCTATCCTCATAATCAGATCCTTGTGGATAAATATCAATCAAATCGAAGCCCTTAATTGAATTCTTTGTATGATTCAATACGTACATCACAATTCAATAGGGACAAAGCCGAATTTCTTTTAAGATTATCCTATCTTCATAGATAGATTCTTGAAATGATTAAAGTGCCAAATGAAATCCACGAATTGGATTCCTGGCTTGCTTTAAGTATCCGCGTCCAAAGACAACAACTTAAAGGTTAAATTAAACAACTATGTGATTATGTGCTTATGTGTTTCCTTTTATTTTGGTGTAATCCAAGTTTTTGTTATCCAAATCCTCGTAGAATCTTCCATATCTTCGTATAAGGGATTCATAGTAGGATATCCAAAGGTACTATATTAAATCCTCAATGGGCTTCTACGTTGTAGTAAAGACCCTTGGATTATATAGTACTATTCCATAATTAGACCCCTGAGTGGTCTAGGTAAACAGATTGATCCAAAAATCTGGTTAGGAATATCATGTGATGATATAGCTGAAAGGACTCCTTGGTGGCCTAATTAAAAGGATCATTTGTCGATCTAATTAAAAGGACCCTATGGTGGTCTAGTCACACTCATCACAGGTTTGATTTTCCTCCCCCTTCACATTACAAGCAAATTGTGCGGACTATGCAAGGAATTGCGTAATTATGGATGCATACATAATTATGGAATTCAGTGCACGGAAACCACAGCTAGTTTGGTCGTGTGTCTGGAAAATGACTTTTCCGTTCATTTTTGTTTCTGAAGATATTGTGAAAAATGACTTTTCCGTTCATTTTTGTTTCTGAAGATATTGTGAAAAATGACTTTTCCGTTCATTTTTGTTTCTGAAGATATTGTGAAAAATGACTTTTCCGTTCATTTTTGTTTCTGAAGATATTATGAAAAATGACTTTTCCGTTCATTTTTGTTTCTGAAGATATTGTGAAAAATGACTTTTCCGTTCATTTTTGTTTCTGAAGATATTGTGAAAAATGACTTTTCCGTTCATTTTTGTTTCTGAAGATGTTGTGAAAAATGACTTTTCCGTTCATTTTTGTTTCTGAAGATATTGTGAAAAATGACTTTTCCGTTCATTTTTGTTTCTGAAGATATTGTGAAAAATGACTTTTCCGTTCATTTTTGTTTCTGAAGATGTTGTGAAAAATGACTTTCCGTTCATTTTTGTTTCTGAAGATATTGTGAAAAATGACTTTTCCGTTCATTTTTGTTTCTGAAGATGTTGTGAAAAATGACTTTCCGTTCATTTTTGTTTCTGAAGATATTGTGAAAAATGACTTTTCCGTTCATTTTTGTTTCTGAAGATGTTGTGAAAAATGACTTTTCCGTTCATTTTTGTTTCTGAAGATGTTGTGAAAAATGACTTTTCCGTTCATTTTTGTTTCTGAAGAATATCCATCGAGGGAAATGAATATCCTTGTTTATTCCTTCATGTTCCATTTTCTAAAGAATGCCTGTTGAAAATAACTCCGTTCATTTTTCATTTCTGAAAAATGTTCGTTAAAGAGAAATTACAGGATTATGCCTTGTTCATCTTTGATGGTAATTTAACACAAAGTCACAGACAGACTCCTACGAATTAATTTCGGGACGAAATTTCCTAAAGTAGGGGAGACTGTGACACCTGTGTCACTCCAACCATCAATCAAATTCCAAACCAATGAAATATTGTATTTCATACTTGGGATTTGTAAAAATATGTGTATCGATTGCACATATCAACTCTTGTTCGATTTCAAGCTCTAAATCGCTTTCTGGAAGGTTATACACGCACTGATGCGTAAATATAACCAGTTTAATGCAACGAACACTCCGGAATAGTGAAATAGGCTTAACATACCTTATATAACCTTTACATAACTTAGATATAAGTTTTGGAAGGTTTGGTGTGGTGAAATCAAAGTTAAATCGCTTACAGGGACTAAAGTTGACAAACTGCGAAAGTATGCCAATTTGAACTGTAACAGACATTCCGGAACATGACCATAAGTTAAACATACCATAAATATCCTTCACATAGCTTAGAAATAGGCTTTGAGGTGTTCGGTATGCTAAAATAAACTTTTGTGTCATTCAGGGACTAAAAGTGTCAAAAAGTGCACAAGTTTGCATTTTCGCGCATAACTTACGTTCTGAATACATCCGGACATCCAAAAATTTATGTAAGCATGACTATATTATACTTTAGTGTTTGGCTTGCCAAAAATCCATTCGTCGCGTCATTTGGATCTTTTTTCGCGCTTATGCGCATTCCGTCGTAATTAAGCGAACATCGCGTTCGTACGACCAAACGAACCAACACCCGGCATATTTTTTAGCATGTTTCATGTCCTCAATGTTTAGGCAACATTTTAGGGCCTTAAAGTTGGCTTTACGGGCCTTAGAAGTGTCGGAAATGGCCTTAAACACTTGCAGGGACTGAAACTGACATTTCTGAAACTTTGTTCTGATCTGTGACTCCTAGGCGGCCCGCCTCAGGATCTTAACATCCTTAGGCGGCCCGCGTCAGACCTTCTGACCAGGTTAAATGTTTCTAACAGCAGATTGCAGTTGTTTGATCCACCACCACACATTCTCATTTGTCTAGTCATCTGATAAGGATATCATTTTAGTCACCATAAGGTCCCGACACTTGTACGGGTGGGATTAAGGCACGTTTTCCATGAAACGATCTTAACGGTGGACCTTTTACTATAAATACCCCACCCCCCATGCTTCAAAATTACAAGAATTCTGATTTGAGAACCTCTAAGTTGAAACCATTGTTTCATACCTTAGATTCTTGAATCGGGATTAGCATTCGGGGACCCTTCGTAAGTATTCTTTCGTTCTTTTCTTTATTTTATTGCTTTTAGAGTCAGAAAGTCAAACTTTGTTTGACTTTCAGCGTTGACCAGCTTATGGTCAATGCGAAGTTCGTTTGAACTTCGCAACGTGATTGTAATCACGTTGGTCATAGTCCCTTGGGACTATGCCCACTGATTACCACGTTGTCTAGGGTCGTAGGGTAGGCGATCTAATAAATCGCCTATACCTTCGAACTCGACCCATTTGGTCGATCATTAGGATCCGACCAAATACATTAGGTGACCATAGTAGGTAGGGAATAACCTTCCGAGGTTATACCCTATGGTCACATCGTTTGAGTAGTTGTATGATAGGTAGTTTATATGCCTTAGGTAAATTACCAGAATACCCCTTTTCATGTATAATTGGTAATTAAGCATATGTAACCTAAACCTTTGTCACATAACTGATTATGTAATATGTTTAGGCATATAACACTTGTCATAGGGCTAGTTAGGCGGTCCGAACGCGTTTCACGCGAACGACGCGTTAAAGTAGCATAAACTACCTAAACGGGTCGTAATGGGTCGTAAACAATTATGTTAGGTTTCAATTAGTATGTAGGCTTTGTTGAACCATACTACACGAGTCTCTACACTCGTTTGGTTTACAAACCCTAATGCTACCCGATCTTCCGATCTAGGTCCGGTTAATTAACATAGTTACCTATATTAGGTGCCGTTTGATATCCGCCATCTCTAGCATTGTTTGGTTGTTACTCAAGGACTTCTGAGCAATCTCAAGTGAGTACATAGACCCCTCTTTTACTGTTTTCCAAACTGTTTTGGGGTGAAACACATGTGCCTACTTGTTACTTTCGTGCTTTCCTGTTTTCACATCATATACTTGCTATGTTCATTAGTACATTTATAGTACATGATTTCATGGTGTTCTATGCTTTGTATGATGACTTTGCATACTTAGTACATTGTTTTACATGACTTTTCTACTTTGTATGATGACTTTGCATACTTAGTACATTGTTTTATACTGCATCTCTGTTGCATATGTTCCAGTAACATATGGACACATTGTTTTACAGCTCTACCCTGTATGTTTACTCTAGCATACTAGGTACATTATCTTCATAAAACATGCTTACATTTTGGTATGACATTTGGTTTGTTTAAACTATACTATACATTCATTAACACCGATCATGCCGTTCGTTAGTAGGTAGTGGTACCATAGGACTTGACAAATCCCGTTCCGGACATCCCAGGGAAAGGGGATGAAAGGAATGACCGAATCCGAATACATATTCTCTTGATAACTCACTTTTACATAGTTATCCGTCTGTCTCAAGGCTTGGATGTATGAATTTTCACAATACCGCATAAATGTTCATATTCAGTATAGCATGCATATATCTTACAAAACATAACTTTGATTTAAACCAAGTTTTACTTCAATACTTTGTTTTGTACATTTTTACTTGTGGTTTAAGTAGTCTAAATTTTACTTACCATACATATCATTTTGGTTATACATTACTTGACTACTTTTGGACTATAAACATTTGACGTGGTTTATACAAGGACTTTTGACTATTGGTTTAAACATAGACTTATTACATTGGTGGTTTGAGTAAGTGATTAAGTAACGATGCGTGTGTAATATGATACAAGCATGGTGGATACGCCGCTGGTACTTCCTATATATAAGTGTTTGTATGGTATTACATATATCGTAGCGTTATTTGAATCATTTCAGTTTGATACATATAACATTTTATACAAATAACATACCTTTCACAATACATTGTTTTACAAACAACTTAACTTTTACAAACTCATTTTACATGGTTACTCATTTAACCATGCATTATTTTCTTATTTATACATATCATCTGAACTTATTGTTTTTCAAATGATTTACAAAGACAAAGCAAATTACAAGGTTCATGACTAAACATTTTCTCAAACATAAGTCATGAAACCTATTTTCACAAAACCTATGTATCTCACAGGCATTTTTATGCTGACGTACCTATTTTCACATGTGTTTTTCAGGAGCTGTTGCATAAGATGATCAAGATACACATAGGCAGACTTGGGCTTTAGTGACAATAAAAGATGCAAGACTAGTTAATTATGTTGTATTTATTTTTTTGTTAAGACATTGTAACACTTTTAATCAATAAAACGAAACTTCAATTGCCATGGATTTGAAACAATTAATTCTGTTACAACACTCCCCGACATTTCCGCCACATTTTGTATGTTCTACGTGGTCGGGGTGTGACATCATTAATCTAACCTTCTTCAAGTGGTTCATCATAGATAGTTGAGAGAAAGTCATGTGTTGGTGCACAGGTATTTGATATGTGATAAAGTTTGAAAATTTATTTCTGGGATAAGATTGTGCAGGTAGCCAGGTTTCGATTCCTGAAGACCTCTGTTAGAGCCAGGTTGATCGACTCTGAGAACCTGTGAAGATCAGATAATGATCCTGAAGATGTTACTGAAGAACAAAAGAATGCCAGTAAATCGAGAAGGGGAGTCTGAAGATTGAAAGAGAAAAAGCCCAGAGACTGATCTAGATTGAAGATGTGAAGACACGGTTTTGCAGTCAGGGTGTATTAGCGACTCCATCAACATCTGAGGGGGAGTCTATTGGTGCACTACATCTGTTGATTCCGTCTAGGTGTCTAGGATCAGGTCTTATGTCGTATTGTATAGCATAGAGCACGTTTTACGAGAAAACAGGAGTCTGTATAGGTGTTATATGCTAGGACCGCACATAGAGACATAGGGATGTTGGTCCGCTTATTTGTCAAGTGTGGATCGCTTATTTGTACATGTCTGGTCCGCTCATATGGACATGTGTCACATGAGCGGACCCAATAGTCTATATATAGGTGTCATTAGGGAGAACCACAGAACATAGTTGTCGAATTCCATGCTGAAGCTCTGCCAGTGTGATGATTGAACTGTAAAATGTTTCAAATCAATAAAACAAACAGTTAAGAGGAAGAACAAGCTACTTCTACTTGCATTTCTTATTATTCTGCATCTGAAACGCAAGAGACAACCTCTGAACGACTCGTTCGGGTCAGCAAACGATCCTACACCACCCTTCACTTTTCCTCACAAGAATCTGATCTTATGTGCTCTAAGTTGAAACCTTTGTTTCATACCTGAGCTATTTTGATCTAGATTAGCATTCGGGGACCCTTTGTAAGTGTTCCTTCGTTCTTTTATTGCTTTTCGAGTCCGAAAGTCAAACTTTGTTTGACTTTCTGCATTGACCAGTTTATGGTCAATGCGAAGTTCGTTTGAACTTCGCAACGTGATTGTAATCACGATGGTTATAGTCCCTTGTGACTATGCCTAATGATTACCACGTTGTCTAGGGTCGTAAGGGTAAGCGATCTAATAAATCGCTTATACCTTCGAACCCGACCCATTTGGTCGATCATTAGGATCCGACCAAACACATTAGGTGACCATAGTATATAGGGAATAACCCTCTGAGGTTATACCTTATGGTCGCTTCGTTTAAGTAGTTGTGTGATAGTTAGTTATATGCCTTAGGTAAATTACCAAAATACCCCTTTGATGCCAAAATTCGTTTTAAACATATGTAGCATAACTTTTGTCATCTAAACTGATTTGACAATCATATTAGACATGTTAAGGCATATTTTACTTGTCATAGGACTAGTTAGGCGGTCCGAACGCGTTTCACGCGAACGACGCGTTAAAGTAGCATAAGCTACCAAAACGGGTCATAATGGGTCACAAACACTTAGGTTAAGTTTCGTTTTAGTATGTGGGCTTTGTTAAACCATATTACACGAGTTCCCTTACTCGTTTGGTTTACGAACCCTCATTCTATCCGATCCTCCGATATTAGGTCCGGTTTATTAACATAGCTACCTATATTAGGTGCCGTTTGATTCCGTGATCTCTAGCATTGCTTGGTGGTTATCTTAGGACTTCTGAGCAATCTCAAGTGAGTACATAGACCCCTCTTTTACTGTTTTCCAAACTGTTTTGGGGTGAAACACATGTGCCTACTTGTTACTTTCATGCTTTCCATGTTTTCACATCATATACCTGCTATGTTCGTTAGTACATTATAGTACATGTTTTACATTACATTTCATGCTATGTATGCCCATTGTGTGCGTACTTAGTACATTGCTTTACATTACATTTCATGCTATGTATGCCCATTGTGTGCATACTTAGTACATTGCTTTACATTACATTTCATGCTATGTATGCCCATTGTGTGCACACTTAGTACATTGCTTTACATTACATTTCATGCTATGTATGCCCAATGTGTGCGTACTTAGTACATTGTTTTACATTACATTTCATGCTATGTATGCCCATTGTGTGCGTACTTAGTACAGTTGTTTTCATCACATGCTTACATTTTGTTATGACATTTGGGTTGTTTACAATGGAACAATACATTCATTAACATTAGCTACGCCGTTCGTTAGTAGGTAGTGGTACCATAGGAATTGACAACTCCCGTTCCGGACATCCTAGGTTGGTTTGGATGAAAGGAATGACCGAATTCGATATACATAACTTAGATAAACCTTTAATTTGTTTAAGGGTTTATCGCCACAGTCTCAAGGCTTGGATGTATGCATTATAACAATACCGCATAAATGTTTGTATCAGTATAGCATGCATTTGTTACACAAAACATAACTTTGATTTAAACTGTGTTTTACTTCAATACCTTGTTGTTGTGCATTTTACATATGGTTTAGTTGATACATTTCAATTACCATACATGACATTTCTGGTTACACATTACATGATCTACATTAAACATAAACATTTTGACAGTGATATACACATTTAGTGGTTTACATTGAACATAGACATTTCGATATGGTTTACACATTATCACATGACAATTCATTTATACATGAACAATTTACATTGACGGTTGGTTTGAGTAAGTGAATGGAGTAACGAGGCGTGTGTAATATGATACAAGCATGGTGGATACGCCGCTGGTACTTCCTATATATAAGTGTTTGTATGGTATTACATGTCGTAGCGTAACTTAAATCATTTCAATATTTGACATATTACATTTTACATAAACAACTTATTTTCACAAGACATTCAATTACAAAACAACTTACATTATTCTCTTATTTATACATATCATGGCTTTTGAATGATTTACAAAACAAAACAACATACAAGGTTTATGACTGACTGTTATTAAACAATTTTTCCTAAACTTATAAGTCATGAATCCTCTTTTCACAAATCCTATGTATCTCACAGGCATTTTTATGCTGACGTACCTATTTTCACATGTGTTTTCAGGAGCTTTTGCGTAGGATGTTGATCATGACACTAGGGCGGACCTGTGCCTTAGAGACTAAAAATGGAGATAGACTAGCTTAATTATGTTATAAACTCTTTATTTCCTGTTTAAGACAATGTACTCTTATGTTGATAAATAAAATACAACTTTGTATGCCATGGTTATGAAACAATTAATTCTGTTACAACACTCCCCGACGTTTTCCGCCACATTTTGTATGTTACACGTGGTCGGGGTGTGACACGTACACTCCACAGCAGAATGGAGTAGCAGAATGAAAAAACAGGACGCTAATCGAAACGGCTAGAACAATGCTTGCTGATTCAAAGCTACCGATAAATTTTTGGGCAGAACCAGTTTCCGCCGCATGCTATACACTCAACCAGGTTCTCACTGTGAAGAAATTCAACAAGACATGCTTTGAGTTGATCAATAACCGCAAACCGAACCTGAAGTTTTTAGAACCGTTTGGGTCTCCTTGTACAGTTCTAGAGCCTTTTGGTAAGTTTGGTCCAAAGAGTATCGAAGGAATATTTGTGGGTTATTCAAGTCCACAAAGACGAGTCTTCGTTCCAAGTCTGAAGTGGATTATTGAAGCTCCTAATGTAGAATGTCAAGGTTATACTATGCCGCCTCAAAATCCCGGTGACTCATGGCGTTTTAATTATGATAAATTGTGGGATTCGTTTGACGTGGAAGAAGAAAAGGATGAAGAAGAAGATTTCTTTGATGAGTTGGATATTCTGAGAGAGTATGAAGAATCGCAAGAAAGGTTTCCAGCTGAGTATTCAAGACGACCACAACGAGCTTCAAATGATGATGAAGAAGTCCAAGTAATGCTGGTGAACATGATGATGTCCAACAAAATGAAGTTGCTCAAGATAATCAGTCGACACAGAATGATAATCAAGAATCTGAGAACATGCCAGTATTTGATCATGGTGATTCAGATTCTGAGGGGGAGCAAATTCAGATCTCAAGTCAAACAAACCCAGTCAGTGAACAAGATGCAAATCAGAATGTTACTAATCTAGAAGGTGATGTAGATGTTCCAGGCGAAGTGATGCCACGAACTCTTTCATATCATCCAGAGGAATTGATCATTGGAGAATTGCAGACAGGCGTCCGCACTCGAAGACAGATTGATAAAGGGCTTACATGTTTTTATACAAAAGTTGCTCCTTTAAAAACTGAATTCTTATTGAGTTGCTTTATCTCGCAGGTTGAGCCAAGGACTTACAAAGAGGCGCTTACTGAAGATTCTTGGGTCAATGCGATGCAGGAGGAACTGAGCCAATTCAAGAAATTAGGAGTGTGGAACTTAGTGGATTTGCTTGATGGTCAAAGGAAGATAAACACCAAGTGGGTGTTCAAGTGTAAGAGAGACGATAGAGGAGTTGTAGTTCGCATCAAAGCTCGACTCGTAGTCCAGGGTTTCAGTCAGCAGGAGGGGATAGATTTCACTGAAGTATATGCTCCAGTTGCTAGACTAGAAGCTATCAAAATCTTCCTAGCATTTGCATCATGGAAAAACTTCAAAGTTTATCAGCTAGCTGTGAAATCGACGTTTCTCTATGGGAAGGTAAAAGAGGAGGTATATGTCGGTCAGCCACCGGGCTTCACCAATCCACTTCACAAAGATAAGGTCTACTTGCTAGACAAAGCACTGTATGGTTTACACCAGGCCCCGAGAGCATGGTACGAGACATTATCTCAACACCTACTAGCGAACAGCTTCATTCGTGGAAAAGTGGATGCCACTCTCTTCACAAAAGAGGTCGACGGACATCTTCTGATAGTTCAAATTTATGTGGACGACATCATATTTGGGTCAACGAATGAGAATCTATGCAAAGATTTTGAACGGGTTATGAAGCAGAAATTTGCAATGTCATCGATGGGTGAGATGAATTTCTTTTTGGGATTGCATGTTGATCAACTACCCAAAGGAATTTTCATACATCAAACGAAGTATGTTCATGATATCTTGGAGAAATTCGGGATGTCAGGTTCTACTCCAGCTTCCCCCCCCCCCCCCCGTTAGCAACGAATCATCGGATAAACCCTGATCTCACCGGAGAGAAGGTAGATGAAACGATGTATCGTTCCATGATCGGATTGCTGATGTATTTGACAACTTCAAGACCCGATATCATGTACCCAACCTGCCTCGCAGCAAGATTTCAATCTAACCCGAGAGCTTCGCATATGGTGATTGTGAAAAGGATATTACGCTACCTGAAAGGAACTCCATCGTTGGGGTTGTGGTATCCAAGAGAAGGCGATTTCACGCTCGAAGGGTATTCCGATTCCGATTTCGGAAGCTGCAATGATAATGCTAAATCAACAACAGCAGGGTGCCAGTTTTTCGGATCACGTTTGATCACCTGGCAATGCAAAAAGCAAACCTCTGTGGCTTTATCCACATGTGAAGCGGAGTATGTATCTGCTTGCAGCTGCTGCTCACAGATCTTGTGGATCCAGCAACAGATGCGCGAATACGGTTTGCAATTTCTAAACACCCCTATCTTTGTTGATAATGAGGCAGCGATTAACATTACTAAAAATCCTGTTCATCACGCTAAAACCAAACACATTGAAATTCGTTATCACTTCATTCGAGATCGTTTCGAGAAGAAGTTGATTCGAATTGAGAAAATACACACTGATGAACAAAAAGCTGATTTACATACCAAAGCATTTGACAAAACACGTTTTCAATATTTGCTAAAAATGAATGGTATGAAGCTTTTATCGGTGTTGGACGAGATCATTGGCGTTGATGAAGGAGACATTGTAGATGATGTTGAGAAGCAATCTGCAATGGTTTGTCGATTTTTTACATGTTTTGGTATTTAGGGGGAGTATAGGGTAATATTTCAGAAAATACAAAAACAATAAAAAATGACAAAAATACAAAAACATAAGATATTTTTTAAAATCCAAAAACAATAGAAAACCAGAAAAGAGCTTGTGTAAAAAGGGAAAATGATAGTACATCGGCTTGACAGTCACGGTATGCTAAAGAAATGGAATGTTTAAATGCGTTAAACAGTCTCGCTGATGATATGCCGGTAGGTTTTTACACATTTAGTAGGTTTGTTCGGGATATAAACTTAAAATTTTACTTACTTATTTCGTGGGGAACACTACTTGGATATATAGGTAACCCCTGAAATTTCGTTTGAAAGATTCCTTTTTCTGATATACTAGGTTTTATACTCAGTGATATCTGGGATATTATTCTGGGACTTCTGCTGAATGGAATTTCTGACCTAGTCCTCGAATAATACTTTCTGCAATGCTTGAAACATAGCATCACCCTCAGCATATATGATAAGACAATAAAATTGCTTAGCAATGCTGTTGTAAAAAAGATCGTCTAAAGGAGACACACCCAAGTTGAGTCATGATCTCTCTGCTGAACGGTAGTTCTGACCTGAGCTCTCATGATTCTTCATAATTTATTAACCCTTACAGACATCATTTGTGGTATTCTCACTTGTAAGACTGAATATTGGGATCTGGATACGGGAGTATATTCAAGAGGTGGAACACACGTATAAGTTTAAGTCTCTAAAACATTAAATCCGTATCCTGGACAGATTGAAAATTGTGTGAAAATTTAAAGTGGATCAGTATATCGACAATCTAAGCGAATTGTTTAATTCTTAATATGTAATAAAAGCTTAACGGTACTTGTGACTTGTCAGATAGCTGATATGATTTCCTAACACACTCATCAAAAATATGTTTGTAAATAGTTTATTTTTACTGCATTTTAGTTTTGTATTTCATTTCATTTCTAGTTTAGAAGCTTTATTAAAAATCCAAAAAGATTTTACACTTCTACTTTATTTTTGACAAATCAAAGTGGAGAGTTGATCTTCGGATTCGAAAGTTGAAAGCAGATGCAGGAGATTTCTGGACTGGAGGATGAGTCGTGAGCTAAATTTTGATAAGTTTGAGAAGTTGAAAAGTTAAAGCAAGTTCATTAATTTGAAACTTTTAATTTTCAGAAATATTTGAACTTATTTGTTTTTAAAAGTCAGTGTGAATTATCTCTGATCAACCAAGGTCATTAAGTTGGACTTGGTAGATAAATTGAGTAATCAGGGTCATTAACTTGAACCTGAATACTTAAGTGGATTTATATCACTGAAGGTTAAATGGTAAGTTTTGATTTGAAACTATTTTTATCATATATCTTATTTTTGGGTAGAGATTATACAGGAATCCCCATGGCAATGATAATGCAAAAGTTTGAACCAGAATTAAAACCCTAGTCTACTGAGAGGGGGAGTCTGTGAAAGGGGGAGTCAGGATTCTGGATCAACAATCAAAGGGAAGATTGACGAAGAAGCTAGATTGAATTTCTGAACCTGTGTGAAGAAAGAGTTTTTGAAATGAGAAGACAGAGTTGGAAAAAGATCAAGACTGAAGACTCAATGCCGAAGACTTCGTCAACATCCAAGGGGGAGTCTGTTGATGCATTGAATGTCTGTTAACTACGTCTTAGTTAAGTCTTAGGTCTAGATAGGTTGTACGGAGTTGGAAAACACAAAAAGTGGTCTTAGGATGTAATTCCGCTCCAAATGATACTTGTGTCATTTGGAGCGAAATCAGGTTCTTATATAATTCCGCTCCTGATGTGTTAGTAGGTGATTCCGCTCTAAACGTTGCCTGGTGATTCCGCTCGTAATCACATGGGGTTCCGCTCAAACCATTTCGAGCGGAATCAGCCACACTATATATATTAGTTGTGTGATTTCATTCTGTAACGGTTGGAGCGAAATTAGAGTCTAGGTGCTGCAGAAATTCTGCCAGAACTCATTGTATTTGACTCAGAAAGTGTTTATAAAGAGGAAATTAAGAGGAGATAGCTGTGTGACATTGTTTACTTTGATTCCGCCTCTGTATTCAATGATGAACTGCCTTATACTGACTGTTTAGGGTCTCAACTCGGTCCAACACATTTCTTGAGGATGGATACATGAAACACGTCATGTACCCCGGCTAGCTCTTCTGGTAGTTGTAATCGATAGGCAACTGGTCCTATTCGCTGGATTGCTAGGAATGGTCCTACGTACCTTGGACCTAACTTTCCCTTCTTACTGAACCGAACTACTCCTTTCCAAGGAGAAACTTTCAAGAGTACCTTATATCTGACTTGAAATTCCAGTGGCTTGCGTCGATTGTCTGCATAACTCTTCTGGCGATCTCGAGCCGTTTTTAGTCTTTCCTTGATTTGATTGATCTTGTCGGTGGTTTCTTGTACAATTTCTGGACCTGATAATTGACTTTCTCCTATTTCTGCCCAACAAACTGGAGTTCTGCATTTTCGTCCATACAGTGCTTCGAATGGGGCAACTTCAATGCTTGCATGGTAACTATTGTTAAAGGAGAATTCAATTAAGGGTAGGTGGTCATCCCAGTTTCCACCAAAATCTATTACACATGCCCTGAGCATGTCTTCTAGGGTTTGTATCGTCCTTTCACTTTGTCCGTCTGTTTGGGGATGGTAGGCTGTACTTAAATTTAATCGCGTCCCCATGGTTTCTTGGAAACTTGTCCAGAAATGTGAAGTGAAGCGACTATCTCTATCCGATACAATGGAGAGTGGAACTCCATGTAAGGATACTACTTCGTCTACGTATAATTTTGCTAACCTTTCCATGCTAAAGGTTTCTTTCATGGGTAGAAAATGAGCTGATTTGGTTAATCGATCCACAATTACCCAAATCACATCATTACCTTTTCTGGTTTTGGGTAACTTAGTAACAAAATCCATGGTTATTAGTTCCCACTTCCAAACAGGCATTTCTAATTGTTGAAGTAACCCTGAAGGTTTCTGGTGTTCTGCCTTAACTTGTTAACAAGTTAGGCACTTAGATACATATCTAGCTATATACTTTTTCATTCCTATCCACCAGAAATTATTTCTTAAATCTTGGTACATTTTATTATTTCCAGGGTGCATGGTATACCTAGATTTATGGGCTTCCTCTAAAATCTTATTTCTTAATTCTCCTTGCTTAGGTACCCAAATCCTCTTCTTGTGGAATCTCCAAATTCCATCAGCTCCTTGCTCTAATTCCTTTATTCTTCCTTTCATTCCTTCAGCATCATCCTTGATTGCTATGGCTTGAACATTTTTCAGTTGTTCCATTAAGTCTAATTGCAAACTTAATCTAAGAGCACATACTCGCTTTTGCTTTTTGTGATACTTACGACTTAGAGCATCAGCGACTACATTTGCTTTTCCTTCGTGATATTGGATATCACAGTCGTAGTCACTTAGAATTTCCATCCATCTTCTTTGCCTCATATTCAATTCTTTTTGCCCAAATATGTACTTTAAGCTTTTATGATCTGTATAAACAGTAAACTTACTTCCATACAGATAGTGTCTCCAAATCTTAAGGGCAAAAATTATTGACCCTAATTCTAAGTCATGCGTCGTATAGTTTTCCTCGTGCTTTTTCAATTGCCTTGAAGCATACACAATTACCTTCTTGCGTTGCATTAGCACACACCCTAATCCTAGCTTAGAAGCATCACAGTAAACTTCAAAATCTTCTGTCCCTTCTGGTAAGGCAAGAATTGGGGTGTTTGTTAACCTTTGTTTTAAAATTCTAAAAGCCTCTTCCTGCTTAAGTCCCCATTTAAACTTAACTGTTTTACAGGTTAGCTTAGTTAATGGCACAGCTATCTTAGAGAAATCCTTAATGAAGCGCCTATAGTACCCAGCTAATCCTAGAAAACTTCTAACTTCCGTAGCTGATTGCGGGACCTTCCATTTGGTGATTTCTTCTATCTTGGAGGGATCTACGTGAATACCTTCGTGACTCACCATGTGACCTAAAAATTGCACCTCATGTAGCGAAAATTCACACTTCGAGAATTTGGCGTAAAGCTTTTCTTTTCTTAACAAGGTTAAGAGTGCATGCAGGTGCTCACAATGCTCGTCCTGACTTTTGGAGTAAATAAGTATATCGTTGATGAAGACAATTACGAATTTATCCAAGTACGGCTTACAGATCCTATTCATCATGTCCATGAATGCTGCAGGAGCATTTGTTAGTCCAAAAGGCATGACTGTAAACTCGTAATGACCATATCTAGTTCTGAAAGCGGTTTTAGGTATGTCTTCTTCTTGTACCTTCAACTGATGATATCTTGAGCGCAAGTCAATCTTAGAAAAATATCTAGCCCCCTGAAGTTGATCGAAAATATCATCAATCCTAGGTAATGGGTATCGATTATTGATTGTAACCTTATTTAATTCCCTATAATCGATACACATTCGCATTGAACCGTCTTTCTTCTTTACAAACAACACTGGAGCTCCCCACGGGGATGAACTAGGTTGTATAAATCCTTTGCTTAATAATTCATCTAACTGCTTTTTCAGTTCTAACATTTCGGTGGGTGCTAACCGATAAGGTGCCTTAGCTATGGGTGTTGTTCCAGGAATTAAATGAATTCTAAATTCTATCTCCCTATCTGGTGGTAATCCTGGTAACTCTTCTGGGAATACATCCAAGTATTCTGAGACTACAGGAATTTCCTTAAGTTCCTTACCCTTAGTGCTAATGATTACCGAAATCATATACACTATTCCTTGCTTTCGTTCATAACTAGCAACTTTCATTACTAAAATGAACTTCATTGGTTTACGCGGCTTATCCCCTGTAATCATAATTACTTCTCCTGTGGGTGCACGAATTTCTATGGAATTCTTATCACAGAGGATTCGAGCATGGTTGGCTACTAACCAATCCATTCCTAATACGATATCGAATCCAGCTAAATTCATGGGTAATAGGTTTGCAGAAAATTTATGACCTGAAAGTTCTATATTTTCTTTTTGCAAAACCGTATTTATGTTAACAGACTTCCCGTCTGCCGTTTCTACTGTATAAATTTGCCTAAGTTTGGTTAAGGGTAGCTTAAGAGCTTGGTAGAATAAAGTATTTATAAAACTTTGGTTTGCACCAGAGTCGAATAATACTTTCGCATAAACGTCAAACTAGGAACGTACCAGCTATTACGTCAGGAATCAATTCGGCTTCCTGCGTGGTCAACTGGAAGGCTCTTGCGTTCTTCTTGTTAGTCCCTTCAGCAGGTTTGGCCTTGTTATCTGCTGGTTTGACCAATTTAGGGCATTCTGGTCTAAAATGCCCAGCTTCTCCACAGTTGTAGCAGATCTTTGTTTTCTTTCTGCAATCTTCTTCACGATGTCCTATAGCTTTGCAGAAGTTGCAGGGTTCATTACATTTTCCAAAATGTTTCTTTTTACAGTTCCTGCAGAACGGCGGAGTGGAAGATGATCCAGTTCCCTTTCTTTTGAAGTTGCTATTATTACCCACACGAAATCCTTGGGTAATTTTCTGAGCCAATTCCTTCTTCCTGTTTTCTTCTCGCGTACGCACCAGTCCGTCAGTCAAAGTGTTGGCTAATTCTACCGCATCATCGATCGAGCGGGGTCTCGCAGCTTTGACAATATCTCGTATCTCGCTAATTAAACCCCAAATGTAGCAAGAAATGAGTACCAGTTCTGGCGAGGCCAGAGGTGGTACAATTCTGGCATATTCGAAAACTTCGAAGTATACCCTCGACAATCAACATCCACCATTCGGTGGCTCAAGAATTTATTGGCCATTTGTTCTTTTTCATATTCGGGGCAGAATTTCCTTTCCATCAGACGCTTAAATTCTTTCCAACTCATGGCATAGGCCATGTCACTTCCCTCAGCTTGTAATACCGTATTCCACCATTCTAATGCTTCTTCCTTGAAAAGATGAGAAGCATACATGACTTTATCCTCCTCGACACATTTACTTATTTTAATTACTGCCTCGGTTTTCTCCAACCAACGCAGTGCAGTAGTCACCCCTTCATTGCCTGCAAATTAAACAGGTTTACAGGCAAGAAATTCCTTGTAAGTGCAACCAGGCATTGCAGCTTTCATTCTTTTAAGGAATGGGGCTTGCATCCCATCATTATCATTATTATTAATGTTGCCGCCTCCATTTACGCTATTACTGAAGTTGTCTTCATGAGTACATTTGCTAGGAATAATTGGTTGAGGTTCAACTCGATTTCGGGCAACAGCAAGAATTGCTGGAATAGCATTGGCTATTCCTTGAGCAACGATGTTTTCTATATATTGTCTATTCAGAAAGTGGTCTTCATTGTTTTGCTCAGATTGGTTAACTTCGTTAACTGGTTCATTACCGGCATCTTCCATCTGGTAATTAATATATATTACTTATTAGCACAAAATAAATAACAACTAAGCATAAAAAACAATCGCACATA
Source organism: Helianthus tuberosus (assembly GCA_030545235.1). Lineage (NCBI taxonomy): Eukaryota > Viridiplantae > Streptophyta > Magnoliopsida > Asterales > Asteraceae > Helianthus > Helianthus tuberosus. The sequence goes on along the minus strand of CM060412.1, from coordinate 100,120,170 downwards.
ATCACATCAACACATATAGCCAAAATTGTCGATTTTTCGACTTCCATATTTTATATATTTTAATATGTATCCGTACATTACCAGATATGTTACAAAGTTTTATTTTTAGTTATTTTACATGATTATATTTTTATTATTTTATTATTAGACAACCACAACCACACAGTCACACCATCCCCGTCAGCTGGTATCTCAGAAATGACGTTCCCTCTCATCTAACTTCCATGATATCCTCTCCCCCACATCTCGGATTCTATTTCCTGCGTCCACCAGCTCCTCGCCATAGTGGCGAAGTTCAGCCAAGTTCTCGGTACTCATTGGTGGGTGTAGTGGAGGCTTATGGTCAAATTGGGGGAAAAAGGTATTAGGGTTATTCAAAAGATTCTAAAATTGTCAATCGGTGGTCCACCATTCTTCTAGCTCTTCTGGTAGAGGTCGGGGGTGGATAATAGGATCTGGGATAGCAGGTTCCAAATTTACTAGAAGTTGTGCTTCAACTGGGTAATTAAAGAGGTTTTCATTGGCAGGTCCGATGAGGTCACTAAGTTCCAATTTACGATCCAGCTCCTCCCACGATGGCATTTCCTGATCTTGCCCGGAACTCTCCCCGATCTCCTTTCCTTTGCCTTTATCATTTGGATCCTTAGTCTTTACAACTTTCCGTGTTGCTGGTTTCTTCCTACGCACATGCCTCCAGCCCACGAATCTTCTTCTCTTTTTCGGCTTTGGTTTCTCCTGAGGTTGGGCTTGGAATACCATTGGCTCTTCAGTACCAGCCTGGTAGCCAGGGAAGGTATCGGTGGTATCCATATCTGTGGTATGTATAGTAAAGTTTTGAAGTGCTTCGGATAGTTCATTCATGCTGTTAGCATATATGAAGAAACACACAAAATTCTAAGTTAAAATTTTGTAAAATTGAATTTTCACCGAATCATAAAATGGTAATCAGAAAAATTAAGTATTTCTAAATACTTAATTGGCTTAAATCAGTGGCTCTGATACCACATTTTTCTGTCACGGCCCCCGGCCCAGTTTTACCCGGTTCTGGAGCCGCGGGACAGAAAACCCGTGTTAATTATTACGTTGGCAGCGGAATTTTTAACAGGATCTTTTAAACTTGAAAATGCCCAATTTATTTTATTTCACAAATTGGGGATAACATCCATATTTTACAATAAAGGAAATTTATCAAGGAAATTCCCTGTTTTACAAAACATATTTATTTATTCAATTGAGCCACCTCCTCAAGCTTGTAGTGCTACACGGCACTTTTTCCTGGATCACAGCAGATCACCTGAAACATGTTTTAAAAAGGTTTTATCAGCAGGGAAATATTGGCGAGTCATTCAAGTTACACAAAATGAGACTTTGTTATAATATACAGTATTAAGGGTGATTACATTGTTTCTATCAACCAATTACCCCAAATCGGTATTTGTCACTAGACTGTATCTGTGACTGTAGGACCGGTTTTGACTCCGAAACGATTGTGAAACGAACGTGAAACGTGCGGAATCCGTACACGAACGCGACCTAAACACACATGATGTAATATAATCGTGATTCTATTATAAAATCTGATAACGTACAAGAACCGTGAATCACGTGGAGTACTTTCTCTCTCTAGATTCTCTCTCTAGATCTAGAGAGCTCCAAATGTCAAATGTAGCAAAAGTCCCTAATCTATGACATAATCTCCTATTTATAGTCCAAGGCATTTAATGAGATTTCTCATTATTACAATTATGCCACCTTGCCTTTTTATCTAGCTATCACTAAAATAACGACTCGTTTTCTTCTGTTTCTTGCTACGGCTCGGATTGACGAAGGCGATACACACATAATGCACTAACAGACTCCCCCTTGGATATTGCCGCAGTCAATCTCGTAGCGTCTTGTCTTTTCTCTTTCACGAACAGAATCCCCATGGATCTGTTTTTAGACTCAGTTGCTCTTTCTTTCCTTCAGACTCCTTTTCTTCAGGCTCCCCCTTTCGTCAAGCTTCCGTGCTTTTGGGATCGACACCTGGCTTTCCAGGTACAAGCTTCTCCTTGCTTTTAGCTCGTCTTCAGACTCCCCCTTAGACTTAGCTTCCGGGATCGTAGTCTGGACTTTTTCTGCAATCACTCATACAACTATAAGTAACAACATTTTAATCTTCCAGATATCGTAATCTGACAATTCAATCTTCTCAAAATTACTTCTCATGAATTTGGTAGTTTCATCGAATCGTATCGGAAACTAACTCTATAACAATATAAGCATCCAAATCCCCAACAGTTAATCATCCAAGTCCAAATTAATGACCTTGGAGATATCACAAACTGTTTTTAATTTTTGATTTTAAAACGTCAAGTTTCAAATTAATGAACTTGTTTTATTTTCAGAAACACAATCAGCTTACTTAGATTTTGAAACTCAGCACTCAGACATCGGTTATCGAAAATAAAGCAGAAATCAAAATCTTTTTGTATTTTCTGAAAACATAAAGCAGTAAAGAAATATGTACAAACATATTTACAGATAATATTTTTGTTTGAGTATGCGTTAGAGGATCATATCAGTTTCTGACAAGTCACAAGTACCATTGAGCTTAGTTACACAGTAAGTATTAAACAATTCACTTAGATTGTCGATATACTGATCCACTTAAATTTTCACACAAAGTTCAACTGATTCAGGATACGAATTAGATATTTTAAGAACTTAAACCCATTCATGTGTCCCACCTCTTGAATATACTCCCGTATCCAGATCCCAATATTCAGTCTTACAGGTAATTATAACACAAATGATATCTGTAAGGGGTTAATAAATTATGAAGAATCATGAGAGCTCAGGTCAGAACTACCGTTCAGCAGAGAGATCATGACTCAACTTGGGTGTGTCCCCTTTAGAGGATCTTTTTTACAACAACATTGCTAAGCAATTTTATTATCTTATCATATATGCTGAGGGTGATGCTGTGTTTCAAGCATTTGCTGAAAGTATTATTCGAGGACTAGGTCAGAACTACCGTTCAGCAGAAGTCCCGGAATAATACCCCAGATATCACTGAGTATAAAGACCTAGTATAACAGATTATGAGACCTTTCAAACGAGATTTCAGGGGTTACCTATATATCCAAGTAGTGTTCCCCACGAAATAAGCAAGTATTTGAATTTAGGTTTATATCCCGAAAAAGTTTACTAAGTGTATAAAAATCTACCGACACATCCACAGTGAGATCGTTTAACACATTTAAACTTTCCATTTCTTTAGCATACTGTAACTGTCTACTGATGTACTATCATTTCCTCTTTTTTTACACAAAACTCAAATTTTTGAATTTTTATCATGTTTTTGACTTTTTCAAAATTTCAAATGTTTTTGTATTTTCTAATGACAATTTTTCTCCCCCTAAAATGCTAAATCATTTAAAGAAAATTAGACAACCAACACTGAAAGCTTTGTCTCGCCATCCATTTTCTGCTTCAAGTGCTCTGATTTGCAGAAAATATAACGTACCCCCATGATCTACAACACATTGATCTTAACAGTTTAAAAACCGTTTTTCAATCTGATGAAAGTAATCATGTTTGTTCAGCCGTGAGGGTTTCGGCGTATTCAATCAACTTACATTCAAACAAAATTAAAAACAACATATTTTTGGTTTTTCAAATTTTAACAAACTAAAAACATATTTTTGGTTTTTAATTTTTCAAATTTTTAGGATTTTGAAAATATTGTTTATTTATGTACAAACAACACTCAAACTAAACTCCCTATTCAACCAAACCAGGGTCCTGCAACCTCTTCCTATGCCAGGTTGCTCCAACTACCATTCTCACAATCTTCAGCTTCGTTGAGCACCTGCACATTCAAACTTTATCAATCATTTGAACAATTTAGCCCAGGTCTGTTGGACCTTAGGCATTTCAATACAATAATGTTCATTTAATTTCGGAAACTCTTTGTCATTTAAAACTTGTTCAACTTTAACGTCAACTTTCTCATCTTTTTGCAACGTCACTTGTTTCTTAGCACTCCACATTTGACCTTCCGGAGTACCTCTTTTGTAAAAATTTGTCTTTTTTTGAACCTTTTGTTTTTGAATAACATTTTTAGGTTTCCAAAACTCTTGAGGTTTTGTCATATCAACGGATGTTCTCCAACCCTGTGTTGTTCTCAATCTGGGTGTGTGAGACTTCCAGGTCTGTCTTGAATCGAACCTGTTCGGGTTTGATTTCCAATTTTGATTTGAAGCAAACTTGTTTGTATTGTACCTCCAAGTCTGTTTCGAATCAAAACTGGTTGACCTCGATTTCACATCCTCAGATTTCTGTTTTTCAACATCAACAGGCTTTGGATTTGGACACTTTCGTGCAACATGTCCAATTTGATCACATTTAAAACACACTTTCTTTGAAACATCCTTGGCCTGTTGTTGTTTCTTTTTCATAGCATCAAACTCCTCATTAGACTGTTGTCCAAATTTTAGTTTTTCCTCTTCTTTCAAGCTTTTTCCTTGAACAAAATTCAATTTTTGTTGCAAATCCTGTTTTTCATTTTGTTTTCGAATCTGTTTCTTTTTATAACCCAAACCAGCCTTCATGTTTTTCTTCTTAAAACCAGGTTTGTTATAAAAAGATTTATGACCTTTACCAGCAAACTTTGAAATCTCAGACTTCTCAATCTCAACCATTTTGAAAACTTTATCGACCTTCTCTGAAATCACATTCTGAATCGGGAATACAACATCTAAGAATAATTTGTCCGATCCAATCATGGTATAAACCAATCCTTTTGAATTATCATTCAAATTTTTCTCGGATTTTGTGTTTTTCAGATAACCATCATAAAGATTTCCTTCATCTTCATCCTGTGATTCAGACTTACCTTTTGTAGACTCATCTTTCAAAACACTTTCAACAACCTTACTTACCACCTCTGAATCATTAGCATCATCAGATTTGGAGTAAGTCACATCGATACTTTCAGGTAACTGGTCAGCTATGTTCAAACCCTTTGCCACCTTTTCCTCATCATAAAAAGTATAGTTGTTTCTCAATGGTGGTGGTACCTGATGAAATTCTGAACCAATACCCTTTTTGCAATTTTCAGTATCTTTGTCATCTGGTGTAATGTTGAAAATGCGTTCGAGAATGTATGAAGAGTTATGATAACTTTGAAGTTTTGTAACAACCTTTTCTTTTTCAGCCAAGACTTGTTTAAGATTTGCAATTTCATCAACACATTTGTTTAATTCAATTTGCTTTTCTTTAAACTTTCTTTCATACATTTCTTTAGTAACTAAGGTTTCTGACAATCTTTGATCAAAACTTTTGACTTGGCTCTTCAAAGTATCATAAGCTTCTTGTACTCTCTGACTCGACCACTTTAAAGAATCATACTGTTTTTGTAACTCTTGAAATTTAGATTCTTTTTCAACACAATCGACACATTTTGCTGAACACATTTGTCTATACACATCATTATCTTTTTCAAGATCTTGACACTTCTGTGTTAGCTTTTCGACTTTTAATTTCAACATTTCTTCTGTTTCAACTATTTCTTTACATTTTATTTTGAAAACATTTTCAAATTTGGTTGCTTCAATTTCTTTTACTTTTATGATGTCATCTTTTTTAGTACAGGCTTTGCACATTTCTATGCAATTCCTGCACTTGTTTTCATTTTCATCAACCAATTCAACATTCAGTAAATCAGAAGATTTTCTAACCTCAGTCTCATTCAGCACCGGTTCTTCTGATTCAACTTTCTGATCTTTCTCCTTTTCTTCTTTCTGAGCTTCTTCATTCTTCTGTTCTTCTTCAGCTTTCTGTTCCTCTTCAGCAGCAATCTTCACAACAGTCTTTACTTCTTCAATCATCTTCTTCAATTCTTCTTCTTTTCGCTTCTTTATTTCTACCACCTTTGGTAGACTTGCTTCACAAACCTCTCTTATCTTCTTTTCCAAATCAGGCAGATATGCTTTATCAGATAACCTTCGTGTGTTGAAAGTAGCCTGCTTTGGAACCAAATTTGTTACAGCTTCGAAATCCACTTTTGATGGGTCAACAACAGGATTACCCCGTGGATCCATGTAACATTCCAACTCTTCATTCCATCTTTTTGCTCTCTGGGCTTCTTTGAATGGTTCGTTTAATTTTCCAATTTCCCATCTTGCATAGTCTGCTTTCCAATATCTATCAGGATCAGCATTAGCCACAAATGCATATCTAACTACATCTTCTTCAGGGCATACTTGACTCCAGTCGTAACCTTCATCGTCATATATAACTGCAAGAGCCCTTGATTTTTCTTCAGGCTGTTTCAATCTTGGTGACTCATACTTGTTCTGATGGTAAATCGCTTTCTTGTAATAATCTTCATTGAATGGGTTTGCGGATTCATCATTAGCATACGCATTTCTGCACTCACGCTTGAAATGACCTCTTTGTTTGCATTTGAAGCATGTCACCTTAGATTTATCAAATCCCAGTTTGGTAGATGGTCCACCAATTGACTTTCTCCCCGTGATCTCCATGAACCGCTGTGCCCGACGAACCGCACTGGCCATGCACCATCTTATATCCATTAGTTCCATCTCCTCGGGGTCTAATTGATCATAATCTTCTTTCGTCAAGTTGGTGTTGCCAATCTTCCCTGCAACGAGGCTTTCATATGATTCAAGTACAGATGCTAAGAAAATCATCTGTTGTTTCGCCGATTCTTCGCTGAAATTCTGCCCATTCTTCAGATCCACTGCTATATTACATTGAAACAAATTCTTGGAAGCAGATTGACTTGAAGTGTTTGAAGAAGATCCACTGTGAAAACCACTGTGAAGACTTTCATTGTTCACTGAATTTGAGCTTTCTGCAGAAAACGCTGTTCTTGGAGACCCAGCCTGCGGTACATTTCCTCTGTAGTAAAGCTCTACATTCTGCTGATAAGCTGGATTGTTGACTTTAGATCTTTTTATCTCCAACTCATGACTTTCAAGCCTTTCAATCAGCAAATCCACTTTTAAATCTTCAGGCTTGATTGTGTTTTTCAACATTAGAGCGAAGTATTGCCACTCTTGAGCATTTGGCAATGAATCAAACAATTTATCCACCAAATCCTCTTCAGAATATGTGATTTCATGTCTGGCTAACTCCATTTTCAGATGCCCAAATCTTTCGATCATTCTACGAACAGATTCATTTTTCATACAACTGAATAAATCAAACTCTTTACGCAACAATTTCTTTTTGTTTTTGACAATTTCATTACTTCCTACACACTTTTTCCCTAACGCTTCCCACAAACTCTTTGAAGTTTTCTCTTGTTCAAGTAACGAAATAATATCCTCTCTCACTGACTGTTTGATTAATGTGATCATTTTAGATTCAGCCACAACATTTTTTATATCTATGTCTGAGAAATCTTTTGGATCTATTAACTCTCCTCCCTCTTTTACTGGTTCAGTGTATCCATCTGTCATTTTTATCCAACTTTCAGGAGCGAAAGCTTTTACCCAACCCTCAAATCTGTTTTTCCACCAGTGATAATCTTCCACTTTCATTAGCTTTGGTGGCTTCTGTTGGCTTCCATACATGTTCTCAAACTTCAAATTCTCTGAAATCTCTCTTGAATATTCTTTCATCTCAGATCTTCTATCTGACGATTCGGAAGTGAACGCGTTGTAGAATGTGTTGTAGAATTCTTCACCATTGCTTGACATCTTCAATTACCTTGAATTTTGCACTTTGTAAATCTTGAATCTCCTGAATCAAACAAACAAACTATCAGTTTAAAAATATCAAACAACTGAATCAAACTGATACTCGAACTGGTGAATTTTCTGAGTGGACTGAAAGTTGACAAACTGTGCCGACTGCTATGACCCTTTTCCAATGACCTGGCTAAACCACACAACCTTGTGCGAATATGGATAACCTCGAGACCTGTTTTTGACTGATTTAATATTTTGTGCTTACAAAATCGATTTTAATTAATTTCTGATTGGACCGAATATTCCACTAAAACTACCACCAAATATCACTTCATATAAAACGATCACGTGCAACAAACTTTGATTGGGCCGACACTTACAACGTACACTAACTGGAAACTATAGGACCTCACAATTAACCAATCATATGTGCTGACAAACACCCATCACATGCAAATAGATTGATTTGATAAAAGATGCACATGCAAAACTTGATAACAACACATGTATTAAGTGGCCGACAACTGTTTCTTATCTAATATGATATGGCCGCTGAACTTTAGTCACATGGGTTCTGTCAATTTTGATTCACAAGAACATATATCAAGTTCTAAACAATTTTTATAGGACCTCCACTTTGTCTTTAGCAATGAAACTAATTAATACTATCACATGTAACGATAAATGGACAACGTGTTTCAAACGGTCATGTCATCTTTATGATACTTTCAAACGGACATGCAATCCTCAAACTGTCACACCCTCAAACGGTTATACCCTCAAACGGTCACTCCCTCAAACTGTTACACCTTCAAACGATCACACCCTCAAACTGTCACATGCATTTTCAAACGGTCACTCCAGATTTCAAACGGTCATGCGTCAATTTCAAACTGACAGTCCAGTTTTCAAACGGTCAGAGGCAAATTTCAAATGGTCATGTGCTTGTTCAAACGGTCACGTGCTTGTTCAAACGGTCACGCCAATTTTCAAACGATGTCGAACACAAAAACTCAGATTTCTCCTAAACGGCTAGGAATTAGGATCTGAAACTTGGTAGGGTTGTAAATCAAGTGTTCTCGCACAACATATCAAAACATCAACTGATTCGGACCGTAAAAACCTGTTCAATTTGATGATTTTCAGTGAAAAACGTGAAAAATATGAAAAAGATGAAGAAATAGATGAAATTCGGATCTGAATCTGATAATATTCTGCGCGTAAATATGTGATAGATCAGTGCAATCGAGCTCCTGCTCTGATACCACTTGTAGGACCGGTTTTGACTCCAAAACGATTGCGAAACGAACGTGAAATGTGCGGAATCCGTACACGAACGCGACCTAAACACACATGATGTAATATAATCGTGATTCTATTATAAAATCTGATAACGCCAAGAACCGTGAATCACGTGGAGTACTTTCTCTCTCTAGATTCTCTCTCTAGATCTAGAGAGCTCCAAATGACAAATGTAGCAAAAGTCCCTAATCTATGACATAATCTCCTATTTATAGTCCAAGGCATTTAATGAGATTTCTCATTATTACAATTATGCCACCTTGCCTTTTTATCTAGCTATCACTAAAATAACGACTCGTTTTCTTCTATTTCTTGCTACGGCTCGGATTGACGAAGGCGATAGACACATAATGCACTAACAGTGACTATGGTCAGATTACCCATTGGCTAACCCGTTGCCCAATGGTGGCGGGTATCAAGTAATGTATACAAAACCCCACATACCGGCAGTAATTGAAGATTACAAAGACTTAATCCCTGTAATTATAACTTTGAAAACAAATAGGGTTTTGGAAATAATATGATAAAAAGAGAAGGACTCACATTGCAAGTTTAGATGGGCAGCGTTTAGCCTACTGATTTTTAGCCTGGTTAACCTAATTCAAATAACAATGCACACGAAAACTAGGCCAGTAACTTAATACAACTTTTACGACAACTCACGAGATCAAAACCTTCATGACGAATGACAAAGTATAGCCTCATTACGGGCAGCACTTAAACATCCATCGGATTGGTTTTTATCGATCGGACATTGAATCGTAGCAGTGATCGAGTTATTACCCTGTTATCGCGGCAGAATTTCTTGCTGTGTATGTTTTTGAAGTAAACAGATGATATCTCAGTGTAGGAAATGAGTTTTTACGTCGAACCAACGTCAAAATCTAAGTGCCAATGCCCTACATTTATACTGAAAAATTGGCTCCCTCGCGTGGCGCGAGAGCCTGTCGCGTGGCTTGAGGGCACCCCCTCTAGCATAGGGTTGCCTCGTGTCTAACTAGCTTGGGTGAGTCGACGGTTTATTAAATTTTGAATTCGACAACGAACTGTTTAGATAATATCAATTAGGGAATACCCCCCCCCCCCCGAGTTTTAGGAGCCCTGATCCTATTTCCGATTGTTTTGAAAATTTTAGGGGTCATGCAGTATCACTTGGGGGTCTCAATTAGGGTTTCCTATTGGACATAATAAAATAAGAGATAGTAATTTTAATGAGAGTTGTTACATTTGATATCAAGACAAAGGGTCTTGATACCCAAACGTAGTTTGGTTGCAAAATACGCAAGAATACGTATTTTGACCGAAACTACGACTCGTCACTACACCTAATCAACGTGGTAATCAGTAGGTATATTCACAAGGGACTATGACCATTGTGATTATGCTCACGTTGCAAAGTTCAACGAACTTCATGTTGACCAACTCATGGTCAAAGCAGAAAGTCAAACACTGTTTGACTTTAGTGCTAAAAACACATAAAAAGCACGAAAGAGACTTACAAAGGGTCCAAGCTAGGGAGTTTTGATTCAAACAACTCAGGTATGAAGTAATAACTTCAACTTAGATCTGATTGAACTAAAGTGTGAGTTGAAATGAAGTGAAGGCATGGGTTTATATAGGATTCGGTAAACCGTTAGGATCGTTCCTCGCATTTCGTGCTTTGATCTTGGCCCTCCACTTGGGCTCATGGTTTTCAAAACCATGGGAATGTTTAAAACCAACAAATTTGAGCCCATAGCATCCAAAACCAGCCATTAAAACCATCAACACTTCAAAATTGGACTAGGTTCATTGAATCTGGTCAGAAATTTCAAAAATGGTCCCTGCACTTGTAAAACTTGATTTTGGCACTTTTAAGCCCCGTTAACCCCATTTCAAAGCTCTAAAATGATGTTAAAGTATAGGGAGTTGAAAATATGCTCAAAAACATCTCAGATGTCGGTTCGTTTGGTCGTACGGTTGCGTTGTTCGGTTAATTACGATGGAAGTCGTAACGAACGCAAAAACGATCCAAATTAAGCGACGAATGGAATTTTATCATGCCAATCACTAAAATAAAATATTTTAATATTTTTGGATGTCCGGATATATTCAGAACGTAATATATGCGCGAAAATGCAAACTTATGCACTTTTTGACGCTTTTAGTCCCTGTTGATCAAATAAGTTTATTTTTGCGCACCAAACACCTCAAAGCCTATTTCTAAGCTATGTAAAGGATATTTACGGCATGTTTAACTTATGATCATGTTCCGTAATGTTTGTTACAGTATGAATCAGCATACTTTTGCAGTTTGTCGAAATTAGTCCCTGTAAGCGAATAAACTTGATTTCGGCATACCTAACCCTCCAAAACTTATTTCTAAGTTATGTAAAAGTTATTTAAGGTATGTTAAGCCTATATCACTGTTCCAGAGTGTTTGTTGCATTAAATTGGTTATATTTTCGCATCGGATCGCGTATAACCTTCCAGAAAGCGATTTAAAGCTCGAACTCGAACAAGAATTGATATGTGCAAATGATACACATATTTATACAAATACCAAGTATTAAATAAGATATTTCATTGATTTGGTATTTGTTTGATGGCCGTGGAGGCACGGGTGTCACAGTCTCCCCCACTTTAGGAAATTTCGCCCCGAAATTTATTTAGAGGAAACTTGTGAGAGCTTGAAACTTGAAGTTGAAAAGATCAAACAACACTGGTTAGAGTCCTGAACGTCTAGTAACTTTAAATAACATCATGCTTGCAATGTGAGAGGGACACTTATATACAAGTATATAAAGCGTTATTGGTGCGTCCACCGTACCTCCATTGCATTGTTCACGTTTTGTTATTGTTGTCACTATCGGTTCTTACGCATGACAAATCTTACTGGATTCCTGTGCACTGAATTTCATAATTATGTATGCGTCCATAATTACGTAATTCCTTGCATAGTCCACTAAGTGCATTTTATAATGTGTAGAGGAAAACCAAATGAACAAACCTGTGATGAGCGTGACTAGACCATCCTAGGGTCCTTTTTAATTGAATCAATAAATGATCTCTTTAAATAGACCACCAAGGAGTCTTTTCAGCTATATCATCACATGCCATTCTTAACCAGATTCTGAATCAATCTTTTTGACTAGACCACTCAAAGGGTCTCTTTTGAATCATGGAATGGTACTATATAATGCAAGGGTCTTAACTATTACGTAGAAGCCCATTAAGGATTTAAGGTAGTACCTTTGGATATCCTACTGTGAATCTCTCACATGAAGATATGGAAGATTCTATGAGGATTTGGATAATGAAAACAAAAACACAAAAGAAAACACATAATCACATAATTCACAAAATTGTTTATCTTGATATTTTAATTTGTTATCATTTTGTTAATTTGTTACTTGGGCACATGTATTTAAAGCACACCAGGTATCCAATCCGTGGATTTTGATTGGCACTTTAAATATTTTCAAGAATCTAACTATAATGATAGGAATATCTTAAAAAGAAAATTCGATTTTGATTATAAGGAATCGAAATGTTCGAATTAAGGCATACAAGGAATCCAATGAAGGATTCTGATTTGAATGACAATCATCCACAAGGATCTAATTGTGAAGATAAGAATATCCCATATGAATTTTGGGATTTGAAAAGCAGGAGGCGTTTCAAAACCTTACACTAGATGTGCTTAGGTCGATACACGAGGTAGAATGCTTATGAAGTTGAGGTGCTAGATATGCCAAGGCGACATATGAAGCAGAATTTGAAGGTTAAGTCAATGCATGAGAAAAATGTTTTTTTGAAAACTATGCATGAGATTCTTTTTAGAAATGTGTTTAATATTTTTAAAACCTTACATAATACTTTTGAAATCATAAAGTAGGTGTATTAGATAAGTATATTTACAAAATGTTTTAAAATCATGTGAGATGAATTTTGAAATTATGTATAAAGTCTTTGAAAACATGAATGATGCCTTTGAAATCATGCACTTGATATATTAAGTAAATATACTATGTTAAAAATGTTTTCTAACTATATGGGGTATTTTGAAATCATGAAGGTTGTTTTGAAAACTTATACTATGTATGTTGTTATGAAAACCAAAATGTAATGGGTATGAGGTCGAAAGATTACCCTTAGTTATCTAACCAAGGATTTAAAGATACAAATGTGCGAAAAGCACGATTACTCATAATGTCTCTTTATTTCCTGTACTTTGTTTCTTAGAATGAAACGAATACTTTAAAATTTCTGAGGAAATTAGGAGCGATCACTTGAATGGGAGAACCACAAGAGTAGTTTGTAAGAGCACAGTTCCTTGTTGTAGGTATCATAGGGGAATGCCATACACACATGTAACTACACTTATACATCAGAATAGTGAACAACAATTTATTTATAAACAAAACAGATTGTTTTAGGGTTCAACAAAAGATACAAAAGCATAAGATTCAAATTATTCAAAGCAGCAGCATCTTGTAATTAGCCAAATGCTTATCCGTTGGGTCAGATTTGCATTAGCAAGCTTTGGGCATTTATTCACGAAATGACCCATCTTGCCACAGTTGTACCACGATCCAGATGGAAAGCGAGCTTGAGCAGGGTTGGCTTGGAGTTGAGTAGCAGCAAGATTTGCAACAGCTTTGTTTTGGAAAGCAAAGCGGCACATGTCAACCAAATGTCCCCATCGTCCACAGTGGGTACATTTGAAACATGGTGTTTGATCTGGATGATGACGGTTGCATCGATTGCACAAGGAAGCAGTTCCCAAGTACGGCTTCTTGGCTGGTGGTGCTGCCACCTGGCTAGGTCTTGCTTGTTTTGGTGCAACGACTGGAGGATTATTTGAAGCTTTACGCTTCCTTGACCTTTTCGAAGGCTTGGCTTCTGCTTCTTTTGATGCTTCTTGGGTGGCTTCATTATTGAGACGAGACATGGCGACACCTAAATCCACAGACTTTAGGATTACTTCGCCTATTCGCTGGGCAAATTTGGCAGTTTGCTCGGACATTTGAGTGTTGCTGCGGTGAAGAGACATTCTGGAGGAAGTGAAAGACATAGGAGGAAACAAGTGAAATGTCATTGGAAAAATCAAAACGGAATGACAACGTATAAAAATTGCGATCATTTGTTTGTTACCTAAGGCAAACAAATGAGACGGTGACAAATTGAAGTAAGCGGGTCATATTAATGTATCACTGAAGACATGCTTGCCTATAAGTGAACACTCACCCCAAGAGTTCCCAGGTAAGAGTGACTGGTCCGATACTGCGGATTTGTACGAACACTCTAGCCTTAGACAGAAAACTCAGAGTACAGGCATTCACCCTTCCAGTTTGCACGTGTTGACATTATAAGACTCAACTTTGACGAGATTTTGAAAACTTAGAGGGTTCAAAACCTAGTAATAAATCATCCTAGAACAGATGATTAGTTTTCAAAGCGGTTTTGAAATTTGTGCTCTTGTTGTGGTTGTCGCCTAAGGATAGGTGACGGTATTGTTTTAAGATCTAAACACAAGGATTTTGTGTTAGGGTCCTAGGAAGGTTATAGACTAGGTCAAAGCATTACTAATAACCTAATTCCCTATAACCATGAGCTCTGATACCAACTTTTCTGTCACACCCCTACCACGTAAAACAACAAATTGTGGCGGAAACGTCGGGGAGTGTTGTAACAGAATCATTGTTTCATAACACATGGAAATTTGAAATTTTGTTTTATTGATTTAAAAGAGTTACAATGTCTTAACAACAAGGAAGCATAACATAATTAACTAGTCTTGCATCTTTTATTGTCACTTAGGCCCAAGTCCGCCTAGGTGTAGCTTGATCAACCCTATGCATCATTTCCTGAAACATATGTGAAAATTGGTACGTCAGCATAAAAATGCATGTGAGATACATAGGTTTTATTGATTTAGGATTCATGACTTGTAAGTTTAAAGAAAATGTTTAACAAAAGTAGTCATGAACCTTGTAAAATGTTTTTGTTTTATAAATCATATAAAAATCGATACGGAAACAGATGATATAAAAGAATATGAATGGTTATGTAAATAACCAAGTAAAAATGAATTTGTATAAAATGTGTTATTTGTAAAACAATGTTTTGTAAAGATATGTTAATTGTGTAAAATGTAATATGTCAAAATTGAAATGGTTTAAATAATGCTACGATATGTAATATCATAAAAGAACTTATATATAGGAAGAACCAGCGGCGTATCCACCGTGCTTTTATCATATTACACACGTCTCGTTACTTAAATCACTTACCCAAACAAACCACCAATGTAAAAATGTTCATGTATAACTAAATGTAATGTTTTAAACAAATGTTGAAATGTTATTGTGTAAACAAATGTAATGTAGAGTGAATAAAAAGCCTTTATTGATTAAAAGCATTTACTCGACCCTATAAGAAAGAAATGTATAAAACAATGAAATTGATAAATTATAATCAAAATTTATGTTTTGTAAAATAATGCATGCTTTACTGATACAAACATCTATGCGGTGTTGTGAAAATGCATACATTCAAGCCTTGAGACTGTGGCGATAAACCCTTAAATGAATTAAAGATTTGTCTAAGTTATGTGTATCGAATTCGGTCATTCCTTCCATCCAAACATACCTAGGATGTCAGGAACGGGAGTTATCAATTCCTATGGTAGCACTACCTACTAACGAACGGCGTAGCTAATGTTAATGAATGTATTTTTGAGCCATTTAAACAAACCAAATGTCATACCAAAATGTAAGCATGTTTTATGAAAATAATGTACTAAGTATGCAACAAATGGACATACATAGCATGAAATGAAATGTAAAATAATGTACTAAGTATGCACTAAATGGACATACATAGCATAAAATGAAGTGTAAAACAATGTACTAAGTATGCACTAAATGGACATACATAGCATAAAATGATATGTATACAATGTACTAAGTATGCACTAAATGGACATACATAGCAAAAACATAATGAAATCATGTACTAATAGTGTACTAATGAACATAGCAAGTATATGATATGAAAACATGGAAAGTATGAAAGTAACAAGTAGGCACATGTGTTCCACCCCAAAATGTTTGAAAACAGTAAAAGAGGGGACTATGTACTCACTTGAGGGTGCTTAGAAGTCTTGAACAACAACCAAGCAAAGCTAGAGGGATCACGGAATCAAACGGCACCTAATATAGGTAACTATGTAAATAAACCGGACCTAAATCGGAAGATCTGATAGAATGAGGTTTCGTAAACCAAATGAGTATAGGAACTCATGTAATATGGTTTAACAAAGCCTACTTTCTAAAAGGAAACCTATCCTAAGTGCTTATGACCCATTACGACCCGTTTAGGTAGCTTACGCTACTTTAACGCGTCGTTCGCGTAAAACGTTTTCGGACCTCCTAACTAGTCCTATGACAAGTAATATATGCCTTAACATGTCTAATAATGTTACCTAATCAGTTTAGATGTCAAAATTTAGGTTACATATGCTTAAAATGTATTTATGCGTAAAAAGGGCATTTTGGTCATTTACCTAAGGCATATAAACTACCTATCATATAACTACTTAAACGAAGTGACCATAAGGTATAACCTCGGAAGGTTATTCCCTATGCAACAATGGTCACATAATATGCTTGGTCGGATCCTAATGTGTAACAATCCTCAATAATACCGACACTCTCGAATATTTCCAACACCCTAGTATATTTTAAAATATCTCACTATGTCTTTAAATACACCCCATACGTGAAAACGGGCCTCAAATACATTAAATAGTATTAAAAATTATTAATAATCTGATTATTTAGTTGAGGCGAGCCGCGTAGACCCCACCCCAACCCTTACGCGGGCGGTATCAAGGTTAAAACCTGATGTCTGTGAATTTTAAGTTTAGGCGGGCCGCGTAAGCTACCCCCTAAGCTTACGCGGGCCGCGAGAGATCAAGAACGCAGCAACACCCCAGGCAGACACGTGTCATCATCGTGGCGGACCTACCTGATGACCCGGACAAGCTAGTGCGTTGACTAGCTTTGACGCGGGCAGCGTAAGCCCTGGGCTTATGTTACGCGGGCTGCGAGAGACCCAGGTTCAGCAACTATATATAGAACACATCGGATTTCAATTCAAATCGTTCGCTTTCTTTCTGTATCTCAACTTTCTTAAATAGTAGGCTTAATATTCGAATATTATACCCCCTAATGTGACAACTGTGCTCTGTAATCGATGTACAATGTAAAACAATGTTGGTTATATATAAAACGATGTGCTTTGGTGTTACTATATGTTTTTGTGTGTTATTATGTGTATAATTGTGTTTGATACTTTTACAATTTGATTCGATTCCGATTTCAAGCTTTAAATCACGTTATGGAAGGTTATACGCGAACTGGTGCGTAAACGCAATCAGTTTCACGCGATGTACACTCCGGAACTGTGACGTAAGCCAAACATACCCTAAATATCCTTTACATAACTTAGAAATAAGTTTCGAGGGATTCGGTATGGCAAAAACATGTTTATTCGAACCTTAGAACTATTTATGACAAAACTGCGAAACGAACATTGGTGACCACCCGGATAATATTTAAATCCCAAAAATATTCTGTTATGATTGAAATTTTATTTTTAATCAGGTCCGCGTTGAAAAATAAATTAAAACGCTTAAAAACGTTATTTTTCAAGATTAAGCGCTTACCGCGTGTTTCTGCGCGACACAGTGCTTCTACTGCAAAACGCAGACAACACATCCAAATCTCGGCAACTGAAATTTATTTCAGTAATATTTTGGCGGGTTTATTTTTATAGAATAATAAAAATAATTTGGAACGCCATAAACCGGGATTTAAACGCTAGATAAAATACCCGGTATTTAGTAAATACTTGTTTTTAACTAATTTAACATCAAAATTACACATGGACCCCCTCCCCCCTTCAAATTTTCGGTTACAATATGTTGGCCACACCAAATATTTTCTAGGATTTGGCAATATTCCATTTTATCATGATTAGCCAAGTGTTGGTGCATGTATCTTCCATATAATCTTCCAAAGATCACACTCCACTCAACAAGACCACTCAACATCTCTCTCTCCTCTCTCCATAACCGTCCACCCTCTTCTCTCTCTATCTTCATCACCTTCAAGTCTTGTTCTTCATATTCAAGCTCATTTCTAGCAACCTTCAAGTTGGTGTGAAGATCCAAGGGTGATTCCAAGGTGTTCTCAAGTGATTCCAAGCTTCCTATCATCAAAATCTCATTCAAAAACATACTTGAATCTTGAAGGTATAACATTATGTTTAAATCATACTTTTGATTCTTAGATGTTCTTGATGATTTGAAGTTTCTCTTGAATCTTGGAATTTTTCACTAAACTTGAAATCTAAAAGAAATGGGTCTTGAAACAAATAAAAAATGGTGGTGATATATATGTATGTATAGCCGTACATATATATATATATATAGGGAGGAGCTCATGCGAGAACCACCTTTATTGTGAGAACCGCGAGAACCAATGTGAACACAACCTAAAATAGCTAAAAAAAACCTAAAAAAACCTAACCCCCCCCCCCCCCCCATAAAAAAAAGCCTAACCCCCCCCCCCCCCCAAGCTAAATGCTAAAAACTAAAACCTAAAAAAAACCTAACCCCCCCCCCCCAAAAAAAAACCTAAACCACCCTCCCCCACCCCCCAAAAACCTAACCCCCCCCCCCCCCCGTTTTTTTTGTCATTCCGTTTTTTTATGTTGATTTAAAGCTCAAGAAGTGATAAAAAAAAAGGCTATATGACAAAAATGTTTTAGATCAGTTTACAACCACAAAAAATAAAATTATTTGGTATATTATAAGGACATAAAACTTTGACATAGGTTTGATGGCTTTGCATGTTGTACATATAGCTTAAAAAGTGGTAAATTATGTGAAATTTGCATGATTTATGTGCTTTATTTAAGACCTGCACTATCATGAGTATAACCATTATTTTATTCAGTAAATAACATGAGTTATGTTAAAATTTCAAGTCGTTTCGATTTGGGATGGTTCGGGTAACATTTGATGCAAAACTATGCGGTAAAACGGTCAAAAATCGCCTTTTCGGAAGATTTTTATTAAACTGTTTTAGATCAGTAACCAAACTGATATTTTTGATATAAAAACAAGTATTTTACCTTATATTAAGTTTACTTGGTTTTTGGTTGGTCATACGTGACTTCCGACACCCAAAAATGTTAACGAAACGCCAAAATAAGTGTTTTTCAACATACACTAGAATGGGTTGTTCATGGGTTATTTTATGTGTTACAATGTGCTATGTGTTTTAAAATATGTGTATGATCATGTGTTAGTGTTGACAAGATTATGTGTATAACGCTTGAGTACATATATACAAATACACCAAGATAATAAAAAATAATAACTTTTTGAGAAATCTCAAAGTTATGTGAAAATTCTAAGTATTGGAGAAACTTCGGTATTTTGTGGGTTTTGATTATTAAAGCATTCTTATTTAATTTAGGACGAATAAACAATTTGAGGGATTGTGTTAACTTATAAAAACGCACCCGAAGGTGAGTACATAGATCCCATCTTTTTACTGTTTTCGATTGTTTTGGGGTGATTAATATGTATCAAAACGATTTCAATATTTTAACGATGGTTTCAAAACGATTGAGATGGCTTATACAAAACTAATAACGATTTCGATAATGTGAACGAACTTGTTGGTGGTAATTACATAACGAATGACATTCATTAGCATTGATCAAGTCGACCAGTATTAGGTTATGGTACCATAGGATCCGACAAATCCCGTTATCCGACCGCACCCATGGTTATGTGTGGGTTAGGTGGATAACGACTGAATCTGATGAATGTTAACTTACCCTTTGGTGGTTTGTTAATACGAGTTGAACGAGTTGAACGATGAACGAGTCACGAAGGTTTGAATGTTATTAGCGAGACGACCAAAAGTAGTTTTCACAATTAAAACGAGAACGATTGGAACGAGAACGATATTAAACGATTGAACGATTATGAACGATTTAAACAAGTGAACGATGGTCTATAACGAGAACGAGTTAAACGATGTCTCACAACGATGTTTACAAAACTATATAAACCATACGAGTTTTATTACGAGAACGATTTATGATTTGATTTACATAAACAAATGTTTTAGGTTAAGATTCACGGCATCGAGGTTTATAAATTATAACCAATCTGTTTTGACTTGGTTATTAATTTTACAATACAAACAATTTACAAAACAAGGTTTCAAATATCGATTAATGAAGTTGTACTGGATATTTCAACGAGCCATGAATCTGACACTCACACAAAAAAACTATGTGCTCGCCAACATTTCTTTACTGACTTTGTTTTTACATATGTTTCAGGTGATGTTGCTTAATGTTGATTGCAAATAGGATGCATGCTCACTTAGGACTGGACGAGGCCTTAGTGATTTAATAACGATGATAGACTATGTTTGATTTGCTTGTTTAACTTTAAGACAATGTTAATGAATAAATAAAACGAGACTCTTTTGTATCCATGGTTTCGAAACAATAATTCTGTTACAACACTCCCCGACGTTTCCACCACGATTTGTTGTTTTACGTGGTCGGGGTGTGACAAAAGAGTTGGTATCAGAGCCAATGGTTATAGGGAATTAGGTTATTAGTAATGTTTAGACCTAGACTATAACTTTCTAGGACCCCAACGCAAGTTTATTTGCGTTTAGAATCTTTTTTAAAAACAAAATCCGAATCTGCTTCGAAAATTAATCATCCATTCTAGGATGATTGATTACTAGGTTTTGAACCCTCTGTTGTAAGGTTTTGAACCCTTCCAGTTTAACTCATTTTTGGCTTAGTGCCTTCTGAGTTTTCAAATTTCGTCAAAGTTTGGGTCTAAATAATGTGAACACGTGCAAACTGGAAGAGTGAATGCCTGTACCCTGAGTTTTCTGTCTAAGGCTAGAGTGTTCGTACAAATCCACATAATCAGACCAGTCACTCTTACCTGGGAACTCTTGGGGTGAGTGTTCACTTATAGGCGAGCATGTCTTCGCGATACATTATTTTGATTCAATACTTTGATTAGTCACTGCGTGTCTTTTGTTCGTTCGAGGTAACGAACAAATGATCGCCTTTCTTATGTTTCGTCGATATTTTCAATACCTCTTTTGTTGTTCCTAATTGTCGACCTCACTCGTTTTTCATATTTCCTTGTTAGACAATGCCTCCTCACGTGATGCGCAAACTTTCACTGCTGAAGAAGTCGCAACCCTTGTCTCTCAACAAATGGCTGCTGTGCTTCTAGGCGTTGTGACCCAAATCCACGAGCTGTATAACAATAATAACAATAACAATGCACAATGTAATTTCAAGAGTTTCAATTCTGCTAAGCCGCTAAAGTTTTCTGGGTCACAAGGGGCGACTGCACTCCTTCAATGGTTCGAAAGTATCGAGAACACATTCAGACATGTGCAATGTCCGAATGGGCGTAAGGTTGAATTTGCATCAAGTGTGTTTGAGAAGCGTGCACTTACATGGTGGAACAGAGTGATGCGCGTTAGGGGTGCCGAAGTGGCGTTGGCACAAACATAGGAAGAGCTTCGAGCTCTCATGATGAGAGAGTTCTGCCCCCGTCACGAAATTCGAGCCTTGGAACGAGAATTTGACGACCTAAAACAAGATGGGGGAGAACACCGTGCGTACACAGATCGATTTGAGGAGCTCAGTCTTTTGTGTCCTACTATGGTTACTCCGTTGGAGAAAGAGATAGAGAGGTATATCGATGGTTTACCCGATTCCATACAAGATATTGTGACTGGTGTCAATCCTACTACTGTTCGTCAAGCGATCGAGTTATCTGCTACCCTGACTGAGTCGCAAGTCAGGAAGGGTAAACTTACCTGCAAGGGTGATAAGAAGAAGTCGACCGAGTCTGTCAAGGAAAAGGGTAAGGGTAAGAAAGGTGAGTCGTCGAAGAAGTCGAGAAAGCGAAATGGTGCTTAGAACTTTGCAGTAACTGCACAAAATGCCCAGAACCCTCAGAACCCACCAGCTCAACCTCCTGCAAAGAAAGCGTATGCTGGTACCGCACCTCATTGTGCTCGCTGCAACGGTCATCATGTTGCACAACAAGCTTGTAGGCAATGCACAACGTGTGGTAAGCTTGGGCATCTGGCCAACGTCTGTAGTTTGGGTCAGAATCAGATTGTTTAGAATCAAGCTGCAGTGTAGGGGAATGCTGCTAGATTCCCACCGGGTTCATGTTTCAATTGTGGAGAGCTTGGTCACTACCGCAACAACTGTCCGAGGTTGGCAAATGCAAATCCGAACGTGAATGTCAATGTCAATGCAAATGCGAATCCTGCTCGTGGATGAGTATTCAATCTAAATGCAAACGAGGTGTGAGCTGACAACCTCGTCGTCAATGGTACGTTTCCTGTTAACAATCGACCTGCATCCATTCTTTTTGATTCTGGTGCCGATAGAAGTTTTGTTTCATTGTCTTTTGAACCTTTGATTGCGATACCTAGAACTAAACTGAGGAAACCCTTATCTGTCGAAATTGCTACTGGTAAACTTCTTGTTCTCGATTCTGTCATCCGTGATTGTTAATTAAACCTTGATAACCATCTTTTTCCCATTGACCTCACACTGATGCAACTTGGGAGTTTCGATATTATCGTGGGGATAGATTGGTTAACCAAACATCATGCTGAGGTGGTTTATTTCGATAAGATTGTTCGTATTCCTCTTCCGTTTGGTGATATTCTGGAAGTTCGTGGAGAGAAGCCATCAGGTGGTTTGAAGCTTATGTCATGTACAAAGGCCCAGAGTTACTTGCGAAAAGGATATGTTGCTTTCCTGGCACATGTCACCGAGGAGAAAGGCAAGAGCAAGAGTATTCACGATATTCCGATTGTTCGGGATTATCCAGAGGTGTTTCCCGATGAACTTCCTAGTTTGCCTCCAGTTCATCAAGTCGAGTTTCATATTGACCTTGTACCCAATGCTAACCCAATTGTGAAAGCGCCTTATCGTCTTGCACCGTCAGAGATGCAAGAGTTATCAAAACAGCTTCAAGAGTTGTCCGATAAAGGATTCATCCGTCCGAGCTTTTCGCCTTGGGGAGCTCCTGTCCTCTTTGTGAAAAAGAAAGATGGATCTTTTTGAATGTGTATCGATTATCGTGAGTTTAATAAGCTTACCATCAAGAATCGATATCCCCTACCTAGAATTGATGATCTCTTCGACCAGCTGCAAGGTGCTTCATGTTTTTCCAAGATCGATCTGCGTTCTGGGTATCATCAACTTCGTTTTCTCGAAGAAGATATTCCTAAAACTGCATTCCGTACGAGATATGGGCACTACGAGTTCACTGTCATGCCTTTTGGTTTGACGAATGCCCCAGCTATCTTCATGGACTTAATGAATAGGGTTTGTAAACCTTATTTAGATAAGTTCATCATTGTGTTCATCGACGATATTCTCATTTATTCGAAGTCTCGAGCCGATCACGAGCAACACCTTCGTTTGACATTGGAACTCCTAAAGAAGGAACAACCTTTTGCTAAATTCTCCAAGTGTGAATTTTGGCTTAGAGAAGTTCAGTTTTTGGGTCATATAGTCAACGAGCAGGGTATTCATGTAGATCCATCCAAGATTGTTGCTATTAAGGATTGGAATACACAGACGACACCTACAGAGATTCGATCATTTCTTGGTCTTGTTGGTTATTATCATCGATTCATTTCTAATTTCTCGAAGATCGAGGTTCCACTCACTGCTTTGACTCAAAAAAATAAGCCTTTTGAGTGGGGACCTAAGCAAGAAGAATCCTTCCAAACGCTAAAATGAAAGCTCTGTGATGCTCCTGTTTTATCTCTACCTGAGGGAAACGATGATTTTGTTGTCTATTGTGACGCGTCGAATCTAGGACTTAGTTGCGTTCTTATGCAACGAGGTAAAGTCATAGCTTATGCGTCTAGACAGTTAAAAGTTCACGAGAAGAACTATACGACTCATGATCTTGAGTTAGGAGCTGTGGTTTTTGCGCTTAAAATCTGGAGACACTACCTCTATGGAACGAAGTGTGTGGTTTTCACAGACCACAAAAGTCTTTAGCATATTCTCAATCAGAAGGAGCTGAACATGAGGCAACGACGTTGGGTTGAACTCTTAAATGATTATGATTGCGAGATCCGCTACCATCCTGGTAAGGCGAATGTCGTGGCCGATGCACTTAGTCGAAAGGAACGAGTCAAGCTTCATTCTGTTCGAACTCTAACTGATATTCAATCTCGTGTCCTTCAAACTCAACGATCTTGTGTGAACAAAGGCTTATTGAAATATGAGCTACCACTTCAACTTGAGCTTAAACTCGAAAGGAAAGACGATGGGTTGCTCTACTTCGAGGATCGTTTGTGGATTCCGAAACAAGACAATCTTCGCACCTTAGTAATGGATGAATCTCACAAGTCTCGATATTCTATTCATCCAAGTGCTGATAAAATGTACAAGGATCTTCGTACTTAGTTCTGGTGGCCTGGTATGAAGAAGGATGTTGCCTTGTATGTATCGAAATGCCTAACTTGTCTCAAAGTCAAGGCCGAACATCAACGACCTTCTGGTCTGCTTGTACAACCAGAGATACCAGTTTGGAAGTGGGAGAACATTGCAATGGATCTCATCACTAAGTTACCGCGTACGTTTAAAGGTCACGATGCTATTTGGGTTGTTGTCGATCGTTTGACAAAATCTGCTCACTTCTTACCAATCCGTGAGGATTTCTCTGCTGAAAAGCTTGCCAAGATCTATGTAGACGAGATTGTATCACGACATGGTGTTCCTTTAGATATCATTTCCGATCGTGATGCTCGATTTTCATCTCATTTTTGGAAGACCATGCAATCTGCTTTGGGGACCCAACTAAATTTAAGCACTGCTTATCATCCCCAAACAGATGGTCAATCTGAGAGGACGATTCAAACTTTGGAGGATATGCTTAGAGTATGCGTGATAGACTTTGGTGGTAATTGGGATTCTCATCTTCCACTGATCGAGTTCTCTTACAACAACAGTTATCATGCTGGTATTAATATGGCACCATTCGAAGCTCTCTACGGTTGAAAATGCCGTTCACCTGTCTGTTGGAATGAGACCGGTGAAGCTCAGCTTACTGGACCTGAGCTCATTCTGGAAACAATAGACAAAATCAAGAAAATCCGCGATAATCTTGTGACAGCTCGAAACCGTCAAAAGAGTTATGCGGATATGCGACGCAAGCCCTTAGAATTTCAAGTCAGAGACCGTGTCCTACTCAAGGTATCACCTTGGAAGGGAGTGGTGAGATTTGGAAGGAAAGGAAAACTTGCACCACGATATGTTGGACCATTTAAGATTGTTGAAAGAATTGGAAAGGTTGCCTATCGACTAGAGCTACCTCCAGAGCTTGGAAATGTTCATCCGACTTTTCACGTGTCGAATTTGCGAAAGTGTTTAGCTGATGTTGATCTTCACATTCCTCTCGACGAGATTCAAATCGATGAAACGATTCACTTTGTCGAGAAACCTGTGGAGATAGTGGAACGCACATACAAACAGTTGAAGAACAAACGAATTCGATTGGTCAAAGTTCGCTGGGAATCCAAACGTGGCCCCGAGTTTACTTGGGAATGTGAGGACCAGATGAAGACGAAATATCCGCATTTGTTTTCACAAGTTTCCTCTAAGTAAAAATTTCGGGACGAAATTTCCTAAAGTAGGGGAGAATGTGACAACTGTGCTCTGTAATCGATGTACAATGTAAAACAATGTTGGTTATCAATAAAACGATGTGCTTTGGTGTTATTATATGTGTTTGTGTGTTATTATGTGTATAATTGTGTTTGATAATTTTACAATTTGATTCGATTCCGATTTCAAGCTTTAAATCACGTTCAGGAAGGTTATACGCGAACTGGTGCGTAAACGCAATCAGTTTAACGCGACGTACACTCCGGAACTGTGACGTAAGCCAAACATACCCTAAATATCCTTTACATAACTTAGAAATAAGTTTTGAGGGATTCGGTATGGCAAAAACATGTTTATTCGAACGTTAGAACTATTTACGACAAAACTGCGAAACGAACATCGGTGACCGCCCGGATAATATTTAAATCCCAAAAATATTCTGTTATGATTGAAATTTTATTTTTAATCAGGTCCGCGTTGAAAAATAAATTAAAATGCTTAAAAACGTTATTTTTCAAGATTAAGCGCGTACCGCGTGTTTCTACGCGACACAGTGCTTCTACTGCAAAACGCATACAACGCAGCCAAATCTCGGCAACTGAAATTTATTTCAGTAATATTTTGGCGGGTTTATTTTTATAGAATAATAAAAATAATTTGAAACGCCATAAACCAGGATTTAAACGCTAGATAAAATACCCGGTATTCAGTAAATACCTGTTTTTAACTAATTTAACATCAAAATTACACATGGACCCCCTCCGCCCTTCAAATTTTCGGTTACAATATGTTGGCCACACCAAATATTTTCTAGGATTTGGCAATATCCCATTTTATCATGATTAGCCAAGTGTTGGGGCATATATCTTCCATATCTTCCATATAATCTTCCAAAGATCACACTCCACTCAACAAGACCACTCAACATCTCTCTCTCTCCTCTCTCCATAACCGTCCACCCTCTTCTCTCTCTATCTTCATCACCTTCAAGTCTTGTTCTTCATATTCAAGCTCATTTCTAGCAACCTTCAAGTTGGTGTGAAGATCCAAGGGTGATTCCAAGGTGTTCTCAAGTGATTCCAAGCTTCCTATCATCAAAATCTCATTCAAAAACATACTTGAATCTTGAAGGTATAACATTATGTTTAAATCATACTTTTGATTCTTAGATGTTCTTGATGATTTGAAGTTTCTCTTGAATCTTGGAATTTTTCACTAAACTTGAAATCTAAAAGAAATGGGTCTTGAAACAAATAAAAAATGGTGGTGATATATATGTATGTATAGCCGTACATATATATATATAGGGAGGAGCTCAAGCGAGAACCACCTTTATTGTGAGAACCGCGAGAACCAACGTGAACACAACCTAAAATAGCTAAAAAAACCTAAAAAAACCTAACCCCCCCCCCCCAAAAAAAACCTAAACCCCCCCTCCCCCCAAGCTAAATGCTAAAAACTAAAACCTAAAAAAAACCTAACCCCCCCCCCCCAAAAAAAAAAAAACCTAAACCCCCCTCCCCCACCCCCAAAAACCTAACCCCCCCCCCCCACCCCCAAGCTAAAATGCTAAAAACTAAACCCCCAAAAAACCTAAAAAAATGTAAAAAAAATCTAAAAAAATAAAAAAAAATCTAAATTTTTTTTTTGAATTTTTAATGTTTTTTATGTTAAAATCGCTACTTTTAGAAGCTAAAAAAAAATTTTTTTTGGCTTCGAAAAGTAGCGATTTTTTTATAAAAAATTCAAAAAAAATTTTTTTGTGTGATTTGTAGCTATTTTTAGGCATTTTTGGTTGTGTTCACATTGGTTCTCGCGGTTCTCGCAATAAGAGGTGGTTCTCGCATGATATATATATGTGTCTGTGTATGAGTCTTGAAGTTCGATTTCTTGTTAAATACTTGTCTATGTTGTTACATGTTCTTGAATAATAGTTTAAATGCAAGTGATTGATGATCTATGTATGATATGTTAAATGCTTAAATACATCAGCAAATAAACTTGAATATATCATATATTTGATGCATTTAGATTAACATAAAATGTTGATGTTATGATAGTATGCTTTAGATACTTGTACATGTGAATATATGTTGATTTAAAGCTCAAGAAGTGATAAAAAAGGCTATATGAAAAAAATGTTTTAGATCAGGTTACAACCACAAAAAATAACATTATTTGGTATATTATAAGGACATAAAACTTTGACATAGGTTTGATGGCTTTGCATGTTGTACATATAGCTTAAAAAGTGGTAAATTATGTGAAATTTGCATGATTTATGTGCTTTATTTAAAACCTGCACTATCATGAGTATAACCATTATTTTATTCAGTAAATAACATGAGTTATGTTAAAATTTCAAGTCGTTTCGATTTGGGATGGTTCGGGTAACATTTGATGCAAAACTATGCGGTAAAACGGTCAAAAATCGCCTTTTCGGAGGATTTTTATTAAACTGTTTTAGATCAGTAACCAAACTGATATTTTTGATATAAAAACAAGTATTTTAACTTATATTAAGTTTACTTGGTGTTTGGTTGGTCATACGTGACTTCCGACGCCCAAAAATGTTACCGAAACGCCAAAATAAGTGTTTTTCAACATACACTAGAATGGGTTGTTCATGGGTTATTTTATGTGTTACAATGTGCTATGTGTTTTAAAATATGTGTATGATCATGTGTTAGTGTTGACAAGATTATGTGTATAACGCTTGAGTACATATATACAAATACACCAAGATAATAAAAAATAATAACTTTTTGAGAAATCTCAAAGTTATGTGAAAATTCTAAGTATCGGAGAAACTTTGGTATTTTGTGGGTTTTGATTATTAAAGCATTCTTATTTAATTTAGGACGAATAAACAATTTGAGGAATTGTGTTAACTTATAAAAACGCACCCGAAGGTGAGTACATAGATCCCCTCTTTTTACTGTTTTCGATTGTTTTGGGGTGATTCATATGTATCAAAACGATTTCAATATTCTAACGATGGTTTCAAAATGATTGAGATGGCTTATACAAAACTAATAACGATTTCGATAATGTGAACGAACTTGTTGGTGGTAATTACATAACGAATGACATTCATTAGCATTGATCAAGCCGATCAGTATTAGGTTATGGTACCATAGGATCTGACAAATTCCGTTATCAGACCGCACCCATGGTTATGTGTGGGTTAGGTGGATAACGGCTGAATCTGATGATTGTTAACTTACCCTTTGGTGGTTTGTTAACACGAGTTGAACGAGTTGAACGATGAACGAGTCACGAAGGTTTGAATGTTATTAGCGAGACGACCAAAAGTAGTTTTCACAATTAAAACGAGAACGATTGGAACGAGAACGATATTAAACGATTGTACGATTTTTGAACGATTATGAACTATTTAAACAAATGAACGATGGTCTATAACGAGAACGAGTTAAATGATGTCTCACAACGATGTTTATGAAACTATATAAACCATACGAGTTTTATTACGAGAACGATTTATGATTTGATTTACATAAACAAATGTTTTGGGTTAAGATTCATGGCATCGAGGTTTGTAAATTATAACCAATCTGTTTTGACTTGGTTATTCATTTTACAATACAATCAATTTACAAAACAAGGTTTCAAATATCGATTAACGAAGTTGTACGAGATATTTCAACGAGCCATGAATCTGACACTCACACAAAAAAACTATGTGCTCGCCAGCATTTCTTTGCTGACTTTGTTTTTACATATGTTTCAGGTGATGTTGCTTAATGTTGATTGCGAATAGGATGCATGCTCACTTAGGACTGGACGAGGCCTTAGTGATTTAATAACGATGATAGACTATGTTTGATTTGCTTGTTTAACTTTAAGACAAGTTAATGATTAAATAAAACGAGACTCTTTTGTATCCATGGTTTCGAAACAATAATTTTGTTACAACACTCCCCGACGTTTCCGCCACGATTTGTTGTTTTACGTGGTCGGGGTGTGACACCTAATAAGCGAGGTTCTGCTCCGTTGTAAGTATTATAACCCCAGTTTCGTATTAGATACGCTGCCCGATTGATTTAGGGTTCCGTAACAACTGTTGTGGTTCTGCCCGACGTAGTTGTTGGAATACCGTTTCGGGGAGGGTATCATTAATATTATCAAAGGGTTATTATACTAACCTATGTACATTTGTGTAAATTATAGATTAATCCCAGGAAACCCTTACGCGAAGTCTAAGATAGCAATGTGAGTTTATCCAATTTTTGTTAAACTTTTGTAATATTTTGCAAAACATTAAATGTTTTACAATGTGATTAAGCGGTGATTGAGTCTTTGTAGTTCTTCAATTACTGCCGGTATGTTGGGGTTTTGTATACAAAATGTAGAACACGTTACCATTGGACGACGAGTTAGCCAATGTGTAATATGACCCACCAGTCAGGATTGACAGTACTGAATGAGTAATTGTGTAGATATAAACAATGTGATCGCTCTCAATACTGTGTTAATTGATAAAATATTTCTTGATTAAACTGGGATTCACTCACCAGTATTTTCCGCTGACAAATGTTTTTATAACGCGTTTCAGGTAACACAATGGACAGCCAATTAGTAAAAAGCCAGCTGGAGAGCACTGAAGGCTTGGGAAAAATGTGGCTATAAAAGTTACCTAAAAGACGATGTTTTAAATTCAATAAAATAGGGTTTATCCCTATAAACATATTATAATAAGAAACTTGGGTTTTACCCAAGTGATTATTAATATCAAATGTGGTGGTTTTACTCTGATAAACATTTCCTAACTACGGTCCTGATGTAATTTCCGCTGCCAAATTAACCAACTGATACCACCGAAATTCTGAGTTCGCGTCCGCCCGTTCTCGGGACAGATAAGGGATCGGGGGTTGCGACACTGGTCTAAGCCAAAGAAGTGTTCTGCTGACACTTAAAATTTAAATTTTGTGTTAGGAAATAATTTATGTGATTATGTGTTTTGTGTTATTTGACTTCCTAACTACGGTCCTGATGTAATTTCCGCTGCCAAATTAACCAACTGATACCACCGAAATTCTGAGTTCGCGTCCGCCTGTTCTCGGGAAAGATAAGGGATCGGGGGTTGCGACACTGGTCTAAGCCAAAGAAGTGTTCTGCTGACACTTAAAATTTAAATTTTGTGTTAGGAAATAATTTATGTGATTATGTGTTTTGTGTTATTTGACTATTTGTTAGTTTACAGTATGAGTGATCAAGGACCCTCAAACATGTGTCGTTAGTTGTCTGATTCACCTAGGAGTGAAGGTACCTCTTCACAACCTGCCCTTTCTGGGTATTCTGCTGATCAGGAAGAAGGGGTGTTTTCCTTTAAAGCTCAGTCGGAGGAGCCATTCCCTCATAAAAAGAGAGGATGGTTCAGTAAGGAAGCATTTGCACGTAGGAAAAGAATGCGAAAGTTGCAACAGCAAAGAGTTCTAGCAGCTGCTAAGTGAAAGTCATATGCCCATACACAGGATATGCTTAATAGAAGCCTAGCCAATTTCCATATCCTAGCTACAACTGCTGCTGACCCAAGTCTGGAACAACTAGTAGCCCCACAACCCTTCCCTTTAATTCCCACTCAACCGATGGAAGTAGAAATGCATGATTTTAACCCTGAGGAGATACCTAGGATACCAGCCCCTAATCCTTTAGATCCAAATT
The DNA here is from genome assembly GCA_030545235.1 of Helianthus tuberosus. Taxonomy (NCBI): domain Eukaryota; kingdom Viridiplantae; phylum Streptophyta; class Magnoliopsida; order Asterales; family Asteraceae; genus Helianthus; species Helianthus tuberosus. Next base: position 100,088,713 of record CM060412.1, on the reverse strand, counting down.
ATGATCCATGGTTTGATGATCTTAGGGATTATGTGCCACGCTATCACTTAAACGAAGAAACCTTGCCGAACTTAGCCGCATATCCAGGTTTGGACCCTCTAGACCCCTATTTTGACAACGATGAATACATTAGGGAAATTTTGGAAAATCCATACCCTCAGGAGAATCCAGTACCTCTGTACCCAGAGCCAATACCAGTACCTGCACCCCCAATGAGTGCAGAGAATTTGCAAGAACTCTGAAATTTTAGAGAAGAAATCATAGAAAGTAGCGAGAGGATGAGATATGTAGGAGAGCAACTCGTATGGAAATACGATGAGCGCCAGATGGAATTCGGAGGAAATCCATATCCATGAAGGAGATGGTAAAGTTGGTAATAATAAAATAAATAAAATATGTGTAATAATAATAAATCTATCGTAGTATAGACCACTCTGTGGTTAACGAGGCATAGTGGTATTGTAATTTTTAATTCCTGTTTTAGTGCATTTGACGCATACTATATAGAAAAGAGTAAAGTCGCAATGCACGACGTTTTTAACCAATATGTGTAATATGTGGTTGTTACTTAAACTATTTAATTATTCTATTAATGATTGGTAAATGTTTAAAATTCAGATGGCCGACGAAGGAAATCCAGGAAATCTGAATAATAATAACCAAAGTAACATTAACGTGGTTAATGAGAATCCAAGCATCAATAACAATGGGAATCAAGTGGATAACAGTGCTATCCAACACATAGTTACACAAGGAATAATAGATGCAATGCCATATATTATTAAAACGGTTAGGGAAGCCGATAATAAGAGTAAACATGATAGCAAACGACCCTCTGAACCCGAAAACAGCGTGAACAATGGACCTATACTTCAAATTCCCATTCCCAAAAGGAGAAGAACCGTGTCTTACAGTTGTTCTTATAAAGAATTCTGGTCTTGTAAACCATTGGAATTCTCGGGCAATGAAGGGGCCATTGCAACCCTACGCTAGATAGAGAAGACTGAGGCAGTCTTACGAATAAGCAAGTGTGCTGAAGAAGATAAGATAATGTTTACTTCTAATCTGTTTAAGAATTCAGCACTAGAATGGTGGAACACTATCCTCCAATCAAGAGGAAGTGATAGAACTTACAATATGGAATGGGAGGAATTTAAGGACAAGGTAGAAAGGAAATTCTGCCCACCCAATGAAAAGGAACAGATAGCAAACAAATTCCTAAACCTTAGGATGAATGGTGTGGATAATAAGGGGATCAAAGGAGGAACCTAACCTAGAAGCTCACACAAGAATTTCGTTCTAGAAATTCTAATCGTGGGAAAAATATAGGTGTGACAACCCTCACTAAACCAGGTATCCGTACGACTTAATTAATAATTAATTACTGCTTAATTACTGTGCTTACTTGAACTTGTGGATAAACTGCTACTTGAATACTGATACATGTACTTACTTGCATCATACTTTACTTGCTGTCACTCCATGTTTTGCTTACAGCACCTTTGTGATAACCTTGATGCACCAAAAGCACAGTAGCACAATGAACGGATAACCTATTAAACGTGCTGTCATAACTAGCACCAGGCAGGTACTGCCTCTAAGGCCTGTAAGAGCCTGAGATAGTTTGCTACACTAGTGGTGAGTGTAGGGATATAAGGGTTGTAGAACTGCGTCACTAGGAATAAGTTACAGTGACCGGATGTGCCTAAAACGTACTCTAGGTACAAAATTCAGCACTTTAAATAATAATTCAGCATTTAGCTAACTAATAAAGTGCTAAAACATGAGGAAAATATTACTAGACACTTTCCAAAGTGTCGGAAATAACCTGTGTCACTAAAGATAAAATTTACGACACTTTAATTACTTATTTAGAACTTTAACGGAGTAATATCCAACCGTACAACCGGACTCTACCCGGAACCTAAAAATATTGACCACAACATTATTTTTCTTTTTCTAAGCCAGTTGGGGTCCCTGAATACCCTAACACCCGCTATGGAACTTAACACACTAGTAAATGGTTGAACCTTCTAATTAACTAAACATTACATTAAACATTAGTTCAAACCAAACCATTATTCCTTTCCCCCCAACGATCGGTTACCACATAAGGGGACACCCTTGTCCTATTTTGATTATTATAATCTCAATGTCTAATATCACCATTACATTTTACCTAGTGGATTATGAGATTGCATGATTTATAAATTAGACCATAACTTTCATTCACATAAACACACAACAAACCAACTCTTTTTTTTTCCTCTTTGTGAGTTCTGCCGAGAGCATTCACTTCCATCCAACCCTTTTCCATTTTCATTATTGCCATTTAATATACAACCAAGGGTGAAGGATCGCATACGAGGAGACCCGGTGCTTTCGGATCATCAAGGACCTCACCTCAACGCTTTTAACCACTCGTTTCTCGACTAGTTTCTTCCCTAGCCTCGAGCTGGTAGTAAGTGACTCAAAACGCCTTTTTGATCTATTCTAAAGTGGTTAATAAGAATTTTGACGGTTGAAATTTATGATCATGTAAGAACAAAATTTAAAGTCTACTAAAATAATATAAATAAAGTGGTTAATAGATGAATATTGGTGTAAATCTTGTAAGACTTGTTTTGATGTAATTAATTAGTGCCGATCTATGTTGTGGTAGCTCGGATCATCATCTAACCCGGATTAGTCGTGATCATGAATCATGGCATAGAGTTTGTTTAAGTGTACAAAGGGTTAAATGATGAAACTCTACCACACACTAAACATGAACTTGTGTAAAATCGATTTTACTTACGAAATAGTGTTTAAAACTAGTAGATCTACGGATCTACAAGCGTTATTTTCAAAGGACCAAGTGTCAAGGAAATCTTATTTTCTAAAACCGGATCTTTCCTAAACAAGAATGATTTTAGCAAACACACAAGTGTGTAAATACTTGTGTAACACTAAGTTTCGACAAAGAACTAGTTTTGTCAAATTTTACAAGAAGTTGTAAAGATGGAATTTCTTTAAAAACGAGGCTTTTACGAAACCAAGTAGATTATTGCAAAGATCCACTAAAAATAGTGGGATTTATCACGCATTTTTGGATAAACCACAAGTTCATGTAATTTTTGCGATTTATATATATTTTGACTAATTGATGTTTTGGAAAGTTGTTATTGAGAATAAGGAAATTGTGATTTGAATTATAAAAGAAAACGATACGCTTGAAAGCGTGGCCACCTCCAGTTAAAGGGGAAACTCTGGCGAAATTTTTCTAAAAACCTAACACTTGGAATATTTTCACTACAAGTGTTGTAAATATATTTTTTACTTGTTTTCAAAACGTAAATTTCGCCATGACTTTATTTACAAAGTGTCGGAGGTGGGATTTTCACAAAATAAAACCTGAAATATATATATTTAGAATATATGTTTTTCATAGCGTCACTTGTAAAATGTTTATGATTATTTTGTGAAATATACGAATATTATTTTTAGGGTAAAAATAATATTACCGAATGATAACGATTCCAAAAAATAATACAAACGCCTTCATAATTAATCATAAGTTACAACGGTATAATTATTACCACCCGATCTTTAAAACGTAACTTATGCATTTTAAGAAAATATTTATGAGCGCGTATTTTTGTCAAAGTATTATTTTGGGAAGAATATTTATGTTTTGAAGTAAGAAATAAAATATATTAAGTGAGACTTAATAATGTATTTTGAATTTTACGAACACGCATGTATTAAATCCCCCATCCTTGGGAAGGAGAATAATTACCAAGTATTTACAAAAAATATAAACACGAAATAGTTGTCTAACTATTTCCCAAAAACTTAAACCTTAAGCTAAGGCACGGCCGTCCGTCTAATAGACTTAGTACGTGTAGGTCGTCGCACAGCTGCTTGATCAGGAGATATACTTGGTAGAGACGCACCACTGTGAGTTCATGTCCCCCTTTTCTCTAACTGTTTTCAGTTTTCTAAACTGCGGGGGTGAAATACATGTTACTATGATTACGAATAATTCTTACATGGTATGGTTAGCGTAAGGAGGGTTATTATTCAGATCATATGAGTGGGTAGGCAGAAACTTGAGGCCATTAATCCTCAGGGTAGGACCGAGGGGCAGGAGCGGTAGATCTATCTGGGTGTAGCGAGCCCAGCCCCAGGCCCAAACAGAACGGACCTCGGGGTGACTTTGTACCCAACGCATAAATCTGCTAGGTTTGAGTCTTCCTACTTGCACTTCACACATATCAATGGCCTTGCAAACCATTGGTGATCTCTTTTTCCTTATTTGCTACATACCAGGGTTTTTATACATACAAAGGTTTATTTACTCACTTACACATGAACTCGCTCAACATTATTGTTGATTTTTCAACTTACATGTATTTCAGGGAATTAAAGATCTGGCGCGGTATGTTGTGTTTTCCCGCTGCATATGGGTTCCGAGGTCATCCTAGTTTAGGAAATGTGGCTTTTTCCTGGACGAGTCACAAATCTTAAACTGCGTTTTATTCATGTTGATGTTTATGTCTTTCAAAACAATGTTTTATGTTATGGTGTTGTAGTCACTAAGACAATGTTATGTTACTTCGGTTTTAAAACTTAAATCTATGGATGATCTTGCATGGTTTTTATTTCATATAGCTTGTTATGGTTAAGCTATGGTATTAAGAAGTCACACCAAATTAACCACGCTTCCGCAAAGCCAGGGTGTGACAGCTTGGTATCAGAGCTCTGATCATAGCGAACTAGGATTCCTTCTCGAGTCTAGACTATGATCACTAGGGCTCTCACGAAAACATTTTTACTGCATACCACTCAAGTCCAGATCCAAAACATTTTACAAACAAATGTTGAGCACATTTATTTATTATTTAGGCTCAGTCTGGGAGGCTGAGGCTCGGTCTGGAAGACCGAGGCTCGGTCTAGGAGGCCTAGGTAGTTGCCTAGTAGGACTAGGGAGAGCAGTCTAAGAGGCTGGGAGAATAGGCTAGTGGGACTAGGAAGAGCAGTCTGAGAGGCTGGGAGAATTTGGCTAGTAGGACTAGGAAGAGCAGTCTGAGAGGCTGGGAGGCTAGTGGGACTAGGAGAATTATTTGATTGCTTACTTGGTGACTAATGTGCTTATCTGATTGTATGATTGCTTAGTAGTTGTAGCCCGTGGTGCCCTAGACCCATAGTATCAGACGACTTAGAGTCTTCAGAGCACGAGGTCCACACATCAGATGTTACCAGCATAGACGAGGACGACTTTCAGCCCTTTGCGTTGCCCGACGCTGTCGATGAGCCCGCTAATGGTCCTTTTGCTGGGTACCTACCACTCGTAGAGGTCCCTTCTCCCATACCTTTGGCCGTTTATCCTGCTTACGATATGCTCCTCGACGCCGACGTTGACGATGACGTCGATCTATTTGATAATGAGCCCCTGGAGGACGATGTCGAGGGCGAGGCCCTTCTAGCTGACGGTGGTCTTTTGTTACTCGCAGAAGCTCCAGCTGAGGAGTCACCTGCACACTCACCCGCTCCAGACTCCTTCGAGTCTGTGGCCTCCGCACCGTCACACACTCGGAGCGCACAGCACTATTCACACGGTTCAGATCCTGACAGGGCATCATCTGCTGCCTCTGCTCCTAGATTTGCTTTCGATCACGACCTCGATGAGGATTCAGACCCTGTTTTTCCCCCTGGATTTGACCCGGACCGGGAGATAGAGTTCATCCACTTGGATCAGCCTATGGTTGACCCAGTTGACCCTGCATTCGCTGATCATGCAGATTTTGATATGGAGTTCGTTGATCCCGAGCCTGCCATGGCCCTCGAGCCAGTACCTGCTCCTGACCCAGTGCTTGAGCATAACCCTGCTCATGCTGGCATACCTATTGATCCTGTGATTGCTGACCCATCCATTGATGATCACCCTGCTGATGCACCACTACTGGAGGGTGACCATGTTATTGCTGCTGATCATGTTGATCCCCCACTTTCGCTGATATACCTGTTGACCCCCTCGTTGCACCCCACCTTGACCCTATGCCTGTACAGTTTGATCGAGCACTTTTTGAGGCACAGATTGACCCACTAGATGAGCACGCCCAGCATGGGTGGATTCCTGCGGATGATGAGCTTCCACCTATTCCTCCTCATACCACCGATGCACGTCACGTTGATTTCTCTTTTTCACTTACACAGCACACACCTCCAGCTCGACCTGGAGAGGGTTCCTCGGCTCGTCCCTTTGGACATGTGCCGACATCTATTCCAGTTATGCCACAGTCTTCATCTGCTATTCCCCCTGCACCACCATTCTTTGTGCCACCTTTTGATCCAGCCAGCGAGCCGTTTCTCTGGACGTCACCTTCTGTTATGCCATCGACCGACCCCTACCATCCTTTCCATATGGGGTATACTATTGAGGACGTTCTGATGTCGTTTGTTGTCCAGCAGGAGGCACTCACACGGCGTATTCAGGAGCTTGCGAGAGCTCAGCCACCGCCGTGCCAGTGTCAGGGTCAGACCCACCCTGCTTCTTCGCAGCACCCTCGACCATTGTTACCTGACTATGCTGCACGCCTTTTGGCACTTGAGCAGCAGGTTGCTTCTTGGTTGCGTACCCAGAGGGCCATGGAGGAGGACTGGCTCCATTTGCGACGTTTGTTCTACACCCATTTTCCCCCTCCTCCACCACCATCAGTTTAGGGCATCTTTAGTATAGCATGGGTAGACGTTGGTGAGAAGACGGCGATTGCTCTGACCACACAACATTTTTGGAGACTGCATTCTGATTCTGACTTTTGTTGATCATGTATATGGGATGTATTGACACTGATTTGATATTCTTTTAGACTGGGGTGATGTAGCCCTTAGTCAATGATGATGTATGACACTATTATGTACTTGTACACTCTACCATGTGGTCTCGATCTTGGCAATACAATCGCAGTATTCTCATCATATGTGATGTTTTGATTGATTATTTATGTTTTATAACATGGGATGTTGTGTGACTGATATGATTATAACATGAGATGTTATGTAATATTACTATCATTATATACGTACGCTTTATTTTGGCCTGACCGACGTGAACCCATCTTTTAGAAGATGCCGCCGAGACGTCAAACGCCGATGCCTACCAATGAGGCAGAACTCCAACAAGTCATCGCTGCTGCCATCGCGCAATACGCCGCCTCGCAAGGAGGACCCAGCGGGAGCAGCTCAAACAAAAATGGCAACAACAATCCACCTCATGGTAATACTAAGTCATTAAGACATACCATGATCTAATTGGATATCTCTAGCAAGGATGCTAATGCCATTCATATGTTGTAACGTATGTGCAGGGTGCACCTACAAGCAGTTTCTAGACTGCAAGCCTGTCAACTTTGATGGCACCGGAGGTGCTGTCGCTTTTGTTCGTTGGGCCGAGAAGACTGAATCTTTTCTCCGCATGAGCAAATGTGCACCGAACCAGCAAGTCACCTACATTTCTGGGCTATTTCTGGATGGAGCCCTATCTTGGTGGAATTTGCAAGTACAGACACTTGGTGAAGCTGCTGCCTACGCACTAACATGGACCGAACTGAAGGAACTAATACGCAAAAAGTATTGTTCTCGCGCTGAAATCCAAAGATTGGAAACTGAGTTCTGGCATTTGAAGATGGAAGGTCCGAAGATCGCGGAATATGTTCAGAGGTTTCACGACCTGTCGCATGTGGTACCCTATATGGTCACTCCAGAATTCAAGCGGATTGAACGCTTCATTTGGGGATTAGCTCCTCAAATCATAAGCATGGTGACCTCCTCCAAGCCTACAACAATTACTGAGGCAATCGATTTGAGCGTAGCTCTTACTGAGGAGGCTATCCGCCTGAACAAGTTTGGTGAGATCGAGACAAAGAAGAAAGAGACTCACGTCGAGTCATCCGGAGGTAACAAACGAAAGTTCTCGAACTTTAAACAAGGCATTAGTGGTGTTGTTAAGAAAGGAGAGCCAAACGCGCCAGCTCAGGTTACAGCTGGTGGTGGAAAGAAAGGAAATGAATATAAGGGCACCCAGCCCAAGTGCAACACCTGCCAGCGTCACCATTCTGGCCGGTGTGGTTTGAAGATATGTGAAGCGTGTGGGAAACCTGGCCACTTGAAGGATTCTTGTTGGGCCACTGTTGGTCAGGGAGGCCAAGGAGGATTTGGAAACAGAAACAATAACCGGGGTGGAATTGGAAATCGCCCACAAGGAAACAATGGATGTAATGGGAATCGAGGCAACAATGCGAATCAAGCAGGCGCTGTAAATCATAACCAAAGGAATAACCAAGCTGGAAATGGAGGTGGAAACGGACAAAGACCTGGATGCTTTAACTGTGGTGATATCGGGCACTTTAAGAGGAACTGCCCAGAGTTGAACCAAGCCCGTGGAAGAGTGTTCCATATCGAAGCGAGGGAAGCGCGCCAGGACCCCAATGTCATTACTGGTACGTTCCCTGTAAACCAACGCTATGCATCCATTTTATTTGATACTGGTGCCGACTATAGCTTCGTATCGTTAGAATTTAAGAATATGCTTGGTTTAGCAGCTAGTAAGTTAGATATCCCCTACTCAATCGAATTGGCTAATGGGAAGTTAGTAGAAGCCAATGAAGTGATCAGAGGTTGTGCAATCGAGTTGGGAGAACGTGAGTTTACTTTGGATCTACTACCAGTCCAGCTGGGGAGCTTTGACGTAGTAGTAGGAATGGATTGGTTATCAAGCAACAAGGCAGAAATTGTTTGTCACGAAAAGGTCGTTCGTATCCCGACCGAAGATGGTGAAACGATTGTGGTTCATGGCGAAAAGCGCGATACGCCGTTAAGAATTATCAGCTGCCTCAAAGCGTGAAAGTGTTTGCAAAAAGGGTGTGCTACCTTCCTGGCACACATTGTAGACAAGAAAGCTGCAGAACCGAAGATCGAAGACATCCCTGTCGTGAGGGAGTATCCGGAAGTCTTCCCGGAGGACTTGCCTGGACTGCCGCCTCAGAGGCAAGTGGAGTTTCACATCGATTTAGTCCCAGGCGCCGCGCCTGTGGCTAAGGCACCTTATAGACTTGCCCCGTCTGAGATGCAAGAATTGTCGACACAACTTCAAGAGTTGTTAGACAAGGGATTTATCCGACCAAGCTTCTCGCCTTGGGGAGCTCCGGTCCTGTTTGTCAAAAAGAAGGACGGTAGTTTTCGAATGTGCATAGACTACCAGGAGCTGAACAAGCTGACGATCAAGAATAGATATCCCCTGCCAAGGATTGATGATCTGTTTGATCAACTGCAAGGTTCAAGCTTTTACTCAAAGATCGATTTGCGATCTGGATACCATCAGTTAAGGATACAAGAGGAGAGTATCCCGAAGACAGCCTTCAGAACTCGTTATGGACACTACGAGTTCCTTGTTATGCCGTTTGGATTGACAAACGCACCTGCAGTCTTTATGGATTTGATGAATAGAGTTTGCAAGCCGTACTTGGACAAGTTCGTGATTGTGTTTATCGACGACATCTTGATTTATTCAAGGACAAAGGCTGAGCACGAACAGCATCTAAGAGCTATTTTGGAGCTGCTGAAGAAAGAACAGCTGTAAGCCAAATTCTCTAAGTGCGAATTTTGGCTACGTGAAGTCCAATTTCTTGGACATGTGGTAAATGGAGATGGAATCCATGTGGATCCAACCAAGATCGAAGTGATCAAGAATTGGGAAACGCCAAAGACGCCAACCGAGATTTGACAATTCTTGGGTTTGGCTGGCTACTATCGAAGGTTCATTGAGGATTTTTCAAAGATCGCTCAACCATTGACGCTCCTCACCCAGAAAGATAAGAAGTTTGATTGGGGAATCAAACAGGAAGAAGCGTTTCAGCTGTTGAAGGATAAGCTCTGCAATGCGCCAATCCTAGCACTACCGGAAGGTACTGACGATTTCGTGGTATACTGTGACGCCTCACGTCAAGGATTGGGTTGCGTGTTGATGCAACGCCAGAAGGTTATTGCTTACGCATCACGTCAGTTGAAGGTACATGAGAAGAGCTATACTACGCACGATTTGGAGCTAGGCGCAGTGATATTTGCTTTAAAGATCTGGAGACACTACCTATATGGTACGAAATGTACAATTTTTACAGATTATAAGAGCCTACAACACATATTCAACCAGAAGGAGTTGAATATGAGACAAAGACGATGGGTTGAGTTGTTAAATGATTACGATTGCGAGATAAAGTATCATCCGGGGAAGGCGAATGTGGTTGCCGACGCCCTAAGTCGAAAAGAGAGGATCAAGCCCATAAGGGTTAGGGCTTTAGAAATGATTATCCAAACCGATCTTTCCTTGCGCATTCGTGCCGCGCAGAAAGAAGCTCTTAAGGAAAGAAATCTTGAAGAAGAATATCTCCGTGGGATGGAGAAGCTATTGATGCCAAACAAGGAAGGTACGTTATGTTTTCAGAAAAGGATTTGGGTTCCTCTGTTTGGTGGTTTAAGGAAAGTTGTTTTTGATGAAGCTCACAAATCGCGGTACTCTATCCATCCAGGAGCGGATAAGATGTACCAAGATCTCAAGGATTACTATTGGTGGCCTAGGATGAAGGGCGATGTTGCTGTTTATGTGAGCAAGTGTCTAACGTGTGCTAAGGTGAAAGCGGAATACCAGAAACCTTCAGGACTTCTGCAACAACCTGAGATTCCCAAATGGAAATGGGAACAAATCTCCATGGATTTTATTACAAAGTTTCCAAGAACGCCAAGAGGCCATGACACTATCTGGGTGATAGTTGACCGCCTAACAAAGTCCGCACACTTTTTGCCAATCAAAGAGAAGGATAACACCAGCAAAATGGCAGAAATATACATGCGAGAGATCGTCGCACGTCATGGAGTGCCTCTCTCGATCATCTCTGATAGAGATGGACGTTTCATATCAAGGATTTGGCAATCCTTCCAAGAAGCTTTTGGCTCACAATTAAATCTGAGCACGACATTTCACCCTCAGACCGACGGTCAAAGCGAGTGGACTATTCAGACCTTGGAAGATATGCTGAGAGCAGGCGTTATGGATTTGGGCGGTAGCTGGGATAAGCATTTTCCACTGGTCGAATTTTCATACAACAACAGCTACCACACCAGTATTGGAGCCGCGCCATTCGAAGCTCTTTACGGACGCAAGTGTCGATCACCCCTATGCTGGGCTGACGCAGGTGATAGACAGCTTGTTGGTCCCGAAATCGTCCAAGAGACGACAGACAAGATTGCGCAGATTCGAAAACGCATCGAAGCAGCTCGCGAAAGACAGAAAGCCTATGCAGATCCAAACCGGAAACATTTGGAGTTCCAAGTTGGAGATATGGTTTTATTGAAAGTTTCACCCTGGAAGGGTGTGGCACGCTTCGGAAAGCGTGGGAAGTTAAATCCGCGCTACATTGGCCCTTTCAGAATTTTGGAAAGAATAGGGCTAGTAGCATACAAGCTGGACTTACCTGCCGAGCTGAATGGAGTTCACGATACATTTCATGTATCCAACCTGAAGAAAAGTCCAACTCAAGATACCGTTGTCATTCCCACCGACGAGGTTCATGTTGACGACACGCTCCATTTCGTTGAAGAACCGGTTGAGGTTACGGATTGGAAAGTAAACAAGACCCGCCGGAGCAGTGTCAAGCTCGTCAAAGTTCGTTGGAATGCCAGACATGGTCCTGAATACACCTGGGAGCATGAGGACCGGATGAAAGAGAAATACCCCCACCTATTTCCGAAGAACCCTGCATCTACAAGCAGAACTTAAAATTTCGGGACGAAATTTTTCTAACGGGGGGAGAATGTGACAACCCTCACTAAACCAGGTATCCGTACGACTTAATTAATAATTAATTACTGCTTAATTACTATGCTTACTTGAACTTGTGGATAAACTGCTACTTGAATACTGATACATGTACTTACTTGCATCATACTTTACTTGCTGTCACTCCATGTTTTGCTTACAGCACCTTTGTGACAACCTTGATGCACCAAAAGCACAGTAGCACAATGAACGGATAACCTATTAAACGTGCTGTCATAACTAGCACAAGGCAGGTACTGCCTCTAAGGCCTGTAAGAGCCTGAGATAGTTTGCTACACTAGTGGTGAGTGTAGGGATATAAGGGTTGTAGAACTGCGTCACTAGGAATAAGTTACAGTGACCGGATGTGCCTAAAACGTACTCTAGGTACAAAATTCAGCACTTTAAATAATAATTCAGCATTTAGCTAACTAATAAAGTGCTAAAACATGAGGAAAATATTACTAGACACTTTCCAAAGTGTCGGAAATAACCTGTGTCACTAAAGATAAAATTTACGACACTTTAATTACTTATTTAGAACTTTAACGGAGTAATATCCAACCGTACAACCGGACTCTACCCGGAACCTAAAAATATTGACCACAACATTATTTTTCTTTTTCTAAGCCAGTTGGGGTCCCTGAATACCCTAACACCCGCTATGGAACTTAACACACTAGTAAATGGTTGAACCTTCTAATTAACTAAACATTACATTAAACATTAGTTCAAACCAAACCATTATTCCTTTCCCCCCCCCCCCAACGATCGGTTACCACATAAGGGGACACCCTTGTCCTATTTTGATTATTATAATCTCAATGTCTAATATCACCATTACATTTTACCTAGTGGATTATGAGATTGCATGATTTATAAATTAGACCATAACTTTCATTCACATAAACACACAACAAACCAACTCTTTTTTTTCCTCTTTGTGAGTTCTGCCGAGAGCATTCACTTCCATCCAACCCTTTTCCATTTTCATTATTGCCATTTAATATACAACCAAGGGTGAAGGATCGCATACGAGGAGACCCGGTGCTTGCGGATCATCAAGGACCTCACCTCAACGCTTTTAACCACTCGTTTCTCGACTAGTTTCTTCCCTAGCCTCGAGCTGGTAGTAAGTGACTCAAAACGCCTTTTTGATCTATTCTAAAGTGGTTAATAAGAATTTTGACGGTTGAAATTTATGATCATGTAAGAACAAAATTTAAAGTCTACTAAAATAATATAAATAAAGTGGTTAATAGATGAATATTGGTGTAAATCTTGTAAGACTTGTTTTGATGTAATTAATTAGTGCCGATCTATGTTGTGGTAGCTCGGATCATCATCTAACCCGGATTAGTCGTGATCATGAATCATGGCATAGAGTTTGTTTAAGTGTACAAAGGGTTAAATGATGAAACTCTACCACACACTAAACATGAACTTGTGTAAAATCGATTTTACTTACAAAATAGTGTTTAAAACTAGTAGATCTACGGATCTACAAGCGTTATTTTCAAAGGACCAAGTGTCAAGGAAATCTTATTTTCTAAAACCGGATCTTTCATAAACAAGAATGATTTTAGCAAACACACAAGTGTGTAAATACTTGTGTAACACTAAGTTTCGACAAAGAACTAGTTTTGTCAAATTTTACAAGAAGTTGTAAAGATGGAATTTCTTTAAAAACGAGGCTTTTACGAAACCAAGTAGATTATTGCAAAGATCCACTAAAAATAGTGGGATTTATCACGCATTTTTGGATAAACCACAAGTTCATGTAATTTTTGCGATTTATGTATATTTTGACTAATTGATGTTTTGGAAAGTTGTTATTGAGAATAAGGAAATTGTGATTTGAATTACAAAAGAAAACGATACGCTTGAAAGCGTGGCCACCTCCAGTTACAGGGGAAACTCTGGTGAAATTTTTCTAAAAACCTAACACTTGGAAATATTTTCATTACAAGTGTTGTAAATATATTTTTGATTTGTTTTCAAAACGTAAATTTCGCCATGACTTTATTTACAAAGTGTCGGAGGTGGGATTTTCACAAAATAAAACCTGAAATATATATATTTAGAATATATGTTTTTCATAGCGTCACTTGTAAAATGTTTATGATTATTTTGTGAAATATACGAATATTATTTTTAGGGTAAAAATAATATTACCGAATGATAACGATTCCAAAAAATAATACAAACGCCTTCATAATTAATCATAAGTTACAACGGTATAATTATTACCACTCGATCTTTAAAACGTAACTTACGCATTTTAAGAAAATATTTATGAGCGCGTATTTTTGTCAAAGTATTATTTTGGGAAGAATATTTATGTTTTGAAGTAAGAAATAAAATATATTAAGTGAGACTTAATAATGTATTTTGAATTTTACGAACACGCATGTATTAAATCCCCCATCCTTGGGAAGGAGAATAATTACCAAGTATTTACAAAAAATATAAACACGAAATAGTTGTCTAACTATTTCCCAAAAACTTAAACCTTAAGCTAAGGCACGGCCGTCCGTCTAATAGACTTAGTACGTGTAGGTCGTCGCACAGCTGCTTGATCAGGAGATATACTTGGTAGAGACGCACCACTGTGAGTTCATGTCCCCCTTTTCTCTAACTGTTTTCAGTTTTCTAAACTGCGGGGGTGAAATACATGTTACTATGATTACGAATAATTCTTACATGGTATGGTTAGCGTAAGGAGGGTTATTATTCAGATCATGTGAGTGGGTAGGCAGAAACTTGAGGCCATTAATCCTCAGGGTAGGACCGAGGGGCAGGAGCGGTAGATCTATCTGGGTGTAGCGAGCCCAGCCCCAGGCCCAAACAGAACGGACCTCGGGGTGACTTTGTACCCAACGCATAAATCTGCTAGGTTTGAGTCTTCCTACTTGCACTTCACACATATCAATGGCCTTGCAAACCATTGGTGATCTCTTTTTCCTTATTTGCTACATACCAGGGTTTTTATACATACAAAGGTTTATTTACTCACTTACACATGAACTCGCTCAACATTATTGTTGATTTTTCAACTTACATGTATTTCAGGGAATTAAAGATCTGGCGCGGTATGTTGTGTTTTCCCGCTGCATATGGGTTCCGAGGTCATCCCGGTTTAGGAAATGTGGCTTTTTCCTGGACGAGTCACAAATCTTAAACTGCGTTTTATTCATGTTGATGTTTATGTCTTTCAAAACAATGTTTTATGTTATGGTGTTGTAGTCACTAAGATAATGTTATGTTACTTCGGTTTTAAAACTTAAATCTATGGATGATCTTGCATGGTTTTTATTTCATATAGCTTGTTATGGTTAAGCTATGGTATTAAGAAGTCACACCAAATTAACCACGCTTCCGCAAAGCCAGGGTGTGACAGCTTGGTATCAGAGCTCTGATCATAGCGAACTAGGATTCCTTCTCGAGTCTAGACTATGATCACTAGGGCTCTCACGAAAACATTTTTACTGCATACCACTCAAGTCCAGATCCAAAACATTTTACAAACAAATGTTGAGCACATTTATTTATTATTTAGGCTCAGTCTGGGAGGCTGAGGCTCGGTCTGGAAGACCGAGGCTCGGTCTAGGAGGCCGAGGTAGTTGCCTAGTAGGACTAGGGAGAGCAGTCTAAGAGGCTGGGAGAATAGGCTAGTGGGACTAGGAAGAGCAGTCTGAGAGGCTGGGAGAATTTGGCTAGTAGGACTAGGAAGAGCAGTCTGAGAGGCTGGGAGGCTAGTGGGACTAGGAGAATTATTTGATTGCTTACTTGGTGACTAATGTGCTTATCTGATTGTATGATTACTTAGTAGTTGTAGCCCGTGGTGCCCTAGACCCATAGTATCAGACGACTTAGAGTCTTCAGAGCACGAGGTCCACACATCAGTCGTTAACTAAACTACCACAAGAATGCTTAGTAGAGACAGCTAATGGAGAAACTGTTAGGATTTCTGAAATCTTGCAGGGAGCAAGAATAAAAATTTTAAATCAAAAGTTTATGGCAAACCTTTATCCCATGAATCTGGCAGGATTTGATGTCGGTTTAGGAATGGATTGGTTAATAGCCAATAAAGCCAGTATTTTATGTGATCAAAAGTCAATTCAAGTAAATTCACCAAAAGGTAAAACGATCACAATTAAAGGAGATAAATCATCTAGATCCACAAAATTCATCTCTCTGATGAAAACTGCAAGTTATATAAGAAAAGGTTCTATAGTGTATATGATTTCCATAATCACTAACACTAAAGGAAAAGATTTAAAAGATATTCCAGTAGTATCTCAGTTTTCAGATGTATTTCCAGAAGAATTGCCAGGACAACCTCCAGATAGAGAAGTTGAATTCAGAATCCATTTAATACCAGGAACAACACCGATTGCCAAAGCACCTGTGACAACTGTCAAATTTGCATGCATCCGTACAGTTAATTAATATTAAATTGGTGCTTAATGACTGTGCTTGATTTCAACTATGATTAAACTGCTTTCTGATTTATTTTACATACATACATATGCATCACATTTCATACTGTCACTCCATCTATTATACACAAACTTTAGTGACAAACTTGATGCACAAAGCATAGTTAGCACACTAAGCGGATAACCCAACAAACATGCTGACAATGCCAGCACATAGACAGACATTGTTTTTGAGGCCAGGGATAGAACACTACACTAGTAGAGAGTGTAGGGAAGTGAGGACCATAAAACTGCATCACTAGGTGAATAGTTATAGTGCCGGAAGTGCCTAAAACATACTTTAAGTGCAGAATTCTGCACTAAAAACCCAAAATTCAGCATTTAACAAAGCTAGTAAAGTGCAAAAACTTGGTAAAATAGTCCTAGACATTTTCCAAAGTGTTGGGAATTTAATGTGTCACTAAAAACAATATAAAAGACACTTTAAAGCTTTATTTAGCACTTTAACGGATCAAAATCCAACCGAACAACCGGACTTTACCCGGAACATAAAAATATTGCCAAATACATTGTTTTTACTTTTCTGAGCTAGTTAGGGTTCCCGAACACCCTAACACACTTTATATTAGATAACACACTAATATCCTAACTAAGTTCCTAACTAGATAGTTACCATCACATTACAAGCCAACCTCATACCCCCCCCCCCCTAATCGACGGTCACATAGGGGTGACCCACTCCTTGAATTCTTGATTAAACTATTAGCTTATGTTGGATAATTAGAGACATTTAGCACAATGGGTAAAGAAGGGACATGGTCTATATAATGATACAAAGGTCTTGATCATCTTTCATTTCACAAAACACCCAACTTCAAACTTCTCTCCTCTCCTCCTTCCACCACTCACGGCCGCCACCCCCTCCACCATATCACCATCATCAACTTCCTTTCTAGTCATTTTCCATACATACAAAGGTGCAAGAGGTTCAATAAACAAGCTTGGTGCACTCGGAAGCTCAAGGACCACTCTAGTTTTCTTTTATCCACCACTTTTACGCCTTGTTTCTCCCCTAGCCTTGTGCTAGTAGTAAGTGTTTAAAAACTTCATCTTGTTCTTGTTTCTAGTGGTTAATAGTTGATTGAATGATGAAATGTTAAGAACACTAATGAACATAATCCAAGAATTGAAACATAAAAGGATAAAGAGTGGATAAAGAGAAAATATATGGTTAAATCATGTAGATCTTGTGTTGTTATGATTATTACATGTTGTTTGTTAGTAGAAGCAAGATGGATCATCATCTAGACATACTAGTTCATGTTTAAGGACATAAACTAGTAAGATGTAAAAGTTAGAAATATGAAAAATGATGAATCCATCCATACATGAACCTTGAACTTGAATAAATATAACTTTTCTTGAAAAATAAGATTCTAAACTTGTAGATCTAAGGATCTACAAGTGGTTTTTCGAAAGAACCAAGTGAAAGATACTAGTCTTGTTAAAACCCGGATCTTGTATGAACTAAAAGCATTTTTAGTAAGTAAACAAGTGTGTGAACCCTTGTGTAACAAGAAAATTTAACAAAGAAATATTTTTGGTAAATCATGACTAGAAGTTGTCAAACTCCAAATTCTTTAAAAATAAAGTTTTTAAGAAACTAATCTTATTTTTAAAGATAACAAGACCTACTAAGCATGATAGTAACTTACTACATATTTTTACACACTTTCAAGTTCACGAGTTTATGATTTAGGCTTATTCTTGTCAAGATTAGTGATTAAAGATTTTATATTGTTGGTTGGTAAATTGTTTGAATGATTTTTTACAAAAGAAAATGATACGCTAGTAAGCGTGGACGCCTCCATTTACAAAGGAAACTCTGGCGAAATTTTTCTAGAATTCCAACACTTAGAAATATTTTTCTAACAAATGTTTACAAATATATTTTTAACTTGGTTTTCAAAATAAACTTCGCCGTGATTCTTATTTCAAAAATTACCAAGTACCGGAGGCGGATTTTCGTAATTAAAACTTGATAAATATATATTTAGAATATATATTTTATAATAAGACGCTTGTGTGATTATTTGATTATTTTGTGAACTAGATATATTATTTTTAGGGTAAAAATAATATAACTTGAAAATATTACGAAATTACGACTCCAAAATAATACCCAAAACTCTCACGAATTAAATATTTAAGTTACGCATGTGTTAAAGCAATACGAAACGCTAAAACGTGACATATGTAATATTTCGGGAAAATAGTCTTATACGTATGTTTTGGTAAAATTTTATTTTGGAAACTATAGAAATAAAAATATATTATTTTTGGGAAAAATACATATATTTTGGAAATACGTTATTTTTGGACAACTGAGTTGAATATATTTTCCAAATGGGAGATGAAAATATATTTTCCAAGTATATTTAGAAGATATATAATTTTTGAGAAAAATATACATTTTCTGGAACAATACATGATTACACAAAATAAGGTTTATTTATATATATTTAAGTGAGACTTGAAATATATGGTTTTGGGAAGTATATATTGGGAATATATTAACATATTTTTTTTATTTAGAACAATACACCGAAATACAGCGCCATTATGTGGCAAGATATACAGATACAAATACAAAAATGCATGTATGAAATACCCCATCCTTGGGAAGGAAATACGAATACTTGAGAAGTGTTAATACAGAAACACTGCATAAACAATTATTCCAAAACAAAATATAATTATTACAACTTGGAATAATACCAGAAACGTAACCCAAAAACACAAATACTAAGACAAGGCACGACCCGTTCGTCTAATAGACATTAGTACACTGTAGGTAGTCGTGTTGGCTGAGGAGACTTGGGTTACACATACTGAAGACGCAATATAGTGAGTTCATGTTCCCCCTTTTCTCTTTACTGTTTTCAGTTTTATACTTCGGGGGTGAAATACATGCGACAATTATTATAGACTTTTATATACATGGTATGGTTAGCTTAAGGAGGGTTTACTACTTAGATCATGTGAGTGGGTAGGTGTTACTTGGGGCCACTAATCCTCGTTGTAGGACCGAGGGACATGAGTGATAGATCTATTTGGGTGTCGCGAGCCCCACACTCCTGAGTCCGCCGAGTGGACCATGAGGTGACTATGTGCCCGACGCACAAATCTGCTAGGTTTGAGTCTTCCTGCATCACTTCACACATATCATTGGCTTTGCAACCCAATGGTGATCTCTTTTTCCTTATTTGCTACATACCAGGGATTTTCATACATACAGACATATTACAAAGGTTTATACATACTCACTTACACATGAACTCGCACAACTTTATGTTGATTTTTCAAACTACAAGTATTTCAGGGATTTAGCGGATCTGGCGAAGTATGCATAAGTCAAGCTGCGTTGAATAAGATGTCATCCAGGGCAGTAGGTTTAGGAGGTGTAACCCTTACCTGGACGGGTTGCATGTCTTAAATCTCGTTTTATTAAAAGTCTTTTGTTGTGTCTTATGAACACGTTTTAGACAAGTATGGTTTGTAAATTATTTTAAGTATCGATTTTTCTAAATACTGATGTTGTGGTATTTTAAAACTTAATGTGTGACAACTGGCCCAAACCGGTAATTTCCGTACACATTAATTATTGCTTAATGACTGCAATTATGTGCTTAATTGTCAGCAATGTCTGAACACATGATTAAACAAGTGAATTCATGCACGTTGTATACTACAAAATATTGCTTTATGCATAAACGAGAGCGTTGCGTCAAAAATAATAGTAAACTCACCGGTAAGACACACTGTGTCAACAGAACTGCAGAAAGCAGTCAGACATTATAATTGAGGCCTAGGTGTAGGTCTGACGACAAAAGCACATTAAAACCCAAGAGTACATGTAAGGGTGTAATATATATGCAATGCGAAAGCAAAATTAAGCACTAAAAAGCACCCGAAACGCACTTTAAGTGCAGAATTTATATAATTCAGCAATAATTCAGCATTTGGACATATGAATATTATACAGAAATGTCGTTTTATTATCCAGAATATTTTCCTAAGTGTTGGGAATTGAAAGGGTACAAGAAGGGTACTTAAAAGACACTAAAAAGTGTAATTTAGCACTTTAACGAATCGGTATCTAACCGAACAACCGGACAATACCCGGAACACCAAAATAATGCTAGAAGCATTGTTTTTATTTCGCTAAACTAGTTAGGGTCCCCGAACACCCTAACACACTATATATTTCATAACACACTTAACTAGTACTTGTAATTAGGAATTGGAAATTACACTTAACCCCCCCCCCCCCCCATGTCTTTCACGGTCATTAGGGGCCCCCACAACACAAGATTTTTCTAAATCTTACAAGATCTCTTCCATGATCATTCATGGGATTTGATGAGATTTGGAGGTACTATAGGAAACATATGGACTCTTGGACAACACATTAACATGGTTATAAGAACCAACCTAAAGATCATAACCCTCATTCCTTCCAACACTTCAACACACACAAACACCTCCTCTTTCTCTCCCTTGGCTACGGCCTCAAGCCACCACCACACCATCACCATTATCAATCATCATACAAGCATTCCAAGCATATTCAAGGGTGTAAGAAGGTCACTAACGAAGCTCGGTGCAAGCGGATCTTGAAGGACCTTCACCATTTGCTTTTATCCACCTCATTTATACACTTGAACTTCCCTAGCCTTGTGCTAGTAGTAAGTGCTCTAAAACACCTTCTTGATCTTGTCTAGAGTGGTTAATATGAACTTTGTCGGGTGAAAATCATGAACATACTAAATCAAATACTAAAAGTTTACAAGAATGAGAAATAAGTTGGATAAAAACTATAATGTTGTGTAAAACTTGTAAGACTTGTTTTGTGGTGATTATTTAGTGCCGATCTATGTTGTGGTAGCTCGGATCATCATCTAACCCGGATTTGTCATGTTCAAGAATCATGGCATAGAGCTTGTTAAAGTATGAAAAGGGGTTAAATGATGAAACACCATTACACACTAAACATGAACTTGTGTAAAAACAATTTTTCTTATGAAATGAAGTTCTAAACTAGTAGATCTAAAGATCTACAAGTGGTTTTTCGGAAGAACCAAGCAAAAATATTAGTGTTGTTAAAACCCGGATCTTATCCGAACTAAAAGCGTTTTTAGTAAATAAACAAGTGTGTGGACACTTGTGTCACAAGAAAAATTTAACAAAGAAATATTTTTGCGAATCTCGACTAGAAGTTGTGAGACTTCATATTCTTTAAAAATAAAGTTTTTAAGAAACTAAAATTATTTTTTAAAGATAACGAGACTTACTAAATGTGCTAGTAAGTTACTACACATTTTTGTAAATATTCAAGTTCATGAAATGGAGAAATTAGTGATTATTGTTGACGATTATTGTTGATAATTGTTGTTGATGATTGATGATGATTTAAAAGAAAATAAACACATGTTTTGAAAACATGGGAAACCTCCATTTTTAGGGGAAACTCTGTCAAAATTTTTATAAATTTTGACACTTAGAAAATATAAGTTTTTAAGAAACTTATTCCCTAAAAATGAGCTTAAAAATATTACCAAGGTTTCCCTAATTTTTGGTGATTAGAAATGAGGATTTCTTCAAAAATAAAAATGGATAGTAAGTATATATTTTTGAGAGAAAAATATATATTATTTGATCACCAACTTGTGTGTTAAGTGTATATAGTATGTGTTATACGTGCTAGTGTATTAAGACTTAAAAATACACTAAATACTCATGAGGAGTATAAACATAAAAATACACATACAACATACAAGATACATAATTCGGGTGCAAAGTGCAAAACACGAGATACTTATATTAATTTTAGAGAAAATAATATAAGTAAGATACGTAGTTAAAAATATAGAATATTTTTAACACAAGAGTATATACACAAAAGAGAGTGACTGTACTTGTGCGACGCAAGTCTAGTGACTAACGTTAAGAAAACGCGTATAGGTTACGACGTTAATTAAGCAAATCCGGTGAAGTTTACGACGCAAGGAACGCAAAGTTGTGAGTTCATGCTCCCCCTTTTCTTTTAACTGTTTTCAGTTTTTATAACTTCGGGGGTGAAATACATGTACAAAAGTACAATATTTATAAATGGTATGATATAAATACAAGAAGTACACTTGGTGAGAACGAGAACCAAGTGTGACAAAATATAAGATAATAAGAAACGCACTTGGTGAGGACGAGAACCAAGTTGGATGCGTTATGAGAAATGATAAAAAGAAACGCGCTTGGTGAGGACGAGAACCAAGTTGGATGCGTTATGAGAAATGATAAAAAGAAATGCGCTTGGTGAGGACGAGAACCAAGTAGGATGCGTTATGAGAAATAGTGTCACGAATAGGGTACAGAAGCACCATTAATCGTGTACATACTTAGACCGCAGAACAAAAGGTTAGATCTAACGGGTGCCTGGCAGCCACACTCTCGGTGAGGGCGAGAATCGAGTAGTGCTTTTGTGTCTCAGAATATACCAATTAAATGCCTTAGGTTTGGTGACTTCCTATGTCGTGTCACATGTTAATGGCTTTACAACCCATTAACAATCCTGATACTTACAGGAATACTTTATTTACATAAAAGTCATACCATACTAAAAATTGATGAATACTTGAGTACGTGGGGTACTCAAGAAAAGATTGAATTATATTTGAAGTATGTGGGGTACTCAAGAAAAGATTGAATTATACTTGAAGTACGTGGGGTACTCAAGAAAATGGGAATTATACTTGAGTACGTGGGGTACTCAAGAAGAAATTGAATTATACATGAGTACGTGGTGTACACATGAAACTGGATTTATATATGAAAACTTGATTTATTCACAAACTATGTTTTCATACCAAGTATACAAACGTGAAATACAAAACTGCATGAATTCACACCAACATTATGTTGACGTTTTTCCAAAACTCACATGTATTTCAGGTAACTAGAAATGGATGTGCGCGCGGTTTTACCCATGCTCATGGATGTCGCTTATGTTTGTCTTTAAATAAAGTGTAGACCCTTTTGAGACAATGTTTTATGTTAACTCGCGATGTAAACGCTAACTTATGTTTTCAAATTATGGTATTTGAAGTTATTATCATGAGCATGTAGTATGTTTACCTTTCGTATGCAATGAGAACCTTTCATGATCACACCTCGTGCTTCCGCCGCAGAAAGGGGTGTGACAGATTGGTATCAGAGCTGCGATTGTAGTGAACCAGGATTCCTTCTCGAGTCTAGTCTACAATCTCTAGGATCCATTCACGAAAACAATTTTCAAAGAGTTTTCATTGCATAAAACGTCCCGCGACATCCACTGCCTGAAAATGTCTACATGAGTCTAGAAAAGACACTACGAGACTTAGAGTGCACTTGAGTAGCACTTGTCGTTGACTAAGAAATTACTTGCAATTATGTGTGATAATTAGCATGTACTAGAAGTAGAATGTCACAAGTATACGTGACTTTACCCGAAAGCGATGGCCCATCTGAAGGAAGAAATATGAGGATGAAACGAACTGTGCGGACTGTGCAAGGAGTTACGTAATTATGGATGCATACATAATTATGGAATTCAGTGCACAGAAACCACAGCAAGTCTTGTCACGTACAGATTCCCTCAGTGCAAGCCTACTAAGTACTCTGCTAGAGTAATGATTGTTTGATGTCACTTATGTGGTATATATACCTGTGAATATATATGATACTACTGCCTAGTAGGACGATAACAAACAAATGCCTGACCCTGCTGTGTTATGTTCTGTCAGAACATGGCACCCAGGAAAGCTGTGAATGCTCGCAATGATGATCAACCTCCACCTCCCCCATTGCTAAGAACTGCTGAAGAGCTGAACGCTCTACTGGAGGAAAGGATCTCCGCTGCTATCGCCCAGTACGAGGCGAACCGAACTCAAGACAGTGGTGGCCCAAGCAACGCTAGACGTAATGGGAACGGAGATTCATCTGGAGGCAATGCAACTCAAGGTAATCTTAAGACAATTTGCTAAGCATGGAGAAATTTATGAACGGTCCTTGTTTCATTATTTCTTCGATTGCTCACATGTGAATTGGTGAATCAATTCCAGGCTGCACTTTCAAGCAGTTCCTCGACTGCAAGCCGATGAACTATGATGGCACAGGAGGTGCAGTAGCATTTGTGCGCTGGACGGAGAAGACTGAAGCTACTATCCGCATGAGCAAGTGTATCGCGGATCAGCAAGTCACTTTTGCTACTGGGTTATTCGTCGATGAAGCTCTGACTTGGTGGAACCTGCAAGCCCAAACTTTGGGTGATGATGCCGCTTATGGCCTAACTTGGGAGGAACTGAAGGAAAGAATGAGAGAGAAGTACTGCTCTCGTGCGGAACTCCAAAGGCTGGAAACAGAGTTCTGGCACTTGACTATGGAAGGTGCTGACATCAATGGTTATACTCGAAGGTTCCACGATCTGTCAAGAGTGCTTCCCTACATGGTGACTCCTGAATTTAAGCGTGTTGAACGCTACATTTGGGGACTGGCCTCAGAGTTTCGTGGCATGGTGACGTCGGCCAAACCACAAACAATCACCGAGGCTGTAACTCTGGCTGTCAGCCTTACTGAAGATTGTGTTCGTATGAAGAAGCTATCACTGAACCCAACAGAGAAGACCGAGACACATGCTGAGTCGTCCGGTGACAAAAAGAGAAAACATGCAAACCTGAACCAAGCAACTCGTAACAACAAGGGTTTCAACAACAAGAAGCGTGACGCTAACCCGTCCCAGGAGGCGAAAGCCCATGCAACCAAAGCATACCAAGGCTCCATACCTAGATGCCAAAAATGTAAGTATCATCATGATGGAGCTTGTCGCATTCCAAGGTGCGACAAATGTGGTAAATTGGGTCATCAAACAGAAGACTGTTGGGGAAAAGGAAAGAACCGAAATGGGAACGGTGTTGGTAACAAGAATGGTAACGGGAAAGGGCAGAACCAAGGATGCTTCAAGTGTGGAAGCAATGATCATTTCATGAAGGACTGCCCAGAGAGAAACAATGCTCAGGCTAGAGCATTTGTGATTGGAGCAAAGAACGCACGCGAGGACCCTAACGTGGTCACCGGTACGTTTCTCATTAACAATCACTTTGCATCCATATTGTTCGACACTGGCGCCGATTATAGTTTCATGTCTGTGGAATTTAAACGCATACTTGGAATAGAATCTAGTAGATTAGAAATTCCTTATTCCATAGAACTAGCCAATGGTAAACTTGTTGAATCGGGCGAAGTTGTTAGAGGCTGCACACTAGAACTTGGTGAACAAAGATTTAGCATCGACCTCCTACCTATTCAATTGGGTAGCTTCGATGTAGTAGTCGGGATGGACTGGTTGTCCAAGAACAAAGCTGAAGTTATTTGTCATGAGAAAATCATTCGCATCCCTTTAGCGAATGGTGAAACTCTCATCGTGCATGGAGAAAAACGAGACGCGCCTCTTCGAATCATCAGTTGTATGAAGGCACAGAAGTGCTTGAGGAAAGGGTGTGTCGCTTTCCTAGCACACGTTATAGACAAGAAGGCTATGGAGCCAAAACTCGAAGACATTCCTGTGGTGAAGGAATTTCCTGATGTGTTCCCTGAAGATCTGCCAGGACTACCTCCGCAACGACAAGTCGAATTCCACATAGACTTGGTTCCGGGAGCCGCTCCTGTAGCCAAGGCTCCCTATCGACTTGCACCATCCGAAATGCAAGAATTATCTACACAACTTCAGGAGTTGTTGGATAAAGGATTCATAAGGCCAAGCTTCTCACCCTGGGGAGCTCCAGTACTGTTCGTGAAGAAGAAGGATGGATCACTGCGGATGTGTATCAATTACAGGGAACTGAACAAACTCACGATCAAGAATCAGTATCCGCTACCGAGGATTGATGACTTATTTGATCAACTGCAAGGATCAAGCTACTATTCCAAGATCGACCTACGATCTGGATACCATCAGCTGAGAATCCAAGATGAAAGCGTGCCAAGGACTGCATTCAGAACACGCTATGGGCACTACGAATTTCTTGTGATGTCGTTTGGGCTGACAAATGCACCAGCGGTCTTTATGGATCTAATGAACCGCGTATGCAAACCATATCTCGATAAATTCGTGATTGTATTTATCGATGATATCCTGATTTACTCGCGAACGAAAGAAGAGCACGAGCAACATCTCAGAACCATCTTGGAACTACTGAAGAAAGAGAAGCTTTATGCAAAATTCTCGAAGTGCGAATTCTGGATTCGCGAAGTACAATTTCTTGGTCACGTGGTGAATGAGAAGGGCATTCATGTAGACCCGTCTAAGATAGAAGCAATAAAGAATTGGGAAGCTCCCAAGACCCCAACCGAAGTTCGTCAATTTTTGGGCTTAGCGGGCTACTATCGGCGATTCATTGAGAATTTCTCGAAGATAGCTCAACCGCTAACGACCCTTACACAGAAAGACAAGAAATACGACTGGGGTCACAAACAGGAAGAAGCCTTTCAGCTACTTAAGAACAAGCTCTGCGATGCACCGATACTATCATTACCCGAAGGCACTGAAGACTTCGTGGTATACTGCGACGCCTCACGACAAGGCTTGGGTTGCGTGCTCATGCAATGCCAAAAAGTCATCGCTACGCTTCAAGACAACTGAAGGTACATGAAAGAAACTATACCACGCACGACCTGGAGCTAGGTGCGGTAGTATTCGCCTTGAAGATTTGGCGACATTATTTATATGGTACTCGATGTACAATCTTCACAGATCACAAAAGCTTACAACACATATTTGATCAGAAGGAATTGAATATGTGCCAGCGACGTTAGGTCGAGCTGCTGAACGATTATGACTGTGAGATTAAGTACCATCCTGGAAAGGCAAACGTTGTAGCGGATGCGTTGAGCCGAAAAGAAAGGGTTAAGACCCTAAGGGTTCGAGCATTGGAAATGACGATTCGAATGAACCTCACTGCACGCATTCGGGATGCACAACAAGAAGCTCTTAAAGAAGAGAACCGTAAAGCTGAATACCTAAGGGGTATGCTGAAATACATGGTGCCAAACGAAGAGGGAGCCTTATACTTCAAGAAGCGTATTTGGGTTCCACTCTATGGTGGCATACGAGAAGTCATCCTTGATGAAGCCCACAAATCGAGATATTCGATCCATCCAGGATCGGACAAAATGTATCAAGACTTGAAGGAATATTACTGGTGGCCGAGACTTAAAAGCGACGTTGCTGTCTATGTTGGAAAATGCCTAACCTGTGCTAAGGTTAAGGCCGAATATCAGAAACCGTCCGGCCTACTACAACAACCAGAGATTCCCGTGTGGAAATGGGAACAAATCTCGATGGACTTCATAACGAAATTACCCAGGACCCCGAGAGGGCACGATATGATATGGGTAATAGTTGATCGATTGACGAAGTCTGCGCATTTCCTACCAATCCGAGAAAAGGATAGCACTGGAAAGCTTGCAGGGATATACTTAAGAGAAATCGTGGCACGTCATGGAGTGCCAATCTCAATCATTTCAGACAGAGATGGACGCTTTGTCTCAAGAATCTGGCAATCATTTCAGGAAGCCTTTGGATCTCAGTTAGATCTAAGCACGGCATTCCATCCGCAAACAGACGGCCAGAGCGAACGGACTATACAAACGTTAGAAGATATGCTTCGCGCATGTGTCATGGATCTAGGCGGCAACTGGGATACTCATCTACCTTTAGTTGAGTTTTCCTACAATAACAGTTATCATACGAGCATAAAAGCCGCGCCTTTCGAAGCTCTGTATGGCCGCAAATGCCGATCGCCCTTATGTTGGGCAGATGCCGGAGATAAGCGTATGGTTGGTCCTGAACTTGTACAAGAGACAACCGACAAGATTGCGCAGATCCGAGAGCGCATTAAGGCGGCTCGAGAACGACAAAAGATCTACGCCGATCCGAAAAGGAAATCGGTAGAATTCAAGGTGGGAGACAAGGTGTTGTTAAAAGTCTCACCTTGGAAGGGCGTAGTCAGATTTGGAAAACGTGGAAAGCAGAATCCACGATACATCGGACCATTCAGAATATTGAGAAGAATTGGTACCGTGGCATACAAGTTGGAGTTACCGGAAGAACTTAATGGAGTACATGATACGTTTCATGTATCCAACCTGAAGAAGAGTCCAACACAAGAAAACGTGATCATCCCGATGGATGAAGTGCATATTGATGAAGCCCTCCGATTTACAGAGCAACCCGTTGAGGTTACCGACTGGAAAGTCAACAAGACCAGGAGGAGCAGTGTGAAGCTTGTCAAAGTACGTTGGAGCTCTAAGCACGGACCCGAGTACACATGGGAACGTGAAGACCAGTTCAAGAAAAAGTATCCCCACCTATTCAAGAAGACTCCAGCGAGAGTGAGTTCAGCCTGAATTTCGGGACGAAATTCTTTTAACGGGGGGAGACTGTGACAACTGGCCCAAAACGGTAATTTCCGTACACATTAATTATTGCTTAATGACTGCAATTATGTGCTTAATTGTCAGCAATGTCTGAACACATGATTAAACAAGTGAATTCATGCACGTTGTATACTACAAAATATTGCTTTATGCATAAACGAGAGCGTTGCGTCAAAAATAATAGTAAACTCACCGGTAAGACACACTGTGTCAACAGAACTGCAGAAAGCAGTCAGACTTTATAATTGAAGCCTAGGTGTTGGTCTGACGACAAAAGCACATTAAAACCCAAGAGTACATATAAGGGTGTAATATATATGCAATGCGAAAGCAAAATTAAGCACTAAAAAGCACCCGAAACGCACTTTAAGTGCAGAATTTATATAATTCAGCAATAATTCAGCATTTGGACATATGAATATTATACAGAAATGTCGTTTTATTATCCAGAATATTTTCCTAAGTGTTGGGAATTGAAAGGGTACAAGAAGGGTACTTAAAAGACACTAAAAAGTGTAATTTAGCACTTTAACGAATCGGTATCTAACCGAACAACCGGACAATACCCGGAACACCAAAATAATGCTAGAAGCATTGTTTTTATTTTGCTAAACTAGTTAGGGTCCCCGAACACCCTAACACACTATATATTTCATAACACACTTAACTAGTACTTGTAATTAGGAATTGGAAATTACACTTAACCCCCCCCCCCCCCCATGTCTTTCACGGTCATTAGGGGCCCCCACAACACAAGATTTTTCTAAATCTTACAAGATCTCTTCCATGATCATTCATGGGATTTGATGAGATTTGGAGGTACTATAGGAAACATATGGACTCTTGGACAACACATTAACATGGTTATAAGAACCAACCTAAAGATCATAACCCTCATTCCTTCCAACACTTCAACACACACAAACACCTCCTCTTTCTCTCCCTTGGCTACGGCCTCAAGCCACCACCACACCATCACCATTATCAATCATCATACAAGCATTCCAAGCATATTCAAGGGTGTAAGAAGGTCACTAACGAAGCTCGGTGCAAGCGGATCTTGAAGGACCTTCACCATTTGCTTTTATCCACCTCATTTATACACTTGAACTTCCCTAGCCTTGTGCTAGTAGTAAGTGCTCTAAAACACCTTCTTGATCTTGTCTAGAGTGGTTAATATGAACTTTGTCGGGTGAAAATCATGAACATACTAAATCAAATACTAAAAGTTTACAAGAATGAGAAATAAGTTGGATAAAAACTATAATGTTGTGTAAAACTTGTAAGACTTGTTTTGTGGTGATTATTTAGTGCCGATCTATGTTGTGGTAGCTCGGATCATCATCTAACCCGGATTTGTCATGTTCAAGAATCATGGCATAGAGCTTGTTAAAGTATGAAAAGGGGTTAAATGATGAAACACCATTACACACTAAACATGAACTTGTGTAAAAACAATTTTTCTTATGAAATGAAGTTCTAAACTAGTAGATCTAAAGATCTACAAGTGGTTTTTCGGAAGAACCAAGCAAAAATATTAGTGTTGTTAAAACCCGGATCTTATCCGAACTAAAAGCGTTTTTAGTAAATAAACAAGTGTGTGGACACTTGTGTCACAAGAAAAATTTAACAAAGAAATATTTTTGCGAATCTCGACTAGAAGTTGTGAGACTTCATATTCTTTAAAAATAAAGTTTTTAAGAAACTAAAATTATTTTTTAAAGATAACGAGACTTACTAAATGTGCTAGTAAGTTACTACACATTTTTGTAAATATTCAAGTTCATGAAATGGAGAAATTAGTGATTATTGTTGACGATTATTGTTGATAATTGTTGTTGATGATTGATGACGATTTAAAAGAAAATAAACACATGTTTTGAAAACATGGGAAACCTCCATTTTTAGGGGAAACTCTGTCAAAATTTTTATAAATTTTGACACTTAGAAAATATAAGTTTTTAAGAAACTTATTCCCTAAAAATGAGCTTAAAAATATTACCAAGGTTTCCCTAATTTTTGGTGATTAGAAATGAGGATTTCTTCAAAAATAAAAATGGATAGTAAGTATATATTTTTGAGAGAAAAATATATATTATTTGATCACCAACTTGTGTGTTAAGTGTATATAGTATGTGTTATACGTGCTAGTGTATTAAGACTTAAAAATACACTAAATACTCATGAGGAGTATAAACATAAAAATACACATACAACATACAAGATACATAATTCGGGTGCAAAGTGCAAAACACGAGATACTTATATTAATTTTAGAGAAAATAATATAAGTAAGATACGTAGTTAAAAATATAGAATATTTTTAACACAAGAGTATATACACAAAAGAGAGTGACTGTACTTGTGCGACGCAAGTCTAGTGACTAACGTTAAGAAAACGCGTATAGGTTACGACGTTAATTAAGCAAATCCGGTGAAGTTTACGACGCAAGGAACGCAAAGTTGTGAGTTCATGCTCCCCCTTTTCTTTAACTGTTTTCAGTTTTTATAACTTCGGGGGTGAAATACATGTACAAAAGTACAATATTTATAAATGGTATGATATAAATACAAGAAGTACACTTGGTGAGAACGAGAACCAAGTGTGACAAAATATAAGATAATAAGAAACGCACTTGGTGAGGACGAGAACCAAGTTGGATGCGTTATGAGAAATGATAAAAAGAAACGCGCTTGGTGAGGACGAGAACCAAGTTGGATGCGTTATGAGAAATGATAAAAAGAAATGCGCTTGGTGAGGACGAGAACCAAGTAGGATGCGTTATGAGAAATAGTGTCACGAATAGGGTACAGAAGCACCATTAATCGTGTACATACTTAGACCGCAGAACAAAAGGTTAGATCTAACGGGTGCCTGGCAGCCACACTCTCGGTGAGGGCGAGAATCGAGTAGTGCTTTTGTGTCTCAGAATATACCAATTAAATGCCTTAGGTTTGGTGACTTCCTATGTCGTGTCACATGTTAATGGCTTTGCAACCCATTAACAATCCTGATACTTACAGGAATACTTTATTTACATAAAAGTCATACCATACTAAAAATTGATGAATACTTGAGTACGTGGGGTACTCAAGAAAAGATTGAATTATATTTGAAGTACGTGGGGTACTCAAGAAAAGATTGAATTATACTTGAAGTACGTGGGGTACTCAAGAAAATGGGAATTATACTTGAGTACGTGGGGTACTCAAGAAGAAATTGAATTATACATGAGTACGTGGTGTACACATGAAACTGGATTTATATATGAAAACTTGATTTATTCACAAACTATGTTTTCATACCAAGTATACAAACGTGAAATACAAAACTGCATGAATTCACACCAACATTATGTTGACGTTTTTCCAAAACTCACATGTATTTCAGGTAACTAGAAATGGATGTGCGCGCGGTCTTACCCATGCTCGTGGATGTCGCTTATGTTTGTCTTTAAATAAAGTGTAGACCCTTTTGAGACAATGTTTTATGTTAACTCGCGATGTAAACGCTAACTTATGTTTTCAAATTATGGTATTTGAAGTTATTATCATGAGCATGTAGTATGTTTACCTTTCGTATGCATTGAGAACCTTTCATGATCACACCTCGTGCTTCCGCCGCAGAAAGGGGTGTGACATAATGAATGGATGAACGTCATGTATTTTTATCATATAGCATTGTTATGATTGTTGCTATGGTACTAAGAAGTCACACCAAAATAATCCACCCTTCCGCAAAAGCCAGGGTGTGACAGCACCTTACCGTTTGGCACCCGCCGAAATGCAGGAACTGAAGAAACAATTAGACGAATTGTTAGAGAAAGGATTTATACAACCAAGTTCATTGCCATGGGGAGTGTCACACCCCGACCACGTGGAACATACAAAACGTGGCGGAAACATCGGGGCGTGTTGCAACAGAATTAATGTTTCACAACCATGGAAATTAAAGTTTCGTTTTATTGATTAAAAGTGTTACAATGTCTATAATTAACTAGTCTTGCATCTTTTATTGTCACTAAAGCCCAAGTCTGCCTATGTGTATCTTGATCAACTTATGCAACAGCTCCTGAAAAACACATGTGAAAATATGGTACGTCAGCATAAAAATGCCGGTGAGATACATAAGTTTTGTGAAAATAGGTGTCATGACTTATGTTTGAGAAAATGTTTAGTCATGAACCTTGTTATTTGCTTTGTTTTGTAAATCATTTGAAAAACAATGAGTTCAGATGATAGGTATAAATAAGTGAATAATGTATAGTTAAATGAATAACCAAGTTAATATGAGTTTGTAAAAGATAAGTTGTTTTGTAAAACAATGTCTTGTGATAAGTATGTTATTTGTATAAAATGTTATATGTATCAAACTGAAATGATTCAAATAACGCTACAATATGTAATACCATACAAACACTTATATATAGGAAGTACCAGCGGCGTATCCACCATGCTTGTATCATATTACACACGCATCGTTACTTAATCACATAATCAAACCAAACCATCAAGATGTAAAATGTTCATGTCTAATGTAAATCATGTAATGTAAAACCAATGTCAAATGTTGATAGTCCAAAAGTAGTCAAGTAATGTATAACCAAAATGATATGTATGGTAAGTAAAATTAAGACTACTTAAACCATAAGTAAAATGTGCAAAACAAAGTATTGAAGTAAAACTTGGTTTAAATCAAAGTTATGTTTTGTAAGATATATGCATGTTATACTGAATATGAACATTTATGCGGTATTGTGAAAATTCATACATCCAAGCCTTGAGACAGACGGATAACTATGTAAAAGTGAGTTATCAAGAGAATATGTATTCGGATTCGGTCATTCCTTACGTCCAAACAAACCCGAGATTTCAGGAATGGGATTTGTCAAGTCCTATGGTACCACTACCTACTACCGAGCGGCGTGATCGGTGTTAATGAATGTACATTGTCTCATTTAAACAAACCAAATGTCATACCAAAATGTAAGCATGTGATGAAGATAATGTACCTAGTATGCTAGAGTAAACATACAAGGTAGAGCTGTAAAACAATGTGTCCATATGTTACTGGAACATATGCAACAGAGATGCAATGTAAAATGATGTACTAAGTATGCTAAGTTAACATACAAAGTAGAAAAGTCATGTAAATCAATGCGCTAGCATGCTATCAGTCAACATACCTAGCAGAAATGTAATGTAAATCATGTACTAATAGTGTACTAATGAACATAACAAGTATATGATGTGAAAACAGGAAAGCACGAAAGTAACAAGTAGGCACATGTGTTTCACCCCAAAACAGTTTGGAAAACAGTAAAAGAGGGGTCTATGTACTCACTTGATATTGCTCAGATGTCTAAAGATAACCACCAAGTAATGCTAGAGATCTCGGAATCAAACGGCACCTAATATAGGTAACTATGTTAATAACCGGACCTTAATCGGAAGATTGGGTAGCATTAGGGTTTGTAAACCAAATGAGTGTAGGAACTCATATGATATGGTTTAACAAAGCCTACATACTAAATGAAACTTAACCTAAGTGTCTACGACCCATTACGACCCGTTTAGGAAGCTTATGCTACTTTAACGCGTCGTTCGCGTGTAACGCGTTCGGACCGCCTAACTAGTCCTATGACAAGTGTTATATGCCTAAACATGTTACATAATCAGTTATGTGGCAAAAGTTTAGGTTACATATGCTTAATTACCAATTATACATGAAAAGGGTATTCTGGTAATTTACCTAAGGCATATAAACTACCTATCATACAACTACTTAAACGATGTGACCATAGGGTATAACCTCGGAAGGTTATTCCCTACCTACTATGGTCACCTAATGTATTTGGTCGGATCCTAATGATCGACCAAATGGGTCGAGTTCGAAGGTATAGGCGATTTATCAGATCGCCTACCCTACGACTCTAGACAACGTGGTAATCAGTGGGCATAGTCCCAAAGGACTATGACCAACGTGATTACACTCACGTTGCGAAGTTCAAACGAACTTCGCATTGACCATTACTGGTCAACGCTGAAAGTCAAACAAAGTTTGACTTTCTGACTCGAAAAGCAGTAAAAATAAGGAAAAGAACGAAAGAATACTAACCCAGGGTCCCCGAATGCTAATCCCGACTCAAGAACTCAGGTATGAAACAATGGTTTCAACTTAGAGCTCTCAAAATCAGAATTCTAGTGAGAAATGCAATGGGGGTGGATGGGTATATATAGTTTTCGGGTAACCGTTAGGATCGTTTCTTGGAAAAGGGGAAACGATCAAGGCCGTACACTTGTCCAAATGTTATGGTGGCTAAATCTTGATCTTATCTTGCTGATTAGGCAAGTTTAAAACATGTGGATGGGGTTTAATCAGCTGCAAGTTGCAAAAACAAACATTGAATCTGGTCTGAAGGTGCCATGCGGCCCGCTTTAGATTCATGCAAACACAATGCGGGCCGCTTGGGCCCTCTGATCTGCACATATGTTTCAAAAATGACAGTTTAGGTCCCTGCACGTGTTTAAGGCCATTTCCGACACTTCTAAGGCCCGTAAAGCCAACTTTAAGGCCCTAAAATGATGCCTAAACATTGTGGACTTGAAACATGTTCAAAAATATGTCGGATGATGGTTCGTTTGGTCGTACGAACGCGATGTTCGCTTAATTACGACGGAATGCGCATAAGCGCGAAAAACGATCCAAATGACGTGACGAATGGATTTTTCTTATGGCGAACACAAAAATATAATGTAGTCATGCTTACATAAATTTTTGGGTGTCCGGATGTATTCAGAACGTAAGTTATGCGCGAAAATGCAAACTTGTGCACTTTTTGACACTTTTAGTCCCTGAATGACCCAAAAGTTTATTTTAGCACACCGAACCCCTCAAAGCCTATTTCTAAGCTATATAAAGGATATTTAAGGTGTGTTTAACTTATGGTCATGTTCCGGAATGTCTGTTACAGTTCAAATTGGCATACTTTCGCAGTTTGTCAACTTTAGTCCCTGTAAGCGATTTAACTTGATTTTGCCATACCAAAGCCTTCAAAACTTATTTCTAAGTTATGTAAAGGTTATTTAAGGTATGTTAAGCCAATTTCACTATTCCGGAGTGTTTGTTGCATTAAACTGGTTATATTTACGCATCGGTGCGCGTATAACCTTCCAGAAAGTGATTTAGAGTTTGAAATTGAACAAGAATTGATATGTGCAAATGATACACATATTTTTACAAATACCAAGTATGAAATACAATATTTCATTGCTTTGGTATTTGTTTGATGGCCGTGAAGGCACAGGTGTTACAGTCTCCCCTACTTTAGGAAATTTCGTCCCGAAATTTATTTAGAGGAAACTTGTGAGAGCTTGAAAGCATGAAGTTGAAAAGATCGAACAAAATTGGTTAGGGTTCTGAACTTCTAGTAACTTTAATAACCTTATGCTTGCAATGTAAGAGGGATACTTATATACAAGTATACGAAGCGTCATTGGTGCGTCCACCGTACCTCCATTACATCGTTCTCATTTTGTTATTGTTGTCACTATCGGTTCTTACACATAATAAACCTTACTGGGTTTCTATGCACTAAATTTCATAATTATGTAGGCCTCCATAATTAGACAATTCCTTGCACAGTTCACACAGTCTATTTTATAATGCGTAGGGTAAAACCAAATGAACAATCCTGTGATGAGTGTGACTAGACCGCCATAGAGTCCCGTAGACTAGATCAATAAATGATCTAAATAGACTATCAAGGAGTCTGTCCAGCTACATCACTAGATGTCATTCTTTAACCAAATTGTGAATCAATCCTTTAGACTAGACCACTAAAAAGGGTCTGGAGTGGTACTATATAAATCCAAGGGTCTTAACTATTACATAGAAGCCCATTAAGGATTTAAGGTAGTACCTTTGAATATCCTGCTACGAATCTCTCATATGAAGATATGAAAGATCCTGCGAGGATTTGGATAACGAATATCCAGAGTATTAAAAACACAAAAATGCATGAAAGAAAACATAAGATGAATAAACACATAGTCACATAACCACAAAATTGCTAACTAGAAGTTTGTTCTGCTAACAGAGTACATGTATTTAAAGCACACTAGGAATCCATCTTGTGGATTTCATTTGGTACTTTAAACATTTTCGAGAATCCAACTATAAAGATAGAAAGATTCAAAAAGAAAATTCGATTTCGATTACTAGAACTCGAAATGTTCGAATTAAGGTACATAAAGAATCCAATTAAGGACTCTGATTTGAATCATGATCATCCACAAGGGTCTAATTATGGAGATAAAAAGATCCCATATGGATTGTTGAAGTTAAAGATGCTTTGAATTCTTGCACGGGATGTGCTTAAGTCCAAACATGAAGTAAAATGCTTATGAGGTTGAGATGCTAGATATGTCAAGGCGACATATGAAGCAGAATTTGAAGGTTAAGTAAGTGTGTGAGGAAAATATATTTGGAAGACTATGCATGGGGAAAAAAAATGTTTTTGAAACCTTATATATAATACTTTTTGGAAATCATAAAGTAGGTGTATTATATAGGTATATTTATAAAAATGTTTTAAAATCATGTGAGATGAATTTTGAAATTATGTATAAGGTTTTTGAAAGACATGAATGATGCTTTTCGAAATCATGCACTTGATCAGAAAATGTATTGTGTTAATATTGTCTTCAGACTATATGAAATATTTTGAAATTAGCAAGGTTGGTTTTGATAACATGGCCAATGTTTTTGAAATAACATAGACAGTGCATCTAGAAAAATTGTTTTCAAACTATACGAAATGTTTTGAGATCATGAAGATTGTTTTGAAATACCGGTACTGTGTATGTTGAAAAATCAAAACGTAATGGGTATGAGATTTGAAAATACCCTTAGTTATCTAACCAAGGATTTAAAGGTACTGATGTGAAAAAAAGCACGATTACTCATAATTTCACTTTATTTCCTGTACTTCGTTTCTTAGAATGAAACGAGTACTTAGATCTTTCGAGGAAATTATGAGCGATCACTTGAAAGTGAGAATCACAAGAGTAGTTTGTAAGGAACATAGTTCCTTGATGTAGGTATCATAGGAAAATCATACACACATGTAACTATACTTGTATATCAGAATTTGTGAACAACGACTTATTTATAAACAAAACAGATTGTTTCACATTACACGAAAACAAAAGAAACAAAGGCATAAGACAGCAACATCCTTTGTTCAGCCAAATGCTCATCCGAGGGTTGGATTTGCACTGACTATCTTCGGGCAGTTGTTCCTGAAATGGCTCGTATCGCCACAGTTGTAGCAAGTACCACGCGGGAAACGAGCTTGAGTAGGGTTGACTTGGGGTTGGGTAGCAGCAAGATTTGCAACAGCTTTGTTCTGGATAGCAAAGCGGCATGTGTTGACCAAATGTCCCCGCCGTCCACAGTAGGTACATTTCCAGCAGGGTAGGAGGTTTGAATGATGACCGTTGCATCGCTTGCACCTAGGAGCAGTTCCTAAGTACTGCTTCCTAGCTGGTGGCCTTGCCACTTGGCTAGGTCCAGCTTGATTAGGTGTAACCACTGCGGGTTTCCTTGAAGCCTTACGCTTCCTTGATGTTGTTGCAAGACTGACTACTGCTTCCTTTGGTGTCTCTTGAGTGGCTTCATTGTCGAGACGAGAGGCTTCATTGTTAAGACGAGAGGCTTCATTGTTAAGACGAGAGGCTTCATTGTTAAGACGAGAGGCTTCATTGTTAAGACGAGCCATGGCAATACCTAAATCCACAGTCCTCTGAATCACTTCGCCAATTTGCTGGACAAATTTGGTTGTTCGCTCGGGCATTTGACCAGTTCCAAGAGGAATAGACATTCTAGAAGAAAATGAAAGACAGAGGAAGAAACGAGTGAAAGGTTATTGGATAATCAATACAAAATGGTAACGAATGAAAATTGTGATCATTTGTTTGTTACCTAAGGCAAACAAATGAGATGACGACAAATCAAAGTAAATGGGTACATTGAGATGATGACAAATCAAAGTAAATGGGTCAAAAATAATGTATCGCGAAGACATGCTCGCCTATAAGTGAACACTCATCCCAAGAATTCCCAGGTAAGCACAACTGGTCTCGCGTCTGATGAGATGTATACGAAGTGCTTGCCTAGACAGAAAACCCAGAATACAGGCATTCACCCTTCCAGTTTGCACGTGTTCACATTATTTAAAACCCAAAACCTTGACGATGTTTTTGAAAACCCCAAAAGGGTTCAAAACCATATAACAGAGAGTTCAAAACCTTATAACTGAGGGTTCAAAACCTAGTAATCAATCATCCTAGAACAGATGATTAGTTTTCAAAGCGGTTTTGAATTTTATGTTCTTGTTGTGGTCGTCGCCTAAGGATAGGTGACGGTATTGTTTTATGACTAAACGCAAGTAAACTCGCGTTAGGGTCCTAAGAAGGTTATAGACTAGGTCAAAGCATTACTAATTACTAATAACCTAATTCCCTATAACCATTGGCTCTGATACCATCTTTTCTGTCACACCCCGACCACGTGGAACATACAAAACGTGGCGGAAACATCGGGGCGTGTTGCAACAGAATTAATGTTTCACAACCATGGAAATTAAAGTTTCGTTTTATTGATTAAAAGTGTTACAATGTCTATAATTAACTAGTCTTGCATCTTTTATTGTCACTAAAGCCCAAGTCTGCCTATGTGTATCTTGATCAACTTATGCAACAGCTCCTGAAAAACACATGTGAAAATATGGTACGTCAGCATAAAAATGCCGGTGAGATACATAAGTTTTGTGAAAATAGGTGTCATGACTTATGTTTGAGAAAATGTTTAGTCATGAACCTTGTTATTTGCTTTGTTTTGTAAATCATTTGAAAAACAATGAGTTCAGATGATAGGTATAAATAAGTGAATAATGTATAGTTAAATGAATAACCAAGTTAATATGAGTTTGTAAAAGATAAGTTGTTTTGTAAAACAATGTCTTGTGATAAGTATGTTATTTGTATAAAATGTTATATGTATCAAACTGAAATGATTCAAATAACGCTACAATATGTAATACCATACAAACACTTATATATAGGAAGTACCAGCGGCGTATCCACCATGCTTGTATCATATTACACACGCATCGTTACTTAATCACATAATCAAACCAAACCATCAAGATGTAAAATTTTCATGTCTAATGTAAATCATGTAATGTAAAACCAATGTCAAATGTTGATAGTCCAAAAGTAGTCAAGTAATGTATAACCAAAATGATATGTATGGTAAGTAAAATTAAGACTACTTAAACCATAAGTAAAATGTGCAAAACAAAGTATTGAAGTAAAACTTGGTTTAAATCAAAGTTATGTTTTGTAAGATATATGCATGCTATACTGAATATGAACATTTATGCGGTATTGTGAAAATTCATACATCCAAGCCTTGAGACAGACGGATAACTATGTAAAAGTGAGTTATCAAGAGAATATGTATTCGGATTCGGTCATTCCTTACGTCCAAACAAACCCGAGATTTCAGGAATGGGATTTGTCAAGTCCTATGGTACCACTACCTACTACCGAGCGGCGTGATCGGTGTTAATGAATGTACATTGTCTCATTTAAACAAACCAAATGTCATACCAAAATGTAAGCATGTGATGAAGATAATGTACCTAGTATGCTAGAGTAAACATACAAGGTAGAGCTGTAAAACAATGTGTCCATATGTTACTGGAACATATGCAACAGAGATGCAATGTAAAATGATGTACTAAGTATGCTAAGTTAACATACAAAGTAGAAAAGTCATGTAAATCAATGCGCTAGCATGCTATCAGTCAACATACCTAGCAGAAATGTAATGTAAATCATGTACTAATAGTGTACTAATGAACATAACAAGTATATGATGTGAAAACAGGAAAGCACGAAAGTAACAAGTAGGCACATGTGTTTCACCCCAAAACAGTTTGGAAAACAGTAAAAGAGGGGTCTATGTACTCACTTGATATTGCTCAGATGTCTAAAGATAACCACCAAGTAATGCTAGAGATCTCGGAATCAAACGGCACCTAATATAGGTAACTATGTTAATAACCGGACCTTAATCGGAAGATTGGGTAGCATTAGGGTTTGTAAACCAAATGAGTGTAGGAACTCATATGATATGGTTTAACAAAGCCTACATACTAAATGAAACTTAACCTAAGTGTCTACGACCCATTACGACCCGTTTAGGAAGCTTATGCTACTTTAACGCGTCGTTCGCGTGTAACGCGTTCGGACCGCCTAACTAGTCCTATGACAAGTGTTATATGCCTAAACATGTTACATAATCAGTTATGTGGCAAAAGTTTAGGTTACATATGCTTAATTACCAATTATACATGAAAAGGGTATTCTGGTAATTTACCTAAGGCATATAAACTACCTATCATACAACTACTTAAACGATGTGACCATAGGGTATAACCTCGGAAGGTTATTCCCTACCTACTATGGTCACCTAATGTATTTGGTCGGATCCTAATGATCGACCAAATGGGTCGAGTTCGAAGGTATAGGCGATTTATCAGATCGCCTACCCTACGACTCTAGACAACGTGGTAATCAGTGGGCATAGTCCCAAAGGACTATGACCAACGTGATTACACTCACGTTGCGAAGTTCAAACGAACTTCGCATTGACCATTACTGGTCAACGCTGAAAGTCAAACAAAGTTTGACTTTCTGACTCGAAAAGCAGTAAAAATAAGGAAAAGAACGAAAGAATACTAACCCAGGGTCCCCGAATGCTAATCCCGACTCAAGAACTCAGGTATGAAACAATGGTTTCAACTTAGAGCTCTCAAAATCAGAATTCTAGTGAGAAATGCAATGGGGGTGGATGGGTATATATAGTTTTCGGGTAACCGTTAGGATCGTTTCTTGGAAAAGGGGAAACGATCAAGGCCGTACACTTGTCCAAATGTTATGGTGGCTAAATCTTGATCTTATCTTGCTGATTAGGCAAGTTTAAAACATGTGGATGGGGTTTAATCAGCTGCAAGTTGCAAAAACAAACATTGAATCTGGTCTGAAGGTGCCATGCGGCCCGCTTTAGATTCATGCAAACACAATGCGGGCCGCTTGGGCCCTCTGATCTGCACATATGTTTCAAAAATGACAGTTTAGGTCCCTGCACGTGTTTAAGGCCATTTCCGACACTTCTAAGGCCCGTAAAGCCAACTTTAAGGCCCTAAAATGATGCCTAAACATTGTGGACTTGAAACATGTTCAAAAATATGTCGGATGATGGTTCGTTTGGTCGTACGAACGCGATGTTCGCTTAATTACGACGGAATGCGCATAAGCGCGAAAAACGATCCAAATGACGTGACGAATGGATTTTTCTTATGGCGAACACAAAAATATAATGTAGTCATGCTTACATAAATTTTTGGGTGTCCGGATGTATTCAGAACGTAAGTTATGCGCGAAAATGCAAACTTGTGCACTTTTTGACACTTTTAGTCCCTGAATGACCCAAAAGTTTATTTTAGCACACCGAACCCCTCAAAGCCTATTTCTAAGCTATATAAAGGATATTTAAGGTGTGTTTAACTTATGGTCATGTTCCGGAATGTCTGTTACAGTTCAAATTGGCATACTTTCGCAGTTTGTCAACTTTAGTCCCTGTAAGCGATTTAACTTGATTTTGCCATACCAAAGCCTTCAAAACTTATTTCTAAGTTATGTAAAGGTTATTTAAGGTATGTTAAGCCAATGTCACTATTCCGGAGTGTTTGTTGCATTAAACTGGTTATATTTACGCATCGGTGCGCGTATAACCTTCCAGAGAGTGATTTAGAGTTTGAAATTGAACAAGAATTGATATGTGCAAATGATACACATATTTTTACAAATACCAAGTATGAAATACAATATTTCATTGCTTTGGTATTTGTTTGATGGCCGTGAAGGCACAGGTGTTACAGGGAGCACCGATTTTATTTGTTAAAAAGAAGGACGGATCAATGCGTATTTGCATCGACTACTGTGAATTGAACAAAGTCACGACTAAGAATCGGTACCCATTACCAAGAATCGATGATCTGTTCGATCAACTACAAGGAGCTCGATTTTTCTCTAAAATCGATTTAAGGTCAGGATATCATCAATTAAAGGTATAGGAAGAGGACATTCCTAAGACCGATTTTAGAACAAGGTATGGCCATTATGAATTTACTGTCATGCCATTTGGTGTAACCAATGCCCCAACCGCATTTATGGACATGATGAACCGAATATGTAAGCCATATTTGGATAAATTCATAATCGTCTTCATAGTTGATATTCTCATTTATTCTAAAAATAAGAAAGATCATGCAAAGCATTTGCACGCACTTTTAAGTTTATTAAGAAAGGAAAAGCTTTACGCTAAATTTTCAAAGTGCGAATTTTGGTTAGAACAGGTACAATTTCTTGGACACCTAGGCAATCATGAAGGAATTCATGTGGATCCAACAAAAATCAAGGCGATTACTAAATGGAAAACCCCTGAATCACCAACTGAGGTTAGAAGTTTCTTAGGATTAGCTGGTTATTATAGAAGATTTATTCAAGATTTTTATAGAATCGCTATTCCCTTAACTAAGCTAACCTGTAAATATGTTAAGTTTGAATGGGGACTAAAACAAAAAGAAGCATTTAGAATCCTTAAGCAAAGATTAACCCATACACCCATACTAACGTTACCAGAAGGAACTGAAGATTTTGTAGTATATTGTGACGCTTCTAAATTAGGTTATGGATGTGTATTAATGCA
Source organism: Helianthus tuberosus (assembly GCA_030545235.1). Lineage (NCBI taxonomy): Eukaryota > Viridiplantae > Streptophyta > Magnoliopsida > Asterales > Asteraceae > Helianthus > Helianthus tuberosus. The sequence continues at coordinate 100,045,050 of CM060412.1, read as the reverse complement.
ACGACAAAAGGTTATAGCTTATGCATCTAGACAACTTAAGAATCATGAAGAACATTATTCAACCCATGATTTAGAGTTAGGAGCTATAATTTTTGCTCTTAAGATTTGGAGACATTACCTTTATGGTAGTAAGTTTACTGTATTCACTGATCATAAGAGTTTAAGGTATGTTTTCAAGCAAAAAGAGTTGAATATGAGACAAAGACGTTGGATGGAAATGCTTAGTGATTATGATTGTGATATCCAGTATCATGAAGGAAAAGAAAATGTAGTGGCAGATGCTTTAAGCTGAAAGTATCATGAAAAACCAAAAAGGGTACGTTCTCTTAAATTAAATCTGCAAGTAGATTTAAATGATCAGATAAGAGAAGCACAAGAATCAGTAATCAAGGATGAAACTGAAAAATTAAAAGGTATGATTAAAGAAGTTTTGATTCAAACAATTCAGGTATGAAGTAATAACTTCAAATTAGAGCTGATTGAACCAAAGTGTGAGTTTAAATGAAGTGAAGGCATGGGTTTATATAGGATTCGGTAAACCGTTAGGATCGTTCCTCGCATTTCGTGCTTTGATCTTGGCCCTCCACTTGGGCTCATGGTTTTCAAAACCATGGGAATGTTTTAAACCAACAAATTTGAGCCCATAGCATCCAAAACCAGCCATTGAAACCATCAACACTTCAAAATTGGACAAGGTTCATTGAATCTGGTCAGGAATTTCAAAAATGGTCCCTACACTTGTAAAACTTGGTTTTTGGCACTTTTAAGCCCCGTTAACCCCATTTCAAAGCTCTAAAATGATTTTAAAGTGTAGGGAGTTTAAAATATGCTCAAAAACATCTCGGATGTCGGTTTGTTTGGTCGTACGGTTGCGTTGTTCGGTTAATTACGACGGAAGTCGTAACGAACGCAAAAACGATCCAAATTAAGCGACGAATTGAATTTTATCATGCCAATCACTAAAATAAAATATTTTAATGATTACATAAATTTTTGGATGACCGGATATATTCAGAACATAAGATATGCGCGAAAATGCAAACTTATGTACTTTTTACGCTTTTAGTCCCTTTTGATCAAATAAGTTTATTTTTGCGCACCAAACACCTCAAAGCCTATTTCTAAGCTATGTAAAGGATATTCAAGGCATTTTTAACTTATGATCATGTTCCATAATGTTTGTTACAGTATGAATCGGCATACTTTCACAGTTTGTCAAAATTAGTCCATGTAAGCGAATAAACTTGATTTCGGCATACCAAACCCTCCAAAACTTATTTCTAAGTTATGTAAAGGTTATTTAAGGTATGTTAAGTATATATGTTGGATCGGTTTCGTGACCCTAAACAGTCAAGTTGAGCAGTTCATCATCATTTACTAAGGCGGAATCAAAGTAAACAACGTCAAACAGCTTGTTCCTTTTCAATTCTTCCTCTATTATTCAATCCTGAGTCTTTACAATCAATTCTAACAAAAATCCGGCAGCACCTCGACTCACACACAAACACTCATGACCTATCGCTTCAAATGACCAACACACCTATTTATAGACTCAAAGGTTTCGCTTGAACATGACAAACGAATGGGTTCCGCTTGAACATGCACAACATCAGTTTCAAGCGAACTCTGATCACTTGGTTTCGCTTGAACTGTACATGTTATCCTTTCAAGCGAAACACCCTATATTAACATATAAAACCCTAAAATTCTAACCTATTTTGTGTTCATTCATTCTATCTAGACATAAGACTTGTTAAAGACGAAGTTAACAGACACTAAGTGCACCAACAATATATCACTGTTCCGGAGTGTTTGTTGCATTAAACTGGTTATATTTACGCATCAGATCGCGTATAACCTTCCAGAAAGCGATTTAAAGCTCGAACTCGAACAAGAATTGACATGTGCTAATGATACACATATTTATACAAATCCCAAGTATGAAATACGATATTTCATTGATTTGGTATTTGTTTGATGGCCGTGGAGGCACGGGTGTCACATTATTTCCAAGAAAACTAAATAGAGGCGTTACTGACATGGGGTGTAATGTAAAAAATTATAAAAGGTCATGTATATCAGGTGTTGATCGCTTACTCTGGCCAACTAAGTAGTCAACACGTGGTACCATGAACTTTTTATGATGGACATACTTACATCCGATGTAGTAAGGACGGAGTTAATGGGACAAATTAAAAAGACACCCAAATGAGTTAAATAAGTACAAATGTTTGATGGTAAACGTAAACACATGTCGGATGACGGAAGCGTATTACGTTAGAATAACGAGCCCGAGAGAAGGGACAAAGATTAAAGTAAATGAAAACACAAACCAACTAATGTGAATGCTAAGGCATAGGGGATAAAGTTTGACTGTCAAAAGTGATCGAAATTCACGCAGACAAGTCAAAGGGGTAGAATAAAAAAATAATAATAAAAAAATAAAGGACTTGACTAAATAAAAGCGATGGATTTCACTAAGATGATCAAATAAATTAAGATGATATTTAAAACCATATAAGAATGGTTACTTGATGATGACTTCGGTAAAGATACCCTAATGGACGGGTAGGATTGTGGGTGAATGCGTAAACCGAGAGATGGGAACGCGAAATAGAAAGTCAAAAGACTCGGAATATGAGTCAAGACTAAAAGATGATGAGAATATGCAAACATAAATTTTGATAACTACGTTCAACTATTTTAAAGTCGAACGGGTCAAATAAAGAACGGAGTTTGACGTTCACAAGTGATGAAATTTCACACGAACAAGTCAAACGCGTTAAATTAAGAATAACGCTTGATAACGTAAGTAAGCGTGAATCGAATAAATAAAAGCGCGAGATATTAACAAATCTATATAAAAGGTTATGGGATAGTGTAGAAAAGGGAAAAACGCATACTAACGAAACAAGAATGTTAAAAACATTAAGATAAAAGAACCTGGGTAATGGGTTGTAAAGAAGTATAAGTACGAACTGGGAAATGGTAAGTATAGAACAAACTGACGAGTAAATGAGGTAAGGAGTCATAAAGTTGGGAGGTTAGTCCGAAAGTAAACAAATGAAGCCTTGGACTACGGTCAAGGTCAACTAAAGTTCAAAAGCGAAAATAAATGATTCCAAACGTAACAAGGAAGCCTTGAAACTATATATGTATACATATACATTTGAATATATACGTGAATAAAAGATGATATATGGGATCATCATAACCTACGAGATTAAACGTAGTGTTAAGGTCTACGGGACCAAGAAGGCCCTTGGGTCATAAATAGAAAGAAACGAACTGTTGGGTCTCACCTTAAAAAGGCAAAAAATAAATCTAAAGAAATAGCTTATGAGGCTAAGTGAAAGAACCTACGGGTCAATAGCATAAAACGAGGGAATTGGTTAAGATTCCCCGTGTAAAACGAGAACGGAAAGAGAATGAATTATTAGCTGTCAATTCCCTTGATGTGAGCAATTGACATAAGTTAAAATGAAGAATGTTAAACTAAAATTCAGCTTTAAGTAAGAAATAACGTTTTAACAAATATGAATATTCTGAGACGAATTCGGGAGAGATTAATATCGAAGGATGTAGGTCTTAACGCCGATAGATGCAAGGCGATACATTTGAAAAGAAGAAGCATGATAAAGAAAAGTTGAGATAAACTTAAACGTGACGTGACAGGTTCACGCTCAAGAAAAAGTAATGTAGAATGTGACCACGTTGTAACGTGAGTCACAGGATAAGAGATCATAAACTTAGATAAGCCTCGGGAAGGAAATATGAATATACCCGAGCGATGGGGTATAAGGTAATCGGTGACTAACAAGTCTAACCGCCAAAAATAAACAATCGATAAAGATAAAAAATACCAGCTAAAAGTAACGGCCCACGAGGCCTTGCACCCGAAAGGCGCATACGCTTAAAAGCCAAAACCACATTACCACACTTTTTGGTAAGATTATTATATGCGATCAATACTCGAGTGATCACCGAAACTAAGGTTCAGGTAATCTGAACCAATAAAGTACGTGAGAAAGATTTCCGGGACAAAACCTCTTTAAGGGGGGTAGACCTGTAACACCTCGAAAACGGGTTTGGTAATCAAACCCCGTTAATACTAAAAGACGGGTAAAGTACCGTTAGTGGTGAAAGTAACCCGATAAATATTAGGATTTAAATAAATAATCCTAATATCAATTAAAAACGGATAAGAACTTTCAAGAAATAAAATGGATAAAAGGCCCGAGTTAACGGAACTTAAAATAAACGGGTTAGAACTCCCGGGACTCACTAAGCTAACTAGGGGTAATTAACCTAGTTAATTATTTGTTAAAAAAAACAATAAAGAAGCATGGACTAGTAAGCCTTTTATAAACCGAACAATAGTTGGGGGACCAAAGTTGTTAAAATTGAAACATGTAATATTAAAACAAAATAATTACACCAAACACACACTTAGGTGTGTGTCTGGTCGATTAAACACAGGGGGCGATCCAGGAGCTCCTGAACAAACCCTAACTCTTGCAAAATCTACCAAATTGAAGGATCAAATCTGTTCCAAATCGAAATCCAATCATAGAATAGTGATCTCCTCAGTGAAAGGATCATAAGGTATGTAAATTTCATAGAAAACTTCCATCTAAATTTCTGGATGAACATAAAAAAATTTGAAATTGATGTTGCATGATTGTGGTATGGATGAAATTGAAGTGAAATAGTGTCTAGGAATAAACCCTAGTCATTAGATTGTTGAAATATTGCTTAATTCTTGTGAAACTCGTAATCACCAATGAAGGTGTTAAGTGGGTTATGTAGAAGTATGAAAACACTAGGATTGTGATTGTTGTTGTAGTGTAATTTGAATTCTATAAAGCAATTTCAGGTTTTGTTGATGTTAAAATTTATGTGAAATTGCCAAATTGATGTTAATATTGGCTAAATGACAAGTTGTGAACTTGATAGTAAATATGTAAAAATTATGCCCACTAGGTGTTTGTTAAAATGCCTGAATGAAATTGCGGTCTACTCGGTAGTGTATAAAACTTGATTATAATAGGTATTTAGATGAAGGCTGAATAGTATGATGAAACGAGTTTCGCTTATAAAAGGGAACCCTTGGCTCTTGTGAAAATGAATAAGGAAACTAGTCACGATAATCGTTTGAACTAGTTAAAGAAATTAGAAGTATAATGAATTTGATTAGAACGTTGGTTAAAACGGTGGCCAAGAGATAACGCCTACCGGATAAATAAGGAATGCTTAAACTAGTTAATAGATTTAATTATGCATTTCATATACTAATGGGTGTTTGACTTTTAGAAAGTCAAACAGACCTACAATACGATAAATGATAATTTGGTATAAATTCCGTAAGGTGGAATAATCGTATTTAATTATGATTAATCTAACCACCTTGAGAATATTGAATAATAGTTGATGCTCGACAAGCAAGGTGGAAGCTTGGGAAAGAAGCGGGTCAAACAGAGCGAGTACGCGGAAAAAGAGCATAACCGGATGCAAGGTAAGTGAAACTTACACCTTTTTGTAGAATACGTATCAATTCTGTAAGTTATAAATACATTAGAGATAATATTTGAAATATGGTTATCGATGCCAAATGATACGGGTCGGAACTAAAAACAAGTGTTAACAAAAACCATAGTAATGGTAAAACGGGGTGGAACGGTAAATTAGTCACGAAAAGACTAAGATAAAATAAGTTTTTTTTGGAACGACTACTTATTAAGTAAGCCTAAACTAACAAAAAGGGTAAAACGGATCAAATGGTAATATTGATACCATTTGACAATTAGCAACTTGTGACACCTGTGTCTCTACGACCATCATACAAATACAAAACCAATGAAACATTGTGTTTCATACATGGGATTTGTATAAATATGTGTATCATTTGTACATATCAATTCTTGTTCGATTTCGAGCTTTAAATCGCTTTCTGGAAGGTTATACGCGAACTGATGCGTAAATGTAATCAGTTTAACGCAACGCTCCAAAACAGTGACAAAGGCTTAACATACCTTAAATAACCCTTACAAAACTTAGAAATAAGTTTTGAATGGTTTGGTGTGTCGAAAGCAAGTTTATTCGATCGCAGGGAATATTTCCGTTAAACTGCGAAACTATGTCGATTTGTACAGTAACGAACATTCTGGAACTTGATCATAAGTTAAACATACCTTAAATATCCTTTACATAGCTTATAAATAGGCTTTGAGGAGTTCGGTATGCGAAAATAAACTTATTTGATCAACAGGGACTAAAAGCGTCAAAAAGTGCATAAGTTTGTATTTTCCCGCATATCTTACGTTCTGAACATATCCGGACATCCAACAATTTTTGTAATCATTAAAATAATTTATTTTAGTGATTGGAATGCAAAAATACCACTCGTCATGCAATTTGGATTGATTTCGCGTCCGTTCGAGTTTTCATCGTAATTAACCGAATAACGCGACCGTACAACCAAACTAACCGACATCTGAGATAATTTCAAGCATTTTTCAAGTCCTCTATGCTTTAACATCCTTGTAGAACCTTGAAAATGGGTTAACGGGGTTTAAACGCATCGAAAATGGCTTAAACGAGTTGCAGGGACCATTTTTGCCATTTTTCGAAACTTTCTGCTCTGTTTTGACAGAAATCTCATTTTCAGCAAGTAGTTTGAACTTGGGGGTCTTTTATGCAACTTTCTCAATACTATGATCTAGTTTTGGACCTCCCCTTGTATTGTAAATCATGTTCCACTTGTGTATGGTGAGATTAGAGCTTTGAATCTTGCAAAAACACATGTCAAGATCTTAAGAACTCAAGACTTACTATAAATACCCACTTGATCTTCATTCTTTCCTCACAATTTGATCTCAATTTCTTCTCTAAGTTGAAGCTCTCACTTGTGAAGCTTCATACCTGAGAATTTTGAGTTCAAATCTTCCTTGCTTGGACCTTTTGTAAGTTTCTTTCATGCTTTTTATGTATTTCAAGCATGAAAGTCAAACAATATTTGACTTTCTGCTTTGACCATGATTTGGTCAACACAAAGTTCGTTTCAACTTTTCAACGTGAGGGTAATCACGATGGTTATAGTTCCTTGTGACTATATCTACTGATTACCACGTCGATTAGTCGAAGTGACGAGTCAAAGTTTCGGTCAAAGTACGTGTTTATACGTATTTTGAGACGAAGCTATTTTTGGGTATCAAAACACTTTGTTTTGATATCAAACCTGTTTTCTAACTTAGTTAAACATGTTTAACTCGTCACTTTTAGTCTAGTGCTTGTATAGGGTCGTAAGTCAAGCGGTCTTGACAACCGCTTAGACTTTCGAACCCGACCCGTTTGGTCGATCATTAGGATCCGACCAAGCATGTTTAGTGACCATAGTTGTATAGGAAATAACCTTCCAAGGTTATACCTTATGTTCACTTAGTTTTATTAGTTGTATGATAGGTAGTTTATATGCCTTAGGTAAATGACCAAAATGCCCTTTTCATGCATAATTGGTATTTAAGCATATGTAACTTAACTTTTGTCACTAAAACTGATTATGAAACATATTTAAACATGTTTAGGCATATAATACTTGTCAAAGGACTAGTTAGGCGTCTCGAACACGCATTCGCGTGAACGACGCGGTAAAGTAGCCTAAGCTACCTTAATGGGTCGTAACAGGTCGTAAGCACTTAGGATAGGTTCCGATTTAGAATGTAGACTTCGATAAACCATATCACATAAGTTGGAATACTCATTTGGTTTACAAGACCTCATTCTACCCGATCTTCTGATTTAGATATCGATTCATTAACTAGCGATCAGATTACTAGGTGCCACTAGATTCCTTGATTTCCGAGCTTTCTTAGGACACTTAATCGAGGATACTTACAATTTCAAGTGAGTACATAGTCCCCTCTTTTACGTTTTCAAATGTTTTGGGGTGATACATATTTGCTGATACGCTATTTTCATGGTTTCGACTATATGATTACACACGCATAGTACTATCTTTTGACGAATTGAACTATTATCCATGGTTTAAACACTAATTTCCAAAGCTTGTTAGAACTATTTGTTTGTTCATATGATTACTTATACATTCATTAACAATGATCACGCCGATTGGTAGTACGATATAGCGCTATAGGACTAGACACCCCATTCCTGTTGTATGGAATGTCAGAAACCAAATAGAATTTGCCTTTGTGGTATTTCTATAGTCTCTAAAGTGTAGATTGATGCACTAAGGTTTGAATGTATTGCTAAATCGCGATTTATGGTAAATTTCAATATACTACCAACGTGATACTGTTTGCTAAAGCATAATTTGATATGCTATTGTTTACTAAAGTATAATTTGATATACTACCAAACCACGATTTTAAGTATGTTCCGACATACTACCAACGTGATATTATTTACTAAAGTATAGTTGATATACTACCGACATTGTTATTTCATAAACCAAAGTATGTGTAAATATACTACCAAAGCAAAGTTAATATGCTATTTTCAAACCAAAACATAATTGATATGTTATTTACAAGAACCAAAGTATGATTTGATATACTATCGATGCTTGCAATCTTAAACCAAAGTATACTTGTGATGTACTACCAAATCTATTATTTCTGAAACTAAAGTATATTCAAATATACTATCTATTTAACTATTTCAAAACTAAAGTATATTTAAATATACAACTCATCCGTTTATCTCAAAACCAAAGTATATTTTTGTATATACTATAAACATTTTACCAAAATGATGGATTTTAGAAACAGAAACTTTTGCAAGGATTCATGGCTATTTTTGAAAACATAAAACCTTTTCTTGTGTTGTCCAAAGCCATGAATCTAATTTCACAAATCCTATGTTACTCACAGGCATTTTTATGCTGACGTACCTATTTTCACATATGTTTCAGGTGCTGCAATGTGATGATTGTTGATGCATGCTACACATAGGATGGACTTGTGCCTTAGCGACTTTAAAATTTTAGATACAATTATTTGTATTTATCTAATTTGTAATAAAACAATGATTTCTATAATTCAATAAAACGAAACTATTTAATCCATGGTTGTGAAACAATGATTCTGTTACGATACTCCCCGAAGTTTCAGCCACGATTTGTTATTTTACGTGGTCGGGGTGTGACAGAAAAGTTGGTATCAGAGCCAATGGTTATAGGGAATTAGGTTATTAGTAATGCTTTGACCTAGACTATAACCTTCCTAGGACCCTAACACAAGTTATCTTGTGTTTAGTCTTAAAACAATACCGTCGCCTATCTTTAGTTGACAACCAAAACCAGAACACCGATTTCAAATCCGTTTTTGAAAACCAATCATCTTTTCTTAGATGATTTATTATAAGGTTTTGAACCTTCAAAGTTTTCAAAATCTCGTCAAAGTTTGGGTCTAGATAATGTGAACACGTGCAATCTGGAAGGGTGGATGCCTGTACCTCGAGTTTTCTGTCTAAGGCTAGAGTGTTCGTACAAATCAACATAATCGAACCAGTCACTCTTACCTGGGAACTCTTGGGGTGAGTGTCCACTTATAGGCTAAAGCATGTCTTCGCGATACATTAGCATGACCCATTTACTTTGATTAGTCACAGTGTCATTTGTTTGTTTTAGGTAACGAACAAATGATCACAATCTTCATGCTTTATCTATCCTTTTAAGCATTCAATTGTTACTATCTGATATCATCTCACTTGTTTCCTTTTCATGTTCTTTGCTCCTTTAGAATATGCCTCCTCGACGAGATGCACAATGATGCGTGTGAAGTGTTATATATATTAGGTGTATATTTTAAGCCCTTTTTAACACTTATTTTAGCCAAGTTTTAAATTTATAAAACACGATATTTTACTAACACTAAACACACATATGGGCAAGTGCACCCATCGTGAGCGTAGTATAGTGTTGGCAAGATATCGAGGTCGTCCAAGGACACAAGAGCTTTTAGTACCGGTTTATCCTCAACGTCTAATCAAAATAAAAAGTTTAGAAAAATGTTTTAAACTAAGAAAAATAAATACTAACTAAAAATGCTGAAAAAAATAAAAATAAAAGAAAAACAGATAGACAAGATGAATCACTTGGTTCCGACTCGTATCTAGTATAACCTTTGATTATTTCCGCACTTTTGCACATAATTAAGAGATTATCTTAGTTATTGTAGTAGGCCCCTCTTTTGAAGGTGACGTTACCCTCACCCCAGTAGTTTGAGTCAGCAAGGATACAATCCTAAAAGGGTGGATTATTGGAAGATAATGAATTAAGTTATTAATGCAATATTGTGGTAGGCCCCGCTTTTGGCGGTGACGTTACCCTCGGCTAAGTAGTCTGAGTCAGCAGGGATACAGTCCTAAATAGCCGGGTTATAGTATTAATAGTAGTTAACTTATGAGGGGATCAAAGAGTTTGGACCCCCGCCATCCAATACCGTGAAGTATTGAAGGAGGTCCTACTAAATTTGACCCAGGTCCATTGCAGGACCTCTAAACGCTGAACAATGGCAAGACCTTTACCAAACCGTTCCCTTAACCCCCGACCAGGTAGCCAACATACCTCCATATAGACCGTGGAGATATGAATGGTGAAAATCCTTTATTTTATATAGACAGTAAAATAATGCCAAGACACCACGGACAAACGATAAGGAAAGATCACCTTCAACATAAGTAACTAGTTATTAAAGTCATTAATACAAAACCAAATAAAAAGTGCAAAAGATTAGAAATAAAAAGTATTATACTAGACACTTTGTCTTCACCAAGTGATGTAAGAGACTTAGGCAAACATGGCCTTGATTGTCAAGAACTCTTACGATCAATCTTGGATGCCGAGACAACTCACACACTCTACGATGGACAATGGATGATGGTGGTGGATGATGGTGTTGTGATGGTGGTGGGTGGTGGATGAAGTGTGAGAGAGGTGGTGTGCCAAGGGATGGTTTGAGCTTGAGCCAAGCACTCCTATTTATAGCTTGTACAGAAGCCTGGACACGGCCCCGTGTCCGCTGGACACGGCCCCGTGTCCACCCTTTTCTCTTTCTTCATTAATACAGTTTGTCTTTATTAGCTCCACACGCCCCCGTGTCCGCTGGGCACGCCCCCGTGTCCGTCTGACACTCTCTCTCTTCATTAATTGTAATTCGCAATTACAATTAATGCGCCTGCTGTACTTTCGCCACGCCCCCGTGTCCGCTGGGCACGGCCCCGTGGTGGGCAATAGAAGCTTCTACAGGTTTGTCTTTAGTGCCAGAGCTGACCATCCTGGACACGGCCCCGTGTTCGCTGAGCACGACCCCGTGTTGAGCTGGACACGCCCCGTGTCGAGCTGGGCACGCCCCGTGTCGAGCTGGGCACAGCCCCATGCTCAGCTGGGCACAGCCCCATGCTCAGCTTTCTTCTTATTTTCGCTTTGGGAGATGCTGTCAAGGGGTCGGGCATGCCATGTTTCTTCCCTTTTCTTGTATTTATGTTAGATTTAGCTGCCTTTTTGCTTCTTTTGTTCATTTGAGCTCATTTAATCCTGAAAATACAAAAGGAAGACAAAAAAACACTTTTTCCAACATTAGTACTAAAAAAGAGTTAATTTTATGCCACATTTGATGTAATTTATATGTTGCATCTTGCACACATCAAATACCCCCACACTTGAATCTTTGCTTGTCCTCAAGCAAAACTCTTTATAATGTGGCTTTACACTCCCAAATGGAATGGGTAGAAGAGAAGGTTTTTAGGCTTGTCATAGAGTGTCGGGATTTCCAAGATTCTTTATTAAGTTTTATTTTTATTTATTTACAATCCCATTCGTCATGATTTATTTAAAACTTTTCATAAGACAAATTACTTATTAGGGTATAACATGCCTCTTTAAAATTTTCTTTATATACAAGTTCACATACCTCACGGGGGATCACTCAACACTCGGCCGAAAATGTATTTCAGTGGATCACTCGAGAGCGACATGGAACTTACTCCTACCATAGGCTTGCCAAGCAATCAATCCTCCTCCTTTTTAACTATATACCTTCGTAAATATCAAGAGGACTTTTTGGGTGAAGGGTTAGGCTTGGGTTAAAGGTAGGTGGTTGGGTTAGTGGTTAGTAGAAAGGGCGAAAAGCGTAAAAAGCATCGGTTTTCGTAAGACTTTCTATTTTTTTTTTTTGATGAAGATATTTTTCAAACAAAGTTATTTTTGATGAACTTGTTTGTTTATTTTCTTTTGCTTCATCATCAATTTTTTTTTTTTTTTTTTGTTTTGAAGAGTCATACGAAAAACCAAGCTAGTTACTAAAACAAAGGGTTAAAAATGAAAAAGGTTTTGGTGGGTAAAAGGGTGTTTGGTTTGGGTTATGAAATGAAAAGGTTTAGGCTCAAATGGGCTAACTAGGGGGATTTTGGGTAGGTGGTAAAAAAAAGAAAAAATAATGGTGTAGAAATAAAAAGGGTTAGTCCTAATGCCTCCATCATTTACTTACTCGGGTTTAAGTTGGTAAAGACCGGGAATGTATCGTCGTGGCAAGTTCTAGAGTCGTAAGAACCAAGCGGCTATTCGCACAAGAAACGAAAAATGAGCATTTAATTTAAAGATATATATTTGTATGCTCAATAAAGGCTCAAAACTCACTTTTGTGGGAATGGGTTTTTATGTGTTCAAGTATATATAATTAAATTTTAACTAAGCTTGTCATGCCTTTTCATAATTTTCTTATGTTGGTTCTTTTTATCACGACGCTATCGGTTGTCAATTTGTAAAAATATAACCTTTTTAGAATTTTGAAATTCCCAAATTAAAAATAGACAAGTAAAAAAAAATTGAAATGTTTTTGAAAAAATTTGGGGTGATTAGCGGTTCCAATAGAGTTTTGTGTAAGGCTTGTTATTAGGACTTGCAGGATTCAAGGTTTTAGCATCCCCCCCACACTTAAATTACACATTGTCCTCAATGTGTCCCAAAAATAAGTTTTTAGGCTGATTAAATGTGTAAAAATGGGTTAAAAACAAGATTTTATGGTACTGGGTAGCTGAACACGGGGTGGTGTTGGCTGAGCACGGCCTAGTGTCCAGACTGCCAGTACCAAAAGTAAACAGAAGGCTGGGCACGGGGGCGTGTCCAGTGAGCACGGCCCCGTGTCCAGATACCTGAACTGGGCATTTTCTACAGAACCTTGGGCACTGGGCGTGTTGGGGTGAGCACGACCCCGTGCTGAACTTGCTGTAATGAAGAAAAATTGTCAGGAGGCTCTGTTTTTGTGCATGGGGTGTTGGTTCAAGCTTCCCTTATCATCCCTTCACCATCCCGAGTGTGTTTTATTCCTGAGAAAAAAAAATTAAACTAGAAAACGTAAAAGTTAATCTAAACTAAAACTACGGATAGTTCCGCGGAATGCCTCCGTGGTGCGCCACGTTTATAAGGGTCCTTGGCTAGACCCACCTTATCGGGTGGTTCTGGCTCATCTTCAATTAGGGGGTCATCATTGCCGAATGGATATTTCATTGATCGCTCAAGGTCGACACTTTTTTTTAATGCCCCTAATTGAAGAGGTAGATTGTTGTACTTCCGGTTTTTCAAAGCTTCGTGAGTTTTTACAAATGGTCGTCCCAACACTAGAGGAGCGTCATCGAGGATGACAAAGTCGGTGGGGATTACCAATTGATTTGTTTGAACCAATACATCCTCAACTATACCGATTGATTTTATTACTTTCCGATTGGATAGAAAAATGGGTATTTGAAGTGGAGAAAAATCACTAATACTTAATTTTTCGAAAATGTAGTTAGGCATTATGTTAACACAAAGATCTTTATCAATTGTGACATTACTAATAAACGAATTTTGAAAGAAACATGGAACCGGTGTAATGTTAATTTCAAATGAGTCTTCTTTTATTAGCGAGGGTTGATCAATAGTTAACTTAACACTTACCGTTTCGTCAATTTTAGTGTTAGTGTTTAACTCTTTTAAAAACTTAGCATGAGTGGGTACTAAACAATGATTTTCAAAAGAAGGTGACAAGAGATTAATTTCTTCAAAATTAGACTCTTCTTGAATTTTAATATTGTCGGACTCACCTTTATCGTTGTTTAACTCATGTGTCGGTTTTTCACTTATTTGTTCTTCCATTTTTACACTTTTGGTTATCTCTTCCTTTTTTAATACTTCTCTTGCACGGGACTCCTCTTCCCTTGCGCGAGATTCTTTTATACATCGATCGATAACTCTAATGTGTTCTAATATCCTATCGGTTACTTCGGTTATAGAAAAAGAATCGGGATTTTCAAAGCTTGAATCCGGTTGTTCGATCCTTTGTTCCTCATAATACCCATATGAAGTAGATGGTTCACACCATTGTTCTTCATTGTAAGCATATGATGGATAAGGTTCGTAATTTTGTTCTTCATAATACTCATATGAGGTGGGTTGTTCACGCCATGGTTCCTCATAATAAGCATATGAAGGTGGTGGCTCATATCTTGGTTCCTCAAAGTATGAGTATGAAGGCTCATACCTTGGTTCATCAAAATATGAGTATGAGGGAGGAGGTTCATACCTTTGGTCTTCATAGGATGTGTATGAAGTTGATGGCTCGTACCTGGGCTCCTCATAGTAGGTGTATGAATTGGATGGTTGATATGAGCGATTATTTTGAACCGATCGTGCGTTACGACAATTAGTGCAATAATTACCCCTATAATCATCCTCCTCATAGGTGTAGTTGTAACCTCCTGAGTATTGATCCATAAGAATCACTCAGCAGACCACAACTGAGTCCCGAGATCAGAAAACAAAAAGAAAAACGGAAACAGAGGCTGGACACGGCCCCGTGTTCAGTGGACACGGCCCCGTGTTCAGAATCTCTATCTGGGCATTTTAATTAAATTTACTGATTTCGTTGAGCACGGGGCGTGTTCAGTGAGCACTGCCCGTGTTCAAGCTTCTGTTACTGGGTGTTTTATGAAAAATATGCAGCACGGCCCCGTGTTCAGCGAGCACGGCCCGTGTTCAACCTACTGTAAATGCAAAACTAAACTAAAATGCAGAAAAATGTGGGCCCGTTTTGAAAAGGTTTTGAAAAACTGATTAGGCCGTCGATTTTAAGCTTTCCTAAAATCCTTGTGTCCCCGGCAGCGGCGCCAAAAACTTGATGCGTGTGAAGTGTTATATATATTAGGTGTATATTTTAAGCCCTTTTTAACACTTATTTTAGCCAAGTTTTAAATTTATAAAACACAATATTTTACTAACACTAAACACACATATGGGCAAGTGCACCCATCGTGAGCGTAGTATAGTGTTGGCAAGATACCGAGGTCGTCCAAGGACACAAGAGCTTTTAGTACCGGTTTATCCTCAACGTCTAATCAAAATAAAAAGTTTAGAAAAATGTTTTAAACTAAGAAAAATAAAAACTAACTAAAAATGCTGAAAAAAATAAAAATAAAAGAAAAACAGATAGACAAGATGAATCACTTGGTTCCGACTCGTATCTAGTATAACCTTTGATTATTTCCGCACTTTTGCACATAATTAAGAGATTATCTTAGTTATTGTAGTAGGCCCCTCTTTTGAAGGTGACGTTACCCCCACCCCAGTAGTTTGAGTCAGCAAGGATACAATCCTAAAAGGGTGGATTATTGGAAGATAATGAATTAAGTTATTAATGCAATATTGTGGTAGGCCCCGCTTTTGGCGGTGACGTTACCCTTGGCTAAGTAGTCTGAGTCAGCAGGGATACAGTCCTAAATAGCCGGGTTATAGTATTAATAGTAGTTAACTTATGAGGGGATCAAAGAGTTTGGACCCCCGCCATCCAATACCGTGAAGTATTGAAGGAGGTCCTACTAAATTTGACCCAGGTCCATTTCAGGACCTCTAAACGCTGAACAATGGCAAGACCTTTACCAAACCGTTCCCTTAACCCCCGACCAGGTAGCCAACATACCTCCATATAGACCGTGGAGATATGAATGGTGAAAATCCTTTATTTTATATAGACAGTAAAATAATGCCAAGACACCACGGACAAACGATAAGGAAAGATCACCTTCAAGATAAGTAACTAGTTATTAAAGTCATTAATACAAAACCAAATAAAAAGTGCAAAAGATTAGAAATAAAAAGTATTATACTAGACACTTTGTCTTCACCAAGTGATGTAAGAGACTTAGGCAAACATGGCCTTGATTGTCAAGAACTCTTACGATCAATCTTGGATCCCGAGACGACTCACACACTCTACGATGGACAATGGATGATGGTGGTGGATGATGGTGTTGTGATGGTGGTGGGTGGTGGATGAAGTGTGAGAGAGGTGGTGTGCCAAGGGATGGTTTGAGCTTGAGCCAAGCACTCCTATTTATAGCCTGTACAGAAGCCTCGACACGGCCCCGTGTCCGCTGGACACGGCCCCGTGTCCACCCTTTTCTCTTTCTTCATTAATACAGTTTGTCTTTATTAGCTCCACACGCCCCCGTGTCCGCTGGGCACGCCCCCGTGTCCGTCTGACACTCTCTCTCTTCATTAATTGTAATTCGCAATTACAATTAATGCGCCTGCTGTACTTTCGCCACGCCCCCGTGTCCGCTGGGCACGGCCCCGTGGTGGGCAATAGAAGCTTCTACAGGTTTGTCTTTAGTGCCAGAGCTGACCATCCTGGACACGGCCCCGTGTTCGCTGAGCACGACCCCGTGTTGAGCTGGACACGCCCCGTGTCGAGCTGGGCACGCCCCGTGTCGAGCTGGGCACAGCCCCATGCTCAGCTTTCTTCTTATTTTCGCTTTGGGAGATGCTGTCAAGGGGTCGGGCATGCCATGTTTCTTCCCTTTTCTTGTATTTATGTTAGATTTAGCTGCCTTTTTGCTTCTTTTGTTCATTTGAGCTCATTTAATCCTGAAAATACAAAAGGAAGACAAAAACACACTTTTTCCAACATTAGTACTAAAAAAGGGTTAGTTTTATGCCACATTTGATGTAATTTATATGTTGCATTTTGCACACATCACACAACCTCAAAATAACGCTAAACTAGCAGCTATTATCACTCAGTAAATTGGTGCTGTACTCCCAAACCTGATAACCCAAGTAAACCTAGCAAACAACAATAACAACAATACTCTGTGCAACTATAAGACATTCAATTCAGCTAAGCCACTCACATTTACTGGGTCTGAAGGGGCCACTGGGCTCCTACAAAGGTTTGAGAGTCTCGAAAGCACGTTTCGTCATGTTCAATGCCCAAACGAACAAAAGGTTGAATTTGCATCAAGCGTATTCTAGAAAAGAGCACTTACATGGTGGAACGGTGTAATGAGGGATAGGGGTGCCGATGTGGCATTGGCACAAACTTGGGAAGAGCTTCGAGCTCTAATGATGAAGGAGTTCTGCCCTCATCATGAACTCAGGGCGTTGGAAAGGGAATTTGACGATCTAAAGCAAGACAGCGGTGAACATCGAGCCTACACTGACCGTTATGAGGAACTAAGCTTGTTATGTCCTACCATGGTTACGCCTTTGGATAAGGCGATCGAAAAGTACATTGATGGTCTCCCTGACCTAGTTCAGGATATCGTTACCGGTAGCAACCCTACTACCGTCAAACAGGCCATTGAACTATCTGCTACCCTGACTGAATCCCAGATCAGGAAAGGTAAGCTTTTCCGAAAGGGCGACCTGAAACCATCTGACGAGTCTACACTTGAAAAACCAAAGGAAAAACAGACCGAGTCTGCCAAAAAGTCGAAGAAGCGTAAGGCTTCATAAAACTTCACTGTAGTTGCTCAGAACAATCAGGTTGCACCAAACCAGCCACAACCTCGTACAAGGAAAAACTATGTTGGTACTGCACCTTTGTGCAACAAATGCAACCGTCATCATCGGGAGCAAACATAGTGTCACAAATGTACCCACTGTGGGCGATTAGGACATTTGGTCAATACCTGTCGTTATGCTAACCAAAACCAAGCTGCTGCGAATCATGCTGCTGCTTAAGCACAGTTTCCACCTGGTCGTGCTATAACTGTGGTGATCTTACTCACTACCGAAACAATTGCCCAAGACTTGTTAACGTAAATCCAGCACGTGGACGAGTGTTTAACATAAACGAGGTAAACGCAAACGACAACGCAGTAGTGAACAATTAGACTTTTGTATTTCCATGTTTGTTATCTTTTGACGTTTGAAACAATTCAGCTGTTATATAAATAAAATTTGTTGTTCCAATTTTATTTTACAAAACTGCTACGATTGTGTGTACGTCTGACATACCCCTACGATGCCGACACCAAGGAACTGTGTTCCTTACAAAACAAACTACTCATGTGATTCTTTCATTTTTATGTGTCACACCCCGACCGTGTAAAACAACAAACCACGGCGGAAACGTCGGGGAGTCGTGCAACAGAATTATTGTTTCATAACCATGGTATTTAAAGTTTTGTTTTATTTATTAACAAAGGGGGGTAACATTGTCTTAAAACAAAGGAAACAAAGAGTACATAACATAGTTAAACTATTCTAGCTTCATTTTATGTCACTAAGGCATAGGTCCGCCTAAGTGCATCTTGATCATTCCTATGCATCAGCTCCTGAAAACACATGTGAAAATAGGTACGTCAGCATAAAAATGCATGTGAGCTACATAGGTTTATTGATTTCGGATTCATGACTTGTAAGTTTAAAGAATTGTTTAACAAAAAATTGTCATGAACCTTGTAAATTGTTTTCCTTTGTAAATCATATAAAAATCGATAAGAAATTAGATTATATAAAAGAAAGATGTGTGGTTAAATAAACAATCAAGTAAAATGAATTTATAAAAGATATGTTGTTTGTAAAACAATGTTTTGTGAAGTTGTGTTCTTTGTGTAAAATGTAATATGTCTAAATTGAAATGGTTTAAATAATGCTACGATATGTAATATCATAAAAAGCACTTATATATAGGAAGTACCAGCGGCATATCCACCATGCTTTTATCATATTACACATGCCTCATTATTTAAATCACTTACCCAAACAAACCACCAAAATGTCTTGTTTAAACAAATGTAAAAAATGTTCATGTATAATCAAATGTTATGTATGGCAAATAAAAGTGCATATTCAAACCATATGAAAAATGTACAAAACAATGCATTTAAATAAATCATAGTTTAAATCAAAAGTTATGTTTTGTAAAATCAATGCTTTATTGATACAAACATCCATGCGGTAATGTTAAAACGCATACATTCAAGCCTTGCGACTGTGGAGACAAACCCTTAAACAAATTAAAGGTTTATCAAAATTTATGAATATCGGATTCAGTCATTTCCTACTTCCAAACAAACCTAAGAATCCAGAATTGGGAGTTGTCAATTCCTATGGTACCACTACTTACTACCGAGCGGCGTGGCCAATGTTAATGAACACACTTTTGTCCTGTTAAACAAACCAAATGTCATATCAAATGTAAGCATGTTATGTGAAAACAATGTACTATGCAAAAATGAACATACATAGCATGAATATGATGTAAATCAATGTGTACATATGCTGAAATAAACATATGAAACAAATGTGTTTATGAAATCAATGTACTAGCATGTTAATAAAACATACATCCCAAAAACATGGATGAAATCATGTACTATACATGTACTATATGAACATAGCAAGCATATAAAAGCATGAAAAGCACGAAAGTAACAAATAGGCACATGTGTTTCACCCCAAAATGTTTGAAAACAGTAAAAGAGGGGTCTATATACTCACTTGAGAATGCTTAGAAGTCTTTGAACAACAACCAAGCAATGCTAGAAAGATCACGGAATCAATCGGCACCTAATATAAGTAACTACGTTAATAAACCGGACCTAAATCGGAAGATCGGATAAAATGTGGTTTCGTAAACCAAACGAGTATAGGAACTCACGTATTATGGTTTAACAAATCCTACATTCTAAATCAGAACCTATCCTAAGTGCTTATGACCCATTACGACTCGTTAAGGTAGTCTACGCTACTTTAACGCGTCGTTCGCGTAAAACGCGTTCGGACCGCCTAACTAGTCCTATGACAAGTATTATATGCCTTAACATGTCTAATTATATTGCCTAATTAGTTTAGATGTCAAAATTTAAGTTACATATGCTTAAAATGAAATTATGCGTAAAAAGGGCATTTTGATCATTTTCCTAAGGCATATAAACTACCTATCATACAACTAACTAAACGAAGTGACCATAAGGTATAACCTCGGAAGGTTATTCCCTATATAACTATGGTCACAAAATGTGTTTGGTTGGATCCTAGTGATCGACCAAACGGGTCGGGTTCGAAAGTCTAAGCGGTTGTTTAGACCGCTTATCTTACGACCCTATATAAGCACTAAACTAAAAGTGACGAGTTAAACATGTTAAAACATGTTTAACTAAGTTAGAAAACAAGTTTGATATCAAAACAAAGGGTTTTGATACCCAAGAATAGTTTGGTTGCAAAATACGCATAAACGCGTATTTTGACCGAAACTATGACTCGTCACTATGCCTAATAACGTGGTAATCAGTAGGTATAGTCACAAAGGACTATGATCATCGTGATTACGCTCACATTGCGAAGTTCAAATGAACTTCGTGTTGACCATTGACTGGTCAAAGCAGAAAGTCAAACACTATTTGACTTTCGTGCTTAAAAAACGCATAAAAGCATGAAAGAAACTTATAAAAGGTCCAAGCAATGAAGAAATTGATCTAGAATACTCAGGTATGAAGCTAAGGCTTCAACTTAGACTATAAATCAGATCAAGTGTGAGGCTTGAAATGAATCAAGTTGGTTTTATATAGGATTTCCAAAACCGTTAGGATCGTTTCTTGGATTACGAGCTTCAATCTTGGCCCTCCATGTGTGCCCACTGATTTACAAAACTATGGGTGCCTAAAACGAGCTCAAAGATTGAATAAACCATGTGCAAAAACTAGGAAACCAGCTGCTGAATCAGAAAAACAGTTTGCTGATCTGGGCATTGGTCGTGCCCCGCGTAAGTTGAGACCTCATCTTACGCGCCCGGCGAGAGCCATGTTGGCAGATTGTCAAAACTAGCCCCTGAATGTCCAAAACTTGGTTTTCGATGCATTTTCGACACATTTAAGCCCCGTTAACCCCATTTCAAGGCTCTATAATGAAGTTAAAGTATAGGGGACATGAAATATGCTTGAATATGTGTCGGATGTCAGTTCGTTTGGTCGTACGGTCATGATATTTGGTTAATTACGACGAAACACGAACGGACGCGAATAACGTTCCAAATTACGCGACGAATGAAATTTTAGCACGCTAATCACTAAAATAAAATGTTTTAATGATTTAAAATTTTTTGGATGTCCGGATATGTTCAGAACGTAAGATATGCGCGTAAATGCAAACTTATGCACTTTTTGACGCTTTTAGTCCCTGATTGACCAAAAAGTATATTTTTGCACACCGAACCCCTCAAAGCCTATTTCTAAGCTATATAAAGGATATTTATGGTATGTTTAACTTATGGTCATGTTCCGGAATGTTCGTTACGGCACGAATCGGCATACTTTCATAGTCTGTCAAAAATAGTCCCTGTAAGCTAATAAACTTGTTTTTGCCATACAAAACCCTTCAAAATTTATTTCTAAGTTATGTAAAGGTATTTTAAGGTATGTTAAGCATATATTGATGTTCCAGAGTGTTTGTCGCGTTAAACTGATTACGTTTATGCATCGGTTTGCTTATAACTCTCCAGAAAGCGATATGGAGTTTGAAATTGAACAAAAATCAAAACATGCAAAATGTCAAACATAAATAAACAAAAATTGGGATCAAATCACATTGTTTTATTGATAACTGAACTGATTAATGGTTTATACAATGATTAAAAGCATAAATGTCACAGTCTCCCCTACTTTAGGAAATTTCGTCTCGAAGTTTATTTAGAGGAAACTTGTGAGAATAGATGAGGATATTTCGTCTTCATTTGATCTTCACATTCCCAAGTATTTCTGGTCCACGTTTAGATTCCCAGGGAACTTTGACAAGTGGAATGTGCTTGCGTTTGAGCCATTTGACTTCACGGTCCATGATTTCCACAGGCTTCTCAACGAAATGCATTGTGTCATCAACACGAATTTCATCAAGTGGTATGTGGAGGTTCTCATCAGCTAAACACTTCTTGAGATTGGACATGTGAAAGGTTGGATGAACATTTCCAAGTTTAGGAGGTAACTCAAGTCTGTAGGCTACCTTTTCGATTCTTTCGAAGATCTTGAATGGTCCAACATATCAAGGTGCAAGTTTTCCTATCTTTCCAAATTTGATCACACCTTTCCAAGGTGAAACCTTGAGTAGAATGCGATCACCGACTTGAAATTCCAAGGGCTTGTGTCGTCTATCCGTGTAACTCTTTTGACGACTTCTAGCTGTCTGAAGGTTATCGCAAACTTTCTTAACCTTATATGTTGTCTCTAGAATGAGGTCAGGTCCAGTAAGCTGAGCCTCACCGATCTCATTCCAGCAAACTGGTAAATGACATTTTCAACCATATAAAGCCTCGAAAGGAGCCATGTTGATGCTGGAGTCATAACTATTGTTGTAGGAGAATTCAATCAACGGAAGATATGAATCCCAACTACCACCAAAATCAATCACGCAAGCTCTAAGCATATCCTCCAATGTCTGGATTGTTCTTTCAGATTGATCATCCGTTTGCGGATGATAAGCTGTGCTCAAATTAAGTTGGGTTCCCATAGCGGATTGCATGGTTCTCCAAAAACGAGATGAGAATCGAGCATCTCTGTCAGATATAATGTTCAAAGGAATGCCATGACGGGATACAATCTCATCCACATAGATTTTAGCCAGCTTGTCGGCGGATAGATCCTCACGGATTGGCAAGAAATGTGCTGACTTTGTAAGACGATCAAAAACTACCCAGATGGCATCATGACCTTTCTTAGTGCGTGGAAGTTTGGTAATAAGATCCATAGCAATGTTTTCCCATTTCCAAACTGGAATCTTTGGTTACTCCAATAATACAGAGGGATGTTGATGTTCAGCCTTAACCTTAAGACAAGTAAGGCATTTGGATATGTATAAGGCAATGTCTTTCTTCATACCGGGCCACCAAAACTGGGTGCGAAGATCCTTATACATTTTGTCAGCACCAAGATGAATAGAATAACGAGACTTATGAGCTTCATCCATTAGCAAGGTGCGAAGATTGTCTTGACTTAGGACCCACAAACGATCCATGAAATAATACAATCCATTGTCTTTCAGCTCGAGATCAGGCTTAATATGAAATGGTAATTCCTTACCCATCAAATCTTGTGAAACACAAGTATGTTGAGCCTGAGAAATGCGGGTTTAAATATCAAATCGAACTCAAACACAATGAATCTTGACATGCTCTTTATGACTCAACGCATCAGCCACGACATTCGCCTTACCAGGATGGTAGTGAATTTCGCAGTCGTAGTCGTTTAGGGGTTCAACCCAACGTCGTTGCCTCATGTTAAGTTCTTTTTGGTTGAAGATGTGCTGAAGACTTTTGTGGTCAGTGAAAACCACACATTTAGTACCATACAGATAGTGTCTCCAGATTTTGAGAGCGAATACAACTGCACCTAACTCAAGATCATGAGTCGTGTAGTTATTCTCGTGAACCTTCAACTGTCTCGATGCGTAAGCTATGACTTTGTTCCTTTGCATGAGAACACAGCCAGGACCTAATTTGGATGCATCATAGTATACGACAAAATCATCATTGCCCTCATGTAAAGATAAAATAGGTGCATTACAAAGTTTCTATTTCAAGGTCTGAAATGCTTCTTGTTGTTTAGATCCCCATTCAAAGCGTTTATTCTTCTGAGTTAGAGCAGTTAGAGGAACTGCAATCTTGGAGAAGTTTTCGATGAAGTGGCGGTAATAACCCGCAAGACCAAGAAATGAACGAACCTCAGTGGGTGTAGTAGGCAAATCCCAATCTTTAATCACACTGATCTTGGAGGGATCTATATGAATACCTTGTTCATTGACGATATGACCCAAAAATTGAACTTCCTTATGCCAAAATTCACACTTGGAGAATTTGGCGAAAAATTGCTCTTTCTTCAGGAGTTCCAGAGTAAGACGAAGATGTTGCTCATGATCAGCTCGAGTCTTAGAATAAATCAAGATGTCGTCAATGAAAACGATGATGAACTTATCCAAATAAGGCTTACAAACCCTATTCATCAAGTCCATAAAAACAGCAAGAGCGTTAGTCAAAACCGAATGGCATAACAGTGAACTCATAATGCCCATATCGAGTGCAAAAGCAGTCTTGGGAATATTTTCTTCAAGCACACGAAGTTGATGATACCCAGAACGTAGATCAATCTTTGAAAAACAAGTAGCACCCTGTAACTGATCAAAGAGATCATCAATACGAGGTAGGGGATATCGATTATTGATGGTAAGCTTGTTAAGCTCACGATAATCGATGCACATCCTGAAAGAGCCATCTTTTTTCTTAACAAAAAGAATGGGAGCACCCCAAGGTGAAAAGCTCGGACGAACAAAACCATTGTCAGAAAGCTCCTGAAGCTGTTTAGATAACTCTTGCATCTCAGACGATGCAAGACGATACGGAGACCTAGCGATAGGATTAGCACCAGGTACAAGATCAATACGAAACTCGACTTGACGTGCTGGGGGTAAACCAGGTAATTCTTCAGGAAACACTTCAGGATAATCCCGAACAACGGGGATATCTTGAATAGACTTACCTTTGCCCTTCTCTTCTACTACATGTGCCAAAAAGGCAATATAGTTCTTGCGTAGATACTTTCGAGCTTGACTACAAGACATGAGTTTGAGACTGCTAACAGGTTTCTCACCGCGAACCTCTAAAATCTCACCAGAAGAAAGTGGAATACGAACAATCTTCTCAAAACAAACTACCTCTGCGTGATACTTGGCTAACCAATCCATTCCCACTATAATGTCGAAACTTCCAAGTTGCATCGGTGTGAGGTCGATAGGAAAAAGATGGTTATTAAGGTTTAACTGGCAATTTCGAAGAACAGAATCAAGAACAATGGATTCATCACTAGCAACTTCTACTGTCAAAGGCTTTCCTAGTTTTGTTCTAGACGTGCGAAGCAAAGGTTCAAAAGATAATGACACAAAACTCTTATCGGCACCCGAATAAAAAAGAACAGATGCAGGCTGATTGTTAACAAAGAACATACCATTGACCACTTCGTTGTCTGCTCGTGCTTCATTAGCATTCATGTTAAAGACTCTTCCACGAGCCTGAGCCTGATTTGCATTGGCTAACCTCGGACACTGATTTCTGTAGTGGGTCAGATCCCCACAATTGTAGCATGAACCAGGAGGATAGTGAGGTCGTGCAGCCTGAGCCTGTTGTTGAGCAGGTGGTTGAGCGGCTTGCTGAGCTGGGTTATGTGCGGCTTGATTGGGAGAAAAATGACAAACATCGGCAAGATGACCCGATTTTCCACAGTTAGCACAAAAATGACACTGGACTTGCGGTTGATGGTGACTATTGCATTTGATGCACAACGGTGCTTTGCCAGCATACTGTTTCTTTGCTGGTGGTTGTGCAGGTTGGTTGGGAGCTTCTTGATTGGCTTGTGCAGTAACAACGAAGTTCTAGGAAGCCTTGCGCTTCCTTGACCTTTTCGAAGAACCAGATTTCTTACCCTTCTTGTTCTCACTCTTATCAGACGATTGTTTCTTATCCTTGTCACCTTTCCTGTGAAGCTTACCCTTTCTGATTTGCGACTCTGTCAAAGTCGCAGCTAACTCGATTGCCTGACGAACTGTGGTAGGGTTGCTACCAGTGACGATGTCTTGCACGAGGTCAGGTAAACCATCGACATACCTCTCGATAGCTTTCTCGAGTGGGGTAACCATTGTAGGACTTAACAAACTCAGTTCCTCGTACCTGTCGGTATAAGCCCGATGTTCACCACTATCCTGTTTCAGATCATCAAACTCTCTTTCCAATGCCCTCTGTTCATGACGGGGACAGAATTCCCTCATCATAAGAGCCCTAATCTTTTCCCATGTCTGACCCAAAGCGACATTTGCACCACGATCCCTCATGACTCCATTCCACCAAGTAAGAGCCATCTTTTGAAACACACTAGAAGCGAACTCGACTTTATGATTATCAGGACACTGAACATGACAAAAAGTACTCTCAATGCTCTCAAACCACTGTAGGAGCCCAGTTGCTCCCTCAGAACCACTGAACTTGAGCGGTTTAGCCGAATTGAAACTTTTAAAGTTGCATGGAGCATTATGGTTATTGTTGGCTTGGTTAACTTGAGCAATAATGATTGGGAGTGCAGCAGCCATTTGCTGTGCAATGATTGCTGCCATTTCAGCATTAGGTAGCTGATTGTTCCGTCGAGGAGGCATTCTAAAAGAGGAAACATGAGAGAAAACGAGTGAGATGATTAGATGAAAATGAAATGATACAAATCGACAAAAGCAAAGATGGTGGTCATTCATTCGTACCACAAAGCAAACAAACGACACACAGTGACTAATCAAAGTAAATGGGTCAAAAATAATGCATCGCGAAGACATGCTTTAGCCTATAAGTGGACACTCACCCCAAGAGTTCACAGGTAAGAGTGACTGGTCCGATTATGTGGATTTATACGAACACTCTAGCCTAGACAGAAAACTCGAGATACAGGCATCCACCCTTCCAGATTGCATGTGTTCACATTATTTAGACCCAAAACTTTGATGAGATTTTGAAAACTTAGAAGGCATTAAGCCAAAATAATCATTCAAGAACGGATGATTAAATTTTCAAAATTGATTTGGAAAATTGGAGGGTTCAAAACCTTATAATAAATCATCTAAGAATAGATGATTGATTTTCAAAATCGTTTTGGAAAATTGTGTTCTTGTTTTGGTAATCACCTAAAGGTAGGTGACGGTAGTGTTTTAAGATCTAAACACAAGCTAACTTGTGTTAGGGTCCTAGAAAAGTTATAGTCTAGGTCAAAGCGTTACTAATAACCTAATTCCCTATAACCATTGGCTCTGATACCAATTCTTCTATCACACCCAGACCGCGTAAAACAACAAACCATGGCGGAAACGTCAGGGAGTCGAGCAACAGAATTATTGTTTCACAACCATGGTATTTAAAGTTTTGTTTTATTTATTAACAAAGGGGGGTTACATTGTCTTCAAACAAAGGAAACAAAGAGTACATAACATAGTTAAACTATTCTAGCTTCATTTTATGTCACTAAGGCACAGGTCCGCCTAAGTGTATCTTGATCATTTCTATGCATCAGCTCCTGAAAACACATGTGAAAATAGGTATGTCAGCATAAAAATGCTTGTGAGCTACATAGGTTTATTGATTTTGGATTCATGACTTGTAAGTTTAAAGAATTGTTTAACAAAAATTTGTCATGAACCTTGTAAAGTGTTTTCCTTTTTAAATCATATAAAAATTAATAAGAAATTAGATGATATTGATGTGCGTGCGGTGGTATATATTTTTATGTATATTTTTAGCCCTTTTTACGCTTTAGTCAAGTTTTAAATTTATAAAACACGATATTTTACTAACACCAGACACACATATGGGCAAGTGCACCCATCGTGAGCGTAGTATAGTGTTGGTAAGATACCGAGGTCGTCCAAGGACACAAGAGCTTTTAGTACCGGTTTATCCTCAACGTCTAATCAAATCAAAATTTTAGAAAAAGGTTTTAAACTAGCAAATAAAAACTAAAAATAAAAATAAAAATAAAAATAAAATAGATAGACAAGATGAATCACTTGGATCCGACTCGCCTTTAGTGTAACCTTTGATTATTTCCACACTTTTGCACTTCTTAAGAGATTATCTTAGTTATAGTAGTAGGCCCCTCTTTTGAAGTTGACGTTACCCTCAACCCAGTAGTTTGAGTCAGCAAGGATACAATCCTAAAGGGTTGGATTATTGAAAGATAATTAATTAAGTTATTAATGCATAATGTGGTAGCCCCCTCTTTTGAAGGTGACGTTACCCTCGGCTAAGTAGTTTGAGTCAGCAGGGATACAATCCTAAATAGCCGGGTTAAAGTTTTAATAGTAGTTTACATATGAGGGGGTCAAGAAATTTAAACCCCCGCCATCCAATACCAGTGGGTATTGAAGGAGGTCCTACTAAGCTTGACCCAGGTCCTTGCAGGATCTATACACTGAACAAGGCAAGGCTCTTACCAAACCATTCCTTTAACCCCTGACCAGGTAGCCAACATATCTCCATATAGACCGTGGAGATATGAATGGTGTAAATCTTTTATTTTATATAGACAGTAAAATAATGCCAAGACACCACAGACAAATGATAAGGAAGATTCACCTTCAACATAAGAAACTAGTTATTAAAGTCATTAATACATAATCAAATAAAAAGTATGAAAAGATTAAAAATAAAAAAAGTATTACACAAAATGCTTGTCTTCACCAAGTGATGTAAGAGACTCAGGCAAACATGGCCTTTGATTGTCAAGAACTCTTACGATCAATCTTGGATCCCGAGACTACTCACACACTCTATGATGGATGATGGTAGTGGATGTGGGTTGGAAGTGTGGTGGTGGGTGGGTGAAATGTGAGAGAGGTGGTTTGCCAAGTAATGGTTTGCAAATGAGCCAAGCACCCTATTTATAGCCTGCACAGAAGCCCGGACACGGCCCCGTGTCCATTGGGCACGGCCCGTGTCCACCCATCTTCTCTTTCTTTATTAGTTGCAGTTTGTCTGCATTAGTTGACCACGCCCCCGTGTCCGCTGGGCACGACCCCGTGTGTAGAAGCGTATCTGTACTATCAAGATTTGCCTAGATTATGCGAATCTTAGCGTTGACCACGGCCCCGTGTCCGCTGGGCACACCCCCGTGGTGGGTGATAGAAGCTTCTACAACTTTGTCTTTTCTGCAGACACTTGGGCACGCCCCCATGGTTAGTGAGCACGGGGCGTGTTCAGCTTTCTGTTTTCTTGTTCTTGCTTGGGAGAATGCTGTCGAGGGGTCGGGCATGCCACATTTATTCCTTTTCTTGTATTATTGTTAGATTTAGCTGCATTTTTGCTTCTTTTGTCCATTTAAGCTCTTTTAACCCCGAAAATACAAAAGGAAGACAAAAACACACTTTTTCTAACATTAGTACTAAAAAGGGTTAGTTTTATGCCACATTTGATGTAATTTATATGTTGCATTTTGCGCACATCAAATACCCCCATACTTGAATCTTTGCTTGTCCTCAAGCAAAACTCTTTATAATGTGGCTTACACTCCCAAATGGAATGGGTAGAAGAGAAGGTTTTTGGGCTTGTCATAGAGTGTCAGGATTCCAAGATTTTTATTAGGTTTTATTTTTATTTTATTTACAATCCTATTCGTCATGATTTATTTAGAACATTACATAAGATAAATTACTTATTAGGGCATAACATGCCTCTTAAAATTCCATTTATATACAAGTTCACATACCTCATGGAGGATCACTCAACACTCGGCCGAAGATCTATTTTTGTGAAACACTCGAGAGCGGCATGGAACTTACTTCTACCATAAGCTTGCCAAGCAATCAATCCTCCTCCTTTTTAACTATACACCTTTGTAAGTATCAAGAGGACTTTGGGGAAGGGTTAGGCTTGGGTTAAAGGTAGGTGGTTGGGTTAGTGGTTAGTAGAAAAGGGCGAAAGGTGTAAAAAGCGTCGGTTTTCGTAAAACATTTTGTTTTTGTGACTTTTTATTCTAATGAAGCATTATTCAAACAAGCCTTCTTTTGATGAGCTTTGTTTGTTTATTGCTAACTTCATTTTTCTTTTCTTCTCTATATTTTTTTTTATGATAAGGAAGTCACAAGAAAACCGAGCTTTGTTACTAAAATAAAGGGTTTAAAATGAAAAAGGGTTTTGGTGGATAAAAAGGGTGTTTGTTTTGGGTTAAGAAATGAAAAGGTTTAGGCTCAAAGGGGTTAACTAGGGGGATTTTGGGTAGGTGGTAAAAAAAAAAGAAAAATAATGGTGTTGAAATAAAAAGGGTTAGTCCTAATGCCTCCATCATTTTACTTACTTGGGTTTAAGTTGGTAAGGACCGGGAATGTGTCGTCATGGCAAGTTCTAGAGTCATAAGAACCAAGCGGATATTCACACAAGAAATGAAAAATGAGCATTTAGTTTAAAGATGTGTATTTGTATGCTCAATAAAGGCTCAAAACTCACTCTTTGTGGGAGTGGGTTTTTATGTGATCAAGTATATATAATCAAATTTTAACTAGATTTGTCATGCCGTTTCATCATTTTCTTATGTTGGTTCTTTTTATCACGACGCTATCGGTTGTAAATTTGTAAAAATATAACCTTTTTAGAACTTGTAATTCCCAAATTAAACCAAGACAAGTAAAAATGAAAAGTTTTTGAAAAAAATTTGGGGTGTTTAGCGGTTCCAATAGAGTTTTGTGTAAGGCTTGTAATTAGGACTTGCAAAATTCAAGGTTTTAGCATCCCCCCCCCCCCCCCACACTTAAATTACACATTATCCTCAATGTGTCCCAAAAATAAGTTTTTAGGTTGATTGAATGTGTAAAAGTGTGTTAAAAACAATTTTTTTTATGTTACTGGGCATCTGGACACGGGCCCGTGGTGTCCGGGCACGGCCCCGTGGTGTCCAGGCACGGCCCCGTGTTCAGGTTGCCAGTAACAAAAATTAGTAAAAAGTAACAGAAGCCTGGGCACGAGGGCGTGCTCAGCGAACACGCCCCGTGTCCAGTTACCTGAACTGGGCGATTTTCTGTAGACGGTTCAAAACGGGGTCGTATTGGCTGGACACGGCCCGTGCCGAACTTGCTGTAATGAAGAAAATTTTGTGGGATGCTCTGTTTTTGTGCATGGGGTGTTGGTTCAAGTTTCCCTTGGTATCTTTCACCATCCCGAGTGTGTTTTACCCATTACAACATCATCTAAACACCAATTAATTTATAAAACCATCATTCATTCGATAGAGAAAGTTACATAATATTCCTAATAAATTAAAATTCTAGATAAATAGGTTAGAAAGCACAAGAAGTCTAAACCAAGAAGTTCTAGTCTAAAGTTTATTTTATTAGCAAAATTTCTGAAAAGATAATTCTCTCGGTTGGATGCGGCTCGAAGATCTTCTTCCTCCGGGTATGGGTCCGTAACACGTCGGCGAGCCATTCTTCTATCTCCCTAGGGAGAAGAAAGGCGGGCTCATTGGCATTATTTTGAGGGGGTGTAACTTCCCCCGAGACTTCTTGCAAATCATCAAGAGGAGGTTCCGCGAGGATGTCATCCCATCCGGTGGGATTATTGACTCCAAGTGCTAGGTTCCAATCCTCTAGGGGGAGGATTGGTTCCATGGGAGGTGTCACAAGAATGTTCAACCTCTGGTCTAAGAGGTTGATTTATTGAAAACTGTTTTCCAACCCCCACCGTAATATAATTTATATGGTCTATTAGGACCTCCTCTACCGATGTCATCTCATCAAGAGCTTCACGTAATGCCATCGCGTAGCGTACGAGAGTTGCTTCGATTGAGGACCTCCGTTCTCTTCGACTGTTTATGGAATGTGCTGACGAAGTTCCACTATTTTGGCTCGACATTCTATGAAAATAAACTGAAGAGAGATCATTTTAATGAAACAGTAACCTCGGACACGGCCCCGTGCTCAATGAGCACGGCTCCGTGTTCACTTGTCTGCAGATTTTCGAAACAAGGAATCTTGGAGTTTTAAATTATTTTTATGTTTTTTAAAACATTTTTAAGCAGAAATAACTTAAAACAATGTTGTAGAACTTATTTTTAACAAGATTCCTTAAATGAAAACCCAACAAACAACACAATAAAGCTTGGAACCATGTTGATTTCAAGCTTTAATGGAGGTGTTTTGAGGTAAAAATGAAGAAGAAGGCAATAGATAAAAGTAGAAAAGACAAGATGGTTGTTGGGAACCTTCTTTAGAATATACCTAGGATGGTATGTGTGAAGATCCACAAAATCTCTGTCTTTTGGAGTGGTCCAAATGTACAGGAATCTTGGCTGCATTTATAGAAAATGACAGCATGCTGCACACGGCCCTGTGTCGGCTGGACACGGCCCCGTGTGCAAGCAAGATCCTGACACATTTTGTCCGTATTCTGACAAAAAGTCAGACGGGAATCTTTTGGTGGACACGGGGGCGTGCTGACATGGACACGACCCCGTGTCTAGAGGCTGTTTATGAAGTTTCGTCTATTTCTAAGGAATTTATCCGGATCGGGTGGTTCCTTACTAGACAGAACAACCCCAAAGTGCCTGAGATACCTTAATTGTTCTAAATTTAGACGAGAACGCAAGAGGTTGTCGGTAAGGGTGATTCCTATGCTAAATGTAGGTGGACAAGTCCAACCCTTTCCCGGGCTCTCGTTAAAGAAGGTGTATGCTGAATCGCTCAGGTCTATGTATGCATCGAACGAAGTCGATGGGGAGTCCTTCACGGCACAATCGACACAAGGATGACTATCGCTCAAGTCTTCGCCAGAGTTGGAGGTGATATCGGGAACAACGAAGTTGTTTTTATCCGAATGCGATCTCAACAAATCTTCTTGGGTATCGTCTTGAGATGAATTAATGATATCCATCTCAAGTTCTTTTACCCAACTAAGAATTAGATCTTCCATTTGAAATAATTCATCAAGAAGCATTTCTCCTAGAAGAGTCGATTGAGAGCATTCGAGGGAGAGATAAGGATTATTTTTACTTTCGCCCTCTTAAGGCTAAAGGAAAACAATGGGTCTATATAGTGGGGCTTGTAATTTAAAAAATAACATTCTAAATCTTTATGATTGCCACCACATATTTGACACCACGTATCATAAGAGGGCCGATAGTAGAAAAAATCAGTATCGCTCATGTTTGTGTCAGAAATTACAAACCGTTGGGATCTTACGGTTCTGTTTTCAATAACTGAAACTTGGGCACGGGGCATGTTGAGTGGGCACGACCCCGTGTTCAGCTACTGTCTGACATAAAACAGGATTGCCAGTACTAAAGATTGGGCACGGGGCGTGTTCAGCGGGCACGGCCCGTGCTGAGTTCTGCAGAAGCTGAAAATTTAAGAAAATCCTAAAAAACAGAAAAATAAGAAAGACGATTAGGCCTTTGATTCCTAACTTTGTTAAAATCCTTGTGTCCCCGGCAGTGGAGCCAAAAACTTGATGTGCGTGCGGTGGTATATATTTTTATGTATATTTTTAGCCCTTTTTACACTTTAGTCAAGTTTTAAATTTATAAAACACGATATTTTACTAACACCAGACACACATATGGGCAAGTGCACCCATCGTGAGCGTAGTATAGTGTTGGTAAGATACCGAGGTCATCCAAGGACACAAGTGCTTTTAGTACCGGTTTATCCTCAATGTCTAATCAAATCAAAATTTTAGAAAAAGGTTTTAAACTAGCAAATAAAAACTAAAAATGCTGAAAAATAAAAATAAAAATAAAACAGATAGACAAGATGAATCACTTGGATCCGACTCGCCTTTAGTGTAACCTTTGATTATTTCCGCACTTTTGCACTTCTTAAGAGATTATCTTAGTTATAGTAGTAGGCCCCTCTTTTGAAGGTGACGTTACCCTCAACCCAGTAGTTTGAGTCAGCAAGGATACAATCCTAAAGGGTTGGATTATTGAAAGATAATTAATTAAGTAATTAATGCATAATGTGGTAGGCCCCTCTTTTGAAGGTGACGTTACCCTCGGCTAAGTAGTTTGAGTCAGCAGGGATACAATCCTAAATAGCCGGGTTAAAGTTTTAATAGTAGTTTACATATGAGGGGGTCAAGAAATTCGAACCCCCGCCATCCAATACCAGTGGGTATTGAAGGAGGTCCTACTAAGCTTGACCCAGGTCCTTGCAGGATTTATACACTGAACAAGGCAAGACTCTTACCAAACCATTCCCTTAACCCCCGACCAGGTAGCCAACATATCTCCATATAGACCATGGAGAAAGAATGGTGTAAATCTTTTATTTTATATAGACAGTAAAATAATGCCAAGACACCACGGACAAATGATAAGGAAGATTCACCTTCAACATAAGAAACTAGTTATTAAAGTCATTAATACATAACCAAATAGAAAGTGCGAAAAGATTAAAAATAAAAAGTATTACACTAAATGCTTGTCTTCACCAAGTGATGTAAGAGACTTAGGCAAACATGGCCTTTGATTGTCAATAACTCTTAGGATCAATCTTGGATCCCGAGACTACTCACACACTCTATGATGGATGATGGTGGTGGATGTGGGTTGTGATGGTGGTGGTGGATGGGTAAAGTGTGAGAAAGGTGGTTTGCCAAGGGATGGTTTGCAAATGAGCCAAGCACCCCTATTTATAGCCTGCACAGAAGCCCGGACACGGCCCCGTGTCCATTGGGCACGGCCCCGTGTCCACCCATCTTCTCTTTCTTTATTAATTGCAGTTTGTCTGCATTAGTTGGCCACGCCCCCGTGTCCGCTGGGCAATACCCCGTGTGCAGAAGCGTATCTGTACTATCAAGATTTGCCTAGATTCTGTGAATCTTAGCGTTGACCATGGCCCTGTGTCCGCTGGGCACGCCCCCGTGGTAGGTTATAGAAGCATCTACAACTTTGACTTTTCTGCAGACACTTGGGCACGCCCCCATGCTTAGTGAGCACGGGGCGTGTTCAGCCTTCTGTTATCTTGTTCTTGCTTGGGAGGATGCTGTCGAGGGGTCGGGCATGCCACATTTTTTCCTTTTCTTGTATTATTGTTAGATTTAGCTGCATTTTTGCTTCTTTTGTCCATTTAAGCTCTTTTAACCCTGAAAATACAAAAGAAGACAAAAACACACTTTTTCCAACATTAGTACTAAAAAGGGTTAGTTTTTTGCCACATTTAATGTAATTTATATGTTGCATTTTGCGCACTTCAATATAAAAGAAAGATGTGTGGTTAAATAAATAACCAAGTAAAATGAATTTGTAAAAGATATGTTGTTTGTAAAACAATGTTTTGTGAAGTTGTGTTCTTTGTGTAAAATGTAATATGTCTAAATTGAAATGGTTTAAATAACACTACGATATGTAATATCATAAAAGCACTTATATATAGGAAGTACCAGCGGCGTATCCACCATGCTTTTATCATATTAGACATGCCTCGTTATTTAAATCACTTACCCAAATAAACCACCAAAATGTCTTGTTTAAACAAATGTCAAAAATGTTCATGTATAATCAAATGTTATGTATGGCAAATAAAGTGTCTATTCAAACCATATGAAAAATGTACAAAACAATGCATTTGAATAAATCATAGTTTAAATCAAAAGTTATGTTTTGTAAAATCAATGCTTTATTGATACAAACATCCATGCGGTAATGTTAAAACGCATACATTCAAGCCTTGCGACTGTGGAGACAAACCCTTAAAGAAATTAAAGATTTATCAAAATTTATGAATATCGGATTCAATCATTTCCTACTTCCAAACAAACCTAGGAAGCCAAAAATGGGAGTTGTCAATTCCTATGGTACCACTACTTACTATCGAGCGGCGTGGCCAATGTTAATGAACGTACTTTTGTCCCGTTAAACAAACCAAATGTCATATCAAATGTAAGCATGTTATGTGAAAACAATGTACTAAGTATGCAAAAATGAACATACATAGCATGAATATGATGTAAATCAATGTGTACATATGCTGAAATGAAAATATGAAACAAATGTGTTTATGAAATCAATGTACTAGCATGTTAATAAAACATACATCCCAAAAACATGGATGAAATCATGTACTATACATGTACTATATGAACATAGCAAGCATATAAAAGCATGAAAAGCATGAAAGTAACAAGTAGGCACATGTGTTTCTCCCCAAAATGTTTGAAAACAGTAAAAGAGGGGTCTATGTACTCACTTGAGAATGCTTAGAAGTCTTTGAATAACAACCAATCAATGCTAGAAAGATCACGGAATCAATCGGCACCTAATATAGGTAACTACGTTAATAAACCGGACCTAAATCGGAAGATCAGATAAAATGTGGTTTCGTATGCCAAACGAGTATAGGAACTCACATATTATGGTTTAACAAAGCCTACTTTCTAAATCAGAACCTATCCTAAGTGCTTATGACCCATTACGACTCGTTAAGGTAGTCTACGCTACTTTAACCTGTCGTTCGCGTAAAACGCGTTCGGACCGCCTAACTAGTCCTATGACAAGTATTATTTGCCTTAACATGTCTAATTATATTGCCTAATCAGTTTAGATGTCAAAATTTAAGTTACATATGCTTAAAATGAAATTATGCGTAAAAAGGGCATTTTGGTCATTTTCCTAAGGCATATAAACTACCTATCATACAACTAACTAAACAAAGTGACCATAAGGTATAACCTCGGAAGGTTATTCCCTATATAACTATGGTCACAAAATGTGTTTGGTTGGATCCTAGTGATCGACCAAACGGGTCG
This sequence comes from Helianthus tuberosus, assembly GCA_030545235.1. NCBI lineage: Eukaryota > Viridiplantae > Streptophyta > Magnoliopsida > Asterales > Asteraceae > Helianthus > Helianthus tuberosus. The sequence goes on along the minus strand of CM060412.1, from coordinate 100,008,466 downwards.
GGTCGAAAGTCTAAGCGGTTGTTTAGACCGCTTATCTTACGACCCTATATAAACACTAAACTAAAAGTGACGAGTTAAACATGTTAAAACATGTTTAACTAAGTTAGAAAACAAGTTTGATATCAAAACAAAGGGTTTTGATACCCAAGAATAGTTTGGTTGCAAAATACGCATAAACGCGTATTTTGACCGAAACTATGACTCGTCACTATGCCTAAATAACGTGATTACGCTCACGTTGCGAAGTTCAAACGAACTTCGTGTTGACCATTAACTGGTCAAAGCAGAAAGTCAAACACTGTTTGACTTTCGTTCTTAAAAAACACATAAAAGCATGAAAGAAACTTACAAAAGGTCCAAGCAATGAAGAAATTGATCTAGAATACTCAGGTATGAAGCTAAGGCTTCAACTTAGAGTATAAATCAGATCAAGTGTGAGGATTGAAATGAATCATGGTGGGTTTATATAGGATTTCCAAAACCGTTAGGATCGTTTCTTGGATTACGAGCTTCAATCTTGGCCCTCCATGTGTGCCCACTAATTTACAAAACTATGGGTGTCTAAAAACAGCTCAAAGATTGAATAAACCATGTGCAAAAACTAGGAAACCAGCTGCTGGCTTTATAGCCTAGTGGCATCTTGGTGGTGGGATAAGGCTTTGGGACCAATAGGTCCTGGGTTCGATTCCCATAAGGGGGTTTTCCCATGTTTATTGGGTTTCCTCCTGAATTGGTGTGGCATTATGCCTAGTGGAGATGGATATGATTGTCACACCCCGACCACGTAAAACAACGAAACGTGGTGGAAACGTCAGGGAGTGTTGTAACAGAATTAATTGTTTCACAACCATGGTAATTAAAGTTACGTTTTATTTATCAATCAAGAGAGTTCATTGTCTTAAACAAGAAACAAAGAGTACATAACATAATTTAACTAGTTCTTGCTTCGTTTTAAGTCACTAAGGCACAGGTCCGCCTAAGTGTGTCTCGATCATCCTATGCAACAGCTCCTGAAAACACATGTGAAAATTGGTACGTCAGCATAAAAATGCCTGTGAGATACATAGGTTTTGTGAAAATAGGATTCATGACTTGTGTTTAGAGAAACTGTTTAATAAGAAGTAGCCATGAATCTTGTTGAGTGTTTCCTTTCATAAATCATTTGAAAAGTGATAAATAAACCAAATGATATATATGTATAAAAGAATAAAGTATGGTTAAGTGAATAACCATGTAAAATGAGTTTGTACAAGTTAGGTTATTTGTAAAACGATGTTTATGTGAAGATTGTATTGTAGATGTAATATGTCTAAACTGAAATGGTTTAAATAACGCTACGATATGTAATACCATAAAAGCACTTATATATAGGAAGTACCAGCGGCGTATCCACCATGTTTTTATCGTATTACACGTCGCCTCGTTACTTAAATCACTTACCCAAACAACCACCAAAATGTAATGTTTAACAATTGTAGAAATGTTTATGTATGGTCGAATACGGTTCACACTGTTCAACAGTTACAAACGGTTCATTTAATCAAATGGTTACAACGGTTCACACAGTCAAATAGTTACAACGGGTCACATAGTCGAATAGTTACAACGGTTCACGTAGTCAAATAGTTACAAACGGTTCAAAATGTAATATAATATGTTCATATGCTGGATGAGCATATGCAACAAAATGCAATGTAAAACAATGTGTCCATATGTTGAGTAAACATATGCAACTAATGTAATGTAAATCAATGTGCTAGCATGCTCAGTCAACATACATAGCAGAAATGTAAAGTAAAACAATGTACTAAGTATACTAAGTAAACATACATAGCGAAACAATGTAATGTAAATCATGTACTAATAGTGTACTAATGAAAATAACAAGTATATGATGTGAAAACAGGAAAGCACGAAAGTAACAAGTAGGCACATGTGTTTCACCCCAAAACGTTTGAAAAACAGTAAAATAGGGGTCTATGTACTCACTTGAGATTGCTCAATAGACTTTAGATATCCACCAAGCAAAGCTAGAAGATCACGAATTCAAACGGCACCTAATATAGGTATCTATGTTAATAAACCGGACCTAAATTGGAGGATCAGGTAGAATGAGGGTTCGTAAACGAAACGAGTATGGGAACTCATGTAATATGGTTTAACAAAGCCTACATACTAAAATGAAACTTAACCTAAGTGCTTACGCCCTATTACGACCCGTTTAGGTAGCTTATGCTACTTTAACGCGTTGTTCGTGTAAAACGCATTCGGAACGCCTAACTAGTCCTATGATAAGTAAAATATGCCTTAACATGTCTAATATTGTTGCCAAATCAGTTTAGATACCAAAAGTTATGTTACATATGCTTAAAATGAATTTTGGGCGTAAAAAGGGCATTTTGGTAATTTACCTAAGGCATATAAACTACCTATCATACAACTAACTAAACATCGTGACCATAAGGTATAACCTCGGAAGGTTATTCCCTATACAACTATGGTCACCTAATGTGTTTGGTTGGATCCTAATGATCGACCAAATGGGTCTGGTTCGAAAGTATAAGCGATTGTTTAGATCGCTTACCTTTACGATCCTAGACAAGCACAAAACTAAAAGTGATGAGCTAAGCATGTTAAATCATGCTTAACTAAGTTTGAAAACAGGTTTGGTATCAAGACAAAGGGTCTTGATACCCAAAAGTAGTTTGGTTACAAAACACGCAAGAATACGCATTTTGGACGAAACTACGACTCGTCACGGAGCCTAGATAACGTGGTAATCAGTAGGTATAGTCACTAAGGACTATAACCATCGTGGTTAAGCTCACGTTATAAAGTTCAAATGAACTTCACATTGACCATAAACTGGTCAATGCAGAAAGTCAAACACAGTTTGACTTTAACGCTTAAAACGCATGAAAAGAACGAAAGAACACTTACAGAAGGTCCCCGCAAGCTCTTAATCCGATTTACTCTCAGGTATAAAGCATAAACTTCAACTTAGAGAGCCAAAATCAGATTCAAGTGTGCTTTGGGAGGAAGTGAGGGTGGGTATTTATAGGAATTCAAGAACCGTTAAGATCGTTCATCGAAAACTAAGCTTTGATCTGGACCTTACATGTATGCCCATGGTTTTCTAAAACAATGGGAGACCCTAATATGGACTATGTTCATTGAATACCAGCCCATGGTTTTGCAAAACCATGGGTTAAAACCACCAACACTTCAAAATGGACTAGGTTCATTGAATCTGCCAGAAATTTCAAAAATGGTCCCTGCACTTGTAAAACTTGATTTTTGACACTTTTAAGCCCCGTTAACCCCATTTCAAGGCTCTAAAATAAAGTTAAAGTATAGGGAACTTAAAATATGCTCAAAAACATCTCGGATGTCGGTTCGTTTGGTCGTACGGTTGCGTTATTCGCTTAATTACGGCGGAAGTCGTAACGAACGCAAAAACGATCCAAATTAAGCGACGAATGGAATTTTATCATGCCAAACACTAAAATAAAATATTTTAATGCTTACATAAATATTTGGATGTCCGGATGTATTCAGAACGTAAGTTATGCGCGAAAATGCAAACTTATGCACTTTTTGACGCCTTTAGTCCCTGAATGACCCAAAAGTTTATTCTAGTACACCAAACCCCTCAAAGCCTATTTCTAAGATATGTGAAGGATATTTATGGTATGTTTAAATTATGGTCATGTTCTGGAATGTCCGTTCCAGTACGAATCGTCATACTTTCGCAGTTTGTCGAATTTAGTCCCTGTAAGCGAATTAACCTGATTTTTGCCACACCAAAGCCTTCAAAACTTATTTCTAAGTTATATAAAGGTATTTTAAGGTATTTTAAGCATATGTTGATGTTCCGGAGTGTTTGTCGCATTAAACTGATTACCTTTACACACCAGTTGGCGTATAACTCTCTAGAAAGCGATTTAAAGCTTGAAATCGAACAAGAATTGATATGTGCAAAAGACACACATATTTATACAGATCCCAAGTATGAAATACAATATTTCATTGGCTTGGTATTTTTTTGATGGTCGCAGTGATACAGGTGTCACAGTCTCCCCTACTTTTGGAAATTTCGTCCCGAAATTTATTCCTAGGAGTCTGTCTGTGGCTTTGTGTTTAAATAATCATCAAAGATATGCAAAGCATAATCTTGTCATTTTCCTCAACGGATATTTTCAGAAGCGAAAATGAACGAACGGAGTCATTTTCCTCAACGGGTTCTTCGAAAATGGAAAATGAAGGATTAAGCTAAACGGATATTCATTTCCCTCAACGGATATTCTTCAGAAGTGAAAATGAATGGATGATTCATTTTTCTCAACAAGTTCTTCATCAGAAATGGGAATGAAGGAATAATCAACGAATATTCATTTCCCTCAACGGATATTCTTCAGAAGCGAAAATGAACAAACGGAGTCATTTTCCTCAACGGGTATTCTTCAGAATTGGAAATGACGGATTTAAACAAACGGATATTCATTTCCCTCAACGGATATTCTTCAGAATGAAAATGAACAAACGGAGTCATTTTCCTCAACGGGTATTCTTCAGAATTGGAAATGAAGGATTTAACAAACGGATATTCATTTCCTCAACGGATAATCTTCAGAAACGAAAATGAACTAACGGAGTCATTTTCAACGGTTGCTTCATCAGAGTTGGAAATGAAGGATAAACAAACGGGTATTCATTTCCTCAACGGATAATCTTTAGAAACAAAAATGAGCGGACAGAGTCATTTTCAACGGTTGCTTCATCAGAGTTGGAAATAAATTGGGTTAACTCTAGATACATGACAGAACTTGTTGTGATTTCTGTGCACTAAATTCCATAATTATGTATGCATCCATAATTACGTAATTCCTTGCACAGTCCGCACAGTTTGTCTTGTAATGTTTAGGGGAAGAAAATCAAACCTGTGATGAGGGTGACTAGACTACCATCGGGTTCTTTTAATTAGATCGACAGATGATCTTTTTAATTAGGCCACCAAGGAGTCCTTTCAGCTATATCATCACATGATATTCCTAACCAGATTTTTGGATCAATCTGTTTAACTAGACCACTCAAGGGGTCTAATTATGGAGTAGTACTTTATAATCCAAGAGACTTAACTACCACGTAGAAGTCCATTAAGGATCTTAGGTAGTACCTTTGGGTATCCTACTATGAATCCCTTATACGAAGATATGGAAGATTCTATGAGGATTTGGATAACAAAATTTGGATCACACAAAAATATAAGAAAATGAACACATAAGCACATAATTGTTTTCTTGGTTATTAATTGTTATTATCTTGTTATTGATTGTTATTAACTTGGCATTGATTTGAACATGGGTATTCAAGGCATACCAGGAACCCAGTTGATGGACTTCAACGTCCTCAAGCATCTATCTGAAAAGATAGGATGATCTTCTAAAAATTCGATTTTTTGATTACAATGAATCACTACATTCGAATTAAGGTATACAACAATTAATGACTTACGGGAATATCCTTAGGTACCCCATTAAGGAGTGGGTATTCATCCAGAGTTGTAACTTGCGCCTTGTACTTCGTTTTCCTTGGAAGAAACGGGTACTTAGGATTTTCGTGGAAAACGCAAAAGATCATAAAGTGGAAGAATTTTGGGGGTAGTCTGTTCTTCAAGGGATACGGTTCCTTGATTGTCGGTATTGTAGGGGATATGTTGTTTACACATGCAACCACATCAATATTTGTATATTGCATTGTAAAATAAAAGCTTTATTTAAAAACAACGATAACAACTGTTTCATGGACCTTGACAACAAAAGAAAATAATACATAAGACATGATTATTTCTAAACAGCGTTGTCTTCCATTCGGTCAGGTGCTCATCCCTGCACTAGATTCGCATTAGCAAGCTTTGGGCAGTTTCTTCGGAAATGGCCCATCTCGCCACAGTTGAAGCAAGAACCTGGTGGAAAACGACCTTGAGCAGGATTGTTGTTAACTTGATTTGGTGCAGCTGCAGTTGGGCAAACCCTCGCTGCATGACCTATAAGTCCGCAAACTTGGTATGTGCGGCACTTCACACCAGCATGATGATGTAGGCTACATTGGTTGCACAAGGGTGCAGTTCCGTTGTAGGGTTTTCTAGCCGGGGGTTGAGCTGGTTGGTTGGGGACGGCTTGACCATTGTGAGCGACCATGGCGAAGTTCTGAGAAGCCTTTCACTTCTTTGACTTCTTAGGGGATCCAGTCTGTTCATCCATGGTCTTTAATTCCTCGATTGGTTTCTTGTCACTTTTTCGGAAAAGTTTACCTTTCCTGATCTGAGATTCAGTCAAGGTAGCGGATAGCTTAATGGCCTGTCTAACTGTAGTGGGTTTACTACCAGTTATAATGTCTTGTACTGAGTCAGGGAGGCCATCAATGCACTTTTTGATTGCCTTATCCAAAGGCGTGACCATGTTTGGGCATAACAGACTTAACTCCTCATAACGGTCCGTGTAGGCTCGATGCTCACCGCTATCTTGCTTAAGATCATCAAATTCCCTTTCTAGAGCCCTTAGCTCACGACGAGGACATAATTCCTTCATCATAAGAGTCCTAAGCTCGTCCCAAGTGATGTGTTCAAAATGTAACATATAAATTACATCAATTGTGGCATAAAACTAACCCTTTTTTAGTACTAATATTGGAAAAAATGTGCTTTTGTCTTCCTTTTGTATTTTCAGGATTAAATGAGCTCAAATTAACAAAAGAAGCAAAAAGGCAGCTAAATCTAGCATAAATACAAGAAAAGGAACAAACGTGGCATGCCCGACCCCCTTCAACAGCATCTCCCAAAGCAAAAACAAGAAGAAAGCTGAGCATAGGGCTGTGCCCAGCTGAGCACGGGGCGTGCCCAGCTCAGCACGGGGCGTGCCCAGCTCAGCACGGGTCGTGCCCAGCTCAGAACGGGGCAGTGCTCAGGATGGACAGCCCTGGCACTAAAGACAAACCTGTAGAAGCTTCTATTGCCCACCACGGGGCCGTGCCCAGCGAACACGGGGCCGTGGTCAACGCAAAGATACGCAGAATCTTGCCAAATCTGATAGTACAGATATGCTTCTGAGCACGGGGGCGTGCCCAGCGGACACGGGGGCGTGTGGAGCTAATAAAGACAAACTGTATTAATGAAGAAAGAGAAAAGGGTGGACACGGGGCTGTGTCCAGCGGACACGGGGCCGTGTCCCGGCTTCTATACAGGCTATAAATAGGAGTGCTTGGCTCAAGCTCAAACCATCCCTTGGCACACCACCTCTCTCACACTTCACCCACCACCCACCACCACCATAACACCATCATCCACCACCATCATCCATTGTCCATCGTAGAGTGTGTGAGTCGTCTCGGGATCCAAGATTGATCATAAGAGTTCTTGACAATCAAGGCCATGTTTGCCTAAGTCTCTTACATCACTTGGTGAAGACAAAGTGTCTAGTGTAATACTTTTTATTTCTAATCTTTTGCACTTTTTATTTGGTTATGTATTAATGACTTTAATAACTAGTTGCTTATGTTGAAGGTGATCTTTCCTTATCGTTTGTCCGTGGTGTCTTGGCATTATTTTACTGTCTATATAAAATAAAAGATTTTCACCATTCATATCTCCACGGTCTATATGGAGGTATGTTGGCTACCTGGTCGGGGGTTAAGGGAATGGTTTGGTAAAGGTCTTGCCATTGTTCAGCATTTAGAGGTCCTGCAATGGACCTGGGTTAAATTTAGTAGGACCTCCTTCAATACTTAACGGTATTGGATGGCGGGGGTCCAAACTCTTTGATCCCCTCATAAGTTAACTACTATTAATACTATAACCCGGCTACTTAGGACTATATCCCTGCTAACTCAGACTACTTAGCCGAGGGTAACGTCACCTCCAAAAGAGGGGCCTACCATAATATTGCATTAATAACTTAATTAATTATCTTCCAATAATCCACCCTTTTAGGATTGTATCCTTGCTGACTCAAACTACTGGGGTGAGGTTAACGTCACCTTCAAAAGAGGGGCCTACTACAATAACTAAGATAATCTCTTAATTATGTGCAAAAGTGCGGAAATAATCAAAGGTTACACTAGATACGAGTCAGAACCAAGTGATTCATCTTGTCTATCTGTTTTTATTTTTATTTTCAGCATTTTAGTTAGTTTTTACTTTTCTTAGTTTAAAACATTTTTCTAACCTTTTTATTTTGATTAGACGTTGAGGATAAACCGGTACTAAAAGCTCTTGTGTCCTTGGACGACCTCGGTATCTTACCAACACTATACTACGCTCACGATGGGTGCACTTGCCCATACGTGTGTTTAGTGTTAGTGAAATATCGTGTTTTATAAATTTAAAACTTGGCTAAAAATAAGTGTTAAAGGGGCTTAAAATATACACCTAAAATATATAACACTTCACACGCATCAAGTTTTTGGCGCCTTTGCCGGGGACACAAGGATTTTAGGAAAGCTTAAAATCGACGGCCTAATCAGTTTTTCAAAACCTTTTCAAAATGGGCCCACATTTTTCTGCATTTTAGTTTAGTTTTGCATTTACAGTAGGTTGAACACGGGCCGTGCTCGCTGAACACGGGGCCGTGCTGCATATTTTTCATAAAACACCCAGTAACAGAAGCTTGAACACGGGCCGTGCTCACTGAACACGCCCCGTGCTCAACGAAAACAATAAATTTAATTAAAACGCCCAGATACAGATTCTGAACATGGGGCCGTATCCACTGAACACGGGGCCGTGTCCAGCCTCTGTTTCCGTTTTTCTTTTTGTTTTCTGATATCGGGACTTGGTTGTGGTCTGCTGAGTGATTCTTATGGATCAATACTCAGGAGGTTACAACTACACCTATGAGGAGGATGATTATAGGGGTAACTATTGCACTAATTGTCGTAACTCACGCTCGGTTTAAAATAGTCACTCATATCAACCATCCCATTCATACAACTACTATGAGGAGCCCAGTGTAACAACTGTGCTTGTAATCACTATGAACAGTTCTATTATCAATAAAACAATGTTATTTGATCACTATGTTTGTTTTGTTATGTTTTACATTTTTCATGTTTTGACTTTTATGTAATTTCAAACTCTACATCGCTTTCTGGAGAGTTATACGCAAACTAGTGCGTAAACGTACTCAGTTTAATGCGATAAATACTCCGGAACATCAACATATACTCAACATACCTTAAATAACCTTTACATAAACTTAGAAATAAGTTTTGAAGGCTTTGGTATGGCAAAAACAAGTTAATTCGCTTACAGGGACTAAAAATGACAAACTGCGAAAGTATGTCAATTTGAACTGTAACGAACATTCCGGAACATGACCATAAGTTAAACACACCTTAAATATCCTTTACATAGCTTAGAAATAGGCTTTGAGGGGTTTGGTGTGCTAAAATAAACTTTTGGGACATTCAGGGACTAAAAGTGTCAAAAAGTGCACAAGTTTGCATTTTCGCGCATAACTTACGTTCTGAATACATCTGGACATCCAAAAATTTATGTAAGCATGACTACATTATATTTTAGTGTTCGCCTTAAGAAAAATCCATTCGTTTCGTCATTTGGATCGTTTTTCGCGCTTATGCGCATTCCGTCGTAATTAAGCGAACATCGCGTTCGTACGACTAAACGAACCATGATCTGAGATATTTTTGAACATGTTTTGAGTTCCCTATACTTTAACTTCATTTTAGAGCCTTAAAATGAGGTTAACGGGGTTCAAACGCATCGAAAAAGGGCTTAAACACGTGCAGGGACCATTTCTGCCAAGTTTGAAACAATTCTGGAACTGGGAGGCAGTCGCGTAGCGCGAGCCCTAAGGCTCTACCCGTCGCGCTACGCGAGTGAGTGATCTGGACCAGATTCAATGTCTTTTTAGCAAGTTGCAGCTGATTGATTCGTGTCCACACATTCTAAACGGGTCTAGTCAGCGGATAAGAACAAGTTTCTAGCCACCACAACTTTGTGACAAGTGTACGGCTCGGATCGTGGCACGATATTCAAGAAACGATCCTAGCGGCTCTACTTTTTCTATAAATACCCACCCCCCTTTGGCTTAAAAACCCACAAATCTGATCATTTGGGCTCTAAGTTGGAACCTTCGTTTCATACCTGAGCTATTTTGATCTGGGTTAGCATTCGGGGACCCTTCGTAAGTATTCTTTCGTTCTTTTCCCTATTTTTACTGCTTTTCGAGTCAGAAAGTCAAACTTTGTTTGACTTTCAGCATTGACCAGTAATGGTCAATGCGAAGTTCGTTAGAACTTCGCAACGTGATTGTAATCACGATGGTCATAGTCCCTTGGGACTATGCCTACTGATTACCACGTTGTCTAGGGTCGTAGGGTAAGCGATCTAATAAATCGCTTATACCTCGAACCCGACCCAGTTTGGTCGATCATTAGGATCCGACCAAATACTTTAGGTGACCATAGTAGGTAGGGAATAACCTTTCGAGGTTATACCCTATGGTCACATCGTTTAAGTAGTTGTATGATAGGTAGTTTATATGCCTTAGGTAAATTACCAGAATGCCCTTTTCATACATAATTGGTAATTTAGCATATGTAACCTAAACTTTTGTCACGTAACTGATTATGTAACATGTTTAGGCATATAATACTTGTCATAGGACTAGTTAGGCGGTCCGAACGCGTTTCACGCGCACGACACGTTAAAGTAGCATAAGCTTCCTAAACGGGTCGTAATGGGTCGTAAACAATTATGTTAAGTTTCATTTAGCATGTAGGCTTTGTTAAACCATATCACGTGAGTTCCGACACTCACTTGGTTTACAAACCCTAATGCTACCCAGTCTTCCGAGATAGGTCCGGTTTATTAACATAGTTACCTATACTAGGTGTCGTTTGATTCCGAGATCTTTTGCATTACTTGGTGATTATCTTTAGACATCTAAGCAATCACAAGTGAGTACATAGACCCCTCTTTTACTGTTTTTCCAAACTGTTTTGGGGTGGAACACATGTGCCTACTTGTTACTTTCATGCTTTCCTGTTTTCACATCATATACCTGCTATGTTCGTTAGTACACTATAGTACATGATTTCATGACATTTCATGCTAGGTGTGCCCATTGTGTGCATTACTTAGTACATCGTTTTACATGACATTTCATGCTAGGTGTGCCCATTGTGTGCATTACTTAGTACATCGTTTTACATGACATTTCATGCTAGGTGTGCCCATTGTGTGCATTACTTAGTACATCGTTTTACATGACATTTCATGCTAGGTGTGCCCATTGTGTGCATTACTTAGTACATCGTTTTACATGACATTTCACGCTATGTATGTTCATTTGATTACATACTTAGTGCATTGTTTTCACATGTTTACATTTTGGTATGACATTTGGTTTGTTTACATGGGACAATACATTCATTAACATTAGCTACGCCGTTCGTTAGTAGGTAGTGGTACCATAGGAATTGACAACTCCCGTTCCGGACATCCCAGGGAAAGGGGACAGAAAGGAATGACCGAATTCGTTGACATTAAGACAGATAGACCTTTAATTTGTTTAAAGGGTTTATCACCACAGTTGCCAGGCTTGGATGTATGCATTTTCACAATACCGCATAAATGTTCATATTAAATAGTTGCATGCATCTACACAAAACATAGCTTTGATTTAAACCAAGTTTTACCTCAATACTTTGTTTTTGTGCATATGGTTTAGTTGAGACATTTCACTTGCCATACATGACATTTTGACATAGACATTTGACATGGATATTTTGACATAGACATTTGACATGGATATTTGACATAGACATTTGACATGGTTTACATCTTGACATAAACACTTTGACATATTATTCAATACATTTGACAATTTGGTTAAACATAGACTTCTTACATTGGTTGGTTTGGTTTGATTAAGTGATTAAGTTAACGATGCGTGTGTAATATGATACAAGCATGGTGGATACGCCGCTGGTACTTCCTATATATAAGTGTTTGTATGGTATTACATGGCGTAGCGTTATTTGAATCATTTCAGTTTGAGACATAGAACATTTTTATACAAATAATATACTTTTCACAAGACATTGATTTACAAACAACTTATCTTATACAAACACATTTTTACATGGTTATTTATTTAACCTGACATTACTTATACATATCATCTGACCTTATTGTTTTCAAATGATTTACAAGACAAAGCAAAGTACGGGGTTCATGATTAAACATTTTCTTAAACTCAAGTCATGGATCCTATTTTCACAAAACCTATGTATCTCACAGGCATTTTTATGCTGACGTACCTATTTTCACATGTGTTTTCAGGTGCTTTTCCATAGGATGTTGATTATGATACTAGGGCGGACCTGTGCCTTAGAGACTTTAAAAGAAGATAGACTATGTTTAATTATGTTCTGAACTCTTAAATTTCCTGTTTGAAACAGTGTAACACCTTTGTTTTTAAATAAAATACAACTTTGTATGCCATGGTTATGAAACAATTAATTCTGTCGCAACACGCCCCGATGTTTCCGCCGCGATTTGTTGTTTTACGCGGTCGGGGTGTGACACCCAGGTACGAGCCATCGACTTCATACACATCCTATGAAGACCAAAGGTATGAACCTCCTCCCTCATACTCATATTTTGATGAACCAAGGTATGAGCCTTCATACTCATACTTTGAGGAACCAAGATATGAGCCACCACCTTCGTATGCTTATTATGAGGAACCATGGCATGAACAACCCACCTCATACGAGTATTATGAAGAACAAAATTACGACCCTTATCCATCATATGCTTACAATGAAGAACAATGGTGTGAACCTTCTACTTCATATGGGTATTATGAGGAATAAAGGATCGAACAACCGGATTCAAGCTTTGAAAATCCCGATTCTTTTTCTATAACCGAAGTAACCGATAGGATATTAGAACACATTAGAGTTATCGATCGATGTATAAAAGAATCTCGCGCAAGGGAAGAGGAGTCCCGCGCAAGAGAAGAATTAAAAAAGGAAGAGATAACCAAAAGTGTAAAAATGGAAGAACAAATAAGTGAAAAACCGACACATGAGTTAAACAACGATAAAGGTGAGTCCGACAATGTTAAAATTCAAGAAGAGTCTAATTTTGAAGAAATTAATCTCTTGTCACCTTCTTTCGAAAATCATTGTTTAGTACCCACTCATGTTAAGTTTTTAAAAGAGTTAAACACTAGCACTAAAATTGACGAAACGGTAAGTGTTAAGTTAACTAATGATCAACCCTCGCTAATAAAAGAAGACCCATTTGAAATTAACATTACACCGGTTCCATGTTTCTTTCAAAATTCGTTTATTAGTAATGTCACAATGGATAAAGATCTTTGTGTTAACATAATGCCTAACTACATTTTCGAAAAATTAAGTATTAGTGATTTTTCTCCACTTCAAATACCCATTTTTCTATCCAATCGGAAAGTAATAAAATCAATCGGTATAGATGAGGATGTATTGGTTCAAACAAATCAATTGGTAATCCCCACCGACTTTGTCATCCTCGATGACGCTCCTCTAGTGTTGGGACGACCATTTGTAAAAACTCACGAAGCTTTGAAAAACCGGAAGTACAACAATCTACCTCTTCAATTAGGGGCATTCAAAAAAAGTGTCTACATTGAGCGATCAATGAAATATCCATTCGGAAATGATGACCCCCTAATTGAAGATGAGCCAGAACCACCTGATAAGGTGGGTCTAGCCAAGGACCCTTATAAACGTGGCGCACCACGGAGGCATTCCGCGGAACTATCCGTAGTTTAGTTTAGATTAACCTTTATGTTTTCTAGTTTAGTTTTTATTTTTCAGGAATAAAACACACTCGGGATGGTGAAGGATGATAAGGGAAGCTTGAACCAACACCCCATACACAAAAACAGAGCCTCCCTACGATTTTTCTTCATTACAGCAAGTTCAGCACGGGGCCGTGCTCACCCCAACACGCCCCGTGCCCAAGGTTTTGTAGAAAATGCCCAGTTCAGGTACCTGGACACGAGGCCGTGCTCACTGGACACGCCCCCGTGCCCAGCCTTCTGTTTACTTTTGGTACTTGCAGTCTGGACACTGGGCCGTGCTCAGCCAACACCACCCCGTGTTCAGCTACCCAGTACCATAAAATCTTGTTTTTAACCCATTTTTACACATTTAATCAGCCTAAAAACTTATTTTTGGGACACATTGAGGACAATGTGTAATTTAAGTGTGGGGGGGGGGGGGGTGCTAAAACCTTGAATCTTGCAAGTCCTAATAACAAGCCTTACACAAAACTCTATTGGAACCGCTAATCACCCCAAATTTTTTCAAAAATTTTCAATTTTTTTACTTGTCTAGGTTTAATTTGGGAATTTCAAAATTCTAAAAAGGTTATATTTTTACAAATTTACAACCGATAGCGTCGTGATAAAAAGAACCAACATAAGAAAATTATGAAAAGGCATGACAAGCTTAGTTAAAATTTAATTATATATACTTGAACACATAAAAACCCATTCCCACAAAAGTGAGTTTTGAGCCTTTATTGAGCATACAAATATATATCTTTAAATTAAATGCTCATTTTTCGTTTCTTGTGTGAATAGCCGCTCGGTTCTTACAACTCTAGAACTAGCCACGACGATACATTCCCGGTCCTTACCAACTTAAACCCGAGTAAGTAAATGATGGAGGCATTAGGACTAACCCTTTTTATTTCTACACCATTATTTTTCTTTTTTCTTACCACCTACCCAAAATCCCCTAGTTAACCCCTTTGAGCCTAAACCTTTTCATTTCTTAACCCAAACCAAACACCTTTTCACCCACCTAAACCCTTTTTATTTTTCACCCTTTGTTTTAGTAACAAGCTCGGTTTTTCGTATGACTTTTCAAAAAAAAAAAAAAAGTGTTGATGATGAAGCAAAATAAATAAACAAGCAAGTTCATCAAAAATAACTTTGTTTGAATACTGGCTTCATCAAGATAAAAAAAATTACAAAAATAAAAAGTCTTTCGAAAACCGACGCTTGTTACGCTTTTTCGCCCTTTCTACTAACCACTAACCCAACCACCCACCTTTAACCCAAGCCTAACCCTTCACCCAAAAAGTCCTCTTGATGTTTACAAAGGTATATAGTTAAAAAGGAGGAGGATTGATTGCTTGGCAAGCCTATGGTAGGTGTCACACCCCCAAAATCCACCTGCGGAGTATCACCGCTTGGGAGCGTGACTGACCAGGATCAAGCCACAAATCATATAGAACAATGTATAAAGTAAAAGTAATTGTATTAAACCAAACCAATCCATATGAAAGGGGTTCCAAAACATAAGTATCATATCAAAGTTTAGCGGAAGCGTATAGATAAAACTCAGCATAAATAAGTATGTAATGTCATAAAGTGTTTAACACACAATCACGATCCAAGCCCACAACGACCAGCTCCTCCCTGTGCAAGCTCCATGTACCTAACGACCTGCAAGGCATGTAACAGAGGATCAACAACTAGTTGAGAGAGTTCACAGAAAGTAAATGCGTAATGGTAAGTTCGTTTGTAACATGTGGCTCTACTGGGCCAATAGTACGTTCTATTTGTGGGGGCTTCCCATGTTGTATAACCACTAGACTATTCGCAACCATAAGTGTTCTACATATCCCGAGAACAGTAATACGTACAAGTTTACGTAGGATTTACGTAAGTATCCTTCACAACCGAGGATAGGGGTACGTGGGGGTTTACGTAGGTTTTACGTAAGTGCCTGACACAACCGAGGCAATAGTAAGTATAGGTTCACGTAGGTTTTACGTGAGTATCCTTCACAACCGAGGATAGCGAGTAGCATAAGTATACGTAGGTTTTACGTATGTGTCCTGCACAACCGAGGACAATGGTATGGTAGTCTAGTATCAGTGTATGTACGAATCTATTCAACCTTATTCCTTCAATCCCATTCCCCAAACCCTGGGAATCCCATGCCTTAGTAAGGGTGTGAACTCACCTTGGTTTGCTCGGTATGCTAAGTATGTGCTCAAAGTTTATCAATCAAGTCCTAAAGTACGTACGTATACATAATTAGTTTATAATCACGAAGTTGGCACGTAGGTATAATCATAGTGAACATCGCATCAATAAGCACCGAGTATCACATTGCACGTATTCGTAGTCATATAAGTATTGTTTCATACTTAACAGCAGTTAAATATCTCAGTTAACTTCTAACATAGTTAAGTCAGGTTACGGTGCAAAGTATTCAAGTCGGCGAAACACAGATTGGCGAAACACATTTCTATTTCGTCTATCACTCTTTGGCGAAACAAAGTTCCGTTTCGTCAACTATCCTTGGCGAAACACATTCTGTTTCGCCGAGAGTTCTGTTTCGTCAAACAGATCAGTTACGTCGAACATCGGTTACGTCAAAGATGTACAACAGTTACAACATCATCACAGAAAACCCTAATCGCCGACTAGCATACAGAAGATCATTCGATCATGCAGTAATCATTACACACAAATCATGCGATCATCATTTAATCGAGAGCACTACTGATTGTATTAATTCTAGTTATACTTGTATGACTTAGCAATTTACATATTCATATGAACATCACATGGCCACTGACAAGATCACATGCATTATCAAATGTAGTGGGTGGCAATTATAAATGATGAGCTGACACTATGAACTTCACAATCACATGTACAAGAAATAGGTAACCGACAACCAAACTCCTAGTTCTAAAACAATTGGACCAAAATCTTCATAATCATCACTCATGCATAAATACTCCCACTGACAATCATCATTACACATGCACATGGTTTGACTATCTCACAAATACATACACCCACATGGCCGCCAATTTCTATCTAGGCCACTGTTACATCCAGTTTAACTATGTATCACATATTACACAATTGCACATGATCACATATGATTGCATCGATCATGATATCACCACTAAACATCATCATACAAAACAACCTATATTCACAACTCTTTCATAAATCAAGCACATACAGATACATGTATCAAGCAATCGGAGAATCATGAACAGATTTAGCAAACGTGTAACTAACCGAGATAGCGGTGATGATGTTTTGATCGCTAGAAAAAGCCTCGAGAATTCCAAACTGTCGTTACACAGGGGAGAGAGTTCTAGGGTTTCTTATTTTTCTAGGGTGTCGAATGAAGCAGTATCACTTAATAATTATACGCTTAACGTACTGGGCCCTTAATGGGCTTGGCGAAACAGTGTTATGGCGAAACACACTTGTGTTTCGTCGGGTTGTTCAAGGTTTAATAGTTTAAGTTTTGCAAACAGTACACATGATAAACACTTTGATCACATTGCATGGATAACACATCAAATCAACATCTCAGCATATAGTTCCTATAATCCAACGTATAATTACAAAGCAAACTAGTCATGTAAGTAAACAATTAAACGGTTCACGCGCAATAAATGCGAAAGTGAAGTCTTGGAAACTCGAGTTGTCACATTATCCCCAACTTGAAAGAAATTTCGTCCCGAAATTTAGCATGCGGTTACTGAGGAAGCTAGGTGAGTTGTATCGTTTACTGGTTTTCCTGGGGTGTCACATCATCCCCCCGTTGATTTGGAATTTCGTCCCGAAATTCTGTAATAGCTTCAGCCTCAGTAGTGGTTGCACTGTTTCCGAATAACTGGGGATACTTAAGTTTCATTTGATCTTCTCATTCCCAGGTGAACTCTGGGCCACGACGGGAGTTCCAACGAACTCGTACTAGTGGTATTCTGGTGTGCTTGAGGACCTTAACATCCCGGTCCGTGATTTCAACTGGTTCCTCGACGAATCGCAACTGTTCGTCGATAGTGAGTTCCTTCAAAGGAACTATGTGGGTCTCATCTGACAGGCACTTCTTCAGATTCGACACGTGGAAGACGTTGTGAACTGCACTGAGTTCGGCTGGTAAGTTTAGTCTGTAGGCCACTTTGCCTATTTTCTCTATGACTTCGAATGGTCCAACGTATCGTGGATTGAGCTTGCCTCGTTTGCCAAAACGAACAACACCCTTCCAGGGTGAAACTTTGAGTAGCGCTCGATCCCCAACTTGGAATTCGAGTAGTTTCCTGTCTTTATCGGCGTATGCTTTCTGACGGTCACGAGCTGCCGCCATGCGTTGTCGTATTTGAGCAATCTTTTCAGTAGTATCAACTACCATCTCTGGACCTGTGATCTGACTGTCACCCACCTCTGCCCAACAAAGGGGTGATCGGCATTTACGCCCGTACAATGCCTCAAATGGAGCAGCTTTAATGCTGGTGTGGTAGCTGTTATTGTACGAAAATTCCACAAGTGGCAGATGTTTTTCCCAGCCATTGCCAAAGTCAATTACGCACGCCCGAAGCATGTCTTCTAGAGTTTGAATAGTGCGCTCAGACTGCCCATCTGTCTGAGGATGATAAGCTGTGCTCATGTCTAAACGAGAGCCAAAAGATTTGTGCATTGCTTGCCACAGTTCTGAAGTAAAACGTGCATCACGATCAGAGATAATAGAGGTGGGCACCCCGTGCCTCGAGACAACTTCCTTAAGGTATACGTCTGCTAGAGTGGAGAACTTATCCGTTTCCTTGATAGCCAAGAAGTGAGCAGACTTTGTGAGTCGATCCACGATCACCCAAATAGTATCATTCCCACGCTGAGATCTAGGTAGGCCAGTAACAAAATCCATGGAAATTTGTTCCCATTTCCATTGTGGTATCTCAGGTTGCTGGAGTGGGCCTGATGGTTTCTGATATTCCGCTTTAACTCTCGCACAAGTCAAGCACTTTCTAACGTAAGTGGCTATGTGAGCTTTCATGCTAGGCCACCAATATGTAGTTCTGAGGTCGTGGTACATCTTATCCGAACCAGGATGTACTGAGTAGCGAGACTTGTGTGCCTCATCCATCACAAGCTCTCGTAGGTTGCCATAGTGTGGGACCCAAATGCGTCCTGTTACATAGTAGGCGTCGTCTGCCTTTTGTTCTAATCGTTGCCTTGAGCCGCGTAGGGCTTCAGCCCTGACGTTTTCTGGTTTCAATGCTTCTACTTGAGCATCTCGTATCTGTGAAGGAAGACTAGACTGAATAGTGAGTTGCAACGCTCGTACACGCCTAGGTGTAGTATCCTTTCGACTGAGGGCGTCGGCCACCACATTGGCTTTGCCCGGATGGTACTTTATGGCACACTCGTAATCGTTCAGTAGCTCGACCCATCTACGTTGTCGCATGTTCAATTCTTTCTGCTTGAAAATATGCTCGAGACTCCTGTGATCGGTGTAGATGGTGCATTTAGTGCCATACAGGTAATGTCGCCATATCTTGAGCACAAAAACAACAGCTCCCAGCTCTAAATCGTGTGTGGTGTAATTCCGTTCGTGAATCTTAAGTTGGCGCGAAGCATAAGCAATGACTTTATCCCGCTGCATCAACACACATCCAAGTCCCTGGATAGACGCGTCGCAGTAGACTACAAAATCGTCCGTGCCTTCAGGCAATGAGAGGATAGGTGCGCTACAAAGTCTATCCTTTAAGTGCTGAAATGTTGTTTCCTGTGTATTACCCCAACGATAAACAACACCTTTCTGTGTCAGTAATGTGAGCGGCTGTGCAATCTTTGAGAAGTCTTTGATGAGCCGTCTGTAATAACCCGCCAAACCCAAGAATTGGCGTATTTCTGTTGGTGTGCGAGGTGCAGGCCAGTTCTTGATCGAATCTACCTTGGATGGATCAACATGAATCCCATCCTTGTTTACCACGTGGCCTAGGAAGTGGACTTCACGAAGCCAGAAGTCGCATTTTGAAAACTTGGCGTATAGCTGTTCCGTTCGTAGGAGTTCCAAAATAAGTCGTAAGTGCTGCTCGTGTTCCTCCCGATTCTTCGAGTAGATCAGGATGTCATCAATGAAAAAAATAACAAACTTGTCAAGATAAGGTTTGCACACCCTGTTCATAAGGTCCATGAAAACCGCAGGCGTGTTCGTAAGCCCGAATGGCATGACTAGAAACTCGTAGTGACCGTAGCGAGTTCTGAATGCTGTCTTGGAGACGTCCTCATCCCAGACTCTCAGCTGATGGTACCCTGACCTTAGATCAATCTTGGAGTAGTAACTCGACCCCTGCAACTGGTCGAATAAGTTGTCAATACGAGGAAGAGGATAACGGTTCTTCACTGTGACCTTGTTCAGTTCGCGGTAGTCTATGCACATCCTGAAAGTGCCATCCTTCTTTTTCACGAATAGTACTGGAGCTCCCCAAGGCGAAGAGCTTGGACGAATGAAGCCCTTATTCAAGAGCTCTTGTAGTTGCTTAGACAGTTCTTCCAGTTCAGTTGGAGCTAAACGATATGGTGCGCGAGCTATAGGTGCTGCTCCTGGAGCTAGCTCGATTTGAAACTCGACCTGGCGATGAGGCGGTAGACCAGGTAAATCTTCTGGAAACACTTGAGGAAATTCGCGCACAACTGGAATATCCTCTATTCTATTCTCTTTCGTAGCTGCATCAGTAACTAGTGCCAAAATGGCAGTGTGACCCTTTCGTAAACATTTCTGAGCCTTCAAGAAAGAGATGATGCCAACCACAGTACCACTCTTGTCGCCTTGAACTTCGAGAGATTCTTTACCCGAACGAGGAATACGAATGATATTTTCCTTACAAAGGATCTATGCCTGCTGCTTGGATAACCAATCCATGCCAATGACTATGTCGAAACTACCCAGAACTATGGGAATGAGGTCGATCGAGAAGGTCTGACCCGCTAGAACGATGTTACAACCCTTGACTATATGCGTGGCTTCTACCCTTTTACCATTTGCTAGTTCTACGACGTGTTTGGTGTTTAGGGGTGTTGATGTACGTTTTAACAATTTACTCATTTTCAAAGACATATAACTTGTATCCGCACCCGAATCAAACAAAACAGTAACATAAATATCGTCGAGAAGAAACTTACCCATAACGACGTTGGGATCATTTCTGGCATCACCCTGCCCCAACACAAATGCACGACCCCTTGCTTCATTGTCGTTGTTGTTGCCATTGCCCTGATTGTTGTTATTATTGTTGTTGTTGTTGTTCTGGTTCCTGTTTAGCTGAGGACAGTGCCTTTTGAAGTGACCTTCAGCACCACAATGAAAACATCCCCTGTTGCCCTGTTGCTGATTCTGCTGTGCTGGTGGCTGCTGCTGATTCTGATCCGCAGGCCGAGGGCTCCGACAATCCTTGGCCTCATGACCCAACTTGAGGCATCTTTGGCAGCGACCCTTGTTACACTGGCCACTGTGATGTCTGTTACAGGTGTTACACTTTGGGAGGTTTCCTCGATATCCGCCCTGCCTGTGGCTACCTGAAGAGTGCTGACTGGGACTCTGATAACTGTCAGTCTTTCGCTGCTGAACCTGTGACTGAACTGTAGCTGAACCTTTGCTGGAATCCCCCTCCCATTTTCTCTTGTTATCACTAGGAGTAGCAGGAGTAGCTGAAGTGGTAGCGGTAGTGGTAGCGCTGAGACGTTTAGGCAATCTGTTCTGCTCCACCGCCTGATCAGTGAGACGGTGAGCCAACTGAACAACCTGCAGGTAGGTGGCAAGGTTTGCTGAAGTTACATGACTTTGGATCTCTGGCACTAGACCCTGAAGATAAAGTTCGATACGCTTAATTGGGGGGTCCACCATAGTAGGACACAGTAATGCAAGCTCATTAGATCTCTTTGTAAACGCCTCAATTTCTGACCCCGTCATCTTGAGATGGAAGAACTCGACTTCCAGCTTATGAATGTCGTCACGACTGCAGTATTCCTCCTTGATCATCTCTTTGAAGTTGTTCCATGGGGTGGCGTTAGCAGCAACCAACCCCAGCATTTGGACCTGAGCTTTCCACCATGTGAGGGCTAAACCCTCGAGAGTACCGGTAGCATACTTCACCCTGCGTGCCTCAGGGCATTCACACATTTCGAATACTGACTCAAGCTTTTCAAACCAGTGGAGGAGTCCAACTGCTCCTTCCGTGCCACTGAATGTGCTAGGACGACAGTCCATGAAAGTCTTGAAAGTACACACAGGTTGCTGAACGGGTTGACCTGATGTGTAAGAACAGAATAAAGTTAAACACAAGAGTTGTTTAGGAACGTAGGATCTAAAGATCCTAGGATGAGTTACGACTGCAGGGTATACCTCCTGCGTTTGCAGCTGCAAGTGCCACAGCAACTTGTTCATTGATAAGAGCCGTCAACTGGGCTTGAGTCATGTTCACACGTCCGGACATGATCTTCATAGTAAAGGTAAAATAAGTGAGAATGGTTCGCGAGTAGTGCGATGACAGAAGAGTGTAAGCACACAAATGTTCCCCAAGCAATAACAAGTAGTGAGCAATGTAATCTAAGCATACTACGAGCAAGGTTCTATGCAATTCTAGCAAGTAGGCAATAAACATAAACCTTATTACCTAAGATGTCGAGTTTTGCATGTGGAGCGAAGCGTCGTTGTGGATCGTTGAGAGCACTGTTCTGGTTATAGTCCGGTTTTAATAAAAACGTTTTCCCATATTAAAACCAAGTTCTCTATAACCAATGGCTCTGATACCAATCTGTCACACCCCCAAAATCCACCTGCGGAGTATCACCGCTTGGGAGCGTGACTGACCAGGATCAAGCCACAAATCATATAGAACAATGTATAAAGTAAAAGTAATTGTATTAAACCAAACCAATCCATATGAAAGGGGTTCCAAAACATAAGTATCATATCAAAGTTTAGCGGAAGCGTATAGATAAAACTCAGCATAAATAAGTATGTAATGTCATAAAGTGTTTAACACACAATCACGATCCAAGCCCACAACGACCAGCTCCTCCCTGTGCAAGCTCCATGTACCTAACGACCTGGAAGGCATGTAACAGAGGATCAACAACTAGTTGAGCGAGTTCACAGAAAGTAAATGCGTAATGGTAAGTTCGTTTGTAACATGTGGCTCTACTGGGCCAATAGTACGTTCTATTTGTGGGGGCTTCCCATGTTGTATAACCACTAGACTATTCGCAACCATAAGTGTTCTACATATCCCGAGAACAGTAATACGTACAAGTTTACGTAGGATTTACGTAAGTATCCTTCACAACCGAGGATAGGGGTACGTGGGGGTTTACGTAGGTTTTACGTAAGTGCCTGACACAACCGAGGCAGTAGTAAGTATAGGTTCACGTAGGTTTTACGTGAGTATCCTTCACAACCGAGGATAGCGAGTAGCATAAGTATACGTAGGTTTTACGTATGTGTCCTGCACAACCGAGGACAATGGTATGGTAGTCTAGTATCAGTGTATGTACGAATCTATTCAACCTTATTCCTTCAATCCCATTCCCCAAACCCTGGGAATCCCATGCCTTAGTAAGGGTGTGAACTCACCTTGGTTTGCTCGGTATGCTAAGTATGTGCTCAAAGTTTATCAATCAAGTCCTAAAGTACGTACGTATACATAATTAGTTTATAATCACGAAGTTGGCACGTAGGTATAATCATAGTGAACATCGCATCAATAAGCACCGAGTATCACATTGCACGTATTCGTAGTCATATAAGTATTGTTTCATACTTAACAGCAGTTAAATATCTCAGTTAACTTCTAACATAGTTAAGTCAGGTTATGGTGCAAAGTATTCAAGTCGGCGAAACACAGATTGGCGAAACACATTTCTATTTCGTCTATCACTCTTTGGCGAAACAAAGTTCCGTTTCGTCAACTATCCTTGGCGAAACACATTCTGTTTCGCCAAGAGTTCTGTTTCGTCAAACAGATCAGTTACGTCGAACATCGGTTACGTCAAAGATGTACAACAGTTACAACATCATCACAGAAAACCCTAATCGCCGACTAGCATACAGAAGATCATTCGATCATGCAGTAATCATTACACACAAATCATGCGATCATCATTTAATCGAGAGCACTACTGATTGTATTAATTCTAGTTATACTTGTATGACTTAGCAATTTACATATTCATATGAACATCACATGGCCACTGACAAGATCACATGCATTATCAAATGTAGTGGGTAGCAATTATAAATGATGAGCTGACACTATGAACTTCACAATCACATGTACAAGAAATAGGTAACCGACAACCAAACTCCTAGTTCTAAAACAATTGGACCAAAATCTTCATAATCATCACTCATGCATAAATACTCCCACTGACAATCATCATTACACATGCACATGGTTTGACTATCTCACAAATACATACACCCACATGGCCGCCAATTTCTATCTAGGCCACTGTTACATCCAGTTTAACTATGTATCACATATCACACAATTGCACATGATCACATATGATTGCATCGATCATGATATCACCACTAAACATCATCATACAAAACAACCTATATTCACAACTCTTTCATAAATCAAGCACATACAGATACATGTATCAAGCAATCGGAGAATCATGAACAGATTTAGCAAACGTGTAACTAACCGAGATAGCGGTGATGATGTTTTGATCGCTAGAAAAAGCCTCGAGAATTCCAAACTGCCGTTACACAGGGGAGAGAGTTCTAGGGTTTCTTATTTTTCTAGGGTGTCGAATGAAGCAGTATCACTTAATAATTATACGCTTAACGTACTGGGCCCTTAATGGGCTTGGCGAAACAGTGTTATGGCGAAACACACTTGTGTTTCGTCGGGTTGTTCAAGGTTTAATAGTTTAAGTTTTGCAAACAGTACACATGATAAACACTTTGATCACATTGCATGGATAACACATCAAATCAACATCTCAGCATATAGTTCCTATAATCCAACGTATAATTACAAAGCAAACTAGTCATGTAAGTAAACAATTAAACGGTTCACGCGCAATAAATGCGAAAGTGAAGTCTTGGAAACTCGAGTTGTCACAGTAGGAGTAAGTTCCATGCCGCTCTCGAGTGATTCACTAAAATACATCTTCGGCTGAGTGTTGAGTGATCCCCGTGAGGTATGTGAATATAAATAGAATTTTAAAGAGGCGTGTTATGCCCTAATAAATAATTTCTCTTATGAAAAGTTTTAAATAAATCATGACGAATAGGATTGTAAATAAATAAAAATTAAATTAAATAAAGAATCTTGGAAATCCCGACACTCTACGACAAGCCCAAAAACCTTCTTCTCTACCCATTCCATTTGGGAGTGTAATAGCCACATATTAAAGAGTTTTGCTTGAGGACAAACAAAGATTCAAGTGTGGGGGTATTTGATGTGTTCAAAATGTAACATATAAATTACATCAATTGTGGCATAAAACTAACCCTTTTTAAGTACTAATATTGGAAAAAGTGTGCTTTTGTCTTCCTTTTGTATTTTCAGGATTAAATGAGCTCAAATTAACAAAAGAAGCAAAAAGGCAGCTAAATCTAGCATAAATACAAGAAAAGGAACAAACGTGGCATGCCCGACCCCCTTCAACAGCATCTCCCAAAGCAAAAACAAGAAGAAAGCTGAGCATGGGGCTGTGCCCAGCTGAGCACGGGGCGTGCCCAGCTCAGCACGGGCCGTGCCCAGCTCAGAACGGGGCAGTGCTCAGGATGGACAGCCCTGGCACTAAAGACAAACCTGTAGAAGCTTCTATTGCCCACCATGGGGCCGTGCCCAGCGGACATGGGGCCGTGGTAAACGCAAAGATACGCAGAATATTGCCAAATCTGATAGTACAGATATGCTTCTAAGCATGGGGGCGTGCCCAGCGGACACGGGGGCGTGTGGAGCTAATAAAGACAAACTGTATTAATGAAGAAAGAGAAAAGGGTGGACACGGGGCCGTGTCCAGCGGACACGGGGCCGTGTCCAGACTTCTGTACAGGCTATAAATAGGAGTGCTTGGCTCAAGCTCAAACCATCCCTTGGCACACCACCTCTCTCACACTTCACCCACCACCCACCACCACCATAACACCATCATCCACCACCATCATCCATTGTCCATCGTAGAGTGTGTGAGTCATCTCGGGATCCAAGATTGATCGTAAGAGTTCTTGACAATCAAGGCCATGTTTGCCTAAGTCTCTTACATCACTTGGTGAAGACAAAGTGTCTAGTGTAATACTTTTTATTTCTAATCTTTTGCACTTTTTATTTGGTTTTGTATTAATGACTTTAATAACTAGTTGCTTATGTTGAAGGTGATCTTTCCTTATCGTTTGTCCGTGGTGTCTTGGCATTATTTTACTGTCTATATAAAATAAAAGATTTTCACCATTCATATCTCCACGGTCTATATGGAGGTATGTTGGCTACCTGGTTGGGGGTTAAGGGAACGGTTTGGTAAAGGTCTTGCCATTGTTCAGCGTTTAGAGGTCCTGCAATGGACCTGGGTTAAATTTAGTAGGACCTCCTTCAATACTTAACGGTATTGGATGGCGGGGGTCCAAACTCTTTGATCCCCTCATAAGTTAACTACTATTAATACTATAACCCGGCTACTTAGGACTGTATCCCTGCTGACTCAGACTACTTAGCCGAGGGTAACGTCACATCCAAAAGACGGGCCTACCATAATATTGCATTAATAACTTAATTAATTATCTTCCAATAATCCACCGTTTTAGGATTGTATCCTTGCTGACTCAAACTACTGGGGTGAGGGTAACGTCACCTTCAAAAGAGGGGCCTACTACAATAACTAAGATAATCTCTTAATTATGTGCAAAAGTGCGGAAATAATCAAAGGTTACACTAGATACGAGTCGGAACCAAGTGATTCATCTTGTCTATCTGTTTTTATTTTTATTTTTATTTTCAGCATTTTAGTTAGTTTTTACTTTTCTTAGTTTAAAACATTTTTCTAACCTTTTTATTTTGATTAGACGTTGAGGATAAACCGGTACTAAAAGCTCTTGTGTCCTTGGACGACCTCGGTATCTTACCAACACTATACTACGCTCACGATGGGTGCACTTGCCCATATGTGTGTTTAGTGTTAGTGAAATATCGTGTTTTATAAATTTAAAACTTGGCTAAAAATAAGTGTTAAAGGGGCTTAAAATATATACCTAAAATATATAACACTTCACACGCATCACCAAGTCTGTGCTAAAGTAACCTCAGCACCACGGTCTCTCATCACCCCTTTCCACCATGTAAGAGCCCTCTTCTGAAACACACTGGAAGCAAACTCAACCTTGCGAATACCAGGACACTGAACCTGACGAAATGTACTCTCAGTGCTCTCAAACCATTGTAGGAGCCCAGTTGCTCCTTCAGAACCACTAAACTTGAGTGGCTTAGCCGAATTGAAACTCTTGAAATTGCATGGAGCATTATTGTTGTTGTTGGCTTGGTTCAGTTGAGCAATAGGATTTGGGAAAGCAGCAGCCATTTGCTGCGAGATGATTTCTGCCAGTTCGGCATTTGCCATCTGATTGTCGCGTCGAGGAGGCATTCTAAAAAGGGGAAATAAGAGAGAAAACAAATGAAATGGCATTGGGTAAGAATAGGATGTTATAACTACCGACCAAAATCATGGGTGATGGTCATTTATTTGAACCACGAAGCAAACAAACGACACACAAAGGCTGAATCAAAGCAAGTAGGTCCTCATAATTGTTGGTGCATACATCTGTCGTCTTCGTCTTATATCGAGTCTTCAGTTCATTGCAGTTCGGAACAAGAATGATGTCATCATTCTTGATGATGACATCATCCAAGTGACATCATCTTGCATCATCAATTCAACATTTGCACGTGAAATTGCATGCAAACATGAAATCAGATTTGAGATTCGCTTGAAGACAAATTATGTTGATTTCACAAGAAGACAAAATAGATGCACGTTTGAATATTAATTGTATTTTAGTGGCTAATTTCGTTCCTACCATGATTTCGCTCTTAGTCACGTGTAGGTGATTTCGCACGGAATCACAACATTATATCATGTTAATTCCGCTCCAAATGTATCGGTGTCATCATGAGCGGAATCAAGAGGCCTATATATAGGTCCTCAAGAGCGAAATCATTAAGCCAGTTCTTGTATTCCATGCTGAAGCTCTGCCGGTGTGAAGATCGATTGTAAACAACGTTTATTCAATACAATCAGTGAAATTAGTGAAGAACAAGCTGTTACTAAGTCTATTTCTTGTTTTCCGCACCTGAAAAAGATCAAAACTTCTCTAAACGACTCATTCGGACCAGTCGAACGATCCTACAATTGGTATCAGAGCCAGTTGGAGGAGTTCTTCAGTTTACAGCCGTATTTCATTGATATTTCTCGCTTCTACACCTTCTCTCATCGTTTCAGGAAGATTTAACGGTTAAAACCAGTTCAAATTTTCACAAATTGTATAAAAGTGACTATTAACAAACCCTTGAAAGTTTCATAGCTAAAATCAGACTAAAAATGGATCAAAATGAACTCCGAGCTGATTTCGCTCGTAATGATCATTCCTGATTTCGCTCTTGAAAGTCTGATTCCACTCCTAAACTTGCTGTTGATTCCGCTCCAGGCTGTCAATATCTTAATTTCGCTCCTAAATCAATGGTGATTTCGCTCCTGGAATACAAAATTCAGATTCCGCTCCTAAGTTTCTTTCTGATTTCGCTCCAAGTTCCAAAGTTGTGATTTCGCTCCAAGTTTCAAAGTCTGATTTAACAAGTTGTCAAGTTTAATCAGATCCATGTGCTTTCATTTAAAGCAAAGTTGATTTTGCATGAGAATATTGTAAGGTGTCAGTCACATTATCATAGTGCGGCCCAATCACATTTAGTTAAAAATAAATCCAAGTGCAATTCATGTGAATCTGGTGTATTCAATATCTCGGCCCTAGAATTTTTTAGTCATCGACCCATGTGACTTTGTTATTAAAGGTCCAATCAAATTGTGTTGAAAAGATAAAGTTTGTCAGTCCATTAATTCAGTGGTTTAATGGATTTGTATTGGTAAAAGTTGTCGGCCATTTTTACAATTTAAAATTGTTTGGTGTCAGCCCACTATCTTGAATCGACCAAATGAAAGAATCTTGATAGAGTTGGATATTAATACATCTTGGTCAAAGTGTATAAGCATCAGAGTTGTCGGTTATTAATCTTGTTTGCAAAAGGCGGTGTTTGTATTAATCTTAGGGTCATACATCGCATCAAAGTCATTCGGTTCAAAGCAGTTCAGTCAAATCACTAGAAACAGTTCACAAGAAGTGGTTCAGTCCGTTTGAATTCAAACTCGTTCAAGGTCGTGTGGTTTAGCTAGTTCATTGGAAAAGGTCGTTTGATTTTAATCCGGGTCAGAGCAGTTCGCATAGTTTGTTCGCACAGAATATTAACCAGTTCGAGTACAAGTCTTATTCGGTTAATTGATAAGTTCTTAAACTGATTGTGTTTTGTTTGTTTGTTTCGTTCAGGTGATTTGACTAGGTGAATCAGTTCGTGTGAAAGCTTGTTTGAGAAATTCTTCGATTCCGAATCATGGATAACGATTTCTACAACGCCTTTGCGACTCCGACTACTCCGGCTTCAATTGCTCAGAATATGAATTTGGAAAACGAGACTGAAACGTTACAAAAGCCCCCGAAACTGATGAGTATTGAAGAGTACTACGGGTGGAAAGACAGATTCGAAAATTGGGTTCAGGCAAATCATCTTAGGTCATGGGAGTGTATTCTAAAGAAATATGTTTTGCCTCGTACTGATTTACAAGTTGTGAAAACAATTTCTGAGTTTAGTGATCAAGAACGAGATATGT
This sequence comes from Helianthus tuberosus, assembly GCA_030545235.1. Lineage (NCBI taxonomy): Eukaryota > Viridiplantae > Streptophyta > Magnoliopsida > Asterales > Asteraceae > Helianthus > Helianthus tuberosus. The sequence goes on along the minus strand of CM060412.1, from coordinate 99,978,674 downwards.
ATCGTGCTGAAAAGATGATGATTAGTCTATTACAGCAGGCAATCAAAGAAGACATTTTCATTCTGCTTCAGCATGATAAAACTTCAAAGTCAATCTAGGATGCTCTACGTGTTAAGTTTGAGGGTAGTGAGAACATGATTAAAAGCAAAAAGGTGTTGCTTAAGAAAGAGTTTGATCTGCTCAGTAGTTTACCGGGAGAAGACACGAAGAAGCTGATTGAACGTTACTGCCATTTAGTGCGATCTATATCGATGATTGGTATAACCAAAGATCCTGATGAGTGGGTAGACAAGTTAGCGGACACTTTACCGCAAAAAGAGTGGGGAACTTACTTGATGATTCTAAAGAATACGGGTGTTTATGATGGGTTGACGATTTCACAGTTTTTTGAGAAAATCGAAAGTCAAGATCTGGAACAGCAGAAGATCGCAAGGATGAACAGTCCAAGTGGTCAACAGGATGTGAAAATGTACTACAAAGGTAGTGTTCAGGAAGCAGAAAGAAGCCCAAAAATTCAAACTGCGTTCAGTGCTGGGGATTCAACAGAAAAGGTTGATCAAAGTTCTAAAAGCAGTAGTGGATTTTCTTCATTTCCGAGTGTCAATCCGAAAGAGACTACATCAAGTTTCCATTCTCAGAGCACAAAGACAGGAAATGGTTATGTGATCCAGTGCAATATCGCTTTGAATCTTCCTGAAGGTCAAAGTTTTTCTGAGGAAACCGCTAAAGATCACATGGCTCTGCTTGGTTCTGTATTGCTTTCTTATGAGGGTTTAGTGGCTGGACGGATCGGAAATCCTATGCTTACAAAGGAGGATTATGATCAGATAGACACCGAAGAAATGGAGTTAATGGACATCAAATGGTGTCTACCTAGCGTTCTTAGACGTGCTGAAAAGTTCAAGCTGATTACCGGGAGAAATGACTTTCTTGATTCACACGTTTCTACTTTAGGTTTTGATAAATCTAAAGTTACTTGTTTTCGATGCAGGGAGAAAGGCCATTTCATACGGGAATGCAAGAACAGGGAAGCTAGTGGAGCTCAGAATCCGTTTGGAAAAGATGATTACTACCGGAAAGCCATTTACCAGCAAGTTGGTCAACAACAAGAACCACAGGTGGCTCATGGTAGAAGAATCGAGGATTCAAAAAGAGCGTGCGTGGTGGATTTTAACTGGAACAATTACATATCTCCTGATAGCAAAGCATGCATAGTCGATCAAGATGATGAGAGACTACCTGAAGGCTTCAGCTGGGATATGTTTGTAGACGAAAAAGGAGATTTTAAAGCTTTCATTGCAAAAATAGTGAAAGAACCTGATATGTTTACTGCATGGATGAAATCTATTGGTGAAACTGTAAAGTCTGTTGCATCAGATGAAAGCTCGCAGAGTGCAGATGAAAGCTCACAAAGCTCAGATGACAGTTCAGAAAAAGAAATTGTTTTTGATCAAGCACCATCTGATTCTGGTTCATCGGATGATAATTCTGAAAAATCTGTACAGTTTGATCAGTCACCAACTGATGACAGCATCAGTGATGATGAGGAAGAAAAACCTATTAACATTGCTAAATCTCATCTATCTCCTGAAAGTTTTCATTTCTATTTTGCAGATCGCATGGAGAAGCTGAAAGAAAAACGAGCTGCAAAAGAACAAAAGGAAATGAAGACTGAAAGTGTTGCTGAGAAGATTGCTGAACCAGAAAAGGTGACTAAAGATAAGAAAGTGGTTGAAGTTGAGAAAATTATTGAAGTTGAAAAGATTGTTGAAGTTATCAAGCCGTGCTTGAAGTGTTTGGAGACTTGCAAAGAATGTGCAGCAAAAGATGAGAAAATGGCAGAGTTTGAGAAGTTGAAGGAACAATTACTATTCAATCTTAACTACGTGAAAGAAGCATACGATGTATTGAACAAATCAGTAACTGGTCTTCAAAAGACAAACTCTGAAAGAGAAAATGCTTTGACGATGATGAATGCAACATTGATGACGAAGCAGAAAGCTATTAACTTTTACATCGAAGAAAGTGCAAAGTGGAAGCAAGAGTTAGAGAAGGAGAAGATTGAGAATGAGAGATTCAGAAGATTATTGCAGAGTTATTCTAGTTCTGATTATCTTATTGATAGAATTTATCCGACTGTTGCAGGTATGGAAGCTTTTCAAGATGAGAAGTCAAAGAAGAAGGATACTGGTAAGAAACCGACTGCTAGCTATAACAAGTGTCCGCCTCCGATCTGGGAAGGTTATTCTCCCAGAAAACCAAATGAGGAGCAAGTCGAAAAAGCAGTCAATATAAAGTTAAAAACCGATACAACTGATGAATTACCAGAAAACATTGACGTGGTTTTTACATCGTCTGACACTGATCATGAGTCTGAGTTAATAAAAAAGGTGGTCGATCAGGTGTTGGATACAGATGAGGAGTCTGAGTCAAAGTCTGGGTCTGGAGGTTCAAGTTCGTCGGTCAACAGTCCAAAGTCGTCGGTCAAACGGGCATATAGTAAAGAGTTTTTGTTATCAAAATCTAATTTGGATGATGAAACATTTGAAGTAGCATACACTTTAAATGATTCTGACAAATTATATTCTGACAAAGAGTTTTCAATAAGAAGTGTTAGATTTGAAATGATAAAAAAGGTTTTCAAAATGACAGAAATTAAGATTTCTGAAATAAAAGATTTAAATCTTACTGGAAAAACCTAAAAAATACACTTCAAGAGTACAACAACGATTAAACAAGAAAAAGGGTTACAATTCCGGTTCTGGTTTTCAAAAGAAACCAAACCATAATAGTAGCTACAAAAAGAAAGGTTTAGGTTTTATTCCACCAAGAAATTACAAAAATGACAAAATTTCTAAAACAAACACAAAATTTGTTTCAGGTGGAAGTGCTGAGGAGGAACAGAAGAAACCGTTATGGAGACTATCAAACCAGGAGTTTCTTGCTGAGAAGAAAAGGAATGGAACTGGAGTGTTTCATTCAAGAGAGACTCGAACCTGTTTCAAATGCAATGAAGCTGGTCACATTGCATGGAACTGTCCAAAAAATGCTAAGACTAAACAGGGAGTTTCTGAAAAACTAAAAGAAATTGTTGTTGATGTTGAACCACCAACCGAAAAATTCAAATTGTTTGAAAACTCAACTTATGAGGTTGGTGAGTGTTCTAAAAAGAATTTTTACAAAAAGAAAGCAAAAGACAACCAAGTGTGGGTTGTTAAGAAGTTTGAAGAGAAAGTTGGCGATGAATCTGGTTGCACAAAGCCAGAAGAGCCACAAGGTGAGGTAAAAGAGGTAAATTCTCTATCTTCAGTGAATGATGATGAATTTCCATCACTGAAGTTTGAGAAGGTCAAACAGAAAGTTGGTAAAGTTGAAATCTCAGATCAATTTTATTTTGATAAAACAGAGTTTGATGTCGAGAAAACATTCAATGGGAATGTTAAGAAATTTTTTGGGAAAATGCTTGATGGGAAAGTAAAAGGGGTTAAAGATTTTTACGCAACAAAGAAAGCAACTTTTAACCCTACTGAACAAGAGCTAAAAGAGCTAAAAACACCCAAGGTTGGTCAGACTTGGGTGGAAATTCTATTCCCTTGAACATCTGACTATGCCGGAGATCCCAAGTTTGTAATCGCGGATCAAGAATCGGCATCCTTCTTAGTAATTGATAATGTGATTGATTCTTATAAAAGTTAAATTTTACAGGATAAGTGTGAATTGCCGGAGCTTCCAGGTTGGTAAGTGTGAAGCAGGAATCGGCATTTTTATTGGTAAAATGGTTTTGTGTAGATGAGGTATTCCTACAAGTGGTTGATGGAAATTTTCACTTCCAAGTGGTAAATCAGGGACATTAAGTTGTATCTGATTTTCTAAAAATGATTGAGGAAAATGTGATGAATCAAACCCCTAACTTTACAAGTGGTAAATTTAACAAAACTTATTTTCCAGAAAAATCATTTTGGTTAAAACAAACTTAAGTGTTTTGAAATCATAATGAGAAAATAGTTTTGTGAAAGGGGGAGTTCTGATTGTTTATGCCTAGTGGATGGCGAAGTGAAGTGATTCGATATCGGTTGTCAATTTGTGTACATTTTATTTTCAAATTTCTTTTAATATGTTTGCATTTTAGGGGGGTAGAAATTTCTGAAAATCCAAAAACATTAGAAAATTTGAAAAATACAAAAACATGATAAAATAAAAAATGAGTTTTATTGTGAAATAGAGGAAATGATAGTACATCAGTAGACTGTCACAACATGCTAAAGAAATGTAAAGTTAAATTGTGATAAACAATCTCACTGCGGATATGCTAGTAGATTTTTGCACATTTAGTAGATTGTGACGAGATATAAACCTAAATTCAAACTTGCTTATATCATGGGGAACAACTTCTTGGATATATGGGTAACCCCCGAAATCTTGTTTGAAAGGTCCCTCTTTCTGAGATACTAGGTCTTTATGCTCAGTGATATCTGGGGTATTATCCCGGGACTTCTGATTTTGCGGAAGCAATGGCCTAGTCCCCGGAGAATACTTTCCGCTTGCTTGAAACATAGCGCAGCCCTCAGCAAATTGATGAAACAATAAAATTGATAGTCATTGCTGTTGTAATCAAAAGATCCTCTAAAGGGGACACACCACAAGTCGAACCGTCATCTCTCTGCTGAATGGAAGTTCTGACCTGAGCTCTCACGGTTTCGTACTATAATTTATTCCCTTACAGATATCATCTGTGGTATATTCACCTGTAAGACTGAATATTGGGATCTGGATACGGGAGTATATTCAAGTAGTGGGACACACGAATAAGTTTAAGTTCCTAAGACATTAATATCATATCTCGAAACAGTTGAACTTTGTGTGAGAATTTAAGTGGACCAATATACTGACAATCTAGGTGAATTGTTTAGAACTTAAAATGAAATGAAGCTTAACGGTGTTGGTGATATGTCTCAGAAACTGATATGATCCTCTTACACCAACTCACAAAAATATTGTCTATAAATATTTCTTTACTGCATTTCTTTACATTCAATATTCCAAAAAGATTTTCAGTGTGTTTTAGCATAATTTTTTGAAAAAGTCAAAAAGATTGTCGACAACTGGTATTGGAGAGCTGATTTTCAAAATTCCAAGTGCTAGACATGATGACCATGTTGTGAGGGGGAGTCTATGTTTTTTAATCAAATGTGTTTTAATCAAATTTACAAGTGGTTCATCAGGATTATTATTGATAAGATGTTTGATTTGAGGGAGAGTTTGAGTTGATGTTTATATGTTAATGTTTAAAATTGTAAAATTTACTTTGAGGTAGAGATGGTGCAGGTTTGAGAAAAGCTGGATGTGAGTCAGGTTGATCGATTCTGAGAAGCTTATGTTTGAAAAGCCAGGTTCCGATATTTGAGATTTCTGAAGACAAAGCATGAGCCAGACAACGATCTTGAACCTGTGAAAGTCAGACTACGATCCTAAAGCAAATGATGCTGAAGAACTGAAGGAGTCTGTGGATGCTAATTGAAAGAGTGAAGCACGAAGACTGATAAAGACTGAAGATTGTAAAGACTCGACACTTAAGACTCGTCAACATCTGAGGGGGAGTCTGTTGGTGCATACATCTGTCGTCTTCGTCTTATATCGAGTCTTCGGTTCGTTGCAGTTCGGAACAAGAATGATGTCATCATTCTTAATGATGACATCATCCAAGTGACATCATCTTGCATCATCAATTCAACATTTACACGTGAAATTGCATGCAAACATGAAATCAGATTTGAGATTCGATTGAAGACAAATTATGTTGATTTCACAAGAAGACAAAATAGATGCACGTTTGAATATTAATTGTATTTTAGTGGCTGATTTCGTTCCTAGCATGATTTCGCTCTTAGTCACGTGTAGGTGATTCCGCACGGAATCACAACATTATATCATGTTAATTCCGCTCCAAATGTATCGGTGTCATCATGAGCGGAATCAAGAGGCCTATATATAGGTCCTCAAGAGCGAAATCATTAAGCCAGTTCTTGTATTCCATGTCGAAGCTCTGCCGGTGTGAAGATCGATTGTAAACAACGTTTATTCAATACAATCAGTGAAATTAGTGAAGAACAAGCTGTTACTAAGTCTATTTCTTGTTTTCCGCACCTGAAATAGATAAGAACCTCTCTAAACAACTCATTCGGATCAGTCGAACAATCCTACAATAATGTATCGCGAAGACATGCTCGCCTATAAGTGGACACTCACCCCAAGAGTTCCCAGGTAAGAGTGACTGGTCCGATTATGTGGATTTGTACGAACACTCTAGCCTTAGATAGAAAACCCAGGGTACAGGAATTCACTCTTCCAGTTTGCACGTGTTCACATTATTTAGGACCCAAAACTTTTGACGATATTTTGAAAACTCAAAGGGGTTCAAAACCTTATAACAGAGGGTTCAAAACCTAGTAATCAATCATCCAAAAACAGATGATTAATTTTTAAAGTGGATTCGGAATTGATGTTCTCGTTGAGGTTGCTGCCTAAAGATAGGCAACGGTATTGTTTTATGACTAAACGCAAGTAAACTCGCGTTAGGGTCCTAGGAAGGTTATAGTCTAGGTCAAAGCATTACTAATAACCTAATTCCCTATAACCATTGGCTCTGATACCAACTTTTCTGTCACACCCCAACCACGTAAAACAACGAAACGTGGCGGAAACGTCTGGGAGTGTTGTAACAGAATTAATTGTTTCACAACCATGGTAATTAAAGTTACATTTTATTTATCAATCAAGAGAGTTACATTGTCTTAAACAAGAAACAAAGAGTACATAACATAATTTAACTAGTTCTTGCTTCGTTTTAAGTCACTAAGGCACAGGTCCGCCTAAGTGTGTCTCGATCATCCTATGCAACAGCTCCTAAAAACACATGTGAAAATAGGTACGTCAGCATAAAAATGCCTGTGAGATACATAGGTTTTGTGAAAATAGGATTCATGACTTGCGTTTAGAGAAACTGTTTAATAAGAAGTAGCCATGAATCTTGTTGAGTGTTTCCTTTCATAAATCATTTGAAAAGTGATAAATAAACCAAATGATATATATGTATAAAAGAATAAAGTATGGTTATGTGAATAACCATGTAAAATGAGTTTGTACAAGTTAGGTTATTTGTAAAACGATGTTTATGTGAAGATTGTATTCTAGATGTAATATGTCTAAACTGAAATGGTTTAAATAATGCTACGATATGTAATACCATAAAAGCACTTATATATAGGAAGTACCAGCGGCGTATCCCCCATGTTTTTATCGTATTACACGTCGCCTCGTTACTTAAATCACTTACCCAAACAACCACCGAAATGTAATGTTTAACAATTGTAGAAATGTTTATGTATAGTCAAACACGGTTCACACGGTTCAACAGTTACAAACGGTTCATTTAATCAAATGGTTACAACGGTTCACATAGTCAAATAGTTACGACGGGTCACATAGTCGAATAGTTACAACGGTTCACGTAGTCAAATAGTTACAAACGGTTGAAAATGTAATATAATGTGTTCATATGCTGGATGAGCATATGCAACAAAATGCAATGTAAAACAATGTATCCATATGTTGAGTAAACATATGCAACTAATGTAATGTAAATCAATTTGCTAGCATGCTCAGTCAACATACATAGCCGAAATGTAAAGTAAAACAATGTACTATGTATGCTAAGTAAACATACATAGCGAAACAATGTAATGTAAATCATGTACTAATAGTGTACTAATGAATATAGCAAGTATATGATGTGAAAACAGGAAAGCTCGAAAGTAACAAGTAGGCACATGTGTTTCACCCCAAAATGTTTGAAAAACAGTAAAAGAGGGGTCTATGTACTCACTTGAGATTGCTCAATAGACTTTAGATATCCACCAAGCAAAGCTAGAAGATCATGGATTCAAACGGCACCTAATATAGGTATCTATGTTAATAAACCGGACCTAAATCGGAGGATCGGGTAGAATGAGGGTTCGTAAACCAAACAAGTATGGGAACACATGTAATATGGTTTAACAAAGCCTACATACTAAAATGAAACCTAACCTAAGTGCTTACGACCCATTACGACCCGTTTAGGTAGCTTATGCTACTTTAACGCGTCGTTCGCGTAAAACGCGTTCGGAACGCCTAACTAGTCCTATGATAAGTAAAATATGCCTTAACATGTCTAATATTGTTGCCAAATCAGTTTAGATACCAAAAGTTATGTTACATATGCTTAAAATGAATTTTGGGCGTAAAAAGGGCATTTTGGTAATTTACCTAAGGCATATAAACTACCTATCATACAACTAACTAAACGTCGTGACCATAAGGTATAACCTCAGAAGGTTATTCCCTATACAACTATGGTTACCTAATGTGTTTGGTCTGATCCTAATGATCGACCAAATGGGTCGGGTTCGAAAGTATAAACGATTGTTTAGATCGGTTACCTTTACGACCCTAGACAAGCACAAAACTAAAAGTGACGAGCTAAGTATGTTAAAACATGCTTACCTAAGTTTGAAAACAGGTTTGTTATCAAGACAAAGGGTCTTGATACCCAAAAGTAGTTTGGTTACAAAACACGCAAGAATACGCATTTTGGCCGAAACTACGACTCGTCACGGAGCCTAGATAACGTGGTAATCAGTAGGTATAGTCACTAAGGACTATAACCATCGTGATTACGCTCACTTTATGAAGTTCAAACGAACTTCGCATTGACCATAAACTGGTCAATGCAGAAAGTCAAACACAGTTTGACTTTAACGCTTAAAACGCATGAAAAGAACGAAAGAAGACTTACAGAAGGTCCCCGCAAGCTCTTGATCCTCTTTACTCTCAGGTATGAAGCATAAACTTCAACTTAGGGAGCCAAAATCAGATTCAAGTGTGCTTTGGGAGGAAGTGAGGGTGGGTATTTATAGGAATTCAAGAACCGTTAAGATCGTTCATCGAAAACTGAGCTTTGATCTGGACCTTACATGTGTGCCCATGGTTTTCTAAAACCATGGGAGCCCCTAATATGGACTATGTTCATTGAATACCAGCCCATGGTTTTGCAAAACCATGGGTTAAAACCACCAACACTTCAAAATGGACTAGGTTCATTGAATCTGCCAGAAATTTCAAAAATGGTCCCTACACTTGTAAAACTTGATTTTTGGCACTTTAAGCCCCGTGAACCCCATTTCAAGGCTCTAATATAAAGTTAAAGTATAGGGAACTTAAAATATGCTCAAAAAAATCTCGGATGTCGGTTCGTTTGGTCGTACGGTTGCGTTATTCGCTTAATTACGACGGAAGTTGTAACGAACGCAAAAACGATCCAAATTAAGCGACGAATGGAATTTTATCATGCCAAACACTAAAATAAAATATTTTAATTCTTACATAAATTTTTGGATGTCCGGATGTATTCAGAACGTAAGTTATGCGCGAAAATGCAAACTTATGCACTTTTAGATGCCTTTAGTCCCTGAATGACCCAAAAGTTTATTCTAGCACACCGAACCCCTCAAAGCCTATTTCTAAGCTATGTGAAGGATATTTATGGTATGTTTAACTTATGGTCATGTTCCAGAATGTCCGTTCCAGTACGAATCGTCATACTTTCGCAGTTTGTCGAATTTAGTCCCTGTAAGCGAATTAACTTGATTTTTGCCACACCAAAGCCTTCAAAACTTATTTCTAAGTTATATAAAGGGATTCTAAGGTATGTTAAGCATATTTTGATGTTCCGGAGTGTTTTTGGCATTAAAGTGATTACGTTTACGCACCAGTTGGCGTATAACTCTCCAGAAAACGATTTAAAGCTTGAAATCGAACAAGAATTGATATGTGCAAAAGACACACATATTTATATAGATCCCAAGTATGAAATACAATATTTCATTGGCTTGGTATTTTTTTGATGGTCGTAGTGGCACAGGTGTCACAATGATCGGGTGGTTCCTCTGGTGGCACGATGATACTCCAGTGGTCCGTCAGTGATCCAAATTTGTCGTTAAAAAAAAAGGAAACCAGCTGCTGAATCAGAAAAATAGTTTGCTGATCTGGGCATTGGTCATGCCCCGCATAAGATGAGACCTCATCTTACGCGCCCCGCGAGAGCCATGTTTGGCAGATTGTCAAAACTAGCCCCTGAATGTCCAAAACTTGGTTTTCGATGCATTTTCGACACATTTAAGCCTCATTAACCCCATTTCAAGGCTCTTTAATGAATTTAAAGTATAGGGGACATGAAATATGCTTGAAAATGTGTCGGATGTCGGATCGTTTGGTCGTACGGTCACGATATTAGGTTAATTACGACGAAACACGAACGGACGCGAATAACGATCCAAATTACGCGACGAATGAAATTTTAGCATGCCAATCGCTAAAATAAAATATTTTAATGATTTCAAAAATTTTTGGATGTCCAGATATGTTCAGAACGTAAGATATGCGCGTAAATGCAAACTTATGCACTTTTTGACGCTTTTAGTCCCTGATTGACCAAAAAGTTTATTTTTGCACACCGAACCCCTCAAAGCCTATTTCTAAGCTATGTAAATGATATTTATGGTATGTTCAACTTATGGTCATGTTCCAGAATGTTCGTTACAGCACGAATCGGCATACTTTCACAGTTTGTCAAAAATAGTCCCTGTAAGCGAATAAACTTGTTTTTGCCATACCAAACCCTTCAAAACTTATTTCTAAGTTATGTAAAGGTATTTTAAGGTATGTTAAGCATATATTGATGTTCCAGAGTGTATAAGATGCTTAACAACCCAAACCTGACCGGTTTTGGGTTGACCATATAAATCAGTATAAGATGCTTCTAACCAATATCCATCACACCTTACTGGTGTCTTGGATGTTTTACCTGTTGTTGAACAAGAGTTATAACTTCCACTAGGTCTTTGATCACGAGAGTTCCAATAAAATATCGGATTTCCTGACCTTTGAAAATTATTATCTTGATACCTTCTTCGCCCATTATTATACCATGAATTTTGAAAAACAATTTGGATGTTGTCAAACATTTGAGTTACTAAAACCCCTATGTTCGTTTCTTCTTTGAAAATTTCGATTACCAGAAGTTTGGTATCGATTTTGATATCCAAAATTTCTATTTTGATTTTGAAACCGAATTGATTTACCATTAAAATGACTAAATTGTGTAGATTGCTTCTTGGTCTATCAAATCTTCCTGATGTTGAATGCTTAGATTGAAATCTTGGTTGATTACTTTGACAATGTGGTTGCACATTATTATTTAAACCAGCCCTATTCCCATCTTTAACTTCATCAACTTTTTGCTTATTTTTTTTAAAGGACAACAACTTGCCACATGCCCTTTAGTGTGACATTTAAAACAAGATTTTGTCTTATAAATTCACTTTTTGTTAAATCTCTTTTTAAATGTTTTCTTCTTTTCCTCTTCAGTATCCTCATACGATTTATGAGGTGTACTGTTAGACTCAACAGATTCTTTCAAAGATACTGGACTACTAGGCAAGTCCACAGTTATCGGATCCACTACAGCTGGTGTAGTAGGCACAAAGTCAATTAGCTCATTCTCATTAGGCAGAAAAGAGTAATCTTGATCCTTAGAAGATGAAGCTTTACTAAACCCCACTCCCGTTTTATCATTACTCTTTTTCAGCCCTTTTTGAATTTGAGTCCTAACTAATGATGATTTTCCAAATTTGTCTAACTTTCCTTTAAGTTCAACAATTTGGTCTTGTGCAACGGCCAATTCCCTGTACTTTTTAGAAAATTCATTAGTTTTATCCTTTACAGTTTCACGAGCCAAATCAATGATCTGTAACAGTTCATTGACTTTGCTTGTTAAACTGTTGATTTCTTGTTCATTTGATTTGAATTCATTTAAGCAATTTGACTCTCTTTTAATCAAAAGAACATTTGACTCTTTTAACTTTTCCAATTCAGCTAAAAGAATTTTGTTCTGCTCCGATAGTCTGTTAACTTTACCTTGTAGTACAGTGCAATTATGACATGTATGCGTTACAGATTCTGATGATGCCTTCACCTCTGCTGTAAGTGCATTCACATCAGTCAAGCCCTTTGAAACTTCTGTCTCCTTCTTCTCAACATTCTCATTCTTCTCTTCTTTCACAGCATCTGCTTCTTCATCTAAAGCACGACCTCCTACACTCTGTCTTGATGAACTCTGATAACGTTTTTCTAAAGCTTCCCACATATCTCTAGAAGTCCCATATTTCTTGAAGATATGTTTAATGCCCTCAGGCAAGGACTTCTTGATCACTGCTAAAGCTTTCTTCTCAGCATCAACCATAAGTTTCTCAGATTCATCCATCTTCTCATAAGAAATCACTTTAACTCTTCCTTCAACACGACGTGTAGGAGCAACATATCCATCAATCATACAACAACACGTTCTTTTATCTTCACTTTTCACAAATCCCTCAAACTCATCTTCCAGACAGAATATTCTTTGACATTTCTCAGCTTTTACCAATTCTTAACAGTCTCACTGACCTTGTCCATTCTGACCATCTTTAAACACGTTTTTACTGTAACCGTTGTGACAACTCGTATTTCAGAACCTTTTGTTGTACTTTCATGTAACTTGTCTGGACAATATGTGATTACGTGATATGTGGTTTTAATGGAATGTTTGTTATGTTATATGATTATGTTTGTAATGTACGTATATGTAATGTGATTGCACAACATGAACTCAACCGCACAACCTCAACCTGATTGCACAAGTCCTTTTTGGGCCACACTCTTTGCACTCGAACCACAAGGGTAACCCGTAATGGGTTCGGCCCATTCCATTTGTTGCGCATAACCTCATGAGGAAAGGGGTATACTCCTCATTATTTGCAAACACTTAAAACACACCAAACCCTAGTTCTCTCCTCCCTCTCTCTCGAAGCCGACGGCCCCATCCCTCTTCCTCGAAGACTTTCTTGTTCGGATCATCCCTGTTTTACCTTCTAACCGATTAGTGTTTCATGGGTATTGTTTTGTTAGATGATGTTGTGAATTATGTGTTCATACATGATGATTTACGAATGATATATGATTGATTATGATATGAATTGATGAGGTTAGTGTTCATGTAAATCGGCCCACATGTGTAATATGTTAGTTCAACATAGGGTTGATAATCATGTAATGAAAATAACGATCTAGAACCGAATGAATGTAATCTGCCATATGTGTTTGGATTCGGATGGTTTGGTTGTGTTGTTATGATCAGGATGTAGGCTAGAGATCAAGAACCGGAATCGTGCAAATATGTTTAAATGATTATGGTTGTTGTTCATGTTTGAAAGATGAATTAAGGGTCTTGATTAGGCTATTTGATTCGATGTGATGATGATTAACTAGGGTTCATAAGAATTAATTTGTAAATGTTTAGTTTGATCGATTATTTACATGATTGGAAACTTTTATTTTGATTCAATGAATGCAAAATAGGAAATCGTTGAATGATTGAAACTGATTGCATGAAATTAGGGGATTAGATAACTAATCGCACAAGATCAGATCGCACAAGATCTGACCTGATCGTACAAGCTCTGGTCGCACAAGTGTAGTCGCACAAGCTAGGTACAACCAATAAAGCACAGTGTATAACCTAGAACTGCATGATCGCACAAGACAAGTGGATCGCACAAGGTGGTGCGAATCGCACAAGTCTTGGGCCACATACATATGTTGAACCTTATTATGCTGTTGGGCCTTAAAGCCCAAAACTCAATCGCACAAGATAAATGGACCGCATAAGTTGATTTCTGTTTATTTATTTGGGCCGTGTACATGTTGGGTTGCTTATGTTATTGGGTCGGGTTGTTTCAGTCGCACAACCCGTTGTGAGTCGCACAAGGTTGTGCTAGACGCACAACAGGTTGGGCCGGTTATTATTGGGCTTCAATTAGTGAATCACACAAGGCTGTTGGGCCATTAAACTTGTGAGAGCCCAATTATTTGAGTCGCACAAGTTCGGATATTATATATACTTGACTGTTAACGTGTTGAATATGTTTTCCATGAACATTACGTGTTGTAACCTGTTAGTTTATGTGTAAACCCATGTGCACTACTTGAACCTAGACCTGACTTGTATGGTAACCAGGTTAGGACGTGGTTGACCACTAGCAGCTCGATTGACCTTTCTGTGTATCTGCCGAGCTAACCTAAGGTGAGTTCACACTTCTACAAAGGCATAGGATTCCCGGTGGTTTGGGAATGGGTTAAGAAACTAAAATGGAACCTGCATATTCTCCTTGGGTAGGATATGTACCTCCATCCTCCATAGGAAGGATGACAACATTTAACCTGCGTATTCTCCTTGGGTAGATTACGTACCTCCATCCTCCATAGGAAGAATGACAACATATAACTTACTAGACAAAACTCTATCATGAAGTCCCTCATTTTTATATTGACTTAATCGTCGGGCCAATGGCGAGCGGTTCATTAGTTAAATAGCGCTATTAGGTTTGACAAGCCTCACACCGTGCCACAGAGGACGGGAGTGGACTAATGGATCTGGGCACTTAGTCAAAGATGATAGACATTGACATACGACACATAAACATGACTCCAGACAGTTGTCTATATGGTAACGGTTCTAGTGGTTAACATGGGGTAGCCCCCACTCAAGGTTTGGGAAACAAGGAATTGGATAACTCAAGGTTTTCGAATGAACTTATGGTTTTTGGAACAACTTTAAAATGGATAACCAACTGTGAACTCGCTCAACTTTGTTGTTGATTCGTTACTATATGACTTGCAGGTCGTTAGGTGTTTACTTGGAGCTTGCACGAGAAGGAGAGGTCGTTGTGGGACATGGACTGTTGAGTTCCATGTTAAACATTTGAACTTTAAAACTTATGTTTTGGTTTTACACTTTATGCTTCCGGTGATAACTTGAACTTGGTTAAATTGGTTTGGACACCAATTATGTTGTGGTTGGTTTTATCTTTATTATTATGCATTGTTCAATATGATTTGTGGCTTGATCCTGGTCATGTCACGCTCCCTGCGGTGATACTCCGCTTGTGGAAATTTGGGGGTGTGACAACCAAACTGATAAAACCGTACAAAAAGTGTCCGAAAACTGTGATTACCAAATTATACCATTAGAATCGTCTCGAAAAGACGAATCCAATGATATATAATGTCAAACACCTATTTCGGAGATGAGCTACGGATCGTTTTCTATTCACGAAAACGTTAAATCCTCTATACGTATCTAATTCCTCCACGAAATTAAATACTCCACCTTTTAATTATGCTAGTTTTTAATTCCTCTAGCTAATTTCGCTACTAAATATGCTGATAAACCAAATCAAATTCGCTAGAAGTCCAAATTCGCTGGATTAATTTCGCTGGTTAATTATGCTAGCTGATCAAATTCGCAGAACGACGTCTAGTAACTTCGGCGATCACCGTAATAATGACGCTGAGGACAATTACACGGTTACCAAAGTCGCCTTTCGATTTAATTTCACCGGTCACCGAGTTGCTAGATCACAAATTCGTTGGTCTGTCAGAGTATTTATCCGAAATTAGCAAATTTGCTAGAACCAAATCTTTTCAAAATTTCAGAAGATTTTATCCTTATCTCTTATCAATTTTCTACAAAATCAAGAAACTAAATCAGCAATAATATTTCGAAAATTATGAAGAACACGAAGAACAGTCTTCGAATCTTCAAGACTTTCTAGCCAAAAATTCTTCAACCAGTTAACCGGAACTATCCCGAAAACCTGTAAATCAGCAAAATCAAACACACAAGATCAAAACAACCAATTCTGATTAAAAACCAATTTCGAAAATATCTCAAAACCCAAAAAAAATTCAAAAACCCTAATTCAGGTTTTACAATTTTTTAAATTTATTCCAATTTTCCATCCGAATCTGCAGTCTGTAATTCTGAACCGAGCTTCTTCAAGAGCCTAAAGCTTTGATACCAATTGTAGGTCCCCTGGTTCATACTGATAGTCACAGAATTGTCAATCCAATCTAGAGTGCGGATCCTCTAGACCAGAATACTACAGAAACAAGTAGAAACACAGAATTCACAATCAAAAGGTCTTCTATTGATTTATCCAAACTACAGTTTTACAATCAATTCAAGACCTGCACAACCTCACAGCCTATCTCTGTGATATTGCTCTACAAACCCTAATTCAAAATTCACTTCTCTCTCTAGACTTTCTCTCTCTAGAATTCTCTAACCACTCTAACTCTTTTAACTTACTAAAACCCTAATCACAAAACATGTTTATATACCACATGTCTGTGAACTGGGCTTCCCACTGGGCTAGGCCATTTTCCAAGCCCATTACAACAATAAACTCCCTAACCAATAAGCTAAGCCTATTACAAAATATCCAAAGACTAAATAATTAAACTATTAAGCTGTTGTCACCGAATATGCACCAACATACCATTTTGCTCGTCAGAATCTTTAATAGTTCTTTTTAATTTTTCAAAATTTTCAGAAATGTTTCTGTTTTCATGAATTAACTTTTCATTTTCTTTCTTAAATCGTTCTACGTCAGTTTTATCTTTTTCAATCTTCTCAGTTAATTCTTTTATTCACTCATTTGAAGCTCTTATCAGTTTATCTCGACTTAAAACTTGGTTTTCAACCATTTTGACTTTCTCAACCAGTTCTTCGGTCTTTTTCGTTGTGAGATATGCATTTGTGATGCAAACTTAGCATTGTTTCGTGTAATTTTTGCAATCACTTTCTATTTTAACTCCATCAGTCTTACATGATTCATTTGTTGTACCACTACAACTGACCTTGTTTGTTGACTTAGACGCAGATTTGGAATCTACCTCTAGTTCCTTTGCCATAAGCACTTTGTCTGCCATCTTGGTCAAGTTTTCAGCGGTCATTTCTTTTGTCGTATCAATTATCCCATCATCGACTTTTCTTGACTTTAACTCTTCCTCTTCAGCTTTCGTTGCCAGATCTCTCTCTCCCTGTTCATCTTCTTGCTTTATGGATTCAATGAGAGTCTCAACTAAGAGTGTTGATGGTTCAACAAGTATGTTTCCTTTTGGGTCCAAATAGCACTCACTAACAGGATCCCATCTGTTTGCCTTCTTGGCTTCTTTCCATGCTCGATAGTGTCTATCCTTCATGGTTTGAGCTATCAACTTTCGATAAGTGTATTTTTGCTCTTCGGTTCGTGTATCTTTGTATGGTTCCACTTTTGCCATGAGAGCCAAACCTACAACATCATCTTCTGGTAAAAACTCACTCCAGTCGAAGCCTTCGTCATCATGAATTACTGCTAAGGCCCTTGACTTCTCCTTAGGAGTCTCTTCGATTTGTTTCATTCTTGGCGGTTCTTCATGATTCTTGTGATAAACAGCCTTTTTATAATAGTCGTCATGAAACGGATTTGCTATTTCGTCTGATGTTGCGTTCCTGCATTCCCTCTTGAAGTGCCCTTTCTGTTTGCACTTAAAGCAGGTAACCTTTGACTTATCGAAACCCAGCTTCGTCAAAGGTCCACCGATAGAATTTCTTCCAGTTATCTCCATAAACCTTTGCGCTCTCCTGATTACGCTAGCCATGCACCAGCGTATGTCAATTAATTCCATCTCTTCGGGGTCAATCTGATCATAGTCTTCCTTTGTCAGATTTGTATTCCCGATTTTCCCTATGACTAGGCTTTCATATGATTCCAATCGAAGCGAGAAAACCATCTGTTGTTTTGCAGTTTCTTCATTGAAGTTCTGAGCATTGTTCAAATTCACTACAATGTTACATTGAAACACGTTTTAAGGAACGGTTTACTGTTGCTGGCTTGGTGTGGATGAAGAAGAACCTCCATGATAACCACTACTCGGTGTTGAACTGTTGTTTTGTCTTTCTTGAGTGACTGTGTTCGAGCTTTCAGCTGAAAAAGCAGTCTTTGGTGGAGTAGTTTTCGAAATCATGTTGCCCCTGTAGTAAAGATCAACGTTTTGTTGATACGAGGTGTTGTTGGCTTTGTTCATCTTTTTTATTTCTAGCTCATGGATCTCAATCCTTTCAATTAGCCAATCAACAGTCATGTCCGACATTTTCATGGTGTTCTTCAGAACCAACCCATAATACTGCCAATCCTTTTCTTCAGGTAAAGATTCAAGCAGTTTCTCGACCATTTCTTCTTCAGTCACTGTGATACCGTATCTTGCAAGTTCTATCTTCAGGTGACAGAACCTCTCGACCATCTTCAACACATTCTCATTCTTCATGCACGCAAACAAATCAAACTCTTTCTTTAGCAGACGTTTCTTGTTCTTAACGATATCAGCTCCTCCAATACATTTCTTCTCTAACTTGGCCCACAAATCTTTTGCATTTATGTAACTAATCAACGAAATAATATCATCTCTAACAGATTGATGCAACAAAGCTATACATTTTTGTTCCGCCACAAATGTTTCTTGTTCAGTATCACTTAGATTTTCATAATCATACCTTCCAATATCGAAACCGTTTCTCATACATTTCCAGCTTTGATACGCAAACGCTTTCAACCAATCCTTGAATCTACTCACCCATCTGTTGTAGTCTTCTATTGCCATAAGCTTCAGCGGCTTGTTGTAAGTACCGTAAGCTTTGTCTACACTGAGCGAATCAGCAATCGCCTTCTTTGGGTTTGGATTAGCTTTGGAAGTATTTGTTGATATGTCCCCGGTGTTGTATGCAAACACATCACTGAACGGATTAAGGAATTCGTCTTCCATTGTTGAGTACCTGAAAAAAAATTTAAACACTTAGAAAAATTTTCACAAGTTTAAAAATTTTCAAACTAATGCACTTGGATCGGATGGTGATCCGATCGAGTGGTGATCTAATCGGGTGGTGATCCGATCGAACAGCACAACCAAGTACAATCAACAGATAAGCTCAAGTATCGGATGACGACTCGATCGGGTGGTGATCCGATCGAGTGGTTGTTCGATCGAGTGACACGAGAGCTAAGAAAACTTTAAACCTCAACACTTCACCGATCGGATGGTGATCCGATCGAGTGACAATGATGATGTCAGCAACAAAAACTTCAATCAACAATGCTACACCGATCGGATGGTGGTCCGATCTAGTGACACTGATGACGTCAGCAAGCAGTTATCTAGAACAGTCTATGCTAATCCGATCGGATAGCTGTCCGATCGGGTGGATGACGTCAGCAAGAACAAAACTTTCAACATGGTTTTTGCTTGATTTGATTTAGTTTTACTTGGAATTTTTCAATGAAAAATTGAAGGATTGATCTTTGAAAAATTCCGATTCTAATGATATGATTTTTAGCCAATTTTATACATGAATTCAGGTTCAATTTTGAGTTTTCTTAGTTTTTAGATGTGAAAAAGCAAGAACAGCAAGAAATGAGGTAGAAGATGAGAGATTTGTCAAATATTCTGGTGAATTTTGACAGAAATCGGCTGAAAAGTGCTGAAATTCCAGTGAATTTGCAGTTTTCGTCTCCGATTCAACCTCTTGTGGCTCTGATACCACTTGTTAGGCCGTTGTAGATCAGGATCTGTTCGTCTCGAATGTGGTTGGATCGATCAGGATCAAGGTGCAGAATCCCTTGATCGTGTCACAGAATCAACAACAACAGATTCAACGTTTAATCTCGTCTGATTTTTTATTAGAATGATTGTGAAAGTACAGTAGCACCGGTAGAATCTCAGACTGGCAGAGGTTCCTTACAAGATCAGCAAAAGGTTCTAAATGACAAGTCCTAGCTTGCTATTTATAGACAAACATCAGGGAGGGGAAGTGTCACCCGATCGGATGGCCATCCGATCGGATGACATCAGTCGTCCGTCGGATACACTTTTACATTATCGTACCGTTCCCTGAGTTGTCGTTATACACACATACATACAATTACATACATATACACAAAAGACATACACAGTACAAAATAAGACTCAATGCTGATGAAAGCTATAGACATATGAACTAACACTTGTGTGCTCTAATATGAATGTTACAATATGACAAAGATAAAGCCAAATCCTTATAAGATCTTCCTATCTTCATAGTTAGATTCTTGGGGATGTTTTGAGTACCAATTGAAGTCCTTATTGGAATTATGGTGTACTTTAATTGCATTAATTCAAATTAATGAACGAGCTAATAACTAAATTAACAAATACGCGATTATGTGTTTATGTGTAATTCTAAATCTTGCTATCTAAGTCCTAGTAGAATCTACCGTATTTTCATATGTTAGATTCTCAGAAGGATACTCAAATTACTATCTTAAATTCCTTAAGGGGCTTCGCTATGCAATAGTAAGAACCTTGGATTCCAAAGTGCTATTTCAAAACGATTATTTGATTCAAGGTTACAAAGATCCCTTAAATGGTCTATTTAAAGAGATCGTACGACGGTCTAGTTAAGGAGATCATGTGTTGATCTAGTTAAAAAGATCGTTCGTTGATCTAGTTAAAAAGATCCTTTGGTGGTTTAGTCAAGTCATTACATGTTTGTCCGATTGATTTTTCCCTACACATTATGAAATAAACTGTGCGGATTATGCAAGGAATTACGTAATTATGGATGCATACATAATTATGGAATTCAGTGCACAGAAACCACAGCAAGTTTTGTCATGTGTTAAGACCTATAGTGATAAGAATTATGAGATGGGAACAATATAAAAAGGGCATGGTGGATACGCCGCTGGTACTTCCTATATATAAGTGATCCTTATTAAATTGCGAACGTAGCGTTATTTAAGTTACTAGAAGTCCTGGACTTCGACCAATGTTATTTTATCCTACACTCTCCAACTTCGATTTCAAGCACACACAAGTTTCCTATAATAGCGTTCATAGGAAACATTCTCCTATCCATTGTTTGAAGCTCCATGTTTTTGTTACAACAACGACAACACTTTGACAATTAACAAATTCGCTAAGAATCCAAACGTGGCCCAGAGTTTTACTTAGGAAACGAAGGATTCATTCGAAAGCGAAACAATCACAATTGATTTCACAAGTTTCCCCTAAAATTTAAATTTCGGGACTAAATTTCCTAAAGTAGGGGAGACTGTGACACCTGTGTCTCTATCACCATCATACGAATACAAAACCAATGAAATATAGTGTTTCATACATGGGATTTGTATAAATATGTGTATCATTAGCACATATCAATTCTTGTTCGATTTCGAGCTTTAAATCGCTTTCTGGAAGGTTATTCGCGAACTGATGCGTAAATGTAATTAGTTTAACGCAACAAATGCTCCGGAACATTGAAATAGGCTTAAGATACCTTAAATAACCCTTACATAACTTAGAAATAAGTTTTGGATGGTTTGGTGTGTCGAAAGCAAGTTTATTCGATCGCAGGGACTATTTCCGTCAAACTGCGAAACTATGTCGATTTGTACTGTAATGAACATTATGGAACTTGATCATAAGTTAAACATACCATAAATATCCTTTACATAGCTTAGAAATAGGCTTTGAGGGGTTCGGTATGCGCAAATAAAATTATTTGATCAACAGGGACTAAAAGCGTCAAAAAGTGCATAAGTTTGCATTTTCGCGCATATCTTACGTTCTGAACATATCCGGACATCCAAAAATTTTTGTAATCATTAAAATAATTTATTTTAGTGATTGGAATGCAAAAATACCACTCGTCGTGCAATTTAGATCGATTTTGCGCCCGTTCTAGTCTTCGTCGTAATTAACCGAATAACGTGACCGTACGACCAAACGAACCGACATCCGAGATACTTTCAAGCATGTTTCAAGTCCCCTATGCTTTAACATCATTGTAGAACCTTGAAAATGGGTTAACGGGGTTTAAATGCGTCAAAAATGGCTTAAACGAGTTGCAGGGACCATTTTTCAAAACTTTCTGGAACTAGGGTGTGCTAGCGCGACGGGACCCCAATAGTGGTGGTGCCGTGGGGCAACGCCACGGCTCTGTTTTGACAGAAATCTCATTTTCAGCAAGTAGTTTGAACTTGGGGGTCTTTTATGCAACTTTCTCAATACTATGAGCTAGTTTCGGACCTCCCCTTGTATTGTAAACCATGTTCCACAAGTGTATGGTGAGATTAGAGCTTTGAATCTTGCAATAACACATGTCAAGATCTTAAGAACTCAAGACTTACTATAAATACCCACATGATCTTCATTCTTTCCTCACAATTTGATCTCACTTTCTTCTCTAAGTTGAAACTCTCACTTGTGAAGCTTCATACCTGAGAATTTTGAGTTCAAATCTTCCTTGCTTGGACCTTTTGTAAGTTTCTTTCATGCTTTTTATGTATTTCAAGCATGAAAGTCAAACAATGTTTGACTTTCTGCTTTGACCATGATTTGGTCAACACAAAGTTCGTTTGAACTTTGCAACGTGAGCGTAATCACGATGGTTATAGTCCCTTGTGACTATACCTACTGATTACCACGTCGATTAGTCGAAGTGACGAGTCAAAGTTTCGGTCAAAGTACATGTTTATACGTATTTTGAGACAAAGCTATTTTTGGGTATCAAAACACTTTGTTTTGATATCAACCCTGTTTTCTAACTTAGTTAAACATGTTATAACATGTTTAACTCGTCACTTTTAGTCTAGTGCTTGTATAGGGTCGTTAGTCAAGCGGTCTTGACAACCGCTTAGACTTTCAAACCCGACCCGTTTGGTTGATCATTAGGATCCGACCAAGCATGTTTAGTGACCATAGTTGTATAAGGAATAACCTTCCGAGGTTATACCTTATGGTCACTTAGTTTAATTAGTTGTATGATAGGTAGTTTATATGCCTTAGGTAAATGACCAAAATGCCCTTTTCATGCATAATTGGTATTTAAGCATATGTAACTTAACTTTTGTCACTAAAACTGATTATGCAACATATTTAAACATGTTTAGGCATATAATACTTGTCATAGGACTAGTTAGGCGTCTCGAACGCGCATTCACTCTAAGGTAAAAGAGGAGGTATATGTCGGACAGCCACCGGGTTTCACCGATCCAATCCACAAAAATAAGGTCTATTTGCTGGATAAAGCATTGTATGGTTTACACCAGACCCCGAGAGCTTGGTACGAGACGTTGTCTCAACACCTGCTAGCCAACAGCTTCATTCGAGGAAAAGTGGATGCCATTCTCTTCACCAAAGAGGTCGACGGACATCTTCTGATCGTTCAAATTTACATGGACGACATCATATTTAGGTCTACAAATGAGAATCTGTGCAAAGATTTTGAAAACGTTATGAAGCATAAATTTGAAATGTCATCGATGGGTGAGATGAAATTCTTCTTGGGACTTCAAGTTGATCAACGGCCTAAGGGAATTTTCATACATCAAACGAAGTATGTTCATGATATCTTGGAGAAATTTGGGATGTCAGGTTCTACTCCAGCTTCCACCCCATTAGCGACGAATCATGGGATAAACCCTGATCTCACCGGAGAGAAGGTAGATGAAACGGTGTATCGTTCTATGATCGGATCGCTGATGTACTTGACTGCTTCAAGACCCGATATTATGTATCCAACCTGCCTCGCAGCAAGATTTCAATCTAACCCGAGAGCTTTGCACATGGTGATTGTGAAATGGATATTACGTTACCTGAAAGGAACTCCATCATTGGGGTTGTGGTATCCAAGAGAAGGCGATTTCACGCTCGAAGGGTATTCCGATTCAGATTTCAGATGCTGCAAAGTTAACGCTAAATCAACAACAGCGGGGTGCCAGTTTTTTGGACCACGATTGGTTACCTGGCAATGCAAAAAGCAGACCTCTGTAGCTTTGTCCACATGTGAGGCGGAGTACGTATCTGCTAGCAGCTGCTGCTCTCAGATCTTGTGGATCCAGCAACAGATGCGCGACTACGGTTTGCAATTTCTAAACACCCCTATCTTTGTTGATAATGAGGCAGCGATAAACATTACTAAAAATCCTGTTCATCACGCTAAAACGAAACACATTGAAATTCGTCATCACTTCATTCGAGATTGTTTCGAGAAGAAGTTGATACGAATTGAGAAAATCCACACTGATGAGCAAAAAGCTGATTTACATACCAAAGCATTTGATAAAACTCGTTTTCAATATTTGCTAAAATTGAATGGTATGAAGCTTTTATCGGTGTTGGAAGAGATTCTTGGCGTTGATGAAGGAGACATTGTAGATGATGTTGAGAAGCAATCTGCAATGGTTTGTCGATTTTTTACTTGTTTTGGTATTTAGGGGGAGAGTGTAGGGTAATTTTTTCAGAAAATACAAAAACAGTAAAAAATTTCAAAAATTCAAAAACATGAGATATTTTCAAAATCCAAAAACAATAGAAAACCAGAAAAGAGCTTGTGTAAAAAGGGAAAATGATAGTACATCGGCTTGACAGTTAAGGTATGCTAAAGATATGTAAAGTTTAAAATTGATTAAACAGTCTCGCTGATGATGTGCCGATAGGTTTTTACACATTTAGTAGGTTTGTTCGGGATATAAACCTAAATCTTTACTTACTTATTTCGTGGGGAACACTACTTGGATATATAGGTAACCCCTGAAATCTTGTTTGAAAGATCCCTCTTTCTGAGATACTAGGTCTTTATACTTAGTGATATCTGGGGTATTATCCCGGGACTTCTGATTTTGCGGAAGCAATGGCCTAGTCCCTGGAGAATACTTTACTGCTTTCTTGAAATATAGCGTCGCCCTCAGCAAAAATGATGAAACAATAAAATTGATAATCATTGCTGTTGTAAATAAGATCCTCTAAAGGGGACCCACTTAAAGTCGAACTGTCATCCCTCTGCTGAACGGAAGTTCTGACCTGAGCTCTCACGGTTTCGCAATTTAACCCCTTACAGATATCATCTGTGGTATACTCACCTGTAAGACTGAACATTGGGATCTGGATACGGGAGTATATTCAAGAGGTGGGACACATGAATGAGTTTAAGTCTCTAAAACACTTAATCCGTATCCTGGACAGATTGAAATGTGTGTGAAAATTTAAGTGGATCAGTATATCGACAATCTAAGTGAATTGTTTAATTCTGAGTATGTAATTAAAGCTTAACGGTACTTGTGACTTGTCGAATAGCTGATATAATTCCTTAACACGCTCATCAAAAATATGTTTGTAAATAGTTTACTTTCATTACATTCTATTACTGCATTTTATTTCTGTATTTTATTTCTAGTTTAGAAACTTTATTGAAAATACAAAAAGATTTTACACTTCTGCTTTATTTTCCGACAAACCAAAGTGGGGAGTGGATCTTCAGATTCGAATTGAAGCAGATGCAGGAAGTTTCTGGACTGGAGGATGAGGAGAGCTTATCTTGATAAATTCTGATTAATGGAAAGTCAAAACAAGTTCATTAACTTGATTCTTGTAAATTTCAGAAAATTGTTTAAAAAAAATTGAACAAATGTCAGTGTGAATTGTCTCAGATCAACCAAGGTCATTAAGTTGAACTTGGTAGACTAATTGAGTAATCAGGGTCATTAACTTGGACCTGAATACTTAAGTGGATTTCTAAACACTGATAAGACCATCAAATGAGGTTGAATGGTAAGTTTGAATTGAAACTGTTATTGTCATATATCTTCTATATAGGTAGAGTTTGTGCAGATAACATGTATGAATTTGAGAAAGCAGCTAAGCAAAATCCCAGCCTACTGATAGGGGGAGTCTGAAGACTTAAAGTCAGATACAATTCTTGAAATCTATGTTCAAAGGGGAGCTTGAAGACTGTTAAAAGATTCAAGAGTCTGTGATTCATGCTAGCTGTTGATTGGAGAATTGAAGGAAGCTTTTACAATGTCAAGATGACAATTAATCAAGATTAAAGACTAAAGACTCGACACCGAAGACTTCGTCAACATCCAAGGGGGAGTCTGTTGGTGCATCTAGTGTCTGTTAACTTCGTCTTAATTGAGTCTTATGTTTAGATAGGATAAACGAGCACATAACAGGGTTAGAAATTAGGGTTTTATATGTGAAAGTGGATGATTCTGCTTGAAAGTGACACAGATCAGTTCAAGCGAAATCAACATGTTGATTCCGCTTGAAATGGAATGTGACAGGTTCAAGCGAAATCAGATCTCTATAAATAGGTGTGTGTTGTTGTCATTTGGAGCGAAATTAGGTCATGTTCTCTGAGCCGAGGTGCTGTCCGTCTGTCATTTGAACTTGTAAAAGCTCAGGAAATCAGTAATAGATAAAGATTAGAAAGGAACAAGCTGTGTTAACATCATTTACATTGATTCCGCCTTTGTTCTTGATGATGGACTACTCAGATTGACTCGTTAGGGTTAACGAACGATCCAACACAGAAAATTTTGCAAGGATTCATGGATATTTTTGAAAACATAAAACCTTTTCTTGTGTTGTCCAAAGCCATGAATCTAATTTCACAAATCCTATGTTACTCAGAGACATTTTTATGCTGAAGTACCTATTTTCACATACGTTTCAGGTGCTGCAATGTGATGATTGTTGATGCATGCTACACATAGGATGGACTTGTGCCTTAGAGACTTTAAAATTTGAGATACAATTATTTGTATTTATCTGATTTGTAATAAAACAATGAGTTCTATAATTCAATAAAACAAAACTATTTAATCCATGGTTGTGAAACAATGATTCTGTTACGACACTCCCCGACGTTTCCGCCACAATTTGTTGTTTTACGTGGTCGGGGTGTGACACGACTAATATGTATATGTCGAGTCTCATGCTCACAGGATGAACGGCTCGTGAATTAGCGATTCTATGAAATAGCAAATAAGTGAAGACAAGGTATTAAAACGAATCAATATGTTGATCCGAGCCAGGTACGTTTAATTATGTGGTAGTTAAAAGTGCTATTTTGGTCAAGTAGATAGTGATGGTCTTTCACCGTAAAACGAAGGACATAAAATTGACCAAAAAGCCCTTGATGGGTGAATCGGGCAAACAACCCTTATGGGTTGTTTAGAAACAAGTTTTCTGGTAATGTAAACCTTAGACAAGCATAAGAGTTAAAGGGATAAGGGTTCTCGGGCCAAATGTCTAAAAATGGTTATATGCGTAAAATGACTAGTTGAAGGGTAAAATTTGGGTAAAGGTGTTCATTGTGCTAAATCCACCACAAAATAGTTGTGGCAGATTATAAGTAGATATTTAGATATGAGAATGCGAAGTGTTAAGGGGGAAAAGCGAGTTGATGTTTAAATGCATACCCCCCCCCCTAAACGGGTCAAAATGGGATTAAGTGTATTGCTTGTGTACTAGACACATAATTCATCATAAAATCTCGAACCCGAGTAAAGGACTTTGAGTTAAATACATTGGTGTATGTATTTGGTTGTTTAAGAACCAAGTTAGTGGTTTTAAATGCGAACGGGTCAAAATGTTGATTTGAATAATAAGCCGATTGCTTAAAAATTTGGAATTTTATTAGTTTGAATTGTTGAATTTTAACACCATATGATGGAAAATTTAATTACAAACGCGTAGGAAAAAGAATCGCGTAAAACGGATTCGTGAAATGAAAGTTATGCGCATTTTAGTGCATAACAAGTCCAAGTTACCATAGTTGGGCAAACGCAGCATTAAGAATGAAACCTGCTGTGAAAAATGAGCTTTCGCTCTACACGACAGCTAAATGGAATGCATGTCGTGTCACGTGACCCTTGTCACGGCCCGCGACCTAATCACATCAAACTCTCGCGGCCCGCGAGAGCATCAATTGCTGGCGAATTGTTTTAGTTTCGTTGTTTGACCCATATGACTTGTTCAAACTCATTATTTAACTATCAAAACTAACATTTGAGTTGGTTTTGATTATAGGTGGATGTCAAGAGTACCCGGATGGAGATCAAGCATAGAGAAAGAACCGAACACATTAAAAAGAAGCTTCCGCACGTTGTCTCGTTGTTTTATTAAAATAACGAATTCAATTACATTATGTTGGTATTTTCTTTTAAACTGTAAAATATTAAATAAACCCGCATTCTTATAAGTATGTGTAATCTTTTATGCACACTTTTGGTCTAAAGTTATGAGAAAACCGTCAAAGATTGGTAAGGTTGTTACACATTGAGGCAGAGGTGGAACCCCTCTTGGACTTGGTTCTCTTGGAAGCACCATTGGATGACATCTAAGGAAATCAAAAGAGAAGGAAAAGGATTAGACTTGATCATAAATTCAAAATAAGTTTGCAAGTATAAACATGCATGTATGATGTATCACGTATGGTTCACATAATTAGCATGGATTCAACAAGTATTCAACAAGTATAAACACATATGAAGGCGTAAAAAGAGTATAAATTTAGTTTGTTCACGAGAATTATTATTGTTTTTGATTGCGCTAGACGTGCGAATTGTGTAACGGTTTTGAAATGAACGAGGTAACAAGTATAAAATTCACATATAAATTGAATCACATAAAAGAGAGGCTCATAAAACATAGGATTGTTTCGGGTAGAGAAACGTCGACTATTCCAAAGTGAATCGAATGTCCTTTCAAATTAGATAAACGTGCTTTGGCCTATAGGTAAGATACTCTCGTCGAGAAGCGATTAACGGTATCTTACCCTTCCAGTTACTACACGTCTCTAATTGATCGAAACAATCGAAACTATGGCGACATTGAAATGTAACATCTGTGCCTCTACGACCATTATACAGTTACGAATCCAATGAAATATTGTGTTTCATTCTCGGGATTTGTAAAATTATGTGTGACAATTTCACATTTCAATTCTCGTTCGATTTTAAACTCTAAATCGCTTTCTGGAAAGTTATACGCAAACTGATGCGTAAGCGTAATTAGTTTAACGCGACATACACTACGGAATAGCAACATATGCTTAACATACCTTAAATAACCTTTACGTAACTTAGAAATAAGCTTTGAAGGGTTGGGTATGGCAAAAACAAGTTTATTCGCTCACAGGGACTATTTGCGTCAAACTGCAAAAGTCTGCCGATTCGTATAGTAACGTACACTCCAAAACATGATCATAAGTTAAACATACAATAAATATCCTTAACTCGTCTCGTAATTTGGATCGTTTTCGTGTCCGTTCGAGTTTCGTCGTAATTAACCGAATAACGCGATCGTACGACCAAACGGACCGACATCCGTGATATTTCCAAGCGTATTTCATGTCCCCTATACTTTAACTTCATGGTAGAGCCTTAAAAATGGGTTAACGGGGCTTTAAAAGCGTCAAAACCATCAAAACATGCTGCAGGGACTAAAGCTGTCAAAAATGAAACTTTTGAAGAAACAGGCTCCCTCATGCCACGAGCCAGACCCAGGTGTCCCTGGCGCGCCACGCGACATCACCTTTTTTTTAGAACTGTTTTAAATCTGCAATTCAGCAGCTGGAACATGGTTTTAATCCTAGTTTTTCAATACTTGGAGCTGTTTTCAGTGTTCCCCAAGCCCTCTAATGAATGTGTAACAAGTGTAGGGTGAAGATCATGCGTTGATTCACTCAAAAACACATGTCAATGATCAAATGGAGCTTGAAAATCTATAAATACCCATCAATTTTTATTCCAACTTTCTCATTCATTCCTTTCTTCTCCATCTGCTCTCTTGAAGCTATCTCACTTGGTTGAAGGCTTCGAACATCAGTTTTCTTTGTTCTCGTTCCAAGCTTGGACCTCTTGTAAGTTTCTTTCATGCTTGGTTATGCATTTTAATCATGAAAGTCAAACAGTGTTTGACTTTCTGCTTTGACCATGATTGGTCAACACAAAGTTCGTTTGAAATTTGCAACGTGAGCGTAATCACGATGGTTATAGTCCCTTGCGACTATACCTACTGATTACCACGTTGATTAGGCGTAGTGACGAGTCATAGTTTCGGTCAAAATGCCGATTATGCGCATTTTGCGACGAAACTATTTTCGGGTATCAAAACACTTTGTTTTGATATCAAACCTGTTTTCTAACTTAGTTAAACATGTATTAACATGTTTAACTCGTCACTTTTAGTTTAGTTCTTATTTAGGGTCGTAAGTTAAGCCGTCTAAACAACCGCTTAGGCTTTCGAACCCGACCCGTTTGGTCGATCATTAGGATCCGACCAAACCTGTTTTGTGACCATAGTTGTATTGGGAATAACCTTCCGAGGTTATACCTTATGGTCACTTCGTTTAGTTAGTTATACGATAGGTAGGTTATATGCCTTAGGAAAATGAGCAAAATGCCCTTTTTACGCATAATTTCATTTTAAGCATATGTAACCTAAATTTTGACATCTAAACTGATTATGCAAAGTTATTAGACATGTTAAGGCATATAATACTTGTCATAGGACTAGTTATGCGTTCCGAAAGCGCTTTTGCGCGAACGACACGTTAAAGTAGCGTAAACTACCTTAACGAGTCGTAACGGGTCATAAGCACTTAGGATAGGTTCCGACTTAGTATGTAGGCTTTGTTAAACCATATCATATGAGTTCCAATACTCATTTGGTTTACGAGACCTCATTCTATCCGATCTTCCGATTTAGGTTCGGTTTATTAACATAGTTACCTATATTAGGTGCCGTTTGATTCCGTGATCCTTCGAGCGTTACCTGGTTGTTATTCAAAGACTATTAAGCAATATCAAGTGAGTACATAGTTCCCCTCTTTTACCGCTTTCAAATATTTTGGGGTGATACACATGTGCTTATTTGTTACTTTCATGCTTTCATGCTTTTATGACAAATACATGCTATGTTCAACTAGTACACATATAGTACATGATTTCTATTATGCTTTGCTATGTATGTTGACTGAGCATGCTAGCACATTGATATCATAAACATTTCTACTTTGTATGTTTACTTAGCATACCTAGTATTTCGTTTTCCCATGACATGCTTACATTTGGTTTGACATTTGATATGTTTAACGGGACTAAAATACGTTTATTAACACTGATCACGCTGCTCGGTAGTATGTAGTGGTACCATAGGAATTGACAACTCCAGTTCCTGGATTCCTAAGTATGTTTGGAAGTAAGGAATGACAGAATCCGATATACATATTTAATAAACCTTTAACTTGTTAAGGGTTTGTCCGTTAGTCGCAAGGCTTGAATGTATGTGATAAACATTATTGTATAAATGTCCTATCAATTAAAGCATGGGTTTTTCAAAACATAACTTTTGATTCAAACATTTGTTTATTCAAAAACATTGTTTTATACATGACATTTGGTTTCACTTGACATTTGATTATACATTAACATATACATGTCGTTTGAGTAAATACTTTTTATTCACCATACAAGACATTGTTGTTACTTAACATTTGCTATACAATACAGGATTTACACATGACATTGAGACATTAAACATTGTTATACATGAACATTTGACATTAGTTTAAACAAGACATTTTGGTGGTTATTTGGTAAGTGATTTATATAACGAGACGTGTGTAATATGATAAAAGCATGGTGGATACGCCGCTGGTACTTCCTATATATAAGTGCTTTAATGATATTACATATCGTAGCGTTACTTAAACCATTTCGACAAAGACTTGATACATTTTATACAAATGACATATTTTCGCAAGACATTGTTTTACAAACGACATATTTTATACAAACTCATTTTTACTTGGCTATTCACTTAGCCATACACCTTTCTTTTATGTCATTTGATTTTCATATTGATTTTGATACGATTTCATAAACGAAAAGATTTTATAAGATTCATGACTACTTTTGTTAAACATTTCTTTTAACTACAAGTCATGAATCCTTCATCAACAAAACCTATGTATCTCATAGGCATTTTATGCTGACGTACCTATTTTTCACATGTGTTTCAGGAGCTAATGTGTCACACCCTGACTTTTGCGGAAGCGTGCTTATTGGTGTGACCTCTTAATACCATAGCATTCAATCATAACAATGCTATATGAGAAAACCAAAAGATATTCATCCATTAATTAAGTTTAGAAAATACCACAATAAACTTGTTTGAAACATCGATACCAAATTTAAGTTACAAAACATGACTTGTCTAACTGAGTTCATAAAGACTCCACCGAAGACTTTAAATAAAACCTGAGTTTGGAAACATGTATCCCGTCCAGGAATAGGATACACCCCTAAACTCAGCAACCATGGATAACATCTTTTATTTAAACGCAGCTTGAAGACACATACATACCCTTGCCAGATCCACTAGTTCCCTGAAATACATGTAATTTGAAAAATCAACAAAAGTTGAGCGAGTTCATGTGTGAGTGTATGTATAACCTTTAAAGTATGCCTTGTAAGTATGTATGTCCCTGGTATGTAGCAATAAGGAAAAAGAGATCACCAATGGGTTGCAAAGCCAATGGTATGTGTGAAATGGTGCAGGAAAACTCAAACCTAGCAAATTTGTACTGGGCTTCCAGCTGGAAGACATAGTCACCACTATGGGCCACCCTGGCCTCATGGGTGTGGGCTCGCTACACCCAAATAGATCTATCACTCATGTCCCTCGGTCCTACGACGAGGATTAATGGCCTTAAGTGTTGTACCCACCCTTCACATGATCTAATAGTAACCTTCCTTAGCTAACCATACCATGTATAAAACATTTGTAATAATCATAACATGTATTTCACCCCCGAAGTATAAAACTGAAAACAGTTAAAAGAAAAGGGGGACATGAACTCACTGTATTGCGTCCTCAGCTCGTAACTCAACTCTGTCAGCAACCACGACTACCTACAGTGTACTAACGTCTATTAGACGAACGGGCCGTGCCTTTGCTTAGTATTTGCGATTTGAGTTACGTTTCTTATATTATTCGGAGTTATAATCACTTTGTCAAAATAATATTTCAACTTAAATTATATTTGATTTTGGAATAATCGTGTAAGCAATATTTCTGTATTAATACTTCTCAAGTATTTAACTTCGTATTTCCTTCCCAAGGATGGGGTATTTTATACATGTATTTTCGTATCATCGTATTTGAAATTCCGTATTAATATTTTCTCAAGTTTCACTTTAGAAAATATATTTAAACTCATTTGTCCCAAAAATAATGTATTGTCCAGAAAATATATATTTTTCCCAAAAATCATATACTAAGAAAATATATTTTAACTTCCAAAAATAATATTTTCCCTTTTGTCAAAGTATGATATAACTTGTAATAATAAAAAAAAAATCATACTTTCATTCCGTTTGTATCCACAATAATATTTACCAAAAATACATATGTAACGGTATTGTTTTGGATGGTAAATCTCACGGTACTTGTTAAGTTATATTATTTTACCCTAAAATATTATAATTATTTCACCAAGTCTACAAATAATCACACAAGTGTCTTAATATATATATATATATTTTCTAAATATATATATATTTTCTAAATATATATATATATTTACCCATTTTTATTTATAAAAACCAACCTCCAATATTTGTATTTTTGTTACAAAAATTATGGCAAAGTTCATATCGAAAACTTATGGTCAAAATATACTTGTAAATACTTGTTAGAAAATATTTTTCTACGTGTTTATATTTTTAGAAAATTTTGCCATAATTTCCCCTAAAAATGGAGGTGTCCATGCTATTGTAGCATATCATTTTCTTTTCAAAAATCATCACAACAATCAATAATTAATCCTTAAACAACCTACACTTCTAAAGTGCAAAAACTATACAATTTTCATAACATCATGAACTTGAACTTTCACAAAAACTCGTAGTAATTTGGTAGGGTGTTTAGTAGGTTTAGTTACCCCTTAAAGTGCGTTTATTACTTTATAAATCTCATTCTTCAAGAAACTAGGTATTTACAACTTTTAAACATATTCTATAAAATGTTCATTTATTAGATCTTCTTGTTTCATAAGTGTTTATACACTTATTTCTTCCCCAAAAATAGTGTAGTTTAAGTAAAAACCATGATCTTCTAAAAATCATATTTTGAACTTGGTTTTCTTAGAAAATCATTCATAAATCTTGAATCTTTAAGTTTACTAGCTCACTTTATTTATTATTTTTCAAGAAATCATCTTATTATTCAAGTTCATGTTCATGCATGAGGATGATCTTCTTGTGTTAGCACATAATCATCCTCTAACTTGCTAGATCATGTGTTTAATCATAATCTAGCAAGCTCCTTATGATGATCAACATCATAATCTCAAATAAACAACAACAAGTATCATACATATACTTAAACAACATTATTTCAACAAGATTTCATCATATGAAGCTTTATGTTTATGATTCAAGTTCAAGTCTTTTAGTGTTCTTATGATTTATAATAATATACATCTTTTAACAAATCAAAATGAGAAGTAAAAACTAGTAACAAGAAGCTTACAACTAGCTCAAAAGCTAGGGAAGAACACTAGAGAAAAAGATGATGAAAATGGTGGGTGAAAGCAAATGAGAAAGATTCTTCAAGTTCCACAAGCTTCAAGCTTCATAAAACACCTTCTAGCACTTGGAAATAAGCTTGAAATAGATGAATGGTGGTTGCAAGGTGGTGGTGGTGGCGGCACTTCCTAGGGCCGAGAGGGAGAGCAGAGAGTGAGGGAGATAGAGTGGTGAAGTGTGAAGTGAAAATGAATGATCTCTTGTAATCATAGGCCATACTTATAAAGATTTCTTCCAATATCGTGTTCAAACAATCAAGCAATATCAAATATAATAAGGAAATAAAATCTAGTGGGGTATGGTGGTGATTTTGGTGGTGGGGTCTTGGGCTGTAAATGATAAGGGGGGTTAATTGTAAATTTTGAATGGTAAAGTAGGTAAATAGTTGGAGGTTATGTGTAATATCTAGTGTTTTAAGTTTATGATGCCTTATATAGTGTGTTAGGGTGTTCGGGGATCATAACTAGTTCAAAAATAATAAAACAATGTTTCTAGTATAATTTTGGTGTTCCGGGTAATGTCCGGTTGTTCGGTTAGATACCGGTTCGTTAAAGTGTCAAGCTATTCCGTTTAATGATATTTATGTTACTTTTTGTGACACTTTTAATTCCCGACACTTAGGAAAGCATTCAGGACCATTTAGTCAATTTTCTGCATAATACTAGTATGTTAAAAAGCTGAATTTTGCTGAAAAATGCAGAATTCTGCACTATAAGTGGGTTTTTGGCACTTCCCGGCACTTAAACTATCACCTAGTGACGAAGTCTTATGGTCCTTACTTCCCTACACACCATACTAGTCTAGTACCTTGTCCCTGGCCCATATTGGGTCTCAAAACACAGTCTGTCTAAGTACTGAACCCCGTCAGCATATTCCCGTTTTATCCGTTAACTGTGCTAACCGTGCTTGGTGCATCATGTATGTCAATATAGTTTGTATGTGATAATGATGTGACATTATGTATTAAGTGATGCACATGTAAGTATGATGCAGTAATCAAAAAGCAGTTAAGTAATTCAGCACAGTCATTAAGCACTTAATTAATATTAATTGTACGGATACCTAGATTTGTGAGGGTTGTCACATTCTCCCCCCGTTAAGAAACTTTTGTCCCGAAATTTAAGTTCAGCTACCAGTTGCAGGGGTCTTGGGGAACAAATGTGGGTATTTTGCCCTCATGCGATCCTCACCCTCCCAAGTAAACTCTGGGCTGTGTTGCGCGTTCCAACGAACCTTGACGAGTTTGACACAACTCCTGTGCGTCTTGTTAACTTTCCAATCAGTTACCTCAATAGGTTTTTCAATAAAGTGGAGTGTGTCGTCAATGTGGACTTTGTCGGCAGGTATGACAACTGTTTCTTGAGTTGGACTCTTTTTCAGGTTAGATACATGAATTGTATCATGAACGCCATTCAGTTCTTCGGGTAGATCCAACTTGTAAGCTACAAGACCAATCCTCTCCATGATTTTAAATGGTCCAATGTATCTTGGGTTCAACTTCCCACGCTTCCCAAAGCGTGCTACACCCTTCCAGGGTGAAACCTTTAACAAAACCATATCTCCTACCTCAAATTCCAGAGGTTTCCTTCTTTGGTCCGCGTAACTCTTTTGTCGATCACGAGCCGCCTTTATGCGCTCTCGGATCTGTATAATCTTATCAGTCATCTCTTGAACCAATTCCGGACCAACAAGCTGTCTATCGCCCGTGTCTGCCCAGCATAGCGGTGATCGACACTTGCGTCCATAAAGAGCTTCAAACGGTGCAGGTTGGATACTCGCATAGTAGCTGTTTTTGTATGAGAATTCTACCAAGGGTAAGTGAGTATCCCAACTGCCACCCAAATCCATCACACAAGCTCGTAACATGTCTTCCAACGTTTGTATCGTTCGCTCGCTCTGGCCATCTGTCTATGGATGGAATGCAGTAGTCAGATTCAATTGAGAACCAAAAGCTTCTTGGAAGGACTGCCAAATCCTTGACACAAACCTTTCATCTCTATCATAAATGATCGAGAGAGGCACTCCATGACGTGCAACAATCTCTCTCAGGTATAGCTCAGCAAGCTTACTAGTGTTGTCTTTCTCCTTGATTGGCAAAAAGTGTGCAGATTTGGTCAGACGGTCTACGATTATCCAAATCGTATCGTGACCTCTGGGTGTTATTGGCAATTTCGTTATAAAGTCCATTGAAATCTACTCCCATTTCCACATGGGTATTTCTGGTTGTTGCAGAAGACCTGAAGGCTTCTGATATTCGGCCTTCACCTTGGCACAAGTTAAGCATTTGCCAACATACATTGCAACATCACCCTTTAATCTCGGCCACCAATAGACATCCTTTAAATCCTGGTACATTTTATCCGATCCTGGGTGGATCGAGTACCGTGACTTGTGAGCTTCATCAAAAATTACTTCCCTCAAACCACCAAACAGAGGAACCCAAATTCGTTTCATGAAGCACAACGTTCCTTCCTCGTTTGGTACCAATTGTGTGACAACCCTCACAATTACAGGTATCCATACAATTAATTAATTTTAATTATGTGCTTAATGACTGTGCTTGATTACAACTGACAATTTAAACTGCCTTATGATTTTTGTATCATACATACATATGCATCATATTTCATACTGTCACTCCATTTATTACACACAAACATTAGTGACATACCTGATGCACAAAAGCACAGTTAGCACACTGAATGGATAATTCAGAAATATGCTGACATTGCCAGCAATAGACAATAGACAGACAGTGTTTTTAGGGCCCGGAATGGGCCAGGGATAAGGTACTACACTAGTATGGAGTGTAGGGAAGTGAGGACCATAAAATTGCGTCACTAGGTGATGGTTAAAGTGTCGGGAAGTGCCTAAAACACACTTTAAGTGCAGAATTCTGCATTTTTCAGCAATAATTCAGCATTTAACATACTAGTAAAGTGCAAAAATTTGGCAGAATGATCCTGTATACTTTCCTAAGTGCCGGGAATTAATTGTGTTACAAAAATATATATAAAAGACACCTTACGGACTACTTAAACACTTTAACGGGACGGTATCTAACCGGATAACCGGACATTACTCGGGACACTATTTTTTTGTCAAATACATTGTTTTATTATTTTTGGCTGGTCATGATTCCCGTTTGCCATAACACCCACTAAATAGCAACTAACTAACATATATCATCATAATACTTGGAAATTAACTAACCATTACACATTAGTTGCAAATGTTACCCTTAACCCCCCCCCCCTAACCGAATCGGTCCCCAAGGGACCCACAAATCATCTTAACCATGCCTCCTATCTTCTACTAGATTATGTTCTATTATTTTAATAAGATTATGGCTTGTGGGAGTGAACAAAATATGTGAAGTAATCTTATAAAGCATGGCCTCATGATCCAACATCATTTCAAGATCTTACACTCTCTCACTTACTCTCTTCTCTCCCTCTTTCGGCTCACCCCAAACCGCCACCATCACCACAACTTCACAACCATCTTCATCCATTTATCAAGTCCCATTCAAGCTACAAAGGTGATTCAAGGAGGTTGCATCTTGTGGAACTTCAAAAGGGCTTTGTTCTTGCTTTTTCCATCATCCTTTCTCATCATCTTCTTCACTAGATTCTACCCTAGCCATTGTGCTAGTAGTAAGTTCTTGTAAACCTTTGTTCATCTTATTTTTATGGTTAAAAATTATAATATGATGCTTATGTTTAACACTAAAGAACTAGAACACTAAAAGAGTTAAAACAAGAATCATGAACATAAACGTTTATATGAAAGAGAAAAGTTACTAGTAAAATGTTGTAGTAAGCATGTTGTTGGTTTATTATTGATTCTTGATTATGTGGTATTGATCACCTTGTGAATCTTGTTAAATGATGTGTAGAAGTATGATCTAACAAGAATAGGAAGTGGTTATGTGTTACGAAAAATAACCACCTCCTAGTTAGACATGAACTTGATAAAAATGATTTTTTTTTTCACAAAATGTAAAGTAACTAGTAAGTTGATGAGTTTGTAAATCCAAGAGTTCACAAAGGATTTTTGTAAGAAACCAAGTTAGAAAGCGGATTTTGGAAAACCATGATGATTACAAACACTTACACTATTTTTCTTTGAGATAAAGACAAGTATGAAAATGTTTTATTTACAAGAAGAAGTTCAAGAGTTTTATTTTAGTAAAAATTGTTTACAAGTTGTAAACACTAAATATTTCCAAGAAAATGATTTTTAAAGAAATAAATACGTTTCAGAAGGTAACTAAGTCTACTAAGAGCTTTACCAAGTTACTACGTGTTGGATCGTTCTGATGACCCTAAACAGTCAAAATGAGTAGTTCATCATCATTTGCAAAGGCGGAATCAATGTAAATGACATCAAACAGCTTGTTTCCTTTTAATCTTTATCTATTGATGATTTCCTGAGCTTTTACAAGTTGAAATCTGACAAAAATCCGGCAGCACCTCAGCTCACACACACATAATTTCATTTCAAATGAACTAGCACAACCCCTATATATAGACTGAGGTATTTCGTTTGAGGGTGACAAGACCCTGTTCAAACGAAATTACTTAGGTGATTTCGTTTGAACTTGTCTAAGTCTGCTTCAAACGAAATTACCTCCTGAAATACAATCAAACCCTAATTCAATCCCTGTTGTGCACTCATTCATCCTATCTAGACATAAGACTCGATTAATACGAAGTTAACAGACATATGATGCACCAACAGACTCCCCCTTGGATGTTGACGATGTCTTCGGCGTCGAGTCTTTAGTCTTTGTCTCTTTCCAAATTTTGTCTTGACATTGTAAAGTTCCCTTCAATCTTTATCTTCAAACTTTAATCTTCAATCTCCCCTTTGAATGTTAATCCAGAATTCTGACTCCCCCTTTCGTAGACTCCCCCTCTCGATAAGCTGGGGCTTTAAATTTTGGTTCAAACTTTGACATTTTGTAGCCATGGGGATTCCTGTTACCTGCATATACTCTACCCAAATATAAGTTATATGACAATAATGGTATCAATCCATACTTACCATTCAACCTCAATTGATAGTCTTGTCAGAATTAGAAATCCACTTAAGTATTCAGGTCCAAATTAATGACCCTGATTACTCAATTTATCTACCAAGTCCAACTTAATGACCTTGGTTGATCAGAGATAATTCACACTGACATTCAGTTCAATTTTATTCAAACATTTTCTGAAAATTACAAGTCTCAAATTAATGAACTTGCTTTAACTTTCCAACTTTCACAAACTTATCATATTAAGCTCCAAACTCATCATCCAGTCCAGAAACTTCCTGTATCTGCTTCAATTTGAATCTGAAGATCAGCTCTCTACTTTGGTTTGTCAAAAATAAAGTAGAAATGAAAAATCTTTTTGGCTTTTTAATAAAGCTTCTAAACTAGAAATGAAATACAGAAATAAAATACAGTAAAAGTAAACTATTTGCAAACATATTTTTGGTGAGCGTGTTAGGGAATCATATCAGCTATTCGACAAGTCACAAGTACCGTTAATCTTTAATTTCATACTCAGAATTAAACAATTCACTTAGATTGTCGATATACTGATCCACTTAAATTCTCACACAATTTTCAATCTGTCCAGGATACGTATTTAGTGTTTTAGAGACTTAAACTTATTCATGTGTCCCACCTCTTGAATATACTCCCGTATCCAGATCCCAATATTCAGTCTTACAGGTGAGTATACCACAGATGATATCTGTAAGGGGTTAAAATGCGAAGAACCGTGAGAGCTCAGGTCAGAAC
Source organism: Helianthus tuberosus (assembly GCA_030545235.1). Classification (NCBI taxonomy): domain Eukaryota; kingdom Viridiplantae; phylum Streptophyta; class Magnoliopsida; order Asterales; family Asteraceae; genus Helianthus; species Helianthus tuberosus. Next base: position 99,938,450 of record CM060412.1, on the reverse strand, counting down.
TTCAGTTCAGCAGAGAGATGACGGCTTCGACTTTGGTGTGTCCCCTTTAGAGGATCTTTTTTACAACAGCATTGATTAGCAATTTTATTGTCTCATCATTTATGCTGAGGGCAGTGCTATGTTTCAAGCAATGCAGAAAGTATTATTCGGGGACTAGGCCATTGCTTTCGCATTATCAGAAGTCCCATAATAATACCCCAGATATCACTGAGTATAAAGACCTAGTATCTCAGAAAGAGGGATCCTTCAAACAAGATTTCAGGGGTTACCTATATATCCAAGTAGTGTTCCCCACGAAATAAGCAAGTAAGGATTTAGGTTTATATCCCGAACAAACCTACTAAATGTGCAAAAACCTATCGGCACATCATCAGCGAGACTATTTAACGCATTTAAAACATTACATTTCTTTAGCATACCATAACTGTCAAGACGATGTACTATCATTTTCCCTTTTTACACAAGCTCTTTTCTGGTTTTCTATTGTTTTTGGATTTTGAAAATATCTCATGTTTTTGGATTTTTGACATTTTTTACTGTTTTTGTATTTTCTGAAAATATTACCCTACTCCCCCTAAATACCAAAATAAGTAAAAAATCGACAAACCATTGCAGATTGCTTCTCAACATCATCATCTACAATGTCTCCTTCATCAACGCCAAGAATCTCTTCCAACACCGATAAAAGCTTCATACCGTTCAATTTTAACAAGTATTGAAAACGAGTTTTATCAAACGCTTTGGTATGTAAATCAGCTTTTTGTTCATCAGTGTGGATTTTCTCAATTCGTATCAACTTCTTCTCGAAACAATCTCGGATGAAGTGATGACGAATTTCAATGTGTTTGGTTTTAGCATGATGAACAGGATTTTTAGTAATGTTAATCGCTGCCTCATTATCAACAAAGACATGGGTGTTTAGAAATTGCAAACCGTAGTCGCGCATCTGTTGCTGCATCCACAAGATCTGAGAGCAGCAACTGCTAGCAGATACATACTCCGCTTCACATGTGGATAGAGCCATAGAGGTCTGCTTTTTGCATTGCCAGGTAACCAATCGTGGTCCGAAAAACTGGCACCACGCTGTTGTTAATTTAGCGTTAACTTTGCAGCATCCGAAATCCGAATCGGAATATCCTTCGAGCATAAATTCGCCATCTTTTGGATACCACAACCCCAACGATGGAGTTCCTTTAAGGTAGCGTAATATCCTTTTCACAATCACCATATGCGAAGCTCTCGGGTTAGATTGAAATCTTGCTGCGAGGCAGGTTGGATACATAATATCGGGTCTTGAAGCTATCAAATACATCAGCGATCCGATCATGGAACGATACATCTTTTCATCTACCTTCTCTCCGGTGAGATCAGGGTTTATCCCATGATTCGTTGCTAATGGGGTGGAAGCCGGAGTAGCACCTGACATCCCGAATTTCTCCAAGATATCATGAACGTACTTCATTTGATGTATGAAAATTCCCTTAGGCAGTTGATCAACCTGTAGTCCCAAAAAGAATTTCATATCACCCATCGATGACATTTCGAATTTCTGCTTCATGACTCTTTCAAAATCTTTGCACAAATTTTCATTTGTTGACCCAAATATGATGTCGTCTACGTATATCTGAACAATCAGAAGATGACCGTCGACCTCTTTGGTGAACAGAGTGGCATCCACTTTTCCACGAATGAAGCTGTTGGCTAGCAGGTGTTGAGACAATGTCTCGTACCAAGTTCTCGGGGCCTGGTGTAAACCATACAGCGCTTTGTCTAGCAAATAGACCTTGTCTTTGTGGATTAGATCGGTAAAGCCCGGTGGCTGTCCGACATATACCTCCTCTTTTACCTTCCCATAAAGAAATGCCGATTTAACATCTAACTGATATACTTTGAAATTTTTCCAAGATGCAAATGCCAGGAAGATTCTGATCGCTTCTAGTCGAGCAACCGGAGCATATACTTCAGTGAAATCTATCCCTTCTTGCTGACTGAAACCCTGGACTACGAGTCGAGCTTTGTTATGAACAACAACTCCTCTATCATCTCTGTTGCACTTGAACACCCATTTGGTGTTTATCTTCCTTTGACCATCAGGCAAGTCTACTAATTTCCACACTCCCAACTTCTCAAACTGACTCAATTCTTCTTTCATAGCATTGACCCAAGAATCTTCAGTTAGCGCCTCTTTATATGTTCACAGTTAGATCTGCGAAATAAAACAACTTAGTGAAAATTCAATTTGTAAAGATGCTACTGTAGAATAAAAACAAGTAAGGCCTTGGTCAATTTGACGTCTAGTGCGAACGCCTGATTGCAATTCTCCAATGATCAACTCTTCTGGATGGTATGAAAGAGTTCTTGGCATCACCTCGCCTGAAACATCTACCTCGCTTTCCAGATTAGTAACATTCTGATTTGCACCTTGTTCACTGACTGGGTTTGTTTGACTTGAAATCTGAATTTGCTCCCCCTCATAATCTGAATCACCACGATCAAATACTAGCATGTTCTCAGATTCTTGATTATCATTTTGTGCCGTCTGATTATCATGAGCAACTTCATTTTCTTGAATATCATCATGTTCTCCAGCATTACTTGGACCTGCTTCATCATCGTTCGAAGCTTGTCTTTGTCGACTGAAAGTTTCTGCTGGGAACCTTTCCTGCGATTCTTCATATTCTCTTAGAATATCCAACTCGTCAAAGAAATCTTCTTCTTCTTCCATGACAAACGAATCCCACAAAGTGTCATAATGAAAACGCCATGAATCTCCAGGATTCTGCGGTGGCATTGTGTAACCTTGACACTCAACATTGTGTGCTTCAATAAACCGCTTCAAGCTTGGAATAAAGACTCTTTTCAATGGACTTTGATAACCCACGAAAATTCCTTCAATGCTCTTTGGACCAAATTTACCAAAAGGCTCTAGAACTGTGCACGGAGACCCAAACGGTTCTAAATACTTCAGGTTCGGTTTGCGGTTATTGATCAGCTTGAAACACGTCTTATTGAATTTCTTAACAGTGAGAACCCGATTGAGTGTATAGCATGCGGCGGATACTGCTTCTGCCCAAAAATTGACTGGTAGCTTTGAATCAGCAAGCATCGTCCTAGCCGTTTCAATTAGCGTCCTGTTCTTTCTTTCAGCTACTCCATTCTGCTGCGGAGTGTAAGGAGCACTAAATTCATGCAATATACCTCTTTCATCACAAAATTCTTCCATCTTGTTGTTCTTGAACTCAGTACCATTATCACTTCTGATTCTTTTGATACGCCTTTGGTACAAGTTTTCAATTTTCTTGAACAACGCCATCAAACTATAAAACGTCTCATCTTTCGTTTTCATAAATGAAACCCATGAAAACCTTGAAAAATCATCCGTTACCACTAGACAGTAGAAATCCCCTGTAATACTTTTGACGTTTACTGGACCAAAAAAATCCATATGGAGTCTTTCTAACGGTCTTGAGACTGAGTTGATTTTCTTTTTAGGGTGTGATTTCTTTTTCTGCTTGCCTTTGATGCAGCTAATGCATTCTCCTTCAAGATGAAAACCTTTGACATGAACACCAATAACTAAGTCGTTGTGCACCAAATGATTCATTTTTCTAAGATGTATATGACCCATCTTTCGGTGCCACAATTGCGATTCTTTCTCAGTTGCTCTTGAAACAAAACAATGTGCTTGACCCATTGTTGTAGTTGCTACACTCATGTCCAACACATATAAATCATTTACTCTAGGCGCTCTCATGATAATCCATTCTTCAGGGATAACAAATCCTGGTTTCAAGATCAAACATTCTTTGTCTGTAAAGTGAGTTGTATACATCCTATCACAGATCTGAGATATGCTTAGAAGATTGTTTTCAAGCTCGGCGATGTAGTTAACTCTTTCAAACGTAACAATCCCATTGGATAACATTCCTTCACCAACTATTCTACCACCTTGATTCCCTGCGAATCCCACGTAACCACCATTGAAATTTCTAACATCGCACAGCAATGCTGTCTTCCCCGTCATGTGCCGAGAAGCTCCACTATCCATAATCCATCGTGAAACGGATCTTGGAAGCTCCTGCACATATCAGAAACATTTAATGAGATTTTGATGCTACCCAAGCCTATTTCGACTCAGGTAACTGGACTTTAATATGAGATTTTGTAGTGTAAAGTGGCGGAAAGTTTTTATCATTCATCTTTAAGCTCTCTGCAGACCCAATCTCAACCTCTTTATATAAGAAAAATTCATCTTTTTGAGGTTGACCAGATGGTTGGTCTTTCTTCGAAACAACGTTCTTCTCAGAAGTAATAGCCTCTTTTGGATCAAGTTTCTCATAATATTCCAAAGGAACATCCATCTTTACCGAAGTGGTAGAAGACGATTGTTTTTCTGACACTGAAACCTTTGGTTTTGAAACACTTGATTTCTTTTCAACCACTTTTGGCTTCCATGTTTGTTGAGATGATGCAACCCGTTTGTAAAACTTGTCATTTTTAGTTACCACATTTTTAACAAGTTCAGTTTTGATCTTGGTGTTGTCATTTTTTAAAATCTTTTTCTCAACAATCAATGGAGCTTTTCCCTTCACATCAACTTTCTTCTTTTGACTCTCAACAATTTCAGACTTAGACTTGAAGTTAGTACACTTTCGTGCAATATGTCCAACTTTGTTGCATCTAAAGCATGTACGAGTATCAACAACTCGACTTGTGCCTTCAGTCTGAGATTGTGAGGCCTTCTTTACAAAAAAAATCTTCATTTGACTTCGAAAAAATCTCAAATTCTTCGTCAGAAAGTGAACTTGAACCGTTCACAAACACCCTTTTATCAGCAAACTTCTTGTTTTGAAAATTCTTTTTCTGATAACTCTTACCACTCTGATAACCACCCGACCATCTGTTTCGATTGTTATTATAAAAACATGGTGGAACAACAGGTTTCTTGTAGTAAGCTTTATCTTTTTCAAAATTCATTTGCCTCTTTTTCTGATTCAAACCTTCTACTTCAGACAAATCAATTTCAACCAGTTTGAAAATGTTTTTCAATTTGTTCACATTAACATTCTCCAGTGGAAACTCAGAATCCAAATACAACTTATCAGATCCAGCCATCTTGTACATCACAAGACTCGGTTCATCACCTAAGTTGTTTTTGGATTTTAGTTTCGAAATGTAATTGTCCAGAAAACACTCTTCATCCTCAGCTGAATCACTATCCAAAACACTTTCAGCCATGCCTTTAACAATCTTAGTCTGAACACTATCATCAGATGATGATGAAGAAAATGTAACATCAATTGACTCTGGAAGTTTTATTTCATTTGTTTCATCTTCATCATTAACCAACCCGGATTTTTTCTTTGAAAAATTGTTGAGCACTGGCGGTGGAACCTGATGAAACCTAGCCCCAGTTCCATCCAAGTAAACATCTTCGCCTGCTTTGTTTTTCCCGATTGGTTTGGGAACAATGTGTTGCAAAACAAAGCTTGCAGAGCTGTAACTGGTTAATTTCAGATTGATGCGCTCATTCTCTATCTTAGCTTCTTCAAACTGAAGCTTCAACTTAGCAATTTCATCCAGTTGTTGGTTGATTTTCTCTTCTTTGTGTCTCAGAACAACAGTTAAATGCTCATTTTCTTTATTGGTTTTTGTGACACCCTGACCGGAGGCGGAAATGTCGAGGGCATCACGAAACTTGGTAGAATGCGTATAAGCACATGGTGATTAAATTAAAGTTGAAATATAATTAAGTTGATTGATAGGATTGGATTCACATCCAAACTAGTACAAGACAAATACAACACATTGTTCACAAAAGTCTTTGCTTTTATTTTTAGCTAAGGCACTTGTCTTGAGCAATCCTATGTGATCCTTGCAAAAGCTAACTTCAAACATTTTCACCTGAAACATATGTTAAAAACAATTTGGGTCAACAAACGGTTGAGTGAATTCATAGGTTTTGGTTAGTTTGGTAATAAATAAATAATGTGATAATGAAATAAAATGTTTAACAATATGGCTTTGATATATTCTAGCAAAATGAGTAATACAAGTATGCTTGATGGAACATTCAAACCTTGTAGACATAAACACGGATCTATCATCCAAACTTCCAAATTGCAAAATGTGAACAACAACAACAACAAATGTGAACGGGAAGTTAGGATGGGGCGTCACACCTATAGCGCTATAATATTACCGTTCAACTTGTACGGAGTTAATGAATGTAAGTGTTAAGCAACAAGTATCCAGCAATCGCAAGAAACAATCAAGATAGCCACAAAATGCAAATTGGTTTGTATCACATTATTTCATATGTTTCATCCCGAAAATATTGTAAACAGAAAATGGGAACTATGAACTCACCTTGTTTGCGAATAAATTCCAAACAAGTAATGGTAAGAGTTTTGCGGGAACAAGATTTCCACGTCACTCTAATTGTATTTGAACATGCATGAAACACAGAAATTGGCATCAACAAATGGGTAAAATGTGCAACTGTATAAACAGGAAACTATGTCTATTGTGTTTGTATGGTTTGACTAGGACGGTAACCACAGGTTTAAACAGTCCTAATTGGGGAGACAAGGAAACTTGGTTATAATTTAAAGGGATTATTTATGAAAATATATATTTTATACAAATAATTAAGTTATACAAATAATGTTTTTAAGATAACATAAATTTAAGATAACATGGTAATTATATAATTAATTATCTAAATAATTAATTTAAGCCAAGATAATTAAAAATAACATTTTTAATTATTGAACATATATAAAACTGATTTAAAATAGTTATCATGGCAAAAATATATATTTTTAAAATAAATAATTATATATTAGTTTCAAAATGAATTAACATGATAATTATCTAAATAATTAGTTTAAATCAGAATAATTAAAATAATATTTTTAATTATGAACATGAAATATTACTGATTTACAGTAATTATTAGGGCCTTTGAATAATTTTATATCAATATGATGGAATTAAAAAGGTTAAAGTAATAATAAACAGTTTATAAAGTCTAATTATTCAAAAATAATATGTAAATAAACAAATCATTTACTGAATTTTTATTAACTCAGAAAAATACACCTAATGTCATAAAAATATTTTTTGCCAAAAATTATATAGTTATATAATTTATATCAATTAAGTTTAACTATATATAATTTAAGTGATTTAAATGATTTAATTATGTAAGATAATCTGTAAATACTCAAACAGTAACTAGATTTATGTAAACTCAGAATAATGCATGTAATATCATAAAAATAATTTTGGACAAAAATTATATATTTATTTAATTTAAATATATTAAATTAAACTATACTTTTAAGGTGTAATTACTGTTTTATTTATATAAATATCAAAATTATATTAAATATCAGCAAGAATATTATTTTTGTAAGGGTTATCACTTGAAATAATTATCATAAAAATTTCAGTAATTATTTCTAAAAATTGGATTTAATATAAATTTTTAAATATTAAACTATTTTAATAACATAAAAATTAGTTTTTATATAAAATAATCAGTGAATATATTATTTTCAGAAAGATCAATATTTAAAATACTTATACTGAAATTTTTAGATTTTAAGTAAATAAAAATCGATTTTATATGAATTAAGAATAAAACTGTTTTTAAAATAAATAAAAAAAATAAAAATCTATTCATCTTCTTCCCCAATTTAGTCAACCTGAAAGTCAAACGTCCGATTATCGATTCAAAACAGGTTTATTATCAAATTAATTTTGCAGAAACGTTATGTAAGCATAATCAAATGGGTTGATCGAAAAAGAACGAACCGGTAAAGGTTGGAACGTCGTAATCGAGAAATTTCGGCGACCTGGTTTCCGGCGACGATTGCAGAGGTGAACAGGAGGTTATTATCGATGTGTTAAGGTGTTTTGAAGTGTGTAGCAGGTTCAAGGGAGGTTCAGGAACTTAAATAACACATCAATTCGAACGAATTCGACACCGAATAGTGGGATTAAACTCGTTTCCCGTTTAAATTATAAACAACCGATTCCGAGGTGTCAGGCATGCTCTCGGATAAAATTACACGCGTGAATGAGTTGGTATCGAGGAGAATAATCCGCGTGCATAAGCATTGGGGAGTGAAACCCACTAACCTCGTGGTTTTGAGGAAATCCGGCGACACAGGCGGTTTGCAGGTTTTTGAAAATAATATATTTTATATATTAAAGAGTGTATATATATAATTAAAGTCTGAGTTAATACCGGATGAGGCTTATAGCCGACCAGTCACAACGTCACTTATTATGCGAAAGGTCCCGAGTTCGATCCCCCCCCCCCCCCCGTGACCGGCTTTTTGTTATTTTTTTTTTGTTTTAAGTTTAAAATTTACACTCTAGTCCCTAGGGTTCTGAAACTAGCACAAATAGTCCCTGTAACAGTTTGGTTAAAACCACTAACTAGGTTAAGTTTTTAAATAAGAGACCTTATATTATATTTAACCTGGTTAGGATTATTCGGTTAAAATGGTTTCAGAAATGACAATATCAGTCCCTGGAGTTCAAGTTTCATAAAATGACCAATGGGTCCCTAGGCTTTTAATTTCAAAAATTTAAAAGTTTATTTTATTTAGAAAACAAGTTTCAAAAATGTCATAAAGGACCCTAAACTTATAATTTTCAAAAATTACATTTTTTAACCCGAAACTTTTAAGGTTTCAAAAATGACAATTTAGTCCCCGAATTTTGTACTTTCTAAAAATGACGGTTTTAGTCCTCGGACTTAAAATCAAAGTTTTTGGACAAGTTTTAAGGAATGACAAAAAGGTCCCTTAACTTATACTTTCACATAATGACGTATTAGGCCCTTGTAACTAATGTAGCCTTGTTTGTAAGTATGAAACTCAATCAAATTTGCAAATATTCACGTGTTTGTGCCGGTAAATCATGTAAAAGCATGAAACAAAGCATGTATCAAACAAATTGCATTTCAATATACGATAACTGCTATTATGTGCATCAAACAAGTACATGTTTGAAAATCGAGGTGGTTACAGTCTCCCCTACTTTAGAAAATTTCGTCCCGAAATTTATTCGAAAGAGACTGTAGAATGTATTTGCAATGATTAGAAGGATAATCAAGTCATTGTTGGATGTTGAAATTTTTGAGGAATTTACGAGAATCATTGTATAGAAATTGTTTTGCATGGCATTATGCTATGCTAGATTTGTAATGTAAATATTATGCAAACAACTGTGTGTACAAATAAGCAAATAATGGATGATCACATAACCACATGATGTTTTTATATGCCACCTTACTCAACAAGGCTTACTATGATTCTCATGTGTCGAACCTCGTAATTAAGTGTGCACCCAAAATTACATTTTTCGTCGCATGGTCCACATAGCACTTCCAGTTTAGTGAGGAGAACAAATAAGATTGAGGTATTGTTTAAATCAAATAAGCATCAATATAACACAACATCAATTGAATCAAAACGTATTTCACATCAGCAATGATAACATTGTTTGTTTGACAGTCTATTATGACGTGAACAATTTACATTTGAAATAAGTCATGTAATGGATCAAATTCAGGATTATAAGGTGGTGGAGGTGGTAGAGGCAGTTGCATGTGATCAGTTAATTGTCTCAGCATGCTTTCCAACCATTGATTTCTTTCTGTCAACCATTTTATTTGTTGAGACAAACTTCGAACTTGATTGTTTAACCTAGTCACTTCGACTCCCATTGAATCTGGAGGAAGATGCATTTGAGGCATCGTACTCGGGCCTGCTATATCAGTTGGTGGCAGTTGTTCTACTTCGTTCAACAGTGTCTAGAAAGAATGTGGCAGTAACGGTGATTGCAAAAATGATTCCGAAACTAATTGATCTTGGATCATCATGCTTTCATAGAACAAAGCTTCTTGCGTCGTTGGATCCTCCTCGAAAACTATCGGTAAGAAGTTTGGTGTTGATGGTTGGGATAAGTTAGTTGTAATATGTTCTTGTATGTATGGCAGCGGTAGTTGCATATCAAATCGATAAAAAGACGATTGAGGAAACTGCAACAAGGATTGTTGTAAATTTTGTGGGGAGGTATTCTCTAAGATAACTGGAGCTCCCTCCGACTGTGATGGTTGAGTTAGTGTATCAATATGAACAGGGGTTAGCCAAATGGTGTAAGGATTTACAATCCCAGGTGCCTTCGGTGGAGATAATCCCTGGATAATCTGATCACTTAAGACACCTAATGATTGTGCTATTTTTGTAATGTAAGACCCTCCCATGAGACTTCTCAGAGGATGTGATTGTTGACTAGAAAAATATACAGCAAGCTCGTGGGCAATATTACAAGGAACTTGCTAAAAAATACTATACAGATAGAAAAGTTCGATTGTTCTAACCCTTTGTTGATTATGCTTGCGCCCCGTGATAGTGTTGGCTAAAACACGGTGCATATATTGATAACAAGGGTCTGTGAAGTTTGTAGAGTTATTGTGGACACACCATTTTTTTAATGAATGGCATTGCCAATAATCTACCATATCCGCGGAGGAATTTGAGGTTGATGCCTCCGTAAAAATGGGTTGTTTAACTTCTTCATCTGTATATATGCCCAGATGAACTGCGAATTCCGTTAATGACATAGTATGAGGTTGCCCACAAAGTTGAAAATGAATGGATTCATTGGTAAGATTTTTATTATCATTGTAATAGAAAGTGGACAAAAACTCATACACCAGTTCATCGTATGATGGTTCTAGGATGTCGAAGAAACGGCGCCAGGGCGTATTAGGTAGTAGTGATCTTACCAGTAAACCACTGGAATCAATCGTTCCCATTCGTTGCCAATCAATACCGCTATTAGTAAGAACTTCATGATGCTGGAGTTTTTGATACCTCTCTTGATTGTGTAAATTAGTAAACTGAAGGAATGGATGAATTTTTGCTGCATTTGAAGATTCAACATATGCTGCTGGGAGATTTGTCATTGGGATATGGGGTTTTGTTGAACTAAGAAAAGTTTGGGTATGTGTTGAGTTATGTCAGAAGTTGTAGTTCTTGTGTAGATTAGCTCAAGTAGTGAGTTTCTTATATAGATAAGGAAATTCCGGATTACACCTTATGATCGGTTAGGGCTTCCATGCTACGTTCTGCAGCTAGTTTGAAAATTTGAAAAATGTATGGTCTCGAGAAAATTTTGAACTTTGAAAAAAGAGGGAATCGTATCGTATAAAATTGATAATAGTACAACGTAGGTCGATTAGAACTTGGATTTTTCTGAAATGGAGAAAAGAAAAAAAAATCCTTTCGAATTAGGGTAACATGCCTTGAGCCTATAGGTATTATGTACTCTCATCGGTAGTTCCCAGGTAGGAAAACGTGTGTCTCGTCGTGGAGGCATTTTCTGTAAGATTATAGTGATTTCATAATGGGGTAAAGTAGATTCATAAAATCAATAAGGATAAGAGAAAACACGTAACAAGATGGATATCATTTATTCCACGAATAAACAATATCAGTGACTAATCAAAGTAGTTGGGTTCTTATAACTTAATGAAGTCATGCTTTAGCCTATAAGTGGACACTCATCCCGAGAATTCCCAGGTAAGCACAACTGGTCTCGCGTCTGATGAGATTTATACGAAGTGCTTGCCTAGACAGAAAACTCAGAATACAGGCATCCACCCTTCCAGATTGCACGAGTTCGTTATTAGAGCCCAAGACTTTGATGAGAATTTAAAAATCAGAAGAGGTTTTGAAAATAATCACCTAAGGATAGGTGATGAGCATTTAAAGATGGGATCTGTGGTGACGAGGCATTGGTTACAAAAGATAAGGATATGGATGAAGACAAAGGCAAAGATAACGGAAGAGTTACTAATGGAAAGTGTCCTAGGTAAGTTATAGTCTAGGTCAAAAGTAATTTCTAATAACCTAAATCCCTATAACCATGGCTCTGATACCAACCTGTGACACCCTGATCGGAGGCAGAAATGTCAAGGGCATCACGAAACTTGGTAGAATGCGTATAAGCACATGGTGATTAAATTAAAGTTGAAATATAATTAAGTTGATTGATAGGATTGCATTCACATCCAAACTAGTACAAGACAAATACAATACATTGTTCACAAAAGTCTTTGTTTTTATTTTTAGCTAAGGCACTTGTCTTGAGCAATCCTATGTGATCCTTGCAAAAGCTAACTTCAAACATTTTCACCTGAAACATATGTTAAAAACAATTTGGGTCAACAAACGGTTGAGTGAATTCATAGGTTTTGGTTAGTTTGGTAATAAATAAATAATGTGATAATGAAATAAAATGTTTAACAATATAGCATTTGATATATTCTAGCAAAATGAGTAATACAAGTATGCTTGGTGGAACATTCAAACCTTGTAGACGTAAACACGGATCTATCATCCAAACTTCCAAATTGCAAAATGTGAACAACAACAACAACAACAAATGTGAACGGGAAGTTAGGATGGGGCGTCACACCTATAGCGCTATAATATTTCCGTTCGGCTTGTACGGAGTTAATGAATGTAAGTGTTAAGAAACAAGTATCAAGCAATCGCAAGAAACAATCAAGATAGCCACAAAATGCAAATTGGTTAGTATCACATTATTTCATATGTTTCATCCCGAAAATATTGTAAACAGAAAATGGGAACTATGAACTCACCTTGTTTGCGAATAAATTCCAAACAAGTAATGGTAAGAGTTTTGCGGGAACAAGATTTCCACGTCACTCTAATTGTATTTGAACATGCATGAAACACATAAATTGGCATCAACAAATGGGAAAAATGCGCAACTGTATAAACGGGAAACTATGCCTATTGTGTTTGTATGGTTTGACTAGGACGGTAACCACAGGTTTAAACAGTCCTAATTGGGGGACAAGGAAACTTGGTTATAATTTAAAAAGATTATTTATGAAAATATATATTTTATACAAATAATTAAGTTATACAAATAATGTTTTTAAGATAACATAAATTTAAGATAACATAAATTTAAGATAACATGGTAATTATATAATTAATTATCAAAATAATTAATTTAAGCCAAGATAATTAAAAATAACATTTTTAATTATTGAACATTTATAAATCTGATTTAAAATAGTTATCATGGCAAAAATATATATTTTTAAAATAAATAATTATATATTAGTTTCAAAATGATTTAACATGATAATTATCTAAAATAATTAGTTTAAATCAGAATAATTAAAATAACATTTTTAATTATGAACATGAAATATTACTGATTTACAGTAATTATTAGGGCCTTCGAATAATTTTATATCAATATGATGGAATTAAAAAGGTTAAAGTAATAATAAACAGTTTATAAAGTCTAATTATTCAAAAATAATATGTAAATAAACAAATCAGTTACTGAATTTTTATTAACTCAGAAAAATACACCTAATGTCATAAAAATATTTTCTGCCAAAAATTATATAGTTATATAATTTATATCAATTAAGTTTAACTATATATAATTTAAGTTATTTAACTGATTTAATTATGTAGGATAATCTGTAAATACCCAAACAGTAACTAGATTTATGTAAACTCAGAATAATGCATGTAATATCATAAAAATAATTTCGGACAAAAATTATATAGTTATTTAATTTAAATATATTAAATTAAACTATACTTTTAAGGTGTAATTACTGTTTTATTTATATAAATATCAAAATTATATTAAATATCAGCAAGAATATTATTTTTGTAAGGGTTATCACTTGAAATAATTATCATAAAAATTTCAGTAATTATTTCTAAAAATTGGATTTAATATAAATTTTTAAATATTAAACTGTTTTAATAACATAAAAATTAGTTTTTATATAAAATAATCAGTGAATATATTATTTTCAGAAAGATCAATATTTAAAATACTTATACTGAAATTTTTAGATTTTAAGTAAATAAAAATCGATTTTATATGAATTAAGAATAAAACTGTTTTTAAAATAAATAAAAAAAATAAAAATCTATTCATCTTCTTCCCCAATTTAGTCAACCCGAAAGTCAAACGTCCGATTATCGATTCAAAACCGGTTTATTATCAAATTAATTTTGCAGAAACGTTATGTAAGCATAATCAAATGGATTGATCGAAAAAGAACGAACCGGTAAAGGTTGGAACATCATAATCTAGAAATTTCGGCGACCTGGTTTCCGGCGACGATTGCAGAGGTGAACAGGAGGTTATTATCGATGTGTTAATGTGTTTTGAAGTGTGTAGCAGGTTCAAGGGAGGTTCTAGAACTTAAATAACACATCAATTCAAACGAATTCGACACCGAATAGTGGGATTAAACTCGATTCCCGTTTAAATTATAAACAACCGATTCCGAGGTGTCAGGCATGCTCTCGGATAAAATTACACGCGTGAATGAGTTGGTATCGAGGAGAATAATCCGCGTGCATAAGCATTGGGCAGTGAAACCCACTAACCACGTGGTTTTGAGGAAATCCGGCGACACAGGCGGTTTGCAGGTTTTTGAAAATAATATATTTTATATATTAAAGAGTGTATATATATAATTAAAGTCTGAGTTAATACCGGATGAGGCTTATAGCCGACCGGTCACAACGTCACTTATTATGCGAAAGGTCCCGAGTTCGATCCCCCCCCCCCCCCCCCCGTGACCGGTTTTTTGTTTTTTTTTGTTTTAAGTTTAAAATTTACACTCTAGTCCCTAGGGTTCTGAAACTAGCACAAATAGTCCATGTAACAGTTTGGTTAAAACCACTAACTAGGTTAAGTTTTTAAATAAGAGACCTTATATTATATTTAACCTGGTTAGGATTATTCGGTTAAAATGGTTTCAGAAATGACAATATCAGTCCCTGGAGTTCAAGTTTCATAAAATGACCAATGGGTCCCTAGGCTTTTAATTTCAAAAATTTAAAAGTTTATTTTATTTAGAAAACAAGTTTCAAAAATGTCAAAAAGGACCCTAAACTTATAGTTTTCAAAAATTACATTTTTAACCCGAAACTTTTAAGGTTTCAAAAATGACAATTTAGTCCCCGAATTTTGTACTTTCTAAAAATGACGGTTTTAGTCCTCGGTCTTAAAATCAAAGTTTTTGGACAAGTTTTAAGGAATGACAAAAAGGTCCCTTAACTTATACTTTCACATAATGACGTATTAGGCCCTTGTAACTAATGTAGCCTTGTTTGTAAGTATGAAACTCAATCAAATTTGCAAATATTCACGTGTTTGTGCCGGTAAATCATGTAAAAGCATGAAACAAAGCATGTATCAAACAAATTGCATTTCAATATACGATAACTGCTATTATGTGCATCAAACAAGTACATGTTTGAAAATCGAGGTGGTTACAGTTTTACCATTTCTTTCATCAGAATCTTGTACCGTTCGTTTTAATTTTTCAAAATTTTCTGAAATTTTACGATTTTCAAGAACCAATTTCTCATTTTCTTTCTTAATTCTTTCTACTTCAATTTTATCATTTAACTTGTTAGCACTATCATTTGAAGCTTTGAGCATCTTATCATGATCTAGAATCTGATCTTCAACCTTTCTGACTTTTCTTGTCAGTTCTTCAATCTCTGCATTACTAGAGTAAGCAATTGTACTACAAAACTTGCAGTTTTTCATGCAACTTTTGCAGTCACTATCACCTTTGACTTTCTTACCTGTCTCACTTGTTGAAACATTTGGACTGACCTTGCTTTTAGACTCAGTTTCAGACTTAGAGTCTACCTCAAGTTCCTTTGTAGCAAGCACTTTGTCAGCCATTTTCCCAAAGTTTTCAGCAGTGAATTCTTTTGAAGTATCGATAATCCCATCATCAATCTTCTTTAACTGCGGTTCTTTTGTTGTCTCTTTCTTTTTCTCATCAGATTCTCCTCCTCCCCGCCATTTTCTCTGTCTGGCATCTTCTTCAGCTTTGAATTCCTTAATAAAAGCTTCAATACTAAGAGTTTTCGCATCAATAGCAATGTTTCCTTGATGATCCAGATAACATTCTCTATCAGCATCCCATCTCTTTGCTCTCTTGGCTTCGTTGAACACCTTAGATAATCTGAGCATCTTGTATTCTGCTTTTTGCTTTCTTGCTTGATATTTTTCTTCTTCAGTTCTGGTGTCTTTACGAACAGGAATTTCGTATTCTTTTGCTACAAACGCATACCCTACTGCATCTTCCTCTGGTAGCAGTTCACTCCAATCAAAACCTTCGTCATCATGAATAACAACAAGAGCTCTTGATTTTTCTTTGGGGGTATCCTCAAGCTGCTTCATTCTGGGCGGTTCTGATTTATTCTGATGATAAATCGCTCTTTTGTAGTAATCCTCGTGGAATGGATTTGCAGTATCATCAGTGTAAGCATTTCTGCACTCACGCTTAAAGTGACCTTTCTGTTTACACTTGAAACATGTGACTCTAGATTTGTCAAAGCCAAGTTTTGTGGATGGTCCACCAATTGAATGTCTGCCCTAATCTCCATAAACCTTTGGGCTCTCCAGACTGCACTAGCCATACACCACCTGATGTCGATCAGTTCCATCTCTTCAGGATCTATCTGATCATAGTCCTCCTTAGTCAGGTTGGTGTTTCCAGTCTTGCCCGCCACGAGGCTCTCATACGATTCTAACACAGACGCTAAGAACACCATCTGTTGTTTAGCAGACTCTTCACTGAAATTCTGACCATTCTTCAAATCAACAGCAATGTTACATTGGAACAGATTCTTTGATGCAGATTGACTTGAATTTGTTGAAGAAGATCCACTATGGTAGCCACTGCTAGGAGTTTCTTGATTCTTTGTATTTGAGCTCTCTACAGAAGATGCTGTTCTTGGAGAACCAGTCTTTGGTAGATTTCCTCTGTAGTACAACTCCACATTCTGCTGATAAGATGTGTTGTTGACTTTGCTAGATTTCTTAATCTCCAACTCGTGACTCTCCAGTCTTTCAATAAGCCGATCCACTGTCAAATCTTCAGACTTGATTTTATTCTTCAGCATTAATGCAAAGTACTGCCAATCTTGTTCATTCGTCAGTGAGTCGAACAGCTTGTCTACCAGCTCTTCTTGAGTGTAAACAATTTCATGTCTAGCAAGCTCCAACTTCAGATGCCCAAATCTCTGAATCATCTTGGAAACTGACTCGTTCTTTAAACAACCAAACAAATCAAACTCTTTTCGTAATAGTTTCTTTTTGTTTTTGACTATTTCAGCACTACCTATGCATTTTACCCTCAGTTTTTTCCAAAGATCTTTTGAATTTACATATTCAATCAATGAAATTATATCATCTCTCACTGACTGATGAATCAACGCGATGCACTTTTGCTCAGCAATATATCTTTCAACATCACCAGGATCTGTCAAACTTTCACCAAATCTTTCTCCTCTAGTGTAACCAATCTTTAAACTTTTCCAGCTTGGATATGCAAAAGCTTGAAGCCACTCGTCAAATCTTGTAGCCCACCTATTATAATCTTCTATTGCTAGCAACTTTGGAGGTTTGTTATACGTTCCATACGCACTCTCTACACTCATCGTGTCGGAAATAATCTTCTTTGCACTCGGAACTTTAGCATTCATATTGTTTGATGTGTCATTTGAATATCATCTCCACCATTTCCAGCAAAGGCAAAGATATCACAGAATGGATTGAAATCATCCATCTTCACGTACCTGAAATGAACAATAAACACTTAGAAATATTTTTGAATTTTTGAAATGTTGCTGTTTCAAACGAAATAGCTATCTCAAACTAAATCCTTAATTTCGTTTGAGACAACATCTAGTTCAAACGAAATCACTGTTATATGTAACTTTCAAACGAAATCAATGTTCTATGATGTAATTTCAAACGAAATTACAATAATATGCACCCTTCAAACGAAATCAGCCATTATTTCAAACGAGATCAAGATGATGTCATCATTTTCAAACAATTTTCAAACGGAATTAGGTGTTAGATCAAGTTTTAAGATGAATTTTAATCTAAAACTTTCAAGGATTAGTTAACACTGAGTTTCGCTTGATATGTGAGAGTTTCAGGCCATTTCAACCGTGAAAACTTGTTCAAATCAGAAAAGAAAGGTAGAAGTGAGAAAATCTGATGAAATCAAGCTGCAATGGTATGAACTCCTCGTCCTGAGCTCTGATACCACTTGTTGGGTCGTTCCGATGACCCTAAACAGTAAAAATGAGTAGTTCATCATCATTTGCAAAGGAGGATTCAATGTAAATGACGTCAAACGGCTTGTTTCCTTTTAATCTTTATCTATTGATGATTTCCTAGGCTTTTACAAGTTGACATCTGACAAAAATCCGGCAGCACCTCAGCTCACACACACACAATTTCATTTCAAATGCACTAGCACAACCCCTATATATAGACTGAGGTATTTCGTTTGAGGGTGACAAGATCCTGTTCAAACGAAATTACTTTGGTGATTTCGTTTGAACTTGTCTAAGTCTGCTTCAAACGAAATTACCTCCTGAAATACAATCAAACCCTAATTCAATCCCTGTTGTGCACTCATTCATCCTATCTAGACATAAGACTCGATTAAGACGAAGTTAACAGACATATGATGCACCAACACTACGCGTTCTCGAAATATATCAAGTTTATGATTAGTGTGTAACCCATATATTTTTGTTCTTGGAAATATAAGGGATGATTGTTGATTGATTTTGAAAAGAAAACGATATGCTAGTAAGCATGGACACCTCCGTTTTTAGGGGAAGCTCTGGCGAAATTTTCTAAAAATCCCAAGACTTAGAAAATATTTTTCCAAACCAATATTACAAGTATATTTTATGACTTGTGTTTCGAATATAAACCTCGCCATATTTTTGTAACAAAATAAAAGTATCGGAGGTTGATTTTCGTAAGTAAAAATGGATAAGTATATATATTAAGAATATATATTTTGTTAAACCGATTGTAAGATAACTTGTTGATTTGGGGAACTAGTTATATTATTTAGAGAAAAATAATATAACTTAACAAAATACCGTTATCGGTATATTTTGGATGGGTGACATTTTGACAACGAAAAATATGATTTGTCACAATGTGTAACATAGTTTTGAAACAAGTGGAAGGATATATTATTTTGAGAAGTTATGATATATTTTTCTAGCAGACATGGAAATATATATATTATGGATATGTTATTTTTGGATAAATAAGTTATTATATATTTTTCTAAAGTGGGACTTAGGAATGTATAATGTCAATACTTTAATCATAAAATACATATATAAATACCCCCATCCTTGGGAAGGAAATACGTACATAAAATACTTGACAAGTATGAATACGAAATAGTTGCCTAACTATTATTTCAAGACTTAAAAATATAATGTAAGTTAAAATAATTATTATTTTAACAATAAGTTATAACTTGAATAATATCAAAGTATCGTAACTCAAACGTAAATACAAAGGCAAGGCACGGCCCGATCTTCTAATAGACATTAGTACGTTGTAGGTCGTCGAGTAGCTGATTAAGTTTGAGTGGACGTTACGATACAGGAGACGCAGTACTGTGAGTTCATGTCCCCCTTTTCTCTTAAACGTTTTCATTTTTATACTTCGGGGGTGGAATACATGTTATAATTGTTACAGACGCTTTTATACATGGTATGGTTAGCTTAAGGAGGGTTTAGACGCTTAGATCACGTGAAAGGTGGGTACAACACTTAAGGCCATTAATCCTCGTTGTTAGGACCGAGGGACATGAGTGATATATCTATTTGGGTGTAGCGAGCCCACACCCATGAGGCCGGGGCAGCCCATAGAGGTGACTGTGTCTTACAGCCGAAGCCCGGTAACAAATTTGCTAGGTTTGAGTCTTCCTGCACCTATTCACACATACCAGTGGCTTTGCAACCCATTGGTGATCTCTTTTTCCTTATTTGCTACATACCAGGGACTTTTATTCATACTTTGAAGGTTTATACATACTCACTTTTACATGAACTCGCTCAACTTTTGTTGATTTTTCAAACTACATGTATTTCAGGAAATTAATGGATCTGGCGAAGTGTACAATTGTGTCAAGCTGCGTAGTGAATAACGATGTCATCCAGGTTTAGGAGGTGTAACCCTTACCTGGACGGGTTACATGTCTTTAAACCACGTTTTTATTCAAGTCTTTTGTTGTGTCATGGGAACACGCTTTAAACATGTCATGGTTGTAACTTGTTTTATGTGTCGACATTCTAAACAATGATGTCGTGGTAATTTTAAACTTAATGAATGGATGATCATCATGTGTTTTATTTTCATATAGCATTGTTATGATTGCTGCTATGGTATTAAGAAGTCACACCAATTAAACCCATGCTTCCGCAAAAGCCAGGGTGTGACAGCTTTGTATCAGAGCCTCGATCATAGCGAACTAGGATTCTTTCTCGAGTCTAGACTATGATCACTAGGGCTCTCACGAAAACATTTTTACATTGCATACACTAAACGTCCAGATCCAGGGTACAAAACATTTTACAAACAAAAAGGCACAAATATACTTTTCAAAAATTTATATTTCAGTCTTAGAGACTGAGGGAGTTTAGCCTTAGAGGTTGGAGGTTCAGTCTTAGAGACTGAGGGAGGTTCAGTCTTAGAGACTGAGGGGTTCAATCTTAGAGATTGAGGAGGTTTAGTCTTAGAGACTGGGAGGTTGGTCATAGAGACCAGGGATTTAGTTTTAGAGACTGGGAGGTTGGTCTTAGAGACTAGGGAGTTAGTCCGAGAGGCTAGGAAGTTCAGTCTGAGAGGCTGGGAGGGATATTCTGGGGTGACTAGGAGGATTACTTGCTTGCATTATCGTGACTTACATGTTTATTTGATTTCATGTTGATATATGTGCACATGTGTGGTTGTGTTACAGACACCATGCCATCATCTTCGGATACAGGAGTATCAGACACTTTGGATCCTATAGCGATCATGTCGGACGATGAGATTCTGTCAGAGAGTGAGGTCTACACGTCAGACACTACTAGCACGGATGAGGATGATTTCCAGCCGTTTGCTCTTCCTGATTTTGGAGATGATATTCCTATTGTTGATGGCCCTTTTGGTGCGGACCTACCTCTTCTTCAGGTCCCTGCTCCTCTACAGCTTGCCGCAGTTCCTCTCGAGGATCTGCCTCATGATGAGTTTGCCGATGATGACATCGATTTGTTCCTAGAGGGTCCCCCAGAGGGTGACCAGGATTGTGTGGCCCTCATGGATGCCGATGTCCCTTTTGCTGATGATCCCGTTGTCGACCCTGTTGTTCCCTTGGCTGAGATTCCTGCTGATGTGCCCATTGCTGATCATGTTGCTCCAATCGAGGCTCCCATTGAGGAGGCTCCTGTTGATCCGTTTGGTCATTACTCATTCGAGTCTGTAGCGTCCGCTTCACTGCACGCCCAGGGCGTACAGCTCTATTCCTCTTATTCCAACTCAGACATGGCGATGTCTGTCGCACCCCTCGACGTTGACCCAGAGCCAGAGATCGAGTTTCTACCTGATGAGCCTGCTCTTGTTGCTCCGGAGCCGGTCGTTTCTTATGACCCCATTGATGCCCCAGCTGTTGCACATTTGCCAGACCCTTTACCTGAGCCTGGTCATGTCGATATGCCAGACATAGCACCACCCGTCATTGTTGCGCCCGTCAAGTTACCACCGGTTTCTGATGTTCCCGTTATTGATGCACCCATTATTGCGCCGGTAGTACCTGTTTCAGCCCCTGTGCATGCTGACCATGCACCGTTTGCCCCTCACATTGACCCTCGATATGCTAACACCCGTAACGTGTGGATCGAGGATGATGACTACCCACCGTTTGTGCTACCCGTCACACCTCCTGTAGCACCTGTTTCCGCACCTATTGAGATTCCATTATTCCCCCCCCCACACCTCTGACGTCCATCGCACTGATCTCCCCATCACATTCCTCCAGGACATTCCGCCACCTCGTCCTGGGGAGGGTTCATCGAGGCAGCCGCCTGTTTTTGTTCCACCTGTACCGTCATCAGTTCCGTTCATGTCCTAATTCCCTCACACTACACCATCATTCGTACCTTCGGGCGAGCCGTTTCTGTGGGCCTCGCCCAATGTTATGCCATTGTCAGATCCGTACCACCCTTATCATGTGGGGTACACGATAGAGGACACACTCATCTCTCTACAGCTACAGCAGGACGCACTAAGTCGTCGCATTCAGGAGTTAGAGAGAGCTCCACGTCCTCCGTGCCACTGTCAAACTCCTTTTGCCGCACCGCACACTCCCTTTCCATTTCCCCTGATTCGGATGTTCATTTCCTTACATCTGAGCAGCAGATTGCCTATTTGCTATGCGTCATTCATGCCTTGGAGGAGGATTGGGTGCACATGCGCCGGTTGCTTTTCTCTCATCTTCCTCCTCCTCCTCCGCCATCAGCATAGATATTTTTGGGTTGATGCAGGTAGATCATTTTGGTGAGAAAGTCGCGATTGGGCCAGCTTGAGAAGACTTTTTGGAAGACCACACTTTTTGTGTAGACAGATTTGTATTTTTGGGGGTGATATAACCCCATGATCTTATTTTGATATGTGATGTACTGTAAACGTGTAAAAACAATATGGTGGTCATGATTAATGAAAGCCCAATGGCAACGTTCTCACTACATGCTTTGTTGAATTATTTGTTTTAAATTATAACATGGGATGTTATGTGGTTGATGGATGTTACTATATATGCATATTTATTATACTTACTATGACCTGACCAATATGATCATCTTTTAGAAGATACCTCCACGACGCAATGTACGCATGCCTACTACTGAGGCGGAACTCCAGGGGATAATTATCGCAGCAATAGCACAGTATGCGGCCTCCCAAGCAGGAACAAGCGGGAGTATCTCGAACAACAACGGCAACAACAATCCACCCAATGGTAATGTCCAAGTCGCTTGAGACATATTACGATACATTTGGATATTTCTAGCACATCCGCTGATACCATCTGTAAATTCTAACATATGTGCAGGGTGCACCTACAAACAATTCCTTGACTGTAAGCCCGTAAATTTCAATGGCACTAGAGGTGCTGTTGCCTTCGTCCGGTGGGCTGAGAAGATAGATTCTTTTCTAATAATGAGCAAGTGTGCTCCCGAGCAACAAGTCACATACATCTCAGGGCTTTTTCTGGATGGTGCCCTATCATGGTGGAATCTGCAAGTGCAAACTTTGGGAGAAGCAGCAGCATATGCGTTAACATGGAATGAGCTGAAGGAGCTCATGAGAAAGAAGTATTGTTCGCGGGCTGAAATACAGAAGCTAGAAACTGAGTTCTGGCACCTAAGAATGGAAGGTCCTAAAATTGCAGAATATGTTCAGAGGTTTCATGATTTGTCCCATGTAGTGCCGTACATGGTCACGCCCGAATTTAAAGGCGTTGAGCGCTTTATCTGGGGATTGGCACCCCAGATCATGAGCATGGTAACCACGTCCAAGCCTGCAACGATCACGGGAGCCATCGATCTGAGTGTGGCACTTACTGAGGAGGCTATTAGATTGAACAAGTTCTCAGTTTTTGAACCGAAGAAGAAGGAGACTCATGTGGAGTCGTCTGGTGAAAACAAACGGAAATTTTCCAACTTCCAGCAAGGTACCAGCAATGTGAACAAGAAGGGTGAGTCAAGCACACCGGCTAGGGCCACAACCGGTGTCGAAAACAAAGGGAAGGGTTACATGGGCACTCTGCCCAAGTGTGATACATGCCAGTGCCATCATTCTGGCCAGTGCAGATTGAGGAAATGCGAGTCATGTGGGAAGAACGACCATTCGAAGGATACATGTTGGGCCGGAACTGGTGCTGGGCATGGTGGTAATCGAGGCTATGGGAATGGTAATGGAAACCGCCAACAGGGAGGAAACGGCGGAAATGGAAACCGTGGAAATTTTGCGAACCAAGCTAGGAGTGGAAATCGCAACCAAAAGAACACTCAAGGTGGAAATGGAAATGGTAACGGTCGGGGACCGGGATGTTTCAATTGTGGAGACGTCGGGCACTTTAAGAGGGAATGCCCAAAAATGAATCAAGCTCATGGGAGGGTATTCAACATTGGCGCAAGGGAAGCACGCCAGGATCCAAACGTTGTCACTGGTACATTCCCTATAAACCAACGCTTTGTATCTGTTCTGTTTGATACTGGTGCCGATTATAGTTTCGTATCGTTAGAATTTAAGAATATGCTTGGGTTAACTACTAGTAAGTTAGACGTTCCATACTCGATTGAACTGGCTAATGGAAAGCTAGTTGAAACCAATGAAGTCATCAGAGGATGCGTAATTGAGCTGGGAGAACGCGAGTTTACACTAGATCTACTACCAGTCAAGTTGGGAAGCTTCGACGTGGTGGTAGGGATGGATTGGTTATCGAGCAACAAAGCCGAGATTGTTTGCCACGAGAAGACCATCCGCATCCCAATGGCAGAAGGATAGACGATCGTAGTTCATGGAGAAAGGCGCGATACGCCCTTGAGGATCATTAGCTGCTTAAAAGCTCGGAAGTGTTTGAGGAAGGGATGTGTTGCCTTCTTGGCACACATCGTAGATAAAGAAGCCGCTGAGCCAAAGATAGAAGACATTCCGGTCGTAAAAGAATATCCTGAAGTCTTTCCAGAAGACTTGCCAGGATTACCGCCGCAAAGACAAGTCGAGTTCCACATTGACTTAGTTCCAGGCGCCGCGCCTATGGCTAAGGTGTCACACCCCGACCACGTAAAACAACAAAGCGTGGCGGAAACGTCGGGGAGTGTTGTAACAGAATCATTGTTTCATAACACATGGAAATTGAAATATTGTTTTATTGATTAAAAGAGTTACAATGTCTTGACAATCAAAGAAATATAACATAAATAACTAGTCTTGCATCTTTTATTGTCACTAAGGCCCAAGTCCGCCTATGTGTATCTTGATAAATCCTATGCATCATATCCTGAAACACATGTGAAAATAGGTACGTCAGCATAAAAATGCCTGTGAGATACATAGGTTTTGTGAAAATAGAATTCATGACTTATGTTTAAGAAAATGTTTAGTCATTAACCTTGTAATTTGCTTTGTCTTGTAAATCATTTGAAAAGTGATAAAATCAGATGATATGTATAAATAAGAGAATAAAGTATGGTTAAATAAATAACCAAGTAAAATGAGTTTGTATAAGATAAGTTGTTTTGTAAAACAATGTCTTGTGAAAAGTATGTTATTTCTATAAAATGTTATAAGTCTAAATTAAAATGATTCAAATAACGCTACGATATGTAATACCATACAAGCATTTATATATAGGAAGTACCAGCGGCGTATCCACCATGCTTGTATCATATTACACACGCCTTGTTACTTAAATCACTTACTCAAACCAAATCACCAAGATGTAATGTTTAACAATTGTAGAAATGTTTATGTATAATCAAATGTCAAAATGTTTATGTGAAAACCAAGTCTAATGTCTATGTCTAATGTAAATCACGAATTGTGTATATCAGTGTCAAAATGTTTATGTTTGATGTAAATCATGTAATGTGTATCCAAAATATCATGTATGGTAAGTGAAATATATCAACTAAACCATATGTAAAATGCACAAAAACAAGGTATTGAAGTAAAACATGGTTTAAATCAAGTTATGTTTTGTGGCACAAAATGCATGCTATACTGATATAAACATCTATGCGGTATTGTGAAAATTCATACATCCAAGCCTTGAGACAGTCGGATAACCCTTTTAGTCAAGGTTATCAAAAGAAATGTTTTCGGATTCGGTCATTCCTTCCAATCCAAACAAACCCGGGATTTCAGGAATGGGAGTTGTCAAGTCCTATGGTACCACTACCTACTACCGAGCGGCATGATCGGTGTTAATGAATGTACATTGTCCCATTTAAACAAACCAAATGTCATACCAAAATGTAAGCATGTGATGAATAATAAATGTACTAAGTATGCACACAATGGACATACATAGCATAGAATGTAATGTAAAATAATGTACTAAGTATGCACACAATGGGCGTACATAGCATGAAATGTAATGTAAAATAATGTACTAAGTATGCACACAATGGGCATACATAGCATGAAATGTAATGTAAAACAATGTACTAAGTATGCACACAATGGGCATACATAGCATGAAATGTAATATAAAACAATGTACTAAGTATGCACACAATGGGCATACATAGCATGAAATGTAATGTAAAACGATGTACTAAGTATGCACACAATGGGCATACATAGCAAAACACAATGAAATCATGTACTATAAATGTACTAATGAACATAGCCAGTATATGATGTGAAAGTAGGAAAGCATGAAAGTAACAAGTTGGCACATGGGTTTCACCCCCAAATGTTTGGAAAACAGTAAAAGAGGGGTCTATGTACTCACTTGAGATTGTTTAGTAGTCCTTGAGTAACAAGCAAACAATGCTAGAGATCACGGATATCAAACGGCACCTAATATAGGTAACTATGTTAATATACCTGACCTAAATTGGAAGATCGGATAGAATGAGGCTCGTAAACCAAATGAGTAGGGGAACTCATGTAATATGGTTTAACAAGGCCTACATACTACAATGAAACCTAACCTAAGTGCTTACGACCCATTACGACCCGTTTAGGTAGCTTATGCTACTTTAACGCGTCGTTCGCGTAAAACACGTTCGGAACGCCTAACTAGCCCTATGATAAGTAAAATATGCCTTAACATGTCTAATATTGTTACCAAATCAGTTTAGATACCAAAAGTTATGTTACATATGCTTAAAATGAATTTTGGCGTAAAAAGGGCATTTTGGTCATTTACCTAAGGCATATAAACTACATATCATACAACTAACTAAACATCGTGACCATAAGGTATAACCTCGGAAGGTTATTCCCTATATACTACGGCCACCTAATATGTTTGGTCAGATCCTAATGATCGACCAAACGGGTCGGGTTCGAAAGTATAAGCGATTGTTTAGATCGCTTACCTTACGACCCTATATAAGCACTAAACTAAAAGTGACGAGCTAAGCATGTTAAAACATGCTTAACTAAGTTTAGAAAACAGGTTTGGTATCAAAACAAACGGTTTTGATACCTAAGAGTAGTTTGGTTACAACATACGCAATAACACGCATTTTGGCCAAAACTACGACTCGACACTGAGCCTAGATAACGTGGTAATCAGTAGGTATAGTCACTAGGGACTATAACCATCGTGATTACGCTCACGTTAGGAAGTTCAAACGAACTTCGCATTGACCATAAACTGGTCAACGCAGAAAGTTAAACAAAGTTTGACTTTTATGCTAAAACTAAAGAAAAGAACGAAAGAACACTTACAAAGGGTCCCCGCAAGCTTGATAATCCAAGTATTCTCAGGTATGAGGTGATGAAACACCCCAACTTAGAGAATTATCAGATTTCAAGTGGGTTTTTCAAATGAATGGGATGGGTATTTATAGGATATGCAAGACCGTTAGGATCGTTTCTCGATATCCGGGCTTTAATCTCACCCCTACACTTGTTGGAATTCCCATGGAACACCAAAATGGCCCCTCATTAACATGAAGAGGCAAGTGCAATTGGGATTAGGAGAGTGTAACAGCTGTTAACAGCTGTTTAAACAAGTTTCTGCTATCTGACCCCTGCTTGCGCACCGTAATACTTAGAACCTTGCGGTGCGCAAGGACCTTGCAGGTCTGATACTTTCAAAAATGGCAGAACAGGCCCCTGAAGCTCCAAACTTGCTATTTGATGCACTTTTGACACGTTTAAGCCCCGTTAACCCCATTTCAAAGCTCTAAAATGAAGTTAAAGTATGGGGAACTTAAAATGTGCTCAAAAATATCTCGGGTGTCGGTTTGTTTGGCCGTACGATCGCGATGTTCGCTTAATTACGACGGAATGCGCATAAGCGCGAAAAACGATCCAAATTGCGTGACAAATGGATTTTTCTTACGCCAAATAGTAAAATAAAATATTTTAGTGCTTACATAAATTTTTGGATGTCCGGATGTATTCAGAACGTAAGTTATGCGCGAAAGTGCAAACTTGTGCACTTTTTGACGCTTTTAGTCCCTAAATGACCCAAAAGTTTATTTTAGCTCACCGAACTCCTCAAGGCCTATTTCTAAGCTATGTAAAGGATATTTATGGTATGTTTATCCTATGGTCATGTTCTGGAATGTCTGTTACAGTTCAAATTGGCATACTTTCACAGTTTGTCAACTTTAGTCCCTGTAAGCGATTTAACTCGATTTTGCCATACCAAAGCCTTCAAAACTTATTTCTAAGTTATGTAAAGGTTATTTAAGGTATGTTAAGACTATTTCACTATTCCGGAGTGTTCGTTGCATTAAACGGGTTATATTTACACATCAGTGCGCGTATAACCTTCCAGAAAGCGATTTAAAGCTTGAAATCGAACAAGAATTGATATGTGCAAAGGATACACATATTTATACATGTCCCAAGTATGAAATACAATATTTCATTGATACAGTATTTGTTTGATGGCCGTGGAGGCACAAGTGTCACAGTCTCCCCTACTTTAGGAAATTTCCTCCCGAAATTTTTATTTAGAGGAAACTTGTGAGAGTTTAAAACATGAAGTTGAAAAGATCGAACAACAATGGTTAGGGTTCTGAACTTCTAGTAACTTTAATAACATCATGCTTGCAATGTAAGAGGGATACTTATATACAAGTATATGAAGCGTCATTGGTGCGTCCACCATACCTCCTGTACATTGTTCACATTTCGTTATTGTTGCCACTATCGGTTCTTACACATAATAAATCTTACTGTGCTTTCCGTGCACTGAATTTCATAATTATGTATGCGTCCATAATTAGATAATTCCTTGCATAGTTCACACAGTCTATTTTATAATGTGTAGGGGAAAACCAAATGAACAAACCTGTGATGAGTGTGACTAGACCACCATAGGGTCCCTTTTATTAAATCATCAATAAATGATTTTAATAGACAACCAAGGAGTCTTTTCAGCTTATATCATCACATGTCATTCTTAACCAGATTTTTGAATCAATCTTTTTGACTAGACCCCTAAAAGGGTCTCTTATGAATCATGGAGTGGTACTATATAATCCAAGGGTCTTAACTATTACATAGAAGCCCATTAAGGATTTAAGGTAGTACCTTTTTGAACATCCTACTACGAATCCCTCATATGAAGATATGAAAGATTCTTCGAGGATTTGGATAACGAATATCCAGAGTATACAAAAACACAAAATGCATAAAAGAAAACACAAAATGCATAAACACATAGTCATATAACCACAAAGATTGTTTATCTAGATCTTTAATTTGTTAATTTGTTTTGCTAACAGAGCACATGTATTTAAAGCACACTAGGAATCCATCTCGTGGATTTCATTTGGTACTTTAAACATTATCAAGAATCTAACTACAAAGATAGAAATATTTTTAAAAGAAAAAATTCGATTTCGATTATAAGGAACCGAAATGTTCGAATTTAGGTACATAAGGAATCCAATTAAGGACTCTGATTTGAATGATAATCATCCACAAGGGTCTAAATGTGAAGATAAAAAGATCCCATATGGATTTTAGAAGTTTAAGATGTTTTCGAAACCTTGCACTAGATGTGTTTAAGTCAAAACATGAAGTAAAAATGCTTATGAAGTTGAGATGCTAGATATGCCAAGGTGACATATGAAGCGAAATTTGAAGGTGAAGTCAATGTATGAAGAAAATATTTTTGAAAACTATGCATGGGGTTTCTTTTTAAAAAAAATGTGTTCAATGTTTTTGAAATCTTATATATAATACTTTTGAAATAATAAAGTAGGTGTATTAGGTAAGTACATTTATAAAAATGTTTTAAAATCATGAGTTGAATTTTGAAAGTATGTATAAGGTTTTTGAAAACATGAATAATGCTTTTGAAATCGTGCATTTGTTATGTTATGTAAATACACTATATTAAAAATGTTTTCGAAAATGTTTTTGAAATCATGAAGGTTGTTTTGAAAACTTATGTTATGCATGTTGAAAAAAAATCAGAACGTAATGGGTATGAGATTTGAAAATATCCTTGGTTATCTAACCAAGGATTCAAAGGCACAGATGTGCAAAAGCACGATTACTCATAATGTCACTGTATTTTCTGTACTTTGTTTCTTAGAGTGAAACGAGTACTTAGAATTTTTCCAAGGGAATCATGAGCAAACGCAAGAATGGGAAAATTCGCAAGAGTAGTTTGCTTTTCAAGGAATACGATTCCTTGATTGTCGGTATTGTAAGGGATACGTTGTTTATACATGCCATCACATTTTGTACATTGCAATGTAAAATAAAAAGATTTATTTATAAACAAAAACAACTGTTTCATGGACCTTGACAACAAAAAAAAATAATACATAAGGCTTGATTATTTCTAAACAACATTGTCTTTTAGTTGGTCCGATGCTCATCCCTGCGCTGGATTCGCATTAGCAATCTTTGGGCAATTTCTTCGGAAATGGCCCATCTCGCCACAGTTGAAGCAAGGACCTGGTGGAAAACGAGCTTGAGCAGGATTTACTTGAGGTTGGTTTGGACCACCTTGGTTTGGGGTAAATCGACAAGCATTTGCCAGGTGACCGAGTCGCCCACATGATGCACATAAACGACACTATAGGTGAGCTAAGTGGTGTGCATTACATTTGTTGCATATCGGTGCAGTACCGACATAAGGTTTCCTTGCAGGAGGTTGAGCTGGTTGGTTGGGGATGGCTTGACCATTGTGAGCGACCACGGTGAAGTTCTGAGAAGCCTTTTGCTTCTTTGATTTCTTAGGGGATCGTTCATCCATGGTCTTTGATTCCTCGATTGGTTTCTTGGTTGGTGGTGCTGTCACTTGGCTAGGTCTTGCCTGTTTTGGTGCAACCGCTGCGGGATTCTTTGAAGCTTTACGTTTCTTTGGTTTTGGTGAAGGCTTAACTTCTGCTTCTTTTGGTGGCTCTTGAGTGGCTTCATTGTTGAGACGAGAGGCTTCATTGTTGAGACGAGACATGGCAATGCCTAAATCCACAGTCTTCAGAATCACTTCGCTTATTTGCTGGGCAAATTTGGCTGTTTGCTCGGACATTTGACCGTTGCTGAGAGGAAGAGACATTCTAGAAGGAAATGAAAGACATAGGGAGAAACAGGTGAAAGGTTATCGGATAATCAAAACAGAATGACAATGCATAAGAATTTGCGATCATTTGTTTGTTACCTAAGGCAAACAGATGAGACGGTGACAAATCAAAGTAAACGGATCATATTAATGTATCACTGAAGACATGCTCGCCTATAAGTGAACACTCACCCCAAGAGTTCCCAGGTAAGAGTGACTGGTCCGATACTGCGGATTTGTACGAACACTCTAGCCTTCGACATAAAACTCAGGGTATAGGCATTCACTCTTCCAGTTTGCACGTGTTCACATTATAAGACCTAAACTTTGACGAGATTTGAAAACTCAAAGGGGTTCAAAACCTTATAACAGAGGGTTCAAAACCTTACAATAGAGGGTTCAAAACCTAGTAATCAATCATCCTAGAACAGATGATTAGTTTTCAAAGCGGTTTTGAAATTTGTGTTCTTGTTGTGGTTGTCGCCTAAGGATAGGTGACAGTATTGTTTTATGACTAAACGCAAGTAAACTCGCGTCAGGGTACTAGGAAGGTTATAGACTAGGACAAATCATTACTAATAACCTAATTCCCAATAACCATGGGCTCTGATACCAACTTTTCTGTCACACCCCGACCACATAAAACAACAAAACGTGGCGGAAACGTCGGGGAGTGTTGTAACAGAATCATTGTTTCATAACACATGGAAATTGAAATATTTTTTTATTGATTAAAAGAGTTACAATATCTTGACAATCAAAGAAATATAACATAAATAACTAGTCTTGCATCTTTTATTGTCACTAAGGCCCAAGTCCGCCTATGTGTATCTTGATAAATCCTATGCATCATATCCTAAAACACATGTGAAAATAGGTACGTCAGCATAAAAATGCCTGTGAGATACATAGGTTTTGTGAAAATAGAATTCATGACTTATGTTTAAGAAAATGTTTAGTCATTAACCTTGTAATTTGCTTTGTCTTGTAAATCATTTGAAAAGTGATAAAATCAGATGATATGTATAAATAAGAGAATAAAGTATGGTTAAATAAATAACCAAGTAAAATGAGTTTGTATAAGATAAGTTGTTTTGTAAAACAATGTCTTGTGAAAAGTATGTTATTTCTATAAAATGTTATAAGTCTAAATTAAAATGATTCAAATAACGCTACGATATGTAATACCATACAAGCACTTATATATAGGAAGTACCAGCGGCGTATCCACCATGCTTGTATCATATTACACACGCCTCGTTACTTAAATCACTTACTCAAACCAAACCACCAAGATGTAATGTTTAACAATTGTAGAAATGTTTATGTATAATCAAATGTCAAAATGTTTATGTGAAAAACATGTCTAATGTCTATGTCTAATGTAAATCACGAATTTTGTATATCAGTGTCAAAATGTTTATGTTTGATGTAAATCATATAATGTGTATCCAAAATATCATGTATGGTAAGTGAAATATATCAACTAAACCATATGTAAAATGCACAAAAACAAGGTATTGAAGTAAAACATGGTTTAAATCAAGTTATGTTTTGTGGAATAAAATGCATGCTATACTGATATAAACATCTATGCGGTATTGTGAAAATTCATACATCCAAGCCTTGAGACAGTCGGATAACCCTTTTAGTCAAGGTTATCAAAAGAAATGTTTTCAGATTCGGTCATTCCTTCCAATCCAAACAAACCCGGGATTTCAGGAATGGGAGTTGTCAAGTCCTATGGTACCACTACCTACTACCGAGCGGCATGATCGGTGTTAATGAATGTACATTGTCCCATTTAAACAAACCAAATGTCATACCAAAATGTAAGCATGTGATGAATAATAAATGTACTAAGTATGCAGACAATGGACATACATAGCATAGAATGTAATGTAAAATAATGTACTAAGTATGCACACAATGGGCGTACATAGCATGAAATGTAATGTAAAATAATGTACTAAGTATGCACACAATGGGCGTACATAATATGAAATGTAATGAAAAATAATGTACTAAGTATGCACACAATGGGCATACATAGCATGAAATGTAATGTAAAACAATATACTAAGTATGTACACAATGGACATACATAGCATGAAATGTAATGTAAAACAATGTACTAAGTATGCACACAATGGGCATACATAGCATGAAATGTAATGTAAAACGATGTACTAAGTATGCACACAATGGGCATACATAGCATGAAATGTAATGTAAAACGATGTATTAAGTATGCACACAATGGGCATACATAGCAAAACACAATGAAATCATGTACTGTAAATGTACTAATGAACATAGCAAGTATATGATGTGAAAGCAGGAAAGCATGAAAGTAACAAGTAGGCGCATGTGTTTCACCCCAAAATGTTTGGAAACAGTAAAAGAGGGATCTATGTACTCACTTGAGATTGCTTAGTAGTCCTTGAGTAACAACCAAACAATGCTAGAGATCACGGATATCAAACGGCACCTAATAAAGGTAACTATGTTAATATACCGGACCTAAATCGGAAGATCGGATAGAATGAGGCTCGTAAACCAAATGAGTAGGGGAACTCATGTAATATGGTTTAACAAGGCCTACATACTACAATGAAACCTAACCTAAGTGCTTACGACCCATTACGACCCGTTTAGGTAGCTTATGCTACTTTAACGCGTCGTTCGCGTAAAACGCGTTCGGAACGCCTAACTAGCCCTATGATAAGTAAAATATGCCTTAACATGTCTAATATTGTTACCAAATTAGTTTAGATACCAAAAGTTATGTTACATATGCTTAAAATGAATTTTGGCGTAAAAAGGGCATTTTGGTTATTTACCTAAGGCATATAAACTACCTATCATACAACTAACTAAACATCGTGACCATAAGGTATAACCTCGGAAGGTTATTCCCTATATACTATGGTCACCTAATGTGTTTGGTCAGATCCTAATGATCGACCAAACGGGTCGGGTTCGAAAGTATAAGCGATTGTTTAGATCGCTTACCTTACGACCCTATATAAGCACTAAACTAAAAGTGACGAGCTAAGCATGTTAAAACATGCTTAACTAAGTTTAGAAAACAGTTTTGGTATCAAAACAAACGGTTTTGATACCTAAGAGTAGTTTGGTTACAAAATACGCAATAACACGCATTTTGGCTGAAACTACGACTCGTCACTGAGCCTAGATAACGTGGTAATCAGTAGTTATAGTCACTAGGGACTATAACCATCGTGATTACGCTCACGTTAGGAAGTTCAAACGAACTTCGCATTGACCATAAACTGGTCAACGCAAAAAGTTAAACAAAGTTTGACATTTACGCTAAAACGAAAGAAAAGAACGAAAGAACACTTACAAAGGGTCCCCGCAAGATTGATAATCCAAGTATTCTCAGGTATGAGGTGATGAAACACCCCAACTTAGACAATTCTCAGATTTCAAGTGGGTTTTGCAAATGAATGGGATGGGTATTTATAGGATATGCAAGACCGTTAGGATCGTTTCTCGATATCCGGGCTTTAATCTCACCCCTACACTTGTTGGAATTCCCATGGAACACCAAAATGGCCCCTCATTAACATGAAGAGGCAAGTGCAATTGGGATTAGGAGAGTGTAACAGATGTTAACAGCTGTTTAAACAAGTTTCTGCTATCTGACCCCTGCTTGCGCACCGTAATACTTAGAACCTTGCGGTGCGCAAGGACCTTGCAGGTCTGATACTTTCAAAAATGGCAGAACAGGCCCCTGAAGCTCCAAACTTGCTATTTGATGCACTTTTGACACGTTTAAGCCCCGTTAACCCCATTTCAAAGCTCTAAAATGAAGTTAAAGTATGGGGAACTTAAAATGTGCTCAAAAATATCTCGGGTGTCGGTTTGTTTGGCCGTACGATCGCGATGTTCGCTTAATTACGACGGAATGCGCATAAGCGCGAAAAACGATCCAAATTGCGTGACAAATGGATTTTTCTTACGCCAAATAGTAAAATAAAATATTTTAGTGCTTACATAAATTTTTGGATGTCCGGATGTATTCAGAACGTAAGTTATGCGCGAAAGTGCAAACTTGTGCACTTTTTGACGCTTTTAGTCCCTAAATGACCCAAAAGTTTATTTTAGCACACCGAACTCCTCAAGGCCTATTTCTAAGCTATGTAAAGGATATTTATGGTATGTTTATCTTATGGTTATGTTCCGGAATGTCTGTTACAGTTCAAATTGGCATACTTTCGCAATTTGTCAACTTTAGTCCCTGTAAGCGATTTAACTCGATTTTGCCATACCAAAGCCTTCAAAACTTATTTCTAAGTTATGTAAAGGTTATTTAAGGTATGTTAAGCCTATTTCACTATTCCGGAGTGTTCGTTGCATTAAACAGGTTATATTTACGCATCAGTGAGCGTATAACCTTCCAGAAAGCGATTTAAACCTTGAAATCGAACAAGAATTGATATGCGCAAAGGATACACATATTTATACATGTCCTAAGTATGAAATACAATATTTCATTAATATAGTATTTGTTTGATGGCCGTGGAGGCACAGGTGTCACATAAGGCACCTTATAGACTTGCACCTTCAGAGATGCAAGAGTTGTCCACGCAACTTCAAGAATTGTTAGACAAAGGATTCATTAGGCCAAGCTTCTCACCTTGGGGAGCTCCAGTTCTCTTCGTTAAGAAAAAGAATGGTAGCTTCCGTATGTGTATTGACTACCGGGAGCTGAACAAGTTGACAATTAAGAATAGATATCCTCTACCGAGAATTGATGACCTATTCGATCAGTTGCAAGGTTCAAGTTTCTATTCAAAGATCGATTTGTGATCAGGTTACCATCAGTTGAGAATTCAAGAGGAAAGTATTCCCAAGACTGCTTTTAGAACTCGATAAGGACATTACGAGTTCCTGGTTATGCCGTTTGGATTGACAAACGCACCAGCCGTTTTTATGGATTTAATGAATAGAGTTTGTAAGCCGTACCTCAACAAGTTCGTGATTGTGTTCATCGATGACATCCTGATCTACTCAAAAACCAAAGAAGAACACGAGCACCATCTAAGAGCCATCTTAGAGCTACTTAAGAAGGAGAAATTGTATGCCAAGTTCTCGAAGTGCCAGTTCTGGTTACGCGAAGTCAAGTTTCTTGGTCATGTGGTTAATGGAAATGGAATCCATGTGGATCCTACAAAGATTGAAGCAATCAAGAATTGGGAAACTCCAAAGACGCCAACCGAGATTCGGTAGTTCCTAGGTCTGGCTGGGTATTATCGAAGGTTCATTGAGGATTTCTCGAAAATCGCTCAACCTCTGACTACCCTCACCCAAAAGGATAAGAAGTTTGATTGGGGAGACAAACAGGAAGAGGCATTTCGGTTATTGAAGAATAAGCTTTATGACGCACCGATTTTATCTCTACCCGAAGGCACAGATGACTTCGTGGTATATTGTGACGCTTCGCGTCAAGGGTTAGGCTACGTGTTGATGCAACGACAAAAAGTTATAGCCTATGCGTTGCGCCAGCTGAAGGTACACGAGAAAAATTATACCACGCATGACTTGGAGTTAGGAGCGGTGGTATTTGCATTGAAGATATGGCGACATTACTTATATGGCACGCGATGTACAATTTTCACTGATCACAAGAGTCTGCAACATATCTTCGATCAAAAGAGCTTAACATGAGACAAAGACGTTGGGTTGAACTGTTGAATGACTATGATTGTGAGATCAAATATCACCCAGGGAAGGAGAATGTGGTCGCAGATGCCCTAAGTCGGAAAGAAAGGATTAAGCCCATAAGGGTTAGGGCTTTGGAAATGATTGTTCAAACAGACCTCTCATTGCGCATTCGTGCCGCACAGAGAGAAGCACTCAAGGAAAGGAATATTGGAAATGAGTATCTCCGTGGGATGGAGAAGCAGTTAGTACCAAACGAGGAAGGGACGTTGTGCTTCATGAAACGGAGTTGGGTTCCTTTGTTTGGTGGTTTGAGAAGCATTATTTTCGATGAAGCTCACAAGTCACGGTACTCGATCCATCTAGGAGCGGATAAGATGTACCAAGATCTTAAGGATTTTTATTGGTGGCCAAGAATGAAAGGCGATGTTGCAATATATGTTGGCAAATGTTTAACTTGCGCCAAGGTTAAGGCCAAATACCAGAAACCTTCAGGTCTACTGCAGCAACCTGAAATACCCAAATGGAAATGGGAACAGATTTCCATGGACTTCATAATGAAATTGCCAAGGACGCCCAAGGGCCATGATACGATTTGGGTGATAGTGGGCCGTTTGTCGAAATTTGCGCACTTTTTGCCAATCAAGGAAAAAGACAACATGAGTAAACTTGCTGAAATATACATGCGAGAGATTGTTGCACGTCATGGAGTGCCCCTCTCAATTATCTCTGATAGAGATGGATGCTTCGTGTCAAGGATTTGGCAATCCTTTCAAGAAGCTTTTGGTTCTCAGTTGAATCTGAGCACTGCGTTTCACCCACAGACAGACGGACAGAGCGAACGAACGATTCAGACATTGGAAGACATGCTGCGAGCTTGCGTAATGGATTTAGGTGGAAGTTGGGATACTCACCTACCATTGGTCGAATTTTCATACAATAACAGTTATCATGCAAGTATTCAAGCCGCACCGTTCGAAGCTCTATATGGACGAAAATGTCGATCACCAATTTGTTGGGCTGACGCAGGTGATAGACAACTAGTTGATCCGGAGTTGGTCCGGGAAACGACAAACAAGATTGCACAGATCCGAGAGGGCATCAAAGTGGCTCGTGATCGACAAAAGAGTTATGCGGACCTAAGAAGGAAACCTCTGGAATTTGAGGTGGGAGATATGGTGTTATTGAAGGTTTCACCCTGGAAGGGTGTGGCACGCTTCGGAAAGTGGGGGAAGTTGAACCCCATATACATTGGTCCATTCAGAATTCTGGAACGAATTGGTTTGGTAGCATACAAGTTGGATTTACCTGCTGAACTTAATGGCGTTTATGATACATTCCATGTATCAAATTTGAAGAAGAGTCCAACGCAAGAGACCGTGGTCATTCCGACCGACGAAATTCATGTTGACGACACACTCCACTTTATTGAAGAACCGGTTGAGGTTACAGATTGGAAGGTTAACAAAAAACGCAGGAGTAGTGTCAAGCTCGTTAAGGTTCGATGGAATGCACGACACGGCCCAGAATTCACGTGGGAACGTGAGGATCGTATGAAGGCCAAGTACCCACATTTATTCCCCTAGACCCCTACGACTAGAAGCAGAACCTAAAATTTCGGGACGAAATTTTCTTAACGGGGGGAGAATGTGACAACCCTCACAATTACAGGTATCCGTACAATTAATTAATTTTAATTATGTGCTTAATGACTGTGCATGATTACAACTGACAATTTAAACTGCCTTATGATTTTTGTATCATACATACATATGCATCATATTTCATACTGTCACTCCATTTATTACACACAAACATTAGTGACATACCTGATGCACAAAAGCACAGTTAGCACACTGAATGGATAATTCAGAAATATGCTGACAATGCCAGCAATAGACAGACAGTGTTTTTAGGGCCCGGAATGGGCCAGGGATAAGGTACTACACTAGTATGGAGTGTAGGGAAGTGAGGACCGTAAAACTGCGTTACTAGGTGATAGTTAAAGTGCCGGGAAGTGCCTAAAACACACTTTAAGTGCAGAATTCTGCATTTTTCAGCAATAATTCAGCATTTAACATACTAGTAAAGTGCAAAAATTTGGCAGAATGATCCTGTATACTTTCCTAAGTGCCGGGAATAAATTGTGTTACAAAAATATATATAAAAGACACCTTACGGACTACTTAAACACTTTAACGGGACGGTATCTAACTGGATAACCGGACATTACCCGGGACACTAAATTTTTGTCAAATACATTGTTTTATTATTTTTGGCTAGTCATGATTCCCGTTTGCCATAACACCCACTAAAAAGCAACTAACTAACATATATCATCATAATACTTGGCAATTAACTAACCATTACACATTAGTTGCAAATGTTACCCTTAACCCCCCCCCCCCCCCCCTAACCGAATCGGTCCCCAAGGGACCCACAAATCATCTTAACCATGCCTCCTATCTTCTACTAGATTATGTTATATTATTTTAATAAGATTATGGCTTGTGGGAGTGAACAAAATATGTGAAGTAATCTTATAAAGCATGGCCTCATGATCCAACATCATTTCAAGATCTTACACTCTCTCACTTACTCTCTTCTCTCCCTCTTTCGGCTCACCCCAATCCGCCACCATCACCACCACTTCACAGCCATCTTCATCCATTTATCAAGTTCCATTCAAGCTACAAAGGTGATTCAAGGAGGTTGCATCTTGTGGAACTTCAAAAGGGCTTTGTTCTTGCTTTTTCCATCATCCTTTCTCATCATCTTCTTCACTAGATTCTACCCTAGCCATTGTGCTAGTAGTAAGTTCTTCTAAACCTTTGTTCATCTTATTTTTATGGTTGAAAATTATAATATGATGCTTATGTTTAACACTAAAGAACTAGAACACTAAAAGAGTTAAAACAAGAATCATGAACATAAAAGTTTATATGAAAGAGAAAAGTTACTAGTAAAATGTTGTAGTAAGCATGTTGTTGGTTTATTATTGATTCTTGATTATGTGGTATTGATCACCATGTGAATCTTGTTAAATGATGTGTAGAAGTATGATCTAACAAGAATAGGAAGTGGTTATGTGTTACGAAAAATAACCACCTCCTAGTTAGACATGGACTTGATAAAAATGATTTTTTTCACAAAATGTAAAGTAACTAGTAAGTTGATGAGTTTGTAAATCCAAGAGTTTACAAAGGATTTTTGTAAGAAACCAAGTTAGAAAGCGGATTTTGGAAAACCATGACAATTACAAAAACTTACACTATTTTTCTTTGAGATAAAGACAAGTATGAAAATGTTTTATTTACAAGAAGAAGTTCAAGAGTTTTATTTTAGTAAAAATTGTTTACAAGTTGTAAACACTAAATATTTCCAAGAAAATGATTTTTAAAGAAATAAATACGTTTCGGAAGGTAACTAAGTCTACGAAGAGCTTTACCAAGTTACTACGCGTTCTCGAAATATATCAAGTTTATGATTAGTGGGTAACCCATATATTTTTGTTCTTGGCAATATAAGGGATGATTGTTGATTGATTTTGAAAAGAAAACGATATGCTAGTAAGCATGGACACCTCCGTTTTTACGGGAAGCTCTGGCGAAATTTTCTAAAAATCCCAAGACTTAGAAAATATTTTTCCAAACCAATATTACAAGTATATTTTATGACTTGTGTTTTGAATATAAACCTCGCCATATTTTTGTAACAAAATAAAAGTATCGGAGGTTGATTTTCGTAAGTAAAAATGGATAAGTATATATATTGAGAAT
Source organism: Helianthus tuberosus (assembly GCA_030545235.1). Taxonomy (NCBI): domain Eukaryota; kingdom Viridiplantae; phylum Streptophyta; class Magnoliopsida; order Asterales; family Asteraceae; genus Helianthus; species Helianthus tuberosus. The sequence goes on along the minus strand of CM060412.1, from coordinate 99,897,764 downwards.
ATATATTTTGTTAAACCGATTGTAAGATAACTTGTTGATTTGGGGAACTAGTTATATTATTTAGAGAAAAATATAATAACTTAACAAAATACCGTTATCGGTATATTTTGGATGGGTGACATTTTGACAACGAAAAATATGATTTATCACAATGTGTAACATAGTTTTGAAACAAGTGGAAGGATATATTATTTTGAGAAGTTATGATATATTTTTCTAGCAGACATGGAAATATATATATTATGGATATGTTATTTTTGGATAAATAAGTTATTATATATTTTTCTAAAGTGGGACTTAGGAATGTATAATGTCAATACTTTAATCACAAAATACATATATAAATACCCCCATCCTTGGGAAGGAAATACGTACATAAAATACTTGACAAGTATGAATACGAAGTAGTTGCCTAACTATTATTTCAAGACTTAAAAATAAAATGTAAGTTAAAATAATTATTATTTTAACAATAAGTTATAACTTGAATAATATCAAAGTATCGTAACTCAAACGTAAATACAAAGGCAAGGCACGGCCCGATCGTCTAATAGACATTAGTACGTTGTAGGTCGTCGAGTAGCTGATCAAGTTTGAGTGGACGTTACGATACAGGAGACGCAGTACTGTGAGTTCATGTCCCCCTTTTCTCTTAAACGTTTTCAGTTTTATACTTCGGGGGTGGAATACATGTTACAATTGTTACAGACGCTTTTATACATGGTATGGTTAGCTTAAGGAGGGTTTAGATGCTTAGATCATGTGAAAGGTGGGTACAACACTTAAGGCCATTAATCCTCGTTGTTAGGACCGAGGGACATGAGTGATAGATCTATTTGGGTGTAGCGAGCCCACACCCCTGAGGCCGGGGCGGCCCATAGAGGTGACTGTGTCTTACAGCCGAAGCCCAGTAACAAATTTGCTAGGTTTGAGTCTTCCTGCACCTATTCACACATACCAGTGGCTTAGCAACCCATTGGTGATATCTTTTTCCTTATTTGCTACATACCAGGGACTTTTATTCATACTTTGAAGGTTTATACATACTCACTTTTACATGAACTCGCTCAACTTTTGTTGATTTTTCAAACTACATGTATTTTAGGAAATTAATGGATCTTGCGAAGTGTACAATTGTGTCAAGCTGCGTAGTGAATAACGATGTCATCCAGGTTTAGGAGGTGTAACCCTTTCCTGGACGGGTTACATGTCTTTAAACCACGTTTTTATTCAAGTCTTTTGTTGTGTCATGGGAACACGCTTTAAACATTTCATGGTTGTAACTTGTTTTATGTATCGACATTCTAAACAATGATGTCGTGGTAATTTTAAACTTAATGAATGGATGATCATCATGTGTTTTATTTTCATATAGCATTGTTATGATTGCTGCTATGGTATTAAGAAGTCACACCAATTAAACCCACGCTTCCGCAAAAGCCAGGGTGTGACAGCTTGGTATCAGAGCCTCGATCATAACGAACTAGGATTCTTTCTCGAGTCTAGACTATGATCACTAGGGCTCTCACGAAAACATTTTTACATTGCATACACTAAACGTCCAGATCCAGGGTACAAAACATTTTACAAACAAAAAGGCACAAATACACTTTTCAAAAATTTATATTGCAGTCTTAGAGACTGAGGGAGTTTAGCCTTAGAGGCTGGAGGTTCAGTCTTAGAGACTGAGGGAGGTTCAGTCTTAGAGACTGAGGGGTTCAATCTTAGAGATTGAGGAGGTTTAGTCTTAGAGACTGGGAGGTTGGTCATAGAGACCAGGGATTTAGTCTTAGAGACTGGGAGGTTGGTCTTAGAGACCAGGGAGTTAGTCTGAGAGGCTAGGAAGTTCAGTCTGAGAGGCTGGGAGGGATATTCTGGGGAGACTAGGAGGATTACTTGCTTGCATTATCGTGACTTACATGTTTATTTGATTTCATGTTGATATATGTGCACATGTGTGGTTGTGTTAGAGACACCATGACATCATCTTCGGATACAGGAGTATCGGACACTTTGGATCCTATAGCGATCATGTCAGACGATGAGATTCTGTCAGAGAGTAAGGTCTACACGTTAGACACTAATAGCATGGATGAGGATGATTTCCAGCCGTTTGTTCTTCCTGATTTTGAAGATGATATTCCTATTGTTGATGGCCCTTTTGGTGGGGACCTACCTCTTCTTCAGGTCCCTGCTCCTCTACCGCTTGCCGCAGTTCCTCTCGAGGATCTGCCTCATGATGAGTTTGCCGATGATGACATCGATTTGTTTCTAGAGGGCCCCCCGGAGGGTGACCAGGATGGTGTGGCCCTCATGGATGCTGATGTCCCTTTTGTTGATGATCCCGTTGTCGACCCTGTTGTTCCCTTGGCTGAGATTCCTTCTGATGTGCCCATTGCTGATCCTGTTGCTCCAGTCAAGGCTCCCATTGAGGAGGATCCTCTTGATCCATTTGGTCATTACTCATTCGAGTCTGTAGCGCCCGCTTCACTGCACGCCCAGGGCGTACAACTCTATTCCTCTGATTCCGACTCAGACATGGCGATGTCTGTCGCACCCCTCGACGTTGACCCAGAGCTAGAGGTCGAGTTTCTACCTGATTCTGACTCAGACATGGCGATGTCTGTAGCACCACCCGTCATTGTTGCGCCCGTCGAGTTACCACCGGTTTCTGATGTTCCCTTTATTGATGCACCCATTATTGCCCCGGTAGTACCTGTTTCAGCCCCTGTGCATGCTGACCATGCAACGTTTTCCCCTCACATTGACCTTCGATATGCTGACACCCGTAACGGGTGGATCGAGGATGATGACTACCCACTGTTTGTGCTACCCGTCACTCCTCCTGTAGCACCTGTTTCCACACCTATAGAGATTCCATTATCCCCCCCCACACACCTCTGACGTCCATCGCACTGATCTTCCCATCACATTCCTCCAGGACATTCCGCCACCTCGTCCTGGGGAGGGTTCATCGAGGAAGCTGCCTATTTTTGTTCCACCTGTACCGTCATCACTTCCGTTCATGTCCCAGTTCCCTCACACTACACCATCATTCGTACCTTCGGGCGAGCCGTTTCTATGGGCCTCGCCCAATGTTATGCCATTGTCAGATCCGTACCACCCTTATCATGTGGGGTACACGATAGAGGACACACTCATCTCTCTACAGCTACAGCAGGACGCACTGAGTCGTCGCATTCAGGAGTTAGAGAGAGCTCCACGTCCTCCGTGCCATTGTCAGACTCCTTTTGCCGCACCGCACACTCCCATTCCATTTCCCCCTGATTCGGATGTTCATTTCCTTACTTCTGAGCAGCATATTGCCTATTTGTGGCGCGTGGTAACCACGTCCAAGCCTGCAACGATCACGGAAGCCATCGATCTGAGTGTGGCACTTACTGAGGAGGCCATTAGATTGAACAAGTTCTCAGTTTCTGAACCGAAGAAGAAGGAGACTCATGTGGAGTCGTCTGGTGAAAACAAACGGAAATTTTCCAACTTCAAGCAAGGTACCAGCAATGTGAGCAAGAAGGGTGAGTCAAGCACACCAGCTAGGGCCACAACCGGTGTCGAAAACAAGGGGAAGGGTTACATGGGCACTCTGCCCAAGTGTGATACATGCCAGCGCCATCATTCTGGCCAGTGCAGATTGAGGAAATGTGAGTCATATGGGAAGAACGGCCACTCGAAGGATACATGTTGGGCCGGAACTGGTGCTGGGCATGGTGGTAATCGAGGCTATGGGAATGGTAATGGAAACCGCCAGCAGGGAGGAAACGGCGGAAATGGAAACCGTGGAAATTTTGCGAACCAAGCTAGGAGTGGAAATCGCAACCAAAAGAACACTCAAGGTGGAAATGGAAATGGTAACGGTCGGGGACCGGGATGTTTCAATTGTGGAGACGTCGGGCACTTTAAGAGGGAATGCCCAAAAATGAATCAAGCTCGTGGGAGGGTATTCAACATTGGCGCAAGGGAAGCGCGCCAGGATCCAAACATTGTCACTGGTACGTTCCCTATAAACCAACGCTTTACATCTGTTCTGTTTGATACTGGTGCCGATTATAGTTTCGTATCGTTAGAATTTAAGAATATGCTTGGGTTAACTACTAGTAAGTTAGACGTTCCATAATCGATTGAACTGGCTAATGGAAAGCTAGTTGAAACTTATGAAGTCACCAGAGGATGCGTAATTGAGCTGGGAGAACGCGAGTTTACACTAGATCTACTACCAGTCAAGTTGGGAAGCTTCGACGTGGTGGTAGGGATGGATTGGTTATCGAGTAACAAAGCCGAGATTGTTTGCCACGAGAAGACCATCCGCATCCCAATGGCAGATGGAGAGACGATCGTAGTTCATGGAGAAAGGCGCGATACGCCCTTAAGGATCATTAGCTGCCTAAAAGCTCGGAAGTGTTAGAGGAAGGGATGTGTTGCCTTCTTGGCACACATCGTGGATAAAGAAGCCGCTAAGCCAAAGATAGAAGACATTCCGGTCGTAAAAGAATATCCTGAAGTCTTTCTAGAAGACTTGCCAGGATTACCGCCGCAAAGACAAGTCGAGTTCCACATTGACTTAGTTCCAGGCGCTGCGCCTGTGGCTAAGGCACCTTATTGACTTGCACCTTTGGAGATGCAGGAGTTTTCCACACAACTTCAAGAATTGTTAGACAAAGGATTCATTAGTGTAACACCCCGAAAATATAAAACTTTATAATTTTAATTATAAAGTTTAAGTAAACAAGAATATTATTTAACTAGGAAATTAAAAACTAGTTAACTACAAGTCTAGAAATAACTTGAAATAGGGTTAATATAACCAAACTATATATTGAACAAAAGTGGAGGGGCCTAAGTTGTAAAGATTGAAATTACATTATTATTTTTAATAAAAACAAAACCAAACACCCCATTTTGGGATGTCTGGTCGTACAGAAGAAGCCAGGGGCGATTTCCCCACTCTCAAAACCCTAAACATCACTAAACTCTAAAATTGAAGGCTCAATCCAAGCTGAAATCGAAATTAAAGCATAGATTATTGATCCTCATCGCAAGAGGATTACAAGGTATGTAAAATTTGATGAAAACTCTCAACTCGAATTTCTCATGAAATTGAGATTATCTGAAATTTATGGTTGCATGTTAGTTTTATGATGAATTAGGAACAATACAGTGTCTAGGGATAAACCCTAGACCAATACAAGTTGAAATCATGTGAAATTTTAGTAAAATCCATGAACACCATTGTAGGTGATTAGTGGGTTATGTAGACTTTAATGAACACTAGGAAATTGTGTTGTTCTAGTGTAATTTGACAATTGTGAAGTGATTTCAGAATCATAGAAGCTAATAATCTTGTAAAATGGTTGATTGATGTGAAAATAGGGCTAAGAGATAAGCTAGAGACTTGATATTTAATCATGTAGAAATTTGCCTTTAAGGTGTTTGTGAAAATGCCTCAAAGAAGGCTTAAAACTGAAATTCAAAGTTGAAAAGCATAATTATGATGTTTTGGCGTATTATCCGAAGTATGATTTAAAGAGAGTTCTAAACATCTTATAAATGAACTCTATAGGAAAGGACGCAGGAGCGTCAAGCGGACAAGCGGGTGGCGAATCACATTTGAAGGGCCTACTTTGAAGGTATGTAACTTGACCCGTTACATCAAATAAATTGTTGTTAAACTATACATAGTCGCATTGTAGAATAGAAGTTGTGTTGATTGTTACTTGAATTAATAAGGTTAGAATTGATAAGGAACCGTTTGGTGGTCATCATATTGGAGGATTTCCACAAGATGAGCCAACGGGTCGGATAATAGAGTGAATTATAGTATTGATGTTTTAATTAGATAGCAATGGCAATAACAAGCACAAGAGCATTAAACCATGGGATTGGTAAGGAAATGCAGGTGATGCTAAGCTCTGGAAGATGGGCATAAAATGCCATAGGCTTGCTAGTGAAATGGTAGTAAAATGGGTAGAGTTAAAGTGGGTCGAATAAATGTATAGTGACATTTAGTCGTTCGGTCCGTAAGTTAAATTTTTGGTATGATAGTTGTAATGAGTGTGTCCGTAATGAATTTACAGATTTATAGAAAAAGAATCACCTAAAACGACATGTGGATTCGGGTGAAATCAACAATACGGTCAAAATGGTAAAGTTGCAGGAGCTACCGTAAGTTACGGTCTCCACCGTAACTTACGGTAGACAACAAAACAGTTACGGCAGACTTATACTGCCTTACGGCAGACTATAATGAATCAGCATCTACCGTAACTTACGATAGACACCGTAAGTTACGGTAGAGTCTAGAAAACCTTGTATTTTTATTTTCCTTTCACATTCTGATGTCAGAACAGTTTTTATGCATTACATAAATGTCAAAACTAACATTTTTAGTGGTTTTGACTTTAGGTGAGGATGTGGATCTTACGGATGGCGGTCAAGCAAGTTTTGAAGAACCGAACACATTTTAGAAGCTTCCGCGATATCTAACTTTAATAGACAATGATTTTGGCATATAAACATTTTGATAAACAATTTATGAATGTTTGAATTAGTCGTTAGTAGACTAATGTTTTGCTACTTATGAACTTTATCTATGAACTTATGTTATAAGTTAGACATCTTTTATATAAAATTGTATGAATTTTATTAAATTCAAGTAGTAATTAGAAGGGTGTTACAAGTTGGTAATCAGAGCTTAAGGTTGTCAACAAAGTGTTCGGTTCAAGCTTGATCGATCGTCTGGTAAGAATTAATTGCTTTAGTAGACTTACTAGAATACTAGAAAAAGGAAATTTGAATTGATATGCACGGGAAGTGCGTGTTTACACACTCAAACCCGGAAAAGTGCACTAAGCATAAATGGTTTAAGCAAGTGGTGAACTTGGCTAGATCAAAATGAATGACGCATATGTCATAAATGAAATGTTTAACAATTAGTGTAAACATTTCAATTTCAAGATGACGGAAAGATGGGAGGAGTGTATGAATACGCTCGAACCCGGGAAAATACACTAAGTAAGAAAGGTAAGGCAAGATATATACTTGACCAAACCGAAAAAGAATAACACATTATTTATGATTGAGTGAGAGTGATATAAATTTTTGTATAATAAGATGGAAATGAATTAAATAATTATTGATAAATCGTGATGGATGTTTCAGTTAAAGAAATGTCTGGAGTAACCGGAGATGATTCGACATCTCAATTGACTGAACAAATGAAAGCTAAGATTTCCGAGGAGGTCGGAAAAGCTCTAGAAAATAGTCTATCATAGTATATTGATAGATTACAAACCACAATCGTGCCGGTTGTCACACCCCGACCACGTAGAACATACAAAACGTGGCAGAAATGTCGGGGAGTGTTGTAACAGAATTAATTGTTTCAAATCCATGGCAATTGAAGTTTCGTTTTATTGATTAAAAGTGTTACAATGTCTTAACAAACAAATAAATACAACATAATTAACTAGTCTTGCATCTTTTATTGTCACTAAAGCCCAAGTCTGCCTATGTGTATCTTGATCATCTTATGCAACAGCTCCTGAAAAACACATGTGAAAATAGGTACGTCAGCATAAAAATGCCTGTGAGATACATAGGTTTTGTGAAAATAGGTTTCATGACTTATGTTTGAGAAAATGTTTAGCCATGAACCTTGTAATTTGCTTTGTCTTGTAAATCATTTGAAAAACAATGAGTTCAGATGATATGTATAAATAAGTGAATAATGTATGGTTAAATGAATAACCATGTAAACTGAGTTTGTATAAGATAAGTTGCTTGTAAAACAATGTATTGTGAAAAGTATGTTATTTGTATAAAATGTTATATGTATCAAACTGAAATGATTCAAATAACGCTACGATATGTAATACCATACAAACACTTATATATAGGAAGTACCAGCGGCGTATCCACCATGCTTGTATCATATTACACACGCATCGTTACTTAATCACTTAATCAAACCAAACCATCAAGATGTAAAATGTTCATGTCTAATGTAAATCATGTAATATGTATCCAAAATGTAAGCCTGTGATGAATAACAAATGTACTAAGTACGCGACAATAGACATACGTAGCATGTGACCTGTACTACGTATACAACAATAGACATACGTAGCATGTGACATGTACTACGTATACAACAATAGACATACGTAGCATGTGACCTGTACTACGTATACAACAATAGACATACGTAGCATGTAATGTAAAACGATGTACTAAGTAATGCACACAATGGGCATACCTAGCATAAGATGTAGTAAAATCATGTACTATAATGTACTAACGAACATAGCAGGTATATGATGTGTAAACAGGAAAGCATGAAAGTAACAAGTAGGCACATGTGTTTCACCCCAAAACAGTTTGGAAAACAGTAAAAAAAGGGTCTATGTACTCACTTGAGATTGCTTAGTAGTCCTTGAGTAACAACCAAACAATGCTAGAGATCGCGGATATCAAACGGCACCTACTATAGGTAACTATGTTAATAAACCGGACCTAAATCGGAAGATCTGATAGAATGAGGGTTCGTAAACCAAACGGGTATAGAGATTCGTGTCATATGGTTTAACGAAGCCTACATACTAAATGAAACCTTAATCTAAGTGCTTACGACCCATTACGACCCGTTTAGGTAGCTTATGCTACTTTAACGCGTCGTGCGCGTGAAACGCGTTCGGACCGTCTAACTAGTCCTATGACAAGTGTTATATGCCTAAACATGTTACGTAATCAGTTATGTGACAAAGGTTTAGGTTACATATGCTTAATTACCAATTATACATGAAAAGGGTATTCTGGTAATTTACCTAAGGCATATAAACTACCTATCATACAACTACTCAAACGATGTGACCATAGGGTATAACCTCGAAAGGTTATTCCCTACCTACTATGGTCACCTAATGTGTTTGGTCGGATCCTAATGATCGACCAAATGGGTCGGGTTCGATGTATAAGCGATTTATTAGATCGCTTACCCTACGACCCTAGACAACGTGGTAATCAGTAGGCATAGTCCCAAGGGACTATAACCAACGTGATTACACTCACGTTGCGAAGTTCAAACGAACTTCGCATTGACCATAACTGGTAAATGTAGAAAGTCAAACAAAGTTTGACTTTCAGACTCGAAAGACTCGAAAAGCAATAAAAGAACGAAAGAATACTTACGAAGGGTCCCCGAATGCTAATCTCGATCCAAGAACTCAGGTATGAAACAATGGTTTCAACTTAGAGCTCTCAAATCCAGATTCTTGTGAGAAATGGGGTTGGGGTGGATGGGTATTTATAGGAATACCCGAACCGTTAGGATCGTTTCATGGAAACCGTGCCTTAATCGCATCCGTACATGTGTCGGAAACTTGTGGTGGCTAAAAATTGGTCCTTATCATCTGACTAAGCATATGAGAATGTGTGGTGGTGGATCAACCAGCTGCAACTTGCTGAAAACAACATTGAATCTGGTCTGATATGCGGACGTGGCCCGCTTCAGGATCAGACAAACACAATGCGGGCCGCCTGGCCCTTCTGATCAGCAAATATGTTTGAAAAATGACAGTTTCAGTCCCTGCACGTGTTTAAGGCCATTTCCGACACTTCTAAGGCCCGTAAAGCCAACTTTAAGGCCCTAAAATGTTTCCTAAACATTGTGGACATGAAACATGCTCAAAAATATGCCAGGTGTTGGTTCGTTTGGTCGTACGAACGCGATGTTCGCTTAATTACGACGGAATGCGCATAAGCGCGAAAAACGATCCAAATGACGAAACGAATGGATTTTTCTTATGCCGAACACTAAAATAAAATATTTTAGTGCTTACATAAATTTTTGGATGTCCGGATGTATTCAGAACGTAAGTTATGCGCGAAAATGCAAACTTGTGCACTTTTTGACGCTTTTAGTCCCTGAATGACACAAAAGTTTATTTTAGCATACCGAACACCTCAAAACTTATTTCTAAGTTATGTAAAGGTTATTTAAGGTATGTTAAGTATATGTCACTATTCCGGAGTGTTCGTTGCATTAAACTGGTTATATTTACGCATCGGTGCGCGTATAACCTTCCAGAAAGCGATTTAGAGTTTTGGAATTGAACAAGAGTTGATATGTGTAAATGATACACATATTTATACAGATCCCAAGTATGAAATACAATATTTCATTGGCTTGGCAGTTGTTTGATGGTTGAAGTGACACAGGTGTCACAGTCTCCCCTACTTTAGGAAATTTCGTCCCGAAATTAATACGTAGGAGTCTATTTGTGACTTTGTGTCAAATAACCACCCGAGATATGTAAGGCATAATCCTAACATTTCCTTAACGGACATTCTTCAGAACCAAAAATGAACGAAATGAGTCATTTTCCACAACTTCTTCAGAACCGGAAATGAACGAAAGGAGTCATTTTCCACAACTTCTTCAGAACCGAAAATGAACGAAAGGAGTCATTTTCCACAACTTCTTCAGAACCGAAAATGAACGAAAGGAGTCATTTTCCACAACTTCTTCAGAACCGAAAATGAACGAAAGGAGTCATTTTCCACAACTTCTTCGGAACCGAAAATGAACGAAAGGAGTCATTTTCCACCATTTCTTCAGAACCGAAAATGAACGAAAAGAGTCATTTTCCACCACTTCTTCAGAACCGAAAATGAACGAAAAGAGTCATTTTCCACCATTTCTTCAGAACCGAAAATGAACGAGAAGAGTCATTTTCCAGACACACGACCAAACTAGCTGTGGTTTCCGTGCACTGAATTCCATAATTATGTATGCATCCATAATTACGCTATTCCTTGCATAGTCCGCACCATTTGTTTGTAGTGTGAAGGGGAGGAAAAATCAAACCTGTGATGAGTGTGACTAGACTACCATAGGGTCCGTTTAATTAGATCGACAAATGATCCTTTTAATTAGGCCACCAAGGAGTCCTTTCAGCTATCTCATCACATGATATTCCTAACCAGATTTTTGGATCAATCTGTTTAACTAGACCATTCAAGGGGTCTAATTATGGAATAGTACTATATAATCCAAGGGACTTAACTACAACGTAGAAGTCCATTAAGGATTTAAGATAGTACCTTTGGATATCCTACTATGAATCCCTTATATGATGATATGGAAGATTCTACGAGGATTTGGATAACAAAAACTTGGATTACTCAAAAACATAAAAGGAAACACATAAGCACACAATCACATAGTTGTTTAACTTGGTTATTAATTTGTTATCTTTGGACGCGGATACTTAAAGTACACCAGGAATCCAATTCGTGGATTTCATTTGGCACTTTAATCATTTCAAGAATCCATCCATGAAGATAGGATGATCTACCAAAAATTCGATTTTCGTTTTTCAGGAAAACGCAATATTCGAATTAAGGTACACAATAATTTAGGACATACGGAAATACCCTTGGGTACCCTATTAAGAATTTATAGTGGTACTTGGAGTATTCATACAGAATTATATCTTGCACCTTGTACTTCGTCTCTTTACAAGAGACGGGTACTTAGGATCTTTGTGTAAAACGCAAGAGATTGTAAAATGGAAGAATTTTGGGGGTAGTTTGCTTTTCAAGGAATACGATTCCTTGATTGTCGGTATTGTAGGGGATATGTTGTTTATACATACAATCACATAAATACATTGCAATGTAAATAAAAAGATTTATTTATTAACAATGATAACAACTGTTTCATGGACCTTGACAACAAAAGAAAATAATACATAAGACATGATTATTTCTAAACGGTGTTGTCTTCTAGTCGGTCAGATGCTCATCTCTGTGCTGGATTAGCATTAGCACGCTTTGGGCAATTTCTTCGGAAATGTCCCATCTCGCCACACTTGTAGCAAGAACCTGGTGGAAAGCGAGCTCGAGCAGGTTTGTTGTTAGCTTGATTTGGTGCAACTGCTGCTACGCAAACTTTTGTTGTATGACCTTTACGTCCAAAAATTTGGCATTCGTGGCACTTGTAACACCTGTGTCATTTCAACCATCAAACAAATGCCAAACCAATGAAATATTGTATTTCATACTTGGTATTTGTAAAAATATGTGTATCGTTTGCACATATCAACTCTTGTTCGATTTCAAGCTTTAAATCGCTTTCTGGAGGGTTATACGCGCTCTGATGTGTAGATATAACCAGTTTAATCCAACGAACACTCCGGAATAGTGAAATAGGCTTAACATACCTTAAATAACCTTTACATAACTTAGATATAAGTTTTGGAAGGTTTGGTGTGGTGAAATCAAAGTTTAATCACTTACAGGGACTAAAGTTGACAAACTGCGAAAGTATGCCAATTTGAACTGTAACAGACATTCCGGAACATGACCATAAGTTAAACATACCATAAATATCCTTTACATAGCTTAGAAATAGGCTTTGAGGTGTTCGGTATGCTAAAATAAACTTTTGTGTCATTCAGGGACTAAAAGCGTCAAAAAGTGCACAAGTTTGCATTTTTACGCATAACTTACGTTCTGAATACATCCGGACATCCAAAAATTTATGTAAGCACTAAAACATTTTATTTTAGTGTTTGGCATAAGAAAAATCCATTCGTTTCGTCATTTGGATCGTTTTTCGCGCTTATGCGCATTCCGTCGTAATTAAGCGAACATCGCGTTCGTACGACTAAACGAACCAACATCCGACATATTTTTGAGCATGTTTCATGTCCACAATGTTTAGGCATCATTTTAGGGCCTTAAAGTTGGCTTTACGGGCCTTAGAAGTGCCGGAAATGGGCTTAAACACGTGCAGGGACCAAAACTGTCAATTCTGCAAGAAGTTTGCTGATCAGACAGCTAGGCGGCCCGCCTCAGCCAAGCCTAAATCTTAGGCGGCCCGCGTCAGACTCCCAAAACAGATCAGATCGAACAGTCAGCGTGTTCCAGCTGTTTTAACCACAACCACACACTTGCAACTTGCATATTCAGCTGATAAGGATGGTTTTTAGGTACCACAACTTTCCGACACTTGTACGGATACGATTAAGGCACGATATTCGACAAACGATCTTAACGGTTACCCGAAAACTATAAATACCCCACCCCCACAACCTCTAAACCCACTAGAATTCTGATTTGAGAGCTCTAAGTTGAAACCATTGTTTCATACCTGAGTTCTTGGATCGGGATTAGCATTCGGGGACCCTTCGTAAGTATTCTTTCGTTCTTTTCCTTATTTTTATTGCTTTTCGAGTCAGAAAGTCAAACTTTGTTTGACTTTCAGCGTTGACCAGTAATGGTCAATGCGAAGTTCGTTTGAACTTCGCAACGTGAGTGTAATCACGTTGGTCATAGTCCCTTGGGACTATGCCCACTGATTACCACGTTGTCTAGAGTCGTAGGGTAGGCGATCTGATAAATCGCCTATACCTTCGAACTCGACCCATTTGGTCGATCATTAGGATCCGACCAACCACATTAGGTGACCATAGTATATAGGGAATAACCTTCCGAGGTTATACCCTATGGTCACATCGTTTAAGTAGTTGTATGATAGGTAGTTTATATGCGTTAGGTAAATTACCAGAATACCCTTTTCATGTATAATTGGTAATTAAGCATATGTAACCTAAACCTTTGTCACATAACTGATTATGTAATGTGTTTAGGCATATAACACTTGTCATAGGGCTAGTTAGGCGGTCCGAACGCGTTTCACGCGAACGACGCGTTAAAGTAGCATAAGCTACCTAAACGGGTCGTAATGGGTCGTAGACACTTAGGTTAAGTTTCATTTAGTATGTAGGCTTTGTTAAACCAAATGACACGAGTCTCTACACTCGTTTGGTTTACAAACCCTAATGCTACCCGATCTTCCGATTTAGGTCCGGTTTATTAATATAGTTACCTATAGTAGGTGCCGTTTGATATCCGCGATCTCTAGCATTGTTTGGTTGTTACTCAAGGACTACTGAGCAATCTCAAGTGAGTACATAGACCCCTCTTTTACTGTTTTCCAAACGTTTTGGGGTGGAACACATGTGCCTACTTGTTACTTTCAAGCTTTCCTGTTTTCACATCATATACTTGTTATGTTCATTAGTACATTATAGTACATGATTTCATTACATTTCATACTAGGTGTGCCATTGTGTGCATTACATAGTACATTGTTTTACATTACATCACATGCTACGTATGTCTATTGTTGCATACTTAGTACAGGTCGCATGCTACGTATGTCTGTTGTTGCATACTTAGTACAGTTCACATGCTATGTATGTTCAATCGTTGCATTGTTCTTCATACTTAGTACATTTGTTATTCATCACATACTTACATTTTGGACGCATATTACATGATTTACATTGATCATGCATTTACTACACAAAACATAACTTTGATTTAAACCAAGTTTTACTTCAATACTATGTTCTTGTGCATATGGTTTAGTTGATGCATTTCACTAGCCATACATATCATTTTGGTTACACATTACATGGTTTACATCTTGACATAAACATTTTGACATATTATTCAATACATTTGGCAATTGGTTTAAACATAGACATCTTACATTGTTTGGTTTGGTTTGATTAAGTGATTAAGTAACGATGCGTGTGTAATATGATACAAGCATGGTGGATACGCCGCTGGTACTTCCTAGATATAAGTGTTTGTATGGTATTACATATTGTAGCGTTATCTGAATCATTTCAGGTTGAGACATAGAACATTTTATACAAATAACATATTTTTCACAAGACATTGATTTACAAACAATTTATCTAATACAAACTCATTTTACATGGTTATTCATTTAACCGTACATTATTTATACATATCATCTGATCTTATCGATTTTCAAATGATTTACAAAACAAAGCAAATAACAAGGTTCATGACTAAACATTTTCTCAAACATAAGTCATGAAACCTATTTTCACAAAACCTATGTATCTCACCGGCATTTTTATGCTGACGTACCTATTTTCACATGTGTTTTTCAGGAGATGTTGCATAAGATGATCAAGATACATATAGGCAGATTTGGGCTTTAGTGACAATAAAAGATGCAAGACTAGTTAATTATGTTGTATTTCTTTGTTTATTAATACATTGTAACACTTTTAATCAATAAAACGAAACTTCAATTGCCATGGATTTGAAACAATTAATTCTGTTACAACACTCCCCGACATTTCCGCCACGTTTTGTATGTTCCACGTGGTCGGGGTGTGACAGAAAAGATGGTATCAGAGCCAATGGTTATAGGGAATTAGGTTATTAGTAATTAGTAATGCTTTGACCTAGTCTATAACCTTCTTAGGACCCTAACGCGAGTTTACTTGCGTTTAGTCATAAAACAATACCGTCACCTATCCTTAGGCGACGACCACAACAAGAACATAAATTTCAAAACCGCTTCGAAAACTAATCATCTGTTCTAGGATGATTGATTATAAGGTTTTGAACCCTTTGAGTTTTCAAAACTCTCGTCAAGGTTTTGGGTTTCTAATAATGTGAACACGTGCAAACTGGAAGGGTGAATGCCTGTATTCTGGGTTTTCTGTCTAGGCAAGCACTTCGTATACATCTCATCAGACGCGAGACCAGTTGTGCTTACCTGGGAATTCTTGGGATGAGTGTTCACTTATAGGCAAGCATGTCTTCGCGATACATTATATTGACCCGCTTACTTTGATTAGTCACTGTCTCATTTGTTTGCCTTTGGTAACAAACAAATGGTCGCAATCTTCATGCGTTGTCATTTTCTTTTGACTATCTTTTACTTGTTTCCTCCTATGTCTTCCATTTTCTTCATTGTGCCTCTTCATCGCAACAAGACTCGAGTGTCCGGACCAGGTGCTACAATTTCCCAACAAATAGGCGTCGTACTCCAGAAGACCGTTGATTTAGCTATCACCATGACTTGTCTCAGGGATGAAGCCGTATAAGGGAACTGCTCCTTGGTGCAACCAATGCCACTATCATCATACAAATCAAATACCCTGTTACAAATGTACCCACGGTGGACGATGGAGACATTTGGTTAACATGTGCCGCTTTGCAATCCAAAGCAAAGCTGTTACAAATCCTGCTGCTACTCAACCTTCAAACTCTGCTTCATATGTCGCTTGACATATCTGGCGCCTCAACCTCATGAGCTTTCTACCTTGTGTATCGACGTAAGCACGCCTAGTGCAAGGTGTCGGAACACTCTCGTTACACAAACTCCAAAAATCCATGTAGGATCTTTCTATCCTCATAATTAGATCCTTGTGGATGGGTATCATTCATCGGAGTCCTTAATTGAATTCTTTGTATGATTCAATACGTACATCACAATTCAATAAGGACAAAGCCGAATTCCTTTTAAGATTATCCTATCTTCATAGATAGATTCTTGAAATGATTAAAGTGCCAAATGAAATCCACGAATTGGATTCCTGGTGTGCTTTAAGTATCCGCGTCCAAAGATAACAAATTAATAAACAAGTCAAACAACTATGTGATTATGTGCTTATGTGTTTCCTTTTATGTTTTCGTGTGATCCAAATTCTTGTTATCCAAATCCTTGTAGAATCTTCCATATCTTTGTATAAGGGATTCATAGTAGGATATCCAAAGGTACTATATTAAATCCTCAATGGGCTTCTACGTTATAGTTAAGTCCCTTGGATTTTATTGTACTATTCTATAATTAGACCCCTTGAGTGGTCTAGTTAAACAGATTGATCCAAAAATCTGGTTAGGTATATCAATTGATGATATAGCTGAAAGGACTCCTTGGAGGTCTAATTAAAAAGATCATGTGTTGATCTGATTAAAAGGACCCTATGGTAGTCTAGTCACACTCATCACAGGTTTGATATTTTCTTCCCCTACACATCATGAAATGCACTGTGCGGACTGTGCAAGGAATTACGTAATTATGGACGCGTACATAATTATAGAATTTAGTGCACAGAAACCACAGCAAGTTTTGTCATGTATCTAGAGTTAATTCCGTTCATTTTTGTTCTGAAGATGTAAAATGACTCATTCGGTTCATTTTTGTTTCTGAAGATGTAAAATGACTCATTCTGTTCATTTTTGTTTCTGAAGATGTAAAATGACTCATTCGGTTCATTTTTGTTTCTGAAGATGTAAAATGACTATTCCGTTCATTTTTGTTTCTGAAGATGTAAAATGACTCATTCGGTTCATTTTTGTTTCTGAAGATGTAAAATGTCTATTCTGTTCATTTTTGTTTCTGAAGATGTAAAATGACTCATTCGGTTCATTTTTGTTTCTGAAGATGTAAAATGACTCATTCGGTTCATTTTTGTTTCTGAAGATGTAAAATGACTATTCCGTTCATTTTTGTTTCTGAAGATGTAAAATGACTCATTCGGTTCATTTTTGTTTCTGAAGATGTAAAATGTCTATTCTGTTCATTTTTGTTTCTGAAGATGTAAAATGACTCATTCGGTTCATTTTTGTTTCTGAAGATGTAAAATGACTCATTCGGTTCATTTTTGTTTCTGAAGATGTAAAATGACTATTCCGTTCATTTTTGTTTCTGAAGATGTAAAATGACTCATTCGGTTCATTTTTGTTTCTGAAGATGTAAAATGTCTATTCTGTTCATTTTTGTTTCTGAAGATGTAAAATGACTCATTCGGTTCATTTTTGTTTCTGAAGATATAAAATGACTCATTCGGTTCATTTTTGTTTCTGAAGATGTAAAATGACTCATTCGGTTCATTTTTGTTTCTGAAGATGTAAAATGTCTATTCTGTTCATTTTTGTTTCTGAAGATGTAAAATGACTCATTCGGTTCATTTTTGTTTCTGAAGATGTAAAATGACTATTCCGTTCATTTTTGTTTCTAAAGAAT
This sequence comes from Helianthus tuberosus, assembly GCA_030545235.1. Taxonomy (NCBI): domain Eukaryota; kingdom Viridiplantae; phylum Streptophyta; class Magnoliopsida; order Asterales; family Asteraceae; genus Helianthus; species Helianthus tuberosus. The sequence goes on along the minus strand of CM060412.1, from coordinate 99,879,880 downwards.
GCCTGTTGAAAATAACTCTGTTCATTTTTCATTTCTGAAAAATGTTAGTTAAAGAGAAATTACAGGATTATGCTTTACATATCTTTGATGACTATTTGACACAAAGTCACAGATAGACTCCTACGAATTAATTTCGGGACGAAATTTCCTAAAGTAGGGGAGACTGTAACACCTGTGTCATTTCAACCATCAAACAAATGCCAAACCAATGAAATATTGTATTTCATACTTGGTATTTGTAAAAATATGTGTATCGTTTGCACATATCAACTCTTGTTCGATTTCAAGCTTTAAATCGCTTTCTGGAGGGTTATACGCGCTCTGATGTGTAGATATAACCAGTTTAATCCAACGAACACTCCGGAATAGTGAAATAGGCTTAACATACCTTAAATAACCTTTACATAACTTAGATATAAGTTTTGGAAGGTTTGGTGTGGTGAAATCAAAGTTTAATCACTTACAGGGACTAAAGTTGACAAACTGCGAAAGTATGCCAATTTGAACTGTAACAGACATTCCGGAACATGACCATAAGTTAAACATACCATAAATATCCTTTACATAGCTTAGAAATAGGCTTTGAGGTGTTCGGTATGCTAAAATAAACTTTTGTGTCATTCAGGGACTAAAAGCGTCAAAAAGTGCACAAGTTTGCATTTTTACGCATAACTTACGTTCTGAATACATCCGGACATCCAAAAATTTATGTAAGCACTAAAACATTTTATTTTAGTGTTTGGCATAAGAAAAATCCATTCGTTTCGTCATTTGGATCGTTTTTCGCGCTTATGCGCATTCCGTCGTAATTAAGCGAACATCGCGTTCGTACGACTAAACGAACCAACATCCGACATATTTTTGAGCATGTTTCATGTCCACAATGTTTAGGCATCATTTTAGGGCCTTAAAGTTGGCTTTACGGGCCTTAGAAGTGCCGGAAATGGGCTTAAACACGTGCAGGGACCAAAACTGTCAATTCTGCAAGAAGTTTGCTGATCAGACAGCTAGGCGGCCTGCCTCAGCCAAGCCTAAATCTTAGGCGGCCCGCGTCAGACTCCCAAAACAGATCAGATCGAACAGTCAGCGTGTTCCAGCTGTTTTAACCACAACCACACACTTGCAACTTGCATATTCAGCTGATAAGGATGGTTTTTAGGTACCACAACTTTCCGACACTTGTACGGATACGATTAAGGCACGATATTCGACAAACGATCTTAACGGTTACCCGAAAACTATAAATACCCCACCCCCACTGTGACAACCCGCACAAAACCAGGTATCCGTACAACTTAATTAATGATTAATTATTACTTGATTACTGTGCTTGATTGAACTAGCTGATAAACTGCTACCTGCATACTGATACATGCACTTACTTGCATCATACTTTAATTGCTGTCACTACATTGATTACATACTGAACCCTAGTGACAAACATGATGCACAAAAAGCACAGTAGCACTAAACGGATACACAGTGAACATGCTGATATAACCAGCATCAGGCAAATACTGCCTCAAGGCCTGTTAAGAGCCTCATATATTTTGACTACACTGGTAGTGAGTGTAGGATATAAGGGTTGTGTTACCGCGTCTCTAGGGGATAAGATACACTGATTCGGATGTGCCAGAACGTACTTTAAGTACCAAACACAGCACTTTAATAATTTAACCAGCTTCTAGCTGACTAGTAAAGTGCCAGAAATGAGAAAATATTACTAGACACTTTCTAAAGTGTCGGGAAAACAAATTGTGTCACTAAAAATGTAATAACGACACTTTAAAGTCTTTTGTAACACTTTAACGGATTACTATCCAACCAAACACCCGGACTTTACCCGGAACATGAAAACTTTACTATTTTTATTATTACTCTTTTTCTGAGCCAGTTAGGGTCTCTGATTACCCTAACACCCGTCATAACACGCTGCTTATAACTAACGGAGTTTAAAACCTAAACTAACTTACTTAACTTCAACTAGACTCCTAACTATCTACTTAAAATCGAACCATGGACCCCCCCCCCCTTGCTCTCGTAACCGGCCCCTCTAACTAGGGGACACACTAGTACTTGAAATCTTGCCAAGATCTTACCATGTCTAATATCTTCACTACATGTTATCCTTTGGACAATAACACTAATCTTTCCTATATATACACTCTAATCACATGAGATTATCACTTAACTTTCACCACAACATTACTCTCTCTTTCTTCCTTGGTGGCTCTCGGCCGAACCCCATCCACACCACCATCATCATTTCGGCTCTTGTCTTCATCATTCCAACATCATACAATCATCACAAGTCACGTATAAGGAGCTTTGGTGCACTCGGATCACGAAGGACCTCAACCATTGGCTTTTATCCACGCGTTTTTCGTCACAACTCTTCCCTAGCCTTGAGCTAGAGGTATAACCTTTAAAACTTGTTCTTACACTCATCTAAAGTGGTTAAAAGAACTTTCGTCGGTTAAATATTGTAAACACGCGTTTTGAATCTTTAAAGTCTAGTAAAATCACAAAAATGGTGGTTAATAGCATATAACTTGTGTAAAAGTCGTAGGACTTGAAATTTGTGCTTATTGTGACCCGATCTATAATGTGGTAGCTCAAAACTTCGTTTAACCCGACTTTGTAAAATCACGTATCATCACATAAGCTTGTTTTTGATAGATACAAGGGTTAAAGGTGAAACACTACCACATTTTAGAAACATGAACTTGTGTGAAATATTATACTTGTGTAAAAGTGATTTAACCGGTAAAATGGTGTTTAAAACTAGCGGATCTACGTATCCGCAAGTGGTATTTTTGAAAGACCACACTTTAAAGAAATCATGTTTTTCTAAAAGATGGATCTTGCACTAATAAATATGATTTTATAAACCACAAGTGGGTAGACACTCGTGAAATGGAAAGATCCGACAAAGAAGTATATTTGTCACTTGTTACTAGAAGTTGTAAAGACGGTTTTCTCTAAACACGAGGTTTTTACAAGATTAAAGCTACTTTATATAAAGATCTACGTATATAGATGGGATTTATAATATAGATTCGGAAAAACTACAAGTTCATGCGATTATGCAAATATACATACTTGTTGACTAGTTTGATGTGTCGGAAATTGTTTGATTGAATAAAGAAGTTGATTGAGTTGATTTATTAAAAGAAAATGATACGCTTGAAAGCGTGGCCACCTCCAGTTACAGAGGAAACTCTGGCGAAATTTTCTAAAAACCTAACACTTAGACTTTTTACACAACAAGTGTTAGAACTATTTTTGGGCATACTTTTGAAACATAAATTTCGCCAGTACTATATTTGACTAAATATTCGGAGGTGGGATTTTCACAAAGATTAACGTGATAAATATATTTGTCACAACACTGTTTATGATTATTTTGTGAAACACATAAATATTATTTTAGGGTAAAAATAATATTTACAAGCGTTAATGATTCCAAAACTTTGCGAACGTTTCCACAACATATAAGTTACACCGGTAATTACATTACCACAAGAATGATAAAACGTAACTTACGCACATGTATTGTATCCCCCATCCTTGGGAAGGAAAAATAACTATCAAGCATATACAAAATGTAACACGAAATAGTTGTCTAACTATTTCCCGCAAACATAAACTGTAAGCTAAAGCACGGCCGTCCGTCTAATAGAATTAGCACTTGTAGGTCGTTGCACAGCTTACTATATTGGAGACGCTTGATTGAGATACGCACTCACTGTGAGTTCATGTCCCCCTTTTTCTCTAACTGTTTTCAGTTTTCTTAACTGCGGGGGTGAAATACATGTTACTTCGTTTACAAGTACTTTATACACGGTATGAATTACGTAAGGAGGTTTAGATCATGTGAATGGGTAGTTAGAACACCGAGGGACTCGAGCGGTAGATCTATTTGGGTGTAGCGAGCCCAGCTTCAGGCCAAACGGACCTCTCGGAGGCTAACCACAACGGACCTGGAGTGACTTGGTTGCCCAACGCAAAAATCAGCTAGGGTTGTGTCTACTTACTTGCATTTCACAACATGCTAATGGCCTTGCAAACCATTGGTGATCACAAGTCCTCTTACACTGCTACATACCAGGAAACTTTTATACTTACAAGTGTTTTACTTACTCACTTGCACATGAACTCGCTCAACATTATTGTTGATTTTTCAACTCACATGTATTTCAGGAAATTAAACGAGATCTGGCACGGTATGGAACGTTTTCCGCTGCATTTGTCATGAAGTCATCAGGGTTTAGGGGATGTGTCTCTTTCCTGGACAAGACACAGTCCTTAAACCACGTTTATGTTATGTTGTAGTGGTTATGTCTTTTGAACAAGGTTATTGTTGTTGGAGTATGTTCTCGTCAAACAATGGTATTGTATGATATTTTCAAACTTAATTGATGACTTGCATGGTTTTTAAACTCATATAGCTTGTTATGATTAAGCTATGGTATTAAGAAGTCACACCAAAATATACCACGCTTCCGCAAAGCCAGGGTGTGACAGCTTGGTATCAGAGCTCTGATCATAGTGAACTAGGATTCTGTCTCGAGTCTAGACTATGATCACTAGGGCTCTCACGAAAACATTTTTCTGCATACCACTTAAGTCCAGATCCACACTTTTTACAAACAAATGTTGAGCACATTTTATTAATTATAAGTTCAGCTTGGAGGGCTGAGGATCGATCTGGAGGATCGAGATGGTCAAGGTAGTTGAGCACGTTGGTTTGTTATAGGATCGATCTGGAGGATCGAGATGGTCAAGGTATTTGAGCACGTTGATTTGTTATAGGATCGATCTGGAGGATCGAGGTTTGGTTTAAGTGAAGGATAGAGCAGTCTTGTAGACTGAATGAAATTGACTAGTAAAACTAGGAGAAGTATGTGATACCCTACTTGGTAACTTATGTGATTAACTGATTATATGATTGATTATTATACGTATATGTGTTTGTGTTACAAACGTTATACTTTCATCAAGTACTAGAAAGATGGGCACTACGAACCCCCTGACCATAGTATCAGACGACATAGTTCAACGAAGCACGAGGTGTACATTTCTGATACTACCGGCACAGACAATGACGACTTTCAGCCCTTTGTGCACTGCCTGAAGTCGTAGCAGAGCCTACTGATGGCCATTTTGTTGGGATTTTACCACTGGCGGTGATCCCTGCTCCTGTGCCCTTGCCGCTTATCCTGTTGATGATACGCCCTCCCAACGAGGCCTCTGAAGACGATAACGATCTACTGGAGGAGGACCCATTCGAGGGCAGGGCCTTATTACTGCTGGTACTAGACTACTACATGCGGACGCTCCTATAGGGGAAACTTATGACCATTCCCCTATCCCAGACTCATTTGAATTTCTGACACCCGCATCTTCGCATATACAGGGAATGCAGCACTACTTACACGACGCCGACCCTGATACGGCATCACTAGCTGCACCGGACCCCGCACACAGTTTTGAGTATTGATCGTGATTATGAGGACAATCCTGTTTTTCCGCCTGGTGTTGATCCAGACCATGACATTGAGTTCATGCACTTAGACCAGCCCATGGGGGATCCTGTAACCCCTGTGATTGTTGATCCAGCTGATTTTGAGATGGAGTTTTTGATTCGGAGCTAGCCGTGGCCCCTGAGCCAGGCGTTGCTCCTGACCCCGCATTGGAGTATGACCCTGTTCATGCCGATGCACCGGCTGTTGCTTCTTGATTGATCATATGCTTGGATGAGAGAAAATTTGGGGTAACTGTGCAAGACAATTTATTATTACGGGGGCCCACGTAATAACGATTTGTAGTGCACAGGAATCCTGGTGGACTCTGCAGGTCAAGCTAATGATAACCAATAACTTAAACACAAATGACCTAGGCGATGTAGCCTCGAGTTCATTCTATTACAAGCAACAAGCCAAGTTGACAAGCCTGTGTGAAGGCTCAGGAATTTATTTCCTCACTTATACAGTGAGTATATTTGCGTGTGAAATGGGGTGATTACATGATGGCTTACGTTGCTATATATATATACCCCATAGACAATTGAAACATTGTCCAACCCACTTCACGCTATTTCGACAAAAAGGGAATGTCACCCAGGCGTGACACAAACACCAGTACATTGCCAAGGACAGAAGCCGAGCTGCAAGAACGCATCTCACAGATAAATGCACGACATGAAGCCCTCCACTCTAAGTACAACGATGGCATTACTGGAGATAACCCTCCAACTGGCTGCACCTATAAACAGTTCCTGAACTGCAAGCCTTTGAACTTTGTCGGAACAGGAGGCACCGTTGAATTTGTTCGTTGGTCCGAAAAGACCGACTCCATCCTAAGGATGAGTAACTGATCGCCAACAGAGTGTTACCTACATCTCAGGGATATTTCTAGATGGCACACTCTCTTAATGGAACCTCCAGGTTCAGACCCTTGGCACAGACGCTACTTATACACTGAGCTGGGACGAGCTCAAGGAAACGATTGAGAAGAAATGTTGTTTTAGGACAGAAATTCAGAAACTTGACGTGGAGTCCTGAAATTTGAGAAAGGACGAACCAGAGACTCCTGAACATGACCAGCGATCGCACGACTTATCTAGGGTCGTCCCCTACTAAGTCATTGATGTAGTATGATATAGTGGTGTACTTGTGAGTTTTACATTGTGGTCTCGAATTGTGACAATACAATCGCAGTATTCTCATCACATGCAATGCACAATCAATTGTTTATGCCCTATAGCATAAGAGGTTATGTGATTGACTTGTTGATGTCATGAGATGTTATGTGTTGGTATTGTTGAATGCATACGTACACTTCACTTGCCATGACCTAACCTATGTGAAACATCTTTTAGAAGATGCCGCCAAGACGCGAAATGCGCATGCCCACCTCTGAGGCAGAACTTAAAGAGATAATTGCTGCAGCTATAGCACAGCACGAGGCCCTACGCTCCGAACCAATCAAGGGTACCTCAGAAAATAACGGTTGTTCCTACTGGCACTTCCTCAACTACAAGCCTCCGAAGTTCGACGGCACTGGGGGTGCCATAACTTTTGTAAAATGGATTGAAAGTATTGAATCCATCTTTCGAATGAGTGGCTGTACGCCAGAACAACGGGTCCCATACGTTTCTGAGTTGTTTCAAGATGGAGTTCGATTATGGTGGAATCTTCAGGTTCGAATAATGGGCCTAACTACAGCATACGCGTTAACTTGGGATGAGTTGACAGGGATGATGCATACGAAGTATTGCCCCCACACGGAAACCCAGAAGTGGGAAGATGAATTTCGGAGCCTAATGATGGAAGGACCGAAGGTATTGGAGTACGTGCAACGACTCCATGATCTGTCACAAATTGTTCCATACCTGGTAAAACCAGAACTGAAGAAATTGGAACAATTCATTTGGGAACTGGCGCCTCAAGTCTTGAGCTTGATGACAGCATCTACGCCACCAACAACCATTGTTGCAAGTAAGATGGGTTTGGCACTCGTTACGGAAGCAAATAGACTAGAAAAACTTGCAAACCCTGACAAGAAAACTCAGGTAGAGTCATCTGGAAGGAACAAAAGGAAGCTTACCGAAGATACCCAAATGAGCAACGATGAACAAAGATCTATTCGAGGTTGCTTTGACTGCGGGGACAAAGGGCATTTCAAGAAAGATTGCCCTAACAACAAACAGGCCAATGATAAGATTTACTTAGAAACCAAACCAAGATGTGCTGAGTGCAAGTGTCACCATGATGGTGGATGTCAGAAGCCTTGGTACGGGAGGGAAGGACACAACAAGGAAGGTTGTGGGATGAAGAGTTCCATACAAGGAGAAAACAGTAACAACGCTCTAGGTGGAAATAGGAAAGGAGATGGCCGAATGATAGGATGCTACCATTGTAAGGAAGTTGGACATTTTAAGAGGGAATGCCTGAAGTTGAAACAAGACCGTGAGAGAAAATCCAACATCAGAGCTTGTGAGGCATGCCAGGATCCAGGTGTGATTTCTGGTACGTTCTCTAACAACCAAAACTTTTGCACCTATTTTGTTTGATGCTGGTGCCGGTTATGGCTTCGTGTCATTAGAATTTAAGAATATACTTGGTTTAACCGCTAGTAAGATAGATATCCCCTACTCGATCGAATTAGCTAATGGAAAGTTAGTTGGAGCCGACGAAGTAATCAGAGGTTGTGTGATAGAATTGGGAGAACGCGAGTTTACGTTGGATCTACTACCAGTCCAATTGGGAAGCTTCGACGTGGTGGTAGGGATGGATCGGTTATCCGGCAACAAGGCTGAGATAGTAGGTCACGAGAAAGTTGTTCGTATCCCAACCAATGATGGTGAGACAATTGTAGTTCACGGAGAGAAGCGTGACACACCGCTAAGATTTATCAGCTGCTTGAAGGCAAGGAAGTGTTTACAGAAAGGATGTGTTGCTTTTCTGGCACACATCGTAGATAAGAAGGCTGCTGAGCCAACAATCGAAGACATCCCTGTCGTAAGGGAGTATCCAGAAGTCTTCCCAGAAGACTTACCCGGACTGCCACCTCAGAGGCAAGTGGAGTTTCACATTGACTTAGTTCCAGGCGCAGCGCCTGTAGCTAAGGCACCTTACAGACTTGCTCCATCTGAGATGCAGGAATTGTCAACGCAACTTCAAGAGTTGTTAGACAAGGGTTTTATCCGACCAAGCTTCTCGCCTTGGGGAGCTCCGGTCTTGTTTGTCAAGAAGAAGGACGGAAGTTTCCGCATGTGTATTGACTATAGAGAACTGAACAAGCTGACGATCAAGAACAGGTATCCACTGCCTAGAATCGACGATCTGTTCGACCAACTTCAAGGTTCAAGCTGTTACTCTAAGATCGATCTTCGATCTGGATACCATCAACTGAGGATACAGGAGGAAAGTATCCCGAAAACAGCCTTCCGAACTCGTTATGGACACTACGAGTTCCTCGTGATGCCATTCGGTTTAACAAACGCGCCTGCAGTATTTATGGACTTGATGAATAGAGTTTGCAAGCCATACTTAGACAAGTTCGTGATTGTATTCATCGACGACATCCTGATTTACTCAAAGACGAAGGCTGAACACGAACAACATCTTAGAACCATACTAGAGCTGCTAAGGAAGGAACAACTGTACGCCAAATTCTCCAAGTGCGAGTTTTGGCTACGCGAAGTCCAGTTTCTTGGACATGTGGTTAATGGGGATGGAATTCATGTTGATCCCACAAAGATCGAGGCAATCAAGAATTGGGAAACGCCCACAACGCCAACCGAGATTCGACAATTCTTGGGTTTGGCTGGCTACTATCGAAGGTTCATCGAGGATTTTTCGAAAATCGCTCAACCTTTGACGCTCCTGACCCAGAAGGATAAGACGTTTGATTGGGGAATCAAACAGGATGAAGCGTTTCAGATATTGAAAGATAAGCTCTGCAACGCGCCAATCTTAGCTCTACCGGAAGGTACCGACGATTTTGTGGTATACTGCGACGCATCGCGTCAGGGATTGGGATGTGTGTTGATGCAACGCCAAAAGGTCATTGCTTACGCATCACGCCAACTGAAAGTGCACGAGAAGAACTATACCACCCATGATTTAGAGCTTGGCGCAGTGGTTTTTGCACTAAAGATCTGGAGACACTACCTGTATGGTACGAAATGCACAATCTTCACAGATCACAAGAGCCTGCAACATATATTCAACCAGAAGGAGTTGAATATGAGGCAAAGACGTTGGGTCGAATTATTGAATGATTACGACTGCGAGATCAAGTATCACCCGGGGAAGGCAAATGTAGTTGCCGATGCCCTAAGTCGTAAAGAAAGAATCAAGCCCATAAGGGTTAGAGCATTGGAAATGATTGTACGAACCAACCTTCCCTCGCGCATTCGCGCTACACAAAAAGAAGCTCTCAAGGAGGGAAACCTTGAGGAAGAATATCTCCGTGGAATGGAGAAGCTTTTGGTACCGAACGAGGAAGGAACGTTATGTTTTGAGAAAAGGATTTGGGTTCCTCTGTTTGATGGATTAAGGGAAGTTATTTTCGACGAAGCGCACAAGTCACGGTACTCTATCCACCCTGGATCGGATAAGAGGTACCAGGATCTTAAAGATTACTATTGGTGGCCTAGGATGAAAGGCGACGTTGCTGTTTACGTGAGAAAATGTTTAACGTGCGCTAAGATCAAGGCAGAATACCAGAAGCCTTCGGGACTTCTGCAACAACCTGAGATTCCCAAGTGGAAATGGGAACAAATCTCAATGGATTTCGTTACAAAACTGCCAAGAACGCCAAGAGGCCATGATATGATTTGGGTAATTGTTGACCGCCTAACAAAGTCCGCACACTTTCTGCCAATCAAGGAGAAAGACAGTACTAGTAAGCTTGCGGAAATTTACTTGAGAGAGATCGTAGCACGTCATGGAGTACCACACTCGATCATCTCTGATAGAGACGGAAGATTTGTGTCAAGAATATGGCAATCTTTCCAAGAATCTTTTGGCTCACAATTGAATCTGAGCACTGCATTCCATCCGCAAACTGATGGCCAGAGCGAGCGAACAATACAAACGTTGGAAGACATGCTGAGGGCATGTGTTATGGATTTAGGAGGTAGCTGGGATAAACACTTACCCTTGGTCGAATTTTCATATAACAACAGCTACCACACCAGTATTGGTGTTGCGCCTTTTGAGGCCCTATACGGACGCAAGTGTCGATCACCACTATGTTGGTCTGACGCGGGTGATAGGCAGCTTGCTGGTCCCGAGATCGTCCAAGAGACGACTGATAAGATCGCGCAAATTCTTAAACGCATCGAAGCCGCTCGCCACAGGCAAAAGGCCTACGCGGATCCAAACCGGAAGCATGTGGACTTCCAAGTCGGAGAGATGGTATTGTTAAAGGTTTCACCCTGGAAAGGGGTAGCGCGCTTTGGAAAGCGAGGAAAGTTAAATCCACGCTACATTGGTCCCTTTAGAATTCTAGAAAGAATTGGGACGGTAGCATACAAGTTGGACCTACCTGCTGAACTAAATGGTGTTCACGATACATTTCACGTATCCAATTTAAAGAAGAGTCCAACTCAAGTAGACGTTGCCATTCCTATCGACGAAATTCATGTTGACGACACGCTCCACTTCGTAGAAGAACCCGTCGAGGTCACAGATTGGAAAGTTAACAGGACCCGCCGGAGTAGTGTCAAACTCGTCAAGGTTCGCTGGAATGCCAGACATGGTCCTGAATTTACCTGGGAGCGTGAGGACCGGATGAAAGAAAAGTACCCCCACTTATTTCCCAAGAACCCTGCTTCTACAAGCAGAACTTAAAATTTCGGGACGAAATTTATTTAACGGGGGGAGAATGTGACAACCCGCACAAAACCAGGTATCCGTACAACTTAATTAATGATTAATTATTACTTGATTACTGTGCTTGATTGAACTAGCTGATAAACTGCTACCTGCATACTGATACATGCACTTACTTGCATCATACTTTAATTGCTGTCACTACATTGATTACATACTGAACCCTAGTGACAAACATGATGCACAAAAAGCACAGTAGCACTAAACGGATACACAGTGAACATGCTGATATAACCAGCATCAGGCAAATACTGCCTCAAGGCCTGTTAAGAGCCTCATATATTTTGACTACACTGGTAGTGAGTGTAGGATATAAGGGTTGTGTTACCGCGTCTCTAGGGGATAAGATACACTGATTCGGATGTGCCAGAACGTACTTTAAGTACCAAACACAGCACTTTAATAATTTAACCAGCTTCTAGCTGACTAGTAAAGTGCCAGAAATGAGAAAATATTACTAGACACTTTCTAAAGTGTCGGGAAAACAAATTGTGTCACTAAAAATGTAATAACGACACTTTAAAGTCTTTTGTAACACTTTAACGGATTACTATCCAACCAAACACCCGGACTTTACCCGGAACATGAAAACTTTACTATTTTTATTATTACTCTTTTTCTGAGCCAGTTAGGGTCTCTGATTACCCTAACACCCGTCATAACACGCTGCTTATAACTAACGGAGTTTAAAACCTAAACTAACTTACTTAACTTCAACTAGACTCCTAACTATCTACTTAAAATCGAACCATGGACCCCCCCCCTTGCTCTCGTAACCGGCCCCTCTAACTAGGGGACACACTAGTACTTGAAATCTTGCCAAGATCTTACCATGTCTAATATCTTCACTACATGTTATCCTTTGGACAATAACACTAATCTTTCCTATATATACACTCTAATCACATGAGATTATCACTTAACTTTCACCACAACATTACTCTCTCTTTCTTCCTTGGTGGCTCTCGGCCGAACCCCATCCACACCACCATCATCATTTCGGCTCTTGTCTTCATCATTCCAACATCATACAATCATCACAAGTCACGTATAAGGAGCTTTGGTGCACTCGGATCACGAAGGACCTCAACCATTGGCTTTTATCCACGCGTTTTTCGTCACAACTCTTCCCTAGCCTTGAGCTAGAGGTATAACCTTTAAAACTTGTTCTTACACTCATCTAAAGTGGTTAAAAGAACTTTCGTCGGTTAAATATTGTAAACACGCGTTTTGAATCTTTAAAGTCTAGTAAAATCACAAAAATGGTGGTTAATAGCATATAACTTGTGTAAAAGTCGTAGGACTTGAAATTTGTGCTTATTGTGACCCGATCTATAATGTGGTAGCTCAAAACTTCGTTTAACCCGACTTTGTAAAATCACGTATCATCACATAAGCTTGTTTTTGATAGATACAAGGGTTAAAGGTGAAACACTACCACATTTTAGAAACATGAACTTGTGTGAAATATTATACTTGTGTAAAAGTGATTTAACCGGTAAAATGGTGTTTAAAACTAGCGGATCTACGTATCCGCAAGTGGTATTTTTGAAAGACCACACTTTAAAGAAATCATGTTTTTCTAAAAGATGGATCTTGCACTAATAAATATGATTTTATAAACCACAAGTGGGTAGACACTCGTGAAATGGAAAGATCCGACAAAGAAGTATATTTGTCACTTGTTACTAGAAGTTGTAAAGACGGTTTTCTCTAAACACGAGGTTTTTACAAGATTAAAGCTACTTTATATAAAGATCTACGTATATAGATGGGATTTATAATATAGATTCGGAAAAACTACAAGTTCATGCGATTATGCAAATATACATACTTGTTGACTAGTTTGATGTGTCGGAAATTGTTTGATTGAATAAAGAAGTTGATTGAGTTGATTTATTAAAAGAAAATGATACGCTTGAAAGCGTGGCCACCTCCAGTTACAGAGGAAACTCTGGCGAAATTGTCTAAAAACCTAACACTTAGACTTTTTACACAACAAGTGTTAGAACTATTTTTGGGCATACTTTTGAAACATAAATTTCGCCAGTACTATATTTGACTAAATATTCGGAGGTGGGATTTTCACAAAGATTAACGTGATAAATATATTTGTCACAACACTGTTTATGATTATTTTGTGAAACACATAAATATTATTTTAGGGTAAAAATAATATTTACAAGCGTTAATGATTCCAAAACTTTGCGAACGTTTCCACAACATATAAGTTACACCGGTAATTACATTACCACAAGAATGATAAAACGTAACTTACGCACATGTATTGTATCCCCCATCCTTGGGAAGGAAAAATAACTATCAAGCATATACAAAATGTAACACGAAATAGTTGTCTAACTATTTCCCGCAAACATAAACTGTAAGCTAAAGCACGGCCGTCCGTCTAATAGAATTAGCACTTGTAGGTCGTTGCACAGCTTACTATATTGGAGACGCTTGATTGAGATACGCACTCACTGTGAGTTCATGTCCCCCTTTTTCTCTAACTGTTTTCAGTTTTCTTAACTGCGGGGGTGAAATACATGTTACTTCGTTTACAAGTACTTTATACACGGTATGAATTACGTAAGGAGGTTTAGATCATGTGAATGGGTAGTTAGAACACCGAGGGACTCGAGCGGTAGATCTATTTGGGTGTAGCGAGCCCAGCTTCAGGCCAAACGGACCTCTCGGAGGCTAACCACAACGGACCTGGAGTGACTTGGTTGCCCAACGCAAAAATCAGCTAGGGTTGTGTCTACTTACTTGCATTTCACAACATGCTAATGGCCTTGCAAACCATTGGTGATCACAAGTCCTCTTACACTGCTACATACCAGGAAACTTTTATACTTACAAGTGTTTTACTTACTCACTTGCACATGAACTCGCTCAACATTATTGTTGATTTTTCAACTCACATGTATTTCAGGAAATTAAACGAGATCTGGCACGGTATGGAACGTTTTCCGCTGCATTTGTCATGAAGTCATCAGGGTTTAGGGGATGTGTCTCTTTCCTGGACAAGACACAGTCCTTAAACCACGTTTATGTTATGTTGTAGTGGTTATGTCTTTTGAACAAGGTTATTGTTGTTGGAGTATGTTCTCGTCAAACAATGGTATTGTATGATATTTTCAAACTTAATTGATGACTTGCATGGTTTTTAAACTCATATAGCTTGTTATGATTAAGCTATGGTATTAAGAAGTCACACCAAAATATACCACGCTTCCGCAAAGCCAGGGTGTGACACCCACAACCTCTAAACCCACTAGAATTCTGATTTGAGAGCTCTAAGTTGAAACCATTGTTTCATACCTGAGTTCTTGGATCGGGATTAGCATTCGGGGACCCTTCGTAAGTATTCTTTCGTTCTTTTCCTTATTTTTATTGCTTTTCGAGTCAGAAAGTCAAACTTTGTTTGACTTTCAGCGTTGACCAGTAATGGTCAATGCGAAGTTCGTTTGAACTTCGCAACGTGAGTGTAATCACGTTGGTCATAGTCCCTTGGGACTATGCCCACTGATTACCACGTTGTCTAGAGTCGTAGGGTAGGCGATCTGATAAATCGCCTATACCTTCGAACTCGACCCATTTGGTCGATCATTAGGATCCGACCAACCACATTAGGTGACCATAGTATATAGGGAATAACCTTCCGAGGTTATACCCTATGGTCACATCGTTTAAGTAGTTGTATGATAGGTAGTTTATATGCCTTAGGTAAATTACCAGAATACCCTTTTCATGTATAATTGGTAATTAAGCATATGTAACCTAAACCTTTGTCACATAACTGATTATGTAATGTGTTTAGGCATATAACACTTGTCATAGGGCTAGTTAGGCGGTCCGAACGCGTTTCACGCGAACGACGCGTTAAAGTAGCATAAGCTACCTAAACGGGTCGTAATGGGTCGTAGACACTTAGGTTAAGTTTCATTTAGTATGTAGGCTTTGTTAAACCAAATGACACGAGTCTCTACACTCGTTTGGTTTACAAACCCTAATGCTACCCGATCTTCCGATTTAGGTCCGGTTTATTAATATAGTTACCTATAGTAGGTGCCGTTTGATATCCGCGATCTCTAGCATTGTTTGGTTGTTACTCAAGGACTACTGAGCAATCTCAAGTGAGTACATAGACCCCTCTTTTACTGTTTTCCAAACGTTTTGGGGTGGAACACATGTGCCTACTTGTTACTTTCAAGCTTTCCTGTTTTCACATCATATACTTGTTATGTTCATTAGTACATTATAGTACATGATTTCATTACATTTCATACTAGGTGTGCCATTGTGTGCATTACTTAGTACATTGTTTTACATTACATCACATGCTACGTATGTCTATTGTTGCATACTTAGTACAGGTCGCATGCTACGTATGTCTGTTGTTGCATACTTAGTACAGTTCACATGCTATGTATGTTCAATCGTTGCATTGTTCTTCATACTTAGTACATTTGTTATTCATCACATACTTACATTTTGGACGCATATTACATGATTTACATTGATCATGCATTTACTACACAAAACATAACTTTGATTTAAACCAAGTTTTACTTCAATACTATGTTCTTGTGCATATGGTTTAGTTGATGCATTTCACTAGCCATACATATCATTTTGGTTACACATTACATGGTTTACATCTTGACATAAACATTTTGACATATTATTCAATACATTTGGCAATTGGTTTAAACATAGACATCTTACATTGTTTGGTTTGGTTTGATTAAGTGATTAAGTAACGATGCGTGTGTAATATGATACAAGCATGGTGGATACGCCGCTGGTACTTCCTAGATATAAGTGTTTGTATGGTATTACATATTGTAGCGTTATCTGAATCATTTCAGGTTGAGACATAGAACATTTTATACAAATAACATATTTTTCACAAGACATTGATTTACAAACAATTTATCTAATACAAACTCATTTTACATGGTTATTCATTTAACCGTACATTATTTATACATATCATCTGATCTTATCGATTTTCAAATGATTTACAAAACAAAGCAAATAACAAGGTTCATGACTAAACATTTTCTCAAACATAAGTCATGAAACCTATTTTCACAAAACCTATGTATCTCACCGGCATTTTTATGCTGACGTACCTATTTTCACATGTGTTTTTCAGGAGATGTTGCATAAGATGATCAAGATACATATAGGCAGATTTGGGCTTTAGTGACAATAAAAGATGCAAGACTAGTTAATTATGTTGTATTTCTTTGTTTATTAATACATTGTAACACTTTTAATCAATAAAACGAAACTTCAATTGCCATGGATTTGAAACAATTAATTCTGTTACAACACTCCCCGACATTTCCGCCACGTTTTGTATGTTCCACGTGGTCGGGGTGTGACAGCACTTCACCATAGCATGATGATAAAGGTTACATTTGTTGCACAAGGGTGAAGTTCCATTGTATGGCTTCCTAGTACGGGGTTTAGCTGGTTGGTTGGGGGCGGCTTGATCATTGTGAGCGACCATGGCGAAGTTCTGAGAAGCCTTTTGCTTCTTTGACCGCTCAAGGGATCCAGTCTGTTCATCCATGGTCTTTGATTCCTCGATTGGTTTCGATTCCTCGACCGGTTTCTTGTCACCCTTTCGGAAAAGCTTACGTTTCCTGATCTGAGATTCAGTCAAGGTTGCAGATAGCTCAATGGCCTGCCTAACTGTAGTGGGGTTACTACCAGTAACAATGTCTTGAACTGAGTCAGGGAGACCATCAATGTATTTTTTGATAGCCTTATCCAAATGCGTAACCATGGTAGGACACAACAGGCTCAGCTCCTCATATCGATCGGTGTATGCTCGATGTTCACCGCTGTCTTGCTTAAGATCGTCGAATTCCCTTTCCAATGCCCTGATCTCGTGACGAGGACAGAATTCCTTCATCATCAGTGCTCGAAGTTCTTCCCAAGTTTGGGCCAGTGCCACTTCGGCACCCCTATCTCTCACCACACCGTTCCACCACGTCAAAGCTCGTTTCTCAAAGACACTAGATGCGAAGTCTACCTTTCGCTCGTTTGGACATTGAACATGCCTGAAGGTGCTCTCTAGACTCTCGAACCATTGCAGAAGTGCAGTCGCTCCTTGAGACCCAGAAAACTTTGATGGCTTGGCCGAGTTGAACGTCTTGAAGCTGCTGAGGGCATTATTGTTGTTAATAGCTTGGTAACATTGAGCAATGACGTTCGGGATTACAGCAGTCATTTGCTGTGTAATGACAGCTGCCAGATCGTCAATAGATACCGGATTTTCACGTCGTGGAGGCATTCTAAAAGAGGAAATATGAAATGAAACGAGTGAGAGAATTAGACGAAAAGAATGAGATGAAACAAATCTGATGAAAGCAAGGATAGTGGTCATTTGTTTGTTACTACAAAGCAACAAACGGCCTCGGTGATTAATCAAAGTAAATAGGTCAAAAATAATGTATCGCGAAGACATGCTCGCCTATAAGTGAACACTCATCCCAAGAATTCCCAGGTAAGCACAACTGGTCTCGCGTCTGATGAGATGTATACGAAGTGCTTACTTAGACAGAAAACCCAGAATACAGGCATTCACCCTTCCAGTTTGCACGTGTTCGCATTATTTAAAACCCAAAACCTTGACGAGATTTTGAAAATTCAAAGGGGTTCAAAACCATATAACAGAGGGTTCAAAACCTTACAATAGAGGGTTCAAAACCTAGTAATCAATCATCCAAGAACAGATGATTAGTTTTCAAAGCGGTTTTGAAATTTATGTTCTTGTTGTGATTGTCGCCTAAGGATAAGTGACGGTATTGTTTTATGACTAAACGCAAGTAAACTCGCGTTAGGGTCCTAAGAAGGTTATAGACTAGGTCAAAGCATTACTAATAACCTAATTCCCTATAACCATTGGCTCTGATACCATCTTTTTCTGTCACACCCCGACCACGTAGAACATACAAAACGTGGCGGAAATGTCGGGGAGTGTTGTAACAGAATTAATTGTTTCAAATCCATGGCAATTGAAGTTTCGTTTTATTGATTAAAAGTGTTACAACGTCTTAACAAACAAATAAATACAACATAATTAACTAGTCTTGCATCTTTTATTGTCACTAAAGCCCAAGTCTGCCTATGTGTATCTTGATCATCTTATGCAACAGCTCCTGAAAAACACATGTGAAAATAGGTACGTCAGCATAAAAATGCCTGTGAGATACATAGGTTTTGTGAAAATAGGTTTCATGACTTATGTTTGAGAAAATGTTTAGTCATGAACCTTGTAATTTGCTTTGTCTTGTAAATCATTTGAAAAACAATGAGTTCAGATGATATGTATAAATAAGTGAATAATGTATGGTTAAATGAATAACCATGTAAACTGAGTTTGTATAAGATAAGTTGCTTGTAAAACAATGTATTGTGAAAAGTATGTTATTTGTATAAAATGTTATATGTATCAAACTGAAATGATTCAAATAACGCTACGATATGTAATACCATACAAACACTTATATATAGGAAGTACCAGCGGCGTATCCACCATGCTTGTATCATATTACACACGCATCGTTACTTAATCACTTAATCAAACCAAACCATCAAGATGTAAAATGTTCATGTCTAATGTAAATCATGTAATATGTATCCAAAATGTAACCCTGTGATGAATAACAAATGTACTAAGTACGCGACAATAGACATACGTAGCATGTGACCTGTACTACGTATACAACAATAGACATACGTAGCATGTGACCTGTACTACGTATACAACAATAGACATACGTAGCATGTGACTTGTACTACGTATACAACAATAGACATACGTAGCAAGTGACCTGTCCTACGTATACAACAATAGACATACGTAGCATGTAATGTAAAACGATGTACTAAGTAATGCACACAATGGGCATACCTAGCATACGATGTAGTAAAATCATGTACTATAATGTACTAACGAACATAGCAGGTATATGATGTGTAAACAGGAAAGCATGAAAGTAACAAGTAGGCACATGTGTTTCACCCCAAAACAGTTTGGAAAACAGTAAAAGAGGGGTCTATGTACTCACTTGAGATTGCTTAGTAGTCCTTGAGTAACAACCAAACAATGCTAGAGATCGCGGATATCAAACGGCACCTACTATAGGTAACTATGTTAATAAACCGGACCTAAATCGGAAGATCTGATAGAATGAGGGTTCGTAAACCAAACGAGTATAGAGATTCGTGTCATATGGTTTAACGAAGCCTACATACTAAATGAAACCTTAATCTAAGTGCTTACGACCCATTACGACCCGTTTAGGTAGCTTATGCTACTTTAACGCGTCGTGCGCTTGAAACGCGTTCGGACCGTCTAACTAGTCCTATGACAAGTGTTATATGCCTAAACATGTTACATAATCAGTTATGTGACAAAGGTTTAGGTTACATATGCTTAATTACCAATTATACATGAAAAGGGTATTCTGGTAATTTACCTAAGGCATATAAACTACCTATCATACAACTACTCAAACGATGTGACCATAGGGTATAACCTCGGAAGGTTATTCCCTACCTACTATGGTCACCTAATGTGTTTGGTCGGATCCTAATGATCGACCAAATGGGTCGGGTTCGAGGTATAAGCGATTTATTAGATCGCTTACCCTACGACCCTAGACAACGTGGTAATCAGTAGGCATAGTCCCAAGGGACTATAACCAACGTGATTACACTCACGTTGCGAAGTTCAAACGAACTTCGCATTGACCATAACTGGTCAATGTAGAAAGTCAAACAAAGTTTGACTTTCAGACTCGAAAGACTCGAAAAGCAATAAAAGAACGAAAGAATACTTACGAAGGGTCCCCGAATGCTAATCTCGATCCAAGAACTCAGGTATGAAACAATGGTTTCAACTTAGAGCTCTCAAATCCAGATTCTTGTGAGAAATGGGGTTGGGGTGGATGGGTATTTATAGGAATACCCTAACCGTTAGGATCGTTTCATGGAAACCGTGCCTTAATCGCATCCGTACATGTGTCGGAAACTTGTGGTGGCTAAAAATTGGTCCTTATCATCTGACTAAGCATATGAGAATGTGTGGTGGTGGATCAACCAGCTGCAACTTGCTGAAAACAACATTGAATCTGGTCTGATATGCGGACGTGGCCCGCTTCAGGATCAGACAAACACAATGCGGGCCGCCTGGCCCTTCTGATCAGCAAACATGTTTGAAAAATGACAGTTTCAGTCCCTGCACGTGTTTAAGGCCATTTCCGACACTTCTAAGGCCCGTAAAGCCAACTTTAAGGCCCTAAAATGTTGCCTAAACATTGTGGACATGAAACATGCTCAAAAAAATGCCAGGTGTTGGTTCGTTTGGTCGTACGAACGCGATGTTCGCTTAATTACGACGGAATGCGCATAAGCGCGAAAAACGATCCAAATGACGAAACGAATGGATTTTTCTTATGCCGAACACTAAAATAAAATATTTTAGTGCTTACATAAATTTTTGGATGTCCTGATGTATTCAGAACGTAAGGTATGCGCGAAAATGCAAACTTGTGCACTTTTTGACGCTTTTAGTCCCTGAATGACACAAAAGTTTATTTTAGCATACCGAACACCTCAAAACTTATTTCTAAGTTATGTAAAGGTTATTTAAGGTATGTTAAGTATATGTCACTATTCCGGAGTGTTCGTTGCATTAAACTGGTTATATTTACGCATCGGTGCGCGTATAACCTTCCAGAAAGCGATTTAGAGTTTTGGAATTGAACAAGAGTTGATATGTGTAAATGATACACATATTTATACAGATCCCAAGTATGAAATACAATATTTCATTGGCTTGGCAGTTGTTTGATGGTTGAAGTGACACAGGTGTCACACCGGTGGTGAACGATATGATGGCTGAATTGAAAGACAGCATACTACAAGAAATAGAAGAAAGGAGGGTGTTGGATATGAATCCAAGATCCGTAAAGAAGTCCAAGTCTAATAAAGCTCCCAAGAAGGGAGTTACAAAAAGTGTGTTACATCAGTGTAGATTTTGTGGAAAAATTCACAAGGGCACATGTGGTAAGCCAAGACATAAAAAGTCTAAATGTCCAGAGAGGCTTGGAACCAAGGACACAACCGACACAAAGTCTGATGCCCAGAAATCAAGGATAAAGTTGTTTTATATAACAGCCACGGAGGCTAAAGCTGAACCTGATGTCGTTTCAGGTATACTCTTGTAAATTAAATTTCAGCATGAATTTTTAATTATTACGAGTGCGAATAAATCGTTTGTTTTATATCGATTTATTTAACATTCTATATTAGTGTTAACGAAATTACCAAGGCTTTAAATATATATATATATATATATATATATATATATATATAGAAAGAGGTAATAATAAAAGTTATATTGTTTATATGAGGTGCTGAAACTGTACGTTGAGCATCGAGGTAAAAATAATCATGATAAATATTGCCTTGGGAAGGGGTGCGTGCACACTCGAACCTGAGAACGTAATGAAAGATAAGCGTCATAATAGGGAGGAGTGTAATAACACCCGAACCCTGGGAGTTTAGAATAGTAATAAATGACAAGGACATGGTTATAGACTAAGCCAAACTAAATGAAACAGATAGAAACATCGTTCATGTCAACAAACGATGTGGATAAATTCCATACAACGATATGAAACAATAACATGAAATGAATTAATTTTGTTATTGTAACAATGGGTTAAAGTCAGAAATCAAGAGATTAAGATTTGGATAGGAATATCCTCGAAAAAGAAACTAAATGGACAATATGTATTATTTGTTGCTGTAAATAATGAAATACCAATAAATTTGGATTTAAAAGCTTGGGTATGGGTAGATACCCAAGTAACATGTTATTAATAAATTCCTCCGGAGGAAGAACGACAATCACCTTGATGAGGGTGAATATGTAAAAGAATTAGTAAGACAAACATAATGAAAGCGTGAAATATTATTGAATCTATGGGATAGGTCATAAAAGAGTATGAAAGGGAAAATGCAAACCAATGAAACCGGAGTGTAAAATATATATATATATATATATATATATATATATATATATATATATATCGGGTAACGGGTTGAAAGGAAATAGAGGCATAAACCAACTAATGGTACGAGTAAAATAAACCGACGCGAAGGACACATAAGAAGTCATAGAGTCGGAAAGATAATCCGAAAGAAAGTGAGGGTAGCCTTAGACTACGGTCAAGATCAAACGAATAGAAGATGATCCATGGGATCACCATAACCTCCAAATTATAAACAATGTAAGGTCTACGGGAACAAAATGACCATTGGGTAGCAAATACAAATGGATCATACTAGGGGGGGTCTCACCCTAAAAAGGTGAAGACCTAATAGAATAGTCTATAAGGCTAAGTAAAGGAACCTACGGGTCGATAATATAAAGCGTGGAGAACCAATTATGATTTCTCGCGTAAAATGATAATCCCGAAGAATAATCCTTGTCGTCAATTCCTTGATATGATTAATCGACATGGTTAAAGAGAAAAACATTAAACTAAAATTCAGTTTTAGTAAAGAAACGATGTTCTAACACCTATGAATACCGAGAGAGAAATTAGAAAATGGTTAGTACTAAAAAAATATAGGTCTAACGCCGAAAACTGTAAGATGATGCATTCGGAGGAAATATTCTTAAGAATGGAAAGTCGATGTAAAACTAAACATGGCGTGATGTGATCACGGACACAAAAGTAATAGAGAATGTAATCACGTTATAGTGTGAATGACTAGATATGAAATTATAAGCACGCAAAGGGCCGATGACGGTAATATTGCATACCCGAATGACGAGGTATGAGGTAAAATGGTGACCGATTAGTTTAGGCAATAAAACAAGTTGTAGCCTAAATAACACTGTGACCTATGTAGAGCGCTTGTTAATATAAAACTAGCGTCAAGTAAGTATGGCTTACACTAGTCTTATATTTTAGCATATTCTCTATCGTATTAGTTACGAATAAGATAAATGCATAGTTGAGGTATGATGTTTCGGCGTGTAGACGTACGGAACAAGATAGTTGAACATGACAAGAAACCATGTGGAGGGTTTAAAAGGAGTTAAATCGGTAATTCGATCATTTTATGACAAATGGAAAATGAACTTTTAAATGATTACCTTATAGGGTAAACCAAAACAAACAATAAGGGTAAAACGGTAAATTGGTCACGCGTCGACCATAACTATTGGTTTTAAAAGACACTTATGAAGTAAGCCTTAATAGGCCGAAAAGTGTTAAGAAATGAATTATAAGTAAAACGACCGCACGATGTAAATCGGAGCGAGTCATATAGTCGAGATTAAAATACATGTCATCTCGCTAATAAAATCGGTCATTTAGACCAAACGGGTCAAGGGGTGAAGATACCACCTTTTGATAATAGCGACTAATGATTCTTGTCGAGTTATATGATTTAAGGAATAAATGTAGAAATGATATTTACATCGCTATTATTTAGCAAATATTATGGAAAGGCATTAAAACAGGTCAATACATTGACCTGAGCCAGGTATGTGTAATAGAGTAATTACTCATTTAGAACGTAAGGTTCAGCGAGCATTAAATGAAGTCTTAGATAGACAATGGGTTACTTAAATGGGTAAACCGAATGTTTTAAAAGAGGGTTGTGGCGTTTCGAAAAGCATAATGACTTTTCAAACAAGATCATAACTCAAAAGAAGAATTATGGGTCAAACTTGCTCTCAAAAGACCTTGTCGTAATTGAAAGACTAAAAAGGACCAAAACGCCCTTGTTAGCTAATTCGAACAAACAACCTTTAAAGGTTGTTTGGAAACGAGTTTTATGATTAGGTAAATACTTAGAATAAGTATAGAAGCTGAAAGAGGTATTATATTAGTCAAATGGCACTATTTGAGTTTTGCCGTAAAATAATGATTCGAGAGGTAAAATTTGGTTTATATAGATCACCACATTAAACCACCCATAAATACAGTTGTGATGGGAGATTATAGGATAAGAAATGTGGTGATGGAATGCTAGAAGCAATTGCGAAACAAACAAATTGATCAAGTCAAGATCAAGTGGGAGCATAGGAAAGGTTCGGACACTACGTGGGAGTCCGAAGAGGAGATACGACGTCTCCACCCTACATTATTTGGTACGTACTTTGGTTTCGGGGACGAAACCCTTTTAAGGGGGGTGGACTTGTAACACCCCGAAAATATAAAACTTTATAATTTTAATTATAAAGTTTAAATAAACAAGAATATTATTTAACTAGGAAATTAAAAACTAGTTAACTACAAGTCTAGAAATAACTTGAAATAGGGTTAATATAACCAAACTATATATTGAACAAAAGTGGAGGGGCCTAAGTTGTAAAGATTGAAATTACATTATTATTTTTAATAAAAACAAAACCAAACACCCCATTTTGGGATGTCTGGTCGTACAGAAGAAGCCAGGGGCGATTTCCCCACTCTCAAAACCCTAAACATCACTAAACTCTCAAATTGAAGGCTCAATCCAAGCTGAAATCGAAATTAAAGCATAGATTAAAGATCCTCATCGCAAGAGGATTACAAGGTATGTAAAATTTGATGAAAACTCTCAACTCGAATTTCTCATGAAATTGAGATTATCTGAAATTTATGGTTGCATGTTAGTTTTATGATGAATTAGGAACAATACAGTGTCTAGGGACAAACCCTAGACCAATACAAGTTGAAATCATGTGAAATTTTAGTAAAATCCATGAACACCATTGTAGGTGATTAGTGGGTTATGTAGACTTTAATGAACACTAGGAAATTGTGTTGTTCTAGTGTAATTTGACAATTGTGAAGTGATTTCAGAATCATAGAAGCTAATAATCTTGTAAAATGGTTGATTGATGTGAAAATAGGGCTAAGAGATAAGCTAGAGACTTGATATTTAATCATGTAAAAATCTGCCTTTAAGGTGTTTGTGAAAATGCCTCAAAGAAGGCTTAAAACTGAAATTCAAAGTTGAAAAGCATAATTATGATGTTTCGGCGTATTATGCGAAGTATGATTTAAAGAGAGTTCTAAACATCTTATAAATGAACTCTATAGGAAAGGACGCAGGAGCGTCAAGCGGACAAGCGGGTGGCGAATCACATTTGAAGGGCCTACTTTGAAGGTATGTAACTTGACCCGTTACATCAAATAAATTGTTGTTAAACTATACATAGTCGCATTGTAGAATAGAAGTTGTGTTGATTGTTACTTGAATTAATAAGGTTAGAATTGATAAGGAACCGTTTGGTGGTCATCATATTGGAGGATTTCCACAAGATGAGCCAACAGGTCAGATAATAGAGTGAATTATAATATTGATGTTTTAATTAGATAGCAATGGCAATAACAAGCACAAGAGCATTAAACCATGGGATTGGTAAGGAAATGCAGGTGATGCTAAGCTCTGGAAGATGGGCATAAAATGCCATAGGCTTGCTAGTGAAATGGTAGTAAAATGGGTAGAGTTAAAGTGGGTCGAATAAATGTATAGTGACATTTAGTCGTTCGGTCCATAAGTTAAATTTTTGGTATGATAGTTGTAATGAGTGTGTCCGTAATGAATTTACAGATTTATAGAAAAAGAATCACCTAAAACGACATGTGGATTCGGGTGAAATCAACAATACGGTCAAAATGGTAAAGTTGCAGGAGCTACCGTAAGTTACGGTCTCCAACGTAACTTACAGTAGACAACAAAACAGTTACGGCAGACTTATACTGCCTTACGGCAGACTATAATGAATCAGCATCTACCGTAACTTACGGTAGACACCGTAAGTTACGGTAGAGTCTAGAAAACCTTGTATTTTTATTTTCCTTTCACATTCTGATGTCAGAACAATTTTTATGCATTACATAAATGTCAAAACTAACATTTTTAGTTGTTTTGACTTTAGGTGAGGATGCGGAACTTACGGATGGCGGTCAAGCAAGTTTTAAAGAACCGAACACATTTTAGAAGCTTCCGCGATATCTAACTTTAATAGACAATGATTTTGGCATATAAACATTTTGATAAACAATTTATGAATGTTTGAATTAGTCGTTTGTAGACTAATGTTTTGCTACTTATGAACTTTATCTATCAACTTATGTTATAAGTTAGACATCTTTTATATAAAATTGTATGAATTTTATTAAATTCAAGTAGTAATTAGAAGGGTGTTACAATTAGGCCAAGTTTCTCACCTTGGGGAGCTCCAGTTCTCTTCGTTAAGAAAAAGAATGGTAGCTTCCGTATGTGTATTGACTACCGGGAGCTGAACAAATTGAAAATTAAGAATAGATATCCTCTGCCGAGAATTGATGACCTATTCGATCAGTTGCAAGGTTCAAGTTTCTATTCAAAGATCGATTTGCGATCAGGTTACCATCAGTTGAGAATTAAGGAGGAAAGTATTCCCAAGACTGCTTTTAGAACTCGATATGGACATTACGAGTTCCTGGTTATGCCGTTTGGATTGACAAACACGCCAGCCATTTTTATGGATTTAATGAACAGAGTTTGTAAGCCGTACCTCAACAAGTTCGTGATTGTGTTCATCGATGACATCCTGATCTACTCAAAAACCAAAGAAGAACACGAGCACCATCTAAGAGCCATCTTAGAGCTACTTAAGAAGGAGAAATTGTATGCCAAGTTCTCGAAGTGCGAGTTCTGGTTACGCGAAGTCCAGTTTCTTGGTCATGTGGTTAATGGAAACGGAATCCATGTGGATCCTACAAAGATTGAAGCAATCAAGAATTGGGAAACTCCAAAGACGCCAACCGAGATTCGACAGTTCCTAGGTCTGGCTGGGTATTATCGAAGGTTCATTGAGGATTAATCGAAAATCGCTCAACCTCTTACTACCCTCACCCAAAAGGATAAGAAGTTTGATTGGGGAGACAAACAAGAAGAGGAATTTCGGTTATTGAAGAATAAGCTTTGTGACGCACCGATTTTATCTCTACCCGAAGGCACAGACGACTTCGTGGTATATTGTGACGCTTCGCGTCAAGGGTTAGGCTGCGTGTTGATGCAACGATAAAAAGTCATAGCCTATGCTTTGCGCCAGCTGAAGGTACACGAGAAAAATTATACCACGCATGACTTGGAGTTAGGCGCGGTGGTATTTGCATTGAAGATATGGCGACATTACTTATATGGCACGCGATGTACAATTTTCACTGATCACAAGAGTCTGCAACATATCTTCGATCAAAAGAGCTTAACATGAGACAAAGACGTTGGGTTGAACTGTTGAACGCCTACGATTGTGAGATCAAATATCACCCAGGGAAGGCGAATGTGGTCGCCGATGCCCTAAGTCGGAAAGAAAGGATTAAGCCCATAAGGGTTAGGGCTTTGGAATGATTGTTCAAACAGACCTCTCATTGCGCATTCGTGCCGCACAGGGAGAAGCACTCAAGGAAAGGAATATTGAAAATGAGTATCTCCGTGGGATGGAGAAGCAGTTAGTACCAAACGAGGAAGGGACGTTGTGCTTCATGAAACGGAGTTGGGTTCCTTTGTTTGGTGGTTTGAGAAGCATTATTTTCGATGAAGCTCACAAGTCACGGTACTCGATCCATCCAGGAGCGGATAAGATGTACCAAGATCTTAAGGATTTTTATTGGTGGCCAAGAATGAAAGGTGATGTTGCAATATATGTTGGCCAATGTTTAACTTGCGCCAAGGTTAAGGCCGAATACCAGAAACCTTCAGGTCTACTGCAGCAACCTGAAATACCCAAATGGAAATGGGAACAGATTTCCTTGGACTTCATAACGAAATTGCCAAGGACGCCCAAGGGCCATGATATGATTTGGGTGATAGTGGGCCATTTGACGAAATCTGCGCACTTTTTGCCAATCAAGGAAAAAGACAACACGAGTAAACTTGCTGAAATATACATGCGAGAGATTGTTGCACGTCATGGAGTACCCCTCTCAATTATCTCTGATAGAGATGGACGCTTCGTGTCAAGGATTTGGCAATCCTTTCAAGAAGCTTTTGGTTCTCAGTTGAATCTGAGCACTGCGTTTCACCTGCAGACAGACGGACAGAGCGAACGAACGATTCAGACATTGGAAGACATGTAGCGAGCTTGCGTAATAGATTTAGGTGGAAGTTGGGATACTCACCTAACATTGGTCGAATTTTCATACAATAACAGTTATCATGCAAGTATTCAAGCCGCACCGTTCGAAGCTCTATATGGACGAAAATGTCGATCACCAATTTGTTGGGCTGACGCAGGTGATAGACAACTAGTTGGTCCGGAGTTGGTCCAGGAAACGACAGACAAGATTGCACAGATCCGAGAGCGCATCATCGACAAAAGAGTTATGCGGACCTAAGAAGGAAACCTCTGGAATTTGAGGTGGGAGATATGGTGTTATTGAAGGTTTCACCCTGGAAGGGTGTGGCACACTTCGGAAAGCGGGGGAAGTTGAACCCCATATACATTGGTCCATTCAGAATTCTGGAACGAATTGGTTTGGTAGCATACAAGTTGGATTTACCTGCTGAACTTAATGGCGTTTATGATACATTCCATGTATCAAATTTAAGAAGAGTCCAACGCAAGAGACCGTGGTCATTCCTACCGACGAAATTCATGTTGACGACACACTCCACTTTATTGAAGAACCGGTTGAGGTTACGGATTGGAAGGTTAACAAAACACGCAGGAGTAGTGTCAAGCTCGTCAAGGTTCGATGGAATGCACGACACGGCCCCGAATTCACCTGGGAACATGAGGATTGTATGAAGGCCAAGTACCCACATTTATTCCCCAAGACCCCTACGACTAGAAGCAGAACCTAAAATTTCGAGACGAAATTTTCTTAACGGGGGGAGAATGTGACAACCCTCACAATTACAGGTATCCGTACAATTAATTAATTTTAATTATGTGCTTAATGACTGTGCTTGATTACAACTGACAATTTAAACTGCCTTATGATTTTTGTATCATACATATATATGCATCATATTTCATACTGTCACTCCATTTATTACACACAAACATTAGTGACATACCTGATGCACAAAAGCACAGTTAGCGCACTGAATGGATAAGTCAGAAATATGCTGACAATGCCAGCAATAGACAGACAGTGTTTTTAGGGCCCGGAATGGGCCAGGGATAAGGTACTACACTAGTATGGAGTGTAGGGAAGTGAGGACCATAAAACTGCGTCACTAGGTGATAGTTAAAGTGCCGGGAAGTGCCTAAAACACACTTTAAGTGCAGAATTCTGCATTTTTCAGTAATAATTCAGCATTTAACATACTAGTAAAGCGCAAAAATTTGGCAGAATGATCCTGTATACTTTCCTAAGTGCCGGGAATAAATTGTGTTACAAAAATATATATAAAAGACACCTTACGGACTACTTAAACACTTTAACGCGACGGTATCTAACCGGATAACCGGACATTACCCGGGACACTAAATTTTTGTCAAATACATTGTTTTATTATTTTTGGCTAGTCATGATTCCCGTTTGCCATAACACCCACTAAAAAGCAACTAACTAACATATATCATCATAATACTTGGAAATTAACTAACCATTACACATTAGTTGCAAATGTTACCCTTAACACCCCCCCCCCCCCTAACCGAATCGGTCCCCAAGGGACCCATAAATCACCATGTGAATCTGGTTAAATGATGTGTAGAAGTATGATCTAACAAGAATAGGAAGTGGTTATCTGTTACGAAAAATAAACCACCTCCTAGTTAGACATGAACTTGATAAAAATGATTTTTTTTTCACACAATGTAAAGTAACTAGTAAGTTGATGAGTTTGTAAATCCAAGAGTTTACAAAGGATTTTTGTAAGAAACCAAGTTAGAAAGCGGATTTTGGAAAACCATGACGATTACAAACACTTACACTATTTTTCTTTGAGATAAAGACAAGTATGAAAATGTTTTATTTACAAGAAGAAGTTCAAGAGTTTTATTTTAGTAAAAATCGTTTACAAGTTGTAAACACTAAATATTACCAAGAAAATGATTTTTAAAGAAATAAATACGTTTCGGAAGGTAACTAAGTCTACGAAGAGCTTTACCAAGTTACTACGCGTTCTCGAAATATATCAAGTTTATGATTAGTGTGTAACCCATATATTTTTGTTCTTGGCAATATAAGGGATGATTGTTGATTGATTTTGAAAAGAAAACGATATGCTAGTAAGCATGGACACCTCCGTTTTTAGGGGTAGCTCTGGCGAAATTTTCTAAAAATCCCAAGACTTAGAAAATATTTTTCCAAACCAATATTACAAGTATATTTTATGACTTGTGTTTCGAATATAAACCACGAAATATTTTTGTAACAAAATAAAAGTATCGGAGGTTGATTTTCGTAAGTAAAAATGGATAAGTATATATATTGAGAATATATATTTTGTTAAACCGATTGTAAGATAACTTGTTGATTTGGGGAACTAGTTATATTATCTAGAGAAAAATAATATAACTTAACAAAATACCGTTATCGGTATATTTTGGATGGGTGACATTTTGACAATGAAAAATATGATTTATCACAATGTGTAACATAGTTTTGAAACAAGTGGAAGGATATATTATTTTGAGAAGTTATGATATATTTTTCTAGCAGACATGGAAATATATATATTATGGATATGTTATTTTTGGATAAATAAGTTATTATATATTTTTCAAAAGTGGGACTTAGGAATGTTTAATGTCAATACTTTAATCACAAAATACATATATAAATACTCCCATCCTTGGGAAGGAAATACGTACATAAAATACTTGAGAAGTATGAATACGAAATAGTTGCCTAACTATTATTTCAAGACTTAAAAATATAATGTAAGTTAAAATAATTATTATTTTAACAATAAGTTATAACTTGAATAATATCAAAGTATCGTAACTCAAACGTAAATACAAAGGCAAGGCACGGCCCGATCGTCTAATAGACATTAGTACGTTGTAGGTCGTCGAGTAGCTGATCAAGTTTGAGTGGACGTTACGATACAGGAGACGCAGTACTGTGAGTTCATGTACCCCTTTTCTCTTAAACGTTTTCATTTTTATACTTCGGGGGTGGAATACATGTTACAATTGTTACAGACGCTTTTATACATGGTATGGTTAGCTGAAGGAGGGTTTAGATGCTTAGATCATGTGAAAGGTGGGTACAACACTTAAGGCCATTAATCCTCGTTGTTAGGACCGAGGGACATGAGTGATAGATCTATTTGGGTGTAGCGAGCCCACACCCATGAGGCCAGGGCGGCCCATAGAGGTGACTGTGTCTTACAGCCGAAGCCCGGTAACAAATTTGCTAGGTTTGAGTCTTCCTGCACCTATTCACACATACCTGTGGCTTTGCAACCCATTGGTGATCTCTTTTTCCTTATTTGCTACATACCAGGGACTTTTATTCATACTTTGAAGGTTTATACATACTCACTTTTATATGAACTCGCTCAACTTTTGTTGATTTTTCAAACTACATGTATTTCAGGAAAATAATGGATCTGGCGAAGTGTACAATTGTGTCAAGCTGCGTAGTGAATAACGATGTCATCCAGGTTTAGGAGGTGTAACCCTTACCTGGACGGGTTACATGTCTTTAAACCACGTTTTTATTCAAGTCTTTTGTTGTGTCATGGGAACACGCTTTAAACATGTCATGGTTGTAACTTGTTTTATGTGTCGACATTCTAAACAATGATGTCGTGGTAATTTTAAACTTAATGAATGGATGATCATCATGTGTTTTATTTCCATATAGCATTGTTATGATTGCTGCTATGGTATTAAGAAGTCACACCAATTAAACCCACGCTTCCGCAAAAGCCAGGGTGTGACAGCTTGGTATCAGAGCCTCGATCAGAGCCTCGATCATAGCGAACTAGGATTCTTTCTCGAGTCTAGACTATGATCACTAGGGCTCTCACAAAAACATTTTTACATTGCATTCACTAAACATCCAGATCCAGGGTACAAAACATTTTACAAACAAAAAGGCACAAATACACTTTTCAAAAATTTATATTTTAGTCTTAGAGACTGAGGGAGTTTAGCCTTAGAGGCTGGAGGTTCAGTCTTAGAGACTGAGGGAGGTTCAGTCTTAGAGACTGAGGGGTTCAATCTTAGAGATTGAGGAGGTTTAGTCTTAGAGACTGGGAGGTTGGTCATAGAGACCAGGGATTTAGTCTTAGAGACTGGGAGGTTGGTCTTAGAGACCAGGGCGTTAGTCGTCTGAGAGGCTGGGAGGGATATTCTGGGGAGACTAGGAAGATTACTTGCTTGCATTATCGTGACTTACATGTTTATTTGATTTCATGTTGATATATGTGCACATGTGTGGTTGTGTTAGAGACACCATGCCTTCATCTTCGGATACAGGAGTATCGGACACTTTGGATCCTATAGCGATCGTGTTGGACGATGAGATTCTGTCAGAGAGTGAGGTCTACACGTCAGACACTACTAGCACGGATGAGGATGATTTCCAGCCGTTTGCTCTTCCTGATTTTGGAGATGATATTCCTATTGTTGATGGCCCTTTTGGTGGGGACCTACCTCTTCTTCAGGTCCCTGCTCCTCTACCGCTTACCGCAGTTCCTCTCGAGGATCTGCCTCATGATGAGTTTGCCGATGATGACATCGATTTGTTCCTAGAGGGTCCCTCGAAGGGTGACCATGATGGTGTGGCCCTCATGGATGCCGATGTCCCTTTTGCTGATGATCCCGTTGTCGACCCTGTTGTTCCCTTGGCTGAGATTCCTGCTGATGTGCCCATTGCTGATCCTGTTACTCCAATCGAGGCTCCCATTGAGGAGGCTCCTCTTGATCCGTTTGGTCATTACTCATTCAAGTCTGTAGCATCCGCTTCACTGCACGCCCAAGGCGTAAAGCTCTATTCCTCTGATTCCGACTCAGACATGGCGATGTCTGTCGCACCCCTCGACGTTGACCCAGAGCCAGAGGTCAAGTTTCTACCTGATGAGCCTGCTCTTGTTGGTCCGGAGCCGGTCGTTGCTTATGACCCCATTGATGCCCCAGCTGTTGCACATTTGCCAGACCCTTTACCTGAGCCTGGTCATGTTGATATGCCAGATATAGCACCACCCGTCATTGTTGCGCCCGTCGAGTTACCCCCGGTTTTTGATGTTCCTGTTATTGATGCACCCATTATTGCGCCGGTAGTACCTGTTTCAGCCCCTGTGCATGCTGACCATGCACCGTTTGCCCCTCACATTGACCCTCGATATGCTGACACCCGTAACGGGTGGATCGAGGATGATGACTACCCACCGTTTGTGCTACCTGTCACTCCTCCTGTAGCACATGTTTCCGCACCTATTGAGATTCCATTATTCCCCCCACACACCTCTGACGTCCATCGCACTGATCTTCCCATCACATTCCTCCAGGACATTCCGCCACCTCGTCCTGGGGAGGGTTCATCGAGGCAGCCGCCTATTTTTGTTCCACCTGTACCGTCATCAGTTCCGTTCATGTCCCAGTTCCCTCACACTACACCATCATTCGTACCTTCGGGCAAGCCGTTTCTATGGGCCTCGCCCAATGTTATGCCATTGTCAGATCCGTACCACCCTTATCATGTGGGGTACACGATAGAGGACACACTCATCTCTCTACAGCTACAACAGGACGCACTGAGTCGTCGCATTCAGTAGTTAGAGAGAGCTCCACGTCCTCCGTGCCACTGTCAGACTCCTTTTACCGCACCGCACACTCCCCTTCCATTTCCCCCTGATTCGGATGTTCATTTCCTTACATCTGAGCAGCAGATTGCCTATTTGCTGCGCGTCATTCATGCCTTAGAGGAGGATTGGGTGCACATGCTTTGTTGAATTATTTGTTTTAAATTATAACATGGGATGTTATGTAGTTGATGGATGTTACTATATATGCATATTTATTATACTTACTATGACCTGACCAATATGATCATCTTTTAGAAGATGCCTCCATGACGCAATGTACGCATGCCTACTACTGAGGCGGAACTCCAGGGGATAATTGTCACAGCAATAGCACAGTATGCGGCCTCCCAAGCAGGAACAAGCGGGAGTATCTCGAACAACAACGGCAACAACAATCCACCCAATGGTAATGTCTAAGTCGCTTGAGACATATTACGATACATTTGGATATTTCTAGCACGTCCGTTGATACCATCTGTAAATTCTAACGTATGTGCGGGGTGCACCTACAAACAATTCCTTGACTGTAAGCCCGTAAATTTCGACGGCACTGGAAGTGCTGTTGCCTTCGTCCGGTGGGTTGAGAAGACAGATTCTTTTCTAAGAATGAGCAAGTGTGCTCCCGAGAAACAAGTCACATACATCTCAGGGCTTTTTCTAGATGGTGCCCTGTCGTGGTGGAATCTGCAAGTGCAAACTTTGGGAGAAGCAGCAGCATATGCGTTAACATGGAATGAGCTGAAGGAGCTCATGAGAAAGAAGTATTGTTCGCGGGCTGAAATACAGAAGCTAGAAACTGAGTTCTGGCACCTAAGAATGGAAGGTCCTAAAATTGCAGAATATGTTTAGAGGTTTCATGATTTGTCCCATGTAGTGTCGTACATGGTCACGCCCGAATTTAAACGCGTTGAGCGATTTATCTGGGGATCGGCACCCCATATCATGAGCATGGTAACCACGTCCAAGCCTACAACGATCACGGAAGGCATTGATCTGAGTGTGGCATTTACTGAGGAGGCCATTAGATTGAACAAGTTCTCAGTTTCTGAACCGAAGAAGAAGGAGACTCATGTGGAGTCGTCTGGTGAAAACAAACGGAAATTTTCCAACTTCAAGCAAGGTACCAGTAATGTGAGCAAGAAGGGTGAGTCAAGCACACCGGCTAGGGCCACAACTGGTGTCGAAAACAAAGGGAAGGGTTACATGTGCACTCTTCCCAAGTGTGATACATGCCAGCGCCATCATTCTGGCCAGTGCAGATTGAGGAAATGTGAGTCATATGGGAAGAATGGCCACTCGAAGGATACATGTTGGGCCGGAACTGGTGCTGGGAATGGTGGTAATCGAGGCTATGGGAATGGTAATGGAAACCGCCAACAGGGAGGAAACGGCGGAAATGGAAACCGTGGAAATTTTGCGAACCAAGCTAGGAGTGGAAATCGCAACCAAAAGAACACTCAAGGTGGAAATGGAAATGGTAACGGTCGGGGACCGGGATGTTTCAATTGTGGAGACGTCGGGCACTTTAGGTGGGAATGCCCAAAAATGAATCAAGCTCGTGGGAGGGTATTCAACATTGGCACAAGGGAAGCGCGCCAGGATCCAAACGTTGTTACTGGTATGTTCCCTATAAACCAACGCTTTGCATCTGTTCTGTTTGATACTGGTGCCGATTATAGTTTCGTATCGTTAGAATTTAAGAATATGCTTGGGTTAACTACTAGTAAGTTAGACGTTCCATACTCGATTGAACTGGCTAATGGAAAGCTAGTTGAAACCAATGAAGTCATTAGAGGATGCGTAATTGAGCTGGGAGAACGCGAGTTTACACTAGATCTACTACCAGTCAAGTTGGGAAGCTTCGACGTGGTGGTAGGGATGGATTGGTTATCGAGCAACAAAGCCGAGATTGTTTGCCACGAGAAGACCATCCGCATCCCAATGGCAGATGGAGAGACGATCGTAGTTCATGGAGAAAGGCGCGATACGCCCTTGAGGATCATTAGCTGCTTAAAAGCTCGGAAGTGTTTGAGGAAGGGATGTGTTGCCTTCTTGGCACACATCGTGGATAAAGAAGCCGCTGAGCCAAAGATAGAAGACATTCTGGTCGTAAAAGAATATCCTGAAGTCTTTCCAGAAGACTTGCCAGGATTACCGCCGCAAAGACAAGTCGAGTTCCACATTGACTTAGTTCCAGGCGCTGCGCCTGTGGCTAAGGCACCTTATAGACTTGCACCTTCGGAGATGCAGGAGTTGTCCATGCAACTTCAAGAATTGTTAGACAAAGGATTCATTAGGCCAAGCTTCTCACCTTGGGGAGCTCCAGTTCTCTTCGTTAAGAAAAAGAATGGTAGCTTCCGTATGTGTATTGACTACCGGGAGCTGAACAAGTTGACAATTAAGAATAGATATCCTCTGCCGAGAATTGATGACCTATTCGGTCAGTTGCAAGGTTCAAGTTTCTATTCAAAGATCGATTTGCGATCAGGTTACCATCAGTTGAGAATTAAGGAGGAAAGTATTCCCAAGACTGCTTTTAGAACTCGATATGGACATTAAGAGTTCCTGGTTATGCCGTTTGGATTGACAAACGGGCCAGCCATTTTTATGGATTTAATGAACAGAGTTTGTAAGCCGTACCTCGACAAGTTCGTGATTGTGTTCATCGATGACATCCTGATCTACTCAAAAACCAAAGAAGAACACGAGCACCATCTAAGAGCCTTCTTAGAGCTACTTAAGAAGGAGAAATTGTATGCCAAGTTCTCGAAGTGCGAGTTCTGGTTACGCGAAGTCCAGTTTCTTGGTCATGTGGTTAATAGAAACGGAATCCATGTGGATCCTACAAAGATTGAAGCAATCAAGAATTGGGAAACTCCAAAGACGCCAACCGAGATTCGACAGTTCCTAGGTCTGGCTGGGTATTA
Source organism: Helianthus tuberosus (assembly GCA_030545235.1). Classification (NCBI taxonomy): domain Eukaryota; kingdom Viridiplantae; phylum Streptophyta; class Magnoliopsida; order Asterales; family Asteraceae; genus Helianthus; species Helianthus tuberosus. Next base: position 99,842,742 of record CM060412.1, on the reverse strand, counting down.
TCGAAGGTTCATTGAGGATTTCTCAAAAATCGCTCAACCTCTGACTACCCTCACCCAAAAGGATAAGAAGTTTGATTGGGGAGACAAACAAGAAGAGGCATTTCGGTTATTGAAGAATTAGCTTTGTGACGATCCGATTTTATCTCTACCCGAAGGCACGGACAACTTCGTGGTATATTGTGACGCTTCGCGTCAAGGGTTAGGCTGCGTGTTGATGCAATGACAAAAAGTCATAGCCTATGCTCCGCGCCAGCTGAAGGTACACGAGAAAAATTATACCACGCATGACTTGGAGTTAGGCGCGTGGTATTTGCATTGAAGATATGGCGACATTACTTATATGGCATGCGATGTACAGTTTTCACTGATCACAAGAGTCTGCAACATATCTTCGATCAAAAAGAGCTTAACATGAGACAAAGACGTTGGGTTGAATTGTTGAACGACTATGATTGTGAGATCAAATATCACCCAGGGAAGGCGAATGTGGTCGCCGATGCCCTAAGTCAGAAAGAAAGGATTAAGCCCATAAGGGTTAGGGCTTTGGAAATGATTGTTCAAACAGACCTCTCATTGCGCATTCGTGCCGCACAGAGAGAAGCACTCAAGGAAAGGAATATTGAAAATGAGTATCTCCGTGGGATGGAGAAGCAGTTAGTACCAAACTAGGAAGGGACATTGTGCTTCATGAAACGGAGTTGGGTTCCTTTGTTTGGTGGTTTGAGAAGCAATATTTTTGATGAAGCTCACAAGTCACGGTACTCGATCCATCCAGGAGCGGATAAGATGTACCAAGATCTTAAGGATTTTTATTGGTGGCCAAGAATGAAAGGCGATGTTGCAATATATGTTGGCAAATGTTTAACTTGCGCCAAGGTTAAGGCCGAATACCAGAAACCTTCAGGTCTACTGCAGCAACCTGAAATAATCGAAATGGGAACAGATTTCCATGGACTTCATAACGAAATTGCCAAGGACGCCCAAGGGCCATGATACGATTTGGGTGATAGTGGGCCGTTTGATGAAATCTGCGCACTTTTTGCCAATCAAGGAAAAAGACAACACGAGTAAACTTGCTGAAATATACATGCGAGAGATTGTTGCACGTCATGGAGTGCCCCTCTCAATTATCTCTGATAGAGATGGACGCTTCGTGTCAAGGATTTGGCAATCCTTTCAAGAAGCTTTTGGTTCTCAGTTGAATCTGAGCACTGCGTTTCACCCGTAGACAGACGGACAGAGCGAACGAACGATTCAGACATTGGAAGACATGCTGCGAGCTTGCGTAATGGATTTAGGTGGAAGTTGGGATACTCACCTAACATTGGTCGAATTTTCATACAATAACAGTTATCATGCAAGTATTCAAGCCGCACCGTTCGAAGCTCTATATGGACGAAAATGTCGATCACCAATTTGTTGGGCTGACGCAGGTGATAGACAACTAGTTGGTCTGGAGTTGGTCCAGGAAACGACAGACAAGATTGCACAGATCCGAGAGCGCATCAAAGCGGCTCGTGATCGACAAAAGAGTTATGCGGACCTAAGAAGGAAACCTCTGGAATTTGAGGTGGGAGATATGGTGTTATTGAAGGTTTCACCATGCAAGAGTGTGGCACGCTTCGGAAAGCGGGGGAAGTTGAATCCCATATACATTGGTCCATTCAGAATTCTGGAACGAATTGGTTTGGTAGCATACAAGTTGGATTTACCTACTGAACTTAATGGCGTTTATGATACATTCCATGTATCAAATTTGAAGAAGAGTCCAACGCAAGAGACCGTGGTCATTCCTACCGATGAAATTCATGTTGACGACATGTCACACCCCCAAAATCCACACGCGGAGTATCACCGCTTGGAGGCGTGACATGACCAGGATCAAACCACCAATCATATTGAACATATAAGTAATAAGTAAAAGTAAATGTATTCCATCACAATACAATTGGTGTTCAATCAAAAACATAGTATGGGTAGCAGAAGCATAGTATGAAAATCCAACACAAGTGTTTAGTTTAAAGAGTCATAAAGTTTTCATCAAAACATCTACAATCCGTGCCCACAATGACCACGCCTCCCGTGCAAGCTCCAAGAGTACCTATGGTCCTGCAAGGCATGTAACAGAAAGTCAACAACTAGTTGAGCGAGTTCACAGTAAGTAAGTTCGTTGCATAACTGTGCGTTATTAACTAAGCCGTTGTGTAGGTTCAATTGGTGGGGGCTTCCCATGTTGTATGTACTATTAGTGGGGGCTTCCCATGTTGTATGTACTATTAGTGGGGGCTTCCCATGTTGTATGTACTATTAGTGGGGGCTTCCCATGTTTGTATTTACTAGACTAGTTGTACCATAAGTGTTCTTCTTGACCCGAGACAGTGGTACACGGGGGTTTACGTAGGCTTTACGTAAGTGCCCTTCTCAACCCGAGGACAGTGGTACACGGGGGTTTACGTCGGTTTTACGTAAGTGTCCTTCTCAACCCGAAGACAGTAGTATGTATGAGTTTACATAGGTTTTATGTAAGTGCCCTTCGTAACCTGAGGACAGTGGTAAGTACAAGTTTACGTAGGTTTTACGTAAGTGTCCTGCTCATCCTGAGGACGATGGTAGAAAGTCTAGTAGCAGTGTAAGTACAAGTAATTGTTCAATCCCATTATTCAAAACCCATTCCCTACCCCGGGAATCCCATGCCTTGGTAAGAGTGTGAACTCACCTTGGTTTGCTCGGTATGCTAGACTATGTGCTCGCAAGTAATCAATCACGTCCTATAGTGTGCATGTATACTCAATCAGTACATGTTTGTAAGGTTCCGCATGCAATCAATATCACAGAGTGTGTATGGCAGTTAATATTATGTAACACACAAACAGTTAATCACATTCATGCAACTCAAGCTTTACATTAGAGGCTTTCTCAGTTTGTTTTAACTCAGTTACTCAACAGTCTTGGTAAACTTAACGGTGTTAATCAGGATCAGGAATAGTATACATAATAGAGTTAACACACTTAATGTAGTCACTGTGTCATAACAGAGTTATATCAACATTAGCCGAGTTATCACATACAATAAGCTTAACATACGTAACCTAGTCAACATAACCCAGTTAACATATTAACAGAACTAATATACTAACTGAGTTGCTGAACTAACAGAGTTATTGCTTAACAAGTTTAACAAACTGAGTAAATAACTAACAGGGTTACACACTTAACAGAATTTACTAACAAAGTTAACTGTGCAAAACAGTTCAACGAAATCCCTAAGTAGCGAAATCCCTTGGGCGAAATCCCCTTTGGGCCGAAATCCCCCTTTGGGCCGAAATCCCTTGGGTTTTCGTTGGGCATAAGGTGTGACGAAAACACCTTGTGTTTTCGTTGGTAGCATCATCATCAACAACAGCTACTTTCCCAAAATCCTAAATACGTTTTAACAGTTACATGATCAAGCGTCACGGAATTATTCAAACAAATCATCAATGTATTTACAAAACAGTATTACGAAATCATACAACACTCAATTAATGAAATCCTCAAACATGAAATCATATCATCGCTATCATTAACAGTGGCCTTAACCCCGTAGATCTATACATAAAATCATCATCCCTATCATCCATCATGGCCGACCACTATTTAGTGGACTGCATTCCTTGAAGGATTCTAGGTAGTTATTTATATCATGCACATGTAATTTGTGTGTATTAAATCAAGAATAAGAAGCTTTATTGGGCCTTTCAACAACTGCACGTGATAGAGTTGTTATTGTCAACTAAGTACATGAATCTCAATCATCAACACTAAAATATATGCAGCCATCTAGTTATCATCATCATTAAGCCAATCACATAAATATTCTAATCAAACATATACACATATGCAGACATGTATCGATGTATCAAAGTCATGCTCAACCAAGTAACCATACGGACTAACCGAAGCAGGAAGAACGATGAACTGGTTGTTAGATGGAAGCTTAAAGGAATCGCTAATGCCGTCACACACAGAGAGACTCTAGGGTTTGCCAGTTAAAAGTTTCTCGCATAAAGGTTGAAAGCAATATAAAACTGATCCACTACTGGGCCTAAAGCCCAGTTTGACTTCGCCAAAGTGTGGGTCCATTAGTATTTTCGTGGGGAGGGTGTTTGGCCTAACAGATTTCATTTTTAAGTTATACAAAACATCACAGTAATATATGTCTAATATTAACATACACATTTATACCCATTTATAATGCACACCATATATAACATATCAATCAAACACGGTTTAACATATTACAAACGTGTACAGTTGTGGAACAAACAAGTCTTATAACAACCAGCTTAAACAATTAACGTGCAATAAATGCAAAGATGGAAATCTTGGAAATTCGAGTTGTCACATTATCCCCAACTTGAATGAAATTTCGTCCCGAAATTTAGCACGCGGTTACTGAGGAAGCTAGTTGTGTTGAATAGTTTACTGGTTTTCCTGGGGTGTCACATCATCCCCCCGTTGATTTGGAATTTCGTCCCAAAATTCTATAGTAGCTTCAGCCTCAGTAGTGGTTGCACTGTTTCCGAATAACTGGGGATACTTGAGTTTTATTTGATCTTCTCGTTCCCAGGTAAACTCTGGGCCACGACGAGAGTTCCAACGAACTCAAACAAGAGGTATTCTAGTGTGCTTGAGGACCTTAACATCCCGGTCCGTGATTTCAACTGGTTCCTCGATGAATCGCAACTGCTCGTCGATAGTGAGCTCCTTCAAAGGAACTATGAGGGTCTCATCTGACAGACACTTCCTCAGATTCGACACGTGGAAAACGTTGTGAACTGCACTGAGTTCAGCTGGTAGGTTTAGTCTGTAGGCCACCCTGCCTATCTTCTCAATGATTTCGAATGGTCCGACATATCGTGGATTAAGTTTGCCTCGTTTGCCAAAACGAACCACACCCTTCCAGGGTGAAACTTTGAGTAGCACTCGCTCTCCAACCTGGAGCTCGAGTGGTTTCCTGCCCTTATCGGCGTAGCTTTTCTGACGGTCACGAGTTGTCGCCATTCGTTGTCGTATTTGAGCAATTTGTTCTGTTGTGTCTACCACAAGCTCTGGACCAGTGATCTGACTATCCCCCACCTCCGCCCAACAAAGAGGTGACCGGCATTTACGCCCGTACAATGCCTCAAACGGAGCAGCTTTAATGCTGGTGTGGTAGCTATTATTGTACGAAAATTCCATAAGTGGCAGGTGTTTTTTTTTCAGCCGTTGTCAAAGTCAATTACACATGCCCTAAGCATGTCTTCTAAAGTTTGAATAGTGCGTTCCGACTGCCCATCCGTTTGAGGGTGATAAGCTATGCTCATATCTAAACGTGAGCCAAAGGACTTGTGCATTGCTTGCCACAGTTCTGAAGTAAAACGTGCATCACGATCAGAGATAATAGAGGTGGGCACCCCGTGCCTCGAGACATTTCCTTAAGATATACGTCTGCTAAGGTGGAGAACTTATCCGTTTCCTTGATAGCCAAGAAGTGTGCAGACTTTGTGAGTCGATCCACGATCACCCATATAGTGTCATTTCCGCGCTGAGATCTGGGTAGGCCAGTAACAAAATCCATGGAAATTTGTTCTCATTTCCATTGTGGTATCTCAGGTTGTTGGAGTGGGCCTGAAGGTTTCTGGTATTCGACTTTGACTCTCGCACAAGTCAAACACTTGCTGACGTAAGTTGCTATGTGGGCCTTCATGCTAGGCCACAAGTATGTAGTTCTGAGGTCGTGGTACATCTTATCCGATCCAGGATGTACCGAGTAGCGAGACTTGTGTGCTTCATCCATCACAAGCTCTCGTAGGTTACCATAGAGTGGGACCCAAATGCGTCCTGTTACATAGTAGGCGCCGTCTGCCATTTGTTCTAACCGTTGCCTTGAGCCGCGTAGGGCTTCAGCCCTGACGTTTTCTGGTTTCAATGCTTCTACCTGAGCATCTCGTATCTGTGCAGGAAGACCAGACTGAATAGTGAGTTGCAATGCTCGTACACGCCTAGGTGTAGTATCCTTTCGACTGAGGGCATCGGCCACCACATTGGCTTTGCCCGGATGGTACTTTATAGCACATTCGTAATCTTTCAACAGTTCGACCCATCGACGTTGTCGCATGTTCAACTCTTTCTGCTTGAAGATATGTTCGAGACTCCTGTGATCGGTGTAGATGGTGCACTTGGTACCATACAGGTAATGTCGCCATATCTTGAGCGCAAAAACAACAGCTCCCAGCTCTAAATCATGTGTAGTGTAATTCCGTTCGTGAATCTTAAGTTGGCGCGAAGCATAAGCAACGACTTTATCCCGTTGCATCAACACACATCCAAGACCTTGGATAGATGCGTCGTAGTAGACTACAAAATCGTCCATGCCTTCAGGCAATGAGAGGATAGGTGCGCTACAAAGTGTATCCTTTAAGTGCTGAAACGCTGTTTCCTGTGTATTACCCCAACGGTAAGCAACACCTTTCTGTGTCAGTAGTGTAAGCGGCTGTGAAATCTTTGAGAAGTCTATGATGAACCGTCTGTAATAACCCGCCAAACCCAAGAATTGGTGTATTTCGGTTGGTGTGCGAGGTGCAGGCCAGTTCTTGATCGAATCTACCTTGGATGGATCAACATGAATCCCATCCTTGTTTACCACGTGGCCTAGGAAGTGGACTTCACGAAGCCAGAAGTCGCATTTTGAAAACTTGGCGTACAGTTGTTCCGTTCGAAGGAGTTCCAAAATAAGTCGTAAATGATGCTCGTGTTCCTCCTGACTCTTCGAATAGATCAGGATGTCATCGATGAAAACAATAACAAACTTGTCAAGATAAGGTTTGCACACCCTGTTCATAAGATCCATGAAAACCGCAGGTGTGTTTGTTAGACCGAATGGCATGACCAAAAACTCGTAATGGCCGTAGCGTGTTCTGAACGCTGTTTTGGAGACGTCCTCATCCCGGACTCTCAGTTGATGGTAGCCTGACCTCAGGTCAATCTTCGAGTAATAGCTCGACCCTTGTAACTGGTCGAATAAGTCATCGATGTGTGGAAGAGAATAGCGATTCTTCACGGTCACCTTGTTCAGTTCGCGGTAATCTATGCACATGCGGAAGGTACCGTCTTTCTTCTTCACAAACAATACTGGAGCTCCCCAGGGCGAAGAGCTAGGACGAATGAAACCCTTATCCAAGAGTTCTTGCAATTGCTTGGACATTTCTTCCAGTTCGGTTGGAGCTAAGCGATAAGGTGCTCGAGCTATGGGTGCTGCTCCTGGAGCTAGCTCGATCTGAAATTCGACCTGGCGATGAGGCGGTAGCCCAGGTAACTTTTCAGGAAACACTTGAGGAAAGTTGCGTACAACTGGAATATCCTCTAACTTCTTCTCTTTCGTCGATGCATCTGTAACGAGTGCTAATATAGCAGTGTGGCCCTTTCGCAAACACTTTTGAGCCTTTAGGAAGGAGATAATGCCAACCACAGCACCACTCTTGTCGTCTTGAATTTCGAGAGGTTCTTTGCCAGAACGGGGAATGCGAACAATCTTCTCTTTGCATAGGATCTCTGCTTGTTGTTGAGATAACCAATCCATACCAATGACGATGTCAAAACTACCCAAAGCTATGGGAATGAGATCGATAGAGAAAGTCTGACCAGCTAAGACGAGGTTACAACCCTTGACTATGTGACCACTGTGGTGTATGTTGCATCTGTTGCATTTTGGGTGGTTTCCTCGATATCCACCCTGCCTTTGACTACTAGAAGACTGCTGACCAGGGCTCTGATAGTCATCAATCTTTCGCTGCTGTGCCTGGGACTGAACTGAAGTCGAACCCTTGCTGGAGGTTCCATCCCACTTTCGTTTGTTGTCACTAGTAGTAGTAGTAGTAGTGGTTGGTAGTGGTAGTGGTAGTGGTAGTGGTAGTGGTAGTGGTAGTGGTAGTGGTAGTGGTAGTGGTAGCGGTAGCGGTAGTGGTAGTGGTAGTGGTAGTAGTAGCACCTATACGCGTAGGTAGTTTGTTCTGTTCCACTGCCTGGTCCGTGAGACGATGAGCAAGACGAGTAACATCCTGGATAGTAGCAAGGTTAGCAGGAGTCACATGGTAGTAGTGGTGGTGGTGGTGGTGGTGGTGGTGGTGGTGGTGGTGGTGGTGGTGGTGGTGGTGGTGGTGGTGGTGGTGGTGGTGGTGGTGGTGGTGGTGGTGGTGGTGGTGGTGGTGGTGGTGGTGGTGGTGGTGGTGGTGGTGGTGGTGGTGGTGGTGGTGGTGGTGGTGGTGGTGGTGGTGGTGGTGGTGGTGGTGGTGGTGGTGGTGGTGGTGGTGGTGGTGGTGGTGGTGGTGGTGGTGGTGGTGGTGGTGGTGGTGGTGGTGGTGGTGGTGGTGGTGGTGGTGGTGGTGGTAGTAGTAGTAGTAGTAGTAGTAGTAGTAGTAGTAGTAGTAGTAGTAGCACCTATACGCTTAGGTAGTTTGTTCTGTTCCACTGCCTGGTCCGTGAGATGATGAGCAAGACGAGTAACATCCTGGATAGTAGCAAGGTTAGCAGGAGTCACATGGCTTTGAATCTCTGGTACTAAGCCTTTGAGGAGCTCAATGCGCTTGATGGGAGGATCCACCATAGTTGGACATAACACTGCTAGTTCGTTGGATCGTTTCGTGTACGCTTCTATCTCTGACCCCGTCATCTTCAGGTTAAAGAACTCCACTTCCAGCTTGTGGATGTCATCACGACTACAGTATTCACGTTTGATCAGTTCCTTAAAATCATTCCATGGGGTGGCATTAGCAGCCGCCAGCCCCAGCATCTGAACTTGCGCGTTCCACCAAGTTAGTGCAGTGCCTTCGAGAGTACCAGTGGCGTACTTCACCCTACGAGCCTCAGAGCATTCACACATTTCGAAGACCAATTCGAGCTTCTCGAACCAGTGGAGGAGTCCAACGGCCCCCATTCAGTGCCACTGAAAGTACTAGAACGACAGTCCATGAAAGTTTGGAACGTGCACACAGGTGGCTGAGCGTGTTGACCTGTTGTGTGCGTAAGAGTAAACATACTTGAGCACGAGTGTTGGTTTACGAGTGTAGGATCTAAAGATCCTAGAGTAAGTGGTGATGGCAGGTTAGACCTCCTGCATGGGCAGCTGCGAGTGCTGCAGTAACTTGTTCAGTGATTGAAGCCGCCAACTGGGCTTGAGTTAGGTTAACGCGTCCACTCATGATCTTGATATCAAGGAGAACATGAGTGAGCGAGGTTCGCGAATAGTGCGATGACAGAAGAGAGTGAGCACACAAGTATTCTCAAGCAATAGGGGTTATGTCTATCCAAGCATACCATGAGCAAAGTTCTATGTAATTCTAGCAAGTAGGCAATAAAACATATACCATATTACCTAGAATGTTGAGTCTTGCACGTGGATCGAGGCGTCGTTGTGGATCGTTGAGCACTATACAGGTTATAGTCTGGTTTTAACAAAAACTTTTCCCCTTATTAAACCAAGTTCACTATAACCAATGGCTCTAATACCAATCTGTCACACCCCCAAAATCCACACGCGGAGTATCACCGCTTGGAGGCGTGACATGACCAGGATCAAGCCACCAATCATATTGAACATATAAGTAATAAGTAAAAGTAAATGTATTCCATCACAATACAATTGGTGTTCAATCAAAAACATAGTATGGGTAGCGGAAGCATAGTATGAAAATCCAACACAAGTGTTTAGTTTAAAGAGTCATAAAGTTTTCATCAAAACATCCACAATCCGTGCCCACAACGACCGCGCCTCCCGTGCAACTCCAAGAGTACCTATGGTCCTGCAAGGCATGTAACAGAAAGTCAACAACTAGTTGAGCGAGTTCACAGTAAGTAAGTTCGTTGCATAACTATGCGTTATTAACTAAGCCGTTGTGTAGGTTCAATTGGTGGGGGCTTCCCATGTTGTATGTACTATTAGTGGGGGCTTCCCATGTTGTATGTACTATTAGTGGGGGCTTCCCATGTTTGTATTTACTAGACTAGTTGTACCATAAGTGTTCTTCTTGACCCGAGAACAGTAGTACGTACGAGGTTTACGTAGGCTTTACGTAAGTGCCCTTCTCAACCCGAGGACAGTGGTACGCGGGGGTTTACGTAGGTTTTACGTAAGTGTCCTTCTCAACCCGAAGACAGTAGTATGTATGAGTTTACGTAGGTATTACGTAAGTGCCCTTCGTAACCTGAGGACAGTGGTAAGTACAAGTTTACGTAGGTTTTACGTAAGTGTCCTGCTCATCCTGAGGACGATGGTAGAAAGTCTAGTAGCAGTGTAAGTACAAGTAATTGTTCAATCCCATTATTCAAAACCCATTCCCTACCCCGGGAATCCCATGCCTTGGTAAGAGTGTGAACTCACCTTGGTTTGCTCGGTATGGTAGACTATGTGCTCGCAAGTAATCAATCACGTCCTATAGTGTGCACGTATACTCAATCAGTACATGTTTGTAAGGTTCCGCATGCAATCAATATCACAGAGTGTGTTTGGCAGTTAATATTATGTAACACACAAACAGTTAATCACATTCATGCAACTCAAGCTTTACATTAGAGGCTTTCTCAGTTTGTTTTAACTCAGTTACTCAACAGTCTTGGTAAACTTAACGGTGTTAATCAGGATCAGGAATAGTATACATAATAGAGTTAACACACTTAACTTAGTCACTGTGTCATAACAGAGTTATATCAACATTAGCAGAGTTATCACATACAATAAGCTTAACATACGTAACCTAGTCAACATAACCCAGTTAACATATTAACAGAACTAATATACTAACTGAGTTTCTGAACTAACAGAGTTATTGCTTAACAAGTTTAACAAACTGAGTAAATAACTAACAGGGTTACACACTTAACAGAATTTACTAACAAAGTTAACTGTGCAAAACAGTTCAACAAAATCCCTGAGTAGCGAAATCCCTTGGGCGAAATCCCCTTTGGGCCAAAATCCCCCTTTGGGCCGAAATCCCTTGGGTTTTCGTTGGGCATAAGGTGTGACGAAAACACCTTGTGTTTTTGTTGGTAACATCATCATCAACAACAGCTACTTTCCCAAAATCCTAAATACGTTTTAATAGTTACATGATCAAGCGTCACGGAATTATTCAAACAAATCATCAATGTATTTACAAAACAGTATTACGAAATCATACAACACTCCACTAATGAAATCCTCAAACATGAAATCATATCATCGCTATCATTAACAGTGGCCTAAACCCCTTAGATATATACATAAAATCATCATCCCTATCATCCATCATGGCCGACCACTATTTAGTGGACTGCATTCCTTGAAGGATTCTAGGTAGTTATTTATATCATGCACATGTAATTTGTGTGTATTAAATCAAGAATAAGAAGCTTTATTGGGCCTTTCAACAACTGCACGTGATAGAGTTGTTATTGTCAACTAAGTACATGAATCTCAATCATCAACACTAAAATATATGCAGCCATCTAGTTATCATCATCATTAAGCCAATCACATAAATATTCTAATCAAACATATACACATATGCAGACATGTATCGATGTATCAAAGTCATGCTCAACCAAGTAACCATACGGACTAACCGAAGCAGGAAGAACGATGAACTGGTTGTTAGATGGAAGCTTAAAGGAATCGCTAATGCCATCACACACAGAGAGACTCTAGGGTTTGCCAGTTAAAAGTTTCTCGCATAAAGGTTGAAAGCAATATAAAACTGATCCACTACTGGGCCTAAAGCCCAGTTTGACTTCGCCAAAGTGTGGGTCCATTCGTATTTACGTGGGGAGGGTGTTTGGCCTAACAGATTTCATTTTTAAGTTATACAAAACATCACAGTAATATATGTCTAATATTAACATACACATTTATACCCATTTATAATGCACACCCTATATAACATATCAATCAAACACGGTTTAACATATTACAAACGTGTACAGTTGTGGAACAAACAAGTCTTATAACAACCAACTTAAACAATTAACGTGCAATAAATGCAAAGATGGAAATCTTGGAAACTCGAGTTGTCACATTATCCCCAACTTGAAAGAAATTTCGTCCCGAAATTTAGCACGCGGTTACTGAGGAAGCTGTCACACCCCGACCACGTGTAACATACAAAACGTGGCGGAAAACGTCGGGGAGTGTTGTAACAGAATTAATTGTTTCATAACCATGGCATCCAAAGTTGTATTTTATTTATCAACACAAGAGTTACATTGTCTTAAACAAACAAGAGTACAAAACATAATTAAACTAGGTCTATCTTCGTTTTATGTCTCTAAGGCACAGGTCCGCCCTAGTGTCATGATCATCATCCTACGCAAAAGCTCCTGAAAACACATGTGAAAATAGGTACGTCAGCATAAAAATGCCTGTGAGATACATAGGTTTTGTAAAAATATGATTCATGACTTGTGTTTAAGAAAATGTTTAGTCATGAACCTTGTAATTTGCTTTCTTTTCTAAATCGTTTGAAAAACAATAAGTTCAGATGATATGTATAAATAAATGTAAGGTTAAATGAATAACCATGTAAAAAAATGAGTTTGTGTAAGATAAGTTGTTTGTAAACAGTGTCTTGTAAAAAGTATGTTATTTGTATAAAATGTCATGTGTCATAAATTGAAATGATTTAAATAACGCTACGATATGTAATACCATACAAACACTTTTATATAGGAAGTACCAGCGGCGTATCCACCATGCTTGTATCATATTACACACGCCTCGTTACTTAAATCATTTACTCAAACCAAACCACCAATGTAAATTGTTTATGTATAATCAAATGTCAAAATGTTATTGTGTAAACCTTATCAAATGTCTGTGTTTAATGTAAATCTTGAATTTTGTATATCAATGTCAAAATGTTTATGTCTAATGTAAATCATGTAATGTGTATCTAAAAATGTCATGTATGGTATGTGAAATATATCAACTAAACCATATGTAAAATGCACAAAAACAAGATATTGAAGTAAAACATGGTTTAAATTAAAGTTATGTTTTGTGTAACAAATGCATGCTATACTGATATAAACATTTATGCGGTATTGTGAAAATGCATACATCCAAGCCTTGAGACTGTGGCGATAAACCCTTAAACAAATTAAAGGTTTATCTAAGTTATGTATATCGAATTCGGTCATTCCTTCCGATCCAAACAAACCCAGGATTTCAGGAACGGGAGTTGTCAATTCCTATGGTACCACTACCTACTAACGAACGGCATGATCAATGTTAATGAATGTATTGTTCCATGTTAAACAAACCAAATGTCATACCAAAATGTGAGCATGTGATGTAAACAATTGTACTAAGTATGCACACAATGGGCATACATAGCATGAAATGTAATGTAAAACAATGTACTAAGTATGCACACAATAGGCATATATAGCATGAAATGTAATGTAAAACAATGTACTAAGTATGCACACAATGGACATACATAGCATGAACATAATGAAATCATCTACTATAAATGTACTAATGAACATAGCAGGTATATGATGTGAAAGCATGAAAGTAACAAGTAGGCACATGTGTTTCACCTCAAAACAGTTTGGAAAACAGTAAAAGAGGGGTCTATGTACTCACTTGAGATTGCTCAGAAGCCCCAAGATAACCACCAAGCAATGCTAGAGATCTCGGAATCAAACGGCACCTAATATAGGTAACTATGTTAATAAACCGGACCTAAATCGGATGATCGGATAGAATGAGGGTTCGTTAACCAAACGAGTGTGGAGACTCGTGTAATATGGTTTAACAAAGCCTACATACTAAATGAAACCTAACATAAGTGCTTACGACCCATTACGACCCGTTTAGGTAGCTTATGCTACTTTAACGCGTCGTTCGCGTGAAACGCGTTCGGACCGCCTAACTAGTCCTATGGCAAGTAGAATATGCCTTAACATGCCTAATATTGTCGCCAAATCAGTTTAGATGTCAAAAGTTATGTCACATATGTGTATAATGAATTTTGGCATCAAAGGGGTATTTTGGTAATTTACCTAAGGCATATAAACTACCTATCATACAACTACTTAAACGTCGTGACCATAGGGTATAACCTTGGAAGGTTATTCCCTACCTACAATGGTCACCTAATGTGTTTGGTCGGATCCTAATGATCGACCAAATGGGTCGGGTTCGTAGGTATAAGCGATTTATCAGATCGCTTACCCTTATGACCCTAGACAACGTGGTAATCAGTAGGCATAGTCCCAAGGGACTATAACCATCGTGATTACAATCACGTTGCGAAGTTCAAACGAACTTCGCATTGACCATAAACTGGTCAACGCAGAAAGTCAAACAAAGTTTGACTTTCGGACTCGAAAAGCAATAAAAGAACGAAGGAATACTTAAGAAGGGTCCCCGAATGCTAATCTCGATCCAAGTAACTCAGGTATGAAACAATGGTTTCAACTTATAGTTTCTCAAATCAAAATTCTTGTGAGTTTTGCAAATGAAGGCATGGGGTATTTATAGGATTTTCCGAACCGTTAGGATCGTTTCTTGGAAAACGTGATCGAATCTTGGCCATACACTTGCACCCATGGTATTGTAATACCATGTGCACCTCAAAACCAGCCCATAGATTCCCCAAAACCATGTGCAACAAGTGGAATGGACCAGATTCGATGTTTCTGCACATTCTGCTGTCTGGGACATTGACCCGGGCCGTGTAAGGATGCACATAAAACTTACGCGGGCCGCATGGCCTTGTCTGATCAGAACCAACTTTCAGAAATGACAGTTTTGGTCCCTGTTGTGTTTTAAGGCCATTACCGACACTTCTAAGGCCCGTAAAGCCAACTTTAAGGCCCTAAAATGATGCCTAAATATTGTGGACATGAAACATGCGCAAAAATATGTCAGATGTCAGTTCGTTTGGTCGTACGAACGCGATGTTCGCTTAATTACGACGGAATGCGCATAAGCGCGAAAAACGATCCAAATGACGCGACGAATGGATTTTTCTTATGCCAAACACTAAAATAAAATATGTTAGTGCTTACATAAATTTTTGGATGTCCGGATGTATTCAGAACGTGAGTTATGCGCAAAAGTGCAAACTTGTGCACTTTTTGACACTTTTAGTCCCTGAATGACCCAAAAGTTTATTTTAGCACACCGAACCCCTCAAAGCCTATTTCTAAGCTATGTAAAGGATATTTATGGTATGTTTAACTTATGGTCATGTTCCGGAATGTTCGTTACAGTTCAAATTGGCATACTTTCGCAGTTTGTCAAATTTAGTCCCTGTAGATGAATTAACTTGTTTTTGCCATACCAAAGCCTTCAAAACTTATTTCTAAGTTATGTAAAGGTTATTTAAGGTATGTTAAGTATATGTTGATGTTCCGGAGTATTTTTCGCATTAAACTGATTACTTTTACGCACCAGTTTGCATATAACTCTCCAGAAAGCGATATAGAGTTTGAAATTGAGCAAAAGTCAAAACATGAAAAATGTAAAACACAACCAAACAAACATTGGGATCAAATAAAATTGTTTTATTGATAACTGAACTATTCACAATGATTACAAGCACAGATGTTACAGTCTCCCCTACTTGTGGAAATTTCGTCCCGAAATTTATTTAGAGGAAACTCCTGGGAAAAGATGCGGATATTTCGCCTTCATTTGATCTTCGCGTTCCCAAGTAAACTCGGGTCCACGTTTAGCTTCCCAGCGAACTTTGACCAAAGGAATGCGCTTGCGTTTGAGCCACTTGACTTCATGTTCCATGATTTCCACAGGTTTCTCAACAAATTTCAGTGTTTTGTCAACACGAATTTCGTCAAGCGGTATGTGGAGGTTCTCATCAGCTAAACACCTCTTGAGATTGGACACGTGAAAAGTTGGATGAACATTTCCAAGTTCAGGAGGTAACTCAAGTCTATAGGCTACCTTACCGATTCTTTCGACGATCTTGAATGGTCCAACGTATCTAGGTGCAAGTTTTCCTTTCTTTCCAAATCTGATCACACCTTTCCAAGGTGAGACCTTAAGTAATACTCGATCACCGACTTGAAATTCCAAGGGTTTGCGTTTTGGGTCCGCGTAACTCTTTTGACGGCTTCTAGCTGTCTGAAGGTTATCACGAACTTTCTTAACCTTATCTGTTGTCTCTAAAATGAGGGCAGGTCCAGTAAGTTGAGCCTCGCCGATCTCATTCCAGCAGACTGGTGAACGACATTTTCGACCATAGAGAGCTTCGAAAGGAGCCATTTTGATGCTGGTGTGATAACTGTTGTTGTAGGAGAATTCAATTAACGGAAGATGTGAATCCCAACTACCACCAAAGTCAATCACACAAGCTCTAAGCATATCCTCCAGAGTCTGAATTGTTCTTTCAGATTGACCATCCGTTGATAAGCTGTGCTCAGATTAAGTTGGGTCCCCATAGCAGATTGCATGGTTCTCCAAAAATGAGAAGTGAAACGAGCATCTCTGTCAGAAATGATGTTCAAAGGAACACCATGTCGAGCTACAATTTCATCCACATAGATTTTTGCAAGTCTGTCAGCAGGAAAGTCCTCACGGATTGGCAAGAAATGTGCTGACTTAGTGAGACGATCAACAACTACCCAGATGGCATCATGACCTTTCTTTGTGCGTGGAAGTTTGGTAACAAGATCCATAGTAATGTTTTCCCATTTCCAAACTGGGATCTCTGGTTGCACCAATAAACCCGAAGGACGTTGATGTTCAGCCTTAACCTTAAGACAAGTAAGGCATTTTGATACGTATAAGGCAATGTCTTTCTTCATACCAGGCCACCAGTAGTGAATACGAAGATCCTTATACATCTTATCCGAGCCCGGATGAATAGAATAACAAGACTTATGGGCTTCATCCATAAGCAAGGTATGAAGATCATCCTGGCTTGGGACCCACAAACGGTCCATGAAGTAATACGATCCATTGTCCTTCAGTTCCAGAGCAGGTGTTATGTGATAGGGAAATTCCTTATCCATCAAACCTTGTGAAACACAAGATTGCTGAGCCTGAGAAATGCGGGCTTGGATATCAGATCGAGCTTGAATAACAGATTGAACACGTACACAATGAAGCTTAGTACGTTCCTTACGACTCAATGCATCGGCTACAACATTCGCCTTACCAGGATGGTAGCGAATTTCACAGTCATAGTCGTTTAGTAGCTCAACCCAACGTCGTTGCCTCATGTTGAGTTCTTTCTGATTGAAGATATGTTGAAGACTTCTGTGGTCAGTGAAAACCACACATTTTGTACCGTACAAATAGTGTCTCCAGATCTTTAGAGCGAAAACAACTGCACCCAACTCAAGATCATGAGTGGTGTAGTTCTTCTCATGTATCTTCAACTGCCTCGATGCATATGCTATGACTTTGTTCCTTTGCATTAGAACACAGCCAAGACCTAGTTTCGATGCATCACAGTACACGACAAAATCATCATCACCCTCAGGCAATGATAGAACAGGCGCATCGCAAAGCTTCTGCTTTAAGTTTTGAAAAGCTTCTTCTTGCTTGAATCCCCAATCAATTCTTTCGAGTTAGAGCAGTTAGAGGAACTGCAATCTTTGAGAAGTTCTCAATGAAGCGGCGGTAATAACCCGCTAGACCAAGAAAAGAACGAACTTCAGTAGGAGTAGTAGGCGTATCCCAATCCTTAATCGCACTGATCTTGGAGGGATCTACATGAATACCTTGTTCGTTGATAATATGCCCCAAAAATTGAACTTCTTTAAGCCAAAATTCGCACTTGGAGAATTTGGCGAAAAGTTGCTCTTTCTTTAGGAGTTCCAGAGTAAGACGAAGATGTTGCTCGTGATCAGCTCGCGTCTTAGAATAAATCAAGATGTCGTCAATAAAAACAATGACGAACTGATCCAAATAAGGCTTGCAGACCCTATTCATTAAGTCCATGAAAACAGCCGGAGCATTAGTCAAACAGAATGGCATGACTGTGAACTCGTAATGTCCATAACGAGTGCGGAAAGCTGTCTTGGGAATATCTTCTTCATGCACACGAAGTTGATGATACCCAGAACGTAGATCAATCTTTGAAAAATAAGAAGCGCCCTGTAACTGATCAAAGAGGTCGTCTATGCGCTGTAGGGGATATCGATTCTTGATGGTAAGCTTGTTAAGCTCACGATAATCGATACACATCCTAAAAGATCCATCCTTCTTCTTGACAAAAAGAACGGGAGCACCCCAAGGTGAAAAGCTAGGATGGATAAAACCTTTGTCAGAGAGCTCCTGAAGCTGCTTAGACAACTCTTGCATCTCAGACGGTGCAAGATGATATGGAGCTCTGGCAATGGGATTTGCACCAGGTACGAGATCAATACGGAACTCGACTTGGCGTGCTGGAGGTAGACCAGGTAACTCTTCAGGGAAAACTTCAGAATAATCCCGAACGACAGGAATATCTGGAATAGACTTACCCTTGCCTTTATCTGCTGTAACATGTGCTAAGAAAGCCACATAGTTCTTCCGCAGATATTTCCGAGCTTTAAAACAAGACATGAGCTTGAGACCACCGGCAGGCTTCTCACCACGAACCTGTAGGATCTCGCCTGTCGAAAGCGGCACACGAACAATCTTCTCAGAACAAACTATCTCTGTGCGATGCTTGGATAACCAATCCATACCCACAATAACGTCAAAGCTTCCAAGTTGCATAGGCGTGAGGTTAATGGGAAAAAGATGATCGTTAAGGTTCAACTGGCAGTTGTGAAGAACAGAATCAAGAACAATGGGTTCACCACTAGCAACTTCTACTGTCAAAGGTTTACCTAGTTTCGTTCTAGACACGCGAAGCATTGGCTCAAAAGACAATGACACAAAACTCTTATCGGCACCCGAATCAAAGAGAACAGATGCAGGCTGATTATTAATAAAGAACGTACCGTTCACCGCATTATCGTCCGCCTGCGCCTCTTGGGCATTCATGTTGAAGACTCGCCCTCGAGCCTGAGCCTGATTCTGGTTTGGGTTCTGATTCTGGTTAGCCAGCCTTGGGCACCGGTTTCTGTAATAGGTCAGATCCCCACAGTTATAACAAGCACCTGGTGGTTAGTGTGGTCGTGCAGCTTGACCCTGTTGCTGAGCAAGAGGCTGAGCAACTTGTTGAGCCGGGTTCTGAACTGCCCTATTCTGAGCAAACCGACAAACTTCGGCAAGATGACCTGACTTCCCACAGTTAGTACAGAAACGGAACTGATGTTGCGGCTGATGGTGACTGTTGCATCTATTGCACAAAGGTGCATTCCCTGAATAGGGTTTCTTTGCTGGAGGCTGTGCGGGTTGGTTGGGAGCTGCCTGGTTAGCTTGGGTAGTGACAGCAAAATTTTGGGAAGCCTTTCGCTTCCTAGAACCCTTTGAGGAACCAGAATTCTTTCCCTTCTTGTTTTGACCTTTCTTGCTATCTTCCTTGTCAGACGACTGTTTCTTGCCCTTGTCACCCTTCCTGTGTAACTTATTCTTCCGAATCTGCGACTCAGTCAATGTCGCTGATAACTCGATCGCCTGACGGAGTGTGGCAGGGTTACTACCAGTAATGATGTCTTGTACTGAGTCAGGTAGACCATCGATGTATCTTTCGATAGCCTTGTCGAGTGGGGTAACCATCGTTGGGCATAGCAAACTCAGCTCCTCAAACCTATCAGTATATGCCCTGTGCTCGCCACTGTCTTGTTTCAAGTCATCAAACTCTTTCTCCAACGCTCGCTGTTCATGACGAGGACAGAACTCCCTCATCATAAGAGCCCTAAGTTCAGCCCAAGTTTGTGCTAGAGCAACTTCTGCACCACGGTCTCTCATAACCCCATTCCACCATGTGAGAGCCCTCTTCTGAAACACACTCGAAGAAAACTTGACCTTGCGATTGTTAGGACACTGCACGTGGCGAAAAGTATTCTCAATGCTCTCGAACCATTGAAGAAGCCCGGTCGCTCCTTCAGAACCACTAAACTTGAGTGGTTTAGCCGAGTTAAAATCCTTGTATTTGCATGGAACATTGTTGTTGTTGTTGGCTTGGTTCCATTGAGCAAAGAGATTTGGAAATTGAGCAGCCATCTGCTGCGCAATGATTTCTGCCAGTTCGGCAGCCGCTATCTGGTTTTCGCGTCGAGGAGGCATTCTAAAAGAGGAAAACATGAAAGGAAACGAGTGAGATGATTGGATGAAGAGAATGAGATGAAACAAAATTAACAAAAGAAAAGATGGTGGTCATTTGTCCGCATTACCAAGCCAACAAACGACACACAGTGACTAATCAAAGTAAATGGATCAAAAATAATGTATCGCGAAGGCATGCTCGCCTATAACTGAACACTCATCCCAAGAATTCCCAGGTAAGCACAACTGGTCTCGCGTCTGATGAGATATATACGAAGTGCTTGCCTAGACAGAAAACCCAGAATACAGGCATTCACCCTTCCAGTTTGCACGTGTTCACATTATTTAAAACCCAAAACTTTGACGAGATTTTTTTGAAAATTCAAAGGCATAAAGCCAAAAATTTTAGTTAAACTGGAAGGGTTCAAAACCTTACAAAAGAGGGTTCAAAACCATGTAATAAATTATCCAAAAACAGAAGATTGTTTTTCAAAAATCGTTTCGGAAAATTTGGTTTTTGTTTTGATAATCACCTAAGGATAGGTGATGTGCATGTTTTAAGATCTAAACACAAGATAACTCGTGTTAGGGTCCTAGAAAGGTTATAGTCTAGGTCAAAGAATTACTAATAACCTAATTCCCTATAACCATTGGCTCTGATACAAACTCTTCTGTCACACCCCGACCACGTGTAACATACAAAACGTGGCGGAAAACGTCGGGGAGTGTTGTAACAGAATTAATTGTTTCATAACCATGGCATCCAAAGTTGTATTTTATTTATCAACACAAGAGTTACATTGTCTTAAACAAACAAGAGTACAAAACATAATTAAACTAGGTCTATCTTCGTTTTATGTCTCTAAGGCACAGGTCCGCCCTAGTGTCACGATCATCATCCTACGCAAAAGCTCCTGAAAACACATGTGAAAATAGGTACGTCAACATAAAAATGCCTGTGAGATACATAGGTTTTGTAAAAATATGATTCATGACTTGTGTTTAAGAAAATGTTTAGTCATGAACCTTGTAATTTGCTTTCTTTTGTAAATCGTTTGAAAAACAATAAGTTCAGATGATATGTATAAATAAATGTAAGGTTAAATGAATAACCATGTAAAAAAATGAGTTTGTGTAAGATAAGTTGTTTGTAAACAGTGTCTTGTAAAAAGTATGTTATTTGTATAAAATGTCATGTGTCATAAATTGAAATGATTTAAATAACGCTACGATATGTAATACTATACAAACACTTTTATATAGAAAGTACCAGCGGCGTATCCACCATGCTTGTATCATATTACACATGCCTCGTTACTTAAATCATTTACTCAAACCAAACCACCAATGTAAATTGTTTATGTATAATCAAATGTCAAAATGTTATTGTGTAAACCATATCAAATGTCTGTGTTTAATGTAAATCATGAATTTTGTATATCAATGTCAAAATGTTTATGTCTAATGTAAATCATGTAATGTGTATCCAAAAATGTCATGTATGGTATGTGAAATATATCAACTAAACCATATGTAAAATGCACAAAAACAAGGTATTGAAGTAAAACATGGTTTAAATCAAAGTTATGTTTTGTGTAACAAATGCATGCTATACTGATATAAACATTTATGCGGTATTGTGAAAATGCATACATCCAAGCCTTGAGACTGTGGCGATAAACCCTTAAACAAATTAAAGATTTATCTAAGTTATGTATATCGAATTCGGTCATTCCTTCCAATCCAAACAAACCCAAGATTTCAGGAACGGGAGTTGTCAGTTCCTATGGTACCACTACCTACTAATGAACGGCGTGATCAATGTTAATGAATTTATTGTTCCATGTTAAACAAACCAAATGTCATACCAAAATGTGAGCATGTGATGTAAACAATTGTACTAAGTATGCACACAATGGGCATACATAGCATGAAATATAATGTAAAACAATGTACTAAGTATGCACACAATGGGCATATATAGCATGAAATGTAATGTAAAACAATGTACTAAGTATGCACACAATGGACATACATAGCATGAACATAATGAAATCATGTACTATAAATGTACTAATGAACATAGCAGGTATATGATGTGAAAGCATGAAAGTAACAAGTAGGCACATGTGTTTCACCCCAAAACAATTTGGAAAACAGTAAAAGAGGGGTCTATGTACTCACTTGAGATTGCTCAGAAGCCCTAAGATAACCACCAAGCAATGCTAGAGATCTCGAAATCAAACGGCACCTAATATAGGTAACTATGTTAATAAACCGGACCTAAATCGGATGATCGGATAGAATGAGGGTTCGTAAACCAAACGAGTGTGGAGACTCGTGTAATATGGTTTAACAAAGCCTACATACTAAATGAAACCTAACATAAGTGCTTACGACCCATTACGACCCGTTTAGGTAGCTTATGCTACTTTAACGCGTCGTTCGCGTGAAACGCGTTCGGACCGCCTAACTAGTCCTATGACAAGTAGAATATGCCTTAACATGCCTAATATTGTCGCCAAATCAGTTTAGATGTCAAAAGTTATGTCACATATGTTTATAATGAATTTTGGCATCAAAGGGGTATTTTGGTAATTTACCTAAGGCATATAAACTACCTATCATACAACTACTTAAACGTCGTGACCATAGGGTATAACCTCGGAAGGTTATTCCCTACCTACAATGGTCACCTAATGTGTTTGGTCGGATCCTAATGATCGACCAAATGGGTCGGGTTCGAAGGTATAAGCGATTTATCAGATCGCTTACCCTTACGACCCTAGACAACGTGGTAATCAGTAGGCATAGTCCCAAGGGACTATAACCATCGTGATTACAATCACGTTGCGAAGTTCAAACGAACTTCGCATTGACCATAAACTGGTCAACGCAGAAAGTCAAACAAAGTTTGACTTTCGGACTCGAAAAGCAATAAAAGAACGAAGGAATACTTACGAAGGGTCCCCGAATGCTAATCTCGATCCAAGTAACTCAGGTATGAAACAATGGTTTCAACTTAGAGTTTCTCAAATCAAAATTCTTGTGGGTTTTGCAAATGAAGGCATGGGGTATTTATAGGATTTCCCGAACCGTTAGCATCGTTTCTTGGAAAACGTAATCGAATCTTGGCCATACACTTGCACCCATGGTATTGTAATACCATGTGCACCTCAAAACCAGCCCATAGATTCCCCAAAACCATGTGCAACAAGTGGAACGGACCAGATTCGATGTTTCTGCACATTCTGCTGTCTGGACACTGACGTGGGCCGCGTAAGGATGCACATAAAACTTACGCGGGCCGCATGGCCTTGTCTGATCTGAACCAACTTTCAGAAATGACAGTTTTGGTCCCTGTTGTGTTTTAAGGCCATTCCCGACACTTCTAAGGCCCGTAAAGCCAACTTTAAGACCCTAAAATGATGCCTAAACATTGTGGACATGAATCATGCTCAAAAATATGTCAGATGTCAGTTCGTTTGGTCGTACGAACGCGATGTTCGCTTAATTACGACGGACTGCGCATAAGCGCGAAAAACGATCCAAATGACGCGACGAATGGATTTTTCTTATGCCAAACACTAAAATAAAATATTTTAGTGCTTTCATAAATTTTTGGATGTCCGGATGTATTCAGAACGTGAATTATGCGCAAAAGTGCAAACTTGTGCACTTTTTGACACTTTTAGTCCCTGAATGACCCAAAAGTTTATTTTAGCACACCGAACCCCTTAAAGCCTATTTCTAAGCTATGTAAAGGATATTTATGGTATGTTTAACGTATGGTCATGTTCCAGAATGTTCGTTACAGTTCAAATTGGCATACTTTCGCAGTTTGTCAAATTTAGTCCCTGTAGATGAATTAACTTGTTTTTGCCATACCAAAGCCTTCAAAACTTATTTCTAAGTTATGTAAAGGTTATTTAAGGTATGTTAAGTATATGTTGATGTTCCGGAGTATTTTTCGCATTAAACTGATTACGTTTACGCACCAGTTTGCATATAACTCTCCAGAAAGCGATATAGAGTTTGAAATTGAGCAAAAGTCAAAACATGAAAAATGTAAAACACAACCAAACAAACATTGGGATCAAATAACATTGTTTTATTGATAACCGAACTTTTCACAATGATTACAAGCACAGATGTTACAGAAGCTAGTTGTGTTGAATAGTTTACTGGTTTTCCTGGGGTGTCACACGACACACTCCACTTTATTGAAGAACCGGTTGAGGTTACGGATTGGAAGGTTAAAAAAACACGCATGAGTAGTGTCAAGCTCGTCAAGGTTCGATGGAATGCACGACACAGCCCAGAATTCAAGTGGGAACGTGAGGATCGTATGAAGGCCAAGTACCCACATTTATTCCCCAAGACCCCTACGACTAGAAGCAGAACCTAAAATTTCGAGACGAAATTTTCTTAACGGGGGGAGAATGTGACAACCCTCACAATTACAGGTATCCGTACAATTAATTAATTTTAATTATGTGCTTAATGACTGTGCTTGATTACAACTGACAATTTAAACTGCCTTATGATTTTTGTATCATACATACATATGCATCATATTTCATACTGTCATTCCATTTATTACACACAAACATTAGTGACATACCTGATGCACAAAAGCACAGTTAGCACACTGAATGGATAATTCAGAAATATGCTGACAATGCCAGCAACAGACATACAGTGTTTTTAAGGCCCGGAATGGGCCAGGGATAAGGTACTACACTAGTATGGAGTGTAGGGAAGTGAGGACCATAAAACTGCGTCACTAGGTGATAGTTAAAGTGCCGGGAAGTGCCTAAAACACACTTTAAGTGCAGAATTCTGCATTTTTCAGCAATAATTCAGTATTTAACATACTAGTAAAGTGCAAAAATTTGGCAGAATGATCCTGTATACTTTCCTAAGTGCCGGGAATAAATTGTGTTACAAAAATATATATAAAAGACACCTTACGGACTACTTAAACACTTTAACGGGACAGTATCTAACCGGATAACCGGACATTACCCGGGACACTAAATTTTTGTCAAATACATTGTTTTATTATTTTTGGCTAGTCATGATTCCCGTTTGCCATAACACCCACTAGAAAGCAACTAACTAACATATATCATCATAATACTTGGAAATTAACTAACCATTTCACACTAGTTGCAAATGTTACCCTTAACACCCCCCCCCCCCTAACCGAATCGGTCCCCAAGGGACCCACAAATCATCTTAACCATGCCTCCTATCTTCTACTAGATTGTGTTCTATTATTTTAATAAGATTATGGCTTGTGGGAGTGAACAAAATATGTGAAGTAATCTTATAAAGCATGGCCTCATGATTCAACATCATTTCAAGATCTTACACTCTCTCACTTACTCTCTTCTCTCCCTCTTTCCCGCCACCATCACCACCACTTCACAACCATCTTCATCCATTTATCAAGTTCCATTCAAGCTACAAAGGTGATTCAAGGAGGTTGCATCTTGTGGAACTTCAAAAGGGCTTTGTTCTTGCTTTTTCCATCATCTTCTTCACTAGATTCTACCCTAGCCATTGTGCTAGTAGTAAGTTCTTGTAAACCTTTGTTCATCTTATTTTTATGGTTAAAAATTATAATATGATGCTTATGTTTAACACTAAAGAACTAGAACACTAAAAGAGTTAAAACAAGAATCATGAACATAAAAGTTTATATGAAAGAGAAAAGTTACTAGTAAAATGTTGTAGTAAGCATGTTGTTGGTTTATTATTGATTCTTGATTATGTGGTATTGATCACCATGTGAATCTTGTTAAATGATGTGTAGAAGTATGATCTAACAAGAATAGGAAGTGGTTATCTGTTACGAAAAATAACCACCTCCTAGTTAGACATGAACTTGATAAAAATGATTTTTTTTCACAAAATGTAAAGTAACTAGTAAGTTGATGAGTTTGTAAATCCAAGAGTTTACAAAGGATTTTTGTAAGAAACCAAGTTAGAAAGCGGATTTTGGAAAACCATGACGATTACAAACACTTACACTATTTTTCTTTGAGATAAAGACAAGTATGAAAATGTTTTATTTACAAGAAGAAGTTCAAGAGTTTTATTTTAGTAAAAATTGTTTACAAGTTGTAAACACTAAATATTTCCAAGAAAATAATTTTTAAAGAAATAAATACGTTTCGGAAGGTAACTAAGTCTACGAAGAGCTTTACCAAGTTACTACGCGTTCTCGAAATATATCAAGTTTATGATTAGTGTGTAACCCATATATTTTTGTTCTTGGCAATATAAGGGATGATTGTTGATTGATTTTGAAAAGAAAACGATATGCTAGTAAGCATGGACACCTCCGTTTTTAGGGGAAGCTCTAGCGAAATTTTCTAAAAATCCCAAGACTTAGAAAATATTTTTCCAAACCAATATTACAAGTATATTTTATGACTTGTGTTTCGAATATAAACCTCACCATATTTTTGTAACAAAATAAAAGTATCGGAGGTTGATTTTCGTAAGTAAAAATGGATAAGTATATATATTGAGAATATATATTTTGTTAAACCGATTGTAAGATAACTTGTTGATTTGGGGAACTAGTTATATTATTTAGAGAAAAATAATATAACTTAACAAAATACCGTTATCGGTATATTTTGGATGGGTGACATTTTGACAACGAAAAATATGATTTATCACAATGTGTAACATAGTTTTGAAACAAGTGGAAGGATATATTATTTTGAGAAGTTATGATATATTTTTCTAGCAGACATGGAAATATATATATTATGGATATGTTATTTTTGGATAAATAAGTTATTATATATTTTTCAAAAGTGGGACTTAGGAATGTATAATGTCAATACTTTAATCACAAAATACATATATAAATACCCCCATCCTTGGGAAGGAAATACGTACATAAAATACTTGAGAAGTATGAATACGAAATAGTTGCCTAACTAATATTTCAAGACTTAAAAATATAATGTAAGTTAAAATAATTATTATTTTAACAATAAGTTATAACTTGAATAATATCAAAGTATCGTAACTCAAACGTAAATACAAAGGCAAAGCACGGCCCGATCGTCTAATAGACATTAGTACGTTGTAGGTCGTCGAGTAGCTGATCAAGTTTGAGTGGACATTACGATACAAGAAACGCAGTACTGTGAGTTCATGTACCCCTTTTCTCTTAAACGTTTTCAGTTTTATACTTCGGGGGTGGAATACATGTTACAATTGTTACAGACGCTTTTATACATGGTATGGTTAGCTTAAGGAGGGTTTAGACGCTTAGATCATGTGAAAGGTGGGTACAACACTTAAGGCCATTAATCCTCGTTGTTAGGACCGAGGGACATGAGTGATAGATCTATTTGGGTGTAGCGAGCCCACACCCATGAGGCCAGGGCGGCCCATAGAGGTGACTGTGTCTTACAGCCGAAGCCCGGTAAAAATTTGCTAGGTTTGAGTCTTCCTGCACCTATTCACACATACCAGTGGCTTTGCAACCCATTGGTGATCTCTTTTTCCTTATTTGCTACATACCAGGGACTTTTATTCATACTTTGAAGGTTTATACATACTCACTTTTATATGAACTCGCTCAACTCTTGTTGATTTTTCAAACTACATGTATTTCAGGAAAATAATGGATCTGGCGAAGTGTACAATTGTGTCAAGCTACGTAGTGAATAACGATGTCATCCAGGTTTAGGAGGTGTAACCCTTACCTGGACGGGTTACATGTCTTTAAACCACGTTTTTATTCAAGTCTTTTGTTGTATCATGGGAACACGCTTTAAACATGTCATGGTTGTAACTTGTTTTATGTGTCGACATTCTAAACAATGATGTCGTGGTAATTTTAAACTTAATGAATGGATGATCATCATGTGTTTTATTTTCATATAGCATTGTTATGATTGCTGCTATGGTATTAAGAAGTCACACCAATTAAACCCACGCTTCCGCAAAAGCTAGGGTGTGACAAATTGTTTCTCCATCCCACGGAGATATTCATTCTCAAGGTTCCTTTCTTTAAGAGCTTCTCTCTACGTGGCACGAATACGCAAAGAGAGGTCCGTTTGTACAATCATTTCCAAAGCCCTAACCCTTATGGGCTTGATTCTTTCTTTCCGACTTAAGGCATCGGCGACTACATTTGCCTTCCCTGGGTGATACTTGATTTCCCAATCATAATCATTCAACAATTCTACCCATCGCCTATGTCTCATGTTCAGCTCTTTTTGATCAAATATATGCTGTAAGCTCTTGTGATCAGTGAAGATTGTGCATCGCGTGCCATACAAGTAATGTCGCCAGATCTTCAAAGCAAACACTACGGCGCCTAACTCCAAGTCATGCGTGGTGTAGTTTTTCTCATGAACCTTCAACTGGCGTGAAGCATAGGCTATAACTTTTTGTCGCTGCATCAGCACACAGCCTAAACCTTGACGCGAGGCGTCGCAATATACCACGAACTCGTCAGTGCCTTCGGGTAGGGATAAGATCGGTGCATCGCAAAGTTTGTTCTTTAACAACTGAAATGCTTCTTCTTGCTTGTCTCCCCATTCGTACTTCTTGTCTTTATGTGTAAGGGAGGTCAGAGGTTGAGCAATTTTCGAGAAATCCTCAATAAATCTGCGATAGTATCCTGCCAAACCTAGGAACTGGCGGATCTCGGTTGGCGTCTTTGGAGTCTCCCAATTCTTGATTGCCTCGATCTTTGTGGGATCCACATGGATTCCATTTCCATTAACCACGTGACCAAGGAACTGAACCTCGCGTAACCAAAATTCGCACTTTGAGAACTTCGTGTACAACTTCTCTTTCTTGAGCAGCTCTAAGATAGTCCTTAGGTGTTGCTCATGTTCTTCCTTCGTATTTGAGTAGATCAAAATGTCGTCAATAAACACGATCACAAACTTATCGAGGTACGGCTTACAAACTATGTTCATCAAATCCATGAATACTGCTGGCGCGTTTGTCAGACCAAACGGCATTACTAGGAACTCGTAATGCCCATATCGAGTCCTAAAGGCTATCTTTGGAATACTTTCCTCTTGAATTCTCAACTGGTGATAACCTGATCGAAGATCGATCTTGGAGTAATAACTCAAACCTTGTAGTTGATCAAACATGTCATCAATCCTTGGCAAAGGATATCTATTCTTGATAGTCAACTTGTTCAGCTCGCGGTAGTCGATACACATGCGGAAACTACCGTCCTTCTTCTTGACGAACAAAACCGGAGCTCCCCAAGGCGAGAAGCTTGGTCTGATAAATCCCTTATCCAATAGCTCCTGAAGTTGCGTTGACAGCTCTTGCATTTCTAAAGGCGCAAGTCGATAAGGTGCCTTAGCTATAGGCGCAACACCTGGAACTAAGTCATTGTGAAACTCGACTTGTCTTTGCGGCGGCAATCTTGGCAAGTCTTCGGGAAAGACTTCAGGATTTTCCTTCACGACTGGAATGTCTTCTAGCTTTGGCTCGGTGGCCTCTTTATCCACAATGTGTGCCAAGAAGGCGACACATCCTTTCTGCAAACACCTTCGTGCCTTCAAACAACTAATGATTCTTAGGGGCGTATCGCGCTTCTCTCCATGTACCACAATTGTTTCTCTATTCGCCATTGGAATGCGAATGATCTTCTCGTGACATACAATCTCTGCTCGGTTGCTTGACAACCAATCCATCCCTACTACCACGTCGAAGGTTCCCAACTCGACTGTCAGCAGATCAACTGTAAACTCGTGCTCACCCAGTTCTACCACACAACCCCTAATAACTTCATTTGCTTCTACTAGCTTTCCATTAGCTAGTTCTATCGAATATGGAATGTCTAACTTACTGGCTACCAACCCAAGTATATTCTTAAATTCTAGCGATACAAAACTATAATCGGACCAGTATCAAATAGTACAGATGCAAAACGTTGATTGATGGGGAACGTACCAGTAACTACATTTGGATCTTGGCGAGCTTCCCTCGCACCGATGTTAAAGACTCTTCCATGTGCTTGGTTGCGGTTTCCACTCCCAGCTTGATTCGCGAAATTACCACGATTTCCGTTACCGCCATTTCCTCCTTGAGGGCGGTTTTCGTATCCATTCCCACCACGGTTTTTGTTGCCATAACCTCTCTGACCATTGTTACCATGCCCAGTACCAACCCAACATGTTTCCTTTGAGTGGCCAACCTTCCCACAAGACTCACACTTCCTGAATCTACACTGGCCGGAATGATGGTACTGGCATGTATCACATTTGGGCAGATCGCCCATGTAACCCTTCCCTCTGTTTTCAACCCCGGGCTTGGCTTCAGCCGGTAAGTACGACTCTCTCTTCTTGTTGACACTGCTGGTGCCCTTTTTAAAGTTTGAGAACTTCCTCTTGTTCTCACCCGATGACTCCACGTGAGTCTCCTTCTTCTTTTGATCAGAGATTGAAAACTTGTTTAATCTGACTGCTTCTTCAGTAAGTGCCACGCTGAGATCAATGGCTTCGGTAATTGACAGAGGCTTTGACGTTGTTACCATGCTCATAATCTGAGGCGCCAACCCCCAGATGAAACGCTCAACGCGCTTGAATTCTGGAGTAACCTTATATTGTACCACGTGAGAGAGATCGTGAAATCTCTGCACATACTCCGCGATCTTGGGGCCATCCATCTTGAGGTTCCAAAACTCTGTCTCCAATTTTTGAATTTTGGCCCAGGAGCAATACTTTTTACGCATGAGCTCCTTCAGCTCGTTTCAAGTCAAAGCGTATGCTGCTGCCTCTCCCAGAGTTTGGACTTGGAGATTCCACCACGAAAGCGTTCCATCTATAAACAATCCAGAGATGTAGGTAACTTGCTGATCTGGTGCGCATTTGCTCATTCTTAACACTGAATCGGTCTTCTCTGTCCATCGAACAAAAGTCACAGCACCCCCGGTGCCGTCAAAATTCAGCGGTTTGCAGTCTAAAAACTGTTTAAAGGTACAGCCTGTACAAGCAACGTCATTCACAGAGAGCATTAGCGAACGCACATGGAATATTCAGTTGTAACGTAATGTGTCTCAAGCGACTTAAACATTACCATGTGGTGGGTTGTTCCTCGAGGTACCCCCGCTAGTTTCGGCGTGTGAGGCCTCGTGCTCTGCTATTGCTCGGGAGAACCTTTCTTGTAATTCGGCCTCAGTAGTGGGCAATCGTGTCTCTCTTCATGGAGGCATCTTTTATAAGAAGATTGTATAGGTCAGGTCGTATGCATATAAGTATGTAGTACGCGTATGTAATAACCTCCATCAACACAAGTAAACACATAACATCCCATGTCATAACACAAACAAGTAATCCAACAACGTATATAATAAGAATGTTGCGATTGAGCTTTCATATATCAAGACCACAAGTACAGTTTTACATGTTTCACAATTGTATCATACATCAAAATGGGACTAAAGGGTCACATCTCCCCTGTCCAAACGTATACAATAATCAAAAGTCAAAAGTCAAAAGTCAAAGCATGGTCTTCAAAAGCTGTGAAA
The DNA here is from genome assembly GCA_030545235.1 of Helianthus tuberosus. NCBI lineage: Eukaryota > Viridiplantae > Streptophyta > Magnoliopsida > Asterales > Asteraceae > Helianthus > Helianthus tuberosus. Next base: position 99,811,039 of record CM060412.1, on the reverse strand, counting down.
TCTGGCTCAATAGCTGCACTCTCATCAAAAGTAGTCTATCTGCTTAAGACCAAAAACCTCTAAGCTGATGGGGGAGGAGGAGGTGGTGGAGGAGTGAAAAGCAAACGGCGCATACGCGCTAACTCCTCCTCGAGAGTATGAGCGAGATGCAACAAACCGCTGATCTGCTGCTCCATCGTAATAAATCGAATATCGAAATCCGGGTAAGGAAATAGTGGAGCAGCAAACTGTCATGGACCAGTACCAGGTGGAGGACGTGGGATCCTCTCTAGCTCCGTGACTCGACGACTCAACATATCCTGCCGGAGCTGTACCGACAAAAGTATATCATCCCTCGTGTATCCAATGTGGAAGGGATGGTATGGATCCGTAACGGGCATCGTGTAGGGCGGAAACCACATCGGTGGCTCGCCCATGGGTGCATAAGAAGGAGCAGTGTGTGTATATTATGGCATGAAATGATCGGCTGCTGACACAAAAGGTATATGATCGGGCTGTTGACTCGATGATCCTTCCCCGGGACGGGGAGGAGGGATATCCTGAAGAAATGTGATGGGTAAATCTGCGCGATGAACATCAGATACGTGCGGGTGAAATGGGGCAAAGTCAATGGGTGCATATGTGGGTACAGGAGGGGGAGTAACCGGTCTAACAGATGGAGGAAAGTCATCATCGTCCTCGATCCACCCATTGCGGGTGTGAGCATATCTAGGGTCTACATGGGTAGCAAAAGGTGCATGATCAAAAAGTGCAGGGATCAGGTCAGGTAGAGGTGCTGCAACAACTGGTACATCAACAGGGATAGGGTCGTGCACATGTGCAAGGTCGTGAGTAAGAATAGGCTCAGGTGCAATCTCCGGCTCTGGGTCAGCTGGAGCAAGCTCATGATCATCGGGTACATCAAGGAGCTGATCATCAGGAAAAACAGGTGCATCAATGGGCTGCTCAGTAGGAATAAAATCAATCTCCTGCTCAGGATCGAAATCAGGATCAACAGGTGCCTCAAAAGGCTGATCATCAAGGACAAACTCAATCTCATGATCAGGGTCAAAATCGTGTGGAAAGACAGGATCAAACTCATCCTCAAACTCAAAATCATGATCATCACCGTGTGGAATATCGGGTGTAACAGACATGGCTATGTCGGAATTAGTATCTGTGGGATATCGCTGTAATCCCAAAGCATGTATGGTAGTGGAAGACACTGACTCGAAAGAATCAGGACCTGAATGGTCAGAAGGAGCCTCGATAACGGGAATCTCATCTTGTGGAACAGCAATGTCATTAGCAACTGGAATCTCAACAAGAGGGATAACAACATCATCATCAACTAGAGCCCCACCATCCTGGGCATCCTCAGGGGGACCCTCAATCAAAAGATCGACGTCGTCGTCAGACATAGCGTCTAGAGGCAGATCCTCAAAAGGAACTGCAGCAAGGGGAAGAGGAGCAGGGATCTGAACGAGAGGTAGATCCTCGCCCGGAAGACCATCAGCTAAGGGTATGTCATCGCCAAAATTCGGCAAGGCGAAAGGCTGAAAATCGTCAGTATTATCTGAAAGCATCTCTGGATCTGTGGCCATCTCGTCATCTGAAACTATAGCCATGGAATCAATGGTGTCAGATGCTCCACTCTCTGAAGAGGACATGGTGTCTGTAACAAGTCAATCACAAGTATGCACATATATCATCAAATGTCAAATAAGCATGTAAGTAATAACAATGTAAGTATGTATGCATCCTAGTCTTCCCAAGACTATCCCACCCAGCCTCTCAGACCGAACTACTTAGTCTCTCAGACTAGACCTCCCAGTTTCCCAAACTGAACTACCCAGCCTCTCAGGCTAAACCTCCCAGTCTCTCAAACTGCCCCAACTAGTCTCTCAGACTACCCAGTCTCTCAGACTGAACTACCCAGTTAGTCTCTCAGACCAACTCCCCAGTCTCTCAGACTGAATTACCCAGCTAGTCTCTCAGACTAACTCCCCAGTCTCTCAGACTGCACTACCCAACTAGTCTCTCAGACTAACTCCCTAGTCTCTCAGACTGACTCCCTAGTCTCTTAGACTGAAATTAGAAATGAATTCTTTGAAATGTATTTTGTGTATTTTATTTGTAAAAATATTTGTTTCCTGGATCTGGACACTTGTGTATGCAATGAAAACATTTCGTGAGAGCCCTAATGATCGTAGTCTAGACTCGAGAAGAATCCTAGTTTGCTACGATCGAGGCTCTAATACCAAGCTGTCACACCCTGACTTTTGCGGAAGCGTGGTTATTGGTGTGACCTCTTAATACCATAGCATTCAATCATAACAATGCTATATGATAAAACCAAAAGATATTCATCCATTAATTAAGTTTAGAAAATACCACAACAAACTTGTTTTAAACATCGATACCAAATTTAAGTTACAAAACATGACTTGTCTAACTGAGTTCATAAAGACTCCACCGAAGACTTTAAATAAAACCTGAGTTTGGAAACATGTATCCCGTCCAGGAATAGGATACATCCCTAAACTCAACAACCATGGATAACATCTTTTATTTAAAAGCAGCTTGAAGACACATGCATACCCTTGCCAGATCCACTAGTTCCCTGAAATACATGTAATTCGAAAAATCAACAAAAGTTGAGCGAGTTCATGTGTGAGTGTATGTATAAACCTTTAAAGTATGCCTTGTAAGTATGTATGTCCCTGGTATGTAGCAATAAGGAAAAAGAGATCACCAATGGGTTGCAAAGCCAATGGTATGTGTGAAATGGTGCAGGAAAACTCAAACCTAGCAAATTTGTACCGGGCTTCTGGCTGGAAGACATAGTCACCACTATGGGCCACCCTGGCCTCATGGGTGTGGGCTCGCTACACCCAAATAGATCTATCACTCATGTCACTCGGTCCTACGACGAGGATTAATGGTCTTAAGTGTTGTACCCACCCTTCACATGATCTAGTAGTAACCCTCCTTAACTAACCATACCATGTATAAAACATTTGTAATAATCGTAACATGTATTTCACCCCCGAAGTATAAAACTGAAAACAGTTAAAAGAAAAGGGGGACATGAACTCACTGTATTGCGTCCTCAGCTCGTAACTCAACTCTATCAGCAACCACGACTACCTACAGTGTACTAACGTCTATTAGACGAACGGGCCGTGCCTTTGCTTAGTATTTGCGTTTTGAGTTACGTTTCTAATATTATTCCGAGTTATAATCACTTTGTCAAAAAAATATTTCAACTTAAATTATATTTGATTTTGGAATAATCGTGTAAGCATTATTTCTGTATTAATACTTCTCAAGTATTTAACTTCGTATTTCCTTCCCAAGGATGGGGTATTTTATACATGTATTTTCGTATCATCGTATTTGAAATTCCGTATTAATATTTTCTCAAGTCTCACTTTAGAAAATATATTTAAACTCATTTGTCCCAAAAATAATGTATTGTCCAGAAAATATATATTTTTCCCAAAAATCATATACTAAGAAAATATATTTTAACTTCCAAAAATAATATTTTCCCTTTTGTCAAAGTATGATATAACTTGTAACAATAAAAAAAAATCATACTTTCATTATGTTTGTATCCACAATAATATTTACCAAAAATACATATGTAACGGTATTGTTTTGGATGGTAAATCTCACGGTACTTGTTAAGTTATATTATTTTACCCTAAAATAATATAATTATTTCACCAAGTGTACAAATAATCACCCAAGTGTCTTAATATATATATATTTTCTAAATATATATATATATATATATATATATATATATATATATTTACCCATTTTTATTTATAAAAACCAACCTCCAATATTTGTATTTTTGTTACAAAAATTATGGCAAAGTTCATATCGAAAACTTATGGTCAAAATATACTTGTAAATACTTGTTAGAAAATATTTTTCTAAGTGTTTATATTTTTAGAAAATTTTGCCATAGTTTCCCCTAAAAATGGAGGTGTCCATGCTATTGTAGCATATCATTTTCTTTTCAAAAATCATCACAACAATCAATAATTAATCCTTAAACAACCTACACTTCTCAAGTGCAAAAACTATACAATTTTCATAACATCATGAACTTGAACTTTCACAAAAACTCGTAGTAATTTGGTAGGGTGTTTAGTAGGTTTAGTTACCCCTTAAAGTGCGTTTATTACTTTATAAATCTCATTCTTCAAGAAACTAGGTGTTTACAACTTTTAAACATATTCTATAAAATGTTCATTTATTAGATCTTCTTGTTTCGTAAGTGTTTATACACTTATTTCTTCCCAAAAAATAGTGTAGTTTAAGTAAAAACCATGATCTTCTAAAAATCATATTTTGAACTTGGTTTTCTTGGAAAATCATTCATAAATCTTGAATCTTTTAAGTTTACTAGCTCACTTTATTTATTATTTTTCAAGAAATCATCTTATTATTCAAGTTCATTCATGCATGAGGATGATCTTCTTGTGTTAGCACATAATCATCCTCTAACTTGCTAGATCATGTGTTTAATCACAATCTAGCAAGCTCCTTATGATGATCAACATCATAATCTCAAATAAACAACAAGTATCATACATATACTTAAACAACATTATTTCAACAAGATTTCATCATATGAAGCTTTATGTTTATGATTCAAGTTCAAGTCTTTTAGTGTTCTTATGATTTATAACAATATACATCTTTTAACAAATCAAAATGAGAAGTAAAAACTAGTAACAAGAAGCTTACAACTAGCTCAAAAGCTAGGGAAGAACACTAGAGAAAAAGATGATGAAAATGGTGGGTGAAAGCAAATGAGAAAGATTCTTCAAGTTCCACAAGCTTCAAGCTTCATAAAACACCTTCTAGCACTTGGAAATAAGCTTGAAATAGATGAATGGTGGTGGCGGCACTTCCTAGGGCCGAGAGGGAGAGCAGAGAGTGAGGGAGATAGAGTGGTGAAGTGTGAAGTGAAAATGAATGATCTCTTGTAATCATAGGCCATACTTATAAAGATTTCTTCCAATATCGTGTTCAAACAATCAAGCAATATCAAATATAATAAGGAAATAAAATCTAGTGGGGTATGGTGGTGATTTTGGTGGTGGGGTCCTCCCTTGGGCTGTAAATGATAAGGGGGGTTAATTGTAAATTTTGAATGGTAAAGTAGGTAAATAGTTGGAGGTTATGTGTAATATCTAGTGTTTTAAGTTTATGATGCCTTATATAGTGTGTTAGGGTGTTCGGGGATCATAACTAGTTCAAAAATAATAAAACAATGTTTCTAGTAAAATTTTGGTGTTCCGGGTAATGTCCGGTTGTTCGGTTAGATACCGGTTCGTTAAAGTGTCAAGCTATTCCGTTTAATGATCTTTATGTTACTTTTTGTGACACTTTTAATTCCCGACACTTAGGAAAGCATTCAGGACCATTTAGTCAATTTTCTGCATAATACTAGTATGTTAAAAAGCTGAATTTTGCTAAAAAGTGCAGAATTCTGCACTATAAGTGGGTTTCTGGCACTTCCCGGCACTTAAATTATCACCTAGTGACGCAGTCTTATGGTCCTTACTTCCCTACACACCATACTAGTGTAGTACCTTGTCCCTGGCCCATACTGGGTCTCAAAACACTGTCTGTCTAAGTACTGAACCCCGTCAGCATATTCCCGTTCTATCTGTTAACTGTGTTAACCGTGCTTTGTGCATCATGTATGTCAATATAGTTTGTATGTGATAATGATGTGGCATTATGTATTAAGTGATGCACATGTAAGTATGATGCCGTTATCAGAAAGCAGTTAAGTAATTCAGCACAGTCATTAAGCACTTAATTAATATTAATTAATTGTACGGATACAAGGATTTGTGAGGGTTGTCACATAATGCGTGATGATGTTCGTGACACACTTAGGCGGACTCGGGCCTTAGTGACTTAAAATCAGCAAGAATAGTTTAACTTATGTTATATTTCCTCTGTTTTCAAGACAATGTAAATACTTTAATTTAAATAAAACCAAACTTTAATTACCATGTGTTGTGAAACAATGATTCTGTTACTCCACTCCCCGACGTTTCCGCCGCGATTTGTTGTTTTACGCGGTCAGGGTGTGACAGAAGAGTTGGTATCAGAGCTCATGGTTGTAGGGAATTAAGGTATTAGTGATGCTTTGACCTAGACTATAACCTTCCTAGGACCCTAACACAAGATTCTTGTGTTTAGATCTTAAAACAATACCGTCGCCTATCTTTAAGTGACAACCACAACAAGAACACAAATTACAAATCCGTTTTGAAAACCAATCATCTATTCCTAGATGATTAATTATAAGGTTTTGAAACTTCAAAGTTTTCAAAATCTCGTCAAAGTTAGGGTCTTTATAATGTGAACACGTGCAATCTGGAAGGGTGGGTGACTGTACCTCGAGTTTTCTGTCTAAGGCTAGACTGTTCATACAAATCCGCAGTATCGGACCAGTCACTTTTACATGGGAACTTTTGGGGTGAGTGTCCACTTATAGGCTAAAGCATGTCTTCGCGATACATTGTTATGACCCGCTTACTTTGATTAGTCACAATGTCATTTGTTCGTTTTAGATAACAAATAAATGATCACAATCCTTATGTTTCGTTGATAATTTTAACATTCAGTTATGATTATCCGATAACATCTCACTTACTTCCTCTCATATTTTTCACTATCTTTAGGATGTCTCTTCATCGCAGCGACACTCAAAGGTCTGAACGGGGTGCTACAATTGCCCAACAAATAAGCATAGTACTCCAGAAGACCGTTGAGTTAGCCGTTGCCATGTCTCATCTCTAAGATGAAACTACTCCTGAGGCACCTAAGAAGGCAAAAGCCAAGCCTTAAAGAAAATCAAAGAAGCGTAAAGCTTCAAAGAATCTTACAGCAATTGCTCCAAATCAAGCGGGACCTAGCCAGGTGGCAACACAACCAGCTAAGAAGCCATACAGAGGAAAAGCTCCTCTGTGCAATCAATGCAACCGTCATCATCTAAATCAAACACCATGTCTCAAATGTACCCACTGTGGACGATGGGGACATTTGGTCAATGCATGCCATCTTGCTATCCAAAACAAAACTGATGCAAATCCTTCTACTGCTCAAGCACCATACCCACCTGGATCGTGCTACAACTATGGCGAGATGGGTCATTTCAGGAACAATTGCCCAAAGCATGATGATGCAAATCCAGCCCGTGGATGAGCATTTAATATTAATAAGACACGCGCTAGAGATGATGCAGCTTTAAACTTAAACTTTTATGTTATCTATTTACTTTCCAAGAATCTTGAAACACTTTGGTTGTCCTATAAATAAATTTGGTCGTTACCATCTTATTTACAAAATCAAAGTGAATACGTGTATGCATGACATACCCCTATGATACCGACACCAAGGAACTATGTTCCTTGCAAGACAATCTACTTTTGTAGTTCTCCCATTCATTTGATCGCTCACGATTTCCACGAAAATCCTAAGTACTCGTTTCCTTCTAAGAAACAAAGTACAAGGTACAAATTACAACTTTGGACGAATACTCAAAGTACCACTTTGATTCCTTGGATATCTAAGGGTACTTTTCATAAGTCCTTCAATAGTCTTATGCGATATGTCAATGTACATATCATTACATTCTGGTTATCATAAAAACTGATGTGCGTGCGGTGGTATATATTTTTATGTATATTTATAGCCCTTTTTACGCTTTAGTCAAGCTTTAAATTTATAAAACACAATATTTTACTAACACCAGACACACATATGGGCAAGTGCACCCATCGTGAGCGTAGTATAGTGTTGGTAGGATACCGACGTCGTCCAAGGACACAAGAGCTTTTAGTACCGGTTTATCCTCAACGTCTAATCAAATCAAAATTTTAGAAAAAGGTTTTAAACTAGAAAATAAAAACTAAAAATGCTGAAAAATAAAAATAAAACAGATAGACAAGATGAATCACTTGGATCCGACTCGCCTTTAGTGTAACCTTTGATTATTTCCGCACTTTTGCACTTTTTAAAAGATTATCTTAGTTATAGTAGTAGTCCCCTCTTTTGAAGGTAACCTTACCCTCAACCCAGTAGTTTGAGTAAGCAAGGATACAATCCTAAAGGGTTGGATTATTGAAAGATAATTAATTAAGTTATTAATGCATAATGTGGTAGGCCCCTCTTTTGAAGGTGACGTTACCCTCGGCTAAGTAGTTTGAGTCAGCAGGGATACAATCCTAAATAGCCGGGTTAAAGTTTTAATAGTAGTTTACATATGAGGGGGTCAAGAAATTCGAACCCCCGCCATCCAATACCAATGGGTATTGAAGGAGGTCCTACTAAGCTTAACCCAGGTCCTTGCAGGATCTATACACTGAACAAGGCAAGACTCTTACCAAACCATTCCCTTAACCCCCGACCAGGTAGCCAACATATCTCCATATAGACCATGGAGATATGAATGGTGTAAATCTTTTATTTTATATAGACAGTAAAATAACACCAAGACACCACGGACAAATGATAAGGAAGATTCACCTTCAACATAAGAAACTAGTTATTAAAGTCATTAATACATAACCAAATAAAAAGTGCGAAAAGATTAAAAGTAAAAAGTATTACACTAAATGCTTGTCTTCACCAAGTGATGTAAGAGACTTAGGCAAACATGGCCTTTGATTGTCAAGAACTCTTACGATCAATCTTGGACCCGAGACTACTACACACACTCTATGATGGATGATGGATGATGGTGGTGGATGTGGGTTGTGATGGTGGTGGTGGGTGGGTGTAGTGTGAGAGAGGTTGTTTGCCAAGGGATAAGTTGCAAGTGAGCCAAGCACCCCTATTTATAGCCTGCACAGAAGCCCGGACATGGCCCCGTGTCCATTGGGCACGGCCCCGTGTCCACCCATCTTCTCTTTCTTCATTAATTGCAGTTTGTCTGCATTAGTTGACCACGCCCCCCGTGTCCGCTGGGCACGAACCCGTGTGCAGAATCGTATCTGTGCTATCCAGATTTGCCTAGATTCTGCGAATCTTAGCGTTGACCACGGCCCAGTGTTGGCTGGGCACGCCCCCGTGGTGGGTGATAGAAGCTTCTACAACTTTGTCTTTTCTGCAGACACTTGGGCACGCCCCCGTGCTCAATAAGCACGGGGTGTGTTCAGCCTTCTGTTCTCTTGTTCTTGCTTGGGGAGATGTTGTCGAGGGGTCGGGCATACCATGTTTATTCCTTTCCTTGTATTATTGTTAGATTTAGCTGCATTTTTGCTTCTTTTGTCCATTTAAGCTCTTTTAACCCTGAAAATACAAAAGGAAGACAAAAACACACTTTTTCCAACATTAGTACTAAAAAAGCCTGTTAGTTTTATGCCACATTTGATGTCATTTATATGTTGCATTTTGCACACATCAAATACCCCCACACTTAATCTTTGCTTGTCCTCAAGCAAAACTCTTTATAATTTGGCTTACACTCCCAAATCGAATGGGTAGAAGAGAAGGTTTTTGGGCTTGTCATAGAGTGTCGGGATTCCAAGATTTTTATTAGGTCTTATTTTTATTTTATTTACAATCCTATTCGTCATGATTTATTTATAACATTACATAAGATAAATTACTTATTTGGGCATAACTTGCCTCTTTAAAATTCCATTTATATACAAGTTCACATACCTCACGGGAGATCACTCAACACTCGGCCGAAGATGTATTTTTGTGAATCACTCAAGAGCGGCATGGAACTTACTTCTACCATAAGCTTGCCAAGCAATCAATCCTCCTCATTTTTAACTATACACCTTTGTAAATATCAAGAGGACTTTTGGGGGAAGGGTTAGGCTTGGGTTAAAGGTAGGTGGTTGGCTTAGTGGTTAGTAGAAAATGACGAAAAGCGTCGGTTTTCGTAAGACTATTTTTTTTTAACTTTTTATTTTTTCCAATGAAGCATTTCTTTAAACAAAGTTCTTTTTGATGAACTTGTTTGTTTATTTCTTGGCTTCATTATTCATTTTTTTTTTCAATAAGGAAGTCACAAGAAAACCGAGCTTTGTTACTAAAATAAAGGGTTTAAAATGAAAAAGGATTTTGGGGGCAAAAAGGGTGTTTGTTTTGGGTTAAGAAATGAAAAGGTTTAGGCTCAAAGGGGTTAACTAGGGGGATTTTGGGTAGGTGGTAAAAAAATAATGATGTTGAAATATAAAGGGTTAGTCCTAATGCCTCCATCATTTACTTACTTGGGTTTAAGTTGGTAAGGACTGGGAATGTATCGTCATGGCAAGTTCTAGAGTCGTAAGAACCAAGCGGCTATTCACACAAGAAACGAAAAATGAGCATTTAGTTTAAAGATGTGTATTTGTATGCTCAATAAAGGCTTAAAACTCACTTTTTGTGGGAATGGGTTTTTATGTGATCAAGTATATATAATCAAATTTTAACTAGATTTGTCATGCTGTTTCATAATTTTCTTATGTTGGTTCTTTTTATCATGACGTTATCGGTTGTAAATTTGTAAAAATATAACCTTTTTGTAATTCCCAAATTAAACCAAGACAAGTAAAAAAAATAAAAGTTTTTGAAAAAAATTTGGGGTGTTTAGCGGTTCCAATAGAGTTTTGTGTAAGGCTTGTAATTAGGACTTGCAAAATTCAAGGTTTTAGCATCCCCTCCCCCCCCCCCCCCCCACTTAAATTACACATTGTCCTCTATGTGTCCCAAAAAATAAGTTTTTAGGTTGATTGAATGCGTAAAAGTGTGTTTAAAAACAATTTTTTATGTTACTGGGCATCTGGACACGGGCCCATGGTGTCCGGGCACGGCCCCGTGTTCAGGTTGCCAGTAACAGAAATCATTAAAAAGTAACAGAAGCCTGGGCATGGGGGCGTGTTCAGTGAACACACCCTGTGTCCAGTTTACCTGAACTGGGCGATTTTCTGCAGATGGTTCAACACGAGGCCGTGTTGGCTGGACACGGCCCGTGCCGAACTTGCTGTAATGAAGAAAAATTTTGCGGGAGGCTCTGTTTTTGTGCATGGGGTGTTGGTTCAAGTTTCCCTTGGTATCATCCCGAGAATGTGTTTTACCCATTACAACATCATCCAAACACCAATTAATTTATAAAACCATCATTCATTCGATAAAGAAAATTACATAATATTCCTAATAAATGAAAATTCTAGATAAATAGGTCAGAAAACACAAGAAGTCTAAACCAAGAAGTTCTAGCCTAAAGTTTATTTTATTAGCAAAATTTTCGAAAAGATAATTCTCTCGGTTGGATGCGGCTTGAAGAACTTCTTCCTCCGGATATGGGTCACTCACACGTCGGCGAGCCATTCTTCTATCTCCCTAGGAAGAAGAAAGGCGGGCTCATTGGCATCATTATTTTGAGGGGGTGTAACTTCCACCGGGACTTCTTGCAAATCGTCAAGATGAGGTTCCGCGGGGATGTCATCCCATCCGGTGGGATTATTGACTCCAAGTGCTAGGTTCCAATCCTCTTGGGGGAGGATTAGTTCCATGGGAGGTTTCAAAAGAATGTTCAACCTTTGGTGCAAGAGGTTGATTTCTTGAAAACTGTTTTCCAACCCCACCGTAAGATAATTTATATGGTCTATTAAGACCTCCTCTGCCGATGTCATCTCATCAAGAGCTTCACGTAATGCCATCACGTAGAGTACGAGAGTTACTTCAATTGAGGACCTCTATTTTCTTCGACTGTTTCTGGAATGTGCTGACGAAGTTCCACTGTTTTGGCTCGACATTCTACGAAAATAAACTGAAGAGAGTTCATTTTAATGAAACAGTAACCTCGGACACGGCCCCGTGCTCAATGAGCACGGCCCCGTGTTCACTTGTCTGCAGATTTTTGAAACAAGGAATCTTGGAGTTTTAAATTATTTTTCTGTTTGTTAAAACATTTTTAAGCAGAAATAATTTAAAACAATGTTGTAGAACTTATTTTTAACAAGATTCCTTCAATGAAAACCCAACAAACATCACAATAAAGCTTGGAACCATGTTGATTTCAAGCTTTAATGGAGGTGTTTTGAGGTGAAAATGAAGAAGAAGGCAATAGAAAAAAGTAGAAAAGACAAGATGGTTGTTGGGAACCTTCTTTAGAATATACCTAGGATGGTATGTGTGAAGATCCACAAAATCTATGTCTTTTGGAGTGGTCCAAATGTGCAGGAATCTTGGCTGCATTTATAGAAAACGACAGCATGCTGCACACGGCCCCGTGTCATCTGAACACGGCCCCGTGTGCAGACAAGATCCTGACACATTTTGTTCGTATTCTGACAAAAAGTCAGACGGGAATCTTTTGGTGGACACGGATGCGTGCTGACCTGGACACGGCCCCGTGTCTAGAGGCTGTTTATGAAGTTTCGTCTATTTCTAAGGAATTTATCAGGATCAGGTGGTTCCTTACTGGATGGAACAACCCCGAAGTGCCTGAGATACCTTAATTGTTCTAGATTTAGACGAGAACGCAAGAGGTTGTCGATAAGGGTGATTCCTATGCTAAATGTAGGTGGACAAGTCAAACCCTTTCTCGGGCTCTCGTTAAAGAAGGTGTATGCCGAATCGATCAGGTCTATGTATGCATCGAACGAAGTCGATGGGGAGTCCTTCACGGCACAATCGACACAGGGACGACTATCGCTCAAGTCTTCGCCAGAGTTAGAGGTGATATCGGGAACAACGAAGATGTTTTTATCTGAATGCGATCTCAACAATTCTTCTTAGGTATCGTCTTGAGATGAATTAATGATATCCATCTCAAGTTCTTTTACCTAACTAAGAATTAGATCTTCCATTTGAAATAATTCATCAAGAAGCATTTCTCCTAGAAGAGTCGATTGAGAGCATTCGAGGGAGAGATAAGGATTATTTTTACTATCGCCCCTCTTAAGGCTACAGGAAAACAATGGGTCTATATAGTGGGGCTTGTAATTTAAAAGATAACATTCTAAATCTTTATGATTGCCACCACATATTTGACACCACGTACCATAAGAGGGCCGATAGTAAAAAAATCAGTATCGCTCATGTTTGTGTCAGAAATTACCAACCGTCGGGATCTTACGGTTCTGTTTTCAATAACTGAAACTTGGGCACGGGGCGTGTTGAGTGGGCACGACCCCGTGTTCAGCTACTGTCTGACTTAAAACAGGATTGCCAGTACCAAAGTTTGGGCACGAGGCGTGTTCAGTGGGCACGGCCCGTGCTGAGTTCTGCAGAAGCTGAAAATCTAAGAAAATTCCTATAAAAAAATAGAAAAATAAGAAAGAAAAAACGATTAGGCCGTTGATTCCTAACTTTCTTAAAATCCTTGTGTCCCCGGCAACGACACGAAAAACTTGATGTGCGTGCGGTGGTATATATTTTTATGTATATTTTTAGCCCTTTTTACGCTTTAGTCAAGTTTTAAATTTATAAAACACGATATTTTACTAACACCAGACACACATATAGGCAAGTGCACCCATCGTGAGCGTAGTGTAGTGTTGGTAAGATATCGAGGTCGTCCAAGGACACAAGAGCTTTTAGTACCGATTTATCCTTAACGTCTAATCAAATCAAAATTTTAGAAAAAGGTTTTAAACTAGCAAATAAAAACTAAAATGCTGAAAAATAAAAATAAAACAGATAGACAAGATGAATCATTTGGATCCGACTCGCCTTTAGTGTAACCTTTGATTATTTCCGCACTTTTGCATTTTTTAAGAGATTATTTTAGTTATAGTAGTAGGCCCCTCTTTTGAAGGTGACCTTACCCTCAACCCAGTAGTTTGAGTCAGCAAGGATACAATCCTAAAGGGTTGGATTATTGAAAGATAATTAATTAAGTTATTAATGCATAATGTGGTAGGTCCCTCTTTTGAAGGTGACGTTACCCTCGGCTAAGTAGTTTGAGTCAGCAGGGATACAATCCTAAATAGCCGGGTTAAAGTTTTAATAGTAGTTTACATATGAGGGGGTCAAGAAATTCGAACCCCCGCCATCCAATACCAGTGGGTATTGAAGGAGGTCCTACTAAGCTTGACCCAGGTCCTTGCAGGATCTATACACTGAACAAGGCAAGACTCTTACCAAACTGTTCCCTTAACCCCCGACCAGGTAGCCAACATATCTCCATATAGACCGTGGAGATATGAATGGTGTAAATCTTTTATTTTATATAGACAGTAAAATAACGCCAAGACACCACGGACAAATGATAAGGAAGATTCACCTTCAACATAAGTAACTAGTTATTAAAGTCATTAATACATAACCAAATAAAAAGTGCGAACAGATTAAAAATAAAAAGTATTACACTAAATGCTTGTCTTCACCAAGTGATGTAAGAGACCTAGACAAACATGGCCTTTGATTGTCAAGAACTCTTACGGTCAATCTTGGATCCCGAGACTACTACACACACTCTATGATGGATGATGGATGATGGTGGTGGATGTGGATGTGGGTTGTGATGATGGTGGTGGGTGGGTGTAGTGTGAGAGAGGTAGTTTTCCAAGGGATGAGTTGCAAGTGAGCCAAGCACCCCTATTTATAGCCTGCACAGAAGCCCGGACACGGCCCCGTGTCCATTGGGCACGGCCCCGTGTCCACCCATCTTCTCTTTCTTCATTAATTGCAGTTTGTCTGCATTAGTTGACCACGCCCCCGTGTCCGCTGGGCACGACCCCGTATGCAGAAGCGTATCTGTACTATCAAGATTTGCCTAGATTCTGCGAATCTTAGCGTTGACCACGGCCCCATGTTGGTTGGGCACGCCCCCGTGGTGGGTGATAGAAGCTTCTATAACTTTGTCTTTTCTGTAGACACTTGGGCACACCCCCGTGCTCAATGAGCACGGGGCGTGTTCAGCCTTCTATTCTCTTGTTCTTGCTTGGGGAGATGCTGTCGAGGGGTCGGGCATGCCACGTTTATTCATTTTCTTGTATTATTGTTAGATTTAGCTGCATTTTTGCTTCTTTTGTCCATTTAAGCTCTTTTAACCCTGAAAATACAAAAGGAATACAAAAACACACTTTTTCCAACATTAGTACTAAAAAGGGTTAGTTTTATGCCACATTTGATGTAATTTATAAGTTGCATTTTGCACACATCAACAACATACATAGTATATGTTTTCAAAACATCCTTCGTGATTTCAAAGACATTTCATATGGTTTAAAAACATTTTAACATAGTATATTTACTTAATATACCAAGTGCATAATTTTAAAAACATTATCCATGTTTTCAAAAACCTTATGCATGATTTTAAAACCATCTCACATGGTTTTAAAACATTTTATAAACATATTTACCTAATACACCTACCATATGATTTCAAAAGCATTACCTCAGGTTTCGAAAACATTAAACACATTTCCAAAGAACCCCATGCATAGTTTTCAAGAACACCCTGCTCGTATGTTGACTTAACGTACGTAGTACACGATCTCCAAATCCTGCTTCATATGTTGACTTAGCATATCTAGCACATCTAGTACAAGGTTTCCAAACATCTCCCGCTACACGAATTCCAAAATCCTTATAGGATCTTCCTATCTTCATAATCAGATCCTTGTGGATGTTTAAAGCGCAAAATCAGAGTCCTTAATTGGACTCTTTGTGTGCTTTAATACGTATATTATGATTCAATAAGGACAAAGCCGAGTTCCTATAAGATCTTCCTATCTTTATAGTTAGATTCTTGAGGATGTTTAAAAGTACTAATTGAAGTCCATGGATTGGATTCCTGGTGTACTTTAAATACACATGTACAAATCAATAACAAGTTGACGAACAAATTAATAACAAGTTGATAAAAAATTGATGACCAAATTGAACAATTATGTGTTTATGTGTTTATGTGTGATCCAAATGCTCGCTATCCAAATCCTCGTAGAATCTTTCATATCTTCATATGAGGGATTCATAGAAGGATATCCAAAGGTACTACCTTAAATTCTTAATGGGCTTCTATGTAATAGTTAAGACCCTTGGATTATAAAGTACTATTCCAAAGTTAAGAAGACCCCTTAGGTGGTCTAGTTGAAAAGATTGATTCGTCAATCTAGTTAAAGATATCATGTGATGATGTAATTGAAGAGACTCTTTAATGGTCTATTTAAAGAGAACATTTGTTGATCTAATAAAATGGACCCTATGGTGGTCTAGTCACAGTCATCACAGGTTTATTCGTTTGATTTTCTTCCCCTACATATTATAAAATGTACCATGCAGACTGTGCAAGGAATTACATAATTATGGATGCATACATAATTATGGAATTCAGTGCACAGAAACCACAACAAGTTTTGTCATGTGTAAGTGAACAATGTAATAAGGGCATGATGGATACACCGATGGTACTTCCTATATATATACAAGTGTCCCTTATTACAATGCAAGCGTGACGTTATTTAAGTTACTAGAAGCTCAGGACCTTGACCAATATTGTTTTACCCCTCAAACTTCAAGTTTCGAGCACACATAAGTTTCCTATACTAATCTTCATAAGAAACATTCTCTCTATCCGTTGTTCAAAACTCCAACCTCTTGTCGAATTCACACGCTCTCTACATTTTGCTACAACAAGGATATCATTTTGACAATTTTATGGCACTCTTGAGGTTCGGTACAATCATACATAAACTTATTAGAATGGAGTTTAAATCTTCATATCTAAACTATTCCCTATAAACAACAGACAGGTATGAATAACAAAGTTCGCTGGAAATCGAAACATGGTCCAAAGTTTTCTTAGTGAATGAAGGATTTAGTTAGCAAAACATCCAGATCTGTTTTCACAAGTTTCCTCTAAATTAAATTTCGGGACGAAATTTCCTAAAGTAGGGGAGACTGTAACATTTGTGCCTCTACGACCATTATACAGTTACGAATCCAATGAAATATTGTGTTTCATTCTTGGGATTTGTACAATTATGTGTGACAATTTCACATTTCAATTCCCGTTTGATTTTAAACTCTAAATCGCTTTCTGGAAAGTTATACGCAAACTGAGGCGTAAAAGTAATCAGTTTAACGCGACATACACTCCGAAATAGCAACATATGCTTAACATACCTTAAATAACCTTTACATAACTTAGAAATAAGTTTTGAAGGGTTGGGTATGGCAAAAACAAGTTTATTCGCTCACAGGGACTATTTGCGTCAAACTGCGAAAGTCTGCCGATTCGTATAGTAACATACACTCTGGAATATGATCATAAGTTAAACATACCATAAATATCCTTTACATAGCTTAGAAATAAGCTTTGAGGGGTTCGGTGCGAGAAAATAAACTTATTTGATCAACAGGGACTAAAAGCGTCAAAAAGTGCATAAGTTTGCATTTACGCGCATATCTTACGTTCTGAACATATCCGGACATCCAAAAAAATTTTTAATCATTAAAATATTTTATTTTAGTGATTGGAATGCAAAAATACCACTCGTCACGTAATTTGGATCGTTTTTCGCGTCCGTTCGAGTTTCATCGTAATTAACCGAATAACACGATCGTACGACCAAACGAACTGACATCTATGATATTTCCAAGCATATTTCATGTCCCCTATACTTTAACTGCATGGTAGAGCCTTAAAATTGGGTTAACGGGCTTAAACGCGTCAAAAACCATCAAAACATGTTGCAGGGACTAAAGCTGTAAAAAATGAAACTTTTGAAGAAACAGACTCCCTCATGCCACGTGCCAGACCCAGGTGTCCCTGGCGAACCACGCGAAAGCACCTGTTTTTCATAATTTTTTTAAATTTGCAACTCAGCAGCTGGAACATGGTTTTAATCCTAGTTTTTCAATACTTGGAGCTGGTTTAAGTGTTCCCCAAGCCCTCTAATGAATGTGTAACAAGTGTAGGTTGAAGATCATGCTTTGATTCACTCAAAAACACATGTCAATGATCAAATGGAGCTTAAAAATCTATAAATACCCATCAATTTTTCATTCCAACTTGCTCATTCATTCCTTTCTTCTCCATCTGCTCTCTTGAAGCTATCCCACTTGGTTGAAGGCTTCAAACATCGGTTTTCTTTGTTCTTGTTCCAAGCTTGGACCTCTTGTAAGTTTCTTTCATGCTTGGTTATGCATTTTAAGCATGGAAGTCAAACAGTGTTTGACTTTCTGCTTTGACCATGATTGGTCAACACAAAGTTCGTTTGAACTTTGCAACGTGAGCATAATCACGATAGTTATAGTCCCTTGCGACTGTACCTACTGATTACCATGTTGATTAGGTGTAGTGACGAGTCATAGTTTCGGTCAAAATGCCGATTATGCGCATTTTGCGACGAAACTATTTCCAGGTATCAGAACACTTTGTTTTGATATCAAATATGTTTTCTAACTTATTTAAACATGTTTTAACATGTTTAACTCGTCACTTTTAGTTTAGTGATTATTTAGGGTCGTAAGTTAAGCGGTCTAAACAACCGCTTAGACTTTCGAACCCGGGCCGTTTGGTCGATCATTAGGATCCGACCAAACATGTTTTGTGACCATAGTTGTATAGGGAATAAACTTCCGAGGTTATACCTTATGGTTACTACGTTTAGTTAGTTGTATGATAGGTAGTTTATATGCCTTAGGAAAATGACCAAAATGCCCTTTTTATGCATAATTTCATTTTAAGCATTTGTAACCTAAATTTTGACATCTAAACTGATTATCCGAAGTTATTAGACATGTTAAGGCATATAATACTTGTCATAGGACTAGTTAGGCGGTCCGAATGCGCTTTTGCACGAATGACACGTTAAAGTAGCGTAAACTACCTTAAAGAGTCGTAACGGGTCATAAGCACTTAGGATAGGTTCCGAATTAGTATGTAGGCTTTGTTAAACCATATCATATGAGTTCCAATACTCATTTGGTTTACAAGACCTCATTCTATCCGATCTTCCGATTTAGGTTCGGTTTATTAACATAGTTACCTATATTAGGTGTCGTTTGATTCCGTGATCCTTCGAGCGTTACTTGGTTGTTATTCAAAGACTACTAAGCAATATCAAGTGAGTACATAGTTCCCCTCTTTTACCGCTTTCAAATATTTTGGGGTGATACACATGTGCTTATTTGTTACTTTCATGCTTTCATGCTTTTATGACAAATACATGCTATGTTCAACTAGTACACATATAGTACATGATTTCTATTATGCTTTGCTATGTATGTTGACTAAGTGTGACATCTGTGATTTGTAATCATTGTAAACAGTTCAGTTATCAATAAAACAATGTTATTTGATCCCAGTGTTTATTTGTTTATGTTTGACATTTTGCAGGTTTTGGTTTTTGTTCAATTTCAAACTCTATATCGCTTTCTGGAGAGTTATACGCAAACCGATGCATAAACATAATCAGTTTAATGCGAAAAACACTCCGGTACATCAATATATGCTTAACATACCTTAAACAACCTTTACATAACTTAGAAATAAGTTTTGAAGGCTTTGGTATGGCAAAATCAAGTTTATTCGCATTCAGGGACTAAATTTGACAAACGGCGAAAGTATGCCGATTCGTACTGTAACGGATAATTCGGAACATGACCATAAGTTAAACATACCCTAAATATCCTTTACATAGCTTAGAAATAGGCTTTGAGGGCTAAAATAAACTTTTTGGTCATTCAGGGACTAAAAGCGTCAAAAAGTGCATAAGTTTGCATTTTCGCGCATATCTTACGTTCTGAATACATCCAGACATCCAAAAATTTATATAATCATTAAAATATTTTATTTTAGTTATTGGCATGATAAAATTCCATTCGTCGCGTAATTTGGATCATTTTCGCATTTGTTCGTGTTTCGTCGTAATTAACCGAACAACGCGACCGTACGACCAAACGAACCGACATCCGAGATATTTTTGAGCATGTTTCATGTTCCCTATACTTTAACTTCATTTTAGAGCCTTGAAATGGGATTAACGGGGCTTAAACGTGTCAAAAATGCATCAAAAACCATGTTTTGCACATTCAGGGACCAAAATTGACAATCTGTCATAGTTATCTTAGGACCAAAGTTGAAAATCTGATTTCCAGCTTGTTCCAGCTGTTCCCCTCATTTTCACATGGTTTTAATGAAACTATGGGCTTGTTTTGGGGTACCCATGGTATTCTAAAACCATGGGCACACATGTAAGGTCCAGATCGAAGCTCGGTTTTCGATGAACGATCCTAACGGTCTTGGTTTTCCTATAAATACCCCCACTCTCTTGCTTCAAAACTCACATTTGATCTGATTTGGCTCTCTAAGTTGAAGTATACACTTCATACCTAAGAGTAATCGGATTAAAACTCCATAGCTTGGACCCGTTATAAATCCTCTTTCGTTCTTTTACGCGTTTTAGCGTGAAAGTCAAACTTTGTTTGACTTTCAGCTTTGACCAGTTAATGGTCAACATGAAGTTTATTTGAACTTCATAACATGAGCGTAATCACGATGGTTTTAGTCTCTTATGACTATACCTACTGATTACCACGTTATCTAGGCATAGTGACGAGTCGTAGTTTCGGTCAAAATGTGTATTCTTACGTATTTTGCAACCAAACTACTTTCGGGTATCAAAACCATTTATTTTGATACCAAACCTGTTTTCTAACTTCTTTAAACATGTTTTAACATGTTTAGCTCGTCACTTTAGGTTTAGTGTTTATGTAGGGTCGTAAGGTAAGCGGTCTAAACAACCGCTTATACTTTCGAACCCGACCCGCTTGGTCGATCATTAGGATCTGACCAAACACATTAGGTGACCATAGTTGTATAGGGAATAACCTTCCGAGGTTATACCTTATGGTCACGTCGTTTAGTTAGTTGTATGATAGGTAGTTTATATGCCTTAGGTAAATGACCAAAATGTCCTTTTGCGCATAAATTCATTTTAAGCATATGTAACATAAATTTTGACATCTAAACTGATTAGGCAACAATATTAGACATGTTAAGGCATATTTTACTTATCACAGGACTAGTTAGGCAGTCTGAACGCGTTTTACGCAAACGACGCGTTAAAGTAGCGTAAGCTACCTAAACGAGTCGTAATGGGTCGTAAGCACTTAGGATAGGTTCCGTTTTAGAATGCAGGCTTTGTTAAATCATATTACATGAGTTCATACACTCATTTGGTTTACAAAACAACATTTTATCCTATCCTCCGATTTAGGTCCGTTTATTAACGTAGTTACCTATATTAGGTGCCGTTTGATTCCGTGATCTTTCTAGCATTGCTTGGTGGTTATCTAAAGACTATTAAGTAATCTCAAGTGAGTACATAGTCCCCTCTTTTACTGTTTTTTAAACATTTTGGGGTGAAACACATGTGCCTACTTGTTACTTTCGTGCTTTCCATGTTTTCATATCATATGCTTGTTATGTTCATTAGTACACTTATAGTACATGATTTTATTGTGTTTTTGCTATGTATGTCCATTTGTTGCATACTTAGTACATCATTTTACATTACATTTTATGCTATGTATGTCCATTTAGTTCATACTTAGTACATTGTTTTACATTACATTTCACGCTATGTATGTCCATTTAGTGCATACTTAGTGCATTATTTCACATCACATCACATGCTATGTATGTTCATTTGTTGCATACTTAGTACATTTGTTTTTCATCACAAGCTTACATTTTGGTATGACATTTGGTTTGTTTAAATGGGACAAAAATACGTTCATTAACATTGGCCATGCCGTTAGTTAGTAGGTAGTGGTACCATAGGAATTGACAACTCCCATTCCTGACATCCTAGGTATGTTTGGATGAAAGGAATGACCGAATTCGATACACATAACTCAGATAAACCTTTAATTTGTTTAAGGGTTTATCACCACAGTCTCAAGGCTTGAATGTATGCATTTTCACAATACCGCATAGATGTTTGTATCAGTATAGCATGCATTTCCACAAAACATAACTTTGATTTAAACTACGTTTTACTTCAATACCTTGTTTTGTGCATTTTACCTATGGTTTAGTTGATATTTCACATGCCATACATGATATTTTGGATATACATTACATGGTTTACATTTTGACATAAACATTTTGACAATTTGTTTAAACATAAACATTTTACATTGGTGGTTTATTTGGGTATGTGATTTAAGTAACAAGGCGTGTGTAATATGATACAAGCATGGTGGATACGCCGCTGGTACTTCCTATATATATAAGTGCTTGTATGATATTACATATCGTAGCGTTATTTAAATCATTTCAATTTAGACATATAACATATTTTTTCACAAGACATTGTTTTACAAAACAGTTTATTTTATACAACTCATTTTACTTGGTTATTTTATTAACCACACACCTTTCTTTTATATAATCTGATTTCTTATCGAGTTTTCATATGATTTATAAAAGAAAACACTTAACAAGATTCATGACTAATTTTTATTAAACCTTTCTTTTTAAACTCAAGTCATGAATCCTATTTTCACAAAACCTATGTATCTCACAGGCATTTTTATGCTGACGTACCTATTTTCACATGTGTTTCAGGAACTATTGCATAGGTTTGATCAAGATACACTAGGGTGGACTCGGGCCTTAGTGACATAAAAGAAGCAAGATTAGTTAAATAATGTCATGAACTCTTGTTTCCTTTGTTTAAAGACAATGTATTCCACCTTTGTTTATAAATAAAAAAAACTTTAATTACCATGGTTGTGAAACAATAATTCTGTTACAACACTCCCCGATGTTTCCGCCACATTTTGATGTTTTACGTGGTCGGGGTGTGACATTGAGCATGCTAGCACATTGATTTGATAAACATTTCTACTTTGTATGTTTACTTAGCATACTTAGTATTTGGTTTTCACATGACATGTTTACATTTGGTTTGATATTTGGTATGTTTAACGGGACTAAAATACGTTCATTAACACTGATCACGCCGCTCGGTAGTATGTAGTGGTACCATAGGAATTGACAACTACCGTTCCTGGATTCCTAGGTTTGTTTGGAAGTAAGGAATGACAGAATCCGATATACATATTTGATAAACCTTTAAATTGTTAAGGGTTTGTCCGTCAGTCGCAAGGCTTGAATGTATGCGATAAACATTACTGTATAAATGTCCAATCAATAAAAGCATTGGTTTTTCAAAACATAACTTTTGATTCAAACATTTCTTTATTCAAAAACATTGTTTTATACATGAGATTTGGTTTCACTTGACATTTGATTATACATTAACATATACATGTGGTTTGAGTAAATACTTTTTATTCACCTTACAAAACATCGTTGTTACTTGACATTTGCTATACAATACATGATTTACACATGACATTGAGACATTAAACATTGTTATACATGAACATTTGACATTACTTTAAACAAGACATTTTGGTGGTTATTTGGTAAGTGATTTATATAACGAGACGTGTGTAATATGATAAAAGCATGGTGGATACACCGCTGGTACATCCTATATACAAGTTCTTTTATGATATTACATATCGTAGCGTTATTTAAACCATTTCAACAAAGACTTGATACATTTTATACAAATGACATGTTTTCACAAGACATTGTTTTACAAACGACATATTTTATACAAATTCATTTTTACTTGGCTATTCACTTAGCCATACACCTTTCTTTTATATCATTTGATTTTCATATTGATTTTCATATGATTTCATAAACGAAAACATTTTATAAGATTCATGACTACTTTTAGTTAAACATTTCTTTTAACTACAAGTCATGAATCCTTCATCAACAAAACCGATGTATCTCATAGGCATTTTATGCTGACGTACCTATTTTTCACATGTGTTTCAGGAGTTAATGCGTGATGATGTTCGTGACACACTTAGGTGGACTCGGGTCTTAGTGACTTAAAATCAGCAAGAATAGTTTAACTTATGTTATATTTCCTCTGTTTTCAAGACAATGTAAACACTTTAATTTAAATAAAACCAAACTTTAATTACCATGTGTTGTGAAACAATGATTCTGTTACTCCACTCCCCGACGTTTCCGTCGCGGTTTGTTGTTTTACGCAGTCGGGGTGTAACATGAAAATCGAGGAATAGGACTTAATCGACAAGGTGCGGGTTTCACCCCTAACTTGACGATTTCGTACCCTAATGTGGTTAGTACTCGTCGGGTCAAAATATAATTTCAACACTTTGACGAGGGTCCACTAGAGTTTGAATTGGAAATTTACCAATAAGATGTGGATTTCACTCCTAGCTTAATGGCGAAATTTCATGCTAAAATAAGAATAAGTGGAATGAGAGTCGTTCGCCAAATTGTGGGTTTCACGCCTATTTTGCTAAACTCGTCTCTTTTGTAATAAGAGTGTCTTCAAGTCTTCAAGTGTATTGTGTAAAATGTCTTAGGAAAGACATCATGTAAGCATTAAGACCAAGAAGAAGAGAAAGAAGCAAAGTAGGAAGAATAATATTTTAAGCAAGAATCAAGAATGGTCAAAAATATGGTTCCTACTATAGACTAGGTCGAACATGGCAATTCTACCTAATTCCCTATAGTTATGGCTCTGATACCAATCTGTCACACCAACCAATGGCGAAATCATCGGAGTGGGACTAGTTCGAGATTGTAAGAGACTTCATAACACTATTTGTGACAATATTTAATTCATCTAATTTCATTCATAATCAAATTGTCAAAACATTACAAGGAAATTCAAATAACAACATTGTTCATGACATAACATAACAAAATTGATACAACACTTTAACCTAAATGTCTAAGTGAGTATCTAGGCATCATTGCTAATCCGTTTCATAGCATCATCAATCATCAACCTGTAACATGTTTAAAATACAATTCAATGCAAAAGCAAAGGCGAGTATACAAGTTTAAGAATAAGTATAAGTTTTAAAAAGTTTAAAAACGAATCCACATGGCAACTTAGTTTATACAAGGCATGCAATATTTCTAGTCAACCCTCTGTTTAAGCAAAATGATATAATTCAACATGACCTCTCGTTCACGGGTGGTGCGTTACTCCTATAGCGCTATACATGTTAAATGGAGGCTCAAACAAAGTTAATGACTAAAGTATCACATAAGAATCACCCAAGTATAAGCATCAAAGTATAACAACATAGCATTCATGTATAAGGATTGTTTTCGTGCAAGTATAAAGATTTAAGTTTAAGTGTGATTCTATAATTTAACATGTTACACCCCAAAAGTGGTAAACATAAAAAGGGGGTTTGCGAGTATACTCACGGTTTTGCAACTCTTCTACTTGTGAATCTGCGAGTGAGTTGTTGTTGGAGGTAGGAACACCAAGTCCTTCTACACGAAG
Organism: Helianthus tuberosus; assembly: GCA_030545235.1. NCBI lineage: Eukaryota > Viridiplantae > Streptophyta > Magnoliopsida > Asterales > Asteraceae > Helianthus > Helianthus tuberosus. The sequence goes on along the minus strand of CM060412.1, from coordinate 99,785,690 downwards.
AAACAAAGTGTATGAGTTTCAGAGATTAACGGTAGATTAAGAATTTAGAGGTTAAAACATAAGAACATATGTATACGAAAGTAATCATCTTTTAACACAATATACTTGTTTTGACACTATGAAACCCCAAGGGTTATAATGTTTTCATGAGTAGTATACCCATTAAAATCATAACAAGTTTTATGTCTTAGATGATGCAATTCTAGCACTTTGACGAATGAACACAAATTCACCATCAAAGGTTCGAATGTTGTATAGTTTAGATAGGTATTACATAGGTTATTAATAAGTCCAATAGTTCATTAGTTCAAGGATGAGGTAGGAGGATAAATCCTCCATTTAGGAACCTTTTTAAGTGTTATAGAAATCATGTAGGAGGGAGGAAGAAAAGTCTTCTATTTAGGCACCTCTAAGTGTTTACCACTACACTTGATGTTATGAACATACAAGGAGGGTCATGAACTACAAGTAATAGAAGAATACTAAACACTAATCTATAAGAAATCATCAAGCAATGTGTGGATTTTATGTAGGACAACCCAAGTTAATCCTAAATCACATATACATCAAGTCTTGAACTTGAATATCACTTGTGGGTTAAACCCTTGAACAAAACCGAAAGTTTATGAGGATTAATCCTCTGATTTTGAATGTCTCAACCTTGTTTTTAATCCTAACTAACCATAGAAGTGGTTATAGCATAAGGACATAGGTTTGAGATGAGTTAGACTCAAGTTTGAACAAGTTTAGTAAAGGTTTAATCAAAACAGAAACAAACAGTGAACTTCGGAGCCTTTTTGGCAACGTTCCAGGGACCGATTTACTGTGAAAACCCTATGGAATCGAAGCTAAGGTCAATCCAAGCACATAGAAAAAATAATGAGGTAAATCGGACAAGAAACGAGTGAGTTATGCTCACTTTTGTGAAGTAGGATGAATCTGCTCGAACACTGATTTGCAGCTGCGTTTTTTAGAGTTTTAGAGTGATTTGGATGAGTTTGTAAAGTGATTAGAGCTTGGGAATGGCTTGGTATTTATAGTAGAAGGTTAGGGTAGGTTGTAGTTGGGTATTTAATGCTAAAAATGAGTTTAAAAACAATAAAACATGGAAATCCCGCTCAAAGTCGCGAGCTGATCAAAAGGTTCTGATCTGGGGGTGGGCTCGCTGGGAGCGAAGACAGAGGGCTTAGCCCTTCTCGGCTTGCGACAAGGGGGCTGGTTCAAGTTTCAGTTAATTACAAATTGGCCCCTTAAGTTTGTTAATTAGGGTTTTTAAGTTATTTAGGGGTTATTTTCGACATATAAGCATAGTTTAAGGACAAAATAAGTATGGAGAACATAAACCAAGTATAATTAAGCATATGAATATCGTAATTAAGTTTCGTATACATAAGCATAGTTTAAGGACAAAATAAGTATGGAGAACATAAACCAAGTATAATTAAGCATATGAATATCGTAATTAAGTTTCATATACGTTCAAAAGACGTTTTATGCATAAGTTTTATGTATTTGCAAGTTTAGCACATAGTTTCCAAGAATTACGAATAAGCATCAATTGTTTCACGAAATTAAATGTATGAGCATGTGTAAAGTATATTTAACACGAAATTAAAGAAATAAGAGTTTTATTTATGATCCAAGTCTTGGATTTTACAACGATTACAAAGAAATGACGATTACAAGAACACAAGACTTCCAAAAATAGAAATACAAGCAAGACCTTCTAAATATGGAAAGTACGAAGAAGCAGGGCGTTACAATTGTTTTTATCATTATTTATTAACAAGTATCAAACTCAGATCTTAACAATTGGTATCAGAACTTGGTCCTGTTAAACTTGATTTCATAATCAGTTTAACACACAAAGATCAACTCACAAAGATCCAATACTATTCGTAGCTTATCTTAGAAAAGTGTAGAACTCAAAAGGTGTCTTACACATACTTTATTCTTCTTCAAAAACATCAAAAAAGAATGTTAATCAAAAACTATGATTCCCTTATCTTCGGTTGTGAAAGAAAATCGTCGATACTTGACAGAGCAAATTACAATATCTGGCAACGTCAAATAGTGCATTATCTTGCTCAACAAAACACAGGATGTTGGAGGTCTATTGTAACATTTGCAAAATTTCTATCGTTGTAAACTTTCGTTCGTTTTCGTGTTTAATAAAATTTTATATTTTATTTATGAAATACGTAATCGTAAGATCGAGCGAAACGATATTCATGACATTTCTGGAACAAAATCCAAGTTACATATGCCTTAATACACTTCATATAACTTAAATAACAAGTTGGAAGGGTTAATAATGGCAAACAAGCGATAATACATGTTTGGGACAAGGTTATCGCTTACGCTTCGAGACAACTTAAGATACATAAGAAGAACTACACTACCCATGACCTTGAACTTGATGCGGTTATTTTTGCGTTAAAGATATGGTAACACTACCTTTACGGTACTAAGTGTGTGGTCTTCACCGACCATAAGAGCCTTCAGCACATCTTTAGCCAAAAAGAGCTCAACATGCATCAACTCCGATGGGTAGAGTTACTCAACGACTACGATTGCGAGATTTGCTACAACCCTAGTAAAGCGAATGTCATGGCCGACGCTCTTAGTCGAAAAACTCATGTAAAGAGTATCCGTTGTTTTCAAATTCTAAACGAACTTCGAGATCGCATTCGCGAAGCGCAATACTCATCCATTAATGAGGATAACGTGTAAAACGAGATGAAGTGTGGTGCTGAAAACTAACTCGTGTCCAAATTTGATGGAGTCCTTTACTATCTCGATCGCGTTTGGGTACCAAATCTCGATACTCTATTCACAAGATGTATCAAGACCTTCGTACATCTTGTTAGTGGCCCGGTATGAAGGAAGAAATTGCCACCTTCGTGTCCAAATGTCTCACGTGTTCCAAAGTCAAGGCTGAACATCAACGTCCCTATTGTTTACTCGAACAACCAGAAATTCCAGTTTGGAAATGGGAGAGTATAGCCATGGATTTTATAACCTAGCTTCCTCGAACCTCTTCTGGTCACGATAGCATTTGGGTGATCGCTGATCGCTTGACTAAATCCACGCACTTTCTCCCCATTCGTGAGGATTACAGAGTTAAGAAATTAGCTCGTATCTACACGTTATTCATTTGCCGTCATGGTGTCCCCATTGACATCATTTCGGACCGAGATGGTCGATTCACTTCTCATCTTTGGAAATCGTTCCAAACCGCGATGGGTACACACCTTAATCTTAGGACAACCTTTCATCCTCAAACGGATGGTCAAACCGAATGTATTATCCAAACCCTCGAGGACATGCTTCATTCGTGTATAATTGATTTTAGTGGAAATTAGGATGTACATTTACCATTGATAAAGTTCTCGCACAATAACAACTATCACTCCAGTATTCAGATGGCTCTTTTTGAAGCACTGTATGTTCGTAAGTGTCGTTCGCCTATTTGTTGGCACGATATCGGAGACGCAAAAATTACCGGTCCCGAGCTCATACAAGTGACGACGGACAAGATTCAATAAATCCGCGACAACCTCCCCAAATCTAGAAGCCGATGTAACACCACGTAAAATCGTGTCCAATAATGTATTGACACGTGTCTCTATTCCTAATTTTGCCTAATGTTGGCTAGGAGGGCAATGGCTACTACGTTAGCCTAGCCTAGATGATGCCTGATCGCGCATTCATGATCGTTTAGGAGTTCGATCCACCGGTGTTGCCGCACGTTCAACTCTTTTCGATCTAGTATGTGTTGGAGACTCTTGTGATCGGTGTAATTCGTGCACTTGGTACCGTACAAGTAACGTCTCCATATCTTGAGTGCGAAGACTACTGTTCCCAATTCCAAATCATGTGTAGTGTAGCTCCTTTGAGTTGTCGAGAGGCGTATGCTATAACTTTCTCGCGTTGCATCAATACGCAACCGAGTCCTTGAACATTTTTCTACTGATAGGCGATACACTTTCAAGCTAAGTAGTAAGGGGTTGATGCACGTGGTCGAGAACAATGGGTTTCGCGAAGTTAAAAGTTGCATATTGGAAACTTAGTGTAGAGTCCTCCTTTTGTAGGAGTTCCGAGGTAAAGCTTATAGGTTGTTCAGGTTCTTGTCGGCTCTTCTAGTAGATTCAGTTGTCGCTAAAGAAAACCAGTGACGAACTTTTCAAGGTAGGGTTTGCACAATTGACTCGTGAGTTTTATGAAGATCGCAGGTATGTCAGTTAATTCGAACGATATGACTAGAAAACCGTATGTTCGAGGTATTCTCATCTCCGAGGTATCCATGGTTCATTGATCCCTGAGTGATGTACGCAAGGGAAAATTCATTCAATCGGAATTTCTCACAAAAATTGTGTCAGACAAAACGATACTGTTTATGAAGCATAACATGATGAGACGTGAGAAATATTCTAAGATGTAGTTAGATTCAACGCGTCCAACTCGATGTAGTATATAAAATCTCCAATATTTGTAGTAGGGGTTTTCCGATATCGCCGATGTAGTTGGTCATACACAAGTAGTGTAAAATAGAACTAAGGACACTTTTTTGTCGATACAAGTGTCATGTCAATGACGTCGATACAACAAGAATCAGCCAAAGAAGGATGGTTGTAGCACTAGCTGGTAATGTTAAGGTTCACTGAAATGCCAGTCAAAGTTTTCAAGTTAGGTCGTGCACGAGAAAGGGGTAGTTTACCTTTATCCATGTTCTTGGATGAGTTTGCGGTTTATCAAATTGGGAAGAAATCAAATTCTAAGGAGTTGTCGTAAGTCGTGCGAATGAGTTTGAAATAACGTTTGGGTTGTTAAGAGGCTCAAATACGCGATTGCGAAAATGGGTTTAAAATGGCAGGTTTGCATCCTCAACACATTGCCATAGTCACCGTCTGAGAAATAATCACCAACGGATGAAAGTCAAGCTTGTCCAATCCTCACAGCTAGGTTGGAATATCGGTCGATGTAATGGCCAGCGAAAAGGCCCATATATTACGAAAGAGGATAGTGTGGGCATGGTTAAAACAGTTCTAATCGAGCAGTAGAACACTAGGTTATACAATCGGACAAAAGGAACGAGTCTCTCCTTCTAGATTAGGGAAAAAGGTAGGTGAACAAAAGAGAGTAAATGACGTTGTCGGTACTTCTCAACTTAGCTTGACGCTTAGCGTTTCACTTTCCATTCTTGGTTTGCGTGCGTGCGTGTCGTAACTGCTTCGCATTCCGAGCATCAATGTCTTCGATTGCTCTGTGCACGTGGTCAAGTCGTGGTGCCGTTGTGCTACAACTGTCAGTTTTTTCTAATAACGCACGATTTAGGGATAACTTTCCCCCGTCGTTTCGCTTTCGTAGCCGCTTTCTGGGATCCGTAGCAGGCTTCCCACTAGTAGGTATTTTCGGGTAAACGTTCGTCGTGTCGATTCGCTCTAGTCTAGGGATGAAATATGTGGACGAGGGTTAGGAATAATTGGTTCCTTGCCCTCAGCGTGTCGTGGTTCCGTGCTAGGGTTAGGATAATTCTCTCCCTCTTGACGCATATCATATTTGCATAGTTTTTGGTTCACGTAAGAATCACAGTGTTGGATATTAACTATACACATACGTATTTACACATACGTGCTAGGGTTAGGAGAATTCTCTCTCAACCTTTCTCTCTTCCTCTCCCTTCTATCTCGTCGCCGCCACCACAGTGGTGGCCGGCCATATGTGCAGAAATGGAGACATGTGGGTGTGGGTGTGAGAGTGTAATGAGAAGAGGGGATTGAGGGATGGTTGTGTGGGATCGTCACCGGCAAAACGAGGCACCGGAGAGGTCGTCGGAGTGCCGGCTCTGGTCGTCGGCTGAAAGGGGAGAAGGAAGTGAAAGGGGTGTGCGGTTGTAATCTCTATGTAATTAGGGTTTTATTTGTTTTTAAATAGAAATGATGGTGAGAGGGGTATAGTGTTTTATATAGGTTAGGGTTTAGGGAAGTTGGGTTGGTCTTGGGCTTGGCCCTAGCGTGGATTCGCTTAACGCTTCGTGCCTCGCTAAGCCCATTCGTTTTGTTTTAAATTTTATGAATAATTACAACGGTTTATATAATACACACGTCTAATTATATATACTCAAATTCGGGTTATCCGTTAAACGGTTGGTTTCTCTTGTTGCGTGCTATTATTATTATTTAATAATAATAATAATAATAATACTAAAATACCCTTCTCTCGGTAATTGGGATCGAGAGCACGGGTTGTCACAGTGATTGTGTAAAAAAAAAGGCTCAAAAATTGGACCACTAGGCATGGTCTTATGAAAAAGTTCAAGTTTATCGCATTGAATTACTCAATATGTTTAGGAAGTTTGTGACATTTGTAACGCCTGATTTGGGTAATCGGTTGTATTTAAGATGGTTAACGCCTGATTTGGGTAATCGGTTGTATTTAAGATGGTTATTAAAGACACTTACTTACTTGGAAATGTCCTGTTACATGATTTTATAACTAGATTTCAAAAAATGAGAACTCGTAGATAACAACTTTAGATATATAAGATTTTCAATTTTCATTATGTATTTTTAACGACGTTTGATTTACTTTTGTTGATTATGTAAAATTTAGTTTTATTATCTCATTTTTGTACATGAACTGAACTGACCCGATCCGACCTGAACTGGACCGAAAAATTATTATATAGCAGTAGATAAATAACCCTTATAATTTCCACTCATTGGATATGTCTCCTGGATCCTCCACTACTAGTACCATACCAATACTATAATAAATCGAACAGGAACAAATCGATACTTTATTTTGCAAACTCACGGAGAATTCGACTGGTTTCATAAACAAGGCAGGCCCAAAGAAATAATCTGTGGAGGCATTGACCAACCACCGACTTTAAAATCGTTCTCGAAACACGACCGTCCAACCTTGACCCGTCCCTCACGTCAGTTTATTCTAAGTCAAACTTTTAGACTATTTCTAATTCTAATATAAAGTTCATAGGATGTAGTTTGAAGTTTCCCTATGGTTTGGACGGTTAATTATTCTTAATATATGTTTCTTTTTAAATCTTAAAACTTTTTTTAGAGGGGGTGAAGTTGTATTTTCTCCTATATATATTACCAACGGAGTCGCCAAACGCTAAGGTAATTTCCATAATTGCTAATAGAATTTCTTGTATGAGTTTGTGATTGCATTTGTTTTGTTTCCCTCAAAATATGAGTTAAATGTAAAAACAAATTTTAAATAAGGAATTGTGAAAGATAATCAAATCTAGTAAAAGAGAGAAAGAACACTAAAAAGTGATACTTTTTCGATAACACGTGTTGAATCATGAACTTATGTGTCGTCGAGTTATTAAAATAATACATTTTCGATAACACGCGATCGCGGCAAAATGCCAGTAAATCAGAAACCGCTAACCAAAGGAATAAATCGGTAAGAACCATTGATAAAATAAAGTACCTTGAGTTTGAGCTCAACTCAACTTAAATCAAAATCAAGTCGAGGTCGAATACTAAGCTAATGTTAAGTAGCTTATTACTCAAACTGACTTCATTATATTTTTGATAAAAAGTACGTTGGATATTGAGTTAATGTCGAGCAGCTTATTAACTAAATAAACTTAATTACACCGTTGATAAAAAAAATATACATTTGTCGAAATAGCACATAAATCTCATATTAAACTTGGAAAAAGAACAAAATATTAAAATTTCAACATAAAATCTGACAACGGAGAGCTAGTGAATTGTAAGACCACCCGTAGTGGGGCGTGATTTTAAAAAAAAAATTGAAAAAAAACGCCCCAAACCCCCCCCCCCCCCTCCATTACACAAGGCGTTATAGGGCGTGTTTTTTGAATAAAAATACCTTTGGCGTTTTATTTTAAACGCTTGGCACATACTTGACCGGCCAATCAACTTTGAGCATGTTCTGACAACTTTTGACTTTTGAATAATGCCCCATATTTCGTGTGTGTGTGTCTTCAACATATAGGGACGAAATATGTAAGTGGCCAATGGGAGACTTCCAAGTGTAAGGTGTCATTTTTTTTTTCTTTTCCCTATAAAAAAATAATTGTTTATTGATTGGAAGGGTGTTATTGGAATAATGCCCCACTACGCCACTTTTGCAATAATGCCCCATGCTGACTGGGATGACACGTGTCGAATAATGCCCCATGGTGGGGGCATTATTTTGTTCCACATGGTCTAATGGAAGATAAAGAATCAAATACAATTAACACCAAAAGATTGAACAAAAGAAAATTATGGTATTTAAAAAACATTATGCGGTTGATGTGACTCAAGGAAAGAGCGAACGCCCCCATATACAACCCGCCCGCACAACATATATAATATTTTCAAACGTCAAACTAGAAAACATTGAAATCCAAAAGCATCTACACTACAGCCACAATTTCCGGTTGATGCCAGAGATCAATCCACTATTCGACAAGTATGATGTCGGAAAACTCCTCGGCTGCGGCGCTTTCGCTAAAGTCTATCACGCCCGAGACATCACCAACGGCCGGAGCGTCGCCATTAAGATCATCAACAAGCACCGAATCTCTCACAACGCTCATCTCGTCTCAAACGTAAAACGCGAGATCGCTATCATGCGCATGCTCCGCCATCCATGCATCGTCAAACTGCATGAAGTTATGGCAACCAAAACAAAGATCTATTTCGTCATGGAGTATGTTAAAGGCGGTGAGTTGTTCCAACAGGTTTCAAAAGGTAGGTTACCGGAATCGCTTAGCAGGAAGTATTTTCAACAACTGATGTCCGCAATCGGATACTGTCACTCTCGCGGTGTGTATCACCGAGATCTGAAGCTAGAGAACGTTTTGATAGATGAAAACGGAGATCTCAAAGTTTCCGACTTCGGATTGAGTGCGGTTACCGGTCAGATCCGAGCCGACGGATTGCTCCACACGTTGTGTGGAACGCCGTCGTATGTTGCGCCGGAGGTTTTCATGAAAGGAGGATACGACGGAGCTACCGCAGACGTCTGGTCATGCGGTGTTATACTGTTTGTTATGAACGCTGCGTATTTGCCGTTTTACGATTCTAATTTGATGATGATGTACAAGAAGATCTACGACGGTGAGTTCCGCTGCCCTAAGTGGACGTCGCCGGACCTCCGGCTGTTGTTATCACGTCTACTAGATACAAATCCGGCAACGCGGATCACCGTCGATGAAATTCAATCCAATTCGTGGTTCCAAAAAGGACGCTCGATGATTATACCGTTAGATGATGAATTAACGGTTGTGAAGCGTGAAGAACAAGATAAGTTAACGGCGTTAAACGCGTTTGATATAATATCATTTGGTTCTGGTTTGAACTTAAGTGCGTTGTTTGACGGTGAGAGTAGTTTCATAGGGGAGGGTGAGAGGGTGGTGGTGGCGGAGTCGCCGGAGAATGTTATCGGAAAAGTTACGGAGGTTGTGAAGGAGGTAAATGTTAGAGTTAAGAAACGGAGTGAGTTTGTTGTGGATTTGGTTGGGCGAAATGGTGAAGGTGTGATCGGAATAGAGGTTTTCCAGTTGACGGAACGGTTGGTGGTGTTGGAGGTGAAAGGTGGTAAGGGTATTTATGAGGAGGTGTGGAGTCGGAAAATTAGACCAGAGTTGATTGAACAACGGGATGTAGTGAGGGGTTGAAGTTCAAGCTACTTCATCGGGCATTATCCGACATATGGCGTCTTAGTCAGCAAAGGGATGTTATGTGGCTTAAAGTTAAAATGGGTGTAGTGATATAATACCCCATAAATCCTCAACAATGGATTATCCAATTTTTATATTTAAAAAAACTTAATATTATGACGGATGAGTTAGAAGATTCTTATTGGCCATTCAATAAAACAAATAATTTCATCCGGTGTATTTTTGGAAACGCCCCAACCGAATTTGGTTGTGAATGGGGCTTTATTTTGCCCATCCACGCCTAATTCATGTTCCACTATAGATGGTTGATCATTTGTTTACAGCGTATAGCGTTTCGTGTGGTGTTTGGAGTGTATTATCCAGTTGGTGTAAAGTTCCACAAATGTATGCGTTTACTTTCAAAGATCTGATTGATTTGGGGAACAATATAAGTGGGACGCAAGTAAAGAAGAAGGCGTTCTATGGAGTGGTGATAATTGCTTGTTGGAGGATATGGAAGGCGCGCAACGAAAATCTCTTCTCCAATAAAAACACTAAGGTGATTGCTATTGTTTTGGATGTGAAGGTTTTGGGTTTTCTTTGGTTTAGAAATAGATGTAAAGGTTACGAGGTTGATTGGGAGAAATGGTGTAAGTTTGAATTGATGTAATTGTTTGGTTGGGGGCGTGTTGTTTCTGACTTGGAAGCAACACATTTCGCCTTTTGTTGAATGAAAGTTAATTTAAAAAAAAATTAGTTTGAAAAGACAAAGAAAGTGAGTGTATGATTGTGTACATATTTGGTAAGTATTGGTTTTGTGTTGTAAAGTAGTGCGGTTTTATTTATTTTGTTCGTAAATAGAAAAAAAAAACTTAAAAGAGTTTTAATCTCTGTAACTAGTTGACGTTACCCGCGCGTTGCGACGGGAGTTGATTAACAAAGTTTTTATTATAAAACTCAAAAAAAAGTTGTATAAAAAAAACAATATTCTAGCTTAAGTTTTTGGTATAAACTTGAACAAAATTTTGCACAGTTATTTAAACAAACATTAATAAGCATCTTAAGTATTATTGTGACACTAATATATAAACAATATCTTATATAAAATATCCTTTGTCATATATATGAACAACAGTAATGAATGAGGTGCATCAAAATTTACATGGTTGAAACATAGCATAGGTAATGTTCGATAGCTAGCAATTTTTTGGCGTCATAATGGTATAAAAAAGTGCTTCGTTTGTTGGATATTGCATAAGTAGGACCTGCGCAATGAGAAGAAAATTCTAATGTGTTAAAATAAAAAGAACTTATTATTATTAATATATAATTCATAAAGCTTACATGATTATACTAAAAGATAGCATAGCGTTCTCTCATTTATATGTTACCGAACTCCATAAACTCTTAGGATCTGTTTGGTATGGGGTAATGGAATGGATGAGAGAATGGAATGGACCAGGTAATGAAATGGATGAGGGAATGGAATGGATCATTTCATTCCATTGTGATGTTTGGTTACTCATATTTGAATATAATGAATCATTACTTTGTATAATTTAATAAACAAAAAAATACGAATTAACGAAACACAATTGTATTAAAAACAACAAAAATATAATTGCCTTAATGATAATAATAATATATTAATGGTAAAAAATTAATAATAAAATTTTTGATATATATTAATAATAATAATAATAATAATAATAATATAAAGATAAATATAAATATAATAATAATAATATATTTCTTTTCATTCATTGAAGGAATGAAAAAAAACACTCTCATACCAAGGAATGGAAATTGATATATTTGGAAGGAGTTACATTCCTTTGGAATGCTCCATTCCATTACCACATGATAACTAAACATGTTTCTTTTCATTCCATCAGAATGATCCATTCCATTTCACCTTCTATTCCTTCATACCAAACGCTACCTTAGATGTAGCCGTTTGCGTAACACTTGGTTTAATCAAGTACATCTCTTTGAATATCATTAGAAGTTCCCTGTAAAGCAATGAAGTGATAAAATATTTGTTATGTTTTTAAAATGCAATTAAAAGTTATATAAATAAATATATGCACATTATATTATTTGTTTTTAACATACCTTTATTTGAAGTATTTGTTTTAAGAAGTCTGAGAAAACAGTATTTTTTGTTATGTTAGTAGGGTCATTTTCTTGTGGTTTGATGAGTACTTTTAAGGCATCGGGAGAGGTGGCTCTAGACCATGGCCGAAGATTGGTTCTGGAAGATAAACACCGATTTTGCTTAAAGATTGGCCTTGACTTTTGTTAATTGTCATGGCATAACATAATTTAATTGGAAATTGTTTTCTTCAGAAAACGAAAGGCAGGTCATTATTTTTGTAGGTTAGAATAATGCGAGAAATATACACTCGATGACCAGCTGCAATTCCAGTCCTTGCCTCAACAACTCTTGGTAATAGTTGTGTGATTATAAGTCTTGTTCCATTGCATAGACCAGCTGTTTGATTTATATTGTGTAGTAATATTATAGGAGCATTGACTTTTAATTCAAGTCTATGCGGTGGTAGCCCATTAAAGTTTAGGAGGTTTAGATATTCTGTAGGATAAAGAATGTCTACGTCTCCTTTTTTTTGCATGAGGAACGACAAAGTCTGTGCTTAAATAAGTGACATTGGTTCCGGTAATCATGTTAAGAACCAATTCGTTTATTTGGTCACATGTTTCGTTTTTAGGACATACTATTGCTTTTTGAGATAAGTCTGATGTCGTTGGATTATTGAGGGTATCATTATCGTAAATAAAATTGATGAGTTCATTTACAGCCAAATCATTGTAAGGTATTAAAAAGTTTCATGGTATTTCAATTTTTCTTATGTTAAATGGGTCATTGCTATTAGGTGTACCCAATATGCCATCACCTATATCCAGAAGCCAAGATGAAAATTTGGCAATTTTTGCTTTATGAGTTGGGTTTAGATTTAGCCTTTGAAGACGCATATTCTCGGATAGTTTATAGATTGCGAAGTGTTTCCATAAATATGATTTTGGAAGCGATGTTGCAATTATTTTGGCCTGTAAGTCCCGTAAAACGGATCTTTCAATGATATCAAACAACACCAAGTTTGTGCGGAATCCAAACTTGATGTGATTCAAGAATCAAAACAAAAATAACAAGAACACCGAAATCACCTTTCAACACTTGCACACGATTCTATTACTATCAAAGCAAAACCGTCTGGTACAAGTGTCTTCACCAATAAATCGCCTCTCTCTCTCTCTCTCTCTCTCTCTCTCTGTAGGAATTCTAAAACTAAGAGGCTCCAAGAAGTTCCAACCTAAAAACAAGTTAGAAACTTGTTTATATACTCAACCAAGCCCACTTCCCTACATGGGCTTCCCTTGGGCCTGCTTGGCCCACATGGCCTAAAGCTTGGCCCAAGTGACCTATAAAGGTCCAAAACCTAATATAAACTAACCCGGTAAGGTCCAGTTCGTAACCATAACCCTTTGTGTTAATTTGATGCGTCAGTCTCACACTTTAGGGCCTAACATTCTCCCCCTAGACTGATGCCATCAAATTGTCTTCATAATCTGAATTCAGCAACGTCTTCAACAAAGTCTATGGTTGTTGCTATGCTGCAGATGTTGTGGAAGTTCTTGACTTCTGAACTCTCAGCACTGGGTCTCTTTCTTCAGCTCTTGTGGTTAGCTTCATATCAGGATCTCGATCAGCATCTTCTTGAAAGTCTTTGTTAAAAAGAATGTGAGAGGAGGATTCTCAGCAGCTCTTTTCTTCTTCAATCTTTGTCTTTCAAGCAGGTTCACAGGTACTTCTTCAAATGTACTTTCACTGTCAGACGATGTTTCATAATCGGTTCTTCTGACTCAGGTACATCTTGTTGTTGTGCTGCTTCAGGCTTCTTCAGCAACTAACAGCATCTCATTCTTCACCAACCCCTGTTCTTGATAAAAATCAAGTTCTGCACATGCTCACAAACTCATAAGCAAACATTTCTTATGCAACAGGGAGAGTACCATATGAACACTAGGTACATCCAAGTATTTGTACTCGGATTTCACAATTTAAATTCTATTCAATTTATGATGATCAGTCAAATCTTCAAGAACGGTTAAATTTTTTAATAACACAAATAAACACTCTATTTTTGGATTTTTGATTTTATAAAAACTAACAATATAAACTAAAACACAAATAAACAAAGAAACTAATATACAATTACAATTGCAAAGGGATCAAAATCCGTTCTCAGGCAGACTAAGGAACACTTTTAAGTAAGAGCCTAATCAAACTGGTCTATGCGATAGCCAATATGTTTGTCCACTTAAACTTTAACGCTCAACTTTCAATTTTTCAACTTCGTGATATGCTTAAGGTAATATTATATCAAACCCTTTAATTTAAGGATTTCTTTGATTATTTTAATTAAAGACAAAAATCCTTTAGAGAATCAGTTATAACTTTAATAGGAAATAACGTAATTGCTCAGGGATCAAATCACGAGGTTTCGGGCTTGACTTCACTTATCAACACTGATCTACTACCGAATGATCTAGACGATTGCCAGTATATTTGTCCACCTAAACCATCTCCCTAGACCTTTTCCATATAACTGCCTGTAACAAATTTTATCATGTTTTGATTTCTTAACAATGAACACCCAAACAAATACTAATCAAATCCCGGAAATATAAACAGCACACTCTATCATGCAAGTAGCTTCCCTACCACATATTTCACAAGTCCAATCCAGATCTCTGAAATCTTAATTGGGAATAGATTGAGAAGAGAACAGAATAGATCTGAAGCAGAGATGGTATAATATACAGATCAAATGAGTTTTTCTCAGTTTGATATAGGTTTCTTGGGTTTCTTTTGGGCACTTTAGGGCCTCTTTCGGGTGTTTAATTGATCTATCGAGCGACAACGTACAGCTAGGTCAGCATATATCTGGATGCAGCAGAAGCTGACGTTGCCTAGCACCTCCAGGTCTTTGCTTCCGCAAAACAGAGGAGATACACGATTTTTTCAGAGAAGATTTCAGAGTCAGACCAAAATTGTGTGTATCGGGACAGCATACAGACATTCAAATAGAAATGAGCTAATTCCAAGTGATTTTCTTTCCTGAGGTCATGTACTAATTTAGTTCTGAACAGAAACAGCCAATGTTTCCAGTCTTTAAGGATAGAGCCTACCAACACATCGTGCTAAAGTCAGACAGTTTCGATACTGGTCTTACATGAGTCAGCCCTTCACCATAATGTGAAAATTCATTTACGGAAGGACAGCCAAGATATCCTCGGATGATTCAACAACATAAAGACCCAAAACCTCAGATGTTGGCTATCTATCAATGCAAGATTTAAGACCATAAAATCATACGCCGTTGGTATGTTACCCACATGGTACATAGTTCATTATGTTTATATCACTTAGTATCTTTTATCATTTTGAGCGTCAAGGCTATCGACATATCACAGTAGATCCTAGTCTTTTCAGCTATGGCACCTTGCATGTGTTAGTCAAAACCCTTTAACACAAACATTTATTTCACTTCCCTTATCATGCAATTTCTCTTTTTGGCTTTTTCATTTTTCAAATGTTTTTGTATTTTTCTCATTTTCTCCCCCTAAAACAATATATCTAGCTATATGTTCCTCTCCCCCCCCCCCTAAATTTGTGCATAAATCTTGTATTTTTGCGCAAATTTACCATTTACTAGAGAAATGACACTTTATATACAAAGATAATGAACTAAGAAAGGAAAAAAATATTTTTGGTTAACCGTTCTGTCATCAGATTGAAGACTAATCAAATGCAAATCAAAGTACTGAATTTAAACGGTACCTTTTGCTGATCTTATCTTACTTCTCTAATCTCCTCCAAAGGAAACATATCTTCTGTAAAAAAATTTGAACCTTTTTGAAACAGTGAAATGTTACCCGTTTTTATCTCTGGAACAACCGCTATCAACATTCCAGAGATTGTCAACAGCTCCTCCTTAGTTGTTCCTGAAAATTAAGGAGATTAGTAAGACATGGGTACCCAGGCCATCGTGGTCCTGGGATTTCCTGAAGCATCAAAATAAGACACTTCTTTTAAACATAGGTCCCTTTTGGTTTCAAGGATTGGAGACATTTCTGCTTTGGATTTGGGTTTCCAAATCTGTTTTGGTTTAACAATCGTATTTGTTGCCTTCGGTTGAGCAACTCTAGCTGTTTCAGGTTTGTTAGTTTTAGAAACACGTTTTTGTTCCTGAACAGACTTGCGTTTGTTTTTAGCAGCGTTCCAATCCCCATCAGATGGTTTAACCTTGGGATTCACATTCTTAATTGCCTTAGGTGATGATACCTTCATCGGCTTGGAATGGTAGTTATCCTTAGGTGTAACCCTCTGATTTTGAGCATAATACGGTTCATGGGGACGCCGTGTGCAGTTTCTAGCAATATGACCCGCAATGCCACAGTTGTAGCAAGTTTGTCTTTTCATCGGAAAGACGTTTTGAGCAGCTTGATTCGCTCTAGCAGGTCCTGAAGGACAAACCGGTCCTTTTTGGGCTGGATGCGCCTGCACATTTCTCTTAGACGAAGACGAATTGGGGTGCTTGTATTTGTTGTTTGCAGAAGTCTTGTTGCTCTGAGCACCATTCTTCGTCTTTTCTCCCTTATTGGAGCTTTCAATCACCTTGTCACGAGCCTTATGAGATCGTGATTGTCCTTGATAAGCAGACTTCGTATACCCCCGACTTTGATCTGCTCGTTTTGGCTCATTCCGCTTGTTGTGAACCCGCTCACAAACATCAGCACACGAGTGAGTGTTGGCATTTTGTTGCACTTTTGGACGATGAACACAATTTCTAGCAATGTGTCCAGGAATTCCACAGTTGAAACATGTCTGTCGTTTCAATGTATGGAGATTCTGAGAGCTAGCAGCATTAGCTGATTTGATGGGTCTAGATGATCGAGCTTGCGTTGCCTGTGTTCCATGTGCCTTTTCTGAGTTCTTCTGTACCTGCTGATCAGAACTAGCACAAGCATGAGATGTAGATGGATGATGAGATTCATCCTTCTCACTTTTATCATGATCATTTTGAAAACCCGGTGTTTCAGGTTTATCTTTATTTTCAGAAACATTTTTCGGTGACTGTTCATTTATTTCAACTCTTTTTTCTTCTTTAATAGATTCAGGTTCAGTTTTAATTTTAGAACAAGTTGAAATTTCATCAACACATGTTTCGTCAACACATGTATCATGTGAATCCGATTTAGGTTTGCTTTCATCCACGGTTTCCAATGGGGTCCCACTAGATTCAACATTAGGGAAGTCCACTGAGACCGATTCAGAAGAAGAATCAGGACATTCTTGATTTTCTTGAGAAGAAGTTTCAGTGGTTTCACTGAATGTATCCTGAGGGACCTCACCTGTAACACAATCATCAACTGAAGAGTTAGAAACATCACAATCACAATCATTAACTGAAGAAAATTCATCACCAGACTTATTGTTCAATGTTTCAACACAAACATCATCAGTTTTGCCCAAAACATCAGGCTCACTAGATGAAACATAAGCACAAAACGACGCAAACAAAGACCTACTAAAAGCAATATCAGATTCAGTTTGTTCAAAATATTTTTCAGAAATATTAGAATGAACAACTGGTTCACTCCCAAGAACATTTTCACACTTTACTTCAGATACTTTATCTGCACATGAAGACGAAGTGTTAGGATCAATTGAGCCTTTAGAAACAAAATTTATTTGAGTAGACTTCTGGTTCTCAATTGGTCTATCATTAAATGAAGACTTATTGTTTTTGGGACCATAAGTCATTTGAATTTCATTCATCATCTCCTCCTCAGTCATAGGTAAATAAGTATAATTGTCATTATAAGGAGGAGGAGCCTAATTAAAACCCAAACCACACCCTTTCTTTTTCTTGTATGCGAGCTGTTGATCACACAAGTTTTTAACTAGTTTGCTGGAAGAATCATATTTCTTAATATTAAGTTCATTTATTTGATATCTATCTCTGATATCTTCCAGTTCCTTAGTTAAAATGCATACTTTCTCCTGAGCTTCTAAAAAATGGGCTGTTTTAACACTTACATCATCTTTGAGTTTGATGATGTCTTTCCGCTGAGCCTCAATTTTTTCTTTATAAAGTTTTTCGTTTTTCGATAATGTAAAATTTTTATTTTTTATATCTTGATAGTCTTGAATTAGCTCAGCATTGTGTATTCTATAAGCTTCAACCCTTTCTCTACACTCAGGAGTACAAAAGACAGAAAGTATCTCTTCACGAGTAATTTCTTGAACCACGGGTTTGTGAAATATGAATGCCATAATTTCAGCGGATGGTTGATACTTTTGTTCTTCTCTTCAAAACACAAACCAAACAAGAACCCGTGTACTTGCTAACTCAAACCCTTTGTGGGCGAATGAACCCGCTTTCTGAACTGCGCCTCAAAACCTGTCAAACCTTTTTCACAACCAAACAAACCCCTTTTTTTATTTATAAAATAAACCCTTTTTTTATTCAACTATAAAATAAACATGTTTTTTATTAAAAGAAAACCTAATTATAATTAATGATTATGTAATGATTACTAAATTATTATTATAATTATTATTATTATTAAAAATAAAACCTAAACCACATACACAGCGTTGTCTTCTTCGTCTAAAAACTACCAAACCGAAACCCTAATTTCAAATGCAAATGACATCCGTTGTTGCAGGTGGTTAGGGTGTGGTGCTCCGGCGATGGTGATGACGATGACCGGAGAAGTCAATGGTGAGATAGAGGTGACCGGAGGTGGTGATAGTCGGAGTAAGACGCGGTGAAGTAGAGAAGACGATGTATGGCTACTGTATGATCGGAAGTTATGGAAGATGATGATGTTGGTGATCGGCGGAGAGGATGAAACAGGTTGTCAGTGGTCGGTGTATGACGGTTATCGGATAGACAGTGGAGAAGGTGATGATGAACGGAGAAACTCGGAACTAGTCACTCGAAACCGTTGTGGGAGTGAATGAACGAAGGAGGTGACGAACTGGATATCGGAGATGGTTGCAGGTTGGTCGGTGAACTATAGTCGGAGAAGAAGATGATGATTGCCACTGGAACTCGAAATCACTAAACTTGAAACCTCTGCTGATTGCGACTCGAGAACAGAAAGAGATGACTCGAGATCTCGGTTGCGACTCGAGATCTCGGTTGCAACTCGGAACCGTGGTTGCGACTCGAGACTGTGAAAATTGATGAGTCGAGACCTATGTGAAGTGATGTTGAAGACTCGAGACCGTGAAACTTGATCAGTCGAGACCTCAAGAGATGAGTCGAGACCTTTGTGAAAATTGACGGCAAACCTTTGTGAAAGTTCAGTCGAGACCAGGATATCCAAAAATACAACCTTGGGTTTGTTGAGTCGAGACTGTGATGATGTGAAGTCGAAACCGTGATAAGTCGAGACCTCGGAGCTTTTGTATAATCCGAAGAATATGGAGTCGAGACCTGTGAGTCGAGAACTTGAATGATGGTGATAACTCGAGACGTTGGATGTAAGATAACTTGAGACCAGTGAAGACAAGTTGACTCCAAATCGAATATTTTAAACTCGAAACCGCCGACTAGATGAATTCCCACTAGAGACCTTTTGAGATTTGAATTTGAATGTGATTGACAGCTGTAGCCCGAGATATTTGGAAACTTTTAAATCAAGATAATTTTCAAAAATAAAGGATTATGATAGTCGTCAAAGTATTTTCGAAAAAGAATAAAAAGATTATATATAATCCTTTAACAACCTTTTTCAAAATCTAAGCACCAAAATATGCCGATTTTTATAAAATTCTGATGAATACTACGAAGAAGACGAAGAACTCGAAGAACACCAAACCAAAAAACAACGATAATCTTGAATCTTAGATATCAAACCGAGCCTAGAAACAGGTTCTAATGGCTCTGATACCACTTGTAAGTCCCATAAAACGGATATTTCAATGATATCAAACAACACCAAGTTTGTGCGGAATCCAAACTTGATGTGATTCAAGAATCAAAACGAAAATAACAAGAACACCGAAATCACCTTTCAACACTTGCACACGATTCTATTACTATCAAAGCAAAACCGTCTGGTACAAGTGTCTTCACCAACAAATCGCCTCTCTCTCTCTCTGTAGGAATTCTAAAACTATGAGGCTCCAAGAAGTTCCAACCTAAAAACAAGTTAGAAACTTGTTTATATACTCAACCAGGCCCACGGACATGGGCTTCCCTTGGGCCTGCTTGGCCCACATGGCCTAAATCTTGGCCCAAGTGACCTATAAAGGTCCAAAACCTAATATAAACTAACCCGGTAAGGTCCAGTTCGTAACCATAACCCGTTGTGTTAATTTGATGCGTCAGTCTCACACTTTAGGGCCTAACATGGCCTTTGAAGCCTTAGGTATAACAGGGAGTGTTTGTCTGAAGTCACCGCCTAGAAGTATAGATTTTCCACCAGAAGGATCTTTAGGAGGATCTTTAGGATTATCGAGAACATCTCTAAGACTTTTATCTAGTGATTCAAAGCACTTGTGATCATTCATTGGTGCTTCATCCCAAATAATAAGATCTGTTTCTATCAATAAATGTTCAAGATGAGTGTTTTTTTTTATTTCACAAATAGAGTCATTTGTAAGCTCCAAGGGCATTTTAAAGCGAGAGTGTGTAGTCCTTCCTGCTGGTAATAAAAGCGATGATATCCCTGAGGTTGCAACAACTAAAACATTTTTTCCTTGAGAACGCAGAGCAGCCATTAATGTTATCCAAAGGAATGTTTTGCCGGTACCACCTTGAATTAGCTAATGAGTTAGTTACCAAGTCGTTAATTGTTTTTTGTTGTGGGTGAAGACATTTTTGAAATGATTCGTTATCCAAAGCTAATTGTTGCCTATCGTAGTTTTTTTCTTCCATTAGTAACCTATTCTTTAAAGCTGCAAGTAAGTCGGCACGTGGAATGGGTAACCCATATGATAAAAGTGAGGATGAAGATCCGCTAGTATTAAGAAGAAGCTCGATTTCATATAGCACATATTCTTTTAAATCATCATTGTTAATTTGTGTATATGTAGTGGTATTTGGAAGTGTATGTTTCATTATAATATCATTAGCCATTTTATGCCAATGTTTATTCCATAATTCCATTGGATTTGAAATGTCACAAAATAGAAGCATATGAGTAAACAAAGCTTGTAGTTCAGTAGGGTAGCCCAAACAGCAGCTTCATTAAATGCATCTACCCATTCTTTATCGTCTCCAAGTAGAACAAGTCTTTCGCAAACCCCTCTATAAGTTGGGAGTATCTCCCCAGAAATCATTCCTATATCAGCAAATGATTGACAACCCCTTTGGTAACTTAACAACATTCTAAGATAGAAGGTTTCTCCACATGTAGGATGGACATATATTAACCTTCCTATAGCTGGAGTCTTTTTTGTAGTTCTACGAATCCAATATTTATCAGATAAGTCCCATCTAAATTCAGATAGATAATCATTGTAGCGCAAGTGACGACCACTTTCATCAAGTTGGTTGTTTCGCAGCCATTCTGTTAAAGTTGTTCGTTTTATGAGTGGATTGTTTACTAAGTTGTGCAATTGTTGTGTATCCTTGAAGCTAATGTTCTGCATATTTTCTAAATGCACAGATAACACTTGGATAGGAGGATTTCTATTATGAATAGGGAAGTTAAACATCCTCCAAGTAGCTTCATGTGGGCATATAAAACGACAGTCTAGGATTTTTTTCGTTTACTTGGGGTTTTTGGTAACTTGTCTTGTCAATTGAAGTCGACAGTGTTCATGCAATTGTGAAATGGATACGATCACAACCCTTGGATATATACTTAAACAAATATTTAAGTAGCATACTCCACCCGCAGTATTCCACATTGATATAGGCATGAAATAGAGGACAAAGGGTTTTGTTGTAAGGTACTACATAACCATTATCTAATGTAACACCTTTCTTAATAATTTCATGTCCACCTTGTGTAAGGATCGGGTTCGCGACCTAAACGAGTCGGTTCAGAGGAATTCCATCAAATACAGGTGCGGAAAACAAGTATTTGACTATAAAACAGCTGAATCTTCACTTTAACACTGATTATATTGATATTTGAACACAAATACAATCAGTTCTCACACCGGCAGCACCTCGGTATGGAATCACTCAAATGTTACTTCTGTAAACTATGATTTCGCTTGACACTGAGCCCCTATATATAGACATCAGGATTTCGCTTGGAATGATCTCAAGCGAAATCTAAACATGTTGATTTCGCTTGAGCTGCTTCAAGCGAAATCCTTTACATACACAAACCTTCAAGCGAAATCTTGCTAACTCTATCTCATTCTCTCGTTCTACGTGCCCTGATCTATTCTATCTAGAGTAAGACTCGATACAAGACGAAGTCGACAGATGTAGTGCACCAACAGACTCCCCCTCAGATGTTGACGAGTTGACTATCGAGTCACACCAATGCTGTGTCTTCACATCTTCATTCTTGATCAGTCTCCGGGCTTTTCTCTCTCTATCTTCTTTTCCAGAATCTCCTGACTCTATCAGACTCCCCCTAACGATTTGCTGGTATTCATTTGTTCTTCAGCAACATCTGCTTTAGGATCAATATCTGACTCAAATGTTGTTTACAGAATCATTGCCTGGCTTTTATCTAATTCTCTTGATCAGATCTCTTGATTCCTTAAGTTCATCAGCATCAGCAACTAGCAAACTTTTAGATTCATGATCAACGTCTGACTTTTGTAAGCTTTGAATGAATTAACCTGGCTCACCTGTAACAATCTTAACCCAGAAATAAATTTTCTAAATTTAACAATTTAAATGCATCAACAATCTGATATAATCAGATAATTCTCTCCCATATCACAAACCAATGATGAACCAAATGTAGGTTTTTAAAATTCCAAATGTAAAAATTTTAACAAACCTTTTTTTTACATTTTAAGATTCACTCCCCCTCACAACAAAGTCATCATGTTTAGCACTTGAAATTTTGACAATCAGCTTTCCAATATCAGTTGTCAAAAATCTTTTTGGATTTTTTTTCAAAATTTATACTAAAACACACTAAAATCTTTTTGTAATTTTTGATTGTAAAGGAATGCAATAAAGAAATATTTACAAACAATATTTTTGTGAGTTTGTGCAAGAGGATCATATCAGTTTATGAGACATATCACTAACACCGTTAAGCTTCATTTCATATAAAGTTCTAAACAATTTACCTAGATTGTCAGTATATTTGTCCACTTAAATTCTCACACAAAGTTCAACTGATCCGAGATACGATGTTAATGTTTTAAGCAACTTAAACTTATCCGAGTGTCCCACTACTTGAATATACTCCCGTATCCAGATCCCAATATTCAGTCTTACAGGTGAATATACCACAAATGATATCTGTCAGGGGAATAAATTATAGTACGAGGGCCGTGAGAGCTCAGGTCGATACTCCCGTATACGCAGAGAGATGACGGCTTCGACTTTTGGTGTGTCCCCTTTAGAGGATCTTTTGTTTCAACAGCCATGATTAGCATTTTTTCAATGTTTCATCATTTTTTAGCTGAGGGTGAGCTATATTTCAAGCAAGCAGAAAGCATTATCCGGGGACTAGGTCAGAAATTTCTTTCAGCAGAAGTCCCGGGATAATACCCCAGATATCACTGAGCATAAAGACCTAGTATCTCAGAATAAGGGACCTTTCAAACAAGATTTCAGGGGTTACCTATATATCCAAGTTTGTGTTAACCCACAGAACAAGCAAGTTTGAAATTTAAGTTTATATCTCGTCACAATCTACTAAATGTGCAAAAACCTACTGACATATCCGCAGTAAGATCGTTTATCACATTTTATCTTTTCATTTCTTTAGCATGTTGTGATAGTCCACTGATGTACTATCATTTCCCCTTATATGCAACAAAAACTCATTTTTGAATTTTATCATGTTTTTGTCTTTTTCAAATTTTCAAATGTTTTTGGATTTTCTGAAAAAATTTTACTCCCCCTAAAATGCAAACACATTTTAGGAAATTTGAAAACAAACTGTACAATAAAATGACAACCGATATCAAATTGCATCAAATCGCCATCCACTTGGCATAAACAATCAGAACTCCCCCTATCACAAAACTATTTTCTCATTATGATTTCAAAACACTTAAGTTTGTTTTAACCAAAATGATTTTTCCGGAAAATAAGTTTTGTTGATTTTAAACCATTTGTAGGTTCGGGGTATGGTTCATCACATTGTCTATTCTTAATCATTTGTAGCAGATCAAGTACAAATTAATGTCCTTGATTTACCACTTGCAAATATGCACCATCTATATCAATTGTAAAAATTACCACATGTAAAACACAATACCACTTGTAGGAATATTACGTCTACATCACCATTTTACCAATAAAAATGCCGATTCCTGCTTCACACTTACCAACCTGGAAGCTCCGGCAATTCCTGCAATCTGTAAACATTAAACACATTTAAAAATCTTTCACAAAATTTATCTTAACAAGAATAATGCCGATTCCTGATCCACGATTACAAACTTGGGATCTCCGGCAAGTCCTAAGACTTTTAAGGAAAACAAACTTCCACCCAAGTCTTATTTGACTTGGTGGCTTCCAATTCCTGAGCAGTAGGGTTGTAAGTTGCCTTTTTAGTTGCATAAAAATCTTTAACCCCCTTTACTTTCCCATCAAGCATTTTCTTGAAAATTTTCTTAACATTTTCATTGAATGTTTTTTCAATATCAAAATCTGAACTTTCAACTTTATCAACCATTTGTTTAATCTCTTCCACACTCAGTGATTTAATGTCAACATCATTCATCAAATCTTCGATCTCATCTTGTGACTCCTCTGATTTTGTGGAATCAGATTCATTGCCAGATTTTTCATCTGATTTTTTAACAATCCATTTTTTATTGTCTTTTGCACTCTTTTTGTACAATCTTTTAGAATTTTCACCAACTTCATTCTTTGAATTTTTAAAATTTTTGAAATTTGTAGTTGGTGAATCATTCTTTTCAACCACTTTTTCTTTAAGTTTTTCAGAGACTCCCTGTTTTTTGTTGACTTTGTTTGGACAATTGTGAGCAATGTGTCCAACCACTTGACATTGAAAACAAATTCTAGTGTCTCTGGTTTGAAAAACTTCAGTTGGATGATAAACTCCAGTTCCTGTCCTTTTTCTCTCAGCAAGGAACTCTTGATTTGATTTTTTCAAAGATAAGCTATTTGACTCCTCTTCATAACTTTTTCCTGCAACATATGTCATTTTTGATTTAAAATCTCTAACATATTTTTCATTTTTACGATTTTCAGGTGGAGTAAAACCTAATCCTTTCTTTTTGTAATTACAATTTTGATTTGTTTTCTTTTGAAAACTAGAATCAGAATTGTAATTCTTTTTCCCTTTTTTCTTGTTTAACCTTTGTTGAACTCTAGAAGTGTATTTTTTAGGTTTTTCAGTAGATTTTAGATCCTTAATTTCTGAAAAATTAATTTCTGTCATTTTGAAAACCTTTTTGATCATGTCAAAACGAACACTTCTAATCGGAAACTCTTTGTCAGAATATAATTTGTCCGAATCATTTAAAGTATATGCAACTTCAAATGTTTCATCATCCAAATTTGCCTTTGATAACAAAAATTCTTTACTATAAGACCGTTTTTCCGATGATTTTGAACTTTTGACTGACGAACTTGAACACCCAGACTCAGACTTTGACTCAGACACCTCCTCAGTATCCAACACCTGATCAACCATCTTTTTGATTAACTCAGATTCATGATCAGTATCAGACGAGGTAAACGTGATATCAATGTTATCTGGTAAAACGTCAGTTGTCTCGGATTTTAACTTTATATTGACTGCTTTTTTTACTTGCTCCTCATTTGGTTTTCTAGGAGAATACCCTTCCCAGATAGGAGGCGGACACTTGTTGTATTTAACAGTCGATTTCTTACCAGTCTCATTCTTTTGCTTCTCATCCTGAAATGCTTCAAAACCTGCAGCAGTAGGATAAACTCGATCAATGACATAATCAGAACAAGAATAACTCAGTAATAACCTTCTGATCCTTTCATTTTCAATCTTTTCTTTCTCCAACTCTTGCTTTAGACTAGCATTTTCTTCGATGTAATGATTAATTGCCTTTTGCTTTGTCATCAATGTAGCATTCGTCATCGTTAAAGCCTTTTCTCTTTCAGAATTCGTTGTTTGAAGACCTGTCACTGTTTTGTTCAACACACTATACGATTCTTTCACATAGCTGATGTCAAATAGTAACTTTTCTATCAGTTTTTCTCTATCAAACAGAATCACATCTTTTTCTTCACAATTTTTGCAAGCTTCCAAACACTTCTTGCAAGGCTTTTCAACCTCAACAATCTTCTCAATCTCGATTGTTTTTACCACTTCAATCATTTTTTCTTCATCATTTACCTTCTCAGCTTCAGTCACCTTTTCTTCAACAACTACTTCAGCTTCCTCATTTTGTTGCTGTTCTTTTGCAGCTTGTTTCTCCTTCAGTTTCTCCATGCGATCTGCAAAATAAAAATGAAAACTTTCAGGAGAAAGATGATGTTTAGCCATATTAATATGTTTCTCTTCTTCATCATCACTGCTACTCTCCATCGGTGTTTGATCAAACTCTACAGATTTTTCAGACTCAGCATCTGAAACACCAGAATCAGATGGTGTTTGATCAAAAACAACTTCTTTTTCTGAAGTATCCTCATTTTGCATACTCTCATTTGTACTTAATGATTCAGAATCAGCAATTTCTGAACTTTCTTCAGATGTAATTGATTGATCTTTCACTTTTTCACCAATTGATCTCATCCAAGTAGCAAACAAATCTGGTTCTCTAACAATCTTTGCAATGAAAGCTTTAAAACCACCCTTTTCATCAACAAACATATCCCAGCTGAAACCTTCAGGTAGTTGTTCATCAATTTGGTTCACTATACATGCTGTGCTGTTAGAAGATATGTAGTTGCTCCAGTTGAAATCTACCAAACATCCTTTCTTTGAATCTTCAATCTTTCTACCATGAGCCGTCTGTAATTCTTGTGTTTGACCAACTTGCTGATAAATGGCTTTCCGGTAGTAGTCATCTTTTCCAAATGGATTCTGAGCACCACTAACTTCTCTATTCTTGCACTCCCGTTTAAAATGACCTTTTTCCCTGCACCTGAAACAAGTAACTTTAGATTTATCAAATCCTAAAGTAGAAACACAAGCGTCAAGAAAATCATTTCTCCCGGTAATTGTTTTGAACTTTTCAGCACGTCTAAGAACACTTGCAAGACACCATTTGATATCCATTAGTTCCATCTCTTCAGCATCTATTTGGTCGTAATCCTCTTTAGTAAGCATAGGATTTCCAATTCGACCAGCCACTAAACCTTCATATGAGATAAGCACGGAACCAAGTAATGCCATATGATCTTTCGCAATGTCTTCAGAAAAACTTTGACCTTCTGGAAGATTTAGAGCTATGTTGCATTGAATCACACAACCATTTCCCATCTTTGTGCTTTGAGACTGAAAACTTTCTGATGGGCTTTTCGGATTAACACTCGGATACAATGAGAAACCACTGTTGCTTTTGTTTGAGTTTTGATCAGTCTTTTCTGTAGACTCTCCAACACTATAAGCAGTTTGAATTTTTGGACTTCTCTCAGCTTCTGAAGTCGGAACACTACCCTTGTAATACATCTTTACATCTTGTTGACCACTTGGATTATTCATCCTTGCGATCTTCTGCTGTTCTAAATCCTGACTTTCAATCTTTTCAATGAACTGAGAGATTGACAACCCTTCATAAACTCCAGTGTTTTTGCAGTATCATCAAATATGTTCCCCACTCTTTCTGAGGTAAAGCATCAGCCAGCTTATCCACCCATTCCTCATCTTCTTTGTTGATGTTCATCATTGACATTGTTCGAACTAAGTGACAATAACGTTCAATGAGTTTCTTTGTATCTTCTCCGGGCAAACTTGTGAACAAGTCAAACTCCTTTTTAAGCAATGCCTTTTTACTTTTAATCATGTTTGCACTACCTTCAACTTTGACTTTCAAAGCATCCCAGATTGATTTTGATGTTTTGTCATGTTGAAGTAGTATAAAGATGTCTTCTTTGATAGCTTGTTGAAGCAAACTGATCATCATTTTTTCAGCTCGATACATTTCCCGTTCTTCATTACCAAACTCTGAAATCTGTTTTACTGTCTCCATTTCAGTACGTGGTAGCATATACTTTTTCAGAATACATTCCCATGATCTCAAATGATTTGCTTGCACCCAGTTTTCGAAACGATCTTTCCATCCATAGTATTCCTCAATGCACATTAGCTTCGGGGGTTTCTGAGTAGTCCCTGTTTCATTTTCTGAATTCATGTTCTGAGCAATGGAAGATGAACTAGGCGATGTTGCAAATGCGTTGTGGAAATCGTTATCCATGTTTCAATTACTTTCAAGCGAACTGGTCAATTCGTAGCTTTCAAGCAAAATAATCTGTCAAACTGGTTGAAGCGAGACCTTTGAAGCGAAATTGTTGAAGCGATACTTTTGAAGCGAAATAGTTCAAGCGAAACTTTCAAGTAAACACTTTCTGAAGCGAAATCCTGAAGCGAAACACTTGAAGCCAATAAGAACCCTGAAGCGAGATCTTTGAAGCGAAAACAGATAAACTTTGAAGCGAACAGATAAGTGTCGCTTGAAAGTTCAAGCGAAATCGTCCAACACAAATTTTGTTCTTCAAGCGAAATCCATTCGGATGTCAATTTTGATCACTTTTAGATTGAATTTGGCTGTGAAACTTTCAAGGGTTTGTTATCTTGTACTATTAAACAATCCGTGAGAAATTGAATCGATTTTAACCATAAAATCTTTCTGAACTGAGAAAAGAAGATGTAGAAGTAAGAAAACAAGATGAATTTCGGCTGATTTTTGCAGAACTCCTCCTCCTGAGCTCTGATACCAATTGTAAGGATCGGGTTCGCGACCTAAACGAGTCGGTTCAGAGGAATTCCATCAAATACAGGTGCGGAAAACAAGTATTTGACTATAAAACAGCTGAATCTTCACTTTAACACTGATTATATTGATATTTGAACACAAATACAATCAGTTCTCACACCGACAGCACCTCGGTATGGAATCACTCAAATGTTACTTCTGTAAACTATGATTTCGCTTGACACTGAGCCCCTATATATAGACATCAGGATTTCGCTTGGAATGATCTCAAGCGAAATCTAAACATGTTGATTTCGCTTGAGCTGCTTCAAGCGAAATCCTTTACATACACAAACCTTCAAGCGAAATCTTGCTAACTCTATCTCATTCTCTCGTTCTACGTGCCCTGATCTATTCTATCTAGAGTAAGACTCGATACAAGACGAAGTCGACAGATGTAGTGCACCAACACCTTGACGTCTTTTGTAATGCACATATCCATTTTTATCAAATGTTGTTGATTGCACATAATCCTTGGGAAACTTCTTAGAGCAATAACCCTTAGACATACATGGTGCATTTGGTTTTATAATGCCACACAGACCATGCATCATAAGATTTGTTATGATTTTATATAGTTGGGGTTCTGCAATGGGGTCAGGTATTTCAGATGATATGAAGTTATCTAGTTGTTCCGCAGTATGTATTCTATGTGATTGTGTGACCCATAATAACATATGGCAATGAGGAAGTCCCCTTTTTTGAAATTCGATTGTGTATAAATCTGAAATAAAAGAATGAACATGATTAAAGTGAACAAAATGTAATAGGAGGGCAACGTTAATAACAATAAGTGAGGGGGGATATTGTTGGTTACCTGCAGCAACTTTACCAAAAGGACGATTTATCTTTAAGAAGTGAATTAAAGCATCTACTTTAAATTGGAAAACTCTAGCAATAATATCTGGATGATCTTGGGCATTAGGTGATGGGAATTGGCTTAGATACCTTTCAATTTCCGGCCATTTTTCATTACATGTAAATGTAATAAAATATTGGGGGTTCCCGTGTACCCTACAAATTGCTAGAGCATCTTGATAATGTTTATACATATCGCGAGGACCGCCTGTAAAGAAAAAGGGAGGAAGGTTCGTTTCCCAATGTCGTGTCCTTGAGTGTCACCTTTTTGTAGTGCGTCATGTATACCTTGTAGAAATTCTGATCTAAATATATTTTGATGTGCTTTTATGTACTCAAGCCGATTTTGTTCAATACAAACATATGTGTCTACTAAATATTGTTGAAACAATCGGCCAGCTCTTAACAATAGTGTGTATAAGCCATCACGATCATGAAGTTGACAACTATAAAACATATTCATTGTTAATTGTTTACCACTGTTGTTGCCGTTGGATAATTGTCTAAGTTCTGGAGACCACCCACTTTCCCCATTGAGTAGTAATAACGGGTATTGCAACGTCATGTATAGAGGATGTAATATGCTTATTCTTTAAGGAATGCCATTTTTAATCGAATGATAATGTCAAATTCGTTAGATGAAGATTCATTCTCATATAAAATAGCACCTATGCAACCAGGTGATGGCATGTCATAGCTGTGTTTATTTTGAGAGCTATAAAGGTTAATTCTAAAGTTGGGTATGTTGCTTTCGATAAGAAGGTCTCTAGCAGAACGAAATAGTTTGACTACTGCATTTGTACTTTCTAATATACTGATGAGTGCTTGCACAATATCATCTTGTAATTGTGAATGTGCATTTCTTTCAAAAAATCGAAGCCTATTAGAGATCTCATTTTCAGTGTCATATATACACATTTGTAGAAATCGAGGCGTTTCATTTGGATGTGGACATAAACTGCCTAGCTAATGGCATATTTGACCTCCAACTTTAAAAACGTGATTCATCTATATGTGCACCAAATGATGTCATGGAAAACATGGAATTATAACAACGTATATTTTCAAGGAAGTCTTTTCGTTCAAATAGTTGTTTAATCAATAGAGGTGGCTCATCTGGGTGTTGTTGTTTTACGCGACCTCCTTTACAACATTGGTTGTATTTAGGGCGTTGTTTAGTAGAAGAGTGACTTATTCGTTCAGCATACCAAAATCATGTAAAACAATGTTCACATACTTGATCGCAATCACCAGAGTCTAAATAGAAAGACGTATTGTTAGTTGGCTGCAAAGGTCCACCTAACACAAATACATCTGAAGTCACTTGAGGGCGAGTGGTTTGTAGATAACAATTATGATTTTCAAGTTTATTTATGTCACTTTTTTGGATCGTCTACGTACTTGTCGCAACACTTGACCACCAAATTTTTCGTATAAGGAAGCAGAACAATTTGAAGTGTTAGTGAGAGGAGCAGGTTCTTGTAGTTTTCTTTTACCCTTTCTTTTTTGTGGAGTAAACATATTGAATTCGGATTAAAATGTTGTGTAGAGTAGTGACAATATAATAACTGTATGATGTAAGGAAGAAGATTGTGTTATAATGCAAAGAAAGAGGATTTTTCAAAGATGTTACTATTAAACAAACTCGTTAAAAAATACCTTATAATAATGCCAGACAATAGAATGTGGAGATATTATTAAATGCTTTCAATTAATTGTGTTTATATAACTGCCAAAAAAACAATATATCTCTATTATTAAAGCAAAATAATTTTAACTATTTGACTATGATGTGGCATAGCTATTTAGGCTTTTAATTGTGAATTGAGCGGCAAAATTCTTTTCTTCATTCATCCTTCATTTGTGAAACCACCTAATTTTTTCTTCATATGGAAACCCCATTCAATTCCCAATCAATTATCAGTCAGTTGAAATTCTTCTCCATAATTATGAATACCTTTCCATTATCACTTATATACTCCATATGTTTAATCATCTGAGAGATCTTCAACATGTTGATACTGCAAATCACGAACCCTAGATCTAAGCTGCTCTTCCCCTTTGGCGATTATACTTGGACGCATTCTTCTGTCGCATATTGCTTCTTCGATTTGTTCTTCGACTCGGTATTTTTTTCTTCCTAAATGAATCATATTGACTAATTAATCCTGTAATTGTATTTGTTATACTTTGATTTGTATATGTTTTACTTAGCTTTCATGTTTTTATAGTACGGTTGTCTCAATCCATTAGAACCCTAACTTACATCTCTTCAGTCTCTGTTAGATGACACGTATTTCAACATGTATGTTGTAGATTTGATAGCTTTGTTCTGTTTTCATTCATCCCTTTCTTGGCGATGCATTTCAGGTAATTGATTTCATTACCGGCGGCTAGGGTTCGCGGCAACGAACGTTGACGATTAACATAGTCCAAGCGATATCGATTTCATGCTCTATGTTTCCAGTTGAAGGTCCAATTTTAATTGGTATGAAAAATTGCAAAACGGATGCGTATTTTCTTGATTATATGTCCGTTGTTGTTGAAACATGTTTAGTATCTCATGTTCAGTTGAGATATGTATTTGTTAGCATTATTCAAGTGTTAGGTTGATCAGATGCGGTTTACCTTTTTCAATTTTGAGAAGAAATAGCGAAACTGATGAGGAATTTGTTGTAAATGTTACATGCATGGTTGTAAAACAAGGTTTCCAAGGCCGAGTACTCCCCGAGTAGTCGCTACAAGGTAGGCTGCCGAGGCGACTTTGTCTAACTCCGCCTAATTACTCGGAATCGATCAACCGCGGTCAAACTCGGCCAAAATCGCATCTAGTAGGTCAATTCGGGCCGAGTTTGACTTAAAAATAATAAAACATAATTTATATGACTATCATATTAAATAATGAATATCATTTTCACGTATTTTGTTATAAATATTAGTAAATTTATGTTATTAGACACATATTTAATTTCCAAAAACTAATTTCTTTGTAATTTAACATGTCCGCGTACTTACCGAGTACTCTCCGCCTATGCCGAGTACTCTCAACTGCTCGGTCGACCGACTAGGGAGCACCTAGCGACTTTTGCAACCATGGTTACATGAAAGGTGTTATGTCTAGAAGAGTGGTTATAGTGTTTGATTATATGGTAGTTGTTGAAATATGTTCAGTATTTCATGTTTAGTGTATCGAAACTGGATCGATTTAATTTCATGGCAATTACTCATTGTAAGCTATTATAAGTTGATGGATCAAAAGCAAAGTGTTTTTTTTTTTTTTTTAGATTTGATGATGTTTTGGAGTTAATAAATAATAACCGCTTTTACTTGTAGGCCTGTGGAAATAAGGTACTTAGAAGGGCATATGAGTGGGAACATCATAAACAAGGGAGGACTCATCGCAAAACAGTATTCCGGCTTAGGAACTCCTAGGTTGCTTCTACAATCTCCCATGCTTTGAGGAGGGTATGACTTGAATGCAGATCAAGTGTTTGATGAAATGCTGAAAAGAAGAAAATTGTGATGATGGCGACGAAACATGTATATATTATCCCTAACATATGGTATAATTTTCATATGGGTTCCATTTTGTTGTTGTCTATGTGTTTGTGATAATGCCTCTATTTTGATTGTAACTTATGCTTGAAAGACTGTATAAAGGATATGGATATTATAAATAGATGTAGGTTTTTTGTTGGGTATGAATCAGATGCCATTGTTTTTTGATGAATTTTAAACTTTGGTTCTATTGAAGGATGGGGAACAAATGAAGGTTTGATAATTGAGATTTTTTCTCATAGAAACGCGGAACGGCGAAAGCTTATTCGACAAACTTATGCGCAAAGTTACAGTGAAGATATCCTTAAAGCACTTCACAAGGAACTTACAAGAGACTTCGAGGTAAACATTAAATTTACTTAGATTAAAGTGGTTGCAAGAGGTTGGCTTTAGAGAGTGTTTGGGACTCCTTCGATTAAAGCTAGGTAGTCAAAAGCGTTAGAATAACCTGCAGTTTTTTGCCGAATCGGATGCCGAAAAAACTACATGTTTTTTACATTTCGTTGCTGAAAAAACCTGTTTTTTGCCTAAACCGGATGCTGAAAAAAAGTTCGACCTTTTTTTGCTGAATAAACAGGTTGATTTTGGGGTTTTTTGCCTAAAAAACCTGCAGTTTTTTTCGAACCAGATGATGAAAAAAAACCTATCCGTTTTCGACGCTGAAAAAACCGGTCAGAGAAATCATTTTTTTCCGGTTAAAAAACCGGTTTTATAATATAAACGTTTCCATTTTTCTGGTTACCCGGTTTTCCTATAATCAGTTGCGTTTGCTGTGTTCGCTTGAAAAAAAGTACAATTATTTGGCTGAAAAAATGCAGTTTTATGCCGAACCAGATGCCTAAAAAACATGTAATTTATCGACGTTTTTTTGGTAAATAAACATGCTGTTTGTTGGGGTTTTTTTTGCTTAAAAACCTGCAGTTTTTTGGCTAACCGGATGCGAAAAATAACTGCACTTTTTCGTCGTTTTTTGCTGAATAAACAGGCCGGTTTTTTATTTAAATAACCTGCATTTTTTGCTGCAGATTTTTGCCGAACCGGATGCAGAAAAAACTGTAAGTTTTTTACGTTTAGTTGCTGAAAAAAAAGATGTTTTTTTGCCTAAACCGGATGCTGAAAAAACTGCACTTTTTCGACGTTTTTGGTTGAATAAACAGGCTGATTTTGGGGTTTTGCTTAAAAAACCTGCAGTTTTTGGCCGAACCGGATGCCAAAAAAACTAACGATTTTCGACGTTTAGTTGCTCAAAAAAAACTGGTCTGAGAAATCGTTTTTTTCCGGTTAAAAAACCGGATATATAATATAAACGTTTCCGGTTTTTCCTATAATTGGCTGCGTTTGCTGTTTTCGCTGGAAAAAAAAGTGCAATTTTTTGGCTGAAAAGTAGTTTTTTGCCGAACCAGATGCCGAAAAAACATGCAATTTTTTGACTTTTTTTGTTGAACCAACATGCTGTTTGGGATTTTTTTTATTAAAAACCTGTAGTTTTTTACCTAATCGGATGCAAAAAAAACTGGACTTTTTCGACGTTTTTTGCTGAATAAACATGCTTATTTTGGGTTTTTTGCGTTAAAATAACCTGAAGTTTTTTGCCGAACCGGATGCCGAAAAAAACTACACGTTTTCGACTTTTAGTTGCTGTAAAAAAAATTGTTTTTTTGCCTAAACCAGATGCCGAAAAAATGCACTTTTTCGACGTTTTTTGCAAAATAAACAGGCTGATTTTGGGGTTTTTTGCTCAAAAAACCTGCAGTTTTTTGCCGAACTGGATGCCGAAAAAAACTACATGTTTTCGACGTTTAGTTGCTGAAAAAAAACCGGTCAAAAAACTCTGGATTTTTTTAAGATGCTTCATATTACAAAACTTTGTTTTTGAATGCAGCGTTGACTTTTACTAAATGGACCTGCACAACTAATGTTGGAAGTACAGAATGAGTTTGATTTTTTTGTTCTTTAAAAGTTGCATACAATGGTTTTTTGCTATATAATCATTAACTATCAAATTGAATGCTTATTTTTTTTGGATGTTTTTTTACTGTTAGGTAGATTTATTTTGCTTATATTGTTCATAATTTTGTGAATATATGGAAGATTCATTTGTTAACTAAAATATCATCATGATTTCAATTTAATAGGGGTGGCAAGATGAGCGGGTTAGGTAACAAGACAAAAATATTTGAAATGAAATAAATTATATTTAAGTGCGAGTCGCACAATTCCTCTACCAAACTTAACTTAATATTCTTATAGACACTTATCGACTTAATATTTTCTTAAAGATACATATCAAGTTATTGATATGTATTATTTGCATATTTGTTTGTCATATAGAGGCCAACCTTTTCAATGTTAAAAGTAAAGGTAAAGGGTTTTTTTTTGTTTGAAAAGGTTAAAGAGTAGTTAGCCACAAGAAACAAGCTTTAAGGAGATTGTTTTTTTAAATCTCCATTATAACCATGATTTATGTTCGCTCTTTTGGTGTCCAGTAAGCTCATTGATTTTAAGAGGGTTGACTGGTTTTTTTATGCAGGAAGTAGGGATGAGGATTTGGTACTAGGCACCGGTACCGCATTTCCAGTACCGAATTTTTCTGTACCAGTACCGGTACATACTTTTTGGCCTTTTTAATACCGGTACTTTCGGTACCGGTTCGATACGTTATCGGTAAAATGCCGAATTTTACCTTCAAATACCAGTACCGTACCGTACCAAACATTTCGGTACTGGTACACACTTTTGACGAATTTTGGTACCGGTACCAGTTCGGTACGATACCGGTACCACGCTCATCCCTAGCAGGAAGTGAGAAAACCTATACGCTACAGGAAATAGTTAATTATTTGCTGGTCAATAACAACAGCTTGACTACTTTGCTTTTTTGTGGCATAGAGGTAAAATTCTTCAATCATCAAATACTAAAATACTTTATAATTTAGTCTTTAGAGATTTAATTGCCTAATAATTTAGTCTTTTAGAGTTATAGCTGCCTAATTTTATTTGCTTTATAGGTCATATGTGATATTGTACTTTCATTTGTGGTAGGGAAGCAAAAGTGTATGATGAAGTAATTGTGGAAGCTTGGTGATGGGATCTAATGCCTCTTGACATTTGCTTCTTAAACCTGTTGGTAATGGTAATTTAACTTTAGTCAACAATGTGAAGTAATAATGAAAGCTATTTTTGACCTCTTAAAAACCTTTACGGATTTCATTTTGGATGAACATCAAGTGCAAGTACATTTTCATTTCTTTACAAACCGAAAGATAGTATTGTTGATGCTCCTTAATAGCCCTTATTCATGAAATTATAAATATATTTAAATTATACACTTTAGTCTTTCTCATAAGAGTACTGTAGCTATTATACTTGCTTTTAAATTGTCCCATGTAGCTTTTAATTTTACAGCTCAACTTTCATATTAATAAATATATATCTGGTACACACGTAGAGAGAGAACGTAGCCACCACCGCTCATCAAATGACGAAACGAAGAATCGCTGATGCACTCCCTCTAACCAATAAGACACTACTCGGTTTCCGAATCTTTCTTCCATGTGGATTTCCTCCGTTTGTTTAACGCCGATGGTCTATGTCGATGAAGCCGTTGTCAATTTCAATGCTTTTGGTATATATAAAGTTGTTTATAAAGAGATCTTCAATAAGTTGTGATTTTTTTGTCCTATTCATGTATTTCAATTATTTCGTGTACTCTCTAACATTTTCGTTAATATTTAAACGTGTACAAAACTATAATTTTTACTTCACAATTTTAAAGGACTTAGTTTTCCTGTTTAGCCACCCGTGTAACACACGGGTACTTAGACTAGTAATTAGTATACATGAAAACATCATTGGTAATAAAAAAGAATAGTTACTTGAAACAATAACAAAAATATCAGGATAGATTAAAACCTAAAATACGTAGGAATTTAGGTGATATTAGAGTTACAATAAAGGTTAATCGAATTTATATTAGAAATCAGTTACAATAAAAATTAATCGAATTTCAATGAGAAACCGAAGGTCCAAAACTTTTTTTTTGTGTGTTAACAGGATTTTGAAAAAATATAGTACCATACCGATACCGTACCGACATATTTCGTTATCGGTACCCAGTTTTGGCGAATTTCGGGATCGGTATTTTCGGGATCCGGACGGTATGGGACGAGATCGGGATCGGTATTTGATCCAAATGCTCATCCCTAATTACCATTACTATTGTCTAATTATTTGTGGAACAAAAGATTTATTTATTTGCTAATGTAAAACAAAAATTCTATCGAAGTTTGTTTTATTTATTTTTTTTTGGGTGGCCTGCTAAATTTCTATATGGAAGGCAGGGTTCATCATATACATATGATATTTTTAGATCATAAATTGTCCAATTCATGTAATTAAAAGGGAGTTTTGACCAAATACTAGTTTCGTAACAGTTGCGCATTGAATGGTGGATTAAAATTTCAACGCATTTATAATAGTTTCGGATTCAATAAAGGACTAAAGTTTTTGGCATTCAAAATCACCAAATGAATTGATATTGATCTTTTAATGACATTAAAGAATGAAAATAAAAACATACAGTAACATGGAAAGAAAACGTTAAATGTTTGGATCGATTGTAGTAAGATTAAAATACTCTACCTTGGATGTCGTGCATTTATGATGTGCGGTTGCGATGTACGTTGTGACATTGAAGAACAATACTTGAATAATCAGAGGCGTTGTAAGTTTTCCTAAGGATAAAATGTTGACAGATTAGATCGGATATCAAATTTATTCAATCTATCAAATGTTAGTGCCGGGATATAGGTTTAATAACCATATATATCTTACAATTAAATACTATTTAATTTTTCGTATATTAAGGATAATAGTATGGGACGGGATCGGGATCAGTATTTGATACCAAATGCTCATCCTTAATTACCATTACTATTGTCTAATTATTTGTGGAACAAAAGATTTATTTATTTGCTAATGTAAAACAAAATTCTATCGAAGTTTGTTTTATTTAATTTTTTTTGGGTGTCCTGCTAAATTTCTGTATGGAAGACAGGGTTCATCATATACATATGATATTTTTAGATCATAAATTGTCTAATTCATGTAATTAAAAGGGAGTTTTGACCAAATACTGGTTTCGTAACAATTGCGCATTGAATGGTGGATTAAAATTTCAAATCATTTGTAATAGTTTCGGATTCAATAAAGGACTAAATTTTTGGCATTCAAAATCACCGAGTGAATTGATATTGATCTTTTAATGACATTAAAGAATGAAAACAAAACACACAGTAACATGGAAAAAATGTTAAATGTTTGGATCGATTGAAGTAGGATTAAAATACTCTACCTTGGATGTCGTGCATTTATGATGTGCGGTTGCAATGTACGTTGTGACATTGAAGAACAATACTTGAATAATCAGAGGCATTGTCAGTTTTCCTAAGGATAAAAGGTTGACAGATTAGATCGGATATCAAATTTATTCAATCTATCAAGTGTTAGTGCCGGGATATAGGTTTAATAGCCATATATATCTTACAATTTAATACTATTTAATTTTTCGTATATTAAGGATAATAGTATTAATCTACAATAATATGCTAGGATTATGTGAAAACACAATTGTGGTTTCAATGTGAATTAATAAATGAGTCGGTTAGTTTGCATAGTATTAATATGCAACTAGGTTATCACCCGCGAACTTCGATGGTAGGAAAATTTACTTTATATTAATCAAACTATGTCAGAAACTTGTTTTATAATTGTTTTGAATTGAAAGTTGTAGTCATTAGGGTTGCGAACAAACTTGTTTTATAATTGTTTTGAATTGAAAGTTGTAGTCATTAGGGTTGCCAGTAAGGTCAGAAACTTTGGGCAAGAACCGGAGGTAGAAATTTGCCTCACTGAATGACCCACGACACAAAAAAATAAACTTTTATTTATTATAACAGATTATTAGAACTTTATTAATATTGTGTCCGTTCTTTATTATAACACTTAACATGTACAAAAACTAAAAAACTATAATAAATTCTCCAAGGCTTTAACACCACCACTATCACCAACCTTTGAAACACACAAACACAATATATTTTGATATGCACAAGCACATTAGTTGACTACCACACATATGGGCCAGACAGGTTGAAAGTTGACTGTAGTGCAATCCAAATTTCAAATGCATAGTCTTCAAATCTATTTATTATTGTTATAATATTATTTACGTAACTATATTTGACCTATTAATTACATATTATTTACGTAACATACTAAAAGTGGTTTTT
Organism: Helianthus tuberosus; assembly: GCA_030545235.1. Taxonomy (NCBI): domain Eukaryota; kingdom Viridiplantae; phylum Streptophyta; class Magnoliopsida; order Asterales; family Asteraceae; genus Helianthus; species Helianthus tuberosus. The sequence continues at coordinate 99,746,212 of CM060412.1, read as the reverse complement.
GAAACTTTAAAAGTTAAACATATGAGGTAAAATCTTACTTCATAATAATAGATTGTCAATTTGTAAACAAAATTATTACCTCAAAATTAAAAAATAAATCTATGTATGGAGTATGCATTGGTAAACATACACGACATTCTCAAAATTATAGAGACAAATTTCAATAGTTTGTTTGATTTACAAAATATTTTATAAATTGATATTAACAAAGGAAAAAGATTAAAGATAAAATATAAATTATTAATGTTTAGTTTATTAACAATTCGAAACCTTAAAGATATATATATATATATATATACTTTGATTTTAAAAATATAAGAAAATACTAAATTTTACGTTATTGATGGTTTTAAATTCAATTTGTTTGTTTTTAAAAATAAATTAATTTGGAAATTCAAATTGTTTGTGTAAAAAAATATTCATGTGTCTTTATTGATCAAATAAAACATTGTATCCAAATGACTTGTTTCCCAAATATCCTTTTAAAGTATGTTATAAAATTCTTAGGTGGATTGTATGTAAAATCATAGATGTTTACATTGCTTAGATTTATGCTTATAATTATACTGTCTTTACATAAATTAGAAAAACTATTTTTTAAAAAATAATATGTAGTGGATAGATGAAATTGATTTCCAAAAGCAATGAAATTTAATTAGTACCATTAATTAACATGGCTTGATATTATGATTGCAACTTAATCTTTACTTTGATTAGTCACATTTAGAAGATATATATTAGTATCATAACAAAATCCAATATAGCTTCATATAGACAAAATGGTCTAATTAAGTTATAGACATACAGATTGAAAACATTAATGAGTAGCATAGCAACGGATACGACAATAAACATAAACAAAGGTACTTGTTCAAAACACAAACGTTAACCAACCAACAAAAGCTTAGTTCATATCAACCACCACTTAACTACGAATTATAGATATATAGAGTTTTACTAACCGGGACGTTTTTCAAGATTATGGTGTTTTTTGAAGTAACAAAGGTGAAATCAAGCATCACACCATCAATCAAGTTGTTGTCAGCCATAAATTGACGCCAGTTCTCGACCGAATAACGTTTCGCACATCCTTTTTTTTCGGACTTGGCTGTGTAAACAACAACATGTCCTTCCAAGTTCTGAACTTTCAATGAATGTATCTTCTTCGTAAACCCGGCTCGATTAGCAACTTCGACAGGAAGACGCTGCATTTAACAACATACATTAAAAATCAAAGTTGTTTAAAATTATTTAATAATTACTAAAATGTAAATCGAAAGTTTAAGAAACGAAAAATCATACCAGCCCCTATATTCTCCTTTTCGTGTAAAGTCAAAAAAATCAGCATCTACGGGAACATTCCCTGTTTGACCTTTCTTGGCAAGGCTATGCTTCTTCAATCTGGAAGTGTCAACCGAGGGTACATTTTGCTTTACCTATATGATTGGTTACACATATAAGTAATATTATTCTAATGACAATCATTAGGATTAAAAGTTTAGATGATGATGTGGCATTTATAATACAAAGTAAATCATTACCACATGCTTGTCTTCAGTTTCACAAAACTTTGAAACAATTGATGTTTTAAAGTTGATGGTACTATGAAATCATTTGCTTATATCTTTATTTGTATGAAACAATTCTTTGCCCTTTTTATCCTGCTGGATGTTTAAATAATAAAGTAAATAGTTATGATGGTAAAAACAAAAAAAATTTAGTATAATACCAAAAAAATAGCCTATTGTAAGACGTGCTGATACTTAACACGGGTACATAGCTTTGGAGTGCAATCAACAACATCTTGTTTCCTTTTCATTGGTTTCACAAATTCTTCGTTAATGATGATACCTTTTTTTTATGAATGTCAGGACGCTGTGTCTAAACACATTTCAAAGTAACATAAATAAACCACTTGATTATGTGACATCGTTAAATTTCATATGAATTGTAACCATTATAAAAATTTATAGCAATATAAGATTACCTTGTTGACTGTTGTTTGTTCATGTCGAAAGGTGTGGCCAGAATGTATATCAAATGCCTAACAAAAAAAAAAACATTGTAAGAAAATGGCTAAAAGGAGAAACGGTGATGATGATGAAGTAAGTTCGAGGATGGTGATGATGAATTCAGGTTTCCAATGCAAATCAAATCAACTTTAAAAATTCAACTAACTATAAAATACAATATTAATATTAATATTATAATATAATGAACGGAAATTACATGTCATTTAATTTTAGGATGTTTATATTTATATTTTTCTTTAAATTTGTATATACAAACATAACAATTTCACAGGATCGAGATTTTAGAAATATAAAAAGTTTTTATATAATTTCACAGGATGTCCACTCCCACATACAATCTTAAAATTATCAAATGAATAAATATTTAAATCCTTTTTTAAAAAAGATTTGGGAAATATGACACTTTACAAAAGTATTAAGTTGAAAATTGTATTTAAATCCTAATAAGTGTGCGAAATTAATAATTAGTTGTTAGCTTTGTCTATCTATTATAGTTTTACAGTTAGTATATATACATGTTGATTTATAAATGTAAAATGGCAATAAGGATAGAATTGTTAATTATTATCAAATTTGGATAAAAATATATATCATAAATAACATAAGATGATGAGTAGTAAAAGTGATAGTAAATAAAAATGTTACATATTAAATCACAATAAATTTGATACGAAAAACATATTAATGCTAAACTGTAGGTGACACAACGGTCTCTTCAAAAGATGCTACGTTATATAGTCCTTGAAAGGTCTCAGCGTCTTGTAAGTATTGAAAATCTTTCGTGCCAATTTTTATTTCAATCATACTACCCCAGTCGGTCATAAAAGACCAAGTTTCTCCTCCTTTCTCAACTAACTTCTTAAGCCATGACTCAAATGAAATTTATTTTAGCTTTGTAAAAGAAGACACTTCTGACCATCCTTGATCTTGAAATTTAAATAGCTTCACATTTATAGCATGGGTCTTTACGACAACAAACATATAAAGTGTGTTGCGTATTTTGAAAAACCTGCTTTGGCGAGCAACAACATGAGTATATTGTGGTATTGAAACCTTTGAGAAAGTTTCAGAAACCACATCAAAAGCAATCATATAACTTTTAGCAGGCGCCCAATAGTGTGGAGATGCAAAATATAAAACATTGTTGCATAAAGTGCCGGGAGACCACAAATATAACCTTGAAGCGTAATCTGGTCCTTTGAAAAAAGTTAAAGTTTTCCATTGATGTGTGTTCCGAGAATACACACGAGGTACAACATCATCCATACGACGTTGGAGATGTAATATTTTAACATCGTTAAATGAGTATAAATCCCAACTGCATCTGCCTTGATATCGAAAAAACTTTTAGGTTTATTATGACACAAATTCAAAAATTTATTGGTGGTTGGATTCCACAGAATCAATTGGTCTGAAGGACCTTGGATGCACATCAGTAAAAGACCATATTGAGAAGCAAGAATCGTTAGATTGGAAAGAGGGGTATCAACGAGGAAGGAAATAAACTTCCTATTAGAAATGTCTACCTTTCCTCCAATCAAGTTGTCAATATAAATCGATGACATACTCAACGTGATTAGCTTACGATGTTCACAATTAGACATACGAGAGTGAATAATAGAAAACATAGGTGAAGACAATTCATAACGCCATTGCTTGCAAACTGATTTAAATCGTCCAACACATTTACTTGGTAGCCTTGATAGAATTTCGTGAGCAAACATTTCAAACTCAAGAGGTTCTATCCTAAAAAAAATTCATATGAAACAAATGATAAGATTTATGTATATGAATTTGTGAAGCAAACAACCAAGAAACATTAATGATCTACAAACATATAACAGAGAAATAATGATGCGTATAAAGACGAATGACAATTTAAACAAAAATACCACAATAATAGATACAAAAGCAAACCGAAATTCCGAGTTGGAGATAATAACCTCTTGTGTCAACACATCTAATCCGACCCACTAACAAATGCTTTATTTATAACTCCATTTGAAGGTAAGTATTTATAATTAATGACGATATTTTATTTTAAGCATGAGATGTCAATGATTATATAAAATTTAATTAAAATGTTGACTCCATAATTAGATAAAGCGGCCATACATCTATTTCATTCTATAATAATTTATAAGTAATTAGGATACTCTATTTTAAGCATGAGATGGAAAAGATTATATAAATTTGATTGAAAATAGTGACTCAAAATTTGAATTTTGAAATATTTATAATTAATGAGAATATTTTATTTTAAGCATCAGATGTGACCGATTATATAAATTTGAATGACAATATTCAATCCATAATTAGATAAATTAAACATTATTTCAATTTGATATGATTGATAATTGATAATATTGATAATAATAAATAATAAAGAAGAATGAATAAAAACGATCAACAGTGTGCTTGATTAAAGGAAACAAATAAGAAGATTGATAATTGATTTATTATTCGTAAACTTAAAAAACAGTCAGTCATAGCAAAATACAAAATAGATGAAGAAAATGAACGCCCATGCAGGTTCTCAAATGTCAAACAGATCTGGAAACATGCCTTGTTCCAATAGTTCATCTTGTGTCAACACATCTAATCCGACCCACTAACAAATGCTTTATTTATAATTCCATTTGAAGGTAAGTATTTATAATTAATGACGATATTTTATTTTAAGCATTATATAAAATTTAATTAAAATGTTGACTCCATAATTAGATAAAGCGGCCATACATCTATTTCATTTTATAATAATTTATAAGTAATTAGGATACTCTATTATAAGCATGAGATGTAAAAGATTATATAAATTTGATTGAAAATAGTGATTATAAAAATTTGAATTTTGAAATATTTATAATTAATGAGAATATTTTATTTTAAGCATCAGATGTAACCGATTATATAAATTTGAATGACAATATTCAATCCATAATTAGATAAATTGAACATAAATCTATTTAAAATTGATATTATTGATAATATTGATAATAATAAATATAAATATAAATAATTGAAGGGGTAAGGTCCCAAAAACCTCATAGAAAGTATTTGAGACCATACCACAAATTGGCTTTTCAACCTTTTAACCTTGCGCGGCCGCGCATTGGTCTTACAAAAGGAAGAAAGCAATCAGCAATTTATAGTCGCGCGCCCAAAGGAAAACATAAATCCTTGCGCCTTCTCCCATTAGCAAAGGATAAAAATCCTGAGATCAATACTTCCGCCTAAAGTATCCAGGCCTGGATAATTTAGACTTAGGATTTATTCAGTGGTCTCCACACAGTAAGGTGCCACACTAGATTACAGCAGTAATCTTCTAGAAAGAATATGATCGTGCACCACCCAGACGGTTGTAACCGCATCACCACAGACACCCCTGAAATCACAACGAAGGCATGCAATTGGAGAATAATCTCCACTTAATCACTTTCCACGTGGCAACTCCCCAGCCATAGATCAAACCACGATCCGTGTGCATTCACATCGGATCGAGACAACTTAACGTCGGATCAAAGAACTTGACGGAAGAAAATGTAACCGCTACGGCGTTAGCATCTTCCGTCATCTTTTCAATAACAGGTTTTCCCTCCCAAACTCCCGGTTATAAATACAAGAACTGTTCAGGTATGAACTCAGGTCACACACACTTCTCAAATACATTCTCTTCTCCATTACCAATACTTATTCTCACACCGGAGTCGGGTCAAGGAGAGAACCCTCTTCTCCCCTTGGCGAGGCTAACGGTGTTCTTTTTTGCAGAACCATCGGTGAAGGAGATCAGCTGCAACTGAATCAACCGAGAGAGAGCTAACCCTTTTATGCGGATTCAAACCCCCTAGATATTTCGGTTCCGACCATTTATCTAGTGTTTCTTCATTGGCGCCCACCGTTTTCTCAGTTTTTCTAGTTTCTACCTCGTTTCGATTCAGTTCATTCCATTTTTTGTTTTTGCACATGGCAGAAAATTCGTCATCTCACCGGCAACCTGGTCCTCGACCAAACGTCGGAAACAATTTACCAGTAGAAGGAATCGTAGAAGAGGCCTCGGACGATAATGAGGTTCAATCCAATCGAGTAAATGATCCTGTTACTCCAGGAATGTTACCAGCAAACCCTACTCAATCAATTTTACCACCAGGAGAAACTCCGATATCATGGTATGTCCGGTCCCAAGGGGCATTAAACGCAGTGTACACACAATTGTGTGCTCAAACTGCTCCTCTGTCTCAATCACGGAGACCGGGATCTAGAGCTCATGCTTCCCAGCGAGTAGAATCAACTTATGATGATACAGAAGTTCATGCCAGATCCACGTCTCAACGCGAGTACATTCAGTCAGGCAGTTACCAGAGGCAACATCACGGAGAACCACATCCTCGTCGAAGACAATCGGTTCATGACAGGTTGGGTTCCCAACGGGATACCCACACCGATGAATCCGATCCAACATACCGTTTGAGTGCAAACAACAGTGTGTTCAATCGACTACAGCCAAACTATAACAAATGCAGACCTCGAACGGTTTATAACCCTGAGGCAGAACATAACTATGACTTAGTTTACCGCCCTGCAGAAGCGGCGGAAAACTCGAAGTTCATACTGGAGATAGCTCTGGCTCCATTGGAGAAGGCAAAATTACCATCTAACATTGGGAAATTCAATGGGTTAACTGACCCTGATGATCATCTGAGAGTATTCACCAGCGCAGGGTTGGTTGGCGGTTGGACTCTTCCGCTATGGTGTCATTTGTTTGTACAAACATTAACCGGCCCAGCGCGAATCTGGTTTGATAACCTACCAACGGGACAGATCGAGTCGTGGAAAGATCTGCGTGAAAAGTTTTTAACACACTTCAGCCAGCAACGGCGTTCCATGCGTGATACATCCGATGTCATGAACATCTGGCGCCGCGATGACGAGAATCTGGAGGATTTTATCACCAGATACAATAAAGAAGTGTTGGAGATTGGCGGTGTTAACGAACAACTAATCCGTGCTCAGTTCAAGTACGCGGTTAGATGTGACGACATGGTTAAGGTATTATCTGGAACAGAGGGCCTTCCCAAAAGTTGGGAGAAGATAATGGCGGCGGCCAAGGTTTATGCGCAGACCGAGAAAAACCTTACTACAAACAGGCCACCACCACCACACAACAGGCCCGCAGACTTAAGCTTAACCGGTGAAAGGAGGTTCAAAAAGTCATGGCGCAAGTCATCAGGAAGTCGTTCCTCTGAAGATGCCCGCACAACAAATAACAAACTCTCTGCACAAAGAGAGAACAAACACGAAAATAGGGAGAGGCAGTGGACTCCCCTAACAAAGACCCCGGCAGAGGTTCTGAGTACTGAGGACTATCAATTCAAACCTCCGATCCCAATGAAGAGTAAACGTGGTCAAGACCCGGCGCAATACTACGAATATCATAAAGACAACGAGCATACCACGAACAACTGCATATCTCTGCGCACGGAAATAGAGAAAGCCCTCAAGAATGGAGAACTTACGCATTTACTCCAGAATATGCGCAAGGAGATTAAGCAGATAACCCGGGGAGAAGAAAGCTCAAGCAAACGGGCCAAAACCTAAGAAATGCCTCTATAAGTTTCCCGCAGAAAGACATGACCCATCAGATACGGCGGAACTATCAGAGAGTAAGTTAAGTTCCATTTAATTATCAGAAAAACTTTGTAATGCCTCTGAGCTCTATCCATGAATAAAATTACAAAGTTTCTATCATTTTTGTGTTTACAAAGTGCATGCAATTTCTTTTTAGTAAGCGCAAAAACATTATGGTAGTATAAAACAAGCTCCTTGCGCGGTCAGTGATCACGTCACAAACGACCATAAACTCACACATGAGCTTCATACCAACTTCATTCGCCTTACTCAATAAAAGCAATTGTACTCATGCAAAATATTGTAAAGTCATTTAACAAAACAAATAGAAACATACTATTTTTAGCGTACAAATACGCCCTAAAGAGTTTCAAACACAGCAGTGTTTAGAATCCTTGCGCAACAGCGCACCGACAAAACAAGGATTTACATCCCATATAAAAAATTGTTCAATACAATTTCATACTACTCTAAATCTTCACCCCCATCCGGAAAGATTTCTTCGAGTTGCGCCACGTGATCGTCCGATTGCAGCGCCACATTTATCAGTTCCATGACTGGAAGTTGCAAATTATTAAACTCTGTTTTCATGGAAGCAAGCGCGGCAGCAGTATTAACGCCAAAAGTTGCAGACTTGCTATCATCCCAGTTAACCTTCAATGCACTCTTCACATGATGGGAACATTCTGCATAACCTTGCGCATACCCATCTTGTCGCGCAGCAACCATTAAATTAGCAACAGTTTTATCCAGCTCTTCAGAGTTTAACACAGATTTAACAACCTATGCAATCAAGCGAAAATAAGAGGAAAAAGCGCATACATGATTTAACAACAAAAAGAAAGAAAGAAACTTACACAGGCAATTCCGCGATCCTTCAACCAGGCCATATCATTCTTTAAAGGTTCAAGCTCGCTTTCCGCTGAAACCCGCGCCATTTCTGAGTTTTCCAGTTTCTCTTCAACCTCAGTCAAACGGCGGGAGGTTTCAGTATTCTCGGAATGCGCAAGCTCCAGATCCTTCTTTAATTTTTCCTGGTCAGAAACCAAAGCAGTAAGTTCCTCTAATTCTTTATCTCTAACGGCAAGAGTGGCTAAAGCCTGTACCTCCCGTTGCTCACTACGTTCCCTATGAGAACGCGCTTCCGCCAGCGCAGCTTCCATATCAGCTTTTTCTTTCTTCAATCTTTCTACCTCCGCATCTTGATTCTTCAGATTTTCAACCTCAGCCTTGAGGTTATTTATGATATTGCGGAGGTTTGCCTTCTCAGCATTGTCCTTCTCACAAATTCTCCTCCAATTTTTGCGTTCCTCAGACAGGAGAGCAGTTTCAGCTTCAGCCTTTCTTTTCCAACCAGCAACAGACCATTCCTCAGTCTTACGCTCAGCTTCAAACTTGGCTCGCTCAGTTTCTAATTTAGCCTTCAACTGAGCCACATGTTTTTCATCTTTAGCAAACTTCTTTTGCGATGCCATAAAAGATGCCCGCTCCTTATGCATACTATACCACTCACGCACTATACGGTGAGTAGTAGAAACATGAGAAGCAATTTCTGCAAGATAAGACTGATAGGTCTGTTCATAAGGCTGATTTTCCTGAAATTTAATCTCACCAGGCGGAAGTATCCCCTGCAACCAATCTTGGCATACACGCCAATCCGAGAAGGTATCACCTTTCTTCACATTCCAAACAGGGACATGAGGATCAGAAGCATCTTTTTCCGCATAAGTCCGGTAATAATATTCTCCCAGAGTTTCTTCTGGACGAATTGGAGATTGTTTATCAACACCAGCAGATGAGCCTGTCTCCTCAGTTGTGACCTTCTCAGTATGTTCAGGAATAGCTTCAGAAGGTCTAGGGGGAGAAGATTGAATTTTTTCAGCAATTTCCTCTTTCCCCAAATCTTGAACAACAGCTTCTGGGGTCGGTGGATTATCAGCATCATCTACCACGCTCGGTTCAACAATCTTTTCAGCCTCTGTATTAACGACAACAGGCTTCTCAGCCTCAACAGTTTTCTCCACACCTTCCCCAGCAATCTCTGAAGGCTCTAGCGGGTCTGCAACAGCAGCGTGCGGAGGAGTAGAGGGAAGTGCTTCATTAACCACAGATGGTACTTCTACAGGAACAGGGGAAACAGGAACTTCGGAACAAATGAAAGTCTGTAAGAATTCCGTCCGCTTAAAGAAAACAAAGAAGAGCAACACTTACCAGGGATAGAGTCCGAAACAAATGCATCAAGATTTCCCTTTCTGGTAATTTTCTTCCTTTGCACCTTTTTAGGAGGTTGACCCTCCGCGTCAGGATCAGTTTGTTTCCGTTTACCAGCCTTCCAATGCACCAAGTGTTCCGGACTAGAGTCCAGGTCAATAGGCTCATTAGGGTTGGATGGGGGAATATCAGCAGAATCCTTTGGTTCAGGCTTCGGTTCCCGCATAATCACTGCAGGAGTAAGACCCTCCAAAGTGTCAGAAACCACCACATAATCACACCTGGGGACAGAGGAACGGCGCGTACCTTTCTTCTCTCCAACATTCTTCGCCTTCAAAGTTTGAGCTTTAACAGTCTCACCCCTCTTGGGCAAAGAAGTAGAAGTTGTTGCGCGTTTCTTCTTTTCAGGGCCTATGCCCAAGTTCAACAATTCACCTACAAAGGCGCAAAGCAAAGGTTTACCCACAAAGAATAAAAGGAAAAAAGAAATGCAGAAATAACTTACCAACATCACCAGCTGGTTGAGCAGATAGATCCGCATCTTACGGAAGAACAAAATTCCTTACAATACGATGGTACCAAAGCTCCTCTTCAGGTTTCTTTTTGATGGTACCCATCCTTCCGCCTTCCCTCTTGAAGGCAACAACATACAAAGAGACAACTACATCCAAAAAGAAAACAGGTCAAAAAAAAGAGAAAAAAAAAAGAAGAAGAACAGTGAAAAAGCCCCAAACTTACTATGACCATCCTCTGTGTATACGGGTTTATCATCACGTTCCATCTTCCAGTTCAAACTCATGCCGGCTCCGACAAGAGCTTTCTCCGGCAACGCAATATTGGGCACATCTTTCAGATCTTGGTACCAGTTCTCATCAACAGGAGTCTGAAGCGTTTCAATCGGAACGTCGTCTTTCCCTCTTAAAATCATCTTCACCGGAATCACTCCGGCCTTGATAAAGAAGAATTTTTGCTTCCAATCATGGAAGGATTTTGGGGGTTGCAGTAGAATCTTTTTCGCAGAAGCCCTCTGAACAAACGAATAAAACCCCTGGGTACAATGCATCTGATGAAAAACCTTAAATCGAAGAACAGTCGGCTCAACATGCATCGTCCGGCACACAAATTCAAAATGCCGAACCCTAACCATACCAATAGGGTGAAGTTGGGAAATATGAAGTTTGTAAAATCCGAGAACGTCAAGGAAAAATCTGGTAACAGGCAAGCGAAAGTTACCGTCACAGAAAAAATCCCAAAAGAGGGTAATATACCCAGCCGGAGTGTCCGCTGCCGTTTGCCCCTCTTCAGGATACAAAGCACCCCAGTTCTCCGAAAATTTGAGATTCTGAATTAGACCCTCAAAAGACGCCCTAGTCCACTTCAACGGTGGGAGTTCAGTCGTCATTTCTTCAGTAAGATCTTCTTGATGTTCTCCGGTTGACATAAAGATGGAGCAACAAAGTTTTCGATAGAAAAAGAAATGAGGAAAGTTTTTCAACAGAGACAATGATTATACAAAAGAAGTTATCCAGACGATATATATACTTATCGCAATAAATAACATCGGTAACCGTCACAGCGACTGTTCCGGGTATCACACTTCCCCAAGCAACAGAAAAAGGAAATGTCAGAGCACACACGCGTTTACACGCGCGCGTGTAAGACAAGGACAGTAAAAACAACTGACAATGACAGGTTGTCAAAATCAATTTACTGCACCAGTCTCGATTAAAGTCAAAGATTTTTCATAAAAAATCTTTACAAAATCAAAAAATTCAAATCTTCTCATAAAAGATTTCTTATTTCTCGCGCCCAAAAACATTTTCCTCTCGTAAGTCCAGTGCTCCACTTATTTCCATAAGTACAACACTAGACTGGGGGGACTTGAAGGGGTAAGGTCCCAAAAACCTCATAGAAAGTATTTGAGACCATACCACAAACTGGCTTTTCAACCTTTTAACCTTGCGCGGCCGCGCATTGGTCTTACAAAAGGAAGAAAGCAATCAGCAATTTATAGTCGTGCGCCCAAAGGAAAACATAAATCCTTGCGCCTTCTCCCATTAGCAAAGGATAAAAATCCTGAGATCAATACTTCCGCCTAAAGTATCCAGGCCTGGATAATTTAGACTTAGGATTTATTCAGTGGTCTCCACACAGTAAGGTGCCACACTAGATTACAGCAGTAATCTTCTAGAAAGAATATGATCGTGCACCACCCAGACGGTTGTAACCGCATCACCACAGACACCCCTGAAATCACAACGAAGGCATGCAATTGGAGAATAATCTCCACTTAATCACTTTCCACGTGGCAACTCCCCAGCCATAGATCAAACCACGATCCGTGTGCATTCACATCGGATCGAGACAACTTGACGTCGGATCAAAGAACTTGACGGAAGAAAATGTAACCGCTACGGCGTTAGCATCTTCCGTCATCTTTTCAATAACAGGTTTTCCCTCCCAAACTCCCGGTTATAAATACAAGAACTGTTCAAGGAGAGAACCCTCTTCTCCATTACCAATACTTATTCTCACACCGGAGTCGGGTCAAGGAGAGAACCCTCTTCTCCCCTTGGCGAGGCTAACGGTGTTCTTTTTTGCAGAACCATCGGTGAAGGAGATCAGCTGCAACTGAATCAACCGAGAGAGAGCTAACCCTTTTATGCGGATTCAAACCCCCTAGATATTTCGGTTCCGACCATTTATCTAGTGTTTCTTCAATAATAAATAATAAATATGAATGAATAAAAACGATCAATAGTGTGCTTGATTAAAGAAAACAAATAAGAAGATTGATAATTGATTTATTATTCGTAAACTTAAAAAATAGTCAATCATAGCAAAATACAAAATAGATGAAGAAAACGAACGCCCATGCAGGTTCTCAAATGTCAAACGGATCTGGAAACATGCCTTGTTCCAATAGTTCATCCTGTAACAGATATGAGAAAGAATTTGACAATTAATATGAACGCTGTATAAAGAAATATTAATTTTGTAATCATTAAAATTATCTAACGACATTAACATCTTACCACTGTATTACTAACGCGATTCGTATGCCTCTGTAAAAATTCAAAACTTGAAAGATCTTCATACCATTTTTTACATACACTTCTAAACCGACATAGTGATTTGTGAGGGAGCCTAACAAAAATTTCCATGATCACAACATCAAACGGAATTTGATCCATTATACGAAACACCTAGTAAAAGGGAAACGTATAATAAAACATAAATGATATTAGTTTGTATTGATACATGAAAAAGAGATTGTGTATTACTTAAGAATTTTGCATAGTACCTGGTTGAAGAAACCAAAGAATAGGTTAAAAGTTGATATGTAATGGAGATGTATGTTGTAATTTATATAAAATGATATTATAAATAGAATGTTCTTTTATCAAGGGAAATTTAAATTAATTTTAGTAAACCGGTTAGGATTCACATATGATAAGCAAATTCTTGTATAAATGTAAAGAATTGTTAAAAATTAATACATATAATACTATCTGTAAGTATACATTCACTGGTGATTTAATTATTTATTTAAAAAAACCCCAAAAAAAGTTGACTAAAATAATGTATATACTAAGAATCTTATTATAATGTTAGGTTTATAATGTTATATTTGGATTGTACATTGTTAATAGTTATGTATAATAATATGTATACATTATATGAATAAATAAATAACACAATTAAAAACATTTGTACATAAAACTTAAAATATGCAAAGAATAATTAATAATAACTCTTTATTTATATTCAATATCAAGAACTACAATAACTATAAACATAATTACACACAAAAAATGCAAAGCCTGATCAATACTATTATCTTCTATGGATATATAGATCACAAACCACAATAAAGTGATTAACAATAATTTCATGCTATTGATATAGCAATGCAAAACCACACTAAAAATAAAACAACATCGATGTTGGGTAACAAACTAACATCACGTCAACGCATTAAAGTATTGAATTTCAATGTAATAAAAATAAAAGTTTTTAATGCTAATGTAATAAAAAACGACGTATAATAAATATAACTCGACGTACAAAAAAAATACAAATGCTAATTAATAATATCATCTCTTATTGATATAACGATAATAAACGAAAATCAAGATAAACCGCAACAAACATTGAGTAAAAAGCAACATCAAGTACTGACACAAATGTTCTGAATACGATTGAACGGAAAAAAACATTGAAAACTTGTTTGAAGAAACTGGGATGTTTATTAGATTCTGAGACTACTTTTCCAGCTTTGGATTCAAAAGACCCACCTTCACATTCAAACCTTCATTGTTCTCACAATCACCCGTACGCGGTTTAGTTGAAGACTGAGATGAACATAAATCCACATCATAAAAGGCATCCAAATTACGCTTAAGTTCATTCTCCAGCATCTTCGAAGAACAACAATTATCCGCTCCGGAGGGTGTAGTAAACATGCTATTGTTCAAATTGGACATTGGCGTGTCGTCATCACCGGTACGGGAAACAGAATCCTGTAAAATAAAATTAAAAAGGTAAAAAAACAGTTGAAAAAATAAGGTGAATGACAAAATATTGAAGCATTTGAGAACTAAAGAATTTGTTTCACAGACCCGGATTTGGATGTTAACAGTTGGATTTGAATCAGAAGGAACAACATTTAAAGGTTCATCATCAGCAGACTGTATTTATTTCATATGTTTCAATAAATGTTGTAAAGTGCTATAAGTTTTTTATAACAAAAAGTAAAGCTAACGTATAGAATAATTTTCGAACCTGGAAAGCATCAAAATTCCTATCAAGATCTTTGATGATTGAAGGATTTTCAGTCAACTTCGACACCGAGTAGCCATCTGATTTGTTTTTTATGTTAAACGAACCTATGGCTATCTTAAACGCAAACCTCCTATTTAGCAATTCCTTCAGGTCCTTGGGAAAGTTACCTTCGCTGGCTAATTGTTTGATACACATTATTGTAAAGTTAACAATGTAACATAAAAACATTAAAACGTATAAAGCAATTAAGGAAATGGTATTTGGAAAATATAAGTTACCTCCATGTTTTTATCCAACAGCTGGCTTGCGTTAACCTTCATCAGTTTAACAACTTCACGTTCAAACAACGTCAAAGTAACAATCACGGTACAATCCTGAACACGTATTAGAACTTTTATCCTATAAAAATTTCAAATAAGATTTTATTAACGTTCGATCATGTTTCATAATATGGACAATAAATGAATCAAGTAAATTAACCTGGGAACAGACACAACAGTCCTTTTATTGCACCGATCAGTTTGGCACTCCAAGACACTTACTTCATCATATCCTTGACTTCCATCTTCCTTGTCCTTGCAAATAGTGTTCGTAAGAACCTTTTTTTTGCAAGCTTTACATGCATTGTAAAACCATGAGTCTTCTGAAGCAAAGCTCTTAATTGTTCTCAGGATAATAACAAACTTTTCCTATATAGATAATATATAATTTACTACATTATGAAAGTTAAAAAAAATACGTATAATAAAAAAATAATAAAAATTGTAAGAATACTTGGGATATTTCTCTTAATGTTCCAATCGTACTAAAGGAAATATTAGATAGATACTGATCATCAGACATTGACTTCATTAAAGAGGAACTCAATCCAGAGTAACCGGAAGACGTTGACGCAGTAAGCTGAGCAAGGAAACTATACAGAAATAATAACGTTCTCTTGATATTTCGCTTAATGTTCAAGTTCTCTTGAAGTTTATCTAATTCTCGTAATTTTCTCTGTAAATTTTACCTTCAGAAGCAAAGTACTTGAAAAGCGAACTAATTCACAACTCATCAAGAAAGAGAAAAAAAATCCAGCATAGTTAATAAGAATATCTTAATATCTTGAAGTAAAAATAAAAATTTAAAAAGCTTACTGAGAACTCAACAGAACTTGAACCATATGGCATACTCGTACATATAAAATACCTATAACAAACCAAACAAAAAAATAGGCTTAAAAAATACATTTTTAAACATCTATGAAATTCTTTAAATGGCTGGAAATAATGTGATTGTGTGTTTTCAATTATTGTGTGTTTAATAGGTTTGTGCGTCAACAACAGAACCTAGTTTGACATACAGAGAGGTCATTTAGGTTTAAAACAAATGCTATATATCTTTCCAAATTCTGAGAAACTTGAAAAACAATGTGATTGTCGTAAATTATGGAAACTAACACAAAATTTGGAAGCAATTAAACTTTAATATAAGTTATCTTGATAAATTTGGAAATACGTTACAATTTAAACAACTTTCATAAGTATCCATAATTGATATAAATTTAAAAAATTCAAATTTTGAAATAATCAGTCAAAACAATTTACTTAAATAGTTAAATATTATTCAAACTTAAATTCAAAACCAATGAGCTTAATATATTCATAATATAATCAATATCTAGATGATTGTGAAAAAAAAAAATCAATCACATTCATGGACCTGAGAAGAAGCTCGAGACCACTAATTCAATTCATACCTTAGTTGTCGAATGAAGAATGTTGTCTGGAAAAAAACTAATCTTCACAATTAGTACAATGATAGAAAGCCTTAATAAACCCTTACCATCTTGTCGGATGAAATACGAAGAATATCAAAATAGAATACGAAAAATTGAAGAACGCAAATCAAATAACAAATCAGAACACTGTTAATCATCATCAACAACAAACTAAAAGACTGTAAATAAAAATATGAGTAACATGAGAACACAATCAAAACATCAACAAAATATCATTTCATATGATTCGAATCGGATAATGCAAAATCATCGTCAACAACAAACAAACAAAAAAACAGAAAAATCATAAAAAATTATTGTATTTGTAACAAAACATCATTTCATATGAATCATGATGAAAAACAATCAAAACATCATTTCATATGAATCATGATCGAACAACATAAAGAAACAATATTTAACCTTAATCATGTAGTTTTACCTTAGATCTTTTTATAGATTCTTGATTAAACTTACCTATAACATGTTCGATCTACACAAAAAAAAAAACAAAAAAATCATAAAAAATTGACATTAAACATTTACAATGCATAAATATCTAATATAGATTACATACCTGCAAATTATGTGGAATGATCTACAAAAAAATAACAACAAAAAACATTAGGATCTGCCAAAAGGGTTTTGAAAAAAAAAATCCTATAAGATCTAACAACATAAATAAACAGTATTTAGGTTTGATCAAGTACACACCTAACAATCAAATTTACACACTCTTTTGACATTGTGATTCAAACACCTGCAAACACTGATTCAAAAGTCAAATTAAAAAAAAAACTGTTTTACCAGGCTTCAAAGAATGCGTAAATTAAAACCATTGATGGTTAAGTATGGTGAACACGCGCCAACACAAACATTCAATTCTTCCAAATCTGGGTAAAGAAAAACCATTGATGGTTGCAGAGACTGAGCAGAGATGGCACTAAGATACCTTATTTGTAAGCCGCCACCGGTTACACCTTGTTGCAATTGATGAAAAAAAAAAACAAATTGATGTCCAATAAACAACCATAATCTGAACTGATTTGTAAAAAAAGCGTAATCTGAATAAAAATAAACCCTAATCTCATAATCGAATTCATGAAAAAACTAAAAACAAAACAACACAATTGTAAGATATACTCACCTTGAAGTGGAAGAATTAAAATCCCTAAGAATTTCTTCTTGATGATGTGCAAGACACCCTTGTTTAGATTGTTTTGGAATCGCTTGTCAAAGAAGAGAGAAACAGGAGCTTCAGATCTAGGGTTTGTGAAAACATGAAATTGTGTCAAGGAAGAAAGCCTTTCAAAAAATATAAGGGATCCGTTTTTTAATATTGGATGACCCGAATCCTCAGCCGGATCCCGCGTCCCACACTTTTTTGGTTTGTGTTTTGAGAATTTTGGTTTATGTATAGAGAATTGAGATGGATTCCCTCCTAAACTCAAAATCCACCTTCACCAAAGCTTGCCACATCATCAAAAATGTCCCAAATCACATGCCACATGGCCCAAATCCATCTCATTTATATATATATATAGAGATAATATGATGGGATTATGTGAAAACACAATTGTCGGTTTCAAAGTGAATTGTTAAATGAGTCGGTTAGTTTGCATTTAAATATATTGATTAATTCAAAAAAGAATTATTGGATAACCTTAGCGTAAATGGGTGGGGTGGGATTGTATGAATTAATTGGTTAAGGGGATAAGGCGTCTTCAAATTTATTTTGTATAAATAGTTATTATTTTTGTGTATAATTTTTTTACTTTATATTCTACCGACTGTATATACATTAATTTCTATCCTTTATTGGTATTAGGCTATGCGGTATGGTGATGGCTCATCCTTGGAGGATGATCTGTCACGTAAGAGCCTCGTAGATCGGGTGTGAGGATGGGGCAAAGAGGATGTAGGTAAGGAAATGTGGGATGGGCCTAATATATATACATGAGTTGTATGTATATGTGTGTGTGAGGGGAGTTTGTCTTGTAGTGGACTGCCTTGAACAACTACACCCCGGCGATTTGGATGCCGCTTGGGGGGGGGGGGGGGATGGGCGGAGGTGCGGCATCGGTGGGGGATGATCCAAGGCTGATCCCCATACCGTGCAGCCTTATGAATTTTAATGTTTGTAGGATAAAAAGTTAAGAATATCTTTTTTCATTGGCAAAATAATACATGTCACTTTTATTAACTTCTACATATCATAAATCTTTACACGAATTATACAACTTTAAAACATCGACATAATAGAAAAGGTTAATAGTACGAACCATTGATCAAGTTGATCTAATGTCTTCAAATTAAGGTTCTACCTTTAATAGGGTTCAGGTCATGTGAATCATCTATTAAACAACAATTTTTATTAATAAGGTCATGGCCGAGAAAAATGCCAAGTTAATATTATTTGTTAAGACAAAAATGTCACTAACATCCTGGAACTAATTTCTAGTTATTTGGTAATCATATAATCAAAGTCTACACAGTCAAATTCATATGAAACATAGTAATTTTATAATTTGTTCAAGATCAAGATCTTTTCGACCCATGTAATTGCTGAACTAAACAATATACTGCTGGACGTACATGCACGGACAAAAAAACAACATATGCATCCATGGTTTCGGAATACAATAATATATAAAACCATAATATTATACAATCCCACTTACAATAGTATTATTACATTGAATAAAGTTATAATTCTAACATGGCCTAAATTTAATGTCTGATACATATGCCAGTTTCTAAGCATATGAAATACATTGTTTATAGTACTATATAACTTACTGATAGATACATGGTGTATGAAGCTTGCTTGCCATTTCCTATAGCTGCATAAAAATTCAGGAAAACTTTATTTAAACGTAAAGGAGATTGTTTATGAGTTGCATGACATGCATACATAGCATCGGCAAAAAAGTACTAATATTGTATGCATTGAGTTTACCTTTTTTGGTCGTAATGTTGGCAATGATAAAAAGATTTAGTCTTTTTGTTTCTTTTTTTTTTTGCAGTGGTTCCAACATCTGATTAAAAAAAATGTTATGCAAGAATGTGTAAATACAATTGGTAATCGACATATGTAAATGGGTAAAGTGGAATACCAACAGATCGCTTTATTTGTCTCTTCTTCTGTTTTGTTGATGGCCCTAATGAGGTGCTTGCGATATCATTCTTGGTGTTTTTTGGATCGAAAATCTTGTTTACTATGAATGAGATTTTGTCTCTGATTTCTTGGCCTTGGAACAGTAGTTGGAATATTTTTGGTTTTCCTCGTATAGCTCGTAATAGTGTTGGTAAAATAGTTGGGCTTGAAAAATCTTCTTTAACTACCATATCGTGACAATCAATTCCATGTAAAGATGTCACCACATCATTGAAGAGAACCACGGCTGCCGAGGAAGTGTCATCGACAATGGTTGCATTGACAGCATACCTAATTGATAAAAAGTCAAATTTATGTGTAAAAGAAAGTAATATTTTTATGGTAAAGGCGATTTACATGTATCTTAGTGTCTGAATTTCACCGTGGTCTAGGCATGCAAACTTTCCTTCTTTCGGTATAACTTTTTTTCTACACTAGTACATGATTTGTAGTACCATTTGCGAGAGCTATCAATCTCCTTTATGCTTGCAAGACATGTGAACTTGATTCTCTACATATACCGAGATGTTATATTTATTATATAAGGCAAAAGAAGTATATTTTTAGGTGATGATCTTACATGATTTTCTTTCGGAGGTTTACGTAGAAGTTCTTCAAGGGTTACTCTGTTTATGTCTTCCTCTATAGATATTTCAGATATAGAAGAACTTGGGTTTGTTGTAGGTGGGTATGTCCTTGAGCGCCTTCTAACAACTCTAAGCCTAAATATAGTAGTTCATATACACAAAATGCATTAGATTAGGTTATATGGCATAGATTAGGTTAATGAATGGTAATACCTGGTAGTGATATTTTCAAGATCTTCAATATCAGGATTAATATCAATTGTCGTTGCGTTTGTAGATCCAAGTTGAATTGTTCCTGTTATTATATATGATATGATTATGCAATAGTAATGCTAAATAAATAGTCTATATTTATGTCTACCTTTATACTCAGTGACTTTCAGTGATGTCATAGCTAGCCTCTCTGTTGAAAGAAAACACAATTTGTTCCCATAACGTGGCTTTAATAAAGTTTCCACTGTAGAGAATTTGATATTATTAGATATATAGATTTTCAAAGTAGGTGGTTGTAAATAGTAAATACCTTTGATCTTGAAGTGTTATTTTCAATAGATTGTTGCCAGCCTTGTTAAGGATAGGTGATGCTTTCTCCATACGCCCAATGTAATCTACAAACATAATGATTGTGTTAAACAAATAAAAAAATATTTTGAAAATATGATTGATGTAATTACAATTACCTGTTAGCAAAAGATGGTTATTA
The DNA here is from genome assembly GCA_030545235.1 of Helianthus tuberosus. NCBI lineage: Eukaryota > Viridiplantae > Streptophyta > Magnoliopsida > Asterales > Asteraceae > Helianthus > Helianthus tuberosus. The sequence continues at coordinate 99,725,352 of CM060412.1, read as the reverse complement.
ATGCGAGGCCTTAAGCGATCGTAGTTGACAAAGTTGTAATAGTAGTGGGGGATGGTGGTGTTGTCATCAATTTGTAGAAAAGATGTTCGTAGACCAAGTCTAATGCATGCAGTTTGGGGTACAACATTCATATACGATCTGGCAGTGTCAGGTAGATAATCGTTGACATTGTAGCAAGAGTCTAGTGTTATAAGGGACTCAAAATGTGATTGATGGTTTAAGTCGGCTATTGCCTCTATTGCATCACCCTAGTAAATAAGAGGGGTTCAAATGAGTGAAGAAAATAGCAGTATAATATATTAAATAAAATATATGGCAAAAAAGTTTACATGAGTATCTACAGAAAGATAGCAGAGTTCTTATTTTCTGTATGGTGTCCATTTTCTTATAACTCTTATCTGAAGCGAGTCTGCATTATCATGTGGTCTAATGCTGATATCGCAATGAACGACATTCTGAGATTCCTGTGTGATGCAATTAAATGGTGGTAAAAAGACTAAACAATGGTTAAATGTAAATGATCAAGGTTAAAAGACATAAACCACTTAGTTATTAAAAATTTAAATAGAGACATTACATTACCCTAATGATGAGAGTTGAGAGTATGGAACAATATGAAAAATACAATGATGTTAATAATCACATAATCAAGAACATATGGGGATTAGATGTGATCTTTACTCTAATTTAATTCATATAGGCAAGTAAAGATTTTGTTTAACATAAGCATGAAAGTAGAGTGAATGAAACAATTTGTAAATAACAAAGTAACATTAATAAAGACATAATCGTAATCAAATGGGGAGTAGACGCGCATTTTACCGTAGTGTTGATGCGTATGGAGATATGAACAAATTTAGGTGGTGTTTGTTTTTTGTTAGAAGTACTTCACAACCTCTTATGTCTGCACCACGCAGACCACGCGCAGACGTTTGAGTCTGCAGCGTGTTTGTTTTTTGGAAGAGCTTTCACTAAAAAACCTCTTCTAGAGGTCTTCCCCGCGCAGATGTGGTCTTGTCTCTTCAAAACTCTTCAAGCTCCACTTCTCCACTTCTCAACCTGCACATCTTCAAACCTCAGAACCCTAGCCTCATCTCCCCTTCTCCAGTCGAGACCTCACCTCCTCCGCTTCCCCCTCCACCTCCGCCACACCTCCGCCTCCCCTCCGCTACCCCCTCTCCAAACCCTAGCATACTTCTCCTAGCCACACCTCACCTCCTCCGCCACCACCTCCACTTCCTCCGCCTCCGACACCACCTCCGCATCCGATCTCCTGCGTCATCGACCTACTGCCTCCGACCTCCGCCTCTGACCTGCTGCCTCCGCCTCCGACCTGTTGCCTCCCCCTCTGACCTGCTGCCTCCACCTCCGACCTGGTATGTTTATTTTTGTTAATGGTTTGTTTTTTTATGTTAAATGCTTATTACAATTGTTCTTTTTATTGTTTAGATTTTGTTTAAGCATTGTTTTTTTTGTTGGTTCAATTCTCATTATTGTTTAATGTTAGTTCATAATTGTTATTTTGGTTAATGTTGATGCATAAGTTAATTATTGGTGTTTATATTTTGATTTCATTTATGATTATGTTAATTTTTTGTGTTTGTTATGGAATATAGATGTTCATCTTGATGAATTTTTTCGTTTATATGTCTGTTTATTTCAGTTTGCAGAAGTAAAAAACAAACAGTCTTCTTCTTGCAGACTGCAGAGGTTTGGTCCAGCTCTTTTGCTACAGATGTGGTCCGCAGACTGCAGACGTTTTACCTCAGAAAAAACAAACAACACCTTACTATAAGTGTAACCCTAATTTTAATGCGTATAGGTATATGAACAAAGTTACCCTTAGTGTAAATCAATAACAAAGGATTGTGAAGCAATAATAAGGGTGGAATGATAAACTTGAAGCAATAGAACAGATTCAAGTTGATCCAAAGGGGATCCAACTAAGTGATGGTAGTGGAATTAAAGAACAGGGGATATGATGAACATATATTGGTAATATTAAGAACATAGTCAGGGGAAGTGTACCTTTAATGGCGTTGGTTTTCTTTGGATGATGAGCGGTTGATCACATGATGAAGAAGATTGGAATGGTTGAAGTTGGCAATGGTTTTTTGGGGAAAGGAATGTAAATAGGGTTTGGGGTAAACGATCAGTTATAGGGGAAACGAAACGGTTATATTGTTATTAGGAATTGGCATATGTTATGGATTTTTATATTAGTATATTATATAGAAAATGGTGAAATGCATAAGGTAATATATTAGTATATTATATGGAAAATGGTGAAATGCATATGGTAGTGATGTTATTGATAAATGAGATATGCATATGGTAATGATGCTGACAATAAATGAATATACGCTACTGGTTCTATTTTGGAAAAGGTGTTACCATCCATTCATTGGACCAACGTAAAACATTAAAAAACTTAATACATGGATGGTATAAATGCAATCATTTGAGTTGGTAGTGGAATTTTGACGGTTATCGTTAACCGAAATGGGGCGATTACATATGTGAAGCGGTGGCAAATATATTAGTTTTTGTTTGACGCAATGGTTGGGGTGGAGGTTTTTTTGGGTGCTAATCATTTAAATGGTAGGAGTATGGTGAAGATCTAAGCGATACATTAAAGGGGTGTGGTGATCGGTTGTTTGTGTTGACGCTAGGGTGGTTAATAGTTGGTAGGTTTTTTGGTTGCTAATTGTATTAGGGTATAATTACCGTATTCAAGTGTTTAAAATGGTTTGTTTTAGTAGTTACGGTATTCAAGTTTGCAAAATGATGTCAATATCGAAAGGTTGAAATTTTGAGTACGTAGAATAAAATGTTTGATATGCATGAACACATTCCTTTATTTGAATTATTAAATGCACGTTAATGAGACTATTATAAGATGATATAAGAATTAATTGATTAAGATTGAATAATGTATTACAACATAGAGAACGGGTTGCAAACTCTAGATATCTAATGGGCTCATAATTATAAACCTAATAATATTAGTACAATACTCCTTCGCAATTGAATCGAAACAAAGCCAGAAGCTAAGACTAAAAAACATATAGCAAAACGGACTTCAATTTAGGTTAAAACTTCCACCAAAATTCCATAATCTTGCAGTCTTCAATGGCCAACAATTTTGAATTATTCTGTAATCCTAAATGAGGCATCCAATGCCGCAGGGCGACGGCGGGGAACTGTAAACCGAAAAAAGTGGTGACGGCATGGAGACAAAGAAAGGCATGACGGAGAAGCAAAATCAATCAAAAGAGGCAACGACAGATGCAATGAACGGCAACAGCAAGAGGACTAGTGGCGACAGCTAGATCATGATCAGTGACTATGACGGGGCAAACTTATTCTGCTTGCCAAGGGCGTAGCTTTGTGGAGGCGGGAGGGGGCGGCCGACCCCCGAATTTTTTGCTCAGTAGTGAAGAGTATGTAGTTTTCGTATAGAAATTTTTGGGTATATACGTTTTTTACCCCCGGTTTTATAGAAATTTTTAGTATATACGTTTTCGGCCCCCCGGTCGGAAATCTCAAGCTTCGCCACTGCCGCTTGCTTGATTGTGTACCTAAAGTGTCTTCTCTTTTTCCATGTTGCCGCTAGTTTTCGATGATGATGAAATGATGTCACAATCCATATGAAATCTTTTGAGTGGAAGCAATGATTTTGTTGGCCTGGGAGGTCAACCAAAGTCACCACCAAATATACCCGATGAAAAAAAATTGCAGCTGAAACTTTACCCTAACTGATGAAACAGTGGTTAACCGAGAGGTTAGTCAACATGTCGAGTCTCGTGAAGTAGGATTAATCCCCCTTTTCCTCGATCGATGGCTTGGTCATCCTCTAATCCGTATCCTGCACAATGAAAGCACACCGTGACTCGCAACAAGGAGAATGGGGTGGGGTTGCTCTTTGTTACCACCCTCTGGCGTGAGAATAAGTATTTGCTTTGGAAGCAAGATAAGTATTTAAGTAGTAACTGTGAGAGAGCAGATTGGCGTTACCTCAAACCTGGTTCGGGATGGGTATTTATAGCCGAAGAGTGAAGGAGAAGGGCTAATGGGCCGCTTGATGGGCCTAGGGCCCGACTGACAACCTGCAGTTTTTTGTAGACGTGACAGGAGCGCAGGTCACGGGAGTGTTGGGCGCACGCGGAGGTGTTGCCATGTGTCCTTCTGTACCGGTTTCACGAAGGAACACCCGCCACGTGGCCTGCTGGGGTTGTCAGTCTATTCACCAGCTTTATGCATGCGGGCTGGGCTGCTGCGTATTGGTCGGTCAGCAGACCGCTGTTGTCAGTGCCCGGTCATACCACTTTGATGTATTGCAAAATACATCCTTTATTCGTGTATAGTTTGTATAGATTTCCGTTATTTCTTGTTTCGTTTTAGTTAGAATTGCGTGCTATTGATTAGATTGTGTTTTTCCAGGTCGTGGTACTAAAAGTTGATGAAAATGGAGTGAAAACGAGCTACAATGATGAAACACTAAGTCTTGGAACAAGTAAAAAAGAGTTAGAATAATTTCTGGAATTTTTGGGATGTTGAAGCCGGTGAAAATTCAGAACTTTCTGTGAAAATAGGGCCTTGGCGCTACACCTCCCCCTTAAGCAAGGAGCTACACGCTACACCTAGACCCTTGGGAAGAATTTACTGAGTTTTAGGGCCTAGGTATAGCGCGGAGCTTGGACTCAAGACCCGTCGCGTGTCACCTAGGGGTGGTTTCCGGGAAAAGTTGATTTTTGTTGCTGGATCTTTATTCCAAACGTATATATACTTCATAAACTTCCACAAAACCCTACTTACGAAACAAAGAAACCCTAGGAAAATTTTGGAGCAGATTTCGAGTATTTCGGAGTGCTTTAGCTTGCGGGAATCATTCGGTTGAAGCTTGGATCGTAGGAACGAAGATTGTTCGGGTCTTATCTCCCGGTTTTCTTTATTTTTGTGTTTCAATACTTTTCCAATGAATTCTTGTTTTGAACTTGCTTTGTTTATTTTAGACGTCATGTTTCTTGGCTAAAACCTTCATTACTACCTAGGCAAGATGATAGTTTAATGAAGTTTGGATTTTTAACGGTTTCTATTGTTTGTTATGGATTGATCTTTGAAAGTAAATTGTTCTAGAATTTCTGATTTGGTGCGTGTGCGTATTCACTTTTGATTGTTGATTATTTACTGTTTCACATATATTTTGGTGAATGTCTTTCATATAATAAATTTGTGTTGAATATTCGATTCTTTGCGGGTTCGGGTGATCTTCGGGTAAATTGGCCAATAGCCTTAGAAATAGTAATTAAAATACAGTTAGAATTAAGTAATAGCTTAACTTGTCGCTGAGAGGCTCGAGTTGGTTATTAGGTCTCAGTGCAATATATAGCTAAGACAGGTTTTGAGAGAAGTCGGTTTTAGTTCCCTAATTGCATTTGTGTCTAATAAACCAAGTTAGAATCTAGGATTGCCTTAGATTATCGCGCTGAGAGGTAGATAGTCGAATTAGGGCACTTTCAGCGTCGTTAGAGGACTGAGAGGAAGTCTAACAATCGGTGTTCACAACAGCCTTGTAGGGTTTCCTAGGTTTCTTCCTGGGAAGGGTCGGGAAGTCTTAGCTTGAAATACCTTAGGGTTTAGTATCTTACGATCCCAATTCCATACCACAATAGTACCGTTAGAGATCCTTTCCTAGTTAAACTGGATTCAAGCCTAGGTAGTCGTTAATCTCATCTGAATCAAACCTTAGTTCATATTCGTGTCTTAGTCTAGTTTTATTTAAATTTCAATTTTAGGATTTTAGTAAAACCCCCCCTTTAAAACACAAAAATATTTAAGTCGTGTCAGTAACAGTCTAAATAAAGTCGTTAACGTGATTAATTAGAGTCCTTGTGGGTTCGACATCCGGACTTTCTTTTCTTTGCTAGAGTCGACCGGTTCACTTGCCGGTGAGTAGTTTAGTCAAATTAGAGAGTCTAGATTATTATTACTTGAGTCTAAATTTAGGTTTATTTTAGTTTATTTATTTGAACTACTTAATCCACATCACACTTGCTGGTTGGTTACAAAAGTCAAAGTGACAGTTCCACTTATATAACAATAGGATGCGGTTTTGCACCGCATCGCTATGTGTGGTAAACTGTGCACAAGTGCCAACACTTCCATCACCGCCCTGCGCGTGCTCGCGCAGGACCGCAACATGGAAATGTGTTTGACAGAAAACGAATGTAGTAAACTACTATCATCTTTGGTAGTAAAACCGCACCCCTTGTATTTTGACGAAAACAACCATTTTCATATACAAGGTGAGTTTTCTCATCTTTCCCCGAGAGAGAAAGCAAACAGGGTTCTCGCGTGCCCGCACGAACTGAGGTAAGTCATTCATCGATTGGGAGAATAAGTCGGGTGATGGTCACTCGTGCCTAAGCCTGATGCGAGATTTGGGACCATACCCCTTCAAGTCCCCCCAGTCCAGTGTTGTTTTCATGCGCAAGTTGCAAGTGGGTGGAATGTTGGATTAATGGTCGAATGAGTGTCCTTGGAAATGAGTTTGGAGAAGATACTAGGCCGAGGCCTTTTGCTCTTGTTTCATGTTTATTAATCGGTCGTTTGATCGTTATATCCGATGCGGATTTGAGTAGAGTCGTCATCGACTCGGATGATGGTACTAGAAGCAGTGTAGAACCGATGAGTAGGTTCAGGCTAACGCTAAAGCATCTCATAGTCATTGTGGTTCTGTGGTGGTCTGGTGGTGTGGTCTACCTTTTTCTAATGTCATCAAATGTTATTGACATCCAGTAGTACACAGGTCAACTGATAGTGTGGCCTTTGAGTTTGCTATACGAATGTTGTCATACTGATGAACGCTGAATGAGGTGGATGACCACGGTTCAAATTTAATTGCCACCTTGCTGGTGCATCGTGCTTATCGATTGGACATGAAATGATGATCCCCTATTGTTTGGTGGTTTGTGTTCGTCAATTGGTTATCTGTTTTTGATGTTGATGTCCTAGTTTGGGCGCTTGATTTGAGAATCCTTGTGATAGTACAAGTCGTCTATCGTCAGTCGTGCTTGCTCAAAAAACGCAACAAACTTTTGTGAAGACAATGGGTAGATAAACAAAAGTCATAAGAAGACTTGTTGCCACCATTGTTGAACTTCCTGTTCTCAAGTTCACTATGATTATCAAGAGTCTGTATCAAAAGCCACCATTGTTGAACTTCCTGTTCTCAAGTTCACAATGATTGTCTACATCAATAGCTTCGGAGTCTCAGTTTCAGTTGCTTGATGTTCATGAACCAGTCGTTTGTCTGAGGTTCTTCCTTTGAATAAATGGGATTTATTTAAAAGTAAAGAACACTGAACGAGTTCTTCTTGCTGTATAAAACCGCGATGCGTCAGCCGACGCAGGTGGTTTTGTTGTGGTCCACCACTTTCGTGTGGTCAAAGTGAAACTTTGTGTGTGAACAGCGCGCGGTTTGCGTTTCCCATAGCCACCGTTCCCATAGTCACATGCGGTTGCGGTTTGCATTTCCCATAGCCACCTTCCCATAGTCACAAGCGGTCGCGGTTTGTATTTCCGCAAGTATCGCGAGTGTTTGTTGAGAAGGTGTTTGGTTAATTTTGTCGTGTAATGCAAACGATGTGTACCGCAGGTGGAAGTTGGTGGGATCTTGCTGGCGAAAAGGTGATGTGACGGCGACTGCTGCACTGCCCGAGGCATTAATTGCACTGTAGCAGGAGCTTAACGGTCGTATATTGCAAGGCACGTGTGTTATGATGCGCGCGTGGTAACCGTCAATGAACCGGGGGAGGGGGGGGGGTGTGCAGCCTCGTCACCACACCGAGCAGTCTTATCAAGTAGACTACTAGATGGTACCTTGAATATATGTAGTTGATATTATATGCTCAAATAAATATATAGGAACGTTAAAAGCAAAATTTCTTAGCACACATTTATGTCGGGTTTCTATCTATGAATAAAAATATACAGTTATCAATGGCTCGCTATCTGTAAATAAAAAGAATACAATAATCAATGACTGACTGCTATGTTTACTTAGATACTCATCATTTGAAATTTGCTCTTAAACTCACCTTAACCACTCAAATGTCATATATATTCAAATACATTTCTAACAATTTTATATTTTTCATAATTTATAGTTTCCAAAAAGATCATAATCCAATTATACTATTTTTAAGTTATTTAACATATTAATATGTTCGTTTTGATGTGGGTAAACAGGTATGAGACCAGTTTCAAATAATCGGATAAGTTCCACCTAACAATATACCTGTGTATAATTTATAATAATTAGTCTGATACTCGTACGCCCATGACAATTGTCTCAAGTTTCAGGTTTTTCCATTTGGTTCGAGTTTTTGTTTTAGCATATTGTAACAAATATTTTTTCAAGTAGTTCTACAGGACTAGAACATCCAAGTCCACAACCGAATAAACTCCTATTACAAGGTTCATATGTTTGCAAAAAAAAAAAAAAAACATTGTGGGTAGGTGGGTTAAAGGTTTTCTTTTCTTTTTAATCAATATTTTTAATCCTAAGAAGAGATAACAACATTGGGCCCCCAAATCAAAATATATGATTGATGTTATTTATTTATTTTTTATTTTTTTTGGGTAAAGGGTTAAATTGATGTTATTTCATGCACTCTCATCCACAAACACAAACTAAAACACAAGAGGGAATAGATGGATGCCCCTACACTTGCAAGTTGCAAATATAAAACATGTTTTTGACCATTTAATGTGATCATGTGAATCTGCATATATGCATGCATTCACGAAGCAAAGTAGCCTTTAACTTGCAAGGCATCAACCAAAAGTTAGGACCTTTTCCAAACTCACCTTTTTTTTTTTCCAATATGTGAAAGAGAAAAGATCCAGCACATTGTCATGTGATTCGATTAGATCAACGTCTACCCGAAAAGAATACCATCGTGTCCATATATACATACATACGTGTTCTTAAGATAACCATGACTATTATTAGGGTTGTTTAACAAACTCGTGGCTCACACTCGTCTGTTGGCTTGCTTGTCTGCCTCGTCTAATTTAAATCCATAATTTTAATATATAAATTATAACCCAAACTTATAACACAAATTTTAATAATATTATAACTTCTTTAGTCTATATTTTGTGCTATGTGTACGTAAAAGATATTATTTTTTTACTTTTATATGTATCAATATGTGTAAAAAGTATAAAATTTAAAACTAACAAATGATAACTTTTGACCCGTTCAACCTATTTTCATTCTAGCTTTCCTTCTTTCTTTCTAGTTTTACTGGTTTGTCATGTTAGAGTTGAAACGTAAACCGAAACAATCTATGCATATATATATATATATGGGTCGAAATAACGATATTTTAAATTTTTGGCTAATGAAAGATATCAGATACCCGAAAGTAAATGCAATGGAAAAAAATCAAGAAAACCGATCCTGCTTCTGCTACGGTTGTTGTTGTAGTACCTCATGTTGCTCCGGTTGTACTCGTTGATCTTGCTCAACACCTTGCATATTCCAACTAACATCTTGAAGTGCAGGTCTTAAACATTCATCTAACACCTTCTGATATTCCAATGTATCTCCATTACATTTCTTCACCTCAACCAAATGTAAAGATGGAGCTAACTCAAAAATCTCCGCATCAATTGACAAAATTCCCTTTTTACCCTTGGTTGTCGCGTCCAGTTTCAACAACCCTGCTTCTCTTTTGCTCACTTTCATCCCCAAACATTTACCAATTTCTTCTAGTTTAGATCGAATAGCCGAAGCAGGCTGCCAAATGGTAAATCTTGCTTCTTTCTTTTGCACATGTTCTTCAAACAATGTCGTCAAATTATACCCCGGAGATAGAAAAATAATATCAAATGCATTCATATTCGGAGGGTTCATCGAATCTTGATCTTCAGCAACATTTGTGATCGTGCCAGATCCTGAGGCCTTGTCCGCATTTTCCTCTTGCGAACATTTTCCCATTTTAAACCACGCATTTTCCTTAATTTTCGGAATTGTGATTCTGTTTACCGGATTTGGATCCAAGATTCGCGAGATCAACTTCCTTACGTCAGCTTGTAACCAACTTGGAAATCTAAACTCTGATTTCCCGATCTTTCTATACATTTCCACTAAATTTGAATCATGAAATGGAAGATAACCGGCCAATAAAACAAACAAGATCACCCCACAAGACCAAACATCCGCTTTATCCCCATCATACCCTCTTCGAGTAATCACTTCCGGTGCCACGTAAGCAGGGGTCCCACACGTGGTGTGTAACAACCCATCTTGATGCTTAGATTCAGCAAGCGCACTTAACCCAAAATCAGAAACTTTTAAATTCTCATTCTCGTCTAGTAACAAGTTTTCTGGTTTCAAATCGCGATGATAGACCCCTCTGCTATGGCAAAAATCTACAGCATTGATTAACTGATGAAAATATCTACGCGCGGTTTGCTCTTTTAGCTTTCCATTCGCGACCTTATCGAAAAGCTCACCCCCTTTTGCATACTCTAATGCAAAATATATTTTTGTTTTGGTAGCCATGACTTCATAAAGTTGTAAGATGTTAGGGTGTCTCACTAGTTTCATAATAGATATTTCTCTCTTGATTTGGTTAATAAGCCCCACGCGTATCACCTTCTCTTTGTCTATTACCTTAATTGCTACGCTTTGGCCCGTTGTTAAATTGCGCGCAAAGTAAACCTTAGCGAACGTGCCTTGACCAAGTAATCGCCCTAACTCGTATCTTTCCATCAGGATATTCTCTTTGATGTCCATATTTTCTTTTGTAGCAGATCTTAAATATGTAATGATCCAAGGCTAGACATCAGAATCTGAAAACAAACATGTTTATGCTTTTTAATACAACAGATGAAAAAGGCTGCTAAATGGGTCGTGTTTGCATTGAAGATTGGTGGGTCACACGAACCCAAAAGTTTTACACAAACCCGAGCACGGGATGTGTATACTCAGGTGGACACTGGACACGAACGCAAACACGAACACAACATCGACATGTTTAATCCGAAAAATAATAATAAATTTTATTCCATATTAATACTTAAAAATTCGACATTTACATATTATGAAAAAGTGTATCGTACAAAATGCCTTAACGTACGAGCGTACGCTATGGCAAGTTCGCACGTTATAACGCCAGAAAGGAAATCTCGCATGTTGTAAAAAACCAAAGATCACATGTTATAAAAAAAAGTTCGCATGTTAAAAAAAATAAAATTCGCATGCTAAAATAAAAAAAAAACCAAAATCGCATGTTCAAAAAAAAAATCGCATGTTGATACTACATTACGTTAAGGCCATTTGTACAATAACCGGCCTCTACATATTATTTTTATTTCTCTAAAGTCATTGATTTTTTACATAAAAATTACCCGAACATATTCCAAAAAAAATTAATAATATAAATACAAAACTCAAACAGGTCAACACGTGAACCTGACAGATTGACACGACCACCACCCGTGTAGCTAAGCGTGTACACAAGTTCTACTCCGAAAGTAACCCCAACCCATTTAGCCTAAACCCAAATATGCGAATTTCGTTTTAGTTTCATGTCGGCCGTGTTGGGAAATTCACAATAGATATCCTACAAAAATTTGATATGCAGAATCTGATTTGAATCATCTACCAAAAGAACTGATCTAATTACCAAATTTCATCAAAGCTTTTTAATATGAACTCAAAACCACACCAGAATTTAAATTCTCGCTATTAATTAGTGTTAAAGCAACAAATAAAATCTCAATCTAAAACCCAAAACAATAACTAATTATTACATTTTTAAAATTAATTATGTGTAAACTATACCAACTTATTTTTAAAATTTAATTTTTTACATAAAATGCCAAATGGTTTTAAGTTATTATAAAAAACATAATTTAAATAACTAAAAAATAAATGGGCTAAACAGGTCAACACACGACGAACACAACCCATTTGGCTAAACCTAAACGGGTTTAACCCCAAAGTGACCGGAACCCATAAAGACTAAACCCAATCCGCGAATTTAGTGTTAGTTTCGTGTCGAAATTCACACTAGATTTCATGCTAAAACTTGATATGCATAATCTGATTTCAATCAATTACCAAACAAATTGATCTTATAAGCAAATTTCATGTAGAATAGCAAAATTGAACTCAAACATTTGCTATTAATCAGCAAGAAATAAAACCTAAACCCAAATTCTAAGACAAAACAATCACTTATTCGAGATATATCTCTGAAGTGAACTACTGATGATCATATACAACATCATTATTGTAAATCTGATCATGATGAATAATGCTATAAGGAGAAAATTGAATATCAACTTACCTGATTACGATTAGAGAGCTGGAGCAGAGACGAAGCTCAAAAAATATTGTGGTGTAATTTAGACAGACCCAAACACGATTAATATACATGGAGTTTACACATGCAACTGCAATGGTTGATCATCATGAAAGGCTTTTTGCTGAATATTCCTCGGTAAAGTTATGGCTTTAGTCCCTCTACTTTGGTTGTCTTTCATGTTTACGGTGGTTTTTGTTTGTCTGCGGCTGGCTTCTAGGGCTCCTATGCTTGGATTTTGTTCCACAGAAATATTTTGTTTAATTTAAACTCGCATGTAATTTCATATTAAAACAAAAACAGGATACGTTTGAAACAAGATTTGTTTGTATCCATTCGTCACATGATGTTGCAAAACAGAAGAATATAACAATTACGTTTTATATTGCTTGTACAATAGTTTGTTGAAATTTTAATTAATTTTATGAGTTTGATGAAATAATGAGGGCAATAAAAAGGTAGGAGAAAAGTGAAGCAAGACGGGTAAAAAAGTACAAATACTAGGATGACAATCCTACCTAATCCACCCCTAGTCATGCCTAACCTTGTTGATTAAGTAAATGCAATTAGTAACTATTCCAACAAACACACATGATATCTTAATGAACAGTCTTAGGGGTCCGGAGTGGCAGCGGCAAACGGGTTCGGCACCGAGCGGCAACCATTGCCAGCTCCTTTGCCGCTTGAGTTTTACCGAAAATGGGAAAGAGATCGGTGAGGGAACACCGATGCGGGGAGAGGGAGCAGGGCCGTCTCCGAAAATGTTAAAAACAATTTGGGCCCTGGGCGAGATAAAAAACCGGGCCCTATCCATCCTATTATAATATATTATTCAAAGTTTCAATTAAATATAATACTATCTTTTTTACCCGCCACGTATTGTAACAACGCCATACGCAACGAATAAATTATAGACCACAGTCATACCATTTAAATGAAAATGTATTACATTTGATCCGACTTGTTTACAAATACAATTTGCGTCGAAATGTAGACCTACTCAAAACGTACATAAAATAAACACGTGCGGTGGCGTCATATGTGGCGTGATAAAGTATAGACTACAATTGACCCGAATCGTTTCCGAACTAAATTTACGTTTAAATGTATAGCAACTTAAATTTATAATGTCGAATAAAAACGTATTATATTTGACACAATTTATTTCCAAATTAAATTTATTTTAAAGCGTCACACATAAAAATAAAATACCTTTCTTCAAATAAAATACTAATGAATTATCAATAACAGTTATAATTAAAAGGAAAATACACTTTAGATAATATGTGAAGTTCAATTTCCAATTGGAAAAAGGAAAATAAAAATGCATTTACTCTGAACTTCAATTTTCGATTAGAAATAAGAAAATTAAAAGAGGAACAGAGAAAAGATTCGATCTCGGGCCCTGAGTTTCAAAATTGAGGCTACTTACCACTAGAACAAGCTGATCTTTTTTCCCTAGTTTGTATCATAGGTATATATAACTTATATATAAAATATATAAAATTTGAAAATTTTTCGGGCCCTTTTACGATTTTGGCCCTGAGCCGGCGCCCACCCGGCACTTGCTCATGGCCGGCCCTGAGAGGGAGGGTATGAGAGAGAGAGGGTAGCGTGGGGTGGGGTCCATTCCAATCTCAACCAATCACACATTTTTTAAAATAGTTTACCACTTCACCAAGTGTCTAACCATTGCCAACATTTTGAGCATAGTTTACCACTTTGACATGGCACACTCTCATTGGTTGATTTTTTAGTTTGTCACTCTCAAGTGTCTAACCACTCCCTACACCCTTAGTTATTTGAGTTTAGGCATGAACATCGCTGCCATCCCAATAGTAGGATAGTAGGCAAGGCGGGTTCTATTAGCTAGCACAGGTATCCGGTTACTTTTTGTGTTCTTCAATGTTTGAAAGATAACATTGGGACATTATTAAATTTAAAAAAAATAAAATAATATAGTTTGTGGCACAGGTAGGCGCCGCTACCACTTACTAGTTAATGAGTACTTTGAACACTTTTTGATGTGACGAGTGATGGTTGGTCGGGGCTAACGTATTTACCCTAGAGTGTTGCTTCCCCCTTACCGGTGAACACTCCTCGCTCGACCGTGTGGACACCAGGGTTGGCGGCAGTGTTCCCACCTGGTGAAGGATCACCGCCTGGACTTCCTCGGGTGCGCCCCGTACACCCTTAGATCAAAATCATTTTGGACAAAAGTACACTCTAGCTAAAATGGTCATATTAAAGTATAATGTCAAACTGGTTTGAGTTAAAATGAGTTTATTATCAAAGTGGACTTGGGATTTTGAGGGATCCGTCAACAAAGTTTCAGACAAAGATTAGGCCACCTGTAGTGGGGCTCTATATCACGGCAAAAACAAGCATAGCGCCCCATAGCGCCGCGCCACACCGCTACAACCGGCGCTATGGGCTGGTGAATTTGGGTCCTCGCGAAGAGCATAATGGGTTGAAGTGTTGAGGATTTCAAAAATCCGACCGTTATCAACGGTCATATACATAAAAAAATTATTTCTTTTAAATTTCAATATATAATCATCCCTTTCACCCATTTCTTAAACACAAACATACTCCCAAACCATCATCTCTATCTTTATTTTATAAAAATCACGGTTTTTATACAATGCATCTCTTCAACCGCGATTTTGTTCCTCCGTGTTCTAGTGCGGACACGAACCAAACGAGCAATTCTAGTCGTCTCGTTTCTCCGGTTCCCACTCGACCCACCCGGTTCGGTTCCGGTTTTGTTGATTACAACCAACATCAAACCGGGTTTATGAACCTATTGAATCAACCTCTCTCATGGGACCCAAATCTATACGGTTGGAACCCGAATCAAAACATGGGAGGAATCGGGTCGTCTCAAGCCTTCGGCTCGGCACAAGTATTCGGCTCGCTACTACGCGAGCCCGACGTCGTCCCGGATACACAACCAGTAGAAGAGGAGGCGCAACAAAACAAAAGCAAACGCAACCATAAAAAGTAAACGGAAACCCGAACGAAAAAGCGCTTAAGATGGCGCTACAACAAACGGAGCAAATCGAAAAAAAAATATAATCTTTGAGTTTTTTTTTTATTTTATTGTAATGTTTTTTTTAATTTTATTGTAATGTGTTTTAATTTAATGAATTTTTTTTAATGTAATGATTTTTTATTTTATAAAGTTAGAAATTAATTATAAAAAAAATTGAAAATTAATAATTGACTAATGATAACTAAGGGGCTTTATGACTACACTCTCTTGTAATATAAAGCCCTATAAAGTCTTCCTTTTACGCATTTCGACATTTGTCGCATAATGGGTAAAATGTTCTATTTTTTTTTTTTTTTGGTAAATGAGCTTCCGCCCGGCAAACTTTATAAAAAGAAAAGATATTACATGTATTTCTTGGAGGGGCATAACCCCCCCCCCCCCCCCGGTTGCACTTGGTCTCCCAAAACATGCTTCGGGAACCAACAAAACGAAAACCATACTATGCCTACTAAAAAATAAACTCCTAGTAGGAATAATATCCTTTTCAAGCGTAACAATATTACAAGACTCTACCACAACCACAACACTAGTATCCAAAAGCTTTGGGCCTTCAAATTTCAAATAACTAATACCCATGTAATGGGCCTTCCTCAAGATAGCTGTCAAAGTGATTAGGGCCCCACATGCCCGAGATAAATTGGGCCAGCCCAAAAGGGTCACACTCCATAAGTAATCCAGGGCCACAAAACAACAACCAGACATCAAACAGATTTTTCGCTGCCTGTAGGACCTATAATTGCTGCACAAAAAATTCATCCAGCCCCCAAAAAGAATCAAACAGAAAGTACCAAATAAAAGAATCTTCCGACCACAACCGAAAACCAGATAGAACCCACACACACACAGGAATAAAACCCAGGACACGACCCACTCAAACTTGAAAGACGGACACATAAAACTTAACGTTTGGCAGGTTTCGCAACTACGGGATCGAAATATTTACCCGTCTTAGCAAGTTGCGATATGAACTGTGCCGTTCCACTATCATCATCATAAACGTCTTCCACACAAAAATCCGGGTCCAGCCCAAGCTCTAAACATTTGTCGTTGAAGAATTCCCATTCCCCATCAACCCATTCCTCTTGGACCTCCGCACGAACAGCTTTTGAATCTCCGGTAAGGGCATCAAGGATCCGTTTTTTCTGAAGATCCGTGATTCCATAGTCTTTATCAAGGATTCTGTTCAGAGACTCCGAGGGACTGAATCGACTCCACGCAGGGAGAACCCGACCCGGTTCAATCACATTCTGCATATTTATGGTGCGCCTATCATTGCAGTTGTTATCCTGAGGATAGAGGTCCATAGGATCACCCACAAGATTATTCGACTTGATACTGGCTTCAAAGTTTAACACTGAGAACCCTCTAGTATTATTGTGGTCACTATGATTAGTGGTATTAATATTTTCAGCAACATTTTCCTCAATATCATTAGACTCAGCGAGTGCAGCAAACCTGTTGGAGCATGAAGAGGGCTGTTGTTTAGCAACAGTTTGGCTCGCTACAGCTGCAGTTTTTGGAGGCTGTTTCGCTGCTGGTATTTGCTTACTCGGTCCTTGGACTGCCCAGGTAAAATTAAACCCCATGTTCCCTTTTTTTGTACCACTTGTGCTCGCCTTGTACATATCATTTTTCGCAGCTTTTTGATGCCCACTACCAGCAGTTTGTAGCGTTTCCTTGGTGTTCCCCATGGTTTTACCAGTCACTTTAATGTTAGGAACAGCAGAGTTTTTGCTTTTGTTGCTAATACGGGACTGCATACCCTTCCGGTGAACCTGATTAGACCTGTCCTCACAAACACCAGGGCCGGAAATCTTCTCCACATCACTGGGGCATGTCTGATTCGTTGGCTTTTGACCACTCACATCATTATCAGCTTCAGATCTAGGCCGTGCTTTGCACAAATTAAAATTATGACCAAAAACTCTGCAGTGGGAGCATACCGGGGGTTTCCATTGATACGTGACACACAATTTGCCCACATGAGCACTCCTATGTGATCCAGCTGGATATTCCACTTCAACTTCAGCTGGCAAGTTGAACTCTACCTTAGCTTCAACCAACACACGAGCATAACCCATTTTTCCCGTTTTACCTATAACTCGCTCTTGTGTGACTTTATCCATAAGGAGTGGTCTGCCAATCCCACTAAAAATTTTACTCATGCCTGTTTCCATCCAGAGTTCTAATGGGATGTTGTGGACCGTTACCCAAATATGGATGCTGCTAGGTTCAACTTTTTCAAGGCGGAGACCCGGTTCCCATTTGTTAAGGATTAGCGGAACATTGTTCACTAACCATGGGCCATTTTGAAGGACTTCATCCATACCATGTTCACTTTAAAATTTAAAATAAAAGAAACCACCACTACTCTTTGAAATTTCAGCTATATCATACTGATGCCATAGGCGTTTAAGGCACCGGTTTACCACATTAAAATCCATAGAAGTTCCCATAAAGTACCCATACAAGTGTAACGGAAACTGCTTTGCTGACTCTACCATATCATCATTGGACAGAATAATACGAATTTACCTTCCGGTGTGATGACAGGAGGAATATATTCCATACGGATCTTACCCGAGCTTTCATTCAATTTTATTTGCTCAGCAAATGATAGCCCCTTTCTGCCCTGATTAAGCCAGGCATTTTCAATGACTACAGAGCCCGACTTATCCGTAAACTGCCCAGCACTTTGGTTCACATTCCCAGTAGCTTGAGGAGTTCCATCTTGGCCAGAGTTAGCCGCCTGCTCGTCTTCCTCCATCAGGGAGGCTGACATACTCTGAGCAGCAGAATCATTCTCTGCCATGTGAGGACTAACAGCCGGGATTGGGGCATGCTGACCGTCAATTTCTTCAACCTGTTCATCAGAAATCAAAATATTCGACTTTTCAGCCAAAACGGCACTCCAATTCATCTTACCTTTCTTCGTCTTTGTAGTAATCCGCTGAGTTTCTTCAACAAAACCTCTGATACGCAGGTCAGATAGAAGGGGGCCATACTTAACACCCAACTTAGCTTTTCTCGTATTCCTGAATCCCTTGATTTTGACACCTCCTTGTTTAGTATTAGCAGACCGATAACCCCCTGGTGGAAGACCAGCTTCACGCATAAGCATGTGGTCATGAGCAACATTCTCTGCACGGATTCGGTCAAGCTCTGCATCACCAGACGAATTCGCATGCCTAGGGTTCTGGGACACTGATTTCTTTCGGCTTTTTTGAGCGACTGGGGTTTTAATCGAAGCAGAATGGGAGGATTTGCACTCCAGCGGGCCGTTAATTAGGGATTCCGGAAGATGGGAGGGGGCGGCGCAAACTGGAACATGGCGATTCAACTCAGAAGTTAACACTTGGGAGGGGAGCAATGGATTAGGGCTAGCTAATGATACTGGATCAGGAGGAATCGGAGGGACTGGAGGGATTTGTGGTGGGATTTCCCCACCTGATGATGGATTATCGGTCATAGAGGGGAAGGAAGACAGCCGTAGATTAGAGAGAATATTTTAGAGAGAGAAAGATAGAGAAAGAAAACACTATCTATTTTTGTGATCTTTAAAAATGTTTTTTTAATGTTCTTTTTTTTTCTTTTGTGATCTTTTGTGATTTCATGAATTCAATCAAAGATTAAAATGTTCTTCTTTTTCTTTTGTGATTTTTTGGGATTTCATGAATTCAATCAGTAACTAGTTGGTTGCACCCGCACTCCGTGGCGGCGTGACGACTGTCGTTAGGGTCAATCAAAAACCTAAATAAGCTACGTAGATAGCGTAAGTAGGGTATCGTATCCACGGGGAATTTGTGGTTAGTGTAAAAAAAAATTAATTAAAACTAAACTATCTAAATTGGGGTTTTATTTGTAGATTTAAAAGAAAACACAATTTGTCACGAAAAGTGTTATCAATATTAAGAAGAAGTAACCTCCACCCGGAATCCCTAATACCCGTTTTAATATAAAAATCCGTTTTCTGATTCAAAACACCACATAGACATGGCCTCGGAATTAATGAATTTGATTAGTTAGTAGGGATAGTTTTTAAGATTCACTATGCAACCTAATAACCCGTTTGTTTGTATCAACTACCCACTGATTTACTAACCCGCTAACAACGCAAGGAAGTTGCCAATACGCTTAATAAACGACAAGTAATTCAAACACAAGAAACGTTTACCAATAATCCAACACAAGTGGTCAAGCTGTACCAGTTTACAAGAATCAGAAAAACAGGAAATTATATCAAACCGTGTAAACGTTCATCCGGGCAGAAGTCACAAAAAGTTTAGCCGCTCATGGTAGTCTTCGCCGCTTCGGTTGTCATCCCGAGTTGGTTAGATGTCATTGATTGGCTTGAGATCAAGAGAATGATATGCTTAATTCGTCCCTAATGCTCGATGTGTCGGCTGCGAATGAATGCCTCCTCACGTTATTGGGCCACTGCCGTCAAAGTAGTCCCAGTCAGCCCACTATCTTCGTTTTCAAACTATATGCGTATAGGCCCCTTCTCACATGGGCGGCCCAATATCTTCTTTTTTACTATTTCTTTCGTCCACTGATGTCGTTTATCGAATGGAATTTTTAATTCCTTCCTGTCCAAGTATGTATATCATAAAATAGAATATAATTAGGTTATTTCCTTATATATTGTTTTAATAATTGTTTCCAAAATCCCATAACATCCAATTCACGTTTTCTACATGCAGTGGCGGATCCAGCCGGAGAAATCACTGGGTTCCTTTTTCCAAATCATACAAGGTTTACACTACAAAAAAACGTTTTTTTCCAAATCATACAAGATTTACACTACAAAAAAACGTTTTTTTCCGAAAAGACTGGGTTCCTGGGAACCCGGTCTTTACATACTAAATCCGCCCCTGTCTACATGGACCTCTCATGTGTCGTGGTTAACACATGTTAAGCATCAAATACATAAACAATTATAACTATCAAAACCAATATAGCTTAATGTATTTAACAAATGACACTATTTAATATAAACGATGCTTATTTTAACCTGACATCAGAGTCATGTTGATGACTGTCGTCAGAGTCATGCAAAAACCTAATTAAACTACGTAGATAGCGTAAGTAGGGTATCGTATCCACGGGGAATATGTGGTTAGTGTTTAACTAGAGAATTATTATATATTAAATGAAAGCAACTCCCACCTAGAATCTCGATTGCAAGTTTGACACGAAAACATGTTTACCGATTCAAAACACCACATAGACATGACCTCGGAATTAATGAATTTGATTAATTATTAGGGATAGTTTTTAAGATTCACCATACAACCTAATAATCCATTTATTTATATCAACTACCCACCAATTTACCAACCCGCTAACGATGCAAGTATATCGCCAATACGCTTGATAAACGACAAATAATTCAAATATAAAAAACGTTTACCAAGAATTCAACACAAGTGGTCAAGCTTTACCAGTTAAAAAGAATCCGCAAACAAAGTTTAATGAAAAACAAAGTAATCGTTCATCTGGGCAGAAGCCACAAGCAAAAAGATAAAGGTAATGTCCTCCAAGTTTCAGATTCTAGGTTTACACAAAACTCAATTTAATTATTAATTGGACACCACATAGACATGGTGTTGAAAAGTCGGTTAATTTAAGTGGTAATAAAAAATAGGTCTTTGTCATCAGATCTTTTACAATTCAATTACCCTATTTACTAGTGTGAGTCAACCTACTCTATGTCACCCAACGAGCTACAAAGTTTTGTCATCAACCGAGCAAGTTGTAAAGTAGGAACTCAAAACACATAAAAATAGTTCAAAGAAACCAACACATCAAATTGTTTAACAACGTTGTCAATGTCAAAAACAACTACAATCATGAATAAAATTAAGAAAAGTATCAAACCCTATGAACCGTACGCTTGAAGAATGCCACCTAAACGTTCATGCCTTGAACCATGCACAGCCGCCAAAAGGCGGCTGCCTTTCCGTGCGATCCCACTTTTCTTGCGTCCTCTTCAGCCGTCCAATCCTCCCACTTTTCTTGCGTCCTCTTCAGCCGTCCAATCCTCCAATACCTCCTATTGTCGTCTAATCAATTTATATAAAAACCTTTTCTCCTTTCGTGTATGGCTGTGTCCCCACAAGTCTGCGAGCCCAGTCCATTAGAAGCCACTTTCTTTTTAATCCATCTTTTGAAGTCCACGTCCAAGTATATGTGTGTGTCATGGAACAATTAATTACCCCTCAATGTTTCAACATGTCAGCGCCAAACAACCCAACCCACATGGTTAAGTAATTTGATGGCCCATTAACTTCACTTTGACAATTATTTTACTTCGGCACTTGACCAGCCATTTGCTTCGATATGCCAAGCGGGTCACGGACCGAACCCAGAACCTCTTCCGCGTGTCGCGGCTTCCATCCAAGTGATTTTATTTCATTTCAAGTCTCGCATTAACCCGTTGAATCCCTTTTTAACTCGTTCACTCTCGTTTAATATTGTTAGCACCTGTTAAGCCGCAAATAACAACATATAATAAATATATAACAATAACGACTTAACTTATTTAGCACACTAAAACTTGACGCTAACTAATACTAACTACACATATTTTAACCCGACATCACGGCGCGACCCGACTTTTAACAAATTTTAATTAGAAACGTAGACGCAATGATAACGTGAATGGTGTGAATCCAATCAGTATTTGTTCGGCTTGTTACGGTATCAGCACTCGTTGTAACAACCAAAAGAGAGACAAAAAAAATAAAGTTATTATATGACCAAAAGGATATCGACACGTGTTTTACATTTATCGAAAACAATAAAAATTAATTCCGATAACGGTACTGAACTTGTGATATGACCAAAAGGATATCGACACGTGTTTTAGATCATCGTAAATAATAAAAACCAAATACCGGTATCTACGTTGTTCGATCGGTATCGGCACTGTTCATTTCGTTACCTGTACAATATACCTACGTTGTTCAGTCGGTATCGGCGTGGTTCATTTCGTTACCTGTACAATACCAAGAATTTACAAAGTAAACGAACCTAAGTTATTTAAAATATAAAAGTCCGATTAAAATTAAAAAAAAAAAAGAAAAACAAAAAGACAACAAACTAAAAGAACTACCAAGGAAAAGGACAAAGTAAAAATTACGGTAGCAAATATGCTATAGCATTTGATATATATAATAATTTATCAGACAAAAATAAATTATTTTGACTTTTTAAAAAAAAATATAGGATATGCCAGTAACTACTAACCACAGACGGATATTTCTACCAATAATACTCATTTTTAGGAGTAAACACATTAGAAATTTTATTCAAATTAAACATGAAGTTCACCTGGCCGTTTGTTTTTATCTTACCTTTTGCCTCTCTTTTCTTAAACTTATTAGACCATGCGTAGTTATAAGGGTGAATAATATCTCACTCATAGGCCTTTTCCGCCAAGATTTCATCCGTCAGCAAATAATGAGCATTATGGGGTGTTTTTCACAAATGGACGTAGTAGGGATAATGCCCAATAATGTCACATCAATCATTAACCATTTATTAATTTTTTTTAATTAAAAGTAATAAAATTCATTAAATAAAAACATTACATTGTTAAAAAAATAAAAAACCGAAATAAGAAAAAAAATTACAATCCTAAAAAAAAACCGAAAAAAATAAATAAAAAAAAACTATTAAGTTAGAGTCCAGATTTTTGACGGATTTGTTGCCGACACATTTGGGCTAGGATTAACGCGTCGCCGGTGAGATGGTCGATGGGTTTAGACAAACATTCGATATCTTTCTCCATTTGTCTCGATTCTTGTATCACGACAAACTTTTTGTTTTCGGCGTTTCTTTCCTCCATAGTTTGTAAACGCCTATGACCAAGATCTCGAATGTCCTGAAGGCGTCGTTGATTCATCTTTTCGAAATCTTGCTTCAATATTTCGGGATTAGATGAAGAGGACTCCGCTTTTTCCACTTATTTTTGGTACTTCTTCTACCTGGCCGTCGTTCCAACTCCAAATTCTCGTCTTCGTCTAAAATAATAGTTAAATCGACGTTACGAGCATCTGAGGTGGGTGTGTCCGGGTCAACCGACGATGATGTTTTGGACCGCTTTGATTTACGTCTACCGCTAGACGTTATCGTCGGTACGTTTGACCATTTGGTACTTCCTCGTAAAAGCTCTCAACATCTCAAATACGTGAAACTGCCTTTCGTAGCATTGTATTCTTCAAACGCTCTTGTTAAAATATTTCCATCGTTTTGGCCGCTTCCCCAGTTGTCCCGAGTGCGTTTGAAGACCTCTTGAAACAGATGACATTTAACATTGATATCGGTCCATTTGCTCGAAATAGAATCTTTATTTCGATATTCATCTTTCCCCATTGCTTTAAAGAATGTTTCACGAATTTTTTGCCAAAAAACCGGTGATGTTTGATAATTTGCTACGAAAAAATACAAAAATTATAATGTTTTATTTTACAAAAAAAATACATGGGCCGAATTATGTAAAAAAAATAACTTTTTAAAACACTTACCAACAACGGGGGCCTACGATATATCTAGCCACGCACGTGCCCACGCGTATTCCTCGTCTTTCGTCCATGCTTGGTAGTTTCCTTTTCGACGAGGACCGGTTGGATCTTTCTTTTTGTGAGACCTTTTCCCACGTTTGGATCCCTCGACAACGGGCTCGGGTTGTGTCTCCGGTACCGTTTCTATCTCCGGATTGGTATCTTGAGTAGACGGTTGCGAACCGTCCATGGTTTTAAAGGTTTGCGGAAATTGAAAGAATGGTTGCGAACTACCCGTGGCAAGTATTTGGGCGTATGCAAATACATTCGGATCCATGTCTTGTAGGTTGAAGTTCGGTTGCGGTTGCGTGGTGTTCGGCCGATATGTATTGGCGTTACCGGGTGTCGACGGCACACCGAATGGGGGTCGGAAGGGATTCATGATTGTGGGTGAAAAGTGGAGAAAGTTTATAAAAATAGAGAATGTGGGTGAAAAGTGGAGAAAGTTTATAAAAAATGTGGTGAGAAGTGGGAATTAAATAGGGTAAAAGTTAAATAAAAAATTAAATTATTAACGCTTTTGACCGTTGTTAAACGGTATAATTTCGAAAATCGTGCGGGGCAAGAGCGTTTTTTAAACAACGCTTTTCGAATGTTTTGATGAAAAACGCCCCGGGGGCGGTTGGTTCGGCGTTGTAAAGAGATCTTTGAGGACTTGAGAGCTGTTACACCGTTTGTTTTCGTCGTGCTGTAATATCAAATCAGTAATAGAAAACAACTTATAATTAACTTGTTCTTGTCTGATCCACTCTCGTACTTGGATTCCGCACAAGATACGAGATCTACGCAGTCATCGGTGTATCGGAATCGATCCTAACAACGTACGTTCAGCATCATTACATCCGCCAGAACTAGGGTTTTGAACTTGTTCATACGCGCGAACCCACAAACACACATCCATGCGATCCAAGAAATGCACATCCGCATGAACCAATATAGTTCCTTTGCGCGGATTTTTGACAACCGGTGATTTATGGCTCTTAATTACGTGATTAACAGGTGATTAACGCGATAATAAATAGTGTTTACAGCGCAAATTAACTTAATTAGGCCTTTGGAGTGCCTAGGAACGCTTATCCGACTCTACAATACGCGTTTGAAGATTCGCGGGGCATCTGTGGAACATCAAATGACAACGGACTGAAACCGTACAGAATACTGACCACGCCGACAAACACGGATTTTCTACGAATATTTTATATTTACGAATTTAATGTTGTGAATTTATTGGGCTTCCGTGCGACACAAACGTAAACATGAACTAAAAACGCGATAGTAGGAAACGCGTCGGCAACGAAACGGAAACGACAGAGACGCCTGGCACCTTCGAAACTTATATTTTTACGCTATATTTAGCTCTGTAATAAAATTTTAGAAAATAACGTTGAAACCGGATCGAAAAACGGATTAGAAAGACCAACGTCGGATTTTACGCGATTTTTATCGTTAACGACGCACGAGCGCGGCAACGACAAAAACGACATTATTTTGCATGTTTTAAAATCTAAAATTTAGTTTACGGCGTTTCAGATAATTCGGGATGCTAAAACGGGTTCGTCGAATTTAACGGGCCACTTAAAACGCAAGCTTTGGGCTTGTGGGCCTTGGGTCCAAGCCCAAAGCCCATTAGCTAATCATAACTATAAAAGGGGTCCATACCCTTGATTTTTCTTATTTGTGCATTCACTCAACAAACACAGACAACACACACACACACCTCTCACTTTTTCCTCTCTCTCTCTCCGGTGAGACCGGTGGAGCCGGTGGTGGTTCACGGCGGCGCCGCCGCTATGGCGGCTGTGGAGATGTTTTTCCGTCGCCTCTTGTCTTCTCCGGTGAGTGCACATCAGGCCCACACCTCCCCCTTCCTCCGATCTTCTTGATTTCCGACCAGAAACACACACCCCCTCTCTTGTCTCTTCGTCGAGCGGCGATTGACAGCGCCGCCTGAAGTGGCGGCGGTGGTGGTCATTGTCGCTGATCTCCGGCGAAACACCCCCCTTTTAGCGATCCAGCAAACGATCACCACCACCACAGTCCGGTGGTGGTGCGGCGACGGTAACAAGTGGGAGAGAGAGAGAGAGCGAGAGCGGCGGAGCACAGCAGCAGCGACAGCGGTGGTAGGCAACTCGGTCCGGCAGTCGGAGACTCGACCTGGTGGTCGGAGACCCGGTCCGACGGTCGGCGTCAAGGACCGGGGGTCCATGTCTTTATCCGACGGTCTGAGATTTGGACCGATAAGAATCACCGGTAATAGTGATGGTGGTTATTCGCGACTCCGGTTCAGGTTTCGGTTTGGTTCGGGGCTTAGTTCGGCTTGGTCAACAGATTTGGGTTATGTACGAGTCCGGGTCAGATTCAGGGGTTTTGGTTCGAGTCAACTCGGTTAAACCGAGTTAACTCGGTTCGGGTCCGGGTCAAACAGTCAATATGGTCAACGGGTCAGTAGTCAACAGTTCGGATCACGGTTCTGAATTTGGATTGGTTTAACTTGGTCAAACCGAGTCAACTCAGTCAAACGGCAACCAGTCAACCAGTCAACACCGGTCAACAGAAGTCAAACGCGGTCAACGGTTCGGTTCGATGTCCGACACGAAGAATGGTAAAAACTTATAGCGACACGCGTTAATAATGTTATTCTATATAGTTTTCATCACTTTCATAAACTCGAGCTCGAACCGATTCGTTATAATTTAGATACCTTTGATACCTTGACAAAAATTTTTACATATAGTGTTATATTGTTGAATTTTAAAAAAAATACGACAACTTGTGTTGTCGGGGGAGTCCAAAAACAGAGGAAACTCTGCCAATTTTTTCGAGAAAATCCGTAAAAACAATACGCGTTTTATTATATAACGAAAACAAATCGGATTCAACGACTTTTATAAAACTAGATACAAATGCATGTTATTCCGACGACACTTTATAACTTACAAAAGACGACGATGACGCAAACTATTTTACGAAATAAATAGAATTTCTTATATTTATATTTCAAACGTTAAACTCGAATCCTCTTTATAAATAAATATCGTTACATATTTATTTCCGACGCAAACAAATCGATTCTCTTATAAAAATAAATATATTTATTTTCAAACACGACATGACGACGATTCTTTTATAAAATAAATATAACTTTTATATTTATTTCAAACGCCTAAACGGCCTACGACATATAATACCAATTTATTATATATTCTTTTCATGAAACATTCGTTACATACACGTACGACGCCTCAAGACGACTAACGTAATTCTACCAAAATATTTATATATTTTATATAAATATTTATATATATATATTTTTTTAAACCTCTCGAGAACTAAGTCTTTCCAAGACCTACTAAATAACAACATTAAACGGAACTTAACGAGTATAACTTAGTCATTACTATTAAGTTATCAACAAACCGTTGAATCGTTCAGTTAACGATTCGGTAGAGCTCGGTAACACGTAGATTTGTTACCGCATTACTTAGAAACTTATAAGACATTCCGTGTTAGGAATATTGTAGAACGCACGCTAGCAAGTCAAGTCTTGGAAACGACATCACGAAGTCGTAAATTTAGCCAGCGTTGCACATGAATATTCAGGTGAGTTCATAACCCCACCTTTTTACGATTTTACATTTTTCTAAATGTTTTCGGGGTGGAAAGACATGCACTTTTTACAAAGCATATAAGGATTACATATTTTTAAACCATTTTACAAGCAAGTTTTAACTGACACAAATGGTTTACGAAAAGCTTATGTTTTATACCGGTTTTTCAAACAAGCGTATTTTTCGAAGTATGCATACACATGAGTTCTAGTTTTCTAAACTACGGGAAAATACAAACACAAGAGTTTAAAAGATACAAATGTTACAATGTTTACAAATGGTGTGATGGAGTACAAAAACATTCAAGTGAAACATTCTAGATCATGTCCCGAATAGGGTACCATAAGCACCATTAATCAACATATACATTCAGACCGCGGAACAAAAGGTTAGATCTAATGGGTTTCAGGCAACCCCACTCTTGGCCTACTTCTACCAATGAGTGCTTCTGTGTCTCAGTCAAAGTCGACAAAAATGCCTAGGTTTGGTGGCTTCCTATGTCGTGACACATGTTAGTGGCCTTGCAAACCACTAGCGATCTCATACATTCAT
Source organism: Helianthus tuberosus (assembly GCA_030545235.1). NCBI lineage: Eukaryota > Viridiplantae > Streptophyta > Magnoliopsida > Asterales > Asteraceae > Helianthus > Helianthus tuberosus. The sequence continues at coordinate 99,697,184 of CM060412.1, read as the reverse complement.
AGTACTCAGTTACAGATACATTTTACAAGTTACATTCAAACATTCATACGTTCTACAGGTTACATACCATGTTTTCATTTAAGTATTAAAACATTCAAGTATTTAAACATTCAACAATACAACAAAAACCGGTCATTCAAAAAGATTTATTTCAAATCCTTTACAAATAAACTATGAACTTGCTCAACTTTATGTTGACTTTTTTCGCATGTTTCTTTCTCAGGTTACATTTCAAAGCTAAGGCACGGTTGGAATAGGAGAACCATGAAGAGTCGAGTACTTAGTGGGCGTTCAATTTCTAAAAGACTTAGCTAATTGCTTCCGTTGTGCAATGAAGATACCAGTCCAGTCATGCCAACGCTCTGATATTTCGGGGTGTGACAGGATTAGTGTCATGATCTAGGGTTTTTGTGACATTGTTTTGTTGCATATATCAAGTTGTTAATTCGTATGGACCTATTGAATCAACCTCTCTCATGGGACCCAAATTTATACGGTTGGAACCCGAATCAAAACATGGGAGGAATCGGGTCGTCTCAAGCCTTCGGCTCGGCACAAGTATTCGGCTCGCTACTACGCGAGCCCGACGTTGTCCCGAATACACAACCAGTAGAAGAGGAGGCGCAACAAAACAAAAGCAAACGCAACCATAAAAAGTAAACGGAAACCCGAACGAAAAAGCGTTTAAGATGGCGCTAGAACAAAAGGAGCATATCGAAAAAAATATAATCTTTGAGTTTTTTTTTATTTTATTGTAATGTTTTTTTAATTTTATTGTAATGTGTTTTAATTTAATGAATTTTTTTAATGTAATGATATTTTATTTTATAAAGTTAGAAATTAATTATAAAAAAATTGAAAATTAATAATTGACTAATGATAATTAAGGGGCTTTATGACTACACTCTCTTGTAATATAAGTCCCTATAAAGTCTCCCTCTTACGCATTTCGATATTTGTCGCATAATGGGTAAAATGTTCTTTTTTTGTGATCTTTTGAAATGTTTTTTAATGTTTTTTTTTCTTTTGTGATCTTTTTTGATTTCATGAATTCAGTCAAAGATTAAAATGTTCTTTTTTTTCTTTTGTGATTTTTTGGGATTTCATGAATTCAATCAGTAATTTATCAGACGAAAATAAATTATTTTGACTTTAAAAAAAAAATTATAGGATATGCAGTAACTACTAACCACAGACGGATATTTCTATCAATAATACTCATTTTTAGTAGTAAACAAATTAAAAATTTTATTCAAATTAAACATGAAGTTCACCGGGCCGTTTGTTTTTATCTTACCTTTTGTCTCTCTTTTCTTAAACTTATTAGACTATGCGTAGTTATAAGGGTGAATAATGTCTCACTCATAGGCCTTTTCCGCCAAAATTTCATCCTAGTCAGCAAATGAGCATTATGGGGTGTTTTTCACAAATGGACGTAGTAGGGATAATGCCTAATTATGTCACATCAATCATTAACCAATTATAATTTTTTAATTAAAAGTAATAAAATTCATTAAATAAAAATATTACATTGTTAAAAAAATAAAAAAACCGAAATAAGAAAAATATTACAATCCTAAAAAAAACTGAAAAAAATAAATAACAAAAACTATTAAGTTAGAGTCCGGATTTTTGACGGATTTGTTGCCGACACATTTGGGCTAGGATCAACGCGTCGCCGGTGAGATGGTCGATGGGTTTAGACAAACATTCGATATCTTTCTCCATTTGTCTCGATTCTTGTATCATGACAAACTTTTTGTTTTCGGCGTTTCTTTCCTCCATAGTTTGTAAACGCCTATGCCCGAGATCTCGAATGTCCTGAAGGCGTCGTCGATTCATCTTTTCGAAATCTTGCTTCAATATTTCGGGATTAGATGAAGAGGACTCCGCTTTTTCCACTTATTTTTGGTACTTCTTCTACCCGGCAGTCGTTCCAACTCCAAATTCTCGTCTTCCACAGTTGTCCCGAGTGCGTTTGAAGACCTCTTGAAACTGATGACATTTAAAATTGATATCGGTCCATTTGCTTGAAATAGAATCTTTATTTCGATATTCATCTTTCCCCATTGCTTTAAAGAACGTTTCACGAATTTTTTGCCAAAAAAACCGGTGATGTTTGATAATTTGCTACGAAAAAAATACAAAAATTATAATGTTATATTTTACAAAAAAAAATACATGGGCCGAATTATGTAAAAAATAACTTTTTAAAACACTTACCAATATCGGGGGCCTACGATATATCTAGCCACGCACATGCCAACGCGTATTCCTCGTTTTTCGTCCATGCTTGGTAGTTTCCTTTTCGACGAGGACCAGTTGGATCTTTCTTTTTGTTAGACCTTTTCCCACGTTTGGATCCCTCGACAACGGGCTCGGGTTGTGTCTCCGGTACCGTTTCTATCTCCGGATTGGTATCTTGAGTAGACGGTTGCGAACCGCCCATGGTTTTAAAGGTTTGCGGAAATTGAAAGAATGGTTGTGAACCGCCCTGGCTAGTATTTGGGCGTATGCAAATACATTCCGATCATGTCTTGTAGGTTGAAGTTCGGTTGCGGTTGCATGGTGTTCGGCCGATATGTATTGGCGTTACCGGGTGTCGACGGCACACCGAATGGGGTCGGAAGGGATCATGATTGTGGGTGAAAAGTGGAGAAAGTTTATAAAAAATAGAGAATGTGGGTGAAAAGTGGAGAAAGTTTATAAAAAATGTGGTGAGAAGTGGGAATTATTTAGGGTAAAAGTTAAATAAAAAAATTAAATTATTAATGCTTTTGACCGTTGTTAAACGGTATAATTTCGAAAATCGTGCGGGGTAGGAGCGTTTTTTAAACAACGCTTTAACACCCCCGAGGCGGTTGGGTCGGCGTTGTAAAGAGATCTTTGAGGACTTGAGAGCTGTTACTCTGTCCATTTGTTTTCGTGGTGTTGTAATATCAAATCAGTAATAGAAAACAACTTATAATTAGCTTTTTCTTGTCTGATCCACTCTCGTACTTGGATTCCGCACAAGATACGAGATCTACGCAGTCGTTGGTGTATCGGAATCGATCCTAACAACGTACGTTCATCATCATTACATCCGCCAGAACTAGGGTTTTGAGCTTGTTCATACGCGTGAACCCACAAACACACATCCATGCGATCCAAGAAATGAACATCCGCATGAGCCAATATAGTTCCTTTGCGCGGACCAGTCTCATGATCTAGGGTTTTTGTGACATTGTTCTGTGATGCAGGGTAAAATACACATATTTGTCCCATGTAAATTGTATAATTTTTGTATAGTTATTATTTGTTTTTTATTTAGTTTTAGTGTTATACTATATTATTTTGTGTTGGGCCAGGTCCTGGTGCAAATGAAGCAAAAATGAGTAAAAAGGAAATAACTAGCCAGTTGGGCAGAGTGGAACGCCAGGGACCGGATAAAAATTGCAACTATTTTCCGTGCTTGGGCCGGACCCACTATCTCTACATTATTAAAGAAAAAGGCACCCATATATTATTGGATTTATATATATTAGTTCAAACTGCTCATAAACAGTAATTGTATTTTATAATTAATATTAATATTTAATATTAGTTTCATTTCATAATATAAAGTTCATAAATTTTTTTGTATCATTATATGACATAAGATAAATGTGATGCTCAATATTATCATGTCATTATAGATATCGTTTGATATTACTCAATGTTATCAGACAAGAATAAAGCACTCAATTCATCAAAGTAATAACGTAATTACAATAATATTGCTATCGTGCTGTACCGAACAACATCGTTACCGGTACGACGATACTAGGATTCATTTTATAGTTTTCGATTTCGATAATATTTCATTTATACAACTCTTTTTGCACCAATAAATGAATATCAGTAATAGTACCGTCATGATTTGAACCAACCGATATCGTTCGATCATTGGTGTCGGTACTGGTGTTTGTTTTTATAGTTTTTGGTAGATGTAAAGCACGCGCTGATTTCTATACCGAGTGCATCCATCATACATGTACTTTAACGAATCAAACCAATACCCACCGAATGCTCGCGGTACGTACCGCCGTAACGCGCGAAGAAATACTCTAGTTATACATATGATTTTAAAGTGATGATGAACAGTAAAGATTACTATTTAAGTATTTGTTTTAATTGTTTAATAACATATTATTCATTGATACATATAATTTTTAAGTGATTATATATTATTATCTGATTTGATTAGTGATTACAATTTTTTAGGTATTTGTTTTAACATGCGAATAATATATTTTCTAAAGAAATTAACTTCACAACTATGTTCATGTTTTTAACACTGCGATAAAAATGATAATGAAATTGGATATTGTGCCGTTATCATACTAAACTAAACTGAATTGAACCGTCGATTAATAGTAATTTATTGTTTTAACCGGTTACCTACAGACGCTGTAACGAATTGAATTGATTCCAACTGAACAACATCAGTATCGGAATTTGTTCTCATTGTTTTTGACCGATATAAAACATGTCGAAATCTTTTTGCAAATGTCAGGACATTATTTTTTACTCCTTCGATTATTATGGCGAGTGCTAGCACAGTACTGCACGGAATCGATACCAATCGAATTCACGCCGCGTAATGCGAGAGAATATCACTAGTTATTGTGATTACGAAGAGGATATAATAGTCTGCTGCCATAAGTTATTAATTGAAGATAAAAGGTTGTCCATAATTATAATTATTGACATTCTCAACATATACAATCTTCATGCGCGGTAATAGTGCTCGCTCATAGTGCCAGGCACCTGTCTGGCACTCTCCTATTGGTCCAACAAATTTATGTTTTTATCCCGTTTTAAAATTACGATTTTGCCATCAGTTTAAAAATATGTTTTTGCCCTCACATAAAAATAAATTTACGTTTTAGCTCCCAGCTAAATATTTAAATTTTCCCTCGATTCAAAATTACGATTTAGCCCCGTTTAAATTTACACTTTTGCAATTAGTTTTTTTTCCCTTAAAATTACGATTTTGTCACCAGTTCAAAGTTATGTTTTTACCCCCACTTAAAAATAAATTAACGCTTTTGCTCCCAGCTAAAATTTCAATTTTGCCATCGGATCAAAATTACGATTTTGCCCCGTTTAAATTTACAGATTTGCCATTAGGTTTTTTTCTCACAGCTACGTTACGATTTTGCCCTCAACTTAAATTTACATTTTCCCCATCATTTTTGTTTGTTTTCCTGGTTAAATTACAATTTTGCCCCTAGTGTAAAATTACAGTCATGCCGGCAGCTGCCTGGCACTTCCCCATTGGTCCATTTAATTTACGATTTTATCCCTGAAATAAAATTATGATTTCGCCCTCAGTTAAAAATTACGTTTTTCCCATCGTTTTAGTTTTTTTAGCAAAACTATAAAAGTTTTTTTTTCATTGGTTAAATCCATTTAATTTTTTCCCGTGTCAAGGAGCTACCTAAGACTCGCTCATTAGTCCTGAAAAAATACAGTTTTGCTCTGAGCAGAAAATTACGGTCTTATTATTGTTTTAGTTTTTTTCCTAGCAAAATTATAGTAGTGTTTTTTTAATTGATTGAGAATTATTCGGCTATCGCCCCGCAACACGGGCGGGGCAACTACTAGTTATTATATATGGGGTAACACAGGGATCAGAAAACCCTAATTTCTCTCTCTAGCATGGCGATTTTGGCACCCCTTGCAACCTTCGATTTTTCTGCTTGATCTTTGTATAACAGTCTGATCATTAGAGTGTTGATTCATCAATAATTCTAATTCGAACTCGTTAGCAAAGGGATTGCGTTGAATCTAGGGTTTTTTCTGTTCGTTTAATCGCACCCCGTTCTTGTGAAGTTGATTTGGTGAGATAGATCTATTGTTTTGTCGGTCCTTCTGGTTAGGCAAAAACCTAGACTTAACAAGAACTCTATTCGATTTTAATTGATTCATGGGATAGGGTTTTTGCTATATTAGGGTTTTTTCTTTTCTGTATTTGCTGGTTGGTGGTCGAAATCCCTGCTGCATGGTTGTCTGATTTACGTGATGAGTGAGAGAGCTGATGATTTTGATACGGATGGATATCCGATTTTTACTAACACTGGTGACAACGTGAATGATGAGTCAGATGTAACCCCTGGAACAGCTCCTGTACGTGGCATTAGTTTACGAGTAACGAACATTGAAGGAAATCCGATGATGCCTAGAAGGGGACTGTATTCTACATCGGGTACTTCGATGCTGGATGGTTTGTCAAACATTTCCAAACCGGTTGGTGAACAACCGGTTAAGCCAATGACCTTTGCTACTCTCAATTTGAACAAGGTTGGTCAGAAGGGTCCGGATGGTAGTTCGGCAGGTAATGTTTCTCATATACATGATCTGGATATGGCCATGGATTCTCCTTTTACTGCTGAGGGAGAATCATCTGATCAGTCAAACTCGGCTACCAATATAGGTAGGGAACCTTTATCGTTTGCTAATGTGGTTAAATCCAAAAAGGAGCCGATTAGAGTTAATTTTAGACCGATGGAGTCTACTGAACAAGTCGAAGGAGCTGATGTAGTGATTCCTTTGTCTTCGGTCAGGCAGGTTAATGATAGGTATGCTAACACCTTGTATGGGTACTTCTTGGGTAAACGTCTTGCGTTTCCCGTGGTTGATTATTTTGCAAAAAAACAATTGGGTGAAGTATGGGCTGGTGAGGCTAATGATGAATGCCAAAGGTTTCTTTTTCTTTAAATTTAAAACGAAGGAGGGGTTGGATCAATTGTTGGAAGATGGGCCTTGGACGATTAGGAATGTGCTGATTATTTTGAATGAATGGTCTCCAAATGTCACAGTAGAGAAATAGGACATTAAAACAGTTCCGGTTTGGATCAAAATGCATGAGGTTCCGTTAACTGCTTTCAAAGAGGATGGCTTGAGCTTACTTGCCTCTAAGGTTGGCATGCCGAAGATGTTAGATTCTTATACTGCTACAATGTGTGCTGAATCATGGGGTCAGAGTAGTTTTGCAAGGGCGTTGGTAGAAATTCACGCGGGTGTTGAGTTAAAAAAAAGTATTACGGTTGCTATACCATCTTTGGAGGGTAATAGTCACACTAAGGTTGAGATTAAGGTTGAGTATGACTGGGAACGATTGAGATGTTCCTCGTGTTGTGTCTTTGGGCATAATGATAGTTCTTGTCCAAAGCGGCCAGCTCCAAATAAGAATGATGAACCTGTCAAGCATCATGACGAGTACCAAGATGTTAGAGGGAAAACTAAGAAAACTATTAACCCAGGTGTGCATGTGAAGAATCAGAAACCTAAGTTTGTATACCGCCCGGTGAAACCCAAGGAGAAAGCGGTGAATGTAGAACCTCAAGTCCATGTAACGAATTCATTTGATGTGCTAACCAATACGGATGGGAACCAAGATGATGAGTTAGGTGCTAGAGGTGAAAAGGAAATAACGAAGAAGGTTAAAGATAAAAAGCAAGTTACGGAAGAAGTTATTACGGATGACGTTGATGTGGATAATTTGCTAGCTGATATACCAAGGTTTATGGCTGACAAAAAAAATGGTACTGCTGAGGGTGCAAGCACACCCGGTTCAATGGGTTCCAATGGGTAGTTTGGCTTCATGGAATATAAGGGGGTTGAACCGCTCCCTCAAACAGAAGGAGGTTCGGCAAGTAATGATGGATAATCATTTACAAGTTTGTGCAATTATGGAAACCCATGTTGATTCGTCGAATGTGTATGATGTTTGCAATAAAGTGTGTCGGTCTTGGAGTTGGTCTACCAATGCGGACTTTTGTGAAAAAGGTACGAGAATTATTGTGGGATGGGATGCTAGTGTGGTTGATGTTATGATCTTGTCACAAACGGACCAAGTCGTTCACACACAGATCATCTACAAGGTGGACTGGAAAGCTTTGTTTTGTTCCTTTGTGTACGCGGATAATATGTACAAAAATAGAAGAGTTTTGTGGCAAAACCTTCGGGTTCATCATTCGTTTGTTCGTGACAAGCCGTGGGTAATCATGGGCTATTTCAATGCTTATTTATTTCATGATGATACTCTGAATGGCCCGTCTTCTATTAGTATCGGTAACAGGGAGTTTAAAGAATGTGTTGATGATATTGAAGTTTTCGATGTCAACTGTACGGGATTACATTATACTTGGTCCAATAAGCAACAACACCAACGAGCCATATTCAAAAAGTTGGATAGAATTTGTGACACCTGTGTCACTTCAACCCTCAAACAAATGCCAAACCAATGAAATATTGTATTTCATACTTGGGATTTGTAAAAATATGTGTATCATTTGCACATATCAACTCTTGTTCGATTCCAAGCTCTAAATCGCTTTCTGGAAGGTTATACGCGCACTGATGTGTAATTATAACCAGTTTAATGCAACAAACACTCCAAAATAGTGAAATAGGCTTAACATACCTTAAATAACCTTTACATAACTTAGAAATAAGTTTTGGATGGTTTGGTATGCCGAAATCAAGTTAATTCGCTTATAGGGACTAAATTTGACAAACTACGAAAGTATGCCAATTTGAACTGTAACGAACATTCCGGAATAGGACCATAAGTTAAACACACCATAAATATCCTTTACATAGCTTAGAAATAGGCTTTGAGGGGTTCGGTGTGCTTAAATAAACTTTTGGGTCATTCAGGGACTAAAAGCGTCAAAAAGTGCACAAGTTTGCATTTTCGCGCATAACTTACGTTCTGAATACATCCGGACATCCAAAAATTTATGTAAGCACTAAAATATTTTATTTTAGTGTTTGGCATAAGAAAAATCCATTCGTCGCGCAATTTGGATCGTTTTTCGCGCTTATGCGCATTCCGTCGTAATTAAGCGAACATCGCGATTGTACGGCCAAACGAACCAACATCCGACATATTTTTTAGCACATTTTAAGTTCCCTATACTTTAAATTCATTTTAGAGCTTTGAAATGGGGTTAACGGGCCTTAAACATGTCGAAATGTGCTTAAAACAACAACAGGGACCAAATCTGCCACTTTTGAAACTTTCTGGTCTGCAAGGTCCTTACGGACCTCAACACTGATAATGTTGAGGTCCGTAAGCAGGGGCCAGATGCAGCAAATCATTTTTCTTCAGCTGTTGCAGCCATTTAACCCCTCCAAAGGCCAAGGCCAAGTGTCAAAACCCTATGGTGAGTGCCAAATCAGTTACCACAACATTCCGACAAGTGTACGGGCGAGATCATTCCCTCTTCTCCAAGAAACGATCCTAACGGTGAACCGAAAACTATAAATACCCACCTCAACTTCACTCATTCCTCACATTTGAATCTGATTCAACACTCTCTAAGTGGAAGTTTATGCTTCCTACCTGAGAGTGAATCGGGTTCGAATCTTGCGGGGACCCTTTGTAAGTATTCCTTCGTTCTTTTATTGCTTTTCGAGTCCGAAAGTCAAACTTTGTTTGACTTTCTTCATTGACCAGTTTATGGTCAATGCGAAGTTCGTTTGAACTTCGCAACGTGATTGTAATCACGATGGTTATAGTCCTTGTGACTATGCCTACTGATTACCACGTTGTCTAGGGTCGTAAGGGTGAGCGACTTGATCAGTCGCTTATGCTTTCAAACTCGACCCATTTTGGTGGATCATTAGGATCTGAACAAACACATTAGGTGACCATAGAATATAGGGAATAACCTTCCGAGGTTATACCTTATGGTCACGACGTTTAAGTAGTTGTATGATAGGTAGTTTATATGCCTTAGGTAAATTACCAAAATACCCCTTTGATGCCAAAATTCATTTTAAACATATGTGACATAACTTTTAACATCTAAACTGATTTGATAACAATATTAGACATGTTAAGGCATATTTTACTTGTCATAGGACTAGTTAGGCGGTCCGAACGCGTTTTACGCGAACGACGCGTTAAAGTAGCATAAGCTACCTAAACGGGTCGTAATGGGTCGTAGGCTTTCAGGAATAGGTTTCATTTAGTATGAAGGCTTTGTTAAACCATGCTACATGAGTTCCCATACTCATTTGGTTTACGAGCCCTCATTCTATCCGATCCTCCGATATAGGTCCGGTTTATTAACATAGTTACCTATATTAGGTGCCGTTTGATTCCGTGATCTCTAGCATTGCTTGGTGGTTATCTTAGGACTTCTGAGCAATCTCAAGTGAGTATATAGACCCCTCTTTTACTGTTTTCCAAACGTTTTGGGGTGGAACACATGTGCCTACTTGTTACTTTCATGCTTTCCATGTTTTCACATCATATACCTGCTATGTTTATTAGTACATTTATAGTACATGATTTCAATACATTTCATGCTATGTATGCCTATTGTGTGCATACTTAGTACATTGTTTCACATCACATGCTATGTATGTCTATTGTTGCATACTTAGTACAGTTCACATGCTATGTATGTCCATTTGTTGCATACTTAGTACATTTGTTATTCATCACATGCTTACATTTTGGATACACATTACATGATTTACATTAGACATGAACATTTTACTTTGGTAGTTTGGTTTGAGTAAATGATTTAAGTAACGAGGCGTGTGTAATATGATACAAGCATGGTGGATACGCCGCTGGTACTTCCTATATATAAGTGTTTGTATGGTGTTACATATCGTAGCGTTATTTGAATCATTTCAATTTGAGACATATAACATTTTATACAAATAACATACTTTTCACAAGACATTATTTTACAAACAACTTATCTTATACAAACTCATTTTACATGGTTATTCATTTAACCATACATTATTCTCTTATTTATACATATCATCTGAACTTATTTTTTTCAAACGATTTACAAAACAAATCAACTTACAAGGTTCATGACTAAACTTTATTAAACAACACTTTCTAAACTTACAAGTCATGAAACCTATTTTCACAAAACCTATGTATCTCACAGGCATTTTTATGCTGACGTACCTATTTTCACATGTGTTTTTCAGGAGCTGTTGCATAAGATGATCAAGATACACATAGGCAGACTTGGGCTTTAGTGACATTAAAAGATGCAAGACTAGTTAATTATGTTGTACTTCTTTGTTTGTTAAGACATTGTAACACTTTTAATCAATAAAACAATATTTCAAATTCCATGTGTTATGAAACAATGATTCTGTTACAACACTCCCCGACGTTTCCGCCACGTCTGGTTGTCCTACGTGGTCGGGGTGTGACAGAAAAGTTGGTATCAGAGCCCATGGTTATAGGGAATTAGGTTATTAGTAATGCTTTGACCTAGTCTATAACCTTCCTAGGACCCTAACACAAGTTATCTTGTGTTTAGTTTTAAGACAATACCGTAACCTATCCTTAGGCGACAACCACAACAAGAACACAAATTTCAATCCTGCTTTGAAAACTAATCATCTGTTCTAGGATGATTGATTGTAAGGTTTTGAACCTTCAAAGTTTTCAAATTCTCGTCAAAGTTTGGGTCTAAATAATGTGAACACGTGCAAACTGGAAGGGTGGGTGCCTGTACCCTGGGTCTTCTGTCTAAGGCTAGAGTGTTCGTACAAATCCGTAGTATCGGACCAGTCACTCTTACCTGGGAACTCTTGGGGTGAGTGTCCACTTATAGGCGAGCATGTCTTCGCGATACATTATATTGACCCGCTTACTTTGATTAGTCAATGTCTCATTTGTTTGCCTTTGGTAACAAACAAATGGTCGCAATCTACATGCGTTGTCATTTTCTTTTGACTATCTTTCCCTTGTTTCCTCCCATGTCTTCCATTTTCTTCATGGTGCCTCTTCATTGCAACAACGATGTCCGAACTAGGTGCTGCAATTGTCCATCAATTAGGCGTCGTACTACAAGGAGGCCGTTGATTTAGCTATCACCATGACTCGCCTCAGGGATGAAGCCGTATAAGGGAACTGCTCCTTGGTGCAATCAATGCCACTGTCATCATCCGAATCAAAGACCCTATTTCAAATGTACCCACGATGGACGATGGGGACATTTGGTTAACATATGCCGCTTTGCAATCCAAAGCAAAGCTGTTACAAATCTTGCTGCTGCTCAACCTTCAATTTCTGCTTCATATGTCGCCTTGGCATATCTGGCGCCTCAACCTCATGAACTTTCTATCTTGTGTATCGACTTAGGCACGCCTAGTGCAAGGTGTCGGAGCACCTCTCGTTACACAAACTCCAAAATCCATGTAGGATCTTTCTATCCTCATAATTAGATCCTTGTGGATGGGTATCATTCATCGGAGTCCTTAATTGAATTCTTTGTATGATTCAATACGTACATCATAATTCAATAAGGACAAAGCCGAATTCCTTTTAAGATTATCCTATCTTCATAGATAGATTCTTGAAATGATTAAAGTGCCAAATGAAATCCACGGATTGGATTCCTGGTGTGCTTTAAGTATCTGCGTCCAAAGATAACAAATTTAAAGGTCAAATTAAACAATTATGTGGTTATGTGCTTATGTGTTCCCTTTATGTTTTTGTGTGATCCAAATTCTTGTCATCCAAATCCTCGTAGAATCTTCCATATCTTCGTATAAGGGATTCATAGTAGGATATCCAAAGGTACTACCTAAAATCCTTAATGGACTTCTACGTTGTAGTCAAGTCCCTTGGATTATGAAGTACTACTCCATAATTAGACCCCTTGATTGGTCTAGATAAACAGATTTAACCAAAAATCTGGTTAGGAATATCATGTGATGATGTAGCTGAAAGGACTCCTTGGTGGCCTAACTAAGAAGATCCTCTGTCGATCTAATTGAAAGGACCCTATGGTAGTCTAGTCACCCTCATCACAGGTTTGTTTTTCTTCCCATAAACATTACAAAACAAACTGTGCGGACTGTGCAAGGAATTACGTAATTATGGATGCATACATAATTATGGAATTTAGTGCACAGAAACCACAGCAAGTTTTGTCGCGTATCTAGAGTTAACCTTATTCATTTTTGTTTCTGAAGAAATGGTGAAAAATGTCTCGTTCCGTTCATTTTTGTTTCTGAAGAAATGGTGAAAAATGACTCGTTCCGTTCATTTTTGTTTCTGAAGAAATGGTGAAAAATGACTCGTTCCGTTCATTTTTGTTTCTGAAGAAATGGTGAAAAATGACTCGTTCCGTTCCTTTTTGTTTCTGAAGAAATGGTGAAAAATGACTCGTTCCGTTCATTTTTGTTTCTGAAGAAATGGTGAAAAATGACTCGTTCCGTTCATTTTTGTTTCTGAAGAAATTGTGGAAAATGACTCGTTCCGTTCATTTTTGTTTCTGAAGAAATTGTGAAAAATGACTCGTTCCGTTCATTTTTGTTTCTGAAGAAATTGTGGAAAATGGCTTGTTCCGTTCATTTTCGTTTCTGAAGAAATTGTGGAAAATAACTCATTCCGTTCTTTTTCGTTTCTAAAGAATGCCTGTTGAAAATAACTCCGTTCATTTTTAATTTCTGAAAATGCTCGTTAAAGAGAAATAACAGGATTATGCCTTGCTTGTCTTTGATGGTTATTTAACACAAAGTCACAGATAGACTCCTACGAATAAATTTCGGGACGAAATTTCCTAAAGTAGGGGAGAATGTGACACCTGTGTCACTTCAACCCTCAAACAAATGCCAAACCAATGAAATATTGTATTTCATACTTGGGATTTGTAAAAATATGTGTATCATTTGCACATATCAACTCTTGTTCGATTCCAAGCTCTAAATCGCTTTCTGGAAGGTTATACGCGCACTGATGTGTAATTATAACCAGTTTAATGCAACAAACACTCCGGAATAGTGAAATAGGCTTAACATACCTTAAATAACCTTTACATAACTTAGAAATAAGTTTTGGATGGTTTGGTATGCCGAAATCAAGTTAATTCGCTTACAGGGACTAAATTTGACAAACTGCGAAAGTATGCCAATTTGAACTGTAACGAACATTCCGGAACAGGACCATAAGTTAAACACACCATAAATATCCTTTACATAGATTAGAAATAGGCTTTGAGGGGTTCGGTGTGCTTAAATAAACTTTTGGGTCATTCAGGGACTAAAAGCGTCAAAAAGTGCACAAGTTTGCATTTTCGCGCATAACTTACGTTCTGAATACATCCGGACATCCAAAAATTTATGTAAGCACTAAAATATTTTATTTTAGTGTTTGGCATAAGAAAAATCCATTCGTCGCGCAATTTGGATCGTTTTTCGCGCTTATGCGCATTCCGTCGTAATTAAGCGAACATCGCGATTGTACGGCCAAACGAACCGACATCCGACATATTTTTTAGAAAATTTTAAGTTCCCTATACTTTAACTTCATTTTAGAGCTTTGAAATGGGGTTAACGGGCCTTAAACATGTCGAAATGTGCTTAAAACAACAACAGGGACCAAATCTGCCACTTTTGAAACTTTCTGGTCTGCAAGGTCCTTACGGACCTCAACACTGATAATGTTGAGGTCCGTAAGCAGGGGCCAGATGCAGCAAATCGTTTTTCTTCAGCTGTTGCAGCCATTTAACCCCTCCAAAGGCCAAGGCCAAGTGTCAAAACCCTATGGTGAGTGCCAAATCAGTTACCACAACATTCCGACAAGTGTACGGGCGAGATCATTCCCTCTTCTCCAAGAAACGATCCTAACGGTGAACCGAAAACTATAAATACCCACCTCAACTTCACTCATTCCTCACATTTGAATCTGATTCAACACTCTCTAAGTGGAAGTTTATGCTTCCTACCTGAGAGTGAATCGGGTTCGAATCTTGCGGGGACCCTTTGTAAGTATTCCTTCGTTCTTTTATTGCTTTTCGAGTCCGAAAGTCAAACTTTGTTTGACTTTCTTCATTGACCAGTTTATGGTCAATGCGAAGTTCATTTGAACTTCGCAACGTGATTGTAATCACGATGGTTATAGTCCTTGTGACTATGCCTACTGATTACCACGTTGTCTAGGGTCGTAAGGGTGAGCGACTTGATCAGTCGCTTATGCTTTCAAACTCGACCCATTTTGGTGGATCATTAGGATCTGAACAAACACATTAGGTGACCATAGAATATAGGGAATAACCTTCCGAGGTTATACCTTATGGTCACGACGTTTAAGTAGTTGTATGATAGGTAGTTTATATGCCTTAGGTAAATTACCAAAATACCCCTTTGATGCCAAAATTCATTTTAAACATATGTGACATAACTTTTAACATCTAAACTGATTTGATAACAATATTAGACATGTTAAGGCATATTTTACTTGTCATAGGACTAGTTAGGCGGTCCGAACGCGTTTTACGCGAACGACGCGTTAAAGTAGCATAAGCTACCTAAACGGGTCGTAATGGGTCGTAGGCTTTCAGGAATAGGTTTCATTTAGTATGAAGGCTTTGTTAAACCATGCTACATGAGTTCCCATACTCATTTGGTTTACGAGCCCTCATTCTATCCGATCCTCCGATATAGGTCCGGTTTATTAACATAGTTACCTATATTAGGTGCCGTTTGATTCCGTGATCTCTAGCATTGCTTGGTGGTTATCTTAGGACTTCTGAGCAATCTCAAGTGAGTACATAGACCCCTCTTTTACTGTTTTCCAAACGTTTTGGGGTGGAACACATGTGCCTACTTGTTACTTTCATGCTTTCCATGTTTTCACATCATATACCTGCTATGTTTATTAGTACATTTATAGTACATGATTTCAATACATTTCATGCTATGTATGCCTATTGTGTGCATACTTAGTACATTGTTTCACATCACATGCTATGTATGTCTATTGTTGCATACTTAGTACAGTTCACATGCTATGTATGTCCATTTGTTGCATACTTAGTACATTTGTTATTCATCACATGCTTACATTTTGGATACACATTACATGATTTACATTAGACATGAACATTTTACTTTGGTAGTTTGGTTTGAGTAAATGATTTAAGTAACGAGGCGTGTGTAATATGATACAAGCATGGTGGATACGCCGCTGGTACTTCCTATATATAAGTGTTTGTATGGTGTTACATATCGTAGCGTTATTTGAATCATTTCAATTTGAGACATATAACATTTTATACAAATAACATACTTTTCACAAGACATTATTTTACAAACAACTTATCTTATACAAACTCATTTTACATGGTTATTCATTTAACCATACATTATTCTCTTATTTATACATATCATCTGAACTTATTTTTTTCAAACGATTTACAAAACAAATCAACTTACAAGGTTCATGACTAAACTTTATTAAACAACACTTTCTAAACTTACAAGTCATGAAACCTATTTTCACAAAACCTATGTATCTCACAGGCATTTTTATGCTGACGTACCTATTTTCACATGTGTTTTTCAGGAGCTGTTGCATAAGATGATCAAGATACACATAGGCAGACTTGGGCTTTAGTGACATTAAAAGATGCAAGACTAGTTAATTATGTTGTACTTCTTTGTTTGTTAAGACATTGTAACACTTTTAATCAATAAAACAATATTTCAAATTCCATGTGTTATGAAACAATGATTCTGTTACAACACTCCCCGACGTTTCCGCCACGTCTGGTTGTCCTACGTGGTCGGGGTGTGACAGAAAAGTTGGTATCAGAGCCCATGGTTATAGGGAATTAGGTTATTAGTAATGCTTTGACCTAGTCTATAACCTTCCTAGGACCCTAACACAAGTTATCTTGTGTTTAGTTTTAAGACAATACCGTAACCTATCCTTAGGCGACAACCACAACAAGAACACAAATTTCAATCCTGCTTTGAAAACTAATCATCTGTTCTAGGATGATTGATTGTAAGGTTTTGAACCTTCAAAGTTTTCAAATTCTCGTCAAAGTTTGGGTCTAAATAATGTGAACACGTGCAAACTGGAAGGGTGGGTGCCTGTACCCTGGGTCTTCTGTCTAAGGCTAGAGTGTTCGTACAAATCCGTAGTATCGGACCAGTCACTCTTACCTGGGAACTCTTGGGGTGAGTGTCCACTTATAGGCGAGCATGTCTTCGCGATACATTATATTGACCCGCTTACTTTGATTAGTCAATGTCTCATTTGTTTGCCTTTGGTAACAAACAAATGGTCGCAATCTACATGCGTTGTCATTTTCTTTTGACTATCTTTCCCTTGTTTCCTCCCATGTCTTCCATTTTCTTCATGGTGCCTCTTCATTGCAACAACGATGTCCGAACTAGGTGCTGCAATTGTCCATCAATTAGGCGTCGTACTACAAGGAGGCCGTTGATTTAGCTATCACCATGACTCGCCTCAGGGATGAAGCCGTATAAGGGAACTGCTCCTTGGTGCAATCAATGCCATTGTCATCATCCGAATCAAAGACCCTATTTCAAATGTACCCACGATGGACGATGGGGACATTTGGTTAACATATGCCGCTTTGCAATCCAAAGCAAAGCTGTTACAAATCTTGCTGCTGCTCAACCTTCAATTTCTGCTTCATATGTCGCCTTGGCATATCTGGCGCCTCAACCTCATGAACTTTCTATCTTGTGTATCGACTTAGGCACGCCTAGTGCAAGGTGTCGGAGCACCTCTCGTTACACAAACTCCAAAATCCATGTAGGATCTTTCTATCCTCATAATTAGATCCTTGTGGATGGGTATCATTCATCGGAGTCCTTAATTGAATTCTTTGTATGATTCAATACGTACATCATAATTCAATAAGGACAAAGCCGAATTCCTTTTAAGATTATCCTATCTTCATAGATAGATTCTTGAAATGATTAAAGTGCCAAATGAAATCCACGGATTGGATTCCTGGTGTGCTTTAAGTATCTGCGTCCAAAGATAACAAATTTAAAGGTCAAATTAAACAATTATGTGGTTATGTGCTTATGTGTTCCCTTTATGTTTTTGTGTGATCCAAATTCTTGTCATCCAAATCCTCGTAGAATCTTCCATATCTTCGTATAAGGGATTCATAGTAGGATATCCAAAGGTACTACCTAAAATCCTTAATGGACTTCTACGTTGTAGTCAAGTCCCTTGGATTATGAAGTACTACTCCATAATTAGACCCCTTGATTGGTCTAGATAAACAGATTTATCCAAAAATCTGGTTAGGAATATCATGTGATGATGTAGCTGAAAGGACTCCTTGGTGGCCTAACTAAGAAGATCCTCTGTCGATCTAATTGAAAGGACCCTATGGTAGTCTAGTCACCCTCATCACAGGTTTGTTTTTCTTCCCATAAACATTACAAAACAAACTGTGCGGACTGTGCAAGGAATTACGTAATTATGGATGCATACATAATTATGGAATTTAGTGCACAGAAACCACAGCAAGTTTTGTCGCGTATCTAGAGTTAACCTTATTCATTTTTGTTTCTGAAGAAATGGTGAAAAATGTCTCGTTCCGTTCATTTTTGTTTCTGAAGAAATGGTGAAAAATGACTCGTTCCGTTCATTTTTGTTTCTGAAGAAATGGTGAAAAATGACTCGTTCCGTTCATTTTTGTTTCTGAAGAAATGGTGAAAAATGACTCGTTCCGTTCATTTTTGTTTCTGAAGAAATTGTGGAAAATGACTCGTTCCGTTCATTTTTGTTTCTGAAGAAATTGTGAAAAATGACTCGTTCCGTTCATTTTTGTTTCTGAAGAAATTGTGGAAAATGGCTTGTTCCGTTCATTTTCGTTTCTGAAGAAATTGTGGAAAATAACTCATTCCGTTCTTTTTCGTTTCTAAAGAATGCCTGTTGAAAATAACTCCGTTCATTTTTAATTTCTGAAAATGCTCGTTAAAGAGAAATAACAGGATTATGCCTTGCTTGTCTTTGATGGTTATTTAACACAAAGTCACAGATAGACTCCTACGAATAAATTTCGGGACGAAATTTCCTAAAGTAGGGGAGAATGTGACACCTGTGTCACTTCAACCCTCAAACAAATGCCAAACCAATGAAATATTGTATTTCATACTTGGGATTTGTAAAAATATGTGTATCATTTGCACATATCAACTCTTGTTCGATTCCAAGCTCTAAATCGCTTTCTGGAAGGTTATACGCGCACTGATGTGTAATTATAACCAGTTTAATGCAACAAACACTCCGGAATAGTGAAATAGGCTTAACATACCTTAAATAACCTTTACATAACTTAGAAATAAGTTTTGGATGGTTTGGTATGCCGAAATCAAGTTAATTCGCTTACAGGGACTAAATTTGACAAACTGCGAAAGTATGCCAATTTGAACTGTAACGAACATTCCGGAACAGGACCATAAGTTAAACACACCATAAATATCCTTTACATAGATTAGAAATAGGCTTTGAGGGGTTCGGTGTGCTTAAATAAACTTTTGGGTCATTCAGGGACTAAAAGCGTCAAAAAGTGCACAAGTTTGCATTTTCGCGCATAACTTACGTTCTGAATACATCCGGACATCCAAAAATTTATGTAAGCACTAAAATATTTTATTTTAGTGTTTGGCATAAGAAAAATCCATTCGTCGCGCAATTTGGATCGTTTTTCGCGCTTATGCGCATTCCGTCGTAATTAAGCGAACATCGCGATTGTACGGCCAAACGAACCGACATCCGACATATTTTTTAGCAAATTTTAAGTTCCCTATACTTTAACTTCATTTTAGAGCTTTGAAATGGGGTTAACGGGCCTTAAACATGTCGAAATGTGCTTAAAACAACAACAGGGACCAAATCTGCCACTTTTGAAACTTTCTGGTCTGCAAGGTCCTTACGGACCTCAACACTGATAATGTTGAGGTCCGTAAGCAGGGGCCAGATGCAGCAAATCGTTTTTCTTCAGCTGTTGCAGCCATTTAACCCCTCCAAAGGCCAAGGCCAAGTGTCAAAACCCTATGGTGAGTGCCAAATCAGTTACCACAACATTCCGACAAGTGTACGGGCGAGATCATTCCCTCTTCTCCAAGAAACGATCCTAACGGTGAACCGAAAACTATAAATACCCACCTCAACTTCACTCATTCCTCACATTTGAATCTGATTCAACACTCTCTAAGTGGAAGTTTATGCTTCCTACCTGAGAGTGAATCGGGTTCGAATCTTGCGGGGACCCTTTGTAAGTATTCCTTCGTTCTTTTATTGCTTTTCGAGTCCGAAAGTCAAACTTTGTTTGACTTTCTTCATTGACCAGTTTATGGTCAATGCGAAGTTCGTTTGAACTTCGCAACGTGATTGTAATCACGATGGTTATAGTCCTTGTGACTATGCCTACTGATTACCACGTTGTCTAGGGTCGTAAGGGTGAGCGACTTGATCAGTCGCTTATGCTTTCAAACTCGACCCATTTTGGTGGATCATTAGGATCTGAACAAACACATTAGGTGACCATAGAATATAGGGAATAACCTTCCGAGGTTATACCTTATGGTCACGACGTTTAAGTAGTTGTATGATAGGTAGTTTATATGCCTTAGGTAAATTACCAAAATACCCCTTTGATGCCAAAATTCATTTTAAACATATGTGACATAACTTTTAACATCTAAACTGATTTGATAACAATATTAGACATGTTAAGGCATATTTTACTTGTCATAGGACTAGTTAGGCGGTCCGAACGCGTTTTACGCGAACGACGCGTTAAAGTAGCATAAGCTACCTAAACGGGTCGTAATGGGTCGTAGGCTTTCAGGAATAGGTTTCATTTAGTATGAAGGCTTTGTTAAACCATGCTACATGAGTTCCCATACTCATTTGGTTTACGAGCCCTCATTCTATCCGATCCTCCGATATAGGTCCGGTTTATTAACATAGTTACCTATATTAGGTGCCGTTTGATTCCGTGATCTCTAGCATTGCTTGGTGGTTATCTTAGGACTTCTGAGCAATCTCAAGTGAGTACATAGACCCCTCTTTTACTGTTTTCCAAACGTTTTGGGGTGGAACACATGTGCCTACTTGTTACTTTCATGCTTTCCATGTTTTCACATCATATACCTGCTATGTTTATTAGTACATTTATAGTACATGATTTCAATACATTTCATGCTATGTATGCCTATTGTGTGCATACTTAGTACATTGTTTCACATCACATGCTATGTATGTCTATTGTTGCATACTTAGTACAGTTCACATGCTATGTATGTCCATTTGTTGCATACTTAGTACATTTGTTATTCATCACATGCTTACATTTTGGATACACATTACATGATTTACATTAGACATGAACATTTTACTTTGGTAGTTTGGTTTGAGTAAATGATTTAAGTAACGAGGCGTGTGTAATATGATACAAGCATGGTGGATACGCCGCTGGTACTTCCTATATATAAGTGTTTGTATGGTGTTACATATCGTAGCGTTATTTGAATCATTTCAATTTGAGACATATAACATTTTATACAAATAACATACTTTTTACAAGACATTATTTTACAAACAACTTATCTTATACAAACTCATTTTACATGGTTATTCATTTAACCATACATTATTCTCTTATTTATACATATCATCTGAACTTATTTTTTTCAAACGATTTACAAAACAAATCAACTTACAAGGTTCATGACTAAACTTTATTAAACAACACTTTCTAAACTTACAAGTCATGAAACCTATTTTCACAAAACCTATGTATCTCACAGGCATTTTTATGCTGACGTACCTATTTTCACATGTGTTTTTCAGGAGCTGTTGCATAAGATGATCAAGATACACATAGGCAGACTTGGGCTTTAGTGACATTAAAAGATGCAAGACTAGTTAATTATGTTGTACTTCTTTGTTTGTTAAGACATTGTAACACTTTTAATCAATAAAACAATATTTCAAATTCCATGTGTTTTGAAACAATGATTCTGTTACAACACTCCCCGACGTTTCCGCCACGTCTGGTTGTCCTACGTGGTCGGGGTGTGACAGAATTCTGGGGAATGTTCACCTCATTGATGGTTTTCCGGCCGCTGCTGCCTATTTCCATCCCTATCGCATCTCTGATCACACACCGTGTATCTTAAAGCTGCCAAATGTGTCTAGGGACAAACCGAAGCCATTTAAATTCGTGAATTTACTGGCCGATAAGAGGGGTTTTATGGATGCGGTGAAACAAGTGTGGAGTACTGATCAAGCAGGGTTTCGAATGTATAGAGTGGTCAAGAAACTTCAACTTCTAAAACACCCGCTTCGGAAACTTTTCTCTCAGCAAGGTAATCTGCATGAGAAGGTTAAAAAGTACAGGGGGGGGGCTGGATACGTGCCAGAGGCTATCGATGCAGATCCTTTGAATACTGTGTTAGTCGATCAGCATGGGAGGTTAATCCAACTCTATAAGGAGGCGGTGAAGGATGAGGCGTTGTTTCTTAAACAGAAATCTAAAGTTGACTGGTTGGAACTGGGAGACTCTAATACCAAGTTTTTTCATAATGTCCTCAAAGATAAGAACCATAGAAGTCGGATTTTTTCTATCAGAGATGCTAGTGGGACGTTGCATGAAGGTGATTTGGTTTCGCAGGTTTTAGTGGATCATTACACGAAGTTTTTTGGTTCCTCTGGGGGCGGTAGTGTGGTTCCTACTCCGGATCTTTTTCGAAACATGTTACCAGCCGATGTAGCTAACAGTATGGTTAGACAAGTGACTGATGATGAGATTAAGTTGGCGATGTTTTCTATTGCGGGTAATAAAGCCCCGGGCCTTGACGGGTATACCTCGGTTTTCTTTAAAAAAGCGTGGGATGTTGTGGGGAGGGATGTGTGTGATGCGGTTCAAGATTTTTTTGCGAATGGTAAGCTCCTTACTCAGCTAAATCATACTATTATTTCTCTTATCCCTAAGACGAGTACTCCCTCATTGATCACGGATTATCGACCTATATCTTGTTGTAATACGCTTTATAAGTGCATTAGCAAGATTATTACCAATCGTATCAAAGAAGGTTTGTCTACAGTAGTTAGTATTAATCAATCGGCATTTGTCCCAGGCAGGAGAATATCTGATAACATTTTGTTAACTCAGGAGCTCATGCATAAGTATCACCGTAATCAAGGTCCTCCCAGATGTGCTTTTAAAATTGACATCCAAAAGGCTTATGATACGGTTGATTGGCGGTTCTTAGAGCATACGCTAAAGGGGTTCGGGTTCCATCAGAAGATGATAAAATGGATCATGGCTTGTGTAACAACGACGTCTTTCTCTATAGCGATAAACGGTAACCTTTCTGGGTTCTTTAAAGGTCAGCGGGGCTTGCGTCAGGGAGATCCAATGTCTCCTTATTTGTTTACTTTGGTCATGGAGGTACTCACCTTGATTTTGCAAAATCGGGTGTCACTAGCAAATGACTTCAGGTTTCATTCTCGATGTGATAAGCAACGTATTATAAACATTTGCTTTGCTGATGACCTTTTTCTGTTTGCGCGAGGAAATTACAGCCCTGCTAAAGTTATATTGGAGGCTTTGAATATCTTCAAAGACATGTCTGGGCTCGTTCCAAGTATGAGTAAAAGTATTGTTTTCTTTGGCAATGTGTCGAATGCTGTTAAGGATCAAATCACTAGCATTATGCCTTTTGAAGTAGGTGCTTTGCAATGTTCGATACCTGGGGATCAAATCACTAGCATTAATCGCTAATGGTCCAGCGATTAGTCAAGATTAGAGTGGTTATAAGTTGGTAATTATGTGGGCTTTAAACCCTTAAAAGGGCACCCTCTGATTCCCATCCTAACTAGGTCAAATGTCGGGTCAAAGGTAATCCGAAAAAGTAAACAGAAGCATAATCTTTGATTTAACGCATAAATTGCAATGTAAAAGACGTGTAATCTATTTTGACCTTATTATAACTTAGTAATTAATGTAAGAACATGCTTAAACATGTTTGATCCGACAATTTCCTATGTAGGCTCGATTCGGAACCGAAAGGCGCAAAACTTTGACCTTTGCTTTGACTTCGGTTCTGACCCGATTTAGATAAGTTTGGATATGCCTTAGAGCTTCCTTAGGACCAGGCTACATGATGGTATAACCCTCTGAGGTCGGTTCGTTGAATGCCCCATTCGTTTTCGCGTTTCCGTTAAATGCCTAATGTTGACCATAATGCCCTTTTGACCTTAAAACGTGAATTTTGGGAATGTAAAAGAATAGAAACCTTAGTTACTGATTTATAAACATGTCCCTAAAATTTCACGTCAATTGGTGGTCTAGATTAAGAGTTATGCTCAATAGCGTAATTATAACGTTTTTATAAATTAAACGGCGTAATTAGCATAACGCCTATTTAAACCCAACTTTTGACACCAAATATTTTACCCACTGATATAATATAATATTTTGGGATTTTTGAAGATTTTTAATTAATTTTAGGCTGAGCATAACATAGGGTCGTAGCTTTATTTCGGTTAATGCCGGTTTTGCCCTTACGGGCTATAAAATGAGTTTTACAAACCCTTTTGACCCCAAAACTTTTTCTACTGATCTAATATGATAAATAAATTATTTTGAGCCTTCTGGAATTATAAAAATATCAGCTTTCCTTTGAAAACCCGGAAATGGCTCCAAATCGCATTTCTAAGCGTTTTTAACGCATAGTATGTATCAAGACCACTTTATAAAATATAAGACTTGATACCCTACCATTATAACTTATTAAATTAAGTATTTTTCTTTTCACAACAGACCCGAGACTCAGATTTATATTTGAGCTCTTTTATAACCTTTAAAATGACCAAAATGCCCCTACGGGGCATAGTTTGAGTTTAAATTCGTTTTGGGCATAATGGAAGGCATCCTACTGATGTCACGACATATTTAAGGCATATTAACTTAGGAAACATGCTGAGAGCCATTATGGTTACTCGTTACGCACTCGTCGCGATCAGAACGGCGTATGTAACTAGTTTGCATATATTAGCCGAAACGAGTCAAACCATATCGTTAAGGTCTCAAAATCCAGAATGTGTTTAAGTTACCCATATTAGACAAGCATACAAGATTTTCGGGTCAAAACCACATTCTAAACCAGTCTTCGCTTTATCATGCGTTTGATCCGTGTATTCCTTTTGAAATCTAACCGCTCTAAGTCTAAGCTTAATTAAAGACCCGTTAGGATTCTAATAGGTTATTAAAACCTTCGTTCTAGATTAGGAGCCCAGTAAAATCTATCTGTACTTGCTGTATTTGATTGATACTTTGCTCAGGTAAATACTCTTTACTTATTTTCCCTATACGGGCTTGGGATACGGCACTATAAAAGTACCGCTTGGTCGGGTGTATGTAGTCATCTAAATCAGATTGTGATTGATGTATTTGCATTACCTGTTTAATATGTATTATTTGGTGTATGGCCTTTGGGGGTTAAATGACCATGTCCTGGATATCCTTGGCATCATTCGAAGAAATGGCCACGACCTAAGCACGGGGTGTAGGCGTACACCTGACAGATGCATTATGTAAAAACTGGTAATCCACTCAGAGGTATCATCCTTGTGGGCATTATACCAAAGCTGGTAATCCACTTAAAGGATGATAGCCTGTGGGCATTATACTTGTGGCGTGTCAGTTAATCTATCCTGATGGACGACAAATAAGTAAAACTGTATACATGATTATATACAAATAATTGTCCCAAGTATAAAAGATTAACATTGCCTCTGTGCAATTTAATCAAGCTATAAAAGATATTTTGTGCCGATGTGCATTCAAATCAATTTTTAAACTCTTTTCAAAATGAGTCAGTTGAGTTGTATTTACCAGTGTAAACTGACGTATTTTCCAAAAAGGTTAAGTGCAGGTGCTAGACGAAATAGGCTGGCTACTCCAGGCATCATTAATCAAGTCTCGCAAGCTCTAGATGTCAAAGTCTATTGAACAGTTTTCTTTTTATTTGATCCGCCTGTGGATCTTTTACTTTCCGTTGTAATACTGGATATTACTTATTATTCGGAATGTAATATATTTATCTTTTGCTTCCGCTGTGCATATTAAATATTGTGTTGTTTGACTATTACGTTACCAACCATGACGTCACGATACTCCCCACCGGGCCCACCGGTGACACGTGGAAATTCGGGGTGTGACAGGTTGGTATCAGAGCCAACACTGAGTGAATTAAACACTAGCTTTTGTGTTTAATCTCAGTTACACAATTGCACATTCTTGAGTCTAGACAAGAACATAGGACCTATCCTAATTCGTTTCTTTGTCTTTGATTACTTCTTTTGTTATTCTTCTGATTAGCCCTTGCATGGGCAAGTCATTTTCTTTAGAAGTCCCGTTTAGGGCAACCATATACTTGTTTAAATTTTAAAGGAACGGTTATGTTTAAAATATCATTCCTATATTATAAGATCTACCATTATGATAAAATGGCAAAATCTAAAAAGGACAAGACCTAGCCATACGTCACATTAAGACCGAGCCAAGATGGTAGTTCCACAATTAGATTCAGATCCTCGTTAACCTTTCAACATAGGATTGTTCTGCATTAATTATTAAAAAGAATCTTAAAGGTAAAACCTAGCCTAAATGTCATTGCAGACATGGCCAAGATGGTAGAACTTATTCGAAAGATTCGAACCTTTGTTAAATAATTGAAAGCATAGTAACATGCTTGACAAAGTGTGATATGATAAAGTCACATAAATCATTTTTATTGGATTATTCTAAAATCCCTTATATATATAATCATCCCTTATGGATGAAGTGCCCACGGGCTATAATTAACATCCTCCGAGACTAAAGACAGGGGTAGCCTACAACTCCCTGTCAAGAAAAGGTAATGAACTTTGATTCAAACCTAATGCCTCGATTCTGTAAAATCAAGGCTTATAAATTAAACTTGTCTACGTGACTAGGCCTTTTGTGCTATTATTAACTTATGATTTAGGATTACGATAAAGATCCTGAACAATTATATATTTAACAAATTAACTAAAATGTGTATTAAAAGCATGGTTAATAAATCGTTTAAAACGATAAAGCTGTAAAAACTTCCGTATAAACCTTGCCCTTGTTTGATTTGCTCAGCATTTAAAGCTGCATGGCTAGGTCAAAGGAAGATAACAGTCACCCTCTGGAAAACCGCGATGATGAAAGGATTAATATAACCAGAGGAGAGCTTCGTACATTGATTGATACAGCTGTATCTAAAGCTGTAGAGGAGAAATTTAGGGAGTATAGTGAAACGTATAGTAAAGCCTCAACTGACCCTAAGACTCATTCGGAGGCTCACAGCAAGCCACCGCCCTCTAAGAGGGACGAGCCAAAGAAAGATGATGATCGACGAAGTGATCCATCTCAAAGGGTCGTTCTGAATCAAGGACCCCGTGAAAACGGTTGTACCTATAAATACTTTGTTTCCTGCAAACCCCGGGACTTCACTGGGGAGAAGGGAGCAATAGATTGTATGACCTGGTTGGACGAAATGGACACGGTGGTCGATATCAGCGGTTGTGCTGAAAGGGATGTAGTAAAGTATGTATCCCAATCATTCAAAGGAGAGGCACTAGCATGGTGGAAGTCTCTCATTCAAGCTGCTAGGAAGATTCCACTCTACAATATGTCATGGGAGCAGTTTGTTGCTCTCATTAGGGAGAATTATTGCCCGCAGCATGAGGACGAAATGATTGAATCAGATTTCTTATCATTGGTGATGAAGAATCTTGACTGCCAAGCTTACCTCACTAGTTTCAATACCCTGTCGAGGCTAGTTCCGTATCTGATAACACCGGAACCTAAGCGAATTGCTCGCTTCATTGGGGGTTTGGCCCCAGAGATAAAAGCCAGTGTTAAGGCATCTAGGCCTGCTACTTTTAGATCAGCAGCTGATCTATCTTTGTCCCTCACTCTTGATGCGGTCAGGCTAAGATCGCTTAAGAACTCTGAAGAGAGTAAGAGGAAGCTTGAGGATGATACCTCACGAAGATTTGAGAAAAAGCACAAAGGTAATCAGCGAACCGAGGAGATGCCAAAGTGCTCAACTTGCCAAAGACGCCATTTTGGAAAATGCAGGTTGGAGACCAAGTCTCAATCAGGATCACCTGCATGTGGGTTATGCAAGTCTAAAGAGCACAAGACGATAGAGTGCAAGAAGATAAAGGATGAAACCTGTTACAATTGCAACGAGAAAGGGCATATCAAGACTAACTGCCCTAAGTACGCTAAAAAGCCTGAGGAAGTCAAGAAGACCAATGCGAGGGTCTTCATGATGGATGCAAGGGAGGCCGTCTAGGACGACAATGTATAACAGGTACCTTTCCTTATCAAGCAGTTTATGCAGAAATTTATTTGATACTGGCACATATGATTCTATGATGAACGATAAATGTCGAGAACTGTTGTCTCCGCATGTTTAGGACTCCGGTCATTTAATGCGAGGTAGAAATTGGCCGATGACACTTTAGAAAATACTCCAACAAATCTTAGATTGATATTTTATATCTATTAGGAATCACTCTTTTCTGTTATCTTTATGGCAAGCGTTCAAGCTACCCAAATTCATCACTATAATAAAGACAGATGTGACATTTTGATCCCCTGTCAAAAAGATGATGGATTAGGACCAAACCTTAAATGCCATTAATGGTCTTTTGTAGCCTAGGCTAAGTATGATTGATATATATTAAATGACGTTCATTAAGAATGAAAATGCTATAGTGGCCTGAATGGTTTAATGGAACCATGGTTGGTAAATAAGGCCATCAGGATGATGAATAGCAGTTGTTGGTACGCAACCAAGAAATTGATTCATTTAGTAATAGGAACCAAATCTTGAGTATGACAAACTCGGATAAGACATCAGTCAATCGCACCATTGATGATGCGGCGCATGCTAATGATATTACAATTGTAAACCTTAGGAAGTTCAAGGATGATCTTCAAACTATGATAAGACGCAACTGTTGGAAAAGCTGTGAAGGAAATAGTGAAAAAGTTCAAGGAGCCGATTGCTACTTGCTCCAAATCCTCCATAAACAATAAGTATAACAATTTTTTTTAAATCTTTCATAAGAACCATAGTTATTAAGAGAAGGGTAAAAACTTTCATTTATTCGGTTCCTGTTAGAAGCCTTCGGGCATAGAATTTTAGAAGTATCCTCTCCCTAGAGGAAGTGCATCAGCATACACAGCTGATATCTCCTTGATCTCTATCGATTGCGAATACCAGACGGTATGATAAAAGCGTCATATGGGGATTGGTGTATCTTAACGTGTTCCATAGATTGCTTCCATTCCTGATCAGTATGGAGGTTTAATGCATGGGACCACAAAGATATTCCGATAGATCATATGGTACTAAAGTCAACTAATGGTATTCAAAGGAGATATCCAGAATGGAAGTGTTCAAGTAAATGTTCCAGATCAAGGAATTCGTGGACTCGTAACGAAAATGTGTCACTAAATTGACACAAGCAATGGTGGATAAAGTGGAGCCTGGGATATGGAAATCTCTGTAACCTCCTTGTACCTTGACTATCTTCTCTTAAGATTACCCTGTTTACCCCTGGGAGGCAGGTAGGGTTAAGGTTTATATCCTAATTAAGGCTGTATATTTATGAAATCTCCAAGACAACTAGTACCATTATTGGAAGAATCGAAAACCCTGGTTAAGTAAGTTTTAAGATATAGGCTCATATAGCCTGACTCAATATTCTGAGGGTTTAATATTGCTAAATAAGAAAGACGGTTCATTTTTCTTATGCATTATTTACCGCAACCCTAATTAGGCAACAATTAAGATTTTCCATCAGCTACCCAGGATCGTCGATTTGTTCGACTAACGACAAGGATTAGCTATTCCTTAAGATTAATTTTAAGCAGTGGTTGGAATAACCATCCCACCTTAAGATAAGCTTTTCTGTAATAGTGAATATATAAGTATCAAGGCTACTCCTTTGGAGACCTTGTATAGATGGGATGTTAAAACATCTATTGTTAGACAATAGATTGGCAAGCCCAATTATCAGAATCTGAAAGTTGTATTGGAAGCAACAAATAAGACCACGTAAATTCATAATCATCAGTAAGATGCCAGTATTCGGCATAGAATCAAGGATTAATGAGAATAGCAAACCTCCTAAATTCTTGTTAAGGAATAAAATTCAACAAAAGATAACACTCTGGAAGGTGTGCCAATTTGTTAACTTATCAGGCTAGTTAAGCTCTGAATATATAGAATTATTCGAAGGAAATCGAATGTAACAAGATCAAATAGCTTATAAGCTAAAACCTATTTAAGGAGTTTAACGGAGCTCGCAATACATTGCACACTAGTGACTGAAGAATGTGTTTCGCCAATAAGCCAAGAAGCGCTACCAAATAATGATACGCAGATTTATGATGTGATGAGCATCCTGTATCGATTGAGGATCGACAGGTTAAGAAGCTCCAAAAGGATACATATACCTAATATAGGAGTCACTTTGGGAACTTGGAAAGACTCCAGATAGGTTATAAAAGTTAAGTCCATTATGCGACAAAAAGTACTTCAAGCATTTTAGTAAATCTCGAGCTCGAGATTTCTTTTAAGGGGGTGAGGATGTAACACCTCGAAAATTCACGTCCTATAATGTGTTGACACGTGTCATATGATTGAACATGTGAAAGAATGTTATAGAAGGACTAAAGTTGACAATCATGGAAAGTATGTGAATATACGAGTTCTTAATGTCAACAGTGAATAAATATATTGTACATTAACCCTAAATGATGCTCATACCTTCAAACGAATAAATCATGGATCATACGAAGCGAAAAGTGAGAGATTACAAACTACAGGGGTTAAATGTGTCAACATGTTTAAGATATACCTCTGAGTGACCTTTTAGCAAACCCAAAGCTTTGTAACGATTAATTATGCTCACTAGAATGTGTGATAAAAATTTCACTAAGTGTCGTTATCGTATGAGAAAGTTATGATAAAATTCGTGTGCGAGGGGTTAGAAGCGTCAACGTGGAAATTTATGACTTTTCGGGTAAACACAAAGTGGTCCGGGGACTTCACAAAGTGGGTATAAGTCTTAAAGCCCCTAAATGTCAATTTTAAAGGTTTAAAATGCAAGAAAGAATGAGAAAGCGACGTTTAGGAGGACCGGGGACCAAAACTGCAATTTAGGAAAACTTGTTTGGCAGGTCACCAAGGGCTCGCGTAGCGCGAGCACTAAACCCCTTGGCAGTCGCGCTACGCGACTGCCTTGTCTGATCAGAAACATTGCACAGATGTCCTGCAGCCTTGTAACCGACTCCAAATGCATTTCCTTGATACCATGGGCTTCCTAAACTGGTATTTAGGCACTAGGGACATGTGTTGATGATCCATGGCCATTGCTAGCATGATTTGTCAACAATCTATGAAGATTTAAGCACTATATAAAGGCCTCTTGTGCAACCATTTTGATCACACCTTCATCTGCAATTGTGGACCATTTCTGGAGCTCCAAAGCAGACCCAAGACCTTCCTACTCGAGCTTAGGACTTGTGTAAGTATGCTAGACCTTCCTCGATTAAGTTTTTGCTTAGTTATTAGCTTAAAAGTCAACCGTTGTAATTAACGGTTGACTTAACGATTAATCGCTAATGGTCCAGCGATTAGTCAAGCTTAGAGTAGTTATAAGTTGGTAATTATGTGGGCTTTAAACCCTTAAAAGGGCACCCTCTGATTCCCATCCTAACTAGGTCAAATGTCGGGTCAAAGGTAATCCGAAAAAGTCAACAGAAGCATAATCTTTGATTTAACACATAAATTGCAATGTAAAAGACGTGTAATCTGTTTTGACCTTATTATAACTTAGTAATTAATGTAAGAACATGCTTAAACATGTTTGATCCGACAATTTCCTATGTAGGCTCGATTCGGAACCGAAAGGCGCAAAACTTTGACTTTTGCTTTGACTTCGGTTCTGACCCGACTTAGATAAGTTTGGATATGACTTAGAGCTTCCTTAGGACCAGGCTACATGATGGCATAACCCTCTGTGGTCGGTTCGTTGATTTCCCCATTCGTTTTCGCGTTTCCGTTAAATGCCTAATGTTGACCATAATGCCCTTTTGACCTTAAAACGTGAATTTTGGGAATGTAAAAGAATAGAAACCTTAGTTACTGATTTATAAACATGTCCCTAAAATTTCACGTCAATTGGAGGTCTAGATTAAGAGTTATGCTCAATAGCGCAATTATAACGTTTTTATAAATTAAACGACGTAATTAGCATAACGCCTATCTAAACCCAACTTTTGACACCAAATATTTTACCCACTGATATAATATAATATTTTGGGATTTTTGAAGATTTTTAATTAATTTTAGGCTGAGCATAACATAGGGTCGTAGCTTTATTTCGGTTAATGCCGGTTTTGCCCTTACGGGCTATAAAATGAGTTTTACAAACCCCTTTGACCCCAAAACTTTTTCTACTGATCTAATATGATAAATAAATTATTTTGAGCCTTCTAGAATTATAAAAATATCAGCTTTCCTTTGAAAACCCGGAAATGGCTCCAAATCGCCTTTCTAAGCGTTTTTAACGCATAGTATGTATCAAGACCACTTTATAAAATATAAGACTTGATACCCTACCATTATAACTTATTAAATTAAGTATTTTTCTGTTCACAACAGACCCGAGACTCAGATTTATATTTGAGCTCTTTTATAACCTTTAAAATGACCAAAATGCCCCTACGGGGCATAGTTTGAGTTTAAATTCGTTTTGGGCATAATGGAAGGCATCCTACTGATGTCACAACATATTTAAGGCATATTAACTTAGGAAACATGCTGAGGGCCATTATGGTTACTCGTTACGCACTCGTCACGATCAGAACGGCGTATGTAACTAGTTTGCATATATTAGCCGAAACGAGTCAAACCATATCGTTAAGGTCTCAAAATCCAGAATGTGTTTAAGTTACCCATATTAGACAAGCATACAAGCTTTTTGGGTCAAAACCACATTCTAAACCAGTCTTCGCTTTATCATGCGTTTGATCCGTGTATTCCTTTTGAAATCTAACCGGTCTAAGTCTAAGCTTAATTAAAGACCTGTTAGGATTCTAATAGGTTATTAAAACCTTCGTTCCAGATTAGGAGCCCAGTAAAAGCTATCTGTACTTGCTGTATTTGATTGATACTTTGCTCAGGTAAATACTCTTAACTTATTTTCCCTATACGGGCTTGGGATACGGCACTATAAAAGTACCGCTTGGTCGGGTGTATGTAGTCATCTAAATCGGATTGTGATTGATGTATTTGCATAACCTGTTTAATATGTATTATTTGGTGTATGGGCTTTGGGGGTTAAATGACCATGTCTCGGATATCCTTGGCATCATTCGAAGAAATGGCCACGACCTAAGCACGGGGTGTAGGCGTACACCTGACAGATGCATTATGTAAAAACTGGTAATCCACTCAGAGGTATCATCCTTGTGGGCATTATACCAAAGCTGGTAATCCACTTAAAGGATGATAGCCTGTGGGCATTATACTTGTGGCGTGTCAGTTAATCTGTCCTGACGGACGACAAATAAGTAAAACTGTATACATGATTATATACAAATAATTGTCCCAAGTATAAAAGATTAACATTGCCTCTGTGCAATTTAATCAAGCTATAAAAGATATTTTGTGCCGATGTGCATTCAAATCAATTTTTAAACTCTTTTCAAAATGAGTCAGTTGAGTTGTATTTACCAGTGTAAACTGACGTATTTTCCAAAAAGGTTAAGTGCAGGTGCTAGACGAAATAGGCTGGCTACTCCAGGCATCATTAATCAAGTCTCGCAAGCTCTAGATGTCAAAGTCTGTTGAACAGTTTTCTTTTTATTTGATCCGCCTGTGGATCTTTTACTTTCCGTTGTAATACTGGATATTACTTATTATTCGGAATGTAATATATTTATCTTTTGCTTCCGCTGTGCATATTAAATATTGTGTTGTTTGACTATTACGTTACCAACCATGACGTCACGATACTCCCCACCGGGCCCACCGGTGACACGTGGAAATTCGGGGTGTGACATACAGTGATCGGTACACTTGCCGATTGTGTGGTTTAGGTCGAGTCTAGAACTAAAGCTTTTTAGTGTCTAGCTTAGAGAGTCTAATTTAGTTAATTTTATTAGTCTGTTTAGCACACATCATTTTGTTGCACAGATCAAGTTGTTAATTCGTATGGATCAGAACAGTGTCAATCCGCACGAATCAACCACTTCTTCATTTTGTAAATCTAGTTTCAAAAGTTGTTTTGATTGTTTGTTGATTTTTGCAGATATTTCTCAAATAGAAATCATGGTGTGGAATCGAGAACACCGCCATGCGAGTAGTTTTTTAAATAAAAGGATTACAATTTTTGATGAGGCAAAAAAGGACAAAAGATGGGATGATGAGAAGGAATGTTATTTAGATTCACAAGGAAATCCTCTTTTTT
The DNA here is from genome assembly GCA_030545235.1 of Helianthus tuberosus. Classification (NCBI taxonomy): domain Eukaryota; kingdom Viridiplantae; phylum Streptophyta; class Magnoliopsida; order Asterales; family Asteraceae; genus Helianthus; species Helianthus tuberosus. Next base: position 99,662,797 of record CM060412.1, on the reverse strand, counting down.
ATCCTAATACAATAGACTTTGACGTTCTAGTCGCAACTATGGTAGATTTTAAAGCGCTTGTTGCAGCTATTCCAACTGCAGGAGAGTATGTGTTAGGATCTGAGTTTCTTTTGATTGTGCTTGTTTGATTATAATGAAGACGAAATAGAGTTTAAGTGCAGCGGAATTAAATGGAACAAACTTTCAACACACAATCAATGAGAGGATTATTTTCAGTAAACATGTTTATATTGAAATCGAATGATTATATTTATTACAATCTTCAACTACAATGCATGCATGCATACAATCTCCCCCTCAGCCTGAGCTCACAGTGATTGTTCGTACAAAATGACTTGGTGATGAAAAGAGCTAATAGAACAGTACAGGGTACTGTTCTATTTATAGTACAGAACAAACCACTAAGCATCTTTTGGCTGACGTCACCATGAAAGTGACATCTAACCTCCTAACAACCTCTAACCACTGACTATTACAACTACTGCTTACAAAACACTGATTACAAGTATAAAACAAAATACAAAGTAAACTACTACTTCTCATTCCACTGTTATAGCCCCAGCAGTGCTTTGTGTCTTCAGCAGTACTTGATCCATATCAGTAGATTGAGCATCAGTGCTTTGTCTTCAACAGTCTTTGGGTGATCAGCAGTTGTTGTGAAGGGCAGTACTTAGAGTTCATCAGATGTTAGGCCACATTCAAGGGGAAAGATCTGATGCAAACAAGTGCTTATTGTGAATCCACTGTTCTAATCCAGTTTTGGCTTTATCAACTGTTCCTTTGTAGGGTTCAATCCCAACAATCTCCCCGTGGAACAGATGATGCCAAAACTATTCATTATTTTGGATTTTTATTGTCTCATCAAGAGTTCCCTAACTTGACCTTTGAATTGTAATTCAAAGTTCATAGAGTCCTCATCATCCTCATCCCTGCACAGTGGAAGCTCAAGGAGATCTTGTAAATCTTCAACACCCAGGCCAAGTGCTTCTTCCCTTGATATATGCTTCACTTCACCATTGGATTTGAGCAGAGTCAATACGTGGGTCTTTTGATCAGACTTCCACTTTAGTATCTTTGAATCCAATGGGTTTCTTGGGAAAGTTTTTATTGTTGATGAGTTTGGAGATTGAGGCCTGGTGATGATAACTTTGGCAGGGTCTTGAGATTTTGCTGAGTCTTGTTTTTCTGCCATAAGTGTCTGAAGAACCATTTTCATGATGTATTCTTCTTGAGCCTTGTCTTCTTTTGTTTCTGCATCCATTTGCTTTTGTTTCCTTCTTTGATAAAGGATGGTGGCATGTGGAGCAGTGGGTCTTCTGATTAGTAACTTTTGTTTGACTGGAACCACTGCTTCTGGATAGTCAGGCTTTTTGGGAGCAGTGGGATCTCTCTTCCTTAACTCTTCCAACCTTTTGTACGTATCTAACACTCTTTCCTCTGACCACCTTGTAACCTGATTCCTTGACCCATAATTTGTTGGGTTTTTGTCATGTTTATCAAAGTATTTTATCCATATAAAATAAAAAAAACGCAGCGGAAATTTATTATTAAAAAACATGTTACTTACAAGATATAAAACCATTTTTATATGTAAAACCCAATCCCGAATCCATATACGAACATGCATACTATCAAAATTAAAACACAACCAAAGAGTGTTTAGTATACTACCTTCCAAGGAGTAACGGATATGAAGAAGATGATGCTTCTTGAACGGTTGCCTTTAAGTGTAGAAGACCTCAAGCTTGCATACCCCAAGCCTTCCAACAAACACCTTATGTTTAGCTAGGATTTCTACACTTACAACTCACTTGAAAAACCCTCTTGACAACCACCTCATGGCCGAAATTTTGAGAGTATTTACTAGAGTCCTTGCACTTGAAATTGGTCTTGAAAATTCCCTCATGGAACCCTTCCATAACCGAAATTTAAGAGAGAGTTTTGTCAAGTTTTACACTTGAAAATCATCTTCAAAATTGCTCTCTCTTGGCCGAAATTTAGATGGATGTTTTTCAAGTTCCTTCTCATTTTTATTTGTCATACAAATATTCATTAAAAGCTGTGAGAATCATTGCCACCCTACATGCCCAATTAAAACCCATGCAATTGCATGTATGTTTATTGGACCAAATTTTCACCCAATGAAGAGCCATCTAAATATGACATCTTGCATGAAATGTCATTGGAGCAAAAACCTTTTTGGGAATTCCCATGAGGGGGGGGGGGGGGCGGCCCACTTGTATTTTTATAAAAAAAAAAATTCAAATCTTTCTTTTATAAATTTAAGTCTTGATTAATTTTATAACTTTTATAAAATTATAACATCATATGTTGTAAGACTTATACAACCTTTTATTATGTTATTTAACCCATTAAATAACAAAATAAAATATTCTCTCAAAATAAATTATCCATATAATTTATTGGTTTGTCAAGTGCAATTATTTAGAAAACCAATTTCTAAATATTATAAGTGTTAATATTTATTTGTTTGATCATATCACAAATAAATATTCTAAGTGTTTGTCTAGCTTGTATTTGGGTATGACTCGACTTGGATCATAACGTACTAGCCACATCAATTTAATATGTGTCTTGGGCATACAGAGTCCAACAATCTCCCACTTGCACAAGATACATAGAAGATTGATGCAAGCAGTAAATGACGCCTAACTACGGTTTACTACCCCTAATACGTATGACTATATGTGCCATTCAATAACATCATCCCCTTCAAGTCCCTTACTTGAAAATGATTTAGGTGAATCTATCATTTATCCTTTCGTTACAGATGTCATGTCAAATCCAGAGACACAGAGTGATCACTCTCTGTTGATTTAACTTTAGCAGACCTTAGACATCTTACTCTCAATGAATAAGAGGAACAAATCCCATCTTGACTACATACGTCTCTCACAATCACCTTGTACCACACCTGAGCTTAGCCTTATGTACTGTCATATTACTGACAGCGAAGAAAATAAGTCAAGGTACAATATTTGGTGAATATCAAGACCCAATATGTATCTCAAGTCTGAGGATACTATGATATTCTCCTTTACTCAAATTTACTTATGATCAATCACAGATGATTCCATGTAGTAATATTTGAGAGCGAGTCAGTCCAATATTTGTATCCCACAAATATCTATGAACTTTGGCAGCAACACTTTGCTCTATATTCATATCTAATGAATATCCACCAATCCAAATTCATAATAGTCTTACATTCATATTTGTTCCCACAAGTATGATCGACTACGGACATTTAGAATAATTAACTTATTCACGGATTTAAAACATGCTAAAAAGGAACATAACTCATAATACCATAAAGAGTTATATTAACAATTATTCCAATATCCAAATACAAAATAGATCAAATCCAATCACTAGAATATCGAAGTCCTAAGGCACAAGTATGACCCTTTCATGCTTTGCCCATTCAAGGAGCTTCGTGAGTGGATCCGCAATATTTTGATCAGTGTGAACTTTGCGAATACATATTTTTCCCTTTTTCAACTTCATCCCTTATGCAGTTGAAACTCCGCTCAATGTGCCTAGTCTTTTGATGTGCACGAGGTTCCTTGATTTGAGCAATCACACCATCGTTATCACAAAGATCTCTAGGGGTCCTGAATGGTAGGGACTACCCCTAGATTGGCAATAATTCAAGTGGCAGATCCATATGAATTATCTCAATCAATGAAGCGGCGATGTATTCTGATTCTGTAGTGGACAATGCTACCCTGATTATGATCGAGAACCATCTTGATCAGTTTGGAAACTCGTATCCATGTAACCCTTTATAACGAATTCCGAAACTCGCATCCTTGTAACCCTTTACAACGAGTTCTTTTAACCAGACCCATATATTAGAAATATATCCTTAGTCCCTCTGAGGTATTTCAATATATTTATATATATATTTTAACAGTCACCCAATGACCGTTACTCACTGGTATCTTCTCGTTATGCTTAAAGCGCATAACTTGTCCGGTCTAGTGCATATCATTACGTACATAATGAATCCTATAGCTGACGCATATGGGATTCCTTTCATTCTTTCCTGCTCATCCTTTGAGCTTGGACATTGAGACGCACTCAATATTGTCCTCTCTTGAATAGGTACCAAACCTTTCATAGAGTTCTTTATCTTGAAACTTTTCAAGACTTTGTCAATGTATGCACTTAAGTTTAAACCTATCAAGCGCCTTGATCTATCCCTATAGATCTTTATTCCCAAATATATGCGACTTCTCCAAGATCCTTAATGGAAAAACAACTTCCAAGCTAGGTTTTTACACCTACCATGGTTGGAATGTCATTTCCAAATAGTAGAATGTCATCAACATACAATATTAAGAAAGTGATGATGCTCCCACTAGCCTTCTTAAAAGACAAGCTTTATCAACGTTCTTGATGAATCCATATACCCTAATCTCTTCATCAAAATGGTGATTTCAACTTCTAGATGCTTGTTTCAATCCATAGATTGATTTCTTTAACTTGCATACTTTGTCAGGATGTTTTGGAAAGCCGTTTTGACATCCATTTGCCAAATCTCATAATCATATTATGCAGGTATGGCAAATAATATCCTTATTGACTTTAGCATCGCAACGGGCGAGAAGGTCTCATCATAATCAACACTTTGAGTTTGAATGAAATCTTTTGCTACAAATCTCGCTTTATAAGTATCCAAGTTACCATGCATATGTGTTTTCTTCCTGAAAACCCACTTACTTCCAACTACTTTGGAGTTAAGAGGTGCTACAACCAATTCCCATACTTGGTTGTTATACATGGACTGCATCTTTACGTTCATGGCTTCAAGCCATTTGTCACAATCGAATTTTGACATTGCATCATGGTATGTGGTTGGTGCACCCGAATCTACCACGTAACATCCATCTATGAAAATCCATATCTTTCAGGTGGACTACTAATTCTACCAGATCTGCGAACGTATTGTGTGTGCTGATCAATCACTTGATCATTTTCAACAACCTCTTGTTGAGTGCTAGTTTTAACCAAACGTGTATCGGCTTGTGGTTCTTGATCCTTATCAAGTTCCACTGTTCTACTAATTCCTTCCATAAGGAACTTAGCTTCCAAGAACTTAGCCTTTCGAGCAACAAATACCTTTTGCTCTGTTGGATCGTAGAATTAATATCCTATACCATCTTTAGGATATTCTACAAAGATACACTTAGTGGATCGTACTTCTAATTTGTTTGGGGTGTATTGCTTTACATAAGCTTCACAACCCATACCTTTAAATATGATAATGATGGAGTCCTTCCATTCCATATTTCAAAAGGTGTTTTATCCACTTTCTTGGTTTTGGCCATATGGGCCACAGAGAGCAAAGCGTAACCCCAAAATGATAGAGATGATGCGCTCCTAGTCATCATAGATCGAACCATATCCAAATAGAGTTCGATTCCTCCTCTATCGGAACGAAGAACTTTAATTGAGTTGATTTTTCTACTTCACTTTTGAAGATTTTAAACGTTTCAAAGCTTCATCTTTGTGTTTTAGCAAGTACACATAACCATAACTACTATAGTCGTTGGTTAAAGGTAATGAAGTATATTTCACCATTCCTAATCATTGGCTAAAAGGATCACATACATCCAAATGTATGATACCTAATAAATCTTTTTCCCTTTTCCCACTAAGGGATTACTTGGTCATTTTACCTTGTAAATAAGATTCGCATGTATCAAATGAACCAATTTCATTTGTTTCCAAAAATTCTTTCGAAGTGTTTACATGCGACATATGTTTATATGACCAAGGTGATAATGCCAAGGATAGGTCTTACCCAAATCCATTTTGAGTTTCTTGGTGATTGTGTGGTACATTGAACTATCAAATGATGTATTATTATGAACCGATTCATAAATACCATTTGAAGGCATAGGTTTAAAGTAAAACATGTCATTCATCGATATAAATGTCATTGTTTACAAACTTTAAATCAAAACCATATTGTCTTATAAGGGAAACTAGAATAATGTTCCAAGTCAAACTAGGAGCACATAAGACATTTTAAAACAATTTCCAAACCATTTGGAAGTTTCAAAACATAGTCTCCTTTCTTGTAATGTTTATTTCTTTTGAACCTTTTGCAACGAATTGAAAACATGAGTCCCACATCCGGTATCTAATACCCATGTGTTAGAAGAAATAACATTAAGGTCAATATGTATCATTAAGATTGTACCTGAGGTTTGCCTAGCATCCCTCTTTTTTTTTCAACACTTTGAGATAGGTTGGACAATTCCTATTTAAATGCCCTATCTCACCATACTCAAAGCATGGATCATTCATGGCAACCTTTGCCTTCTTCTCTTTTGGTTTCGGTGGTTTTGCTTTAGTCTTTCTAATCATTTCCCTTTGAATTACCCGTTTCTATTTTCAACATTTGCTTTGGTGTCGGGGTGATGCCCTTTCTAGTTGCCACCCTCATTGATCGTTAAAATGGATAAAACCCTTTTATCCATATTGAGCCTTTCGAGGTGATCAATGTGGCTTTTCATCTTAAATACATAAGATGAGTCCGATTGGGTTTCCTCCATTCGACATGCATGAAGCGCTCGAACCATTTCGATGCGTTCTACCCTTAGGAGCATTTCCTATAATTGGTTAATCATGTCGTATGCCTATGATGTTCAAAATCCTTTTGAATCTCGGGAATCATAGTTCCTTGCATGAGGCAAGAGGCTTGCATAGTATCCTCGATAGACTTTAATCCAATCGTTATAGGCATCCTTATCTTCCATAAGATGTTCATCGGGATTAGAATCGTTTTCAATGATAGGTTACAGACGGTTTGGGTAATATTGTTAGCGGCCATCTACAAAATTTTACAACGTTCAATTTTAGTATTTTCGATATTATTATATTTTAATTATTAATACCCTTTTGTGTCTTATAGACAATTAATAATTAAAATCTAGAATCCAACGTTACATTTAAATATTGGTTAGGTGACCTTTATCCCTCTATTTAAATTAATAAGGTAGTCAACGTTTGACAATTGCAACTCTTTGCAACTTCTAGCCATATGGGATCGGTTAAACATCTTTATGTTTAGTTGGCATGTTTAATCCCATCAACACCTTTGTTCCCCATGCTTCGGTGACCCTAAGTTCATGGTTTCCAAATCAAGTCGTCCAACTTACACACACGTGTGAGTTTATACACATAAGTGGTTAGGTGACCTTTATCCCACAAACATGGTAAACTCACCTCGAATATACAAGTTCCCTCAAATGTGGTTAGGTGACCTTTATCCCAAAAAAGAGTTCCCGAGTGATTCGAGTGTTGTATAAAAGGATGGTGTTTGACTTGTTTTATAAAAGGGATTTTGAGTTTTCAAAATTCTAGTTTAGAAAACTTTATGTACCATACATTTGCATGCATTCAAATCCTTGGTACTTTTGTTAAAACAAATTTTCAAGGTTCTTTTTAATAAAACCCATTTTATTATAAAATCATTAATTTTTAATAAAACCTTTATTAACCATTTTAATGATTTTGTTAAGAACTAATTTTTACGCTTGTTGTTGATTATTATTTTGTTAGGCATGCATATCCAAATATCATCAAAACAACATAAATAAACAACCACACAAGCATAAATAACAACAGGTGCATAACCATAGCCAACTATTTTGACAACACTTGTTAGCCAAAACAAGTGTGCCAAAAGGTTCTTCCTAAAGGGTGAATATTGACAAAAATAATGTGTCGTTGAACTCCCACTTGATCCCGCATCCAAATGCTTCAAGTCTTCCTTTTGTGTTGTGATTTCTTCACCCTTTTTGAGCTTCCAAATGTCTTTTATATTCAGCTCCAAACTCCTTTGGACTTCAAAAATGTGTTTTGGTTATCGGGCTAAAATCCCGTTAGGAACTATGAAGTCCTTTTGGCCCGATATTGGCCAAAACCAAAACCGCATTTTTATGTGCATCTTCTTTTACAAAAAAAATATCCTAATACATTTTTCTAGTAAAATAAAATGCACCTAATCTATTTATTTTACATACCAAATGAAAATAAATAAATTACATATTTTTACACATGGAAGAACAAAATTAATTATTATTACAACCCTTTGAAATAATTAAATACAAATCACAAACACAAATATTCAACATATTCACACAAGGTTATGGCTAGGTTATGAACACCAAAATATATATCCAAATATATAAAATTCAAGAAGCAAAATGGTTTCCTTTTTACAACCTACTTTTCGGTCAAGAATGAAAAAACCGAAAAAGTGTGTTTTTGTTCAAACAAACAAATCATCCAAATGACATAATTTTTCAAGATACTTTTATGCATGTATTAAAATAATCTTGAAAAACAAAAGGATAACCATATATAAAATTTCGGCCATAGGGTTTTAACCAAACCCGAAACCCGAAAATTTCATATCCTTTGAAGCATGCATTCATATAAGCGGCTCTAATACCACTGTTGGGTTTTTGTCATGTTTATCAAAGTATTTTATCCATATAAAATAAAAAAAACGCAGCGGAAATTTATTATTCAAAAACATGTTACTTACAAGATATAAAACCATTTTTATATGTAAAACCCAATCCCGGATCCATATACGAACATGCATACTATCAAAATTAAAACACAACCAAAGAGTGTTTAGTATACTACCTTCCAAGGAGTAACGGATATAAAGAAGATGATGCTTCTTGAACGGCTGCCTTCAAGTGTAGAAGACCTCAAGCTTGCATACCCCAAGCCTTCCAACAAACACCTTATGTTTAGCTAGGATTTCTACACTTACAACTCACTTGAAAAACCCTCTTGACAACCACCTCATGGCCGAAATTTTGAGAGTATTTACTAGAGTCCTTGCACTTGAAATTGGTCTTGAAAATTCCCTCATGGAACCCTTCCATAACCGAAATTTAAGAGAGAGTTTTGTCAAGTTTTACACTTGAAAATCATCTTCAAAATTGCTCTCTCTTGGCCGAAATTTAGATGGATGTTTTTCAAGTTCCTTCTCATTTTTATTTGTCATACAAATATTCATTAAAAGTTGTGAGAATCATTGCCACCCTACATGCCCAATTAAAACCCATGCAATTGCATGTATGTTTATTGGACCAAATTTTCACCCAATGAAGAGCCATCTAAATATGACATCTTGCATGAAATGTCATTGGAGCAAAAACCTTTTTGGGAATTCCCATGAGGGGGGCGGCCCACTTGTATTTTTATAAAAAAAAATTCAAATCTTTCTTTTATAAATTTAAGTCTTGATTAATTTTATAACTTTTATAAAATTATAACATCATATGTTGTAAGACTTATACAACCTTTTATTATGTTATTTAACCCATTAAATAACTAAATAAAATATTCTCTCAAAATAAATTATCCATATAATTTATTGGTTTGTCAAGTGCAATTATTTAGAAAACCAATTTCTAAATATTATAAGTGTTAATATTTATTTGTTTGATCATATCACAAATAAATATTCTAAGTGTTTGTCTAGCTTGTATTTGGGTATGACTCGACTTGGATCATAACGTACTAGCCACATTAATTTAATATGTGTCTTGGGCATACAGAGTCCAACATAATCAGCAGCTATAAGTTCTTCTTTCATTCTTTTCAACTTCAAGGCCCTTTCTAGAGCATTCTTCTTGTAATTGGCCCAGACTGGAGGAGTTTGCTTTACTTTGTCTTTAATCATCTTTTCAATTCTGACTACCTCCTCTTTTAGTTCACTGATGGACCATTCTTTATACTGATGCTTTTCTGCCCTGTATTTCTTGTATGCCATTATGTATTCAAGGTAATCATTTCTCATACTTTCATCATCTTTTTCTGATAATCTCTGACAAAGATCTTTTGAGAACTGCTCTAAGGTTTTGACTTTAGTGAGCAGGTATTGTAAGTTTCTTTGAATTTCTTTGTTAGACTTTCCCTCTGTGTCTCTTTGAGATATATCCTCTGCTTGTTTGGCCTTTAGTTTCAGATATTCTTCTATGTTTCTTGGCAAAGGATATCCTTGAAGAGATGGGAGATTCCTCTTTTCAGGGTCATCTTCAGAGTAGAAGGATTTGATTTCCTCCCTGATTGCTGGAAGATCTAGAGGATATTGTACTCCCAAAGAGACTAGGGCAGTGTTTGGATTATGAACTTGAGCTGAAGAGATTGGAATAGGGTTTGGATTAGTGACAAGGGTCAAGGGTTGTGTAGATGTTGGAGTTGGGGAAGTGTCATCTTCCAGTACAATGTTTGTTACCCTTCTCCTTTTGTGCTTTGGAAAGGTTGGTGGTGTATTTGTGGGTTGAGTGGCAGTGATTGAAGTAGTGGGTGTCTGACTAACAGCTGTTGAAACAACTGGTGTTTCAACCACTGTTGTCACTACAACAGTTGATGTGGCAACTATTGTCTTCTACTTTTTGGCAGGTGGTTTTTGTGGTGGTGATGTTGTTTTTGGTATGACAGTTGATTGAGTGTGGGTTGATGAAGTGGTGATGGCAGTTGTTGGGATTACATCTGTTGAAACCACTGAAGTATCAACAACTGTTGATACAACAGGTGTCTTAACATCTGTTGGTTTGGAGGTTTGATGTGAGGAACTTTTGGGGATTTGAGGAGTTTGTTTGGTGGTTTCGGAAGGTGTGGTTTTGGGTTAGCTTACTTTTCTGGTAGGCTGTCTTCTTTTTGGTTTAGAAGTACCCTGCTCTTCCTTTTCCATCAAAACTTTCTTCTCTTGCTCAAATCTTTTTGACCCTTTTATTTCTATTGTCTCTTTCATGTTTGCTTTTTGATCAGCAATTACATTTTGAGTCACATCAACCTTTTTGGAACCATCTGGCCTTGGAATTTCTACCACCTATTTAGACATTGGAGCTGGTGGCATGTGTAACTTTTCTTGTCCTCCTTTGTTTACTTTCTCCCCCTTTTTGGCATCATCAGGATTTTCAACATAGATGATTGAAGGAGGAGCAGTGCCAGTGGTTTGAAGCAAATGGGCCTTTATTGCCTTAATATCAGCTTGTGTATCCTTGTAGCTAGCTTCCATCACATTTCTGATCTTTTGAATTTGAACTTCATATTGTTGATCAACATATTGTCTTTGTTGATGAAGCATAGGTTGCAATAAATTCCAAAGCTCAGCAGGGGATGGAGCAGATGTTGCAGCAGTGGGTGTAGCCTTTTGAGATTGTAACAACTGTTGCAACATATTTTTGATATCTGCAACAGATGTTTCAATTTTATCAACCCTCTCCGTCATTTCTTTATATTTTAAACCATCACCCAAGTGAATGGGATCATCTGATTTCCCACTGGCAGTGGTTGTATCAGCAGCTGTCTTAGGGAAAGTTTCCCAAAAATCATCCACTGATGCCCCTTTTTCTTGGTACTGGGGACTTCTCTCTTCAGCAGAGGTTACCATTTTAAGCTCACCAGTGTATAATGGATACACACTAGTGGACACTATGGTTCCCAAAGAAGAAATTGCCTTCAAGGGAGTCTCACTAATGAAACTACTGTCCAGGTGTAAACCAATGGGTTCAACACCTGTAGTAGCTGCTCCACTTGAACTACTGACAGGAATTACTTGTAATTCCTGCAGTGTAGCCTCCTCAACTGTTGGTGGGTTAGTAGTGATAGATGCACCAGACTCAGTCACTTGTTGTGGTATATTCTCATTGACAGGTGATTAAGAAGAACTGATTTGTGTCTGGGCTATATCAAGTGCATCCAACATAGGTATCATAGATGGTGGAAGTTGTGCAGTGAGGATAGGGGTAGAAAGAGAATTTGCCCCGGGAGCTGGGTTGTGGAAGATAGATTCAAGTGAATCCATTGCTTCATAATGTGGTGTCCCTATGGATACAACCTGATCCTTTTGAGAGGATGAGTAGGAGTTTGAGGCTCAGGTTGCGATCTTTCTTCCATCTACTATGAGGAAGTAGCAGCAGTGGTTATTGGTGACTTTTGTGTTGTCACAGGTATAACCTCTGGGATCTCATCTTCCAGAGTTACCTTTATAGTGGGTTTGGGGGGCTTTTGGGTAGTTTTCTTTTTGGGCTTTTTGGTGAATTTTGGTGTGGGTTTCACAGTAGGGGTTGTGCTACTGTGATCACCAGGAGCAGTGGGCTCAACAGAAGGAGCCTGAGGAGCAGTGGTTGCTGCTAAATTCTGCTCAGGTGCCTCTGTTTGTGTTTTTGAAGGTTTTGACAGCCTTGTGAATGTTTCAGAAGATAGGTTGTTTATTTGAAGAGGATTGCCTTGGATAAGCACATGGGCATTATCCTTTGAAAAATTCTTTTGAAAATAAAAACTTAAAAACCTTGGAAACAATAAAAATGATTTTTTATTAACATTCTTGACCATATCATTGAAAATCTCCTGGGAGTAGTTAACATTTTCTTCAGCCATTATAGCATAGCCCAGGTATTGGATTTTCAATGGTATCTCATTTAAAGCAATGGTTTTATTTGACGCACACATGAGGAGGGTATGGAATAAAAACCTCATGGCAGGTGGAAAACTGCCCTTTTGTAAAGTATCTTTTTTCATTTCTTCTTCATACCCTCTCTCAATGAAATCAGTTTGGTACTCAGCTTTTGGAAAAGAACTTTTACCTGTAAGATCGTTGATTTCAAACACCTCTAAAATGGTTTGAGGTGTGATGGTAACTGGAATTCCCCTTATTGAAGAAGTAATAGCTAAGGGCTTTTTGTCCTTAGTTTTAAGCTTTGCATTTTTCCAGAACTCACGTTGGGTATCCAGGAAGATGGGTGCATTACAGGTCAATAAAGTTTTGTACTTTAAAGACGAGAGTGCATCAATCACAGAGTGAAAGGTTGTGTTTTGACTTGGTTTCTCAAGTATACACAGGTAGTTATGAGGTGTTTTGAATGGAAGAGCCATGGCGAATCAAAGGTGGTTAAGAACGAATAAAGAAAATGAGTGATTTGAGAGAATTTGATGGAAACTACTTTTGAAAGGAATTTTGAATTCGATTCGACAGTGAAAACCCTGTTTGGGGTTTTGATCAGGGTTTTATAGGGTGAAAAAGTGAATGCTGACGTGGCAGCGGTTACAAAAGATCTGACGGCTAAGTACTGTCCACGTGACAACCACTGATGAATAATGGATGACAGTTGTTTAGGAAACCACTGATGGAACAGTATTAGTGGTTGACAATGGTGAAAATGAAACAGTGGCTGACTTTAAACTATCAGTGGATAACCTATCAGTGGATAAAACACTGATGTTTGACAACAGTTTTTAACAAGGATAATGAAGGAATAGAGGTTGACTTTCAGCAGTGGATAGTATCAACAGAACAGATGTTTGAACCAAAAACAGTGGTTATGGTAGACTTTTAAGGATTAATGAAAATTTTCATTTTTAACTATTTTTAAGGATGAATTTTTGATTTTCTGAAAACATTTTAATGCTCTTATTCATAGAAAAACAGGATTTTGCCTGTTATTCCATGTTCAGCATGCCAATACTTGAGATCAAGCTTTCAAAGGTAGATGTGTCTAAAGCCTTTGTAGCACATCTGCCAGCTAATCCTTGGTATGAACATGATGCAGAGAAATCAAACCTTTTTTCATAGCAATCCCTCACAAAGTGATGTCTGATATCAATGTGCTTGGTGGTTGAATGTGAAACTGAATTTTTGATGATATTTTCTGCTGCCTGACTGTCCAACATGAGAGGTGTCTTTAAGACAGTGATCCCAAAATCCAGCAGTTGATTTTGCAGCTATAACAGTGTGGCTGTACAGCTTGCAGCAGCTATATACTCTGCCTCAGCAGTGGATGTTGAAACAACTGCTTGCTTTTTGCTTTGCCAAGATACTAAGCAATCACCTAGAAATTGGTACCCTCCTGATGTGGACTTCCTTGTTATATTACACCCAGCAAAGTCACTGTCTGTGAAACCTGAAAGCTTAATATTCCTATTAGCAGGGTACCAGATACCAAGTGTTGAGCACTTTTTATGTATCTGAGTATCCTTTTCACAGCTATTAGGTTAGACTTTCTAGGGGCTGATTGGGATCTTACACAAACACATGTTGCAAACATGATGTCTAGCCTAGATGCAGTTAGGTACAATAAAGACCCAATCATGCTTCTATATAATGTTTGATCCACCAAAGCATCCTTCTCATCAGTCATGACTAGCTTGGTGGTTGCCATGGGTGTACTACATGGTTTACAATCATTCATCTCAAATTTGTTTAAAAGTTCTTTAGCATATTTGCTTTGATGAATGAATGTACCATTTTGCAGTTGTTTCACTTGGAAACCAAGGAAACACTGTAGTTCACCCATTGCACTCATCTCAAACTCAGCTGTCATGAGTTGTCTAAACTCTTCACACATTTTAGAACATGTGCTTCCAGAAATGATGTCATCCATATAAATCTGGACAATCATCAAGTCTTTCCCTCTCCATTTAAAAAAAAATGTTTTATCAATTTTACTTCTTGTGAAACCAATAGAGAGAAGAAAGGTGGAAAGAGTTTCATACCAGGATCTAGGTGCTTGTTTCAAGCCATACAAAGCTTTGTTTAGCTTGTAGACATGATTTGGATTAAATGGATCCCCAAAACTAGGAGGTTGACAAACATATACCTCTTCCTAAATCTTACCATAAAGGAATGCACATTTGATATCCATTTGAAATACCTTTATGTTGTGGTTGACAGCAAAGGCCAAGAACAGTCTGATAGCTTCCAATCTTGCTACAGGGGCAAAATTTTTATCATAGTCAATGCCCTATTCCTGTCTGAAACCTTGAACCACTAGCCTTGCTTTATTCTTAACAACAATGCCCCTTTCATCAGTTTTGTTTTTGAAGACCCACTTTGTGCCAATAGGACTCACACCCTCTGGCATTGGTACAAGCTCCCATACTTGTTGTCTTTTAAACTGTTGGAGCTCTTCTTGCATGGCTTCCACCCAACTGTTGTCTTTTAGTGCTTCTTGGTACTTGACAGGTTGATGAAGTGATAGAAAACCAGCAAAAAGACAGATGTTTTGGGATTGACTTCTTGTGAGCACCCCTTCACTGATGTTGCCAATGATTTGATCTGGTGGATGAGACTTCAAGAAGATTAGATCTCCTTTGTATGGAACAATGGCATTTAATGGTGAGGGCTACAGATGTGAATCATCTGAGCTAACAACTGTTAGTGACTTTGATGATCCAACAGTGTCTTGAAATGGAGGTGAAGGAATAGGTGGAATTGGTGTGGAAACATGTTGACTTTTATCCACTGTTTGAGGACTTTTATGAACAGTGTTTGACGATGTGGAAGGAGGGGTTAAAGGGCTACTTTGGTCAACAACTGTTGAGGTAGCAGTGGTTGAGCTTTGACAGTTGTTTTGAACATCTGCTGCTCTGGCAATGGATTTGAAATTTTGTTGAGGGATGATGATTTCATATCCATTGTCTGATGAAGGTGGTTGAGATGGACCTGCACTGTTAGTCTTGACAGAAACATTTTCAAAGGTAAATTTATCAAGATCAAATAACTCTGCAGGGTTTGTAGGGATTTTCATTGAAGAAAGTTCATTGAACTTAACATTCAAAGTCTCTTCCACTGTCTTAGTCCTAGTGTTAAACACTTTGTAGGCCTTAACAGTGGTTGAGTATCCCAAATGATATCCACTGTCTACTTTGGCTATAAATTTTGAAATTGAGTCTTTTAGGTTTAAAATGAAGCATGGGCAACCAAATATTTTGAAGTATGAGATCAGTGGTTTGATTTTATACAGAATTTCATAGGCAGTCTTTTGATGCCTGGGGTTGATTAACACTCTGTTCTAGACATAGCAAGCAGTGTTCACTGCCTCTGCCCAGAAAGTTAATGGCAAACCTGAATCAGTAAGCATGGTTCTGGCAGCCTCAATCAATGTTCTGTTCTTTCTCTCTACAACCCCATTTTGCTCTGGTGTCCTGGGAATGCTGTACTACCTTACAATTCCTTTTGACACACAAAACTCATCCAACTCCCTATTTCTGAATTTTGTGCCATTGTCACCCCTAAAGACTTTTACTGGCAAGTCAAACTGCTTTTCAACCTGTTTGACAAAGTCATGCAGAATGCCCGCAGTCTCATCTTTAGAATGTAAAAAATAAGTCCATGTAAACCTAGAAAAGTCATCTACAATTACCAAACCATATCTTTTCTTTTTAAGACTCATGACTTTTACTAGGCCAAACAGATCCATGTGCAGCATTTGCAAGCACTTGGTTGTTTTGGACTCTTCAATGGACTTAAATGAGCTTTTATGTTGTTTTCCTTTTAAGCAAGAAACACAATGCTCGGGACAGGTGAACAGTTTTTGAGGAAGACCTCTTACTAAACCATGTTTTGACAAAGCAGTGATTATCTTGAGATTTGTGTGCCCCAATCTCTTGTGATAAAGTTGTATCTCTTTGTTAGAGGCAGCTGAGAACAGACAGGCATTAGTCCTGGGGCTCTCTTTTGATAAATCAACTACATAAACATTGCCACTCCTTTGAGCAACAAGTTGAGTTTTTCCATTTTTTATTATTTCATCAATCTTTTTGACCATTTCTGGTCCAACAATCCTACAACAATCCTTAGTGAAGAATGAGCCATAGCCCTTATCACTTATTTGTGAGACACTAAGGAGGTCGAATTTTAGATTGTCTATCAGATTGACATTTTCAAACTTAACATTTCCAGATTGAACTGTACCAGAACCCATCACCTTCCCTTTACTATTATTACCAAAAATATATGACCCCCTCCATGAGTTTTGAATTCTTTGAGTAGGGCTCTACATCCAGTCATGTGCCTGGAGCCTCCACTATCTACATACCAAAGACTATCTAAGCATGCAGAAGCTCCCTGCACATCAAGTAAATAATTAGTTCAGGAGGGTCTCCAAAGCCAATAAGGCTTTGGATGGGGTCTCAACAGTGTCTGTGTTAAGTTCAGGTGGATGGACAGTGGTTGGCTCAGGGTTTTGGACAACTTTGGAACAGTTTTTCTCTAACCATTGTTGGGGGTCCTATCCTATCAGCTGTTGATACCCAAAGGTATGCCTGTTCACTCTTAATTTAGAAGGCCTTTTGTAAGCCTCATAAACATATGGGACCCTTGGGTATGGTGGTTGACCTTTACCTCTTTGGTATTGGTTTGCAGGGGGTGCATCAGTCACCGGAACTTCTCTTTTGATAGAGGTTTGGTTTAGCTATTTTGTAACAACTGTTTGGACTAACACAAACAGTGGTTGTTTCTTGACTGGTGGTTTTGATGAACTCATGAGTGTTTTTAATGTGTACTCTTCCTTTTTGACCTCAAAGGATTTTAAATACAGACACTCCTGAGTGGAATGGTTTGATTTTCCACAGATGGTGCAGCTCTTTGAAGGCACAATGGTACTTGTTTTGTTAAGGTCATAAGCTTTTAAGTGAAAACAATCTTTGGTCAAATGATTTTTCTTTTCACAAAAGTCACAAAACAGGTTTTTTATCTTTTCTCTTTTCTTCTTCTTTTCAGACTCCTTTGCAACAGAGTTTTGAACTACTGTTGGGATGTCCTTAAGAGGAATGACCTTGGCCTTTGGAGCTTTGACACCATCTACAGTGGTGAAATCCATGGGTTTGAAATTTTCAAGGATGTCACACTTATCAGACCATGTGAGTTTGAATTGGTATTTCTCAATCTCCTCAAAAGTTGAGGACCCCACAGATCTTTCCAGAAAGTTTATCAGTTATTTGAACTTCTTAGCCATCCTTGTTGGTGGGTATGATTTCAACAGAGGTTTGAACAGATTCATTTGTAGCAGTGTTTTCAATTTGATCATGTTTTCTAAAACCTACAACAAATTTTACATTGCTTTTGATCTGTTTTTCAAGCATAACTTCATAACCTTTGCAGGATTCCACCCATTTTTCACAAGTGATTTGGGTGGATTCCAACTCCTTTTTACAGACTTGATATTTTTCTATCATGGCCTGGAGTTGGTCCTTGGTTATGCTATGCTCTTGTTTGAGGCTGCTAATCTTATTTTCTTTTTCAGACAATTTGATTTTCAATTCTTTTAAAGATTTTTAAAATTGCACTTCATCATTTAACACTCTATCTCTAAGGTTTTCATTCACCTCTTTGATGTTTGCAAATGCTATGATGCGTTTGTCTGAACAAAGGTTTTTAAGAACCTGAGGTGATACCTTAGCTGCAGCCATCATGGCACAATCACAGACATGTTCACTTTCATCTGGCACCTTCTCTTCTTTTTTCACCTTGCCTCTTCTCCTCTTCTTCAGACCAGGGGTCAGACGGTGGTTCCAACAGGGGTTCTGAATTTTCTCCCAACATTATTTCACCAGCAACAGCAATAACCACTGCTTCAGCAATTGTATCCACTGTTTCTTCATTTGACTGTCCTTCTTCAGTTTCCAGCCCTTCAAGAATTGACTCTAATGCTGCAAAACAAAATTCATCACTAGAAATAGCATCACCAGCCTATAGAGCAAAGTTTTCATCTCCTAGTTCCTAAGGCAAGCGACTCCAATCAACAAAGCCTTGTGTGAAAAAGCTTTGTTGATCTGCTTGAACAACTGTTGGTGCAACTTGTTGAGGTGCAGCTTGTTGCACCTGAACCTGAGGAACTGGGGCTTGGACATAGTGTATCTGAGGAACAGTGGTTTGGACATAGTGCACAGGAACAGGGGTTGCAGGGTGTGCATAGTGAGCAGTGTTTACATGAGCAGCAGGGGCATATTGGGAATAATGCACAGTGTTTTAGTTATTTTGTGGTCTTGCACTAGGATGTGTGATGATAGGTCCACTAGCTTGACTTCTGCATTCTCTAACAAAATGACCTAACCTATTACACTTGTAGCATTTTATCTTTGATTTATCAAACCATACTTTCATATTCCCATGCATCCCTGGAAATTTTCTCCCTGTCCTTTTTATAAAACTTGTTGGTTCTAACACTCTGCAGTGCTAGTTGGTGTAATATGTCCATTTCCTCTAAATCAGTTGGATCAAAATGCTGGAGATCATTGAGTTCAAAGCACAGATTATCAGAATTCTGGTTTTCTCCATTTGCTATAAAAGCATAATTGGATGAGTCAGGATCAGAGTTAAAAGCTCCACCAGCTGTTATGTCAATGTAATGATCATAACTCTGATCCTTACTACTACCAGATTCTTCCTGACCCAAAAGAGCTGCATCGCCAAATGAATAGTCATCTACAACCTTCCCAGACTCTTGTAACTTCTTTTTCTGGTTCAACTCCCTTTCATAGGTCAGGAGTCTACCATGAAGCTGGGTTAGGGTCAGATCTTTGAACCCAACTGAATTCCTGGTTACAAAAGAAATTGTATCCCATTTTTCAGGAAGTGACCTAAGAAACCTACTATTTTGTGTTGCATTAGCAAATTCAACTTTAACAAGTTTTAGTTCACTTATGAGACAGCTAAATCGCTTAAACTGTTGTGTTAATGATTCACCCTTGATGTGACAAAAGGTTTCATACTGTTGATTCAAAATTTCCCTGTTATTTTTAATTACTTCTTCAGTCCCCCCCCCCAAACTATGCCTTAAGTGCATCCCATAATTCCTTAGCACTGTTACAGTGTAACAGCCCAGCAAAGATCTCATTTGGTAGTGCGGATGCAACGATTGTGACAACTGTGTTCTATAATCGTTGTACAATGTAAAACAATGTTGGTTATCAATAAAACAATGAGCTTTGGTATTATTATATGTGTTTTTATGTGTCTATTTGTGTTTGGTGATTTTACAATTTGATTCAATTCCGATTTCAAGCTTTAAATCGCTTTCTGGAAGGTTATACGCGCACTGATGCGTAAATATAACCAGTTTAATGTAAAAAACACTCTGGAATAGTGAAATAGGCTTAAGATAGCTTAAACAACCTCCACATAACTTAGAAATAAGTTTTGGATTGTTTGGTGTGTTGAAATCAAGTTTGTTCGATCGCAGGGACTATTTGTGTCAAACTGTGAAACTATACCGATTTGTATAGTAACGAACATTCCGGAACTTGATCATAAGTTAAACATACCCTAAATAACCTTTACATAGCTTAGAAATAGGCTTTGAGGGGTTCGGTATGCTAAAATAAACTTTATTGATGAATAGGGACTAAAAGCGTCAAAAAGTGCACAAGTTTGCATTTTCGCGCATATCTTACGTTCTGAATATATCCGGACACCCAAAAATTTATGTAAGCATTAAAATATTTTATTTTAGTGTTTGGCATAAGAAAATTCCATTCGTCGCTTAATTTGGACCGTTTTTGCGTTCGTTACGACTTCCGTCGTAATTAAGCGAATAACGCGATCGTACGACCAAACGAACCGACATCCGAGATATTTTTGAGCATGTTTTGAGTTCCCTATACTTTAACTTCATTTTAGAGCCTTGAAATGAGGTTAATGGGGCTTAAACGTGCCAAAAATGGGCCGAAATGCATGTTTCTCAAGTTCAGGGACTAAACTGCAATTTCTGTATAGTTGGGCCACACGGGCCGTGTAAGCTGGTGCCATGTCTTACGCAGGCCGCCTGAGCCACCCAGATCAGCAAAACTGTTTTTCCAGCTGTTAACAGCAGTTCCACACCCTTTGCACCTGGTTTTGATCAATCTAGGGGCCAATTTTGATGGTATTTAAGAGCCCATGGTATCCAAATACCATGTGCCCACTTGTACGGACAAGATCGAAGCACGTTTTTTTCGACGAATGATCTTAAAGTCTCTTGAATTCCTATAAATACCCACCCCCACTTCCTCCCAAAGCACACTTGATCTGATTTTGGCTCTCTAAGTTGAAGTATATGCTTCATACCTGAGAGCACAATGAGAACACTAAGTTCGAATCCGCTTTGAAAACTAATCATCTATTCTAGGATGGTTGATTACTAGGTTTTGAACCCTCTGTTATAAGGTTTTGAACCCTTTAAAATCTCGTCAAAGTTTGGGTCTAAATAGTGTGAACACGTGCAAACTGGAAGACTGAGTGCCTGTACTCTGAGTTTTCTATCTAAGGCTAGAGTGTTTGTACAAATCCACATAATCGGACCAGTCACTCTCACCTGGGAACTCTTGGGGTGAGTGTTCACTTATAGGCGAGCATGTGTTCGGCGATACATTATATTGACCCATTTACTTTGATTAGTCACTCCGTGTCGTTTATTTGTTCGAGGTAACGAACAAATGATCGCCTTTCTGGTGTTTTGATGGTATTTTCAAGACCCCTTTTGCTTTTCAACCTCACTCGTTTCTCTTGTTTCCTTATTAGACAATGCCTCCTCGACGTGAAACACAATCTTTCACTATTGAAGAAATCGCAGCCTTGGTTTCTCAGCAAGTGGCTGCTATGCTTCCAGGCGTTGTGACCCAAGTCCACGAGATATACAACAACAATGCACCGTGTAACTTCAAGAGCTTCAATTTTGCTAAGCTTCTAAAGTTTTCTGGGTCGCAAGGAGCAACTGCGCTCTTACAATGGTTTGAGAGTATCGAGAGCACATTCAGACATGTGCAGTGTCCGAATGCGCGAAAGGTTGAATTTGCTTCAAGTGTGTTTGAGAAGCGAGCGCTTACCAGGTGGAATGGTGTTATACGCGACAGGGGTGCCGAAGTGGCATTAGCACAAACATGGGAAGAGCTTCGGGCTCTCATGATGAAAGAGTTTTGCCCTCGTCACGAAATCCGAGCTTTGGAATGAGAGTTTGATGATTTAAAGCAAGATGGGGCTGAACATCGTGCCTATACGGATCGTTTTGATGAACTCAGTCTGTTGTGTCCCACTATGGTTACCCCTCTAGTGAAGACAATTGAGAGATATATCGATGGTTTGCCCGATTCCATTCAGGATATTGTGACCGGCGTTAATCCTACTACCGTCCGTCACGCAATCGAATTGTCTGCTACCCTGACTGAGTCGCAAGTCAGAAAGGGTAAACTTACCCGTAAGGGGGACAAGAAGAAGTCGGCTGATTCTGAGAAAAACAAGGATAAGGGTAAGGGTAAGAAAGGTGAGACGTCAAAGAAGTTGAGGAAGCGGAAGGATGCTCAGAATTTTGCTGTTACAACACAGACTACTCAGAACCCGCAGAACCCACCGGCTCAGCCACCTGTGAAAAAGGTGTATGCTGGTACCACACCTCATTGTGCACGCTGCAACGGTCATCATGTTGCACAACAAGCTTGTAAGCAATGCACAACGTGTGGAAAACTTGGGCATTTGGCCAATATTTGTCGTCTGGGACAGAATCAGGTTGCTCAGGTTCAAGCTCTGGTTCAAGGGAATACTGCGAGATTCCCACCGGGTTCATGTTTCAACTGTGGAGAGTTTGGTCACTTCCGCAACAACTTTCCAAGACTGGTGAATGCAAACGTGAATGCTAATGCAAACCCGAATGCGAACGTCAACATCAATGTTTGATGCAACCTTATGATGTCAATACAAAAAAATAAACTACTCGTGTGGTTCTGTCATTTTTATGATCACTTGTGATCTCCCCAAGAACCTTAAACGCTCGTTTCTTTTAAGAAACAAAAGCCCAAAGTTATTTGAGAAAAAGATATGTTGCTTTTCTAGCACATGTCACCGAGGAGAAAGACAAGAGCACGAGTATACAGGATATTCCGATTATTCAGGATTATCCAGAGGTGTTTCCTGATGAACTACCTGGTTTGCCTCCAGTTCGTCATGTCCAGTTTCATATTAACCTTGTACCCAATACCAACCCAATTGCAAATGCGCCTTATCGTCTTGCACCGTCGGAGATGCAAGAATTATCGAAGCAGCTTCAAGAGTTTTCTGATAAGGGATTCATCCGTCCGAGCTTTTTCACCCTGGGGAGCTCCTGTCCTCTTCGTGAAAAAGAAAGATGGGTCTGTTCGAATGTGTATCGATTATTGTAAGCTTGATAAGCTTACCATCAAGAATTGATATCCCCTACCTCGAATTGAAGATCTCTTCGACCAGCTGCAAGGTGTTTCATGCTTTTCCAAGATCGATCTGCGTTCTGGGTATCATCAACTTCGTGTTCTCGAAGAAGATATTCCCAAAACTGCTTTCCGCACAAGATATGGGCATTATGAGTTCACTGTCATGCCTTTTGGTTTGACAAATGCTCCAGCTATCTTTATGGACTTAATGAATAGGGTCTGTAAACCTTATTTAGACAAGTTCATTATTGTGTTCATCGATGATATTCTTGTCTATTCGAAGTCTCGAGCCGAGCACGAGCAACACCTTCGCTTAACATTGGAACTCCTGAAGAAGGAACAAATTTTTGCTAAATTCTCCAAGTGTGAATTCTGACTTAAAGAAGTTCAATTCTTGGGTCATATAGTCAATGAGCAGGGTATTCATGTGGATCCATCCAAGATTGTTGGTATTAAAGACTGGAATACACCAACAACACCTACAGAGATTCGATCTTTTCTTGGTCTTGCTGGTTATTATCGTCGATTCATTTCAAACTTCTCAAAAATCGCGTTCCACTCACTGCTTTGACTCAGAAGAATAAGCCTTTTGAGTGGGGACCCAAGCAAGAAGAAGCGTTCCAAATGCTATCTGATCTTCAAACTCGTGTTCTTCAAGCTCAGCAATTTTGTGTTTCACAAAATTTGATGGGTATGGAATTACCACATCAACTTGAGCTTAAACTCGAAACGAAGGACGATGGGTTGCTTTATTTCAAGGATCGTTTGTGGATTCCAAAACAAGATGATCTTCGCACCTTGGTAATGGACGAATCTCACAAGTCTCGATATTCTATCCATCCTGGTGCTGATAAAATGTACAAGGATCTTCGTACTAAGTTCTGGTGGCCTGGTATGAAGAAGGATGTGCCTTGTATGTATTAAAATGCCTGACTTATCTCAAAGTCAAGGCTGAACATCAACGACCTTCTGGTTTGCTTGTACAACCAGAGATACCGGTTTGGAAGTGGGAGAGCCTTGCGATGGATCTCATCACTAAGTAACCGCGTGCGTCTAAAGGTCATGATGCTATTTGGGTTGTTATCGATCGATTAACGAAATCAGCTCATTTTATTCCAATTCACAAGGATCTATCTGCTGGTAAACTTGCAAAGATTTACGTTGATGAGATTGTATCACGACATGGTGTGCCTTTGGATATCATTTCCGATCGTGATGCTCGGTTTTCATCTCATTTCTGGAAGACCTTGCAATCTGCTATGGGAACCCAACTGAATCTAAACACTGCTTATCATCCCCAAATAGATTGTCAATCTGAGCGAACAATTCAAACTTTGGAGGTTATGCCTGTAGCATGCGTGATAGACTTCGGTGGTAATTGGGATTCTCATCTGCCATTGATCGAGTTCTCTTACAACAATAGTCATCATGCTAGTATTAATATGGCACCATTCGAAGCTCTCTACGGTCGAAAATGTCGTTCACCTGTCTGTTGGAACAAGACCGGTGAAGCTCAGCTTACTGGACCTGAACTCGTTCTGGAAACAACAGACAAAGTCAAGAAAATCCGCGATAATCTTGTGAAAGCTCGAAGCCGTCAAAAGAGTTATACGGATATGCGACGCAAGCCCTTAGAATTTCAATTCGGAAATCGTGTCCTACTCAAGGTTTCACCTTGGAAGGGAGTCGTAAGATTTGGAAAGAAAGGAAAACTTGCACCTCGATGTGTGGGACCATTTAAGATTGTGGAAAGAGTTGGGAAGGTTGCCTATCGGCTAGAGCTACCTCCAGAGCTTGGGAATATTCACCCGACTTTTCACGTGTCCAATCTGCGAAAGTGTTTTACTGACGCTGATCTTCACATTCCTCTCGACGAAATCCGAATCGATGAAACGATGCACTTTGTCGAGAAACCTGTGGAGATCGTGGACCGTACACTCAAACAGTTGAAGAACAAATGGATTCGATTGGTCAAAGTTCCATGGGAATCCAAACGTGGCCCAGAGTTTACTTGGGAACGTGAGGACCAGATGAAGGCGAAATATCCGTATTTGTTTTCACACGCTTCCTCTAGTTAAAATTTCGGGACGAAATTTCCTCAAGTAGGGGAGACTGTGACAACTGTGTTCTATAATCATTGTACAAAGTAAATCAATGTTGGTTATCAATAAAACAATGAGCTTTGGTATTATTATATGTGTTTTGATGTGTGTATTTGTGTTTGGTGATTTTACAATTTGATTCAATTCCGATTTCAAGCTTTAAATCGCTTTTGGAAGG
The DNA here is from genome assembly GCA_030545235.1 of Helianthus tuberosus. Taxonomy (NCBI): domain Eukaryota; kingdom Viridiplantae; phylum Streptophyta; class Magnoliopsida; order Asterales; family Asteraceae; genus Helianthus; species Helianthus tuberosus. Next base: position 99,637,516 of record CM060412.1, on the reverse strand, counting down.
TTATACGCGCACTGATGCGTAAATATAACCAGTTTAATGCAACAAACACTTCGGAATAGTGAAATAGGCTTAACAAACCTTAAAAAACCTCCACATAACTTAGAAATAAGTTTTGGATGGTTTGGTGTGTTGAAATCAAGTTTGTTCGATCGCAGGGACTATTTGTGTCAAACTGCAAAACTATACCGATTTGTATAGTAACGAACATTCTAGAACTTGATCATAAGTTAAACATACCCTAAATAACCTTTACATAGCTTAGAAATAGGCTTTGAGGGGTTCGGTATGCTAAAATAAACTTTATTGATCAATAGGGACTAAAAGCGTCAAAAAGTGCACAAGTTTGCATTTTCGCGCATATCTTACGTTCTGAATATATCCGGACACCCAAAAATTTATGTAAGCATTAAAATATTTTATTTTAGTGTTTGGCTTAAGAAAATTCCATTCGTCGCTTAATTGGGACCGTTTTTGCGTTCGTTACGACTTCCGTCGTAATTAAGCGAATAACGCGATTGTACGACCAAACAAACCGACATCCGAGATATTTTTGAGCATGTTTTGAGTTTCCTATACTTTAACTTCATTTTGGAGCCTTGAAATTAGGTTAACGGGGCTTAAACGTGTCAAAAATGGGCCGGAATGCATGTTTCTCAAGTTCAGGGACTAAAATGCAATTTCTGTATAGTTGGGCCACACGGGCCGTGTAAGCTGGTGCCATATCTTACGCGGGCTGCCTGAGCCACCCAGATCAGCAAAACTGTTTTTCCAGCTGTTAACAGCTGTTCCACACCCTTTGCACCTGGTTTTGATCAATCTAGGGGCCAATTTTGATGGTATTTAAGAGCCCATGGTATCCAAATACCATGTGCCCACTTGTACGGACAAGATCGAAGCACGTATTTTTGACGAATGATCTTAACGGCTCTTGAATTCCTATAAATACCCACCCCCACTTCCTCCCAAAGCACACTTGATCTGATTTTGGCTCTCTAAGTTGAAGTTTATGCTTCATGCCTGAGAGTAAATTGGATCAAGAGCTTGCGGGGACCTTCTGTAAGTATTCTTTCGTTCTTTTTATTCGTTTTCATCATTAAAGTCAAACTGCGTTTGACTTTCTGCTTTGACCAGTTTATGGTCAACGTGAAGTTCGTTTGAACTTCATAACGTGAGCGTAATCACGATGGTTATAGTTGCTAGTGACTATACCTACTGATTACCACGTTATCTAGGCTCAGTGACGAGTCGTAGTTTCGGCCAAAATGTGTTTTCTCGCGTATTTTGTAACCAAACTACTCTAGGGTATCAAAACCGTTTGTTTTGATATAAAACCTGTTTTCTAACTTAACTAAACATGTTCTAGCATGTTTAGCGCGTCACTTTTTAGATTAGTGCTTGTGTAGAGTCGTAAGTCAAGCGGACTAAACACCCTCTTAGACTTTCGACCACGACTCGTTTGGTCGATCTTTAGGATCCGACCAAACATGTTTGGTGACCATATTTGCTTAGGGAATAACCTTCCGAGGTTATACCTTATGGTCACTTAGGTTTAATTAGTCGCATGATAGGTAGTTTATATGCCCTTGGAAAATGACCAAAATACCCTTTTCTTACATAATTGGTAAATAAGCATATGTAACATAAACTTTTGTCACGTAACTGATTATGTAACATAATTAAACATGTATGGGCATATAATACTTATCATAGGACTAGTTAGACGTCTCAAACGCGCATTGTGCGCACGGCACGTTAAAGTAGCGTAAGCTATCTTAATGGGTCACAATGGGTCGAAAGCACTTAGGTTAAGTTTCATTTTAGGATGTAGGCTTTGTTAAACCATATCACATGAGTTCCAACACTCATTTGGTTTACAAGACCTCATTCTATCCGATCATCCGATTTAGGCGTCTATTGTTTAACTAGTGGTTCGATTACTAGGTGCTGCTTGATTTCTCTGGTTTACTTGAGTTTGCTTGAGTTCTATTGATTCAGGATACTTTTCACTTCATGTGAGTACATAGTTCCCCTATTTTACTATTTTCAATTGTTTTGGGGTGATTCATACGTACAAAATGATTTCAAGGTTTAAACAATGGTTTTTCAAAAACAATTAAGATGGTTTATACAAAACTAATAACAATTTCAATAAAGTGAGCAAAACTTATTGGCTGTAGTTACATAACAAATGACATTCATTAATTTTGGCCGAACTGACCAGTATTAGGTTATGGTACCATAGGATCTGACAAATCCCGTTATTTTACTGCTCCCATGGTTATGTGTGGGGGTTGTGGGTAGCGACTGAATCTGATGTTAGTTAACTTACCCTTTGGTGGTTGGTTAAAGCGAGAAGCGAGAAGCGAGTTGATCGAGTCACAAAGGTTTGAATGTTGTTAGCGAGACGACCATAAATAGTTTTTCACAAATTAAAACAAGGATGATTTAAACGATTTTAAACGAGTTAACGATTTTGAAACGATTTGAACAAGTTAAACAAATTGGATAAACGATTGGTTTTTGGTTAGTGTTTAGATAACGGGACGGGTGTAATGTGATGAAAGCATGGTGGATACGCCGCTGGTACTTCCTATATATAAGTGTTTTCATTATATTATAACGTGGCGTTATTTAGTTCACTTGTGTAAACGATTTTGAAACGATGTCACACAACAATGTTTTCTAAAAGATATAAACCATACGAGTTTTTAACAAGTTTTTACAAGATGTTTTACAAGTTGGTTTTCTAAAACAAATGTTTTTGGGTTAAGAAGCATGGCTACGGGATTTTACAAACTATAACCCACTTGATTTGAGTTGGTTAATTATTTTGCAATACACTTTTCAAAACAAGGTTTGTATTTTGACTCTTGTAGTCTAATAAAGTACTGCAACATATAAACGAACCATGATTCCAATACCCTTATAAAACCTATGTACTCGCCAACATTTCTTTGAATGACTTTGTTTTTACATATGTTTCAGGTGTTGTTGCTTGATGTGATTTCTAGGATGCATGCGTCACATAGGATCTGGACGAGGCCTTAGTGACATAATAACAATGATAGTTGATTGTAATTTGTTTGATCTATGATAAGACAATGTAATGTTTAATATTATCAATAAAACGAAACACTTTTTGTATCCATGGTTATGAAACAATTATTCTGTTGCAACACTCCCCGACGTTTCCGCCACTGTTTGTTGTTTTAACGTGGTCGGGGTGTGACAACGATGCTAAATGCCTTAGCATCTAGTTCAATTTTCTGAAAATCCTGGTTAGTATAGTTCTCAACTTTCTTAGGAACCATCACCTTTAGATCCTCAGCACTCGACACCATTGTAACATGTGGCCCAAAGACAACCGTCCTCCAACATCTGGTATTCTGTTGAGCTAGGATGTGACCCATCCTTCGCTCCCAGATGTTGTATTCAGATCTGACCAACATTGGTGGTTTGAAGAGTGAACCAATGTTATTGTTATTTTTATCATGTGATTGTGACGTCATTCTGGTTGTTTTTCAGGCACTTAATAATCAACTTTGTACGTGATTATACCTTACTTTGTTTTATAACTAAAACCAAACAATCGAGAGTATAAGTGAAATTGAGCTGAACTTTTACGTCAAAATGATTGTTAGATCAAGTTTGACTGTCCATAGCTCTGATAGAAATTGTTAGGATCTGAGTTTCTTTTGATTGTGCTTGTTTGATTATAATGAAGATGAAATAGAGTTTAAGTGCAGCGGAATTAAATGGAACAAACTTTCAACACACAATCAATGAGAGAATTATTTTCAGCAAATATGTTTATATTGAAATTGAATGATTATATTTATTACAGTCTTCAACTACAATGCATGCATGCATACAATCTCCCCCTCAGCCTGAGCTCACAGTGATTGTTCGTACAGAATGACTTGGTGATGAAGAGAGCTAATAGAACAGTACAGGGTACTGTTCTATTTATAGTACAGAGCAAACCACTGAGCATCTTTTGGCTGACGTCACCATGAAAGTGACATCTAACCTCCTAACAACCTCTAACCAATGACTATTACAACTACTGCTTACAAAACACTGATTACAAGTATAAAACAAAATACAAAGTAAACTACTACTTCTCATTCCACTGTTGTAGCCCCAGCAGTGCTTTGTGTCTTCAGCACTACTTGATCCATATCAGTAGATTGAGCATCAGTGCTTTGTCTTCAACAGTCTTTGGGAGATCAGCAGTTGTTGTGAAGGGCAGTACTTAGAGTTCATCAGATGTTAGGACACATTCAAGGGGAAAGATCTGATGCAAACAACTGCTTATTGTGAATCCACTATTCTGATCCAGTTTTGGCTTTTTCAACTGTTCCTTTGTAGGGTTCAATCCCAATAGTATGCCTCAGGGATAAGAGAGAATTCAAACTACAAGAAAGAAATGGAGGAGGGCATAAAAAAGGTGATCTATGCTAGTGTCGAGAAGAAGAAGACGGTAGAAGAAATCATTGATGAGAGCAAGAAGCTGAAGGATGAGATTCTGAAGAAGACGACCGAAAACATATCTGTGGCAGATCATGTTGAGGTAACAACTCAAACTGAATCTACTAAGTCGTCTAGTAATGCTAAGTCAACTGACAAAATTGATGAGATTGATGATAAATCTAAAATCAAAACTAAAGTGCAGTGCAGGAAATGCATGGAAACATGCGGTGCCTTGAGAAGGATGAAAATTTGAGATCCAGAAATATTGAATTTACTAAAATAGAACATATTTTTAAAGAAAAATGTATCGAAATGTTTGAAAATGAAAATTTTTTGAAACAAAAGGAAGAAGAGCTGACACAAAAATATGATAGTCTTGAAAAAGAAAACAAAGTTTTAAAACAAAAGTGTTCAGCTGATTGCAACGAATGCTTACAAAAAGATAAAATTATTCAAGAGTTGGAAAAAGAATATGATGGAATGAAATTGTCATATCATACTGTAAAGAAGCGTATGAAACTTGGAAGAGTCAAGTTAAAAGTCTGGATGGGAGACTGTCAAAATGTGTAGAAACAACAAGATTTGTTGAAGCCAAATATGAAGGAAAACAATGGGTTTTAAATCAATATATTGATGAAGTTGCTAAACTTAAACAAGAATTGGCTGAAAAAGAAAAGGTTGTTAATAAATTTCAAAGTTATCATGCTTCTTCATACATTCTGTAACGTATTTTCAACATCACACCAGATGGTAAAGAGTCTTAAAAGAACAAAAAGGGAATTGGGTCAAAATATCATCAAGTTCCACCACCGTTGGAGAATAATTATACATTCTTGATGACGAAAAGGTGGAAAAAGCAATAAACATGGTTGACCAATTACCAGACAACATTGATGTGACTTACACCAAATCTGATGATCTAGATGATTCAGAGGTGGTAGGTAAGGTTATTGAAAGCGTTTTGAGAGATGAGTCTACCAACAATGGTAAGTCTAAATCACATGATGAAAATCAGGAAAGTTTTCATAAAAATTATCTTAAGAATTCAAAATCTGAGAAAAATGCGAATGATGATCAAATAGGATTGGCATATAACATGATTGGATTGGACAAATTATTCTCAGACATTGAATTTCCGATTCAAAATGTGATTTCAGATAAAATTGTTAAAATTTTCAAATTGGTAGAAATTGAGAAGTATGAAATTGTAAAATTTGCTGGGAAGAGCAAGAAAATTTTTTATAACAAACCTGGTTACAAAAAGAAAAACACAAAGGCTGGGTTGGGTTATAAAAAAGAAACAAAATCATAAGAAACGATTTGAAAAGACAAATTTTCAGAAACAGACGAGCTTTATTCACGGAACAAGTTCCGAAGAAGAGAAAGAACTTCGATTTAGTTGACAGACTAATGAAGAGTTCTATACTCAGAAAAAGCAACAACAACAGGCTAAAGATGTTTCTAAGAGAACATGCTTTAAATGTGATCAAATTAGACATGTTGGTCGCAAGTGTCCAAATCTAAAGCCTGCTGATGTTGAAAAGAAAAAGAAAGTTGAGGTTGAGACACAGAAGTCAAATAAGTTTGAATCAAAGCAAACTTGGAAACCAAAGACACCCAAACTTGTACCACAACGGATTTGGAAACAGAAAGTTAATGTTTCAGAACCAAAACAAATCTGGAAACCTAAAAATGATTTGTCAAAACAAAACATTCAAAGTGATTCAAGATTTTATCAAAGAAATGTTTTAAAAGGACAAACTTGGGTGGCCAAGAAACCATGTACTTCTATGAGTGCAAATCGGAAAATCATTTTAACCAAAAAGGTCGAAAATAAGAATGAAAAAGTGTTTGTTAAAAATGACACACATTTTCCGAAGTTGAACAATTCTTATTGTATCACAATACCCAAGGTCAAATAGGTTTGGGTTGCATTATTCAAATGATTGAACTGTTTGAATGTGCAGGTGCTCCTGAAGACAGCTGATTGTCAAGATGAACAGCGGAGCAGCCTGGCATGGGAGGTGGCAGGTCCCTGCAAGTGAAAAACAGGGAGTTTGTTTGTTTTTGTATATAACTAAACCATAAATCAAAAAACCTAAAAATAGAAAAGTTTAAAAACCAAAAATATGTTTTTATTTTTGTTAAAAAAATTGAAAAATGAAAAAATATGTTTGTTTTTAAATTTGTTAAAATTCAAAAATTTTAAAAATGTTGATTGAATATGCCGAAACCCTCACGGCTGAACAAACATGATTAATTTCATAAATGGTTGAAAATAGTTTTAACATTGTTAAAAATCAATGTGTTGTAAATCTTGGGGGTGCTTTATGAAAAATAGAGCATGTCAAGCAGAAAATGGATGCCGAGATAAAGCTATCCACGTCGGTTTATTACATTTTAAGAAAATTTGACAACTAACCCTCAAATTTTAAATGTTTTGGATTTTAGGGGAGTAAGAATTTTGAAAATACAAAAACGTTTGAAAATTTTGAAAAAGCCAAAAACAATAAAAAAATTCAAAAATGAGTTTTTGTGTAAAAAGAGGAAATGATAGTACATCAGTAGACAATCACAGCATGCTAAAGAAATGGAAAGTTAAATGTGATAAACGTTCTCACTGATGATGTCTTAGTAGGTTTTTACACATTTACTAAATTGATTTCGAGATATAAACCTAAATATCAATAACTTTCTTATCTCGTGGGGGACATCTTTCGGATATATGGACTGTCACACCCCCAAAAATACCACATGCGGAAACCCCGCTAGGCGTGTGACGTACCAGGATCTAGCCACTAATCACATTGAACTCATAACAAGATTTCAAACACAGTTGCTATTTATAAATAAAAGTATATCAAACATAAGCTTATTAAAATCCAACAAGTTCAGCGGAAGCAAAAAGTAAATCATTGTTTAAATGTTTCAAAAACCAAATGTAGGAAAATCAGTAAGCCTGTCATGTGTATCCAATCAGTTTGAACCATGACCACTCCAGCTATTCCAGACAACAAGTTCTATATCCAAGAATCTAACGACCTGCGAGCATGCAATAAATGTATCAGCACAAGCTGGCAAGTTCATTGTTTTGTGAAAACGTTAATTGCCAAGTGTTTAGTTCAGTTTAATAATAATGTTGATAATAACTCGAGTACCGTACAAAATGGCTTCAGATAGTTTTGCCTGTCCCCAATGCCCCCTATCTAAGCATTGGTTGTGATTTAAGGTCATTAATTCACGCTCGTCCTCTCAGGTACGGTGTGAGGTTGTCAAGCCTAATAGCGCTATCAACTAATACCCCGTTACCTCTCAGGTAACTATTCGGTAGAAGATGGGACTTAAGGTGATAGGAAATGAGTGTATTATCTAACATCCCAGTTTTTACCCAAAAGACTTATTCCTCTCAGGAATACCCATTTGATTGTCCCACCCACCGGGACACATGCTCAAGAGAAATGAACTCACCTTAGTTTTTCTCGGTATGTTAATTTACTTGTTCCAAGTTGGTCAACCAAACCCTACCGTGGTTACCATTAAAATCAGTTTCATAATCAATTAAATCACGTATTTTCACAAATTGAATTTACCACAAAGATCACCGTATAACACATAACAAGTACTCAAATCTCATACAAGTCCACATCTCATGTGCATGTCACATTACAACACTTAACATGTGAGTTTGCTACTCACATGAGTCAAATCGGGTTCCTCATTCTTAATTAATATTATTAACATGTAACAAATAGAATTTTATAAGCATATACATTCATTATCATATACATCATAAACTGTTCAAAACTTTATGTTATGTGGACACATTTGTTGTTTAAACTGTCCTGTTTGTTTGCTCATTTGCAGCATCTTCACAAAGAACCAGTCCTTCGTGAGATGCCCTCATGGCGAAGAAACCTCTTGGCGAAGAACCATGTTTCGTCCAGAAGTGATTGTGACGAAGAACCCCAGTTGTTCGCCAAGGCTAGTCAATGAAGAACCAGGTCCTTCGTCGACTTGGGTTCTTCGTTGGAATCCTTCGTCGCTGCTTCTCAGCAGATCATCCTGATTTCCTCAGTAATAATTATCCGTGATTTCAGTAAACACTTTACCAATTCCGAAACAGATTAATCATTATAATTTAACAATTGTTATTCATGCTCATATGAATCTCCGAATTGTAACAGTTTAATAATCGCATTCCCTAATCGAATCGAATCACCATAATTCCAATGAACACACAACATCATACGAACCCTAGTTTTTCATGTCACATCCAAACCACAATAACAATTGACCTTTACTCGCTAATCATCATCAGTTTATGTACAACAGTTCTAGATCATCAATTAACATCAAGTATACTTCTAGATTAACCATACAGTTTGTTGCAACGGAGTATTCATCGAGATCTCTACTAATATGCAACCCTAAATACTCATACAAAATCATCACCACACGAAATCATGTATCGGGTATTAAGCCAATGAACGAAAACAAGACACTAACCTTGAGGTAGGATAAGTCAGTGGTGTTTAGGATTAGAGAGTTTCGAATGAGGGGTGAGGAACTGCCGTCAATCGCTAGGGTTTGCAATAGGGTGAGTTTCGTGAGATAATAAAACCCTATGCATGTATATGTTCGAATAAGTGAGCCGGCCCCTTCTTGGACTTCGAAGGGATTTGGGCCGGCGAAGAACCCTCTTCGTCAAGAAGTGGTTGCGACGAAGAACCCTTCTTCGTCGACTTGGGTTCTTCGTGACTCGAGTGTGGTGTGCAGCCCAAGTTTATGAAGCATGAACGTGTTATGTCAAAACATTAAACAACTCCTAAGTTTCATCTAACAACCAAACATAACAATACTTTAATCATTCATATATCGTGCACATGTTACAACGTAAAATGAATTGTGAAAACAGGATTGTGAAACAAGTGATGCGTAAAGAAAGGACCTTGAGATCTTGGGTTGTCACATGGACTTAGTACTCCGAAATTTGTTTGAGAGGTTGCCTGATTCTGAGATACTAGGTCTTTATACTGTTTGATATCTGGTGTATTATACCTGGTCTTCTGATTTTGCGTCAGGAATGGCCTAGACCTCGTATAATACTTTGCGTGCTTTAAAAAGCTTTCCTCTGCATAAAAATTGAGAAAATATCGAGAGATATAAATCAAGTGCATTTGTAAAGAAGATCCCTAAGTGGGACACACCTTAAAGTCGAGCCTTCATCTCTCTGACGGAACAAAAGTTCTAACCTGAGCTCTCAAGGGCTCGCATTACCTAGAGAACAGATATCAATATAGTATATTCACCAGTAAGACTGAATTTAGGGAATCTTGATACGAGAGTATATTCTAAGGTGGGACACGCGAATAAGTTAAGTGCTTAAAATATTAATTTCATATCTCGAATCAATTGAAGTTTGTGTGAAAATTTAAGTGGATCAATATACTGACTGTCACACCCGCTCATAGCGAAAGCGCGAGGTGTGATCTGATCGGTTTTCATTGCATAATATCGAAATAAGTGAACATACTATATGAATAAAACATGCTCCAATGCCATTACATAGTTGTTTCAAAAGCACACATCACAAGTTTAAGTGTATCGGTTACAAACCATTAACTGAAAAGTAAATTGTCTTAGTTTCATACAACAGAATGAAAGTTTTAAACTACTTAGGTTTTGACCATTATATTGCCGCAAAGAGGCGGTATATAACAGGGAAACCCTCCAAAAGATGGCATGGAGTTCTGATACTTGTTATATTGACTGAGATTCCCTACATGGTCCATTAATTCCCTGAAATACATGTTAAGTTGAAAACATCAACAAAAGTTGGCGAGTTCATGCAGTTTAGTTGTAAAAGATGAGTTGTAAAATGTATGATGTAGTATGTAAGCGTCAATGAAATCGTTGATCATTAATGTTTTGCAAGGGCACTAATATGTGTGGCGAAAAAAGGAAGCAATCTAAAACTAGACGATTTTGTGCCGACTACTATCGACTGGTACACAAACGCACTCTTCTGTATGGGTCCACGACCAAGAGTGGGGCTCGCCAAAACCCATTAGATCTAACCCCTTGTACCTAGGTCCAAACCGGATTAATGGTGCTTAGTTGTATAACCCTATTCGCACATGATCTAAGTTGTTTCATTCCATGACTTAACATAGGGGTGTGCAAAAAACCGAATTAACAAAACCATAACCGAATTAACTGACAAAACTGAACCAAATAAAAAACGGTGGGTCGGTTAATGGTTTTTTTGAAAACCGAAAGTAGCGGGTCGGTTATGGTTATCATTTTTTCCATACCCACCATAACCGAACCGAACCGACATGTAATAAATCTTTGTAGGATTTATGACTTTGCCCCATATTTTTAATATTTGATGTTTTTGACTTAAGATTTTTAATGCTTATAGGTTTTTATATCATGTTGTGGTTTTGGTTGAATGTTTATTTGAATTTATGGAATGTATCATATCATTTTATTTGAATATTCTATAATAATTGGTATTAATATTATAGATTATATGTATTTTCTTAATGCTATGTAATATACTAATATATACATATATGCAATAACAATTTATTCCATGTTAAAAAAATTAAGCTACTTTTAGCTAAGCTAAATACACAGTTAACCACCCATAACCGACCCGCTATAACCATCAAAACCGAATAACCATAACCACCATAACCGATAGGTTATCGATAGGTTATGGTTATGGTTATGGTTTTTGGTCAAAACTGACCCATGCACACCCCTAACTTAACATACAATTGAACATGTATTTTCCCTGATAGTTGTAAAGTTGTAAAGCATTTAAAATGAATAGGGGACACGAACTCACAGAATTGCATCTGTGAATAGTAAGTAACTGTGATCTCACATGCGGCCGTCCTGAATAGTGTCACGACCTACAAATGTCCTCTAGTTGTTAGACACTTCGGTCTTTGTAATGACTCATGTACAAGTCTTTTATCTTGAATATGTGTTAAGACTTGTATGTATTTGTTATTCGTTGAACCGTGTATTAGATGTATTAACTGATAAGTGTTTAGTATATATATTTATATTTATATTCTTGGGAACGGGATCATGAGTAAAAGCTCAAAAGTGTGAGAATGGTGAGAACGCATCCTGGCCCAACACGTGGCGCGGGACATGATCAGGGTCCGAGGGTTTTTTTTGTCTTTTTAGTATTCATCTCCTTTCCCGATTTTCGCGTCTGACATGCTGCTTTATTTTTTGCGTGCAAGATAATTTTGGCGTTATCTAGAATCATTAATTACTTGGCGTTTTACTGTTTTTCTTAGATTTCTTCTCGTTGAATTAATTCTTTTTGTGTCACATAGTTAATTTTTTTGGCGTTATGGCTTTTTCCCTGTCTTTTTTTGGCATTTTGGGTCTTTTTGTTAATAATTGATTACCATAGATTAATATTTTATAAAATTACAGTAATACGAAATCAAAATAAACTAATAGTCTTCCGTGGGTGGGATTACATCAGAGATGTGACAACCCTCACCAAATCAGGTATCCGTACGAATTAATTAATATTTAATTACTTCTTAATTACTGTGCTTACTTACAGTTGTGAATAAACTGCTACATGATTTCTGAAATATATATAACCATGCATCATACTTTATTTGCTGTCACTCCATTTACTTACACAAGAACTATAGTGACAAACTTGATGCACAAAAGCACCGTAGCACAAAGAACGGATAACCCAGTAAACGTGCTGACATAGCCAGCACCAGGCAGACACTGCCTCTAAGGCCTGTATGAGCCAAGAATAGTTTACTACACTAGTAGAGAGTGTAGGGAAATGAGGGTTGTAGAACTGCGTCACTAGGTGATAGTTATAGTGACCGGATGTGCCTAAAATAAGTTTTAAACACAAAATTCTGCACTTTTATATAAAAATTCAGCACTTTAGCTATCTAGTAGAGTGCAAAAACATGGGAAAATAATACTAGACACTTTCCAAAGTGTCGGGAATTCTTTGTGTCACTAAAAATAATATTAACGACACTTTAAATGCTTATTAAGCACTTAAACAGATCAGTATCCAACCGAACAACCGGACTTAACCCGGAACATAAAAATATTGACAACAACATTGTTTTTCTTATTCTGAGCCAGTTAGGGTCCCCGAATACCCTAACACCCGTTATAACTTACAACACACATCTTGCACCAAATAAACTCCTAACTTAACTAACTAGCTTAACCATATAGTTAGAAACCAACCCATTTACCCCCCCCCCCCCCTCAACGAGTTCGGTTCCCATGTGGGGACACCCCACTAAATTTTTGAATATTATATTCAAGTGTGCTTAATATCTTGATAACATATAATCCTTTGGATAATTAGGATAAATGGTCTATAAGTAGAACCATTAGACCTCATGTTCATTTCACCACAACAAAATTTCACAACTTGTCTCTGCCTCCCCTCTCTTGATTCTCGGCCGACCACCAAGCCCCACCCACATCCATTTTCGAGTTTGATCAAAGCATTTTACATACGTACAAGTGTGAAGGATCACGTATAAGGAAGCTCGGTGCTTACGGATTGCCAAGGACCTCACCACACCGCTATTAACCACCCATTTTTCGTCTAGTTTCTTCCCTAGCCTCGAGCTAGTAGTAAGTGACTCTAAACACCTTCTTGATCTTGTCTAAAGTGGTTAATAAGAGATTTGTCGGATAAAAATCATGAACATACAAGATCAAAGTTTAAAGTCTACTAAAAATGATAAACATGGTGGTTAATGAATGAATGTTAGTGTAAAACTCTTGAAACTTGTTTTGTTATGATTCTTTTATGTTGTTTTATGCTAGTAGTAGTTCGGATCGTCATCTAACCCGGCTAAGTCATGTTCATAGAACATGAACTAGTGTATGTTAAAGTATGAAAAGGACTAGATGATGAACACTACTACATAAGAACATGAACTTGTGTAAAAGTGATTTTTCTTATAAGATGAAGTTCTAAACTAGTAGATCTAAAGATCTACAAGTGGTATTTTCGAAGAACCAAGTGTAAAATGAAATCATGTTTAAAAGCCGGATCTTTCTTAAAACAAAGGTGATTTTGTGAACACACAAGTGTGTAGGCACTTGTGTAACGAAAGGATTTAACAAAGGAATGTTTTTGAGATTTTTGACAAGAAGTTGTAAACTTACACTTTCTTTAAAAATAAGATATACAAGAAACCGAATTTATTTCTAAGGATAGAAAGATCTATTAAAAATAATGGAAAGTTACTACACACTTTTACATAACCCACAAGTTCATGTATTTGCGATCTATGTATATTTTTGACTAGTTTGGTGTTGAAATATTGTTTGTTGATGTTGAGAAAATTGTTGATTGAATTTTGAAAAGAAAATGATACGCTAGAAAGCGTGGCCACCTCCCGTTACAGAGGAAACTCTGGCGAAATTTTTCCAGAAAAAAAACTTAGAATTATTTTCATGACAAGTGCTTAAAAATATCTTTATAACTTGTTTTCCAAATAAATTTCGCCATGATTTTTATTACAAAATAACCAAGTGTCGGAGGTGGGGTTTTCGTAAATAAAACTTGTTAAATATATATTTAGAATATATATTTTTCATAAGTAACACTTGTGTGAATTTTTATGATTATTTTGTGAACTATATAAATATTATTTTTAGAGTAAAAATAATATTACTGGAACAGACTGAATATTAACGACTCCAAAATAATACTAACGCCCTCATGATAAATATTTAAGTTACACCGGTATTATTTTTACCACCCGAACTTCAAATGTAACTTACGTATTTTCGGAAAAAAAATACTACTGAGCGCGTATTTTGATAATAGTATTATTTTGGAAAATGATATGTAATAAAATATAATATTTTTGGAAAAATATTTATATTTTGGGAGTAGAGTATTTTAGACAAATGAATTAAAATATATTTTAAGTGAGACTTAATAATATATTTCGAAGTTATACGAACGCACATGTATTAAAGCCCCCATCCTTGGGAAGGAATATATTTACCAAATAATTACGAAGTGTAATCACGAAATAGTTGTCTAACTATTTCTCAAAAACTTAAACCTTAAGCTAAGGCACGGCCGTCCGTCTAATAGAAGTTAGTACGTGTAGGTCGCCGCACAGCAGGTTGACCAGGAGATACTTTTTAGAGACGCACTTCGGTGAGTTCATGTCCCCTTTTCTCTTAACTGTTTTCAGTTTTCTAAACTGCGGGGGTGAAATACATGTTACTATGATTACGAGTACTTTTACACATGGTATGATTAGCGTAAGGAGGGTTACTACTTAGATCATGTGAGTGGGTAGGCGGGAACTGAAGGCCATTAATCCTCAGTGTAGGACCGAGGGACAGTAGCGGTAGATCTATCTGGGTGTAGCGAGCCCAGCCCCAGGCCCAACAGTACGGACCTCGGGGTGACTTTGTACCCGACGCAAAAATATGCTAGGTTTGAGTCTTCCTACTGCACTTCACACATATCAATGGCCTTGCAAACCATTGGTGATCTCTTTATTTCCTTATTTGCTACATACCAGGGATTTTATATTACAAAGGTTTTTCATACTCACTACACATGAACTCGCTCAACATTTTTGTTGATTTTTCCAACTTACATGTATTTCAGGGAACTAAGGATCTGGCACGGTATGCTATGTTTTCGCGCTGCGTATGAGTTATGGGATCATCCACGTTTAGGGATTGCGACTTTTACCTGGACGAGTCGCAAGTCTTAAACGGTGTTTTACTTTATGTTTGTGGTTGCGTCTTAAGAACAATGTTTTTTGTGTTTTGTAAGTGTTGTAAACTCGATGCATGTGTCAGCATTTCAAACAATGTTGTGGTACTTTGTTTTCAAGACTTTAATTAATGGATGATTCAGCATGGTTTTACTTTCATATAGCTTGTTGTGATTAAGCTATGGTATTAAGAAGTTACACCAAATTAACCCACGCTTCCGCAAAGCCAGGGTGTGACAAGAGATGTACCCATCGCTTTGTTCATCACTTTCTTCAGAATTATCATCATCAAATTTTAGATTTGCGTATAACGCCATTAGCTCCTCTCTTCTTAGCTGCAGCCTATTCTTGAATATCACTGCATCCTTGGATTTTGGATCGTTCGAAGGTGCTAAATCACAGAGTTGTTGAATGATAGATAGCAACCCTGTCTTCAACATTTCTTCCATTGGCAATGAATATTGCACCCCGTTTTTATAAGTCACTTCAAGCGTTCCTTCTTCCTCATGCATCACCCAACTGCCAAGTTTTGGTAGAGGAGTATCGTCAATATCATCATCATCTTCTGCCGAAAATTTTCTCTTCAGTCTTTTTATTACATTTCGGGTTCTTTCACAATCGTTGGCCATTGGAACCCCAAGGGCCAGGATATCCCTCTGAACCCCTTCATTCATTCCAAGCATGGCTTTGATTGTCCTTACCTTTACCCTTCTCCTATCAGAGAACTTTATGATGAATCGTTTCTCTTTCCTTTCAAACCTCCATGTAATAACCTTAGCCATTTTTAAAGTTTTTGGCGTTTTGGACAAAATGTGGCATTTTAGTCAATGTTTTTGGCGTGTTTGAGCTTGTGTTCTCATGGTCTCTTTTATATTGACTTTTTTCCCGCGCATTACAGGTAATTATGGCGTTTTGAAAAAGATTAATAAATTTAATTCCCCATGTATTTTGGTTTCCATATAATAAATGTTAGTAATTATGTTTTCCGTCGTTTCATTTTACTGTTTTTGCAATTACCATGTCTTGTTTTCAGACTCAACTGTTTTTATGGTGTAACACGTCTAATCTTGACGGCTGTAATTATGGCGTTTTGTTTTCTAATGTTGTTTAGATAACGATTGGACTTTTTTTGTTATATATTTTTTGCACGTTTTTCACGCTTTTTTATAAGACTGTGGGGGTATGGTGGGGCGGGGGTTTGGGGCATGGGTTGACACGTGGCTTGGGGGGGGGGCTTCGCTGGGCTGACCCACATTGAATACGGTATGGTGGGGCGGGGGTTTGGGGCGTTGCTTGGGTGGGCTTCGCTGGGCTGACCCACTTTTGAATATTTGAATATTTTTTAAAACAACATATTTAATTTTTTTAATATTTTTAAATAAAGAAAATTACATAAAAAATTCCTAATGCTTATATTTGTTCTTTATCTATTCTCTCATCTGCATGATTAGTTCCAACTCGTCACCCTCTAGGTGATCAATGGGCTGTGATAGAAATTTCAAATCATCTCGTTTTTGTTTCAGGGCATCTCTAGCGGCATCTCTAGCTTCTTTGCTCTTTCGTTGTTCGGCACTTTGTTGTTGGAATATGTTGAATGTATCTAACTTGCATGCAATGTCATCCAACTGATCGTTGTATATTCCCCTACGCGAGCCCGAACTCCCAGCTGAAGGCGATGCTGTTCCAGATCTTGATTTTTGAGCACGCCTTTTTGCGGCATCTCTTCCATACTCAGGCTGGTTTGGCGAATCATCCAAAAGGTCCTCAAACTCTTGATCTCGTGCATCAGATTGGGCTTGGGATGAGGCCCTTGACCTTTTGGAAGACGTGTTACTTTCGCTACCACTGGGGATATTCGCCCACTTTGGATGGAACATACAAATCTCCCAACAATGCATGAAACGGAAGTCGCTCCCCACATTTGATTTGAATGCAACCAATGCATTTGTCACAATGTCGGCTTCGGTTTCACCACTTTTTTCGGTTTTGCTTTGCTTTATTTAAAAAACCACTATATTTTGTAAGTTGACCGCTAATCTCGCTCCACTTCGAGGATAAGTTATCATTTTCACGATAAGCCTCCCTTCCCATTTCATTATGGAATGCTTTACTAACCGCTTCCCACAAATGGGTTCGAAGTTGAGAATTTCCTATTTTAATAAAAACAAAATTTAATATATTACAAAGTTATATAAAAAATAACCATTAATAAAAACAAAATTTAATATATTAAAAAGTTATATACAAAATATTTAAGAAAACCTAAAGTTGGATGTTGAGATTGTTGACACGAAGCCCTCGCCAATGCAAGTTCTTCATTAGCGACCCATTTTTGTTGTTTTCGTTTGACGGTTTCAAGTGCTTTCTCCGCCTCGGTTTTTTTCTTATGACTTCTCTTTTTGGGAACTATTGAGGCGGAAGGAACATCATTGGGTGGTTGAGTTTTGGGGATGGTTTCGGTTTGTGAAAGGTCGATGGAGGTTGGTGAAAGGTTGATGGGCGTTTGTGTAAACGGGGTAGGTATCGAATCGTCGGTGTGTGGGAAGTTAGTAAACACATGATTCCCGAGATACGATGCATAACTCGCTTCAAGGGGCATAGGGGAGTGTATGAAAAATGGACGAGGCATTGGACGATTGGGTGGTGGGCTAGGATTATTTTCTTGGAATGCAAACGGGTTGTTCGAGTCATAACCACGGTTATGAGGATGCATTTTTTCGTTTTGTAGAAGGAGAATTGAAGAGGATTATAGAAGATGTGGAGTGTATTGTGGTTGAATGTGGTTAAAAAATGGAAGAAAAATATGAGTTTTATAGTGAAAAAATATTTTTTTTTAACATAGTCGTTGGCCAACGGCTAGTTTGGTTTGGCCATTGAGAGCCCGCCATGTCAGCTTGCTAGACCCGCCCCACGCCCGGCTTCAAACTCCCGCCCCTTGGGCCACGCCCCAACCCAAGCCCACCCGGGGTGGTGGCTTGGGCGTTTTCCCCAACCATGTAGTTGTTCAAAGTAATTTTATTATAGTTTGGTAGTTTTTTGGGGGGCGTTTTTATGGCATCATGGCGTTTTACAAGCATTTGCTCATTTTGACGTTTTATTATATTTTTCATTATAGTATTAATGTGCTTTTGTTGTTTATTAAATGAAATTATAAAACAAACAACAGATAAAGAAAATTAAAAAAAAAATATAAGCAATTTATGATCTAAATCTTCAGTGTCATCAGTCTCTTTTTTTCTTTTGAAACTACAAGAACTGTCACAAAAAAAATCGCGTTTTGGGTTTGGCGTGGTTTATTTTCTTTGTTCATGTGTTGAAGTGTCTTTGTGGATGTTAGAGATATAGATCAACCCTTTGTGGGTGGATGCTATCTGCCCGTCGTCTTCATTATAATCATCGAGGCCAAAGTAGCATTTACACTGGTATAGGTCTCTTCTAATCATCCAAACCTTCTTCAAGAACAAAGATGACAGAATGACATATGGGTGTCATCAGTCCCTCTTTTTTGAATTTTTTCCATCTCATGCAGCAAAATCTTACTACACTCACGTAACAAATCATTCAGCGAAACTTCATGCAGAACATTACTGAGTATCAAAGAAAAGATGTTTGCCATAGTTGTATTTTTTGGCGTTTTACATTGAGTTGTATTTTTTAAGGAAGCACTGTGTTTTTGTGTGTTTTCTTGGTTTGATAAACGGAAGGTGGTGAGACATTTCTATTTATAGATTTTTTTTGGCGCGTAGTTTAGGCGGGATATCATTTTTATAACAAGAAAATGTAATTAACATTTATCCGGATGTAAGGTTTGGCGTTATATATTATGGCGTTTCATATTTTGTGGCGTTTTTTGTAGCATATAGCTTAAATAAAAACACAGAAAAAAGTATGCAGTGATAAAATTGGCTTTTTGTATTTATTTGGCGTTTTTATTTTTCAATGGCGTTTATGTGAGAAATGATGTTTTACCTTTTTTACCCTTAATGAAGTGCGTCCACGTAATAAAATTGATGTTATTTACGAAAACGCCACCACGCCAATCTAGTCCATAGATTCTTTTGATCAGACGATCCATAAGCGTTCTCACCGTTCTCACACTTTCTACTGTTTTCTCTAAATCCTGACCCTATATTCTTGTATCTTGTGAGTTGTATCGTACTCGTATAATTGTGTTTTCACCAAGTGTTAGGTGATGTGAGTGTGTATATCGATGTACGTATAGGAATACGTATATCCGCGTGTTCATTATACGTGATCTTGTATTCTTATAATATATATACTTATATATTCTAAGATATATTTAATATGAACATATAATCTAAGCTTGGTAAAAAGGTATAAAAATCATCTTAAAAATAATCTATTTTTTTAAGACTAGTTCTAAAAATATAATTTTAGTCTTTCACCAAAATAATACATTTTAGATGTTAGGAAATATATATATATATAGGGTAAGGATAGTGTAAAAAGGGCCTAAAATATGAGAAGTGTGAGAAGTGTATTATAACACTATATATAATACTATATAACACCATATAAACACCGTATAACAATATGTAACACCATATAATACCATATAACACTATGTAACACTATATAACATTATATAACAAATATAACACTATACATCTATCATAGACATGCTATCAGACAAACTATAGTGTTATATTTGTTATATAATGTTATATAGTGTTACATAGTGTTATATGGTATTATATGGTGTTACATATTATTATACGGTGTTTATATGGTGTTATATAGTATTATATATAGTGTTATAATACACTTCTCACACTTTGAGCACTTTTTACAGGATCCTCTACCTATATATATATATATATATATATATATTTCAAAGACAATACCTTTTTAAAATAAACCATGTAATATATTTTGTATACTTGTAAAATATATATATGGTTAATTGTTCGGTTTAGAAAACGTAGTTTACCAAGTCTTTGATATATTACATATTATAGTCCGAAATACTTATATAGTCCGTTTATTTGTCCGTAAGTCCGATTTGTCCATAAGTTGTATCCGAATATCCGGATCGTCCGTAATTTTCTTTTAAGGTGTATTTATATATAGTCTTGTAAGACTTTAGTTGTAATGTGTCTTGTGTTTATTTGTACCATTGTATTCAAGTTCCTAACTTTCGTATATATAACTAATACAATCAAATAACACATAGCACATAAGTTGTTAAGATCTCTAAATATATATTTTCTCAAAAATATATATTTATATCTAGTTTTGCTTTTATAAAAACCATTCTTTCAAATCTTTTTATTCAAGTAAAAATTTTGTCAAAAATGATAGTTTTTATAACATAAGATTTCTAAGAAAAATTGGCCATATTTCCTTTGAAATATAAACTTTGCCATGTTTAATAAAACATATCTTTTTCTTTTCAAAATCACCAACAATTTACTCATAACATTCTTAACAAAAACATATGAGATTTATAACATAAACTTAACAAGATGAACTCATAATCATGTAGGGTTTTGGTATGATCTTTACATATGTTTACATATGTTTACTTTACTTCTAGTTTTATCAAACTTTTATACAAAACCCATCTTGTATGTTTCTTTTTATAAATCTTGTAAAAACATTATTTTTAGTGAAAAATCTTATACGCTTTTACAATATCAAGTATTATAATCATCCATTCAACATTTTGTTTAACATAACCCTTTCAACACTTTCATGTACACTTGTTAGATCATGTTTTTAAACATCATCTAACAAGTTTTTCATATGATATTCATCATAACTAGATCAAATATGCAAGTAATAAGCTCTAAATCACAACATAAACAATCTTATATATCATGATTTTTAGTTTGCTTCTTTGTATTTTCAACTTATTCTTGTATGATTCTTTAAGTTATAACTTGTTCTTTAACAATATATACATAAACAAGTATGAAAAAGAGATTTAGAAGGCTCACTTCTAGCTCTTGTGGCTAGGGATGATCTAGATGATAATAAAAGCAAATAAAAAAAGATGATCTTGATGATTGAAAGCTCTTGAATGGATGGAAATGCTTGCTTCAACTTATGGCTACCTTAGATCCTCCTAAGTTCCATGAAAATCCATCTTGATCATCAAGTAAAAGGCTTAAAAGTGAAGGTGTTTGATGGGTGTTCTTGGCTAAAATGGTGGTGGATGATGAGAGCTTAAGTGTGTGAAATGTAAGGTGTAAATTGAGAGTAATGATCTTGTTAGCTTAAAAAGTAAGTTATTAAAACAATCACCTAAGTTCACCAAGTTGTAAAGGGGGGTGAAATATCTAAGATATTTCACCAAGTGGGTAGGGGGGTCCCACATGGGGCGGTCGAACTCAAGGGGGGGGGGTCTCATGTTGGGAATTTTTTTAACTTGTATTATGTGTTAGTTTTTGTAGAAAAATGATTAGGAAGCTTTAGATGTTTAGGTGATTCAATGGTTTCAAAGTGTTAAGTGACCATAACTCGTCTTAAATGATCCAAATAGTGTTAGATAGTTACTAAAAAAAGTTTAGATATCGTTCGGATATTCGTTTGGCGTTGATTCCGTTAGTCGTTAATTGAACTTCTAGCTTGTGTAAGATGTAGGAATTGATGTAGTTATTGATTTAGATGATACCCCAAGGTATTCTCATATGAATTATGAGTTAAACGACACTTTTACACATTGCAAAAAGATTACAATGCTGATTTCTGCAGAAAAGTGCCGAATTTGTGACTTTTAGTGCTTTTCGGACAGTTTTTTGTGTTATCAGACTTCGGGAAGGTATTAAACCAAACTCTTGCATTCATAGTTAGGTTTTAGTGTATATTTGATGTTGAACTTTTGTCTGAGTCCTAAATATGTCATTAAGGTGGTTTCTGCGGATGCTGCGTTTCTGTCAGCACACTAATCTACTAGGTGTTATACTAGTTGTTTCGATGCATTGTTTAAACTGTTTCAAATGTAATCAATAAAAATTAATCATGTGCATCACAAATAATTATTCCATGAGTATTCTAAGTGTATGTCATGAAATATGCAGTTCGGATGTTCAAAACACATAACTGTATAGCTAAAAATGAGCAATTTAAATGTATGAAAGTTACCGGAAAGTGGCAGTTGTCACACTGACAATCTAAGTGAAACGTTTAGAACTTAAAGTCTAAAAAGGTCAACGGTGCTAGTGATTTGTCATAAACTGACACGATCCTCTGACACGAACTCAAACGAAAATATTGTTTGTAAATATTTGTTTACTGCATTTCATTTTAGAAAACACTTTGAAAATCTTAGAAAAACCTAAAAAGAAAGTGTTTTAGCATAAAATTTGAAAAATTCAAAAAGATTTTGTTTCTTCTTTATTTTAGACAACCGATGTCTGAAGGCTGAGTTTCAAAATCTAAAGTATGTTGAACATGTTTCTAAAAATAAACAAGTTCATTAATTTGAAACTTGAGATTTTAAATTGAAAAATTCAAAAATAGTTTGTGAAATCTCCAAGTTCATTAAATTGGACTTGGATGATTAACTAAGAGTGTTTTGGATACTTTCATTGTCAGATATATAGTTATTTGATAGGGGGAGTAGAGTCGGGTAATTCTGGGAGATTACATATTGTTACATCTATGTTCAGAGTCAGGTTGTCAATCCTAGGTATTCAAAAAGCTTTCACTGTTAAATATTTGTGTTTAGAGTTAGGTTTATGATCTTGGACCTAAATTGTCAAATATTTTTCAAAGTAGTTTGAAATTGTAAGTTTTTTAGATGATAAGCCAAATTACAATCCTGATAGTTGAGGCTGGGGGGTCTGAAGACGAGCTCAAAGCAAGGGGAGCTTGTAGAGATAGAACCAGGTATCGATCTTGAAAAGACGCCGGAAGCTTAAAGAAAGGGGGAGCCTGGAGAGAGAGTCAATTGAAAGGAGCTGTTGAAGTAGGAAGCAGATTCAAGAAGAGCTTGAAGAGCTAAAGGTGAGTCTGTGGTGCTGAAGATGTCAAAGCTTCCAAAAGACTTAGAGATAAGAACAAAGCTACAAGATTGACTGTAGTAATATCCAAGGGGGATTCTATGAGTGCAGTATGTCTATCACTTCCGTCAAGCACGTATCTTAGCCGGAAAATGTCCAAGATATGGTTTAGAATGGTAGATATTTTGATAATGAACAAACTTTGTTTAGAAGTCTAAGGTTGATTAGGTGTGCATCATTAGATATAAGCTCATCCTTAAAATAGATGCAAGTGTTAGCAAGGATGAGCTCACCCTATAAATAGGGGAGGAGTGTAGAGCTTTTAGAACTTTTGATCATTTGAGAAGCTAGAGAGAGAAAGCTCTACACAAGGTGATTTAAGGTGTTGTAATTGTTAGATCTTCTATAGAATCATCATTATATTACGTTCTTGTGTCTGATCCACACACGTACACGGATTCCGCACGTGATACATGTTCTTTGCAATCATCGAAAAGTACAAATTTGATCCGAAAATGCACGCTCAAGACATGTATGACTTACAGATTCTTATGATACCTTCACCTCTGCTGTAAGTCCATTCACATCATTCAAGCCCTTTGAAACTTCTGCATCCTTCTTCTCAGCAGTTTCCTTATCAGCTTCCTTCTTTTCATCTACCTCAACAGCTACTTCTCCAATCTTCTTAGCTGCAAGCTCAGCTACTAATGCTGTCACACCCTGACTTTTGCGGAAGCGTGATTATGTGTGACTTGCTTAATATCATTGCATTCAACCATAACAAACAACTATATGATAAAGCTAAGATGTTCATCCATAAATAAGTTTTAAAACATTACAAACAACATTGTTCAAATCCCAACACAGACTTCAAATCCTTGTTACAAACCATTCAAATTGTTTAGAGTTCCATAAGGACTCGACAAAAGACACTAAGAAAAACTAGGTTTTGAACTATGTATCTTATCCAGGATAAGATACACAATCCAAACCCTTAGACACCGGATGACATCTTTTATTTCAAACATCACTTGAAACTTCCAAACGCCCACCAGATCCACATTTAGTTTCTTGAAATACATGTAGTTTGAAAAACATCAACAACAGTTGAGCGAGTTCATGTGATTGTGTGTGAGCTCGTAATAAACTTTGAAACCATAGTATGTATGTATTTGTAAATCCTGGTATGAAAGCAATCAAGGAAACAGATCCATTAATGGTTTGCAAGGCCATTAATATGTGTGACGTGATGCACGAAGGCTCAACCCTAGCAGATTTTGTACCGAGCTTCCGGTTGTAAGACATAGTCACTTCATGGGCCAAATCCCGGTCCACATGGGTGGGGCTCGCTACACCCAAATAGATCTATCACTTATGTCCCTCGGTCCTACTACGCGGATTAATGGTCTTAAGCATTGTACCCACCACTCACATGATCTAGCAGTACATTCCTTAGCTAACTGATGTGTACAAAATGCAACATATAAATTACATCAATTGTGGCTTAAAACTAACCCTTTTTTAGTACTAATGTTGGAAAAAGTGTGCTTTTGTCTTCCTTTTGTATTTTCAGGATTAAATGAGCTCAAAATAACAAAAGAAGCAAAAAGACAGCAAAATCTAACATAAATACAAGAAAGGAAACAAAAGTGACATGCCCGACCCCCCGACAGCATCTTTCCAAGCAAAACAAAGAAGACAGAAGACTGAACACGCCCCGTGCTCAGCGAGCACGGGGCCGTGCCCAAGAAGCAGCAGAAAAGACAAACCCATAGAAGCTTCTACTGCCCACCACGGGGCCGTGCCCAGCGGACACGGGGGCGTGGTCAACTTCCTGCGGGCGCATTTATTGTAATTGCGAATTACAATTAATGAAGAGAGATAGTGTCAGATGGACACGGGGTCGTGCCCGAGCTTCTGTTCAGCCTATAAATAGGAGTGTTTGGAGCTCTTGCAACTCATCCCTTGGCACACCACCTCTCTCACACTTCACCCACCACCCACCACCATCACAACTCCATCATCCACCACCATCATCCATTGTCCATCATAGAGTGTGTGAGTCGTCTCATGATCCAAGATTGATCGTAAGAGTTCTTGACAATCAAAGGCCATGTTTGCCTAAGTCTCTTACATCACTTGGTGAAGACAAGTGTTTAGTGTAATACTTTTTATTTTTAATCTTTTGCACTTTTTAATTGGTTTTGTATTAATGACTTTAATTACTAGTTTCTTATGTTGAAGGTGATTCTTCCTTATCGTTTCTCCGTGGTGTCTTGGCATTATTTTATTGTCTATATAAAATAAAAGATTTTCACCATTCATATCTCCACGGTCTATATGGAGGTATGTTGGCTACCTGGTCGGGGGTTAAGGGAACGGTTTGGTAAGAGTCTTGCCATTGTTCAGTGTATAGATCCTGCAAAGGACCTGGGTCAAATTTAGTAGGACCTCCTTCAATACACAAAGGTATTGGATGGCGGGGGTCCAAACTCTTTGATCCCCTCATAAGTTAAACTACTATTAAAACTTTAACCCAGCTACTTAGGACTGTATCCCTGCTGACTCAGACTACTTAGCTGAGGGTAACGTCGCCTTCAAAAGAGGGGCCTACCACATTATGCATTAATAACTTAATTAATTATCTTTCAATAATCCGACCCTTTAGGATTGTATCCTTGCTGACTCAAACTACTGGGTTGAGGGTAACGTCGCCTTCAAAAGAGGGGCCTACTACAATAACTAAGATAATCTCTTAAACAAGTGCAAAAGTGCGAAAATAATCAAAGGTTAGACTAACACACGAGTCGGATCCAAGTGATTCATCTTGTCTATCTGTTTTTCTTTTTATTTTATTTTTCAGCATTTTAGTTAGTTTTATTTTCTTAGTTTAAAAAAACATTTTTCTAACATTTTGATTTGATTAGACGTTGAGGATAAACCGGTACTAAAAACTCTTGTGTCTGTAGGATCGTTTGTAGACCCGAACGAGTCGTTCAGAGGAGTTTTAATCAGTTTCAGGTGCGGAAAACAAGAAACTGATGTAGAAACAGCAGGCAATTCACTTAAATCACTTATTTGATTGATATTACAGCTTGTACCTTCAAGAATCAAACCGGCAGCACCTCGGTATGATTTTCTGATTCCCCACCAAATGACAATGTCACAAGCCTATTTATAGTATTTCTGATTCCCCACGAAATGACTAACTTCTAATTCCCCACGAAATGAATAAATTCTGATTCCCCACGAAATGACTAATTTCTAATTCCCCACGAAATGACATGTCCATTTCGTGGGAAATCACATTTCGTGGGAAATCATCATTTCGTGGGAAATCACATTTCGTGGGAAATCACCATTTCGTGGGAAATCACATTTTCGTGGGAAATCAACTTTACAACTCTACTTTCCCGTACAATGTGCCCTGATCTAACATTTCTAGTACTAGACTCGATACAAGACGAAGTCGACAGATGTATGCACCAACAGACTCCCCCTCAGATGTTGACGAGTCTTCAGTGTCGAGTCTTTTCATCTTCAGTCTTTATCAGTCTTTGGGCTTTTCTTTCCAATCAACATCAACAGACTCCCCCTAACAATGTGCTGGCATTCCTTAAGTTCATCAGCATCATCTGCTTCAGGATCGTAGTCTGGCAAATTACAAATTCAAGCAACACAACCTGGATCACCTGCAAATTCTCTACCCAAATCATAAGTTTTACAATTTAGAATAAAAATGTATGCACTAAAACAAACTCTCCCTCAAACCAAACAGAAACTTTATCAATGACAATATTAATGAACCACTTGAAGATTAGATTAAAAACATATTTGTTTAAGAACAAACTTTCCTTCACAGAATTTGTCATCATGTCTAGCACTTAGAATTTTGAAAATCAGCTCTCCAACACCAGTTGTCGAAAATCTTTTTGAGTTTTCAAAAGTTTATGCTAAAACACACTAAAAATCTTTTTGGATTTTGTAATAAAGAAAATGTAATGCAGTAAAGAAATATTTACAGACACTATTTTTGTGAGTTTGCGTAAGAGGATTATATCAGTTTTTGAGACAAGTCACCAACACCGTTAAGCTTCATTTCATTTTAAGTTCTAAACAATTCACCTAGATTGTCAGTATATTTGTCCACTTAAATTTTCACACAAAGTTCAACTGATCCGAGATACGATGTTAATGTCTTAAACACTTGAACTTATCCGTGTGTCCCACTACTTGTATATACTCCCGTATCCAGATCCCAGTATTCAGTCTTACAGGTGAGTATACCTAGATGATATCTGTAAAGGGGTTAAATTGGGAGGGCCGTGAGAGCTCAGGTCGATACTTTCGTATACGCAGAGAGATGACGGCTTCGACTTTTGGTGTGTCCCCTTTAGGGGATCTTTTGTTTCAACAGCAATGACTATCAATTTTATTGTTTCGTCAATTTGCTGAGGGCGATGCTTTTTCAAGCTTTGCGGAAAGTATTATGCGGGGACTAGGTCAGAATTTCCATTCAGCAGAAGTCCCGGGATAATACCCCAGATATCACTAAGCATAAAGACCTAGTATCTCAGAAAGAGGGACCTTTCAAACAAGATTTTGGGGGTTACCCATATATCCAAGAAGTTGTTACCCACAGAATTAAGCAAGTTTGAATTTTAGGTTTATATCTCGTCACAATCTACTAAATGTGCAAAAATCTACTGGCATATCCGCAGTGAGATTGTTTATCACATTTTAACTTTCCAATTCTTTAGCATGTTGTGACAGTCCACTGATGTACTATCATTTCCTCTTTTATACAACAAAACTCATTTTTGAATTTTATCATGTTTTTTCCTTTTTTCAAATTTTCTAATGTTTTTGGATTTTCTGAAATTTCTACTCCCCCTAAAATGCAAACACATTAAAGAAAATTGAAAAACAAACTGTACAGAAAATTGACAACCGATATCAAATCGCCTCAATTCGCCATCCACTTGGCATAGACAATCAGAACTCCCCCTTTCAACAAACTATTTTCTCATTATGATTTCAAAACACTTAAGTTTGTTTTAATCAAAATGATTTTTCCGGAAAATAAGTTTGTTTTTACCACTTGTAGGTTTGATAGAAAACCACTTATAGGGATTGGTTCATCATCTTGTCCATTCAATCATTCGTATCAGGATTACATCAAGTTCAAACTAATGACCTTGAGTTAATCACTTTATCAGAATCAATCTCTTACCACTTGTAAGTATATCCAAAACATTTAATCACATGTAGGAATAAAACATCTACACAAAACCATTTTACCAATCAAGATGCCGATTCCTGCTGCACACTTACCAATCTGGAAGCTCCGGCAATTCACAACCTGTAAAATTTAACACTTTTAAGATTCTTTTACTCAAACAGATTTTAAGAAAGATGCCGATTCCTGATCCACGATTACAAACTTGGGATCTCCGGCAAGTCAGGTGTTTACTCAAAGAAAATGTCCACCCAAGCCTGACCAGCCTTGGGTGAAATCAATTCAAATTCAGTTGGGGTGTAAGTTGCTTTCTTTGTAGCATAAAAGTCCTTTACCCCTTTAACCTTTCTATCGACCATCTTTCCAAAAATTTTCTTTACATTTCCATTAAAAGCCTTCTCAACATCAAATTCATCCTTTTTAGGAAAAAATTGATTCGAGATCTCAACTTTCCCAATTGTCCGTTTAAAATTCTCTGTCCTCAATGATGGAAAGTTCACCTCATCCATTTGAGGAACTGAGTTTTCACTCTTTTTAACATCAACTTGTGGCTCCTCTGATTTTGTGGAATCAGATTCATTGCCAGATTTTACTTCAGATTTCTTAACAACCCATTTTTGGTTGTCAAGTTTCACATTTCGCCTGTAAAATCTTTTCGAACATTCACCAACTTCATATGTAGAGTTTTTAAACACTTTAAACTTCTCAGTTGGTGGTTCGGTTTTATCAACAACAACTTCTTTCAATTTTCCAGAAACTCCCTGTTTTGTGTTGGTTGTTTTAGGACAGTTCCATGCAATGTGACCAACTTCATTGCATTTAAAACAGGTTCTAGTTTCTTTTCTCTGAACTTCATTCTTCTTTTTCTCAGCAAGAAATTCTTGATTTGATTGTCTCCAGAATGAGCTCTTCTTTTCCTCTTCAGCAGACGGACCTGAAACAAATTTTGTATTTGTTTTAGAAAATTTTTCATTTTTATAATTTTCAGGTGGAATAAAACCAAGACCTTTCTTTTTGAACTTATTATTATGGTTTGGTTTCTTTCGAAATTCCGAACCATAATTGTAACCCATTTTCTTGTTTAACCGTTGTTGAATTCTTGAAGTGTATTTTTTAGGTTTTTCAGTAAGATTTAAATCTTTTATTTCAGAAATATTAATTTCTGTCATTTTGAAAACCTTTTTGATCATTTCAAATCGAACACTTCTTATTGGAAACTTTTATCAAAATATAATTTGTCAAAATCATTCAAAGTATACACAACTTCAAATGTTTCATCATTCAAATTAGATTTTGACAACAAAAACTCTATAAACCCGTTTTCCCGATGTTTTTGAATTCCTGACAGACGAACTCGAACTCCCGACGGACTGACACGAACTTTCGGACTCGGATTTTAACTCTGACTCCTCATCCTTATCCAACACCTGATCGACCATTCTTTTTATTAATTCGGACTCATGATCTGTGTCGGACTCTGTGAACGTGACATCAATGTTATCTGGCAATACATCGGTTAACTCGGACTCTAACTTTAGATTAACTGCCTTTTCGACTTGTTCCTCATTTGGTTTTCTAGGCGAATACCCTTCCCAAATCGGAGGCGGACACCTATTATAACAGACACTCTGTTTCTTACCAGTATCCATTTTCTTCTTTGACTTCTTGTCTTTATCTTCATCTTTAAACGCCTCGAAACCTGCAACAGTAGGATAAATTCTGTCAATTAAGTAATCAGAACTAGTATAACTTCTCAATAATCGTCTGATTCTTTCGTTTTCAACTCTTTCACCATCCAACTCTTTCTTCCACTTAGCACACTCTTCAATATAAAAGTTTATCTCTTTTTGCTTCGACATCATTGTAGCATTCAACATTTTTAAAGCTTTTTCTCTTTCTGTGTTTGTCGTTTGCAAACTATTCACTGTTCTATTCAACACATCGTATAATTCTTTCAAATTCTTCACATCAAACAGCAACTTTTCTTTTAACTTTTCTGATTCACTAAACCTCATGTCTTTTTCTTCACATTGTTTGCAAGATTCTGAACATGTAAGACATGGTTTTGTAACTTCAACAATCTTTTCGACCTCCACAATCTTCTCTACTTCCATTATCTTTTCAACTTCAACTATCTTCTCAACAATCTTGGTTTCTTTTATCTCTTTTGCAGCTTTTCTCTCTTTGAGTTTCTTCAGTTTATCTGCAAAGTAAAATTCAAAACTGTCAGAAGATAAATGAGTTTTTCCAATATTTATCTGTTCAATCTCCTTATCATCATCACTTGTCTCTGATGAACTGTTTTCTGATAAAACAGATTCTTCATCTTGACTTTTCTCATCATCATCACTGTTATCAATTTGTTCTTCAAGTTTTTCAATGAATTGAGCAATTGACAATCTACTAAACTCTCTTGTATTCTTTAACATCATGAGATATGTACCCCATTCTTTCTGAGGTAAAGCATCAGCTAACTTCTCGACCCATTTTGCTGGAGTTTTAGTGATTTTCAACAGAGACATGGTACGTACAAGATGACAATATCTCTGAATGAGAGTTTTTGTAGATTCACCTGGCATACTTGTAAACAACTCAAATTCTTTCTTTAATAATGAATTTTTACTGACAGTGTTATAGAATTCATTTTCCATGTTTTCGGTATCGATAATTTTCAAAACAGATTTTTCAAACGAAATGGTTCACCTTGTAAAACACCTGTATCACCGACAGACACACAAACAAACAAAACACAATCAGTTTAACGACTTATCAATTAACAGAAACAAACTAATACTCTGACTGGTGAATATTCTGTGCGGACTGAAGATTAACAAACTATGCGGACTGAAGGTTGACAAACTGTGCAGACTGCTATGACCCGGATCAAATTCAAACAATCTGACCCACTACGTGTAGACTGAATTCACTCTCAATTGACCTAGTTCACAAAGACACGACCTGAACTGTTTCAAGCGATTTGATGACTTTGATACGAACTAAATTTTCAAGCGAACTGAGTTATCTTTCAAATGAATTGGACTTTTTCACGCGACCTGGCCACACTAAACGACCATTTCGTGCGAAGTGTAGCAAATTTGATACGACCTCGTGAACAATACGCATGAAGTGATAAATTTGGTGAGAATTGGTAATCAAACTGTGTGATCTGGATTCACTTCGTGTGACCTGGAGACTTAATGCAAACTGAACAATTTGGTTAACTTCATGTGATCTCGTAAGATAATCCAAATGTATATTTGGCCGACAAGATAAAAGCTATACTCAATTTGATTGGGCCGATTTATCACATGCAATCTTTAATGGTTCACATGCACTTTATACTGGCTGACATAACTCAATTCACATGCAATGTTATCAATTACTTCAAGATCACTTGAAGCTGAATGGACCACAAAGCCCACTAGATCGACAACCACTATTTAATGATTATTGGACTATGCAGTCTTCTAGATTCAATGCAAGATCCAACAGATTATGATTGGGCCAATTCACAATTCACGATTCATTTCAAAAAACAATGGCCGACCAAATCAATTAAGAAACGAATATGATTGGGCCGATTGTTTTAAAGCACTGCTATATCACATGAATTTTGTTGACTGACCTCGATCATATGCAAGTGAAATAAAGTCACATAGGCCGACAACTTTAAATATATATCGAATTCTGATTGGACCAAATACTACTGATGACTTAATCAAATATTGTGATTGGGCCGTCCATTTAAGTGAGTCTGATTGGGCCGCTAATAGATGAAGTCACATAGGCTGCTATCCAATTCACGTGATCGACAAATTCAAATGTAATTGATTGGGCCGATAAAATGTATCTGACAATTCAATTAATGAATCAACAATTTCAACACTCAATGTCCGACAACTAAGATACCAATTGATTGCTGATAGGACCGATTATCTGTCTTGGGTCACAAAAGATGACAGGTCAAGCGAAATCAGGCCTAATCAGTTCGAGCGAAATCAGAATTTTTTTTTAGAGCGGAATCACTTGTGTTCGAGTGGAATCAACTATTTTTTGAGCGGAACCTCAATTGGAGCGGAATTAAACCTTACTTTCGAGCGGAATCAAGCATAAAAACATGATTTCAAGCGAAATCAGACCTAGAATGTTGCTGACGTCATCTTTCAATCGAACACTTTCAAGCGGAATCACGAAAAATGCATGTTTTAGATTGAATTTAAAGCTGAAATTTTTAAGGCTTTGTTAATACATGTTTACGCACAACATATCCAAAAATCAGCCGATTTGGACCGTAAAAACCCGTTCGAATTTGTAAAAATCAGAAAAACACGTGAAAGAATGAGTAGAAATCAGAATTTTTCAGCTGAATTTGACAGAACTCCTCCTCCTGAGCTCTGATACCACTTGTAGGATCGTTTGTAGACCCGAACGAGTCGTTCGGAGGAGATTTAATCAGTTTCAGGTGCGGAAAACAAGAAACTGATGTAGAAACAACAGGCAATTCACTTAAATCACTGATTTGATTGATATTACAGCTTGTACCTTCAAGAATCAAACCGGCAGCACCTCGGTATGATTTTCTGATTCCCCACCAAATGACAATGTCACAAGCCTATTTATAGTATTTCTGATTCCCCACGAAATGACTAACTTCTAATTCCCCACGAAATGACTAAATTCTGATTCCCCACGAAATGACTAATTTCTAATTCCCCACGAAATGACATGTCCATTTCGTGGGAAATCACATTTCGTGGGAAATCACCATTTCGTGGGAAATCACATTTTCGTGGAAAATCAACTTTACAACTCTATTTTCCCGTACAATGTGCCCTGATCTAACATTTCTAGTGCTAGACTTGATACAAGACGAAGTCGACAGATGTATGCACCAACAGTGTCCTTGGACGACCTCGGTATCTTACCAACACTCTACTACGTCCACAATGGGTGCACTTGCCCATATGTGTGTTTAGTGTTAGTAAATATCGTGTTTTATAAATTTAAAACTTGGCTAAAAAGTGTAAAAGGGCTTAAAATATATACCTAAATTATAACACACTTCACGCACATCAAGTTTTTGGCGCCGTTGCCGGGGACACAAGGATTTTAAGAAAGCTTAAAATCGACGGCCTAATCTGTTTTTCAAAACCTTTTAAAACCGCGCGCACATTTTTCTGCATTTTTGTTTAGTTTGCATTTACAGTAGCTTGAACACGGGGCCGTGTTCACGGAACACGGGGCCGTGCTGCATATTTTTCATTAAACGCCCAGATACAGAGTCTGAACACGGGGTCGTGTCCACTGCACACGCCCCCGTGCTCAACGAGACCAGTAACTTTTATTAAAATGCCCAGATACAGACCCTGAACACGGGGCCGTGTCCACTGAACACGGGGCCGTGTCTAGCCTCTGTTTCCGTTTTTATTTTCTGTTTTCTGGTCCCGAGACTCAGTTGTGGTCTGTTGAGTGATCCCCATGGATCAATACTCAGGAGGCTACAACTACACCTATGAGGAGGATGATTATATGAGAGACTATTGCACTAATTGTGGAAACCCGCACTCGGTACAATATTGTAACTTATTTCAGCCATCCAATTCATACAACTATTATGAGGAGCCCAGGTACGAGCCATCGACTTCATACACAACCTATGAAGACCAAAGGTATGAACCTCCTCCCTCATACTCCTATTTTGATGAACCAAGGTATGAACCCTCATACTCATACTTTGAGGAGTCAAGATATGAACCACCACCTTCATACACTTATTATGAGGAACCGTGGCGTGAACAACCCACCTCATATGAGTACTATGAAGAACAAAATTACGACCCTTATCCATCATATACTTACAATGAAGAACAATGGTGTGAACCATCTACTTCATATGAGTACTATGAGGAACCAAGGATCGAACAACCGGATTCAAGCTTTGAGGATCCCAATCCTTTCTCTATCACCGAAGTGACCGATAGGATATTAGAACACATTAAAACTATCGAACGTTGCATAAAAGAATCTCGCGCAAGGGAAGAGGAGTCCCGC
Organism: Helianthus tuberosus; assembly: GCA_030545235.1. Classification (NCBI taxonomy): domain Eukaryota; kingdom Viridiplantae; phylum Streptophyta; class Magnoliopsida; order Asterales; family Asteraceae; genus Helianthus; species Helianthus tuberosus. Next base: position 99,602,999 of record CM060412.1, on the reverse strand, counting down.
GCAAGAGAAGAATCAAATAAAGAAACGATAGTTGAAGAGTTAAAAATGGAAGAACAAATAAGTGAAAAACCGACACATGAGCTAAACAACGAAAAAGGTGAGGCCGATAACGTTAAAATTCAAGAAGAGTCTAATTTTGAAGAAATTAATCTCTTGTCACCTTCTTTTGAAAATCATTGTTTAGTACCAACTCATGCTAAGTTTTTAAAAGAGTTAAGCACTAACACTAAAGTTGAAGAAATGGTAAGTGTTAAGTTAACTAATGATCAAACTTCGCTAATAAAAGAAGATCCTTTTGAAATAAACATTACACCGGTTCCATGTTTTTTTCAAAATTCATTTATTAGTAACGTCACCATTGATAAAGATCTTTGTGTTAACATAATGCCTAATTACATTTTTGAAAAATTAAGTATTAGTGATTTTGCTCCACTTCAAATACCCATTTTTCTATCCAATCGGAAAGTAATAAAATCAATCGGTGTAGTTGAGGACGTCTTGGTTCAAACAAATCAAATGGTTATTCTAACCGACTTTGTCATCCTCGATGACGCTCCTCTAGTGTTGGGAAGACCTTTTGTAAAAACTCACGAAGCTTTGAAAAACCGGAAGTTCAATAACCTACCTCTTCAATTAGGGTCATTCAAAAGGAGCATAGATCTTGAGCGCTCAATGAAATATCCTTTTGGCAACAATGACCCCCTAATTGAAGATGAGCCAGAACCACCCGATAAGGTGGGTCTAGCCAAGGACCCTTATAAACGTGGCGCACCACGGAGGCATTCCGCGGAACTATCCTTAGTTTTAGTTTAAATAAACTTTTATGTTTTCTAGTTTAGTTTTACTTTTCAGGAATAAAAACACACTCGGGATGGTGAAGGATATTAAGGGAAGCTTGAACCAACACCCCATGTACAAAAACAGAGCCTCCCGACAATTTTTCTTCATTACAGCAAGTTCAGCACGGGGCCGTGCTCAACCCAACACGCCCCCGTGCCCGAAAATCTGCAGAAATGCCCAGTTCAGGTAACTGGACACGGGGCCGTGCTCACTGAACACGCCCCCGTGCCCAGCCTTCTGTTTACTTTTGGTACTGGCAGTCTGGACACGGGGCCGTGCTCAGCCAACACCACCCCGTGTTCAGCTACCCAGTAACATAAAATCTTGTTTCTAACCCACTTTTACACATTTTAATCAACCGAAAAACTTATTTTTGGAACACATTGAGGACAATGTGTAATTTAAGTGTGGGGGGGGGTGCTAAAACCTTGAATTTTGAAAGTCCTAATAAGAAGCCTTACATAAAACTCTATTGGAACCGCTAATCACCCCAATTTTTTTCAAAAACTTTTCATTTTTTTTTACTTGTCTTGATTTAATTTGGGAATAACAAGTTCTAAAAAGGTTATATTTTTATAAATTTACAACCGAAAGCATCGTGATAAAAAGAACCAACATAAGAAAATTAAGAAAAGGCATGACAAACTTAGTTAAAATTTGATTATATATACTAGATCACATAAAAACCCTTTCCCACAAAAGTGAGTTTTGAGCCTTTAACGAGCATACAAATATATATCTTTACACTAAATGCTCATTTTTCGTTTCTTGTGCGAATAGCCACTTGGTTCGTACGACTCTAGAACTTGCCACAACAATACATTCCCGTCCTTACCAACTTAAACCAGAGTAAGTAAATGATGGAGGCATTAGGACTAACCCTTTTTATTTCTACACCATTATTTTTCTTTTTTTTACCACCTACCCAAAATCCCCCTAGTTAACCCCTTTGAGCCTAAACCTTTTCATTTCTTAACCCAAAACCATCACCCTTTTTACCCACCTAAACCTTTTTATTTTTAACCCTTTTTTTTCGTAACAACGTTCGGTTTGCTTATGACTTATGTTTATATATATATATATATTTTGATGAAACCAAACAAACAAACAAAGTTCATCAAAAATAACTTTGTTTGAACAATTCATCAAAATAAAATAAAAATGTGAAAAATAAAAAGTATTTCAAAAAACCGACGTTTGTTACGTTTTTCGCCCTTTTTCTAACCACTAACCCAACCACCCACCTTTAGCCCAAGCCTAACCCTTCACCCAAAAAGTCCTCTTGATATTTACAAAGGTATATAGTTAAAAAGGAGGAGGATTGATTGCTTGGCAAGCTTATGGTAGGAGTAAGTTCCATGCCGCTCTCGAGTGATTCACTAAAAATACACCTTCGGCCGAGTGTTGAGTGATTCCCCCGTGAGGTATGTGAACTTGTATATAAATGGAATTTTAAAGAGGTATGTTATGCCTTAATAAATAATTTATCTTATGAAACGTTTTTAATAAATCATGACGAATAGGATTGTAAATAAATAAAAATAAAACCTAAATAATCTTGGAAATCCCGACACTCTATGACAAGCCCAAAAACCTTCTCTTCTACCCATTCCATTTGGGAGTGAATAAAGCCACATTATAAAGAGTTTTGCTTGAGGACAAGCAAAGATTCAAGTGTGGGGGTATTTGATGTGTACAAAATGCAACATATAAATTACATCAATTGTGGCTTAAAACTAACCCTTTTTAGTTCTAATGTTGGAAAATGTGTGCTTTTGTCTTCCTTTTGTATTTTCAGGATTAAATGATCTCAAAATAACAAAAGAAACAAAAAGAGAGCAAAATCTAACATAAATACAAGAAAGGAAACAAAAGTGACATGCCCGACCCCCCGACAGCATCTTCCCAAGCAAAACAAAGAAGACAGAAGACTGAACACGCCCCGTGCTCAGCGAGCACGGGGCCGTGCCCAAGAAGCAGCAGAAAAGACAAACCCATAGAAGCTTCTACTGCCCACCACGGGGCCGTGCCCAGCGGACACGGGGGCGTGGTCAACTTCCTGCAGGCACATTTATTGTAATTGCGAATTACAATTAATGAAGAGAGATAGTGTCAGATGGACACGGGGCTGTGCCCAGCGGGCACAGGGCCATGCCCGAGCTTCTGTTCAGCCTATAAATAGAAGTGTTTGGAGCTCTTGTAACTCATCCCTTGGCACACGACCTCTCTCACACTTCACCCACCACCCACCACCATCACCACACCATCATCCACCACCATCATCCATTGTCCATCATAGAGTGTGTGAGTCGTCTCGGGATCCAAGATTGATCGTAAGAGTTCTTGACAATCAAAGGCCATGTTTGCCTAAGTCTCTTACATCACTTGGTGAAGACAAGTGTTTTGTGTAATACTTTTTATTTTTAATCTTTTGCACTTTTTAATTGGTTTTGTATTAATGACTTTAATTACTAGTTTCTTATGTTGAAGGTGATTCTTCCTAATCGTTTGTCCGTGGTGTCTTGGCATTATTTTACTGTCTATATAAAATAAAAGATTTTCACCATTCATATCTCCACGGTCTATATGGAGGTATGTTGGCTACCTGGTCGGGGGTTAAGGGGACGGTTTGGTAAGAGTCTTGCCATTGTTCAGTGTATAGATCCTGCAAAGGACCTGGGTCAAATTTAGTAGGACCTCCTTCAATACCCAAAGGTATTAGATGGCGGGGGTCCAAACTCTTTGATCCCCTCATAAGTTAAACTACTATTAAAAATTTAACCCAGCTACTTAGGACTGTATCCCTGCTGACTCAGACTACTTAGCTGAGGGTAACGTCGCCTTCAAAAGAGGGGTCTACTACAATATGCATTAATAACTTAATTAATTATCTTTCAATAATCCGACCCTTTAGGATTGTATCCTTGCTGACTCAAACTACTGGGTTGAGGGTAACGTCGCCTTCAAAAGAGGGGCCTACTACAATAACTAAGATAATCTCTTAAACAAGTGCAAAAGTGCGAAAATAATCAAAGGTTACACTAACACACGAGTCAGATCCAAGTGATTCATCTTGTCTATATGTTTTTCTTTTTATTTTATTTTTCAGCATTTTAGTTAGTTTTATTTTCTTAGTTTAAAAAAACATTTTTCTAACATTTTGATTTGATTAGACGTTGAGGATAAACCGGTACTAAAAGCTCTTGTGTCCTTGGACGTCCTCGGTATCTTACCAACACTATACTACGTCCACGATGGGTGCACTTGCCCATATCTGTGTTTAGTGTTAGTAAATATCGTGTTTTATAAATTTAAAACTTGGCTAAAAAGTGTAAAAGGGCTTAAAATATAGACCTAAATTATAACACACTTCACGCACATCACTAACCATACCATATGTAAACGTTTGTAAACAATTTATAACATGTACTTCACCCCCGAAGTTATAAAATGAAAACAGTTAAGAAAAAAAAGGGGACATGAACTCATAATCTTGCGTTCTTCGAATCCAAATGTAACTCAAAGTTGTTACTCGTGTGCACGACTACCTACAACGTACTACAGTTTATTAGACGAGCGGGTCGTGCCTTGACCTTAGTCTTAATCAGTGTCTTTGAGTTACGTTTCATTGTGTCCTTAATATTATTCCAAGTTATATAATTATTTGTTAAAATAATAAATATTTTAACTTAAATTATATTTATTAAATTTTGGAATAAAAATATTTTTTAACTTGACACTTTTATGAATTTCTACATGTATAACTTCCCAAGGATGGGTGTATTCATACTTGTATCTTAAACTTGTATATTTTTGCCAAGTCTCGGTGGCGTATTCCGGTGTATTTATACGTACGAGAATACGTATTTTCTTGTAAATATTAAGTATTCTTATACTAAATTTTTGTATAAATTTTTCCAGAATATTATTTCTAATAAAAATTCATCAATATATATTCTCAAAAAATATATTTAAGAAGCATTACATAGAAAAATTATTTATAATTTTTTCCTTGGCAAAAATAATTGTATTTTCATATAGCTCAAAAATAGTATATTTTCGAGTTTAACTTAGAAAATATATATAAATTCTTTTTTTCACCCAAAAATAATGTACTTTATGTTTACTTAAGAAAATATATAATTTCCCTGAAAAATAATATATCTTCTAATAATTTTAAGAAAACATATATATTTTATTTACCCTAAAATAATATATTTTCTTCTTGTCAAAAAGATGATATATCTTGTAATAATTATAAAAATCATATTTTTGCTCTCTTGGTGTCCAAAATATCAATTACCAAAATATACTTATGAATTTATTTTCGGAATATTTATGTGAGTTATATTACTTGTTCGATTTCTCCAATATTTTGGGTATAAATTATATATTTATTTCTTGGTAATATTCTGGATTGTAATTTCTTGGTATTTTGTAAGTTTTTGTGGGCGTCCTTGTTTTGAGGACGCGCCCTTGTGTTAATGAAAGTTTTTGTTCAAAAAAAAATCACACACATGGTGATATCTATATATATATTTTCCGAAATACATATTTAGTCACTTTTAATATCAAAAACCAACCTCCAATATTTATTATTTTTGTAACAAAAATTATGGCAAATTTTATATGAAAATTCATGGTTTAAAATATACTTTTAAATATTTGTTTAAAAATATTTTTTTCTAAGTGTTAAATTTCTAGAAAAATTTTAGCATAGTTTCCCCTTAAAAATGGAGGTTTCCATGCTTTCAAAGCATATCATTTTCTTTTATAAATCATCACAATCAACAACAAATCAAATAACACTTACCAATTTGCCAGAATCAAGCATTAATCACTACTTCATGAACTTGAAAATTTATAAAAATTTGTAGTAACTCACTAGTGTGTTTAGTAAGTCTAGTTACCCTTTAAAGTGTGGTTGTTTATTTAAAAACATCATTATTGAAGAAATTAGTTCTTTACAACTTGTAAATAAATTTTCTAAAAATATTTCTTCTTGAGTTTTTCTTATTAAATATATATTTCTACACTTGATTAACAACTAAAAATGTGGTTAATTTCTTTAAGAACCAAGCTTATGTAAATTTTGTATTTTTAACTTGGTTTCGTGAAAAATCATTCTTAAAATCATATGTTTACAAGACTTTATATTCACTTTGATCATCATACTACAAGAAAAACAATTTATACTTTCAAGTTCACGCTTTTCATATGGATGATTACTTTGATCTCAACATAATCATCCTCTCATCTTGCTAGATTATGTCTTTAATCACCATCTAGCAAGATCATATGATGTTTAACATCATAAACACAATAAATTAACAATCAACAAGCATAACAACACTTAAACAACTTGATTTCTTATGATCTTTAAGCTTATGTTTAAGTTTCATGTTCATGATTCATAGTGTTCTTCAAGATTAGTTACTTGTATCATACTTTAACCAACAAAATAAGATGTAAAATGAAGTGTAGAATGATCTTACTACTAGCTCAAGGCTAGGGATGATCACAAGATGAAGAAGAGGTGGTTAAAAGCTTGTATGAGAGGTCCTTCAACTTCCAAGAGTTCCTAGCTTCCTTGTGTTGCTTCTTACACCTTTGTGTATGTAGAGAATGGATGGAAATTGAAGAATGATGATGGTTGTGTATGTGTGGGTTCACGGCCGTAGGTAAGAAGAGGGGGAAGAAGAAGAGCTCAAGTGTTGTGTGAAGTGTGAGAATGATGGTTATGATCTTTAGGTTAGTTCTTATAACTCCCAACACAAATTTATCTATTGGTTTATATGCTCAAAAAGATGAGACATAATCTAGTTTAATAATCAAATAAAATCAACAGTAGGGGCACTCATAACTGTAAGATGGGGGGTGTTTAGTTGTGTTGTAATGGTAAGTTGGATTTAATGGTTGAAATCTAATGTTATAGTTAGGGTGTTTAGTTGTTATGTGTTTATATAGTGTGTTATGATGTTCGGGGACCATAACTAGCTTGAAAATGTTAAAATAATGCTTCTAGTGTAAATTTGGTGTTTCGGATAGTGTCCGGTTGTTCGGTTGGTTACCGGTTCGTTAAGGTGCTAAACTATGCAGTTTAGTGTGCTTTATGTTACCTTTTCCGACAGTTTTGATTCCCGACACTTAGCAAAGCATTCAGGACCATTTATTCGTATTTCTGCATGATATTAAGTTGTTTAAAAGCTGAATTGTGCTTAATTCGGCAATTTTTGTGAGTTTTAGGCACTTTCCGGCACTTAAACTATCACTAGGAAGGCAGTTTTATGATCCTTACTTTCCTGCACACTATACTAGTGTAACTCTTAGTTTCTAGCTCATTCTGTGTCTCAATACCATGTCTGTCTATGTACTGAACTCCGTAAACATTTTTCTGATTTGTCTGATAACTGTGCTATCTTTGTTTCGTGCACCATTTGAATCAATAAAGGGTTGCGTGTAATAACGATATGACATTTGCAATATATGATGCACATGTATATATGATAACAATAATCAGAAAACATTCATGTCACAAATGTTAAATCAGCACAGTCATTAAGCATTAATCATTGTCTAATAATTGTACGGATACATGCAAATTTGACAATTGTCACATTCTCCCCTTGTTAAGAAAATTTCGTCCTCGAAATTTAAACTACATTAACTCCTTAGGGTTACGTTATGCGTGTATGGATATGAATAATACTAAAGTGATTAACCACGAAACCGAATCAAGACTTATTCGAATCAGGTGAATCCAGGGACATATTACAACAATAAGAACCCAGCGATTAAAAGGTATGTGTTTCAGAATTTGGTGTCAAAGGATACGAGACGTATAGATGTATAACCTAGTGTAACTTAGTTAACAGGGGTTCAACAAAAGAGGAATTTCGACTGATAGAATTCCAAACGATCATTTACGATATACAAATGAGTTCTAGAAACAATGACATCCGCTAGATGAACTCAGAATTAGCAAGCTCAAATGTAATAGTGACATGAAAATGATCCGTCAACTTTCGAACAAATACATGAATAAAATTAGTGTGTTGACATTATTGTATGGCGAGAATACACCGAAATGAAATACAACCGAATCTGGTGTATCATTGTCTTAATTCGTAGTTGCATTAAGAATGTTTAAATGACAAGTCAAACAAAAGTATGTGTAGTTTCGTGTGAAACGGTTGACCATGACTAGCATACAAGTTTGTACCGACACCACAAGGTGTCGTAATGATATAATTCAATAATAGCGGTGACCGAACAAGTTCACCGTGTTTGAAATCAGATGAAAGCACACTGAAACAAATCTGAAGATTTGATTTAAACAACGTAATAGGGTTTTCAATTGAATATGGAACATCAAAGAACTACTGTTTTCGACCGAAGATGGACAAGCAATAATTATCGCAAGGCATTCGAATGATAATGAAAGAAACGTTGATAGGTGCACCGGAATATAAAAATGAATTTGTGTACCATTATCTTAGCACGCGATTGTGTTAAGACTGCTTTAACATGTTAAATCAGAGCGGATTTAGAGCGAGTCAATAATTAATTAAATCCGTGCATGAGATGTGTGAATGAGGTTAGCGCAAGCTTCAAATTAATGAGACACCACCACAAGGTGTTGGAACCAACAAACGACTTAATGGAGCCATAGACCAAACAAGTCTACTACGACTCGGAACAAAAGAAACACCTGCTAAAATGAATTTGAATATGATGCTCTCAATACATTATATGGTGTCTTGAATTGAATATGCGAAATGGACAAGTTCATGCAATTGAACTTGGTTTCAGCGCAATCCGGCAATGAATACATGTATCGACAAGGGAATTTCTGTCACACCCTGGCTTTGCGAAAGCGTAGGTTTATTTTGTGTGACTTCTTAATACCATAGCTTAATCACAACAAAGCTATATGAAAGTAAAACCATGATGTTCATCCATTAATTCAAGTTTTAAAAATAAAATACGACAACATTGTTTTCAAAAGTCGACACATGCAACGGATTACAACATGACATAATAAATATATTGTTCATACGACACAACCAAAAGACATGAAATAAACACAGTTTAAGGCTTGTGACTCGTCCAGGTAAAAGTCACAATCCCTAAACTTGGATGACATCATTTCTCCTGCGCAGCTTGATGACATAGCATACCTTGCCAGATCCCTAATTTCCTGAAATACATGTAATTTGAAAAAAATCAACAAAAAGTTGAGCGAGTTCATGTAAAAGTGAGTATGTTTATAAATCGTTAAAGTACGTCCCAAAGTAAAAATGTTCCTGGTATGTAGCAATTAAGGAAAAGAGATCACCACTGGGTTGCAAAGCCACTGGTATGTGTGAAGTGATGTAGGAAAACTCAAACCTAGCAAATTTGTACTGGGCCTCGGCTGTAAGACACAGTCACCTCTATGGGTCACCCTGACCTCACGGGTGTGGGCTCGCTACACCCAAATAGATCTATCACTCTTGTGTCCCTCGGTCCTACCAACGAGGATTAATGGCTTTAAGTGTTGTACCCACCACTCACATGATATGTACGTCCTAACCCTCCTTAAGCTAACCAAACCATGTATAAAAATGTTCTAAATAATTGTAACATGTATTTCACCCCCGAAGTTATAAAACTGAAAACAGTTAAGAAAAAAGGGGGACATGAACTCACAGAAGTGCGTCTCGTGAAATAGTCGATCCCAACTCAACCTGCTGCGTGACGACCTACACGTACTCACTTCTATTAGACGGACGGCCGTGCCTTGGCTTAAGGTTTATCGTTTTTGGGAAATAGTTAGACAACTATTTCGTATCCACACTCCTAAATTATTTCATAAGTATATTCCTTCCCAAGGATAGGGGTAATAATACATGTGTGTTTTATAATTCCGAAAATATATTTTTAAGGCTCACTTGAAAAATATATTTTAATTACTTTGTCTAAAGTGTTTTAGTTTCCAAAATATATATATTTTTCCCAAAAATATTATATTTTATATCATAAGTTTTTCCAAAATAACATTTTCACAAAAATGTACAAATAGGAGTATTTTTCTGAAAAATACGTAAGTTACATTTTTAAAGTTCGCGTTGTATTACGATACTTATATAACTTAAATATTTATTTTGTGAGAGCGTTGGTATTATTTTGGAGTAGTATTTTCACAGTATTTCCAAGTTATATTATTTTTACCCTAAAAATAATATATATCTAGTTCACAAAATAATCACATAATCACACAAGCGTCTTATTATAAAATATATATCTTAAATATATATTTAACAAGTTTTATTTACGAAAATCCACCTCTGATACTTTGTAATTTTTGTAATAAAAATCATGGCGAAGTTTATTCCTGAAAACAAGTTAAAAATACATTTGTAACCATTTGTTATAAAAATACTTCTAAGTGTTATATTTTTAGAAAAATTTGAATAAATCCATCAAACAATTTACCAATCAACAACATACAATATTTATTCATCAAACTTGACAAAATATGAATAAATCATAAACTCATGAACTTGAAGGTTTTGTGAAAATATGTAGTAAGTCACTAACATATTTAGTAGGTTTTGTTATCTTTAAAAACAAGTTTAAATTCTTGAAAACTTTATTTTTAAAGAACTTGAAGTTTCACAACTTCTTGTCATAATTTACAAAAATACTTTCTTGTTAAATTTCTTGTTACACAAGTGTTTACACACTTGTTTATTTACCAAAAATGCTTCTAGTTCATAAAATATCCGGGTTTTAACAAAACTAGTATCTTCCGCTTGGTTCTTCCGAAAAACCATTTGTAGATCTTTGGATCCACAAGTTTACAACTTCATTTTACAAGAAAAATTATGTTTATTCAAGTTTCAAGTTCATGGTGGATGGTTTCATCATCTTTCATATTTCTAACACTAACATCCTACTAGTTCATGTTCTTGAACATGATCTAGTATGTCTAGATGATGATCCATCCTACTTTTAGTAACAAACAACATCAAACAATCACAACTATACAAGATTCACATGATTTACACTCATAACTTCTCTTTATCCATCTTTTATTCCTTATGTTCAAGACTTTAATGTAAGTTCTTTACTGTTTCTAAATTTTTAACCATTAAATCAACTATTAACCACCATAAACAAGATCAAGATGATGATTAGAAACACTTACTACTAGCACAAGGCTAGGGAAGAAACAAGGTGTAAATGTGGTGGATAAAAGAAATCTAGAGCGGTTTTTGAACTTTCGAGTGCACCGGGCTTGTTTGTGGGACTCCTTGCACCTTTGGATGTATGAAAAATAGTTGATCAAAGTTTGAAAGTGGTGGTGGTGTGGTGGAAGGGTGGCGGCCGTGAGGGTGGTTATGGAGGGAAGGAGAAGTTGTTGTTTGGTGAATGTTGATGAAAGAGATGGGTTAACTTTCATGTATACTTATAGACCAATTTCCTTACTGTCCATCATGTAATGTGTTCTCTAGATAACCAACATGAACCAATAAAATAATCAAACAAAATGGAAGTGTGGGTCACCCTAAGGTGACCGTCGATTAGAGGGGGGTAAGGGTTGGGTGGTGATGATCTAGTTAGGACTTAGTTGCAATCTAATGAGTTTAGTTATTTGATTAAGTGTATTTATTAATATAAAGGGTGTTAGGGTGTTCGGGACCCTACCTAGCTCATAAAAGTAAAAACAATGTCTTTAGCAATATTTTTATGTTCCGGGTAAAGTCCGGTTGTTCGGTTGGATGTTGATCCATTAAAGTGCTAAGTAAAGCTATAAAGTGTCGTTTATGTTATTTTTAGTGACACATTAAATTCCCGACACTTTGGAAAGTGTCTGGAATTATTTTGCCAAGTTTTTGCACTTTACTAGTGTTATTAAATGCTGAATTTTTGTATGTAGTGCAGAATTTTGTAATTAAAGTATGTTTTAGGCACTTCCGGTCACTATAACTATCACCTAGTGATGCAGTCTTATGATCCTCACCTCCCTACACTCCCTACTAGTATAGTAATCTATTCCCGGCTCATACTGGCCTTAGAAACAATGTCTGTCTAGTGCTGGCATTGTCAGCATGTTTTCTGGGTTATCCGCTCACTGTGCTTTTGTGCATCAAGTTTGTCACTATTGTTTGTGTGTATATAAATGGAGTGACAGTAATAAAGTATGATGCATGAGTATGTATGTATCAGAAAACAGAAAGCAGTTCATTCAAAATTGTAATCAAGCACAGTAATTAAGCACTAATTAAATATTAATTAATTTGTACGGATACCTGGATTTGCGAGGGTTGTCACAATTTCGGCATGGTTACAAAGATAAACCATGTATGTAGCTGGAAAGGATAAGTAGTTTCAAGAAAGTGTGTTGACTTGATAACAAAGGAGCCACCCACTTCAATAATGTGGATCATTCGAATCACAAACCAATAATTAGATTTAGCAAAATAATATTCGAAACTTTGACGGGAAGGATCACTCGAAACGAGACCACATGCGTAACAAACGATGCATGCGTAACCTATGAATTTTCAAGAAATGAAACAATGAGTATTCATTGTAATGAAAGAAATGATCATGATACCAGGACCATTAAGAGGAGTAGGGATGTAAAAATCTACTCATTAGATGCAAAAGTGGGAATTTCAATAAAAGAAATTTGAGTACTTCACCTGTTTGGTCGACTAAAATAGCATACACGACCGATTAATGGTGTTTGCCCGAGTTAATAGACGTGGTTCCTAAGTGGTAACCTTTAATGAGCTTTGGCATAAGTTCCCGAAGGTCCTAAGTACATGTTTCCTAGATTCTCAAATTTTTGTATTCTGTGTATAACTGTTTTGTTACCGTGTATAAAACACAATACTAGCGTATGTTTAAAACAAATTGTTGACTCACTGTTCTTCGATATACTTTCTTCCTAAATCCGCCGCTGGCGATACCGTGATCGGAGATTGATCTTGGAATAGTAGTTGGATCCTTGCAGTCGGTCGAATAAATCATTAATCCTCGACAAGGGGATACCGATTTCTTGATGGTTAGCTTGCTCAGCTCCCGGTAGTCGATACACATTCGAAAACTACCGCCCTTCTTCTTGTCGAATAGAACTGGAGCTCCCCAAGGCAAGAAGCTTGGCCTTATAAATCCCTTATGTAGCAACTTCTGGAGCTGCGTTGATAACTCTTGCATTTCTGAAGGCGCAAGTCGATAAGGTGCCTTGGCTACAGGCGCGGCGCCTGGAACCAAGTCAATGTGGAATTCGACTTGTTGTTGAGGAGGTAATCCTGGCAAGTCTTCGAGGAAGACTTCAGGATATTCCCTTACCACAGGGATATCTTCGAGCTTCGGTTCTTTAGCTTCTTTGTTCACGACATGAGCTAAGAAGGCAACACATCCTTTACGCAAAAACTTATGTGCCTTCAAACAACTGATAATCCGTAGAGGCGTATCATGCTTCTCCCCATGAATCACGATCGTCTCTTCATTCACCATCGGGATGCGGATAATCTTCTCATGGCATACTATCTCAGCACGATTACTCGACAACCAATCCATCCCAACTACTAAGTCGAAGCTTCTCAATTCTACTGGCAAAAGATCTAACGAAAACTCACGCCCTCCAAGTTCTATAACACAACCTCTAATCACTTCTTTGGCTTCCACTAGCCTCCCATTAGATAGTTCTATCGAGTATGGGATGTCTAACTTACTTGCTACTAAACCAAGGATATTCTTAAACTCTAGATATACGAAGCTATAGTCGGCACCGGTAATGAACAGCACAGATGTATAACGTTGATTAATAGGGAACGTACCAGTAACCACGCTTGGATCCTGGCGTGCTTCCCTAGCTCCGATGTTGTACGCTCTTCCACGTGTCTGATTGTTTTCAAGGTAATCCTTCCTGAAATACCCTATGCCACCACAGTTAAAACAACCTTGACCTTGTTCTCGATCATTACTGTTTCCGCCCTGATAGCCGTTGTTGTTGTTTCCTCAGCGATTTCCGCTACCATCTTGACCTTCATTTCCATGTCCAGCACCGTACTAACACGTCTCCTTGGCATGCCCCACTTTGCCACAGATATCACATTTTTCATATCTACATAGCCCGGTATGATGACGCTGACAATTGTCGCACTTAGGTAGGTTACCCATGTACCCTTTTCCCTTTTTGGCATTGTTGTTGTTATTCGCCCGAGTACCCTTTTGGAAACCAGTGAGCTTCCTTTTGTTCTCCCCAGATGACTTCGCATGAGTCTCCTTCTTCTCTTCAGAGGTTGAAAATTTTCCGAATCTAATCACTTCCTTAGTGAGCGCCACACTTAAGTCAATCGCATCGATAATTTTTGGAACTTTGATGCTGTCATCAAGCTCAGAATCATTGGCGCCAATCCCCAGATGAATCGTTCTGTCCTCTTAAACTCTGGTTCCACCAGATCTGGAACAACTCGCAACAAATCATGAAGTCTCTGTACATATTCCACCACCTTTGGACCTTCCATCTTCAGGGTCCAGAATTCAGTTTCCAGCTTCTGGATTTCCGCCTGAGAAAAATACTTCCTACGCATCAATTCTTTCAGCTCATTCCATGTCAAAGCATACGCAGCAGCCTCACCCAACGCCTGAACCTGAAGGTTCCACCATGACAGAGCCCCATATTGAAACAGTCCAGAAATATACGTGGCTTATTGCTCTGGAGTACAATTGCTCATTCGCAAAACAAAATCAGTATTCTCGACCCATCTCAATAAAGCTATGGTACCTCCAGTGCCGTCGAAGTTCAGAGGCTTGCAGTACAAAAACTGCTTGTAGGTACAGCCTGCAACCCAAGCAGCATCATTCACAGAAAGCATTAGCAAATCACACTTGGAAATGTCCAAACGTATCGTAATATGTCTTAGGTGACTTAAACATTACCGTTAGGTGGGTTATTCCCTGAGGTACCTCCGCTGTGTTTGGAGCGAAGGGCCCCGTGTTGTGCGATTGCCTGTAAGATGCGTTCCTGTAATTTTGCCTCGGTCGTGGGCAACTGATTGTTCCTTCGAGGAGGCATCTTCTAAGAAGAAGATTGGATATGTTAGGTCTTATTTGTTACGTAAATAAGTAATTGTCTAGAGGTCGTATGTACACATATATATAAACAATCATCATATCAAACAATCATGCAGCAACACAATCATAGCATAAATTTGTAACCTAATAATGGGTTTAGTGAGAACATGACGATTAAGCTTTCATTAATTTCCAACCACAGTTACATTACTTACGAGTGTATTACATCAAAAGGGACATAGGGTCACACTACCCTTGTTCAATAAGTTTGTCATCGTACAAAAATCACGTGATCAAAAGGTGGTCTCCAAAAGGCTTCACAATCTCGGCTCAATTGTGGTGCTCTCACCAAAAGTAATGCAATCTGCATAAGACCAAAAACCAACTATGCTGATGGTGGAGGAGGAGGGAAGAAAAGCAAGCTGCTTACATGCGCAAGCTCCTCCTTGAGCTCATAGACACCTCGAAGCAAGTAACTGATCTGCTGCTCGACAGTAAGGAATCGAGCATCAAACTCTGGAAAAGGAGTAAGAGGTGCAGGTGGATGTGCAAAATGAGACGGTGAATGTGGAGGAACAAAAGTAGACTGACAGGGACAAGGTAGGGGACGCGGAGTCAGCTCAAGCTCCAAAGCTCTGCGACTCATAATCTCAAACCGAAGCTGAAGTGATAAAAGCAACTCATCCTGTGTATAGCCAACAAAATGAGAGGGATGGTAGGGATCTAAAATCGGCATAGAGTACGATGGGAACCATCGGAATGGCTCATCAAGTGGCAAAGAAGTGAAGGGAGCAAATGGTGCAGCCTGTGAGGTCGGAGGAAATGCTGCTGAAGCAAAAGGATCGTCACGCGGATGCTGGCCTGAAGTACCTTCCCCTGGACGGGGTGCAGGGATGTCCTGTAAGAAAACAATCGGCAGATCAATGCGATGGACATCGGACTCTACAGGAAGGAGAGGAGCAACATCACCGGGTGCGGGTGGAGGAATAAATGGCTCAACAAAAGGAGGGTCAACAGGTGCAGGAGCTGGGTCAGGAAGAAGAGGTGCAATATCTGGTAAACCAAAAGGAACATGGTCAGGCTCAGGTATCGGCTCAGGATCAGCGGGTGCGGCATCAGGCTGATCAACAGGAATAAGATCTGGCTCAGGACCAGGCTCAGGGTCGTGTGGAGGAGATGGTGCGGCAGACATGGCCATATCATCGTCAGAATCAGTAGCGTAATGCTGTAATCCTACCGCCTGTAAAGCTGAGGATGTCATAGACGCAAAGGAGTCTGAGACCGACTGCAAACTAGAATCAGAGGATAACTCAATGACAGGAATCTTAGGAGGTGGGATGGCAATAACATCCTCGTCTATCTCTCCATCACCCTGGGCGTCAACAGGAGGACCATCAGTAAACAAATCAACGTCATCATCAAACAGATCGTCGAAAGGCCAATCCTCGGGAAGAATGACCACGAGAGGAACAGGATCGAGGATCGGAGCCACGATGTGCTTACCATCGGGATGCCTAATGATGAGATGATCATGGACTGGAACAGGAATGAGAAAACGATCCTCGTCTGGAATACTATCAGCAAGTGGTAAATCATCGCCAAAGTCGGGCAACGCAAACGGCTGGAAGTCGTCCTCGTCATCGGATAGCATGTCAGGGTCACTCTCAGTGTCAGACGTAAGTATCTCTGGCTCAGGTGCAATCTCATCATCTGATACGATAGCCATAGGATCATCAACGTCTGATAACCCGCTCTCTAAAGAAGACATAATGCCTGTAACATAACAATCATAACATGTGCACATATATTAACCACTAACACTTAGTATGCAATCAAGTCAGTTATCACACAATCATGTATTCACATTATCCTTCATGAAACATTTCTATCTTTCTTAGCCTATCCCAGACTAAACCACAACTATGACCTTGCAATTGTGACATCTGTGCTTGTGATATCATTGTACAAACTCTGAACAATACAATATTAACAAAGCAGTGTGTTTTGATCCCAATGTTTGTCATTTATGATTGATTTTATGCACGTGTTGATTTTTGATCAATTTTGAACTCTATATCGCTTTCTGGGTAGTTATACGCGAACTGGTGCGTAATCACGGTCAGTTTAATGCGACAAACACTCCGGAACAGCATTATAAACTTAACATACCTTAAATAACCATTACATAACTTAGAAATAAGTTTTAAAGGCTTTGGTATGGCAAAATCAAGTTTATTCGCTCTCAGGGACTATTTGCGTCAACTTGCAAAAGTCTGCCGTTTCGTAAGGAAACGTACAGTCCAGAACATGATCATAAGTTAAACATACCATATATAACCTAAACATGGCTTAGAAATAAGCTTTCATAGGTTCGGTGTGCGAAAACATGCTTATATGATCTTTCAGGGACTAAAAGTGTCAAAAACGGCGTAAGTTTGCATTTTCGCGCATATCTTACGTTCTGAATATATCCGGACACCCAAAAATTTATCTAATCATTAAAATATTTTATTTTAGTGATTAGCATGATAAAATTCCATTCGTCGCTTAATTTGGATCGTTTTTGCGTTCGTTACGAATTCCGTCGTAATTAACCGAACAACGCGATCGTACGACCAAACGAACCGACATTCGAGATATTTTTGAGCATGTTTTGAGTTCCCAATACTTTAACATCATTTTAGAGCCTTGAAATGAGGTTAACGGGGCTTAAACGTGTCAAAAATGGGCCGAAATGCAAGTTTCTAAGCTGCAGGGACTAATTTTGACAATCTGCCAAAGTTGGCCAGGCGGGGCGCGTAAACCTTAGCCATGTCTTACACGGGGCGCGAGGGCATGCCAGACAGAAACATTGAATTTGGTCATTTAGCTCGTTTTTGCTGGTTTTGATCTCTAGTTTTCAATGCTAGGGGCTGGTTTGTGTGGGGAACAAGCCAATCAGTCCTTAACACTTGTATGGCTTGGATCATGCCCTCTTCTCCAAGGAATGATCCTAACGGTTGGCGAAAAACTATATATAGCCCATCCATTTCACTTGTTTCATTGCTCATTCCTCTCTTCTCTTCTTTACATCTGCTTTGGAGCTCTCCTAAGCTGATTGGGACTTTGTCTTCTTTGTAGAAAAGATAGCAAGGACCCTTAGTGAACATTCTTTCATTCCTTTTATTGCTTTTTCTTTATGTTAGTGCAGAAAGTCAAACAGTTTGGCCAACAGTTTGACTTTCAGTTTTGACCATCAATTGGTCAAGTCAAAGTTCAATTGAACTTTGATACGTGATTGTAATCACGATAGTTATAATCCTTCGTGATTATAGCCGTTGATTACCACGTTAACTAGGTGTAGTGTCGAGTCAAAGTTTCGGTCAAAATGCGTTTTAGCACGCATTTTGCAACAGAACTACTTTAGGGTATCAAAACACTTTGTTTTGATACCAAATCAGTAGGTTAAACATGTTTTGACATGTTTAACTCGACACTATTAGTTTAGTGCTTGTTTAGGGTCGTAAGGTAAGCGGTCTAAACAACCGCTTAGACTTTCGAACCTGACCCGTTTGGTCGATCTTTAGGATCCAACCAAGCTTAGTTAGTGATCATAGTTGCATAGGGAATAACCACTGAGGTTATACCTTATGATCACCTAGGATTGGTTAGTCATATGCTAGTTAGCTTGTATGCCCATAGGAAATGACCAAAACGCCTTTTTTAAGCATAAATCCATATTTTAACTATGTGAACATATTTTTGACATGTAAACTGATTTAGTAACATGTTTAGGGATAATTGGGCATGTAAGACTTGACATAGCACATAGATAACCATCCGAACATAGTTTTACGCTAACGACGCCTTATAGTAGCTTATGTTACCATAATGTGTCGAAACGGGTCAAGAGCACTTAGTTAAACTTTCCAATCAGAATGTAGGGCCTATTAAATCATACCATATGAGTTCCAATACTCATTTGATTTATAGAACCTCATTATATCCTATCTCCCGATTTAGGATCCGTTTATTAACATAGTTACCTATACTAGGTGCCGGTTGATTCTGTGATACTTTGAGCTTAATTTGGTCTTATTCTCAAGACTAATTAGCAATCCCAAGTGAGTACATAGTTCCCCTCTTTTACCGTTTTCAAATACTTTGGGGTGATACACATGTACATACGTGTTACTTTGGTGCATTTCATGCTTTTATGACATAAACATGCTAGTTTCACCTAGTGCACTCATAGTACATGCTTTCAATTGTGTTTTGCTATGTATGTTAAGCATGCTAGCACATTGTTTTACATGAACATTTCTACTAGGCATGTTTTCTTAGCATACCTAGTACATGGTTTTCACTTGCTACATTGGTTATGACATTTGGTGTGTTTAATCGGGACAATAATACATTCATTAACATTGATCACGCCGCTCGGACTTATGTAATGGAACCATAGGAATTGACAACTCCCGTTTCCGACTTCCTAGGTTTGTTTGGAAGTTGGGAATGACAGAATCCGACTACATAATTTAGATAAACCTTTAATTCGTTTAAGGGTTTGTCGCCACAGTCGCAAGGCTTGAATGTATGCGATTAACATTACTGCATAAATGTTTGTAATCTTAAAGCATTGTTTTTCTGCAAAACATAACATTTGATTTAAACTTAGATTTATTCAAAAACATTGTTTTGTACATTTTCTATGGGGTTGAGTAGCTTCTAGTTATTCACCATACATGACATTTGTTACACATTGACATCTTCACATAGTTTAAGTAGATGATTTCCTACTTGCTATGCATTTCATTGGTTACACATGATACATATTACACATGACATTATACATGGTTTATACATAAAGATTTTGACATTTAACATGACATTTTGGTTGGTTATTGATAAATGGATTATGTAACGGGGCTATGTGTTATATGATAAAAGCATGGTGGATACGCCGCTGGTACTTCCTATATATAAGTGCTTTTATTGTATTATACATCGTTGCGTTATATAAATCACTTAGGCAAGACATGAAACATTTTATACAAGAACAAGACATTGTTTTACAAAGTACACATTTTATTCAAATTCATTTTCACTTGGTTTTAACCATATATTGTCCTTTCATTATCATTTGATTTTCATGTCGATTTTC
The DNA here is from genome assembly GCA_030545235.1 of Helianthus tuberosus. NCBI lineage: Eukaryota > Viridiplantae > Streptophyta > Magnoliopsida > Asterales > Asteraceae > Helianthus > Helianthus tuberosus. The sequence continues at coordinate 99,582,940 of CM060412.1, read as the reverse complement.
ACATGGTTTTACAAAAAGGAAAACATTTTACAAGATTCATGACTACATTTTATTAAACACTTCTTTTCAAACCACAAGTCATGAATCTGCATAAACAAAACCTATGTATCTCACAGGCATTTGTATGCTGACGTACCTATTTTTACATGTGTTTTCAGGTGCTAATGCATGATGGTGTTTGTGCTTCACTTAGGCGGACTCGGGCCTTAGTGACTTAAAAGACAGTTAATTATGTTATTTTAGTTTGAACTTAAAGACAATGTAAACTCTTTATTCAATAATACATAACTTAAATTGCCATGGTTGTTGAAACAATAATTCTGTCAACTCACCTCCCCGACGTTTCCGCCGCGGTTTTGTTGTTTTAACGCGGCCGGGGTGTGACAGAAGAGTTGGTATCAGAGCCAATTGTTATAGGGAATTAGGTAATTAGTAATGCTTTGACCTAGACTATAACTTTCTAGGACCCTAACACAAGTTTACTTGTGTTTAGATCTTAAAACAATACACGTCACCTATCCTTAGGTGATAACCACAACAAGAACACAATAACAAATCCGCTTCGAAAATTAATCATCTGTTCTAGGATGATTGATTACTAGGTTTTGAACCCTTTGTTATAAGGTTTTGAACCCTCTAAGTTTTTCCAAATCTCATCAAAGTTTTGGGTCTAAATAATGCAAACACGTGCAAACTGGAAGGGTGAATGCCTGTACCCTGAGTTTTCTGTCTAAGGCTAGAGTGTTCGTACAAATCCGCAGTATCGGACCAGTCACTCTTACCTGGGAACTCTTGGGGTGAGTGTTCACTTATAGGTGAGCATGTCTTCAGTGATACATTATTATGACTCATTTACTTTGATTTGTCACTGTGTGTTGTTTGTTTGCTTTGTGGTAACAAACAAACGACCACCATCCTTGCTTTTTGTTGATTTTATTGGTATCTCATTTTCATCACACCATCTCACTCGTTTTCTCTCATGTTTCCTCTTTTAGAATGCCTCCTAGACGTAACGTTCCTCAACCTGATGCCGAACTGGCAGCTATTATAGCACAGGAGATAGCTGCTATGCTACCTGGTCTCATAACTCAAATAAACCAAGCCACCAATAACAATGTTAATGCACCTGCTCCGTGCAACTTCAAACAGTTTAACTCGGCTAAACCACTCAAGTTTAGTGGTACTGAAGGAGCAACAGGGCTTCTTCAGTGGTTTGAGAGTCTTGAGAGCACATTTCGCCATGTTCAGTGTCCGAACAATCGTAAGGTCGAGTTTGCTTCGAGTGTATTCCAAAAGAGGGCTCTTACCTGGTGGAATGGGATAATGAGAGACCGAGGTGCTGATGTTGCTTTGGGTCAGACATGGGAAGAACTTAGAGCTCTCATGATGAGAGAATTTTGTCCTCGTCACGAGCAGAGGGCACTCGAAGATGAGTTCAATGATCTGAAGCAAGTCAGTGGTGAACACCGGGCTTATACAGACAGATATGAGGAGTTAAGCTTGCTATGTCCGAAAATGGTCACGCCTTTGGATAAGGCTATTGAGAGGTACATAGACGGTTTGCCAGATCCTGTTCAGGATATTGTCACTGGCAGCCACCCTACTACCATCCGACAGGCCATTGAGCTAGCTGCTACCCTTACTGAATCCCAAATCAAGAAGGGTAAACTCCACAGGAAGGGTGATAAGAAGCAGAAACAATCTGATAGTACCAAGGAGAGTAAGGGAAAGAAGGCTGTTGAGTCTTCAAAGAAATCGAGGAAGCGTAAGGCTTCCAAGAATTTCGCGGTCACTGCTCAGACAAACCAGGCTACTCCTAATCAGGCAGCACAGAATCAGGCTGCACAACCGGCTGCCAAGAGGCAGTATGCGGGAAATGCACCTCTGTGCAACCGATGTAATAGCAACCACCAGCCACAGTTGCAATGTCGCATCTGCACAAATTGTGGCAAGTCTGGTCATCTTGCGAATACCTGCCGTATTGCTCCTAACCAAAATCAGGCAGCTCAAAACCCAGCAGTGCAAAACCCTGCCCAGAATCCTGCACGACCTCACTTTCCGCCTGGTTCATGTTTCAATTGTGGGGATCTGACCCACTACAGGAACAACTGCCCAAGGTTGGCACATGTGAATCAAGCACCAGCTCGTGGTAGAGCTTTCAATCTGAATGCCAATGAGGCGCGTGCAGATAACGAAGTGGTGAACGGTACGTTCCTTGTTAACAACCATCCTGCTTCTGTTCTATTTGATTCGGGTGCCGATAAGAGTTTTGTGTCCTTAGCATTTGAGCCTTTGCTTGCAATGACTAGAACAAAACTAGGAAAGCCCTTGACAGTAGAAGTAGCTAGTGGTGAACCTGTTGTCCTCGACTCTGTTCTTCGAAATTGCCAGTTGAATCTTAATAACCATCTTTTCCCTATCGACCTCACACCGATGCAACTCGGGAGCTTCGATATTATAGTAGGAATGGATTGGTTATCAAAGTACCATGCTGAGGTGGTATGTTTTGAGAAGTTGGTCCGTATACCGCTTTCGACTGGTGAGATCTTAGAAATTCATGGGGAGAAACCTGCTAGTAGCCTTAAACTCATGTCTTGTACCCAAGCCTGCAAATACCTGCGAAAGAAGTATGTTTCTTTCTTAGCACATGTCGTAGAGGATAAAGGCAAGGGTAAGACAATCCAAGATATCCCTGTTGTTCGGGATTATCCAGAGGTATTCCCTAAAGAATTACCTGGTTTACCCCCTGTACGCCAAGTTGAGTTCCGCATCGATCTCGTGCCTGGTGCAAATCCCATTGCTAAGTCACCTTATCGTCTTGCACCGTCTGAGATGCAAGAGTTATCTAAGCAGCTTCAGGAGCTATCTGACAAAGGATTCATCCGTCCAAGCTTTTCCCCTTGGGGCGCTCCAGTCCTATTTGTGAAAAAGAAAGATGGATCATTCAGGATGTGTATCGATTACCGTGAGCTTAACAAGCTTACCATCAAGAATCGATATCCCCTACCTCGCATTGATGATCTCTTTGATCAGCTACAGGGTGCTACTTTCTTTTCAAAGATTGATCTGCATTCTAGGTATCATCAACTTCGAGTTCTCAAAGAAGATATTCCCAAGACAGCTTTTCGTACGAGATATGGTCATTATGAGTTCACTGTTATGCCCTTCGGTTTAACAAATGCTCCAGCTGTTTTCATGGACTTGATGAATAGGGTTTGTAAGCCTTATTTAGACAAGTTCATCATTGTATTCATTGATGATATTTTGATCTATTCTAAGACTCGAGCTGATCATGAACAACATCTTCGTCTTACAATGGAGCTCCTAAAGAAAGAACAGCTTTTCGCCAAATTCTCCAAGTGCGAATTCTGGCTTAAGGAAGTTCAATTTTTGGGGCACATCATCAACGAACAAGGTATTCATGTAGATCCCGCCAAAATCAATGCGATTAAGGATTGGGATACACCTACTACTCCTACCGAGGTTCGGTCATTTCTTGGTCTAGCGGGTTATTACCGCCGTTTCATCGAAAACTTCTCTAAGATTGCGGTTCCTCTCACTACTTTAACTCGGAAGAGTAAACCTTTTGAGTGGGGATCCAAACAGGAAGAAGCTTTCCAGACCTTGAAACAGAAACTCTGCGATGCACCTATCCTATCTTTGCCTGAGGGTAACGACGATTTTGCCGTGTACTGTGATGCATCCAACTTAGGTCTTGGTTGTGTTCTTATGCAAAGAAACAAAGTTATAGCCTATGCATCAAGACAGCTGAAAGTGCACGAGAAGAACTACACCACTCATGATCTTGAGTTAGGTGCAGTAGTCTTTGCTCTCAAAATCTGGAGACACTACCTTTACGGTACAAAGTGTGTAGTGTTTACTGACCACAAGAGTCTCCAGCATATTTTCAATCAGAAAGAACTAAACATGAGGCAACGACGTTGGGTTGAACTCCTAAACGACTATGATTGCGAAATTCGCTACCATCCTGGTAAGGCGAATGTCGTGGCTGACGCATTGAGTCGTAAGGAACATGTCAAGCTTCACTGTGTTCAGGTTCGATCTGACCTTCAAACCCGCATAATTCAGGCTCAACATACTTGTGTTACACAAGATTTGATGGGTAAAGAGTTACCGTGTCATACAAATCCTGAGCTTGAACTGAGAGACTTTGGGATATTCTATTACATGGGCCGTTTGTGGGTCCCAAGTATAGACAATCTTCGCACCTTGCTAATGGATGAAGCTCATAAGTCTCGTTATTCTATTCATCCTGGTGCAGACAAGATGTATAAGGATCTTCGAACCCAGTATTGGTGGCCGGGTATGAAGAAAGACATTGCCTTATATGTTTCTAAATGCCTTACTTGTCTCAAGGTTAAGGCAGAACACCAACATCCCTCTGGATTATTGGAGTAACCAGAGATTCCGGTTTGGAAATGGGAAAACATTTCTATGGATCTCATTACCAAGTTACCGCGCACTAAAAGAGGTCATGACGCCATTTGGGTTGTTGTTGATCATCTTACAAAGTCAGCACATTTCTTGCCGATCCGTGAGGATCTATCTGCTGACAAGCTTGCCAAGATATATGTTAATGAGATTGTATCTCGACATGGCGTTCCTTTGAACATCATATCTGACAGAGATGCTCGATTCTCGTCTCGCTTTTGGAGAACCATGCAATCCACCATGGGTACTCAACTGCATTTGAGCTCAGCATACCATCCGTAGACAGATGGTCAATCTGAGAGAACAATCCAGACACTGGAGGATATGCTTAGAGCGTGTGTGATTGACTTTGGTGGTAGTTGGGATTCGCATCTACCATTGATCGAATTCTCCTACAACAATAGTTATCACTCTAGCATCAATATGGCTCCTTTCGAAGCTTTATACGGTCGAAAATGTCGTTCACCGGTCTGCTGGAATGAGATAGGTGAAGTTCAGCTTACAGGACCTGAACTCATTCTAGAGACTACAGATAAGGTCAAGAAGATTCGTGATAACCTACAAACAGCTAGAAGCCGTCAAAAGAGTTACGCGGATCGACGACGCAAGCCCTTAGAATTTCAAGTCGGTGATCACGTCCTACTCAAGGTATCCCCTTGGAAAGGTGTGATTAGATTTGGAAAGAAAGGAAAACTTGCACCACGCTATGTTGGACCATTCAAGATCGTTGAAAGAGTCGGAAAAGTAGCCTACAAACTTGAGCTACCTCCTGAACTTGGAAATGTTCATCCAACATTCCACGTGTCCAATCTCAGAAAGTGTTTAGCTGATGAGAACCTCCACATACCACTTGATGAAATTCGTGTTGATAACACGATGCATTTTGTCGAGAAACCTGTGGAAATAGTAGACCGTACATTCAAACAGTTAAAGGGCAAGCGGATTCGGTTGGTCAAAGTTCGCTGGGAATCTAAACGTGGCCCAGATTTTACTTGGGAACATGAAGATCAGATGAAAGCGAAATATCCGCATCTATTCTCACAAGTATCCTCTAAATAAATTTCGGGACGAAATTTCCTGAAGTAGGGGAGACTGTGACATCTGTGCTTGTGATATCATTGTACAAACTCTGAACAATACAATATTAATAAAGCAGTGTGTTTTGATCCCAATGTTTGTCATTTATGATTGATTTTATGCACGTGTTGATTTTTGATCAATTTTGAACTCTATATCGCTTTCTGGGTAGTTATACGCGAACTGGTGCGTAATCACGATCAGTTTAACGCGACAAACACTCCGGAATAGAATCATAAACTTAACATACCTTAAATAACCTTTACATAACTTAGAAATAAGTGTTAAAGGCTTTGGTATGGCAAAATCAAGTTTATTCGCTCTCAGGGACTATTTGCTTCAACTTGCAAAAGTCTGCCGTTTCGTAAGGCAACGTACAGTCCAGAACATGATCATAAGTTAAACATACCATATATAACCTAAACATGGCTTAGAAATAAGCTTTCATAGGTTCGGTGTGCGAAAACATGCTTATATGATCTTTCAGGGACTAAAAGTGTCAAAAACGGCGTAAGTTTGCATTTTCGCGCATATCTTACGTTCTGAATATATCCGGACACCCAAAAATTTATGTAATCATTAAAATATTTTATTTTAGTGATTATCATGATAAAATTCCATTCGTCGCTTAATTTGGATGGTTTTTGCGTTCGTTACGAATTCCGTCATAATTAACCGAACAACGCGATCGTACGACCAAACGAACCGACATTCGAGATATTTTTGAGCATGTTTTGAGTTCCCAATACTTTAACATCATTTTAGAGCCTTGAAATAAGGTTAACGGGGCTTAAACGTGTCAAAAATGGGCCGAAATGCAAGTTTCTAAGCTGCAGGGACTAATTTTGACAATCTGCCAAAGTTGGCCAGGCGGGGCGCATAAACCTTAGCCATGTCTTAAGCGGGGCGCGAGGGCATGCCAGATAGAAACATTGAATTTGGTCATTTAGCTCGTTTTTGCTGGTTTTGATCTCTAGTTTTCAATGCTAGGGGCTGGTTTGTGTGGGGAACAAGCCAATCAGTCCTTAACACTTGTAAGGCTTGGATCATGCCCTCTTCTCCAAGGAATGATCCTAACGGTTTGCGAAAAACTATATATAGCCCATCCATTTCACTTGTTTCATTGCTCATTCCTCTCTTCTCTTCTTTACATCTGCTTTGGAGCTCTCCTAAGCTGATTGGGACTTTGTCTTCTTTGAAGAAAAGACAGCAAGGACCCTTAGTGAGCATTCTTTCATTCCTTTTATTGCTTTTTCTTTATGTTAGTGCAGAAAGTCAAACAGTTTGGCCAACAGTTTGACTTTCGGTTTTGACCATCAATTGGTCAAGTCAAAGTTCAATTGAACTTTGACTCGTGATTGTAATCACGATAATTGTAATCCTTCGTGATTATAGCCGCTGATTACCACGTTAACTAGGTGTAGTGTCGAGTCAAAGTTTCGGTCAAAATGCGTTTTAGCACGCATTTTGCAACGGAACTACTTTAGGGTATCAAAACACTTTGTTTTGATACCAAATCAGTAGGTTAAACATGTTTTGACATGTTTAACTCGACACTATTAGTTTAGTGCTTGTTTAGGGTCGTAAGGTAAGCGGTCTAAACAACCGCTTAGACTTTCGAACCCGTTCCGTTTGGTCGATCTTTAGGATCTAACCAAGCTTAGTTAGTGATCATAGTTGCATAGGGAATAACCATTGAGGTTATACCTTATGATCACCTAGGATTGGTTAGTCATATGCTAGTTAGCTTGTATGCCCATAGGAAATGACCAAAACGCCTTTTTTAAGCATAAATCCGTATTTTAACTATGTGAACATATTTTGGACATGTAAACTGATTTAGTAACATGTTTAGGGATAATTGGGCATGTAAGACTTGACATAGCACATAGATAACCATCCGAACATAGTTTTACGCTAACGACGCCTTATAGTAGCTTATGTTACCATAATGTGTCGAAACGGGTCAAGAGCACTTAGTTAAACTTTCCAATCAGAATGTAGGGCCTATTAAATCATACCATATGAGTTCCAATACTCATTTGATTTATAGAACCTCATTCTATCCTATCTCCCGATTTAGGATCCGTTTATTAACATAGTTACCTATACTAGGTGCCAGTTGATTCTGTGATACTTGGAGCTTAATTTGGTCTTATTCTCAAGACTAATTAGCAATCCCAAGTGAGTACATAGTTCCCCTCTTTTACCGTTTTCAAATACTTTGGGGTGATACACATGTACATATGTGTTACTTTTGTGCATTTCATGCTTTTATGACATAAACATGCTAGTTTCACCTAGTGCACTCATAGTACATGCTTTCAATTGTGTTTTGCTATGTATGTTAAGCATGCTAGCACATTGATTTATTACACATTTGTTGGATATGTTTACATAACATATGTACACATTGTTTTACATGAACATTTCTACTAGGCATGTTTTCTTAGCATACCTAGTACATGGTTTTCACTTGCTACATTGGTTATGACATTTGGTGTGTCTAATCGGGACAATAATACATTCATTAACATTGATCACGCCGCTCGGACTTATGTAATGGTACCATAGGAATTGACAACTCCCGTTTCTGACTTCCTAGGTTTGTTTGGAAGTTGGGAATGACAGAATCCGACTACATAATTTAGATAAACCTTTAATTCGTTTAAGGGTTTGTCGCCACAGTCGCAAGGCTTGAATGTATGCGATTAACATTACTGCATAAATGTTTGTAATCATAAAGCATTGTTTTTCTGCAAAACATAACATTTGATTTAAACTTAGATTTATTCAAAAACATTGTTTTGTACATTTTCTATGGGGTTGAGTAGCTTCTAGTTATTCACCATACATGACATTTGTTACACATTGACATCTTCACATAGTTTAAGTAGATGATTTCCTACTTGCTATGCATTTCATTGGTTACACATGATACATATTACACATGACATTATACATGGTTTATACATAAACATTTTGACATTTAACATGACATTTTGGTTGGTTATTGATAAATGGCTTATGTAACGGGGCTATGTGTTATATGATAAAAGCATGGTGGATACGCCGCTGGTACTTCCTATATATAAGTGCTTTTATTGTATTATACATCGATGCATTATATAAATCACTTAGGAAAGACATGAAACATTTTATACAAGAACAAGACATTGTTTTACAAAGTACACATTTTATTCAAATTCATTTTCACTTGGTTATTCATTTAACCATGCATTGTCCTTTCATTATCATTTGATTTTCATATCGATTTTCACATGGTTTTACAAAAAGGAAAACATTTTACAAGATTCATGACTACATTTTATTAAACACTTCTTTTCAAACCACAAGTCATGAATCTGCATAAACAAAACCTATGTATCTCACAGGCATTCGTATGCTGACGTACCTATTTTTACATGTGTTTTCAGGTGCTAATGCATGATGGTGTTTGTGCTTCACTTAGGCGGACTCAGGCCTTAGTGACTTAAAAGACAGTTAATTATGTTATTTTAGTTTGAAATTAAAGACAATGTAAACTCTTTATTCAATAATACATAACTTAAATTGCCATGGTTGTTGAAACAATAATTCTGTCAACTCACCTCCCCGGCGTTTCCGCCGCGGTTTTGTTGTTTTAACGCGGCCGGGGTGTGACAGCAATCGTGTTTCTTGTCTTTCCTTTTGTAAAACGTTTGTTCCATGGATCTGGGCATTTTGTGTATTCAATGAAAACATGTTGTAAAAATATTTTCGTGAGAGCCCTAATGATTGTAGTCTAGACTCGAGAAAGAATCCTAGTTCGCTACAATCGAAGCTCTGATACCAAATTGTCACACCCTGACTTTTGCGGAAGCGTGATTATGCGTGACTTGCTTAATATCATTGCATTCAACCATAACAAACAACTATATGATAAAGCTAAGATGTTCATCCATAGATAAGTTTTAAAACATTACAAACAACATTGTTCAAATCCCAACACAGACTTTAAATCCTTGTTACAAACCATTCAAATTGTTTAGAGTTCCATAAGGACTCGACAAAAGACACTAAGAAAAACTAGGTTTTGAACTATGTATCTTATCCAGGATAAGATACACAATCCAAACCCTTAGACACCGGATGACATCTTTTATTTCAAACATCACTTGAAACTTCCAAACGCTTGCCAGATCCACATTTAGTTTCCTGAAATACATGTAGTTTGAAAAACATCAACAAAAGTTGAGCGAGTTCATGTGATTGTGTGTGAGCTCGTAATAAACTTTGAAACCATAGTATGTATGTATTTGTAAATCCCAGTATGAAAGCAATCAAGGAAAACAGATCTATTAATGGTTTGCAAGGCCATTAATATGTGTGACGTGATGCAAGAAGGCTCAACCCTAGTAGATTTTGTACCGGGCATCCGGCGGTAAGACATAGTCACCTCATGGGTCAAATCCCGGTCCACATGGGTGGGGCTCGCTACACCCAAATAGATCTATCACTCATGTCCCTCAGTCCTACTAGAGGATTAAGGGTCTTAAGCGTTGTACCCACCACTCACATGATCTAGCAGTACATTCCTTAGCTAACCATACCATATGTAAACGTTTGTAAACAATTTATAACATGTACTTCACCCCCGAAGTTATAAAACGAAAACAGTTAAGAAAAAAAGGGGGGACATGAACTCACAATCTTGCGTTCCTCGAATCCAAATGTAACTCAAAGCTGCTACTCGTGTGCACGACTACCTACAACGTACTACGATTTATTAGACGAGCGGGTCGTGCCTTGACCTTAGTCTTAATCAGTGTCTTTGAGTTACGTTTCATTGTGTCCTTAATATTATTACAAGTTATATAATTATTTGTTAAAATAATAAATATTTTAACTTAAATTATATTTATTAAATTTTGGAATAATAATATATTTTAACTTGACACTTTTATGAATTTCTACATGTATAACTTCCCAAGGATGGGTGTATTCATACTTGTATCTTAAACTTGTATATTTTTGCCAAGTTTCAGTGGTGTGTTCCGGTGTATTTATATGTACGAGAATACGTATTTTCTTGTAAATATTAAGTATTCTTATACTAAATTTTTGTATAAATTTTTCTGGAATATTATTTCTAATAAAAAATCATCAATATATATTCTCAAAATATATATTTAAGAAACATTACATAGAAAAATTATTTATAATTTTTCCCTTGGCAAAAATAATTGTATTTTCATATAAGCCTCAAAAATAATATATTTTCAAGTTTAACTTAGAAAATATATATATATATATATATTCTATTTTTCACCCAAAAATAATGTACTAAAGAAAACATATATATTTTATTTACCCCAAAATAATATATTTTCTTCTTGTCAAAAATATGATATATCTTGTAATAATTAAAAAAAATCATATTTTTGCTCTCTTGGTGTCCAAAATACCAATTACCAAAATATACTTATGAATTTATTTCCGTAATATTTATGTGAGTTATATTCCTTGTTCGGTTTCTCTAATATTTTGGGTATAAATTATATATTTATTTCTTGGAATTTTGGTAATATTTTGGATTGTGATTTCTTGGTATTTTGGTGAGTTATATTATTTCAAGTCCTAAAATAATATAACTAATACACATAATATACAAATAATCACACACATGGTGACATCTAAATATAAATTTTCCTAAATACATATTTAGTCACTTTTAATATCAAAAACCAACCTTCAATATTTATCATTTTTGTAACAAAAATTATGGCCAAATTTATATGAAAATTCATGGTTTAAAATATACTTGTAAATATTTGTTTAAAAATATTTTTCTAAGTGTTAAATTTCTAGAAAAATTTTGCCATAGTTTCCCCTTAAAAATGGAGGTTTCCATGCTTTCAAAGCATATCATTTTCTTTTAGGCTAGAGGGTATGGGGTTCGTCCCCACCCCCGTCGAGGACCGGCGACGCCGGCAAACCATCCCCCCCCCCCCGTCTCCGTCCTGTCCGTCCTACTCAAGATGTTGGCGACGGTCCATTTTTGGTGGGCCCCCTTCATTTTTTACTGTTAAAAAAAATTAAATTCGGAATCGGATTGAGTTGTGGGTTGAATCGGAGTTGCTGGAAACTGTTGCAGGTGATGAAGAATTATTGTTTTTTTTAAGAAAACTTTTGTAGCTTTATCCCTGTTGTTCTAAGAAAACGCCGGAAATCCCCCTTCATTTTATTTGTAGTCCCTCTTGTTTTAAGTTCTTTACAAAACAGGTTCTTTTTTCTAGGATTCTTGTTTCCTTGTTTCCTTGAAAACCCCATTTTTTTTAAGTTTATGTAATGGATTTTAATATTAATGAAAATATTTTGTTAGTTTATTTGTTAAATGTTAGAAAAAAAGTAGAAGATTAAAAAAATAAAAAACATAAAAATGGTGGGGTAGGATCATCGAGGGCCATCCTCCATACCCTCTAGTTTTGTGGGATGGACCATCCTTGGGAGGACTATGATGTGGCGCCTACGTGGCGGATCATCCTCCAAGGGAGGACCATCACCATACCCTCTAGCCTTATAAATCATCACAATCAACAACAAATCAAATAACACTTACCAATTTGCCAAAATCAAGAATTAATCACTACTTCATGAACTTGAAAATTTATAAAAATTTATAGTAACTCACTAGTGTGTTTAATAAGTCTAGTTACCCTTTAAAGTGTGGTTGTTTATTTAAAAACATCATTATTGAAGAAATTAGTTCTTTACAACTTGTAAATAAATTTTCTAAAAATATTTCTTCTTGAGTTTTTCTTATTAAATATATATTTCTACACTTGATTTACCACTAAAAATGTGGTTGATTTCTTTAAGAACCAAGCTTATGTAAATCTTGTATTTTTAACTTGGTTTCTTGAAAAATGATTCTTAAAATCATATGTTTACAAGACTTTATATTCACTTTGATCATCATACTACAAGAAAAACAATTTATACTTTCAAGTTCATGCTTTTCATATGGATGATTACTTTGATCTCAACATAATCATCCTCTCATCTTGCTAGATTATGTCTTTAATCACCATCTAGCAAGATCATATGATGTTTAACATCATAAACACAATCAATTAACAATCAACAAGCACAACAACACTTAAACAACTTGATTTCTTATAATCTTTAAGCTTATGTTTAAGTTTCATGTTCATGATTCATAGTGTTCTTCAAGATTAGTTACTTGTATCATTCTTTAACCAACAAAATAAGATGTAAAATGAAGCGTAGAATGATCTTACTACTAGCTCAAGGCTAGGGATGATCACAAGATGAAGAAGAGGTGGTTAAAAGCTTATATGAGAGGTCCTTCAACTTCCAAGAGTTCCTAGCTTCCTTGTGTTGCTTCTTACACCTTTGTGTATGTAGATAATGGATGGAAATTGAAGAATGATGATGGTTGTGTGTGTGTGGGTTCACGGTCGTAGGTAAGAAGAGGGGGAAGAAGAAGAGTTCAAGTGTTGTGTGAAGTGTGAGAATGATGGTTATGATCTTTAGGTTAGTTCTTATAACTCCCAACACAAATTTATCTATTGGTTTATATTTTCAAAAAGATGAGACACAATCTAGTTTAATAATCAAATAAAATCAAGAGGGGGGGCGCCACTCATAACCGTAAGATGGGGGGTGTTTAGTTGTGTTGTAATGGTAAGTTGGATTTAATGGTTGAAATCTAATGTTATAGTTAGGGTGTTTAGTTATTATGTGTTTATATAGTGTGTTATGATGTTCGGGGACCATAACTAGCTTGGAAATGTTAAAACAATGCTTCTAGTGTAAATTTGGTGTTTCGGGTAGTGTCTGGTTGTTCGGTTGGTTACCGGTTCATTACGGTGCTAAACTATGCAGTTTAGTGTGCTTTATGCTACCTTTTGCGACAGTTTTGATTCCCGACACTTAGGAAAACATTCAGGACCATTTATTCGTATTTCTGCATGATATTAAGTTGTTTAAAAGCTGAATTGTGCCGAATTTTGCTGAATTCAGCAATTTTTGGGAGTTTTGGGCACTTTCCGGCACTTAAACTATCACTAGGAAGACAGTTTTATGATCCTTACTTTCCTGCACACTATTCTAGTGTAACTCTTGGTTTCTGGCTCATTCTGTGTCTCAATACCATGTCTGTCTATGTACTGAACTCCGTCAACATTTTTCTGATTTGTCTGATAACTGTGTTATCTTTGTTTCGTGCACCATTTGAATCAATAAAGGGTTGCATGTAATAACGATATGACATTTGCAATATATGATGCACATGTATATATGATAACAATAATCAGAAAACATTCATGTCATAAATGTTAAATCAGCACAGTCATTAAGCATTAATCAATGTCTAATAATTGTACGGATACATGTAAATTTGACAATTGTCACAAATGCTTGATCACATGTATTCGGTCTTGAAGAGATCTGATAACGTTTTTTCAAAGCTTCCCACAGCTCTCTAGAAGTCCTGTAACTCTGGAAAATATAACTAATTTCCACTGGTAAGGATTTCTTTATCACTGCTAAAGCTCGCTTTACAGCATCAAACACCCGTTTCTCAGATTCTTGCATTTTCTCATATGAAGTCACCCTAAATCTCCCATCAACTTCATATGTAGGAGCAATGTATCCATCTATCATACAGCTCCACATCCTAGAATCTTCACTTTGAACAAATGCCTCAAACTTCTTTCGGTCAGCATATTCTTTGACGTTTTTAAGCTTTGGCCAATTTTTAACAGTCTCACTGACATTATCCATTTTGGCCATCACGTAGCGTAAAAGTTTAAATGGATTTTGATAACCTATGTCAAAATCCAAATCTCACTTCTCTATTGGTCCTAGTCGAGCTTTTACCGTAACCGTACCGTCAAAAACGTTCAAAACTTTTCCAAAAACTGCTTTTACCAAATTATACCGTTAGAATCGTCTCGAAATTACGAATACAATGATATATAATGTCCAAAACCTATTTCGGAATTTTCGTGCCTTTTTTCGTCCTAAAATTCAATGGAGTCCAACCGTGCAAACGGTTTGATGAGATTGTCCACGGATAATTTTCTATTCACGAAAACGTGAATTTTTATCTACGTCAGCCAAATAAAATTCCACCCCTAGGTGAATCGCACAATAGCCAACCACACACCAATAAGTCAGCCGCACACTCATTAATGGACCGCACACCTCTATATTTTGGGCCTCACAGTTGAATAACTGGGGCGCACACTTGATATATGGGCCCGTACATTGGTCAGCTCACACACTACCAATTTGGGCCGCACACTAGACTGGTCGCCCACTGTCTGACTCGCACACTTGTAAGTTTGACCGCACACTAACTTTGACCGTACACTGATGAATTTTAAGCCGCACAATTTTTCTGTTCGCACACTGGTCCAGTCACACAGTTGTGTAAATAAGTTGCACACTTGTGAACTCGTACACTATATTTTCTTTTGAATCCAAACAATCTAGGAAACCGTTTGAGAATTAATTTCTTTTCAAGTCTTTTTCACCAAGGAAACTGTTCTCAAATTAATTTATTTGAAATCCCTTCCAACAATAATTCCTAAGATTCAGCAAACACCCAACAAACACCACCAAAACAGATCGAACCACTTAATCTTCAACTTTTCTTCGCAGTTTTTCACTGTTCTTCAGAAAAATTATGAATGCACCGAAAAAATTTTCAAACAAATAAAAACTTGAATCTTTAAATTAGTCTTGAACCGTACACAAGAGCAAAAGCTCTGATACGAATTGTAGGTCCCCTATTCTCGATGGATCGTCACAAAACTGATAACTAATCAATGGTGTGAATCCCCTTGATCAATCGATGAACAGAAACAAGAATATAAGATGAAGAACACGAACACAATACTTTCAATCTGGTCTTCTATTGATTATCCAACACGAAGTTTACAATCAATTCAAGACCTACAAGAAATCTCTCAGCCACTCTCTGTAGATTTCTCACCCAGTCTCACAGCCAATCTCTGTGTTACTGAAACTCTCTAACCTCAACCTCTCAAATTCGTTTCTCTCCCCCCCCCCCCTCTCTCTCTCTCTCTCTCTCTCTCTCTCTCTCTCTCTCTCTCTCTCTCTCTCTCTCTCTCTCTACGAATTCTTCCTCTAGTTCTCTAACCCCCTAACCCTAATCACAAAACATGTTTATATACCACATGTTTGTGAACTGGGCTTCTAACTGGGCTAGGCCATTCTCCAAGCCCATTACAACAATCAACTCATTAACCAATATGCTAAGCCCATTACAAAATATCCGAAGACTAAATAATTAAACTATTAGGCTGTTGTCATAGAATATGCACCAACACCTTCTTACGCATTAACCATCTTGTACGGTATCCGCTCTCTCTATATATAATCCAGATCAAATAAGAAAAAAAGTTTTTTTTTAACAAATATGTGAAGTAGATTTTGACATCAAGCTTTTCAATGGTTAAAATTGAGGCTATGATAATATTGTAAGTAAAAAAAGGTTTAAATGGTTGAATAGAAAAGCGTCTATTATTGACTTTTTTTAACTTTTTTTTTTCAATTGGCTTTACATATAAAGAATTTACGAATTTTGATATATGTTGTGTAACTATAATGTATATGTTGCATAGGTATTCGTACGTTTATTTTAACGTTGCGTCATTGTGGTGTGTGATTATACAAAGGTATATACCCTCCATGCGTAATGAGCATTATAGGGGCGTGAACGGGCTTTACAATGCCCCAAACACCGCCCCCTTGGGCGTTTTAGGGGCATGAAGAGGGAGGGGCATGAAGAGGGAGGGGTATTTCTAGCATAACACCAAAAGAAGATAATTTTTTTTGAAAGTAATGATTGAAAGAGAATTAAGGAACATTAACGATTACACGTTTTTTGAAGGGGCATTATGATGCTAATATGGCGGAAAATGCTTCTTAGGGGGCATTGACCAAATTCAAATCCCCCCAAAAAAAATCAAACCGGGTACCTCCCAACAATGAACCTCACCAAAGTTGGTAAACCCCCTACCTCAAGCCAGACGAGCTGGCCATCATTGGCTAAATATATACTTATTTGTCATTTTCGTGTTATATGATTCTTATATTTTTACTTGAATCCGTACTTATTGATGTTTGCAAAACCGATATTGGTATTCGTTTTTATTGTTTTTAATTAATTTAAAATACATTTCCATATCTCTAGATTATTGTTTTTAATTAATTTAAAACACATTTATGTATCTCTTGGACCAAATGATCGGTTTGCCAGGTAGCTAAGCCCATCCCTAATTGTACCTCATCTATTGTATCAAAATATTTATTGCTAAACGATTTGGCAGATGGAAGAATTCATGAAGCCGAAGAGCTATAGGCGAAACTATTTTTTTATTTGCAATAATGATAATAATAGTTGTATAGCAATTTTATTCTTAAATTTTGCATAAGTAAAATGATGCAACTTTCACAAACAAAAAACTAAGTAATAGATTCATGATTATTGGGTCTTTTATTTGATCACTATTCATTTTTATTCTTAATGGATTAATATTTTAGAACTGGCCAAATTTTGTAATATGTATATGATGTTTACATTTGTGCAGGGTAGTGAATGAACTGCTTAGTTAAAGGTATTTTTTACACTTCTAAGAAAAATCAGTCTTATATTCCATTATATGCATTCAAACAATATTTTATGATCTTTTGTGTCATGCTAATGAACGTATGATATTTAACGTCTTTGTGGGGCCTTTATTGGGTCTTTGTTAAGTGGTTGCGACTTTTGGCCAAATGTTGAAGACATGGATGCATTATGTAAGGACAACAAGCAAGCTCCTCCTAGATATCCATTATGTTCATATATGTTGCCGCATCTCTTCTATAGAAAAACCATATCATCATGATTTGTGAGAAGGTAAAATTATCAAAGTAATGAAATTTTATTAGGAGATACTACTACTTATAAACAATAGAAGTTTGTATTGAATCAAGGATGCTATTCTCATTATTTACAAATCAATATATAGTGGTACAAAAGTGAATACAATAATTACAAGAGCTTGATTCTAGGGAGAGAATTATGCAATGGTTACAAATCTTCTAGGGAGAGAATTATGCAATGGTTACAAATCTTGTTGACTAAGAATAATTGCAATTAATAGTGACTTAATTTGTGGTGTTGATACGCCCCCGCAAGATGGAGGATCCATTGGAGACTCCAATCTTGGACCGAAAAAACAGGAAAGGTGCCCGTGGAAGCGGTTTGGTGAGGACATCCGCAAGTTGGTCCTTTGAGCTGACATGAAGAACTTTGAGTTGCCCGGAGTTAACTTGTTCCCATACAAAGTGATAGTCCAGGGCGATGTGTTTCATGCGTGAGTGGTAAACAGGATTGGCACATACATAGGTAGCTCCGGTGTTGTCACAATAAAGCAAAGGAGTGCTCACATTTGGTAGACCCAGTTCACCGAGTAAATTTTTAACCCATGAAAGTTCAGCTGCGGCATTAGCAAGAGCTTTGTACTCAGCTTCGGTGGATGATCTAGAGACCGTTTTTTGTTTTGCAGATTTCCAAGAGATGATATTGGACCCAAGATATAAAATGTATGCTGTAGTGGATCGTCCCCCATCATTGATACCACCCTAGTCTGAGTCCGAGAAGGCTTGTAAGGTAAGGTTGGTATTGCGCTTCAAAAACAACCTGTGATGTACCGTTCCTTTCAAATATCGGAGTACCCGTTTGAGAGCTTGCTAGTGTGATTGTTTGGGTGAATGCATGAATTGAGATAATTTATTGATGGCAAAGGAGATGTCTGGACGGATGAAGGCTAGGTACTGCAGAGTACCTACCAGTTTTCTGTAGGGTGTGGGATCGACTGGAGGAGAGGAATCATTAGAGGAAAGCGGGGCAGAAACACTTAAAGGAGTGAGAACCTCTTTTGCACCATCCATTTTAAAGGTGGTGAGGACATCTTGAATGTGGCGATGTTGAGAAAGAAATAGACCATTGGGTGTAGGAATGACTTCGATTCCTAGGAAGTGATGGAGAGGGCCTAAGTCTTTGATAGAGAATTGTTTGCTTAGGGCTTGAACAAAGGAATCCATGAAGGGATTATGATTTCCCGTAAGGACAATGTCATCGACGTACACAAGGAGATAGCAAGTGATATTATTGAGGTTGTAGACAAAGAGAGAGGGATCAGAAAGACATTTTTTAAAACCAAAGCCAATGAGAAATTTGGTTAGTTCAATGTACCAAGCACGCGGTGCTTGCTTAAGGCCGTAGAGAGATTTTTTGAGTTTGCAAATGTGACGAGGGAATTCCGAATTTGTGAATCCGGGAGGTTGTATCATAAAAACATCTTCATGAAGGGTCCCATGAAGAAACGCATTGTTTACATCTAGTTGACGCAAAGGCCACCCTTTTGAAAGGGCAATGGAGAGAACGGTGCGAATGGTAACGGGTTTAGTAACAGGGCTAAATGTTTCATGATAGTCTTTTCCATATTGTTGGTGAAACCCTTTAGCAACAAGACGTGCTTTGTATTTGTCAATTATGCCGTCGGGTTTGCGTTTGATTCGGAATACCCATTTGCAACCAATAGGAGTTTGGGTCGTGTGAGGTACAAGTTCCCATGTGTTGTTATGGATGAGAGCATTGTACTCCAGATCCATGGCATGGCGCCAATCCGGATCTTTCAAGGCTTGAGTATAAGTGGATGGTTCAAGAGATACGGGTAAAGGATGAATGGTGGTGGAGTTAACGAAACTTGAGTTGTAGTATTTTGAATTGGGTTTGGGTTGTCTGCGAGTTCGTGGAGGATGGTTGTGGGGAGAGTCCGTAGGGTAACCGGGTTGGTTTGTTTGGGATTCGGGTGAGATGGGCGAAGGAGATGGGTTGGAGCCGATTGGTGGAGTGGCCGGTTCATCAGGCTGAGGTAGTGGGCCGTTGTGTGGATCAGTGGCGTCAGTGGGTAATGAGCCGTTTGGAGATACAAGGGGAGGGGAGGATGGTGTAGGTGGCTGTGTAGTTGGGCTTGGATTATTGGAGTTGGGAGTTGGGCCATTGCGATGTAAAGAAGGGTGGGCTGGGCCGTGTATAGGAGGGGTGGCAGCAATTTGGGTTT
This sequence comes from Helianthus tuberosus, assembly GCA_030545235.1. Lineage (NCBI taxonomy): Eukaryota > Viridiplantae > Streptophyta > Magnoliopsida > Asterales > Asteraceae > Helianthus > Helianthus tuberosus. The sequence goes on along the minus strand of CM060412.1, from coordinate 99,563,261 downwards.
CGGGTGGGGTGGGCGGTTGGGTAGAGTGTGGATGGTGTGTGGTTGGTTGAATGTTGGGAGGTTGTGGTTGAGAAGGGTGAGTGGTGTTAGGAGAGGGAGGCGTTGGTGAGGAAATTGGAGCCGAGGGTTGTGGTGGTAAGAAAGCGTCGAATGACACATGTTTGGGATTGGAATTGGTGGCTTGAGATGGAAAGATGTGCAGAACAAATTGGACATGGCGAGAGTGGTAGAGTTTGTGATTAAGGGGGTCATAGCATTTGAATGCCGACTTGGAGGATGAGTACCCTAGGAAGATGCACGCCATTGAACGTGAATGTAGTTTGGAAGTGGCGTATGGTCGTAACCATGGGTAGCAAAGGCAACCAAACGGTTTACCTTGAAAGGCAAGATATGGTGAGAGACCCACATATTCACCCCCATTATCAGTGAATAACGCAACAATGTTGGTTTTTAAAAATTTTTCAACAAGAGATTTAAATTGTGGAAAAAGAATTTTGACATCAGATTTTTGTTTGATTGGGTATAACCAAATGTATTTGGAAAAATAGTCAACAAAAATGACATAGTATTTAAAGCCATCTATTGACGTTTTTACGGGACCCCATACGTCGGAGTAGAGAAGTTGTAGTGGTTGATTAGCAACAAAAGAATTTTTGCCAAAAGGTAGTTTGTGGCTTTTATTTAGTGAACATGAAGCACAATGAAAAGACTCATGGGTCACCTTATTACTATGAAGTCCTAATCTAGAAATTAAAGACTTAAATACTTGAAGCGATGGATGTCCAAGTATGTGGTGCCACATGAGAAGAGAGTTTGTTTGGGTTTTGTTGACTTGAGGAGACAAGGAGATTGGTCCATAGTAGACATCATTGATGTTCACTCCCCGCATGAGACGCGCCCCGTGCGTAGATCTTTGACAAAAAAAATGATAGGGAAAAAATTCAACAGAAACACGATTAGTACGACAAACTTTGGCAACGGAAATAAGATTATTTCGAAGATTAGGAGCAATTAAAATGTTATTTAAAAGAAGTGGGCGAGATTTTGTTGGAATAGTTGTTTGAGCAATATGAGTTATAGGAAGAGTTTTACCATCACCTAGCACGATCTTATCGGGTCTGGTTGTTCGCGGTGTTGTTGGACGCACCGGTGTCCCACATCCAAGATGGGGTTGTAGCCGTTGGGTGAGGGGTGGTGTAGTTAACCACCGGGGTGTTGTTATTTTGAGGCGAGACATTGTGTTCTCGTAGGAAGCGACTAAGTTTGCGACAATCTTTGGTGTCATGTTCGGGAATGTTACAATAGTAGCAATAGGTGTTGTTGTTGCGAGTCGGGCGAGTGTTCGTATTGGTAGTTCTAGATGGCCATTGGTTTCGGGTTGTGGGTGGATTTGGGTTGCGTGTTGGGCGATTGTCATAAATAGTGGGTTGACGGTTGTGGATGATTGGTTTGGCCATGGTGAATCGAAAGAAAAGAAAAGAAAAGGGAAGCGGACAGAAGGTGTCTGTCGAGTTTTGGATCGGAGATGGCTCAAGGGAGCTTTTAGGCTCTTGATACCATATAAACAATAGAAGTTTGTATTGAATCAAGGATGCTATTCTCATTATTCACAAATCAATATATAGTGGTACAAAAGTGAATACAATAATTACAAGAGCTTGATTCTAGGGAGAGAATTATGAAATGGTTACAAATCTTCTAGGGAGAGAATTTGCAATGGTTACAAATCTTGTTGACTAAGAATAATTGCAATTAATGGTGACTTAATTTGTGGTGTTGATACTACTAATCCAATTACTTCGGTAAATACTAGATGCCATAAAGTTATTCATAATTAAATGTCCAAATCATATAATTTCACACGGAATGAACCGCACAACTAACTCTAATTTACTCTAGGGATGAGCGTGATACCGATATCGAAAATCACCAAAAGTGGGTACCAGTAAAGGTACCGAAAATGTTTGCTAAGGTATGCCACCGGTACGTTACCGGTATTTGAATGAAAAAATCGGTATTTTCTCGGTACTGTACTTAACCGAAAGTACCGATACCGAATACTCCAAAAAGTGGGTACCGAATCGGTACCGAAGATATTTCGGTACCGAAAATTCGATACTGGTACCCGGTACTAAATGCTGGTCCCTAATTTACTTGCTTCTCTTTAAAAAGTAAATGTGGTACAAGTTTACTACACCAAATTCATTGACTCAACACATGAAAAGACACAAAATTAAAAAGACAAACGAAGATGTAGACACAAATGAAGAATGCAGTTGCAGTGTTTGTGGTCTGCATCTTTTTTTCTTAGATAGGCTACAAAAAAGAGAATACCCTTACGGTCTTCGAGGGATTTGGTCCCCCTTCGTCACTAGGCTGAAAGCTTATTGGCATGTTTTTATAATCTACATTCTTTGTTTTATTTCCTTGAATCTGAATGTTAATTGTTTTCATACTGAATTTAGGCTATAACTATCTACATAAAATGCTTAGAGTTAGGTTCAGTAGGTAAAGGCATTGGAGTTAAGGTGTTGCTTCCTATGAGATCAAGGGTTCGAACCCGACGAAGGTTGATTTGGTGTAATTCAAGTTGTTCCAGAAAAAAAAAAGGGAAACCTAAAATGCTTTGAAAAAGTGTTTCAGCGTGACTCGTTTGACGTTTCCATATGTTTTTCTTCACTTGCTGAGTATTTTATGGATATCATATGTTCTCATAGAACCTTGTAGCAACAAATTATATGTTCAAGATTCTAATTTATTGGTTTGCTTTACAAATGGGGAAGCACAACTGATTGGAGATTGGTCATGAACCTGCCAAACCGGTCTGCACGAGGAACACCTAGGACAACTTTTTCACATGACAAACAGGTATTTTTAGGTTTATTTCATTTGTTTTGAAGTATAATTTTGTTAATAAATTTGTGGGTTTTGCTTAATTTACAGGGACTTTGATAGAGTTTATGGTGGTGGGTGGCAATGTGTTGCGAGTGACTTATTGACTTTTCCCCTCACAAAATAGTTTCATCCAAATATTTTTTTAACTTTTCAAACAGTCAATAAGCTAATATTCACTAAAATAAGCGCTCCCGAACGCCTAAGAATGGACGCAATAAGAGAAACTAGAAAAAATATTGAAACCATGACGACATGACGTGAAACAACCACTTAAATTAATTTTAAAGTTGTATATTCAAAGTAAATTGTGCCACCGATCAAAATCACAAAATCAATCTGCTATTTGCACAAATGGCATAAAAAGATCAAATCAAATTAAAATCATTGAAACTAGGGCTGTAAACGAACCGAACGTTCAGCGAACAGTTCGTGAACTGTTCGGCGGGAAGTTCGTTTATGTTCGTTCGATTAGCTTAACGAACGAACACGAACAAAAAAATCCGTTCGGTTAGCTTAGCGAACGAACACGAACACAGGCCTTGTTCGTTCGACTGCGTTCGTGAACGTTCGATAATATGTTCGGTTACGTTCGTTCATATTCGTTTGTGTTCGTTTGGTTATATTAAAAAAATTAATAAATAATAAACCTTTTATCTATTGAAAACTTGAAACCCTATTTTTTCTAAGTTAGCTAAAATTTGGACATTCTAAGCCATTTTTTGGAATAATTATGTCTAATTTAGTTAAACTTGATTCATTGTTTGGTAGTGTAGTAGACTTCTTGTGTTTTGATTTACCATTTGATGGTTGTGTTTAACTACTTATATAATGTTTAAGGATATCAATGTTTTTATTTTTTGTTTTCAAGTTAAATGTTCGTTTTCGTTCGTTTTTATTTGCTTGTGTTCGGTTGTGTTCGAGACCAGTGTTCACGAACTGTTCGTGAACAAGTGAATTTTCTTAACGAACGAACACGAACATAAACTTATGTTCGGCATGCGTTCATGAACAGTTCGCGAACATGTTAATTTCCTTAACGAACGAACACGACCTTGTTCGTGTTCGTTCGGTTCGTTTACAGCCCTAATTGAAACCAAATTTTGATTCGGATCGGATAAACAAACCTGGCAAACAATTGTACCATTGGTAGTGATCTTAGCGTTTCCATAGGGACTAAGCTTAAGATCAACCACCGAAATCAATCCGTTAACGAATATCTTATACAGCTTGTTCACTATGAAATCCGCACAAGCCGGACACAGAGCTTCGTAGTATAATGTCAGCTTCACTTTTTCTTCACTAGCAACCACGACTGGCGCTGACAAGCCATGCGCAGCGATCAAAAGAAGAAGAACAACATGTGATCGATGAGAGTTCATGTTACTTAGCTCAAGTGTTAAGCTAGTGCACCGTGAAGAAAAACTTCGGTGCATGTTTATGATGCTTGTGTAGCTACTATTTACCCTTGTAGTAGGATTTAATTACGAGGTTACCACTGTGTATTTACTTTGTTTTTAGGCAAACCAAGGGTGAGATCGTCCACTTGCAAAAAGGAGTGTGATGTCACTCTTTTAAAATCGGACTGGTGGCGGTTGGATTAGCATTTAATTGAGCTAGCGGGATTAGCCACGCTCTGCAGCAGATTTTTGGTTGGTTTTGTCATGGTTTGGTACGATACCGACATAATACATCAACCAAAAAAGATATATCCAAGACGATATTGACATACGTTATATTTTGTTTGGGCAAACCATAAAAACGAATACCGGTATGGTACCAATGTTGTTCGGCGGTACGTTCGTCATGGTACCTAATAGAATATAATTTATGTAAATATAGTTAGGATTATGTTATTGATTTTGTAATTATCTCTTCCCTAAATTATGTGATTGTATCTTGTATATATATTGAGATATCAATAAGTGAGAACTCAATTGAGCCATAACATTCTTCATGGTATCAAGAGCCTAAACCCTTGTGACAACCGGTGATTTACGGCTCTTAATTACGCGATTAGCAGACGATTAACGCGACAATAAATAGTGTTTACGACACAAATTAACTTAATTAGGCCCTCAGTAATCTTAGGAACGCCTATGCGGTTCTACAGTACGCGTATGATGATTTGCGTGGAATCTGCGGAATATTAAACGGTAACGAACATGAACCGTACAAAATACTGACAACACCAAAAAATATTAAATTTTTACGATTTATTTAGTTCGTAATTAAATTTCAACTAGCGTATCCGAAATCGGATCGAAAAACGGTCGAAAACGACAATAATCACGCGACTTTACGTTATCAACAAACGAACGCGCAAACGACATCTACAGGCACTATTTTACATGTTTTAAATCTAAAAATTTAGTTTACGATGTTACGGTGGATTCGCGTTTTGAAAACAGGTTCGTATGCGCGGGCGGGCACTAAAAACGCGATATTGGGCTTGGGGGCCTTGGGCCCAAGCCCAAAAGCCCACTAACCAAAAACTCTCTATATAAGTAACACATTCAGCCATTTTTTTTCCTCATTTCCTCTCAAAACCAAATGCAGACAAACACTCTCACCCTCAACCGAACTCTCTCTCCCTCTGTTACACATCCCGGCGACTCAACCGGCGGAGCCGGCCGGTGGCGGCGGCGCCGCCGGTGGCGGAGCTCCGGCAGTCCCTTCTCCGGTCACACACCTTCCCTTCACCACTGTTCTCCTTCGATCTACACCCCCCCTCGTCGCCTATGCAGATCCGACAGAAGAAACGAACCACCACCACCATTAACCGGTGGTGGTGCAGCGGCGATAACCAGAGAGAGAAAGGGAGAACCGGCGGTCAAAGGCTCGGACCGCCGGTCGGTTCATTTGTATGGTGGTGCGGCGTCAAAATCAAGCAGAGAGAGAGAGGAGAAAGACAGATCGAGAGACGAGAGAGAAGGAACCGGCGGTCGGAGACTCGGACCGCCGGTCAGTTCATTTGTCCGGTGGACCTAGTCATATCCGACGAGTTTCTTGATAAGGGTGAAGACTGCTTCAGCTTTGTTCGGGTTGTTTCGAGTTTTATCCCGGGTCAGAGTTGTCGGGTCAAGCTTCGGGTCACTCACGGGTTTCTCAGGTCAGACGGTTCGGGTCTCTGGTCCGGGTCGGTCAGATTTGTCCGCGTCAGAAGCGGTTCGGGTTGACTCGGTTAACTCAGCAAGTTGACTCGGTCAATCAACCGAGTCAACTCGGTCAACGGCGGCTAGTCAGCTCAGATGGTTCGGTTCGGGTCAAGCGGTTCGTTCAGACGGCTCAGTTTTGGTTTCAGTTGACTCGGTCAAACCGAGTCAACTCGGTCAAACCTGGTCAACTCAGTTGACTCGGTCAACATCCCGACGTGAAGACTTGGTAAAAATTAACGATGCGTTTATTTCATTATATTTATATAAATTTAATCTTACCTGAACGAGCTCCAACCATAACGTTTATAATTGAGTTTATATTTTGAAATACTTGACGAAAACTATATATATTTGATTACATTGCATTAGATTATTGGTTGAATTTTAAAAATAACGACAACTTACGTTGTCGAGGGCGTCCAAAAACAGAGGAAACTCTGCCCGTTTTTCGAGAAAATCCGTAAAAATAAAACGAGATACATACTAGTTCAACGACACTTTATAACCTACCAACAACATCATTAACACTAACTATTTTATAAAATAAATATAATAACTTTTATATTTATTTTCAAACTTCTAACGATTCGGATTCTTTTATAAAAACGAATATAGTTTATATACTTATTTCAAACATCAAGCAAATTCGGACATTCTTTATAAATAAGTACAATTATTTATGTTTAGTTAAAGCATCGACGACTCGGAAAGTCTTTTGCAAAATAAATATAATTAATATAATTATTTCAAACGTTACGACTCGAAGACTCTATGAACTAAACATAACGCTAATATCTATTTTCAAACGTCAAAAGATCGACGATTATTTTATAAAAATAAATGTAGATTGCATATTTATTTAGAAAGTCAAGCTACACGACACTCCTTTTATAAGATAAATATAGTTTACATTATTTCAAATGTCGAACAACATGGATTCGTTTTTACAAAATAAATATAGTTTATATATTTATTTCGGATCTCAAAAATTACGACGATTCTTTTATTAAAATAAATATATTCTATATATTTATTTCGAATACCCAACGACACGACAATCGTTTTACTAAAATAAATATCGTTTATATATTTATTTGAAACATGAAACGACAAGCATTCGTTTTATAAAAATAAATATAGCTTATATATTTATTTTAAAGTTCGCATGTCACGAATCCTTTTATAAAATGGATATAGACCATCTTATTTATTTCAAACTTCCTATAAACGATTCTTTTACTAAATAAATATAACTTTTTATATTTATTTTAAACGCCTAAACGGCATCTGCATCTATTTCGACAAATATCATACGCGATATATAATACAAGTCTGTTATATGTAATTTTCATACAAATATTCTTTTTACACACGTGCGACTTCTCGGGACGACAAGCGATTTCAACGATATATTTATATATTTTTATATAAATATTTATTTATTTTAAATCTCACGAGAATCAAGTCTTTTCAAGACTTATTGATTATTAACGACATTAAGCGAAACTAAACAAGTATAACTTAATCATTTTCGTTAAGTTAATAACTTACCGTCGAATCGTTCGACTAACGATTCGGTAGAGCTCGATGACACGTAGTTTAGTTACTACATATGACTACCAAGGCGAGGCCTTTGAAAAGAAACGATGGCGCAATTCAACGACGACGCTAGATTCCTGTCAGCAAGAGACCTAACGATCAGGAAACGACAACTTGTCATGCGATCCTGCAACAACACGAATCACGCCAGGGAGAAGACGTATATCTCCGCATTTCCCCTACTTTATTAACAAGGAATACGCTATGTTCGACATTCCATGGTAATGTCAACTAACAACCGGTCATCACATGAAACCCCAGGTAAAGTCCTCAAATTTCTTTTGTTGAAATTTCGACTTTCACACTTACTGAGTAGATTTTTCGTATCTCTACTCCTCTTAATGGTCATTGTATCATGATCATTTCCTTCAGTATAGCGAATATTCATTTGTTTCATTTCTTGAAAATTCATATGTTACGCATGCATCGTTTGTTACGCATGTGGTTTAGTTTCGAATAAGCGTTTTATCAAAGTTCAAATATTGCTTCGCTAAACCTAATTATTGATTTGTGATTCGAATGACTCGCATTATTGTAATTGTTGGCTCTTTGTTATCAAGTCAACACATTTTCTTGAAATTTCTTTTCTTTCAAGTTATATACATGGTTTTTGTTGCGACCATGCCGGAAGTTTTCTTGTTGATACATGTATTTATTGTCGGCTTGCGCCGAAATCAAGTTCAATTGTTGAACCTGTCCATTACACATATTCAATTCAAAGCATCATATGATGTATTGGGAGCATCATATTCAAAATTCGTTTTAACAAGTGTTTCATTTGTTCCGAGTCGAAGTAAACTTGTTTGGCATTCGACTCCGTTAAATTGTTTGTTGATTTCGACACCTTGTGGCGGTATTTTCACTTATTTGAAGCTTGCGCTAAACTCGTTTACATATCTCATGCACAGATTTAATTATTTATTTATCGATTGCTTTAAATCCGCTTTGATTTATCATAATTAAAGCCGTCTTAACACAATCGTGTGATAAGACAATGGTACACCAATTCATTTCATCTCCTGATGTACCTACTAACGGTTCTTTCAACATCGATCGAATGTTTTGTGATATTCATTGCTTTCTCATCTTCGATCGAAACATTATTTCTTTGATGTTCAAATTTCAACTGAAAATCCTATGATGTAGTTAGAAGCAAATTTTCATATTTACTTCATTTCGCTTTCAATTGACTGCAAAACACAGGTGATACTTGTTCGATCACCCCTATTATTGAATTGTTTCATTCATTGCGACACCTCGTGGCGTCGGTATAACTTGCAACTTGTGCTGATCACGATCGAGCGTTTCATGCAAACTAGTACATTTGAGATTGTTGATTCTAAGTTCCATTTAGTGGATGTTATCATTTCTAGAACTCATCTGCATATTGTAAACTTTCGTTGGAATTCTATTGGTCGAAATTCTTGTCCATTGTTGGACCCCTGTTAACCTGGTCACACTAGTGACTGCATCTATACGTCTTGTTTTCTTTGACATCAATTTCTGAAACATATTCCTGTTAACCGTTGGGTTCTTATTGTTGAGGTATGTCTTTGAATTCACATAACTCGAATGAGTCTTGATTTGATTTCGTGGTCATCCACTTTGATACTATTCATATTACGTACACATAACAAAACTCTAAGGAGTTAACGTAGTCTAAATTTCGAGGACGAAATTTTTGTAACAGAGGGAGAATGTGACAGCCGGTGATTTACGGCTCTTAATTACGCGATTAGCAGACGATTAACGCGACAATAAATAGTGTTTACGACACAAATTAACTTAGTTAGGCCCTCAGTAATCTTAGGAACGCCTATGCGGTTCTACAGTACGCGTATGATGATTTGCGTGGAATCTGCGGAATATTAAACGGTAACGAACTGGAACCGTACAAAATACTGACAACGCCAAAAAATATTAATTTTTTACGATTTATTTAGTCCGTAATTAAATTTCAACTACCGTATCCGAAATCGGATCGAAAAACGGTCGAAAACGACAATAATCACGCGACTTTACGTTATCAACAAACGAACGCGCAAACGACATCTACCGGCACTATTTTACATGTTTTAAATCTAAAAATTTAGTTTACGATGTTACGGTGGATTCGCGTTTTGAAAACGGGTTCGTATGCACGGGCGGGCCACTAAAAACGCGATATTGGGCTTGTGGGCCTTGGGCCCAAGCCCAAAGCCCACTAACCAAAAACTCTCTATATAAATAACACATTCAGCCATTTTTTTTCCTCATTTCCTCTCAAAACCAAATGCAGACAAACACTCTCACCCTCAACCGAACTCTCTCTCCCTCTGTTACACATCCCGGTGACTCAACCGGCGGAGCCGGCCGGTGCGTGGCGGCGCCGCCGCCGGTGGCGGAGCTTGTAACACCCGTCGAAAACGGATGTCCAAAACCCGACTTGTAATATAAATCGAATCCCGGGTATTTGAATAAATGCTGATTTATTATAATCCTCGTGTGTTTTGTTGGTTATAAACTAAACTAGGTTATAACCCGTGGTACCCACGGGTCGCTCTATTTTGATTGATAATAATATTTTATTAATTTAATTACAATGGTCCGTTTTATAACATTTGTGGAGATATATATAATATTAGTCAATGTTAAACGTATAATACTAAGAATAAAAATAGATATATATTATTTAGATAATAACTAATAAGCAAGTCGCATTGATTTCAATCTAAGAAAAAAACGCAAACAATACTTTTAATATTGATTTGAACGACACTGTTACTTGTCATCATCGTAAACTTGATAGACAGTACGTTGACCATTCTCAATTATCACCACCTCCTCAGAGACGTTTGCATTTGTCTTACTTAATTGTTGATCGTCAAGCGTATAGAGTTCAATTAGTTGACGCGGCCACAATTCCAACAAAACAGAAGAAGTAATAAAGGAACCTTGTTTTTGTAGCATTTCCTAAAAAAATAGATTACATAAATATGAAATTAATAGCAAAAAAAGTTGTTAACAAAACTAATATAATTGTCAAGTAAAGAGAAGAAAAAGAATAAATTGTTACTAGATAGTCTTCAACATAACAACCATGTTTTAAAGAAAATTCAGAAGATGACAGGCCATCACGCCATTGTTTAGATACCAACTTGAATCGATGTATTGACTTGGTATCAATCTTGATTAAAATTTGGAAAAGTATCAGTTCAAAAGGAAGATCAACCATTGTATGAAATGGTATTTGCATGAGTGATTATAAGAATGGTCTATGGTGTATTATATAATAATCACGATATCAAATTTGGAATTGATTACTTAACAGTAATTTGGAAAATTATAAAATTTAATTGTCATATAAAGGTTTTTAAAAATTTCAATGTTAATGGTATATTATCATTGAAAATATTTGTTGAAAGTTATTGCAAATAATTGAAATTTTTGAAAATGTTGAACCATGATAATCTTAGCAATAATATAAATATGGAAATTAAAATTTCAAATGTAAATTAACGATTTCAAATGTAAATTAAAATTTCGGTTGAATTAAAATTTATTTCACATTTCTTAATATAAATTTGGAAGGATTTCAAATGTAAATTAACGATTTTATTGATTATAAAATTCCTTAAATAACAAATCAATTTTTAAAGATAAAATCTCATTTTCATTCATAAACTACAAATTTCGGTTGACTTAATATGTTTGTTCAATAAACCCAAAATTCGGGCAAAACTTAATCTATTATATAAAAGATAAATTTCGGTTGACTTAATATGTTTGTTAAATTTGAATTATAATAAAAACCATAAAACATTGACATTTATAAATAGACTTACCATTTTGAAGTAGAAATCGTTTTTTTGGTTTATTCCATTTGGCCAAACTTAATCTATTATATAAAGGATATACATAGCATCTTCAAAATATAGGTTTTAAAGTTTTTAATAATGGTTTATATTCCTTTCGATATTATACTGTTTGAAATCTTAATTAGGCTCAATGGTAGATCCATTGATCAGTACAAATGTGTGTGTAAACAATGGAATGAAGGGCTATCATCATGGTCGTTTGAGTGGTTATACGTCAACTATGCTAAAGAATATCTGGTAATATATTATAGTTGTCTTTTACTTCAATTCAAATTTTAAATTACTTTTATCAACATTGTTCCTTTTTACATCAAAATTATTTGCAATTTATGGACACAGGAAAGTTTTTGGGAGGATTGCCCATCGCTATATGGCGAACTTTATAAAGAATATTTTCCTCGAGAATCAAATCGCAACAAAATAGAAGAATATGAGGAAATGGAGGAAGATAACACGATTGGTGAAAAAAATAATTAGTCTTTTGGAAAATTTGAGTTATGGCTTGTTTGTTCGTTATAATAAGTTTTTCCTATGTTTAAATAATATTCTCAGTTTTAATTTTTCTTGGATTAAAAAAAAATTGTGGTATGCAAGTCAATGGTTTTTGGTTATTATAATATGCTATATAATATATGTAATATCCATATTTGAATGATGTCATTTATAAGAAAAAGATCAAAAAAATAATTCATAACACAAGCAAACTAAAAAATAGAAAAAAATAAACAAAAACAGCGAGGAATACTTTATCACGAAAATATGTGATATATTAAGACAACATAATTTATATTTCATTATTATACAAACAAAAATTGTAAATATTGGAGAAAGGAAAACAAAAAAAAAGGTAAATGTAAAATAAAAGATTTCCAATGAAAAAGTAAATAGTTAAAATATTATAGTATCTATCACAATCATCCTATCATTTCAACCTATACTTACCCTAACCTTGAGCTCTCAACATTCACATTGTTCAAGAAATCTCAAAATCGCCGGTTGAAGCTTTGATAAAGGTACTTTTCCGGCAATAACTCCGATCACCTGTAAAACGATGTATTTTTTGATTTACAAATTGAAAATTGTCTTTAGAACTACAAATAACTCATCGGAAGTTTGTTTTCACCGATTAATTGCTAAATAGACGTGAAATTTTGTGTTTAGGTATTCCTTGAGTTGAGATTTAGTATGTTATGCATACATAAAATGGATTATATGCATTGCATGTGTTTGTAAATATAGATTTATGGCTTCATATTGTGTTTTGGTTGATAGATTTTGTTGATATTCTTATGAAATTATGATTTTCTTGGATAATAGATTGATTTGGAAGATTGATTGAGTTATGAACATGGAATAAAGTTTATGATTTATACTATTTTTTTCACCTATATTGAAATAAGATTATAATATATTTGTGTATTTTATTTTCTGATTATGAACTAAAATATAGTTATAGTTTAAGGTAGCTATAAAAACCATATATGTCGGTATAAATTTATTTAGGAAAATGAAACTTTCTTTAGTTGTAAACAAATATGATGATGAGATAATACTTCCTTTAGTATTGTGTATATGTCAATTCTACATTGAAATCTTGAAATCCTACATAAAAGGATATTAATAACATCAGTTTGTCTAAATATTGCTTAACAGGTAGTTTTCATATCATTGTGAAAATATATGAATGACTTAAAGTTCAATAGTAAATGTTTCTAATAGATGTTGTTACATTACAGGTATCTAAAAATGAGTAGATCATGTGTCGCTTTGTTAGAAGAGACTTCATCGTTAAAACTGGTATGCTACAATGGTTACAGATCATTTTATATACATTATATTAACTAACATTTACAACATAAATTAAAACGCAGGTGCTAGCAATTGACTTTGTTAAGAACGTATACGGAAATTATTGCCAAAGAACAAAAATAATGATACATCATATAAGTGAAAAAAGTTGGCCAGTTTCTTTAAGAAGTGTAAGTGGGGAATGCGTTATCACTGACGGATGGAGTAATGTCGTAAGGGACCTTCAGTTGCCAAAGAGGACGTTATTGCGCTTAAGGATAATCGAAGACAACAACATTGAAATCGATTGTTTCGTCGAAAACATATGTGGTGAATCTTTTGTGACAGTAAATCGTTACGGAGTTTTAAAGATTATAGTAAGCGCACTAACATGTGTCTATTCATATTTATTCTATTATAGTTTTACAATAATTGTTACTAAATTTTTCAGGTGATTCCGGATGTTTATGTAACAACATGTTACTCTTACTCGCCAGTGAACGATTATTATAACATTTATGCAGCAGGCCAGATTTGGAAAGTTGAGACCGAAAGAATCAATGATAAGTATGTTCTTACAAAAGGGTGTCCGAAGCTATTTCATGATCTTGCAATCGAAGACGATGATATACTCCTGTTGATGAAGATGGACAGCGTCACATTTGAGTTGAAAATTTATCATAGAGGAGTTGAGATAGCCCGTAACAACAAAGAAGAAAGTGAAGATGACTCTGTGATGGAAATACCTAGGGATACGTACTACAAAAACGTTGACTTCGTAAGTATTTTGAACTAACGTCTAACAGTATTTTATAAAATTGTACTTATTTTGTGTATTTCATTGAATAACAGAACTTCTGTCTAGAAGATGATTCAATACATCAGGTAATAACTGAGGTAATAACCACTGATTTGTACATATTAAAATACATTACAATAATATTTGGTGCATTTTATTAATCGTCATACACAGATGGATGAAGGTGAAAAAGAAATGTCAAAAACAGGAACCAAGAGTATGAAGATAGATGAGACAAACGAACCAACAAAAGAAGATGTACTTATTTTAAACATAATAATAGATGAGTATTTCCATTCATATATGTACAAATATTTACTTAATTATTGTTGGCTATTGTTAATTAACTTTCCTCATTGTCTTAACATCTTAAAAAGAAAGGAAAACAAATTGCGGAATATCGTAACACGGACAACAATAAAAGGCCGATACGCGGAACAGAAGTGGAAATGGCAGACGTATCAACAGTTGGACGAAGAACTCGCAGCCGGTTGAAGATATTGGATGTCGAACCAAAACGTGTTGCAAGGATAAATGATGTTGAGAAAACTGTTAGTTATGACTTCACAATGAAGGGAGAAAACTGCATGGTATGATTTTTTATAATACTCAATGACAGTCACAAATAATATAACATCAATAAAAGTAATACTTAAACAATTTTTTTTATAATTTGATTACGTATAACTAATACTTAAACAATTATTGTTTTTATGCAGAGAATGCCTGCAAATGTTGTAGGAATTGCAGGATTAAAAAATAAAGTCTATGAGTTAAAAGTGACGAACATGAATGGAAAAACCATCGACATGAATCTTAGACGGCAGAAGAATGGAAATGGTGTAAGGTATGCTATCGAAGGTTGGCCGATGTTCATGCAGGAGAATGGCATTCAGTTCGGTGACACATTGCATTTCAGATTTTTATGTGAAGGAAATGTCCTGATCTTATCGCAAGTGGATGCCGTTAATGAAGGTTAATAGTTAAAAAGTAACCATAATGCTTCAGGTGTTTGTGTAGATGAAATTATGACTCTATTTTGTTAGAATTACATGTTTGGATCTTTTTTTTGGGACATGGATGTAGACGTTAACATGTTTTATTTTGTTCCTTGGTAAACTATAGACACAGATACCATCTTTTTGATAATATAGAAACGTTGGTATCTTTTATAATTACAAATACTTTATAACAGGTTGTTGACAATCAATATAAATTTCCAAAGATTTTTTCTTTTAAATCAATATGTCTTCATTAATAATCTTGGATGCAACGAAGCTATATAGTACCATCCAATACATTAAAAAAGTGAAATTAACAATTGATGATTTCATAATAATATTAAAATAATGAATAAATTTGTTAAAATACATATGATATAATAATTTTTTTGAAACTTAATACAGTAGTTTTCAATTTATTCCACCTTGTTTCCAAACAACCCTATTACCCTTCAAGTGGACAAAGTTAGTGAATTAATAAAAATCGAATATAATTAATATGAGACATGTATATGAGAGATGTATAAGAATATTAAAGAATATCAACATTTGATATACATTATGACATTTTATTATGAAAACCAAAATAACTTAAATAAAAATATCAAATCCATTAAAATGAAATACACGATTAAATTATAAGTTACGAAAAATCTCCTTGTACACTACATTAGATGTCTTCGCTGTAGGTTTACCATCGCCATCAAATGATAAAATTTTAACACCTTCCCTGCTCTTGACTCTTGATAAAGCGACGTACAATTGACCGTGAGTAAAAACAGGATCTTTTAAATATAAACCAGCTCTAGATAGCGACTGCCCTTGACTCTTGTTAATTGTAATAGCAAAACAAACTGATAAAGGAAATTGCCTTCTTTGAAATTGAAAAGGTATCTTCTTGTCTGAAGGAACCATACTAATCCTTGGAATAAAAACTCTTGTGCCGATATTTCCGCCAGATATTACTTCCGCTTCGATTACTCGTTTACCAAGAAAGGTTACTTGAAGTCTAGTACCATTACATAATCCGTTCTGTTGATCAATGTTTCGAAGAAGCATCACAGGAACACCAACTTTAAGAAACAACCTATGGTTAGGTAAACCGGATATTTTCAGAGCATTCAAATTGTCACGAGAGTATAGACCTTGTTGAAAAGAATCAAGAACTTGCTCAGTTTGACATATACTGTCAGAGCTCAAATACTCTTTTTCTTCACCTGGAAATAATGAAAGTAATCGATCATTAATCTCATGAACTACTTCATTCTTTGGTGCTAAAATTGCTCTCTCTGAAAAGAATCTAGGATTTTTATACTGATGTAAAATTGAAGGATAAACAAGGTCGATTAAACTTTGAATTGGATCATCTGAGTCGGTAATTGCTAAATCGTCGGGTATCTCTATAAGGGCTTCACCATCTTTTTCTGAACCAATGTTTCCTTCACCAATATCTAGTAGCCATTTTGCAAACTTCTTAATCGAATCGCTGTTACTTGATTCAGCTCCAATTCTCAACCTCATGTTTTTGTTAACTTTAAAACCTTGCATTCTGACCATATATATGAAGAACTCAAAGATGCATTAACAATCTGCTGTCTAGTACCATTTGGGATAACCGGGAGTATCTGTCTAAAGTCACCACCAAAAACAATAACTTTACCTCCAAATGGTAGTTCAGAATAGTTATTCGTAGAAAACGATAGAATGTCCTTCATTGTTCGATCTAGTGCCTCAAACGCATGCTTGTGCACCATAGGGGCTTCATCCCATATAATCAACTTTGCCTCTTTTAAAAGATTAGCAACGTCATCGTTCGGCTTAATGAAGCACATGGAATCTTCTGTCAAGTTTATGGGAATTTTAAATCTAGAATGTGTTGTCCTTCCTCTAGATAATAATAAGGATGCAATACCACTGGAAGCAACGTTCAACACTATCTGACCTTTAGATTTGATTGCAGAAGCCAAGGTCTTCCACAAAAAAGTCTTCCCTGTTCCACCGTAACCATATACGAAAAACAACCCTCCACTTTGGCATTCCACTGCATTGACAATTTCGTTAAAAACGTTTAACTGCTCTTCAGTTAGAGATTCTTTCAATCAACTAAACTCACTTTTCAACTCATGTGTGTCATGCGATAATTCCTCATTGATTAGACGATTAGTTCCTTGACGTAACGAATCATCGTCTAGAAAGGGCATCATAGAAAACCTACTTAAGGTTGACCCATTGGAAATTAAATAATTCTCGATTTCCACCAAAATAAGATTCTTCAAATGATGTTCAGGAATCATTAGATCTACACATAGTATAAAGTAAAATTAAACATATGTTGAAAGAAAATATATAAAAAATAAAAAATATAATAGGTACTTCCTATGAAAATAAAATAATAACTTACCAGGGATATGTGTCTCTTTGCGACGCTTGTATAGAATATCGTCTCCTAGTAAGTGCCAAGTTTTTTCCCACACAAATTCAGGTCGTGATAGCGTATTTGTTAAGAGCGATGTCGCAAATAATGATCTTAAATACCGACAGTGAGCTTCAAAACTTGCTTCCTTAATGGCTTCAACATATTCGTTGTCATCGTCTAAAAGACCCATCGCATAACATGCATCTTTAAATGTCGGAAATACTTGTCCGTTCACTGTTCGAATCTCTTCAAATGATTTAGGTCCTCTAACTTTATTTAGAAGAATCCTTAAATAATAAGGTTCTCCTGAAGCAATCGAAACAGAATGAACTCTACCAACAGTTTTATACCTTTTTCGTACTTGCCAACATCTATCTTTTAAGTTCCAAATATAC
This sequence comes from Helianthus tuberosus, assembly GCA_030545235.1. NCBI lineage: Eukaryota > Viridiplantae > Streptophyta > Magnoliopsida > Asterales > Asteraceae > Helianthus > Helianthus tuberosus. Next base: position 99,545,356 of record CM060412.1, on the reverse strand, counting down.
TTTGATGGGAACTCCACATAAGTCAGTTTACGTGCTTCTTCATCATGTTCATTTAAACGCATCCATTGCAAAAAAATAGATGAAGCAACAGATGGTTTGTTCAAGACATCTTCAATATCATCATCTTCACCGTATACTACATTGTGTTGACCAGGTAAATGAAAAGGTAGCCTCATTACAGCAGGATATCTATAATGAACTTCGTTTGCGAAAATTCTCAAAGACGCTTCACAAACTGATATGTATCTACAATCGTAGTATTGTTTGATCTCATCATTTATTTTCTGATTGCTAGTACCGGTTGAATCAGTATATACAACTGCCGTAGCACGGTCAGGTCCTTTGTTAATGTACTTGAACAGATACTTTATCGAACCAGCCTGGTTACACCATTCAACATTAATGTGTGCTTGGTATCGTTTTAATAGACCTTTGTTGTAAGGTACGACACTTCGGTTGTCTAATTGAACACCTTTTTTCATAACAGTATGACCAGAATCTCGCCTTCGATATACAGGAAAACCGCTTGAGTCAATAATTGTATGATCCGAAATTTTTTTCGGAAATCGTTTAGAACATTTGTTGTCAACCATGCAAGGACAACTCAGGTTAGCAGTCCCACAAGGACCATGAATCATATACTCAGACACAAGATAATGTAACTGAGGATCTTTTGATTTATCCAGAATTTCAGCAGAAATAAAAGGATCTATATGATCTACAGTCGGAAGTTTATGATCCACCTTCATGAATAAACAAATGTGTGCATGCGGTAGGCCACGTTTTTGAAATTCAACGGTATAAACAACTACACAAAAAAAAAATTATGTGTTAGTAATATACTAAATAAAATGACATATAAATTATAAGAAAAACTGTAGATGAAGTAAAAATATAACAAAATGATACCGGCATTGATTTCACCAAAAAATTTATTATCCTTTATATCTTTAATCATTTAATCCAGCTTCATCTTGAACAATCGACATAATATATCAGGCCTGTCTTCTGCTTTAATGGAAGTATCTTTAAGAAATCTTGAAACTTCAGGCCATTTGGGATTGCATGTAATGGCTATGAAAAATCTAGGTATCCAAACCACTTACATAACGCCATAGCATCCAGGTAGTTTTGTTGCATGAACCGAGCCCCTTCAGTAAAAGATGAAGGTAAAATTACCTTTTGACCAGTGTTTGCTAAATTTTGTTTACCATTGTCCTTATACTTTTGGAGATTTTCAAATGATTCGGAACGTAGATTCTTCTCCTTACCACATATGAAATTGAGCCTTTCACTCTCAATCATAGTGTAAGCATCAACCAAAAACTGTTGCAACAGTCTTCTGGTGTTTAAAACCAAAGAATAACCACAACTTCGATCTTGTATTCTATATGCAAAGAACTCCCGCATTGTGCATTTTGGTCGTATTTTTTTTTTTGGTTGTTACACCTTCTCTATGAGGAATGTCGATCCTATATCCATCATCACCAAAAGGGAAAAGAATGGGATATTGAAGAGCAAGATAGGATGGGTGTAACTCACTAATACGTTTAAGCATACCAGATTCAGTTTCAACTAAAATGTCTCGACGATCAATAGATGGATCTAAATCATCAACAATCAGTGCAGCAACCTCAGTAGTGTGGATGGTAGATTATAAGTCCTACCATCTTTGTCTCTTTTGTAAATGAGACGGAGCTTTAAGTTTGCTTGAGGATTCTCATGAAAGTGGTTTCTTACCATTCTGTACGATTTAACCAACTCGTTATGAGAATCTAAAAAATCTCTGAGGTATTCAATTATTTCAACGTCCAACTCCTTCTCATGTGAAGATAGTTGATTCCTATTATGAGAAAAAATAAATAAATTTAAATAACAAAGAATAATTATATTCGAGTAACACTTATAAGTTGTCAAAAATATATAAATCAACCAAATAATATGCTTACCCCAATACACTCTGTCTGTTAGAAATCTCGTTCTCAGTATCATATATGTATAGCTGAGAAAACTTAGCTTGTTTCCCATTAGGCGGTCTTAGGCTACCAAGACTATGACAATTTTGACCACTAATACGGTATATGAATGGGGCATTACCCTTGTTGATCTTCGAATCAACCTTTCCACCCATAGATGTAAAAGAGAACATAGAATTATAACGTCGGATATTCTTCAAGAAGAACTTGCTTTTCGTATCGGAATTGTGAAAAAACTGTTGATACTCCGAATTAGCATCTTTTAATACTGGTAGCTCAACTTTCCCATATCCACAACACAAACCATAACATAGTTTATCCATTGTTATACGACCTTTGCCACCTTCTGAAGTCCACAACTTTGCATAACAAATCTCACATATAAGATCCTGGTCACCATGATCTAAATAGTCTACATAAAAATAAGTTTCTATTAATGAAATTTATTGATCTTATAAAAAACTATTGACTATTAAATAATATAAATTGCACACCTGTTGAAATTCCTTTATAAGGATCCAACACAAAAACTTCTTCGTTGGGTTCGTCAACAGAATCCAAATCTAACATAACTACTGGGGTTATATCACGTGCCTTGTGCTTCAATTTGCGCTTACCAGCTGATAACTTACTAAGTGATGATGTGTTAGATGTTGTACACGGATTTGTAGGTGTCACGATACTTGAAGTAAATGAATATAGCGCAGGTGTAGATAACGCCCCATCATTATTATCTATATTATTATTTGCTGAAAATAAAATCAAATAAAAATTGGAATTACACATAATTAGTGATTAATACAATATATTGAGATGTTTCACGTACCCGAAGTAATATCAACTAAGGAGGCCGTAGAATTTATACTTCTATGAAACTGGATGGGAGTATTTAACTGATTTGTAACATTCGACACTTGAGATAAGTTTTCTTTGTCACGTAAGGTGACGCCAACCTTCTTATATGAAGATTTTCTCTTTGCCTTTTTACTATCAATTATTGCTTTTCGAACTCTACGCCTTTCTCCGGTATCAATTACTTAATAATGAACCAAAAAAAAGTATACTATTAATATAAACAAAACAGTAAATAAATATATGAATTAATTTTGTGATCTAATAAAAAGTAATACTTACCATTAGAAATGTTTGAAAGAGGAGTTCTGTCCAAAATACCTACATGTATACATGTATTATTAAAGGTACAAGTAACCTATAGTCGGTTTAAAAATAAATTGTTAGAAATTTAAAACTTACGGTTAACATCTACTGCTACTGATCTACCGGGTGTTGATGTTGATGAAGGAAATTTATAGGTTCTCTTTGACATATTCTATACAAATTAAAATCCAAAAAAACGAAAATACATAACATATAAACATGGCATTAAACGAATTGCAAAAAGGAAATTGAAAAAAAAATACATTCTTAGAATAATAAAAACAAATAACCTTGATTTAATTATTAAGATGTTCTGAAGTTATAAAAAAAAACCTAACCCTGAATAAAGTATTGAAATGTTTTCAATTGCCAAAGAATGAAATTGGAACTGACGAAATGAGATATGTTTTCAATGTACAAAATGCATGGCATATATATAATAGATTTAATACATATTTTATTTTTTAAAGTTTATGTTAATATGGAATGTATGTAATTACATTAATTAGAAAGAATCACAGTTACAATCCTATTTCTTTTTAAAAATTGGAAAGATATTAATTATTAACCATAATTGATATTAAACATAATAATAAACAAACGGTATTAATTAAACATAATTTATTATAATATTGGAAAAAATATGCGTCCATGAATAAAAAAGAAACATATAATGTTTAAATAAACTCATACTCGTCTTACATGGTCAAGTTTGAAATCATAATAAAGGAAACTTATAATGTTGCAAAAAAACGGAAATAAAGAGAAATGACAAATCATATTGAAATATGTTGATAACTTAAACTCAGGGGTTCTACACTTGGCCGGTATCCTCAATCGATGGTCTTGCGTTTTGTGGCAGAACAATGCTGACTTTGATGAATGTCATAAACTTCATTAACACCGCGTTTACCATTTGTCGACTTGCGATCCTGCATAACATAATACCAAAAAATAATGAAATATACTTGAAGCTAGCATTGATGCAATAAATACATAAATTTTGATTATAATACCTGTCCACTCAAAAACTTGTTCTTAATGTCACAAATGAGAGTTTCATCATTACTTATATGGGTGATTCCATAAACCTCATCATAATGTACAAGATTGTACTCAGTGATCTCTATCTTGAATGCGAAAAACTTCCCAACCAGTGACCTTATCTCTTTTGGAACCACAACAATATCATCACACTGAAAGTATTGAAAAGTGTTTGTGTAAGTTTTTTATATTTTAACCTGTTTATAAAATGAATAACTTTTATAAATCTAATTATATAAATAACCGTGGTGTTCTCGTGAATCAATTGTTTAGGAGACTTATTAATAAGCTCAGCAGCCTGGTTGTGAAATAAGACCAGTTCAACGGAATCAGAGTCATCACCAACTTCAAGATTAATTTTAAATTTGGGAACAGGTTTGACTGTAGTCTCAGAACAATCGTAATTCGAACAGTGATAAACTTCTAATTGCTTTAAGTCATCAAAACAATCAGGTGAAAAAAATTCTTCGACCTCCAAAGTGGCTTCGTTAGAACACGTAGGACACATCATACAGTACCAAGAGTTGTTGATAATATTTTTGACCTTAGCCAAAATAAGAACATCCTTTGGCTGAAAAAATATAAAAGAAATCTTCATTTAGTTTTTGAGTGTATACATCCTAAATATCTATTAATAAATAAAGTTATACCTTTGATATCTCCCAAACAGCACCTACGTTAGAAAAGGTTGAATCCTTCATAAATAAAGATGATAAAACATCTCCCTTGGAAGACATGACAACTGATACACAATAAAGATAAGCATTATATTTAATAAAATGAAGTTAATAACAATAAAAAAACCCTATAATAGAACTAAAACCTAATAGATAAAAAAAATTAAAAAAAAAAGAACCTTGTTCTTAAGAAGACTACCAGAAAACCAATTAAAGTTTGTTGCAAAATGAGAATATTTTCAACGTTTATTTATAGCCTCAAGTATATGTATTTTAGGATATAAAGTCAAAATAATTGAAGATATATGAAATCCATAGTTTTTATAAATAAAATTTTGATTGTAATATAATAAATTATCAATTACATAGTATAACGATCATGTATTATGTGCAAATCGGATTGAATTAAATAATAATTCATACAATTTTTGCTAAAATCATGCGTGATTTATTTATGAAATTTTAATACATTTTGTTTGGCAATAAAGTATTTTTGGTTTGGTTTAATGATATTTTACGTCTAAATTAGGAATTTATGATGTTCTATGAAATAAATGATACATGATATATTTTAAGAAACGATATTAAATTTGAAAACAGTAATCAATTTCTTATAATGCATGTCAAAACCTTTTAATCTTTTTAATACAATTTTAGAAAATCAAGTTTTCGCAATAAAGAAAATGTCCGAAAAAAATAGAAAATATGAATTAATAACAAATATAACCGCTTTTTAATTTTTTTAATTTAAAAAGCTTAAATTTTTAGTAAGTTGGCTAAATATTACAGTTATCTAAGGTAAACTAATTACAGAATCAACTCTATGTATTCTAGGATATAAGGTCAAAATAATGGAAAATATATCAAATCAGTAGTTTATCTCAATAACATATGAATTGTAGTATAATAACTTATGAATTATCAATAATATAGTATAACCCATTATGTATTATGTACAAATAGAATTTTATTAAATAATAATTTAAACAATTTTTGCAACATATCATGCATTATTTAGTTTTGAATTTTTAATACATTTTAGTTGACTAAATCTTACAGTTATCTAAGATAAACTAATAATGTAATAAACTTTGAAAGTAACCTACTTACTTATTGAAGTTAAATGAGGTAGATAAGGTTGAAGGGCCTTTTGAGCAATATTATCAAAACATATAAATATGAAGAAAAAAAATAACACAATAAAGGGCATCGATGGGTATCAAACCAGCAACAAACCTGCTTAAGTTTTGAAATTATATAAATTAAACTAATTAAATAATAAAGTTGTCATAACTACAATAATTAATTATTGATTTTAATGTGGGGTTAAAGTTCAAGGGCCTATTGTGACATTTTTAAAACCTTATAATGATACAGGAAAACTGAAAGAAACAAAAATATGGATTAAAAAACATAACTGCTATAATCAAAACCATAAGCATATTATTCAAATGAATATTGTCTTAAAACCATATTAAAGCAACAACCAACTTTCAAAAAAAATTGTTCCAACGCGAAATCAAAACATAGCAAATTGTCTTTAACTCAACAAAACCAACTAATAACCCAACGGACACAACCTACTTCTCAATTTTAGGAATCAGAAGATTTGAAGATTCGGAATTTTGGGCTTCCTCTTTCTCATCACCAAGACGCCTTTTTGTTGAAGAACATCCAACCATGTCATCAACATCATACATTTCATGTAGGTTACGCTTCACTTCCCCTGAAGAAGATGATTTGTGATCATTATGCAATAGGTTAGACATTGGCGTTTCATTATCTCCACTGAACGATACATCATCCTGAAAATAAAAAGGGAATGCATCAATTGAGTATGTCTATCTTATTTTTTATGGATATCATATAATTGAATAAATAAAACTACATAAATATATATAAAATAGGATTATTTATAAAAAAATATACCTTGGAAACATCACAAGGAATAGATTGAATGTCTGACACTTGCACACTGGATGATTCAGATTTCTCATACTAACAAAATACAAAAATTAAATAATTAGAGTTGTAATACGTTATAGGGAAACTATAAAAAATACATGTCTTGGAAATAAGAGATTTTATACCTCATGAATTTTGAATTTCTCGTACAAAGTAGAAAGAATCTTTGGATCAGATGTAAGCATGGAAATTCCATAATTTTCGACATGATACTTAAGGTTAAAATCTGAAACACTGATGATAAAAGCCATTTTTTGACCGATCAAAATGTTAAAAACATCCGGATATCCCTTGGAAAAATCACCAGAAGACAACTCCTACAAAGTTATTACAATAGATAAGGATTAACATGTATTTAGTATAAATAGTAAGAACAAAAAAATTATAATTTAAATTTACCTCGTCCTGTACCTCAACCAATTCTTTAGCAGTTTTCTTAAAAATCTTGTACGCTTCGTAATCAAAGAGCGTCAACGTAACCGTACCAGATGAGTCTTGTACGCGAATAGGAATTTTGAAACTGATAATAATTTAAATAAAACAAAATGTAAATTTTTTAATGTACTAATAATATATTTATTATAAAGGTATGGTCATTGTAAGGTGAGGTAACAAACCGAGGGAGAGACACAATATCAACTCCTTTACACTTAGTGTTGGTGCATAATACAGTCTTCCTATCTTCTACATCACCTGAACCATCGTCTTTAGCAACTGTAATAAACGACTCTTCAACCCCGGACTTGCAATAGTTGCAAGCATTGTAGTACCAATTTTTTTCTGAGCAAATAGCAATTATGGTGCCAACCAAAATAACTTTCTTCTTCTAATTAAAGAAAAAAGATTAATCAACAATTGCACAAACATCAATCTTTTATCATACTAATGTATAAATAATTACAGATACGGACATAAAAGAAAGTTCGTACCTTCTCGATGGTACTCAGAAAAGCAGTCAGAACAAACCCAGAATTGCTCAAAAAAGAATCCTCAGCCGTTGATATAATATAAGATCCGACGTTATCACTCGATGACGGTGTGGATGCAGACTTCTCTATAAAACTATATTAATTTGAATATTGATATAATTTTTCATTAATTAGTTGAAAATATATATAACAAAAAAAATAGTAATATGATTTGAAATGTTACAAAATAAAATAAATATACCTATTCTTGAAAAAAGAAATTTCTTCAAGTTCAGAGTTGATCCACATTCTACTTATATCAAATGAAGTAGACAAACCAGGTTGATCTACAAAAAAAAAAAATAGACTTACTTAAATTCTAATATAGGATGCAATATATTGTGGTAAAAAATTGAATGCTTAAAGTGTTATAATATAACTTATAAATTAGGAAAAAAATTAGTAACTTCGCAATTTGGTACCTTTGTACATATTAACAACACCAAAATGAACCAACACCACAACATGCTTTTCACGATTAGGATTGTTAAAGTATCCATGCATCTCAATTGCGAAATCATCCCAAAGAGTAGCAGTAACTTGTTGATCACTATGTATTCAGACAAAAAGGTCATATATATAAAAGTTGTAAGATGAATACGGTATAAATATTACGAATAAAAAATTAAAAAAGTTACTCAATATCTTTAAGCTTCACATTCAATCGTTTGCCTATTGTTCCATCTTTCTTATTAGTGTCCTCCAGATTGAAGCACACTTCAACATATCCTATGAAGTCTATAAATTAACAAAAAAACAAAAAATAAACTAATTAATATGTAAGGTATAAAATTAAAAAAAAAACAATTAATAATGTACACGGATTAAAAAATAATGACAAAAAAAAAAAACATACCAACAGGTGAATTAATGGCAACATTATTTTCGACGTCTCGGAACTTCACAAATGAGAAGCAATACTTTGGACCTTTCCAATCAACAGTTCTTTGAATTTGTGTATACATATTAAATGTCAGCTTCTGGTTATTTTTGGTATGGTTTATACTTGTATTGTAAGGAGCAAGAGAAGGCCTGCTAATGACAATACATTCATCGAGCTTGAAGTACTGGTCAAACTTTGGCAAAATACGGTGAAGACAACTTGCTTGAATAGTGTGACCCTGTAAGTGCACAATGATAATAACTTGAATTGTCAAAAATATAAAATACATACTTAGATAAAATTATATACTAAATGAAACAATGTGAATATAAAAAAATAATTTTTTCATACCTCTTCGTCCATACATATCATATCAACCCGGAATATCTCGTTCTTACAAGCATGCATCATTTTTCTCCAAATAGAGATGATTTTCAACTTCAATGTGTAGTTATTTGACAATGCATTCAGCTTAGACAACATTGTAATCTTCTGATCTTCCATTACAATAATAGTAATAGTAAATCGAAAAACAGCAGAAAACAATAGAGGAAGAATGTTTGAAATATTATGATAATCTAATTGTATATATAATAAGACTAAATCATTGGTATTTTTAGATGATAGATATGTGATTGATATGTAATTACTCCAAAATAGTTTCCATCTTTCCATTGTCTTCTAATTCGAATTTCCAATTTAAATTGACAGTTCACTATTTATTGTTGTCGTTAATTAGTGATAAATCATTTCCATCTTTTGAAATTAGGTTAACAAATAAAAGTAGTATTTTAATTCAATTGGGATATTTTATATTTGTTACATGCAGATTAAATAAGCATTTCAACAACAATGTTTTTATGAATTCAATTGTACTTAAAATAAAAAATTATTATATGGTGTAAGACAAATATACATTACTATTTTGATTGTCTCAATAAAAAAAATCATTATGACAACTTACACGAGACATCAAATCATTGATTGAGTATATCGATATATGCAATTTTGACGGCAACAATCTTATTGATAAATAAGAATATTTTATTAATACCCACATTATTGATAAAAAGGGAACTCTAATTTAATATAAATATAAATCTATTCAACGGAACATTAAAACGAGTTCCAAATATATAATATAATTAGTTCCATTAATTTAGAAATTACCATATTCTTTAAAAAAAATTACCATAATCAATAAGGAACCTTCATCAATAAGTTGACTATAATAAATAAAAAACTATAACCATTGTAAGTTACTTTGAAATAACAAAAAATTAATTAATAAGAATTTTAGGTTGTAATTATATCTAATTTTGTTTAATATAGAAGTTACACAACTGTATTCTAGAATTTACAAATTTCAATATAACATAATATTTTTAAATTTAAATACGTGATTCCAGATAATATTAAAATATTGTGATTATAAACAATATCAATTAAATTAAAAACAATAAAAATAATAATTACAGATTAAACATGTAACATAACAAACATAATATAACTTATATAGCATTTAGTAGTCCAAAAAGGGTTACATAATATAATGTTAAAACATTCAAAACATATTTATAAGATAAAGATGCAAAATCAAGCTTCTAAAGTAGCCAAACAACAAAATTAACGGAAAAGCAAATTATAGTTATATTGTTTAGAACGTGCGAAAGGTACTACTGGACAACCTTCTTGAGAATCAACTTGTTTTGAACTTGACAATAAACAAATGTGCACTTGGCAGGATGATTTATACCATTTGGTTTCGTAAACTTGGTACGCCATTGCAAAGCCTCATAGCGAAAACCACTATCGTGTTCTTCAGCACGAAATGAAATCATCGTATCCTCTCCAGCCAAGTTCTGGACGCACAACTCCATAGTCATGTCAATTCTGGATGCTTCAGCAACATCGGAATTAAGACGCTACAATAAATAATAATAGAAAAATATTAGTTACTTGATCTATATAAGAAGGCTACATTAAATACTAAAAACTGTTTTTTATAAATTTTTTGATAAAATTAACACGGATATAAACTTAACTTACAAAACGCCTGTCGTACTTCCATTGAAACTCAATAGGATGGTAGTCCGGATCAAACTTCTTATCTTCTTCAGAATCCGAAACTTCAACATCCTCCTCGTCGTTGACCATTCCATCGCTATCAGAGTTAGTTATAATGGAAGAAGCATCATCTGAATCATATCCAATGGACTCATTATAATCTGGATCAGATTCATCAACATCATTTTCATGATCGGTGTAAGTGTCAGTGTCTTGTATTTCAATAATAGAAGGAACGGGTTTAGATATGTTTACAGCAGCATGCGTGTATACACGCTTCGGCGCAAGAACCTCACAACCATTCAAGTCATAAACAATCACCTGGAAATTTTTCTCAAAAATGTACCTCATCACAACGTAATAATCCGGGTATATAGGTACGTAAGAAACAACATTGTCCCATCCATCGTAAATAAAATAAACCTTAAGATTCCGATCTTTAACAGTCATCACATCAAAACTGTCCCACCAATTAACATGGACCTTGAATGTTAACTTGCGAATAGATGGTAAACGTATTGTTCCTTCAACGAAATCAGATGGAATGACCTGCATATATATTCAGCTTGGTTAATAACTTAAATTTGATATTGAAAAAATAAATAACTAAAATTCATATAATAACCAAATTATCATTGGAGTCTTGTGTGAAGCGTTGGCAGAAGTACTCGACATTGCTTACAGTTTTCTCCGTAGACATGGACGTAAATAAAGGAACATTAGAACCAAAGATCGGATGTGGTTGCATCTTCTTAAAGGGTGTTAACAAATAAGAATATAACTCGATTTGCTTAAACATGAGGAAACAGCCGTCGGTAAATGATAGTTTAGCAACAATGTCTTGCCACCCATCCATGAACACAAACGCACCTTTATGCTTAGTAAATAGAACTTCAAATTCTTTACCATTAACACACTTGATAACAGCTTGATTGTTTGGCTCAGCATACATTAGGAACCTGTTGCTATATTCATATGGTATTTCCTTGAAAAAAAGAAAATATATTAAACAAAATATGAAGAAAAAGTTTTGGTAATTATAAAACTGATAAACTTACCAAATATTCATGAAAGTCAGATGAAAAAATTGTATAAAAAGACGTCATAATGATCTGCGTGTGAACAAAAAAATGAATATATCAACAAAAATCATCTGGTACAAAATAAAGAACATAATCCATTGTAAACATTCTTATTTTTTTCAGTATGTATTACTGTAAATAACAAAAATAATAAACATTTTGACAATAAACCAATAATAACATCCACAAAACAAAATCTCCATATAAAACAAAAATAATAGAAAACTAATAATGATGCATAACAATTTTACCATCAATAGATCAAGGAATTTTGAAAAAGAACTAACACATAATAACATAAATACCGATCTGGGTTTTTTATTTCCAAAAAAAATACTAACATGCAGTAACTTTTAACAAAACCAAAAAATTCAGTGAGGAAGATAACTTCATCCATAAGCTTATTAGAGATAAAATTAGAGAGAAAAACACATCAAAAACATAACAGCTTTCAAGAAAAACATAAAATACCATAAATCTATTAAAATCACATATAAAAAAACTCAGACGAATTTATAAATAGATTTATAAGACAACTTACAGTTGGTGCTACACTGACGAAGATCGGTTCTTCGTAAATAAAAAGAACAAAAAAGAAGAGACACAATGGATTATTACAGATCAAGAGAAACGGAAGTTATTAATACATACCTTCAAGCTCCGATTATCTGATAGAGATGAATATGGATGGATTGATATTGAATCGGATGAAGAAGAAAGGGTTTATGGGAAGATGTGAGATATTAGTTGAAGAAAGAGATATTACAAAGAGTATTGAAGATTTGGTAAGAGAAAAACATAGGTTATAAAGGATCCATGTATGCGGGTCGGATTCCATCAAAACGGCTATTGTATAAGGAAAAAAGCACATGGAAGTTTTCCCGCCAAAATGCACAATCTAGAGGGCTAATAGCTTGACACATCAGCAAAAATTAACACATTTATTATATATAATAGATAATAGATTAGAAATGATTAATATATGTTGGTTTTTTTTCGAATTTTATAAAAGGGACCAACTAACTTAGTTAGTTTCGTTAAGAAAAGCATATAACCAAGTTAACTATCAACTAAGTTAGATAAACCATCAAACAAAGTTAGTTATTAAGTTAAAAGAAGTTAAATTTGTTTTTTTTTTTTCAACTCAACGTTGCATTTAAAATCAAAACTAATAATGTATATTTTGTTATTATTATTATTTTTTACACCACCATGCATGATTGCATGAACCCACATGAAATGGTTGCTCCAGTCACTCTCGACAAGCCATTATAGAATTTCCTAAGTTAGGAGATAGAAGTATTTAAATAATAACCTATGACTTTATTTAAAAATAAAAAGGAGAACTCAGTTTGCGGAACCCATTATGACTTCTTTATTTCCTTAGCCTCTTCATGTTCGTAACCGATCAACCAACATTTAAGATCAATAAATGATAATCAATGATTATCAGGAATGGTTGATCAATAAACGACACCGAACACCACTAAAGTCAGCCTCTTCAGGGTGTTAATTAGCCGTAGCTCCACCGGTTGTCGTCATGAACCCGTGTAATCTTTTGCCCATCGCCTCACCGCCGTTGTTCTAGTTTCGACCACGCGTCACCGTTGCCGCCACAAACCAGAGTCCCGCTTCCACGTGTCCCCAAGACACCGCAACGCCTCCTCGACGTGTTTGAAGTTTCGATTTATTCTCCACCCGCAACCTAGCCACCATCACGTTCTCTCTGGTTCAAACTATTAGTCTGTTGAGGTAAAAATTTCAATCATCCTTGGTTATATTTTCCGTTCTTTTGTGATTACGGGTTGTTTCCGGCGATTTGAAACTTTGATTATGAGAATGTGATATTACATTGAGGAAATCGTCATACTAACAATTCTGATAACTAGTTACATGGTCTGATCGATTACTCTATATCTTTAGAAAATTTGAACGTGATACTGCATAGTCGTTTTCATTGCAAATTCTATTAGTCCATAGATTGATTTCATATCTTCAAAAAAGGAGGATTTTCAAATGTAAATATCACAATAAAATAATTGTTTATTTGAGAATAGACGTTTTTTTTTTCTCTCAAACTAAAGCAACTGTTGTGTAATATATGTGGGTGTGGGTTAGCTTGTGTGTATTAGTACACTAGGATTTTGACCCGGCGCGCGTTGCGGCGGCGTCAAAAGTTAAAGTAACTCGCTCATTGCAGTGTAAAGTTGTAACAGTATTTTAGAAAACCGTGTAAAATCGTAAAAATAAATTAGCCATTAATATGGTTAAGACATAAATAAAAAAAAAGTAACGCTATGGTCTAAAGTCATAAAAGCAATTCAAATAAAATATGACGGTAAGCTATTAAGTAGAAAAAGTTGGCAGATCAAAGTTGTTAATTACCAAAAGTTAAAAGTGAATGCTTAAGAGCATTCTCATCCAATCCATCAAATTATACATACATTCCACTAAAAAACAACTCCTATATCAATATATTTCCACTAAAAACAAATACTTTTTCTCTCTCCTTTTCAATTAAATAATATTATCATCACATTTTTCTCTTTCCTTCACTCACAACCACTTTCAATATATATTAAAAAAATTATACTGGGTGAACAGTGTCCCCCCAAATATACAGATGAACAGTAACATTTTCTCTCTCCTCCACTCACAACCACTTTTTTTACCCTTTACAATATAAAAACTCACCCTCACAAGTTTTGATGGATTGGATGAGAATGCTCTAAGTTACCTAGTTTAGTCTTTATATTTTATGGATTTTTAGTGGCTCCCACTAAGTCAAGGGTAAATTGGGAACTTAATGTGCCAAGATAAAGATACTTCTTGCCAAACACCCTTCCTATCCTTGCTTCCCATCTACCATTGTGATGATGCCTGCAATTAAAGAAAGTGTAATATTTGGATTCAGTTTAAAAATTAAAAAGACCAAATGAGAAAGGAAAAAAGCATTGAAATGACCTTGCTATCCCTCTGTACTTTGATGTGCCTCTTGAGAAACCACTGCTTCTCCTGTGAATGAAGGGCGATTTAGTCGTTAACCATTAACACTTCTTAATTTATACTATTAAATACTACCTTCTTAAGGTGGCTAGATACTCCTCCTTGGTTGTATTCTGCATTATCTCCAATTCTTTCTCATATTGACTCACCTGAAACCCAGAAAAATAAGTTTGACCATACATAGTCGAAGTCAACGTTTGGCTTTTTACCGTCATGATTTTTTACCAGTTTATGACAGGAATATAAGTATAATAAAGTAAATGAAAACACGTGATTAACTCACATTGTGATCGATGTCAGAGACATACACAGTTCTCTTGATGCTATCTTCTCGTTGAGCTCTGAGAGCCCGGCCATTGGATAGCGTTCGGGTGTTGCTATAGTTATTCCTCCTCTGATATGAAAAATAAAATTTCAAACTTTTACGGTTTTGATGTTGAAAATGGAAAGAAATAGAATAGAATACATGGTCAACTTTGAAGCTAACATGTAAGGGGGCGTTTGGTTCGTAGGAATTCAATGGAATTTAAAGGAATTGGAATCTGAATTCCATATCTTAAGATGCTTGGTTTACAAAATTTGATGGTATTGGACTCTAAATTCCAATCTTCATGTGCATTTCCATTGTCAACCAAACATATGAAGATTGAAATTTAGATTCTAATTCCATCAAATTATGTGAACCAAACATTTTAAGATATGGAATTCAGATTCCAATTCCTTTAAATTCCATTGAATTCCCGCGAACCAAACGCCCCCTAAGTTTTATAACATATGAATGAATCCCGAAAAGAAACCATCCTTCGTTATTTTTTTTTAAAACACACATTTATGTCCGGTAACCGAGGCGAGAGCTTAGGTACACCGAAGTTGTATCTCTCTCATCACACATATTAGCCATCTTTATCAAGTAAGGTGTTCGTAATCTCTACATCGTTTCATATCAGCCTCTCAAAGGTCGTTATTTTTACCAAAAAATAAACATTGACTGCCGTCACGCCTCAGGTGCGCTTTTAAAACCGAGAAACAATCCAAGACTATATAGCAAAATCACAAATTAAGACCTTCTCTCACTTTGAGGTCCATAGAAACAAATCATATAACTCCATTTTCACATGATGCCAAAAAAAATTGTCATTTTTTGCAATTATAACATCAAGAAATAAACAGAACAACCCTGATATACAAATTAAAAGCTTTTGATCACATATCTAATTGCAAAAGATGCACAAACTCATAATTAACATTTAACCCTCATAAACCTAAATTCTGGTAGGACTATAACACATATTCAATATATTAAAACAATCCATCCATCAAACCACAACAATTAAGCAAAAATTATGAACAAATTCTAGCAAGCTCATAAAATTCAGGAAAAAAAAAGATCATACCCTTCGGTTATTCGGGTACCCTTCGATCGCATTTTCCGGATAATTCTTGACATAAGCAGGCTGCACAAAGTAATTAACCGCAGGTTGATCATGGTTGTGATCAATGGGTGAATGATAAGATGGAAAAAAACTCCTTAGCCATAGGATTCAATTTCAAAGATGACAACATATCAACAAATTCTTTCATTTTGGTTTCTGATTTCAAATCAGAATCAGACCCTTTTTTGGACTCAACAACAGACTCATTGTTATCATCAGAATTCACCAAATTAACACTCTCACTATCAAGATTCTTGACGGCAGAAACCTCATTTTGAGGTGAAGAAATTTCACCCACAGTAGGTGATGTTATTGTTGCTACTGATTCAATAGAAATTTGGTTTATGTCCAAACCTGGTTTTGCACACCTCTAGATGAAATCCATTGTTTTTATTTTGTTTCTCTCTTTACTTTTAAGGCTCTTTAAGTGATAAAATAAATTGTCTCTTGGTTATCGGTTGTTTTATACTTTTTGTCTCTTTGAAAAAATAAAAAAATAAAAAGTTTTGAGTTCTTTTGCATTCGGTTTTAATGGTTTTATGCTATAAATAATTTGATTTATTGTCCGGCTAAATCAGAGTGGTTGACTAAACTTGAAGGGCAAACGTTGATGGTAAACAACATCATCAAATTGTAGCATTTTCTACATTTCAGAACGTATAAATACACATTTTTCAAAAGTAAGATAGAAAAATGATATCTGTAGTTTTGCGTCTTGTGACTTCAACATACGAAGACCAGTTTTAGGTCCATTCCTGGCATCGACATAACTAATTTCCTTATATGTTCAGTCAGTACGGGTACGTAACCGGTATTTTGTACGAAATTTCTCATCCCTACTTTAGGCCCCAAAACAGATTGAAATGTGCTCAGATTGATCTAAACTACATTATACTAAGGCTATAGTCTAATAAAACTACTATCTACACTTTCTTAATGAACCGTCGATTCCTAATTTCCTTGAATATAAACCTAACCCTAAAACATGAAACAATAATAATTGTGATCGACAGAAACTACCTGTTGGAACTGCAGAAAGTAGACTCCGGGAACGGAAGTGGAGGGAGCAGAGTAGACAGGCGGCGAGGCGGGGTACGGAACCACCGCGAGAGACCGGAACCCTTACTCGAAGTACTACTACACTCCGGCGACTTCATCTGCTCCGTTTCCAGTTTCTTCTCGCCGAGAAATGGTGGATCCAGTGACGGAAGCTCATCGATCGAACTCGCAGCGGCTTTCAGCAGCCACTCCACCGCCTTAGTCGGCTGATCGAAACCTAATCGGTCCTGCAGATCATAAAACTGGATAGCTGTGTTCACCGACAGTCGTACACGGCGGTCTCTGAGTCCTTTGGATGTCAACACCTTGCTGTGTCTGTCTTTTCCTCCGGACGCCTCCGGACGCCCTTGAAACCCTAACGATCCGTGACGACGGCCATTGTTGTAGCTCCAAATTGGGTCTATAGGATGCTACTCTTTGAGGATTTGTGGAATTATCAGTAGTTGTAGTGCTACCGTTAGAAGGAACCCTTTGGAAATGAATTCGGTGTGATGAAGATAGAAATGGAAGAAAATGGATGAGTCTAGAGGCAACCTTCAATACAAACAAAATGTCAAAGGGTAGAATGGTCAGTGGGCAAAGCCACCGACCTTTCATTTTAAGAGTATATATAAATGGGTGTATATGTTCAAGTTTGTGAGACATAATAATGCAGTTGAATGAATTATGACTATGGTGAAGAAGTTTTGTTAATTACTAAAAAGTTATGTATTGTTTATACTACTTTTAAAACATTTGGTTGTGACTAGACCCGTACTTCTAACACCTAGTTAGAATGATCAGTAAACTTGTCTAACCCACTAATTAATTAGTTAAGAGTCTAAAGGTTTTCATCGCCGGACAATCAATGAGACAACGAATGATTAGTTTTGTTATATGTATTATTCCGTTTATTTGGTATTTTTTTTTTACATATATACTAGGGTGACCTTTCGTCTTTCGGGATTTCCAAAATCGTGCGGTGTTTCAACAAGATTAAGCAGGAACGCAAACCGTGAGTAGATTCGACTTTTTTCCTCTTTTTGCCATTAACTCTTTTTGGGGTGTATCTCGTGCTCGATTTCAAATTTATTAACTAAATTGATAACATGCTATTTGATGTGTTTCTATGTCTCACTTGTTGCTAATTTCTATTGTTTCTCTATACGTGCATCTATGTGTTACTCGCTTTGTGTCACAGGTTTCGCGTGGATCCATCTGGCTGACCGGTTCCCCACGGCCATGGGTCGAACTCAGTATCGCCATCATTGTTTCGCAGATTCGCCTTTTGGGGCTTGAATCTCTCTATGTGTCAGTTGTTACTATTATTACTATGTTGTGTTGCTTATGATATTTGTGATGCATCTTGTTGTAATGTATGTCATAGTTTCACATTTCTAAAGGCATGTTATAAATACTGTTTTTAAAAATAATAATAATATTTCAAAAACGTTTTTAAATAAAAACCGAATCTATTCACCAACATGTTTGTTGACCCAAAACTCTTTTACGCGTGATACAGGTACGCAAGGGTGGGCGGATTTTGAGTTAAAGACACGTAGGACTGCCTTAGTAATAAATCGGATATGTTATGTTTCTTTTATTTATTTGAATTTGTAACTTGTTAATATTTGAATTCTATGTTATGTGTGACAATTTAATATTAATGCTTTAAATACTTTAACTTTTAAATAGTTGTTATAAGTTTTGAGCAATCATTCATGCCCCGTACCATTCCGCTGCGGGTCGGGGTGTGACAGAGCTCCGGCAGTCCCTTCTCTGGTCACACACCTTCCCTTCACCAATGTTCTCCTTCGATCTACACCCCCCCTCGTCGCCTATGCAGATCCGACAGAAGAAACGAACCACCACCACCATTAACCGGTGGTGGTGCGGCGGCGATAACCAGAGAGAGAAAGGGAGAACCGGCGGTCAAAGGCTCGGACCGCCGGTCGGTTCATTTGTATGGTGGTGCGGCGTCAAAATCAAGCAGAGAGAGAGACGAGAAAGACAGATCGAGAGACGAGAGAGAAGGAACCGGCGGTCGGAGACTCGGACCGCCGGTCAGTTCATTTGTCCGGTGGACCAAGTCATATCCGACGAGTTTCTTGATAATGGTGAGGACTGCTTCAGCTTTGTTCGGGTTGTTTCGGGTTTTATCCCGGGTCAGAGTTGTCGAGTCAAGCTTCGGGTCACTCACGGGTTTCTCAGGTCAGACGGTTCGGGTCTCAGGTCCGGTTCGGTCAGATTTGTCCGCGTCAGAAGCGGTTCGGGTTGACTCGGTTAACTCAGCAAGTTGACTCGGTCAACTCAACCGAGTCAACTCGGTCAACGGCAGCTAGTCAGCTCAGATGGTTCGGTTCGGGTCAAGCGGTTCGTTCAGACGGCTCAGTTTCGGTTTCAGTTGACTCGGTCAAACCGAGTCAACTCGGTCAAACCTGGTCAACTCAGTTGACTCGGTCAACATCCCGACGTGAAGACTTGGTAAAAATTAACGATGCGTTTATTTCATTATATTTATATAAATTTAATCTTACGTGAACGAGCTCGAACCATTACGTTTATAATTGAGTTTATATTTTGAAATACTTGACGAAAACTATATATATTTGATTACATTGCATTAGATTATTGGTTGAATTTTAAAAATAACGACAACTTGCGTTGTCGGGGGCGTCCAAAAACAGAGGAAACTCTGCCCGTTTTTCGAGAAAATCCGTAAAAATAAAACGAGATACATACTAGTTCAACGACACTTTATAACCTACCAACAACATCATTAACACTAACCATTTTATAAAATAAATATAATAACTTTTATATTTATTTTCAAACTTCTAACGACTCGGATTCTTTTATAAAAACGAATATAGTTTATATACTTATTTCAAACATCAAGCAAATTCGGACATTCTTTATAAATAAGTACAATTATTTATGTTTAGTTAAAGCATCGACAACTCGGAAAGTCTTTTGCAAAATAAATATAATTAATATAATTATTTCAAACGTTACGACTCGAAGACTCTATGAACTAAACATAACGCTAATATCTATTTTCAAACGTCAAAAGATCGACGATTATTTTATAAAAATAAATGTAGATTGCATATTTATTTAGAAAGTCAAGCTACACGACACTCCTTTTATAAGATAAATATAGTTTACATTATTTCAAATGTCGAACAACATGGATTCGTTTTTTCAAAATAAATATAGTTTATATATTTATTTCGGATCTCAAAAATTACGAAGATTCTTTTATTAAAATAAATATATTCTATATATTTATTTCGAATACCCAACGACACGACAATTGTTTTACTAAAATAAATATCGTTTATATATTTATTTGAAACATGAAACGACAAGCATTCGTTTTATAAAAATAAATATAGCTTATATATTTATTTTAAAGTTCGCACGTCACGAATCCCTTTATAAAATGGATATAGACCATCTATTTATTTCAAACTTCCTATAAACGATTCTTTTACTAAATAAATATAACTTTTTATATTTATTTTAAACGCCTAAACGGCATCTGCATCTATTTCGACAAATATCATACGCGATATATAATACAAGTCTGTTATATGTAATTTTCATACAAATATTCTTTTTATACACGTACGACTTCTCGGGACGACAAGCGATTTCAACGATATATTTATATATTTTTATATAAATATTTATTTATTTTAAATCTCACGAGAATCAAGTCTTTTCAAGACTTATTGATTATTAACGACATTAAGCGAAACTAAACAAGTATAACTTAATCATTTTCGTTAAGTTAATAACTTACCGTCGAATCGTTCGACTAACGATTCGGTAGAGCTCGATGACACGTAGTTTAGTTACTACGTTTATTTAGGAACTTATAAGATATTCTGTGTTAGGAATATTGTAGAATTGCACGCTAGCAAGTCAAATCTTGGAAACGACATCACGAAGTCGTATATAGCTAGCTTTGCACAAGACAATTCAGGTGAGTTCATAACCCCCACTTTTTACTATTTTACATTTTTATAAATTTTTTCGAGGGTGGAAAGACATGCACGTTTTTCAGAAACATACAAAGTTTTCGATAAACAAAGACTGTATATTTTTAGACAAAGCACGTCTTGCAAGAACATACACAGTTTTGAACAAACGCAAAACTCGTATTTCTAAATCATATTACGAATGGATTTCGGGGAACTCAAATGATTTACGAAAGGTTTATACTAAACATACCGGTTTTTACAAAACAAATGCGTATTTTCGAAACGTGAATGATTTTCATAACTAGGGATGGATCGTCTGGTGGTGATATAGAGGCTGGGGAGGTTCAGCCTTAGTGGCTGGGGAGGTTCAGCCTTAGTGGCTAGGGAGGTTCAGTCTTAGATACTGGGGTAAATACATGTTACAATAATTACAGACATTTTTATACATGGTATGGTTAGCTTAAGGAGGGTTGGGACGTTCAGATCATGTGAGTGGGTAGGTAGAACTAAAGGCCATTAATCCTCGTTGTAGGACCGAGGGACATTAGTGATAGATCTATTTGGGTGTAGCGAGCCTCACTCCTGAGTCCGCCGAGTGGACCATGTGGTGACTAAGTGCCCGACGCACAAATCCGCTAGGTTTGAGTCTTCCTGCATCACTTCACACATATCATTGGCTTTGCAACCCAATAGTGATCTCTTTTTCCTTATTGCTACATACCAGGGACATATATACTTACAGAAATATCTGATTTTTACAAATTACACACCATGTTTTATACAAATTCAAAGTATAGGATTATACGGGCATAGAGTCAAAGTCAGGGTGGGCATTGACGGTTATACATACTTTACAAATACATGGTTTTACGAACATAATGCGTTACAAATACAAAGATTCCATATAACTTGGCAAGAAAATGATTTTAAATTCGTTTTCTCAATATTATTTCATAAACTGGTTATTCAAAAGATTTATTTCAAATCTTTTACAGACAAACTATGAACTCGCTCAACTGTATGTTGACTTTTTCGCATGTTTCTTTCTCAGGTTGCATTTCAAAGTTAAGGCACGGTTGGAATAGGAGAACCATTGGAGATACGAGTGCTTAGTGGGCGTTCAATTTCTAAAAGACTTAGATTAATTGCTTCCGCTGTGCAATGAAGATACCAGTCCAGTCACGCCAGCTCTGATAATTTTCGGGGTGTGATAACCCTAAACCTCCCTCTCTCCAATTTTTTCTCTTTCTCTCCTGTTCGCCGTCGCCTGGACTTCCTTCTTCTCGGCCGGCGATGTCATCTTCTACAATCCATCCCGCAGTCACCGTAAACAACATCAAAAATTTTATCCCCTTGATCCTCGACAGCCAAACCGAACACTGCAATACATGGGCCGAGTTATTCGTCCTCCACTGGAAAGCATACGACGTGTTCAATCACCTATAACCTCGTGAAACCACCACCTCTTCTTCCACCGCCAAAGACACATCTGACAAAGACAAAGACAAAACACCGGCCGCCAAACACATCTATCTTGAGTCGTGGGAACGGATCGATTCCATTGTTCTACAATGGATCTACGGTACCATCTCTCAAGATCTCATGCACACCATCATGATCACCAACACCACCGCCTACGACGCATGGTGTCGCCTCAAGAACTTGTTCCTTGATAACCAAGCCGCTCGCACAATCACCATACAAAATAAATTCTTCAACACAAAACTAGACCAATTTTCTACTATGGCCGACTACTGCCAACACATGAAGCTCCTCCATGATCAACTTATCAGCCTTGGTTCCACCATCTCTGAAAACCAACTGGTTCTACAAATTCTTACCGGGTTAACTGATCAGTATGAGAGTATCTCGCTTATTCTTCAGCAGACGCAACCCCTACCAGATTTTTACAACACTCGATCTCGTCTATGTCAAGTTGAAGACCGAAAAAACGCTCAAGCAAAGTTAGCGGCTCAAACCGCCGGCACGGCCCTCCACGCCACCACTGATCTTGCCAATAGTGCTCCAGCTAACAACCGAATCCCCAGTCGGTCCGATAACCCATCTGATCGCGGACGCGGCCGAGGCCGTGGACGCGGTCACTCATCCTATGGCCGCGGTCGGTATTACCAGCCTAACCAATACCCGCCACCTCCATGGGCCGGAAACCTGTCACACTTCTGGCCGCAAGCACCATGGGCCGGAAGCCCATCACAGCCGACCTCCTCCTCTTGGGCCCAGTGGACTCCTCCCCATGCCCATACCCGTCTAACCCAAATCCCTCCCATTCGGCCCAACATCAACCACAGTCTTCGGCCCAAGGAATCTTAGGCCCGAAACCGAGCAACCAAACAGCGGCCCAGTCATACTCTACAGGCTACTCACCGACCGACATTGCGCAAGCACTTTACAACTTGGCTCTCCACAACAACGATTCGTCTTGGACCATGGACACGGGTGCGTCAGGTACGATGTCTCCTCAATCTGATAAGTTCCCCTCTATTTTTAATTCTGGCATTATTCGCAACATTATTGTTGGCAATGGCAAAACCATTCCGGTTCTTGGACAAGGCAACATAATAGTTCCACCACCTTTCCCACCATTTAAACTCAACAACGTTTTATACGCACCTAATCTGGTTAAAAACCTTATTTATGTACGTCGTTTTACAACTGATAACCACTTGTCTGTTGAATTTGACCCATATGGTTTTACTGTGAAGGACCTCCAGATCAGGAAACCTATCCTACGGTGCAATAGCTCGGGGGATCTCTACACTCTCAGTCCGTCCAACATCACCAACCTCACCACTGCTTCCACTTATGCAGCTATATCTCAAGACATCTGGCATCAAAGGCTCAGTCACCCAGGCCCAGCTATTTTACAAAATTTAAAACCTACTCATTCTATTTCTTGTGGTTCTTTAAATAATAAAGTTTGCACTGCTTGTATTTTTGGAAAACATACTAGACTTCCTTTTGTTGCTTCTAATAAAAGTACTTTTATGCCATTTGATCTTGTTCATAGTGATGTTTGGACATCCCCTATCCTTTCTAATGGGGGTCACCGTTACTATGTTTTATTCTTAGACGATTATACCAATTTTCTATGGACCTACCCTATAGCCCACAAATCCGATGTCTTTTCCATGTTTACTAAATTTAACACCTTCATTCAAACCCAATTTGGCACAAAAATTAAACAATTCCAATGTGATAACGGACGAGAATACGCAAACAACCAATTCCATAATTTTTGCACTATGAATGGAATGCACTTCAGATTCTCTTGTCCTCACACCTCATCCCAGAATGGTAAGGCCGAGCGAAAAATTCGCACCATAAATAACCTTATGCGTACCATTTTGGTACACTCCTCTACCCCAAACATCTATTGGCATCACGCCCTTGAAACAGCAACTTACCTACTAAACATCATCCCAACCAAAATACATCAGTTTCAGACCCCCACCCAACGCTTACATCATTGCTTACCATCCTACGATCACCTTCGGGTGTTCGGGTGCATATGTTACCCTCTTATTCCACATACAACCATACACAAACTAGCCTACCGCTCCTACCCATGCGTGTTTCTCGGTTATCCATCGAATCACCGAGGATACAAATGCCTTGACCTCAAAACTCGGACCATTACCATTAACCGCCATGTTCTCTTTGATGAAACCATTTTTCCATTCTCTAAATCACACAAACAAACCCCTCACACTTACAATTTCCTTGACAATCCTGTGCACCCATACCTTCAACTTCCCCAAACCATACCACCTGCGGACTCACCCGATCTACCCACCCCAACTCCCTCGGCCCACACACAAACCAACCCCTCAGCCCACTCTCAGCCCACAACCCCACCACCCATTTCACATACGGCCCAATCCACTTCGACCCACATCCCCACCGACCCATTAACCCAGCCCCACCCCTCGTCTCCACACACCACAGCCCAAAGCCCAACTAACCAACTGCCATCGCCCAGCCCAGCCCAATCCCGAACCCACCACCACCACCGCCCACTCGCACAATCCACACTCGTGCCATGTCGGGTATCTCCAAACCGAAACAGCTTTTTACACTTTCCGCAACCACCATCGCTCTTGTCCCTAAAACCCCCAATGATGCCTTGTCTAATCCGGAATGGTATAACGCCATGCAAAACGAATTTAATGCCTTAATTAAAAACAAGACTTGGGAACTTGTCCCGAGACGTCCTAACATGCATATTATTCATAGCATGTGGCTTTTTCGTCACAAATACAGGTCCGATGGTACATTGGAAATATACAAGGCTCGTCTTGTGTGTGATGGTAGAAATCAAAAGGTCGGTATTGATTGTGGCGAGACATTCAGCCCGGTTGTTAAACCGGCTACGATTCGGACAGTTTTGACATTGGCCTTAATGCAGGCTTGGTCTATTCATCAGTTGGATGTCACTAACGCTTTCTTACCTGGAAATCTAACAGAGACTGTGTATATGTATCAACCAATGGGATTCCGACACCGAGACTATCCAGACCATGTGTGTCTTCTTAAGAAGTCTCTTTACGGGCTTAAACAAGCACCAAGGGCGTGGTACCAAAGGTTTACAGATTTTGTTACTTCTATGGGGTTCTTACAGAGTCGATGTGATAATTCTCTCTTCACATATCATCACGGGGGTGACATTGCGTATTTATTTATTTATGTCGATGATATTATTCTCACCACTTCTTCAAATTCTCTCAGATTGAAACTAATGGGCAGCCTCGTGGCAGAATTTGCAATGAAAGATCTTGGACCTCTTAGTTACTTCTTAGGTATTATTGTTTCTCGCACCGGTCATAAAATGTTTCTCTCGCAACAATCTTATGCTTTGGACATTGTCAACCGTGCGGGTATGTCTACTTGTAATGTAACAACCCGCACTTTTGTGCGTTGTTACTACTCGTTATACTCGTTACGCCTAGCACCAGAGATTCGGATCATAATGTAGCCATATCGTATATATCGCTATTCGAAGGATAATCGCATATTTTCGAAGTATGATATCACTATACTACACTATTATCACACTAACACTCACGGAGGCATTGAGTGAGGACCTATTCTACCCTCCTCAGTGGCCGTGATGTGTCAAACGTAAACAATTAACGCTAACAAGGACCCTCGGGTGAGTGCTGTAGCTCCAGTCGTCATGACGATGATGACAATACGAGTAAACGGTGCCCCGTCAGTCTTTGTGGCACTACTCGAAACAACGTTCACCATAACATCAAGAAAGGACCTATACTACCCTCATTGACGGCCGTGCAACGTCGATAATAATCGCATACTCGAATCGGAAACCGACTGTTAATTATCGAAACTTTGGAATATGGATACGTAAATACGACCCCTAGTGATATATATATATATATATATATATATAATAACAATATATTGATAATATAAATTAATTATGAAAAGTACGCGCTTCGAAACTATCAAAACGATCAGAAACGGAGAAGTCCAAGCGTCAGGATAGCTATCCGGACGGATGGACCATCCGGACGGATGGACATGCGCACGGATGGCCATCCGCACGCATGGGCCATCCGCACGGATGGGCTATCCGGGCCCGATCTCTTTCCCTCTCCTCTGTTGCCTATAAATACCATGTCACATCACTTGAACAGTGATGTGACAGCTCCTATTCAACCAAACGCGCACCAAGACCTTTTTCTCTCGATTTCCTCGCGATTCCGGTAAGATTTCAACCTAAAACTTGTACTTCTGCAATCTACACTCGATTCTACATCATTCTATCTTTCACAACTCAAATTCTAACCGTGAAATCTACGGATTTGAGGCGTTTTGAGGTGATGTCACCAAGAGTTCTTATGAACTTCAAGTTTGGGTCTCATTTCACTATAAACGACTCAGATCCGGGTGATTTCCCCATGTTTTAATGACAAATCTCACCTAAATTTGTGCGATTTCGAGTTAACCATGAAGAACCACCATGAACGGCTAGATCTGATGGAACGGGGTGATTCCCGGCTGTTAGAACGAGTCGGAATTGACGGAACTTCAAGTGTTAGTGCGAAATCCCGCTACCCTAGTGAAAACGAACGTTTTCCTTCCGTTAAACACTCGAAAACAGTGCGAAACAGACATGACAGCCGCACGGGCAACAGGTCAGTCCGCACGGATGACATGTCACCCGCACGGATGGGGTGTCATCCGCACGCACCACTGTCCGCACGCACCGCTGTCCGCACATACTAACCGCACGTATGACACATCACCCGTACGGATCACCTGTTATCCGCACGGATAACATGCCATCCGGACGGATGACTTGTCGTCCGGACGGATAACCTGTCCATCCGCACGGATGAGAACAGTCCAACCAAATGAGCAACTTTTCAAGATGATCTCGCTTAACCGTACATCGTTTACTCTATTTCTTCAAGGATCATTACAGACGTACTCGCAATCGACTCAATCAAGTTGTAATCTCGCTAAATACGCACTGTGAGTATACCTGACCCCTTTTTAATCGAATTTTGGGTGTAACATACGTTTCTAACGAATCAAACTTATCAAACGAATTATTCAATCAATCGAATTATCACTTGCGAATAACTGTTATGCATTGATATACGTGATGCTAGTTGCATATGTGCTAGGACTTATACTCGCGACATCCCACCACGACTAGTATAGTACTATTGCGCCCGACGGGGTCTAGTTATGCCATCGTACATTCGAGCATCGAGGACTTAGTTGGTAGTATCAGTTTTGTGAGTATATATTTCGTGTATTACGTCTATGCATGTGGAAATTCGCAGCACTTTTAATCTATTATGCTATACTTATCAAACCTGTATACTCGCCAATACTTTTGTATTGACAAATATTTTAACGTATGTTGCAGGTTAGATCGCAGACTATATCAAATCAAGCTAGGGAGTCTAGAAACTCAACTAAAATCTAGGTTGTCGGATTTGTATTGTTCGAGAGGACAAGAAATCTGTGATAACTTATGTGGTTGTATTATTTGTTAGTATGGGATAACGAATGTATTAAATATTATCGCAATATAGTTGTTATGGATTCTCTTGAGCAATCCGATTCGCCTAGTGCCGCGCCCCGATGATTCCGCCATCGGTTGGGGTGTGACAGATTGGTATCAGAGCCATAACTATAGGGAATTAGGTCAGACTCGACCTAGTCCGGGTCGACGTCTTAGAAATTGACCTAGTCTATAGTCTAAGTACCAACAGGCCGACTCATACAAACCCAGTGGGGTTTGTATTGGGCTTACTTGATACTCTCGATCGAAATTACTAAAAGATACGACTTTGTGTGAACCTCGCGTACTACAACTTCACACGAAGAAGCCTTTCCTAAGGCTGAAATACTACTTAGCCTTTCCTAAGGCCGGCACAATACACACGTTTTCGAAAATACTCGCATAACGAAACCGAGCGATCCAGTCGAGATCAGGCGTGAAAACCAAGAACTCTCGATAGGATTGCTCACTCAGCGCATTTTTCTAGCACGAGAACTTTTCATCGAGTTAGGAGTGACATCCACATCTCGACAAAAGTCTCCATTTCTAAATCTAAGTGGAACTCACGAATTTATTCGAGGAGCATAGCCACAATTAGGAACGAAACTGTTAAGCCAGGGGTGAAACCCGTACCTTAATAAGTCGTCCCATTCTCTATAAACTGGTTTTCAAAAGCTCTCACCAAGGACTCGACTATCACGATAACTCGAGCCACGCGATGACTAGGAAGACGAATGCCATGAGCTGCATCCCAGTGGAAGCATGAAGTCCTCTAGGTCAACGCGCATGCTCGAACTTGTTAGATATAGTTGGGTTACCTTGGGTAGTCCACGCCTAAACACCCAAGGCACTCTATCATACGACCCGTCAATTTTACAATGGTTGGAACCTATTTACGTTTTGAAACTTTACGCTTTATCGATTTCTCGATGTAACGATTTCACTCCCTACTTTATAAGCACACGATTCGCACAGCCATCGCAATCTAAAACGAAATCCGAATGTTCGCAACAAAACTAATGCATAATCTATCGCATTCGCTCTCGTTTTCTCACTTCAACGTGACCTCGTTTATTCTAAATCGACCTGTATGTGCATGATTACAAGTTACATCTATATAAATATATATGTATATACGTATAAACAAACAAGTCATTGTGTGAGAACTTAGGAATTTCGTGTTTCCTATGTGGCCCTATGTGATTCGTACTACTACTATACTATCGCACCAAGTTTTGAGCGCGCTCAATCGCAACGCAAAACTCAAAAATCATTATGATCGAATCTCACTCCAAAGTCTCTTCCTGTCTAGATGCCTTCCAACAACTCTACCTCGAGACGAGTAGCTAAGAGGAAAGCCAAACGAAGCGCCGAGAAGAGAATTGCTTCACTTGTGATTAAGGAAGTGAGTAAGCTTAGTTCTCAAATTGCCGCTCGAGTGCACTCTCTCAGCCACTCTCGAGCTTCGGAAGACGACAAGATAGGAGAGCCGCAATCTGCTTTTCTCTACAAGCACTTCAAAGCCTGTGACCCGATGGAGTTCACAGGTGAAGGAGGTGCGACTCAACTACTCCAGTGGTTCGATTCTATCGAAGTTACCCTTCGTCAAAGCGGGTATCCCGATAGTCTCCGTACTACTTGCGCCACCGGAGTATTTCAATCGCGAGCACTCGACTGGTGGACCGCCGAACGTAACAAGCGTGGGATCTCCGCAGCTTACGCTCTCTCTTGGAATGAGCTGAAAGAGCTCATGGAGAAAGAGTACTGTCCTCCTCACGAGATTCAGAAGCTGGAAAACGAATTTTGGGAAATCAAGCAAACCGAAGGTGACAATGCTGGCTACACCGCAAGGTTCAAGCAACTTAGCATAATCTGCCCAAGTCAAGTCAACACTCCGGGGAAGGCCATCGCGAAGTACATTCGTGGCTTGCCCGAGTGCGTGGGTGATTTTGTCGAAGCTGCAAGGCCTGCTACCATCGAAGAAACCTACCGCTTAGCCGCAGAAATCAACAACAAACGACTCATGGAAGGATTATTCTCAAAGAATCCTGTCAAGCAAGCTCATCAAGCAATCGCCAGTAATCCTTCAAGCGAACATGTTAACGAATCCTCTGATGAATCTACCGACGATTCTCCTGACAAATCTGCTGGCGATTCGTCTAATGAGTCAGCTCACGATTCTACTGACGGGTCTGCTAACGATTCCTCGGACGAACCTGCTGCCGATTCTTCTGACAAATCTACCGACGGATCTTCCGACAAATCAGACAAAGACTCCGCAAGCGAGTCTTCAGGCAAACCCTCCAACGACGACACTTCTTCGCAAGACACCAACGAACCCAGCCGCAAACGAAAGACTTCAAGCCCGAGCTCACCAACAACCGAACCACTGCAACCGGAACCTCTTCGAACCGTTCCGATGTTTCCAAAACGAGCCTACACTGGAGCTCATCCTCAGTGTTACTCGTGTACCTATCATCATCCAGTTGGGGCTGACTGTCGCTATTGCAATAACTGCAACCGTTACGGTCACTTCACCCGCAACTGCCGCATCGAACCGTGAACTTGAGTACAACAACAACAGCTCCAGCAAAAGTCTTCAAGCATCAGACATCTAGCAGGTGTAGGATAAAGTTGTAATGATACGAACCTCGACGTTAATTCCTAAGTTTTGAACCTACTCTCTTATTCGAAGTTACCACTGTGTGTAACAACAACTCTCGTTTTTCGTTCCCTCCATCCCACTTTAGTCGCCGCATTTAGACTAAATTCACACACATACTATATACTATATACTATATCATGAAATAATGTGTTTTACCCTCACTACACTATTAGAACGAGGTACGATAAACGTGCAAGGAATAATTAATCGCGGGTGCACACGGGATTATTTGGGTCAGTGCACGGAGATCGTAGTGAATTCTAAGGTGCCTTAGCATTTTGACAAAAGGTGACACCAAAACACGGGATGAAAGTAGTAAGGGTCGGGCAAGGTGTGCTCTATCACACTACCGAAGTTCCGTGAAGAAAGTGCCACGTGGAGTTGAACGTTATTAGACCTATTATACTATTGTGATTATTTTCAACACACTACACTCAATCGCAAGGCGTAACAAACCGTATCATCGCAAGACTTGTCGTAAGTCTGCAAACGCAATGCAATCGCCTCATCGATGGACTCTGGGGAGTCTACCTCGCAGGACAATTGCATCGACGCAAGACTGGTCGTGAGTCTGTTGCAACGAATCTCATCAAGCACATAAACGCTCACGATATTGTTAAGTGAGGACCTATTCTACCCTCCTCGATAACTGTGATGCGTCATAACGTAACGTTAAGCCTATTCGAAACAAGAATCGAACCCGACTAATCGCAATCGCTTACCTTGTGTATCTCGCAATCTCTATCGCTTATTATGTGAATCTATATCGTTTGCTGTGTATTAATCTATCGCTATACCGTTAGCCGTGATATTCGTGTTAAGTTAGCACGCATGACCTCGCTTCACGAGATAAAGCTCATATGGTTAAGGCAGGGTGTTTTAGCCATATCAGCAACCTTTCGTGGAAAAAGGCCATGTGGGGTCTAATGTGAGTCAAACTCTGTGGCGTTAATCAATCGAACCGAACCACGTAAATCAAACCGCATACCTCCATCGTTTGCAACGCAACTACCGCTTATTGTAATCCGAGTATCATCACCATCATTGCTAGTATTATGTTTGTATCATTCGTTTAACCACCTAATCGCTGATCGCCTATCGTGTATAATCTATCGCTTATCGCTCGCTTGGTGTTCATTGCAGTCTGTATGGCATTAAGTACACATGACACCGCTCCACGAGGCAAAGCTAACCTGGTTAAGCATGGTGTTTCGCCATGTTAGCAAACCCCCGTGGAAACGTGCCATGTGGGTATAATGTGGGATCTAATCAAAAAACGCGCTATTCGCTTTTCGCTTATCAACTCGCTGGTTTAATCTATTCGATCCTATCCTATGCACGGTCCGACTTTCTATCGATTGGGCCGAGTAAACGCAATTCTATCCATGTTATATCGGCACACCTGACACTGCCTCACGAAACAGAAGTAATATGGGCAAAGCATGGTGGATACGCCGCTGGTACTTCCTATATATAAGTGTTTTAAACATATTAACAAACTTTCGTGGGAAAGTGCCAAGTGGGGCTCGGTGATTAACTACCTTTTGTACTGATTAAAACGTCTTTTTATAAAATTCCTGATTTAAAACCGGTGGACAAGTGAAATTTTCTCACGACGTGGAGTTAACATCGAATCAGCTTAACTCCATGTCCAGGAAAAGTTTCATAAGCCCAGTTTTCCCTAAACTTTTACAACGTCAGAACGAAATCCTTCTAAAGACATTGGTTCGACATCGAATGCAGCTTGGACCCATGTCATAGGAGAGTTTTCGTAACCCTTGTTTTCATCTCCGAATTCCTTAAAATGTTTTAAAAACTCAAACTTCCTTGCAACCTCGGTTAACATCGACTCCGTTGACTGCACGTTAAAAGGAAAATTTTCAAAGATTTTCATCCTAAATCTCTTTTTAATATCTAAAACGAACGCTTCTTGTAATGATTGGTTAACGATCGACTCAGTTAACTCTACGTTATGAGGAACCTTCCAAATTACAATCGCATCGAACTAACAAACTCTACACAAGACAAGGTACTTTGGAATGCTAACTCGTGGGATTAATACTTTCGTCCTTACGTCGCCTTCTCGCTATCGCAGTCGATCTCTCCTAATCGAAACGTTCACGCTGTCAACTTGCGGTCAAATCACTCGCTGTATCGCTACTTATACAAGATCAACTCTTAGAAGTCTACCTACTGGATTAATTTCGGGACGAAATTTCCTAAAGTAGGGGAGACTGTAACAACCCGCACTTTTGTGCGTTGTTACTACTCGTTATACTCGTTACGCCTAGCACCAGAGATTCGGATCATAATGTAGCCATATCGTATATATCGCTATTCGAAGGATAATCGCATATTTTCGAAGTATGATATCACTATACTACACTATTATCACACTAACACTCACGGAGGCATTGAGTGAGGACCTATTCTACCCTCCTCAGTGGCCGTGATGTGTCAAACGTAAACAATTAACGCTAACAAGGACCCTCGGGTGAGTGTTGTAGCTCCAGTCGTCATGACGATGATGACAATACAAGTAAACGGTGCCCCGTCAGTCTTTGTGGCACTACTCGAAACAACGTTCACGATAACATCAAGAAAGGACCTATACTACCCTCATTGACGACCGTGCAACGTCGATAATAATCGCATACTCGAATCGGAAACCGACTATTAATTATCGAAACTTTGGAATATGGATACGTAAATACGACCCCTAGTGATATATATATATATAATAATAACAATATATTGATAATATAAATTAATTATGAAAAGTACGCGCTTCGAAACTATCAAAACGATCAGAAACGGAGAAGTCCAAGCGTCAGGATAGCTATCCGGACGGATGGACCATCCGGACGGATGGACATGCGCACGGATGGCCATCCGCACGCATGGGCCATCCGCACGGATGGGCTATCCGGGCCCGATCTCTTTCCCTCTCCTCTGTTGCCTATAAATACCATGTCACATCACTTGAACAGTGATGTGACAGCTCCTATTCAACCAAACGCGCACCAAGACCCTTTTCTCTCGATTTCCTCGCGATTCCGGTAAGATTTCAACCTAAAACTTGTACTTCTGCAATCTACACTCGATTCTACATCATTCTATCTTTCACAACTCAAATTCTAACCGTGAAATCTACGGATTTGAGGCGTTTTGAGGTGATGTCACCAAGAGTTCTTATGAACTTCAAGTTTGGGTCTCATTTCACTATAAACGACTCAGATCCGGGTGATTTCCCCATGTTTTAATGACAAATCTCACCTAAATCTGTGCGATTTCGAGTTAACCATGAAGAACCACCATGAACGGCTAGATCTGATGGAACGGGGTGATTCCCGGCTGTTAGAACGAGTCGGAATTGACGGAACTTCAAGTGTTAGTGCGAAATCCCGCTACCCTAGTGAAAACGAACGTTTTCCTTCCGTTAAACACTCGAAAACAGTGCGAAACAGACATGACAGCCGCACGGGCAACAGGTCAGTCCGCACGGATGACACAGTCCGCACGGATGACATGTCAGTCTGCACGGATGACATGTCACCCGCACGGATGGGATGTCATCCGCACGCACCAGTCACCCGCACGCACAAGCCACCCGCACGCACACTCATCCGCACGCACCACTGTCCGCACGCACCGCTGTCCGCACATACTAACCGCACGTATGACACATCACCCGTACGGATCACCTGTTATCCGCACGGATAACATGCCATCCGGACGGATGACTTGTCGTCCGAACGGATAACCTGTCCATCCGCACGGATGAGAACAGTCCAACCAAATGAGCAACTTTTCAAGATGATCTCGCTTAACCGTACATCGTTTACTCTATTTCTTCAAGGATCATTACAGACGTACTCGCAACCGACTCAATCAAGTTGTAATCTCGCTAAATACGCACTGTGAGTATACTTGATCCCTTTTTAATCGAATTTTGGGTGTAACATACGTTTCTAACGAATCAAACTTATCAAACGAATTATTCAATCAATCGAATTATCACTTGCGAATAACTGTTATGCATTGATATACGTGATGCTAGTTGCATATGTGCTAGGACTTATACTCGCAACGTCCCACCATGACTAGTATAGTACTATTGCGCCCGACGGGGTCTAGTTATGCCATCGTACATTCGAGCATCGAGGACTTAGTTGGTAGTATCAGTTTTGTGAGTATATATGTCGTGTATTACGTCTATGCATGTGGAAATTCGCAGCACTTTTAATCTATTATGCTATACTTATCAAACCTGTATACTCGCCAATACTTTTGTATTGACAAATATTTTAACGTATGTTGCAGGTTAGATCGCAGACTATATCAAATCAAGCTAGGGAGTCTAGAAACTCAACTAAAATCTAGGTTGTCGGATTTGTATTGTTCGAGAGGACAAGAAATCTGTGATAACTTATGTGGTTGTATTATTTGTTAGTATGGGATAACGAATGTATTAAATATTATCGCAATATAGTTGTTATGGATTCTCTTGAGCAATCTGATTCGCCTAGTGCCGCGCCCCGATGATTCCGCCATCGGTTGGGGTGTGACATGTAACCCAGTCGCAACTCCTGTTGATACAAAACCAAAGCTTGGATCTTCATCTGGTGTTCCGTTTGACAACCCCACTTTATACCGAAGCCTTGCGGGTGCACTTTAGTATCTCACATTTACTAGGCCCGACATCAGTTATGCCGTTCAACAAATTTGTATTCACATGCATAACCCTAGCGTCGAGCATTGGAATGCTTTGAAGCGTATTATTCGATATATACGCGGAACGGCGGAGTATGGTCTCACTCTCTCCTCGTGTCCTGATATTTCTTTACGGGCCTATACCGATGCTGATTGGGCGGGGTGTCTGGATACCCGCCGCTCTACCTCAGGATATTGCGTTTACATGGGACAAAACCTGTTATCTTGGTCCTCCAAACGACAGTCGACCATCTCTCGCTCCAGTGCCGAAGCCGAATACTGTACGGTTGCAAATGTCATTGCTGAAATTTGTTGGCTCCGCAACCTTCTGCTCGAGTTGCGTCGACCTCTATCCACGACTACTTTGGTCTATTGCGATAATATCAGTGCCATCTATCTATCTAGTAATCCGGTTCAGCATCAACGCACTAAACACATAGAACTCGACATTCATTTTGTACGTGAACAGGTTCAACGTGGTACAATACGGATACTTCATACCCCCACTCGGCTTCAGATTGCTGACATCTTCACCAAAGGATTACCTCGAGTATTATTTGACGATTTCCGCTCCAGTCTCAACATTCGCCCACCTCTTGCTTCGACTGCGGGGGTGTAATAGAATATAATTTATGTAAATATAGTTAGGATTATGTTATTGATTTTGTAATTATCTCTTCCCTAAATTATGGGATTGTATCTTGTATATATATTGAGATATCAATGAGAGAGAACTCAATTGAGCCATAACATTCTTCAGTACCATTATCGTACTAGCACTCACTATAGCTTACAGAATAAAAAAATACTCAATTAAGTATACAACTCCATTTTCAAGGAATTTTTTATCGCTACATCGAGAAAACCAAAAAAACTTCAGTTCGAATAATACTTTTATCAATTTTTAGATAAAAAAAGCTCGTTGCTACAGTATATTTTCGAAATTTTAGAGTAAACTGCAGTTTTACCCCCTGGGGTTAGATGCGATTGGCACCCTTACCCCCTACCACGAAATTTTTGTTGTCTTACCCCTCAACTATTGAAAAACACTACAATATTACCCCTCGGTGTTAAAATCTGTTTAAAGTCAACGTCACTTATTAACGGTCAAAGGGTAATATAGTCTTTTCTACTTGTGTTTGATTGCTTCCTCAACACAACACCCTGTATTATACACTTCACTTCGACCTTAGCCCCCCCCCCCCCCCCAAGTATTCCCCCAATCTCCTTTCTTCTCTCCGGCGAACACACCACCGGCGCCCACACCAAATTTATTCAAGAACACAGTGTTGTGTTCGTCAGCGAACCTCCACCTTCTCCAGCCGCATCTCCACCTTCGCCGCCGCCCACGTCGAGCTCCACCTCTTCCGCCGGCCCCCACGTAGACCTCCACCTCCGCCGCCCCCTCAGTCACCGTCGAAGCGAAAAACAATTAACCTTCAGATCTGTAAGCAATACTTGTACTTTTTTCATGGATTCCTGTTCATATTTACTGCTTTAACATATTTACTCTTGTACCCGTATCCTTAATCACTTCTTTTGAAACACATTGAGAAGAACTAGTCGTTTCATCATTGGTGGTCATTTGGAGATCCAAACTTTTGTCATTTAAGTAGTCATCTGAAACTTGAGTATCTTTAATTGTCATAGAAATTATATTGGGTACTGACCCTGTTTTTTGTTTTTTCAAGGAAGACCCTTGTTGGTCATCAATAACATGTTTTAGTTCTTCTAATACAGTGGTTGTTTGTTTGGATAGCTTGCACTTTCCTGTATTGCCGTGACAGATTTCACCATCACAATTCACATCAACACATGCAAGTTCGTATATACAGAACAAATAGACCGAATTGGTAAACAACAAATATATAAACCAAGGAAAAACTATGTTCATCAATCTTCTAGAGTAATGCTTTGTGTAATAATCACCTGGATCATCATCAATGCGCGGGTAATACGTTTTCTTACTAGAAAGCATAGGGGGTAATAAGAAAGGATAATATAGTCATTTAACACCCAGGGGTAATACGTTTTCTTACAACCAAGCATAAGGGGTAATAAGAATGGGTAATTGTAACACCCCGTGTTTTCGAATGTCAAAGTCAAAGTCAAAGGCAAGATTGACTTCTTTGACTGTATTTAGTCTATTATATGTTTTATTATTTGTATTATGTGGAGTAAGTGTTGTTAATCAAAAAGGAATCGAAGTAATCGGATGTTTAATCGACGCGAAGCGATTTACGACTGTGAACAGTAGGAAGTAACAATGCGATAAAGTTAATCAATCAATAATCAAGCTAATCGAATCATCACTCGAACTCGAAATTCGAATTATGCGAATTTGGTGTTATATTACGTGTGTGTGTGCCTTACGTGTTACCTGTGCGTGTTTACTTTATGTTATATGTGGTGATCAAATCGAATCGAAACTCGAAACTCAATCGAACTCAATCGAAATCGAATCATGATGAATGGTAGCGAAAGGATAGTGTGAAATCTAGATGCTTGTATGTAGATACAGTGGTTGGGATTAAAAGTAATTTGAATAGAAAACTCTATCGTATTCGTGTCATCATCAATCTTCAATCGAAATATCAGAAATCGTCGCATCGAACGCTAAACGCAGGCGGTTGATCGGTCAGGCTCCTAGCCGATCGAACAGCCCAGCCGATCGGACGGACTGTCCGATCGAGCAGGCTGTCCGATCGGGATGCATGGCCGATCGGCCAGCCCTTTCCTCTTTTGGAAGCCTATAAATAGGCATGTCATTGTCATTCTTTGCACTTTTGGAAACCCTCTGACCGACCAGCTCGTGTTCCTCACTATTTCTCAGATTTCTCTCAATCCGGGTAAGATTTCATCCTAAATCTTGTACTTTCTTGATCTATGCACACTCCTACACCTTTCTATCTTTCAAATCTTGATTTCTAACCGTGAAATCATCAAGATCTAAGTATTCTAGGATGATGTCATCATGGTGTTCTTCAAGAACTTCATGTTTTGGCCTCAATCCACCAAGAATCACTTGGATCTAGCCGATTTCCACATAAACAAACAAAGATCTATTACAGATCTGAACATTTACATGGTGTGAAGGATTGAAAGAAGGATTTCCAACTTTCTTTCAACTCTTTTACACTCAATGCCTTCAAACCGGTAGAAACGGAGCTTGAGCCAACTCACAAATCATTCTAATGGTTGTGTGGTTCAAGATTCGGAAACTATCTACGAGGTTCACCGATTTCGGGTTAAACGTTAAACTATCGTCCCGAACAGTTCACCGACCGGACTTGGGTGATTCCTGTCCGAGCAGGGGAAACAAGTAAGAACGAAGGTGCCATGGTTCAGCTCGTTGTCAAAATACCTCGATATAACGTCAATCAATCAGAACAGCCAAGTGTTAGACGAACAGGCCGACCAGGTCAGAATGCTGACCGATCGAACAGGCTGTTCGAACGAACAACCCAACCGATCGGACATGTCAGCCGATCGACCAGGCCAGCCGATCGGCTAGCATATGGCCCCACTCTATAACAATTTCATGAAGTATAGTATTGAATGAAGTAATGTTCGATCGAACGACTGTTTGGCAACATTACTCTTCGAATCATGAGATACTATGCTTCAACCCTTAATCGATTTTCAACTCGTTCGACGTATTGGAGTGCCACCCGATCGAACATGCTGTCCGATCAGGTGACATCCTGCTGAGGACCTACTACCGAAGTGTCTAACCGATCGGTTAAGCCGGCCGATCGAACAGGCTGTTCGATCGATCGACCTGAAAGGTAAGGACACTTCAGTGTTCTCAAATACTACAACGAAAACTTCAAAAGGACAAGCCATCATACACAAACACATCCTACTCAAAGGAAGAAACAATCCACTCGAACAGTCCAACCGATCGAGCCTACCGGCCGATCGAACAGGCTGTCCGAACGGACTGTCTAACCAAACGAACAACCCGTTCGATTGAACCTACAGTTCGATCGACCAGGCTGTTTGACCCATCAACACTTGTACTCGATTTACGCGTTACTCATCGTTATGCTATCGAACTATTCAGGCTAACCCTACTCTCAAGCGCTCCCTTCAATCCACCAATCAATTGCTGTGAGTATACTCGAACCCTTTTTGCTTTAGCACTCTTGGGTGTTACATACGTTGCTTATCTAAATCACAATCGAACACACTACTCAACTATTTAAATGCTAACCATTCTGCATGTATTACGTGACTAAATGAATGCTTGTTGTTATGTTTACACGTGGAATGCTGTCTACCTGCCTTAACGACGTAGTACTATAGTTTGGACTCAGCACCCGTTCACACGGGGGTTGTTAAGGACAATTACTTGCATGGATTACGGTGGTAATCATGTATTGCGATCTGTCTCGGACAGTCAACCCGCAGTCATTGGTATCGATAGATCCATGTCGATAATTAACATGCTTTGTTTTCCTCTGTGTACGTGCTGGTTATGCGTAAACTATTTCGAACTCTATATGCTATATCAAACTTGTATGCTCACCTTTACATTCTATGTATTGACTTTATTTTAACGTATGTGATAGGTGTTTAAGATGTTTGCTTGCTAGGAAAGCGAGGCTAGAATAAAGCTCTAGAGCCCCCCAACAAATAGTTGTCTGTCATGGTCAAGATAAGGGTCTTTAGAAGCAAACAAACAATATTTATTAATTATATTTAAATCTGAGTTGTCGGAACAGAATATTTGACTGGTTGTTATCTGTAATAATTGTTTTACTATTTGGGATACGGTATGGGACGTATTATTTAAACTAAATTGTAGTGATAGTTGTTGTGGAAACTTCTGGACAATCTGTTTCACTCAGTGCCATGCCCCGATGATTCCGCCATCGGTTGGGGTGTGACAAATTGGTATCAGAGCCATAACTATAGGGAATTAGGCAAGACACGACCTAGTCCGGGTCGCTGTCTTAGAGACCTAGACTATAGTTAGGAACCAACAGACCAAGCTTATGCGCTATACCCTGTTACTCTTCGCCATCACTGCACTCGAATTTTTGAATAGAGTCAAGCGACTTAGTCAAGATCAGGTGTGAAAACCGCGAACTCTCGACTAAATTGTTTGATCAATATTGATTTACCAATGATTTTCTCATTTCTTTAAACCAACGAGGAGAATTATACCAAATCAGGAGTGAAATCCATATTTTGATGAATAATCTCCTCAAATTTTACTAAAACAAGGAAGAAGTTGCTAAGCTAGGGGTGAAACCCTAACCTTGACAACTTGTTCCAGATTTTATTTTTCTCACCAAAGCCTCGACGGACTCCAACGACCTGAACTCATGAGTATGACCTAGGGAATGCGTGTTGAATGCCCAAG
Organism: Helianthus tuberosus; assembly: GCA_030545235.1. NCBI lineage: Eukaryota > Viridiplantae > Streptophyta > Magnoliopsida > Asterales > Asteraceae > Helianthus > Helianthus tuberosus. The sequence goes on along the minus strand of CM060412.1, from coordinate 99,504,264 downwards.
AAACGAGGCAGAGACACGATCCCGAAAGCTGAAATGTGACGACAAGTCTATTAAGAATAGTCGAATCGCTTTGGGTAGTCAACGTCTAATAGCCGCAGACAATCTATCTCTCCATTTTATGTGTTTCAATTCTGAGCCCGCAACTGCCGACTCTGATAATTCGTCAATTTCATATGTTTTATGTGTATATATCAGTTTATGTGTTTAAATTGTTGGGGAATCATTCGATTTTTGCTATCACTTTGATCGACACGCACGACTCACATTTCTATTCTATCTCTAGACACTAACAAGTCCCTGCAATTTTAGACGATATTATGCTACGATATACGCTTATACTATACTCGACATGCTATACGATCATACCATACTACTCGATGTACCATACGCGACCGATATATACGAACGACACGCGAGCCTTGAATGATAGGATCTTGAGGCAGTCAGAATGCTCTATGTGTTTATAGGAAAACCACGTACCTAGTTGCCTCTGTGATTAAATAAGAATGTGCTTCTGTGTTTACGTGTTTATGTGCTCTACGTGCTCATGTGCTTCTGTGATTACATGAATCCGTGATTATGTGCTTATGTGTTTATGTGATACCTGTTTCGACGTGTTCCTAAGCTTTAGTAAGTAGTAGACGTGTGAGGTGAGATTCGATTTATTGTGTCTGAGACCTACGACGATGTCTGTTGCAGACCATGTCGTCATCTGGACACCGAACCCCTCTTACCCGCCAAGAGAAGAGAGACAAGCGTCTCGCTGCTATCATTGCCAAGCAAGTGGCAAAAGCTGTAAGAGAGGTGTATGAAAACGTCAGCAAATCGTCTGAGGAGTCGCGAACCGAAGCTCCTAAAGATGCTAACAAGACCGTTTTCAGCTTCAAACAGTTTAAGGCATGCGGACCAAAAGAGTTTACCAGAGAAGATGGCCCTACCGCCATATTTCAATGGTTCGATTCGGTTGAAGTCACTCTGCGCCAAAGCGGCTGTCCTGAAAATCTCCGTACCCTCAATGCGACCGGTGTCTTCCAGTCTCGAGCTCTAGACTGGTGGACGGCAGAACGAAACAAACGCGGAAATGATGCAGCTTATGAGCTGACTTGGGAATAGCTGAAGGCCATCATGATGGACGAATTCTGCCCTCCCCATGAACGCCAAAAGCTGGAGGACGAGTTTTGGAACATCAAGCAGAAGGATGGAGACAACGCTGCCTTGACTGCTCGCTTCAAGCAGCTTAGTATCATCTGCCCCGATCAAGTCAAGACGCCAGACATGGCCATCAAGAAGTACATTCGAGCTCTACCTGATTGCCTTGCCGACTTTGTTCACGCCGCTAAGACATCATCAATTGAGGAGACCTACTTGCTTGCCGCCGAGATCAATGACAAGCGGGTAAAGTCTGGTTTCTGGGATAAGCCATCCAAGTCTTTGCATCAAGCTACTACTGCACCAACCACCGACTCCACTGCTCAACCCTCCAAGTCATCACGCCGCAAGAAGAAGCACAACAACAGCAGCTCCAGCAACAAGAACTGTGCTGTCACAACAACTGCTGCCCCTCTGCAAGCCGTACCGGCTCAGCAACAGTCTCATCACCGACCAGCTCTAGTGACCAATGCACCGCCAGCAAAGCGTGCTTACACAGGTCCCCACCCGCTCTGCCCGACATGCTCATATCATCATCCGGTGGGAATCGTCTGTCGCTTCTACGCTCACTGCAATCTCTACGGTTATTTCACTGCGAACTGTCGCTATGGTCCTCGTCAAGCCCCAGTTCAAGCCGCCGCTCAACAAGCTCTACTCCCAGCCCCTCAAGGCCAACCCGCAGCTCAAGCACCCGCGGTCAATGCTCGAGTCTGCTTTGCATGTGGTGATCCTAACCATTTTGCAAACATGTACCCGAACAGGGTAGTGAAACAAGAGCCCCAGCAGCAGCAGCAACAAGCAGCCCGTGCCAGAACCTTCAACATCAACGCCCGTCAAGCCCAGGCTGACAACAACGTGGTTAATGGTACGTTCCTTGTGAATGGTATTTATGCATCATGTTTGTTTGATACTGGAGCCGATAACTGCTTTGTGTCGTTTAAATTCGAGAAGCTCCTTAGTCATAAGCGTTCTTATCTCCCCTCATCATTCGAAGTCGAAGTCGCAACTGGAAGAACTGTCGCCGTTAATTCTGTTCTCCGTGATTGTACTCTCGAGCTCAACAATCACATCTTCCCAATTGACCTTATTCCAATGCAACTCGGAAGCTTCGACATCATAGTAGGCATGGACTTTCTTCGCGAAAACCATGCTGAAGTTGTGTGTTTTGATAAGATGATTCGATTCTCGCTCGCGAATGGTGATCTATTATGTGTATACGGTGAAACAGCTTCGAAAGGTCTCAAGCTCATGTCATGCATCCAAGCTAGCAAGTATCTCCGCAAGGAATACAGGGCTTTCTTGGCCAACATTGTAGTAGCGGAGAAGGAAAAGAAAAGGAAGGCCGAAGTCAAAGACATCCCAGTGGTTCGTGAATTTCCTCAGGTGTTCCCTGATGATCTTCCTGGACTACCACCAAGTCGTGATATCGAATTTCGTATCGACCTTATTCCGGGAGCTAACCCTGTTGCCAAAGCCCCTTATCGACTCACGCCATCCGAAATGAGGGAACTTTCAAACCAACTCCAGGAGTTACTTGAAAAAGGCTTTATTCGCCCGAGCACCTCTCCTTAGGGCGCGCCAGTCCTTTTCGTTAAAAAGAAGGATAGGTCGTTCAGGATGTGTATCGACTATCGGGAGTTGAATAAGTTAACCATCAAGAACCGTTATCCTCTACCCCGAATTGATGACTTGTTTGATCAGCTGCAAGGTGCTAAGTGTTTCTCAAAGATCGATCTACGTTCAGGCTATCATCAATTGCGCATTCAAGAGGAAGACATCCCTAAAACCGCTTTTCGCACTCGATATGGCCATTATGAATTCGTTGTTATGCCTTTTGGTTTAACCAACGCACCCGCGGTTTTCATGGATCTGATGAATCGTGTGTGTAAGCCATTTCTAGACCGTTTCGTCGTCGTGTTCATCGACGATGTCTTGATCTTTTCTAAGTCGAAAACCGAACACGTGCAACATCTATGTTTGGTTCTCGAGCTACTCCAAGGGAATCAACTCTACGCCAAGTTCTCCAAGTGCGAATTCTGGCTGGAGGAGGTTCAATTTCTGGGTCACATCGTTAATAGTCAAGGTATTCATGTCGATCCCGCGAAGATTGAAGCAGTTAAGAGCTGGATTACGCCTAAGAACCCGTCCGAAGTTCGTTCTTTTCTCGAACTAGCGGGCTATTATCGACGATTTATCGAAGGATTCTCTAAGATCGCTGTGCCGCTTACTGCCCTTACCCGTAAAGACAAGCCTTTTGTTTGGGGAACTGAACAAGAGTCTGCCTTTCAAACCCTCAAGCATATGCTTTGCAATGCTCCTGTTCTCACGTTGCCCGATGAAAACAACGATTTCATTGTCTATTGTGATGCTTCCAACCTTGGTCTTGGCTGTGTTCTCATGCAACGGGACAAGGCTATAGCTTACGCATCTCGTCAGCTCAAAATCCACGAGAAGAACTATACAACCCATGATCTCGAGCTAGGCGCAGTTGTTTTTGCATTGAAGATTTGGCGACACTACCTGTATGGTACCAAGTGTACGATCTTCACCGATCACAGGAGTTTACAACACATCTTCAATCAGAAAGAACTTAACATGCGTCAACGCCGATGGGTAGAACTTCTTAACGATTACGACTGTGAGATTCGTTATCACCCAGGCAAGGCAAACGTTGTTGCATACGCGCTCAGCAGACGGAGTTATTTGCTCAGTATCCGCAATACCCAAGCCCAGCATGATCTCGAAACCCTCATTCGCGAAGCCCGGCATGCTTGTTTTAACGAATGCACTTTGAAGAAAGAGAGGATCTATCACGATGGAGCTCAGCTGGTAAGCAAAGCAAATGGGATTTTCTATTATCTGGACCGAATTTGGATCCCTAAGCGGACCGATTTGCGAAAGATTATAATGAACGAAGCCCACAAATCCCGATACTCTATTCATCCCGGTGCCGATAAAATGTACCAGGACCTTCGTTACAAGTACTGGTGGTCGGGCATGAAACGGGATATTGCTCTTTATGTTGGAAGCTGCCTGACTTGTGCAAGAGTTAAGGCTTAACATCAACGACCTTCTGGCTTACTCGAACAACCTCCAATCCCCATATGGAAGTGGGAGAGTATAGCTATGGATTTCATAACCAAACTTCCGCCCACGCCCTCGGGTCACGACAGCATTTGGGTCATAGTTGATCGTCTGACCAAATCAGCCCACTTTTTGCCAATACGGGAAGACTACAAGGTAGAACGACTAGCCCGAATCTACACCGACGAGATCATTTGTAATCATGGTACGCCTCGTGACATCATTTCAGACCGTGATGCTCGGTTTACTTCGCGATTGTGGGAAACGTTTCAAGCGGCTCTTGGTACGTCGCTTAATCTAAGTACTGCATTCCACACTCAAACCGACGGACAGATTGAAAGAACGATCCGTACTCTTGAAGACATGCTCCGTGCGTGTGTCATAGACTTCGGTGGAAGTTGGAACAAATACCTACCGTTAGTCGATGCTCTTACAACAACAGCTATCATGCCAGCATACAAATGGCACCATTCGAGGCCTTATATGGAAGAAGATGTCGTTCGCCTATTGTATGGCACGAGATCGGTCATTCGCAACTAACCGGTCCCGAGTTACTACAAGAAACGACTGACAAAATCCTCCAGATTCGAGACAACTTGTCGAAAGCCAGGGATAGACAGAAAAGTTACGCCGATAGAAGACGCAAACCCCTTGAATTTGACGTTGGCGACTACGTACTCCTAAAGGTATCACCTTGGAAGGGTGTGGTCAGATTCGGCAAGAAAGGGAAACTAGCGCCTCGATATGTTGGACCTTTTAAGATTTTAGAAAGGATCGGAAAAGTCGCCTACAGACTCGAACTACCGGAGGAACTTAGTAACGTCCACCTGACTTTCCATGTGTCAAACCTCCGAAAATGCCTAGCTGATCATGATCTGATTGTACCTCTCGACGACCTTCAAGTCAATGAAACGCTGCATTTCGTAGAAAAGCCTGTCGAAATCATGGATCGCCAAACCAAGCAACTCAGACGCTCGCGCATCCCTATCGTGAAAGTCCGATGGGAAGGCAAACGAGACACAGAGTTCACTTGGGAACTCGAAAGCGACATGAAGGCTAAGTACCCGCAGTTGTTTAAATGAAGATCTGAAGCGAGAAATTGGAAAGATGATTCACGGTGCTGTGCAGCTTTCAGCCTAATTTCGGGACGAAATTCCCTAAACAAGGGGAGGCTGTAACACCCCGTGTTTTCGAATGTCAAAGTCAAAGTCAAGATTGACTTCTTTGACTGTATTTAGTCTATTATATGTTTTATTATTTGTATAATGTGGAGTAAGTGTTGTTAATCAAAAAGGAATTGAAGTAATCGGATGTTTAATCGACGCGAAATGATTTACGACTGTGAACAATAGGAAGTAACAATGCGATAAAGTTAATCAATCAATAATCAAGCTAATCGAATCATCACTCGAACTCGAAACTCGAATTATGCGAATTTGATGTTATATTATGTGTGGCTGTGCCTTACGTGTTACCTGTGCGTGTTTACTTTATGTTATATGTGGTGATCAAATCGAATCGAAACTCGAAACTCAATCGAATCATGATGAATGGTAGCGAAAGGATAGTGTGAAATCTAGATGCTTGTATGTAGATACAGTGGTTGGGATTAAAAGTAATTTGAATAGGAAACTCTATCGTATTCGTAACGTCTTCAATCGAAATCGAAATATCAGAAATCGTCGCACCGAACGCTCAACGCAGGTTGTTGATCGATCAGGCTCCTAGCCGATCGAACAGCCCAGCCGATCGGACGGACTGTCCGATCGGGATGCCTGGCCGATCGGCCAGCCCTTTCCTCTTTTGGAAGCCTATAAATAGGCCTGTCATTGTCATTCTTTCCACTTTTGGAAACCCTCTGACCGACCAGCTCGTGTTCCTCACTATTTCTCAGATTTCTCTCAATCCCGGTAAGATTTCATCCTAAATCTTGTACTTTCTTGATCTATGCACACTTCTACACCTTTCTATCTTTCAAATCTTGATTTCTAACCGTGAAATCATCAAGATCTAAGTATTCTAGGATGATGTCATCATGATGTTCTTCAAGAACTTCATGTTTTGGCCTCAATCCACCAACAATCACTTGGATCTAGCCGATTTCCACATAAACAAACTAAGATCTATTACAGATCTGAACATTTACATGGTGTGAAGGATTGAAAGAAGGATTTCCAACTTTCTTTCAACTCTTTTACACTCAATGCCTTCAAACTGGTAGAAACGGAGCTTGAGCCAACTCAAAAATCATTCTAATGGTTGTGTGGTTCAAGATTCGGATACTATCTACGAGGTTCACCGATTTCGGGTTAAACGTTAAACTATCGTCCCGAACAGTTCACCGGCCGGACTTGGGTGATTCCTGTCCTAGCAGGGGAAACAAGTAAGAACGAAGGTGCCATGGTTCAGCTCGTTGTCAAAATACCTCGATATAACGTCAATCAATCAGAACAGCCAAGTGTTAGACGAACAGGCCGACCAGGTCAGAATGCTGACCGATCGAACAGGCTGTTCGAACGAACAGCCTAACCGATCGGACATGTCAGCCGATCGACCAGGCCATCCGATCGGCTAGCATATGGCCCCACTCTTTAACAATTTCATGAAGTATAGTATTGAACGAAGTAATGTTCGATCGAACGACTGTTTGGCAACATTACTCTTCGAATCATGAGATACTATGCTTCAACCCTTAATCGATTTTCAACTCGTTCGACGTATTGGAGTGCCACCCGATCGAACATGCTGTCCGATCAGGTGACATCCTGCTGAGGACTTACTACCGAAGTGTCTAACCGATCGGTTAAGCCGGCCGATCGAACAGGCTGTTCGATCGATCGACCTGAAAGGTAAGGACACTTCAGTGTTCTCAAATACTACAACGAAAACTTCAAAAGGACAAGCCATCATACACAAACACATCCTACTCAAAGGAAGAAACAATCCACTCGAACAGTCCAACCGATCGAGCCTACCGGCCGATCAAACAGGCTGTCCGAACGGACTGTCTAGCCGAACGAACAACCCGTTCAATCAAACCTACAGTTCGATCGACCAGGCTGTTCGACCCATCAACACTTGTACTCGATTTACGCGTTACTCATCGTTATGCTATCGAACTATTCAGGCTAACCCTACTCTCAAACGCTCCCTTCAATCCACCAATCAATCGCTGTGAGTATACTGGAACCCTTTTTGCTTTAGCACTCTTGGGTGTTACATACGTTACTTATCTAAATAACAATCGAACACACTACTCAACTATTTAAACGCTAACCATTCTGCATGTATTACGTGACTAAATGAATGCTTGTTGTTATGTTTACACGTGGAATGCTGTCTACCTGCCTTAACGACGTAGTACTATAGTTTGGACTCAGCACCCGTTCACACGGGGGTTGTTAAGGACAATTACTTGCATGGATTACGGTGGTAATCATGTATTGCGAACTGTCTCGGACAGTCAACCCGCAGTCATTGGTATCGATAGATCCATGTCGATAATTAACATGCTTCGTTTTCCTCTGTGTACGTGTTGGTTATGCGTAAACTATTTCAAACTCTATATGCTATATCAAACTTGTATGCTCACCTTTACATTCTATGTATTGACTTTATTTTAACTTATGTGACAGGTGTTTAAGATGTTTGCTTGCTAGGAAAGCGAGGCTAGAATAAAGCTCTAGAGCCCCCCAACAAATAGTTGTCTGTCATGGTCAAGATAGAGGTCTTTAGAAGCAAACAAACAAAATTTATTATTTATATTTAAATCTGAGTTGTCGGAACAGAATATTTGACTGGTTGTTATCTGTAATAATTGTTTTACTATTTGGGATACGGTATGTGTGACAACCCGTAACTTCGAAGTACAAACCGTTTGTTTCGCCTTTATAAATCGAATCTCATATGTATTTTAATTGATAAATTAATTATGTTTGTCGCCCTAGTCGACCCAACCTCCTCGCGCAACCCGAAACCTTTAACGGTCAAAACATTGTGTGGAAATTACACACGACTTTGCTAACTCTTGGTGCAAACATATTTGTTGGTTTAGTTATGTAAAAAAATAAATAAATAAATACATATGTTGTATATATACAACATAAATCGTTGCCATTCCCCACACCCTTTCCCAATCACTGTTTCATCATACTTGAGTCCAGCCCACACCCCAAGTCTTTCAACCCAATGTCTACCCAGCCCAAATCCCACTTGCATTCGGCCCTAAACTCCCCCAGAATTTCATTAACCGCCTCCAAACCCACATAAATACTTATGCGTGCATGTGTGTGTGATGGTATCGAAAAAAAAAAAAAAGAATAATAACTACCTTTGATTTCGGCCCAAGCTAGGAAACCCAACCGACCCCAACTCTAACCTATTAAGCTACGTATATATATGCATGATCATATTATCGCATATCAATACAAAACCCTACCCTCTCCTTCCCCTTGGTGATCTACGGCTGCAAGGATTCCCCTCCTCTCTCTTCAATTTCCATCTTCAACAACAAGAAAACCTGCATCATCGAACACCTACCCCACCGTTATCGGAGAACCTCATTCCGACTCTGCGGCGTTGACTTCCAACTCCCTCCATCTTCGATCAACCTCCGGCAGCTTGCAACTCGGAACTCCGTCTCTTTTACTCCGCACACACAATTCCGACACCGAACCCAGGTTAGCACGTTAACTATTTTGAATGATGAAAACATAGATGACTCTTATTAATGGATATAAATAATGCTATGGATTTTGTGTGATAGACATGAAAAAGTGGATTCTTGTTAATAAAACAGTAGTTTTAAGGTAATAATGATTCATGATGACTACGTGTGCCAATTTCATGCTTTGTTCATAATAAAAAAAAATGATCCACTAAGGTGATAGTATGATACAATGGTTGTGATAAAATGATATTTGATGTTGCCGTGTTCATGTTGAAAGTGATACTGGTTTTCTTTGAAGTGTACAACCATATGTGCTCAGGGTACAACCTGGTTATGCATGTTTGATGTTTAAGAATAAAGAATGCTCTATGTTGATTTGTTTTAAAGGCAATGAGAATGATGATCAGTGGCGGACCCAAGATTTATTTCCTGGGGGTGCGGAATTTTTTTAAAGATTTTAGACCCCTAGCTATATAAAAAAATCGGTTCATAGCGGGTCGGATCGGGTCGGGTCATATAAAACAAGTAAAAACAAACAAACAAAGTTTCATAGCGGGTCGAATCAGATCGGGTCGGGTCCATTTCAATTCTCAAACAATCAAACCCTAGTTCCTAACTTCCTATCACATTAACAAACAAAAAAACATCAAAGTTCAAACCATCCCTACTTTTATTTCTCTTAAACATTCAATAAAAGAACAAAAAAACTTATCTATAACATACTTTGGTCTTTAATTAGAATAATCCGGCGAAAAAAAGTGGTTCAACTCCTTTCCTCTTGAGAAATCGCGACATAACTTCCCTACTCATTGTTCATTCCTAATCCTATCACATACAAAATAAACAAGGATCTTCAAGTGTTCAACCAAAGCCCATGTTCCTTAACAAAACTAGTAGTTGGGTTGAGCTTGAATGTGTATTAAGTTATTGGGCTTGATGGATTGAATTTAAATTTTATTAAAGGGGTTAGTAGGCTAACTTGTTTACATAATTTGATCGGGTTTCAATCCGTGTTCACAATTTTTTTTACATAAATTCCTAACATTTTTTTCTAAGGGGTGCGGACGAAAATTTCCAAGGGGTGCGGTCTGGATTTTTCGCGAAAAATACCGCTAAATTTTTTTTTCAAGGGGTGCGGCCGCCCACCCACCTCATAACTTGGGTCCGCCCCTGATGATGATGTTCTTCTGGCTTGAGTAATAACGATAACTGTAAAGTAATAAGAACGATGATACCTGCTAAGTAACAAGAACATCATGACACTCGAATCTGGTTAGTTGTTTTAGAAAGATAAAGGTTAATACTTTCTGATTTATAACTCTAAGGGACGATATCTGATTGAATGATGTTAAGATTTTTAAGGAAGATGATGATGATTTTGTGTGTGCAAGTCTGTGTTATGTGAATCAAAAGAATCAATGATGTGTATAGATTTGGGTTTGTGATTTATGAATGATTGAAGGAGTGAAGGTTGTTTTGTCTTATTAGAATGGATCTAGGAGTTTGTGAGGTGATATGTTAAAATGGACGTACACCCAAGTATATCCCAAACAGCACACTGTACAATTAATTGAAGCAGACCACACTGGATTGGGCTATGTACACTGGGCCAAAGAGCTTTCTCTTAGTGGATTGATGAAACTAATTGAACAAGCTCACTTCCATTCGCGCATTTAAAAAAAAAGGGACAAGTTTATCGTTCTTATAATTGTAGAATATAGATTCCTTTGTGGCCCCAAATGTTGTAAGGTGGTATGTCATGATATGCTATTCTGTAGTAATGTAGGATAATACGGTTCAAGTGATTGTTTTATGTGCATTATGTGCTATCTGCATACATGTGTGAAATATCCATATACATATCTGACTAAACTTGGTAAACCGTAAAATAGGACGTGGTTGATTAGAACGATAAAACAAGTGAAACACTCTACCGAGCAAACCAAGGTGAATTCACACTCTTTTCAAGGCATGGGATTCCCAAGGGTTGGGTATGGGTAAATGAACTAAACGGTAATTATGACCATCCTCCGTGGGTAGGATGCCAAGAATACACACTGGACCAAACCTCTATCATGAAGTCCCTCATTTATATCGACTTAATCGCCGAGGCCTATGGCGAGCGGGTCATTAGTTAATAGCGCTATTAGGTTTAACAAACCTCACACCTCGTCGTTCGAACGGGCGTGTACTAATGGACTATGGGCAAAGGGTCAATGCTGATAGACATTGACTTAGGGCACTTCTTACATTTTCGTAGCAATCGATACACACGGTCTGGTAACACATGGGAAGCCCCCACTAATCTTCGCACACATGTCTGGGAGACCGCGATACGAATTAATACGATACATGGTTTACAAAACGAACATATGGTTTATGAAACGAATACTATAACTAAACAACCAACTGTGAACTCGCTCAACTTTGTTGTTGACTCGTTGTTACATGTCTTGCAGGTCGTTAGGTACTCATGGAGCTTGCACAGGGAGGCGCGGTCGTTGTGGGACTTGGCAGTGTGTGCCATGCTAGAAACATTACTTTATTTCGTACTTAATACTTACTTTGGGTTTTACAATTATGCTTCCGCTAAACACTTAACTATGTTTTTGATTTGAAACACCTTTCATATTGCGTGGTTGAATTTTACTTATTACTTGTTATGTTCAATATGATTGGTGGCTTGATCCTAGTCAGTCACGCCTCTAGGCGGTGGTACTCCGCGTGTGGGTTTTTTTGGGGGTGTGACAGTATGGGACGTATTATTTAAACTAAATGGTAGTGATAGTTGTTGTGGAAACTTCTGGACAATCTGTTTCGCTCAGTGTCATGCCCCGATGATTCCGTCATCGGTTGGGGTGTGACAGTACTATAGTCATTTAACATCCCAGTTAACAAAACTGTTAAGTTTTTTAACACCGGGGGTAATATTGTAGCGTTTCGCATTCGTTGGGGGGTTAGACAACAAAAATTTCGTGGTAGGGGTTAAGGGTGCCAATCGCATCTAAACTCAAGGGGTAAAATTGCAGTTTACTCTAAATTTTATTTGTTTGTTTATTCAATATTATATTATATTATACATATGAATTTTGACTTGCCATGAACAGTAACCTTCATTTCTTTAATTATTATATTATATTGTTATTATAATATTAAAATATTTTAGTTATCTTTTAATATATTTTGTTTTTCGATTATATCTTTTAAGATAAAACGTTTTATAAAATTTTATGAGTTTATTGTTGCGACCTACTTATTTTTATCTACGTCTAGATCTAAATTTTGCTCAAAACTGATAAAGTATATTTTCGGTATAGTAAATTGTATCAAGAGTCGATGTCGTACCAGTATTGTGACTGAAATCATCGGAGCAGGTACCGATGTTTGTTTTTATGGTTATTGATCGATGTAAAACACTGTGGATATCTTTTTGGGTATATAAAGACTTTATTTTTTCGGTTCCTTCTTTCGGTCGTTGTAGCGTGTGTCAATACCATAACAGTCCGATATCGATATAAACCGAATTCCTGCCGCATAGCGCAGGCAAATCCCACTAGTTAACTATTAAATGAGTCTCATTTTTGTGTTGGATGAATCCTCATTTTTATTAAACAAAAATCTATTATACGGGTGTTGCTTTAGAAACTCCCAACTCTTAAGCTTCAGATGAGGGAAAAAAAAAAGAAGCTTTGCTTGGATTCGAACAAGGATCTCCATTGAGAGTATATTGATTTCCTACCAGGATACTACAACATTAATGGTTTAGGCAATCAAATTAAAAGTTAATATCCACATTAACCTTTTTTTAATGGAGGCCCTAAATTTTTTAGGCCCCAAGCCCTTGCTTTATTTGGATGGCCCTTGGGCCAACCCTTGTTTCATACATCATTTATCAGTGCATCCATTAGATGTGAGAGGGGAGTAAAGAGAAAAGACATTTTTCAAACGGTTCCATTGGTTAAGACGACTTCCTCTTTGAGATGGATGCATTGGAGTGTTCTTAATACGGGAAGGATTCGAACCGTCTTAAAATAATAAAAATGTACAAAGAATTTTCGTTTTCTTATTTTTTTTTTTACTTAAAAACATCAAATTGTAGATTTTATAAAATGTGTTTGCTCATGAAAAGTCGCTTTTTGGCAAGTCAGGGCATCACAACACGTACAACGAGTAAGGCGGCGATAAATAAGTGAATATTTGCTTATTTTTCATTCAAGAGCTTATGTTTTTTACATTCTCATAGGATATTTGATGTCAAAGTTCATAAATAGTTATGATGGCAAAAGATCAAATACAAATAATCTTAACATACTAAACATACAAATTGAAGGAAAACTCAAAAAGACAAGGTGACATTTTTGTAATTACCACCAACGGATTAGGATCAAATGCAAAGGATCCTAATTGTAAGAAGTGTAAGAATGATTTATAGAGTGACAAGTGTCCAATAACCTAGAAAAACCCACTACACAAAAAAAAATCCACTACAAAAAAAAAAAAAAAAAAAAACCTTAAACATCCACCACCACCAAAAACCTAAACCCCCCCCCCCCCACCCCCATCACCCACCCAAAAAAAAAAAAAAGTTTTTGCCGAGGGGGTGGGGGTTTAGGTTTTTGGGTGGTGGTGGGGGTGGGGGGGGTTAGTTTTTTTAGGTTTTTAGGGGGTTTTTTTAGGTTTTTGGGGGTGGGGGTTAGGTTTTTTGGGGGTTTTTTGGTGAGGTATAGTTTTTTTTTTTTTTTTTGTTGTTTTTTTGCCGCGGGGGGGGGGGGGGGGGTTAGGTTTTTGGGTGGTGGGGTGGGGGTGGGTGTTTAGGTTTTTGGTGGTGATGTAGTGGGTTTAGTTTTAGGTTATTGGACACTTGTCACTCTATAAATCCTTTTTACACTTCTTACAATTAGAAGCCTTTGTAGAATAACTTGACCCTACCATCAATTATCAAAGTTACTATACAAATGTGAACTCAACCAAAAATACCTAAAAAACACAATTTTTTTTAACATTTTTTATTAAAAAATCGCTACATTTTGTTAGCAAAAAAAAAATTTCTTTTTTTTCTGCCGATTTTTTTAATAAAAAATGTTAAAAAAAATAATTTGTGTGTTTTTTTTTTTATTTTTTAGGTTTTTTTGGAGGTTTAGTTTTTAGCATTTTAGCTTTGGGGGGGGGGGGTGTTAGGTTTTTGGGGGGTGGGGGGTGTTTTTTTTAGGTTTTTGGGGGTGTGGGGGGGGGGGGGGGAGGGGGGGGGGGGTTAGCTTTTTTTTAGGTTTTTTAGGTATATTTGTAGAGTAACTTTGATAGTTATTGATAATTTCAAAAATGCCACCTTGTCTTTTTGAATTTTCCTTCAATCTGTATGTTTAGTATGTTAAGATTATTTATACTAAAACTTTACCCTATTTATGATTGTCATTATTTTAATTTTGTATGATGTTCGTGGAATTAGTGTTGTTTGTTAAAAATGTTCGTTTGTTATTTTTACATTCTTACTTGATATTTGGTGTTTAACATTTACATAAAGGGTGGTTGTTTATTTTTTTCATTCTTACGAACCCATCCCCTTTGCAAACTAAAACACCAAACAAACCACTTTACCAAACATACAAATATGTCATATTAAAGAAACCAAAAGTATATAAACAATAACATCAAAGACCCACTATAAAGAAGTCAACAAAGACAACCAACCAATAAGGAAAGTTTACTATTTATTACCATTCATTATGATGTGACATGCACTATTCATTAGCTTTGTTTATTAATATATAGGATAATTGTGTTACATTGAAAAGGGTGAGTTTATGTCCTTCGATTCTTCGAACTTACGTATCTTGCATGAACTTGTGCATATAGTGAACTTTTGAAAGTCTTGCAAAGTTGGTTTTAGCTGATAACGGAACTATGATTCAGGTCTAACGACTCGTTCAAGGTTAGTATAGTTCACACCAATGTTTTAAAAATCGGTTTTTAAATTATACCGGGTTAAAGTTAAAAATGGTTCAACCGGTTGAACCGGGTTATACCGAACGGTTCAACCGGGTTAATAATAGTCTTTCCCTGTCAACATTCATACTATACAATAAGATGTCCGGTGGATTCTCTGACTTCACCATTTTTCTTGGGTCTCCCCCACCCCACCCACTACGATACTCTATTACATTCATTATGATTTTGGCAAAATTAAGTTGACATTTCTGGTGTTCTCTCTATTATTTTGGGAATTTTTACACACAAATATGAAAGATTTATTAAAGTACCAATTTGGGTTTCTTGATTCAACTCAAGTTCTCCATTTTTCCTTGGGAATTTGTTCGTACACACACACTCAGTGTGAAAGATCTCATCTTGTTCTGGTTTTGCATCTGGGATTCTTGATTCATATATGTGTTTTGGTACAGATTCTTGAAAACCCACTTTGTGTTTATTAATTTAACTCGTCATTGTCTCCTATTTTGGTTGATAATTTCATTGATTTTGAACATTTTGCATATGGGTTTCTTAGTTCCATCTATTCAGCTTATGATTTTCTCACCTTTTCCAGATAATTTCACTAAAAGGGAAGTTTTTTAATTTAGGTCTCGTAATTTCACCCAATGTTACCCAATTTACCGGTACTGGTATAGCGGCATAAACCGGTATTACCGGATTTACCGGCGGTTCAAATCATGCGCCGCTCACCCAATTTACCGGACTGAATCGTACCGGCCAACACTCCGGCAACCGGTTGAACCGGTATTACCGGCCGGTATAAACCGGTTTTTAAAACACTGGTTCACACAAGCACATGTGTCGGGTGAATGCGGTGCACCTTCTTCGGGTGTAAACAATGAAACTACCGTTAGCAGGGCCGTCTCCGAAAATCACAAAAAAAAAAAAAAAAAAATTGGCCCTGTTCGAGATAAAAAATTTGGGCCATATTCGCAAATCTTCATATAATATAAACTAATCAATCATTCAATCAAATATATAAATACTAAAAACCCATAATACTACAATAATTGTTATGAAATACTACGACGTTTTGTTTCCTTTCCTTGATCTAGCAGGCCCTTCTTTTTGTTTAGACTAGTCACTCGGGCATGTTAATTGGGTAATTTTTTAAAAACTTTTAAACAGACCCTTATTTATACAAACATCCAGATTTTTTTAAATATATATATATATAATTTATAAAAAATTTCCGGGCCCTATAATGATTTGGGCCCTGATCGCAGGCACCTCCTGCACCCCCTGATAGACGGCCCTGACCGTTAGAATTACATTTAACACATAAGAAGAAGCATAATATTAGTGGGAAAAAAAACAAAGTTGTTCATCAACAATCATAAATAAACAACATCGATAACACTAATCTACTTGCTACATACAACTTTTCCATCAAAACCTCTCTAACAGCAACCAAACCATTAAAACAATCAAGATCAACGAACAGTCAAACTTTGATCCAAGAAGCGAAACCGAAAAAGAGGCTTTTAGTTCTACACTGAACCTACAGTTACCAACCGATGGATCAACGGTTGTGATCATTCCCAGCCCACCAAAGTCACAACTATCAGCCCTTTGATCATGCTGTTGATAGTAACTATTAAACGCATACGACACGTTACCAGGCCAACTAAGGTTAAAACACGAGCTACCCGGCGAAAGTGCGGTACAGTCAGCATTTGTACACGCCTCCATAGCGCGTGCAATTGCATTTGACATGTCAATATTATTATTTACTACACACCACCTAGAAGCGAAATACTCCACACTACGTGCATTCACAAGACTTTTAGTGCTTTGACTAAAGTCAACCTGGTATTTGGCTTGCCCATCAAACGTAAACACGCCCCAATGTCTTTCGAAATTGCCCACGGTTATATTTCTTTGATCTTCATCTAAAAGAGCATGAATGTAAATTTCTAGTGGCATCACCCGAGGCCGAATTGGGGTCCCTTTTTTGTTACGGAAATGGTCTAAAATACCCTTTGTGAATATCTCAGCGTTTGAAACTGTAGCGTTTGGAGCTCCGTCAGTCGGCCAACCGATTTGGCTAATTACAATGTCTATGTTCGGAAACCCTGCAACCGTTAAAGCGGTAATAAGAGTATCGTAGCTTAATTCGAAGCTGTTTTTATATAATCTATGTGTATCATTATGAGGGCGTGCGGCTTCCTTGAACAAAGCAAAATCAAGTGAAATGTTTTTGTTTTGATAGTAACTAAGAAAAGGCGAGATGTTTACAAACAAAGGAGCTTGGGTTTTGGTAAGAAAATTGAGTGCTTGAATCATGGTTTTGTTAATATCGGGTCGAAAGTGTCCTTTTGAGGGTTGACCGGATTCTGACCCGAATGCATCAAAGCTACATGGAATGACGACTTTGACCTTCTTTGATAGTTTAGCTCGGATCAATGCTGCTTCGATGTTAATGGCTGCACCAACCACAAAAGGGTAGAACCGTGAACCGTAGCTTTGGAGAAATGGCTCATCTCCGATGGTAATGTACCTGCAAATGCATTTAGCCTTTTTTTCAACATTACATGACTAAAAAACACAATGTACTTCTACTTAAAGAGTATATACATCTTGGTTTGAAAAAGCGCTATGAGGTGTTTAGGTCCCAAAAGCAGAGGCGCGAGGCGTGCACATCACATACGCAAGGTGTCCTCTATAAATAGGTTACAAGAACACCTATATCACAATAATGATCCAAACCTTTGAATAAAGATACAATGTTGTGTGCATTAGAAATAGACTATGGGAACTTTTAACCCGTTCAACTCGTTCCTTTTACTAGTGTTTATTATTTGGCCCGTTGTGCATTAGAAAGAAACTATGGGAACTGTTATCCCGTTCAACTCGTTCCTTTTACGAGTGTTTTTTTAATTTGACCCGTTTTAAATAAACCAGAATGCAAATCAACCCGTGCATAAGTAAACGGGTCAAAACTGCCACTTCTAAGGGTAAAATAATCTATAAAGTACAGTAATCTTTTGTCCATCATTTAAAAAATATTTTATAAATAGGTTACAAAAACATTTATATTACAGGAATAATCCAAATCTTTGAACAATATTATTGTTCATAATGTTGTGTGAATTAGAAATAGCCTATGAGAACTTTCAACTGTCCAACTTGTCCCTTTCACTGTGTTTTCTTATTTGACCCGTTTGGAATAAAGCGCAGCCCAAAATCGACAGATTCATAAGTAAATGGCTCGAAACTACCACCACATCTAATCTATACTGCCAGAAACTTTACCATCATTCAACGCTTTTAAAACCCTACAAAGCAATTTCCTAACCCAAGCTCCTTCACTCATATTTGAAATATATGCATATCAATATTCATACTTTAAACATAGCATTAATTCCTACTAATGGTATGTTTGGCAAAAATAGCTGGTGGCTGGAAGCTGATAGCTGGTAGCAGTAGTTTTTTAGATATATTTGGTGTTTGGCAGAGTAGCTGGAGCTTTTAATAAAACGTATAAAATGACCAAAATGGACATAACTAAAAATTTAAAAAGTTTGTGCATTAAAAAAATCATTATCTTTAGAGATTAAAATAGTTATTTTTCCTTAAAAGCTTGTAGCTCCTTCTAAACGTTACTAATAGGAGCGTTCAACCAAAAGCTTCAAGCTCCTTCAACCAAACAAGATTTTTTATTGGGTTGGAGCTTTTTCTTAAAAGCTTAAAGCTAGAAGCTCCTAAAAGCTCCATGCCAAACATACAAAATATATCATCATTATTATCTAAATTGGAACACTAAGGTTATGGCCAAAACATGGGTCTGATTCATCCTATAATGGTCTGGAACCAATAGCCCTAAACATCCCTAAAACATGTCTAAAACCCCTAATAACAGTATGTTTTTTGCTTATCTCGGGTTCACCAGCATGCCGGAGCTTCTTCTTATTATTATTATTCAAATTGACCTCATACTATCAACAAACAACCAAAATCACACATTAATTCCACAAAAAGGGGGTTAAATAAAAACATAACATACTCGATCCTCGTATGAGCAGAGAGGTAACGAGTGAGATTATCATGAACCCAGCTTTCAGCAGATTTGACAGAAGAGTTCAACGTACGGAGCATGGAATTAGGAATGCCGACAGTGACGTCAATGACGGAGTTAGAGAGGGCTTCCAAGACTTGTGGGTTGGAGTCGAAGAGTTTAACCTTGGTGATTTTGTTGAGTTTGAGTAGCTCAACAACCTTTGACGGCGGCAGAGGGTGGGATGCACTGGTGCCCCAGTTTACTCCGATCGATTGAACCCTAGATGTGAAGAGGATTGTGATGAGGGTGAGTGCTGCTGGGAATGAGTAGCGGTGGTCTGACATTGTGATACTCGGGTGTGGGGAATTGTTGGGTGTTGATGTCGTCTATCTTAGGATAGGAGGAGAATAGATACAACCTGATTTTATTTTATTATTAGTAGTAGTAAAATCGGTGTGCAAACGCTATTCGTTTTTTAAAAATCATACATAACACATTTTAATAGAATTTTAATAGAAAGTATAGATAGATGTATACTTTATTTTGTGTTGTCAGAAAATGTTTGGTTGGTATTGGGTTCCCCAAAGCATCATTTACATTTGTATAAGAAGCGGCATCATCTACCTCGCTATATCCATACCCTTATTTTGCTTGTATGGACATTTGTCCTGTAACTTGTTAAAGATTGTTGTTGAGGGTGTTTGCTACTGACTCGTATTTTGCTTTGTAATGCCAAGATTGAGCTTCCATTGCAACTTGCTTTATTTTCAGCCCTAATTCCATGTTTCTTCAGTTCATGTTGACTATTTCAAAGATATAAATACAAAAGGTAAGATGTACGCTACACATTAATTATAATAATAATGATAATAAAAAATGGATACTTCGAAAGCTGTCTGAAAATGGCTCATTCAGTAGCCAGTAAGATATCTGCTCAATATCATGAAATATTAAGGAAAACAACAAAAGTATCATGAAATATTTATTAGATAACTGTAACATATCACAAAGAGTCATAAGAACACTTACATAGCCTCCTGATTGAAAGGCTATATTGTTGCAGTTTCAGATTTGGATGACGTCATCTCAAAAAGCCATCATTAGAAGAAGGCTCGAAGCATGCCTGATGATTTCTCCCGAATAACTTCATTTGCGTACACGACAGGCTGCTATTACTTGCTTCGAATTTCGGCAAATGTGAAATAAACGAATCTGCATCGTCCAACTGATGGAGCTTCAATAACGTTTCAGCTTTGCATGCGAATAGCTATAAGTTTGATATAAATACACATTCAGTTTCATTACAATAATGTTTATGATACAATAACCTATTTCGAGAACAATATATTTTACCTGAGCATAAGCATCTGCTCCAGATTCGATCGCAACATCAGATTCTTTTACAACATTGCCCTGTTCACAAAGTAACTGAGCAAAACCCCTCTTGTAGTTCGTTCTCTTTTTAACTTCCCCCTTGAAAACTTTTAACAACAACATGATCACAATAATATTAATA
This sequence comes from Helianthus tuberosus, assembly GCA_030545235.1. Taxonomy (NCBI): domain Eukaryota; kingdom Viridiplantae; phylum Streptophyta; class Magnoliopsida; order Asterales; family Asteraceae; genus Helianthus; species Helianthus tuberosus. The sequence continues at coordinate 99,483,858 of CM060412.1, read as the reverse complement.
ATAGAAAACGTTTGAAGATCAAAACATTAAGACTAATCACCTTCCCAATGACAAATCAATCTGAGCGTGAACGAACAAAATGTACGCCTCAGATTGCATCCCGAATAACTTCATTTGCATACACAACAGGCTGTTATTACTTGCTTCGAATTTCGGCAAATGTAAAATAAACGAATATGCATCGTCCAACTGATGGAGCTTCAATAACGCTTTATCTTTGCATGCGAATAGCTATAAGTTTGATATAAATACACATTCAGTTTCATTACAATAATATTTATGATACAATAACCTATTTCGAGAACAATATGTTTTACCTGAGCACATCTGCTCCAGATACGATCGCAACATCAGATTCTTTAAACACATTGCCCACTTCACAAAGTAACTTAGCAAAACCCCTCTTTTAGTTCGTTCTCCTTTTAACTTCCCCCTTGAAAACTTTTAACAACAACAAGATCACAATAATATTAATAATAGAAAACTTTTGAAGATCGAAACGTTAACACTAATCACCTTCCCAATGACAAATCAATCTGAGCGCGAACGAACAAAACGTACGCCTCAGATTGCATCCCGAATAACTTCATTTGCGTACACGACAGGCTGCTATTACTTGCTTCAAATTTCGGCAAATGTGAAATAAACGAATCTGCATCGTCCAACTGATGGAGCTTCAATAACGCTTCAGCTTTGCATGCGAATAGCTATAAGTTTGATATAAATACACATTCAATTTCATTACAATAATGTTTATGATACAATAACATATTTCGAGAACAATATATTTTACCTGAGCATAAGCATCTGCTCCAGATACGATCACAACATCAGATTCTTTTAACACATTGCCCTGTTAACAAAGTAACTTAGCAAAACCCCTCTTTTAGTTCGTTCTCTTTTTAACTTCCCCCTTGAAAACTTTTAACAACATGATCACAATAATATTAATAATAGAAAACGTTTGAAGATCGAAACGTTAAGACTAATCACCTTCCCAATGACAAATCAATCCGAGCGTGAACGAACAAAATGTACGCCTCAGATTGCATCCCGAATAACTTCATTTGCATACACGACAGACTGCTATTACTTGCTTCGAATTTCGGTAAATGTAAAATAAGCGAATCTGCATCGTCCAACTTATGGAGCTTCAACAACGCTTTAGCTTTGCATGCGAATAGCTACAAGTTTGATATAAATACACATTCAGTTTCATTACAATAATATTTATGATACAATAACCTATTTCGAGAACAATATGTTTTTCCTGAGCACATATGCTCCAGATACGATCGCAACATCAGATTCTTTTAACACATTGCCCACTTCACAAAGTAACTTAGCAAAACCCCTCTTTTAGTTCATTCTCCTTTTAACTTCCCCTTGAAAACTTTTAACAACAACAAGATCACAATAATATTAATAATAGAAAACTTTTGAAGATCGAAATGTTAAGAGTAATCACCTTCCCAATGACAAATCAATCTGAGCGTGAACGAATAAAACGTACGCCTCAGATTGCATCCCGAATAACTTCATTTGCGTACACGACAGGCTGCTATTACTTGCTTCAAATTTCGGCAAATATGAAATAAACGAATCTGCATCGTCCAACTGATTGAGCTTCAATAACGCTTCAGCTTTGCATACGAATAGCTGATGTGTACAAAATGCAACATATAAATTACATCAATAGAGGCATAAAATCAACCATTTTTTAGTACTAATATTGGACAAAGCGCGTTTCTTTCTTCCTTATGAATTTACAGGACCAAATGAGCTTAAAAGAACAAAAGGAACAAATAAGCAGTCAAAAACCAACATAATTACAAGAAGAAGGAATAATGTGACATGCCCGACCCCTCGGCAGCATCTCCCAAGACAAAAAAAAAAATAGGAGCTGACCACGGGGCCATGCCCAGCTAGGCATGGGCCGTGGTCAGACCTCACACAACAAGACAAAACCTGCATAAGCTTCTACGCCCACCACGGGGCCGTGTCCAACTCACCATGGGGCGTGGCCAACTCTCATATTTGTAGAATCTTGATAGTACAACAAAGAATTGACCACGGGGTCATGTCCAGAAGCCAAGGGGTCGTGTGGGGCCCTCTACTGACAGCTGCAATAAAAGAAGGAAGAGAAGAAGCTGGCCACGGGTTGTGCCCCCTGGACACGGGGCCGTGGCTGGGGTATTGTTCTGACTATAAATAGGGGTGCTTGGTTCACTTCAAAGGCATCCCTTGGCAAACCACTTCTCTCTCACTTTGCCACCACTCCACCACCACTACAACACCAACACCCACCACCATCATCCATCCATCATCTTTAGAGTGTGTAGTAGTCTCGGGATCCAAGATTGATAGTAAGAGTTCTTGTCAATCAAAGGCCATGCTTAGCTAATTTCTTACATCACTTGGTGAAGACAAGTCTTTAATGTATTACTTTTGATTTTTAATCTTTCGGCACTTTTTAATTGGGTATGTATTAATGACTTTAATAACTAGTGTCTTATGTTGAAAGTGAATTTTCCTAACCATTTCTTCATGATTTCATTGATTTGCTCATTCGTGACTTTACGGTCTATATAAAACGCGTTAACTACTTGGAAGGGGGTTAGAAGGGTGGTTTGGTAAAGTTCTTGTCTCGTTCAGTGTACAGATCCTGCGAGGACTTGGTTTAAACTTACTAGGACCTCCTTCAATGCCCCAAAGGTATAAATGTGGCAGGGGCATCGGTTAAACCAAATGGTATGACTGTAAATTCAAAATGACTGTACCTTATTCTGAAAGCAGTTTTAGGAATGTCCTCTTCCTGTACTTTCAATTGATGATATCCTGAGCGTAAGTCGATCTTAGAAAAGAATCGAACTCCTTGAAGTTGATCTAATAGATCATCGATTCTCGGTAGTGGGTACCGATTTTTAATCGTAACCTTATTCAATTCCCGGTAATCAATGCACATACGCATTGATCCGTCCTTCTTCTTGACAAATAACACCGGTGCTCCCTATGGTGATGAACTAGGTTGTATGAAACCTTTTTCCAATAGTTCGTATATCTGTTTCTTCAATTCCTGCATCTCTGTTGGTGCTAGTCGATAGGATGCTTTGGCAATCGATGCCATTCCTGGTATCAGGTGAATTCTAAATTCAACCTCACGATCTGGCGGTAATCCAGGTAATTCTTTCGGAAAAACATCTGAGAATTTAGATACTACGAGAATATCTTTTAATTCTTTTTCTTTAGTGTTAATGATTACCGAAATCATATACACCATTCCTACTTTTCGTGCGTAACCCGCGACAGAGTAAAAGTTAATATTTTATTTGTTTTTTTAAATAAAATAAGTTTAAACGGGCTCGGATTTGGACATACGGGGTATTTTAGTTGTCACACCCCGACCACGTAGAACATACAAAACGTGGCGGAAACATCGGGGAGTGTTGTAACAGAATTAATGTTTCACAACAATGGAGATTAAAGTTTCGTTTTATTGATCCAACATGAGAGTTTACATTGTTTTAAACAAGAAACAAAGAGTACATAACATAAATTAACTAGTTCTTGTCTCGTTTTAAGTCACTAAGGCACATGTCCGCCTAAGTATGTCTTGATAAGTCCTATGCATCATCTCCTGAAAAACACATGTGAAAATAGGTACGTCAGCATAAAAATGCCTGTGAGATACATAGGTTTTGTGAAAACTGAATTCATGACTTATGTTTGAGAAAATGTTTAGTCATGAACCTTGTAATTTGCTTTGTCTTGTAAATCATTTGAAAAACGTTAAGATCAGATGGTATGTAATAATAAGAGAATAATGTATGGTTAAATGAATAACCATGTAAACTGAGTTTGTATATGATAAGTTGTTTGTAAATCAATGTCTTGTGAAAAGTATTTTATTTGTATAAAATGTTCTATGTCTCAAATTGAAATGATTCAAATAACGCTACAATATGTAACACCATACAAACACTTATATATAGGAAGTACCAGCGGCGTATCCACCGTGCTTGTATCATATTACATACGCCTCGTTACTTAATCATTAACTCAAACCAAACCACCAAGATGTAATGTTTAACAATTGTAGAGATGTTTATGTATAGTCAATTGTCTATTGGCAAATATAAATCATGTCAACGGATACAAACGGTTCACACGGTTCAACGGATACAAACGGTTCACACGGTTCAACGGATACAAACGGTTCACACGGTTCAACGGATACAACCGGTTCACACGGTTCAACGGATACAAACGGTTCATAAAATCAAATGGTTACGACGGTTCACATAGCCAAATAGTTACAACGGTTCAAAATGTAGTATAATGTGTTCATATGCTGGATGAGCATATGCAACAGAAATGAAATGTAAAACAATGTACTAAGTATGCTAAGTTAACATACAAAGCAGAAAAGTCTTGTAAATCGATGTGCTAGCATGCTATCAGTCAACATACATAGCAGAAATGTAATGTAAAACGATGTACTAAGTAATGCACACAATGGGCACACCTAGCATGAAATGTATTGTAAAACGATGTACTAAGTAATGCACACAATGGGCACACCTAGTATAAACACAATGAAATCATGTACTATACTGTACTAACGAACATAGCAGGTATATGATGTGAAAACGGGAAAGCATGAATGTAACAAGTAGGCACATGTGTTTCACCCCAAAACAGTTTGGAAAACAGTAAAAGAGGGGTCTATGTACTCACTTGAGAATGCTAGTAGTCCTTGAGTGACAACCAAACAATGCTAGAGATCGCGGATATCAAACGGCACCTAATATAGGTAACTATGTTAATAACCCGGACCTAAATCGGATGATCGGATAGAATGAGGGTTTGTAAACCAAACGAGTGTGGAGAATCGTGTAATATGGTTTAACAAAGCCTACATACTAAATGAAACCTAACATATGTGCTTATGACCCATTACGACTCGTTTAGGTAGCTTATGCTACTTTAACGCGTCGTTTGCGTGAAACGCGTTCGGACCGTCTAACTAGTCCTATGACAAGTGTTATATGCCTAAACATGTTACATAATCAGTTATGTGACAAAAGTTTAGGTTACATATGCTTAATTACCAATTATACATGAAAAAGGGTATTCTGGTAATTTACCTAAGGCATATAAACTACCTATCATACAACTACTTAACGAAGCGACCATAAGGTATAACCTCGGAAGGTTATTCCCTATATGCTATGGTCACCTAATGTATTTGGTCGGATCCTAATGATCGACCAAATAGGTCGGGTTCGAAGGTATAAGCGATTTATTAGATCGCTTACCCTACGACCCTAGACAACGTGGTAATCAGTAGGCATAGTCCCAAGGGACTATAACCAACGTGATTACACTCACGTTGCGAAGTTCAAACGAACTTCGCATTGACCATAAGCTGGTCAACGCTGAAAGTCAAACAAAGTTTGACTTTCGGACTCGAAAAGCAATAAAAGAACGAAAGAATACTTACGAAGGGTCCCCGAATGCTAACCTCGATCCAAGTAGCCCAGGTATGAAACAATGGTTTCAACTTAGAGCTTCTTGAATCAAGATTCTAGTGGTTTTGAAAGAAGTGGGGTTGGGTATATATAGTGTTCGGACCACCGTTGAGATCGTTTCATGGAAACCGTGCTCGAATCCCACCCGTACATGTGTCGGAAAGTTGTGGTGCCTCAAAATGCTCACCACCATAAGGATTTGACATGTGGAAGAGGGATTAGAAGTGCTAAACAGCTGTAACCAGCTGTTAAATGCAGTTAATCTGGTCAGAAGGAGCCATGCGGCTCGCTTCAGGATCACACAAGGCTCAGGCGGGCCGCCTGGCCTTGTCTGATCAGCAACATGTTTCAGAAATGACAGTTTCTGTCCCTGCACGTGTTTAAGGCCATTACCGACACTTCTAAGGCCCGTAAAGCCAACTTTAAGGCCCTAAAATGATGCCTAAACATTGTGGACATGAAACATGCTCAAAAATGTCTCTGATGTCGGTTCGTTTGGCCGTACGATCGCGATGTTCGCTTAATTACGACGGAATGCGCATAAGCGCGAAAAACGATCCAAATGACGCAACGAATGGATTTTTGGCAAGCCAAACACTAAAGCATAATATAGTCATGCTTACATAAATTTTTGGATGTCCGGATGTATTCAGAACGTAAGTTATGCGGGAAAGTGCAAACTTGTGCACTTTTTGACACTTTTAGTCCCTAAAAGACCCAAAAGTTTATTTTAGCACACCGAACCCCTCAAAGCCTATTTCTAAGCTATGTAAAGTATATTCATGGTATGTTTAACTTATGGTCATGTTCCGGAATGTCTGTTACAGTCCAAATTGGCATACTTTCGCAGTTTGTCAACTTTAGTCCCTGTAAGCGTTTTAACTTGTTTTTGCCATACCAAAGCCTTTAAAACTTATTTCTAAGTTATGTAAAGGTTATTTAAGGTATGTTAAGTATATGTTGATGTTCTGGAGTGTTTGTTTCATTAAACTGGTTATATTTACGCATCAGTGCGCGTATAACCTTCCAGAAAGCGATTTAGAGCTTGAAATCGAACAAGGGTTGATATGTGCAAAAGATACACATATTTATACAAGTCCAAAGTATGAAATACAATATTTCATTGGTTTGGTATTTGTTTGATGGTCGTAGTGACACAGGTGTCACATTAGTAGCTTAACTGTGTGTTAGCTACCCATGACATGTTTTTAATAAACTAATGCATTTGAAACTTACTTTATTTTACACACCAACCTTTGTTGATACACTTGAGCATGCTTTGCAGGACGTTAGGTACAACATGGGAGCTTGCAGCATTTGGAGTGTCTTGACCTGAAATAAACTATTGACTTTAAATTTGATTAAACACTGTGGTCTTTAACTATTGTCTGGATTTTATGTTTAGCTTCCGCTATTGATTTAAACTATGTTTTAGACAATTAAATCTAATTACTAATCGTGTTGATTGTGATGATTTTTAATAACTTAAATGTTTGTTCAACATGATTAGTGGCTTGATCCTGGTCAGTCACATGCCTCGCGGTAAAACTCCGCATGTGGATTTTGAGGGTTTGACACACGTCAAATTATCGAAGCATTGATAAAATTGAGGTGCTTGGCTTTCTGTATATATACAACTTCATATTCACTTTTTAATATTAGTTTCTTTTCGGGAACGCTCTAGTATAAAGAATCCTGAGTATACGATACCCTATTGGGTGTTGTTAGTAATCGTTTTGTGAAGCAAAAGTAAGAGCAGGAGTAGAGAAACTCTACATCAATGTGCCGTAGATATTTTAAGGTATGCTCTCGTTTAAGTTTAAGTTTATGTTTAGTTATTTATTATTTATTTTTAGTGGTTAATATTTATATTACTAGTAGTAATATTATTATTAATAGTAATAATATTAGTTTCAGGTATTAGGGTTATTGTCAGGGGCGGGTATTGGGTAGCCTAGCATTAGTTAGGCATGGACTGATCACCCATACGAAGTCAACTGCGCCGTTTGGGCTTGAGTTGGCTTGAATTTGGTTGACGATATCGGGTATGACCTTGGCCATTTGCTTGGCCATGAACGCCATCATCTTTACGTTCATATGTATATAAATAAATATGTGTGTAATTTTTTATAACATTAAATATTTTTCTTTTATTTTTTTATGTAAAATAAGTTTTGGACTAAAATGGTAAGTTGAAAAGTTTAAAACGAAAATGCCAAAAATACCCCTGGTTAAAATTGGAGTTTTTAGATGGAGTTAGACAATATGATTAAAATGACAAAAAAATAGAAAACTCAGGGACCCAGAGAAGAAAAACAAACTATTTGGATTAAAATGACAATTTAAGACAAATCTTAGGAACTAAAATGACAATTTACTCTTTAAAGAATATATAAAGTTTAAATAAAATCTACAAAGATCTTTAATTAACAACATATACAGATAACACGAACGAACGTAAACGGACACAAATAAATATAAATGAACGAAAATGTTCACAGAACAAATATGACCTCTATTCATGTTCATTCATTTTACTAATCGAAAGGAAGTTTATAGTTTATATTCGTTCATTTGTTAAACGAATGACATAAACGAGCTTCCAAAACAGTTTAAGAGCGACTCGCTTAAAATTCAATGAGTAGGTGTAACATATTTATTTGAAAACTAGGTTTTTACCCGGGATTGCTTCCCGGGCTCGGGAAAGTTATTTCGATTAATTAATTACAATTTGTTATTAATACGACCACATTACATCAACCATCTTATTCTATTCAACAACATTGTCTTAAAATCACGGAATTAGATCTATTCAACAACAGGACCACATGAATAACATTATTTCCAATTTTACTTCAATGCACTTAAATGATGGGGTGATTTGGGATTTTGTAAAAATGTTTGTTCTTGTACTTCATAACAAAATAAGATGTTGACCAAAATTCAAACAAATGTTGACCAAAAGTAAATCAGATCAGATGTTCAACATAAACACTGAATCTATAACAACAGACACTACAGACACTGATTATATTCAAACTACTGATACATAAACATTGATTCTTCATTCCACTGTTGTAATCTAAGCACTGATGTTGAGGATCAGTGCTATTTTCAAAGGGTGATCAGACCTTGAATGACAATGCTTTGATCTTCAACAATGCTTGGATCCCATCAGTAGTTTGAGGTTCAATTTTTATGCTTCATCAGTGGTTAGATTCCAATGTATGTAGAAGCTTTGCTGAGCTGTCATCTTCAAGTGCCATTGTCTTGATAGCCTGTTTAAAATATACAGCTTCTTGCTCTTTCTCTTCTGCATCAGTCAACTTTTGCCTCTTTCTTTGGTTTAACATAATGACAGAGGTATCTGATGATGTGAACAGTGGTTCAGAATTGTGGAGTTGCTTCTTTGACATGTTAATAGTTTTGTAATCAGGCTTCTTTGGAAGGCTAGGATCTGTTTCTCTCTTTTTTCTAAGCCTTTCATAAGCTTCATCAGTGTACTGCCTTGTCCATTTTGCTATGGCCTTGGCAGTTACAACCTTTGCATCAACCAACTCTTGTTTCTTTCTTTTATACTCCAAGGTAAGATCATCAATAGCCTTTTTGTATTTACTCCAATTTGGTGCTGACCTTTTCATGCTTGGATCTCTTTTTACTCTTTCAATTCTATTGAGTTCTGCTTTGAGACCAACAAGTGGCCAATCTTGGAATTGCTCTTCCTTGGCAGGGTAGAACTTCTCACTCATGATCAATGCCAGAATGTCTTTTCTCACATCTTTTTGCAGGCCAGGTTCTGGTGGTAAATTTGACATTTCTTTACTCAAATCTCTAGCATAGTCTTCCATGAGCTTGACTTTGGTGAGTAAAAACTGATAATGACTTGAATACACATTGTCATTTTCTCCTTCGCATTCAACCCTAGCTATTATTTGAGCTTGTCTAGCTTTTAGTTTTAGATATTCATCCATGTTTTTTGGATTTCTAAAATCAACCAGAGAAGGGAATTTCCTTTCTGAAGGATCATCAACTGTGTAGAACTGCCTCATTTCATTCTTTACTGCATGGAGTTCCAGTGGATAACTGGCAGCTGCTGGGGTACCATCTGCAGACTCATATCCTTGAAGAGCTATTGGATCTTTGATTGGATTGACCAATTTTGGAGGAATGAAAGATTCAGGTTTGGTGATTTTGTAAGGTACAGATGAAACAGGATCAGGTGCTGGTATATCATCATCATGCACTTGAAGATTTTTTCTTCTAGTATACACATTTTCAGGAGGAGGTGTTTCTATTTGAGGTTTTGGAGCAAACAGAATTATGGCTTGGGAAGGATTGTTAAAAGTGGTAGGTAATTGACTAACAGTTGTCGAAACAACCGGTGTCTCAACCACTGTTGATGTATCAACAGTTGTCTTTTGCTTTAAGGCAGGTGGTGAGTTTTGTGATGATGATTTTGTTTGGGGTGTTTGAGTAGTGATGGTGTGTGTTTGACTAACAGCTGTTGAAACAACTGGGGTTTCGACCACTGTTGCCATTACCACGGATGATGTGTCAACTGTTGTCTTCTGCCTTTTAGCAGGTGGTATTGGTGGTGGTGAAGGGATTTTTCGTAATGGGGATAAGACAGTGGATGTAGTGTGTGTTGAAGTGGTAGTGGTGAAAGTTTGGATAACAGATGTTGAAACCACTGAAGAAGCAACAACTGTTGATACAACAGGTGTTTTAACATCTGTTGGTTTCGAATATTGATGTGTGGAGCTTTTGGAAGGTTTGGGAGTTTGTTTTGTGGATTTGGGAGGTGTGGTTTTGGGTTGTATGACTTTTCTAGTAGACTTTCTTATGGGCTGAGAATTTTCTTGATCCTTTGGCTCAGAAGTACCCTGTTCATTCATCTCCATAAAAACTCTCTTCTCCTGTTCAAACCTTCCTTTATCCTTTGCCTCCATATCCTTTTTCACCCTTGCTTTTGCATCAGCAATGGCATTTAAGGTTACATCAACCTTTTTGGAACTATCTGGCAAAGGGATGTGTGCAAGCATTGTTGAATTATCTGGTGCAATGTACAGACCATCTTCATATCCCTTTTTCTTCAACTGCCTCATTTTCTCCGCCTTTTTGGCATTATTTGGTGGTGGGCTGTCCACAAAGATGATAGAGGGAGGAGCAGTGCCAGTGGTGTTCATAAATTGAGCCTTCAGGGTTTTTATATCTGCCTGAGTGTCTTTGAACCTGGCTTCCATTATATTTCTGATATTTTGAAGCTGAATTTCATGTTTCTGATCAGCATTTGCTCTTTGTTGGTGAAGCAGAGGTTGAAATAATGCCCAAAGGTCAGTGGGAGCAGGTGGTGCCTGCTGTTTTTGTAACAACTATTGCAGTATGGTTTTGATTTCTGCAATAGATGTATCCAGTTTGTTAAGCCTCTCCCTCAATTCTCGGTACATTAAACCATCATCCAATTTAATGGGATCATCTGATTTCCCACCATAGGTGGTTGTAACAGTGGTTGACTGAGGGAGACTTTCCCAAAAGTCATCCCCTGTTGCCCATTTTTCTTGGAACTGGGGACTTCTTTCCTCAGCAGAGGTTACCAATCTAAGCTCACCAGTGTATACAGGATACACACCAGTATTTAGAAAGGTTCCCATAGAAGAAATTGCCTTCAAGGAAGTCTGATTAATGAAACTACTGTCCAAGTGTAAACCAGTGGGTTCAACACTTGTAGTAGCTGCTTCACTTGAACTACTGACAGGAAGTACTTGTACATCCTGCAGTGTAACCTCCTCAGGTGTTGTTGGTGGGTTAGCAATGATAGGGAGCTCAGACTCAGTCACTTTCTGTGGCATGCTCTCAGTGATAGGTGGTTGAGAGGAACTGGTTGCTATCTGATTTATATCAACTGCATCCAACAAAAGTTTTGTTTGTGGTGGGATTGTAACAGTGAGTACGGGAGTGGAAAGAGGATTTGCCCCGGGCAGTGGGCTGGGGATGATGGATTCAAGTGAGTCCAAAGCAACATAATTTGATGTCCCTAATCTTACAACCTGTTCTTTTTGAAAAGAAACAGGAGGAGTTTGAGGCTCAGGTTGAGATATTTCTACCATCTGTTGTGAGGAAGTAGCAGCAGTGGTTTCTGGTGACTTTTGTGTTTTCACCGGCAGTTGCTCTGGGATCTCATCTTCCAGAGTTGCCTTTGTTTTAGGTTTGAGGGGCTTTTGTGTTTTCTTTTGTCTTGGTCTTTTGGTGGATTTAGGTGTCGGTTTCACAGCAGTTGTTTTGCTGCTGTGATCACCTTGAGCAGTGGGCTCAGCAGCAGGTGCCTGAGGAGCAGTGGTAGCTGCTAAAGTCTGCTCAGGAGCCTGTGCTTGTGTTTTGGACACTTTTGATAGCCTTGTAAATGTTAACGGTGTAAGGCCATTTATTTGAAAAGGTTCACCCTGGATGAGTACATGAGCATCATCCTTTCCAAATTTCTTTTGAAAATAAAAGCTTAGGAACCTTGGAAATAGTAAAAATGATTTGCTATCAACATTTTTTACCAAGTCATTAAAGATCTCCTGTGAATAGTTAAAGTTTTCCCCATGCAAGATAGCATATGCCAGGTATTGGATCTTTAATGGAATTTCATTGAAAGCAGTGGTCTTATTAGAAACACACATTAAGAGGGTATGAAACAAAAACCTTGGGGCAGGGGGAAAACTGCCTTTTTGCAAAGTGTTTTTTTTCATTTGCTTTGCATACCCTCTTTCTAAAAAATCTGTTTGATACTCTATTTTAGGGAAAGAAGTCTTACCTTCAAGATCATTGAGTTCAAACACCTCAGAAATGGTTTGTGGTGTGATTTTAACATCAACACCCTTTATCGAGGAATTAATAGCTATGGGTGTTTTATCTTGATATTCAAGTTTTGCATTTTTCCAAAATTCCCTCTGGGTTGCCAAGTAAATCGGAGCATCAGAAGTCAACAAAGTTTTGTATTTTGAAGACGAAAGGGCATCTATGACGGAATTGAACGTTTCAGTGTTACTTGGTTTTGTCAAGAGACCCAAGTAGTTATGGGGAGCTTTGTATCGAATTTGTATGACATTTTGACTGGATTTCCTTTTAACTGATGAAGACCGTGATTTTGCCATTTGAGGAAGAAGGACGATGAGGAATTTTGAGAGAAATGGAGGATAACTCCTTTGAAAAAGGAAAAATGAATTCGATTCGACAGTTAAAACCCTGATTGGGGGTTTTGATCAGGGTTTTATAGCAGGAAAAGTGAATGCTGACGTGGCAGCGGTTACAAAAGATCTGACGGCTATGAACTGTCCACGAGCCAACCCCTGATGAGTAATGGAACATAGTTGTTTTATGAAGACACTGATGGAATAATAACAGTGGTTGCAATGATTACACTGAAAAACAGTGGGAGACTTTAAGTTATCAGTGGATAGCCTTAAAACATTTTAATGCTTATAATTCATAAAAAAATTCATTTTAACTATTTTTAAGATGAATGTTGAGATTTTTTAAATAAAGTATTACATATAATCAGTTAGCATGCTGGGGTGATGTGATAAATACCGTTACATATAAACAACCCTATGATATGAAATTTAACAATCTAACAGAGTATAAAATGCTGATGTTGAATCCACTATAGATGCTGAAGCACTGCTGCTACTGAGCAATGTTTTTCCTTTCGTTGATCAGGCTTTAGGAACATAAGTGCTTGTCTTTAACATGGCTTTGTCTTCAACAGTGGATAGGCCTCATCAATCTTTAAGAACATCAGTATTTATAAGGAGCAGTGGTTAATTATAACAGTCCTTAGCATGGTCAGCTGTTATAACGACTCAAAAACCTCTTTGAGAGGAAGCATTGAAAGTATTAACATAATTTAAATCGTACTCAAACACTAAATAATAAATAAAAATAGAATACAACATAGAAACACTGGTACATAAATACTAAAGTTGAATCCACTATAGATGCTGAAGCACTGCTGTTACTGAGCAGTGGTTTTCCTTTCGTTGATCAGGCTTTAGGTACATAAGTGCTTGTCTTTAACATGGCTTTGTCTTCAACAGTGGATAGGCCTCATCAGCCTTTAAGAACATCAGTATTTATAGGGAGCAGTGGTTAATTATAACAGTCCTTAGCATGATCAGCTATTATAACCACAACATAACCCTTTGAGAGGAAGCATTGAAACTATTAAACCTCTGTTGTCTTATCAAACAGATGTTCAGACACAATTCAACATCAACATAATTTAAATCGTACTCAAACACTAAATAATAAATAAAAATATAACACAACATAGAAAAACTGGTACATCAATACTAAAGTTGAATCCACTATAGATGCTGAAGCACTGCTGCTACTGAGCAGTGGTTTTCCTTTCGTTGATCAGGCTTTAGCTACATAAGTGTTTGTCTTTAACATGGCTTTGTCTTCAACAGTGGATAGGCCTCATCAACCATTAAGAACATCAGTCTTTATAAGGAGCAGTTGTTAACTATAACAGTCATTAGCATGATCAGCTGTTATAACCGCAACATAACCCTTTGAGAAGAAGCATTGACACTATTAAACCTCTGTTGTCTTACCAAACAGATGTTCAGACATAATTCAACATCAACATAATTTAAATCTTACTAAAACAGTAAATAATAAAAAAAAAAATACAACATAGATTCATAAAATAAAATTTATTAATTTATTCATGACCTTAAAACTAAAAGTCCAATAATTACATGACATACTGAACAGTATTAAAGTTCAAATCTAAGAATAACAGCAAGAATTAAGAAACTTTAGTTTCAACTCCATCCATTGCTGAACCTCTAGATGTATGTACTTCAACATTGCCAAGAACTGCAAGTCTCTATCACCGCACTCTATATTACTGACAACACAAACAAGAAACAAACCTAAAATGCAAAGGTCTCTTCTCAACTGTTGTAGCACATCTAAGTTTTCAAGATATTGCAAGAATTTATCCATACTTTCTATAAAAGAAGAAATCCCAATGACAAACCTGACACAAGAAAACCTGACTTTCGATTTAACGAAAATCGAACAACGCAACTTTTCACGATGTTGCAACAATGATACTGCAACATCCATATTGAAAGGTTGACTTGTGATGGGAATCTTCATTGAAACGACGATGTTGGAACAATGATACTGGAACGATAACATGTTCAACAAACATTCGAACAAAGAAGTGTAATCGGAGATTAGCGCCTAAATCACGAGAAAGATGCATTTGAGAGAGAGATAAACGCACACACCAATGAGCGAGCGAGATTTGAATGTGATAGTAGATAATTATATCTTATTTATAGGATTAGAATATACGGTTTGAATTTTCAATTTTGAATGTGGGAACTGATAATTATTAAATTATCTTATTTATTGGGAACTGATGTTTATTGGGAACTGATATTATACGTAATCCACAGTAGTATATATCCTTATCCTCTCTTTATTAAAATATTAAATATTTGAATTGTTATGCAAAGTAGCAAAAAAAAAAAGAGAGAGAAGGTCAATTGTCATGATGACTTTTCTGTAGTTACTGATGATGATTTGAAAGCAACTGTCATTGTCATGATGACTTTTCTAATTTTTAAAACATAATAACCGTGAGTTTGAAATTCACATTTTGCATGTTTTAAATGTCCAAAGCTCAAGAAATTAACATTAATTACTGATTTGATTTGCAACAAATAGTTATAAAGAATTTTTTTTATTTTTTAATTTAATTTTAAATTTTATGATCAAAACAATGTTGGAGGAAATCTTACCTCATTGGTATGTAAAGATGAGGTAAAATGGTAATTTTATTGTAATTCTACTTTTTATTTGATAATTTCAATCTATCACTAAACTAAAACAATCAATAACAAAAAAGTGAGCAATGGCTGTTTTTTAGGAAAACCACTGATGGTCAATATCAATAGATCTCAACAATAAAAAAAGTGAGCAGTGGTTATTTTTCCTATCAGTGGATACCCAACAGTTTTTTAAACACTGATGTTTGGTCAGTCAATGGTCAACAGAAAGATGCATTCGAACAAAGAAGTGTAATCGGAGATTAGCGCCTAAATCACGAGAAAGATGCATTCGAACAAAGAAGTGTAATCGGAGATTAGCGCCTATATCCTTATACTCCTTTATTAAAATATTAAATATTAAATATTTGAATTTGAATTGTTATGCAAAGTAGGAAAAAAAAGAGAGAGAACGTCAATTGTCATTATGACTTTTCTGTAATTACTGATATTATCAGTAATTACTGATGATGATTTGAAAGCAACTGTCATTGTCATGATGACTTTTCTAATTTTTAAACCGTGAATTTGAAATTCACATTTTGCATGTTTTAAATGTCCAAAGCTCAAGAAATTAGCATTAATTACTTATTTCATTTCCAACAAATAGTTATAAAGAATTTTTTAAATTGTATGATCAAAACAATGTTGGAGGAAATCTTACCTCATTGGTATGTAAAGATGAGGTAAAATGGTAATTTCATTGTAATTCTAGTTTTTATTTGATAATTTCAATCTATCACTAATTAACACCATCAATAACAAAAAAGTGAGCAGTGGTTGTTTTTTTAGGAAAACCACTGATGGTCAATATCAATAGATGCCAACAATAAAAAAAGTGAGCAGTGGCTATTTTTCCTATCAGTGGATACCCAACAGTTTTTTAAACACTGATGTTTGGTCAGTCAATGGTCAACAGATTTTGAAGAAACATATGTTTCGCCTTAAACAGAAGTTTGCCCATAAACAGAAGTTTGACCATAAACAGGTGTTTGCACATAAAAGATGTTTATCTGGTGGTTTAAAACCACTGTTGGGTCAAACAAATTTCACAACAGGACCAATACTCAAATAGATGTTGACCTTAAACAGATGTTTGGTTTAGAGCCAAACATCTGTTAAAGCCCAAACATCTGTTTAACCCTGAACAGATGTTTAAGTTAATAACATCTACTGTTCAACCTAACAGGGGTTTCCATTAACTATTGACCAAACTGCAAACAGATGTTAAAACCACTGTTTGTTATTGTACTTCTTTACAAAATTACATAGAATTCAAGAAAACGAAACAATCACTTAAAGAACTATAATTTAACACACAATCTAATCGGGCAAAGCAATCTATTATCTGAGAATTCACTGATTCTTACAACATGAAACAAACTCATAATGAAATACTAAAGTTACATAAGAACCACTGATAATTAAATACTAAATTTGAATCCGTTGTAGATGCTGAACCACTGCTGATACTAAACAGTCGTTTTCCTTTGATTAATCAAACTCTAGGTACATAAAGTGCTTGTCTTTAACAGGACCTTGTCTTCAACTGTAACACCCCAAAACCCGAATGTTTATATTCGTTAAATGTTATGATATGGTGCCTCAAGAAATAAATGACTAGGTTATTTAACCTAGTTAAGAATATGAAAGAAACAATTTAGGAATGAGAGTTGTGCCAATTATTATAAATGGCAAACTTGAGGGACTAAAGTGGAGTAAATGAAAGTTTAATTTATAAAAGAAAAAGATCACACACACACACACACACACTTTCGTGTGTGTTCTGGATAGATCGATCAGGGGCTCTCAAGAGCCCCAAACCCTAGTTCATGCAAAAGCTTCAAATTGAAGAATGAATCAAGGCCCAAATTCACAACCGAGCATGAATTAGTGATCACCTTCACAAGGGGATCGTAAGGTATGTCTTGAATCAAAGATTGGTGATCATGTGTGAAGTGGGTTATGTTCTAATCCGTAAGTTAATGTGAAATTGATCATGTATAAGTGTTAGAATCATCATATAGAACATAGGTTATGTATGGTTTGTGTTAATTTGATGTTTAAAGGTGAAACCCAATTGTTAGGGTGAAGATGATAGCATGGATATATCATCAAGGTCCAATTCTTGTCCAAAATTGATGTATCATGTTATGTATGATGGATTCTTGTTAGAAGGATTGGAAGAAATGTGATGATTATATGTTTGATGATTATGCATGTATGATTCGTGTTGATTAGAAGGAAGAAATTGATGAATTATGTATGAAATTAGAAGATTGTGCATGAATTAGTTGTACGTTATGCTTAGAAGGTAGTACGCACACCACGTGTATGATAAAATGGATATAGTGTCGTCCGTATAGCCTATCATGATGATAAGGGTATAAAATGATAAGTCAAAAGTTAAATAAAATGAATTGTTGACTTTCTGAAAGTCAACTACGAACAAGAAGCATGATTTGACTCATTGTCGTAAAGATATGGTTATAGGAAGTCGTATGGTACATGTTATAACGATACGTTTTAAATGGAATGATATGATGAATTACATGAGCTTGTAAGAATGTGAAATTGGTCACATGTGCTATGCTTGTTGGAATTGACTAATTAAAGTCAAACGTAAAAGATGTAATTGTTATGATCGTTAACATGTGCAATGAGTATGCTAACAAGAATGTAATTGCGATGATATGAAAGTATAGGAATCATGTCGAAACGGACTCAAGCGCGAAAAGCTAACGGGTCAGGAAGAGGCGAGGAAGCGGATGTGAACACGGATGCATGAGGTAAGTGATTTCCGTAATCACTTCTTAGTTGTTTACGTAAAGATATGTGTTAGTTAATTAAGGTATGATAATTGAGGACAAATAAGGATGGATGGTATGAAATCGATGACTTTCGTTAAGTAGATATAACAAGTCAAAGATGGGGTTTGTTGCTATATCGGAATGAAGAATAGGAAAGGGTTACGGTATGATATAACGCATAACGGGGATCGGGTGTGTAAACCCCAAGTACGAAACTCAGGACAATGTAAAAGCATCATGGTAGTAATGTTCATGCAAGTTTTGGGCTAAAACAAATGAGTTGTGTGATGAAAACAAGAATGGGTAAAATTGTCCGAAAATGAAATTATAGGCGTAAGCACATAAGTTAGGAATTTCCTTAATCCGGATGTGGGATTTTAAGTTCATATGATAGAATGTGAATTTACAAGCATGTAGGAAGAAACGAGAGGTTAAACGGGTAAACGGTTCAAAAGTTACGCGCGTTTTAGTGCGTACGGACGACGAAACGAATCTGCAGGAAAATGCATTTTAGAGAGGCCGTCGTCGACGGGCAAGGAGGCCGTCGCCGACGGGCAAGGGAAAGTCAGTTTTTCTCCGACGGGTTATCTTCCTGTCTACGGGGTTTTGGCGACGGGAAAAACTACGGGCCGTCGCCGACGGGCCCTAGGGCCGTCGCCGACGGCCTCCCCAAGTCCCAAAAGCTGAAATCTTGTTTGTAAGTTGATTTATGTACCGTAGGCTTCGGTTTGATATCCGTGGACTACGGCGGACTTTCCAAACATGATTTTGATGGTTCCTTAGATGTTTATGGTCTATAAAGCTAAGTCTTATACCCATGTAAATAATGTATGATTATGTAAGAGGTACGCGTGATCTAATACGTGTTTGTTAAGGTATGTACGTGTGTGGAGGTGTATGTATGTATGTGTAAAGGTAAGTACGAGTATATGCATGTATGTGATGATGTTAGGGAAAGGTATGTACGTATGTGGATGTGTATGTATGTATGTATAAAGGTATGTATGAGTGTAGGCACGTATGTAAAGTTGTAGGAAAGGTATGTATGTACGTATAAAGACATGTATGAGTGTATGCACGTATGTAAAGATGTAGGAAAGGTATGTATGTATGTAGATGTGTATGTATGTATGTATAAAGGTATGTATGAGTGTATGCACGTATGTAAAGTTGTAGGAAAGGTATGTATGTACATAGATGTGTATGTATGTATGTATAAGGGTATGTACGAGTGTATGCATGTATGCGATGATGTAGGAAAGGCATGTACGTATGTAGATGTGTATGTATGTATGTATAAAGGTATGTACGAGTGTATGCATGTATGCGATGATGTAGGAAAGGTATGTACGTATGTGGATGTGTATAAAGACATGTATGAGTATATGCACGTATGTAAAGCTGTAGGAAAGGATGAATGTATGTAGATGTGTATGTATGTTTGTATGTAAGTACGTATGTATGCATGATTTAGACACATTGAGTGTTAACGTTATTAATGGTGTACCTTGAGAATGAAAAGTAATGCAGGTACATTATTGAAGCCTCACCAGGAAATGGATACGCAGATGAAATGCTTAAAGTTTGAAAAATGACGAAATGTGAAGTGTACGTGAATGAATCTTATTCATATAATGTGTGCTAATGTTATGAATGAATGGGGTGAGTGCAGGTCATATAGACCGCGGGTGATTATCACAAGGAATAGAGATCGAGGACCGAGTCACAAGATAGATTGTACGGGAATAATCGAGTATGTATTTTAGTAAACGGGAGTTATGCTTTTGTTTTGTAAAAGAAATTTTATGGCACGAATTTCCGCTGCGACTTTTTGTCTAATACGAATTAGGGTCTTACATCAACAGTGGATAGGCCTCATCAGTCTTTGTTCATAAAGAGCTCATTTAAAACAAACTTTATGCTTCTTTTAATACAAAAAAGGTAGGAAACACCATTACTCTAGACTCTCTAGTAACATAAAATCTTATCTTATAACAATAGCAGATCCTTTCTTGCGTTTAGTAGGAACTACTGTGGGTTCTCCATCATCATCTTCTGCACAAGTCAATTATAATCATCATCATCATTTAGACATAAGCAAAAATTATTTTAACTATAAATTTAATAATATTTCTTTGTGTTTAATTAAACTTTATGCTTCTTTGAATACAAACCTATAATAACCCGCAGCAGATTGTATGAATTTCAAACAACTGTGATTAGACTGAAATATAAACCGAGAATTAGAGTATATCACGTCAAAATAAAAAAGTCAAAATTGAAAATCAGAGTAGCAAAAAACACATACTTTAAACGATGTTGGAACAATAATACTGGAAACAACCGTGGAACAATCATCATCATTATATGAGAATACCCTTAATTTATGGAACCTGTAGAATGAAATGCTCCACTGTTGGGTTATTAACTTTCAACCTCACTTTCCCTAAATTTATCAATTCTAATTTTCAACAGGATGTAATACAATTATTACCTTAATTAAGATATCTTCAACTGCAAACAACAATAGCAAACAACATCAAACAATAATAGCAAACAACATCAGACAATAATAGCAAACAACATCAAACAATAATAGCAAACACCTGATGTTGAATCCACTGTAGATGCTGAACCACTGCTGTTACAAACAGACAATACCTCGAGAACTGGAAATGAAACTCTAATTTCAGAAAGAATAATGGCTGAACATACTCAAACATCAATAATCAACAGATGTTATACTCATATCATCACCATTAAGAAAAAAACGCTAATTTCAAAACATATTCAAACATACCAGCTTATGGCAGAAATCTATCCGCAGCTAAGCGGATTTCAACTTTGATGACAACAACCCTGGAACCATATGATTAGATTACGAGTAGAAATTAGGATTAATGTAAATAAGAGGAAATCATGAAAGTATTTCAACTAAAAAAAAGAACAAACCTTTTGATGAAGTAATCGATGAACAAAAGAAGATTTTATGGTGACGTCTGAAGAAGATTAAGGTTTGGATGGAAAGAATTATCTCAATAATTTGCAGGGTTTGTGAAATTTGAATTTGAATCGCCTGAATATAGAGAGAGAAGGAACCCAAGGTTTGTAAACAAAGATGAGAAGTGAGAAGAGAGATTATATAAGGAAAAGAGGATGACACTGTTGGGCGGGAAAAGATAACTGAGGATGCCCTAATCAAGTGACACGTGACTCAAATAACTTTCATTTATTATATATATAATAGATAATAGATACCTGGAAATTGCTTAAAAAAAAAGGAAAGAAAAAAATCCTCACAATTGAATTCCAAAATTTGAAAACCGTACCACACAAGTCGGGTATCTTTTGCTTCTTTTGTCACTAAACAACCAGATATTTACATCGCATTTGGTTGTGAAGATAGGTGGTCACTATACAGTACTGAAAAAGATGGCGCAATCAAACACGAAGATCGTGTGCGTAACCGGCGGCAGCGGCTTCATCGGCTCGTGGCTCGTCCGCCTCCTACTGGACCGCGGCTACACCGTCAACGCCACCGTTAAAGATCTTAGTTACCTCATCGCTCCTTGCACAAATGCACCTTATTTTGACCTAATTTCACTGTTTTCTGATGAATTTATGTGATCGAGTCTGTTTTTGGAGCTAATTTCATTGTTTTCTGATGAATTTATGTGATTTGAGTGTGTTTTTTCGAGCTAATTTCACTGTTTGCTGATGTTTTTATGTGATCGAGTCTATTTTTGGAGCTAATTTCACTGTTTGCTAATGATTTTATGTGATATGAGCCTATTTTTGGAGCTAATTTCACTGTTTGCTGATGATTTTATGTGATTGGCTTATTTCGGAGCTAATTTCACTGTGTGCTGATGCTTTTGTGTGATTGAGTTTGTTTTTGGAGCTAATTTCATTGTTTGCTGATGATTTTATGTAAGTGCGTCTGTTTTTGGAGTTAATTTCACTGTTTGCTAATGATTTTGTGTGATTTGTGTCTGTTTTTCGAGCTAATTTAACTGTTTACTGATGTTTTGTATAACTGAGCCTGTTTTTGGTGCTAATTTCACTGTTTGCTGATTTGTTCAACTGTTCATGTGATTGAGTCTGTTTTTGGAGCTAATTTCACTGTTTGGTGATGGTTTTTATGTGATTGCGACTATTTTTGGAGCTAATTTCACTGTTTACTGATGTTTTTATGTGTCATTTTGTAGAGGACGAAAAGGAAACAAAGCATCTAGAAGCGTTAGAAGGTGCAGAATCGCGTCTCCGATTGTTCCAAATCGATCTTCTGGATTATGACTCCATTGTCGCTGCTGTTACCGGCGTAACCGGTGTGTTCCACGTGGCTTCTCCTTGCACCGTTGATAAAGTTCATGATCCTGAGGTAGTTTACTGTGTTTTTGTTAGGGTTAAAGAGATGAAGTAATCAGTTTTAGGTTTTGAACAGATTTTGGATAAACTTAAGAGTTATATAATCTTTATATGCCGTGTATGAGAAAGCCTTTGTACAATTTGAAAGCTAGTTAGCTCCAACAGCATGATGTAATTTTACTTATCACACGTTTTTTTCTAGCTGTGATTACCACTTCTAAATCAGGTTTAGGTTTTTAGTACAACTTAAGTGACCTAAATGAACATATATGAATCCTTATTACTATTTGGTGATTTTTTTTTTTTGTTAAATTAACTTGAAGTAGGAGGTAGTGGTTAAGGAAAAAAATTACTAAATATTAACCAAGTTTCATAATATTTCACGTCAAGTCAAATAAAAGTAGTCACTAACTGTAACCAAGACTCATATATGTTTCATATGGTCACTTTGTTTTATAAAGAAATTAACGTTTATAAAAAGGTTTAACAAGATTGGAACACTTGATGAAAAATTAGTGACTTTAGAGGAACTTCAATGGGGCATTTGGATAACCAAGTTATCCAAATGATCAAAATGTATGTTCCTCTTTTGCATTATTTACAAAACAACCTTCCAATTGCAACAACAAATTTAATAACTCATACCAAATTTGATACGAGCATAAGTAGATTATTATAAAAAATGTAGAAAGGTCTACTGGTTGATATGATTTGGTTGGAAATAGAAGATTGGATATGATAAAGCTATAAATTCACATACGGTTTATGATTGATAGAATGAGCTATTGGCACCTGCAATCAAGGGTACAATCAATGTACTGACAGCAGCAAAGGAGCTGGGAGTTAAGCGTGTGGTTGTCACTTCATCTGTTTCAGCCATTGTGCCTAGTCCTTCCTGGCCGTCAGATGTCCCAAAGAGCGAGGATTGCTGGACCGATGAAGAATTTTGCAAGCAAAAGGAGGTCAGAACTCTGAAGCTCTTTCTTTGCTCTTAAATTTCAAGATAAATGTTTTGGTGATCATGCCTTTACAGTTATATTGTGAATTACCTTAAGATCAGATAATGAACAAAAAGCCTACATGTAGACTTGACCATGCTGATACCGAATTTAACCAACTTTGAGGAGATTTTTGGTGACCATGAGAACCCATTAGCAGAAAGCTCTCGGGGCCCACGGATACCTTGCTAAGGAATGGGATCAGATGAAATGCAACTTGCGTTGTTTGGACCTCTGCTAGAGAGACTCAAGAGCCTACCAATTTTTAGAAGTTGTTAGAGAAAATATTATGTGGCTAGCATTCTTAGAGATTTCAATTGTTTGCATTAACATGGGTTGGAAAAAGTTTTACGGAGTCGAAAGAGTGAAAACTTTTAAGCCAGGTTGTAAAGATTGCTAGGCGCTAGTCGGCCGGTGAGGTAGCGACTAGAGATTAATCGGATTAGGATTTTTATATGTAACTTTTAGTTTTATATGTATAGGGGAAGGTTCATTGGGGAACACTAAAAAAGTGGGGAACAGCGGGGAACCGACTCAAACGAACTCCGATTGGACTCATTCCAGTGGCGTTGGAACCGGCTCGTCGAACCCTAACTAAGATCTCTTAACCCTAAACCCTAAACCCTAAATCCTAACTCCTAAACTGTAAACCCTAAAGCTAAAAAATAAGGCTAAAACCTAAGCTAAACCGTAAAATCTAAACTATAAACCCTAAAAGCTAAACCCTAAAGGCTAAACCTAAAGCTAAACCCTAAGGCTAAACCCTAAAAGTCAAAACCCTAATATATTTAGGGTTTAGGGGTTATGATCTAGGGCTTAGGTTTAAAAGATCCTAGTTAGGGTTCGACGAGCCGGTTCCAACGCCGCTGAAATGAATCCAATCGGAGTTCGTTTGAGTCGGTTCCCCACTGTTCCCCACTTTTTTAGTGTTCCCCAATGAACCTTACACTATATGTATATATACACATTTTTATAGGTAGACAAGTTTTAACTTCTACTCTACCCATTTTCTTAAGTATACACGATTAATCGCTGGAATTTATAGGTTTTGGCCAGAATATGGTCGGAATCTCACCGGAATCACCGATTTCCGGCGCCGACTAGCGTTTAATTCACCGATTACCTAAATATTAATCAGTGGCCGACCGACTAGCGACGAATCGCCGATTAATCCCGATTTTTGCAACACACCTGGCCATTCAACATATTATTATCTATTTTTCAACTTTATAAAATAACTATATATTAACTTTGTTATAATAAATATAACTAAAATAAATCCGGATTTTTAAGCCAAGTTGACCCATATTACATGTTTACCACTTTACCCACTATGTTTGGCTAAGAGCAATGTACCATTTAAACCATGGAAAGCAACATGATCATTTTGTTTCTTCAACTGTAGAATACTAGAATCCTTGAATTTTGGATAAAAGCTAAATGATTTTGTGTATGTTTGGAGAACTTGAGAGACTTCTTGTGATGTCAGTTGTGGTATCCACTCTCAAAAACACTAGCTGAGAAAGCTGCATGGGATTTTTCTAAAGAGAAAGGTTTAGATATAGTTGTGGTGAACCCTGGAACAGTAATGGGCCCCATTCTTCCTCCAACAATTAATGCAAGCATGCAGATGATTCGTCTTCTTATCCAAGGTATTCATACATATATATCAGTTAAATCACACCAAAGCGATTAATCTTCTTATGTTTAACTAGTGGGTTACCATCCGCGCTACATAGCGGGTTCGAAAGTCGAAACGTATATAAAAATAAGCAAATCGCGAGAGTTAAAGTTGTTTGATGTTTTACTTAAGGATCTAAACATGCCATTATTAAAGTTAAGGGGCTAAAGTTGTTTATTATTAAAGGTGAGGGGCTAAAGTTGTTTATTATTAAAGGTGAGGGGCTAAAGTTGTGTTAGTTAAGTGGCTAAACATGTCATTGTTTAAGTTGAGGGGCTAAACATGCCATTATTAAAGTTGAGGGGTTAAAGTTGGTTGATGCCAAAGTTGGTTGATGGGACCAAAATAGCATATTTAAAGAAAGGAATATATATGCATTTTGTATTGGACCAGGATGTACGGATGAATATGAGAATTTCTTCATGGGCGCTGTTCATGTTAAAGATGTGGCGCTAGCTCATATATTGGTGTATGAAAATACATCAGCAACAGGAAGACATATGTGTGTTGAATCCATCTGTCATTATGGTGATTTCGCCGCTAAGGTTGCAGAATTATACCCCAAGTATAACATCCCCAGGTACGTTACACTAATTCTGCAGCTTGCATAATTGAAGTGTTATATGAGTTACTGGTTATGAAATCATCATCAGAAAGAAAAAAATGCATCTGGAACTTCATTTCCTCTTAATATATTTTAACAAGGTGGTCTGAACAGTTTATTACCTGAAGTTCGTTTTCGATGAACTTGAAATGTTTACAAAATAATAAGTTAATGATCATAATTTGAATTATTGTATTGCTTCAACAAAAAACAAAAACTGAACATAAAACCTAATTACTAAACACCACACACATCACACATCCTCGTCTCTTCTCTTCCTTTAATTAATCATACACCCATATGTGAACTTTAACATTTGTTAGGAGAAACAATGCTAATACTAATCTAAAATTTAGATTAAATTAACAGGCTTTCTTTTAATTGCAAACTTATATAGGGGTTGAGTATAGACTCATCATTCCTACTAGACACATACCAAGCTAGACACATCTTCCTAGATTTCTGTTTTATGCTACTTGGTGTTGACTTTCCCACCAATTGCTTATTTCATAAGTAAGTCTTCTCAGTTTCTCGTGACACACATTGGATTACGGATAGGCATACGCTTGGGCACCATATGATCATGGCAGAACTATTACACACATTACTAGTGTTGCTACCTAAATCCGTGTTGGGAGATTGGATACGTATACAATGCACCGTCTGCTCGTACTAAGACCTGTTTCTACAACAAAGAACACCGTTAGTCTCGCCACGGGGACCCCAGGGGATTTTGCTGTGACCAGCCTTTGGCGTGATTGTTGGAAGGGAAATGTAAAGAGAGGGAAGGGAGTTGAGGTGATTTGAGTACCTTAAATGAGGTAATTTGGAGCCGAGCTCAACCTCCGCTTGTTTATCATCTATTATATCAAATAAAAATAATACAAACAATAGACTCGTTTAGGCTCACGAGCTCGGCTTGTTTATTATCTATTACGTTTACTAAACAAGTTTATTTTTAGGTTCGGGCTTGGCTCGTAAACATATTCAAATAAGTTCGGCTTGGCTCGTTTACTAGACAACTTTAAAGAAGGGGTAAATGTTATTTTTATTACCCTAAGGCTCGGCTTGTTTTGAGCTTTTTCTCGAGGTGCTCGGCTCGTTTGCACCCCTAGTTACCAACCTTGTATTAAATATGGTCTGAACTTCCATTTAACCCAAAGTATGGGTAAGCATCTTTTGCATCTCTGCCGGTAGAACAATAGCTGTTGGCCCATCGAGTAACAGTTTTGGACCCATTGATGATTACACCTTCTTTCTAGCACGTGTGTGACGGGATGGTTTTATTAGCGTATATATTATTATTATTATTAGAAGATATATTGTATATTAGGATATTATTATTAGTTTGTATTGGTATTTATCTCTTTCCTAGTTTAGCTCCTAGTTTTTGGGTATAATCTCTGTATATATATTTTAGACTGCGATGAATAATATTCAAGGAATTACGATTACCTTTATGGTATCAGAGCTTTCAAGCTCTAAACCCTAGTTCTTCACAGATCCCAGACTACGAGTCTGCTGCCCCAACCCTTTTTTTTTTCAAAACCCGCATTATCTTCACAAATAAGCCATGGTCGATACCAAGAAAACTGATGCTGGTTCATCATCTGACCCTAAAACACCTAATCTCCATCCTGTTTATACTGTTACTAACATCCAGAACAAGGTGCGGGTTCTGGATGGTACCAAGGTCACCTATTCGTCTTGGGTGAAACTGTTTCAATTGACTGCTTGTGGTTACAAGGTAACAAACCACATCGATGGCACCCTTCCACCGGAAAAACTAATCCTGACTACGAGTCATGGATGGAGATCGATGCCATTGTTCTGCAGTGGATTTATAGTACCCTCTCCGACGATCTCTTGGTTCGTGTTCTTGAAACTGACTCTACTGCTTTAGAGGCCTGGTTACGCATCAAAGGCCTGTTCACCACCAACAAAGGAGCTAGGGCAGCCACCCTGGAACATCAGTTTGTCAATCTGACTCTGAAATCCATGCCATCTCTCGACGCCTATTGCCAGCGATTAAAGGATATTGCTAATCAACTGGCTGATGTTGACCAACCGGTCTCCAATCAGCGCCTCATCCTTCAATTAGTTAGGGGCTTACCATCTGAATTTGACACGACTGCAAGCATCATCAAGAAGGAAATTCCTACATGGGAAAAGGCTGTTAGTTTGCTTCAGTCTGATCAGCAACGACAAGAGGCACGGGAATCCCTTAATGCTTCAGCCGCCTCGTCAAATGTCATGACTATCTCTGAAGATCAGCAACCACCACACCGCAGGCAGCAGCAACAACCTATACGCGGAGGTGGTGGCTCATACAGGGGCGGCGGCAGGGGTAATCGTCGCGGCGGTGGTTCGGGTCAACAACAGCAGCGTAACAACAGGCAATATGGACAACAAAATTCTGGATCTTCAGGTTCTTCGGGTCAGCCCAATTACAATGGGTCCTGGCCCAATAACAACAGTAACCAACGATCAAAGGGGCCCATGGGTCCTTGGCCCAATTGGTGGATGGCCCAATCCCCAGCCCCATGGTATCCACCACCACCCTGCCCATACCCGACGATGCTAGGGTGGGCTTCCCCTTGGCCTCAAGGTTTCGGCTCACAGAACAACCAGTCCCAATCACCAGCAGCCCAAACACCTCAGGCGCATTTAACAGAAGTGAACCCAATGGATCCTCAGGCCCTTGCTGATGCTTTTCAGGTTCTAAATGTTCAAGAAACTGATGATGGTGAAGACCCGTGGGATATGGACACTGGTGCTACTAATCACGTCACTGGGGACCAAGGTAAAATCCCTTTTTTTCATGATTTTTGTCCTGTTAAATTTGTTAAAGTTGGTAATGGTAATCGGTTACCAATTCATAGATCCGGTAACACCACCATTACCTCACCTACCAAAAACCTTGTCCTTAACAATATCCTTTATTCACCACACATCGTTAAAAACCTAATACCTGTCAAACAATTCACAAAAGATAACAATGTTTCTGTAGAATTTGATCCCTATGGTTTTTCTGTGAAGGGCTACAAGAGTGGACAGATCCTGACCAGGCATGATAGCTCCAGCCCACTTTATCCTTTCACCAAGAATAATGCTTCAGCTTCCGCTTTTGTTGCTTCGTCTTCGTCAACCGATTTTTGGCATGATCGCCTTGGACATCCAGGACATCATATTATGGATTTTTTTCATTCCAGTCATGTAATTTCGTGTAATAAGCGATCACGATCGCTCGTTTGTCATTCATGCCAATTGTCAAAACATAAACGTTTACCATTTGCTGATTCAACTTCGTCTACTTTATTACCATTTGATATTGTTCATTGTGATTTGTGGACGTCTCCTGTTCTTAGTAAATCTGGTTATAAATACTATATGGTGTTAATTGATGACTACACTAATTTTACTTGGGTTTTTCCATTGAAATACAAATCCGAAACCTTTTCCAAATTTGCCCAATTTCATAAATATGTTGAAACCCAATTTCACATTAATATTAAGTCATTCCAATGCGACTTAGGGGGTGAATTTGACAACACAAACTTTCGAAATTTTGCTACGGCAAATGGTCTACACTTTAGATTTTCATGCCCACACACTTCCCAACAAAATGGGAAGTCCGAACGCATGATTCGTCGTCTAAATGAAATCATGTTCTGTCTTTTAACCCATGCTTCACTCCCATCAAATTTCTGGGTCGAAGCACTTCATACCGCTACCTATCTTCATAACATACTATCGTCCGCTAAACTACGGTTTATCACCCCACTGGCTTCTCTCTATGGTCGTCAACCTGAGTATGACCATCTTCGTGTCTTCGGATGCGCCTGCTATCCGAACACGTCCTCAACCCGACCTCATAAATTAACCCACCGGTCTGCCCTTTGTGTTTTCCTCGGATACCCCGCTCACTTTCGGGGATACCGGTGTCTCAACCTTTCTACTAGAAAGGTAATCCTGTTACGGCACGTCACTTTTGCGGAGACCGTGTTCCCGTTTTCTAAACCTTCCTCCTCACCCGTAGACCATACATTTCTAGAGAGTGACATCTCACCACTTCTTTCACCCCCCTCATCATTTCCCGATGTCCATCACACCCCTCCCAATCCACCATCTCCTAACCAAACCACTGTCGTTTCCTCTCCACCACACTTGCCCACTCCTACATCTTCTCAGGCTCCTCCCTCACCTGTTACCTATAAGCGCCGCAACAAGAACCTGCCTCCTCCACGGCCCATCTACACTGATACGACCAGCCCTTCTCCTCAGCCTTCTAAACCGAGCTCACCATCTTCTACCGCCCCTTCTTTGCATATTCACTCCCCAGCACCGCCTCCTCCACCCCGACACCCTATGGTTACACGCACCCGTGATGGAACCATCAAAACCAACACACCGTACACCTTACATACTTCAGCCACACAACATATATCACCGGTACCTAAATCCCATATTGACGCCCAATCGGATCCTAATTGGCTTGATGCCATGAACACTGAATACAAAGCTTTACAGGATAATAGAACATGGGAACTAGTGATTCGACCTCCAAATGCACATGTCATCCGTTGTATGTAATTATTATTATTAGAAGATATATTGTATATTAGGAGATTATTATTAGTTTGTATTGGTATTTATCTCTTTCCTAGTTTAGCTCCTAGTTTTTGGGTATAATCTCTGTATATATATTTTAGACTGCGATGAATAATATTCAAGGAATTACGATTACCTTTAGGTTTAACCCATCCTGTCACCCTTCTATATACACGAAATGGTCCTGTTGCATCATAATGTTATTTGATTGACTAATGCGGGGTAGTGTTGTCCTATACTGTTACTTAGACACACTAGATTATGTCTGTGTTACATGAGTTAGGCATTTCTCTCCCTTGCGGGTCACCCACATGGCCACATTCTATGGCAATATTATTATTAATGTGCAGGTGCACGAAACACCTTAAGAGGTTAATTTACGTTTTATTCATGACATGGATCCTTCCGAGACTCTCTGCGTTCGCTATGTTTTTGATGCTTGATTAACTTGACGGTCTTGTGATCAGTGTATCGCTTTCAACCTGGTTTGATTTCTTCGGTGTAACCTTCATGTTGCTTCAACTCTTTTGCTTCTGAGAGGATGTATAAGTTAGGATGTCCATCATTATTGTGTTTTCCTCTTTAAACTCATACGTCCCAAAAAGCGTCCGTCTATCCTCCACTTCACACCTAGTGACGATGCTATAAAATATTAATCAACAAAAGAGAGGGAAAAGAGGTAAAGACCGAAATGCCCAAACGGGAGAGACTCATGTAGTCATTAATCTTTAAAAAGTAAATTCATCAGACAAGTTTTGCATACTACATGACCCATTTTGTAGTAAAAAAGATGGTAGAAATGATATTCGTAATTGTGATAGACAAACGTTAAAGCTGCCTCTTAAAAACCGAGTTACTTCACCACTTTTGTTTTTTCGACAATTCCTGACACAACTCGAAGTAAGACAAAAAAACACATGATATGTTTTGGTTCTCATATCTAACCCGTTAGGTTGACCTTTTTAACTTGTTTAATCAATCAGGTTGGCCCGTTTACGAACAACTTGATTACGAATCGTCAACTCTTTAAATTAACACGCTAAACGGTTCTAAGTGTGGAAGGGTGGTTGTCTTTAATAGATATAACAATATGAGCTGTGTTCAGGTTCAATGATTCAACCTCGTACGAGCGACCACCCCTGATTTGTTTTCATTTTACTTAAAGCAGTAGTTGGTCCAAACACATTTATGTCATCATTATCACTTTTGCGTAGGTTACCAAAGGACACCCAGCCGGGGTTAATGAGATCAAAGAAGGGAGGTAAGAAGCTCATGGATTTGGGGCTTGAGTTCATCCCTATGGAGCAGATTATCAGGGACAGTGTTGAGACTTTGAAAGCCAAAGGCTATCTATCTTGAATGGCGTTAGAAACTATTGGGTATTTAAGTGATTGTTGTTGTGTGCCCTGTTTTTGGTTTTATGATGTGTGTGTCAGAAGAATGCCAGTTTGCCTTTAATATGTAACTAACTAGGATATCTCCTTGAAAATCCCTTTTTTTGTTTTCTTCATGTCCTCTCAACAATCTCTTTTCCTCTCTCTATCTTTTCTCTATAATATTTCACTCATAATTCAAGGAATTGATCGGTGCATGCTCCAATAATCACCCAAAAGTGTTTCATCTAGAGAGAGAGAGACCCTGGGGCGGTGGTGATGAACAAGTGAAGTTTTTGTGGCTGTGAAGGCGATGTGTTTTCCGGCAATTTAATTTTGGGTTCATGTGTTCTTGAACCTATGCGGTGTGGTGGACCGGTGGTAGTGGGGTTTGGTGGCGGTGTTCTGATGTCGACAGATCTCGATGGAAGCACACACCGTCAGTTTCTGTTGTGTTCTGGATCTCACGTTTTGCGTACCAAGGCTTTCTTCAAGAGACCAGCTTTTATGTGTTGATTTTATATGTCGTTTGTAGTCTGGACATTTCACTTTGTAGTTAGCTAAATTTGATTTTGATGATTATATAAATAAGCTACAAGTTTAAAGTAGTTAGTTTGAAAGCCCAAAATTGACAAAAATAACCCCACCCAAGACCCAAGTGTCTTAAGTAAACAAACCCAGCTCTCAAGAATCAAGTCTCAAAGCTAGCTTTAGAATCTCTGATTTTATGTTAATACTTTTTATTGGTTCAATTGTAAAATACTCTTTTAAGGAATACATATACCCGTTTCAATATTTCGACATAATTGAGTTTGAGATCATGTACTACTATGAACATAAATATTTTTTTGGCATGTTCACATAAAAACTTGACGACTTAGGGTACATATAGCATACTAGTGGCACTATGTCGACAAAATGATCGGGATCTTTGATTGGAAGAGGTGGCGATTCAGCCTAGAACCAGAGAAAACCAAAGTCAAATATTCCAAACGTGTCATATTCTCCTCCAGGGCCGGCCCAATGTTTTTGGAGGTTGTAACCAAACTACAAAGTCGGGGTTTGAATTGATATAAAGAAATCATCAATGGTGACTGATTACCCCTAATTTCTCCCCCAATCACCATTCACACTACTTGCAGTTAGCTAGGTCGCGAGTAATGAAGATATTAATGGAGCTATGAAGGACGGGTTCAAGAAAAAAAGGATCTGATCATTAATTCTTCTAAGTTTTGGGCCTAGACATTTTACTTATTTGGGTAATTACGTCTTACTTATTTGTTTGTTCATTTGGGCCAAATATACATGTAAAACATGACCAAAAAAAAAAAAAAAAATAGAAATTGGGGGCCCCTATTTTTGGGGACCTTGGCTTTTGCCTAGCCTGCTAAACCTATTGGGTCGGCCCTGTTCTCCTCTCATCGGTCAAAACTAAGTACAAGACTTTAATGCATCGGGAAACAATAGACTATTAGTTAAGATGGTTAATTGAAACTCAATACACAAACATTATTGGTTTCATTCAATCAACGTAGTGGCAAAGCTATTAAACCAAGTACTTGCATGGTCTTGGTCACTATTATTGCCCACTAGACCAGGTTAAACAACTCAAATACAATGCTAGCGACCCAAGATCAGTCAGAGTGGAGGACCCTTTGTGAAAACTAGACCTGTGTATGTAAGGTTAAACAACTCAAATACAATGCTAGCGACCCAAGATCAGTCAGAGTGGAGGACCCTTTGTGAAAACTAGACCTGTGTATGTAGTATCATAATATAACATAAATACATTTCTCAATAAAAGTTAGTTTATTTCAATAATTTGATAGATATAAATAATGGAGATTCTATCCAAATTTCAATGTTTAGGTACTTGAATTGACAAATACAAACCAAAGGCACAACTGCCATGGTTGAATTTGTTTGGATATTTTATTGATCATTATTAATTTTCATTGAACAATTCATATTGAACAATTCATATTCAAATAATGTTATAATGACATGCATATTTCTCTATTTGTAATGTTCTTACTATTTTCAAGTGTCACTTTATAACGTCATAAAATGTCTGTCATATCATCTTTAGTGTATAATGATTTCACAAATTTAACTATCTACCACCCCATTAAAATAATATTAAAATGAAATAAATAAAATAAATAAAACAAAAAGAAAAAATCTAATTGTTTAACAATTGGTGGGGGCCACCAATCTTTTCCTTATGCCTGTGAGAGAACTAACGTCACTCCTTTCACTATGCATCTAACGCCCACCAGGGGCGGTGTTTCACGTCGTTTAACGTTCGGAATCCACCTCCTCAGTTGGGGCGTGATTCTATTACGGATTCTATTATGTATTTGAAGTTATACATCTTTAGATTTTAATAAGAGTAAACTGCCAAAATTGTCCCTGACGTTGACCAACTTTGCTAGATTCATCCAAAAAAGTTTTTTTTTTCTCACCTGAACCACTAAAGTTTTTAAATTGTTGTCAAATCCATCTAAATCTCTAACTTCATTAAATTCAAGGTTACATAACGGGTAGTCTTGCGATTTTGCCAGAATTTTCAATTTATTCTTTATTCTTTTATGTTTATTTAATTTCCCCTTTACCCAATATTTAAGGAACACAATATGAATAGCAGTTGTTTATCTTTTTTGAATGGCTAACGTTGCACACCATGGGGATTGAACCCCTGATCTCTCCTATCCTAAGCCCTATCTAAACTCACCAACACCACTGGGCTATTCCCAAGTGGATATCAGTTGTTTATCTAGTATTTCTATTTTTTTAGGGGCTGTTTGGTAGCCTCTAAATGGTCATTAAGAGGCTACCTCTTAATGAAATCATTAATAATTTTACCAATGAGAAGGTAGAAGAATGTGACATGTGATGATTTACCATTCAGAGGTTACCTCTTAACCATTCAGACTTGAGGTTACCTCTTATTCATTCAGAGGTTTTAAGCCATTAAGAGGTAGCATCTGAATGGTCATTAAGAGGCTACCAAACTGCTAACACAATATGAATAGCGGTCAATCTTTTTATTTATTTACTATTACTGGTTTTTTAGTATTGCTTTTAATTTCCCTCTTTTTAACAACAAAAAGCCCTACTTAGCACAAACATCCCACCCAGACCTCTCTATAAACTTCAAATGTAAATCACTGGGATGTTTGAAAGAAATCAGGTCGCTATTTTTGCAAATACAAGGGAAACTAAATAAACATTTTTGAAAAGAGGAAATTAAAAAAAAACATAAAAGTATAAAGAATAAATTTAAAACCCAAACAAAATGACAAGACTACCCTTATTTAATCTTAAATTTTAATGGTGTTAGAGATTTGAATAGATTTGGCAACAATTTACAAACCTCATTAGTTCAAGTGAGAAAAAAAACTTTTTTGGATGAATCTAGCAAAACTGGTCAAAACTCAGGGACGATTTTAGCAGTTTACTCTTTTTTTAACGGCAAGGAACGACGTGCCAACCACCGTGACACCGGGCACTGCGGCCAAGGTCGACTACGCGACCGCCGCCAGCCCATTGGCTCTCCCAGATGCGCGGAAACCCGACCTCCACCTGCCCGAAGGCACGACAGTGGAATAATCGGTAAAACCTCGCCTCCCATCCAAGACGAACCGGCGCCAACCGTATTCGCCTTTCACCTGGATGCCACAGAAAATAACGGGGACAGTAGGAGTCGAATCTGAGTCACAAGAAACACAAGTTTTTCCCCAACCACTCCACCACTACCTCATTGGTATCAGTTTACTCTTTTAACAATTCTAGTTAAGCCTTATTAGTGTAACTGATTATTGCCTTGATTGAAGGCTCAAACCAAACACTTACCTAAGTTAACCTACTTTTGAAATTACGTGGTTCTTTTAAAATTTAAAATAAAGATTTATGTCATATTTATTTTGAAAGGCTAGATTTATGTCAGATAAACGATTTTTTTTTAACGGTAAATTTTGAATCACTGACGAATCACTAGAGTAAACTCAATAAATATGGAAAAAAAACCCCTTTGTGAGAATCGAATTCAGGACCTACTAGTCCCAAAGACTTATCCTACCCTCAAAATGTCACAAACCTATAAAGCATTTATTTATTATTTTCTATTTATATTCAAATAAAAGATAAAAAATTATAAACAGTACATATCACTGCCTCCGTGGTTGACTAGGCCACCATGCCGCTACTAGAGACCTTCCTATTTTGAAAAAGTTTATAACTGAACAATTCGAATAAAATTTGCATAAGGCAAGGATATTCTAATGGCACACCCCCTGTCTATTCGTACACTTTTTCAATTCAATACGCATCGTATAGGCCTATACGATGCGTATTGAAATAAAGTAAAAGACATGACAGGCTGACATGTATGTGCAGGTTATGTCTGGCGGCGGACTTGATACGCATCGTATAGTGTAACTGATTAGTGCCTTGATTGTAGTTCATGTTGAACTCTTATCTATACTATATAATAAAAGAAACCAACGAGGGGACACATGTCATTCATTGGAGCCATCTATTTTTTAGTAATTAATATTAATTAAAAGATAATTATAAAATTAAATTTAATATAAATTTAAACAATTCATATAAGAGATAATATAATATTTTGAAATATTTATTGGATTTCAGAACTTAAGACTTATTAATCACCTAAAAATGATTAGCCGAAAAACTTTATATTTGGTCATTAAAATAATCCTTTACAATAACTTTAATTGTACTGTTTATTAATTTTCCCGCATTATATAACTACAATTTCAGTAACTTTAATTGATTTTTTTGTCCTTTAGTGTTTTTTTTCCTTTTACCTTCACCCTTTTTTCACCTTTACTTTTTTACGGTTAATATTAACATTTAAAACTCCTTTACTTTACAAAGACTTTGTAATTTCCCCGTATATTACACATGTTGAATAGATCTAAAAAATAGTTATATCTTCAAAAATCATGTGTATTGCACATATTAAATAAATGTAATTTTGTATATTAAATACTAAAAACGTCGTATCTTTAAAAAACCAATGTATAGTCGGGTTGAAAAATCTACCAAATAATAAAAAAAATTATATCCTTAAAAAATCTTGTGTATTACACGTGTTGAATAAATCTAATTTTACATAGCAAGTGATAAAAATGTTATATCTTTAAAAACTTCGTGTATTACGTGGGTTATATAAATGTAACTTTGTATCGTAAATAATAAAAAAATATATTTTTAAAAACCTCGTGTTTTACACGAGTTGAATAAATATAATTTTGTATACCAAATAATAAAAAAAGTTATATTTTAATAAATTAGGATAACATTTAATATTATTTTATTATTTATATATTTAATATAAGATAAGTAGGAAAGAGAGGTTTTTGTTTTAAAAATATATTAAAGTACACTAAATATAAATTAATATAATGTAAATGATTTATTTATTTTGTTAAACTAACATATTTCGAAAATGTTTACAAAAACATTAATCAATGTTTATTGGTTCTATACTTTTATTTTCGTGTTCAACTCTCAACTCAAATACGGTATTCACTATATTTACGTGACATTTATAAGAACCATCACCACAATCACTCTACCCATCATATATCGAGTATATCCGTTAGTTTTTTTAAATATATTTTTTTATTAGATTCATTCAACCCATGTAATAAATGAGGTTTTTTAAAGATATAATATTTTTATTATTTACTATACAAAATTACATTTATGCAACTCGTGTAATACACCGGATTTTTTAAAATATAACTTTTTTTTATTATGTGGTATATAAAATTACTCGTGTAATACACCGGGTTTTTTAAAATATAACTTTTTTTATATGGTATATAAAATTAAATTTATTCAATTCATATAATACACAAGGTTTATAAAGATATAACAAGATATAACTTTTTTATTAATTGGTATATGAAATTACATGTGCTCAACCCATACAATAACATGAGGTTGTTAAAAATGTAACTTTTTTCATTATTTAATATATAAAATTAAATACTTAACCCATACAATACACGAAATTCTTAAAGATATAATTTATTTATTACGAGTAGTTAATATAGAAAATTACATTTATTCAACCCATGCAATGAACGAGATTTTTAAAGGTATATTGCTTTATTATTTGGTATATAAAATTGCATTTATTCAACCCGTGTTATAAACGAGGTTTTTGAAGATATATTTTTTTATTATTTGGTATATAAAATTACATTTATTCAACCCGCGTATTACACGGGGTTCTAACCTAGTCTATTATATAATGAATTTCACAATATTCATGCTTTAGACTTCAATTTATTCAAACAATTCTAGAAGACATAGCAGAACTGATTTGGTATTATGAACTTAATCCACGTGTAAACAACCTTATTCATTTGTAGTTAAAATTGTATTCCATCATAAAAACAAATCTAGGAAACATATACACGTGGTTAGGATCTTACATCATTTTATTTGTACAACTCATATTATTATTTTTTATTAAAAAACGTAATTAATTATATTATTGATTATTAAATGCCTTCAAAATAGAAACCAACAAGAAAATTTTAAGTCAATTATAAGACTAAAAAAGAAGCCCAGCATTTATTAATGAACTTCATGGATGGTTTATTAATCGTTAGATTCAATTAAAGAGATAGTGTCGATTGAAAAGAAAACATAAAATCAAAGAAATAAAAAATTATTGGGTTGATTGAAAAAATATTAATAATAAAGAATAAAAAAAATAAATACTTCATTAATTCAATAGAAATATTAAAACAAAATTTAATATGTTGATTAAAAAATAAAAGACAAATAAAAAATAAACAAGAAACACTTAACATTTACTACTTGCCAGTTTGCTTCTAGATGGCTTTTGGCTTTTGAACTTTAATATATTATAATAATACAAGAGAAAAAGTGATGGAAGCAAATAAATATTACATGCAACTTCTTCAACTTGTACACATTACAAGTTCAAACTTTCATTGTGACATTTACAATCACAAACAATACTTATGTATCACAAGTAAAGAACAAAAAGTGAAGTCAACTTATAAGTTTATAACTTTATTACTAGTAACCTAGAGCTATCTGGTAAAACGTGACGTGTTTGTGTTAAAAGGGTTGTGTGCTAGAAACGTTTAATAAACTTATTAAACCTAAACACGACACGAGAACGTCATTTTATTAAACACTAGCATGTTTAATAAGCAGGTTATATAATACAACAAAATTAACACGAATCAAACGATTCAATTCGTTTACACACGATTAGATATAAACAGTTTAATAACATGAATGAAACAACACATTCAAACATGATTATTGACACAACTCACCAATCACGATTTATAAATAAAAGGACACATTTAAGATCAAAATTATAATCCATATATAATTATCTATATAACTACAAACATGTTATAAAGGTGTCATGTCGATCTACTAACCTATTTAACAAAATAAGTTGAGCATGTTATATATGTGTCATAATCTGGTTTAGCGGGATTCAGCCTAAGCGTGACAAAACACGGCAAGTTGGGTTGAGTTGGCGACGGTGAAGACAAACAATGGTAATTGGTGTTGTTGCCCTTTTGGCCCCAATTATGTTAACATGTTTTATCAGTATGGCTTGTTGTATAATTTGATTAGAACCAAAATGATATATAATTTTGGTTAACCTAAATGAACGCCTATGCAATTTTGGTTTTGCCCAAATTAACTTGTTCTTTGAATAACGGGTCGTAAGTGTCAGTTTGTCACCGTTAAACTCGTTTAGACACGTTTTAAAGGTGTCATCAACTTGTCGACCTGCTTATCACCCAAACATGTTTTTACCCCAAATACTTGTCTGTTTAGCTTCGTTTTGTTTCGTTTTGAGTCAAGTCAAGTTGTGTTAACGTGTCATGTCATTAATTATTGGCTCTAGACTAGTGGAACCGGTATTTTACTACTATAGATATACATGCATACATATTTACATGTTAAATATTTACAAACTCAACACATAGATATACATGCATACATACAAGAGATATATCTATTTCTCCGTGTAAAAAGTTCACCGGTATGAATATATGCTTGAAATTTTCAAAATCAACTAGCTTTTACAATGTCAA
The DNA here is from genome assembly GCA_030545235.1 of Helianthus tuberosus. Classification (NCBI taxonomy): domain Eukaryota; kingdom Viridiplantae; phylum Streptophyta; class Magnoliopsida; order Asterales; family Asteraceae; genus Helianthus; species Helianthus tuberosus. The sequence goes on along the minus strand of CM060412.1, from coordinate 99,443,917 downwards.
AATGATAAAACAATTGATTTTTTAATTAGTGGTTGCACCAAAACCCTCTTGTTAGTTGGACTAAATTGCAAAAGTTTTCTTTTGCTAATGACTCATTAGTGATAATAACCTAATCACTCGCTTTTAATTTTACTACTATAAATAGACCACCTCTTTGAGTAACAAACGCCACACTTCAAACAAAATGGAGTCCAACCCTTTATCCAATTCTATTTTATTTGCGATTCTCTTAACCCTTGTTTCAATGACCAATGCAAACCAAGACCATTATCATGAGTTCAATGTATGTTTCTAAATCTTTCTTCTGTTTAACTTGTCGTTTAGACAGAACTAGAGAGGTCGGGGTTCGTTGACTTTCTGACCAACAAATATTTCTACTAATAGGGTTATTTATAGTTATTTAAAGTCATTTGTTCAATTTGACCCTTCAAGGGTAGTTGAAATTGTTAGCCACGGGTAAAAAGTTTTAGTTTCGTTTAGATTTTGCTAACGGTCATTTTATTATTAAAAGGTTCAAGAAAAAACGGTGACGCGGCTTTGTAAATCACATACGATAATTACCGTCAATGGACAGTTTCCCGGGCCGATTTTGGAAGTACATAACGGAGATGCCGTTACTGTCAAAGTCACAAACAAAGCTCGCTACAATGTCACCATCCATTGGTACGTTGCGAATGGCTCAAGTTTTCTGTTTTTATACACATTTCTATCATTACCGTAAAATCTTCTAATGGACTTTTTTGGGTTTTTTATGTTTTAGGCATGGGCTTAGACAGATGCAAAACCCATGGGCCGATGGGCCTGAGTACGTGACTCAGTGTCCAATCATGCCGGGCAGCTCGTACACGTACCGTTTCATCATACAAGATCAAGAGGGCACATTGTGGTGGCATGCTCATAGCCGATGGCTACGAGCCACGGTCTATGGCGCACTCATAATCCATCCGAAGTTGGGTTTTTCATACCCGTTCCCTAAACCAAAACTAGAACTCCCTATCATTTTAGGTACACTTAAATTATATATATAGCTAAAACTTTGTTTATGTATTTTAATTTTGGTAAAATCTTATTAATCATTTGACAATGATCGTTACAGGTGAATGGTGGAACCGAGACATTATTAGCGTCCTACAACAAGCGTTATTCAGTGGTGCGGCTCCTAACATTTCGGATGCAATCACCATTAACGGTCAACCCGGTGATCTATACAAATGTTCACAACAAGGTTTGTTTGTACTAACTGAGTTTATTAAACAAGTGTTTGTGGGTTTAGTACAAGACTCTCTGCTAGAGATGACCAAATGAACGGGTTGGTTAACGGGTTAAAACATATTTAGGACGATATAAGTAACTTTTTATGTAGCTGAGGTCGGGTTGGACTCATCCAAGACATTTTTATTAATTTTTTTTATAAATAATTAATATTTTTAAATGATCATAAATGTTATGTTAATTCAATAACAGGTCTGATATATTAATTACTGATGTCTTTGTATTAATAATAAACGGGTTAAAATTGCCACCTATACTCATCGTGTGTATATTATATTACTATGTATGTGACATTGTTAGGTACCGTAAGATATTCGGTGAACTCTGGCGACTCTGTGCTACTACGAGTCATCAACGCTGCACTCAATCCACAACTTTTCTTCACCGTCGCAAACCACAAGTTAACTGTTGTTGCGACAGACGCGGTCTACACTAAACCATTCGCCACCAATGTCATCATGGTGGGACCCGGTCAAACCACTGACGTGCTCCTAACAGCCAATCAAAAACCGGGCCGATACTACATGGCTGCCCGAGCCTATGCCACTGCTCAAAACGCCCCTTTTGACAACACAACGACAACCGCCATTCTTGAGTACAAATCCTCCACTTCAAGACCAATCCTACCACCACTCCCCGCTTATAACGACACAAACAGCGTCACTTCCTTCTCAAACCAAATCAAAAGTCCCGAAAAAGTCGACGTCCCAACAAAAATCTACGAAAACTTGTTTTTCATCATTGGTTTCGGTTTTTTCAACTGTTCTCCTGGGCCGAGATGTCAAGGACCGAATAACACACGGTTTGGCGCTAGCATGAACAACGTGTCGTTCGTGCTTCCTAATCGAGCTTCATTGCTTCAAGCATACACGAACAAGATTCCTAACATTTACACAACCGATTTTCCAGCAACACCACTTGTGAAATTCGATTACACCGGTAATGTCCCACGGGGACTTTGGCAGCCCATTAGGGGAACGAAACTTTACAAATTGAAGTTTGGTTCTAATGTACAAATTGTGTTGCAAGACACATCCATCTTTTCTACTGAAGATCATCCTGTTCATCTACACGGGTACCATTTTTACGTTGTTGGACAAGGTTTTGGTAACTTTAATCCTTCCCAAGATACTGCTCGATTCAATCTAATCGACCCACCTCAAAGGAACACCATCGATGTCCCGGTTGGTGGGTGGGCTGTCATTCGCTTCGTAGCCGATAATCCTGGTAAGTTTAGCTGTCAATCCCATGCATATCAATCGTAAACGGGGGGTCTAAACGAGCCAAGTTGCTCCCGTGCTACTCGAGTTTGACTCATTAAAACCTCGATTCGAGTAAAGCTTAGACGAGCTTGATCTCGAGCGGGCTTGCGAGATTATATGATGCTTTTATTTGTATAATTATTTTTTTTTTATAAAATTAAGACTGTAATTAAAATATAATGTAAAACTGTTTAAGTAATATATATTGTGTTATATATAAAAAAGCTATAATTAAAATTTATATATAGAAAAATAATTATTAGTGTATATTAATTATTATTAATTAATTATTAATTAATAAATATATAATAAATGAGTCGAGCCTGAAGTGAGTTTGGGCTTAAAAAGTTATCCATTAGCCGAGCTCGAGCTGGGCTCGTCTCGACTCGTTTAAACGGTTGGTTTGATCAAAAGCCGCCATTGTTGACGAGTTTGAATTGTATGCAACAGGTGTATGGTTGATGCATTGTCATATTGATACTCATCTAGCTTGGGGTTTTGGAATGGCGTTCATTGTTGAAGATGGAGTTGGACCATCACAGAAACTCTTGCCACCTCCTGCTGATCTTCCTCGTTGTTAAGATTCTTGATTCTTCTGTCCATTTTCAGCAACCAGTGTTTATGTTTTTAATAATGATTTTATGTTCTGTTTCTTTCTTGTTGGTAATATTTTGTGTGGAGTTAAGAGTTTTGGAGTGGTTTTCTGAATATAAGCAAGTAGTTAATTTATGAAGTAGTGGTGGAGTCGGATAGATTGATTCTCCTACCACCTCTTACTATGTTTTGTTTAGTATAAATAAAATGAAGCTTTCATTCTGAATTTCCAGTATTATTGTAAATTTATCCGTTTTGGTTTTGGTCATCGTGTTCGTCCTCTACACACACCCTTCTCCCAACCATCCAAAAAGGAATGAATGACCACCCACAACCCACTCTCCCAAGGGGCCCACAATTTTTATTTTTTCTAATACATAAAACAAATAATATAATATTAAATTTAAAAGTTAAAACTCAATGTCTTTAATCACATTACCTTATCCTATTTTGTTTACGTGAATATAAATAAATAAACACAAATCTTAGTTAACCAAACTCTCCCATGGGTCTAAAGAAAATTAAAAAAATTAAACAATTATACGTTATATTTCATGGGCCCATTTAGTCTACTCGCCCATGGCCCTGAATTCTCAACGATTCTCAAGAACGGCCACCCTGGTAACGTGTTAGTATGTTAAGGAAGCCAACAAGTGGTATGCACACGATCCAAAAGCCAACATAAGAACCCATCTGTATACGCAGCTACTTCCTTATATATTGCAAGATTTGAGATGTGTTTGCGTTTTCAGCCCATACTTAGTCGAATGAATATGTATAAAATGCTTATCTTTAGGTCGGACTAGGGGTGCAAACGAGCCGAGCCGAGCCCGAGACCAGGCTCGAGCTCGAGCTCGTTTAACATATGAAAGCTCGATTCGAGCTTTATTTCTAAAGCTCGAGCTCGGCTCGAAGGTAATTTTTCAAACTCGAGCTCGGCTCGGGCTCGACTCGTTTAGTATTTATTAATTAATTTATATTAATTATAATTATTATTATACATATAATTTAGTTATTTTTTTATATTTATATAAATGGTAATTATTATTATATAAATATATGTTTAATATATTAATAAAAAATATATAAACAGAAAGCTCGTTTAGGCTCGCGAGCCGGCTCGAGCTCGATAAGCGAAGCTCGAGCTCGGGCTCGTTTACTAAACGAGCTTGTTTTTAGGCTCTGGCTCGAGCTTGAGCTCGTTTAAGCTCGGCTCGTTCGAGCTTTTTTTCGAGTCGAGCTCGAGTAGCTCGCGAGTAGCTGGGCTCGTTTGCACCCCTAGGTCGGACGCATAACTAAGAGACACCAAAACCTCTCTTTTAGTTTGGTATGTCCAATGCTTAGCTGTTGTGTTGAACTAGAGGGTTGGGTTTTATATTTTGTTCATATCAGTATCCACTTCATATTAAATATAACAACCCTCTAAAATATTCCGACACCTCTAATATAATTAAAATATCTCAATATGTCCTACAATATACCCCGTATACGAAAACCAAGCCCAAAATGCAATATATAATTAAAAATAAAATAAAAATAAGATCTGTACTTCGCTCGCGGGCCGCGTAGCCTTTGGCTACGTCTTACGCGGGGGGCGACAGCCTGGCCACCAGGCTTAACCCGGTACTGCCACGTGTCTGATACGCGTCGAGGCTACATCGGTGAGCTGACAAAGCTAGGCCCTACGGACCCTATGTCGCGGGCCGCGTAGGCCCTTCCTTTCTCTTACGCGGGCCATGAGGAACTGGTCGACCAGCCCTATATAATAGGAGCTCAGGCCTTCAGTTCCAACTCGCACCACGAACAACTTTCTCTCTCAATTCTCTGAAGTATAAGCACTATAGCGGGCATAATACCCCCCTAATTAACGAAGTTCTGCCTCGTTGTAAGTATCATAACCCCCGATTACGTATTAGATACGCTGCCCGATTGATCCCGGGTTCCGTAATGGCTGTCGTGGTTCTGCCCGACGTAGTCGTTGGAATGCCGTCTCGGAGAGGGTATTCCTAATGTAAATATTGGGTTATTATACTAACGCGTGTGCATTTGTGTATTTAATAGATAATCACCAGGAAACCCTAAAGGAAAACCTAAGACAGCAATGTGAGTAATCTCCTTTTTGCAAATTGTTTTTTTTTACAAAACCTCACATAATTAATACTGTATTAAACAGTGATTGAGTATTTGTATTCTACAATTATCGTCGGTATGTTGGGGTTTTGTATACAAAATTTGTTACTACCTTGCGAGGAGTAACATGACCACAAGTCAGGTTGATAGTACCGTGGGTGGTAATTAAGTAGATGGAAACCAATGTAATTGCGTGACCGCCCTCAATACTGTACAATGGTTTTTACTTAACTTGATTAAACTGGGATTCACTCACCAGTATTTCCCACTGGCAAAATGTTTTTAAACACGTTTCAGGTAACAAAATGTGAAAGTCAAATAAAAGCCAGCTGGACAGCACCGAAGGCTTGGAAAAGTGGCAATAAAGTTACCTATAATAAAGAAATGTTTTATTTAAATAAAATAGGGTTTATCCCTATAAAAATGTGTGTACTTGAAACTTGGGATTTTCCCATGTGTTTAATATATTAAAAGCGTGGTATTTTACTCTGATAAAATATTTCCTAACTACGGTCCTGATGTAATTTCCGCTGCCAAAATGACAAACACTTGGATACCACCAAAACTGGCCGCGGCCGCCCGTTCCCGGGTAGTATAGGGGACGTGGGTTGCGACAGAAGGTGGTATCAGAGCTAAGCCACTGATTAAGCCCCAGAAGTGTTCTGCTAACACCCAGATATTGTTCATATCGTTAGGAAATTAATTACAGAAATACGTGCATATCTGTATTTTATTGTTGTGTGTTATTTGACTATTTGTTAGTTTACAGTATGAGCGATCAAGGACCCTCTGACGCCTATCGTCAGTTGTCCGGCTCACCTAGAAGCGAAGGCACCTCTTCACAGCCTGCTCTCTCAGGGTATTCAGCTGACAATGAAGAAAGGATATTCGTGTTTAAGACTCAATCTGAAGAGCCATTCCCTCCTAAAAAGAGAGGATGGTTCAGTAGGGGAGCACATGAGCATAGGAAGAGAATGAAAAAGTTACAACAGCAGCGAGTGCTAGCAGCCGCTAAGAGAGAAATAAATGCCCACACCCAAGACATGCTCAATAGGAGTCTAGCAAACTTCCATATCTTAGCAACCACAGCTGTCGACCCAAACCTGGAGCAACTCATAGACCCTCAACCATTACCCTTGTTTCCCACGCAGCTTGGGCTGCAAACGAACCGAACGAACACGAACAAGACCTAGTTCATGTTCGTTTGTTAAGAAATATATGTGTTCGCGAACCGTTCACGAACACTTATCGAACGAGATTTTATGTTCGTGTTCGTTTGTTAAGAAAATGAACTTGTTCGTGTTCGTTTGTTAATTTTAGGCAATGAACAAAAACGAACGTTGACAAACACAAATGAGCACAAACTAATGTTCATAAACACAAACGAACACAAACAATCGTTCATGAATAGAATATATAATACACTGACACTTATTAGATATTTAATTTGTCGGAATTTTGAAGTATTTTAATAAATATAAAAACTAAAAACACTAATGAACTATCGAACACAAACGAACATGTTACCGAACGTTCACCGTCATAAACGAACGAACATGACCTATGTTCATGTTTGTTCATTTAACTAAATGAACGAAATTTCTTGTTTGAGTTCGTTTGTTTAATAAACGAACGAACACAAACGAACTTCCCGCCGAACGGTTCACGAACTGTTCGCCGAACGTTTGGTTCGTTTGCAACCCTACATGCAGCTAATGGAGATTGAAAACAACCCAGAAAACCAAGTCCAAATGCATGAATTCAACCCAGAAGAGATACCTATGATACCAGCACCCAATCCCTTAGGCCCAGACTACGACCCGTGGTTCGATGATCATAGGGATTATGTGCAACGTTACCACCTAACAGACGAACCCATGCCGAACCTAGCAGCTTACTCAGGTCTGGACCCTCTAGATCCCTACTATGATAATGATGAATACATTAGGGAAATCCTAGAGAATCCATACCCTCAGGAAGAACCCATGCCACAGTACCCAGATCCAGTACCAGCACCTGCACCCCCAATGAGTGCAGAAAATGTGCAAGAACTCCGAACTTTTGTAGAAGAAATTTTAGAAAACATTGACAGGATGAGGCAGATCGGAGAAAGACTCGTCTGGAAGTACGACGAGCGTAATATGGAGTTCTGGATGAACCCATATCCGTGATGGTGATAATAATAATATAACACACACACACACACACACATATATATATATATATAATATGTGAGTATGAAAAAATAAACAAAAAAAATAATATAATATATATATATGTGTAACAATAATATATGTTGTAGTATAGACCACCTCGTGGTTAGCGATGCATAGTAGTACTGTAATTTTAAATTCCAGTATCGGTTTGTATTAGATGCATACGATAAGAAAAGAGTAAATCGCAATGTTCGACGTTTTTGACCAATATGTGTGTTGTGTGATTGTTTGCCTTAAATATTATCTTGTGATATTAATAATTGACAAATGTTTAAAATTCAGATGGACAACGAAGTGAACCATGAAAACCAGAATAACGATATCCAGAGTAACAATAACCTGGATAACGATAACCCGAACAACAACAGTAATGGAAACCAAGTGGATAACAGTGCTATTCAACACATAGTGGCACACGGGATAATAGATGCGATGCCATATATTATCAAAACGGTTAAGGAAGCAGATAATAAAAGTAAACGTGATAGTAAACGACCCACTGAACCTGAACACAGCGTAAACAATGGACCCATACTTCAAGCGCCCATTCCCAAAAGAAGAAGAACCATGTTTTATGGTTGTTCTTATAAAGAATTATGGTCTTGTAAACCAATGGAATTCTCGAGCAATGAAGTGGCCGTTGCATCTTTACGCTGGATAGAAAAGACTAAAGCAGTCTTAAAAATAAGCAAGTGTGCGGAAGAGGATAAGATAATGTTTGCTTCCAATCTGTTTAAGAATTCAGCCTTAGAGTGGTGGAACACTATCCTCCAGTCTAGGGGAAGTGATAGGGTTTACAATATGGAATGGGAAGAGTTTAAGAACATGGTGGAAATGAAATTATGCCCTCCCAATGAAAAAGAACAGATAGCAAATAAATTCCTAAACCTTAGAATGATTGGAGTAGATAGCAAGGGGTACACTACATTATTCTTTGAATATGCTAGAATAGTGCCAACCCTTGCATCACCCGAGCCAGTATTAATCTCCCGCTACATCTGGGGATTAATCAATGAAATTAGGCATGTAGTCAAGGCAGCTAGACCCCGAACTATAGAAGAAGCTGTAGAACTAGCAAACACCTTGACTGATGAGTTAGTGCGTACACGAGAAGAGGATCAGAGGAGGAACCTAGCCCAGAAGCTTACCCAAGAATTCCGTTATGGAAATTCCAACCGTGGGAAAAATGTAGGTTCTACCTCTGCACCATACTGCAAAGCTTGCAAGAAGAAGCATTCAGGAAAATGCTCCACTTACCGTAATTTCTGCAAAATACTAGGACACAAGGAAGAAGATTGCAGGAGGAAACCAAATAATGGAATGTGCTTCAACTGTGGAGAAAAAGGTCACATCAAGCCAAACTGTTCAAAACTAGCTCCAGCCACGAACACCAAGAATACTAAAAATGCTAGAGCATTTGTTCTGACTACAGAAGAAGCCAAGATGATCCCGGATGTGATCGCCGGTACATTTTTAGTTAATGATATTTTTGCTAAAGTATTATTTGACTCTGGTGCAAACCAAAGTTTTATTAATACTTCATTTTGCAAACTTTTCAATCAACCATTAACTACCCTCCCACAAGAATGTCTAGTAGAGACAGTAAATGGGGAAACCATTAAGATTTCTGAAATCTTGCTGGGAGCAAGAATAGAATTTTTAAATCAAAGGTTTGTCGCAAACCTTTACCCAATGAATCTGGCAGGATTTGATGTTGTATTAGGAATGGATTGGTTAATAGCCAATAAAGCCAGTATTTTGTGTGATCAAAAGTCAATCCAAGTAAATTCGCCAAAAGGTGAAAAGATCACAATTAAAGGAGATAAGCCGTCTAGATCCACAAAATTCATCTCTGTAATGAAAACAACAAGTTATATAAGAAAGGGATCATTAGTGTATTTGATTTCCATAATCACTAACACTAAAGGAAAGGAATTAAAGGATATTCCAGTAGTATCCCAATTTTCAGATGTATTTCCAGAAGAATTACCAGGGCAACCTCCAGACAGAGAAGTTGAAATCAGAATCCACTTGATACCAGGGACAACACCAATTGCCAAAGCACCTTACCGTTTGGCACCCGCAAAAATGCAGGAACTGAAGAAACAGCTAGATGAATTGTTGGAAAAGGGATTCATTCAGCCAAGCTCATCGCCATGGGGAGCACCGATCTTATTCGTCAAAAAGAAGGATGGATCAATGCGTATGTGCATTGACTACCGTGAATTGAACAAAGTCACGATTAAGAATCGGTATCCATTACCAAGGATCGATGATCTATTCGATCAATTGCAAGGAGCTCGATTTTTCTCTAAAATCGATTTACAATCAGGGTATCATCAATTGAAGGTACAAGAAGAGGACATTCCTAAGACCACTTTCAGGAAAAGGTATGGCCATTATGAATTTACTGTCATGCCATTTGGTCTAACCAATGCCCCAGCTGCATTTATGGACATGATGAATCGAATATGTAAGCCATATTTGGATAAATTCATAATTGTCTTTATAGATGATATTCTTATCTATTCTAAGAGCAAAGAGAAACATGGAAAGCATTTGCACGCACTTCTAAGTTTATTGAGAAAAGAAAAGCTTTATGCTAAGTTTTTGAAGTGTGAGTTTTGGTTAGAACATGTACAGTTTCTTTGACATTTAGTTAATCATGAAGGAATTCATGTAGATCCCACCAAGATCGAGGCAATTACCAAATGGAAAACCCTTGAATCACCAACCGAGGTTAGAAGTTTCTTAGGATTGGCCGGATATTATAGAAGATTTATTCAAGATTTTTCTAGAATAGTCATTCCCTTAACTAAGCTAACCTGTAAATCTATTAAGTTTGAATGGGGACCAAAACATGAAGAATCCTTTAGAATTCTTAAGCAAAGACTAACCAACACACCCATACTAGCGTTACCAGAAGGAACTGAAGACTTTGTAGTCTATTGTGACGCTTCTAAATTAGGTTATGGACGTGTGTTAATGCAACGTCAAAAGGTTATAGCTTACGCCTCTAGACAACTTAAGAATCATGAAGAGAATTATTCAACTCATGATCTAGAATTAGGAGCCATAATTTTTGCCCTTAAAATTTGGAGACATTACCTATACGGTAGTAAGTTTACCATTTTCACAAACCATAAGAGTTTAAGATATGTTTCGGGCAAAAGGAATTGAATATGAGACAAAGACGCTGGATGGAGATACTTAGTGATTATGATTGTAATATCCAGTATCATGCAGGAAAGGCCAATGTAGTGGCTGATGCTTTAATTCAGAAATATCATGAAAAACCAAAAAGAGTACGTTCACTTAAACTAAGCCTGCAAGTAGATTAAAATGAACAAATTATCAAGGCACAAGAATCAGTAATCAATGATGATATTGAAAAATTGAAAGGAATGATTAAGGAACTAGAACAAGGAACAGATGGAATTTGGAGATTCCATAAGAAAAGAATGTGGATACCTAAATTAGGAAACCTACGCCACCGTATACTAGAAGAAGCCCATAAGTCTAAGTATACGATGCATCCTGGAAGTGATAAGATGTATCAAGACTTAAGAAAGAATTTCTGGTGGATATGAATGAAAAAGGATATAGCAGCATATGTTGCAAAATGTTTAACCTGTTCACAAGTCAAAGCTGAATACCAGAAACCCTCTGGTTTATTGCAGCAGTTAGAAATGCCAGTTTGGAAATGGGAATTGATAACAATGGATTTTGTTACCAAATTACCCAAAACAAGAAAAGGTAATGATACAATCTGGGTGATTATAGACAGGCTAACCAAGTCAGCTCATTTCCTACCCATGAAGGAAACTTTCAGTATGGAACAATTAGCTAAATTATATGTAAATGAAATAGTCTCATTACATGGAATTTCTTTATCAATTGTTTCTGACAGAGATAGTCGTTTTACCTTTCATTTTTGGGCACGTTTCCAAAAGGCAATGAGAACCAAGTTGAATCTCAGCACCGCTTATCATCCTCAAACAGACGGACAAAGCGAAAGGACAATTCAAACAATGGAGGACATGCTTAGAGCTTGTGTAATTGATTTCAGAGGTAATTGGGACGATCACTTACCATTGATAGAATTTTCTTATAATAACAGTTATCACACAAGTATTAATGTTGCACCATTCGAAGCACTTTATGGATGAAAGTGCCAAACACCAGTCTGTTGGGCAGAAATTGGAGAAAAGCAACTATCAGGACCTGAGATAGTGCAAGAAACAACAGACAAGATCATTCAAGTCAAGGAACGATTGAAAACAACACGTGATCGACAAAAGAGTTATCCAGATAACAGACGAAAGCCATTGGAATTTCAGGTAGGAGACAAAGTGTTATTGAAAGTCTCTCCTTGGAAAGGAGTGGTAAGATTCATCAAAAGAGGAAAACTAAGCCCCAGGTATGTTGGACCTTTTGAGATTATTAGAAGAATAGGACTTGTAGCCTATCATCTACAACTGTCAGAGGAAATGGCAGGAATACATGATGTATTTCATGTATGTAATCTCAAGAAATGCTTAGCTGATGAATCACTGGTAGTACCTCTTAAGGATATAAAGGTAAATGAACAACTAAAATTTGTAGAAAGACCTCTACAGAATGAAGACAAAAAAGTCAAGAACCTCAAGCACAAGAGATTAGTTCTGGTCAAAGTAAAATGGGACTCCAAAAGAGGACCAGAATATACATAGGAGCTTGAATCAGAAATGCAAAGGAAATACCCGCACTTATTCTAGTAGATCTCGAGGACGAGCTCTAAAACAAGGTGGGGAGGATATAACAACCCTCCAAAATATTCCGACACCTCTAATATAATTAAAATATCCCAATATGTCCTACAATATACCGCATATATGAAAACCAAGCCCAAAATACAATTTATAATTAAAAATAAAAAAAAAAAATAAGATTTGTACTTCGCTCGCGGGCAGCGTAGCCTTTGGCTACGTCTTACGCAGGGCGCGACGGCCTGGCCACCATGCTTAACCCGGTACTGCCACGTGTCTGATACGCGTCGAGGCTACATCGGTGAGCTGACAAAGCTAGGCCCTACGGACCCTATGTCGCGGGCCGCATAGGCCCTTCCTTTCTCTTACGCGGGCCACGAGGAACTGGTCGACCAGCCCTATATAATAGGAGCTCAGGCCTTTAGTTCCAACTCGCACCACGAACAACTTTCTCTCTCAATTCTCTGAAGTATAAGCACTATAGCGGGTATAATACCCCCTTAATTAACGAAGTTCTACCTCGTTGTAAGTATCATAACCCCCGATTACGTATTAGATACGCTGCCCGATTGATCCAGGGTTCCGTAACAGCTGTCGTGGTTCTGCCCGACGTAGTCGTTGGAATGTCGTCTCACGGAGGGTATTCCTAATGTAAATATTGGGTTATTATACTAAAGCGTGTGCATTTGTGTATTTAATAGATAATCACCAGGAAACCCTAAAGGAAAACCTAAGACAGCAATGTGAGTAATCTCCTTTTTGCAAATTGTTTTTTTTACAAAACCTCACATAATTAATACTGTATTAAACAGTGATTGAGTATTTGTATTCTACAATTATCGTCGGTATGTTGGGGTTTTGTATACAAAATTTGTTACTACCTTGCGAGGAGTAGCATGACCACAAGTTGGGTTGACAGTACCGTGGGTGGTAATTAAGTAGAAGGAAACAAATGTAATTGCGTGACCGCCCTCCATACTGTACAATGGTTTTTACTTAGCTTGATTAAACTGGGATTCACTCACCAGTATTTCCCACTGGCAAAATGTTTTTAAACGCGTTTCAGGTAACAAAATGTGAAAGCCAAATAGAAGCCAGCTGGACAGCACCGAAGGCTTGGAAAAGTGGCAATAAAGTTACCTAAAATAAAGAGATGTTTTATTTAAATAAAATAGGGTTTATCCCTATAAAAATGTGTGTACTTGAAACTTGGGATTTTCCCATGTGTTTAATATATTAAAAGCGTGGTATTTTACTCTGATAAAATATTTCCTAACTACGGTCCTGATGTAATTTCCGCTGCCAAAATGATAAACACCTGGATACCACCAAAACTGGCCGCGGCCGCCCGTTCCCGGGTAGTATAGGGGATGGGGGTTGCGACATTATACAAATATGTAATAACACGTTAAAAAGGGCCCTCAAGTGTGAGAATCGATGTCAATATCATAGTGAGACGAAGGGGTGGATATGTCTCGTAGATATCATTTCAGCAAATGAGCTAGACATGGGGCACATGATAGTATGATACATGTGGTGTGTTAGAGATAAGAGAGAGCACCCAGGGGCGACCTATGGCTGCCTCAAGGGGGCGGCTGCCTACCTTAAAAAATAATAAAAATAAGGTTATATAAGCCGTCAAATTCCGATCGCCCCAATGAAATTTTGTAGTCACACCCTATGAACTTTTTGAAACTGGCCCTCTAAAAAGGGAAGATAGAAATGTTAAGTTGGAATGATTGATTTTGTTTTGGTCGACATTGTTTCCATAATATGCAACGACTCCAATGGCAAAAAGAAGAGAAAACATGCGCCTAACCTTGTATGTGGGCCTTATTATTTAACCCCATATTAGTTACTAGAATTAGAATGACTGAATATAAATCCATTAAATCCTATTTGTTTTGAACAACTAGCCTATTAACATTATAGAGATAAGGAAAAGAGATTGGGGGATTGGATATTTTATTGATGTCTAAAATGGATCACAATATGCCTCTATTTATAGGCTTACAAGATGGGAGTTAAGTATATGGATAGTCACACAATAAATATATAATAATTCATAACACTCCCCCTTGACTATCCACGTGACAAAATAATATATTATTCATATAATACGCTTGGTGATGCTGCCTCATTAAAAACCTTGCCAGGAAAACCCAGTGGGATAAAACCATAGCTAAGGGAAAAAGAGTGCAGCGCGTATTATTCTCCCCTGATGATTTAAGCTCCTTGAGTTGACGTATCCCGATCCCATGAACCAGTTTCTTGAATGTAGAGGTCGGAAGTGATTTAGTAAACAAGTCTGCCAAATTATCGCTAGAATGAACTTGTTGGACAGTAATATCTCCATTCTTTTGCAAATCATGTGTGAAAAAGAACTTTGGTAAAATGTGCTTCGTTCTGTCACATTTGATGTATCCTTCCTTAAGTTGAGCAATGCATGTTGCGTTGTCTTCATGTAAAATTGTCGATCCCTCATCTCTCATAGAAATACCACAAGACCCACGAATGTGTTGTATTACACTTCTTAACCAAACACATTCTCGACTAGCTTCATGAATCGCCAATATTTCTGCATTGTTAGATGATGTGGCTGTGATGGTTTGCTTTACAGAACGCCATGAAATAGCAGTGCCTCCACTTGTGAATAAATATCCAGTTTGAGATCATCCAGTGTGAGGATCAGACAAATACCCTGCATCTGCAAAACCTACCAAACTTGTTGTCGATTGGTTAGTAAAATACAACCCCATATCTTTTGTACCTTGAAGATATCGAAATATTTGTTTTACCCCATTCCAATGCCTCTTCGTAGGGCATGAACTATATCTTGCCAATAAATTTACAGAAAATGATATATCTGGTTGTGTATGACCAGCAAGAAACATTAGTGCACCAATTGCACTTAAATATGGTACTTCTGGACCAAGAATTTACTTTCCATCATTCGGAGGTCGGAATGGGTCTTTCTCGACATCAAGAGATCTTACAACCATTGGGGTACTCAATGGATGTGATTTTTCCATATAAAACCTTCTAAGTAACTTTTCTATGTAGTTTTGTTGATGTACAAGGATTCCACCCTTGAGGTGTTCGATTTGTAACCCAAGACAAAATTTTGTGTTTCCAAGGTCTTTCATTTCAAATTCTCTTTTCAAGCATTCAACTGCCTTTTGGAGCTCCCTTGGCGTTCCAATCATATTCAAGTCATCAACGTATACAGCAATTATAACATATTCAGATTCTGACCTTTTTTATGAAGATACACGGGCATATTGAATCATTTTTGTAACCTTCTTTCAACAAATACTCACTAAGGCGATTATACCACATACGCCCAGATTGTTTTAGCCCATATAATGATTTGTTTAATTTATTTGAAAGATGTTCTCGAGAACTGGATGTACATGAGTTTGGTAATTTGAATCCTTCAGGGAGTTTCATGTAAATATCAGTATCAAGTGAGCCATAGAGGTAGGTTGTCACAACATCCATTAGACGCAGATTAATCCCTTCTTGTATTACCAGACTAACAAGATAACGAAAAGTTTTCGCATCCATCACCGGAGAATATGTCTCTTCATAATCAATCCTAGGTCTTTGCGAAAATCCTTGTGCTACTAATCGTGCCTTATATCGTACGATTTCATTCTTCTCATTGCGTTTTCAAACAAAGACCCACTTATATCCGACAGGCTTTACACCTTTAGGTATAGGGACTACTTGTCCAAAAACTTCTCGTTTATTGAGGGAATCTATCTAACACCCCGTGTTTCGAAAGTCACAGTCAAGATTGAAGTCAAAGGGAGAAAAGATTGCTAATTGCGATCTGTCTCTCCTTGCTCAATTCCTGTTTTGACTTCTTTGACTTGTAGATAGCCTATTTTGTTATCGCTTTAGTTGTATTATGTGGAGTATCTATTAATAATCGCATAGTAATCGCCATTTATCGCATAATTAATCGCTTTATCGCTATCGCAAACGCACTCACAACTCGAATTACGCATTTTAGTTATTGTTATACGTGTGTGTGTGCCTTATGTGTTACTTGTGCATGTTTATTTATATTATGTGTGGTAATCGATCGAAACGCAATCGAAACTCAATCGCAATCGAATCGCAAACGCTAAACGAATATGAAATAAGGATGCTTGTATGTTGATATAGTAGTTAGGATTAAAAGTAATTTAACTAGGAAATTCCATCGCATCGCATCGCAACGCTCGCAATCGCAATCGAAACGACAAAGCTCGTCGCGTTAAACACTCGAACCAAGCGACTGATCGATCAGGAGGCCAGCCGATCGACCAGCCGCTCGATCGGACAGCTGTTCGACCGGGCTGCCATCCGATCGACCAGCTCCTTTCCACTTTGGGTAACCCTATATATACCCCCTGTCACTCTCATACTTTCCACTTTTGGCAACTCTCATCCGGCCAGCGCTCTAACCTTGCTTTTTCTCCAATTTCTCGCAATTCCAGTAAGATCTCGTCCTAAATCTTGTACATCCTTAATCTACACGCACTCCTACACCTTTCTATCTTTTGAATCTTAACTTTTAACCGTGAAATCATCAAGATTCAAGGTGTTCTAGGATGACGTCATCATGTGTTCTTAAGAACTTAATGTTTTGGCCTCAATCCACCAAGAACAACTTAGATCTAACCGATTCTACATAAACGAACAAAGATCTTTCATAGATCTAAACATATTCACAATGAAAAGGATTGAAAGATGGTTTACCAACTTTCTTTCAACTCTTTTACACTCAATGCCTTCAAAACCGATAGAATCAGAGCTTGTGCTGACTTACCACTCATTCTTGTTGTTGTGTTGGTCCAAGATCTGGATTCTATCCACGAGACTACCGATTTCGGGTTAAACATGGAATACCGTCTCGAACAGTTAACTGGTTGGATTTGGGTGATCCCTGTCCGATCAGGAGTACCAAGTATTGACGAGGTTTCTGTTTCTTAACATGTTATCAAAACGTCTCGATAAAACGACAACGATTAAAAACAGCCAAGTGTAAGACGAACTGAACGATCAGGATGGAATGTCGTCCGATCGGACCACCATCCGAACGGACTGTCGACCGAACGGGTTGTCAACCGATCGACTTGCACCTTGGGTCCCACACCTAACCATTTTTGCCAACATTTGAAGTTTGAATGTTGAACGAATTGTTGTCCGATCGGACTACTATCCGATCGAATTGCCATTCGAATCATGAGACATTTAAACTTCCACACTTAAACAATTTTCAACATGTTCAATGCACAAAGGATGCCACCGATCGAACAACCGTCCGATCGAGTGACAACCTGCTGTGAACTTGTTCTCGCTGAAGTGCCCAACCTATCGGATTGTCGCCCGATCTAACGGTCGTTCGATCAATCGACCTGAAAGGTAGAGATACTTCTATGTTTTCAAAATGCTACAACGAAAACTTCAAAGGTCAAGCCATCATACACAAACACATCCTTCCCAAAGGAAGTAACAATCCACTCGAGCGGCCATCCGACAGGACGACCATCCGAACGGACTGTCACTCGAACGATAAGCCATTCGATCGGACTACCATCCAATCGAACTGCTGTCCTACCCACTTGCACTCTGTATCGTTTTACGCGTCGCTTATCGTTATGCTATCAATCTGTTCAGGTTAACCCTACTCTCTAGCGCTCCCTTCAATCCATCAATCGCTGTGAGTATACTCTATCCCTTTTTGCTTTATGCACTTTTGGGTGTTACATACGTTACTTATACAAAATCACATCAAACATACGACGCAATACTTGGCTTAATGAATGCTTGTTTGTTATGTCTGTCTACCTGCCTTAGCAATGATAGTACTATTAGTTTGGACTCAGCACCTGTTCACTCAGGGGTTGTTAAGGACAATTACCTACATGGCTCACAGTGGTGAGTGTGTATCGCGAACTGCCTTGGGCAGTCAACCCGCAGTCATTGGTATCGATAGGTTCATGTCGATAAATAACATGCCTCATTTTACACTGTATACGCGCTGGTTATGCGTAACGCTTTCAAACTCTATATACTATTATCAAACTTGTATGCTCACCTTTACACTATGTGTATTGACTTTTACTTTAACGTATGTGACAGGTGCTTAGGATGTTTACATGCTTTGTGTACTGGTGATGAAATCGAGGCTAGGGACGGAGTCCTAGAAACCAATAAATAAACAATTGTCGGTAACAAAAGTCTGAGTTGTCGGAACAGAACAATTTGACTAGATCTTTCTGTAATAATTACATTATCATTTATGACATGGTATGAGACGTGTTACTTTAAAATATTTGGTAAATATAGTTGTTATGGAAACTTCTGGACAATTTGTTTCGCTCAGTTCCATGCCCCGATATTTCCGCCATCAGTTGGGTGTGGCAGATTGGTATCAGAGCCATAACTATAGGGAATTAGGCCAGACTCAACCTAGTCCGGGTCGATGTCTTAGAGACGTAGTCTATAGTTAGGAGCCAACAGACCAACTCGTACATATCTATTAAGGATTGTGTATGAGCTTACCTACTACTTTCTCGCCATTCTCGCCTACGCTACTCTATCACTGCACTCGAAATTTCAAATATGAATGAGCAATTAAGTCGAGATTAGGTGTGGAAACCGCAAACTCTTGACTAAATTGCCTGTTCAACCCACATTTTATCTATAAACACGGGAAATTGCGTTGGAATAGGAGTGAAATCCATACTTTGACGCATAATTCTCTTCCATTTTATCAAAAACATGAATGAAGTTGTTAAGCCAGGGGTGAAACCCTAACCTTGACGACTTGTTCCCACCTTTACTTGGTTTTACAAAACTCTCACCAAAGTCTCGACGGACTCCAACGACTGGAAGTCACGCTGAAACTGGAAAGGATGCATGCCGAGCCCAAGACTCGAGGCAAAAGCACAGTCCTGAAAGTCAAAGTGTGTACAACAGGTCCTTGAGAATAGTCGAATCACTTTGGATAGTCAATGTCTAATAGCCGCAGACGACCTATTTCTCGATTTCTATGTGTTTCGATTCTGAGCCCGCAACTGCTGACTCTGTTAATTCGTCGATTTTATGTGTTTGTATGTGTATTTACCTGCTTATGTGTTTAATTTTTGGAGACTTATTCGATTTTCGCTTTCACTTTGATCGACACGCACAACCCGCATTGCTTATCTACCTCAAAACGCTAACAAATCGCTACTACTATGAGGAACGACCTTACGCCCAAATCTTTGCTGAGTTAACTAGTTATGCTATACTAACTCGCCATGATAATCGTGATTGCTATCTTCGAATGCTCGATAACTTTGAATGATAGGTTTCTTTATTCTGACCTCCTCTATGTGCTTCTAAGTGAATTACGTGCTTATATGCTTCTGTGTTTTGTGTCCTACGTGCTTATATGCTTCTGTGTTTCTGTGCCTTACGTACTGATGTGCTTCTGTGCTTATGTGAATCTGTGGTTATATGACTGTGTTCCTGAGCTTTAGTAGTATTTAGACGTGTGAGGTGAGATTCGATTATGACGTGTCTGAGACCTATGACGATGTCTGTTGCAGACAATGTCAACTGGACCATCATCTGGATCCGGTCACCCATGACTTTCTCGCCAAGAACAGAGGGACAAACGCCTTGCTGCCATCCTCGCTAAACAAGTGGCAAAGGTTGTGCCTCAGATCGTGAGTGAGATCTATGAGAATGTTAGCAAATCATCTGAGGAGTCCCGAACCGAAGATCCTAAAGTTGCTACCAAGATATGCTTTCAGCTTTAAGCAGTTCAAGGCTTATGGTCCAAAGGAATTCACTGGAGAAGATGGCCCAACGGCTATGTTTCAATGGTTCGATTCCGTCGAAGTCACTCTGCGCCAGAGTGGATGTCCGGAAAATCTCCGCACTATGAGCGCTACCGGCGTCTTTCAGTCCCGCGCATTAGACTGGTGGATGGTCGAAAGAAACAAACGCAGAAATGATGCAGCCTATGAGCTGACGTGGGAAGAGTTGAAGGCCATTATGATGGATGAATTCTTCCCTCCCCATGAACGCCAAAAGCTGGAGTACGAATTCTGGCACATTAAGCAGAAGGAAGGTGACAACGCTACCCTGACTGCTCACTTTAAGCAGCTCAGCATCATCTGCCCCGATCAAGTGAAGACGCCCGACATGACGATCAAGAAGTACATCCGAGCTCTACCCGACTGTGTTGCAGATTTTGTGCATGCTGCAAAGCCAGCAACGATCGAAGAAACTTATTTCCTTGCCGCCAAAATCAACGACAAGCGAGTAAAAGCTGGTTTTTGGGATAAAGCTTCAAAGAACCTGCACCAAGTCACCGCCGCACCAACTGCCGAAACCGCCGCCGCTCAGTCGTCAAAGTCCTCACGCCGCAAGAAGAAGAACAATAACAGCTCCAACAACAAGAACTGTGCTGTCACTACCACTGCTGCTCCACTTCAAGCCGTACCGGCTCAGCTGCAATCTCACCATCGACCAGCACCAGTTACTTATACACCGCCTGCAAAGCGTGCATACACAGGCCCCCACCCGGCTTGCCCGACATGCTCTTATCATCACCCGGTGGGTCTCGCATGTCATTTCTGCGCTCACTACAATATGTACGGCCACTTCACTGCCAACTGTCGTACTGGTCCCCGTCAAGCACCAGCTCAAGCCACTGCGCATCAAGCTCTGCTCCCAGCCCCACAAGGCCAACAAACGGCTCAGGCACCCGCGGTTAACGCCCGAGTCTGCTTCGAATGTGGTGATCCCAACCACTTTGTGATCATGTACCCAAACAGGGTTGTGAAACAAGAGCCTCAGCAGCAGCACCACCAGCAACAGCCTCAGCAGCAGCAACAAGCCGCCCGCGCCAAAACTTTCGACATCAATGTGCGCCAAGCCCAGGCTGACAACAACATGGTTAATGGTACGTTCATTGTGAATGGTATTTATGCTTCGTGTTTGTTTGATACTGGAGCCGATAAATGCTTTGTGTCGTTTGAATTCGAGAAGTTTCTTAGTCGTAAGCGCTCCCATCTCTCCTCTCCGTTCGATGTTGAAGTCGCCACCGGAAGAACTGTCGCCGTTAATTCTGTTCTTCGTGATTGTACTCTTGAGCTTAACAATCACATCTTCCCAATCGATCTTATTCCGATGTAACTTGGAAGTTTTGACGTCATAGTAGGCATGGACTTTCTTCGCGAAAACCATGCTGAAGTTGTGTGCTTCAATAAGATGATTCGTTTCTTGCTCGTGAATGGTGATTATTTGTGTGTTTATGGCGAAACTGCTTCGAAAGGTCTCAAGCTCATGTTGTGTGTCTAAGCTAGCAAGTATCTCCGCAAGGAATACAAAGCTTTCTTGGCCAACATTGTAGTAGCGGGGAAGGAAAAGAAAGGGGGACCCGGTGTAAACGATGTTCCAGTGGTTCGAGAATTTCCCAAAGTCTTTCCTGAGGATCTTCCCGGACTACCACCAAGTCGTGATATCGACTTTCGTATCGACCTCATTCCTGGAGCCAACCCTGTTGCCAAAGCTCCTTACCGACTCGCACCTTCCGAAATGCGTGAACTCTCGAGTCAGCTTCAGGAATTACTTGAGAAAGGCTTCATTCGCCCGAGCACCTCTCCTTGGGGCGCGCCAGTCCTTTTCGTCAAAAAGAAGGATGGTTCGTTCCGGATGTGCATCGACTATCGGGAACTGAATAAGTTGACTATCAAGAACCGCTATCCCCTGCCTCGCATTGATGATTTGTTTGACCAGCTACAAGGTGCTACGTGTTTCTCGAAGATCGATCTACGCTCGGGCTATCACCAGCTACGCATCCAAGAGGAGGATATACCCAAACCCGCTTTTCGCACTCGTTACGGCCACTATGAGTTCGTTGTTATGCCTTTTGGTTTAACCAACGCACCCGCGGTTTTCATGGATCCGATGAATCGCGTGTGTAAACCTTATCTCGACCGTTTCATCATCATGTTTATCGACGATGTCTTGATCTATTCCAAGTCGAAAGCCGAACACGCGCAACATCTACGTTTGGTTCTCGAGCTACTCCAAGGGAATTGACTCTATGCCAAGTTCTCCAAGTGCGAATTCTTGCTGGAGGAGGTTCAATTCCTCGGTCACATTGTAAATAGTCAAGGTATTCACGTCGATCCCGTGAAGATTGAAGCAGTCAAGAGTTGGATTACACCCAAGAACCCTTCTGAAGTCCGTTCTTTCCTCGGATTGGCGGGCTATTATCGATGATTTATCGAAGGATTCTCAAAGATCGTTGTGCCGCTTACCGCTCTCACGCATAAAGACAAGCCTTTTGTTTGGGGATCTGAACAAGAGTCCGCTTTCCAAACCCTCAAGCGCATGCTTTGCAATGCTCCTGTTCTCTCATTGCCTGACGGAAACGACGACTTCATTGTGTATTGTGATGCTTCCAACCTTAGTCTTGGTTGTGTTCTCATGCAACGGGACAAGGTTATAGCTTACGCATCTCGTCAGCTCAAAATCAACGAAAAGAACTATACAACCCATGATCTCGAGCTAGGCGCAGTTGTTTTTGCGTTAAAGACTTGGTGACACTACCTGTATGGTACAAAGTGTACGATCTTCACCGATCATAGGAGCCTACAACATATCTTTGACCAGAAGGAACTTAATATGCGTCAACGCCGATGGTAGAACTTCTCAACGATTATGAATGTGAGATTCGTTATCACCCTGGCAAAGCAAATGTCGTTGCCGACGCTCTCAGCAGACGGGGTTATTTACTTAGCATTCGTGATACCCGAGCCCAATACGATCTTGAAACCCTCATCCGCGAAGCCCAGCATGCTTGTTTTAACGAACGCACTTTGGATAAGGAAAGAATCTACCACGATGGAGCCCAGCTTGTGAATAAGTCAAATGGGATATTCCATTATCTGGACCGGATTTGGATCCCTAAACGAACCAATTTGCGACAGATATTGATGGACGAAGCCCACAAATCCCGATATTCCATTCATCCCGGTGCCGATAAAATGTACCAGGACCTTCGCTACAAGTACTGGTGGCTGGGCATGAAAGGGGATATTGCCCTCTACGTTGGAAAGTGCCTGACCTGCTCGAAGGTTAAGGCTGAACACCAAAGACCCTCTGGCTTACTCGAACAACCCCCGATCCCTGTGTGGAAGTGGGAGAGTATAGCTATGGACTTCGTAACTAAGCTCCCCCGTGCGCCATCAGGTCACGACAGTATCTGGGTTGTTGTTGACCGTTTGACCAAATCAACCCACTTTTTGCTAATACGGGAAGACTACAAGGTAGAACGATTAGCCCAAATCTACACCAATGAGATCATTTGTCGACATGGGACGCCTCGCGACAACATCTCTGACCGTGATGCTCGGTTTACCACGTGACTGTGGGAAGTGTTTCAAGCTGCTCTCGGTACAACGCTTAACCTAAGTACCGCATTCCACCCTCAAACCGATGGTCAGACTGAGAGAACGATCCGTACTCTTGAAGACATGCTCCGTTCGTGTGTCATAGATTTCGGTGGTAATTGGGATGCATACCTGCCGTTATTCGAATTCTCGTACAACAACAGTTATCATTCCTGCATTCAAATGGCACCATTCGAGGCTTTATACGGAAGAAAATGTCGATCGCCTATTGTATGGCATGAGATCGGTCACTCGCAACTAACCGGTCCCGAGTTATTGCAAGAAACGACTGACAAAGTCCTCCAAATCCGAGACAACTTGTTGAAAGCTCGAAGTCGACATAAAAGTTACGCCGATAGACGACGCAAGCCCCTTGAATTTGACGTTGGCGACTACGTACTCCTAAAGGTATCACCTTGGAAGGGTGTGGTCAGATTCGACAAGAAAGGGAAACTAGCGCCTCGATATGTTGGACCTTTTAAGATTCTGGAAAGGATCGGAAAAGACGCCTACAGACTCAAACTACCGGAGGAACTTAGTAATGTCCACCCGACTTTCCATGTGTCAAACCTCCGAAAGTGCCTGGCTGAGCATGATCTAATTATACCTCTCGATGACCTCCAAGTAAACGAAACACTACACTTCGTGGAGAAGCCTGTCGAAATCATGGATCTCCAAACCAAGCAGCTCAGACGCTCGCGCATTCCTATTGTGAAAGTCCGATGGGAAGGCAAACGAGGCGCAGAGTTCACTTGGGAACTCGAAAGCGACATGAAGGTGAAGTACATGCAGTTGTTTGTTACAGCTTCGGCCTAATTTCGGGACGAAATTACCTCAACTAGGGGAGGCTGTAACACCCCGTGTTTCGAAAGTCAAAGTCAAAGTCAAGATTTCAGTCAAAGGGAGAAAAGATTGCTAATTGCGATCTGTCTCTCCTTGCTCAATTCCTGTTTTGACTTCTTTGACTTGTAGATATCCTATTTAATTATTGCGTTAGTTGTATTATGTGGAGTATCTATTAATAATCGCATAGTAATCGCCATTTATCGCATAATTAATCGCTTTATCGCTATCGCAATCGCACTCGCAACTCGAATTATGCATTTTTGTTATTGTTATACGCGTGTGTGTGCCTTATGTGTTACTTGTGCATGTTTATTTATATTACGTGTGGTAATCGATCGAAACGCAATCGAAACTCAATCGCAATCGAATCGCAAACGCTAAACGAATATGAAATAAGGATGCTTGTATGTTGATATAGTAGTTGGGATTAAAAGTAATTTGACTAGGAAATTCCATCGCATCGCAACGCTCACAATCGCAATCGAAACGACAAAACTCGTCGCGTCAAACACTCGAACCAAGCGACTGATCGATCAGGAGGCCAGCCGATCGACCAGCCGCTTGTAGGACCGGTTTTGACTCCGAAACGATTGCGAAACGAACGTATAACGTGCGGAATCCGTATACGAACGCGACCTAAAACACACGATGTAATATAAACGTGATTCTATTAAAAATCTAACAAGAACAAGCACCTTGAATCACTTTCTCTCTCTAGATTCTCTCTCTAGATCTAGAAAGCTCCAAAATACAAATGAGCCAAAAGTTTTCTAATCTAAACATAAAGCTCCTATTTATAGGCCTTGGCTTTTAATGAGATTTCTCATTAATTACAATATTGCCACCTTGCCTTTTGTCT
This sequence comes from Helianthus tuberosus, assembly GCA_030545235.1. Taxonomy (NCBI): domain Eukaryota; kingdom Viridiplantae; phylum Streptophyta; class Magnoliopsida; order Asterales; family Asteraceae; genus Helianthus; species Helianthus tuberosus. The sequence continues at coordinate 99,418,540 of CM060412.1, read as the reverse complement.
AGATATTACATCATAACGACTCGTTTTCTTCTGTTTCTCGCTACGGCTCGGATTGACGAAGGCTATAGACATAAATGCACTAACAGACTCCCCCTTGGATATTGCCACAGTCAATCTCGATCATTGAGTCAAACTCGTAGCGTCTTCTTTTTCTCTCTCTCTTTGAATCTTCTCGAACAGAATCCCGGTGGATCTGTTTTCAGCTTCAGCTTCTTCTCCTTTCGGTAGACTCTTTTCTTCATCAGGCTCCCCCTTTCGTCAAGCTTCCGTGCTTTAGGGATCGACACCTTACTTTCAGATTACAAGCTCCCCCTTGCTTTGAGCTCGTCTTCAGACTCCCCCTTAGACTCAGCTTCCGGGATCGTAGTCTGGAATCTCATCTGCAATCACTCAAACATTTATAACTAACAACATTTCAAATTTCAACTATCCAGAAATTGTAACCTGGATCACTCAAACATTCTAAACAAACAATTTTCATGAATTTGGCAATTTCATCGAAACGAATCGGAAACTAGCTCTATAACAGTATAAGCATCCAAATCCCTCACAGTTAATCAACCAAGTCCAAACTAATGACCTTGGAGATATCACAAACTGTTTTTGATTTTTTTATTTTTAATTCAAGTTTCAAATTAATAAACTTGTTTTATTTTCAGAAACACAATCAGCTTACTTAGATTTTGAAACTCAGCACTTCAGACACCAGTTGTCGAAAATAAAGCAGAATCAAAAATCTTTTTGGATTTTCTGAAATATAAAGCAGTAAAGAAATATGTACAAACATATTTACAGACAATATTTTTGTTTGAGTATGCGTCAGAGGATCATATCAGTTTTTGACAAGTCACAAGTACCGTTGAGCTTAGTTACACATTAAGAATTAAACAATTCACTTAGATTGTCGATATACTTGTCCACTTAAATTTTCACACAAATTTCAACTGATTCAGGATACGAATTAGGTGAATTAAGAACTTAAACTCATTCATGTGTCCCACCTCTTGAATATACTCCCGTATCCAGATCCCAATATTCAGTCTTACAGGTGAGTATACCTAGATGATATCTGTAAGCGGAATAAATTATAGTACGAAACCGTGAGAGCTCAGGTCAGAACTTCCGTTCAGCAGAGAGATGACGGCTCGACTTTTGGTGTGTCCCCTTTAGAGGATCTTTTGTTACAACAGCAATGACTATCAATTTTATTGTTTCATCAATTTGCTGAGGGCGGCGCTATATTTCAAGCAATGCAGAAAGTATTCTCCGGGGACTAGGCCATTGCTTCCGCAAAATCAGAAGTCCCGAGATAATACCTCAGATATCACTAAGCATAAAGACCTAGTATCTCAGAAAGAGGGACCTTTCAAACGAGATTTCAAGGGTTACCTATATAGCCAAGTAGTGTTCCCCACAAAATAAGCAAGTTTGAATTTAGGTTTATATCCCGAAAAAGTTTACTAAATGTATAAAAATCTACCGACACATCCACGGTGAGATCGTTTAACACATTTTGACTTTCCAATTCTTTAGCATACTGTAACTGTCTACTGATGTACTATCATTTCCTCTTTTTACGCAAAAACTCAATTTTTGAATTTTATCATGTTTTTGACTTTTTCAATTTTTTCAAATGTTTTTGTATTTTCTGACAATATTTCTCCCCCTAAAATGCAAAACCATTTAAAGAAAATTTGACAACCAACACTGATAGCTTTGTCTCGCCATCCATTTTCTGCTAACTATGCCCTGTTTTGCAGAAAAACTAATATAAAGTACCCCCATGATTTACAACTCATTGATTTTCAACAGTTTGAAAACCGTTTTTCGATCTAGTGAAAGTAATCATGTTTGTTCAGCCGTGAGGGTTTCGGCATATTCAATCAACACATATTTTTGTAATTTTCTATTTTTGCAAATATAAAAACAAACATATTTTTGATTTTTCAAATTTTTGAAAAAACATAAAAACATATTTTTGGTTTTTAAATTTTTAGGGTTTTTGAAAATATTGTTTATTTATGTACATAAAAACAAATAAACTTCTTGTTTCAACCAACACAGGATCCAGCAGCCTCCTCTCCTCGTTGTGACAGGCTGCTCCAACTTCCATTCTCACAATCTTCAGTTTTGGTGAGCACCTGCATAAACAAACTACTCAATTACTTGAACAATTTAGCCCAGGTCTGTTGAACCTTAGGCATTTCAACACAATAATTTTCATTCAATGCTGGAAACTCTTTGTCATTCTGAACAAAGACTTTTTCATCTTTAACTTCAATTTTCTCATATTTTACCAAAGACACTTGTTTCTTAACACTCCATGTTTGTCCTTTTGGAGTACCTCTTTTGTAAAAATGTGAATCTTTTTGAACATTTTGTTTTTGAACAACTTTTGGTTTCCAAAATTCTTGTGGTTTTGTCATATCAACAGTTGTTTTCCAACTTTGAGTTGTTCTGACTCTGGGTGTGTGAGAATTCCAGGTCTGTCTCGAATCGAACCTGTTAGAGTTTGATTTCCATTTTTGATTCGAAGCAAACTTGTTTGTGTTATACCTCCAAGTTTGTTTGGAGTCAAATCTGGTTGACCTTTGTCTCACATTCTCAGATTTTTGTTTCTCAGCATCAATCTTCTTTATGTCAACATCCACAGGTTTCAGATTTGGACACTTTCTTGCAAGATGTCCTTTTTGATCACATTTGAAACATGTTCTCATGGACACATCTTTGAGCTGTGGTTGTTGTTTTTTCTTTTCAGCAAAGAACTCATCATTAGACTGTCTCAATTTGAGTTCTTTTTCTTCTGCTAAACTATTTCCTTGAACAAAACTCATTTTAGCTTGAGAATTCGGAGTTTCATTTTTGTTTCGATTCTGTTTCTTCTTATAACCCAACTCAGCCTTCATGTTTTTCTTCTTGTAACCAGGTTTGTTATACGAACCTCTATGACTCTTACCAACAAACTTTGAAATCTCAGACTTCTCAATCTCAACCATTTTGAACACTTTATCAACCTTTTCTGAAATCACATCCTGAATCGGGAATACAACATCTAAGAACAATTTGTCCGATCCAATCATGGTATAAACCAATCCTTTTGAATCATCATTCAAACTTTTCTCGGATTTTGTGTTTTTCAGATAACTATCATGAATATTTCCTTCATCTTCATCCTGTGATTCAGATTTACCTGTATTAACCGACTCTTCTTTCAACACACTTTCAACGACTTTACCTACCACATCTGAATCATGAGAATCATCAGATTTGGAATAGGTTATATCAATGTTGTCTGGCAATTGATCTACCATGTTGAAAGCTTTTTCGACTTTTTCCTCATCATAAAATGCAAATTTTCCCGGTGGTGGAACTTGATGAAACTCTGAGCCAATGCCTTTCTTGTTTTGCTCAGAATCTTTCCCATCCGGTTTTATGTTGAAAATACGTTCAAGCACATATGACGACGCGTGATAACTTTTTAGTTTGTTGTTATCCTGTTCTAAATCAGCAATCTTACGTTTAAGTTTAGCAACATCTTCAATATAAGAATTCACAACTTGTTGTTTTATTTCATACATTCGTTTTAGTTCCTTTGATGTTTCAGAACAGTATTTCAATCTTGATTGAGCAAGTTTCATTTCATTTTTTACTTTTTCATATGATTCTTTTGTAATGTGATAAGCCAATTTTATTGAGTCATATTCTTTCTTCATTTCTTGACAAGCAATTTCTTTTTGTGAACATTCTTCTGTCATTTTAGAAACATTTTTTTTCAAAACTTCATTTTCTTTTTCTATCTTTTTACATTTTTCTGAAAGCGTTTCATTGTTTTCTTTTAAAACCTTTTCATTTTCAAACATTTCTTTGCACTTGTTTTTGAAAACTTCTTCAAGTTTTGCGAAATCAAGATTTCTTGTTCTGATCTTTTCGTCTTTTTCAGTACAAGCACTGCACGTTTCCATGCATTTCTTGCACTGTTCAACAGTTTCAGTCAAGATGTTAGAATCAGATTTTACCTCAGTGATTGGCACTTCGGTGTTTGTTGCAGTCTCTGTCTGCTTTTGATCATCATCATTCTGCTTTTCTTCAACACTAACTTCATCACCAGCATCACCAGCTTCCAAATTCTCGTTCTTGACTACTTCAACTTGCTGTTCTTCAATAACAGCTTCTTTTTCAACAACCTTGACTTCCTCAGCGACCTTCTTCAATTCATCAACCATATTCTCAATATTCTTCTTCATTCTTTCTTCATTTCTCTTTCTCAATTTGATTGTCATAGCATCCCTGATGATTTTATCCAGCCTTTTCACATATGTCTTGTCTTCTGCAACATTTGAGTAATATTCGCCGGATCGAGGAATAACAAGGAGAACATCATCATGAACTATGTCACTTCTTGGAACAACCGGTTCACCTTGTTTGTTGACATAACATTCTTGTTTCTTATCCCATCTTTTGTTCGCAACAGCATTCTCAGATTCCTCCTGCATTTTCTCCATTCTGCACCCCACTATGAATCTTTCTCTTTGAGTTTTCTCTTTCAAAATCTCTTCTCGAGTTTTCTCTTTTACTTCAGCAACAACATTTTCTTCTTTGTTTTCATCTTTGATTTCAGCAACAAAAACAAACTGTCTTTTCTCTGTTATGGATCTGCCATGAGCTGTTTTTCGAACATTTTCCAAGCGATCTTCTTCTGGACAAATTGAGCTCTAGTCAAAACCTTCATCATCGTGAATTACTGCACAAGCTCTTGACTTGGGTTTATCTTCAATCATTTTAGGCTCTTCTTTGCTTCGGTGGTAGATTGCCTTCCGATAGTAATCATCATTGAAAGGTCTCTCTGTTTCAACAACTTCAGAATTTCTACATTCTCTTTTGAAATGACCCTTTTGCTTGCATCGGAAGCAGGTCACTTTGGATTTGTCGAATCCAAGCTTCGTTGACGGACCACCTAACGATTGCTTCCCGGTAATCTCCATATATCTTTGAGCTCTTCGAATGCAACTTGCCAAACACCAATGAATGTCTATGAGCTCCATCTCTTCCGGATCAATCTGGTCGTAGTCTTCTTTGGTCAATTCGGAGTTTCCAATCTTGCCAGCTACCAAACCTTCATACGATTCCAGAACAGATGCTAGAAAACTCATTTGTTGTTTAGCTGCATTGATGCTCATCGATGGAGAATTCTTCAGTTTGAGAGCAATGTTGCACAAAATCTCCTCTGCTTCATCAGAACTTGATTTTGAAGATGAATGATATCCAGAATGATAACTTGATGAGGTTGTTTGTGGTTCTTTCATCTTCTCACCACTGAATGCTGTCTTTGGTGAACTGACAACTTTCTCCGAAGGTACATTGCCTTTGTAGTATAGACCAACATTCTGATGATGCGATGAACCACTCATCTTGTTTTGCTTTTATAGCTCCAGATCATGACTCTCAATCTTTTCTAACAACATATCAAGAGAAATCGTATCATATAAAGCATCATTTTCAAGATAAAAACAAACGTTTGCCACTGATCAGCTCGTGGTAACGCTTCAATTACTTTATCAACAACTTCTTCTCTCGTTTTCAGAATTTTAAATCTTTCTAATTCAATCTTTAAATGGCAAAACCTCTCAATCATTTGCCTCACCGTCTCTCCTTTTAAACTATCAAATAGATCAAATTCTTTTTTCAATAATGCGATTTTGTTTTTCTGAATTTGTTTACCCCCCTTAGCTTTCGTTTTCAAATCTTTCCACACAGACTTCGATGACCCATCATGTATTAATAATGAAAAAATGTCATCTCGAACTGCTTGCTGGATCAAAGCAATCATCTTCTGTTCGTATGAAAATTTCTTTTTGTCTTCCTCTGAATAATCTTTGATCAGAATTTCTTCTCCTTTGTCATTTACTGGGTTATCATAACCAAACTTCAAACAAAACCAACTCTCATGTGCATATGCCTTCGTCCAATTGACAAACCTCTCCTTCCACCAGACATAATCTTCAATGTTATCCAACTTCGGAGGTTTTGAATAGGTTCCATAAAAATTGTCATGTTTGATGTTATCCTTGATTGTCTTAGTTATATCTTTGGGTGTAACCTCTGATGATTCTACCGTATCTGATGTAAACGCATTGTAGAACGTGTTGAAAAATTCTTCAGCCATGATTTGCAATTCTTGAATAACCTTGAATCACCTGCAAACAAATTTTCAACTCCAAGACAAAATGATCGTCAAAATTTATTCACGTGATGTATGGTCCCAAAGCAAACAATCTTATGCAATTACTTGAGTATAATAGCCGACAATTAACAATCACAAATCAATCCTATTGGGCCGATTTTATGTAGTGGGCTTATGTCTTTGATTTTTATGTAAACAATGTGAGTAGCCGACAATCTATATTATTAATTCAGTTTGATTGGACCGATTATATTGCTATTTATGATCACATGCAAACTCCATGTTAATAGTCGACAACACTTTAATAGAACCGTCCAACTTTAATCACGTGATCAACTAAACCAATTTCAAACAGGAATCGTGTTTCAAACAATACCCTCAAACGGTCACACCTTCAAACAGTCACACCCTCAAACTGTCACACCCTCAAATGGTCAGTCATTTTCAAACGGAAAGGTGCAGATTTCAAACGGTCACATGCATTTTCAAACGGTCACACCAGATTTCAAACGGTCATGCAATTTTTCAAACGGGATGGTGCTTGTTCAAACAGACAGGTCAGTTTTTTTCAAACGGTCAGTCAGATTCAAACGGTCAGGTCAGTTTCGTTCAAACGGTCACCAATTTTCAGACGAAATCGGACCTAAAAACTCGAATATCTCCTAAACGGCTAGGAGTTTGAATCTGAAATTTGGTAGGGTTGTAAATCAGATGTTTTCGCACAACATATAAAAAAATCAGATGATTTGAACCGTAAAAACCTGTTCAATTTGACGAAAATCAGTGAAGAACGTGAAAAATATGAAAAAGATGAAGAAGTGATGTAATTCGGATCTGAAATCTGATGATTTTCTACGCGGAAATGTGTGATAGATCAGTGCAATCGAGCTCCTGCTCTGATACCACTTGTAGGACCGGTTTTGACTCCGAAACGATTGCGAAACGAACATATAACGTGCAGAATCCGTATACGAACGCGACCTAAAACACACGATGTAATATAAACGTGATTCTATTAAAAATCTAACAAGAACAAGCACCTTGAATCACTTTCTCTCTCTAGATTCTCTCTCTAGATCTAGAAAGCTCCAAAATACAAATGAGCCAAAAGTTTTCTAATCTAAACATAAAGCTCCTATTTATAGGCCTTGGCTTTTAATGAGATTTCTCATTAATTACAATATTGCCACCTTGCCTTTTGTCTAGATATTACATCATAACGACTCGTTTTCTTCTGTTTCTCGCTACGGCTTGGATTGACGAAGGCTATAGACATAAATGCACTAACACCGCTCGATCGGACAGCTGTTCGACCGGGCTGCCATCCGATCGACAAGCTCCTTTCCACTTTGGGTAACCCTATAAATACCCCCTGTCACTCTCATACTTTCCACTTTTGGCAACTCTCATCCGGCCAGCGCTCTAACCTTGCTTTTTCTCTGATTTCTCGCAATCCCGGTAAGATCTCGTCCTAAATCTTGTACATCCTTAATCTACACGCACTCCTACACCTTTCTATCTTTTGAATCTTAACGTTTAACCGTGAAATCATCAAGAATCAAGGTGTTCTAGGATGACGTCATCATGTGTTCTTAAGAACTTCATGTTTTGGCCTCAATCCACCAAGAACAACTTAGATCTAACCGATTTCCACATAAACGAACAAAGATCTTTCATAGATCTAAACATATTCACAATGAAAAGGATTGAAAGATGGTTTGCCAACTTTCTTTCAACTCTTTTACACTCAATGCCTTCAAAACCGATAGAATCGGAGCTTGTGCCGACTTACTACTCATTCTTGTAGTTGTGTTGGTCCAAGATCTGGATTCTATCCACGAGACTACCGATTTCGGGTTAAACATGGAATACCGTCTCGAACAGTTAACTGGTTAGATTTGGGTGATCCCTGTCCGATCAGGAGTACCAAGTATTGACGAGGTTTCTGTTGCTTAACATGTTATCAAAACGTCTGGATAAAACGACAACGATTAAAAACAGCCAAGTGTAAGACAAACGGAATGATCAGGACAGAATGCCATCCGATCGGACCACCGTTCGAATGGACTGTCGACTGAACGGGTTGTCAACCGATCGACTTGCACCTTGGGTCCCACACCTAACCATTTTTGCCAACATTTGAAGTTTGAATGTTGAACGAATTGTTGTCCGATCGGACTACTATCTGATCGAATTGCCATTTGAATCATGAGACATTTAAACTTCCACACATAAACAATTTTCAACATGTTCAATGCACAAAGGATGCCACCCGATCGAACAACCGTTCGACAGAGTGACAACCTGCTGTGAACTTGTTCTCGCTGAAGTGCCCAACCTATCGGATTGTTGCCCGATCGAACGGTCGTTCGATCGATCGACCTGAAAGGTCAAGCCATCATACACAAACACATCCTTCCCAAAGGAAGTAACAATCCAATCGAACGGCCATCCGACCGGACGACCGTCCGAACGGACTGTCACTCGAACGATCAGCCGTCCGATCGGACTACCATCCGATCGAACTGCTGTCCTACCCACTTGCACTCTGTATCGTTTTACGCGTCACTTATCGTTATGCTATCAATCTGTTCAGGCTAACCCTACTTTCTAGCGCTCCCTTCAATCCATCAATCGCTGTGAGTATACTCGATCCCTTTTTGCTTTACGCACTTTTGGGTGTTACATACGTTACTTATACAAAATCACATCGAACACACGACGCAATACTTTAATCGCTAACCAACTACCGCATGTTACACGTGGCTTAATGAATGCTTGTTTGTTATGTTTACACATGGAATGCTGTCTACCTGCCTTAGCAACGATAGTACTATTATTTTGGACTCAGCACCTATTCACTCAGGGGTTGTTAAGGACAATTACCTACATTACTCACAGTGGTGAGTGTGTATCGCGAACTGCCTTGGGCAGTCAACCCGCAGTCATTGGTATCGATAGGTTCATGTCGATAAATAACATGCCTCATTTTACACTGTATACGCGCTGGTTATGCGTAACGCTTTCAAACTCTATATGCTATTATCAAACTTGTATGCTCACCTTTACACTATGTGTATTGACTTTTACTTTAACGTATGTGACAGGTGCTTAGGATGTTTACATGCTTTGTGTAAATCGAGGTTAGGGACGGAGTCCTAGAAACCAATAAATAAACAATTGTCTGTGATGTGTGCAAAATGCAACATATAAATTTCATCAATTGTGGCATAAAACTAACCCTTTTTTAGTACTAATGTTGGAAAAAGGGTGCTTTTGTCTTCCTTTTGTATTTTCAGGATTAAATGCGCTCAAATTAACAAAAGAAGCAAAAAGACAGCAAAATCTAACATAAATACAAGAAAAGGAACAAACGTGACATGCCCGACCCCACGACAGCATCTTCCCAAGCAAAACAAGAAGACAGAAGACTGAACACGCCCCGTGCTCAGCCAGCACGAGGGCGTGCCCAAGTGTCAGCAGAAAAAACAAAGTGGTAGAAGCTTATATTGCCCACCACGGGGCCGTGCTCAGCGGACACGGGGCCGTGGTCAACTATAAGATTCGCACAATCCAGGCAAATCTTCATAGTACAAAGATTATTCTGCACACGGGGTCGTCCTCAGCGGACACGGGGGCTTGGTCAACTAATAAAGACAAGCTGCATTAAATGAAGAAGGAGAGGATGTGGACACGGGGCCGTGCCCGAGCTTCTGTTCAGCCTATAAATAGGAGTGCTTGGCTCAAGCTCAAACCATCCCTTGGCACACCACCTCTCTCAAACTTCACCCACCACCCACCACCACCATAACACCAACATCCACCACCATCATCCATTGTCCATCATAGAGTGTGTGAGTCATCTCGGGATCCAAGATTGATCGTAAGAGTTCTTGACAATCAAGGCCATGTTTGCCTAAGTCTCTTACATCACTTGGTGAAGACAAGTGTCTAGTGTAATACTTTTTATTTTTAATCTTTTCGCACTTTTTAATTGGTTCTGTATTAATGACTTTAATAACTAGTTTCTTATGTTAAAGGTGATTCTTCCTTATCGTTTGTCCGTGGTGTCTTGGCATTATTTTACTGTCTATATAAAATAAAAGATTTTCACCATTCATATTTCCACTGTCTATATGGAGGTATGTTGGCTACCTGGTCGGGGGTTAAGGGAACGGTTTGGTAAAAGTCTTGCCGTTGTTCAGCGTTTAGAGGTCCTGCAACGGACCTGGGTCAAATTTAGTAGGACCTCCTTCAATACTTAACGGTATTGGATGGCGGGGGTCCAAACTCTTTGATCCCCTCATAAGTTAACTACTATTAATACTATAACCCGGCTATTTAGGACTGTATCCCTGCTGACTCAGACTACTTAGTCGAGGGTAACGTCACCTTCAAAAGAGGGGCCTGCCATAATTTGCATTAATAACATAATTAATTATCTTTCAATAATCCGACCCTTTAGGATTGTATCCTTGCTGACTCAAACTACTGGGTTGAGGGTAACGTCACCTTCAAAAGAGCGGCCTACTACAATAACTAAGATAATCTCTTAAATAAGTGCAAAAGTGCGGAAATAATCAAAGGTTACACTATACACGAGTCGGAACCAAGTGATTCATCTTGTCTATCTGTTTTTTCTTTTATTTTTATTTTCAGCATTTTTAGTTAGTTTTTATTTTTCTTAGTTTGAAAACCTTTTCCTAAAACTGTTGATTTGATTAGACGTTGAGGATAAACCGGTACTAAAAGCTCTTGTGTCCTTGGACGACCTCGGTATCTTACCAACACTATACTATGCTCACGATGGGTGCACTTGCCCATATGTGTGTTTAGTGTTAGTAAATATCGTGTTTTATAAATTTAAAACTTGGCTAAAGAAAGTGTAAAAGGGCTTAAAATATACTTAAACTTATATACACACTTCACACGCATCAAGTTTTTGGCGCCGTTGCCGGGGACACAAGGATTTTAAGAAAGTTAGGAATCAACGGCCTAATCGTTTTTTCTTATTTTTCATTTTTTTAGGATTTTTCTTAGTTTTTCAGCTTCTGCAGAGCTCAGCACGGGCCGTGCCTGGTCTGACACGGGCCGTGCCCAGCGTTATCACTGCCAGTTTTTATTTTCCGAGTTACGGAGGGCTGAGCACGGGGCTGTGTCGGTGCAACACGGGGCCGTGTCCAACCCCCAGTAACAGGGATCCGGAGAACAATCACTGTAACTCTGACCACGGGCCGTGTTTACCGAGCACGGGGCCGTGGTGAACCTTCTGACCAACTTTCTTTTCTGTTTTTATTACAGGACTTGGAACCCCGGCGCCACATTTGAACTTCCTACGTAGTGCATGAGCTCCAGTTCTAGTAGAGACATAAAGGAAGCTCTAGAAGAACCCGAACGCTTTCTCAGAAAAAGACTTAAAGCTAAAAATCAAGAGAAAGTTTCGGGTGACCCATTTCCAATGGCGGATCAACGTACCCTCATGGATTACCTACGGCCCACCGTAGGTAATCTCGACGCCGCTATCAATGCACCGAATGTCGAAGCCAATAACTTCAAAATTCGACCGCATTTGATACAAATGCTTCAAAACTCCGCAACCTTTCATGGGCTTGTGGACGAGGATATGTTGGTGCATACATCTGTCGACTTCGTCTTGTATCGAGTCTTAGTCTTAGAATGTTAGATTAGGGCACATTGTACGAGAATATAGAGTTGTAGTGGTGATTTCCCAAGATAGTTGATTTCACATATATGGACATGTCACTATGTGGGAAATCAGGATTTTACAGGTGATTTCGCTTTTATGAACATATGTGATTTCGCTTTTGTGAACATGTGTCATATGAGCGAAATCCCATGCCTATATATAGGTCTCTTGGGCGAAATCATTGGTAACACGTCTTGTTTCCGGTACCGAATTGCTGCCGAAGTGCCGTTTGATTTGTAATCAGTGTGAAATCAATATACAAGGCAAGATTTAGTAGAACAAGCTGTTTTTCGTGTCCGTTTCTTGTTATTCCGCACCTGAAACGGATTAGAACACCTCCGATTGACTCGTTCGGGTCAGCACGCGATCCTACAAGTGGTATCAGAGCTCAGGTCAAGGAGTTCTTGCCATTACAGCTTCATTCTCTGTCTTCTACACCTTCTTTTATCTGTTCAGGAAGATTTCATGGTTAGAATCGGACCAAAATTTCACAGATCATAGAAAATTGGACAATAACAAACCCTTGAAAGTTTGAGACTGAAATTCAAAGTAAAAATGGACCAAATTGCCCTTCGAATTGATTTCGCTCATATGGACAATTGTTGATTTCGCTTTTGTGTACACAAATGTCACCTGATTTCGCCCCAAGATACACCAGATTTCGCTCATAGGGCCACCCTAAACTCTTGATTTCGCTCATAGGACCATCCAGAAGACCTGATTTCACTCATAGGTCTACCAGGACCCTTGATTTCGCTCATAGGACTATCCAGAAGACCTGATTTCGTTCATAGATCCACCAGGACCCCTGATTTCGCTCATAGGACCACCAGGACCCTTGATTTCGCTCCAAATTAATATTCTGATTTCGCTCCAATTTACAATATCCTGAAACCGCTTGAAAGGTGCATCGAGTTGTGTGAAACAAAAAACGAGGTTGTCAGTCTTTGCATGTGAAAGAGACTATCCCAAATTAATATTCTGATTTCGCTCCAATTTACAATATCCTGAAACCGCTTGAAAGGTGCATCGAGTTGTGTGAAACAAAAAACGAGGTTGTCAGTCTTTGCATGTGAAAGAGACTATCGGTTCATGAAAGAATTATGTTTGCATATGAATATCTCGGTTTAAGTGACTGTTGTCTGATATTGATCTGATCAAAATATAAAAGATAGTGTTAGCCATTATACATTTGAGATAATCAATGAATTGCCATGAGGGACATTAATTCGGTTTGCACGTGAGGTTTGTGAGGATTAATAAATATATGTCATAAAATTGTCTGCTTGAGAGTTTCGATAAAATGAAAGTGTTGTGAATTGTTGTTGGTCGGTTTAGTGGACATTTGAGGTCCAATCATATTTCATTAAAAATAGAGATTGTCGGCCACATTGTGTTTGAAAGATAATCAGACATTAAAAATATGCATGTGACATCGACCATGTTCAAAGTATTGAAGGATCCATGGGCTTTAACTGATCATTAGTTTTCGGCCCAAAGGCTTGATAAGTGTTTGGTTTTTTTTCAAAGGTTATAGGCCCAAGTTCTCTCATTTAGCCCAAGTGATTCATAGCAATCGGCTCATATTGAGAGTTAGAGTATAGAGTTCATATTTTGTGAACCATATGATCGAGGTCCATTCATTCAGGGTCTTCACTCGAACAACATTGGAACGAGTTCGCAAATTTTCGACACGAGTTCTAGATTGATTCAACCGATTACACACGTTCACATTTTCTCGGTTCGTTTAAACTGATTGTGTTTTGTTTGTTTTCATTCAGGTGTTTCCCGAAGTATTTCAGATTACTGAAACATGGAAGAAGAATTCAAATTTAAACCAAAAAGAATACCGATTTTTTCAGATCTTGGAAGCGATGTGGATACCGATGATGAGGAAGAACATCTCAACAGCGCTAGAAAAGGCATTGATCCTACTAGTTTTAATTTGTTTTTTGCAGATAAAATGGAGATGCTGAATCAGAAGAAGATTGCCAGATTGAAGAAAGAGTTGGAAGCAACAAGAAGGCTAGCTGATGAAAAGGCAATGACAGAAGCTGAAGAAGCTAATGTTGAACCAGCAACTGAGAAAGTAATAGAGAAAATCGTTGAAGTGGAGAAAGTGGTGGAAAAGATTGTTGAAGTTGAGAAAGTTGTCGAAGTAGAGAAACTTGTCGAGATAGAAAAAATTGTTGAAGTTGAGAAACTCGTTGAGGTAGAAAAGATTGTTGACGTTGAAAAAGTTGTTGAAGTTGAAAAAATGGTTGAAGTTGAAAAACCATGTGTGAAGTGTTCAGAAACTTGCAAAGTTTGTGAGGAAAAAGATATGAAGATTGCTGAGTTAGAGAAGATAAAAGAAGATTTACTGTGTGATGTGAAGTATGTCAAGGAGTCCTATGATGTGCTGAACAACACAGTTGATCGCCTGAAAAAGACAAATTCAGAAATCAAAAAAGCAATGGAAAAGATGAGTGCAACATTAATGACAAAGTAGAGTGTTATTAATGCATACATTGAAGATTGTGCAAAGCTGAAGCAGGAAGTGGAACTTAAAAAGATCGAAAGTGAAAGGATTAAACGATTACTGTTGAGTTATACTACTTGTGATTATTTGATTGATCGTGTTTATCCTACTGTTGCAGGTCTGGAAGCATTCATGGATAAAAAGATTGAAGATACTGATACTGGTAAGAAACCAAGTGTCAAGTATAACAGATGTCTGCCCCCGATCCATGAAACTTATTCTCCGAGGAATCCTAACGAGGAGCGTCTAAAAATGGCAGTCAACATCAAGTTCAAGTCTGAAATCATTGATGAATTACCAGACAATATTGATGTTACATTCACAGCTTCTGACACTGATCATGAGTCCGAGTTATTAAAGAAAGTGGTCGATCAGGTGTTAGATATGGATGAAAAGTCAAAACCAGAGTCTGAGTCTGATAGTCCGAGTTCATCAAAAAAGAGTCCGAGTTCACCGGTTAACAGGGTTTACAATAGAGAATTTCTGTTATCAAAATCTAATTTGAATGACGGGTCAATCAAAGTGGCATATACTTTGTTTGATTCAGACAAATTATATTCTGATGGGGAATTTCCAATAAGAAGTGTAAAAACTGAAATGATCAAACAGGTTTTCAAATTAACAGAAATTAATATTTCTGAAATAAAAGATTTATATCTTGATAAAAAACCTAAAAAATACACTTCAAGAGTTCAACAGAGATTGAACAAGAAAAAGGGTTACGGTTCTGGTTATGGTTTTCAAAAGAAATCAAACCATAATGGTAATCTCAAAAAGAAAGGTCTTGGTTTCATTTCATCAGAAAATTATAAAAATCAGAAAACTTATAAACCAAATACAAAATTTGTTGCAGGTGGAAGTTGTGAAGATGAGCAGAAGAAACCTTTCTGGAAACAGTCAAACCAAGAGTTTCTTGCTGAAGTAAAGAAGAAGAATGTGAGGAAGTTTGCTTCGAGAGTTGATAGAAGAACCTGTTTCAAATGCCAAGAAGTTGGACATATAGCTTGGAATTGCTCCAAGACCAACTACCAAAAACAGGAAGTTTCTTCTAACTTTGTTCTGAGAAAGACTTGTGTTGATAAGAAAGAACAACCTGTGAAAAATGTTAAAAAGTTTGAAAATTCTACTTCTGAGGAAGGAGAAAGTTCAAAACAGTTTTACAAAAGAAGAGGTGATTTGAGTAAACAAAAGTGGGTTGTTAAAACAAATAGTTGTTCTGACAATGAATCTGATTCCATAAAATCAGAGGAGTCATGTGTTGAAAAAAAGGTTGATAATTCCGTTCCTGAGATGAACGAGGAAAACTTTCCGTCATTGACAAAAGATTATTTGAAATCAAAAGGTAGGGTTGAGATTTCAGATCAATTCTTTGCTGATAAGAAAGAATTTGATGCTGAAAAGGTGTTTAATGGAAATGTTAAACATATTTTTGGTAAGATGGTTGCAGGAAAAGTGAAAGGTGCTAAAGAATTCTACAAATCAAAGTGCTGGTGGGACAGATGTGTTCCAGAATCTCCTAAGGATGGTCAGCCTTGGGGGAAAGTATTTCCAAACTAAAAATCTGACTTGCCGGAGCTCCCAGGTTGGTAAGAGTGGAGCATGAATCGGCATCTTTCTTAGCAAATGATCCTACAAGTGGTAAAGTTGGTAAAGTACAGGTGGTATATTTAAATTGTTATATCTTGATGTCCAAGTGATTATAGTTGGTGAGTAAACCTGTAAGTGGTTGAAAGAGATTTTCATTGACAATGTGGTTTATCAAGTGGTTAATCAAGGTCATTAAATTGAACTTGATTGGACCATTATTACAAGTGGTTAACAAATATATGGGGTTCATTACATTGAGAAGAGGAACTTATCCCCTAACCTACAAATGGTTTGAAAATCAACAAAACTTATTTTCTGGAAAAACCATTTGATTAAAACAAACTTAAGTGTTTTGAAATCACAATGGGAAAATAGTTTGTTGTGAGGGGAAGTTCTGATTGTTTATGCCAAGTGGATGGCGATCTGAAGTGATTCAATATCAGTTGTCATTTTATTGTACAGTTTATTTTCAAATTTCCTAAAATGTGTTTGCATTTTAGGGGGAGTAAAAATTTTCAGAAAATCCAAAAACATTAGAAAATTTGAAAAAGACAAAAACATGATAAAATCAAAAACGAGTTTTGTTGTATAAGAGAGGAAATGATAGTACATCAGTGGACGATCACAGCATGCTAAAGATATGGAAAGTTAAAAAGCGATAAACGGTCTCGCTGATGATATGCCAGTAGGTTTTTGTACATTTAGTAGATTGTGACGAGATATAAACCTAAATTCAAACTTGCTTAATTCGTGGGTAACATCTCTCGGATATATGGGTAACCCCCGAAATCTTGTTTGAAGGACCCCTCTTTCTGAGATACTAGGTCTTTATGCCTAGTGATATCTGGGGTATTATCCCGGGACTTCTGATAATGCGGAAGCAATGGCCTAGTCCCCGGAGAATACTTTACGCTTGCTTGAAATATAGCGCAGCCCTCAGCAAAAATAGACAATAAAATTGCTAATTAATGCTGTTGTAAAAAAGATCCTCTAAAGGGGACCCACCAAAAGTCGAGCCGTCATCTCTCTGCTGAACGGAAGTTCTGACCTGAGCTCTCACGGTTTCGCAATTTAACCCCTTACAGATATCATCTAGGTATACTCACCTGTAAGACTGAATATTGGGATCTGGATACGGGAGTATATTCTGAGGTGGGACACGCGAATAAGTTTAAGTACTTAAGACATTAATATCGTATCTCGAAACAGTTGAACTTTGTGTGAAAATTTAAGTGGATCAGTATACTGACAATCTAAGTGAATCGTTTAGAACTTAAAATGTTTAAAGCTTAACGGTGTTGGTGCTTTGTCTCAAAAACTGATATGATCCTCTTACACAAACTCACAAAAATATTATATGTAAATATTTCATTTCTGCATTTCATTTTTGTTATATAAAAAGTCCAAAAAGATTTTCGGTGTGTTTTAGCATAAATTTTGAAAAATCCAAAAATATTTTAGACAACTGATGTTGAAAAGCTGATCTTCAAAATTCCGAGTGCTAAACATGACGAACAGGTTTGGGAAAGTTAGTTTGAAAATGTGTGAAATGAAAATGATATATTTTCATGTGGTTCATCAGAAATTGACATGATAAATGATGCATTCAGGGTTGTGTCTTCAAGGGATTAGCAAAGTTTCTAAATTTGTTATATCTTATTCTTGTGAATCTTATGTTTTGGGTAGAGAATGTGCAGGATTTCTTGAGCTGAATAAGAGTCAGGTTTCAACAACTGAGGACTATGTAAAGCCAGGTTGACATTCTGATGCTGTAAAAGTCAGACTTTGATCCCAGCATGTTTTGAGGGGGAGTTTGTTAGAGGAAGTATTTGAAGATGCAAGACATAGATAGAGATTCTGGATGCCCGAAGACTGATCAAGACTGAAGATGCGAAGACTCGACACTTAAGACTCGTCAACATCTGAGGGGGAGTCTGTTGGTGCATACATCTGTCGACTTCGTCTTGTATCGAGTCTTAGTCTTAGAATGTTAGATTAGGGCACATTGTACGAGAATATAGAGTTGTAGTGGTGATTTCCCAAGATAGTTGATTTCACATATATGGACATGTCACTATGTGGGAAATCAGGATTTTACAGGTGATTTCGCTTTTATGAACATATGTGATTTCGCTTTTGTGAACATGTGTCATATGAGCGAAATCCCATGCCTATATATAGGTCTCTTGGGCGAAATCATTGGTAACACGTCTTGTTTCCGGTACCGAATTGCTGCAGAAGTGCCGTTTGATTTGTAATCAATGTGAAATCAATATACAAGGCAAGATTTAGTAGAACAAGCTGTTTTTCGTGTCCGTTTCTTGTTATTCCGCACCTGAAACGGATTAGAACACCTCCGATTGACTCGTTCGGGTCAGCACGCGATCCTACAGGATCCCCATCTACATATTACTAATTTCTTAGAAATATGTGATACCTTTCGGATCAATGGAGCATCAAACGACGCCATCCGCCTTCGAATGTTTCCATTTTCACTAAAAGACCGAGCTAAGGCTTGGCTTAACACCCTCCCAGTTGGCTCGGTAAACACCTGGGATGAACTAGCCCAAAAGTTTTTATATAAGTATTTCCCTCCTGCTAAAACAACTAAATTAATGACTGAAATTAATACATATTCACAAGAGGATGGGGAATCCTTATATGAAACTTGGGAAAGGTTCAAGGAGCTACTAAGAAAGTGTCCTCATCACGGTCTTGCGGTATGGCAACAAGTATCCACTTTCTACAATGGGTTGTTGCCACACACAAGACAAACACTTGATTCTAGCTCCGGGGGACTTTTAGGTAATCGTCGCCCAAATGAAATATATAATCAAATTGAGGAAATTGCTCAAACTAATTTTCAATGGCACACTCCCCGAGGCAATAAATCTATTGCCCCGGCGCCCATAAGGTTGATGAAAGCACTTCTTTACAAGCCTAAATCGAAGCCCTTTCTTCAAAAATAAAAAAAATTAGAAATGACAAAAACGGTCTCGGTTATGGCTTGTGAAGGGTGTGGTGGGCCACATGAAAATTGGAGTTGTATGAAAGAATTAGATGAACAAACGGAAACGGTAAACTACATTGATAACAGACCTAGGCCGTCGGGTCCTCCAACGGGTACCTACAACCAAGGATGGCGTAACCACCCAAACCTTGGTTGGAGAGATCCCGGCAATAGTAGTAACCAACAAAACCAACGAACTAACTTTCAACAACCACAAAACTTTTCTCAACAACAAGGTGGACGAGAAAGGCTTGAAGATACTATATCTCGCCTTATCTCCGAGACCGAAAAGAAAAACTCAGATCGATTTCAGCAATTGGAATCGAATTTTAGAAATCAACAACCTAGCATACAAAACATTGAAAAACAATTAAATCAAGTAGCTCAAAATTTCTCCGAGAGACCACAAGGCGCGTTACCTAGCAATACCGAAACCAACCCAAAAGCACAAGTACATCTCATCACGTTGAGAAATCGGACCGTGGGTCCCGAGGAGGCTCCATTACCGCCAGATGAAAGAAGCCAGTCCAGCCAAACCACAACTCCACCCGCACCCCAACCAGAAAAGGCTTCTTTACCGAATCAAGAGCCCACCAAGACTCCTTCGATTCCGTACCCCGGTAGGTTAAATCGTCAAAAGACCGATGAGCAATTCGCAAAGTTTGAAAATTTACTAAAACAATTGCATGTTAATATTCCTTTTATTGAGGTCCTTACCCAAATGCCTAAATATGCAAAATTTATGAGGGACTTCCTCACTAATAAAAGGAAAATTGAATCATTGCAATTAGTTAACTTAGGCGAAGAATGCTCCGCCTTAGTACTCAACAAACTTCCACAAAAGAAAATTGATCCCGGAAGCTTCACGATTCCTTGCTCGATCGGGGAATCCCCCATTCGTAATGCATTAGCCGATCTTGGGGCTAGCATTAACCTCATGCCCACATCGATGTTCAAACGACTCGGCCTAGGAACAACGAGCCCTACAAAGATGAGCATACAACTCGCCGACAGATCCGTCAAATTTCCACAAGGTGTCGCTGAAAATCTATTGGTCAAAGTTGACAATTTTGTTTTCCCGACCGATTTTGTCATCCTAGACATGGAGGAAGACACCGATGTCCCTTTCATCCTCGGGAGGCCATTTCTAGCCACCGCCCAAGCAGTGGTGGACATGAATGACGGAACACTAACATTGAAGTTTGGGGATAAGGAAGTGAAGTTTGAATGTGGAAGGAGAGTAGAGGACGAAGACCCGGTCAACTACATGAAGGTCATAGACTCAAGTTTGGTTGACGCTCTCCGAAGGTGTAGCATGGGATGCAAAACATCCCACTTGGGTAACGTATGACCAGGCTGTGGGTCTAGCCAAGGACCCTTATAAACGTGGCACACCACGGAGGATTTCCGCGGAACTATCCTTAGTTTAGTTTAGATTAATTTTTATGTTTTATAGTTAGTTTTAATTTTCAGGAATAAAACACACTTGAGATGGCAAAGGATACAAGGGAAGCTTGAACCAGCACCCCATGCAGGAAAACAGGACCATCCGACAAAATTTCTTCACTTACAGTAAGTTCGGCACGGGCCGTGTCCGCCCAACACGGCCTCGTGCTGCACAGTCTGCAGAAATACCCAGTTCAGGTACACTGGACACGGGCCGTGCTCAACCAACACGCCCCCGTGTCCAGGCTTCTGTTTCTCTTGATTTAATTTTGTTACTGGCACTTGAACAAGGGGCCGTGCCCGGACAACACGGGGCCGTGTTCAGCGCCCAGTATCACAAAATTTTTGCTTTTTAACACCTTTTTACACATTTAATCAACCTAAAAATTTATTTTTGGGACACATTGAGGACAATGTGTAATTTAAGTGTGGGGGGGATGCTAAAACCTTGAATCTTGCAAGTCCTAAATACAAGCCTTACACAAAACTCTATTGGAACCGCTAATCACCCCAAATTTTTTTCAAAAATTTTCAATTTTTTTACTTGTCTAGGTTTAATTCGGGAATTTCAAGTTCTAAAAAGGTTATATTTTTACAAATTTACAACCGATAGCGTCGTGATAAAAAGAACCAACATAAGAAAATTATGAAAAGGCATGGCAAACTTAGTTAAAATTTGATTATATATACTTGATCACATAAAAACTCATTCCCACAAAAGTGAGTTTTGAGCCTTTATTGAGCATACAAATGCATATCATTATACTAAATGCTCATTTTTCGTTTCTTGTGTGAATAGCCGCTTGGTTCTTACGACTCTAGAACTTGCCATGACAATACATTCCCGGTCCTTACCAACATAAACCCGAGTAAGTAAATGATGGAGGCATTAGGACTAACCCTTTTTATTTCTACACCATTATTTTTTTTTTTTTTACCACCTACCCAAAATCTCCCTAGTTAGCCCCTTTGAGCCTAAACCTTTTCATTTCTTAACACAAACCAAACACCCTTTCACCCACCAAAACCTTTTTTATTTTTAACCCTTTGTTTTAGTAACTAGCTCGGTTTTCCGTATGACTTTCAAAAAAAAAAAAATTGTGTTGATGATGAAGCAAAAGAAAATAAACACACAAGTTTATCAAAAATAACTTTGTTTGAATAAAAAGCTTCATCAAAATAAAAGTTACAAAAAATAAAAAGTCTTACGAAAACCGACGCTTGTTACGCTTTTTCGCCCTTTATACTAACCACTAACCCAACCACCTACCTTTAACCCAAGCCTAACCCTTCACCCAAAAAGTCCTCTTGATATTTACAAAGGTATATAGTTAAAAAGGAGGAGGATTGATTGCTTGGCAAGCCTATGGTAGGAGTAAGTTCTATGCCGCTCTCGAGAGATTCACTAAAATACATCTTCGGCCGAGTGTTGAGTGATCCCCCGTGAGGTATGTGAACTTGTATATAAAGAGAATTTTAAAGAAGCATGTTATGCCCTAATAAGTAATTTAACTTATGAAAAAGTTTTAAATAAATCATGACGAATAGGATTGTAAATAAATAAAAATAAAACGTAATAAAGAATCTTGGAAATCCCGACACTCTATGACAAGCCCAAAAACCTTCTTTTCTACCCATTCCATTTGGGTTTGTAAAGCCACATTATAAGGAGTTTTGCTTGAGGACAAGCAAAGATTCAAGTGTGGGGGTATTTGATGTGTGCAAAATGCAACATATAAATTTCATCAATTGTGGCATAAAACTAACCCTTTTTTAGTACTAATGTTGGAAAAAGCGTGCTTTTGTCTTCCTTTTGTATTTTCAGGATTAAATGAGCTCAAATTAACAAAAGAAGCAAAAAGACAACAAAATCTAACATAAATACATGAAAAGGAACAAATGTGACATGCCCGACCCCACGACAGCATCTTCCCAAGCAAAACAAGAAGACAGAAGACTGAACACGCCCCCTGCTCAGCCAGCACGGGGGCGTGCCCAGGTGTCAGTAGAAAAGACAAAGTGGTAGAAGCTTCTATTGCCCACCACGGGGCCGTGCTCAGCGGACACGGGGCCGTGGTCAACTATAAGATTCGCACAATCCAGGCAAATCTTCATAGTACAAAGATTCTTCTGCACACGGGGTCGTGCTCAGCGGACACGGGGGCGTGGTCAACTAATAAAGACAAGCTGCATTAAATGAAGAAAGAGAGGATGTGGACACGGGGCCATGCCCACTGGACACGGGGCCGTGCCCGAGCTTCTGTTCAGCCTATAAATAGGAGTGCTTGGCTCAAGCTCAAACCATCCCTTGGCACACCACCTCTCTCACACTTCACCCACCACCCACCACCACCATAACACCATCATCCACCACCACCACCACCATCCATTGTCCATCATAGAGTGTGTGAGTCGTCTCGGGATCCAAGATTGATCGTAAGAGTTCTTGACAATCAAGGCCATGTTTGCCTAAGTCTCTTACATCACTTGGTGAAGACAAGTGTCTAGTGTAATACTTTTTATTTTTAATCTTTTCGCACTTTTTAATTGGTTCTGTATTAATGACTTTAATAACTAGTTTCTTATGTTGAAGGTGATTCTTCCTTATCGTTTTTTCGTGGTGTCTTGGCATTATTTTACTGTCTATATAAAATAAAAGATTTTCACCATTCATATTTCCACGGTCTATATGGAGGTATGTTGGCTACCTGGTCGGGGGTTAAGGGAACGGTTTGGTAAGAGTCTTGCCGTTGTTCAGCGTTTAGAGGTCCTGCAACGGACCTGGGTCAAATTTAGTAGGACCTCCTTCAATACTTAACGGTATTGGATGGCGGGGGTCCAAACTCTTTGATCCCCTCATAAGTTAACTACTATTAATACTATAACCCGGCTATTTAGGACTGTATCCCTGCTGACTCAGACTACTTAGTCGAGGGTAACGTCACCTTCAAAAGAGGGGCCTACCATAATTTGCATTAATAACTTAATTAATTATCTTTCAATAATCCGACCCTTTAGGATTGTATCCTTGCTGACTCAAACTACTTGGTTGAGGGTAACATCACCTTCAAAAGAGGGGCCTACTACAATAACTAAGATAATCTCTTAAATAAGTGCAAAAGTGCGGAAATAATCAAATGTTACACTATACACGAGTCGGAACCAAGTGATTTATCTTGTCTATCTGTTTTTTCTTTTATTTTTATTTTCAGCATTTTTAGTTAGTTTAAAAACCTTTTTCTAAAACTGTTGATTTGATTAGACGTTGAGGATAAACTGGTACTAAAAGCTCTTGTGTCCTTGGACGACCTCGGTATCTTACCAACACTATACTACGCTCACGATGGGTGCACTTGCCCATATGTGTGTTTAGTGTTAGTAAATATCGTGTTTTATAAATTTAAAACTTGGCTAAAGAAAGTGTAAAAGGGCTTAAAATATACTTAAACTTATATACACACTTCACACGCATCAGTCTGTAACAAAAATCTGAGTTGTCGGAACAGAACAATTTGACTAGATCTTTCTGTAATAATTACATTATCATTTATGACATGGTATGAGACGTGTTACTTTAAAATATTTGGTAAATATAGTTGTTATGGAAACTTTGGACAATCTGTTTCGCTCAGTGCCATGCCCCGATGTTTCCGCCATCGGTTGGGGTGTGACAATCTAATTCTGCCTTAATTGCGTCTTTCCAATTTGGCCAATCATTTATTTGTTTACATTCCTCAACAGATTTTGGTTCTTGATCCTCATTATTTTCCATTACTTCTAGCGCTATGTTATATGAAAAACTGTCATCGACGTCGATTTCATTTCGGTTCAATACCTTTCTAGAGATGATATAATTTATTGAGATCTCTTCGTTTTCAGGTACCTGAGGTTCTTCTGGAACCATCATGTCTAGTGTCTCTTCAGGAGACTCTTTTCTTGACATTATCATTACCTCGACTGGACCATCATTATTTGCTCCTTTTTTCTTTCAAGGATTTTTATCTTTAGAACCGATTGGTCTACCACGTTTGAGACGTGCATTAGACTCATTTCCAACATGTGGTTGTCCTTCTGGGACACTTATTTTTACTGGAGCATTAGCAGCTGGTATGTGTGACTTAGTCACTCTCTTTAGGTCAGTGAATGCGTCTGGTACTTGATTTGCTAATGTTTGTAAATGAATTATTCTTTGAACTTCTTGTTTACACTCTTTAGTTCGAGGATCAAGATGAGATAGTGATAATTCATTCCAAATTATATTATTATTTTTCAGTTGCTTTTCGTCTCCCCCTAATGTTGGGAATGTTGTTTCAACAAAATGACAATCACCAAATCGAGCTGTAAATAAATCACATGTTGATGGCTCTAATACTTAATGATCGATGGTGATTCATACCCAACATATATTCCTAACCTCCTTTGAGGTCCTATCTTTGTTCGTTGTGGTGGAGCGATAGGAACATATACGACACAACCAAAAATCCTTAGATGGGAAATATCTGGTTCCTGACCAAAAACCAACTTTAATGGGGAGGAAGTGTGATAACTCGTTGGCCTGATGCGAATTAGTGTTGCTGCAAGTAAAATTGCATGCCCCCAAGCAGATGCTGGTAGTTTTGATTTCATAATCATTGGTCTTGCAACCATTTGAAGTCGCTTGATAAGCGATTCAGCAAGTCCATTTTTCGTATGTACATGAGGTACTGGATGCTTTACACTTATGCCAATAGACATGCAGTAATCATTGAAGGTTTGGGATGTAAATTCCCCAGCATTGTCCAACCGAATTTTCTTTATGGGATAATCAGGAAAATGTGCTCTTAACCTTATTAATTGAGCAAGTAGTCGTGCAAATGCCATATTACGACTTGATAGTAAACTCACATGTGACCATCTAGTTGATGCATCAATTAAGACCATAAAGTATCTAAATGGTCCACTGGGAGGGTGTATAGGTCCACATATTGTAACACCTCGAAAAATTCACGTCCTATAATGTGTTGACACGTGTCATAGGTTTGAACGTGTGAAAGAATGCTCTAGAGGGACTAAAGTTGACAAACATGGAAAGTATGTGAATATAAGGGTTCAAAATGTCAACAAAGGATAAATATACTTTATATTAACCCCACATGATGCTCAAACCTTCAAACGAATAAATCATGGATCATACAAAGCTAATTGTGAATAAAAGTGAGAGATTACAAACTACAGGGGTTAAATGTGTCAACATGTTTAAGTTATACCTCTGAGTGACCTTTTAGCAAACCCAAAGCTTTTTAACGGTTAATTATGCTCACTAGAATGCACGATTAAAATTTCATAAAGTTTCGTTATCGTATGAGAAAGTTATGAGCAAATTCGTATGCGAGGGGTTAAAGCGTAAACGTTGAAAGTTATGGCTTTTCGGGTGATAACCAAGTAAACCAAGGGCTTAACAAAGTAGGTATAAGACTTGAAGCCTTATAAGTCAAGTTGAGGGGCTCAAAATGCAATAAACAAAGGTGGATTGACCTTTCGGAGGACCAAGAGCCAAGGATGCAAACTGAAAAAGTGATTTTTGCCCTGATGACAGCCTTGAGGACCTCAACATTGGGGACCTTGAGGTCCGTAAGCTAGTGCCCAGATGTGGAAATTCGTTTTTCTTGGCTGTTCAGCCTTGGAACCGACCCAAAACAGATTTTTTTCACTTTGTGGGCGACCCCTAAACATCCCTACACACTTAGGGACACTTGTTGATGATTTGTGGTCAAGTGTAGACTTGTGTGTCAACAAATCATGGTGAATTGATCACTATATAAAGCCATGAACTTGCAAACATTCACTCACACCTTCCATCTGAATTGTGGACCATTTCTGGAGCTCCAAAGCAGACCCAAGACCTTCCTACTCGAGCATAGGACTTGTGTAAGTATGCTAGACCTTCCTCGATTAAGTTTTTGCTTAGTTATTAGCTTAAAAGTCAACCGTCGTAATTAACGGTTGACTTAACGATTAATCGCTAATGGTCCAGCGATTAGTCAAGCTTATGGTAGTTATAAGTTGGTAATTATGTGGGCTTTAAACCCTTAAAAGGGCACCCACTGATTTCCATCCTAACTATATCGTTTGTCGGGTCAAACTTAATCCGAAAAAGTCAACAGAAGCATAAAACGCATAATTAGCAATCTAGAAGGCGTGCAACCTGTTTGATCATTAATATAACTTGGTAATTAGTGTAAGAACATGTCTAAACATGTTCAACCCGACATTTTCCTGTTTTGACCCGGTTCGGAACCGAAAGTCGCAAAGCTTTGACTTTTGCTTTGACTTCAGTTCTGACCCGTTTTGGTATGAATTAGAAATACCTTAGAGCTTCATTTGGACCAGGTTACATGCTAGTATAACCCGCTGTGATTATACACCTCGGTTCATTAGTTATCCGATTAATGCGCATGATTCCGTTAATTGCTCATATGTTGACCATTATGCCCTTGTCACCTTAAAACGTGATTTTTGGAAATGTAAAAGAGTAGAAACCTTAATTACTAAATTATAAACTTGTATGCAAAGTTTGACATCAGTTTGAGGTATAGAATGAGAGTTATGCTCATTAGCGTAAAACGAAGGCTTTACGTTAATAAAATGGCGTAATTGGCGTATAGCCTAGTTAAGCCTACTTTTTGATATCAAACGAATTACCCACTGATGTAATATATTATTTTGGGATTTTTAAAGATTTTTAATAAATTTTAGGCTGAGCATAACTCATAGTCGTAGGCTTAATCCGGTAATTGTCGGTTTTGCCCTTACGGGACATAAAATGAGTTTTACATATCTAAACGACTCCAAACCTTTTGCTACTGATCTCATATGATAAATAAATTATTTTAAGCCTTCTAGAATAATAAAAATATCAGCTTTATGTATCAAACCCGTAAACGGATTTTAATCGCCTAATTAAGCGTTTTTAACGCATAGTATGTACTCAGATTATTTTCAACATATACGGGTTGATACCTACTGATATTTGAGGCAAATTATAATATTTTAACAGTAAGCAAAAGTTGATAAACTCAGACTTCAGTTTTGAGCTTTTCGGCTTATGTGAAATTACCAAAATGCCCCTACGGTGCATAGTTTGGTTATAATTGATAAATTTCACATATATACTTTACCCTACTGTTATAACTTATCAAATTGAGTATGTTTGCTGATTTCATCAGACCTGTAACTCAGTTAAACATTTAAACTCTTTTATAAACTTTTAAATGACCAAACTACCCCTACGGGGCATAGTTTGTGTTTAAATTCGTTACGGGCATAATAAAAGACATCCTAATGATGTCACAACATATTAAGGGCATATTAACTTAGGAAACCTGTAAATGGCTCATATGTATACCCGTTACGCTTATTACGCGTTCGGTTTGGTTTATGTAACCAGTTTACATAAATTTGCCTAAACGGGTCAAACCTTATCGGTTTTATCTCAAAATCCAGAATGTGTATGAAATACCCATATTAAGCAAGTCTCCGAACTTGTCGGGTCTAAATCACATTCTATCCGGTCCTCGCTTAATCATGCGTTTGAACCGTATCTTTCGGTAAGACTAACCGGTCTAAGCTTAGGCTTAATTAAAGACCCGTTAGCATTCTAATAAGTTATTATACCATCATTCCAGACTAGAGCCTTCTGGTAAATGGTACCTACGCTTACTTAAGTGAATACGGCTGAGTTATTAATTCTTGCTAATTAAGACAGGAGCTAGCTCAGGTAAATACTCTTAACTTATTTTCCCTATACGGGCTTGGGATACGGTACTATAAAAGTACCGCTTGGTCGGGTGTATGTAGTCATTTAAATCGGATTGTGATTGATGTACTTACATAACCTGTTTAATATGTATTATTTGGTGTATGGCCTTTGGGGGTTAATGACCATGTCCCGGATATCCTTGGCATCATTCGAAGTAATGGCCACGACTTAAGCACGGGGTGTAGGCATACACCTGACAGATGCATTATGTAAAAACTGGTAATCCACTCGAAGGTATCATCCTTGTGGGCATTATACCGGAACTGGTAATCCACTTAGAGGATGATAGCCTGTGGGCATTATACCTGTGGCATGTCAGTTAATCTAGTCCGGCCCTACAAACCGGCCCTAATGGACGACAAATAAGTAAAACTGTATACAAGATTATATACAAATAATTTTCCCAAGTATAAAAAGGTTAATTTTGCCTCTGTGCATTTTAATCAAATTATAAAAGATTATTTTTATGCCACGTGCATCCAAATCAATTTTCTTAAACTCTTTTCAAATGAGTCAGTTGAGTGTATTTACCAGTGAAAACTGACGTATTTTCCAAAGAGGTTAAGTGACAGGTACTGGACGAAATTGGCTGGAAGCTCAGGGCGCTAATAAGGAATCTTGCAAGTTCTAGGCGTCTAAAGTCTGTTGAACAAATGATATGTTTAAAGATCCGCCTGTGGATCCTTTACTTTCCGTTGTAATACTGGATATTACTTTATATTCGGAAATGTAATAATATTTATCTTTTGCTTCCGCTGTGCATTTATATAATTGTGTTGTTTGACTATTATGTTGCCAACCACGTCACGATACTCCCCACCGGGCCCACCGGTGACACGTGGAAGTCGGGGTGTGACAGGTTGGTATCAGAGCCAACACTGAGTGAATTAAACGCTAGCCTTTTGCGTTTAATCTCAGTTACACAATTGCACATTCTTGAGTCTAGACAAGAACATAAGACAAATCCAAATTCGTTTCATTGTCTTTTAAATTACTTCCTTGTTATTTTTCTGATTAGCCTTTGCATGGGCAAGTCATTTTATCAGAAGTCCCGTTTAGGGCAACCATATACTTGTTTAAATTTTAAAAGGAACGATTATGTTTAAAAATTATCATTCCTATATTATAAGATCTACCATTATAATAAAATGGCAAAATCTAAAAAGGGACAAGACCTAGCCTCGGGTCATATTAAGACCGGCCAAGATGGCAGATCCTCAAATTAGATTCAGATCCATATTTAACCTTTCAATTTAGAAAGTGTTCTGCGATAATTATTAAAAGAATCTTAAAAAGTGAAACTAGCCTGAGTGACATTATAAAGACCTGGCCAAGATGGTAAGACCTGTTTAAAAGATTCGTATCCCTGTTAACATCTGAAAACATGTTAACAATCCTGGCGGAAGTGATTCGTTGGAAATCACCTATGTTATTAAAGGAATTCTTTAGAAGATTCCTAACCCAGTTTAATGATCTCTGAATCCTGGGTTTACACCATCAATTAAGATGATTATATTTTAACCATACGTAGTAATATAGTGCCTACGGGCCTTGCTCATTTCTATATGAGCCAAAATACAGTGGTAGCGATGACTCCCTGTCAGATTAAGGTAATGAACTAGGTTCAAACCTTCAAAGCTTTGATTCTCTGAAATCATAGTTAAAAATTTATAATTGTCCTTGTGACTAGGCCTATTGTGCCAGTATATATCAAATGCTTTGATTCTCTGAAATCCTTGCATATAATTTTTTAAGTGTCCATGTGACTAGGCCTTTATGTGCCACAAATAAGACTGTTATTGTTTTATAATTAGGATAAATTATTATAGAAAATCCTAAATAAATTTGATTAATAAATTAACCAAATATGGTCTCTGTTTACCATGGTTAATGAATTACCCTAAGGGGGCAATTCCATAATAAACTCCCAAATAAAATATTGTCCTTGTTTTCTGTAACAGTTCAATTGTAATGGCTAACTCAGACGAGGGTAATAGTCATCCCGCAGAGGTTAATAATGACGCCCGAATTAATCTAACTAGTGCGGAATTAAAAGCGATCATAGACGACGCAGTTACACAGGCTTTCGAAAGGCAGTATGACGAGTATAGTGGGACTCGTAGTAGGACCCTATCTACACAGCCTTCAAAGCCACCGTCCAATAAGGACGACCCGAAGAAAAATGATGACCGACACTCCTCAAACCACAGTGCTCCATCTCAGCAGGTCATACTGAATAAAGGACCCCTTGCTAAGGGTTGCTCCTATAAATATTTCGTTTCCTGCAAACCCCGGGATTTCACTGGGGAGAAAGGAGTCATCGATTGTATGACATGGCTGGATGAGATGGATATGGTTGTTGATATCAGCGGATGCGCTGAGCAAGACGTGGTCAAGTTTGTGTCGCAGTCTTTCAAGGGTGAAGCTTTAGCAGGTGGAGATCTCTGATTCAAGCCATCGGGAAAATCCCACTGTACAATATGTCATGGGATCAATTTGTTGCCCTTATCAGGGAAAATTTCTGCCCTCAGCATGAGGTAGAGAAGATATAGTACGATTTTCTATCAGTGGTGATGACAAACCTCGACTGTCAAGCTTACCTAACGAGCTTCAACACTATGTCTCGGTTGGTTCCATACCTGGTAACCCCGGAACCAAAACGGATAGCTCGTTTTATCGGTGGTTTAGCCCCCGAGATCAAGGCAAGCGTAAAAGCTTCTCGGCCATCGACTTTCAGATCAGTAGCTGACATTTCCTTATCCCTTACTTTAGATGCGGTCAGATTGAGATCGCTAAAGAAATCTGAAGAAAGTAAGAGGAATCGTGAGGATGATAACTCATGAGGGTCAGAGAAGAAGCACAAGGGAAACACTGATTCTAAGAAGTCTGGGTTTGGAAGGAACAGTCAGCGAACAGAGGAGAAGCCAAAGTGCACGACTTGTCAAAGATGCCACTTTGGAAAGTGCAGATCTGAATCAAATTCTAAGTCTGAATCACCTGCATGTGGATTATGCAAGTCTAAGGAGCACAAGACTGTTGAATGCAGGAAGATTAAAGATGCCACCTGCTACAATTGCAATGAGAAGGGGCACATAAAGACCAACTGCCCTAAGTACGCAAGGAAGACTGAAGAAGCCAAGAAAGCAAACGCATGAGTCTTCCATACGAACGCCAAGGAGATGATGCAGAATAATAACTATATAGCAGATACCTTTTCATATCAAACAGTTTATGCATGAATTTTATTTGATAATGGCACATATGATTCTATAATGAATGATAAATGTCGAGAACTGTTGTCTCCGCCAGATTAAGACTCCGGTCATTTAATGCGAGGTAGAAATTGACCGATGATACTTTAGAAAATGCTCCAACAAATTCTAGATTGATATTTAATATCTGTTATGAATCATTTTTCTGATACCCTTATGGCAAACTTTCAAACTGTCCAAATTCATCAGTATATTAAAGACAGATGTGACATTTTGATCCCCTGTCAAAGAGGTGATGGACTAGGTCCAACCCTCAAATGCCATTGATGGTCTTTTGTGACCTAGGCTAAGTGATATTAATATATTTCTAAAATAACATTCATTAAGAATGATAATGCCTTATTGGCCAGTATAGTTTGATGAAACCATGGTTAGTATATGTTAAGGCCATCAGGGTAATGAATAGCAGATGTTGGATTACAACTAAGTAAAGGATTCACCTGGCAATAGGAACAAAATCTCGAGTATGATAAACTCGGATAAGACAACAGTCAATCGCGCCATTTATAATGCGACGAATGTAAATGAAAACTACAAACGTAAACCTCAATACTAATGGAGTTAATCTCCAGGCTGTGGTTGACGCAGCAGTTGGAGGGATCATGGGAAAAAGGTCATGAGACAATCCAAAGAGCCGAATGCTTCTCGCTCTAAATCTCATTCAAAAACCATGTTTAATTGCTCATAAGGAGAGCTATATTCACACTTCAAATATGAAGGATGAACCAAAGAAGGAGGATAACTCCCAGAAATATGGGAAAGAGAGCAAGTACGGGCCTAATAAAAAGCAACGTAAGTTCAGTAAGAAGCCTGTATACCTCAGAGACTGCTTCAACATTATTATATCCATTAGGAATCAGTTTTTCGATGTCCTAGTTCCGTTAAATATAAGGAATCAATATAGTGATAAAAATCGATTAATTACCTTAAAAATCAAGCCCATATTGTGGATAATAAGAAGCGATTAATTATCAAGACTCCTTATGAGACAACCCTCATAATTATATGTATCCGTACGATTAATTAATATTAAACATAAAAAAATGGTGGAAGTGGCCGTCCCCGGAATCGAACCTGGGTCTAGGCCGCACCCTTTCGCGCGCCTAGCCAACCGAGCTAGGTGCCTAGTTTGTGAAAATTCCCATTCTGATTAAATATAAGCACATATAGTTGATATCTCTTTAATCTCTATCGATTTCGAATACCAAATGGTATGACAAAAGCGCTATATGAGGATTGGTGTATCTTAATAAGTTCCATAGATTGCTTCCATGCCTGATCAGTATGGAGGTTTAATACATGGAACCCCTGAGATATTCCAATGATCATATGGTACTAGAGTCAACTAATAGTATTCAAAGAAGATATCCAGAATAGAATTGTCTAAGTAAATGGTTCCGAGTAAGAAATTCGTGGACTAGTAATATAAATGTGTCACTTATTTGACACAAGCAATGATGGGTGAACTGGAGCCTGAGATATGAAAATCTCTGTAGCCTCCTTGTATCTTGATTATCTTCTCCTAAAACTACCCTGTTTACCTCCCGAAAGGCAAGTAGAGTTAAGACTAACATCCCGCTTTGGGTTAGAGTGTTGTAAGGACTCCATGCTGATTATGGAATAACCGAAAACCTGATTAAGTAAATTTTAAGATAGGAGATTCATATAGCCTAACTCGATATTCTGAGAGTTGATATTGTTGGGTAAGAAAGACGGTTCATTTTGCTTATGCATATATTACCGCAACCTTAGTTAGGCAACGAGTAAGAATTGCCATCGGCTACCCAGGATCGTCGAATTGTTCGACTAACGACAAGGATCAGCTATTCCTTAAAATTAGTTAAGTAGTGGTTAGAATAACCACCTCACCTTAAGATAAGCTTTTCTACAATAGTTTATATGTAAGCATCAAGGCTGTTCCCTTGGAGACCTTGTATAAATGGCATGTTAAACATCTATTGTTAGGAAAATAGATTGATAAAGTCCAATTATCAAGATCTGAAAGTTGCATTAGAAACAACAAATAAGATCACGCAAGTACGTAATCATCTGTAAGATGCCAGTATTCGGCAGAAAATAAAGGATTGATGAAAATAGCCAATCTCCTAAATTCTTGTTAAGGAATAAAGTTCAACAAAAGATATCACCCAGGAAGGGTGTGCCAAATTTGTTAAAATTTTCAGGCTAATTAAGTGCTGAATATATAGAATCATTCGAAGAAAATCGAATGTATCAAGATCAGGTAGCCTTTAAGCTAAAACCGATTTAAAGAGCTTGACAGAGCTCGCAATACATTGCACATCAGTAATTAAAGGATGTGTTTCGCCAATAAGTCAATAAGCATTATCACATAATGATATGCAGATTTATAATATGAGGAGCAACCCGTTGTCGATTGAGGATCGACGGGTTAAGAAGCTTCGAAAGAAGCATGTACCTATTGTAAAGGTCAAATGGGATGCCCGTAGAGGTCCCGAGTATACGTGGGAATTGAATCCACGATGAAAGAAAAGTACCCTTATTTATTTCAGTAAATCTCGGGTCAAGATTTATTTTAAGGGGGTGAGGATGTAACACCTCGAAAAATTCACGTCCTATAATGTGTTGACACGTGTCATAGGTTTGAACGTGTGAAAGAATGCTCTAGAGGGACTAAAGTTGACAAACATGGAAAGTATGTGAATATAAGGGTTCAAAATGTCAACAAAGGATAAATATACTTTACATTAACCCTACATGATGCTCATACCTTCAAACGAATAAATCATGGATCATACAAAGCTAATTGTGAATAAAAGTGAGAGATTACAAACTACAGGGGTTAAATGTGTCAACATGTTTAAGTTATACCTCTGAGTGACCTTTTGGCAAACCCAAAGCTTTGTAACGGTTAATTATGCTCACTAGAATGCACGATTAAAATTTCATAAAGTTTCGTTATCGTATGAGAAAGTTATGAGCAAATTCGTATGCGAGGGGTTAAAGCGTAAACGTTGAAAGTTATGGCTTTTCGGGTGATAACCAAGTAAACCAAGGGCTTAACAAAGTAGGTATAAGACTTGAAGCCTTATAAGTCAAGTTGAGGGGCTCAAAATGCAAGAAACAAAGGTGGATTGACCTTTCAGAGGACCAAGAGCCAAGGATGCAAACTGAAAAAGTGATTTTTGCCCTGATGACAGCCTTGAGGACCTCAACATTGGGGACCTTGAGGTCCGTAAGCTAGTGCCCAGATGTGGAAATTCGTTTTTCTTGGCTGTTCAGCCTTGGAACCGACCCAAAACAGATTTTTTCACTTTGTGGGCGACCCCTAAACATCCCTACACACTTAGGGACACTTGTTGATGATTTGTGGTCAAGTGTAGACATGTGTGTCAACAAATCATGGTGAATTGATCACTATATAAAGCCATGAACTTGCAAACATTCACTCACACCTTCCATCTAAATTGTGGACCATTTCTGGAGCTCCAAAGCAGACCCAAGACCTTCCTACTCGAGCATAGGACTTGTGTAAGTATGCTAGACCTTCCTCGATTAAGTTTTTGCTTAGTTATTAGCTTAAAAGTCAACCGTCGTAATTAACGGTTGACTTAACGATTAATCGCTAATGGTCCAGCGATTAGTCAAGCTTAGGGTAGTTATAAGTTGGTAATTATGTGGGCTTTAAACCCTTAAAAGGGCACCCACTGATTTCCATCCTAACTATATCGTTTGTCGGGTCAAACTTAATCCGAAAAAGTCAACAGAAGCATAAAATGCATAATTAGCAATCTAGAAGGCGTGCAACCTATTTGATCATTAATATAACTTGGTAATTAGTGTAAGAACATGTCTAAACATGTTCAACCCGACATTTTCCTGTTTTGACCCGGTTCGGAACCGAAAGTCGCAAAGCTTTGACTTTTGCTTTGACTTCAGTTCTGACCCATTTTGGTATGAATTAGAAATACCTTAGAGCTTCATTTGGACCAGGTTACATGCTAGTATAACCCGCTGCGATTATACACCTCGGTTCATTAGTTATCCGATTAATGCGCATGATTCCGTTAATTGCTCATATGTTGACCATTATGCCCTTGTCACCTTAAAACATGATTTTTGGAAATGTAAAAGAGTAGAAACCTTAATTACTAAATTATAAACTTGTATGCAAAGTTTGACATCAGTTTGAGGTATAGAATGAGAGTTATGCTCATTAGCGTAAAACGAAGGCTTTACGTTAATAAAATGGCGTAATTGGCGTATAGCCTAGTTAAGCCTACTTTTTGATATCAAACGAATTACCCACTGATGTAATATATTATTTTGGGATTTTTAAAGATTTTTAATAAATTTTAGGCTGAGCATAACTCATAGTCGTAGGCTTAATCCGGTAATTGTCGGTTTTGCCCTTACGGGCCATAAAATGAGTTTTACATATCTAAACGACTCCAAACCTTTTGCTACTGATCTCATATGATAAATAAATTATTTTAAGCCTTCTAGAATAATAAAAATATCAGATTTATGTATCAAACCCGTAAACGGCTTTTAATCGCCTAATTAAGCGTTTTTAACGCATAGTATGTACTCAGATTATTTTAAACATATACGGGTTGATACCTACTGATATTTGAGGCAAATTATAATATTTTAACAGTAAGCAAAATTTGATAAACTCAGACTTCAGTTTTGAGCTTTTCGGCTTATGTGAAATTACCAAAATGCCCCTACGGTGCATAGTTTGGTTATAATTGATAAATTTCACATATATACTTTACCCTACTGTTATAACTTATCAAATTGAGTATGTTTGCTGATTTCATCAGACCTGTAACTCAGTTAAACATTTAAACTCTTTTATAAACTTTTAAATGACCAAACTACCCCTACGGGGCATAGTTTGTGTTTAAATTCGTTACGGGCATAATAAAAGACATCCTAATGATGTCACAACATATTAAGGGTATATTAACTTAGGAAACCTGTAAATGGCTCATATGTATACCCGTTACGCTTATTACGCGTTCGGTTTGGTTTATGTAACCAGTTTACATAAATTAGCCTAAACGGGTCAAACCTTATCGGTTTTATCTCAAAATCCAGAATGTGTATGAAATACCCATATTAAGCAAGTCTCCGAACTTGTCGGGTCTAAATCACATTCTATCCGGTCCTCGCTTAATCATGCGTTTGAACCGTATCTTTCGGTAAGACTAACCGGTCTAAGCTTAGGCTTAATTAAAGACCCGTTAGCATTCTAATAAGTTATTATACCATCATTCCAGACTAGAGCCTTCCGGTAAATGGTACCTACGCTTACTTAAGTGAATACGGCTGAGTTATTAATTCTTGCTAATTAAGACAGGAGCTAGCTCAGGTAAATACTCTTAACTTATTTTCCCTATACGGGCTTGGGATATGGTACTATAAAAGTACCGCTTGGTCGGGTGTATGTAGTCATTTAAATCGGATTGTGATTGATGTACTTACATAACCTGTTTAATATGTATTATTTGGTGTATGGCCTTTGGGGGTTAATGACCATGTCCCGGATATCCTTGGCATCATTCGAAGTAATGGCCACGACTTAAGCACGGGGTGTAGGCATACACCTGACAGATGCATTATGTAAAAACTGGTAATCCACTCGAAGGTATCATCCTTGTGGGCATTATACCGGAACTGGTAATCCACTTAGAGGATGATAGCCTGTGGGCATTATACCTGTGGCATGTCAGTTAATCTAGTCCGGCCCTACAAACCGGCCCTAATGGACGACAAATAAGTAAAACTGTATACAAGATTATATACAAATAATTTTCCCAAGTATAAAAAGGTTAATTTTGCCTCTGTGCATTTTAATCAAATTATAAAAGATTATTTTTATGCCACGTGCATCCAAATCAATTTTCTTAAACTCTTTTCAAATGAGTCAGTTGAGTGTATTTACCAGTGAAAACTGACGTATTTTCCAAAGAGGTTAAGTGACAGGTACTGGACGAAATTGGCTGGAAGCTCAGGGCGCTAATAAGGAATCTTGCAAGTTCTAGGCGTCTAAAGTCTGTTGAACAAATGATATGTTTAAAGATCCGCCTGTGGATCCTTTACTTTCCGTTGTAATACTGGATATTACTTTATATTCGGAAATGTAATAATATTTATCTTTTGCTTCCGCTGTGCATTTATATAATTGTGTTGTTTGACTATTATGTTGCCAACCACGTCACGATACTCCCCACCGGGCCCACCGGTGACACGTGGAAGTCGGGGTGTGACACATATATCCCCATGTATTCTTTCTAAAAAACTCAAGGATTCTGTCCCTACCTTAACTGGTGATGGGCGAGTGATTAACTTCCCTTGTGAGCATGCAACACATGTAATATCCTTAGATTGAAGAATCTTCTGGTTCTTCAAAGAATGACCACATGAATTTTCTATAATTTTTCGCATCATTATTGATCCGGGATGGCTTAACCGGTCATGCCAAATGATAAAATTTTCTCGGTCCATAAACTTTTGGTTTATGATTGCATTTGATTCAACTGCACCAGTTTTAGTACAATACAAACCAGAGGCAAATGCGAGTAACCTCTCTAATATGTGTTTTTTCTCCGAAATAATATTTGTGATTTAAAGGTACTCATCATGTCCCTCACATGTAGTCTCAAGATGATATCCATTTAGACGAATATCTTTAAAGCTTGTCAGATTTCTTTGAGATAGTGGGGAAAATAAGGCATTGTTAATTTTGAGCAAAGTTCCACTTTGTAGAACTACATATGCTTCTCCAAAGCCTTCAATTAATTTTGCTTTACCAGATATAGTACCAACGCTTGCCTCTTTCATTGTTAAACTAGAGAAATAATCCATTTTCTTTAGGATTGTATGTGTAGTAGCACTGTCTATTAGACATACGTCTTCACCATTAATATGAAGTTTAGTTGAATACTCCATATGCTTCAAAACAAAACAAAACAAAGCTTCATAAATAAAAGTATAATATGGTTCAAATATAACAATTCCATAAAGTGTCCCAAAACACTTCAAAACAAAACATAACAAAATCCCAAACAAAATGTCTTAATAAAACATCAAGGAAATAGCATAATTTTAAGTATAATCATTCACGCGTAGGGAAAATTGCAAGCATCCAACTGGTTTGTATCAGCCACGATATCGCCAGAATCCAAATTAGCTTGGTCGATAAGGAAATCATCATAATCCAGATTAGTTGCATTAGTATGGTCCTTTTCACCACTTGGGACATCAACATTTCCATCTTCATATGTGAAATTTGTCTCTATTCCTTTTTGTTTGTTTTTTATAGATTGTTGGTAAAGCTCTACCAAGTGTCTGGTTGTACGACATGTACCAGCCCAGTGGTTGTTACCACCACATCGATAGCATGCATTCGATGAGGTTCCACTTTTCTTTTTACCTCTTTCATCATCGGATTTCTTTTCATTATCAGCAACTTCTGGTGGCTTCTTTTGTTTTTGAATTGAACACCATGATAATTCCCTCGACCATATGTATGTCCACGAGCACGTCCATGACCACGACCACGACTACGACGATGACCACGCCCACGTTGATAGCCCGACCACGTCCGTGACTTCCACTTTGGTCATTATATGTTGCCACATTCACTTCTGGGAATGGGGTTGTACCAACCGGACGAGTTTCATGGTTTTTCATTAGTAGCTCATTATTTTGTTCAGCCACAAGCAAACATGATATTAAGTCACTATATTTGGTGAAGCCCCTTTCACGATATTGTTGTTGCAAGACAATGTTTGAGGCGTGAAAGGTGGAGAATGTTTTTTCCAACATCTTCTTATCAGTAATATTTTCACCACATAGAATCAATTGTGACGTGATTCTAAACATTGCCGAGTTATACTCACTTATAGACTTAAAGTCTTGCAACCTTAAATTAATCCATTCATAACGAGCTCTTGGTAATATTACTGTTTTCTGATGGTCATACCTTTCTTTTAAATTGGTCTATAGGACGAGTGGATCTTTGATAGTGAGATATTCATTTTTCAATAACTCATGAATATGGTGGCGTAAGAAAATCACTGCCTTTGCTTTATCTTGGGTACTTGTTTTATTTCTTTCTTTAATTGTGTCCCCAAGGTTATTGACATTTAGATGGATTTCAGCATCCAAAGCCCATGACAAATAATTTTTTCCAGTGATGTCTAAAGCCATAAACTCAAGCTTTGCAAGGTTCGACATGATTAACTATATTAAAGAATACACGTGGATTAATGTATATTATTCAAATTATAAACCAATAACAATATAATTTGTAATAACAATTACTCACTATAAATAAAACAAGATTAATAAGATAATTATGTAATTAGGCTATTTGTATAGTTTATTGATATTGTATTACAATAAAAGAAAAAAAAACTTTATTTATATAAAAATGACAAAACAAAGTTTTACCAACTTATTATAAGTCTAGACAACTAAATATATAAAACACATGACTTAACATAATTAGTGCTAAAAACCTAACAAACTAGATTATAAACTGTTATTTGTTATTTATCATATCCTAATTTTATCTCATCATAATTGGTATAAAAGTAATGTTTAACGGAGATAAGAAAACCAAAGGGGTTAAAGCTCATATTTGTCAAATTCATTGTCATTTAATAAAACATATTAAAAGAAACCGAAAAAAATGTAATTATATTCTTTAATAATAGATACAATAGTGAGCAATATTGCATTACTTTTTCATATTTAACATTAGTGTATTTAACATGTAAACTATCAAATATGATATGATATAATAATAAAGGAAAATATGAGCTTTTAAATGAACTCTAACTACTTTTGATTTTAAAAAAATGGAATAAAATTATATGCCGTCACCTATTATGCATTGTTTGTATATGACCTTGTGTAGGCTGTTTATATGCTAATAGTATAGAATGTTATGTATATAGTGTATGTGTGTTGTTTATGAAAAAAAATATGTCCTGCAATATTGGCTTTGTGTAATTGCTAAGTAATTGAACTGTTTTATTACAGAAGTATGTTGATATACGTGTGTGATGATCTGTGATAATCTGAAAGATTGCCTATATGATAGGTGATTAGATATTAGAGTTGTGACGTTTAGAGTGTGTGGTCGTATCAGTTTAACAAAAGTCGTTAAATTGTTTTGTCAAGAATATGAGTGCGTAATGAGAGTGTTTGTGTTTGTTTGTATAGCCAAGTGGTTGTATGAATTAAAATATATGTTTAAAAGCATGAATAACAATGAAAAAAAAAATTAATCTTGTGATAATTTGATCCAACTCCAAAAACAAGTCGTGTTATCAACGTGTTTTGAACAACTAGCCTATTAACATTATAGAGATAAGTAAAAGAGAATGGGGGAATGGATATTTTATTGATGTCTAAAATGGATCACAATATGCCTCTATTTATAGGCTTACAAGATGAGAGTTAAGTATATAGATAGTCACACAATAAATATATAATAATTCATAACACTATTTAAGTTTTACAATTGAAAGAAAAAATAATAAACAAAACCAAAACTTAGGGTTGTAAAAAAAATAATTTCTATGCTTACATTTATTTACATATTATTAATCTTACTTAACTTAATACAAAAACTTTAAAATAATTTTCTAATAAATTTATCTATTCTCATGTTTATTTTACGATAAATTTGTTCTCTGTCTATTTACTTCACAACATAAACCTATTTTATTTTGTACGTCTTTTATTGATTGTATTATATATATTATTAGTTTATTTCCTTATTTTATTGATTGTATTATATATATTATTAGTTTATTTCCTTATCAATTCAGTAGATTAGGATTATTAGTACCTTATCTAGAAGACCATGTGTAGTGGGCAAGATTCTGGGCGTTTTTCCCCCAATCACGCCTGAAAACGCCCTCCCCCCACCCGCTCCGGCGTGATCCGGCGTTTTTTCGCAAAAAAAACCCCTACCGGCGTGCTTTGAATCACGCTAAAATGGCAAATTTTTTGGCCAATCAGACGGAGATAGCTGGAATTTGTGCCGGAATGGGACGAATTCGAGTCGGAATGGTTTTGTGGTTAGCCGGAATTGTTGCCGGAAAAGCTGTATAAAAACCGAAGAAGAAGATGAAATGCAGAAAAGGTTTAAAAGTTTAGTTTTGACAACTTTGGTCCCTGTGGTTTAGATATGATTTTAAATTTAACTTTTGAACTTTTGAATTTTGGTCCTTGTGGTTTAGATATGTGTTTTTTATTTAACTTTGATTTTTTTTTAAGAATGTAATGTTTTTTATTTAAATGAAATTTAATTAGTTTTAATTAAAAAATTTATTAATTGCGTAATGATTGACGGGGCATTATTGGGCATTATCCCACTACGCCCTTCTTTTGTAAAAAACGCCCAATAACGTCCTCTTGCTGACTGGACTGCCATATGGCGGAAAAACGCCCAAGGATAGGGGCATTATTTACTAAACCACTATGCATGGTCTAATACATATCATTTGTATTTCATGCGTAGTTAATGTTGACTTGGTGATGAGAATTTAAGGGGTAATTGCACATGTTGTATTAAGAAGAACTTTTTTAGGAATGTATATGTAGAGAATGTTATGTCTAGATTTCAAAAACTAAAAACTCATATAGAACAATTTATATATATTGTATATCTTTTGTAATGATGTTTGACATATTTTTGTTGATTAAATGAAATTTAGTTTGATCGTCTTTTTTATATGACCCGAACCGGACAGAAAAAATTATTATATAGCAATAGACAAACAACTACTAAAAATTTTCGCTTCTTATGAAAAAAAGTTTCTTGGTTCGTCACTGAGCGCATATAAAGAATCTCTTTGTTACTAAAGACGGTATTTATAGAATTGTAGACAAGTGTTTTTATTGTTTTTTTTTTTTTTTAGTTTTTAGAGTGACGCCAAATGCCCAAAATAGATTATACACCATCATTAACCACCTTTCACCATCCATGATTCACTTGTATCCACTTAAAATGAATTTATGTATCATATAACGTTGTTTCTTTTTGTACAAGTACTATGTAAGTAAGTCTAACTAATTGAAATGTACAAATTGTGAAATAAGCCCACTGGTTAGTCATTAGTGGTGAACCACCGAACCTTGAAACAAAGTATCCATTATGAGCGATTCGTGTATGAGCTATCTACAACTACAACCTTAACAACATACAAAATCAATGTGTAGCTCTCTTAAATCTAGGTATGAGATCAGAGCTGAATATAAAGGAGATTCACATCAATGAGTAGCGTCGCTTAAATCTAGGTATGAGATCAAAAACGTATACAAACGAGATTCACAAATTACTTCTATAAATTTTTGTGAATAAATAAAATTACAAGACCCAAGAACTATAAATACAGAAAACAATTTAATCTTACTAGGACTCCTATTCTTAGTCACACTTATTTTAAAACAATTAGAAACTAATTGAAGCTACTACTAAGATAATTCAAATAATAATTAAATACATTTAATTATTATTTTACTCGTTTAATCCTTCGACTTTAGTTCTTCTTCAGACCACCCCTTTTAGATCAACCAAACCTCCCTAGTTGATGTTGAAATCTTATCCCTCCCTCTCAACATCAACTTTCATAAGTCTCCCTCTCATCTCAATCTTGACTCATTCTGCCTCAATCTGCCGCACCATCTTCGGTAAACACATGACCTCCATTGACATCTTCAGTATACACACTGCCATTGGCATCTTTGGTTGGAACATCATTACCGGTATCAACATCACGTCTTCTTGTAGTCACAACGAGACTTCATCCTAAAGAGCCTGAGCGACACACGCTTCGCCTTAGGCTAAATACGCCTCTTCATCTAGATTCAATTGGTAATCACGAACTATGTGGCCATTTTGACAGGACTTCAAGAGGCCCTCGAACTATCCTTCCAATTCACTTTGATCGAACCATTGAACTTGACCAATAACAAAACTCGATCAACTGGAAGAAGGGATGACTTGCCAAATGCCTTCAACCAAAGGGTTCACCAAGATCTTATCAGGATCTTACACCACTACATTTGAATGAGTCTTCTGCTTTAGTAACCCTACTAAACTACCCTAACACATGGCGAATTAACCATCCTAACACACGGTAATGTCACATCATAATTGAAACATTCAACTCGATGAACACGGAAACTAAGTTGACACACAACCTAGATGCAACCTTAAAGACTACATCCAAACTAAGTTGACACATTACGGTTCTTGAACAACCAGGCTCCCAAGTCAAAAAATCAGAACCGAACCGTTGAAATTTAAAACTGAACCATTACTAACAGTTTGGTTATGCTTTTGTCTCGCGGTTTAGGTTTTATTAAACACATAAAACATAAAAGGATAAATATATGGCATGTAACTTTTGATACGGGGATAGGTCAAACTTATCTCCCAAACTCTAACACCGCTTTTTGGCACGAGGATAGGTCAAACTTCTCTCCCAAACTCTGGATGGTTTTACTATACAGGGCACTCGCCATAGTTTATGAGCCTTTGGGGGTGTTCTTATTAGCGAACCTGCCGAACTCAAGATCGAGAAGGGACTTCTATAAGCTACCCAACACACACACATAATCGGAGTCCATACCATAAATACTACTGTAGCACAAATTGTGGTCTTGTAAACTCCAAGATTGTGCCCTCGAGGACATGAAAGCATATGCTGAAACATCTCCTGCCGAATATAGGCCTAAACCCCCGAAACTGAT
The DNA here is from genome assembly GCA_030545235.1 of Helianthus tuberosus. Classification (NCBI taxonomy): domain Eukaryota; kingdom Viridiplantae; phylum Streptophyta; class Magnoliopsida; order Asterales; family Asteraceae; genus Helianthus; species Helianthus tuberosus. The sequence goes on along the minus strand of CM060412.1, from coordinate 99,374,253 downwards.
TGGCAAGGATGTAGCCTCCATTGGAAATCCCCAAAAAAGGCCCTTTATAGCCATTTTTTTTCATTCAAAGTTGATTTCTCATTCGATATGGGATGAACAAACAAAGTTTACATGATATTTGAGGATTTGAAAGGTTTTAAAGGCTTTAGAAATTTGTAACTTCTGTATTAATACTTTTAATTGCTTAAACTCTTAAATTTATGTATATTCACTTTTTTTTGTCCGTATGTGCATTATAATATAGGATGTGTGTTTGTGTATTAATTATAAGTATGTAAGTGTTATATCAAATACAAAGTAAATCATTTATATAAATAATGTACTTGCCTCGGATCACAAGTTTAGTTAAGCTTAGTATATCAAACATGGGTTTAATCTTATTTATTAAATAATCTTAAATCAAGGATGTGTTTGAAGCTAGTTAACTAAATGAGCTCGAATACATAGTTAAAACCAAGTTCATTTATAAATTAGTTTTTTTTTAACGCCACGGTTCTTTTAGTCCATGTCGTCCGTGGGATTTAAACTCAAGACCTCTCGGCTCTCCCTCTCAAACCTAAGTGTTTGCCTTTGTCAATGACCCACCACCCCATTATCGCTTAATTCAATTCAGTATTGGTAGCAAGCCGTTCAGTATCGCTTAAATTGTATTGTTTACACAATATGAACTTAGTGACAAGTGACATGGTTTTTGTTTAGATATTCATGTTAAATATAATCAAAACTAGATTACTCTTATGCATAAAGCTTCATAAAGCCCTTTGATGGAGGTTATGCAACAAGTGACAAAAAGGTGCAAGAGAGGGCTTTAGGGGGGGGGGGGGGGGGGGGGATAACGTGATAATTTTCGCGAGAATTCGAAATTGGCCACTCATAACGCCGCCCGTAATGATGTTACGGGGCGTCATGAGGCGCCATAACCCACTTCGGCGCCATATCCCACCCCACTACTGAGGGACTTATGTATGTTATATATAATGGTGTTCATTGTCATCAACAGCCGACAACACTCCTGTCACCACTATCGATATCTATTTTTTGCTTCTTCACAGGGTTTCAGTCTCATTATTTTAAGGGTTCAACTTTAAATATGGGTATTGTTATGATTTTGCAATTATATGAATGAGGCAAGAACGATGATCGTGCTGGTCACGATCTCTATTTATGATGATATTGATATTTAAGGTTGCTTAACAAGCAAGTTTAGCCATCCACCTTCATGTTGAGCTCGGGCTAGAAGTTAAACGAGTTAAAAAGATTTGTCTTGTTTATTCTTAAAGAGCTGAATCTCAAGCAAAATCTCAAACGTTTAACTTAATATTAATTTTAATATTTAAGTAAAAAGTTACCGAGGTCTCTAATAGGCTCATTAATCATATTATTTGGGCTTATTTATAATTAAATTAGGTTTTAACTTATAAATATTAAAAGTTGGTCTTTAACTCTGTCGAGTTAAATGAGTGAGTCAACGTGCGAACTTGTTCTATAAACGAATTAATTTTGAGCAAGCTTCGTGACACAACTTTTTAAACAACATAATATTTATATTTGTTAGTTTATGTGGACTTCAGGTTAGACAATAAAAATAAAATTATAAAACTTAATAAATGCTCTATGTCTGCATATAAATAATAAGGCTGGTGGGTGTGGTATAAAGGCCCTAGGGGCTCTATCACGCCACCTCAGCGTCACGTCACGTCATGTCCACGTCACACAGGGGGCTTTAAGATCTCTTCCTTTAACTTGCAGAGTGTGGTATAAAGCCCTCATCATCATTACTCAATTATTTTTTTATTTGTATATTTTATTTTTTTTAAATTTAATGCCAATTTTAATAACTAGAAAATTAAAAAAAAAAACATAATTTCATTAAAATAAAAGAAAAACATTATAAAGTCCTAAAAAATGCAAGGTTAAAAAATAAGGTACTAGAAAGTAAAAACTATATATATTTCGCTCGAATTTGTGCCTTACGAGCCTCCAAAATGATTCGCTCCTCCTCTGCTAGATGTGAAAAGTTTGTCGCAAGAAATTTCATGTATTTCTGGATTTTTTTTTCCATTTTTAGTTCTTGCTCTTTTTCTTTCATCGAGATTATTTTGTTGAGACTTGTCTCGAACTCGTCCAACCTTGACGGGCCATCCGATGGCGTTGAAGAAGACTTGTCTCGTGCTCGTGCCGCTGCCTTACTTTTATCCCTACCCTTTGGTCGTGGCAGCTCTTGCGGTTGTTCAAATTCGTCGAAATCGTTGTTTAGATTAATTGTTGTACGAGCATCGGACTCAAATGGTTCGATAGTGGATGTTGATTTGGACTGTTTTGACCTATGGGCGGTTGGGTCGACGGCGGTACAAGATGCCACTTGGGAGATTTGCGAAGAAGCTCCCACGAATTTACAATCGTAAACGTATGCCCATGATACAATCTATAGCTGGTGAGGGCTTGGGTCATAACGTCCACGTCGCTCGAACCACTTCTTCTTCGACGATTGTTGATGAGATTAGTATGTATATTGTTGAAATTGCTAACCTTCGTCCTCACAGCGGTCCACTTTCCCGAAAAAGAGTCGGCCGTACGATATTCGTCACAACCCATTGCGGCGAAAAACTTCTCACGTATACGCCTCCAAAATACCTTTATATCTTGGTCGTTTCCTATAAAAATGTTTAATTATAAAAATATATTTACAAAAGTATATGTTTATAAAAGTATGTAAAAAAAGTTTATAGAGATAAAATTTACCAACAATCTCATATTCCGATACGTCAAGTCATGCTTGTGCCAAAACAAATTCTTCCTTAGGCGTCCACAATTCGACCTTCTTAGGAGCACGTGTTTCAGTCTCATCCTTCTTACGATGCCTTCTCGATTGTGAACCTTTTGAGGAAGTGGGTTCGGCTTGGATTTCGGGTACGGATTCGGTTTCGGGTGTGTTTTGTGTTTGGGGTATGTTTTAGGTTTGGTGTATGTTTTGGGAAAAAAATGGAGGTTGAGAATAATATTCGTAAAAACCGAGAATCGGTTGAGTGGTTGGATGAGGAGAAGTTGAGGTGCTAGGTGGCGTCGGATAATATCAAAGCTCACCCTTCCGCGGGTCTCTTCGATAACGGTCTTCTTGCTCATTGTTGGGATGTGTGGCGCACTTTGCCAAAACGGATGGCTCGGATCCCACGCGTTTTGGTTGTTGGGAAATATTGTGTGATTATATAAAAAAAGTGTAGAAATTTTGTATAAAGTTTGAGGTAGAAGGGATGAAAATTATGGAAAAAAGTGGGGTGTTTATAGGTGAACTTTATAAAGTTTAAAATTAGATTTTTTTTTAATTGAAATGTTACCGTTACAACGGTAACTTTGACCAAACACCCCTCGATCAAAGCAATTCCCTCTCGTTAACGTGCAGGCGAGCTGAAGATGGCGCCCCTATTTCGCTGCCGCGGTGTAACTGATGGCGCCCCCGGGGCGCTATGGATGATGAGTTGGCGGGGTGGCGTTAAGCCACACCCACCGGCCTAAGGAATGTGTTACATCAAAAATGTAATACACAAAACTATTTGTACCCGAACAATATTAAGGCGTGACAGACATCCTGTCTATGAGATTAATTTTTCAAGAGCTATAGATAATGTATAAATTTAGAAGTTCGGATAAAAAAAATGTGTGATTTAGTCAGTAATACAAAGAGTAATAAACAAACTTTTAAATGGTTTACCTAACTAATATGAAGATTTGGTCACTAAGGAAACATTCTGATAGTTTAGTAGTATAGTTCATAATTAAAAATTTAAGACTTCAAGCAAGATGCAAATTGTGATGTAGTTATCATAATAAATCAATAAATTGTTATTAAAAAAGTGAGAATACTTGAATAAGTTATAAGTTTGAGAATGTATTTAAGTCAATATTATTTGTAATATAAGGAGTTGTTTTTTTAACGGCAAATTTGTATCACTGACGGACCACGCAATAATACCTATACACCAATTCAAAAGAAAACTCAATTAATCTGGAAAAACCCCCCATTTAGGAATCGAACCCATAACCTAATGGTCATAAGCTTTATCCCACCTATAAGATGCCACTATGCTACAATGTCATGGGGCTGATGATCGATCTTAACATTCACATCTAACTGAAATCATTATAAATTTTTGAGTCAAAACATTATTTATAATTTTTACATTTATTGTCCTTAATCAACATAAATTTCAAAGCTACCTAGTGTTTTAGTGTTTTACATAATTGAGTTATAGACAAAAAAAATATTCTTTTTATATAAGTGATACTCATGACTAGGGCTGTCCAAAAAGCTTACGACTCGGAGCTTGCTCGAAGCTCGCTCGGTTTGAAAATGAGCCGAGCCGGCTCAGCTCGCCTCGTGACGAGCCAAATTGGCTCGGCTTAGCTCGCTTGGTAGCTCGGCTCGACTTAGCTCAAAGTATTTTACTTATAATATATTTTATTTTTATATACATATAATATATTACAAAAAAGTGATTATTATTTACATGTATTTTGACTTGTAGTTTGATATCTATGACATATTTAAATGTTGATTCCCGTGCTAATGAACAAATATTATATTTACTTGAAATATAAAACTTATTTTGCGTTGTTGAACGTAATTTTGGCTTGTAATGTATTAGGTTTAACTTATTTTGAATATGTTCTTTTGAATTATTGAATAATGTTTTAGAATACTGAATTTTGAGATCTATGTATTAATTTTTATTTTTAAAATCGAGCCAAACCAAGCCGAGCCGAGCCAGCTCGGTTTAAAACCAAGCCGAGTCCGAGTTTAGATTTTCAGCTCGGTTTCAAATTCGAGCCGAGCCAGCTCGGTTTATAATCGAGCTGAGCCCGAGCTTGCCTTAGCTCGGCTCGACTCGGCTCCTGAATAGCCCAACTCATGACAAAGAAAAATCAATTTTAGACCCCTCTAGATGTTAAAATTGTTAGGGTCTCCGAAATATAACTAATAATTAAAATATAATAATGCTCATAGAAAGTTGATCAAAATCGACTGCACCACGTGTACTGTATATTATATAAATCGACTACAAAATTATTTTTAATTAAGCTTATATGCACGCCCATATGCATATGGGTAAATTTGTATACTTTTAATCAAATAAACGAAAAAAAAAAGAGTATTTCTCTTTTGATTTAACTTAGCAAGTATGAATGAAAATACATGTTTTAACAAAAAAAAAAATTAATGCGTTGTATACATATTCTTTCTTTTTCCACTAGCTAGTTCTCATTCTCTAAAGCTACACGTTAATCAACCTCGGTACCAACTATTAGGCTGGACGGTATGGTTGATGGAGGATGACCAGCCATGTTAGCGCCACGTAGATCGGGTGTGAGGATGGGGCAAAGAGGATGGAAGTAAGGAAGGAGAATGAGCCTAAAATATATATGTATATGTTGTATGTATATATGTGTGTGAGATGGAGAGGCATGTCCAAGTCGTCTCACCTCCGACGATCTGGACGAAGCAGGCACGGCGACGATGGGCAGGAAATGGAGAGGGGGCACGGCGACCATTCTGGACGGTCCCCATATCGTCCAGCCTTAGACTAGAACTAAAACTCTCGACAACATGGGATTAAACACTTTTGGTAATTGGTATACAGATGCTTATATATAATATTAATTTAAAAGCAGTGAATTTGTATATTTTGAAAATCGAAAATAGAAAAGTAAGGTTTTTTTTTGGGTGTACCTATTGGCACACCCAAGTCACTGTCTACACACCAAAAATATGGTTTTTGTCCTATATGCATACCCTGTAGTGTCGAGCTGTGATCAGAGCGCGGCGTTTTGGTCCGATCAACCCGACAAAAGACTGACGGGTGTCTGACGGGTCTGTTGACCGGACCAAAACGCCAAGCTTTGGCTGCGTTTTGGTCCTGTCAACTAGACAAAAGACTGACCGGGTGTCAGTCTTTTGTCTGGTTAACGCGGCCAAAGCTCGGCGTTTTGTTCTGGTCAATAGACCCGTCAGACACCCGTCAGTATTTGTCTGGTTGACCGGACCAAAACGTCGCTCTTTGGCCACAGCTCGACACTGCAGGGTGTGCATATAAGACAAAAAACACCTTTTGGATGGTGGCTATCTACACACTTGGTGTGTAGATAGTTTGTGCCTTTTTTTTTTTTGGAACGGCAAGAAAAGTAAGATGCATTGAAGAGTCAAATATAATAATGAAGGAGACGTGACCTAAACGAAGTGGGGATACAAGTCAACATCCATTTTACATTAAAGACTGTCATCGGAAACGAAAATGGTATTACTATAAAAAATGCAATATCCCTCAACTCAGTTTAATCGCCTATTTAATGCCATTTTTTGTATAGAACTAAAAAATTAAAGTTTCTGTATACTATTATTATGTGAACATTTACTACATAATTATTAAAAATACAATATCCCTCAAGTCAGTTTAATCGCCTACTTGACGTCATTTTTTATAGAACTAAAAGGTTAAAGTTTGTGTATACTATTATTACGTGTTTCCCTTAGTGTTTAACAATTAACATTATATAATACAATTAGCTTTTATATTTGATGTATGTAGATGTTGCTTAAATATGGTTGTTTAGAGCACCTCCTTCTATTAATGTTGTAAAAAATCATATATATAATTTAATCATATTTATATAGCATAAAACCAGTGACAACTGACAACGTTGAATATGCATTAAACTCTTTATTATAGTACCAAATGTTATATAGGAAGTATTAATCCATTAAATTAAAAGAAAAAATGCATTTTCTCAAAAAAAAAAAACTTCAAGAAAAATAAAATTAAATATGATGATATATGATATAAAAAACTAGTATTTATTATACTGTATCACAATAATGCCCATCCAGTTTCTATTTACCAGAGATAGCATTAATGGACGACTGTCACTAATTATCCTGCTTACACAAACTGTCATACATCAGACTCACTCATACATATCTGGCTTATTTATATTAAATATCTGAAAGACGAACCCTGGGCTTTGGCTCAGTGGTTATGGAAACGAATGAAGACTCCTGACCGAATAGTCTCGAGTTTGATTTCCGATTCACCCGGGTTTTACCGGCTCTGCATTGTCGTGCCCTCAGGCGGGTGCAGGGTCGGGTTTTCCCCGGAACTGGTGGCATGGTGGGCTAGGGGCAGTGGCGGATTTTGTCCGTTGAACGTGCCAGGACCGAAAGACACGGACACAAAAAAAAAGTCCGGGCAAGCCCGGGCCAAACATAGTATATATAAAAATTTTTGATCGAAATGCGGAAAATTAGCACTACGCCCGAAAAACTTGCCCGGACCGTGCCCCTGCCAGTGGCCTTCTAAGAACCGCCCCTGGCTAGGGGCTCCGTACGTAGAGGTTGGGCTGCCGCGGGCTACCTTTTGGCCAATGGGTGCAGCGTACGGAGTACCCGGCGATTCTTATGTTGAACGTTAAAAAAATATATATCCTGAAAGATGAATGCCATCTTAAAAGTATTGGAAAAAAATAAAAATGTTTTTCATAACATTTTGTATTCAGCTAAGTTACAACAAACGTTAAAAAATGGAGCAAATTTTCATTTCTTTATGTTTTTGCTCATTTCTTTGTGTAAAAGAAACTAAATATATATTTAAATAACAAATAATATAGTTTAAAAATTCAATGATTCTAATAAAAGTGATTAAATCTAAATAATATACATTTAACATTTTCTTTAACTGTAAAGAAATCCATATAAACTGAGATACATAAAACTACTTTTTATACAATTCTTTTTCTTAAATAAGACCATCTGAAAATTTTATATGCAGAAAAATAATTTGTATATAAATTTTCTTACAACCATACCTTATCGTTTGCATTTGGAAAACTATGTGTACCTGTGTGTATATGATCTATATGTATATGTGTAAAGATGGGGATGGAAATGGAGAAGAGAGAGAGAGAAATCATACCATCTAAGATCTTTTTGTAAGCTAGGGTGGATGTAGTAAGAAGAAGCAGTGAGGCTCAGGATAGATAGCGCCACATAAACATGATTTATATGTACTTTATTCTGGCGCTATCCCTCCTGAGCTTTACAGATTCTTTCATACTGATTTCTATATTCCCAAGAAACACATAGTAAGATCATGGTAGTTGTCATCACCATCATGGGAATCCTTTTACATTTGCCATACTACATACATATCCTATACATACATAGATGTGTACGCGTATACAAATTCAGATAACCATAAGGCTCAAAGTGACAGTAGTGTTCACATAATGATGGGTGGTGAAATCTAAGGGGCCATGGTCAGTATATATAGTGGGGGAAGAGGGAGGGGGGATCGAGGTGAGGGTGTTGAAGGCTAGATTAAATATGATTGAAGTATTTTCTTATAAGTTCAAATATGATGTATAACTTAGGGAAAAAAAAAAAACTCCAACTAATAATTAGATATCTAAACTAGATTTAACTTTTTTAATATTTAAATAAGAAAATCAATTTTTTATACATCATATTAAAATAATAAAAGTCTTTTCATCCGTAAAAAAGTAAATTAGAGTGGTGCAGTAGTTGATTAAAGAATAAGTTAAATTTTAGTTTCAGGTACTTGTTGAAACTTTTTTTGTAATTTGTTATTGTATGTTATTGTTTTTTATTTTTTGATAGCAAAACTTAAAAATGTAATCTTAACTATGGATTATGTGATGGAAAAGTTATACTTACGGCTGTCATTACTCAATCATACATTATACGTAACACTTTTTTTCGTTTTTTTCATTGAGTAACATTAGAAATTCTATTGAAAGATTACGGCTATTGACTTGGTAATATAAATCTGGATTGCTTGTCATGGTAGACTAAAAGATCCATCCAATATTCTTACTTTTATAATTTTAATAGTAATACTTACGATTAAAAAATTTAATTTGAAGCATTATATTCTTTGAACTTCTTGTGTTTTAGTTACTGTATAAAGAACAATGAAACAATATGTCAAAATGACGTTTCAGTGTGTATATATATATGGGAATGTTTAAATGAGAACGCTAAATATTGTGAGAACCGTGAGAACAAATGAAAAAACCGCAAGAACTTGGTCAAAAACAATTCAAATTCAAAAAAAAATTCTACACTTATCATTATTATTCGAATACAATGTTAGAAATTTAATTTACATGTTTAAATTTACGTGAATTCGTAAATAAAGAAAATTTACACATGTGTAAGTTTGTCATTTACACATGTGTAAATCTGTTATATTTACACATGTGTAAAAAATCTAATAAGAGAGATTTTGAAAGGAAAAATGAATTATTTGATGTTGTAAATTCTTTTTTTGATGTTTGTATCTTAATTACAATAAGGTTTGTATTAAAAAATTGGTCTTGATTGGTTTTTTCATTCATTCTCACGGTTCTCGCAATATTTAGCGTTCTCAAGATAACCCTCCCCTATATATATAGGGGACGGTTAAAATGAGAACGTTAAATATTGTGAGAACGAACGAAAAAACCACAAGAACTTGGTCAAAAACAATTCAAATTCAAATTTTTTTACACTTATCATTATTATTCGAATACAATGTTAGAAATTTAATTTCACCTTTAAATTAACGTGAATTCGTAAATAAAGAAAATTTACACATGTGTAAGTTTGCCATTTACACATGTGTAAATCTGGTATATTTACACATGTGTAAAAATCTAATAAGCGTGATTTTGAAAGGATAAATGAATTATTTGATGTTGTAAATTCTTTTTTTAATGTTGTATCTTAGTTACAATGAGGTTTGTATTAAAAAAATGGTTTTGATTGGTTTTTTCATTCGTTCTCACGATTCTCGCAGTATTTAGCGTTCTCAAGATAACCCTCCCTTATATATATATATATATATATATGGTGGGTTCGGCTACAAAGTCCATTTTTCCTACAAAGTGTACAAATCCATAAAACACCACAATTTTAGCTATAAAACACACTCAAAACCCACAAATAACATAGTGAAATCACTAAAACATAATATCCAAACCTTAACAGTCCATAAAAACTTCAAACACACCATCGTAGAACTATGAATATAAAACACAACATGATAATCAAAATAAAACACACTAATATTAGTCATTCGATAATCAAAGTCTTTTCATCCAAAACACAACACAAAACCCACAAATATGGTGTTCTAGTAATCTTCACTTTGTTATTTGTGGGTTTTGAGTGTGTTTTATGGCTGAAATTGTGGTGTTTTAAGACTTTTTACACTTTGTAGGAAAAATGGACTTTGTAGTCAACTCCCACCCTATATATATATATATATATATATATATATATGCAGGGGTAAGGTTCCAAAAACATCGTTCCGAGCGTTTGGACCATACCACAACCTCGATTTTCTAACCTTCTTTAGACCTTGCGCGGCTGCACACTGGTCCAATAAAGAAGACTTGAGAGAAAAACCACAACTTCATCTTTAATCCTCTTTAGACCTTGCGCGACCGCGCACTGGTCCAACAAAGAGGACACGGAAGAAAGACAACAGTCAACATTTGCGCGCCAAAAGGAAATCATAAATCCTTGCGCTTTATTCCATGAGTAAAGGATGAAATTTCTAAACATCTCCGCTTAATATCCAGACTTGGATATTATTGCCCAGACTTGGGATTTATTTATTCAGCTGATTCCACACGATAAGGAGTCACACCAGATTACTGCTGTAATCTTCTAGAAATAATTCAATCGTGCACCACTAAGACGGTTATAACCGTCTGGACACGTGTCTTCACCTCAGGCATCCCTGAGATCACGACGATAGCATGTAATTGGAGAGTAATCTCCACTTGATCACTATTACACGTGGCATATCCCCAGCCATTGATCTAAACCACGATCCGTGTGCACTCACGTCGGATCAAGAAGCTTGACGGAAGGAAATGTAACCGCTTACGGGGTTAGCATCTTCCGTCAACTTTTCACTAACGAGTTTTCCCGCCCAAAGACTCCCGGCTATAAATATGAGGACAGCTCAGGTATGAAATTCAAGTTACACACACTTCGCCAATACCTCTTCTTCTTCTTCTTCTTCATAAACACATACTTATTCTCACGCCGGAGTCGGGTCAAGGAGAGAACTCCTTTCTCCCCTTGACGAGGCTAACAGTGCTTTGTTTTGCAGAGTTTACCGGAGAAGAAGAACTGTTCTATCAGATCGAACGAGAGGAAACTACCCTTTTTTATGCAGATCCAAACCCCCTAGATAATTCGATTCCGGTCAATTATCTTGTGTTTCTTCATTGGCGCCCACCGATTTCTCAGTTTCATCTGTTTTTTCTCGTTTCGATTCATATTTTCTTCATTCTCTGTATCATATGGCAGAGAATTCATCATTTCACCCATCAAGTCCTCGATCTGAATTCAAGGGTTCTACAATCCGAGATGTCCAGATCGACGGAATTATGGGGGGTAAAGAAAGCAACACCAGTCATTCGGGAGAAATTGCTTCCCTAATGCAAACGAGAGTTCATACCTGTTCAGATCTATTCATGGAGAAAACTCCAGAGTACTGGTTCAACAGGTTCCAGATCGCCATGAACCAAATTTTGCACAACACTCCAAATTTGGGGGTTTCATTTAAGTTCTATGTGGGTTTCCTTATCTGCAATTTTAGATACGTGCTCACTCAAGCTTTAAGCATGGATTTCATTAAAAAAAAAAACGTTCAGGATCAACGAGCTGCAGATCTGAGGTTGCAAAACGCATAACTTCTGGAGCTTTGCTTCTTGGGGCTATAAGCCTTGACTAATACGGTTTTCGTCAAAACCTAAGTACTACAAATTCCTCTGAAATATCTTTTCGATTTTTCCTTAAACAAAATGAGGGAAAGAGAACAAATTCCCGAAATCTTTTACATAACGTGAGCACCTTTTAGCATACACTAAATACTTGGTGCTATCACTTATAAACATTTAAGTATTATAAACTGGCACTTATACTAATTCAAGTGCCATGACTTTTCAACATGAAAGTGTTACAATCTGACACTTATCTACGCTATAACGGATATATATGCACAAGCATTTATATTGACTAGCATAATTAGAGCGTCTATATCTGTACAACTGGTACTTAAAATTTGATGGATGAAAGAAATCATTAAATAAAGACATACACAATCCGTTATCTTTTCAAGATGATGGGAACAATATAAATACCATTGTTGCGGTATAATACCACCGATTGAAAAATCACATCAAAAACTTTGGTAAAACTTATACTCCTTATTTAAGGATTCACGTCGGTCTCCATACGAGTCTGCTGCTCTAGATACGAGCATCTCAGTCTCCATGCGAGTCGGATGCTCCACATACGAGCACGTAAGTCGCCATACGCGCATGCTCCTTTACATTCGAGCACGTAAGTCGCCATACGCGCATGCTTCTTTACATTTGAGCACGTAAGTCGCCATACGCGCATGCTCCTTTACATACGAGCACGTAAGTCGCCACACGCGCATGCTCCTTTACATACGAGCACGTAAGTCGCCACACGCGCATGCTCCTTTACATACGAGCACGTAAGTCGCCACACGCGCATGTTCCTTTACATTTGAGCACGTAAGTCGCCATACGCGCATGCTCCTTTACATACGAGCACATAAGTCTCCACACGCGCATGTTCCTTTACATACGAGCACGTAAGTCGCCACACGCGCATGTTCCTTTACATACGAGCACGTAAGTCGCCATACGCGCATGCTCCTTTACATTTGATCACGTAAGTCGCCATCCGCGCTTGCTCCTTGACACATGAGCACGTAAGTCGCTTTACTCTTTTACTTACAAGCGAGCACACATACACTTGCTCCCTTACATACGCGCAACCCTGACAATCCATGGCAATACGCTAGTACAAATGGCAATTGCCGCAACCAATCAACGAGCACCAAGTGTTGCACAACCAATTCCCACGATGAGCAATCGCGTACTATTCACTATCTCTACATCCCTACTCACAGATAAAGACGGACACAACTAGCGTGATCAACAATTATTCCTCACACCAGGAACGCGCAGCAGCTGCGCATGTGTTATATATAGCCAAGCTATTCAACAAGTCCGACTTATACAGGCAAGGTATTTTTTCCATTTTACTTTATTGGCCCCGCGACTTATTTACGCAAAAATTATCTTTACATGTTACTGTTTGTTACAAATTGCATGTAATTCTTTTGGTTCACGCGAAAACAATATGGTAAACATTGTACACCTCATGAACAGTCTGAAAAAGGCGCAACATAAGCGCATATGATAGACAAACGTTCACACATGAGCACAATACCATTTCTCATTCGCTCTACCTGTTCAAAGTAATTATACACATGCAACATATTGTAATTCAAATGTAAATCAATAAACACAAAACATGAATGCATAACATTGCATCAGCAAAGGAAAGTTACTAGTGCAGCAAGGCACCTTTAGCAGCATTTACAGCAGCAGAACATCAAAACATTCTTTACAAAATAAACACCAAAAAAAACATAACTGAAGCCTCATCAGAGGTATACAGTACTTCCCCGAACACCCTAACAAGGGGGAACAACAGCCAGCTTAATCTCCCCATCAACAACTGGCACCCTTTCCTTCCCAGAAGAAGGATCCGAATAACACTTGTTTCGACGCCGCCGGTACACAAGCAAAGGCTGATCTTTCCGGTTAACCGGAAGATACTCCTTGAAAGCATTAGCCAACAATCCAACGGCCCATCTATCATCAACACCCTTATAAGAAGGGAAGTCACCATCAGTATCTACCAGTTTAGGAGGACCTGGATCCAAAAGTCCCTTGCCTCCGGCGAGTTAGCAATGAGGAGCAGACCTTCCGCCGCATCATAAACTTTCAAAACTTCAGAAAGCCTCCGAGAACGAGAGGATCGGCGAGTTTCCATATTGCCAAAAATTGGTAAAAAGGCATACTCCCCACATAATAAGGAAAAGAAATATCGAGCATCGATAAGAGAGGACAACAGAACCCGTAATGATTAACTATCAAATCATCTTCCTCTAAACGGCGCTACCAAAAAAACGTCATATCTCATTAAATGAATTATGACAACGTCTACACATATTCCAAAAAAGAGAAGATGAAAAAGTACTACATGTATTCATGTTTTATTTTTCAAACAACGTCATAAACGTCAGATCATGACGAAGCAGGTCAGAACAAGGAAGAAACCTCACAAGTTTTTCTTCAAAGATTTATCGAAAAACAAAATAATGAGCAAGTATATTTTCTCATAAAAAATCCTCCACCTTCGCGCCAAAAACCCTGCAGCAAAAGCATTTCTCTCTCATAGTCCAGTGCTCCACTTATTTGCATAAGAACAACACTAGACTGCGGGGACTTGCAGGGGTAAGGTCCCAAAAACCTCGTTTCGAGCGTTTGGACCATACCACAACCTCGATTTTCTAACCTTCTTTAGACCTTGCACGGCTGCACACTGGTCCAATAAAGAAGACTTGAGAGAAAAACCACAACTTCATCTTTAATCCTCTTTAGACCTTGCGCGACCGCGCACTGGTCCAACAAAGAGGACACAGAAGAAAGACAACAGTCAACATTTGCGCGCCAAAAGGAAATCATAAATCCTTGCGCTTTCTTCCATTAGTAAAGGATGAAATTCCTAAACATCTCCGCTTAATATCCAGACTTGGATATTATTGCCCAGACTTGGGATTTATTTATTCAGCTGATTCCACACGATAAGGAGTCACACCAGATTACTGCTGTAATCTTCTAGAAAGAATTCAATCGTGCTCCACTAAGACGGTTATAACCGTCTGGACACGTGTCGTCACCTCAGGCATCCCTGAGATCACGACGATAGCATGTAATTGGAGAGTATCTCCACTTGATCACTATTACACGTGGCATATCCCCAGCCATTGATCTAAACCACGATCCGTGTGCACTCACGTCAGATCAAGAAGCTTGACGGAAGGAAATGTAACCGCTTACGGGGTTAGCATCTTCCGTCAACTTTTCACTAACGGGTTTTCCCGCCCAAAGACTCCCGGCTATAAATATGAGGACAGCTCAGGTATGAAATTCAAGTTACACACACTTCGTCAATACCTCTTCTTCTTCTTCTTCTTCTTCTTCTTCATAAACACATACTTATTCTCACGCCGGAGTCGGGTCAAGGAGAGAACTCCTTTCTCCCCTTGACGAGGCTAACAGTGCTTTGTTTTGCAGAGTTTACCGGAGAAGAAGAACTGTTCTATCAGATCGAACGAGAGGAAACCACCCTTTTTTATGCAGATCCAAACCCCCTAGATAATTCGATTCCGGTCAATTATCTAGTGTTTCTTCAATATATATATATATATATATATATATATATATATATATATATATATATATATATAAGGGAGGGTTATCTTGAGAACGCTAAATATTGCAAGAACTGTGAGAACGAATGAAAAACCAATCAAAACCATTTTTTTTAAATACAAACCTCATTGTAATTAAGATACAACATCAAAAAAAGAATTTATAACGTCAAATAATTCATTTCTCCTTTCAAAATCACTCTTTTTAGTTTTTTTACACATGTGTAAATATAACAGATTTACACATGTGTAAATGGAAAACTTACACATGTAAATTAAATTTCTAACATTGTATTCGAATAATAATGATAAGTGTAGAATTTTTTTTGAATTTGAATTATTTTTTACCAAGTTCTCGCGGTTTTTTCATTTGTTCTCACGGTTCTCACAATATTTAGCGTTCTCATTTAAACCTTCCCCTATATATATGTATGTATATTGATGACGTGTGTACTCGGAGATCCCAGTCAGTAAAACTAAGGTTAATAACAATCGCAAGAAAACAATAAAGAATGCTAAACATAAACTAAAAGTAAGAAGCTGAAAGTTGAAAGCTGGAAGCTTCCGACGAGAAGCTGATACACCAGCAGCTGATGACAGGGAGCTAAGGTTACTGTACAACCTTGGAACTTGAACCCAACAAGTCAAACTGATTAGACTTCTCCCTAAAGCACATAAATGTGTACTCGAGACACACAAACCTGAAACTTACCTAAAGATGCAAGGCTAACCTTGCAAACAACGTCAAGGGTGGATAAGCTTACCAAGACTAGAAGGTACCAGCTGGCACAAGGCTCCCTTAGGTAGAGCAATTTGCCTATAAAGGGGGAGTCTTGTTCAGCCCAAAGTAAGTTCATTTCTCTCATTCTCACTCTAACTCTTATCCTTTCATTTCGCTTATACTCTTAAGAACCATTAACTGATTCTCATGCCGGATTCTAAATGCGGGAGGCCACCTCTCGCGTTAAGACTAACGGTGTTCTTTGTTTGCAGATTCTGACCAAGGAGCTACCTTTTGGAGTTGATCCTGTACCTTCCCCCTGCCATACTCTTGTTGCTTTAACAAGTGGCGCCCACCGTGAGGCTGCGCTACTTAGAACAGTACTTTCCGGTAGTCCGGCCCTGTTCCTAAGTTACCTTCTTTTAAGGCTGGAAAGGATCATCATCCAAAGGAAGTCTCGAGCGGATCCCTGCCTCCGTCTAGCCCTCCGGCTACTCCCGTAGTTGGCAGCTGCTCCACCAACACGGACGGACTTCATGTCGCACCGGTAACATAAGATGCAAAATAGTTCCAAACACCTCCCTCTACACGGGCTAATCCATCACCAACTGAAGTACTTTTCCCAGTTGAAACCATGGAAATAACCCCAGAGGGAGTGAGGAGTAACTTTATACAGTTGAGGGAGCTTTTGAATGGGTATGTTCGAGAGGAACGGACCAAAGGGGTTAGAGTACGTTTGTCTTATGATGAGCCGGAAGTTACACTCTCCCCTATGCCCGCTCTGTTGTGCACCACTACATCTCCAAGTGTTAGCCGAGCAAGACCTAGTCCTGACCAAAATCCACATCTCATGCCTGATGGATCACTCTGAACCAGAAGCTATCACACTAGCTCCCCGCTTTTCCTTCCAAGAAGCCCAGAGTATACTGTTGAGCAGCTTCTCCAACAAGCTTAAGCTGTTCCCCCACATCTACAGACAACCTTTGAAGTACCATATACGGTGCCCAGTATCCCCAAGTAGCTGCCTTCCTGGCTCAGCTAAGCCAGTAGCTTACGGGGAACCAAATCTGGCAAGCCACTCAGGTTAGACCACAAGCTCAGGTCCAGCCATGTACCCAAGCAGGCACCAGTAGACAAGAAGATCTTGGAAAAATGGGCCCAAAATGTGTCTATTAAAAACAATGAAACAATATGTCAAAATGACGTTTCAGTGTGTGTGTATATACATACATACATACATACATACATACATACATACATACATACATACATACATACATACATACATACATACATACATACATACATACATACATACATACATACATACATACATACATACATACATACATACATACATACATACATACATACATACATACATACATACATACATACATACATACATACATACATACATACATACATACATATATACATATTGATGATGTGGGTACTCGGAGATCCCAGTCAGCAAAACCAAGGTTAATAACAATCGTATGAAAACAATAAAGAATGCTAAACATAAACTGAAAGTAAGAAGCTGAAAGTTGGAAGCTGGAAGCTCCCAACGAGAAGCTAATACACCAACGGCTGGTGACAGGGAGCTAAGGTTATTGTACAACCTTGGAACATGAACCCAACAAGTCAAACTGATTAAACTTCTCCCTAAAACACATAAAGGTGTCCTCGAGACACGCAAACCTAAAACTTACCTAAAGAGGCAAGGCTAACCCTGCAAGCAACGTCAAGGGAGGATTAGCTTACCAAGACTAGAAGGTACCAGCTGGCACAAGGCTCCCTTGGGCAGAGCAATCTACCTATAAAAGGAGAGTCTTGTTCAGCCCAAAGTAAGTTCACTTCTCTCATTCTCACTCTAAACTCTTATCCTTTCATTTCGCTTAGACTCTTAAGAACCATTCACTGATTCTCACGCCGGAGTCCAAACGCGAGAGGCCACCTCTCGCGTTAAGACTAATGGTGTTCTTTGTTTGCAGATTTCGACCAATGAGCTACCTTTTGGAGTTGATCCTGAACCTTCCCCCTGCCATATTCTTGTTGCTTTAATATACATATACATATGTATATGTATATGTATCTGTATATGTATATGTATATGTATATGTATATGTATATGTATATGTATATATATAGAGAGATAGCGGTTAACATACATATATATATATATATATACACCTTTTGGAGTTGATCCTGAACCTTCCCCCTGCCATATTCTTGTTGCTTTAATATACATATACATATATATATATGTATATGTATATATGTATATGTATATTAAAGCAACAAGAATATGGCAGGGGGAAGGTTCAGGATCAACTCCAAAAGGTGTATATATATATATATAGAAAGTATAATGTACAAAAGCCTTTATCATACTTCACGTACGCGACAATACTGACCGTCAGATTTTGTGTCATTATCACGCATGGAGCAGATTATCACGCATGGATCAATTTTTTGTGATTATCACGCATGGATAAAATAATCACGCATGTGTATAATAAGCCACTGAAGTAATTACGCATGTGTTAAATAATCACGCAAATGACTCATGTATCAAACCCTGAAAAATAATCACGCATGAATTTGAAACTGAAAATAATCACGCATGGATCTGACGGCCAGTATTGTCGCGTACGTGAAGTACGATTACTCATAATGTATGTTAACCGCTCTCTCTCTCTCTCTCTCTCTATATATATATATATATATATATATATGCTTTTTTATTTCTTGAGTTTTAACTATTATATTATTATAGTTATTTATAACGAAATTACAAATTAATAAAAATTAGCCGCTTCATTCTTTTACTAACACATAACAAATGTTATCTAATTTATTTTTTAGTAATACACAACAAATGTTATCTGAATTATTTTTTAGTAATACACAACAAATGTTATCTGATTTAACAATTTTAAAATTTTAAAATTATATACACACACATATGCTGTTTGGTTTCCTGTATTTGAACTATTATAATAGTTGTTTTACAGCAAAATTACAAATAAAAGTTAACGTCTTCTCATTTTACTAAAATACAATAACTATTTTATTATTAACAATAGTTAAATATTAGACATATATGAGGCCAAAGCATTAAAAGGTATATCTTTATAATTTTTGAAGTAAACCTCCAAAATCATACTCAAATACCAACTACTTGTCTCCACATATAATTAAATATATACAAAAACACAAAATTAGGATTTTGTAAATACAAAAGAGGACATATTAATCTATGCTATCGTTTGACCAAAGGACAAAGGAGACCTTAAATTTCTGATTGTGTTCGGATGATTACAAAGAAGAGAAGCCAGTTTTGGAGGAGGAGTTTTTCGTCCTAGAATTACATAATATTCTTAAAATTGGAATTTAATATATTCCAAATATTATAATTTTCTAATAGGAAATTCGGATGTTTGATATTTTCTATAATTTCTTATTTTTCTATTCTTTGTACTTTGATGTGTTTACACATAAATCCAAGTTTAATCATACTACTATTTTTAGACTCTTCGCATTTTTCTTTCATCTCAACTCTTGTACTACTTTCTAATTCTTACATTTTAAATTTGAACCCAATTAATTTTAGTAAAAATTATTATAATAAATCTGATATGTATAATAAATCTTGTATAGAATTGAATGCTCACACTATAAAGCAAAATCCAGAAAAATACATGTCGACGGGCCAGTTGGTAGCCCAACATAACCCGTCTTGGGCTGTTATCGTCTGGGCCCAATTGGCAAGCCCATGGCTTACAACCTTTCTTAACAAAGATCTCAAATACTCGAAATGAGCGGGAAACAAAGGAAAGGAATCCAAGGATGCTACAAGGCATTAAATGCCTGATTGATAAGGAGAAAGAAGTCGCCGGAAACCTAGTACAACTGAGTTGGCCTCATTAATTGAAGCCCCTGATCCAACCGTTGGGGCTCAGACACGTGTCTGAGTCCCCCAAAGGTGGCAGAATGCCGTTAGATCGTTCGGGCATCATTTACCGAGGAAGATAAGCAGTTTCCTTTATATAAGGAAGGTAAGCAACGATCCTTAACATACAAGAAAACCCTCACAAAATACTCTATACTCATATTTACTCTGGCAATCATATACCCTCATTAATTTCAGCATAATAACTCATTTATTAGATTCCACACCAAGGAGAATATTCCGGCGATCACACTCGTTGGGATAAGCTTCTTATTTATCTCCGGCAAGCTTACTTATTCTTACGCCGGAGCTTGGTCACGGATCCACCCCCCCGGGGCCCTTCGTGACGAGGCTAACAGTTTTCTTTCTTGTAGGAAACGGAAACAGGGGCATTGCAACGTCAGCGAGATTCTTTATACGTCATCAGTGACTTGAGGACTCGACATTGGCGCCATCCGTGGGACCCAGTCCAAGTGATTTTCCCACTCAAAAAACCATCGACGTTGTAAGAACCCATCATCTGAAAAAAATACGGCATGGCAACACCTCCCAACTCACGAACCATCCAGACGGTACAAGGTACCAACGATGCAGTTATAGTAGAAGATATCACTCATGAAGAAGAAAATGAGAATCAGGTGGGAACCTCAGAGAAGGGAAACACCATCACCCCAGACTTCGTAGCCATGCACAAAGAAGAACTCAAGAAGCACCTTGAGGACTTAGAGAGACAGGAGAGGTTGGAGAGCCTCAAAGCCAGGTTGTCCTTTGACACACCACCTAGCAAGGGGGAAACTTGTCCACATAGCAAGAACGATAATTCCGATCCCTTAGAAACCTTCATGACAGCCCTAAGGCAAATGACGTCAGAGGAAAGAGAGGACCTTATAAGACGAAAAGGGCCGAATGGAAAGGAAAAGGAAAATCAAGACGACAGTGGTCTGGATAAACCTTACTTGCCTCGAGATCTAGCTGAGGTCTCAAAGTTCACCAAAAGGATTGCTGAGGCTCCCATGCCTCCGAAGCTCAAACTACCCCTGAATTTCGACAGATACGATGGGACCAAGGACCCGGAGGATCACCTACATGCCTTCAAGGGTGCAGGACAACTGGGGCGATGGCCTATGCCCACTTGGTGCCATATGTTCGTCCAAACCCTAATAGAGCGGCCCGAGCTCTGGTTAGATAGCCTCCCTCCTGGAGGAATAGACAGCTACGAGGAGCTGAGCGAGAAGTTCCTGAGGAACTTCAGTCAGCAAAGGAAGGTAATTAAGAATCCTAACGAGATTATGCACATACGGCAGCGGGACAATGAGCAGGTCGACCAGTGCATGGAGAGGTTTAGGAAAGCATGAACATCAAAGATGTCCCAAAGGTAGTGAAAATCAGCAGCTTCATCAGCGGGCTGAAACACACACAGTTATGTGAAAAGCTGGGCGAGGAGTTCCCACCCACGTTTGACAACCTTATGGATCGAGTTAGAGCTTTCGTTAGGGGAAAGGACACAATTAGTAAGGCCAAGGAGATGGATGTCCCAGCTCGGAGAACTAACCCTACACCAAAGCTTCTGGAAAAAGGTACACTATATCCCCGAAAAGCAACTTTTGACAAAACACAGCATGACAGGGTAAAACCAACATACTCCCTATATAGACCTCGGCGTAGGGGGTTAGCACCCTATTCTGACAGTTTCCCCTTCTTACAAAGACCCCAAGTGAAATATTAGCCACAGGAAGGGTAAAGAACTCCTTCCCCAAGACTCCCCCCATAAAACCGGGATCGAAAGCCCAGCCAAACGAATATTGTGACTTCCACAAGGGCTACGACCATAAAACCTTGCATGTAACTAAAAAGAGAGATAGAGGCTACAGTGAAAACAGGCAAGCTGGCACACTTAGTCAAGGAAATCAAAGAAGGAGGGGAAAGGAAGGGGAAGGATACAAAGGAACCAGATAGGGCATACGTGGACATGATTAGAAGGAGAGATGAGAGCTATCCCACCAGTAGTGTCAATGCCAGGGTACTGGGTCCCCCGGACCGCATGAGAGCTCCCATACTAATGCTGCACCTAGAAGATCACAAGGTACAAAGGCTCCCTCTCAACATCTCAGCGATCATAGCCGGGCACAAGGTGGCCCGGATACATGTGGACGGAGGAAATGGAGTTGAGGTGATATACGAGCACTGTTTTCTAAGGTTCGACAGAGATGTGCGGGACAGATTAGAAGAAGACTCGACCCCCTGGTAGGTTTCAACAACAGTGTATCTCATCCTTTGGGGAAGATTAGGCTCCCATTCATAGTTGGAGTAGGAGATCGGGTCCGGACAATAACCCTCACTTTCACTGTGGTCCGGGCACCCTCCAAGTACAATGCAATCCTAGGCAGGCCAGGCATCGGGGACCTACAAGCACAGGCCTCAACCCCCCACGGGGCCTTGGTGTTTCAAACCCGAAGGGTCTGGCTTGGGTGAATTCATCCTACGAAGTAATATCCTCAGTCTCAGAAGGGAAGGTGGTAGAGAAATCTCAAAAGGAAGGAATCGAAGAGTGGGAACTCTGTGACAGGTTTCTAGAACAAACGATAAAGGTAGGCAGCCACCTCAGCGACAAATGCAAAAGTGCTCTCAAAGAACTGCTCCTCCTCAACATAGATGTCTTCGCCTTCCAACATGGGACATGACCGGAATCCTGAGGAGCCTGACTGAGCATAGGCTCAATACTCACAGCTGGGTACAACCAGTTAAGCAGAAAAAACGAAGCATGGGTCCCAGCAAGAGAAGAGCCGCATGCGAAGAAACAAGGAAGTTGCTCAGAGCTGGAATAGTAAGGGAGGTCAGGTACCCTTCCTGGATTGCTAACACTGTCATGGTCAAAAAGAAAGACGGGGGGTGGAGGATGTTCATAGACTTCCAGGACCTGAACGAAGCATGTCATAAGGACTGCTACCCCCTCCCGGAGATAGACGTCCAGGTGGACTCTTTGTCTCAGTACCCTTTGAAATGCTTCCTCGACGCATACAAGGGATACCATCAGATCCAAATGTGGCTAGAGGACGAGGAGAAAACTGCATTCATCACCGATGAAGGTACCTTTTGTTACACCAAATTGACCTTCAGGCTAAAAAACGCAGGAGCCACGTACCAAAGGTTTATGAACACCCTCTTTAGAGAACAACAGGGACGAAACTTGGAAGTGTATGTTGATGACATTGTCATCAAAAGCCTTACCGAAATGGCCATGATAGAATACATAGCTGAAACCATACAAACCATGCAAGACGTGAACATGAAATTAAACCCGGGGAAGTGCTGCTTCGGGGTGGAAGAAGGGAAGTTCTTTGGGGTAGTAGTTACCAAGGGGGGAATCAAGGCAATTCCAGAAAAGACCCAAGCTGTGGCCGAAATGCGGTCCCCCAGGTCGGTAAAGGATATTCAGCAACTAAACAGGAGGTTGATTGCCCTTAATCATTTTTTGTCCAAAGTGGCCGACAAAACCCTTCCCTTCATGAAGGTCCCGAAGGACTGCCTCCAGACAAACAAGTTCAGGTGGACCCAGGAAGCTGAGGCAGCCTTCTGAGAAATGAAAGACTACATCTGCAAGCTTCCCACCTCAGCCACTCCAGCACCTGGAGAGGGACTCCTCTTGTACCTATCTGCATCCAAGACGACGATTAGCACAGTAATGATAGCGGAAAGGGAAGAGAAACAAATTCCCATATATTTCATCAGCAGAACCCTCAAAGGTTCGGAGGAGCGATACATGCCAATAGAGAAGCTAACACTGGCACTCATTTCGCCTCCCGAAGACTCCGGAGATACTTCCAAGCGCACAAGATCACACTATTGATGGACCAGCCGCTTCAAAAGGTCCTTAGGAGACCAGAACTCTCTGGCCGATTAGCTAAGTTGGCCGTTGAGTTAGGTGAGCACTCCCTAGAGTACAAAGCAAGAACTGCAACCAAAGGGCAAATACTGGCGGATTTCTTGGCAGAAGTCCTCGAAGAAGAGGAGAAAGAGCTTCTTAAATGGAAAAACATGAAAGAGGAAGAGAAAAAGAAGGAGGACGAAGCGGTGTGGAAACTGTTCGCAGACGGAGCTTCAAGTGAAGAAGGAAGCGGGGCAGGGATCACACCGATCAGCCCCGAGGGAATCGAATTAACATACGCCATCAGATTAGATTTCAAAAACACCAATAACACGACAGAATATGAGGCCCTTATGCCTGGGCTGAGGCTAGCAAAAAAGATGAGAGCAAGACACGTTGAAGCTAACACCGATTCACAGCTGGTAGTCAAGCAATATCACAGAAAATATGAAACGAAGGACAGTTCGATGGCCTAGTATGTAGACAGGGTGAAGAAATTGGCTAAGACATTCACAACTTTCAAGCTGGAGTACATCCCCCGAGGAAGAAACAGGAAGTCCGACGCCCTTAGCAAGCTAGCCTCCGTGGCCTTTGACCACTTGGAAAGAGAAGTCAAAGTGGAAGTCCTGACTTCCCCCTCCATCACAGTAGAGGAAGTAGCCACGGTCGATAATATTCAGGAAACCTGGATGACATCGATTATGAGGTTCCTCAGGGACGGGACACCACCAGAGGGTGATTGGGCAGCCCGCAAGATAAGAGTAAGGGCCTTACAATACGAATTGATAGATGGGGAGCTTTAACGAAGGTCATACTTGGGTCCATAGTTAAAGTGTGTTGACAATGAGGAAGCCAAATACGTGGTGCGAGAAATACACGAGGGCATTTGTGGCATGCATTCTGGACTAAGAACAGTTGTAGCTAAGGCAATGAACGCGGGGTTCTATTGGCCCAAAATGTACGAGACAACATCGGAGGAAATCAAGAAATGTGACAATTTTCAGGTGCATGCCCCCATGACACACCACCACAAACACCCAATGATACCTGTATCAACGTCTTGGCCGTTTCAGAAGTGGGCCATAGACATTATTGGGCCTTTCCCTGAGGGTCCAGGAGGGGTTAAGTATGTGGTGGTTGCCATTGATTATTTCACCAAATGGGTCGAAGCAAGGCCCTTGGCAAAAATTACGGGAGAGCAAATGAAGCGATTCGTACTGGACAACATTATATGCAGGTTCGGGGTACCGATGGAGCTAGTGAGTGACAACGGGGTGCAATTTGCAGGGAAGCCTTTCAAGCCATGGTGTGAACAAATGCATATACGACAAGTGTTCACCTCAGTCACTCATGCTCAGAGTAATGGTTTGGTGGAAAGTGCAAACCAGAGCGTAATTAAAGTAATGAAAGGAAGACTAGGAAGGAAACAAAAGGGATGGCTGGAGGAGCTCCCCTTCGTCTTATGGGCATACAGGATCACTCCCAAGGTTTGCAACGGGGAGACCCCCTTCAGCCTAACCTACAGGACCGAAGCTGTCATCCCTGCTGAGATTGGGTCACCCACTGCAAGGATGAAACTAAGAGAGGTTGAAAATGAGCAGGACCTCCGAATGAATCTCAACCTACTCGAAGAAAGGAGGGAGATAGTAGCGGTAAGGGAAGCCAAGTATAAGAAACAACTCAAAAGCTATTACAATTCCAGAATGAAGAGACTCAATCTGATACCCGGAGACCTGGTTCTGAGAGTAAACGAAGCCAGCCTACAGGAAAGCATCGGGAAACTGGGACCTAACTGGGAGGGACCCTATAGAGTCATTTGGGCCAATGGCAAGGGAGCCTGCAAATTGGAAACACTCCAAGGGAAGGAGGTTCCACGAACCTGGAACCTCATGCAACTCCGAAAGTATTACGTGTGAAATGCAAGCTTATCTTCAAGAAGGGACTAGTGAAAACAGCTTGGAAGCCACTTTGGTAAAAACTAACTATTAGTTAAGGTATGTCCCAAGAAAACATATTTTGTATAACCATGTACTGGAGGCCTGGGCCCCCAAACACATATGGCAATGAACAATCTGCTTGTTCTTTTTGGCAAATTACGAGCAATGTATTAAGGCAGACGTGCCTAAAAAGATGCAAACCCAATAACAACCTACACACGTGTAAATCAGTGTATTAGACACACTAAGTGCCTGGCTGTGGGGCAAGACAGGGCTAAGCTAGCCCAAAGGGAGCGGACAAACAAGTTAAGAAGCATAATCTTCGATTATAGACTTGTCCAAGGATGACTTTCTCATAAACGATCCTGGTTTATAAGCAAACCACAAAAAACAAGTGTACAAATACATACTAGAAAATTTTGTAATTAAGCTACAAAAAACAAGTGTACAAATACACACTAGAAAATTTTGTAAGTAAGCTACAAAAATAAAGTGTATAGAAACACACTAGAAAATTTTGTAATTAAGCTACAAAAAACAAGTGTACAAATACACACTAGAAAATCTTGTAAGTAAGCTACAAAAACAAAGTGTACAGAAACACACTAGAAAATTTTGTAATCAAGCTACAGAAATAAAATATACAAATACACAATAAAACATTTCCAAACAAGCTGCAACCCAGGGATTCCTAGATGAACCCCAAGCTAACTCCTACGCCTTAGCAAATCACTAAAGAGGAGGAGCGATCCCGGGAAAAGGCACAGAGAGCTCCCAAGCTAATGGTAATAGCACCTGCAAAGCAAAACCAACAAACAGGAGCACCCTAGTGACATACGGTTATAAAATATCTACAAAAGCATAACGTGGTCAGATACTGGGAAGACCCCAACACAAAGGCCTTCGCAAAAGCAAAAGTCGACAATATCCAAGGTACATAAGTATTAAGTTACAACCATATCGAATAAACCATTGTTTTAAAACTACTGGGAGGCATCCCCAGACAAACACTTGGGTGAAAAGGGTCCAGCAGGAGTAAGTAGGGCTTTGAGTTCATCAATGGACATCAAGGGTCGTTCGAGAATTCTCTCGAGTAGGGCGGGGGTCTTCTCTCCAAACTCTTTGTCTAGCTTGGACAACTGTTTCTTAACCTTGGAATTATAAGGAGGAGTCTCTTTCCTCCCCAAACCCTAGGCAGAATAAGCATACCCATCCTTCAGACCCGCCTGGTACCCCACATCTCGATAAGCCCTATAAATTCTCTCAAGACTACCCTTGAACTCCTCGGACTGGGAAACAACAGTAAGGAAGGACCCAAACCCCTCAGTAATAAGCCAATACCTCTCCTTGGTTAGCTTCTGATTATCATCCACGGCAACCCCCCATTCAACATACATGGTTTTTAGATCCCCTTGGGAAACGGAATCAAGCTCCTTCTGGTGTTTCAGTTCAGCAACCAACTCTTCTTTCTCCTCAACCCAGGCCATCCTCTCCCTCTCCCAAGCATGCTCCCTCTGCTCCAACATAGCCCCAGCACCTTGAAGGGAAAACACAAAAAGCAGGAAAAGTTAAATATAAAAAAGGGGGGAGAGAAGAAGGATTTAGCACCTTCTCCTCTAGCAGCTTCCGCTCAGCATCAGTCACCCAGCACCGAAGCTCAGCAGCAACGGTCTGGGAGGTTTTTAGCTCAGTCTTCAATTCCTCATTTTCCCTCCTTAGCTCATCCATCCGCTGCAACATACCAGCTCCCCTAAAGAACCCCTCACAAAGGGACATACTGTACTGTTCATCAAATAGATCAGGCCTTTAAGTAGAATTTATAAACTTGTGAGAAGGGGGAACAGCATGAGCCAAGAAGTCCTGAGCGGTCTCAGGAGTCCCCACAACAATAGAGGGAGTTATCTTCCATTTAGGAACATACGGGATCGGAAGAGCATCAGCAAAAGGGGGGCCAAAGGGGACTGAGAGACAAGACCTTCAGGATGAGAAGGCTTACTAGTACCGGTAGCATGAAGTGGAGAAATATCAAAGGCAGGAGTAATGTGAGCAACACTAATTTCAGGAGTCTTATCCCAGACCCGAGAAGAGGAAGGGGCAGTAGGAATTTCAATCGGAGCCTTGGAGCTACCCTGTTCCAAATACGAAAATGGGAAAAAATCTGCAAGGAATAAAAAATAACCACATTAAGAAAAGTAGAAAATAAAGGGAAGACTCACCAACAGAGGTTCGCTAATAAGGCTAGATGACCTCAAGTGCTTGGACAGAGAACCCTTGGCCCCAACAGGAGGAAGTTCAGAAGTAGCCTTGGTAGCAGGAAAGGTTTTCTGACCACTGGAACTCCGGAGCCTCAGCCGAATGTTTCGAGGGGCAGGGGCCACCTTAGGGCTACTGGTCTGGGCTACTTTTTGTTTACGGATCAAACGGGTCTCTAGATCCTCATCGTCGTCATCATTGTTAGAACTTTTCATCCGGAGGGAACCCTGAGAGTCCTCCTTTCCATCAGAGGATCCTGCCTCATCCTTCCCTTCAACAGCAGAATCCCAGGCTTGAACTGAACTTTCAGGAACCTTTTTCTCCACACCACGGCTCATGTTTGGTTCAACCTTATCACCCACCATGAACTTAACATCTGTGCAATTCTCCTGGAGTAAGCCCCACAAGGTCATCTCTGTATAAACACAACACCAGAGATGACTACCCAAACACACACACAAAAAAAAAAAAAAGAGGGCAAGCATAACAAATCAGAGGGCAGAGGAGTACCTTTCTTTCCAAAGAAGGCCTTTGGCCAGACTGAATAAAAGGGGCTCAAACCTCCCATTGCCAACACCCCCTTAGGGAATGTGAACACCCTTGTAGGATTCTCATGCATCCTCTTCCATTGAACGATCTCATCAGCAGACAAGACCGGGACACTATCTTCTGTAGCCACTTTTGGATCCCTTAGGGGCGGTGATTCCAGTATCATAGTGGCAGAAACAAAGATGAATCGGCTTTTCCACTCCTTCAGATAAGTAGAAGTGGGCATGAAAGAGTAACAGGGGGGAGAAACACTGTCTTTTCGCTTGGCAAAGGTGAACCAGTCACCATCAGAGATCAACTTGTAGAACATGCAGAAAAGAGGAACCGACGGTTCGCTGGAAACCGCCACATACGATAGTTCAAAATGAACAACCCTCATGAACCCTAGAGGGTGCAATTGTGAGAAGTGAACACCGAAATGCCTTAAAAGGTTCACCTTAAAAGCCGGCAGGGGGTAACAGACACCACAAGAAGAGAACGACAAAGTATAGATGACAATTCTGTCAGGGGTACATTCCGCTGACTCGTCCGCTTGACATACAAGAAAACCCTTACAAAATGCTCTATACTCATATTTACTCCGACAATCATATACCCTCATTAATTTCAGCATAATAACTCACTTATTAGATTCCACACTAAGGAGAATATTCCGGCGATCACACTCGTCGGGATAAGCTTCTCATTTATCTCCGGCAAGCTTACTTATTCTCACGCCGGAGCTTGGTCACGGATCCCCCCCAGGGCCCTCCGTGACGAGGCTAACGGTTTTCTTTCTTGTAGGAAACGGAAACAGGGGCATTGCAACATCAGCGAGATTCTTTATACGTCATCAGTGACTTGAGGACTCGACAATACGATAAAAAAGAAGCGCGAATGATCTTTAAAAAGAAGATAACTTTGTTAGGGGTTAAATGGTGACGATGGGTCTATAACAACTACAAAGGTAAGGTTGCGATGACATGTGGCGCCACAACAACGCTACAATGACTAGAGCTATGACTACGACGGGAAACATAAAACTATGGTGACATGATGATGGTAAATAAACAAATAGAACGTAATCTGTATACACACAATGCGTCCATATAAAAGGACAGGAGGTATAACCTAATAAAGAAACTTGTCATATATTAGTCATTTTAGTGTCATTTTGGTATAACTGAATTTATTTAAGACCAAAGGGAGATTATAATATATATTAATATAAGTTACATTATTAAAATCCATTGTAATTGCACGTATTAAGACACTTGAGGATTCAAGGGGTCAGCGACCCTTAGGATTGGCTAACATTAACAATAGGGGTAAGGTGGTGTGTTATGATATCAAGAGTCTTAGGCCATAAATCACATGGTTGAAGTATGACGACTTATTATTATTATTATTTTGAATGGTGAACACACACACCTAAAATCTATTCTTAAAATTTACCTCTTGCCCACTTATAGGACTCTAACTCGCATCATTTTGATAGGGATAAACGTCTGATACCATTAAGCAATTGGCTTAATCTTGTAAGCAAAGTTAGACCACTTACATGAAGTTAGGCTGCTATGGATATTAGCCTTTAACTAATTAATGTTTTTTTAATCAAAATAGAGGGGTAATTAACTGTAGAAAGAATTTCAATATTGAAAGTGTTAAAACTTTTGAATTTTGGTATTAGATAGGTGCCATTGATCTCTGGTGTTCAGGCACATCATAGCTACTCTCTTTGGTCCATCTTGGACAAGGAGAAACCTGATGATACAAACTTCATAGAACATCTGAGAGTTGTTCTCAAACATGACACAAAGTTACATGTTCTCGAGGAACCCATCCTTGAGGCTTCTGCATCCAATGCTACCAAAACTATAAAACTATTACGGACACTTAGGGAAAGCAAGTAGATGACGCATGGACATATCATATAACACACCCGCTCATGGCGGAAGCGTGAGGTGTGATTATGAAAGGTTTTCATAGCATTCGATAGTGTAAACATCTACATGATTTAAAATAAACAACGATGCCAAATATATTTAATACTTGAAATAATAATACAAAATCAAAGTATCTTGTTTCCAACATAACATAAGTGTTTCGAGTTTCACAAACCATGTTTAAACAAAAATATAGTTTTTAATAACAAATATTTGATACCTATATTAGGACGAGGACGAAATATATGGCGCAAACCCTCTCAAAATGGCATCGTCACTTGAAATCCTTGCGTTGACGTCGAAAATCATGCATCATTTCCTTATTTCCCTGAAATACATGTTAGGTAAAAAGTCAATAATAATGTCAACGAGTTCATGTGTTTTTTTTACACAAATGAATCTTTAAAATATTTGATAAACTTTGTATTAAAACCGGTATGCATAGTGTCAATGAAATTTCTTGATCATTAATGTTTTACAAGGACATTAATATTATATGTGTTGCCATAAGCTAGTAACCAAACCTCAACAATGTTATCCCTCGTACTGGGCCACTAAATCCATAGTGCCACTCGACTTGTTGGACACAAAAGCACTCTCACAGGGTCTCACGGACCAGGAGTGGAGCATGTCTAGACTCAATAGATCTATCCAATCGTTCACGGGTCTATAATATGACTAATGGCTACTACTAATGCACACGCTTATACACATGTGATCTGGTTGATTCCACTCCATAGCTACCATGCCATTATGTAACATGTATCTCCTCTCGAATTTTAAAAGTAAAAATGTATAAAGGAGGGACCGTGAAACTCATAGCTTGCATCTGTGTAATATGCTAGCAATCCAATGTTTCCTGTTTTGTATCCAACCTACAAGTGTCTTAATTTCGTTAAGACACTTCGGTCTACTTGTTTATTCATGTATAAGTCTTTCACCAAAACCTTGTTAAGACTTATCCTTGTTTCGGTTGTTTGAAAACCGTTGTTTGTTTAGATGCTTTGGTGATTGATTATCCGAATAATCATATATGTAATTTATCTACATATATTTGTATCCTTGTTTGTGTGATGTTCGGGGCCTAGCCCCTTGTATAATCTCGTGTCCCACATGATTGTTTAGTTAATGTAAATAATATATCTTTATATCCAAAAATTATGTTCTTGTGTCATATGCCCTTGTGTCATAAAATGAATGGTTAACCATATATTTATTCTTAAAAATAAATATATTTCTTCATGTTTGATACTCTTTTAAAAATTATGTTTTCAACATTGTCCTTATACACACACACACACATATATATTTATACTTGCTTGTATACTCTCCAATTCATGTAATTGTTGTGTATATGTACGTATCAGTGTACCCATGTATATATACTTAGTTATATACTTTTCAATTAGGTACTTGAGTCATATTTGTACGTATACGTATATACATGTATACTTCTTATAACCTTGTATTTCCACTAAGTGTTAAGATATACGTAGACACGTGGGTGTATATGTATATACTAGCATTTCTTGAATTAATTCCACAGTTAGCATTTCGTCGGTTTTTCCCAAAATATATTCTTAGGAATTATATCCTTTAGATTCTTTAAAACTAATATTAATTTTTATGATCGGTTGTAAAACATATATTTCTTATACGACGTTGAAATTATATATTTTCATTACTTGTACGAATATATATGTATTTTTGCCGAGCCTTGTTAATATACGTTCTTCATCCAATATATATATATATATTGAGGTGTGTAAAATGCAACATATAAATTACATCAATTGATGCACAAAACTAACCCTTTTTAGTACTAATGTTGGAAAAAGTGTGCATTTGTCTTCCTTTTATATTTTCAGGATTAAATGAGCGTAAATGAACAAAAGGAACAAATATGCAGCAAAATCTAACATAAATACAAGAAAAGGAATAAACGTGGCATGCCCGACCCCTCGACAGCATCTTCCCAAGCAAAAACAAAGAAACAGAAGGCTGACCACGGCCCCGTGCCCAGCGGACACGGGGGCGTGGCCAGGTGTCTGCAGAAAAGACAAAGTCATAGAAGCTTCTATTCCCGACACGGGGGCGTGCCCAGCACAACACGGGCCGTGGTCAACGCTAAGATTCGCAGAATCCAAGCAAATCTTGATAGTACAGATACGCTTCTGCACACGGGGCCGTGCCCAGCGGACACGGGGGCGTGTGGAGCTAATGCAGACAAATTGGAATTAATGAAGAAAGAGAAAAGGAATGGACACGGGGCCGTGTTCGGGCTTCTGTGCAGGCTATAAATAGGGGTGCTTGGTTCACTTCAAAGGCATCCCTTGGCAAACCACCTCTCTCCCACACTCCACCACAACTACAACCCACATCCACCACCATCATCCATCATCCATCTTAGAGTGTGTGTAGTAGTCTCGGGATCCAAGATTGATAGTAAGAGTTCTTGACAATCAAAGGCCATGTTTGCCTAAGTCTCTTACATCACTTGGTGAAGACAAGCATTTAGTGTAATACTTTTGATTTTTAATTTTTCACACTTTTTATTTGGTTTTGTATTAATGACTTTAATATCTAGTTTCTTATGTTGAAGATGAAACTTCCTTATCATTTGTCCGTGGTGTCTTGACATTATTTTACTGTCTATATAAAATAAAAGATTTTCACCATTCATATCTCTATGGTCTATATAGAGATATGTTGGCTACCTGGTCGGGGTTTAAGGGAATGGTTTGGTAAGATTCTTGCCTTGTTCAGTGTATAGATCCTGCAAGGACCTGGGTCAAGCTTACTAGGACCTCCTTCAATATCCACTGGTATTGGATGGCGAGGGTGCGAATGGCTTGATCCCCTCATTTGTAAACTAGTATTAATACATTAACCCGGCTACTTGGGATTGTATCCCTGCTGACTCAAACCACTTAGCCGAGGGTAACGTCACCTTCAAAAGATGGGCCTACCACATTACGCATTAATAACTTAATTAATTATCTTTCAATATTCTGACCCTTTAGGATTGTATCCATGCTGACTCAAACTACTGGGTTGAGGGTAACGTCACCTTCAAAAGAGGGGCACACTACTATAACTAAGATAATCTCTTTAAAAGTGCAAATGTGCGGAAATCATCAAAGGTTACACTAAAGGCAAGTAGGATCCAAATGATTCATCTTGTCTATCTGTTTTATTTTTATTTTTATTTTCAGCATTTTTAGTTTTTAATTTTCATGTTTAAAACCTTTTCTAAACTTTTGATTTGATTAGACGTTGAGGATAAACGGGTATTAAAAGCTCTTGTGTCCTTGGACGACCTCGGTATCTTACCAACGCTATACTACGCTCACGATGGGTGCACTTGCCCATATGTGTGTTTAGTGTTAGTAGAATATCGTGTTTTATAAATTTAAAACTTGACTAAAGTGTTAAAAGGGCTAAAATATAACTTAAAACATATAACGCACTACGCACATCAAGTTTTTGGCGCTGTTGCCGGGGACACAAGGATTTTAAGAAATTTAGGAATCAACGGCCTAATCATTTTTCTTATTTTTCTGTTTTTTTAGGATTTTTTCGTAATTTTCCAGCTTCTACAGAGCTCAGCACGGGGCCGTGTCTGCTGAAAACACGCCCCTGTGCCCAATCTTTGGTAATGGCAATCCTGTTTTAAGTCAGACAGTAGCTGAACACGGGGCCATGCAAACTAAACACGCCCCCGTGCCCAAGTTTCAGATACTGAAAACAGAACCGTAAGATCCCGACGGTTGGTAATTTCTAACGTAAACATGAGTGATACTGATCTTTTTTACTTTCGCTCCTCTTATGGTACGTGGTGTCAATTATGTGGCGGATCTCATGAAGATTTAAAATGTTATTTTTAAATTACATTCCCCACTATATGGACCCAATGTTTTACTATAGCCTTAAGATGGGCGAAAGTAAAAATAATCCCTATGTCTCCCTTCAATGTTCTCAATCATCCCTTCTAGATGAAATGATTCTTGAAGAATGATTTCAAATGGAAGAACTAATTCTCCGATGGATAAAAGAACTTGAGATGGATATAACTAATTCATCTCAAGTCGACGATCAAGGAGAATTATTGAGATCGCATTTGGATTATAACAACATCGTTGCTCCCGAAATCACCTATAACTCTTGCGAGGACTTGAGCGATAGTCGTCCCTGTGTTGATTGTGCCGTGAAGGACTCCCCATCGGTTTCTACCGATGCATACATAGACCTGAGCGATTCGACATATACCTTCTTTAACGAGAGCCCGGATAAGGGAAATAAAGGTTGGTCTTGCCCACCGGTATTTAGTTTAGGAATCATCCTTTCCGATAACCTCTTGCGTTCTTGTCTAAAACTAGGGCAACTTAGGTATCTCAGGCACTTCGCTATTGTCCTGTCCAGTAAGGAACCACCCGATCCAGATAAACTCCTTAAAAATAGACAAAACTTCATAAAAACTTCTAGCCACGGGCCGTGTCCAGGTCAGCACGCCCCCGTGCACACGGGGCCGTGCCCAGCGGACACGGGGGCGTGTGGAGCTAATGCAGACAAATTGCAATTAATGAAGAAAGAGAAAAGGAATGGACACGGGGCCGTGTCCAGGGGACACGGGGCCGTGTTCGGGCTTCTGTGCAGGCTATAAATAGGGGTGCTTGGTTCACTTCAAAGGCATCCCTTGGAAACCACCTCTCTCCCACACTCTACCACCACTACTACAACCCACATCCACCACCATCATCCATCATCCATCTTAGAGTGTGTGTAGTAGTCTCGGGATCCAAGATTGATAGTAAGAGTTCTTGACAATCAAAGGCCATGTTTACCTAAGTCTCTTACATCACTTGGTGAAGACAAGCATTTAGTGTAATACTTTTGATTTTTAATTTTTCACACTTTTTATTTGGTTTTGTATTAATGACTTTAATATCTAGTTTCTTATGTTGAAGATGAAACTTCCTTATCATTTGTCCGTGGTGTCTTGACATTATTTTACTGTCTATATAAAATAAAAGATTTTCACCATTCATATCTCTATGGTCTATATAGAGATATGTTGGCTACCTGGTCGGGGTTTAAGGGAATGGTTTGGTAAGATTCTTGCCTTGTTCAGTGTATAGATCCTGCAAGGACCTGGGTCAAGCTTACTAGGACCTCCTTCAATATCCACTGGTATTGGATGGCGAGGGTGCGAATGGCTTGATCCCCTCATTTGTAAACTAGTATTAATACATTAACCCGGCTACTTGGGATTGTATCCCTGCTGACTCAAACCACTTAGCCGAGGGTAACGTCACCTTCAAAAGATGGGCCTACCACATTACGCATTAATAACTTAATTAATTATCTTTCAATATTCTGACCCTTTAGGATTGTATCCATGCTGACTCAAACTACTGGGTTGAGGGTAACGTCACCTTCAAAAGAGGGGCACACTACTATATCTAAGATAATCTCTTTAAAAGTGCAAATGTGCGGAAATCATCAAAGGTTACACTAAAGGCAAGTCGGATCCAAATGATTCATCTTGTCTATCTGTTTTATTTTTATTTTTATTTTCAGCATTTTTAGTTTTTAATTTTCATGTTTAAAACCTTTTCTAAACTTTTGATTTGATTAGACGTTGAGGATAAACGGGTATTAAAAGCTCTTGTGTCCTTGGACGACCTCGGTATCTTACCAACACTATACTACGCTCACGATGGGTGCACTTGCCCATATGTGTGTTTAGTGTTAGTAGAATATCGTGTTTTATAAATTTAAAACTTGACTAAAGTGTTAAAAGGGCTAAAATATAACTTAAAACATATAACGCACTACGCACATCAAGTTTTTGGCTTTGTTGCCGGGGACACAAGGATTTTAAGAAATTTAGCAATCAACGGCCTAATCGTTTTCCTTATTTTTCTGTTTTTTAGGTTTTTTTTTCGTAATTTTCCAGCTTCTACAGAGCTCAGCACGGGGCCGTGTCCGCTGAACACGCCCCCGTGCCCAATCTTTGGTAATGGCAATCCTGTTTTAAGTCAGACAGTAGCTGAACACGGGGCCGTGCCAACTAAACACGCCCCCGTGCCCAAGTTTCAGATACTGAAAACAGAACCGTAAGATCCCGATGGTTGGTAATTTCTAACGCAAACATGAGTGATACTGATCTTTTTTACTTTCGCTCCTCTTATGGTACGTGGTGTTAATTATGTGGCGGATCTCATGAAGATTTAAGATGTTATTTTTAAATTACATTCCCCACTATATGGACCCAATGTTTTCCTATTGCCTTAAGATAGGCGAAAGTAAAAATAATCCCTATCTCTCCCTCGAATGCTCTCAATCATCCCTTCTAGATGAAATGATTCTTGAAGAATGATTTCAAATGGAAGAACTACTTCTCCGATGGATAAAAGAACTTGAGATGGATATAACTAATTCATCTCAAGTCGACGATCAAGGAGAATTATTAAGATCACATTT
Source organism: Helianthus tuberosus (assembly GCA_030545235.1). Classification (NCBI taxonomy): domain Eukaryota; kingdom Viridiplantae; phylum Streptophyta; class Magnoliopsida; order Asterales; family Asteraceae; genus Helianthus; species Helianthus tuberosus. The sequence continues at coordinate 99,337,173 of CM060412.1, read as the reverse complement.
GGATTATAACAACATCGTTGCTCCCTAAATCACCTCTAACTCTTGCGAGGACTTGAGCGATAGTCGTCCCTGTGTTGATTGTGCCGTGAAGGACTCCCCATCGGTTTCTACCGATGCATACATAGACCTGAGCGATTCGACATATACCTTCTTTAACGAGAGCCCGGATAAGGGAAATAAAGGTTGGTCTTGCCCACCGGTATTTAGTTTAGGAATCATCCTTTCCGATAACCTCTTGCGTTCTTGTCTAAAACTAGGGCAACTTAGGTATCTCAGGCACTTCGCTATTGTCCCGTCCACCCGATCCGGATAAACTCCTTAAAAATAGACAAAACTTCATAAAAACTTCTAGCCACGGGGCCGTGTCCAGGTCAGTACGCCCCCGTGTCCACCTAAAGATTCCTGTCTGACTTTTGGTTAGAATACGGACAAAAAGTGTCAGAATTTTGTCTGCACAAGGGGCCGTGTCCAGCGTGCTGTCGTTTTCTATAAATGCAGCAAGATTCCTGCACTCTTGGACCCATTCCAAAGACAAAGATCTGGTGGGATCTTCACATATACCATATAAGGTATATTCTAAAGAAGATTCTCAACAACCATCTTGTCTTTTCTACTTTTGTCCATTGCCTTCTTCTTCAATTTCTCCTCAAAACCTCCATTAAAGTTTGAAATCTCCACGTTTTCAAGCTTTATTGTGATATTTGTTAAGTTTTTATTCAAGGAATCTTGTCAAAATAAAGTTTTACAACACTGTTTTGAGTTATTTCTGCATAAAAATGCTTCAAAAGTCAGAAAAACAATTTAAAGCTTCAAGGTTCCTTGTTTCAAAAACCTGCTGAGAGGTGGCCACGGGGCCGTGGCCGAGGTACTGTTTCCTTAATTTGAAATTTCTTTCGGTTTATTTTCTTAGAATGTCGAGCGGAAATAGCGGTACATCTTCATCACACTCCAGAAACGACCGACGAGGAAGAAGGCCATCGGCAGAAGACTCTCTCGTCAACTACATTTACGCCTTGAGAGAGGCCATCAATGAAATGACGGGAGTAGAGGAAGCCTTGGTCGACTGTATAAATCATTTGATGGTGGGACTAGAAGGATGTCTTCGAGAAGTCAACCTTTTGCACCAAAGGTTGAATATTCTCGCTTCTCCTTCTTTGGTACCAATCATTACACAAAGGGGGTGGAATGTAGCACCATAAGTCATCATTCCGGCTGAATGGTATGTCATGCACCCGGAACCCCCTCAAGACATATTACATGGGGTCCCGGTTGCCAACGCACCTCCTCCACAAGACATTGTGGAAAATGAGCCCGCATTCTTCCTTCCAAGGGAGATAGAGGAATGGCTCAATAACATCTAAGTGACATCCCTCGGTTACAAGTTCTACAATGCCTTTAAATACCGGGAAGCTATTTCCGGGTTTTTGATATTCCTACAATAAGGGTAGAACCCCTTGGAATGATTTTCTGCATTACTTGACCTATCTATGTTAGGAACTTTTAGTTTTTCATTTCTAGCTTTATTTTTTTTAATTTCTAGGATTTTATGTAATTCACTCTTTAATGAATGATGGTTTTTAAATGGTGTTTGGATGATGGATAAAACACACTGTTACTAAGGGAAACTTGGTCCCACACCCCATGCACAAAAACAGAGCCACCTAACAATTTTTCTTCATTACAGCAAGTTCAGCACGGGGCCGTGCTCAGCCCAACACGCCCGTGCCCAAGGTTCTGCTGAAAACGCCCAGTTCAGGTAACTGGACAAGAGGCCATCCTCACTGAACACGCCCCCGTTCCCAGTCTTCTGTTAACTACGATACTGGCAATCTGAACACGGGGCCGTGCCCTGGCCAACACGGGCTCGTGCCTAGACGCCCGGTAAATTTTTTTTTTTTGTTTTTAAACACCTTTTTACACATTCAATTAACCTAAAAACTTATTTTTGGGACACATTGAGGACAATGTGTAATTTAAGTGTGGGGGGGATGCTAAAACCTTGAATTTTGCAAGTCCTAATAACAAGTCTTACATAAAACTCTATTGGAACCGCTAATCACCCCAATTTTTTTCAAAAACTTTTCATTTTTTTTACTTGTTGTGGTTTAATTTGGGAGTAACAAGTTCTAAAAAGGTTATATTTTTACAAATTAACAACCGATAGCGTCGTGATAAAAAGAACCAACATAAGAAAATTATGAAACGACATGACAAATCTAGTTAAATTTTGATTATATATACTTGATCACATTATAAACCCATTCCCACAAAAAAGTGAGTTTTGAGCCTTTATTGAGAATAAAAGCATACATCTTTAAATTAAATGCTCATTTTTTCGTTTCTTGTGTGAATAACCGCTTGATTTCTTACGACTCTAGAACTTGCCATGACGATACATTCCCGGTCCTTACCAACTTAAACCCAAGTAAGTAAATGATGGAGGCACTAGGACTAACCCTTTTTCTTTTCTACACCATTATTTTTCATTTTTTTTATCACCTACCCAAAATCCCCCTAGTTAACCCCTTTGAGACTAAACCTTTTCGTTTCCAAACCCACAAAACAAACACCCTTTACCCACCAAAACCCTTTTTATTTTTAAACCCTTTATTTTAGTAAAAAGCTCGGTCTTCATGTGACATTCCTTATTAAAAAAATGAAGTATAGCAATAAACAAACAAGTTCCTCAAAGAAACGTTGTTTGAAAATGCTTTTTTTGAATAAAAGTCACAAAAACAAAAAGTTTTACGACGACCGACACTTTTTACACTTTTAGCCATTTTACTAACCACTAACCAAAAACCACCTACCTTTAACCCAAGCCTAACCCTTCCCCAAGTCCTCTTGATATTTACATAGGTTTATAGTTAAAAAGGAGGAGGATTGATTGCTTGGCAAGCATATGGTAGAAATAAGTCCCATGCCGGTGTCGAGTGTTTCACAAAAATACATCTTCGACCGAGTGTTGAGTGATCTCCCGTGAGGTATGTGAACTTGTATATAAATGGAATTTTAAAGAGGCATGTTATGCCCAAATAAGTAATTTCTCTTATGAAACGTTCGAAATAAATCATAACAAATAGGATTGTAAATAACGTAAAAATAAAGCCTAATAAAGATCTTGGATTCCCGACACTCAAGAAAAACCCAAAACTTCTCTTCTACCCATTCCATTTCAGAGTGTAAGCCACATTATAAAGAGTTTTGCTTGAGGACAAGCAAAGATTCAAGTGTAGAAGTATTTGATGTGTGTAAAATGCAACATATAAATTACATCAATTGAGGCATAAAACTAAACCTTTGTTAGTACTAATGTTGAAAAAAGTGTGATTTTGTCTTCCTTTTGTATTTTCAGGATTAAATGAGTGTAAATGAACAAAAGGAACAAATATGCAGCAAAATCTAACCTAAATACAAGAAAAGGAATAAACGTGGCATGCCCGACCCCTCGACAACATATTCCCAAGCAAAAACAAAGAAACAGAAGGCTGACCAGGGCCCCGTGCCTAGCGGACACGGGGGCGTGGCCAGGTGTCTGCAGAAAAGAAAAAGTCATAGAAGCTTCTATTCCCGACACGGGGGAGTGCCTAGCTCAACACGGGCCGTGGTCAACGCTAAGATTCGCAGAATCCAAGCAAATCTTGACAGTACAGATACGCTTCTGCGCACGGGGCCGTGCCCAGCGGACATGGGGGCGTGTGGAGCTAATGCAGACAAATTGCAATTAATGAAGAAAGAGAACGGGAATGGACACGGGGCCGTGTCCGGGCTTCCGTGCAGGATATAAATAGGGGTGCTTGGTTCACTTCAAAGGCATCCCTTGGCAAACCACCTCTCTCCCACTTCACCCACACTCCACCACCACTACAACCCACATCCACCACCATCATCCATCATCCATCTTAGAGTGTGTGTAGTAGTCTCGGGATCCAAGATTGATAGTAAGAGTTCTTGACAATCAAAGACCATGTTTGCTTAAGTCTCTTACATCACTTGGTGAAGACAAGCATTTAGTGTAATACTTTTGATTTTTAATCTTTTCGCACTTTTTATTTGGTTTTGTATTAATGACTTTAATAACTAGTTTCTTATGTTGAAGGTGAAACTTCTTTATCATTTGTCCGTGGTGTATTGACATTATTTTACTGTCTATATAAAATAAAAGATTTTCACCATTCATATCTCTACGGTCTATATAGAGATATGTTGGCTACCTGGTCGGGGGTTAAGGGAATGGTTTGGTAAGGTTCTTGCCTTGTTTAGTGTATAGATCCTGCAAGGACCTGGGTCAAGCTTACTAGGACCTCCTTCAATACCCACTGGTATTGGATGGCGGGGGTGCGAATGGCTTGATCCCCTCATATGTAAACTACTATTAATACATTAACCCGGCTACTTGGGATTATATCCCTGCTGACTCAAACCACTTAGCCGAGGGTAACGTCACATTCAAAAGAGGGGCCTACCACATTACGCGTTAATAACTTAATTAATTATCTTTCAATATTCCGACCCTTTAGGATTGTATCCTTGCTGACTCAAACTACTGGGTTGAGGGTAACGTCACCTTCAAAAGAGGGGTCTACTACTATAACTAAGACAATCTCTTAAAAAGTGCAAAAGTGCGGAAATCATCAAAGGTTACACTAAAGGCGAGTCGGATCCAAGTGATTCATCTTGTCTATCTGTTTTATTTTTATTTTTATTTTCAGCATTTTTAGTTTTTAATTTTCATGTTTATAACCTTTTCTAAACTTTTGATTTGATTAGACGTTGAGGATAAACCGGTATTAAAAGCTCTTGTGTCCTTGGACGACCTTGGTATCTTACCAACGCTATACTACGTTCACGATGGGTGCACTTGCCCATATGTGTGTTTAGTGTTAGTAGAATATCGTGTTTTATAAATTTAAAACTTGACTAAAGTGTTAAAAAGGGCTAAAAATATAACTAAAAACATATAACGCACTACGCACATCAGTATATATATATATAGGGGATGGATCATGAGAAAACTAGGTTAAATGAGAATACCAAAAAACTAACTATAAAAGCCTAAAAAACATACCCATTTTTTTACAATTTTTTATAAAAAATATCTCTATTTTTTATATATAAAAAAATTTTCAAAAAAAAAAAATTATACTACACATGTGCACTAATACGGAAAGCCTAAATAACTTAACCCACCCCCCACCGACACCCCCCAAAAACCTAACAACCCCCCACCCCACCCCCCAAAAACCTAAATTCACCCTCCCACCAAAAGCCTAACCCCCCCCCCCCCCCCCCCTAAAAAAATTCCTAAACCCCCCACCTATGACAACTAGCACGAAACCGGTAATTTTCGTACTAATTTATTAATTATTTATTATTTGCAATTATGTGCTTAAACGTCAACATTATGTGTTTACTTTCTTTACATATGAATTCACGCATGTTTTATACTTCAAATATTGCATTGTGTAATTACATTAAGCGTTGCGTCAAGAAGACTAGTAAACTCACCTGTAAGACAAGCTGTGTCAGCACTTCCATAGAAAGCAGTCAGACAGTAGATTTAGGGCCTAGGAGTAGGTCCAACATCAAAACACATTAAAACCCAAGTGTGGATACAAGGGTTAACGTATACACTTTTCGGAAGCTAAAATAAGCACTAAAAGACACTCGAAATTCACTTAAAATTCAGCATTTAAACACTAAACTACTTTGTAGAATTGATGTTTTAGTGTCCAGAATAACTAGTAAAGTGTTGGGAATTAAAACTGTCACAAAAGGTGCTACATACCTTGTAAAACTGCGCAATTTAGCACTTTAACGAACCGATAACCGAACGAGTAACCGGACACTACCCAAAACATCAAAACTAGACTAGAAGCATTGTTTTTATGATATAAAGCTAGTATTGGTGATAAAACACCTTAAAAATCATAAAAACACAAAAACACACTTTATGTTACATAAACCTTCTAGTTTACACTTTCCACCCACAACTTCCAACTTTTTACATTTTACCCCCCCCATGTAACCGGCCCCAAAGGGCCCACCCCACTTTTTAAATATAATAATCTCTTTGTTAGCTAGATATTGAGCACAAAACCTTATGGTTAAAGGTTGTTGAAAGGATAAAAAGGACTAACCTAAAGACTTGAGAACATTATCTTCCAACTTCAAAAATTTTCATCATCTTCTTCTCCCTTTCCTCTCTTGTTCTCGGCCACCATCACCCACACATACACATACATCACCATTTTTGATCATCCTTCAAGCATTCCAAGGGTATACCAAGGTGTAAGAAGGTTATCAAGGAAGGTATCAAGTGCTAGAAGTTGAAGGACCACCTTGTGGAGCTTTTAACCTCTCATACTCTTCCATCTTCGTCATCTTCTTTGTTGTGCCACTTCCCTAGCCATTGGAGCTAGTAGTAAGCCTTCTAAACACTATTTTACTTCATATTAGCGTTATGTACAAGTTACACCATCTAAGAAACTAAACTTTAAAGGATGAAGATGTAAAGATCTAACATAATAAAAAGGAAAACAAGTGATTTTAGTGATGTTTGATGTTTGTGATGAAGTTGTTGTTGTTGAATCTTGTGTTTACGTTTAGATCTATCATGTTAAAGCTTGTTAGAAGCTTAGATCTAACAAGTTTAAGCATGGATCTTGAAAGATCCATGGTTAAACTTGAAGATGAACTTGAAAGACCATTATGTGAACTTGAGAAATGATTTTTAAAGCATGATCTTGTGTTCTTGAAGTAACTAAGTTTATGTAAAACAAGTTTATGTAAAACTAACTTCTGAAACTAAACTCCATGAAACGTTTGTAAAAGAGTCATCATGATGCTTGTTTATGAGAGATTCAAGTATGTTAAGCATGGATCTTGGAAGATCCATGATGAAACATGAATTTAAACATAAAGATCTTTTAAATAAGCACAAGAATGGTTTTAGAACATGTTTTTTTCAAGACTTTGAAACCCTAAAACTCATGGATGGTTTAGTTAGTAAGTTAAAGTTTCATAAAAAGTTTGTTTAAAATTAACAAGAACACTTGTTTTTGAAAGATCCTTGTATGTAAAGTGTAGATCTAAAAGACTACACATTTTTATCAAAAATCAAGTTCATCATAAGGTTTTACATGATAAAATTAGTGTATGTTACTTGTGAAAATTGCTGAAAATTGTTTTTGGTGATGAAAAGAAAATAAACACATGTTTTGAAAACATGGGAAACCTCCATTTTTATGGGAAACTATGTCAAATTTTTTATAAAATTTTGACACTTAGAAAAATATAAGTTTTGGTGAAACTTATTCCCCAAAAATTCACCTAAAAATATTTATCAAGGTTTCCTAATTTTTGTATAAAATTACAAGCTAAGAAATAAGGATTTCTTCAAGTTAAAACCAATATTAAGTATGTATATTTTTAGGAAAAATACATATATTTAGTGATCATCAAATTTTGTGCTAAATGTATATTATGTGTATTGTATGTACTAGTGTATTAGGATCATGAAAATACACTAAATACTCCCAAGGAGTATTACCAACAAAATACATATAAAGATACATAACAAATACCTAAGAATACTCATACAAAATAACCCATGAAAAGGTACATAGACAAATACAAGAAAATATATTTGTATAAATATATTCCCTAACAATTTTGGACTTGAACAAATATTTGGATATCATTGGACATATATATATATATATATATATATATATATATAATTACTACCAAGTAATGGGAATCATATGAAATCGAAAAATGACAAAAATAAATATATATATTTTACAAGCATAACAAAATATATATACACAAGTCTTAAAAATTTATTATTTTTAAGAAATATAATTTTGGAAAGTATTAAAAATAAAAGTATTGATTTTTGGCAAATAATGTAAAGTACACAAGTATTTACATAAAAATACAAGTATACTTTCTTAAGTATACTTGCACAAAAACAATATTGGAAATATTATTTAACAAAATACTTATATTTATTTTCGAAGAATAATATAAGTAACATATTTTGAATAAGTTAAAAATATAGTTTATATTTAATACTTATTGATCTTCACCGATCACATAAACAAATATATAATTTTGGGAAGTAAAATATATATTTACAAAAGGACAATACAAATTCAAAATACAAGAACATGACGAACGGGCGAGACCCGACAAACAAAGGCATGGCCCTCACACATGATGAACAAACACAGAACAAATACATAAATCTAAGATGATGACTTGTACTTGTGTGTTACAAGTCTAGTGACTAACGTACATAGAACACATATAGGTCACGACGCTTACGAGACAAGCCCGGTGAAGTTTACGATGCAAGATACGCAAAACAGTGAGTTCATATCCCCACTTTTAAACTTTTACGTGTTTTCTAAACTTGGGGAAAATACATGTTCACTGGTATGTAGAACACAAACCTAAGGAATGACACATAGATCATATGACGAATAGGGTGACATAAGCACCACTAATCAACGTATACATTTAGACCGGGGAATGAAAATGTTAGATCTAATGGGTTTCAGGCAACCTCACTCTTGGCCTACTTCTACCAAAGAGTGCTTTTGTGTCTCAGTCGATCTCGACAAAAATTCCTAGGTTTGGTGGCTTCCTATGTCGTGACATATGTTAGTGGCCTTGCAAACCATTAGCGATCTTGTATTCCTTACATTTACAGAACTCAGTTTACAGATATGTTTTACAAATTACATACCATGTCTTCATACAAGTATACAAACATTTGAAGTCACACCAACTTATGTTGACGATTTTCCAAAACTTACATGTATTTCAGGTAACTAGATGGATGTTCGCGCAGTCTCTCTTTGCTCAAGGATGTCATTTGTGTTTCTAGTTGTTATGTGTCGAGGCTCCAATTCCACGTTTGTAGGATTTGCTCGTTATATCCCACCTCATGCGGTGATATAATGATCAAAACCTTGATATTTGTTTCTGGAACGAAGTTGGAAACTTTTCAAACAATTATCTTATGTGTGATGTAAACTTAAAACTTGACTTTTGTTTTGGATATTAACTATCAATGGCATTGTGGAGTTGTTTTACATTCATGTAGCATGTTCACCTATTATATGCAATGAGAACCTTTCAGGATCACACCTCGTGCTTCCGCCTTAGAAAGGGGTATGACACCACCCCCCTCCAGAAAACCTAAAACTAAACCCTAAACATAAACCCAAAAAAACCTAACCCCCCCCATCCCCACCCCCCAAACACCTAAACCCCCCTCCCCCATACCCAAAAACCTAATCCTAATCCTAAACCTCCAAAAAACCTAACCCTAAAAGCTAAACTAAACACAAAAGCTAAATTTAAGCATGTAATACATATGTGTAGTACACATATAATGCACATGTGCAGTACAAGTTTTTTTTTGACATGTTTTTTATATACAAAAAATAGCCATTTTTTATAAAAAATAAAAAAAATTGGTATTTTTTAGGCTTTTTTAGTTAGTTTTCTAGTTTTCTCATTTATATATAGTTTTCTTATAATCCTTTCAGAGGGAAAGAGAGAGAGAAAGAGAGATAAAGTTAGGTTAGCCCGTTGATTGTGAACCCTAGTGAACTAATCCTAGCCCTTAATTATCAAATACATAAGTGTATTTTACGAATTGATGATGTAAATCAACGGTCAGGATTTGTTCACTCAGTTCACAAATACACTAGTGTTGTCGCAACCCCCGATCCCTGATTCCCGGGAACGGGCGGACGCGATCTCAGAGTTTTGGTGGTATCAGGTTATTAAATCTCGCAGCGGAATTTACATCAGGACCGTAGTTAGGAAATGTTTATCAGAGTAAAACCACCTTATTTAATATTAATAATCACATGGGTAAAACCCAAGTTTCCTATTACAATACATTTATAGGGACAAACCCTATTTTATAGAATTTAAAACATCGTTTATTAGGTAACTTTTATAGCCACATTTTTCCCAAGCCTTCAGTGCTCTCCAGCTGGCTTTCATTAATGGACTGTTCACATTGTGTTACCTGTAACGCGTTTTAAAAACATTTGTCAGTCGGAAATACTGGTGAGTGAATCCCAGTTTAATCAAGAAACATTTTATCAATTAAAACAGTATTGAGAGCGATCACACTGTTTATTTCTACACAATTACTCATTCAGTATTTGCCACTCGACCGGATCTATGGCTATGGTCAAATTACCCATTGGCTAACTCGTCGTCCAATGGTAATGTACTGTCGTTCCCGACTTACTACTACTCGTAGTAATAAATTTTGTATACAAAACCCCATAATACCGGCAGTAATTGAAGAACTACAAAGACTCAGTCACCGCTTAATCACATTGTAAACAATTAAGGTTTTGTAAAACATTCCAAAAAGGTTAACAAAAAGAGGATAAACTCACTTTGCTATCTTAGACTTCGCGTAAGAATTTCCCGGATATAATCTATAATTTATACAAATGTACATTGGTTAGTATCATAACCCTTTGAAAATATTAATAATACCCTCCCCGAGACGGCATTCCAACAACTACGTCGGGCAGAACCACGACAGTTGTTACGGAACCCCAAATCAATCGGGCAGCGTAACTATTACGAAACTGGGGTTATAATACTTACAACGGAGCAGAACCTCGCTAATTAGGGGTATAATACCCGGCTATAATGCCTCTACTACAGAATTTGAGATTTAGAATTGAGATGTGAGCGACGAAAAACGAAACCCGACGGCCTTCTTATATAGTTGTGATATTGGGTCTCCACGCGGCCCGCGTAACATACAAGCGGGGCTTACGCGGCCCGCGTCAAAGCTAGTCAACGGACTAGCTTGTCCGGCTCATCACATAGGTCTGCCACGATGTCGACACATGTCGGCATCTGGTGTCTTCGCGTGTATAGGTTTCTCGCGGCCCGCGTTAGTGTAAGCTAAGGCTTACGCGGCCCACTTGAACTAATGGAATCAACGAAGTCAGGTTCTAGCCCTTATACCGCCCGCGTAAGTGTTTAAGGTGGGTCTACGCGGCCCGTCTCAGCCCTATATTTCATGTTTTTAATTTATTTTATAATTATAACATAACTAGGGCTCGGTTTTCACATACGGGGTGTAATATAAAACATATTGAGACATTTTATAATATTTTAGATGGTCGAAAATATTATGAGGGTGTTGGTTTTACCGAGGGTTGTTACATTCTCCCCACCTTGTTTTAGAACTCGTCCTCGAGATCTACCGAAACAAATGCGGGTATTTCTTTTGCATTTCTGATTCAAGCTCCCATGTGTACTCAGGTCCTCTTTTGGAGTCCCACTTCACTTTAACTAGAACTAGTCTCTTATGTTTAAGATTCTTGACTTTCCTGTCTTCAATCTGTAGAGGTCTTTCTACAAACTTGAGTTGTTCATTTACCTCCATATCCTTAAGAGGTACTATCAATGATTCATCAGCTAAACACTTTTTAAGATTAGATACATGAAACACATCATGTATTCCTGCCATCTCCTCTGGCAGTTGTAGCTGATAGGCTACAGGTCCTATTCTTCTAATAATCTTAAAAGGTCCAACATACCCGGGACTTAGCTTTCCCCGTTTGATGAATCTTACCATTCCTTTCCAAGGAGAGACTTTTAACAATACTTTATCTCCTACTTGAAATTCCAATGGCTTGCGTCGGTTATTAGCATAACTCTTTTGTCGATCACGTGCTGCTTTCAGTCGTTCCTTGACTTGAATAATCTTGTCAGTTGTTTCTTATACTATCTCAGGTCCAGATAGTTGCTTTTCCCCAATTTCTGCCCAACAGACTGGGGTTCGGCACTTTCGTCCATAAAGTGCTTCGAATGGTGCAGCATTGATACTTGTGTGATAACTATTATTATATGAAAATTCTATTAAAGGTAAGTGATCATCCCAATTACCTCCAAAGTCAATTACACAAGCTCTAAGCATGTCTTCCATTGTCTTAATTGTCCTTTCACTTTGTCCATCTGTATGTGGATGATAAGCCGTACTTAATTTTATCTTAGTTCCCATAGCCTTTTGGAAACTTGCCCAAAAATGAGATGTAAAGCGGCTATCCCTATCAGAAACAATTGATAAAGGAATACCATGTAAAGAAACAATTTCATTTACATACAATTTAGATAATTGTTCCATACTAATTGTTTCCTTCATTGGTAGAAAATGCGCTGATTTGGTTAACCTATCTACAATCACCCAGATTGTATCATTTCCTTTCTTGGTTTTGGGTAATTTAGTAACAAAATCCATTGTTATAAATTCCCATTTCCACACCGGCATTTCCAATTGCTGTAACAAACCTGAGGGTTTCTGATGTTCAGCTTTAACTTGTGAACATGTCAAACATTTAGAAACATAGACTGCTATGTCCTTTTTCATTCCTATCCACCAGAAATTTTTCCTTAAATCCTGGTACATTTTATCACTTCCTGGATGCATCGTATACTTAGACTTATGGGCTTCTTCTAATATACGATGACGTAAATTTCCTAATTTAGGTATCCACATTCTCTTTTCATGGAATCTCCATATTCCATCTGTTCCTTGTTCTAATTCTTTTAGCATACCTTTTAATTTTTCAGAATTATCCTTGATTACTGATTCTTGTGCTTCTCTTATTTGATCATTTAAGTCTACTTGCAGATTTAACTTAAGAGAACGTACCCTTTTTGTCTTTTCATGATACTTTCGGCTTAAAGCATCTGCTACTACATTTGCTTTTCCTTCATGATACTGGATATCACAGTCATAGTCACTAAGAAATTCCATCCAGCGTCTTTGCCTCATATTTAATCCTTCTGCCCGAAAACATACCTTAAACTTTTGTGATCAGTAAATATGGTAAACTTACTACCATAAAGGTAATGTCTCCAAATCTTAAGAGCAAAAATTATGGCTCCTAATTCTAAATCATGGGTTGAATAATTCTCTTCATGATTCTTAAGTTGTCTAGATGCATAAGTTATAACCTTTTGGCGTTGCGTCAACACACATCCATAACCTAATCTAGAAGCATCACAATAGACTACAAAGTCTTCAGTTCCTTCTGGTAATGCTAGTATGGGTGTATGGGTTAATTTTTGCTTAAGGATTCTAAAGGCTTCTTCTTGTTTTACTCCCCATTCAAATTTAACAGATTTACAGGTTAGCTTAGTTAAGGGAATGGCTATTCTAGAGAAATCTTTAATAAATCTTCTATAATAACCGGCTAATCCTAAGAAACTTCTAACCTCAGTTGGTGATTCAGGGATTTTCCACTTCGTAATTGCCTCGATCTTTGTTGGATCTACATGAATTCCTTCATGATTAACTAGGTGTCCAAGGAATTGTACCTGTTCTAACCAAAATTCACACTTAGAGAATTTAGCATAAAGCTTTTCCTTTCTTAATAAACTTAAAAGTGCGTGCAAATGTCTTGCATGATCCTCTTTACTCTTAGAGTAAATTAGAATATCATCTATGAATACAATTATGAATTTATGCAAATATGGCTTACATATTCGGTTCATCATGTCCATAAATGCAACTGGGGCATTGGTTAAACCAAATGGCATGACAGTAAATTCATAATGACCATACCTTGTTCTAAATGCGGTTTTAGGAATGTCCTCTTCCTGTACCTTTAATTGATGATATCCTGACCTTAAATCAATTTTAGAGAAAATCGAGCTCCTTGCAATTGATCAAACAAATCATCGATTCTCGGTAATGGGTACCGATTCTTAATCGTGACTTTGTTCAGTTCACGGTAGTCAATGCACATACGCATTGATCCGTCCTTCTTTTTAACAAACAGTATCGGCGCTCCCCATGGCGACGAACTTGGTTGTATGAATCTTTTCTCTAACAATTCATCTAATTGTTTCTTTAATTCTTGCATTTCAGCGGGTGCCAAACGGTAAGGTGCTTTGGCAATCGGTGCTATTCCTGGTATTAAATGGATTCTGAATTCAACTTCTCTATCCGGAGGTAGTCCTGGTAATTCTCCTGGAAAGACATCTGAAAACTGAGATACTACTGGAATATCTTTTAAATCCTTTCCTTTAGTGTTAATGATTATAGAAATCAAATACACTATAGAACCTTTTCTCATACAACTTGCAGTTTTCATCACAGAGATAAATTTATTGGACTTAGAGGTTTTATCTCCTTTAATTGTGATCATTTTACCTTTTGGTGAACTTACTTGAATTAACTTTTGATCACATAAAATACTAGCTTTATTGGCTATTAACCAATCCATTCCTAAAACAACATCGAATCCTACCAGATTCATGGGATAAAGATTTCCAATAAATTTATGATTTAAAATTTCTATGCTTGCTCCCTGCAAGATTTCAGAAATTCTAACAGTTTCTCCATTGGCTGTCTCTACTAAGCATTCATGTGGTAGTTTAGTTAATGACTGATTTAAAATTTTGCAAAACGATGTATTAATAAAACTTTGGTTTGCACCAGAGTCAAATAATACTTTAGCAAAGACATCATTAACTAAAAACGTACCAGCTATGACATCTGGAATCATTTTGGCTTCTTCTGCAGTCAGAACAAATGCTCTAGCATTTTTAGTATTCTTGTTATCTGGAGTTGGAGCTAATTTTGGACAATTTAGCTTGATATAACCTTGTTCTCCGCAATTGTAACATACCTTGCTGTTAGCTTTCTTCCTGCAGTTTTCTTCCTTGTGTCCTGATATTTTGCAAAAGTTACAATATATGGAGCATCTTCCAGAATGCTTTCTTTTGCAATACCTACAGTAGGGTGCAGAGGTAGAACCTATATTTTTTTTCCCACGGTTAGAATTTCCAGAACGAAATTCTTTGGTCAACTTCTGGGTTAGGTTCCTCCTTTGATCCTCTTCTCGGGTATGGACTAACTCATCAGTCAAGGTATTGGCTAGTTCTACAGCTTCTTCTATGGTTTGAGGTCTAGCTGCCTTGACTACGTGTTTAATCTCTCCAATTAATCCCCAAATATAACGGGAGATTAACACTGGTTCTGGTGAAGCAAGGGTTGGCACTATTCTAGCATATTTAAAGAATATTTTAGTATATCGCTTACTATCCACACCAGTCATTCTAAGGTTTAGGAATTTGTTTGCTATCTGTTCTTTTTCATTAGGAGGGCAGAATTTCCTTTCTACCTTGTCCTTAAATTCTTCCCATTCCATATTATAGGTTCTATCACTTCCTTTTGTTTGGAGGATAGTATTCCACCATTCTAGTGCTGCATTCTTAAACAGATTAGAAGCAAACGATATTCTATCTTCTTCAGCACACTTGCTTATCCTTAAGACTGCCTCAGTCTTTTCTATCCAGCGTAGGGTTGCAATGGCCCCTTCATTGCCCGAGAATTCCATTGGTTTACAAGACCAGAATTCTTTATATGAACAACCATAAGGCACGGTTCTTCTTCTTTTGGGAATAGGCATTTGAAGTACAGGTCCATTGTTCACGCTGTTTTCTGGTTCTGCTATGCTTACTTTTATTATCAGCATCTTTAACAGTTTGAAGAATAAATGACATTGCATCTATAATTCCCTGTGCTACTATGTGTTGGATAGCACTATTATCCACTTGATTTCCATTGTTATTGTTATTGATGGTTGGATTCTCATTAACCACGTTAATGTTACTCGGATTATTGTTATTCAGATTTCCTTGATTTCCTTCGTCAGCCATCTGAATTTTAAACATTTACCCCATATTAATATCACAATTAATATTTTAATATAGTTAATCACATAACACATAATCTAGCAAAAAACGTAGATCATTGCTACTATACTCTTTTCATATACTTATGCGTCTATTACACACTAGTACATAAATAAAGATTATAATACCAACATAAATAAAATAGTAATATGCATCCGTACACACATATTTTATTTTATTATATTATTATTACTACCGCTTCCTCCATTCTAACTTTCACGGATATGGATTCATCCAAAAATCCATATTGCGCTCATCGTATTTCCATACGAGACGCTCTCCCACCTGACGCATCCTCTCACTGCTTTCTAAAATTTCCTCCCCAAAAGTCCTAAGTTCTTGGACGTTTTCTGCACTCATTGGGGGTGCAGGTTCTAGGACTGGGTTTGGAATCTGGGGTGCGGGTTCCTGATATGGAGGTAAAAGTGCCTGAAATTGGTAAGGATCTTCCAAGATTCCCCTAATGTAGTTATCATGGTAATAGGGATCTAAAGGGTCCATACCTGAATAGGTTCCTATAGGTGTGTCTTCAGGAATAGAGTAACGTTGCACATAGTCCCTATTCTCGTCCCACCATGGGTCGTAATTTGGGTCTAGCGGATTTGGTGCAGGTACCCTAGGAATTTCGTCAGGGTTAAAGTCATGCATCTCCACTTGTTTTTCCTGGTTTTCTATTTCCATGAGTTGTTCTGGGTTTTGTGGTTGTTGGGCTACTAGTTGTTCCAGACTTGGGTCAGCAGTAGTTGTAGCTAGGATATGGAAATTAGCTAGGCTTCTATTAAGCATATCTTGTGTATGAGCATCTGTCTCTCGCTTAATAGCTGCTAAGGCCCTTTGCTGTTGCAATTTTCGCATTCTCTTCCTACGAGCAAAAGCTTCTTTACTGAACCATCCTCGTTTCTTATTAGGAAATGGTTCCTCCGACTTAGCTCTAAAGGCAAATATTCCTTCTTCCTGATCAGCAGAATACCCCGAAAGGGCAGGCTGTGATGAGGTACCTTCACTCTTAGGTGAATCAGACAACTGACGACTCATTTCTGAGGGTCCTTGATCACTCATTCTGTAAACTATCAAATAGTCAAATAACACATAACAAATAAATACAGTTATGCATATATTTACATAATTTATTTCCTAACAAAATTTAGAATTTAAGTGTCAGCAGAACACTTCTTTGGCTCAGACCAGTGGCTAGGCTCTGATACCACCTTCTGTCGCAATCCCCGATCCCTGATTCCCGGGAACAGGCGGACGCTATCCAGAGTTTTGGTGGTATCAGGTTATTAAATCTCGCAGCGGAATTTACATCAGGACCGTAGTTAGGAAATGTTTATCAGAGTAAAACCACCTTATTTAATATTAATAATCACATGGGTAAAACCCAAGTTTCTTATTACAATACATTTATAGGGACAAACCCTATTTTATAGAATTTAAAACATCGTTTATTAGGTAACTTTTATAGCCACATTTTTCCCAAGCCTTCAGTGCTCTCCAGGTGGCTTTCATTAATTGGCTGTTCACATTGTGTTACCTGTAACGCGTTTTAAAAACATTTGTCAGTCGGAAATACTGGTGACTGAATCCCAGTTTAATCAAGAAACATTTTATCAATTAAAACAGTATTGAGAGCGATCACATTGTTTATTTCTACACAATTACTCATTCAGTATTTGCCACTCGACCGGATCTATGGCTATGGTCAAATTACCCAATGGCTAACTCGTCGTCCAATGGTAATGTACTGTCGTTCCCGACTTACTACTACTCGTAGTAATAAATTTTGTATACAAAACCCCATAATACCGGCAGTAATTGAAGAACTACAAAGTCTCAATCACCGCTTAATCACATTGTAAACAATTAAGGTTTTGTAAAACATTCCAAAAAGGTTAACAAAAAGAGGATAAACTCACTTTGCTATCTTAGACTTCGCGTAAGGATTTCCTGGATATAATCTATAATTTATACAAATGTACATTGGTTAGTATCATAACCCTTTGAAAATATTAATAATACCCTCCCCGAGACGACATTCCAACAACTACGTCGAGCAGAACCACGACAGTTGTTACGGAACCCTAAATCAATCGGGCAGCATAACTATTACGAAACTGGGGTTATAATACTTACAACGGAGCAGAACCTCGCTAATTAGGGGTATAATACCCGGCTATAATGCCTCTACTACAGAATTTGAGATTTAGAATTGAGATGTATGCGACGAAAAACGAAACCCGATGGCCTTCTTATATAGTTGTGATATTGGGTCTCCACGCGGCCCGCGTAACATACAAGCGGGGCTTACGCAGCCCGCGTCAAAGCTAGTCAACGGACTAGCTTGTCCGGCTCATCACATAGGTCCGCCACGATGTCGACACGTGTCGGCATCTGGTGTCTTCGCGTGTATAGGTTTCTCGCGACCCGCGTTAGTGTAAGCTAAGGCTTACGCGGCCCGCTTGAACTAATGGAATCAACGAAGTCAGGTTCTAGCCCTTATACCGCCCGCGTAAGTGTTTAAGGTGGGTCTACACGGCCCGCCTCAGCCCTATATTTCATGTTTTTAATTTATTTTATAGTTATAACATAACTAGGGCTCGGTTTTCACATACGGGGTGTAATATAAAACATATTGAGACATTTTATAATATTTTAGAGGGTCGGAAATATTATGAGGGTGTTGGTTTTACCGAGGGTTGTTACAAGTGTTCACTATAGAACCTCACCCTATATACACATATACAAATTTATAATTTGTCCGGTTGTCCAGATCGTCATCGTATTTGTCGGGAATCCGGTTTTGCCATGGTAATATCTTTGTATCATGTCTAATGTAATATGTCCCTTGTGGATATGTATGTGTATATATACACACACACACACACACACACAATCTTATTTTTATCTTGTAACACCTTGGTTTTTGTAACTTTCCTTATTTAGCAAGTTTGTTGTACTTTTCATTTATGGAAACTTATATTCCTTGTATTCATACTCCATTTCATACGTTGTAATCCAAGACTTGAATCATAATGGAAATCCTATCATTTATACACTTGTGTTATTCATTATTCATAAATACATGTCGATTATTCTTGTTACATACATACTTTATAACTTTTACATGCAAATTCATGCGTGTTCATACTTATTATACATGCAAAATACATTTATACATTCATTTATTTATGGACAACACTTAAAACTTTCCACCTATACGCTTAAAACGCTTAAAACCGTCAAATTAAAAAAAATTAACATTTTGGCTTTTGGGCCTGGCCCAGTTCGTCCGAATGGGCCTGGCCCAGTTCGTCCGAATGCGCATCCGCTCTAAAGTGCCACCTTCCCCTATAAATACAAGTCCTTCTCCTTTATTTCAAACCTTCAACTCCCGAATTTCTCTTTCGAGCTAGCATAGAGCTGTTCATCTGGATCATTGTCTCAGTCATTTCTAAGTGAGTTTCGACTCACAACCAACTGATTTTATCCTTGAATCTCTTACTTTTCTTCTGTTTTATCAACTTTTTACAAAGATTCTTCACAAATCCCCGTTTGGTTTATCAGATCTGCCATGGCAGCTGATGAAAAATACTCAATACAGTTGAGGACCTAGATGGAAGTGAAGATTAATCTTTCAAAGACCTCTCTACATACTTTCTAAACTACGAACTCAGCTGTATCTGAGGTTCTTCGAGCTCACAAGCTAAGTCAATAGTTTTGGATTCAAGAATGAGCCAATTCGAGTTGAGTAGGTAATTAGTTCAAGCAAAACCGAACTGATTTACCTAAGAAACAATCACAGTCGTTCGAATGGCAGGTCCACTCGTACGAAAGGGCATGTCCCTCTCGTATGAAAGACACTCCTAGTTTGTACGAATGCCGCTGTTTCCCAAGTTCCAATGATTTTCAAGTGTTGAATGATTTCCCAGATTGCTATCTTCCATATAGATAATTCTGGAACATCAGAGTGTGTTCTGTGGGAACCTTGGTTTCCAATCTAAAGCCACCACCTCACTTAACTCGTGTAACGAACACCCAAATAATCTCCCAGACCTAGAACAAGTGAACCCCGTCCAGCCTCCGACACTTAGGATTACCTTTCCATGTCGTGTTGGCACACCTGGGTTGTATATTGTTCGGTTGTTTGGCTTATTTACATTCTGTTATTTCCTTTCTGTATTCATGACCAACCGGTCAGTTAACTAAGTTAACTGACTCATGCTTTGGTGAACTATAATGAGGTTAAAACCTCCATGCATCACTTCTATGAATCTTGTGAACATATCGGACTAACATACTATTATTATAAAAAATAAAACTTAACAGAAATCATGAACGTAATTGCTCAATAGTTAAAAAAGGTTCAAAATGAGAATTTGTCCACAACAGTCCCCATTCGTATGAATGGCACATTCGTTCCAGACACCCTCGTAGGAACTGTTCGTATTTCCATTCCCGTTATTCTGATTTTCGTGTTACCTGTAATTGATTTTGTCGGGCAAGCTTGGACCCTTAAAACCATAGCAATATCACTGTCATGACAAGTGCACGAACATAATACCCTTTCTGTTTATTTTTATCTATTATTTTATATTATTCTAAGTACTTAAATTCTGTAACTAAACTCTGCAACTCTAACTCACGCCTTTGCTTGCCCTGTAGGGTAACCTCGGTGTTCCTGTACTAAATCCACCATCCCTTTACTCACTAGGTAGAATAACCTCGGTGTTCCTGTACTACGTCCACCTACTCCTGCCAAAACTACGCTCACGAGATTACTACTGCAGATTTAGCAAAACCATGAGTATACTCGCATCCCGTTTTTGAATTTCACACTTTGGGTGCAATATGTTAACTTATAAACCTACACTGTTACACTTGAACTTTTATACAAAATGCATGAACAATCCATTACATGCATGCATACGTTATACTTGATACTTTAATCTGGGTTTATATGTTTTGTGTTGAACTTGTCATTAATTTTGTACGAGCCTAACCTTAACATGTATAGCGCTATAGGAGTAACGCACCGCCTGTGAACGTTGGGTGTTAAGATTCTTTTACTTGTGTTAAACTTTAGGTTGACTTGTTGTTCACATGCAAGTTTAATGTTTATCTTGATAACTAGTTTGCCATGTGGATTCATTTAAACTTTTACTATTATGCTATGTATCAAAATTTGTATACTCGCTAGTACGTTTGTATTGAACCATGTATTTTTAAACATGTTTCCAGATGATGCTGATGAACTTAAGAATTGACGTAGCGACGATTGCCTTAGATACACATCAAGAAATCTTAGATTTTAAACTATTGTATCAAATTTTGTACTATGTTATGTTGTATTTGGATCATGTTGTATTTGAGATTCTTATATTGTAATTTGACAATTATTATGAAATGAAATGAAATCAGTTTATCTTAATTATATTGTCAATTTTAGTGTTGTGTGCAATGAGCAATCTATTTCGTCTCACTCCGATGTTTCCACCATCGGTTGGGGTGTGACAGATTGGTATCAGAGCCATAACTATAGGGAATTAGGTAGTATTGCATGATCGACCTAGTCTAGTATGAGTACCCAAAACAGACCCTTCCGAACGAACAGGACCAACTCGTACGAACTACACCTTGCTTCGTGCGAAGTGAACAGTCCACTTCGTACGAAGTGAACTGTTCGTTTCGTGCGAATTGGGCTGCTGTTTCGTGCTAACTGACCAGTTTGTGATGCTTAAAATACTTAAATTATTCTTGCTTGCTTCTATCTTTTCCTTTTATCTTAATACTTACAACTTGTCTTTCCTAAGACAATTACACAATACACGTTGAAGACTTGAAGACACTCATAATACAAACGAGACGAATTCACCAAAATAGGCGTGAAACCCACAACTTGGTGAATGACTCTCAATCCGCTTATTCTATTTTGCACAAAATTACGCCATCAAGTTAGGAGTGAAATCCACATCTTGATGTTAAATTTACAATTCAAACTCTAGTGGACCCTCGTCTAAGCATCAGAATTAATTTTCTTGACCCGACGAGTACGAACCACACTTAGGGTACGGAATCGACAAGTTAGGGGTGAAACCCGCATCTTGTCGACTAGTCCCATTCTTCAATTTTCAATCCTGCCAAAGTTTCGATTTTCCAATTGATTAAGGACGTGTAGTAACTGGATGGGTAAAATACCGTTAATCGCTTCTCGATGAGAGTACTTTACCTATAGGCTAAAGCACGTTTCCCTAATTTGAAAGGACTTTCGATTCACTTTGGAATAGTTAAAGTTTCTAAACCCAAAACATTCCTATGCTTTATTGAGCCTCTCTTTTATGTTATCTCAATTTCTATGTGATTTTAATACTTGTTACCTCGTTAAATTCAAAACCAATGCACAATTCGCACGTCTCTCGCAATGAAAAACGTTAATAATCCTCGTGAATAAACTAAATTTATACTCTTTTATGAAATTATACGTGTTTATACTTGTGAATACTTGTTAAATACCTGCAAAATACATGAATCATACGTGATACGTGTTACTTAAATGCTTATACATGCAAAACGTATGATCAAGTCTCACCCTTTCTTTCTCTTTCGAACCTTTAGATGTCTTCCCCAAGCCCAAACTCGTCCAAGAAAGCGAAGAAGTCACGATTAGGTTCGAAAAAGGGTTCCAACAACAGTGATGACACAATATCCAAGAAAGACCTTGTCGGTCAAATCACTGAGTAGATGGCCAGAGTCATACCTGACATAGTGAGCAAAATCCAACCCATCACTGAAACCCCTCATGCCTCCGTCGATTTGAAGGTGGAAACACCTAAGAAGACGTTTCTGTTCAAACAATTCATGGCCTGCAAAACCCCTGGAATTCACTAGCGAAGAATGCGCTAACACATTACTTCGATGGTTCGATGCCATCGAATTGACCATTCTACAAAGCGGTTGTCCTGACAACCTTCGGACCCTCGACACAACAGGAGTGTTTCGATCGACAACTATTGATTGGTGGACTTCTAAGCGCAATACTCGAGGGAACGACGTAGCCCATGCTCTACCCTAGGCTGAATTGATGAAGCTGATGAGGGATGAGTTTTGCCCTCCCTATGAACTTCGGAAACTAGAAAACGAATTCTGGAATCTGAAGCAAATCAGGGATGATAATGCTGGCCTCACCTCTTGATTCAAGCAGTTAAGCATTTTGTGCCCTGGCTAAGTCAACACTGTTGACAAAGCCATCATCAAGTACATCCATTGCCTCCCCACTTCAATCATGAGCCTCATAGAGTCAACTTCACCAAAAACGCTCGAGGACACCTTTTGTTTGGCAGCCCGACTCAACAACAACTGTGTTATTCATGAGACTTTTGACAAAGTTCCATCGAAGAACGCACACCAAGCCACAACTGATACTACCACCGTTGAACCCTCCCCCCGCAGTCATCTAAGAAAAACAAGGGCAAGAAGCGGAAGGCTTCAAGCCAAAATTCTACCGTTGTCACTCCGCAAAACCCTAAACCCCTTCAATTTGTTCCTGCTACTCCTCCCCCTGAACTGTAATGCAAAGCGTACACTAGGACTCAACCCAAGTGTAACAACTGTCTGTACCACCATCCGACCAACACACCATGCCGCTTGTGCACAAACTACAATCGGTATGGGCACTTTGCCCCTCAATGACATAAACCACTAGCAGCCAATCAAAACCAGGCCTTTGTAGCCCAAAACCCTGCCCCTAACCAAGCTCAACCATAGGCCAAAACTGGTCGGGTGTGTTACAAATGTGGTGACCCGAATCATCTTGCCAACTCTTGCATACAACGCGCCAACAACAATGACAACTAATAACAGCAATAGCAACAGCAACCTCAACAAGCTCGAGGCAGAGCATTTGTCAACACCGCCGCACAGGCGCAGAATGCCAATGATGTCATAAACGGTATGTTTCTTGTTAACAATGTCTATGCATCTTGTTTATTTAATACTGGCGCGGATAAAAGTTTTGTATCTGTCGAATCCGAGCCTTTGCTTAAGTGTAGAAGATCTAAGTTGCCCAAGTCGTTTGCTGTCGAAGTCGCAAATGGTAAATCTTTCGCTGTCGATTCTGTCCTTTCTAAGTGCTCTTTGAATCTCAACGAGCTTACATTTCCAATCGACCTCATATCTATGCAAATTGGTAGTTTCGACATCAAAGTAGGCATGGATTGGCTTAGGCGAGTTCGTGCTGAAGTTGTTTGCTCCGACAAGTTCATACGTATTCCTCTTCCAAATGGTGATTCCTTATACGTCTATGGCGAGAAATCTTCTAAAGGTCTCAAGCTTATGTCGTGTACTCAAGCGAACAAATACTTACGCAAGGGTTCTTTCGCCTTTCTTGCCCACGTCGTGGAAAAGAAGGATAAAGGCTTAAGCATAAGTGACGTTCCTATTGTTTGTGATTTCCCTGATGTTTTTCCTGACGATCTCCCTGGTCCTCTGCCTGCTCGTTCTGTTGATTTTCGTATCAATTTAGTGCCTGGGTCTACGCCTGTCGCTAAGTATCCTTATCATTTAGCACCCTCGGAAATGCAAGAGCTGTTGAGCCAACTTCAAGAGCTTCTTGATAAAGGCTTTATACGCCCTAGTACTTCTCCTTGGGGCGCTCCCGTTCTATTTGTCCAGAAGAAGGATGGATCTTTTCGGATGTGCATTGACTATCGTGAGCTCAACAAGCTTACAATAAAAAAAACTGATATCCTCTTCCTCGCATTGACGATCTCTTCAATCAATTACAAGGCGCGACCTGCTTTTCCAAGATTGATCTCCGTTCTGGTTATCATCAACTTTGAGTTTTAGAAGAAGATACACTCAAAACCGCGTTTTGTACACGTAATTGTCATTACAAGTTCGTGGTCAAGCCCTTTGAACTTGATGAACCGTGTGTGCAAGGTTTAATTAGACTGTTTTGTGATCGTCTCCATCGACGATATTCTCATCTATTCCAAGACACAAGAAGAGCACGAGCGACACTTGTGTCTTGTCCTTCAGCTTTTACGCGCTGAACGTCTTTATGCCAAATTCTCCAAGTGTGAATTTTGGCTAAAAGAAGTTCAATTCATTGTGCACACCGTCAACGAATCTGGTATTCACGTTGACCCTACAAAGATTGAAGCTATGAAGAATTGGATTGCTCCTAAATCTCCGTCTGAAATTCGTTCATTTCTTGGTTTAGCTAGTTACTATCATCGTTTCATTTCTAACTTTTTGAAAATCGTGTTCCTCTCACCTCCTTGACTAAAAAAGATAAACCTTTTGTTTGGGGTCCTGAACAAGAGGAGTCTTTCCAAATGCTCAAGGATATACTTTGCAATGCTCCTATCCTTACTCTTCCCGATGGTAATGACGACTCCATCATGTATTGCGATGTTTCAAACCTTGGTTTTGGGTGCGTCCTTATGCAACGAGACAATGTTATCGCTTACGCATCGAGGTAACTCAAAGTACATGAGATGAACTACACTACACACAACCTTGAACTTGGTGCAATTGTTTTTGCGTTAAAGATATGGCGACACTACCTTTGTGGTACTAAGTGTGTGGTCTTCACCGACCGTAAGAGCCTTCAACACATCTTCGACCAAAAAGAACTGAACATGCATCAACGTCGCTGGGTAGAGTTATTAAAAGACTACGACTGTGAAATTCGCTACCATCCAGGTAAGGTGAATGTCGTGGCCGACGCACTTAGTTGTAAAACTCATGTCAAGGGTATTCAATGTTTCCAACTCTTCAACTATCTTCAAAACCACATTCATGAAGCTCAATACGTGTCTGTTAACAAGGGTAACCTCTGCAACGAGATGCAATGGGGTGCTGAAGAGAGTCTTGTAACTAAATCCAATGGTATTCTTTATCATCTCGATCATATCTAGATTCCTAATCGTGATAACCTTCAAGAACTTATGATGAAAGAGGCACACAAATCAAGGTCTTCTATTCAGCCTGGTGCTGATAAGATGTTGCACGACATGCGTAAGTCTTATTTGTGGCCTGGAATGAAGAAAGATATCGCCACCTACGTTTCAAAGTGTCTTACTTGTTCAAAGGTTGAAGCTAAACATCAACGTCCCTCTGTCTTGCTGGAACAACCAGAAATTCCTGTCTGGAAATGGGAGGCATTTCGATGGACTTTATTACTAAGCTTCCTTATACTTCTTCTAGTCATGACAGTATTTGGGAGATCATTGATCGATTAACCAAATCCGCTCATTTTCTCCCCATTCGTGAAGATTACAAGGTCGAGAAATTGGCTCGTATCTACACGGATGAAGTCATTTGTCGTCATGGTATCCCTATTGACATCATTTCAGACCGCGATGGTCATTTCACTTCCCGTCTTTGGCAAACATTTCAATCAGCTATGGGTACTCATCTCAACCTTAGCACCGCTTTTCATCCTCAATCTAACGGTCAAATCAAGCATACTATCCAAACTCTAGAGGATATGCTTCATTCTTGCGTAATCGATTTTGGCGGCAACTGGGATATACACTTGCCTTTGATTGAATTCTTGTACAATAACATTTTCCACGCCAGTATTCAAATGGCACCGTTCGAGACATTGTATGGTCGTAAGTGTCATTCGCCTATTTTTTGGAACAAGATTGGAGAAGCTCAAATCACTGGCCCCGAGCTTATACAAGAGACGACAGACAAGATTTTACAAATTCGAGACAACCTGCTTAAAGCCAGAAGCCGACAGAAGAGTTACGCCAATAAGCGTCGCAAACCTTTGGAATTCAATATTGGTGACTTTATACTTCTCAAGGTATCCCCTTGGAAGGGTGTAGTTCGATTTGGTAAGAAAGGGAAACTCGCTCCTTGCTATATAGGTTCTTTCAAGATTCTTGAAAGGATTGGCAAAGTAGCTTATCGACTGGACCTAACTCAAGAGCTCAACAATGTACATCCTACCTTTCACGTCTCCAACTTATAGAAATGTCAAGCTGAAGAAGGACTTCAAGTTCCACTCAAAGATCTTCAAATCAACAAGACTCTGCAAATCCTGGAGAAACCTGTCGAGATCATGGATCGAGGTGTCAAGCAATTGAGGCGCAGTCGAATTCCTATTGTTAAGGTACAATGGGAAGGAAAGCGTGGCGTTGAGTTTACTTGGGAACTCGAAAATGATATGAAGATTAAGTTTCCACATCTATTAGTTGCATCTTCCTAAATTTCGGGATGAAATTTCCTAAAGGAGGGGAGACTATAAGGCCTCGCTTTT
Organism: Helianthus tuberosus; assembly: GCA_030545235.1. Lineage (NCBI taxonomy): Eukaryota > Viridiplantae > Streptophyta > Magnoliopsida > Asterales > Asteraceae > Helianthus > Helianthus tuberosus. The sequence goes on along the minus strand of CM060412.1, from coordinate 99,310,136 downwards.
TGTAACTTTCCTTACTTAGCAAGTTTGTTGTACTTTCCATTTATGGAAACTTATATTCCTTGTATTCATACTCCATTTCATAAATTGTAATCCGAGACTTGAATCATACTGGAAATCCTATCTTTTATATACTTTTGTTATTCATTATTCATAAATACGTGTCGATTATTCTTGTTACATACATACTTGATAACTTTTACATGCAAATTCATGCGTATTCATACTTATTATACATGCAAAATACATTTATACATTCCTTTACTTATGCACGAAACTTATACATCGTACCTATACGTTTAAAACCATCAAATTAAACAAAATTCAACATTTGGGCTTTTAGGCCTGGCACATTAGTGCAAATGGGCCTGGCCCAGTTCATCCGAATGCGCATCCGCACCAAAGTGCCACCTTCCCCTATAAATACAAGCCCTTCTCCTTCATTTTAAACCTTCAACTCCTGAATTTCTCTCTCGAGCTGCATAGAGTTGTTCATCCGAATCATTGACTCTGTCATTTCTAAATGAGTTTTGACTCACAACCAACTGATTTCATCCTTGAATCTCCTGCTTTTTTTCTATTTTATCAACTTTTTACAAAGATTCTTCACAAATCCCCGTTTAGTTTATCAGATCTGCCATGGCAGCTGATGAAAACTCTCAACACAGTTGAGGACCAAAATGGAAGTGGAGATTATCTTTCAAACACCTTTTTACAAACTTTATAAACTATGAACTCAGCTGAATCCGAGGTTCTTCGAGCTCACAAGCTAAGTGAATAGTTGTGGATTCATGAATGAGCCAATTCAAGTTGAGTAGGTAATTAGTTCAAGCAAAAGCGAACTGATTTACCTTAGAAACTATCACAGTCGTTCGAATGGCAGGTCCACCCGTACGAAGGGGCATGTCCTTCTCATACGAAAGGTACTCCCAGTTCATACGAATGCTACTGTTTCCCAAGTTCCGATGATTTTCAAGTGTTGAATGATTGCCCAGATTTCTATCTTGTATATAGTTAATTCTGGAACATCAGAGTGCATTCTGTGGGAACCTTGGTTTCAAATCTAAGGCCACCACCTCACTTAACTTGTGTAATGAACACCCAAACAATCTCCCATACCTAGAACAAGTGAACCCCGAGGGGATGGAGGAAAAGATCAGATGGTTGAAAATGTGGGCTCATCTCGGGTGGTGGCACGTGTGGATGCCCTAAGGGCTCTCCCTCATGAGTAGGGGGTGTATGTGGGAAGGCTGTCACAAAACGAATGCGTCGTATCTAGCTAGAGTGGTCTACTGGGATGGGTGGCTGTGATGAGCTGTCGCTAGTGGCATGAGCGGGGGTACGAGGGGGTACAGGAGTAGGTGTAGCAGGGGCAGGTGACATGTCATCATCGTTATATGTAGGGTAAGCCTCTAGGCCTGCGGCCCGGAGTGCAGAAGAGGTCACTGACTCCCATGAGTCAGAATCGGAATTGGGATTAGAATCAGAGGAAATGTCAATGACAGAGACTACAGGTGATGCTACATCTAGAATAGCGATAAGACGTCTCCATCCTCGAGGACCTCGTTGGCGAGGTTTTCTTGGAACACTGGAATCTCGTCGTCGTTGTCTAAGTCACCAATGAAGGGCCAATCCTTAGCAGGGATGGCATCAAGTGGAATGGCATGGATAGGAATAAGCTTGACGATATGCTCAATATCGGGATGCCCAATAATGAGCTGGTCGTGAATAAGTAAGGGAAGGGCTAAAACATCATCTACAAAAGGTATATCATCTCCAAAATCAGGTAAGGCAAAAGGCTGGAAATCATCTAGATCCTCATCATCCGACATCATCTCAGGGTCAGACTCGGAGTCAGACATAAAAATCTTCGGAGTTGGGGAAATCTCATCATCAGAGACAATCGCCATCGGGTCGTGCTCCTCAGATAAACTACTACTCTCTGAGGAAGACATGAGTACCTGTAACATAATAATCATGGCATATGTACATATATTAATTATTATGACTTAATCAATATATATACACACACACACACACACACATATATATGGGTAAATTACACTTTTCGTCCTTTATGTTTGTATTGTATTGCAATGGATAGCCTTTAACTTCAATAATTACAGTCACAATCCTTTATTTGGAAAACTCATTACACCTTTCGTCCTTTACCACTAACTAGGTTAAATTTTTCAGTTAACTTTGGCCACTTAAGGGTAATTTAGTCTTTTAACTTTAAAAGAATTTTAATAATTAAAGCAAATATAATTTAACCACCACATCACCAATGAAGCACCAGATCTACGATTATCTTCAAGATTCACAGCCTCCAGTACGTGACCATAAGTTGAAGGTTTTTCATGACAACCATGTTCATCAACGGGAAAACGATGAGTTAGTAGTACAGATCCTTGCTCAATCATGTATGTTGTTATGCTTATCGATCGATCCGTTATTAATAATCATTACCTGTACTGATTTTTGACTTTTTATAGATCTATTTGAATTGAATGAAACAAAGTCAGATCTGAGTCAACTACAATCTGGATCTGATCTATTTTTGCTTCTTTTATTCAGATTCGCCTTCCTAGTTTATAGAACATGCACAGGAGACGAAATAATCGAGTCTGTTGCAGGTTTGAGGCGGAAGTTGTTGTTTCCCCCAAATACACCGGTGGCAAACATGTTTCAGGAGACAAAACAATCGAGTTTGTTGCATGTTTGAATGAGATTGTTTCAGGCGGCGAACAAATCCTTAACACACCTCCCATTGATTTTCTTACACGAATCACTAGACAATCTATGCGAAATCAACCTATCTCGATCCAAAATATCCAACATCGTAGTTCAGATTCAGGTTTTAAACGACCCTCCCATTGATTTTCTTGCAGGTTTGAACGAGATCTAAGATTTGGTTTCGATTTGTCATTAGAAGGAGATTCGAAAGTTGAAGAAGTAAACGGCGCTAGAGGATTCAGTAAGTTGAAATTTGGTTGTGTGGATAGCGGTTGTTTCAATGGTGGGTTTGATTCTAGGGTTTAAACATCTGGTTCTTGATTTTTCTAAAGAGAGATATGGAATTGAGAGAGAGAAAGAGGAGAGAATTGTGAGAGGGAGGAGATTTATAAAGGGGAATGATCAGGTGTGAAAGGACATAAATGCCCTCATGTGGGGTCCACGTGACATCATTTAACGTTTAAAATTAACTTGGATACTGCTAAAGGACGAAAGGTGTACTGAGTTTTCCAAATAAAGGACTGTGACTGTAATTATTGAAGTTAAAGGGTATCCATTGCAATCTGGTACAAACATAAAGGACGAAAAGTGTAATTTACCCTATATATATATATATATATAGTTATACACATTGTTGCAAGTAGTCCCTAGTTGAGTATACGTGCTACTTTTGTACACCCCAAGTCACGTAGTGTCCTTGCTTGGTTTTTGGAAAACAATTTTATGTAGTGGATGCCGCGAAATGTTTTATGCAATGAAAACTTTTTGTAAAATTGTTTTCGTGAGAGGATCCTAAGGATTTTAGACTAGACTCGAGAAAGAATCCTGGTTCACTACAATCGAAGCTCTGATACCAATCTGTCACACCCCTTTCTAAGGCGGAAGCATGAGGTGTGATCCTGAAAGGTTCTCATTGTGACAACCCTCGTAATTCCATGTATCCGTACAATTTATTAATGATAATTAAAGTGCTTGATGACTGTGCAGAATCATTTAACTTCTCTTTGATTACGGTGTTATACTTACATGTGCGTGTTAACATACTAGTAGTATACAGAAAAAGTTACTAAATAGTCCGGTATATTTTCCTATGTGTTAGGAATTAATTGTGTTACAAAAATATATATATAAGACGCCTTACGGAATAATTAAACACTTTAATGGGACAGTACCTAACCGGATATTACCCGGAACACTAAATTTTTGTCAATGACATTGTTTTACTATTTGTGGCTTGTCATGATCCCCGTATGCCATAACACCCGCTAAAAAGTTACTAACTAACACATATCATTCTAATACTTACAATCTAACTATCTTTTGCAAGTTTTTACATCAAAGCCCCCCCCCCCCCCAACGATTTTAGTCCCCCAAGGGACCCCACATATCATTCTCACCATACTTCAAATATCTTGCAAGATTATGTTTGATTTATTTATTAGATTTTGCTTGTTGAACTTGCTAAACATCTTATAAGAGTAAGGTCCTTAAGATTGTCATCATAACTCACAAGATCACACACTCCATCCTCACCACTCTCTCTCTCCCATTTTCGGTTCTCACATAACCGAACCCACCACCACCTTCCAACATTCTTCATCTTCTTCATTTACTAGTGCCATACAAAGCTTCAAAGAATCCATGGAGGTTGCATCTTGAAGGGATTCCAAAGGAGCTTTGTTCAAGTCTTTCTCACCACCTTTTTTTCTCATCATCTTTGCACTAGATTTCTACCCTAGCCTTGTGCTAGTAGTAAGTCTCTATTTAACCTTGTTCATGTCCATTTTGTGTAGAGAAAGATGTCATATGTTAAATCTACAAGAACACTAAAAAGGATTTAAACAAGAAGATGAAACATGATGTATTTATGTTAGTATGAAATTGTTTTGATATGTATTGATTATTTGCTGATTTACTTGTTAATATTGATGTTTGATGTTGTTATGATCACTAAACCCTAGCCTTGTGCTAGTAGTAAGTCTCTATTTAACCTTGTTCATGTCCATTTTGTGTAGAGAAAGATGTCATATGTTAAATCTACAAGAACACTAAAAAGGATTTAAACAAGAAGATGAAACATGATGTATTTATGTTAGTATGAAATTGTTTTGATATGTATTGATTATTTGCTGATTTACTTGTTAATATTGATGTTTGATGTTGTTATAATCACTAAACATATACAATGTTAAAAGCTGAAAACAGTTTGCTGTTTGATGATTACAGCCAACTTCAGTTGGCTGTAACCGAACCTTAATAAAGCAGAAAATGTAATTTCTGAAGTCTAGATTTATGTATTATGAAATACGGTTCTAATGGCACTGGAATCATAATTTTTGGACTTCGTTTACTATTTTTAAAGACCCTTTTAAAAACAGCAGCTGAAGCTGAGTTTTTGCTGCAGTAAATGGGTGATGTGTTTTTGGTCATAACTGGAAATCTATGATGAATCAGCTCATGAAATTTGTACAGTAGATGATAACTGATGTATTTGTAATTACCCCACTAGAATTTAGTAAATCGGACTCTCGATGAATTTTAAATAAATTATTCCGTGGACTGCAGTCAGAAAAAGATAAATCTGAGTTCAGTCCGGAAAATGATTTTTAATAAAATATTGGTAATGAATTGGATCCCGAGATTTTTACACAATATTTGGATCGTTTAAGAACTTTTGCAAAAAGTTGGGAATTTTTGGAACATGTTAACTATTTTATTAAAATCCCCGAAAACAGCCCAGTTTTTGAATATAAAAGCTGAAACGACATAAGTAGTGATTCGCGTGACTAAATGTCGGATAGGTTATCCGAGAATGATATTACATGTTATATGTCTATAAAAGTGTTATGTGCAATGTCATATGTTTGTCTATGAGTGGGAAACAGATGGGAAGTTTATATGGGCATGAACCGTTAAAGTGATGCATGTTATGTGATAGATACGTGTAGGAACTTTGTGTTCTATTTGAAGTCACTAATAGACTAAGTGGTAATCATACTAGGATGTGATTGACCGACCTTGACTGTTAGCTATATTTGAGAGTCAAACCGAGCAACCGAGGTGAGTTCACACTTTCTACAAGGCATGGGATTCCCGGTGGTTTGGGAATGGGTTAAGAAACTAAAATGGAATCTACATATCCTCCTTGGGTAGGATATATACGGCCATCCTCCTTGGGTAGGATGCCAATATTAATCCTGCGTGTTCTCCTTGGGTAGAATACGTACGTTCGTCCTCCTTGGGTAGGACAACAACCTTAAAACTTACTAGACAAAACTCTATCATGAAGTCCCTCATTTTATATCGACTTAATCGCCGAGGCCAATGGCGAGCGGGTCATTAGTTAATAGCGCTATTAGGTTTAACAAACCTCACACCGTGTTGTCCGAACGGGCGTGTACTAATGGACTATGGCAAACTGTCAATGATGATAGAACATTGACGTAGGGCACAACTATTGTTCGTCAGTTATCGATATCGGTCTAGTAGTTTACATGGGAAGCCCCCCACTAATTATGGATATGGTTTGGGAAATAAAAAGGATCTGGTTAAACATACTTTCAACTATGGGGTAACCCCCACGGAAAATATGCCAACGAAAGTCAAACCACGTTTTCAGAAACAACTTAAAACTAATCAACCAATCGTGAACTCACTCAACTTTGTTGTTGACTCGTTGTTACATGCCTTACAGGTCGCTAGATGCTTATGGAGCTTGCACGAGGAGGAGGTTGTTGTGGGATACGGACTGTTATGTCCCACGATTATTAATCAAACGTTATAAACTTATTAAATCTATGTTTTGGACTTTAAACTTATAAACTATGGAACTTATGTTTGAACTTACGTGTTATGCTTCCACTGTTAACTTAAAACTGGTTACTGTCTTATGGTCACCAATTGTATTGTGGTTGGTTTTACTTACTAAGATTACGTTGTTCAATATGATTGGTGGCTCGATCCTGGTCATGTCACGCCTCCAAGCGGTGATACTCTGCATGGTGGATTTTGGGGGTGTGACACTCATTGCATACGATAAGTAAACATTATACATGATTATAAAATAACTCCAACTTGCCATTCATAGTTTAACATCCAAAACAAAAGTTAAGTTTAAAGTTTACATCACAACATAAGATAATTGTTTGAAAAGTTTACAACTTCATTTCAAAACAAAGATCAAGGTTTTATTCACTATGTCACCGCAAGGAGGCGGGATATAACGAACAAATCCATAAAAAGTGGCAATGGAGCATCGACGCATGATAACTTGAAACATAAAGAACATTCTTGAGCAAAGAGACCGCGCACATCCACTTAGTTCCCAGAAATACATGTAATTTTTGAAAATCGTCAACAAAAGTTGGTGTGAATTAATGCATATTGTGTAAAACTTATGAGTAATTGTTGTAAGAATCATGGTATGTTATTGTACTTGAAAACTTGTATTCTGTAAATGAAAGGAAATCGAGATCGCTAATGGTTTGCAAGGCCATTAACATATGTAACGACATAGGAAGCATCCAAACCATAGGGCATTTGTCCGTCGATTTACTACTAGAGACACAAAAGCACTCTTGGTAAAAGGTGACCAAGAGTGTGGCTGCCTGAAACCCATTAGATCTAACCTTTTGTTTCGCGGTCTAGGTATATAGTTGATTAATGGTGCTTAAGTCTCACCCTATTCGTGACATGATCCTATTGTGTCATTCCTTAGTTTTGTCCTAGCATACCATAGTACATGTATTTTCCCCAAACTTTAGAAAACAAGAAAATATTTAAAAAGTGGGGACATGAACTCACTGATTTGCGTACCTGTGTCGAAAACTTCAACGGGCTTGTCTTGTAGGCGTCGTAACCTGTATGTGTTCTATATACGTTAATCACTAGACTTGTAACTCACTAAGTACAAGTCACCATCTTAAGTTAAGTATTTGTTTTGTGTATGTTCATCGTCTGTGAGGGTCATGCCCTTGTTTATCGGGTCTCTCCCGTTCGTCGTGATATTGTAATTTGAATTTGTATAGTTCATGTCACACCCTCAAAATCCACAAGCGGAGTATTACCACAAGGCGTGTGACTGACCAGGATCATTGTGACAACCCGAAAATTCAAGGTCTTTCCTCTATGCATCACTTGTTTGCTTTCGAAATTCATTTCACGTTGTATCATGTGCACGATATTTGAATGGTTAAAGTATTGTTGTGTTTGGTTGTTGCATGTTGCATGAAACTTAGGAATTGTTAAAGTTTGATGTTTAGTCTTAACATGTGCATGCCACACTTTTATCGACGTAAAACCCAAGTCGACGAAGAACTAGGGTTCTTCGCCAAGCACCCCATGATGAAGTAGGTTCTTCGTCATGAGGTCTTTCACCAAAAAGGGTCTCGGCCCAAGATTATTCGCGGCCCAGACTGGACCCGATTGTTATATTGCTTGTATAACTGTAAACATAAAAACCCTAAATTTCTCTATCTCCCCATCCTCTCTGCAACGACAGTTGTGGAATCTCGAAACCCTTCTATCTCGATTAAGCTAATCACTTCGGTATCATGGTTAGTGTTCGTCCTTGTCCGTTACTAACATCCTGACGTTGTGATCTTTTGTGAGATTAGGGTTCCATTAATAGGATTGTAGATCTAGAGCTAGTTTGCATAAACTGATGATGATTAGAGAGTATAAATCAATTGTTATTATGGTTTGGTTGTGACATGAAAAACTAGGGTTTGAATAGTGATGTGTGTTCATTGGAATTATGGTGGTTCGATTTGATTAGGGATTGTGAGTATTAAACTGTTAATCAATGATTAGGGTTATCGTAAGTCATAAAATCTGATTAGTGTTTACGTTGTTGATGAACGATGGTAATTACTGTTGTTTGAACGTGTATGTGAACGTGCTAAATCGTGTCAATTGATCTGTTAACTGTTGTTACGAGAGTAATGGAGATTCACAAAAAGGAATCATGTAACTGTTGAAATGCAGTGATGAAGGACTCCCCAATGAAGAACCCAGGTTGACGAATAATTGATTCTTCATTGACTGGCATTCGATGAACCACTAAGGTTCTTAGCCACAATCATTTTTCGACGAAACATGGTTCTTCGCCTGGAGGGTTCTTCGCCATGAGAGTATCCCACGAAGAACTAGTTCTTCGTGAGGATGCTGCAGTAGAGTAAATAAACAGAACCTTTCAAGTAGTAGGGTCTCAATAGTTATGACATGTATGAGATTGAGTAATTGCTATATGTTATACGATGATCTTTGCTATGAATGCACGCTGTGAATATACGTGACTCAATTGATTATGAAACTGATTTTCATTGGTAACCACGGTAGGGTTGGTTGACTAACCTGGAATGGGTAACTTAACAAACCGAGCAAAACTAAGGTGAGTTCACTCCTCTCAATACAAGCATGCGTCCGGTGGGGACAATCAAACAGGCAAAACAAATAAACAGTTTTCGCAAACCCATATCCTTGCAGGGGATATGAGGTAGTTTTCAGTAACAAACAGACTTTCACAAACCCATATCCTTGTAGGGGATATGGGGCGGTTTTCAGTAAATGTTGATGTTGGATAATACACTCACTTTCTATCACTTAAGTCCCATCATACTACCGAACAAGTTGCTTGTAGGGCAACGAGGTTATTAGTTGATAGCGCTATTAGGTTTGGCACCCTCACGACGTACCTGGATAGGACGAGCGTGAACTAATAACTTTAAAATCATGACCAATGTTTGATAGAGCATTGGAGAAGCTCAAAAAGGAGTCGTCTGCGGTATCGAGTTATTATCAACATAACATAAGTTAATATTTGGTAACAAACGGTTAAACAAAACGTGAACTCGCCAGCTTTCGCTGATACACTTTTCTGCATGCTTGCAGGTCCTTAGGTACAATGTCACGGAACTTGCTGTCTGGGAAGCTGGAGTGGTCATGGGTCGTGGATTTTTGAATGCTCCTAGATGTTGCATTGTTTTGAACACTTTCATTTAAACTTATTGAACAAACTATTATGCTTCCGCTGAACATGTTTGATTTTCTAAACTGGTGTTTGAATTATACTATTTCGTTCAATGGGAAGTTTTATTTTACTTATGGTTCAATGTGATTAGTGGCTAGATCCTGGTACGTCACACGCCTCGCGAGGGTTTCCGCTTGTGGTATTTTTGGGGGTGTGACAATCATACCACCAACCATACTGAACATTAAGTAAAGTAAAACCATTGCAAACAAAACATTTAGTGTTCACAAAACCAAAGTCCAAAACCAAGTTTAAAAGTTAGCGGAAGCATAAAGTTTAAAACCCATTAAGCAAAATAAAATCATAAAGTTTAATAGTAGGAATCCAACAGTTGATTCCTAACCACAACGTCCACTCCTCGTGCAAGCTCCATCCATGAACCTAACGACCTACAAAGCATGCAGTGGGGTGTCAACAAAAGGTTGGCGAGTTCACAGTTGGTTGCTCATTTTAATGTTGTTCCAAAAACCCAAAAGTTGTTAAGTTCCCTGTGTTTTATAAAAACATGCCATGGGGTGCTATCCCACTGTTTTAAACCACTAGACCCGTTACCGTACCGACTACTGACTGTAGTTATGTTTAGTGCCCCGTGTCAATGTCTATCGTCATTGACTAAGTGCCCAAGTACATTAGTCCACGGCCGTCCTTTGCGGCACGGAGTAAGGCTTGTCAAACCTAATAGCGCTATTTAACTAATGACCCGTTCGCCATTGGCCCGACGATTAAGTCGATATAAAAAGGGAGGACTTAAGATAGAGTTGTTGTCTAGTAAGCTTAAGACATGTATTACAATGGTTGTCACCCTTCCCAAGGAGGGTGGAGGTACGTATCCTACCCAAGGAGAATACGCAGGTTGTATCCCACCTAAGTGGGATAGTTGTTGTTTAACCCATTCCCAAACCACCGGGAATCCCATGCTTTGACGAAAAGTGTGAACTCACCTTTGATTGCTCGGTTGGTCTCTTAAAAATAATTAACAGTTAAGGTATGTCAATTATAACAACCCTCAAGAAACACCCTAAACACTCCTAAGTACACCCCGAATACGAGAAACTAACCTTTATTTCATTAAATAACAAATAAAAACAAAATTAATAGTCTATCGCGGGGCGCGACAGACTTCTCTTCATCCTTCACGTGGCGCGAGGCCCCATTACTTGCTGCACACCTGAGCCACCACATGTCCCATCCACGTGTCGAACCTAAATGTGAATCACCAACCCTAAAACTGCCATACGATCCCTCGCGGGCCGCGAAGAAATGAAAGGAGGCCGTCGAGGGGCGCAACGGCTTGCTCGACCAGCTATAAAAGGGGCAGGTATCGGCCATTTCAGTTGTTCAAAATTCTCAAAATCTCTCTCTACATTCTATAGGCTAAAATTATAGCCTAATACCCCTAATTTGTGAAACTCTGCCTCGTTGTAAGTACTATAACCCTGCTATTACCCTACACGATCGATTTAGGATTTCCGTAACGCATGTCGGCTCTACCCGACTCAGTCGTTGGAATTCTGTCTCGTGTTACACCCGATTGATTTAGGACTCCGTAATGCATGTCAAGGCCTTGCCTGACTCAGTCATTGGAGTTCTGTCTTGAGTTGTACGGTTAATGCAATTTGGGTTATTTTACTAACACATGTGCACTATATAAATTAACCAGGAAACTATATTATTATCAGGAAGCCATAATATTACCAGAAAGCCTGTAGAAATACCTAAGCCTAAAAATGTGAGTTTATCCTTTTTTTGTAAATTCTTTTATAAACTGTCTTACAAAACCTCAATTGTTTTACACTATAATTAACAGTGATTGAGTATTTGTATTCTACAATTATCGTCGGTATCTTGGGGTTTTGTGTACAAAATTTGTTACTACACTGTGAGTAGTAGCATGACCACCAGTCATGGATTGACAGTACCGTGGGTGGTAATTAAAGTAGATATAAACAAACGTAATTACGAGATCGCCCTCAATGCTGTAAAATGATTAAACCTATTTTGATTAAACTGGGATTCACTCACCAGTATTTCTTGCTGATAAAATGTTTTAAACACGTGTTTCAGGTAACTTAGTGTGACAACTGTGCTCTGTAAACGATGTACGATGTAAAAAAATGTCAATTATCAATAAAATAATGTGTTTTGGTGTTATTATGTCTGTATTTGTGTTTGATGATTTTATGATTTGATTCGAGTACGATTTCAAGCTTTAAATCGCTTTCTGGAAAGTTATACGCAAACTGATGCATAAACATAATCATTTTAATGCGACAAACACTCCAGAATAGTGATATAGGCTTAACATACCTTAAATAACCTTTACATAACTTAGAAATAAGTTTTGGATGGTTTGGTGTGTCAAAAACAAGTTTATTCGATCGCAGGGACTATTTGTGTCAAACTGCCAAACAATGCCGATTCGTATGGTAACGAACATTCTGGAACTTGATCATAAGTTAAACATACCCTAAATATCCTTTATATAGCTTAGAAATAGGCTTTGAGGGGTTCGGTATGGGAAAATAAATTTATTTGATCAACAGGGACTAAAAGCGTCAAAAAGTGCATAAGTTTGCATTTTCGCGCATATCTTACGTTCTGAACATCCCCAGACATCCAAAAATTTTTGTAATCATTAAAATATTTTATTTTAATGATTGGAATGCAAAAATACCATTCGTCGCGTAATTTGGATCGTTTTTGCGTCCGTTCGAGTTTTCGTCTTAATTAACCGAATAACACAACCGTACGACCAAACGAACCAACATCTGAGATATTTTTGACCATGTTTCATGTTCCCTATGCTTTATATCATTGTAGAGCTTTGAAAATGGGTTAACGGGGTTTAAACGCATCGAAAATGGCTTAAAAGAGCTGCACGGACCATTTCTGCCATATTAGCAAACTTTCTGGAACTGTGTACTGGTGGCGTCACGCCACAGCCTAGTAGCTGTTCTGTGGCGGCACGCCACACCCTCATCTGGGCAGAAAAATCATTTTCAGCAACAGCATGCCTATTTTCAGCAACCGACTTGAAGTTCAGGGTCATTTGTGTAACATTTGCAATACCTTGAGCTGGTTTTGGACACCCATAGCATTGTAAATCAATGGGTAACACTTGGATTGTTCAGATTGAAGCTCAAAAATCGAGGAACAATCCTAACGGTTGTGGAAAATCTATATAAACCCACTTGAGTTCATTCATTTTCCTCACAATTGATCTCAAATTTCTTCTCTAAGTTGAAGCTCTCCTTGTGAAGCTTCATACCTGAGAATTTTTTAGTTCAAATCTTCATTGCTTGGACCCTTTTGTAAGTTTCTTTCATGCTCGTTTATGCTTTTCAAGCGTGAAAGTCAAACAGTGTTTGACTTTCTGCTTTTAGCACGATTTGGTCAACACAAAGTTCGATTGAACTTTGCAATGTGAGCGTAATCATGATGGTTATAGTCCCTTGTGACTATACCTACTGATTACCATGTCGATTAGTCGAAGTGACGAGTCAAAGTTTCGGTCAAAATACGTGTTTATGCGTATTTTGCATCGAAGCTATTTTCGGGTATCAGAACACTTTGTTTTGATATCAAAAGTTGTTTTCTAACTTAGTTAAACATGTTAAAATATATTTAACTCGTCACTTTTAGTCTAGTGCTTGTATAGGGTCGTAAGTCAAGCGGTCTTAACAACCGCTTAGACTTTCAAACCCGACCCGTTTGGTTAATCGTTAGGATCCGACCAAGCATATTTAGTGACCATAGTTGTATAGGGAATAACCTTCCGAGGTTATACCTTATGGTCACTTAGTTTAATTAGTTGTATGATAGGTAGTTTATATGCCTTAGGTAAATGACCAAAATGCCCTTTTCATGCATAATTGGTATTTAAGCATATGTAACTTAACTTTTGTCACTTAAACTAATTATGCAACATGTTTAGGCATATAATACTTGTCATAGGACTAGTTAGGCGTCTCGAACGCACTTTTGCGCGAACGACGCATTAAAGTAGCGTAAGCTACCTTAATGGGTCGTAAGCACTTAGGATAGGTTCCGATTTAGGATGTAGGCTTTGTTAAACCATACCACATGAGTTCCAATACTCATTTGGTTTACAAGACCTCATTCTACCCAATCCTCCAATTTAGGTGTCAATTTATTAACTAGCGATCTGATTACTAGGTGCTACTTGATTTCCTTGGTTTGCCTGAGCTTCATTAAGTTCATTAGATCGAGGATACTTTGCACATCAAGTGAGTACATAGTTCCCCTATTTTACTGTTTTCAATTGTTTTGGGGTGATTCATATGTGTTAAACGATTTCGATGCTTTTAACGATGATTTCAAAAAAACAAATACTATGGTTTATATTAAACAATAACGATTTCGATAATGTGAACGAACTTGTTGGACGTATTTACATAACGAATAACATTCATTAGTTTTGGCCGAACCGACCAGTATTAGGTTATGGTACCATAGGATCTGACAAATCCCGTTATCGGACTGCACCCATGGTTATGTGTGGGGGTTATTTGGATAACGACTGAATCTGTTAATTGTTAACTTACCCTTTGGTGGTTTGTTAATACGAGTTGAACGATAGACGAGTTACGAAGGTTTGAATGTATTCCACGAGACGACCAAAAGTAGTTTTCACAATTAAAACAAGAACGATTTTGAACGATTGAACGATATTGAGTGATTGAACGATTGAAATGATTGAATGATTTAAATGATTTGAACGAGTTAAACGAATTGAACGAACGATTGATTTTGGTTAGTGTTTAAATAACGGGACGGGTGTAATATAATAAAATCATGGTAGATACGCCGCTGGTACTTCTTATATATAAGTGCTTTTATCATATTATATTCTGTGGCGTTATTTAGTTCACTTGGACAAACGATTTTCAAACAAGACACGCAACGATGTTTACTAAACGACATAAACCATACGAGTTTTATTACGAGAACGATTTACGATTTGGGTTACGATATACAAATGTTTTGAGTTAAGATTCGTGGCTTCGAGGTTTTATAAACTATAACTAATCTGTTTTGACTTGGTTATTAATTTTATAATATAAATGTTTTACAAAACAAGGTTTTCTAATATCGATTAATGAAGTTATACGAGTTATTTAAACATGTAAACGAGCCATGAATCTGACACTCACACAAAACCTATGTGCTCGTCGGCATTTCTTTGCTGACTTTATTTTTACATATGTTTCGGGTGGTGATTGATGATGTTGATTACGAATAGGATGCATGCTCACTTAGGGCTGGACAAGGCCTTAGTGACCTAATAGAAATGATAGACTATGTTTAACTTGTTTGTTTTGTTTTAAGACAACGTAAATTATCTAATGAATCAATAAAATGAAACTTTTGAATCCATGGTTGTGAAACAATAATTCTGTTGCTCCACTCCCCGACGTTTCTGCCGCGGTTTAATTGTTTTAACGCGGTTGGGGTGTGACAGAAGAGTTGGTATCAGAGCCAATGGTTATAGGGAATTAAGTTATTAGTAATGCTTTGACCTAGACTATAACTTTTCTAGGACCCTGACACAAGTTTTCTTGCGTTTAGATTTTTTAAAACAATACCGTCACCTATCTTTAGGTGATAACCACAACAAGAACACAATAACAAATCCGATTTCAAAATCAATCATCTATTCCTAGATGATTTCTTATAAGGTTTTGAACCTCCTAAGTTTTCAAAATCTCGTCAAAGTTTGGGTCTTATAATGTGAACACATGCAATCTGGAAGGGTGGATGCCTGTATCCCGAGTTTTCTGTCTAAGGATAGAGTGTTCGTACAAATCCACATAATCGGACCAGTCACTCTTACCTGGGAACTCTTGGGGTGAGTGTCCACTTATAGGCTAAAGCATGTCTTCGCGATACATTATATTGACCCATTTACTTTGATTAGTCACTGTGTATCGTCTGTTCGTTTGAGATAACGAACGAATGATCACCTCCTTTGTTTATCCAATTGTCGATCTCACTCGTTTCTCATGTTTACTTGTTCTTTTGAGAATATGCCACCTAGACGTGATCCCGAACAGGATGCTGCAATCGCAGCCCTTGTCGCTCAGCAAATCGCAGCTGTGCTTCCGAACCTAGTAACTCAGATCAATCAAGCGAACATCAATAACAATAATGCTCAGTGTAGTTTCAAGAATTTCAATTCGGCTAAACCATTGAAGTTTTCTGGGTCTCAAGGAGCAACTGCGCTCCTACAATGGTTCGAGAGTTTGGAAAGCACTTTCAAACATGTTCGGTGTCCGAATGAGTGTAAGGTTGAGTTTGCGTCAAGTGTGTTCACGAAACGTGCTCTTACATGGTGGAACGGTGTGATGCATGATAGGGGTGCCGATGTGGCAATGGCACAAACGTGGGAAGAGCTTCGAGCTCTCATGATGAAAGAGTTCTGTCCCCATCACGAGATTCGAGCTTTGGAACGAGAATTTAACGATTTGAAACAAGATGGGGGAGAACACCATGTGTATACGGTTCGTTATAAGGAGCTTAGTTTGTTGTGTCCTACTATGGTTACCCCTTTGGAAAAAGCGATTGAGAGGTATATCGATGGTTTACCCGATTCTGTGTAAGACACTGTGACTGGTAGTAATCCTACCACTGGTCATCAAGTGATTGAATTGGCTGCTACTCTGACTGAGTCACAAGTCAGAAAAGGTAAACTGACCCGTAAGGGTGATAAGAAGCAGTCAACCGACACTGTTCAAGACAAGGGTAAGGGAAAGAAAAAGGGCGAGTCATCTAGGAGGTCGAGGAAGCGAAAGGCTTCCCAAAATTTTGCTGTCACCACGCAAAATGCTCAGAACCCACCAGCACAACCTCCTGCGAAGAAACAGTATGCTGGTACCGCACCTCGTTGTACTCGATGCAATGGTCATCATGCTGCCCAACAAGCTTGCAAACAGTGTACTACGTGTGGTAAACTTGGGCATCTGGCCAAAATTTGTCGTTTGGGTCAGAATCAAGCTCCAGTTCAAGGGAATGCTGCTAGATTCCCACCTGGTTCGTGTTACAACTGCGGTGAAATGGGTCATTTCTGCAACAACTGCCCAAGGTTGGTGAACGCGAATGCAAATCCGAATGTTAATGCTAATGTGAATCTCGCTCATGGGCGAGCGTACAACTTGAATGCAAATGCGGCGAGGGCTGACAACGAGGTTGTTAATGGTACGTTCCTTGTTAACCAACGACCTGCATCTGTTCTTTTAGATTCTGGTGCCGATAGAAGTTTTGTTTCATTATCATTTGAGCCTTTGCTTGCGATACCTAGAACTAAACTGAGGAAACCCTTATCTGTCAAAGTTGCTACTGGTAAACCTCTTGTACTCGATTCTGTTATTCGTGATTGTCAATTGAACCTCGATAACCATCTTTTTCCGATTGACCTCACACCCATGCAACTTGGGAGTTTCGATATTATCGTGGGGATGGATTGGTTAACTAAACATCATGCTGAGGTGGTTTGTTTCGATAAGATTGTTCGTATTCCTCTTTCATCTGGCGAAGTCCTAGAGGTTCGTGGCGAGAAACCATCTGGAGGTTTGAAACTTATGTCATGTACGAACGCCCAAAGTTATCTACGAAAAGGATATGTTGCTTTTCTAGCACATGTCACCGAGGAGAAAGGCAAGAACAAGTGTATTCAGGATATTCCGATTGTTCACGATTATCCAGAGGTGTTTCCTGATGAACTCCCTGGTTTGCCTCCAATTCATCAAGTCGAGTTTAATATTGATCTTGTACCCAATGCCAACCCGATTGCGAAAGAACCTTATTGTCTTGCATCGTCTGAGATGCAAGAGTTATCGAAACAGCTTCAAGAGTTATCTGATAAAGGATTCATCCGACCAAGTTATTCACCTTGGGGCGCTCCAGTCCTGTTTGTGAAAAAGAAAGATGGATCTTTTTGAATGTGTATCGATTATCGTGAGCTTAATAAGCTTACCATCAAGAATCGATATCCCCTACCACGAATCGATGATCTCTTTGATCAGCTACAAGGTGCTACGTGTTTCTCCAAGATCGATCTGCGTTCTGGGTATCATCAGCTTCGTGTTCTCGAAGAAGATATTCCCAAAACTGCCTTCCGCACGAGATATGGACACTACGAGTTCACTGTCATGCCTTTTGGTTTGACAAATGCCCCAACTATCTTCATGGACTTAATGAATTTGGTTTGTAAACCTTATGTAGACAAGTTCATCATCGTGTTCATTGACGATATTCTCATTTATTCGAAGTCTCGAGCCAAGCACGAACAACACCTTCGTTTGACACTAGAACTCCTAAAGAAGGAACAACTTTTTGCTAAATTCTCCAAGTGTGAATTCTGGCTTAAGGAAGTTCAATTTTTGGGTCACATTGTTAACGAGCATGGTATTCATGTGGATCCTTCCAAAATTGCTGCAATTAAATATTGGAATATACCTACGACACCTACATAAGTTCGCTCTTTTCTTAGTCTTGCTGGTTATTATCGACGTTTTATTTCGAACTTCTCGAAGATCGCGGTTCCACTCACTGCTTTGACTCAAAAGAATAAGCCTTTTGGTGGGGACCTAAAAAAAAAGAAGCGTTCCAAACGCTGAAACGAAAGCTATATGCTGCTCCTGTTTTGTCTTTGTATGATGGAAACGATGATTTCGTTGTCTATTGTGATGCATCGAGTCTAGGCCTTGGTTATGTTCTTATGCAGTGAGGTAAAGTTATTGCGTATGCGTCAAGACAACTCAAAGTTCATGAGAAGAACTACACGACTCATGATCTTGACTTGGGTGCTGTGGTTTTTGCTCTCAAAATCTGGAGACACTATCTTTATGGCACAAAATGTGTGGTTTTCACAGACCACAAAAATCTCCAACACATTCTTAATAAAAAGGAGCTGAACATGAGACAACGATGCTGGGTTGAACTCTTAAACGATTATGATTGCAAGATTCGCTACCATCCTGGTAATGCGAATGTCTTAGCCGAAGCGCTAAGCCGAAAGGAATGAGTCAAGCTTCATTCTGTTTAAACTCTATCTGATATTCAAACTCGTGTCCTTCAAGCTCAACGATCATGTGTAACCAAAGGCTTATTGAAATATGAGGTACCACTTCAACTTGAGCTTAAACTTGAAACGAAAGACGATGGGTTACTCTATTTCAAGGATCATTTGTGGATTCTGAAACAAGACACTCTTCGCACTTTAGTGATGGACGAATCTCATAAGTCTCGATATTCTATTCATCCTGGTGCTGACAAAATGTACAAGGATCTTCGTACTTAGTATTGGTGGCCTGGTATGAAGAAGGATATTGCTTTGTATGTATCAAAATGCCTAACTTGTCTCAAAGTCAAGGCTGAACATCAACGACCATATGGTTTGCTTGTACAAGTAGAGATACCGGTATGGAAGTGGGAGAACATTGCAATGGATCTCATCACTAAGTTACCACGTACATCTAGAGGTCACGATGCTATTTGGGTTGTTATCGATCGATTAACAAAGTCAGCTCACTTTATACCAATTCGTGAGGATTTATCTGCTGATAAATTTGCCAAGATTTATGTCGTCGAGATTGTGTCTCGTCATGGTGTTCCTTTGGATATCATTTCTGATCGTGATGCTTGATTTTCATCTCACTTTTGGAAGACCATGCAATCTACTATGGGAACTCAACTAAATCTAAGCACTGCTTATCATCCCTAAACAGATGGACAATCTGAGAGGACGATACAAACATTGGAGGATATGCTTAGAGCATGTGTGATAGACTTTGGTGGTAATTGGGATTCTCATCTTCCGTTGATCGAGTTCTCTTACAACAATAGTTATCATGCTAGCATTAATATGGCACCATTCGAAGCTTTATATGGTCGAAAATGTCGTTCACCTGTCTGTTGGAATGAGATCGGTGAAGCTCAGCTTACTGGACCTGAGCTCATTCTAGAAACAATAGACAAAATCAAGAAAATTCGTGATAATCTTGTGACAGCTAGAAGCCGTCAAAAGAGTTATGCGGATATGAAACACAAGCCCTTGGAATTTCAAGTCGGAGACCGTGTCCTACTCAAGGTATCCCCTTGGAAGTGAGTGGTGAGATTTTGAAAGAAAGGAAAACTTGCACCACGATATGTTGGACCATTTAAGATTGTTGAAAGAATCGGCAAGGTTGCCTATCGACTAGAGCTACCTCCAGAGCTTGGGAATATTCACCCAACATTCCACGTGTCCAATTTACGAAAGTGTTTAGTAGATGCTGATCTTCATATTTCACTCGACGAGATTCAAGTTGATTAAACAATGCACTTTGTCGAGAAACCTGTGGAAATAGTGGACCGTGCAGTCAAACAGTTGAAGAACAAGCGAATTCGATTGGTTAAAGTTCGCTGGGAGTCCAAACCTGGCCCAAAGTTTACTTGGGAACGAGAGGACCAAACAAAAGCGAAATATCCACATTTGTTTTCACAAGTTTCCTCTAGCTAAAATTTCGGGACGAAATTTCCTAAAGTATGGGAGACTGTGACAACTGTGCTCTGTAAACGATGTACGATGTAAAACAATGTCAATTATCAATAAAATGATGTGTTTTGGTGTTATTATGTGTGTATTTGTGTTTGATGATTTTATGATTTGATTCGAGTTCGATTTCAAGCTTTAAATCGCTTTCTAGAAAGTTATAAGAAAACTGATGCGTAAACGTAATTAGTTTAACTGACAAACACTCCAGAATAGTGATATAGGCTTAACATACCTTAAATAACCTTTACATAACTTAGAAATAAGTTTTGGATGGTTTGGTGTGTCAAAAACAAGTTTATTCGATCGCAGGGACTATTTGTGTCAAACTGCCAAACTATGCTGATTCGTATGGTAACGAACATTCCAGAACTTGATCATAAGTTAAACATATCCTAAATATCCTTTACATAGCTTAGAAATAGGCTTTGAGGGGTTCGGTATGCAAAAATAAACTTATTTGATCAACAGGGACTAAAAGCGTCAAAAAGTGCATAAGTTTGCATTTTCGAGCATATCTTACGTTCTGAACATCCCCGGACATCCAAAAATTTTTGTAATCATTAAAATATTTTATTTTAATGATTGTAATGAAAAAATACCATTCGTTGCGTAATTTGGATCGTTTTTGCGTCCGTTCGAGCATATCTTACGCAACCGTACGACCCAACGAACCGACATCCGAGATATTTTTGAGCATGTTTCATGTTCCCTATGCTTTAATATCCTTGTAGAGCCTTGAAAATGGGTTAACGGGGTTTAAACGCGTCGAAAATGGCTTAAAAGAGCTACAGGGACCATTTCTGCCATTTTAGCAAACTTTCTGGAACTGTGTACTGGTGACGTCACGCCATAGCCTAGTGGCGATGCTGTGGCGGCATGCCACACCCTCATCTGGGCAGAAAAATCATTTTCAGCAACAGCATGCCTATTTTCAGCAACCGACTTGAAGTTCAGGGTCTTTTGTGTAACATTTGCAATACCTTGAGCTGGTTTTGGACACTCATAGCATTGTAAATCAATGGGTAACACTTGGATGGTTCAGATTGAAGCTCAAAAATCGAGGAACGATCCTAACGGTTGTGGAAAATCTATATAAACCCACTTGAGTTCATTCATTTTCCTCACAATTGATCTCAAATTTCTTCTCTAAGTTGAAGCTCTCCTTGTGAAGCTTCATACCTGAGAATTTTTGAGTTCAAATCTTCATTGCTTGGACCCTTTTGTAAGTTTCTTTCATGCTCGTTTATGCTTTTCAAGCGTGAAAGTCAAACAGTGTTTGAGTTTCTGCTTTGACTAAGATTTAGTCAACACAAAGTTCGATTGAACTTTGCAACGTGAGCGTAATCATGATGGTTATAGTCCCTTGTGACTATACCTACTGATTACCACGTCGATTAGTCGAAGTGACGAGTCAAAGTTTTGGTCAAAATACGTGTTTATGCGTATTTTGCATCGAAGCTATTTTCGGGTATTAAAACACTTTGTTTTGATATCAAAAGCTTTTTTCTAACTTAGTTAAACATGTTAAAATATGTTTAACTCGTCACTTTTAGTCTAATGCTTGTATAGGGTCGTAAGTCAAGCGGTCTTAACAACCGCTTAGACTTTCGAACCCGACCCATTTGGTTGATCGTTATAGGGACCATAGTTGTATAGGGAATAACCTTCCGAGGTTATACCTTATGGTCACTTAGTTTAATTAGTTGTATGATAGGTAGTTTATATGCCTTAGGTAAATGACCAAAATGCCCTTTTCATGCATAATTGGTATTTAAGCATATGTAACTTAACTTTTGTCACTTAAACTAATTATGCAACATGTTTAGGCATATAATACTTGTCATATGTCACACCCCGACCACGTAAAACAACGAAACGTGGCGGAAACATCGGGGAGTGTTGTAACAGAATTAATGTTTCACAACCATGGAAATTAAAGTTTCGTTTTATTCATCAAACATGAAAGTTTACATTGTTTTAAACAAGAACCAAAGAGTACATAACATAAATTAACTAGTTTCTTGTCTCGTTTTAAGTCACTAAGGCACAGGTCCGCGTAAGTATGTCTTGATAAGTCCTATGCATCATCTCCTGAAAACACATGTGAAAATAGGTACGTCAGCATAAAAATGGCTGCGAGATACATAGGTTTTGTGAAAACAGGATTCATGACTTATAAGTTTAGAAAAAGTTGTCGTTTAGCAAAAGTCAGTCATGAACCTTGTAAATTGATTTGTTTTGTAAATCGTTTAAAAAGAGATAAGATCAAATGATATGTATAAATAAAAGAATAAAGTGTGGTTAAGTGTATAACCAAGTAAAATGAGTTGTATAAGTAAATTGTTTGTAAACCAAAGTCTTGTAAGAAAATCGTGTTACTTGTGTAAAATGTATAAGTCCAAATTGAATGATTTAAATAACGCTATGATACGTAATATAATACAAACACTTATATATAGGAAGTACCAGCGGCGTATCCACCATGCTTGTATCATATTACTCACATCTCGTTACTTAAGTCACTTAAACAAACCACCAATGTATAAAGTCTATGTTTAAACCAATAGTCAAAAGTCCTTGTACAAGCCATGTCAAATGTTTAAAAGTCCAAATGTAGTCAAGTAATGTGTAACAAATGTTATGTATTGTAAGTAAAGTATTGTCACATAGTCCAAATGTAGAAGTGTACAAAACAAAGTATTTTGAATATATCAAAAAGTTATGTTTTGCAAAGTAATGCATGTTACATTGATACAAACATTTATGTGGTACGTTAACGCATACATTCAAGCCTTGAGACAGTCGGATAACCCTTTCAGTCAAGGTTATCAAAAGATATGTTTTCGGATTCAGTCATTCCTTGCATCCAAACAAACCCGGGATGTCAGGAATGGGATTTGTCAAGTCCTATGGTACCAGTACTTACTACCGAGCGACGTAGCTAATGTTAATGAACGTATATAAGTCTCGTTTGTGCAAACCAAATGTTATAGCAGTTGTATACATGTCATATGAAAACAATGTATTGAGTATGCTAAGTTAACATACAAAGCAGAAAAGTCCTGTAAATCAATGTGCTAGCATGCTATCAGTCAACATACATAACAGAAATGTAAAGTAAAACAATGTACTAAGTATGCACACAATGGGCATATATAGCATGAAATGTAATGTAAAATGATGTACTAAGTACACACATAATGGGCATACATAGCATGAAATGTAATAAAATCATGTACTATAATGTACTAACAAACATAGCAGGTATATGATGTGAAAACAGGAAAGCATGAAAGTAACAAGTAGGCACATGTGTTCCACCCCAAAACAGTTTGGAAAACAGTAAAAGAGGGGTCTATGTACTCACTTGAGATTTCTCAGAAGTCCTAAGATAACCAACAAGCAATGCTAGAGATCACGGATATCAAACGACACCTAATATAGGTAACTATGTTAATAAACCGGACCTATATCGGAGGATTGGATAGAATGAGGGTTCGTAAACCAAACGAGTATGGAGACTCGTGTAATATGGTTTAACAAAGTCCACATACTAAAACGAAACCTAACCTAAGTGCTTACGACCCATTACGACCCGTTTAGGTAGCTAATGCTACTTTAACGCGTCGTTCGCGTAAAACGCGTTCGGACCGCTTAACTAGTCCTATGACAAGTAATATATGCCTTAACATGTCTAATATTGTAGCCAAATCAGTTTAGATACCAAAAGTTATGTTACATATGCTTAAAATGAATTTTGGCGTACAAAGGGTATTTTGGTAATTTACCTAAGGCATATAAACTACCTATCATACAACTAACTAAACATCGTGACCATAAGGTATAACCTCGGAAGGTTATTCCCTATATAACTATGGTTACCTAATGTATTTGGTCAGATCCTAATGATCGATCAAATGGGTCGGGTTCGAAGATATAAGCGATTTATTAGATCGCTTACCCTTACGACCCTAGACAACGTGGTAATCAGTAGGCATAGTCCCAAGGGACTATAACCATCGTGATTACAATCACGTTGCAAAGTTCAAACGAACTTCGCATTGACCATAAACTGGTCAATGCAGAAAGTCAAACAAGGTTTGACTTTTGGACTCGAAAAGAAATAAAAGAACGAAGGAATACTTACGAAGGGTCCCCGAATGCTAATCATGATTCAAGTAGCTCTGGTATGAAACAAAGGTTTCAACTTAGAGCTTCTCAAATCAGATTCTAGTGGGTTTTGCAATGAAGTGGGTTGGGTATTTATAGTATTCTTCGAACCGTTAAGATCGTTTCTTGAATAACGTGATCGAATCTCGTGCGTACACTTGTTGGAATGTTGTGGTGACTAAAAATGGCCTCTCATGAACTGAAAGGGTAAGTGTGAGTGTGTGGTTGGGAGCTTAACAGCTGTAATCTGCTGATTAATTGATCTTATCTGATCTGGGAGTCTGACGCAGGCCGCGTAAAGTTTAAGCTTGGGTTTACGCCCCAGGCCTAAGAACTTTGACAGATTTACATTTTTAGCCCCTGCATGCCCAAAACTTGGTTTTCGATGCATTTTTGACACGTATAAGCCCCGTTAACCCCATTTCAAGGCTCTAAAATGAAGTTAAAGTATTGGCAACTAAAAACATGCTAAAAAATATCTCGGATGTCGGTTCGTTTGGCCGTACGATCGCGATGTTCGCTTAATTACGATGGAATGCGCCTAAGCGCGAAAAACGATCCAAATGGCGTGACGAATGGATTTTTCTTATGCCAACCACTAAAATAAAATGTTTTAGTGCTTACATAAATTTTTGGATGTCCGGATGTATTCAGAACGTAAGTTATGCAGAAAAATGCAAACTTGTGCACTTTTCGACGCTTTTAGTCCCTGAGTGACCCAAAAGTTTATTTTAGCATACCGAACCCCTCAAAGCCTATTTCTAAGCTATGTAAAGGATATTTATGGTATGTTTAACTTATGGTCATGTTACAGAATGTTCGTTACAGTTCAAATTGGCATACTTTCATTGCTTGTCAAGTTTAGTCCCTGTAAGCGAATTAACTTGTTTTTGCCATACCAAAGCCTTCAAAACTTATTTCTAAGCTATGTAAAGGTTATTTAAGGTATGTTAAGTGTATGTCACTATTCCAGAGTGTTTGTTGAATTAAACTGGTTATAATTACACATCTGTGTGCGTATAACCTTCCAGAAAGCGATTTAGAGCTTGAAATCTAACAAGAGTTGATATGTGCAAAAGATACACATATTTATACAAGTCCAAAGTATGAAATAAAATATTTCATTGGTTTGGTATTTGTTTGATGGTCGCAGTGACACATGTGTCACAGTCTCCCCTACTTTAGGAAATTTCGTCCCGAAATTTATTCGTATGAGTCTATTTGTGACTTTGCCAACTAACTACCAGCGATATGCAAGGCATAATCCTGTCATTTCCTTAATGGTCATTCCTTAGAAATGAAAATGAACAGACGGAGTCATTTTCCTCAACGAGTATTCTTCAGAAATGGAAATGACGGAATAAGCAAACGGATGTTCATTTCCTCAACGGACAAATCTTCAGAAACGACAAATGAACAGACAGAGTCATTTTCAATTGGTGCTTCATCAGAAATGGAAATGAAAAGGAGAAACAAACAGATATTCATTTCCTCAACGGACAATCTTCAGAAACGAAAAATGAACTTACGGAGTCATTTTCAACGGGTGTTTCCTCAGAAATGGAAATGAAAATGATAGACAAACGGATATTCATTTCCTCAACGGACAATCTTCAGAAACGAAAATGAACAAACAGAGTCATTTTCAACGGGTGCTTCCTCAGAAACGGAAATGAAAAGGATAATCAAACGGATATTCATTTCCTCAACGGACAATCTTCAGAAACGAAAATGAACAAATGGAGTCATTTTCAACGGGTGCTTCCTCAGAAACGGAAATGAAAAAAAATAGATAATCAAACGAATATTCATTTCCTCAACGGACGATCTTCAGAAACGAAAATGAACAAACGGAGTCATTTTCAACGGGTGCTTCCTCAGAAACGAAAATGAAAAAAAAAGATAATCAAACGGATATTCATTTCCTCAACGGACAATCTTCAGAAACGAAAATGAACAAATGGAGTCATTTTCAACGGGTGCTTCCTCAGAAACGGAAATGAATAGAGTTAACTTCTAGGCACATGACAAAACTCGCTGTGGTTTCTGTGCACTAAATTCCATAATTATGTATGCATCCATAATTACGTAATTCCTTGCACAGTCCGCACAGTTTGTCTTGTATTGTTTAGGGGAGGAAAATCAGATCTGTGCTAAGGGTGACTAGACTACCATAGGGTCCTTTTAATTAGATCAACAGATGATCTTATCAATTAGGCCACCAAGGAGTCCTTTCAGCTATATCATCACATGATGTTCCTAACCAGATTTTTGGATCAATCTGTTTAACTAGACCACTCAAGGGGTCTAATTATGGAGTAGTACTTTATAATCCAAGGGACTTAACTACAACGTAGTAGTCCATTAAGGATTTTATGTAGTACCTTTGGGTATCCTACTACGAATTCCTCATATGAAGATACGGAAGGTTCTACGAGGATTTGGATAACAAAACTTGGTTTACACAAAACATATAAAGGAACACATAAGCACATAATCACATAGTTGTTTAACTTGGTTATTAATTTGTTATCGATTGAGAATGGATATGGAAACCAGTCGATGGACTTCAATGTCCTCTGGGATCTATCTAAAAAGTTAGGAAGATCTCCCAAAAATTCGATTTTGTTTTTAAAGAAACGTAATATTCGAATTAAGGAACACAATATTTTAGGATTTACGGAAATACCCCTAGGTACCCTATTAAGGATTTACAGTGGTACTTTGGGTATTCGTCCAGTGTTGTAACTTGCGCCTTGTACTTCGTTTCCTTAGAAGAAACGGGTACTTAGGAATTTCGTGGAAAATGCAAGAGATCATAAGATGGAAAAATTTTGGGGGTAGTTTGCTTTTCAAGGAATACGATTCCTTGCTTGTCGGTATTGTATGGGATATGTTCTTTATACATATAACCACATAAATACATTGCAATGTAAATAAAATATTTATTTATAAACAATGATAACAACTGTTTCATGGACCTTGACAACAAAAGAAAATAATACATAAGACGTGATTATTTCTAAATGATGTTGTCTTCTGGTAGGTCAGATGCTCATCCCTGTGCTGGATTTGCATTAGCAAGCTTTGGGCAATTTCTTCGGAAATGACCCATCTCGCCACAGTTGAAACAAGAACCTGGTAGAAAACGACCTTGAGCGGTATTGTTGCCAGCTTGGTTTGGTGCAACTGCAGCTGGGCAGACTCTTGCTGTATGGCCTATTAGTCCACAAGTTTGGCATTTGCGGCACTTTACATTGGCATGATGATGAAGGCTACATTGGTTGCACAAGGGTGCAGTTCCATTGTATGGCTTCCTAGCAGGGGGTTGAGCTGGTTGGTTGGGGACGGCTTGATCATTGTGAGTAACCATGGCGAAGTTCTGAGAAGCCTTTCACTTCTTTGACCTCATAGGGGATCCAGTCTGTTCATCCATGGTCTTTGATTCCTCGATTGGGTTCGATTCCTCGACCGGTTTCTTGTCACCTTTTCGGAAAAGTTTACCTTTCGTGATCTTTGATTCAGTCAAGGTTGCAGATAGCTCAATGGCCTGTCTAACTGTAGTAGGGTTGCTACCAGTCACAATGTCTTGTATTGAGTCAGGGAGGCCATCAATGTAGTTTTCGATTGCCTTATCCAAAGGCGTGACCATGTTTGGGCATAACAGACTTAACTCCTCATAACGGTCCATGTAGGCTCGATGCTCACCGCTATCTTGCGTAAGATCGTCAAATTCCCTTTCCAAGGCCCTGATCTCGTGACAAGGACAGAATTCCTTCATCATAAGGGCCCTAAGTTCAGCCCATGTCTGTGCTAGAGCAACTTCTGCCCCACGATCTCTCATAACCCCGTTCCACCACGTAAGGGCCCTCTTCTGGAACACACTCGAAGAAAACTCAACCTTGCGATTGTCAGGACATTGCACGTGGCGGAAAGTATTCTCAATGCTCTCGAACCATTGAAGAAGCCCAGTCGCTCCCTCAGAACCACTAAACTTGAGTGGTTTAGCTGAGCTAAAACTCTTGAAATTGCATGGACCATTGTTGTTATTGTTGGCTTGGTTCCATTGAGTAAAGAGGTTTGGGAATTGAGCAGCCATTTGCTGCGCAATGATTTCTACCAGTTCGGCAGTCGCTATCTGGTTTTCGCATCGAGGTGGCATTCTAAAAGAGAAACAAGAAAGAAAACAAATGAAATGGAATTGGGTAAGAATAGGATGTTACAATTACCGACCATAATTATGGTTGATGGTCATTTGTTTGAACCACGAAGCAAACAAACAACACAAAAGGCTGAATCAAAGCAAATAGATCCTCATTGTGTATCGCGAAGACATGCTCGCCTATAAGTGGACACTCACCCCAAGAGTTCCCAGGTAAGAGTGACTGGTTCGATTATGTGGATTTGTACGAACACTCTAGCCTTAGACAGAAAACCCAGGGTACAGGCATTCACTCTTCCAGTTTGCACGTGTTCACACTATTTAGGACCCAAAACTTTGACGAGAGTTTTGAAAATTCAAAGGGGTTCAAAACCTTATAAAAGAGGGTTCAAAACCTAGTAATCAATCATCCTAGAACAGATGATTAGTTTTCAAAGCGGTTTTGAAATTTATGTTCTTGTTGTGGTCGTCGCCTAAGGATAGGTGACGGTATTGTTTTATGACTAAACGCAAGTAAACTCGCGTTAGGGTCCTAGGAAAGTTATAGACTAGGTCAAAGCATTACTAATAACCTAATTCCCTATAACCATGGGCTCTGATACCATCTTTTCTGTCACACCCCGACCACGTAAAACAACGAAACGTGGCGGAAACATCGGGGAGTGTTGTAACAGAATTAATGTTTCACAACCACGGAAATTAAAGTTTCGTTTTATTCATCAAACATGAAAGTTTACATTGTTTTAAACAAGAACCAAAGAGTACATAACATAAATTAACTAGTTTCTTGTCTCGTTTTAAGTCACTAAGGCACAGGTCCGCCTAAGTATGTCTTGATAAGTCCTATGCATCATCTCCTGAAAACACATGTGAAAATAGGTACGTCAG
This sequence comes from Helianthus tuberosus, assembly GCA_030545235.1. Taxonomy (NCBI): domain Eukaryota; kingdom Viridiplantae; phylum Streptophyta; class Magnoliopsida; order Asterales; family Asteraceae; genus Helianthus; species Helianthus tuberosus. The sequence goes on along the minus strand of CM060412.1, from coordinate 99,280,598 downwards.
CATAAAAATGCCTGTGAGATACATAGGTTTTGTGAAAATAGGATTCATGACTTATAAGTTTAGAAAAAGTTGTCGTTTAGCAAAAGTGAGTCATGAACCTTGTAAATTGATTTGTTTTGTAAATCGTTTAAAAAGCGATAAGATCAAATGATATGTATAAATAAAAGAATAAAGTGTGGTTAAGTGTATAACCAAGTAAAATGAGTTGTATAAGTAAATTGTTTGTAAACCAAAGTCTTGTAAGAAAATCGTGTTACTTGTGTAAAATGTATCAGTCCAAATTGAATGATTTAAATAACGCTATGATATGTAATATAATACAAACACTTATATATAGGAAGTACCAGCGGCGTATCCACCATGCTTGTATCATATTACTCATATCTCGTTACTTAAGTCACTTAAACAAACCACCAATGTATAAAGTCTATGTTTAAACCAATAGTCAAAAGTCCTTGTACAAGCCATGTCAAATGTTTAAAAGTCCAAATGTAGTCAAGTAATGTGTAACAAATGTTATGTATTGTAAGTAAAGTATTGTCACATAGTCCAAATGTAGAAATGTACAAAACAAAGTATTTTGAATATATCAAAAAGTTATGTTTTGCAAAGTAATGCATGTTACATTGATACAAACATTTATGTGGTAAGTTAACGCATACATTCAAGCCTTGAGACAGTTGGATAACCCTTTCAGTCAAGGTTATCAAAAGATATGTTTTCGGATTCAGTCATTCCTTACATCCAAACAAACCCGGGATGTCAGGAATGGGATTTGTCAAGTCCTATGGTACCAGTACTTACTACCGAGCGGCGTAGCTATTGTTAATGAACGTATATAAGTCTCGTTTGTGCAAACCAAATGTTATAGCAGTTGTATACATGTCATATGAAAACAATGTATTGAGTATGCTAAGTTAACATACAAAGCAGAAAAGTCCTGTAAATCAATGTGCTAGCATGCTATCAGTCAACATACATAGCAGAAATGTAAAGTAAAACAATGTACTAAGTATGCACACAATGGGCATATATAGCATGAAATGTAATGTAAAATGATGTACTAAGTACGCACATAATGGGCATACATAGCATGAAATGTAATAAAATCATGTACTATAATGTACTAACAAACATAGCAGGTATATGATGTGAAAACAAGAAAACATGAAAGTAACAAGTAGGCACATGTGTTCCACCCCAAAACAGTTTGGAAAACAGTAAAAGAGGGGTCTATGTACTCACTTGAGATTGCTCAGAAGTCCTAAGATAACCACCAAGCAATGCTAGAGATCACGGATATCAAACGGCACCTAATATAGGTAACTATGTTAATAAACCGTACCTATATCGGAGGATTGGATAGAATGAGGGTTCGTAAACCAAACGAGTATGGAGACTCGTGTAATATGGTTTAACAAAGTCCACATACTAAAACGAAACCTAACCTAAGTGCTTACGACCCATTACGACCCGTTTAGGTAGCTTATGCTACTTTAACGCGTCGTTCGCGTAAAACGCGTTCGGACCGCTTAACTAGTCCTATGACAAGTAATATATGCCTTAACATGTCTAATATTGTTGCCAAATCAGTTTAGATACCAAAAGTTATGTTACATATGCTTAAAATGAATTTTGGCGTACAAAGGGTATTTTGGTAATTTACCTAAGGCATATAAACTACCTATCATACAACTAACTAAACATCGTGACCATAAGGTAGAACCTCAGAAGGTTATTCCCTATATAAATATGGTCACCTAATGTATTTGGTCGGATCCTAATGATCGATCAAATGGGTCGGGTTCGAAGATATAAGCGATTTATTAGATCGCTTACCCTTACGACCCTAGACATCGTGGTAATCAGTAGGCATAGTCCCAAGGGACTATAACCATCGTGATTACAATCACGTTGCGAAGTTCAAACGAACTTCGCATTGACCATAAACTGGTCAATGCAGAAAGTCAAACAAGGTTTGACTTTCGGACTCGAAAAGAAATAAAAGAACGAAGGAATACTTTCGAAGGGTCCTCGAATGCTAATCTTGATTCAAGTAGCTCAGGTATGAAACAAAGGTTTCAACTTAGAGCTTCTCAAATCAGATTCTAGTGGGTTTTGCAATGAAGTGGGTTGGGTATTTATAGTATTCTTCAAACCGTTAAGATCGTTTCTTGAATAACGTGATTGAATCTCGTGCGTACACTTGTTGGAATGTTGTGGTGACTAAAAATGGCCTCTCATGAACTGAAAGGACAAGTGTGAGTGTGTGGTTGGGAGCTTAACAGTTGTAATCTGCTGATTAATTGATCTTATCTGATCTGGGAGTCTGACACTGGCCGCGTAAATTTTAAGCTTGGGTTTACGCCCCAGGCCTAAGAACTTTGACAGATTTACATTTTTAGCCCCTGCATGCCCAAAACTTGGTTTTCGATGCATTTTTGACACGTATAAGCCCCGTTAACCCAATTTCAAGGCTCTAAAATGAAGTTAAAGTATTGGAAACTCAAAACATGCTCAAAAATATCTCGGATGTTGGTTCGTTTGGCCGTACGATCGCGATGTTCGCTTAATTACGACGGAATGCGCATAAGCGCGAAAAACGATCCAAATGGCGTGACGAATGGATTTTTCTTATGCCAAGCACTAAAATAAAATGTTTTAGTGCTTACATAAATTTTTGGATCTCCGGATGTATTCAGAACGTAAGTTATGCACGAAAATGCAAACTTGTGCACTTTTCGACGCTTTTAGTCCCTGAGTGACCCAAAAGTTTATTTTAGCATACCGAACCCCTCAAAGCCTATTTCTAAGCTATGTAAAGGATATTTATGGTATGTTTAACTTATAGTCATGTTCCGGAATGTTCGTTACAGTTCAAATTGGCATACTTTCGTAGTTTGTCAAGTTTAGTCCCTGTAAGCGAATTAACTTGTTTTTGCCATACCAAAGCCTTCAAAACTTATTTCTAAGTTATGTAAAGGTTATTTAAGGTATGTTAAGTGTATGTCACTATTCCGGAGTGTTTTTTGAATTAAACTGGTTATAATTACACATCTGTGTGCGTATAACCTTTCAGAAAGCGATTTAGAGCTTGAAATCTAACAAGAGTTGATATGTGCAAAAGATACACATATTTATACAAGTCCAAAGTATGAAATACAATATTTCATTGGTTTGGTATTTGTTTGATGGTAGCAGTGACACATGTGTCACATCATAGGACTAGCTAGGCATCTCGAAAGCACTTTTGCGCGAACGATGCGTTAAAGTAGCGTAAGCTACCTTAATGGGTCGTAATGGGTCGTAAGCACTTAGGATAGGTTCCGATTTAGGATGTAGGCTTTGTTAAACCATATCACATGATTTGCAATACTCATTTGCTTTACAAGACCTCATTCTACCCGATCCTCCGATTTAGGTGTCGATTTATTAACTAGCGATCCGATTACTAGGTGCTACTTGATTTCCTTGGTTTGCCTGAGCTTCGTTAAGTTTATTAGAGCGAGGATACTTTGCACTTCAAGTGAGTACATAGTTCCCCTATTTTACTGTTTTCAATTGTTTTGGGGTGATTCATATGTGTTAAATGATTTCGATGCTTTTAACGATGATTTCAAAAAACGAATACTATGGTTTATATTAAACAATAACGATTTCGATAATGTGAACGAAGTTGTTGGACGTATTTACATAACGAATAACATTCATTAGTTTTGGCCGAACCGACCAGTATTAGGTTATGGTACCATAGGATCTGACAAATCCCGTTATCGGACTGCACCCATGGTTATGTGTGGGGGTTATGTGGATAACGACTGAATCTGTTAATTGTTAACTTACCCTTTGGTGGTTTGTTAATACGAGTTGAACAATGGACGAGTTATGAAGGTCTGAATGTATTCCGTGAGACGACCAAAAGTAGTTTTCACAATTAAAACAAGAACGATTTTGAACGATTAAATGATATTGAACGATTGAACGATTGAAACGATTGAACGATTTAAACGATTTGAACGAGTTAAACGAATTGAATAAACGATTGATTTTGGTTAGTGTTTAAATAACGGGACGGGTGTAATATAATAAAAGCATGGCAGATACGCCGCTGGTACTTCCTATATATAAGTGCTTTTATCATATTATATTCCGTGGCGTTATTTAGTTCGCTTGGACGAACGATTTTCAAACAAGACACGCAACGATGTTTACTAAACGATATAAACCATACGAGTTTTATAACAAGAACGATTTACGATTTGGGTTACGATATACAAATGTTTTGAGTTAAGATTCATGGCTTCGAGGTTTTATAAACTATAACCAATCTGTTTTGACTTGGTTATTCATTTCATAATATAAATGTTTTACAAAACAAGTTTTTCTAATATCGATTAACGAAGTTATACGAGTTATTTAAACGTGTAAACGAGCCATGAATCTGACACTCACACAAAACCTATGGGCTCGCCGGCATTTCTTTGCTGACTTTATTTTTACATATGTTTCAGGTGGTGATTGGTGATGTTGATTACGAATAGGATGCATGCTCACTTAGGACTGGACAAGGCCTTAGTGACCTAATAACGATGATAGACTATGTTTAACTTGTTTGTTTTGTTTTAAGACAATGTAAATTATCTAATGAATCAATAAAACGAAAATTTTGAATCCATGGTTGTGAAACAATAATTCTGTTGCTCCACTCCCCGATGTTTCCGTCGCGGTTTCGTTGTTTTGACACGGTCGGGGTGTGACACTTAGTATGAAGGCCTTAAAAGCCAGTTGGAGAGCACTGAAGGCTTAGAAAAGTGGCTATACTTCAACCTCCGTTGATGTATAGCTTAAGTTTCACGTATACCTGTGCACTAGCGTTGTGTGCCGCGTGGAAGGTGATGTACCCCGACATTCGTTGGCGTAAAATTTGAGTTCTATGTATTCTCATGCGCTAGCGTTTTGTTATGCGTAGGATGCCTGCTCGGGAAGTTAAAATATCATAGACAATATGGATAATAGTGTGTGCCCGAGTTAATATTCGCGGTTCCTACGTGATGACCTTTAATAAACACACACATGCACAAATAACCAATAAGCAATCAAATAGTCCTCCTAGTCCCACTAGCCTCCCAGCCTCCCAGACTGACTCCCTAGTCCCACGAGACTATCCTCCCAGCCTCTCAGACTGAATCTCCTAGTCCCACTAGACTATCCTCCCAGCCTCTCACACTGAATCTCCTAGTCCCACTAGACTATCCTCCCAGCCTCTCAGACTGAACTTCCTAGTCCCACTAGACTATCCTCCCAGCCTCTCAGACTGAACTTCCTAGTCCCACTAGACTATCCTCCCAGCCTCTCAGACTGACTTCCTTTTCCGAAGGTCTTAAATGCATGTTTCCTAAACTCTCAGAGTGTTGGGTACTGTATGTAATTGTTTTGTGTACCGTGTGTAAAACACAACTTTAGAGTATGTTTGAAACAAAATCTTGACTGTTTGTTTTTCGGCAACGGTTGGAGACCATATTCGAGTACTAGGCGTTCTGTATGTATTCAACGTCTTAAAAATCGATGTCCCAGATAAAGGTGAGGTTAGAGCCTAGGTATCTCTACAGAAACCCTATTCGCTGTAACCTATAGCTCTGATACCAATCTGTCACACCCCGAAATTATCAGAGCTGGCGTGACTGGACTGGTATCTTCATTGCACAGCGGAAGCAATTAAGCTAAGTCTTTTAGAGAATAAACGCCACTAAGTACTCGTATCTCCAATGGTTCTCCTATTCCAACCGTGCCTTGTCTTAGAAAAGTAACCTGAGAAAGAACATGCGAGAAAAATCAACATAAAGTTGAGCGAGTTCATAGTTTGTTTGTAAAATATTCGAAATAAATCTTTTGAGTTGTGAAAGGTTTGAAATAGATCTTTGAAATTGTGAAAGATTTGAAATAAATCTTTGGAATAACCGGTTTTTGAAATAGTATTGAGAAAACGAATTTAAAAATCATTTTCTTGCCAAGCTATATGGAAACGTTGTGTTTGTAACACGTTATGTTCATAAAACCATGTATTTGTAATGTTCGTATAATCATCAATGCCCACCCTGACTTTGACCCGCAATATCTTATGCCTTGAATTTTGTATAAAACATGGTATTTAATTGGTATGAACAAGTATTTTCCGTAAGTATAAAATCCCTGGTATGTAGCAATTAAGGAAAAAAGAGATCGATTAATGTGTAGCTAATACATTAATAAGTGACATGGACTAGGAAGCACTCAAACCTGTAACGCGTATTTTATACCGGTCCTTCCGGCGGAACGACATAGTCACCACATGCAGCCGCACGCTGGCCCATGTGTGGGGCTCGCAACACCCGATAGATCTATCACTCATGCCTCTCGGTCCTTATACAAGGATTAATGGTCTTACGATAATAGCCTATCCATTCACGTGATCTAGTAGTAAGTTCCTTAGCTAATCATACCGTGTAAAAATGTCTGTAACAATTGTAACATATATTTTACCCCAGCCTCTAAGGCTGCATCTCCCCAGCCACGAAGGCTGATCCTCCCCAGCCACGAAGGCTGATCCTCCCCAGCCACTATGGCTGGCTCCTCATTCTCTATATATCATTACCAAACGATCCATCCCTAGTCATGAAAATCATTCATTTCGATAATACACCTTTGTTTTGTAAAAACCGGTATGTTTAGTATAAACCTTTCGTAAAATCATTGAGTTCCTCGAAATCCCTTCGTAATATGATTTAGAAATACGAGTTTTGCGTTTGTTCAAAACTTTGTTTGTTTTTGCAAAACGTGCATGTCTTTCCACCCCGAAAACATTTACAAAAATGTAAAACAGCAAAAAGTGGGGTTATGAACTCACCTGAATATTCCTGTGCAAAGCTAGCTAATTACGACTTCGATGATGTCGTTTCCAAGACTTGACTTGCTAGCGTGCATTCTACAATATTCCTAACACGGAATACCTAATAAGTTTCTAAATAAAAGCGGTAACTAGTCTACGTGTCACCGAGCTCTACCGAATCGTTAATCGAACGATTCAATGGTAGGTAGTTAACTTATCGGAAATGATTAAGTCATATTTGATACGTATCGTTTAATGTCGATAATAATCAACAAGTCTTGAAAAGACTTGATTCTCGAGAGATTTAAAGATAAATAAATATTTATATAAAATATATAAATATATCGGTAGAATCTCATTAGTTGCCTTGAGAAATCGTACGTGTATGTACAAAAGTTTGTATGAAAATAATATATAATAACTTGTATTATATATATCACGTTTTGTGTATGTTTGCCAAAAATATACGTATAGGCCGTTTCGGCGTTCGTAATAAATATAAAATATTATATTTATTTTATAAGAACTTCATCGAGTCGTTGAATAGATAAACTGTATCTATTTTGTAAAAGAATTCGTGTGTTTGAAATAAATATATATCTATATTTATTTTATAAAACAAGATCGTGTTGTTTGATATTCGAAATAAATATATAAGCTATACTTGTTTTTATAAAAGAATCGTCTTCTTCGTATGTTGTAAAGTGTCGACATTTTGCGTTTGTTTTACTAAAAGATTATTCGAATTCCGACGTTTTGTTTTATAATAAAAACACTTCGTCTTTACGGATTTTCTCGAAAAACGGGCAGAGTTTCCCCTGTTTTTGGACGCCCCCGACAACTAAAGTTGTCGTCATTTTAACAATTGTCAACAAACAATATATATGAAATTTTCGTCAAGTGCCAATAATTAATGTATATGCGTTAATTAATCGGGTCGAGCTCGTTAGTCACGTAATATATAAAACTATGAAATAACGAAATAAAACGCGCCGTTAATCTTTACCATCTTCTCATGTCGCAACGCTAACTGAGTTGACCGAGTTGACTCAGCGAGTTGACTCGGGTTCACCGAGTTGACCAACTGACCGTACCCGCTGACTTGTTGACCGGACTTGACTCGAACCCGAACCCGAACCGTCTTGACCATCGCTGACCCGAATCCGAACCACAGCTGAGCCGAGACCCGCACCAAATCTGCGTTGACTGAGCGTTGACCGAGTCGACTCGGTTAGACCCGAGTCGACCGGGTTTGACCCGCTGACTCGACCCGCATCTCGATACGTGACCCGACTGAAACTGAAATCAAAACTCGTTAACTGACTTGTTGACCGTGCCGAAATAAAGTCTCAAATTTGATGTTGAATCACACCCCAAAACGAGAGCAACCCGAACCAAGGTTCTAACCCGGGTCTGAGCTGAACATTATCAGCCACGAGAAGATCAACATGATTATCACAAAATCCTCGGATAGAAAAACAGGATGAAAGAGATTATTGGAGTGGGGTGTACCGGAATTTTTGTTGAAGCATACGTACCACCGCTGCCGTTCGACTCCACCACCGGCTCCTCCACCGCCGCCGCCGTGAGCGGCGGCGCCGCTGTCTCTCCGACACAACTCTCTCTCTCCTCTCTTCGCCGTGAAACCACGCCGGATAAACCGGCTGACCACCGGAATAATGAACCGACCGGCGGTCCGAGCTTTTGACCGCCGGTTCTCCCTCTCTACTCTGAATCTCTTCAGCTCTCCCTCTCTCTCTCTCTGTTTTCTGCATCGTCCGGCACCAACCACCACAGCGCCGCCGTCTGTGGTGGTGGTGATGTTGCTGCTGTAGACTGCCACCACCAAAAGATGGTGGTGGTTGGTCGATTATCGGGGGGGGGGGGGGAGTAAAACATGTGGGTTGGGAGTTGATCTTGGCAGAGAGAATGTTTCAACTCTCATTGTTGTGTATTGTGGGTTTGTTAGGCAGACAAGGAGAGAAGAGAGGCTGAGTTTAGTATTTTAGAAAGATATCGGCTGGTTTGTAGAAGGAAGTGAGGGTTGTAGTTTATTTATATTGAAATGAAAGGTCATTGTTCCTCATGTAACAAAGTTATATTCAGGTTAGAGCTTATATCCATTGTAAGAAGATCTATTAAGGAGATTTGTGTAGATTTCTATAGATTTTGGTGATATTTTGCTTAGATTTAGTTAGATTTTGTAGATCTTGACAAGATCATGGTAAGATTTTCAAGAAAATCTTGTAGTAAATTTCTAATAGGTTTAGGCTTGTGGGTTTTGGGCTTGGGCCCGGGGCCCGGGGCCCACAAGCTTATTCTCATGTGTAAGCGGCCCGTAATTCCTACGAGACCTGATATCGCAACCCATACTCCATAAGCGTAAAATATTCTTAGAAAATCCGTGTTTGTCGGCGTTATCAGTATTTCGTACGGTATCAGTCTGTTGTCGCGTTATATTTAGCAGATTTCCCATAATTCACCACACGCGCACTGTATAGCTGAACAAACGTTTCTGGGCACTCCAAGGGCCTGTTTAAGTTAATTAGCGTTGTAAGCACTATTTATTGTCGCGTTAAACACCTGTTAATCACGAAATTAAGAGCCGTAAATCACGGGTTGTCACATTCTCCCCCTGTTACAGAAATTTCGTCCTCGAAATTTAGACTACGTTATCCCTTCAGAATTGTGTTGTTCGCAGGTAAGTCCGAATAATAACAAAGTGAATGATTGCGTAATCAAAACAAGACTTAATGATACCGTCACCAGTGCGACTAAGTTAACAAGGATCCAACAATGAACAGGAACTTCGACCAATCGAATTCCATATTAACGTTTATAACATGTGAATGAGTTCTAGAAGCAATAACATCCACTAGATGAACTTAGAATCAACAATCTCAAATGTAATAGTTTGCATGAAACGCTCGATCGTGATCAGCACAAGCTGCAAGTTATACCGACGCCACAAGGTGTCGCAATGAATGAAACAAGTCAATAATAGGGGTGATCGAACAAGTATCACCTGTGTATTGCATGAAATGCTCAATCATGATTAGCCCAAGCTACAAGTTCGTACTGACACCACAAGGTGTCGTAGTGATTGAAATAATTCAATAATAGCGGTGATCAAACAAATTCACCGTGTTTGAAGTCAATTGAAAGCGCAATGAAGTAAATATGAATGTTTGTTCCAACAAACGTCGAAAGATTTTCAATTGAAAATGGAACATCAAAGAAATAATGTTTTCGATCGAAGGTGAAGAAGCAATGAATGTCGCAAAGCATTCGATCGATGTTGAATCATGAGGTACACCAGAATATGCAATAAATTTGTGTACCATTGTCATAACACACAATTGTGTTATGACCGCTTAACTATGATAAATCGAAATGGATTTAAAGCAAATTAATAAATAAATAATTAAATCCGTGCATAAGATGTGTAAACGAGTTTAGCGCAAGCTTCAAACTAATGAAAATCACCATCACATGGTGTTGAAATCAACAGACAATTTAATGGAGTCGAATGCCAATCAAGTTTACTTCGACTTGGAACAAATGAAGTGCTCGTTAAAAATTGATTTGAATATGATGCTCCCAATACATCATATGGTGTCTCGAATCGAATAGGTGTAATGAGCAAGTTCAAACAATTGAACTTGGTTTTAGCGCAATCCGACAATAAATATACGTATCGACAAGAAAACTTTCGGCATGATCACAACGAAAAACCATGTATGTAACTTGAAAAGAAATGATCGTGATACAATGACCCTTAAGAAAAGTAGAGATACGAAAATATACTCAGTAAATGTGAAAGTCGAAATTTCAATAAAAGAAATTTTGAGGACTTTACCTGGGGTTACGTGTGATATACGGTTGTTAGGTGACATTACCATGGAATGTCGAACATAGCGTACTCGTTATTAATTAGGTAGGGGAGGGGGGAAATGCGGAGACATTCGTCTTCTCCCTGGCGTGATTCGTGTCGTTGCCGGATCGCGTGACAAGTTGTCGTTTCCTGATCGTTAGTTCTCCTGCTGACAGGAATCTAGCGTCATCGTTAAATTGCGTCATCGTTCCTTCTCAAAGGCCTCGCCTCGATAGTCGTATGTGTCGTACTTCAACCTCCGTTGATGTATAGCTTAAGTTTCACGTATACCTGTGCACTAGCGTTGTGTGCCGCGTGGAAGGTGATGTACCCCGACATTCGTTGGCGTAAAATTTGAGTTCTATGTATTCTCATGCGCTAGCGTTTTGTTATGCGTAGGATGCCTGCTCGGGAAGTTAAAATATCATAGACAATATGGATAATAGTGTGTGCCCGAGTTAATATTCGCGGTTCCTACGTGATGACCTTTAATAAACACACACATGCACAAATAACCAATAAGCAATCAAATAGTCCTCCTAGTCCCACTAGCCTCCCAGCCTCCCAGACTGACTCCCTAGTCCCACTAGACTATCCTCCCAGCCTCTCAGACTGAATCTCCTAGTCCCACTAGACTATCCTCCCAGCCTCTCAGACTGAACTTCCTAGTCCCACTAGACTATCCTCCCAGCCTCTCAGACTGAACTTCCTAGTCCCACTAGACTATCCTCCCAGCCTCTCAGACTGACTTCCTTTTCCGAAGGTCTTAAATGCATGTTTCCTAAACTCTCAGAGTGTTGGGTACTGTATGTAATTGTTTTGTGTACCGTGTGTAAAACACAACTTTAGAGTATGTTTGAAACAAAATCTTGACTGTTTGTTTTTCGGCAACGGTTGGAGACCATATTCGAGTACTAGGCGTTCTGTATGTATTCAACGTCTTAAAAATCGATGTCCCAGATAAAGGTGAGGTTAGAGCCAAGGTATCTCTACAGAAACCCTATTCGCTGTAACCTATAGCTCTGATACCAATCTGTCACACCCCGAAATTATCAGAGCTGGCGTGACTGGACTGGTATCTTCATTGCACAGCGGAAGCAATTAAGCTAAGTCTTTTAGAGAATAAACGCCACTAAGTACTCGTATCTCCAATGGTTCTCCTATTCCAACCGTGCCTTGTCTTAGAAAATTAACCTGAGAAAGAACATGCGAGAAAAATCAACATAAAGTTGAGCGAGTTCATAGTTTGTTTGTAAAAGATTCGAAATAAATCTTTTGAGTTGTGAAAGGTTTGAAATAGATCTTTGAAATTGTGAAAGATTTGAAATAAATCTTTGGAATAACCGGTTTTTGAAATAGTATTGAGAAAACGAATTTAAAAATCATTTTCTTGCCAAGCTATATGGAAACGTTGTGTTTGTAACACGTTATGTTCATAAAACCATGTATTTGTAATGTTCGTATAATCATCAATGCCCACCCTGACTTTGACCCGCAATATCTTATGCCTTGAATTTTGTATAAAACATGGTATTTAATTGGTATGAACAAGTATTTTCCGTAAGTATAAAATCCCTGGTATGTAGCAATTAAGGAAAAAAGAGATCGATTAATGTGTAGCTAATACATTAATAAGTGACATGGACTAGGAAGCACTCAAACCTGTAACGCGTATTTTATACCGGTCCTTCCGGCGGAACGACATAGTCACCACATGCAGCCGCACGCTGGCCCATGTGTGGGGCTCGCAACACCCGATAGATCTATCACTCATGCCTCTCGGTCCATATACAAGGATTAATGGTCTTACGATAATAGCCTATCCATTCACGTGATCTAGTAGTAAGTTCCTTAGCTAATCATACCGTGTAAAAATGTCTGTAACAATTGTAACATATATTTTACCCCAGCCTCTAAGGCTGCATCTCCCCAGCCACGAAGGCTGATCCTCCCCAGCCACTAAGGCTGATCCTCCCCAGCCACTATGGTTGGCTCCTCATTCTCTATATATCATTACCAAACGATCCATCCCTAGTCATGAAAATCATTCATTTCGATAATACACCTTTGTTTTGTAAAAACCGGTATGTTTGGTATAAACCTTTCGTAAAATCATTGAGTTCCTCGAAATCCCTTCGTAATATGATTTAGAAATACGAGTTTTGCGTTTGTTCAAAACTTTGTTTGTTTTTGCAAAAGGTGCATGTCTTTCCACCCCGAAAACATTTACAAAAATGTAAAACAGTAAAAAGTGGGGTTATGAACTCACCTGAATATTCCTGTGCAAAGCTAGCTAATTACGACTTCGATGATGTCGTTTCCAAGACTTGACTTGCTAGCGTGCATTCTACAATATTCCTAACACGGAATACCTAATAAGTTTCTAAATAAAAGCGGTAACTAGTCTACGTGTCACCGAGCTCTACCGAATCGTTAATCGAACGATTCAATGGTAGGTAGTTAACTTATCGGAAATGATTAAGTCATATTTGATACGTATCGTTTAATGTCGATAATAATCAACAAGTCTTGAAAAGACTTGATTCTCGAGAGATTTAAAGATAAATAAATATTTATATAAAATATATAAATATATCGGTAGAATCTCATTAGTTGCCTTGAGAAATCGTACGTGTATGTACAAAAGTTTGTATGAAAATAATATATAATAACTTGTATTATATATATCATGTTTTGTGTATGTTTGCCAAAAATATACGTATAGGCCGTTTCAGCGTTCGTAATAAATATAAAATATTATATTTATTTTATAAGAACTTCATCGAGTCGTTGAATAGATAAACTGTATCTATTTTGTAAAAGAATTCGTGTGTTTGAAATAAATATATATCTATATTTATTTTATAAAACAAGATCGTGTTGTTTGATATTCGAAATAAATATATAAGCTATACTTGTTTTTATAAAAGAATCGTCTTCTTCGTATGTTGTAAAGTGTCGACATTTTGCGTTTGTTTTACTAAAAGATTATTCGAATTCCGACGTTTTGTTTTATAATAAAAACACTTCGTCTTTACGGATTTTCTCGAAAAACAGGCAGAGTTTCCCCTGTTTTTGGACGCCCCCGACAACTAAAGTTGTCGTCATTTTAACAATTGTCAACAAACAATATATATGAAATTTTCGTCAAGTGCCAATAATTAATGTATATGCGTTAATTAATCGGGTCGAGCTCGTTAGTCACGTAATATATAAAACTATGAAATAACGAAATAAAACGCGCCGTTAATCTTTACCATCTTCTCATGTCGCAACGCTAACTGAGTTGACCGAGTTGACTCAACGAGTTGACTCAGCGAGTTGACTCGGGTTCACCGAGTTGACCAGCTGACCGTACCCGCTGACTTGTTGACCGGACTTGACTCGAACCCGAACCCGAACCGTCTTGACCATCGCTGACCCGAATCCGAACCACAGCTGAGCCGAGACCCGCACCAAATCTGCGTTGACTGAGCGTTGACCGAGTCGACTCGGTTAGACCCGAGTCGACCGGGTTTAACCCGCATCTCGATACGTGACCCGACTGAAACTGAAATCAAAACTCGTTAACTGACTTGTTGACCGTGCCGAAATAAAGTCTCAAATTTGATGTTGAATCGCACCCCAAAATGAGAGCAACCCGAACCAAGGTTCTAACCCGGGTCTGTGCTGAACATTATCAGCCACGAGAAGATCAACATGATTATCACAAAATCCTCGGATAGAAAAACAGGATGAAAGAGATTATTGGAGCGGGGTTTACCGGAATTTTTGTTGAAGCATACGTACCACCGCTGCCGTTCGACTCCACCACCGGCTCCTCCACCGCCGCCGCCGTAAGCGGCGGCGCCGCTGTCTCTCCGACACAACTCTCTCGCTCCTCTCTTCGCCGTGAAACCACGCCGGATAAACCGGCTGACCACCGGAATAATGAACCGACCGGCGGTCCGAGCTTTTGACCGCCGGTTCTCCCTCTCTACTCTGAATCTCTTCAGCTCTCTCTCTCTCTCTCTCTGTTTTCTGCATCGTCCGGCACCAACCACCACAGCGCCGCCGTCTGTGGTGGTGGTGATGTTGCTGCTGTAGACTGCCACCACCAAAAGATGGTGGTGGTTGGTCGATTATCGGGGGGGGGGGAGTAAAACATGTGGGTTGGGAGTTGATCTTGGCAGAGAGAATGTTTCAACTCTCATTGTTGTGTATTGTGGGTTTGTTAGGCAGACAAGGAGAGAAGAGAGGCTGAGTTTAGTATTTTAGAAAGATATCGGCTGGTTTGTAGAAGGAAGTGAGGGTTGTAGTTTATTTATATTGAAATGAAAGGTCATTGTTCCTCATGTAACAAAGTTATATTCAGGTTAGAGCTTATATCCATTGTAAGAAGATCTATTAAAGAGATTTGTGTAGATTTCTAGAGATTTTGGTGATATTTTGCTTAGATTTAGTTAGATTTTGTAGATCTTGACAAGATCATGGTAAGATTTTCAAGAAAATCTTGTAGTAAATTTCTAATAGGTTTAGGCTTGTGGGTTTTGGGCTTGGGCCCGGGGCCCACAAGCTTATTCTCATGTGTAAGCGGCCCGTAATTCCTACGAGACCTGATATCGCAACCCATACTCCATAAGCGTAAAATATTCTTAGAAAATCCGTGTTTGTCGGCGTTATCAGTATTTCGTACGGTATCAGTCCGTTGTCGCGTCATATTTAGCAGATTTCCCATAATTCACCACACGAGCACAGTATAGCAGAACAAACGTTTCTGGGCACTCCAAGGGCCTGTTTAAGTTAATTAGCGTTGTAAGCACTATATATTGTCGCGTTAAACACCTGTTAATCACGAAATTAAGAGCCGTAAATCACGGGTTGTCACAAAAAGCGTAAAAAAATGCATAAGTTTGCATTTATGCGCATATCCTACGTTCTGAACATATCTGGACATCCAAAAATTTTGGTAATCATTAAAATATTTTATTGATTGGAATGCTAAAACGTCATTCATTTCGCAATTTGGATCGTTTTCGCGTCCGTTGTGATTTTCGTCGTAATTAACCGAACAACGTAACCGTGCAGCCAAACGAGACGACATCTGTGACATTTCTGAGTATATTTCAAGTTCCCTATGTTTTAACATCCTTATGGAGCTTAAAAATGGGCTTGACGAGTGTTAGAAGTGCCAAAACGCATCAAAAATCAAGTTCAGAGTCTCAGGGGCCTGTTTTGCCAATTGTTGAAACTTTCTGCCAGCTAATAGGTACCATACGGACCGTATGGGTCTGCTTACGGTTCGTAAGCCCTCCCCAGGATAGCAGAAACCATTTTTCTGAAAACCTAGCTGCTCCTTAGTTTTGCACATGGTTTCTTTCATCTTGTGAGCTGGTTTTGGACTCCCCTAGTATTTCAAAACAATGGGCACACATGGAGGGCCAAGATTGAAGCTCGTATTCCAAGAAACGATCCTAACAGTTTTCAGAAATCTATAAATACCCCTCATGGTTCATTGCAATCCTCACACTTGATTCAATTTTGCTCTAAGTTGGAGTTTCCACACTTTATACCTGAGCAACTTGAATCAAATCTCCATTGCTTGGACCTCTTGTAAGTTTCTTTCATGCTTGTTATTGTTTTTCAAGCGTGAAAGTCAAACAATGTTTGACTTTCTGCTTTGACCAGTCAATGGTCAACACGAAGTTCGTTTGAACTTCGCAACGTGAGCGTAATCACGATGGTTATGGTCCTTTGTGACTATACCTACTGATTACCACGTTAATTAGGCATAGTAACGAGTCATATTTCAGTCAAAATCCTTGTTTATGCGTATTTTGCAGCCAAACTATTCTTGGGTATCAATACCCTTTGTTTTGATTTCAAAACCTGTTTTCTAGCTTAGTTAAACATGTTTTAACATGTGTAACTCGTCACTTTTAGTCTAGTGCTTGTATAGGGTCGTAAAGTCAAGCGGTCTAAACCACCGCTTAGACTTACGAACCCGACCCATTTGGTCGATCATTAGGATCCGACCAAGCATGTCATGTGACCATAGTTGTATTGGGAATAACCTTCCAAGGTTATACCTTATGGTCACTTAGTTTAATTAGTTGTATGATAGGTAGTTTATATGCCTTAGGTAAATGACCGAAATGCCCTTTTCATGCATAATTGGTAATTAAGCATATGTAACTTAACTTTTGTCATTAAATCTGATTATGCAACATATTTAAACATGTTTAGGCATAGAATACTTGTCATAGGACTAGTTAGGCGTCTCGAACGCGCATTCGCGCGAACGATGCGTTAAAATAGCGTAAGCTACCTTAATGGGTCGTAACGGGTCATAAGCACTTAGGATAGGTTCCGATTTAGAATGTAGGCTTTGTTAAACCATATCACATGAGTTCCAATACTCATTTGGTTTACGAAACCTCATTCTACCCGATCTTCTAATTTAGATACCGATTGTTTAATATAAGTGATTCCATACTAGGTGCCACTTGATTCCTTGATTTCCAAGCTTTGTTAGGACACTTAATCAAGGATACTTGCAATCTCAAGTGAGTACATAGTCCACTCTTTTACTGTTTTCAATGTTTTGGGGTGATACATATGTGCCGATACGCTATTTTCATGATTTCGACTATATGATTGCATATGCTTAGAACTAACTTTTGACGAATTGAACTATTATCTATGGTTTAAACACTGATTTCCAAAGTTTGTTACGACTATTTGTTTGTTCAAATGTTTATTTATACATGCATTAACAATGATCAAGCCGAGTGGTAGTATGATATAGCGCTATTGGACTAGACACCCCATTCCTGTTGTATGGAATGTCAGAACCCAAAATTTTAACCAAATAGAATTTGCCTTTGTGGTATTTCTATAGTCTCTAAAGTGTAGTTTGATGCACTAAGGTTTGAATGTATTACTAAAATTGCGATTTATGGTATATTTCGATATACTACCAACGTGATACTGTTTGCTAAAGTATAATTTGATATGCTATTGTTTACTAAAATATAGTTTGATATATTACCAAACCACGATATTATGTATGTTTCGACATACTACCAACGTGATATTGTTTGCTAAAGTATACTTGATATACTACCGACATTGTTATTTCACAAACTAAAGTATATCTTAATATACTACCGAAGCATAATTGATATGCTATTTTCAAATCCAAAACGTAAGTTGATATGTTATTTACAAAACCAAAGTATAATGTATTATACTATCGATACTTTTCATTCTTAAACCAAAGTATACTTGTGATATACTAACGAATCTTTTATTTTCAAAACCAAAAGTATATTCTAATATACTATCTATTTAACTATTTCAAAACTAAAGTATATTTAGATATACTACGTATCCGCTTATTTCAAAACAAAAGTATATTTATGTATATACTATAAACATCTTACCAAAACGACGCATTTTAGAAACAAAACTTTTAAAAGGATTCATGGTTATTTTTGAAAACATAAAACTTTTTTTTGTATTATCCAAAGCCATGAATCTAACACACAAATCCTATGTTACTCACAGGCATTTTTATGCTGACGTACCTATTTTCACATATGTTTCAGGTGCTGCTACGTGATAATTGTTGATGCATGCGACACATAGGATGGACTCGTGCCTCAGCGACTTTAAAACTTGAGAAACAATTGTTTGTATTTATCTGATTTGTAACAAAACAATGAGTTCAATAATTCAATAAAACAGAATTATTTAATCCATGGTTGTGAAACAATGATTCTGTTATGACACTCCCTGATGTTTCCGCCATGATTTGTTGTTTTACGTGGTCGGGGTGTGACAGAAAAGTTGGTATCAGAGCCAATGGTTTTAGGGAATTAGGTTATTAGTAATGCTTTGACCTAGACTATAACCTTCCTAGGACCCTAACACATGTTATCTTGTGTTTAGTCTTAAAACAATTCCGTCGCCTATCTTTAGGTGACAACCACAATAAGAACACAGATTCCAAATCTGTTTTTGAAAACCAATCATCTCTTCTTAGATGATTTATTATAAGGTTTTGAACCTTCAAAGTTTTCAAAATCCTGCAAAGTTTGGGTCTAGATAATGTGAACACGTGCAATCTGGAAGGGTAGATGCCTGTACCTCGAGCTTTTTGTCTAAGGCTAGAGTGTTCGTACAAATCCACATAATCAGACCAGTCACTCTTACCTGGGAACTCTTGGGGTGAGTGTCCACTTATAGGCTAAAGCACGTCTTCGTGATCCATTAGTATGACCCATTTACTTTGATTAGTCACAGTGTCATCTGTTTGTTTTAAGTAACAAACAAATGATCACAATCCTTATGCTTTGTCAATATTCCTTTCAGCATTCAATTCTTACTATCTGATATCATCTCACTCGTTTCTTTTCATATTTCTTTGCTCTTTAGAATATGCCTCCTCGACGTGATGCACAACCTTAAAATAACGCCGAACTCGCAGCTATTATCACTCAGCAAATCACTGTTGTACTCCAAAACCTGATAACCCAAGTAAACCAAGCAAACAACAACAACAATGCTCTGTGCAACTATAAGACATTCAACTCAGCTAAGCCACTCACATTTACTGGGTCTGAAGGGGCTACTAGGCTCCTACAATGGTTTGAGAGTCTCGAAAGCACGTTTCATCATGTGCAATGCCTAAATGAACGAAAGGTTGAGTTTGCATCAAGCGTATTCCAGAAAAGAGCACTTACATGGTGGAACGGTGTAATGAGGGATAGGGGTGCCGATGTGGCATTGGCACAAACTTGGGAAGAGCTTCGAGCTCTAATGATGAAGGTGTTCTGTCCTCGCCATGAACTCAGGGCTTTGGAAAGGGAATTTGACGATCTAAAGTATGACAGCGGTGAACATCGAGCCTACACTGACCGTTATGAGGAACTGAGCCTGTTATGTCCTACCATGGTTACGCCTTTGGATAAGACGATCGAAAAGTACATTGATGGTCTCCCTGATCTAATTCAGGAAATTGTTACTGGTAGCAACCCTACTACCATCAGACAAGCCATTGAATTATCTGCTACCCTAACTGAATCCCAGATCAGGAAAGATAAGCTTTTCCGAAAGGGCGACCCGAAACCATCTGACGATTCTACACAAGAAAAACCGAAGGATAGACAGACTGAGTCCTTGTGTTGGTGCATCCGTCTGTCGACTTCGTCTTGTATCGAGTCTTGTATTGTACTAGATAGATCAGGGCACGAATAACGAGAAAATGTGTGTTTATGGGTAATTTCGCTTGAAATATCCCATGAGTCATTTCAAACGAAATTAACATGTTGTTTCCGTTTGAGTAATTCCATGCAGAATTACATTCCGTTTGGGCCTGTTCAAGCGGAATTACCACTCCTATAAATACCTGATGTGCCTATTCATTTGTAACGATTCTGATTCCGGTAGCGAAGCTCTGCCGAAGTGTCTACAGCATTGTAATCGATCTGTTATCAATCAAAAGACAGTTTAAAGTGATTTCTCATGCATTACAGCTGAAATAACACCGATACACCTATTTCCACCTCTTGTATTAGTGAAGACCTCTTCTGAACGACTCGTTTGGGTCCCAAAACGAACCTACAAGTGGTATCAGAGCTCAGGAGGAAGAGTTCATACCATTTCAGCTGCAAAATCTGATTTCTACACCTTATTTTCAAAATTTAACATCTTTTCACGGTCAAAATGGCTTGATTTTCAAATATGTTATGAGCAACAATGTTTTAACAAACCCTTGATAGTTTCAGACATTAATTCGGCTTAAATCAGTTTGAAAGTTTAATTTCGTTTGGAAATTGATATTATTTCGTTCGAACAATTGCTGTAATTTCGCACGTAATTAGTTTTGTTTGAACATTTCGAACGAAATCACTAATTTTGTTTGAAGCTAATTCCGCTCCAAAGGGTAATTTCGCTTGAAAGTGTGAAAGGTTGATTCCGTGTGAAAAGTGATTCCGGTGAAAAGGGTATTTCATTTGTAAAGGATATTTCGTTTGAGAGGGTTATATCGTGTGAAAGAAGTAATCTCGTGTGAAAGGTTGATTCCGTGTGAGACTTGATTTCGTTTGAATCTGACAATTTGTGAACATTTGAAAATCGAAACATGGAGAACGAGTTTTACAATGCCTTTGCTAGTCCGATGACTATTACTCAGAGTACATTACTTGAAAATGAGACAGGAACAACACACAAACCACCTAAGCTTATGGACATTGATGATTTTAGTGGATGGGCTGAACGTTTTGGTAACTGGGTTGAAGCTTATCACTTAGATGCATGGGAACATACCGAAGTTCAATATACTAGACCAGTCGGGAACAACAGTGTGAAAATAGCAATTAGAGAATTGAGTGCTGAAGAGAAAAAGAAATACAAAGATGAGAAGTTGATGGTTAGTTTGTTGCAGCAAGCGATTAAAGAAGACATTTTAATCTTACTTCAACATAATGGAAGTGCATATTCGATTTGGACAGAGTTAGAAGCTAAGTTTCTTGGTAGTGATGATATGCTCAAGAACAAAAAGTCTCTTTTGAAAAAAGAGTTTGATCTATTTTGTGGTTTGAGAACGGAGAACACCAAGCAGATTATTGAAAGATATTGCAACTTGGTGAAAAACATGAACAGATTGGGCATAAACAAAGATAAAGCTAAGTTGATTGAGAAGTTGGCTGATGCGTTGCCACACGATGTTTGGGGAACGTATTTGATGATGTTGAAAAATAAACCAGATTTTAACAATATCACGCTAAGTGAGTTTATTAAACATCTTGAAGCTCAAGAGATGGAACAAAGGAAAATTGCTAGGATGAAGAACTACGATGGAGAACAAGACATTGGGTTGTATTACAAAGGTGGAGTTAGTGAGAAGACCAACATTTCACCAAAGATTGAAACGGCTTTCAATGCAAAGAGTTCTTCTGAAAGTTCATCTCAGGGATCAAGCAGCAAAACAAGATTTACTTCATTTCCATCATTTTATCCACATTTTACAGCAACAAAGAGTGGCAAAGTTCTTCAATGCAACATTGCATTCAATCTGGAAAATGATAAAAAAAATATTCAGAGGAAGTAGCTAAGAGCCATATGTCTTTGTTAGTAACTGTGCTTGAATCTTATGGTAGTTTGGTTGCAGGGAGGATCGGGAATCCAATGCTTACAAAAGAGGATTATGATCAAGTTGATGCTGAGGAGATGGAACTGATGGATATAAAGTGGTGCTTGGTGAGTGTGTTTAGACGAGCTGAAAAGTTTAAACAAATTACGGGAAGAGATGATTTCTGTGATGCAAATGTTTCAACTTTAGGATTTGATAAATCTAAAGTCACTTGTTTTCGTTGCAGGGAAAAGGGGCATTTCAAGAGAGAGTGCACAAATCGTGAAGTAAACGGAGCTCAAAATCCTTTCGGAAACAACGACTACTATCGAAAGGCGATTTATCATCAAGTTGCTCAACAGCCGTATCAACAAGAACAACCACAAACTGCTCATGCTAGGAAAGTGATTGAAGATTCAAAGAAAGCGTGCCTGGTCAATCAAAATGATGGAAGTTCATCAAAGGATTTCAGTTGGGATAAATATATTCCAGCCGATAATAAAGCCTGTCTGATAAATCAAGACGGTGAGAGACTACCAGAAGATTTTAGCTGGGAAAATTTTAGCTGGGATAAGTTTTGTCCTGACAAAGAGATTTTAAAAGCTAAAGTTGTTGTTGCTCAGGTTATCAATGATTATACTGATGAATATTGGGCAGAAAAAGTCAGAAAACGTCTATATGGTGAAACTAAGAAAAAGAAGGAAGTTGAAGAAGAAGTTCAAGTGAGAGTAGTCAAAGAAATTCCAGAATTTGAAATTAAAACAGATGCTGATGTAGTCAAAGTCCATGAGAAGTGTATTAACTGTGACTCTTTGATAAAGCAAAACAATGAATTGCTACACAACATAAAAAGGCTGAAATAATCATATGATGTCTTGAACAAAGCCATGAATAAATACAATGAGTCGAGCAGTGAACAAGCTATATGTAACATCTGTGCTTGTAATCATTGTGAACAGTTCAATTAACAATAAAACAATGTTATTTGATCCCAATGTTTGTTTGTTTATGTTTGACATTTTTCATGTTTTGACTTTTATTCAATTTCAAACTCTATATCGCTTTCTGGAGAGTTATACGCAAACTGGTGCGTAAAAGTAATCAGTTTAATGCGACAAATACTCTAGAACATCAACATATACTTAACATACCTTAAATAACATTTACATAACTTAGAAATAAGTTTTAAAGGCTTTGGTATGGCAAAAACAAGTTAAATCGCCTACAGGGACTAAATTTGACAAACTGCGAAAGTATGCCAATTTGAACTGTAACAGACATTCCGGAAAATGACCATAAGTTAAACATACCATAAATACCCTTTCCATAGCTTAGAAATGGGCTTTGAGGGGTTCGGTGTGCTAAAATAAACTTTTGGCTCATTCAGGGACTAAAAGTGTCAAAAAGTGCATAAGTTTGCACTTTCGTGCATAACTTACGTTCTGAATACATCCAGACATCCAAAAATTTATGTAAGCACTAAAATATTTTATTTTAGTGTTTGGCATGAGAAAAATCCATTCGTCACGCAATTTGGATCGTTTTTCGCGTTTATGCGCATTCCGTCGTAATTAACCGAACATCGCGATCGTACGACCAAACGAACTGACATCCGGCATATTTTTGAGCATGTTTCATGTCCACAATGTTTAGGCATCATTTTAGGGCCTTAACGTTGGCTTAACGAGCCTTAAACGTGTCGGAAATGGCTTTAACGCATAAAAGGGACCAAAAGTGACAATTCTGCAAAGTTGATGGCTTACGGACCGTAAGCCATCACCCTTTGGTCCATAAGCAGGGTCAGACAGCAGAAACTTTTTTAATCAGCTGTTAACAGCTGTTACCCCCTCCTAATAACTTTTGCACTTGCCTCTTCAGGATAATGAGGGGCCAATTTGGTGTTCCATGGGTATTTCAACAAGTGTATGGTCAAGATCAAAGCACGTTATTCGATAAACGATCCTAACGGTCTTGCATATCCTATAAATACCCAACCCCCCTTCCTTGCAAAACCCACTAAATCTGATCTAAAAGCTCTAAGTTGAAGCCATTGCTTCATACCTGAGCTACTTGGATCAAGATTAGCTTGCGGGGACCCTTTGTAAGTGTTCCTTCGTTCTTTTATCGCTTTTCGAGTCCGAAAGTCAAACTATGTTTGACTTTCTACATTGACCAGTTTATGGTCAACGCGAAGTTCGTTTGAACTTCCTAACGTGAGCGTAATCACGATGGTTATAGTCCCTAGTGACTATACCTACTGATTACCACGTTATCTAGGCTCAGTGACGAGCCGTAGTTTCGGCCAGAATACGTATTCTTGCGTATTTTGTAACCAAAATACTTATGGGTATCAAAACCGTTTGTTTTGATACCAAACTTGTTTTCTAACTTAGTTAAGCATGTTTTAACATGCTTAGCTTGTCACTTTTAGTTTTGTGCTTGTCTAGGGTCGTAAAGGTAAGCGATCTGATCAATCGCTTATACTTTCGAACCCGACCCGTTTGGTCGATCATTAGGATCCGACCAAACACATTAGGTAACCATAGTTGTATAACCTTCCGAGGTTATACCTTATGGTCACGACGTTTAGTTAGTTGTATGATAGGTAGTTTATATGCCTTAGGTAAATTACCAAAATGCCCTTTTTACGCCAAAATTCATTTTAAGCATATGTAACATAAATTTTGGTATCTAAACTGATTTAGCAACAATATTAGACATGTTAAGGCATATTTTACTTGTCATAGGACTAGTTAGGCGGTCCGAACGCGTTTTACGCGAACGACGCGTTAAAGTAGCATAAGCTACCGAAACGGGTCGTAATGGGTCGTAAGCACTTAGGTTAGGTTTCATTTAGTATGTAGGCTTAGTTAAACCATACTACATGAGTTCCCATACTCATTTGGTTTACGAGTCCTCATTCTATCCAATCCTCCGATATAGGTCCGGTTTATTAACATAGTTACCTATATTAGGTGCCGTTTGATTCCGTGATCTCTAGCATTGCTTGGTGGTTATCTTAGGACTTCTGAGCAATCTCAAGTGAGTACATAGACCCCTCTTTTACTGTTTTCAAATGTTTTGGGGTGAAACACATGTGCCTACTTGTTACTTTCATGCTTTCCTGTTTTCACATCATATACTTGCTATGTTCGTTAGTACATTTATAGTACATGATTTACATTACATTGTTTTACTTTACATTGTTTTGCTATGTATGTTGACTGCTAGCATACTTAGTACATTGTTTTACTTTACATTTCTGCTATGTATGTTGACTGATAGCATGCTAGCACATTGATTTACATGACTTTTCTGCTTTGTATGTTAACTTTGCTTACCTAGTACATTGTTTTCATATGACATGTATACAATTGCTATAACATTTGGTTTGCACAAACGGGACTTATATACGTTCATTAACATTTGCTACGCCGCTCGGTGGTAAGTAGTGGTACCATAGGACTTGACAAATCCCATTCCTGACATCCCGGGTTTGTTTGGACGTAAGGAATGACTGAATCCGAAAACATTTCTTTGATAACCTTGACTAAGGGTTATCCGACTGTCTCAAGGCTTGAATGTATGCGTTAACTTACCACATAAATGTTAGTGTCAATAAAACATGCATTTGCTTTGCAAAACATAACTTTTTGATATATTCAAAATACTTTGTTTTGTACATTTCTACATTTGGTTTATGTGACAATACTTTACTTACAATACATAACATTTGTTACACATTACTTGACTACATTTGGACTTTTTAACATGTGATATGGCTTATACAAGGACTTTTTGACAATTGGTTTAAACACGGACTTTATACATTGGTGGTTTGTTTAAGTGATTTAAGTAACGAGACGTGTGTAATATGATACAAGCATGGTGGATACACCGCTGGTACTTCCTATATATAAGTGCTTGTATGGTATTACATATCGTAGCGTTATTTGAAACATTTCAATTTAGACATATAACATTTTATACAAATAACATATCTTTCACAAGACATTGCTTTACAAAAAACTTATTTTATACAACTCATTTTACTTGGTTATTCATTTAACCATGTATTATTCTTTTATGTATACATATCATCTGATCTTATCGCTTTTTAAATGATTTACAAAACAAAACAATTTACAAGGTTCATGACTAAATATTATTTAACAATTTCTTAAACTTAAGTCATGAATCCTATTTTCACAAACCTATGTATCTCACAGGCATTTTTATGCTGACGTACCTATTTTCACATGTGTTTTCAGGAGCTTTTGCTTAGGATGATGATCGTGACACTAGGGCGGACCTGTGCCTTAGAGACTTAAAATGAAGATAGACTTAGTTTAACTATGTTATGAACTCTTTATTTCCTGTTTTGAGACAATGTAACACTCTTGTTTGATAAATAAAATATAACTTTGTATGCCATGGTTGTGAAACAATAATTCTGTTACAACACTCCCTGGCGTTTCCGCCACGTTTGATTGTTCCACATGGTCGGGGTGTGACACTATAGCAATAAATACACTCAAAGGAGCATACATGAGACAGCTTGACAATGTCAATTATTACACCAAGAAGTATGCTGAGCTTGAATTGAAATTGGAAACTCAGAGAATAGAAACCGAGAGAGCAAATAGTTTGTTAAAAAGTTACTCATGTTCTACTTTTGTGGTTGACAGGATTTACCCGATAGTAGAAGGATTGAAGACATTCGAAGAAGAAAAGACTTCTGAAAAGAAGAATTCTGAAACAAAAGAAGATGATGGAGTGAAGATTTCTGGTAAGAGACCAAGTGTTGTCTATAACAAATGTCCACCACCGGTCGAAAATGGATATTCTCCTCGAAATCCAAATTCAGAAAGAGTCAAAAAGGCAACAAATTTACAGTGGGAGTCTGAGTCTACAGATAATTTACCAGAAAACATTGATGTCATGTTCACATCATCTGACACTGATCACGAGTCCGAGTTAATAAAGAGAGTGGTCGATCAAGTGTTGGATAAAGATGAAACAGAAGAGTCAAAGTCGGAGTCAAAAGAAGAGTCAAAGTCTAAGTCCGACATGTCAAATCCATCAGTCAAACAGGGCAAACGCGTTTACAATAAATAATTTCTTTTATCAAAATTTAATTTGAATGATGAACCGATCAAAGTAGCATATACATTGAAAGATTCTGACAAATTATATTCTGATGAGTTATTTCCAATAAGAGGTGTTAAAACTGAAATGATCAAAAAGGTTTTTAAACTAACAGAAATTAATATTTCTGAAATAAAAGATGTAAATCTTTCAGGAAAACCTAATCCTTACACCTCAAGAGTTCAATAAGATTAAACAAGAAAAAGGGTTACAATTCTGGTTCTGGTTTTCAAAAGAGACCAAACCATAATGGTAATTACAAAAAGAAAGGTCTGGGTTTTATTCCACCGAAAAATCATAAAAATGAGAAAATTTATAAACCAAAAACTGTTTTTGTTTCAGGAAAAACATCTGAAGAAGAAAAAGAACAAGTGTTCAGAAAGCAATCCAACAAAGAATTTTTTGCCAAGAAGAAATGAAGAAAAGTATTGCTCAGAAGAAGATAGAGACGAGAACATGTTTTCAATGTAAAACAGTTGGTCACATTGCTAGGAATTGTCCAAAGGCAATACAAACAAAACAGGGAGTCTCTGGTAAACTGAAAGAAAAGATTGTTGAGAAAACCGAACCACCAACAAACAGATTTAAAGTTTTTGAAAATTCAATTTTTGAGGTTGGTGAATGTTCGAAAGGTGTTTACAAAATAAAGGAGAAACTTAACAACCAAAAATGGGTTGTTAAGAATTCAAGTGAAAATTCTGGTGATGAATCTGATTCCACAAAGTCAGAGGAGCCACAAGTTGATTTAAAATTGGAAACATCAGTACCGCCTTTGGATGAAGCCAATTTTTTCCACCATTGCGGGCTGAGAATTTTAAGCAAAAAATTGGTAAACTTGAAATTTCAAATCAATTTTTTCCTAAAAAGAAAGAATTTGATGTTGAAAAGGTGTTTAACCCCACAGTGCAAAACATTTTTTGAAAAATGATTGATGGGAAGGTCAAGGGGGTTAAAGAATTTTATGAGAAGAAGATGGAAGGCAAGCAACCGAGTGTTGACAACTCGGAATCTCCCAAGGACCGTCAGGCTTGGGAGAATCTCTCTAACTGAAAAACCTGACTTGCCGGAGCTCCCAAGTTGGTAATCGTGGAGCATGAATCGTCATCATTCTTGAAAAATTGTTTTTTGAAAATTGAAAATTTTGTTAAGAGTATGACTTACCGGAACTCCCAGCTTGGTAAATGTGGAGTAGGAATCGGCATTTTGAGATTTCAACCTACAGGTTGGTAAGCAAATCGACAAGTGGTAGAAAGAGAGGTTTTATCTTCAAGTGGTGAATCAGGGACATTAAGTTGTACTTGATTTCCTACAAAGTGGTATTTTTTTAAAAAAACAAAGTGATGAATTGATCCCCTAACCTACAAGTGGTTTTATGAAATCAACAAAACTTATTTTTCGGAAAGACCATTTGATTAAAACAAACTTAAGTGTTTTGAAATCTAATGGGAAAATAGTTTGTTGTAAGGGGGAGTTCTGATTGTTTGTGCCAAGTGAATGGTGAATTGAAGTGATTTGATATCAGTTGTCACTTTACTTGTACAGTTTGTTTTCAAATTTCTTTTAATGATTTTGAATTTTAGGGGGAGTAAGAAATTTTAGAAAATCCAAAAACATTAGAAAATTTGAAAAAGTCAAAAATATGATAAAATCAAAAATGAGTTTTGTTGTGAAAAAGAGGAAATGATAGTACATCAGTGGACTATCACAGCATGCTAAAGAATTGGAAAGTCAAATGTGATAAACGGTCTCACTGATGATGTGCCAGTAGGTTTTTGCACATTTAGTAGATTGTGACGAGATATAAACCTAAATTTCAAACTTACTTATCTCGTGGGGAACATCTCTCGGATATGTGGGTAACCTCCGAAATCTTGTTTGAAAGGTCCCTCTTTCTGAGATACTAGGTCTTTATACTCAGTGATATCTGGGGTATTATCCCGGGACTTCTGTTTTTGCGGAAGCAATGGCCTAGTCCCCGTATAATACTTTCTGCTTGCTTGAAATATTGCACCGCCCTCAGTACAAAAAATGATGAAACATTGCAAAATGCTAATCATGTGCTGTTGAAGAAAATATTCTCTAAAGGGAACACACCAAAAGTCGAAGCTGTCATCTCTCTGATTTTGCAGAAGCAATAGCCTGAGCTCTCACAGCCCTCGCATTTAACCCTTTACAGATATCATATGTGGTATACTCACCTGTAAGACTGAATATTGGGATCTGGATACGGGAGTATATTCTGAGGTGGGACACTCGAATAAGTTTATGTTCTTAAAACATTAATCTCGTATCTCGAAACAGTTGAACTTTGTGTGAAAATTTAAGTGGATCAGTATACTGACAATCTATGTGAATCGTTTAGAACTTAAAATGATTAAAGCTTAACGGTGTTGGTGATTTGTCCCAGAAACTAATATGATCCTCTTACACAAACTTACAAAAATATTGACTATAAATACTTCTTTACTGCTTTTCATTCTAAAGTCAAAAATCCAAAAAGATTTTCAGTGTGTTTTAGCATAAATTTTTGAAAATTCAAAAAGATTTTCGACAACTGATGTTGGAGAGCTGATTTTCAAAATTCCAAGTGCTAAACATGATGCACAAAAGGTTTGGGAGAGTTTGTTTGAAATGTTTAAGATGAAAAAGATTTTTTGAAAAGAAAAATGATATTTTTACAAGTGGTTCATCAGAGATCATCATTGTAAAATCATTTATTGATTGGTTGGTTCTTGCATGAGATTTCTAAATTTGACAAATTTTAAATTTGAGAAATTTATTATGAGGTAGAGATTGTGCAGGTTAGCCAGGTTTTGATCCTGAGCAGGATGTGAGCTAGGTCACGATCTTGAACTTGTGGAAGCCAGTCTAAGAACCCAAGCACAATTTAATGGGGAGTCTGTAGTTATAGAGAGCCAAGTTCTAATCCTGGTCCTGATGTTCATACAATCTGATAATGCTGATGAACTTAAAGAATCAAGAGACCTGATCAAGAAGAGTATAAAGCCAGGTTGAGATTCTAAGAGAAAAAGAAAGAGATTGATTGAAGATGCTTACAATGGAGAATCTTTGGAGAGAGCAAGAAGACTGATAAAGGCTGAAGGTTTGACAACCGAAGACTCGACACTAAAGACTCGTCAACATTCGAGGGGGAGTCTGTTGGTGCATCCGTCTGTAGACTTCATCTTGTATCGAGTCTTGTATTGTACTAGATAGATCAGGGCACGAATAACGAGGAAATGTGTGTTTATGGGTAATTTCGCTTGAAATATCACATGAGTCATTTCAAATGAAATTAACATGTTGATTCCGTTTGAGTAATTCCGTGCGGAATTAGATTCCGTTTGGGCCTGTTCAAGCGGAATTACCACTCCTATAAATACCTGATGTGCCTATTCATTTGTAACGATTTTGATTCCGGTAGCGAAGCTCTGCCGAAGTGTCTACGACATTGTAATCGATCTGTTATCAATCAAAAGACAATTTAAAGTGATTTCTCATGCATTACAGCTGAAATAACACCGATACATCTGTTTCCGCCTCTTGTATTGGTGAAGACCTCTTCTGAGCGACTCGTTTGGGTCCCAAAATGAACCTACACCTCGAACAAGTTAAAGAAGCGTAAGGCTTCACAAAACTTTGCTGTAGTTGCTCAGAACAATCAGGTTGCACCAAACCAGCCAGCACAACCTCGTACAAGGAAAAACTATATTGGTACCACACCTTTGTGCAACAAATGCAACCGTCATCATCTGGAGCAAACACAGTGTCACAAATGTACCCACTGTGGGCGATTGGGACATTTGGTCAATACCTGCCGTTATGCTAACCAAAACCAAGCTGCTGCAAATCCTGCTGCTGTTCAAGCATAATTTCCACCTGGGCCGTGCTATAATTGTGGTGATCTTACTCACTACCAAAACAATTGCCCAAGACTTGTTAACGTAAATCCAGCGCGTGGACGAGTGTATAACATAAACGAGGCAAACACAAACGACAATGCAGCAGTGAACAATTAGACTTTGTATTTCCTTTGTTGTTATCTTTTGACGTTTGAAACAATTCAACTGTTATATAAATAAAATTTGTTGTTTCAATTTTATTTTATGAAACTGATACGATTGTGTGTATGTTTGACATACCCCTACGATGCCGACACTAAGGAACTGTGTTCCTTACAAAACAAACTACCCATGTGGTTCTTTCATTTTTATGGTCACTTGTGATCTCCCTGAAAATCCTAAATACTCGTTTCTTTTAAGAAACAAAGTACAAAGTACAAGTTACAAATTCTTAAACAGATACTTAAGTACCATTTCGAATCCCTGTTTTGATATCTAAAGGTACTACTGTGAGTCCTTAAATGGATTCCTTATGTGTTCTAATACGAATGTTACGATACGACAAAAACAAAATCAAATCCTTATATGGTCTTCCTATCTTCATAGTTAGATTCTTGGGGATATTTAAAGTACCAATTAAAGTCTGTGATTGGATTTCTAATGTACTTTAAATACAAATTGACGAACGAGCTAATGACTAATTAACGAATATGCGATTATGTGATTATGTGTTTATGTGTAATTCTAAAGCTCGCTATCTAAGTCCTAGTAGAATCTTCCATATTTTCATATGTTAGATTCTCAGAAGGATACTCAAAGTGCTATCTTAAGTTCCTTAAGAGGCTTTACTATGCAATTAGTAAGATGTCACACCCCCAAAATCCACATGCGGAGTATCACCGCTTGGAGGCGTGACTGACAAGGATTGGGCAACCAATCATATTGAACATAGCAAGTAAATAAATAAAATTCAACCACACAATATGAAAGGTGTTCAAAACAAAAGCATAGTTAAACGTTTAGCGGAAGCATAAGTGTAAAAACCCAACATAAGTATTAAGTTCGAAATGATGTAATGTTTTAACATGGCACACACTGTCCATGTCCCACAACGATCGCACCTCCCAGTGCAAGCTCCATGAGTACCTAACGACCTGCAAGACATGTAACAACGAGTCAACAACAAAGTTGAGCGAGTTCACAGTTGATTGTTCAGTTATTGAGTTCGTTTCAGAAATCGTAAGTTTGTTTCATAACCATGTTTTAACCAGTATCCTTGTTTCCCAAACCTTTATGATATTTAGTGGGGGATTCCCATGTGCGTTACCAGACCATACCATACCATATCGACTACTACGAAAATAAGTTGTGCCCTAAGTCAATGTCTATCATCATTGACCCTTTACCTTTAGTCCATTAGTACACGCCCGTTCGAACGACACGGTGTGAGGTTTGTTAAACCTAATAGCGCTATCAACTAATGACCTGCTCGCCATCAGCCTCGGCGATTAAGTTGATATAAAATGAGGGACTTCATGATAGAGTTTTGGTCCAGTGTGTTTAATCCTGTTGTCCTACCCAAGCAGGACAAACGTACGTATTCTACCCAAGGAGAATACGCGAGGTTTAATCTTGGCATCCTACCCATGGAGGATGGCCGTACATATCCTACCCAAGGAGAATATGTAGTTTACGTTTTAGTTCTTTAACCCATTCCCAACCCTTGGGAATCCCATGCCTTGTAGAAAGTGTGAACTCACCTTGGTTTGCTCGGTATGCTAAACTATGTGCTCACAAGTAATCAGTCAAGTCCTATAGTATGCACGTATATTAAATCAGTTCAAATTCGTAACGATTCACATGCAATCTATGTCACCAAGTGTGTTTGGCAGTTAACATCATGCATCACATAGAAAATTAATCACATTCATGCAATTCATGCTTCACATAAATGTCCTCCACAGTTTATTCTAACATGGCTAGTCTTTAACATACTTAACGAAGTTAACAAACTTAACAGGATTAACATACATAACAGGAATGATAAAGTAACAGTGTTAGTTAACTAACAGAGTTAACAAACTAGTAAGGTTATATACTTGACAGAGTTAATAAAGTTAATAGAGTTAATAACTTAACTCAGTTAATAGACTAACCAGAGTTATGGACTTAACAGGAGTTAATAAACTTAAGAGCATTAACAACTTGACAGAGTTAAAAACTAACAGAACTAGTGTGACAGACAATGGACGAAATCACGTGTATGGAGAAAACACTTCTGGCGGCGAAATCACCTTTGGCGACGAAATCACCAAGTGTTTTCGTCGGCTTGGGGCATGGCGAAAACACTCAGTGTTTTTGTCTGGGTGGTGTTTTCATCAACTACAACAGTATCAGTAACAGTTAGGAATCCCAGAACCCCAATCCTCGTCTAAGTCTAACAGTTACATAACAAATCATCAACATAATCATCCTTGGCAGTTTCGATTGCATAGGTTTCCAATAATGAACTATCATCACATAACCCTAATGTTCATACAATTGCAACAACCTGTTACATTTAATCATCAACATCTAATCGAATATAGGCTATATGCATAACACAACCGATCTTGCAACAGATTATAAGGATCCCTAACATACAAATCGATTCAATCAAATCAATTCATGGAATCATATGAATTACTAAATCGTCAAGATCATCATACAATCATCAGATCATTCGTGGAAAGGTATAACATAATCACATAACATCAGCATCCAATCAATCACATACACATACAGATATGTAATCATGCATCATTAAAATGACAGTGCAACTAACCGAGATGAAAGGTCACTGGATTGATCGAAAGGAAAGGCTTGGAGACTTGCAGTTGCCGTCGCACAGGGAAAAACAATAGGGACTCTAGGGTTTGGCGATTAAGCTTTTACGTAACAGTGGGGAACAAGATATTAAAATAGATTGCTACTGGGCCAAAGCCCAACTTGTTTTTGCCGGCCTCATAGTGGACGAAAACACTTAGTGTTTTCGCCACATGGGGTATTTTCGGGTGGGAGGTATTCAGCCAAGGGTTATGCTTTAAATTTTACAATCATACTATTAATACAAGATATAATTTTAACCTACACACGTATAATGCACACCATGCATAATTACAAAACAACACTTAGTGAACAAGTATTTAGTCAAGTAGAAACCTTGAAAACTCGGGTTGTCACATTATCCCCAACTTGAAAGAAATTTCGTCCCGAAATTTAGCACGCGGTTACTGAGGAAGCTAGTTGTGTTGTGTTGTTTCCTGGTTTTCCTGGGGTGTCACATCATCCCCCCGTTGGTTTGGAATTTCGTCCCGAAATTCCGCAGTAGCTTCAGCCTCAGTAGTGGTTGCATTGTTTCCGAACAACTGGGGATGCTTGAGTTTCATTTGGTCTTCTCGTTCCCAGGTAAACTCTGGGCCATGACGGGAGTTCCAACGAACTCGAACAAGAGGTATTCTGGTGTGCTTGAGAACCTTAACGTCTCGGTCTGTGATTTCAACTGGTTCCTCGACGAATCGCAACTGATCGTCGATAGTGAGCTCCTTCAAAGGAACTATGAGTGTCTCATCTGACAGACACTTCTTCAGATTTGACACGTGGAATACGTTGTGGACTCCACTGAATTCTGCTGGTAGGTTTAGTTTGTAGGCCACTTTGCCTATTTTCTTGATGATTTCGAACGGTCCGACATAACGCGGATTGAGTTTGCCTCGTTTGCCAAAACGAACTACACCTTTCCAAGGTGAGACTTTGAGTAGCACTCGATCCCCAACTTGGAACTCGAGTGGTTTCCTGCGCTTATCAACGTAGCTTTTCTGACGGTCACGAGCTGCTGCTATTCGTTGTCTTATCTGTGCAATTCTTTCCGTTGTGTCTACTACCAGTTATGGGCCTGTGATTTGGCTGTGACCAACTTCTGCCCAGCAAAGAGGTGATCGGCATTTACATCCGTACAATGCCTCAAACGGAGCAGCTTGGATGCTGGTGTGGTAGCTGTTATTATACGAAAATTCCACTAACGGTAGATGTTTTTCCCAGCCGTTACCAAAATCAATCACAAATGCCCTAAGCATGTCTTCAAGGGTTTGGATGGTGCGCTCAGCCTGCCCATCCGTCTGTGGATAATAGGCGGTGCTCATGTCTAAACGTGAGCCAAAGGACTTGTGCATTGCCTGCCACAGTTTAGATGTAAAACGTGCATCACGATCGGAAATAATGGAGGTTGGCACCCCGTGCCTCGAAACCACTTCCTTTAAGTAAACGTCTGCTAAAGTAGAGAACTTGTCTGTTTCTTTGATGGCCAAAAAGTGTTCAGACTTAGTCAATCGATCCACTATCACCCAAATAGTATCATTTCCACGTTGAGATTTAGGTAGGCCAGTAACGAAATCCATGGAAATTTGCTCCCATTTCCATTGTGGTATCTCTGGTTGTTGGAGTAGGCCTGATGGTTTCTAGTATTCAGTCTTGACTCTCGCACAAGTCAAACATTTGCTGACGTAGGTTGCTATGTGGGCTTTCATGCTAGGCCACCAGTACGTGGTCTTCAAGTCGTGGTACATCTTATCCGAACCAGGATGTACTGAGTAGCAAGACTTATGTGCTTCATCCATCACCATCTCACGTATGTTTCCATAGTGTGGGACCCAAATGCGCCCTATAACGTAGTAAGCGCAGTCTTCCTTTTGTTCCAATCGTTTCCTTGACCCACGTAGGGACTCCGCCCTGACGTTCTCTGCTTTCAATGCTTTAACCTGAGCATCCCGTATCTGGGTAGGAAGACTAGATTGGATGGTAAGTTGTAATGCTTGCACGCGCTTAGGCGTAGTGTCCTTTCGACTGAGGGCGTCAGCTACAACATTAGCTTTGCCCGGATGGTACTTGATCGCGCTTTCATAGTCATTCAAGAGGTCGACCCATCGACGTTGTCACATGTTTAACTCCTTCTGTTTGAAGATATGCTTGAGACTCCTGTGATCGGTGTAAATGGTGCACTTGGTACCGTACAGGTAATGTCTCCATATCTTGAGTGTGAAAACAACAGCTCCCAGCTCCAGATCGTGTGTAGTGTAATTCCTTTCATGAACTTTGAGTTGGCGCGATGCATAAGCAATGACTTTATCCCGTTGCATCAACACGCAACCAAGACCCTGAATTGATGCGTCACAATAAACCACGAAATCGTCTGTGCCCTCTGGCAATGAGAGAATAGGTGCGCTACAAAGTCTATCCTTTAAGTGTTGAAATGCTATTTCCTGTGCATTACCCCAACGATAGGTGACACCTTTCTGATTTAGTGCAGTGAGACGTTGTGCAATCTTGGAGAAATCCTTGATGAACCTTTGGTAGTAGCCCGCCAAACCCAAGAATTGGCGGATTTCTGTTGGAGTGCGGGGTGCAGGACAGTTCTTGATCGAGTCTACCTTGGATGGATCAACATGAATCCCATCCTTATTTACCACGTGGCCTAGAAAGTGGACTTCACGAAGCCAAAAGTCGTATTTCGAAAACTTGGCGTACAATTGTTCTATTCGGAGGAGTTCTAAGATAAGCCGTAGATGGTGCTCGTGTTCCTCCGGACTCTTAGAATAGAACAGGATGTCGTCGATGATTACAATAACAAATTTATCCAAGTAGGGCTTGCACACTCTGTTCATAAGATCCATGAATACCGCAGGTGCATTCGTCAATCCAAAGGGCATAACCAGAAACTCGTAGTGTCCATAACGAGTTCCGAACGCTGTCTTAGAGATATCCTCATCTCGGACTCTCAGTTGATGGTAACCTGACCTCAGGTCAATCTTCGAGTAGTAGGTCGACCCTTGCAGTTGATCGAACAAGTCATCAATGCGTGGAAGTGGATAGCGATTCTTCACGGTTACCTTGTTGAGTTCGCGGTAGTCAATACACATTCGGAAGGTACCGTCTTTCTTCTTCACAAATAATACTGAAGCTCCCCAAGGCGAAGAGCTAGGACGTATGAAACGTTTATCCAAGAGCTCTTGTAGTTGCGTGGACAGTTCTTCAAGTTCTGATGGAGCTAAACGATAAGGTACTCGAGCTATTGGCGCTACTCCAGGAGTTAGCTCGATTTGAAATTCAACCTGACGATGGGGCGGAAGACCAGGTAATTCCTCAGGGAATACCTCAGGATAGTCACGTACAATCGGAAAATCTTCTATCTTCTTTTCTTTCTTCGAGGTGTCAGTAACGAGGGCTAAAATAGCAGTGTGGCCCTTTCGTAAACACTTCTGGGCCTTGAGAAAAGAAATGATGCCCACAACGGCACCACTCTTGTCGCCATGAATCACTAAAGGTTCCCCATCTGGACGAGGAATGCGGAAGACCTTCTCCTTGCACAGGATCTCTGCTCGATGTTGCGATAACCAATCCATACCAATAACAATGTCGAAACTACCCAAAACGATAGGAATGAGGTCGATAGACAAGGTTTGAGCAGCTAAGATGAGATTACAACCCCTAACTATGTGTGTGGCTTCAAGACTTTTACCGTTTGCAAGCTCTACCATGTGCTTGGTGTTCAAAAGTGTTGGGGTACGTTTAAGCATTTGACTAACTCTTAGAGACACATAACTGGTATCGGCACCCGAATCAAATAAAACATAAACATAAAAGTCATCCAGAATGAACTTACCCATTACGACGTTGGGGTCATTCCTAGCATTACCCAGACCAATCACGAACGCACGGCCCCGGGAGCCATTGTTTCCATTGTTTCCCCCGTTGTTACCCCCATTGTTGTTTTCGTTTCCCTGATTGTGGTTGTTATTCTGATTCTGGTTCAGCTGGGGGCAATTTCTCTTGAAGTGACCTTCAGCACCACACTGAAAGCATCCCCTGCTACCCTGCTGTTGCTGTGGCTGATTATGTGGAACTTGCTATTGCTGTTGACGATTCTGATTCGCAGGTTGTGCGCTCCTGCAATCCTTGGCTTCATGACCCATCTTGAGACACCTCTGACAACGACCCTGGTTGCACTGACCACTGTGGTGTCTGTTGCATCTATTGCACTTAGGGTGATTTCATCTGTATCCACCCTGACCCTGACCTTGACCCCATGAAGATTGCTGACCGGGACTCTTGAAGTCGTCTGTCTTTCGTTGTTGAGCATGTGACTGAACATAGGTTGAACCCTTGCTTGAGATCCCATCCCATTTACGCTTGTTGTTATTGGGGGCATCAGATGTAGTGGTAGTAGCACTAATACGCTTTGGTAACCTGTTCTGCTCCACCGCCTGATCAGTGAGGCGATGAGCCAACTTGATGACTTGCTGAATGGTGCCAAGATTGGCTGAGGTCACGTGACTTTGAATTTCTGGCACCAAACCTTTAAGGTGCAGCTCGCTGCGCTTAATAGGAGGATCTACCATAGTAGGACACAATATTGCCAGCTCATTCGACCTTTTCGTATACGCTTCGATTTCTGACCCTGTCATATTTAGGTTGAAGAACTCGACCTCCAACTTGTGGATGTCATCACGATTGCAGTATTCTTCCTTGATCAGTTCCTTGAAATCGTTCCATGGGGTGGCGTTAGCAACCGCCAACCCTAACATTTGAACTTGCACCTTCCACCAAGTTAACGCAATGCCCTCAAGTGTTCCAGTAGCATACTTCACCCTACGATCTTCAGGGCATTCACACATCTCGAAGACCGATTCGAGCTTCTCAAACCAGTGGAGGAGGCCTACCGCTCCTTCAGTGCCACTGAATGTAGTAGGTCGACAGTCCATAAAATTTTTGAAGGTAGATGCAGGAGGCTGAGCATGTTGACCTGTCGTGTGCGTAAGAAGAAACAATGTTAAGCACAAGTGTTGGTTTACGAGAGTAGGATCTAAAGACCCTAGGGTAAGTTGCAATGGCAGGTTATACCTCCTGCCTGAGCGGCTGCGAGTGCTGCAGTAACTTGTTCATTAATTAAAGTCGTTAGCTGGGCTTGAGTCATGTTGATACGTCCACTCATGATCTTCATATCAAAGGAAACATGAGTGAGAGGAGTTCGCGAAAGTGCGATGACAGAAGAGAGTAAGCACACATGTGTTTTCAAACAATAGTTGTTACGTTCATCTAAGCATACCATGAGCAATGTACTATGTAACTAGCAAGTAGACAATATAAACACAAATTATATCACCTATAGTGTTGAGCCTTGCACGTGGAGCGAAGCGTCGTTGTGGATCGTTGAGCACTGTACAGCTTATAGTCTGGTTTTAAAAAAACCTTTTCCCTTTTTAAAAACCAAGTTCACTATAACCAATGGCTCTGATACCAATCTGTCAGACCCCCAAAATCCACATGCGGAGTATCACCGCTTGGAGGCGTGACTGACCAGGATCGGGCCACCAATCATATTGAACATAGCAAGTAAATAAATAAAATTCTACCACACAATATGAAAGGTGTTCAAAACAAAAGCATAGTTAAACGTTTAATGGAAGCATAAGTGTAAAAACCCAACATAAGTATTAAGTTCGAAATGATGCAATGTTTTAACATGGCACACACTGTCCATGTCCAACAACGATCGCACCTCCCAGTGCAAGCTCCATGAGTACCTAACGACCTGCAAGGCATGTAACAACGAGTCAACAACAAAGTTGAGCGAGTTCACAGTTGATTGTTCAGTTATTGAGTTCGTTTCAGAAATCGTAAGTTTGTTTCATAACCATGTTTTAACCAGTATCCTTGTTTCCCAAACCTTTACGATATTTAGTGGGGGCTTCCCATGTGCATTACCAGACCGTACCATATCGACTACTACGAAAATAAGTTGTGCCCTAAGTCAATGTCTATCATCATTGACCCTTTGCCTTTAGTCCATTAGTACACGCCCGTTCGAACGACATGGTGTGAGGTTTGTTAAACCTAATAGTGCTATCAACTAATGACCCGCTCGCCATCGGCCTCGGCGATTAAGTCGATATAAAATGAGGGACTTCATGATAGAGTTTTGGTCCAGTGTGTTTAATCTTGTTGTCCTACCCAAGGAGGACGAACGTACGTATTCTACCCAAGGAGAATACGTGAGGTTTAATCTTGGCATCCTACCCATGGAGGATGGCCGTACATATCCTACCCAAGGAGAATATGTAGTTTACGTTTTAGTTCTTTAACCCATTCCTAACCCTTGGGAATCCCATGCCTTGTAGAAAGTGTGAACTCACCTTGGTTTGCTCAGTATGATAAACTATGTGCTCACAAGTAATCAGTCAAGTCCTATAGTATGCACGTATATTAAATCAGTTCAAGTTCGTAACGATTCACATGCAATCTATGTCACCAAGTGTGTTTGGCAGTTAACATCATGCATCACATAGACAATTAATCACATTCATGCAATTCATGCTTCACATAAATGTCCTCCACAATTTATTCTAACATGGCTAGTCTTTAACATACTTAACCAAGTTAACAAACTTAACAGGATTAACATACATAACAGGAATGATAAACTAACAGTGTTAGTTAACTAACAGAGTTAACAAACTAGTAAGGTTATATACTTGACAGAGTTAATAAAGTTAATAGAGTTAATAACTTAACTCAGTTAATAGACTAACCAAAGTTATGGACTTAACATGAGTTAATAAACTTAATAGCATTAATAACTTGACAGAGTTAAAAACTAACAGAACTAGTGTGACAGACACTAGACGAAATCACGTGTATGGCGAAAACACTTCTGGCGGCGAAATCACCTTTGGCGACGAAATCACCAAGTGTTTTCGTCGGCTTTCCATTTTCTTCGGGGGTGTTTTTGTCAGCTTGGGGCATGGCGAAAACACTCAGTGTTTTCGTCTGGGTGGTGTTTTCATCAACTACTACAGCATCAGTAACAGTTAGGAATCCCAGAACCCCAAGCACGCGGTTACTGAGGAAGCTAGTTGTGTTGTGTTATTTCCTTGTTTTCCTGGGGTGTCACATCATCCCCCCGTTGGTTTGGAATTTCGTCCCGAAGTTCCGCAGTAGCTTCAGCCTCAGTAGTGGTTGCATTGTTTCCGAACAACTGGGGATGCTTGAGTTTCATTTGTCTTCTCGTTCCCAGGTAAACTCTGGGCCACGACGGGAGTTCCAACGAACTCGAACAAGAGGTATTCTGGTGTGCTTGAGAACCTTAACGTCTCGGTCTGTGATTTCAACTGGTTCCTCGACGAATCGCAACTGATCGTCGATAGTGAGCTCCTTCAAAGGAACTATAAGGGTCTCATCTGACAGACACTTCTTCAGATTTGACACGTGGAATACGTTGTGGACTCCACTGAGTTCTGCTGGTAGGTTTAGTTTGTAGGCCACTTTTCCTATTTTCTCGATGATTTCGAACGGTCCGACATAACGCGGATTGAGTTTGCCTCGTTTGCCAAAACGAACTACACCTTTCCAAGGTGAGACTTTGAGTAGCACTCGATCCCCAACTTGGAACTCGAGTGGTTTCCTGCGCTTACCAGCGTAGCTTTTCTGACGGTCACGAGCTGCCGCCATTCGTTGTCTTATCTGTGCAATTCTTTCCGTTGTGTCTACTACCAGTTCTGGGCCTGTGATTTGGCTGTCACCAACTTCTGCCCAGCAAAGAGGTGATCGGCATTTACATCAGTACAATGCCTCAAACAGAGCGGCTTGGATGCTGGTGTGGTAGCTGTTATTATACAAAAATTCCACTAACGGTAGATGTTTTTCCCAGCCGTTACCAAAATCAATCACACATGCCCTAAGCATGTCTTCAAGGGTTTGGATGGTGCGCTCAGACTGCCCATCCGTCTGTGGATGATAGGCGGTGCTCATGTCTAAATGTGAGCCAAAGGACTTGTGCATTGCCTGCCACAGTTCAGATGTAAAACGTGCATCACGATCGGAAATAATGGAGATTGGCACCCCGTGCCTCGAAACCACTTCCTTTAAGTAAACGTCTGCTAAAGTAGAGAACTTGTCTGTTTCTTTGATGGCCAAAAAGTGTGCAGACTTAGTCAATCGATCCACTATCACCCAAATAGTATCATTTCCACGTTGAGATTTAGGTAGGCCAGTAACGAAATCCATGGAAATTTGCTCCCATTTCCATTGTAGTATCTCTGGTTGTTGGAGTAGGCCTGATGGTTTCTGGTATTCAGTCTTGACTCTCGCACAAGTCAAACATTTGCTGACGTAGGTTGCTATGTGGGATTTCATGTTAGGCCACCAGTACGTGGTCTTCAAGTCATGGTACATCTTATCTGAACCAGGATGTACTGAGTAGCGAGACATATGTGCTTCATCCATCACCATCTCGCGTATGTTTCCATTGTGTGGGACCCAAATGCGCCCTATAACGTAGTAAGCGCAGTCTTCCTTTTGTTCCAATCGTTTCCTTGACCCACGTAGGGACTCCGCCCTGACGTTCTCTGCTTTCAATGCTTCAACCTGAGCATCCCATATCTGGGTAGGAAGACTAGATTGGATGGTAAGTTGTAATGCTTGCACGAGCTTAGGCGTAGTGTCCTTTCGACTGAGGGTGTCGGCCACAACATTAGCTTTGCCCGGATGGTACTTGATCGCGCTTTCGTAGTCATTCAAGAGCTCGACCCATCGACGTTGTCACATGTTTAACTCCTTCTGTTTGAAGATATGCTTGAGACTCCTGTGATCGGTGTAAATGGTGCACTTGGTACCGTACAGGTAATGTCTCCATATCTTGAGTGTGAAAACAACGGCTCCCAGCTCCAGATCGTGTGTAGTGTAATTCCTTTCGTGAACTTTGAGTTGGCGTGATGCATAAGCAATGACTTTATCCCGTTGCATCAACACGCAACCAAGACCCTGAATTGACGCGTCACAATAAACCACGAAATCGTCTGTGCCCTCTGGCAATGAGAGAATAGGTGCGCTACAAAGTCTATCCTTTAAGTGTTGAAATGTTGTTTCCTGTGCATTACCCCAATGATAGGTAACACCTTTCTGAGTTAGTGCAGTGAGAGGTTGTGCAATCTTGGTGAAATCCTTGATGAACCTTTGGTAGTAGCCCACCAAACCCAAGAATTGGCGGATTTCTGTTGGTGTGCGGGGTGCAGGCCAGTTCTTGATCGAGTCTACCTTGGATGGATCAACATGAATCCCATCCTTATTTACCACGTGGCCTAGAAAGTGGACTTCACGAAGCCAAAAGTCGTATTTCGAAAACTTGGCGTACAATTGTTCTATTCGGAGGAGTTCTAAGATAAGCCGTAGATGGTGCTCGTGTTCCTCCTGACTCTTAGAATAGATCAGGATGTCGTCGATGAATACAATAACAAATTTATCCAAGTAGGGCTTGCACACTCTGTTCATAAGATCCATGAATACCGCAGGTGCATTCGTCAATCCGAAGGGCATAACCAGAAACTCGTAGTGTCCATAACGAGTTCTGAACGCTGTCTTAGAGATATCCTCGTCTCGGACTCTCAGTTGATGGTAACCTAACCTCAGGTCAATCTTCGAGTAGTAGGTCAACCCTTGCAGTTGATCGAACAAGTCATCAATGCATGGAAGTGGATAGCGATTCTTCACGGTCACCTTGTTGAGTTCGCGGTAGTCAATACACATTCGGAAGGTACCGTCTTTCTTCTTCACAAATAATACTGAAGCTCCCCAAGGCGAAGAGCTAGGACGTATGAAATCTTTATCCAAGAGCTCTTGTAGTTGCGTGGACAGTTCTTCAAGTTCTGATGGAGCTAAACGATAAGGTACTCGAGCTATTGGCACTGCTCCAGGAGTTAGCTCGATTTGAAATTCAACCTGATGATGGGGCGAAAGACCAGGTAATTCCTCAGGGAATACCTCAGGATAGTCACGTACAATCGGAAAATCTTCTATCTTCTTTTCTTTCTTCGAGGTGTCAGTAACGAGGGCTAAAATAGCAGTGTGGCCCTTTCGTAAATACTTCTGGGCCTTGAGAAAAGAAATGATGCCCACAACGGCACCACTCTTGTCGCCATGAATCACTAAAGGTTCCCCATCTGGACGAGGAATGCGGACGACCTTCTCCTTGCACAGGATCTCTGATCGATGTTGCGATAACCAATCCATACCAATAACAATGTCGAAACTACCCAAAACGATAGGAATGAGGTCGATAGAAAAGGTTTGACTAGCTAAGATGAGATTACAACCCCTAACTATGTGTGTGGCTTCAAGACTTTTACCGTTTGCTAGCTCTACCATGTGCTTGGTGTTCAAAAGTGTTGGGGTACGTTTAAGCATTTGACTAACTCTTAGAGACACATAACTGGTATCGGCACCCGAATCAAATAAAAAATTAACATAAAATTCTTCCAGAATGAACTTACCCATTACGACGTTGGGGTCATTCCTAGCATCACCCAGACCAATCACGAACGCACGGCCCCGGGCGCCATTGTTTCCATTGTTTCCCCCGTTGTTACCCCCATTGTTGTTTCCGTTTCCCTGATTGTTGTTGTTATTCTGATTCTGGTTCAGCTGGGGGCAATTTCTCTTGAAGTGACCTTCAGCACCACACTGAAAGCATCCCCTGCTACCCTGCTGTTGCTGCGGCTGATTATGTGGAACTTGCTATTGCTGTTGACGATTCTGATTCGCAGGTCGTGCGCTCCTGCAATCCTTGGCTTCATGTCCCATCTTGAGACACCCCTGACAACGACCCTGGTTTCACTGACCACTGTGGTGTCTGTTGCATCTATTGCACTTAGGGTGATTTCCCCTGTATCCACCCTGACCCTGACCTTGACCCCATGAAGATTGCTGACCGGGACTCTTGAAGTCATCTATCTTTCGTTGTTGAGCATGTGACTGAACAAAGGTTGAACCCTTCTTGAGATCCCATCCCATTTACGCTTG
Organism: Helianthus tuberosus; assembly: GCA_030545235.1. NCBI lineage: Eukaryota > Viridiplantae > Streptophyta > Magnoliopsida > Asterales > Asteraceae > Helianthus > Helianthus tuberosus. The sequence continues at coordinate 99,235,866 of CM060412.1, read as the reverse complement.
TTGTCATTGGGGGCATCAGATGTAGTGGTAGTAGCACTAATACGCTTTGGTAACCTGTTCTGCTCCTCCGCCAGATCAGTGAGGCGATGAGCCAACTTGATGACTTGCTGAATGGTACCAAGATTGGCTGAGGTCATGTGACTTTGAATTTCTGGCACCAAACCTTTAAGGTACAGCTCGCTGCGCTTAATAGGAGGATCTACCATAGTAGGACACAATATTGCCAGCTCATTCGACCTTTTTGTATACGCTTCGATTTCTGACCCTGTCATATTTAGGTTGAAGAACTCGACCTCCAACTTGTGGATGTCATCACGATTGCAGTACTCTTCCTTGATCAGTTCCTTGAAATCGTTCCATGGGGTGGCGTTAGCAACCGCCAACCCTAACATTTGAACTTGCGCCTTCCACCAAGTTAACGCAATGCCCTCAAGTGTTCCAGTAGCATACTTCACCCTATGATCTTCAGGGCATTCACACATCTCGAAGACCGATTCGAGCTTCTCAAACCAGTACACGACCGTTCGAACGACATGGTGTGAGGTTTGTTAAACCTAATAGTGCTATCAACTAATGACCCGCTCGCCATCGGCCTTGGCGATTAAGTCGATATAAAATGAGGGACTTCATGATAGTGTTTTGGTCCAGTGTGTTTAATCTTGTTGTCCTACCCAAGGAGGACGAACGTACGTATTCTACCCAAGGAGAATACGCGAGGTTTAATCTTGGCATCCTACCCATGGAGGATGGCCGTACATATCCTACCCAAGGAGAATATGTAGTTTACGTTTTAGTTCTTTAACCCATTCCCAACCTTTGGGAATCCCATGCCTTGTAGAAAGTGTGAACTCACCTTGGTTTGCTCGGTATGCTAAACTATGTGCTCACAAGTAATCAGTCAAGTCCTATAGTATGCACATATATTAAATCAGTTAAAGTTCGTAACGATTCACATGCAATCTATGTCACCAAGTGTGTTTGGCAGTTAACATCATGCATCACATAGACAATTAATCACATTCATGCAATTCATGCTTCACATAAATGTCCTCCACAGTTTATTCTAACATGGCTAGTCTTTAACATACTTAACCAAGTTAACAAACTTAACAGGATTAACATACATAACAGGAATGATAAACTAACAGTGTTAGTTAACTAACAGAGTTAACAAACTAGTAAGGTTATATACTTGACAGAGTTAATAAAGTTAATAGAGTTAATAACTTAACTCAGTTAATAGACTAACCAAAGTTATGGACTTAACAGGAGTTAATAAACTTAACAGCATTAACAACTTGACAGAGTTAAAAACTAACAGAACTAGTGTGACAGACACTGGACGAAATCACGTGTATTGCGAAAACACTTCTGGCGGCGAAATCACCTTTGGCGACGAAATCACCAAGTGTTTTCGTCGGCTTTCCATTTTCTTCGGGGGTGTTTTCGTCAGCTTGGGGCATGGCGAAAACACTCAGTGTTTTCGTCTGGGTGGTGTTTTCATCAACTACTATAGCATCAGTAATAGTTAGGAATCCCAAAACCCCAATCATCGTCTAAGTCTAACAGTTACATAACAAATCATCAACATAATCATCCATGGCAGTTTCGATTGCATAGGTTTCCAATAATGAACTATCATCACATAACCCTAATGTTCATACAATTGCAACAACCTGTAACATTTAATCATCAACATCTAATCGAATATAGGCTATATGCATAACACAACCGATCTTGCAACAGATTATAAGGATCCCTAACATACAAATCGATTCAATCAAAACAATTCATGGAATCATATGAATTACTAAATCGTCAAGATCATCATACAATCATCAGATCATTCGTGGAAAGGTATAACATAATCACATAACATCATCATCCAATCAATCACATACACATACAGATATGTAATCATGCATCATTCAAACGACAGTGCAACTAACCGAGATGAAAGGTCACTAAATTGATCGAAAGGAAAGACTTGGAGACTTGCAGCTGCCATCGCACAGGGAAAAACAATAGGGGCTCTAGGGTTTGGCGATTAAGCTTTTACGTAACAGTGGGGAACAAGATATTAAAACAGATTGCTACTGGGCCAAAGCCCAACTTGTTTTTGCCGGCCTCATAGTGGACGAAAACACTTAGTGTTTTCGCCACATGGGGTGTTTTCGGGTGGGAGGTATTCAGCCAAGGGTTATGCTTTTAATTTTACAATCATACTATTAATACAAGATATAATTTTAACCTACACACGTATAATGCACACCATGCATAATTACAAAACAACACTTAGTGAACAAGTATTTAGTCAAGTAGAAACCTTGAAAACTTGGGTTGTCACATAAGAACCTTGGATTCCAAAGTGCTATTTCAAAACGATAATTTGATTCAAAGTTAAAAAGATCCTTTAGTGGTCTATTTAAAGAGATCATACGACAGTCTAGTTAAGGAGATCATGTGTTAATCTAGTTAAAAAGATCGTTCATTGATCTAGTTAAAAAGATCCCTTGGTGGTCTAGTCAAGTCTTTACAGGTTTTTTTCGATTGATGTTTCCCCTACACATTATGGATGCATACATAACTATGGAATTCAGTGCACAGAAATCACAGCAAGTTTTGTCATGTGTTAAGACCTATAGTGATAAGAATAACAAGACGGGAACAATGTAAAAAAGGCATGGTGGATATGCTGCTGGTACTTCCAATATATAGGTGTTCCTTATTACATTGCAAATGTAGCGTTATTTAAGTTACTAGAAGTCCTGGACCTTGACCAATGTTATTTCATATTACAACCTCTGACTCTGATTCCTAACACACACAAGTTTCCTGTAATAGTTTTCATAAGAAACATTGTTTTATCCGTTGTTCGAAACTCCATATTTTGTTACTACAAGGACATCCCTTGGACAAATAAAAAATTCGATAGGAATCTAAACGTGGCCCAGAGTTTTACTTAGGGTACGAAGGATTCATTCGAAAGCAAAACAATCACAGTTGTCGTCACAGGTTTCCTCTAAAACTAAATTTCGGGACGAAATTTCCTATACTAGGGGAGACTGTGACACCTGTGTCACTACAACCATTATACAAATGCAAATCCAATGGAATCTTGTATTTCATTCTTGAGATTTGTATAAATATGTGAATCATTTGCACATATCAATTCTTGTTCAATTTCAAGCTTTAAATCGCTTTCTGAAAGGTTATACGCGAACTGATGCGTAAACGTAATCAGTTTAACACGACAAACACTCCGAAACAGTGACATAGGCTTAACATACCTTAAAGAACCTTTACATAACTTAGATATAAGTTTTGGATGGTTTGGTGTGTCAAAAACAAGTTTATTCGATCACAGGGACTATTTGCATCAAACTGTTAAACTATGCCGATTTGTATAGTAGCGAGCATTCTGGAACTTGATCATAAGTTAAACATACCCTAAATATCCTTTACATAGCTTAGAAACAGGCTTTGAGGGGTTCGGTATGCGAAAATAAACTTTTTGATCATGCAGGGACTAAAAGCGTAAAAAAGTGCATAAGTTTGCATTTTCGCGCATTTCTTACGTTCTGAACATATCCGGACATCCAAAATTTTTTGTAATCATTAAAATATTTTATTGATTGGAATGCTAAAACTTCATTCATTTCGCAATTTGGATTGTTTTCGCGTCCGTTGCGATTTCCGTCGTAATTAACCGAACAACGTAACCGTGTAGCCAAACGAGCCAACATCCGTGACATTTTTGAGCATATTTCAAGTTCCCTATGTTTTAACATCCTTATGGAGCTTAAAAATGGGCTTGACGAGTGTTAGAAGTGCCAAAACGCATCAAAAATCAAGTTCAGAGTCTCAGGGGCCTGTTCTGCCAATTGTTGAAACTTTATGCCAGCTAATAGGTACCATACGGACCGTATGGGTCTGCTTACGGTTCGTAAGCCCTCCCCAGGATAGCAGAAACCATTTTTCTGAAAACCTAGCTGCTCCTTAGTTTTGCACATGGTTTCTTTCATCTTGTGAGCTGGTTTTGGACTCTCCTAGTATTTCAAAACAATGGGCACACATGGAGGGCCAAGATTGAAGCTCGTATTCCATGAAACGATCCTAATGGTTTTGAGAAATCTATAAATACCGCTCTAGGTTCATTGCAATCCTCACACTTGATACAATTTTGCTCTAAGTTAGAGTTTCCACACTTCATACCTGAGCAACTTGAATCAAATCTCCATTGCTTGGACCTCTTGTAAGTTTCTTTCATGCTTGTTATTGTTTTTCAAGCATGAAAGTCAAACAGTGTTTGACTTTCTGCATTGACCAGTCAATGGTCAACACGAAGTTCATTTGAACTTCGCAACGTGAGCGTAATCACGATGGTTATAGTCCTTTGTGACTATACCTACTGATTACCACATTAATTAGGCATAGTAACGAGTCATAGTTTCGGTCGAAATGCGTGTTTATGCGTATTTTGGAACCAAACTATTCTTGGGTATCAAAACCTGTTTTCTAGCTTAGTTAAACATGTTTTAACATGTTTAACTCGTCACTTTTAGTCTAGTGCTTGTATAGGGTCGTAAAGTCAAGCGGTCTAAGCCACCGCTTAGACTTACGAACCTGACCCGTTTGATCGATTATTAGGATCCGACCAAGCATGTCATGTGACAATAGTTGTATTGGGAATAACCTTCCCAGGTTATACCTTATGGTCACTTAGTTTAATTAGTTGTACGATAGGTAGTTTATATGCCTTAGGTAAATGACCAAAATGCCCTTTTCATGCATAATTGGTTATTAAGCATATGTAACTTAACTTTGTCATTAAAACTGATTATGCAACATATTTAAACATGTTTAGGCATATAATACTTGTCATAGGACTAGTTAGGCGTCTCAAATGCGCATTCGCACGAACGACGCGTTAAAATAGCGTAAGCTATCTTAATGGGTCATAACGGGTTATAAGCACTTAGGGTAGGTTCCAATTTAGAATGTAGGCTTTGTTAAACCATATCACATGAGTTCCAACACTCATTTGGTTTACGAAACCTCATTCTACCCGATCTTCCGATTTAGATACCGATTGTTTAATATAAGTGATTCCATACTAGGTGCCACTTGATTCCTTGATTTCTGAGCTTTGTTAGGACACTTAATCAAGGATACTTACAATCTCAAGTGAGTACATAGTCCCCTCTTTTACTGTTTTCAATGGTTTGGGGTGATACATATGTGCCGATACGCTATTTTCATGATTTCGACTATATGATTACATATGCATAGAACTATCTTTGGACGAATTGAACTATTATCTATGGTTTAAACACTGATTTCCAAAGTTTGTTACGACTATTTGTTTGTTCAAATGTTTATTTATACATTCATTAACAACAATTAAGCCGATTGGTAGTACGATATAGCGCTATAGGACTAGACACCCCATTCCTATTGTATGGAATGTCAGAACCCAAAATTTTATCCAAATAGAATTTGCCTTTGTGGCATTTCTATCGTCTCTAAAGTGTAGTTTGATACACTAAGGTTTGAATGTATTGCTAAAATTGCGATTTATGGTATATTTCGATATACTACCAACGTGATACTGTTTGCTAAAGCATAATTTGATATGCTATTGTTTACTAAAATATAGTTTGATATATTACCAAACTACGATATTAGGTATGTTTCGACATACTACTAACATGATATTATTTGCTAAAGTATACTTGATATATTATCGACATTGTTATTTCACAAACCAAAGTATATCTTAATATACTACCGAAGCATAATCGATATGCTATTTTCAAATCCAAAACATAAGTTGATATGTTATTTACAAAACCAAAGTATAATGTATTATACTACCGATACTTTTCATTCTTAAACCAAAGTATACTTGTGATATACTAACGAATCTATTACTTTCAAAACCAAAATATATTCTAATTTACTATCTATTTAACTATTTCAAAACTAAAGTATATTTAGATATACTACGTATCCGCTTATTTCAAAACAAAAGTATATTTTTGTATATACTATAAACATCTTACCAAAACGACGCATTTTAGAAACAAAACTTTTACAAGGATTCATTGTTAGTTTTGAAAACATAAAACTTTTTTTTTGTATTATCCAAAGCCATGAATCTAACACACAAATCCTATGTTACTCACAGGCATTTTTATGCTGACGTACCTATTTTCACATATGTTTTAGGTGCTGCTACGTGATAATTGTTGATGCATGCGACACATAGGATGGACTCGTGCCTTAGCGACTTTAAAACTTGAGAAACAATTGTTTGTATTTATCTGATTTGTAATAAAACAATGAGTTCAATAATTCAATAAAACGAAATTATTTAATCCATGGTTGTGAAACAATGATTCTGTTACGACACTCCCCGACGTTTCCGCCATGATTTGTTGTTTTACGTGGTCGGGGTGTGACATTATCTATTTTAAACATTTTGGTGTTCAACTCTGATAAAAATATTTCATAACTACGGTCCTGATGAAACTTTCCGCTGCCAAATTAATAAACACCGATACCATCTGACTGGCTCCCGCTCCCCGGGTGGGGTCGCGGGCTGTGACAGAAGGTGGTATCAGAGCTAAGCCTCTTGTCTAAGCCATTTAGGTGTTCTTCTAATACCTAAACCTTAAACAATTGCGTTATGTTAGGAAATTAATACCTTATGCGTTATCATGCAGACATAAAATCTTAATATGTCTATTATGATTTTATGTCGTTTAACGAATTTTAATTCCCAATATGCATTACCCATATCTGTATCTTATAGTAATGCTATGTTTTATATATAAGTGATATATTAATAATGTTATGCTTTATCAAATGTTGTGAAATATTATATGTATTATATTCATATATTTTTGTGAATATAATTCAATATAAATTTTATAACATTATAATATTATGATACCAATATTTAATATCTTAGTCAAGGGTATTAATATAAGATAACACAATTTAGGTATGATACTTCGAAAATAGCATAATATAAATATTAAGATAATATAATTCATATGTTATACTTAAATGATTTTATGTCATTTAAATTCTTAGTATATGTCACCCCTATTTGTTATGCTATAAATATAAAAAATGATATATTCATAATATATTAAACCTTGTAATAGGTATCATACCCATATATTTATGTGAATACAATTCAATATAAATTATAATAATATTGTAATATTAACCTTTTAGGTATAATATCACTGAAATATTATAATATAAAATAGTATTCGCTGTAAGCAGTATATTTTATGATTTATGATATAAACCCCAAAATTTTACTCGATTTAAAATATCTATATATTTTATCAAAGTTTTGACAAAACATGAATTATATTATTTAATTTTGTTAAAATAAAATATCTCAGCATACTTAAAACATGTTTATTGTTTAATACAACTTATAACAGAAATTTCATAATGATACTATGAAAATATTATATATTATTACATATGCCTTTGTTATATTATATAAGCACATGTACCTATATATACACATGAAAAGTGTGCGAAAAATATATAAGTATTCTATATTTCATAAATTATATTAACGAAACAAATGGTATTTCATACGTAAAATGGAAATATGTACAAAAACATTTGGTACTGTATAATTATATAACTTAAAATATATATACATAATACGTGTATATCACAAGGGAATAACTTAAGAATTCTATCATTTAATGGTTTAACTCATTTCTTAACTATATGTGAGTTATATGTATGTATATTATGATATAAGAATCATACTTCATACAATTAGGATCAAATTTAGAAACACCAAACTTTGTATTATCTATTATGATTCTATAAATAAATAAAATGATAAATTAAGAATCAAGTCCTAACATTTTCAACCAATATGGTTCAACCATATTGTTAAAACTATTCTAAGAAATCCGTAAGAATTACATATTTTGATTTAAATTTAGTTATTCACCCTTTTATTTCAAAATAGTGTGTTCAACAAAAATTCATTTCAATTGCTATTGTTATAATAAGAAATTAAAGTTATGAGAATAAGCAGAATAATTAATACCATTAGTTATATGATTGAACTCTTATAAATAATTTGGTATTACATATATATATATATATATATATATATATATATTACAGGAAATTTGAAATTTTTTTTACGTATACATGTACAGGATCAAAATTTCTTGATAATATATACGATATAATAATCAAATACCTTCTGTAGAAAAGCAAAATTTTGTATGTAACAAAAGTAATAGATCTATCTGTTTACCTAGAAATTATCTAAATAATTTTTTTCAAACCATTAACCACAATTAACCCAAAAGAAACCCTAAGGATACCCGAATTAGCACCAAGGGAAAAATAGTAGAATCAATGACTGCGAATCTCAGGATCTTATATAAACCTTTAATTCTAGCCACAGTCACAACCACAGATCCTACCAAACATCCCGAATATTTATCCAATCATGAGTCCTGAGAATATAAGTTAAGTTGAGAAAATATAAAGCCATTATTAGTAAAACACCGAGCCTATAATTTAGAATAAAAGCTCGTCTATAACTACGATAAAAGGAAATAACACATAATTACTTTCCTTATATTTTGATAAAATATTTAGTGAAAGGAAAATGTTAAAATATAATATATATATAGGGGATGGTTCAAATGAAAACCACTTTTATTGTGAAAACTCGAAAACTAACTATAAAAGGCCTAAAAAACACAACATTTTTTTTTTCAATTTTTTAATAAAAAATCGCAGGTTTTTTATATAAAAATTTTTTTTTTCAAATTTTTTTTTGTATTACACATGTGTAATACTACACATGTGTAGTATTACACATGTGCACTACAAAAAAAAAAAATTTTTGGGATATTTTTTTTATATACTAAAAGTTGCGAAAAATATTATGCAAAAAAAAAAAATTGGTATGTTTTTTGGCTTTTTTAATTAGTTTTCGAGTTTTCACAATAACTAGTGGTTTTCATTTAAACTTTCCCCTATATATATAGGAGAAGGATCCGTTAGGAACCACCCTTTATTGCGAGAACCAGTGTGAACACAAACAGTAATTCCTAAAAAAAATCTAAAAAAACCCAATTTTTTTTTATTTTTTTACTATTTTTTTTGGAAAAATCGCTATTTTTTGTTAATAAAAAAAATAAAAAAATTTTCAAAATTTTTTTTTTTTCGAGTAACAGTTATCCATGCACATGTGCATATGTAACATTTCTTTGTCAAATTCCGTAATTCATTACAAATATTAGTCAATTGCACTGTCATTTACACTACCACATGTAATACACTATTTTTTACGTTAACAATATTAGAAATGCACATGTGCATCTATATGTATCAACATGAAATAAGGTGTTTTAGTACATTACTTTGAATACACTTTCTCTTTCATCTATCATTTCATCCATAATACACAAACATGCACATGTGCATATGTATCATTTCTTTGACAAATTTCGTAACTCATTACAAAGATTAGACAATTCCACTTTCATTTACACTACCATATGTAATACACTACTTTCTGTGACAACCGGTAATTTACGTCCTTATTACGCGATAATAAATAGTGATTACAGCATAAATCAACTTAATTAGGCCTTTGGAGTGCCTAGGAATGCTTATCCGACTCTACAGTACGCGTGTGAAGATTCGTGTAGAATCTGCGGAACAGCAAATGACAACGGACTGATACCATACGAAATACTGACGACGACGACAAATATGGATGTTACACGAATATTTTATGCTCATAGAGTTTGGGTCGCGATACCGGGTCTCGTAGAAATTACGGGCTGCATACACTTGAGATGGGCTTGTGGGCCTTGGACCCAAGCCCAACACCCACAAGCCTAAACCTGCGCATATTATACTAGATCTATTACTTGAGGATCTATACAAGATCTCACTAAATCTAGAAAATCCTATCAAATACTTGAGAATCTATACAAAATATTACAAAATCTTTGCAAATCTATACAAAATATTACAAAAGATTTTGACCCTAAAAATATAACAAATGACCTGAATGTCATTTAATTGCACAAGGGACTTAGAGAACACTGTGTTCTATAAATAGGGGCCTTGCCCTTTTAATTGTGCTAGAGTTAAAATACACACAGACTATAAGTCTGACCTCTCTCTCGGCTACATAACAAACAACAAGACCCCATTTCTTCCTCTGATTATGGAAGACACCCAATCAACACCCTGCTCTCGATTACATACAACCCCCCTCCCCCTGTCTGATTTCGTCTCCGGTGAAACCACCGGCGGACCCAGCTCACGGCGGTGGTGGTTCCAGCAACACACCACACCCAAACCCCCTTTGTCTTTTCGGATTAAATGGTCGGCCACCACCAACCGGTGGTGGTGTACGGCGGCAGAAGCGAGGGAGACGGAGAGAGATTAGAGAGAGAGGAGCCGGAGAGAAAGAAAGAGAAGGGGAGGAGCGGCGCCGCCGCTCACGGCGGCGGCTGTGACAGTGGCGACGGTGGTGCGGCATCTCAGTCCGACGATTTGTCGTTCGGACCGGCGGTTCGAATCTCGGTCCAGCGGTCTGTAACTCGGACCGGCGGTTCTTGTTATTACCCGACAGGTTCCCGGTAAATACCCCCCCCCTTCTCGGTTTACTTCCTCCTCTTTCTTCTGTTAAAGTCTGATGATGATAATGGTGATTTTATCACCAGAACAGGTTGGTGACGACCTTGTTTCGGATTGGTTCGAGTCAACCCGATTGAACCGAGTTAACTCGGCTCAGGACACCGGTCAACAAGTCAACAGCTGGTCAAACTTAAGTTTTGGGTACTACGGATTCGGTCAGCGGTTCGGGTCAAGCGGTTCGGTCAGATTCAACTTCGGTATGGTTGACTCGGTCAAACCGAGTCAACTCGGACAACTCAGTCATCTCACTCGACGGTTCGGCGTGAAGACTTGGTAAAGATTAGCGATGCGCTTATCTCGTTATATTTTTAGTTTAATTAAATACGTGAATAACGAGCTCGAACCGACTGATTATAAATTACATTCGTTATATATTTGACAAAGTTTACATATAGATGAATCTTGATTAAATTGTGTTGAATTTTTGAAAATAAAACGACAACTTGTGTTGTCGGGGGCGTCCAAAAATAGAGGAAACTCTGCCCGTTTTTTCGAGAAAATCCGTAAAAATAACACGCGTTTTATTATATAACGAAAACAACAATTCGGAAACTATTTACAACAACAAACATAGTTGTTTTGAACTTCGGAAATTATTTCGACAACAAAAATAAATATTGTTATTATTATATTTATTTCAAACAAACTCGAATCCTTTTATAAATAAATATAGTTATATATTTATTTTCCAATACAAGTCGACGATTCTTTTACAAAATAAATATAACTGTTATATTTATTTTATACGCCTAGACGGCACATACGTATATTTTTGGCAAATATACACAAGACGCGATATATATAATACGAGTTTATTATATATTACTTTCATACGAATATTTCTTTATTTCAACATACGACTTCTTAAAACGAGCTAACAAGTATAACTTCTTCGCTTCTTTTAAGTTGACAATTTACCGTCAAATCGTTCGACTAACGATTCGGTAGAGCTCGAGTACACGTAGTAAGTTACTGCGTTATTTAGAAACTTATTAGATATTCCGTGTTAGGAATATTGTAGAATGCACGATAGCGAGTCACGTCTTGGAAACGACATCGCGAAGTCGTATTTAGCTAGCTTTGCACAGGAATTTTCAGGTGAGTTCATAACCCCACCTTTTATGGTTTTACATTTTTTTAAATGTTTTCGGGGTGGAAAGACATGCACTTTTTGCAAAGCATACAAGAATTACATACTTATAAACCATTTTACAAGCAAGATTTATCTGACACAAATGGTTTACGAAAAGCTTATGTTTCATACCGGTTTTTCAAACAAGCGTTTACACACGAATTCTAGTTTTCTAAACTACGAGAAAATACAAGAGTATACAAACACATGAGAATTGATACTTGACATAAAGAATACAAGAACTGAAAATTGATACTTGATATGATGGATACAAGAATGATACGAGAAATAGTGTCACGAATAGGGTACCATAAGCACCATTAATCGTGTACATACTTAGACCGCAGAACAAAAGGTTAGATCTAACGGGTTCCGGGCAGCCCCACTGTTGGCCACTTTTATACCAAGCAGTGTTTTTGTGTCTCAGTCGTAAATCGACTACAGAAAAATGCCTATGGTTTGGTGACTTCCTATGTCGTGTCACATGTTAATGGCCTTGCAACCCATTAACAACCTTAATACATACAATAATACTTGATTTATACAAGAATACTTGAATTATGTGAGATACAGAAATACTTGATTTATACTTGAAGTACGTGGGGTACTCAAGAAAAGAAAATTATACATAAGTACTTGGTGTACACATGAATACTTGAATATGAAAACTCGATTTTTACATAACACAAACTATGTTTTCATACAGAGTTTCAAGTAACTCGACAAGAAAATGATTTTAAATACATTTTCTCAACAAAACTTCAAAAACCGGTTATTCAAAAAAAAAAGATTTATTTCAAATCTTTTACAAACAAACTATGAACTCGCTCAACTTTATGTTGACTTTCTCGCATGTTTCTTTCTCAGGTTGCATTTCTAAGACAAGGCACGGTTGGAATAAGGAGAACCATGAAGAGTCGAGTACTTAGTGGGCGTTCAATTTCTAAAATACTTAGATTATTTGCTTCCGTTGTGCAATGAAGATACCAGTCCAGTCACGCCAATGCTCTGATATTTCGGGGTGTGACAGATTGGTATCAGAGCTATAGGTTACAGCGAATAGGGTTCTCTGTAGAGATACCTAGGCTCTAACCTCATATTTCTCTGGGGACTTAGATTATTAAAACGTTGAATACATACAGAACGCATAGTACTCGAATATGGTCTCCAACCGTTGCCGAAAAATAAACAGTCAAGGTTTTGTTTTTAAACATACGCTAAAGTTGTGTTTTACACATGGTACACAAAACGGTCGCATACAGTACACAAAACTCTGAGAGCTTAGGAAACATGCATTTAAGACCTTCGGAAACTCATGTTGAAGTTCATTAAAGGTCTTCACGTAGGTACCACGTTTATTAACTCGGACAAACGCCATTTTGTTTTTATGTCATATATGTTATTTAGCCGAGCAGGTAACCTACGCAAAACGAAGCACGAGCGTGCAAAAGTACACGAGAACTCGATCAACGGAGGTTGAAGTATGACACATACGACTATCAAGGCGATGCCTTAGAAAAGACACGATGGCGCAATTCAGCGACAACGCTAGATCCTGTCAACACGAAAATTATCGATCAGGAAGCGGCAGTTTGGCACGCAATCCTGCAACTACACAAATCACGACAGGGAGAAGACGTATGTCTCCGCATTCCCCCTATCGCATTAACGACGAATACGCTATGTTTGACATTCCATGGTAATGTCACCTAACAACTGGTTATCACATGCAACCCCAGGTAAAGTCCTTAAATTTCTTTTATTGAAATTTCGACTTTCACATTTACTGAGTAGATTTTCGTATCTCTACTCCTCATAATGGTCATTGTGTCACGATCATTTCTTTCAGTATAGCGAATACTCATTTGCTTCATTTGTTGAGAAATTCATATGTTACGCATGCATCGTTTGTTACGCATGTGGTCTCGTTTCGAATAAACGTTTCATCAAAGTTCAAATATTATTTCGCTAACTCTTATTATTGATTTGTTATTCGAATGACCCGCCTTGTTGAAATTGTTGGCTTCTTTGTTATCAAGTCAACACTCTTTCTTGAAATATCTTTTCTTTTCAAGTTACATACATGGTTTTTCGTTGTGACCATGCCGAAAGTTTTCTTGTCGATACATGTATTTATTGTCGGCTTGCGCCGAAATCAAATTCCATTGTTTGAACTTGTTCATTCCACATATTCAATTCAAGGCACCATATGATGTATTGGAAACATCATATTCGAATTCGTTTTAACAAGCGTTTCATTGTTCCGAGTCGTGGTAGATTTGTTTGGTCTACGACTCCATTAAGTCGTTTGTTGATTTCGACACCTTGTGGTGTCAGTACAAACTTGTAGCTTGGGCTAATCATGATTGAGCGTTTTATGGAAAACACAGGTGATACTTGTTCGATCACCGCCATATTTGAATTGTTTCATTCACTACGACACCTTGTGGCGTCGGTAGAACTTGTAGCTTGGGCTAATCATGATTGAGCGTTTTATGCAAAACACAGGTGATACTTGTTCGATCACCGCCATATTTGAATTGTTTCATTCACTACGACACCTTGTGGCGTCGGTAGAACTTGCAGCTTGGGCTAATCATGATCGAGCGTTTCATGCAAACTAGTACATTTGAGCTTGTTGAAATCTGAATTCATTTACTTGATGCAATCATTTCTAGAATTCATTTGCATATTGTGATACGTCCTTGAATTCACATCATTCGAATAAGTCTTGATTCGACTTCATGATCGTTTACTTTGGTACTATTCGTATTTTCTACGCATAACGTAACTCTAAGGAGTTAACGTAGTCTAAATTTCGAGGACGAAATTTTATTAACAGGGGGAGAATGTGACAACCGGTAATTTACGTCCTTATTACGCGATAATAAATAGTGATTACAGCATAAATCAACTTAATTAGGCCTTTGGAGTGCCTAGGAATGCTTATCCGACTCTACAGTACGCGTGTGAAGATTCGTGTAGAATCTGCGGAACAGCAAATGACAACGGACTGATACCATACGAAATACTGACGACGCCGACAAATATGGATGTTACACGAATATTTTATGCTCATAGAGTTTGGGTCGCGATACCAGGTCTCGTAGAAATTACGGGCTGCATACACTTGAGATGGGCTTGTGGGCCTTGGACCCAAGCCCAACACCCACAAGCCTAAACCTGCGCATATTATACTAGATCTATTACTTGAGGATCTATACAAGATCTCACTAAATCTAGAAAATCCTATCAAATACTTGAGAATCTATACAAAATATTACAAAATCTTTGCAAATCTATACAAAATATTACAAAAGATTTTGACCCTAAAAATATAACAAATGACCTGAATGTCATTTAATTGCACAAGGGACTTAGAGAACACTGTGTTCTATAAATAGGGGCCTTGCCCTTTTAATTGTGCTAGAGTTAAAATACACACAGACTATAAGTCTGACCTCTCTCTCGGCTACATAACAAACAACAAGACCCCATTTCTTCCTCTGATTATGGAAGACACCCAATCAACACCCTGCTCTCGATTACATACAACCCCCCTCCCCCTGTCTGATTTCGTCTCCGGTGAAACCACCGGCGGACCCAGCTCACGGCGGTGGTGGTTCCAGCAACACACCACACCCAAACCCCCTTTGTCTTTTCGGATTAAATGGTCGGCCACCACCAACCGGTGGTGGTGTACGGCGGCAGAAGCGAGGGAGACGGAGAGAGATTAGAGAGAGAGGAGCCGGAGAGAAAGAAAGAGAAGGGGAGGAGCGGCGCCGCCGCTCACGGCGGCGGCTGTGACAGTGGCGACGGTGGTGCGGCATCTCAGTCCGACGATTTGTCGTTCGGACCGGCGGTTCGAATCTCGGTCCAGCGGTCTGTAACTCGGACCGGCGGTTCTTGTTATTACCCGACAGGTTCCCGGTAAATACCCCCCCCCTTCTCGGTTTACTTCCTCCTCTTTCTTCTGTTAAAGTCTGATGATGATAATGGTGATTTTATCACCAGAACAGGTTGGTGACGACCTTGTTTCGGATTGGTTCGAGTCAACCCGATTGAACCGAGTTAACTCGGCTCAGGACACCGGTCAACAAGTCAACAGCTGGTCAAACTTAAGTTTTGGGTACTACGGATTCGGTCAGCGGTTCGGGTCAAGCGGTTCGGTCAGATTCAACTTCGGTATGGTTGACTCGGTCAAACCGAGTCAACTCGGACAACTCAGTCATCTCACTCGACGGTTCGGCGTGAAGACTTGGTAAAGATTAGCGATGCGCTTATCTCGTTATATTTTTAGTTTAATTAAATACGTGAATAACGAGCTCGAACCGACTGATTATAAATTACATTCGTTATATATTTGACAAAGTTTACATATAGATGAATCTTGATTAAATTGTGTTGAATTTTTGAAAATAAAACGACAACTTGTGTTGTCGGGGGCGTCCAAAAATAGAGGAAACTCTGCCCGTTTTTTCGAGAAAATCCGTAAAAATAACACGCGTTTTATTATATAACGAAAACAACAATTCGGAAACTATTTACAACAACAAACATAGTTGTTTTGAACTTCGGAAATTATTTCGACAACAAAAATAAATATTGTTATTATTATATTTATTTCAAACAAACTCGAATCCTTTTATAAATAAATATAGTTATATATTTATTTTCCAATACAAGTCGACGATTCTTTTACAAAATAAATATAACTGTTATATTTATTTTATACGCCTAGACGGCACATACGTATATTTTTGGCAAATATACACAAGACGCGATATATATAATACGAGTTTATTATATATTACTTTCATACGAATATTTCTTTATTTCAACATACGACTTCTTAAAACGAGCTAACAAGTATAACTTCTTCGCTTCTTTTAAGTTGACAATTTACCGTCAAATCGTTCGACTAACGATTCGGTAGAGCTCGAGTACACGTAGTAAGTTACTGCGTTATTTAGAAACTTATTAGATATTCCGTGTTAGGAATATTGTAGAATGCACGATAGCGAGTCACGTCTTGGAAACGACATCGCGAAGTCGTATTTAGCTAGCTTTGCACAGGAATTTTCAGGTGAGTTCATAACCCCACCTTTTATGGTTTTACATTTTTTTAAATGTTTTCGGGGTGGAAAGACATGCACTTTTTGCAAAGCATACAAGAATTACATACTTATAAACCATTTTACAAGCAAGATTTATCTGACACAAATGGTTTACGAAAAGCTTATGTTTCATACCGGTTTTTCAAACAAGCGTTTACACACGAATTCTAGTTTTCTAAACTAGGAGAAAATACAAGAGTATACAAACACATGAGAATTGATACTTGACATAAAGAATACAAGAACTGAAAATTGATACTTGATATGATGGATACAAGAATGATACGAGAAATAGTGTCACGAATAGGGTACCATAAGCACCATTAATCGTGTACATACTTAGACCGCAGAACAAAAGGTTAGATCTAACGGGTTCCGGGCAGCCCCACTGTTGGCCACTTTTATACCAAGCAGTGTTTTTGTGTCTCAGTCGTAAATCGACTACAGAAAAATGCCTATGGTTTGGTGACTTCCTATGTCGTGTCACATGTTAATGGCCTTGCAACCCATTAACAACCTTAATACATACAATAATACTTGATTTATACAAGAATACTTGAATTATGTGAGATACAGAAATACTTGATTTATACTTGAAGTACGTGGGGTACTCAAGAAAAGAAAATTATACATAAGTACTTGGTGTACACATGAATACTTGAATATGAAAACTCGATTTTTACATAACACAAACTATGTTTTCATACAGAGTTTCAAGTAACTCGACAAGAAAATGATTTTAAATACATTTTCTCAACAAAACTTCAAAAACCGGTTATTCAAAAAAAAAAAGATTTATTTCAAATCTTTTACAAACAAACTATGAACTCGCTCAACTTTATGTTGACTTTCTCGCATGTTTCTTTCTCAGGTTGCATTTCTAAGACAAGGCACGGTTGGAATAAGGAGAACCATGAAGAGTCGAGTACTTAGTGGGCGTTCAATTTCTAAAATAGTTAGATTATTTGCTTCCGCTGTGCAATGAAGATACCAGTCCAGTCACGCCAATGCTCTGATATTTCGGGGTGTGACACTTTCTACATTACCAACATTAGAAATGCACATGTGTATCTATATGTATCAACATGAAATAAGGTGTTTTGGTACACTACTTTGAATACACTTTCCATTTCATATATCATACCATCCATAATACACTACCATTACCTCCTACCATCCATAATACAATATCATTACCTCCTACCATCCATAATACAATACCATTACCAATATTTTGACTTTATTACATGTATATCAACACCATTTATACCATCCAATCATCATATTACATCATAAAGTAACAACTATAGTCAAACCATCAACCA
This sequence comes from Helianthus tuberosus, assembly GCA_030545235.1. Lineage (NCBI taxonomy): Eukaryota > Viridiplantae > Streptophyta > Magnoliopsida > Asterales > Asteraceae > Helianthus > Helianthus tuberosus. Next base: position 99,217,564 of record CM060412.1, on the reverse strand, counting down.
CTAAATATAACTAACCAAAAAACATGTATATGGGGCCTACCTCTCCATTCAAAATCACAAACTTTTTGTACCAAAACATGTTATATCATGGTTATACCTAATGATGCACATGTGCATTTTGAATATTGGTAATGTAAAAAGTAAATGGTATTGTAAATTAAAGTGCAATTGTCTATTATTGATAACATATTACGGAATTTGTTGAAGTAATGATACATATGCACATGTGCATGGATAACTGTTACTCGAAAAAAAAATTGTTTTTTTTTGCTAACTAAATATAGCGATTTTTGTTAAAAAAAATATTAAAATTTTTTTTTTGAGCGCTTTTTTGATTTTATTTTGTGTTCACATTGGTTCTCGCGGTTCTCGCAATAAGGGTGGTTCTCAAATGAACCTTACCCTATATATATATTTATCAATGTAACATACTGATAGGTATGATTATACTTGTGCGTAATGAAATATGAGCAACAAAATGTGCCTGTATAATTGCTTAGTTCTATAATAGTTACATCCAACATGTTTGCAATTCAGATGTCGAAAGAAATAACCTGTAATCAAGAAATTCAGGCTAGTAATGAAAACTCCTTGGACAGAAGCACTATAGAAAACATAATAGCTCAAGGAATATCGAATGCCATACCTTCGATCATTGAAGCTAATAAAATTTCTATGCCTATCAACGAAAGTCCTACTTTACGTTGTAAGCATACTCATCACTTCAAACCTAGCCGTAGTATCAATGGAGATGATGATATTCGTATCAAAACTCCATCCTCCAAGTGTCACACCCCGACCACGAAAAACAACAAATTGTGGCAGAAACGTCGGGGAGTATTGTAACAGAATCATTGTTTCATAACACACGGATTCAGTCAAGGTAGCGGATAGCTCAATAGCCTATCTAACTGTAGTGGGATTACTACCAGTAACAATATCTTGAACTGAGCCAGGGAGGCCATCAATGTACTTTTCGATTGCCTTATCCAAAGGCGTAACCATGTTCGGGCATAACAGACTTAACTCCTCATAACGGTCAGTGTAGGCTCGATGCTCACCGCTATCTTGCTTAAGATCGTCGAATTCCCTTTCCAATGCCCCAATCTCATGACGAGGACAGAATTCCCTCATCATTAGTTCTCGAAGCTCTTCCCAGGTTTGAGCCAGTGCTACCTCGGCACCCCTATCTCTCATCACACCATTCCACCATGTTAGAGCTCGTTTCTTAAAAACACTAGATGCGAACTCTACCTTTCGCTCATTTGGGCATTGAACATGTTTGAAGGTGCTCTCTAGACTCTCGAACCATTGCAGAAGTGCGGTCGCTCCTTGAGACCTAGAAAACTTTGATGGCTTAGCTGAGTTGAACGTCTTGATGTTGCATGGGGCATTATTGTTGTTGAGGGCTAGGTTACATTGAGCAATGCAGTTTGGGATTGCAGGAGCCATTTGCTGCGTAATGATAGCTGCCAGTTCTTCATTAGGTACCTGATTGTCGTGTCGTGGAGGCATTCTAAAAGGGGAAACAAGAGAGAAAACAAATGAAATGGCATTGGGTAAGGATGTTACAATTTCCGACCAAAAGGCATGGGTGATGGTCATTTGTTCGAACCACGAAGTAAACAAACGACACATAAAAGCTGAATCAAAGTAAATAGGTCTTCATAATGTATCGCGAAGACATGCTCGCCTATAAGTGGACACTCACCCCAAGAGTTCCCAGGTAAGAGTGACTGGTCCGATACTGCGGATTTGTACGAACACTCTAGCCTTAGACAGAAGACTCACGGTACATGCACCCACCCTTCCAGTTTGCACGTGTTCACATTATTTAGACCCAAACTTTTACGAGATTTTGAAAACTTTGAAGGTTCAAAACCTTATAATAAATCATCCTAGAACAAATGACTAGTTTTCAAAGCGGATTCGAAATTTATGTTCTCATTGTGGTTATCACCTAAAGATAGGTGACTGTATTGTTTTATGACTAAACGCAAGAAACTCGCGTTAGGGTCCTAGGAAGGTTATAGACTTGGTCAAAGCATTACTAATAACCTAATTCCCTATAACTATGAGCTCTGATACCAACTTTTCTGTCACACCCCGACCACGAAAAACAACAAATCGTGGCGGAAACATCGGGGAGTATTGTAACAGAATCATTGTTTCATAACACATGGATTGAAGTTCTGTTTTATTGAATTGAATGTTTTACATTACATTGAAATTAGAAACAAAACATGAACAAATAGACTTTCATTATTATTAAGTCACTAAGGCCTCGTCAGTTCCTATGTGAGCATGCATTAATATCATCATCAAATATCACCAACTATGGTACCTGAAACACATGTGAAAATACGTCAGCATAAAATGCCAGCGAGTACATAGGATTTGAGTGTCAGATTCATGGCTCGTTTATGTTTTGAAAATATAACTTAAAGACCTTTGTAAATTGATAATTAGAAAACCAAGTTTTGTAAAATGTTTGTAATGTAAATTGAAATAACTAAGTCAAAACAGATTTGTTTTATAAAACCTCTATACCATGAATCTTAACTCCAAAACATTTGTTTATATAAACCCAAATTGTAAATCGTTTTTGAAATAAAACTCAAATGTTTTATATTGTTAGAAAAACCTTGTAATATAACTTTGTTTTGATAAACTTGCCCAAGTGATCTAGATAATGCAACGATATATAATGTGTTAAAAGCACTTATATATAGGAAGTACCAGCGGCGTATCCATCTTGCTTTTAACACATTACACCCGCCCCGTTACCTAATCACTTCCCTAACCCAACGGTTCAAACAATACCAAACGGTTCACATAATCAAACAATTACAAACGGTTCGTATAAATCAAACAGTTACAAACGGTTCACATAATCAAACAGTTACAAACGGTTCATATAAATCAAATAGTTACAAACGGTTCACATAATCAAACAGTTACAAACGGTTCAAAATGTAAAACAATGTGTCCATATGCTGAGAGAACATATGCAACAAAATTTAATATACAAAAATCAATGTGCTAGCATGTTAAGTGAACATTACGACCCGTTTAGGTAGCTTACGCTACTTTAACGCGTCGTTTGCGCAAAGCGCGTTCGAAACGCCTAACTAGTCCTATGACAAGTATTATATGCCTTAACACATCTAATAATGTTGCCTAATCAGTTTAGATGTCAAAATTTAGGTTACATATGCCTAAAATGAATTTATGCGTAAAAAGGGCATTTGGGTCATTTTCCTAAGGCATATAAACTACCTATCATACAACTACTTAAATGAAGTGACCATAAGGTATAACCTCGGAAGGTTATTCCCTATACAACTATGGTCACAATAAATACTTGGTCGGATCCTAATGATCGACCAAACGGGTGGGGTTCGAAAGTCTAAGCGGTTGTTTAGACCGCTTATCTTACGACCCTATATAAGCACTAAACTAAAAGCGACGAGTTAAACATGTTAAAAAATGTTTAACGAAGTTAGAAAACAAGTTTGATATCAAAACAAAAGGTTTTGATACCCAAGGATAGTTTGGTTGCAAAATACGCATGAATACGCATTTTGACCGAAACTATGACTCGTCACTACACCTAATCAACGTGGTAATCAGTAGGTATAGTCACAAGGGACCATAACCATCGTGATTACGCTCATGTTGCGAAGCTCAAACGAACTTCATGTTGACTAAAGACTGGTCAAAGCAGAAAGTCAAACACAGTTTGACTTTCGTGCTTAAAAACGCATAAAAGCATGAAAGAAACTTACAACGGCTCCAAGCTACGAAGAACTTGATCTAAATACTCAGGTATGAAGCATAAAGCTTCAACTTAGAGCATAAAATCAGATCAAGGTATGAGGAAAATGGAATGGGAGCTTGGGTATTTATAGATTTCGGAGAAACATTAGGATCGTTTCTCGCAAATCGTCCTTTGATCTTGACCTTACAAGTGGGCACATGGTTTTAGAATACTATGGGAACATGTAAAACCATCAAATACAAGCCCATAGGGTGCAAAACCATGGGTTAAAACCATCAAAACATCAAAATTGGACTAGATACAATGAATCTGGTCATTTGGGCACTTTTTGACGCTTTTAGTCCCTATTGATCAAGAAAGTTTATTTTTGCGCACCAAACACCTCAAAGCCTTTTCTAATCTATGTAAAGGATATTTAGGGCATATTTAACTTATGATCAGGTTCCGGAATGTTCGTTATAGTACGAATCGGCATACTTTCACAGTTTGTCGAAATTAGTCCCTGCAAGCGAATAAACTTGATTTTGCCACACCAAACCCTCCAAAACTTATTTCTAAGTTATGTAAAGATTATTTAAGGTATGTTAAACCTATGTCACTGTTCCGGAGTGTTTGTTGCATTAAACTGGTTATATTTACGCATTAGTTCGCGTATAACCTTCCCGAAAGCGACTTAAAGCTCGAAATCGAACATGAATTGATATGTGCACATGATACACATATTTATACAAATACCAAGTATGAAACACAATATTTCATTGATTTGGTATTTGTTTGATGGTCACAGAGGCACAGGTGTCACACTAAGCAAAAGAAAACCACAACCTATAGTTACTTTTATAAGAAATTCCGCTCTGATAAAACCGATGAGAACCAAGAAGCGGGATCGTCAATCGCGTAACCTACCTGCAACAACTATAACCAGAAGAGTTCAAAAAGACACCATTCTAGGAAGACACACCGCGGTAACTTTTGAAAGAAGGCTGGACATGTAGAGGAAGTATGTAGTAGGAAAACTAACGTCTGTTTCAACTGCAGAGATCCAGGTCATATCCGTCCCCACTGCCCGAAATTATCCAAGGCTCCCAACAACAAGGCTATAAACCCAAATGAAGCTAAGGAGAACGCATAAATACTTATGACATCGGATGCAACAGCAACTTCTAAAATAAGCACCTTTATGTTTTGACTATACTAAAGTATTAGTTGACTCCTGATTCTGAATAAAGTTTTATAATCAAAGGTCTTTATTTTTCTTTTATAAAGCCAACGCTCATTTGTCTCATTTCTTAACAAATTCCTATGTCACACTTGCATTGCTCGTGACGCATGTAATTTCACTTCAAAAGATCATTTATTCACAAGCTCGAATAAATATTTCGTTATACTCATTCTGACAATCCCTATGATTGCAAAAACGTTGATTCTTGATATCAAGTCAACAAAATTCCTGGAAGAACGCCTTTTCTTTTCAAGGATTCTTACCAAATTTCCATCGTAACCTTTCTCTTGCCAAATACATATATCCATTATTGGAATACGTCCAAACCAAGCTCAATTTATTTTGAACTTGTTCATATATATTCAAAATCCCATATGATGAATTGAAATCATCATATTTGAGGTAATCTCAGCTAACCTTTCATTTGTCAAACCATATTGGACTTGTTTAAAGTCTTCAAATCCAATAAATCATTTGTTAAAACACGCCACCTTGCGGTGGCAATCTCTTTGAAACTTGGACTCATTTCATTTTCTCACCTGAGGTACGAATTTATCTATTTTTTATTGATTCGCCATCCTAAGATAAATCTTAAACACAACTATGTGTTAGGATAAGGGTACATAAATTCATATTATATTCCAATGTACCTTCAAGATTTCTTTCATCTATGATCAATCCTAAGATATTCAATTGTTCCTTCATTTGAACATCCTATCTTTTGAATATCCAGACTCACTTCATTGAAACTTTCATTCGAGAATGGTGAACTCGTGTGGTCACCATAATCATTGAATTCTTTCCATCATTACAAACACCTTGTGGTGTCTGTATAAATTTGTAGCCTATGCTAATAGTAAACCCTAATCATATCAATTCCTATATCATTCGTTTGACTCATCATTCAACTAGTCTTGATACAATTATGTATTAAGATAATGATACACTAAATTCTATTGTATTATCCAGTGTATCCCAGCCATTTCAATAAACGTCACTGATTTCTGATTTGATCATTGACAAATCATTTTTCATACTTCTATTTTTAATTGAGATTATTGATTCAGAGTTCTTTTCAATTGAACGATCAAAGTAAATTCCCTTCTGACATTACATCCTATTGTTCCTAAAGGTCGTTTACATTCGATTCCTATGTCTCCATTGAAACATAATTGTATCACATTCAGTTAATAATTCCTGGAACTAATCGAAATATTTATGTTCTCAATTTCTTCTTTGTTCTTAGAAAAATCTCACTAAGGATTCATCTGTTAAGCATTTTTGTAAGATTTCATACATACATCATTTCTGTAGCTGATAAGCTACGGGTCCTATTCGTTTAATAAATGGTCCAACATACCTGGAACTTAACTTCCCTCTTTAAATGACTCTGACTCCCCCTTTCTATAGAGAAACTTTTAACAATACCTTATCTCCCACTTGAACGAATTTCATCTGTTATAACTCTTGTGATAATCTCGTATTTGAATTATCTTGTCCATTGCTTCCTGCACAATCTTGTCCATTGCTTCCTGCACAATCTCGAGTCCAGATAACTTCCGTCCATTAAATGCTTCCAAAGACGCTTTGGCATTGTTTTTACTAACTACAAGACTCGATATACCTCCAAGAGAATATTTTAGCCCAAATCTCGAGGACGAGATTTAAAACAAGGTGGGGAGGATATAACAACCCTCAAGAAACACCCTAAACGCTCCTAAATACACCCCGAATACAAGAAACGGACCTGAATAACCTTTATTTCATTAAATAACAAATAAAAACTAAATTAATAGTCTGTCGCGGGGCACGACAGACTTCTCTTCATCTTTCGCGGGGCGCGAGGCCCCATTACTTGCTGCACACCTGAGCCGCCACGTGTCCAATCCACGTGTCGAACCTACCTGTGACTCACCAATCCTAAAACCACCATATGGTCCCTCGCGGGCCACGAAGAAATTAAAGGAGGCCGTCGCGGGGCGCGATAGCTTGCTCGACCAGCTATAAAAGGGGCAGGAATCAGCCATTTCAATCGTTCAAAATTCTCAAAATCTCTCTCTACATTATGTAGGATAAAATTATAGCCTAATACCCCTAATTAGTGAAACTCTGCCTCGTTGTAAGTACTATAACCCTGCTATTACCCTACACGATCGATTTAGGATTTCCGTAACGCATGTCGGCTCTGCCCGACTCAGTTGTTGGAATTCTGTCTCGTGTTACACCCGATTGATTTAGGACTCCATAATGCATGTCAAGGCCTTGCCTGACTCAGTCATTGGAGTTCTGTCTCGAGTTGTACGGTTAATGCAATTTGGGTTATTTTACTAACACATGTGCACTATTTAAATTAACCAGGAAACTATATTATTATCAGGAAGCCATAATATTACCAGAAAGCCTGTAGAATACCTAAGCCTACAAATGTGAGTTTATCCTCTTTTTGTAAATTCTTTTATAAATTGTTTTACAAAACCTCAATTGTTTTACACTCTAATTAACAGTGATTGAGTATTTGTATTCTACAATTATTGTCGGTACGTTGGGGTTTTGTATACAAAATTTGTTACTACACTGTGAGTAGTAGCATAACCACCAGTCATGGATTGACAATACCGTGGGTGGTAATTAAAGTAGATATAAACAAATGTAATTGCGAGATCGCCCTCAATGCTGTAAAATGATAAAACCTATTTTGATTAAACCGGGATTCACTCACCAGTATTTCTTGCTGATAAAATGTTTTAAACACGTGTTTCAGGTAACTTAGTATGAAGCCCTTAAAAGCCAGCTAGAGAGCACTAAAGGCTTAGAAAAGTGGCTATAGAAATCACCGAATTAAAAAGGAGAATTGTTTTCAATAATTAGGGTTTATCCTTATAAATACACTACAAATGAAATTCGGATTTTATTCCACTTATTTATCATAAATGTATTATTAGAAAACTCGGGTTTTATCCCATTTATCTATTTTAAACATTTTGGTGTTCAACTCTGATAAAAATATTTCCTAACTACGGTCCTGATGAAACTTTCCGCTGCCAAATTAATAAACACCGATACCATCTGACTGGCTCGCGGCTCCCACTCCCAGGGTGGGGTCAGGGGATGTGACATCAATCACGTCCTAATACGATTACCATTTAGTTCATTAGTGTGTTAAAGTAAGGCACCAAGCTCCTACACGCATCTAACACATAACATGCACTCACTTTGATGGTTTACGCACATATGCATATTTCACATATAACTACTCATGAACAAGCACACAATACTTCACATAACACTTTCGTGGACATTAAACAAGTGGGATCATTATCAGATAGCATAATTGACATCTAGACATGCAAATCACATCTTATACTGTTTCAGCTCCAACATCTAGAACTGGGCTGTTTTCGGGTATTTTTATAAAATGGTTATCTTGTTTCAAAAATTCTAAATAATTTACAGAACGTTCTAAACGGTCCACATCACCTTGTGTAAAAATCTCGGGACTCAATTCATTATCAATTATTTACTAGGAATCATTTATTGGGCTACAGTCAGATTCGTCACTTTCTGACTGCAGTCGACGGAAAAATTCATTTAAAATTCACCATCAGTCCGATTGGTGAAATTCTAGTTGGAGATTTACGAAGACACCCATGCCCATCTACTGTACGAATTTCATTTCCTAAATCTTTCCAGATTACAAGTTATGATGAAAAACCTAACACACATTTTCTGCAGAAAAAACATAGCTTTTGCTGGTGTACAAAACAGGCCTTTAAAAATAGCAAACGACCTCAGAAAAATGTGATTCCAGCGACATTTGAATCATTTTTCAAAAACATATGATTTAGACTTCAGAAAATCAATTTTTTGATTTATAACGGTCCGTTTACAGCCAACTGAAGTTGGCTGTTTTCGTCAATCAGCATTTTGTTTTTCATTTAAACGACACCAAAACGCATGTAAATGATCACCACACTTCCTAATAACAACTAACAGCAGATTAACCATCAATTATCACCTAAACATATCAATAATATCATAACCCTAGATATAAAACATCATGATTCTCGCAAAAACGCAGCCAATGATCATTTACGCATATGTATCATCAATTAATTCAAACAATCGCATAATCACCTGAAACTAATCATGCAACAACAAAACCCTAGCATAACAACTCAAGGTCACAGCCATGTCTACACAATTTCACACCATGAATTGCAATCCAAATCAAGAACACTAACCTTGGAGCAAAGAGAAGGGCTAACGAGGAAGTGAGAGGCGAATCAAGAAGCTGAACAAGAAGCTGTTTGCGCAAAGGGGGGGGGGGGGTCTCCTGGCCGTCGCACTCTATGGGAGTGTTAGGGTTTTTGTTTTGTTTTTCTTATTCCCAAGACAAGTATGTATAATTAAAGCACAAGGGAAGTTGGGCTTAATGGGCTGCAAGGAACAAGAAGGTGTGGATTGGATTATTATTTTGCAAGGGGGACATGGGGTGGGGGTTGGGCGATTAGTGGCGCAAGGGGGGAGGGGGTTTGGGTTGGGTTTTATAAAGTAGCGGTTTCATGTATTTTCACAAAATAACTAATTAAGATGTCCCGTGTCGCAATTTAACACACTACAATGTTTCGTTGCACAAAATAACGTTTTCCAATATTTCAGTTTCGGGTTTCGGTTTCACGTAATTCACATTACACATTACCAAGCACACAATCGTTCAAATAAAATCAACCACCATATTCAATTCATATAACGCACACGTAGTTACAATGCAAGACAATCATACAAGGAACTAGTATATAGAAAAGACTCCGCAAACAACGAGTTGTCACATCATCCCCAAGTTGAAAGAAATTTCGTCCTGAAATTTAGCACATAGTCACTAGTGGTATTTTCGTTTCATCAGGTCCTCTCGTTCCCAAGTGAACTCTGGGCTATGACGGGAGTTCCAACGAACCCGGACAATAGGTATCTTGGTTCATTTAAGATTCTTGATTTCCCGATCCATAATTTCCACCAGTTCCTCGACGAAGCGTAACTGGTCGTCGATAGTGAGTTCCTTGAAAGGAACAATGAGGGTCTCATCTGATAAACACTTCTTCAGATTCGAAACGTGGAAGACGTTGTGAACACCACTGAGTTCTTCAGGTGAATTTAGTCTGTAGGCCAACTTGCTGATTTTCTCAATGATTTCAAAAGGTCTGACATATCGTGGATTAAGTTTGCCCCGTTTGCCAAAGCGAACTTCGCCTTTCCATGGTGAGACTTTAAGTAGCACACGATCTCCAACCTGGAACTCGAGAGGTTTTCTACGCTTATCAGCGTAGCTTTTTTGACGGTCACGAGCTACCGCCATTCATTGTCTGATTTGGGCAATCTTTTCCGTTGTGTCGATAAAGAGTTCTGAGCTAGTAATTTGGCTATCGCCAACTTCTGCCCAGCATAGAGGTGATTGGCATTTTCGCCCGTACAAAGCCTCGAACGGAGTAGCCTTGATGCTGGTGTGGTAACTATTGTTGTATGAGAACTCCACTAAGGGTAGATATCTCTCCCAGTCATTACCAAAGTTGATAAGACATGCTCGAAGCATGTCTTCTAGAGTCTAGATGGTGCATTCAGTCTGCCCATCCTTCTGAGGGTGATAAGCTGTGCTCATGTCTAGACGTGAGCCGAAGGATTTGTGTATCACATGCCATAAATCGGATGTAAAGCGTGAGTCTCGATCAGAAATGATAGAAGTTGGCACTCCGTGCCTAGAGACTACTTCCTTCAGATAGATGTCTGCGAGTGTAGAAAACTTGTCAGTTTCCTTGATTGCCAGGAAGTGTGCAGACTTGGTTAGACGATCCACGATCACCCAGATGGTGTCGTTCCTCGCTGGGAGCTAGGTAAGCCAGTGACGAAATCCATGGGAATTTGCTCCCATTTTCATGTGGGGATATCGGGTTGTTGGAGTAGTCCTGATGGCTTCTGGTATTCAACTTTAACTCTAGCACATGTCAAGCATTTACTAAAAAAAGTCGCTATGTTAGCTTTCATACTAGGCCACCAGTATATGGTTTTGAGATCATGGTACATCTTATCAGATCCATGATGTACTGAGTAACGAGACTTGTGTGCCTCGTCCATCACGAGCTCACGTAGATTACCATAAGATGGAACCAAGATACGTCCCGCCAAATAGTAAGCACCGTCTTCCTTTAGTTCTAGTTGTTTTTCCCAATCCCCGTAGGGACTCAGCTTTGAGGTTTTCTCCCTTCAATGCTTCAATCGGAGCGTCACGAATCTGGGTAGGAAGACTAGAATGAATTGTACGCTGTAACGCACGTACATGCTTAGGTTTGGTTTCCTTACGACTGAGGGAATCGGCCACAACGTTGGCCTTGCCGGTATGATACTTGATTGTGCACTCGTAGTCGTTGAGGAGTTCGACCCATCGACGCTGCCGTATGTTCAACTCCTTCTGATCCAAGATGTGCTGGAGACTCTTGTGATCGGTGTATATGGTGCACTTGGTACCGTACAAGTAATGTCTCCATATCTTGAGTGCAAACACTACTGCTCCCAACTCCAAATCGTAGGTAGTGTAGTTCTTTTCGTGAGCATTGAGTTGGCGTGATGCGTAAGTAATGACTTTCTCACGTTGCATCAACACACAACTAAGTCCTTGGATAGACGCGTCACAATAAACAACGAAGTCGTCTGTGCCTTCTGGTAATGAAATAATGGGTGTACCACAGAGTTTCACCTTCAACTGTTGAAACGCGGATTCCTGAGCAATCTTTCGAGTTACAGTTGCGAGGGTTTGTGCATACGATGAAGAAAAGCGGGCTTCGCAACGTCAAAAGTCATTCGTTGGAAACTAAACATAAGGCTGTTTGTGTTGTAGGGGCTCCATGGTAAGGTGTAGGTATTGTTCGGATTCCTACTAGTTCTTGGAGTAGTTTCAGATGTCGTCAAAGAAAACAAGTGGCATATCCATCAAGGTAGGCTAAATTCGAATGTCGTGACTAGGAACCTATCTCGGTGGTATCGAGTTCTAAGGACAGTTCTCGTGATACCTCCATATCTGTGATATTCATGGCCCATTTCTCCTTGAGTAACGTTCGTAGAGAGTAACTCCTCCAAGCGATAGTTCACGAAGAATGTTGTTAGGATAAGGATCATTGTATTCGAGAAGTATGTCGTGAATGGATGTGGAAACATGCAAAAAGGGTAGTAAAAATCGATACGTAGGCGTTTAAGAATCCGTATTAGGGGTTTACCTGTTGTCGAGGGTATAGCTGGTCGTACACAAGTTGCATAAGGTTAAAATGAAGAACGTCGTTTTCCAAATAAAGGTGCCATGTTGGTATATTAAGCATAACAAGAATTAACCACAGAAGAATGGTTGTCACACAGGCTTGTAGTGTTAAGGTTCGCTGAAACTTCCGTCAAAGTTGCTGGGCTCGCTCACATGCGAAGGAGGAATAATTCACCTTGATCCATGGACTTGGATGAGTTTGCGATTTATCGAGTCGGTAAGCAACCAAATTTGGAGGAGTTTCCTTAGGTCATGTGAATGAATCTGAATTATGCATGTGTAGTCAAGAGGTTTCAAAGAAAGGAAACGAAAACATGTTCAAGAGGGTATGATCGTATCAATAGCACATCACCATCCTCAGGTTTCAAGAAGTGATCACCAATGATCGAAAGTCAAGCCTTCCAAATTCTCTATACTAGAGTGAGTTCGTATTAGTATCTCTACATGGAGAAGCGAGGCCGTAGTGTCACTGTGGTAAAGGAACAATGGTTTTGTCTAAGTCAATAGTAGAAATTAGGCATTGCATTAACCAACAAGCATAGGTCGGTACAAAGGCTAGCGAAAAGATTTCACATAATTATGATAAACTATCGTAGGATCAAAATGCGACTCTTGTAGTGTAAGGGGGAAATGGGTGAGGTAAATGTGTAGTTCATCGTGTCCGTCTGTAGGTTGAGTAATCCGTATCTCCGTCCTCGAATGTCCCGAAGACTATCCCATCATTAGGAGGCATCCACATGCTAAGTTGGATATACGAAGATGTAAACCAAAGTAGAATAAGAATTAACCACCCAACAGGGTAATGGGGGTAATCTTGTGATTGGTGGAAATCATGGTATGGTTGTTAGCATTTTGTTATATCGGTTGCGGATTGAAGAAACAAGAGGTTGTGATGTTCATACGAAGAATTAAGCGAAAACAAAATCCAACAAATAACCGAAGAATCCCATAAACTATTTTGTTCTCCAGAGGCAGTTCTAGTATGTAACACCCCGAAAACGGGTTTGGAAATCAAACCACGTTAATACTAAAAGACGAGTAAAGTACCATTAGTGGTTAAATTAACCCGATGAATATTAGGATTTTAAATAAATAAACTTAATATTAAATTAAAGTTGAATGAAAGCTTTTGAGATATTAAAGTTTATAAAATGCTTGAGTTAACGGGACTTAAAAAAACTGAGTCATAAATTCCACGAACCAACTAAGTTAACTAGGAATATTTAACCTAGTTAATAAGTGGGAATATTGTTAGAAATAAGTAGGTTGTGGTCTACTTAATAACTAACCAAACAAGAGGGGCCAAATACGGATAGATTGAAAGTTAAATTATAAAAATAAGATAAACAAAAAACATACACATGGTGTGTGTGTTCTGTATCGACCAGAAGAGCTCCCCAGGAGCCAAAACCCTAGTTTCAACATTATCATCAAATTGAAGGCTCAAACTATGTCCAAATTCACAATTGAACGTGAATTAATGATCACCCAAGCAAGGGGATCATAAGGTATGTCAAATTTTGATGATTTGTGAAGTTGTGAAATTTGAATAATCATCATAATCACGAATTATGAATGAATTATTGTAGCTATGATTGAATTAGTGATGTATACTTGCTTAGGAACAAAACCCTAAGTGAAAATTATACATATGATGCTATGAATTGAATGATTTGATGAATTACCACACTAGGATAAGTGGGTATTAATCATAAGATGAATTTGATGATATAATTATGATTAGAATCATCATATCTGATAGTAATCAGGAAATACTTGAACAAATTGTGTGTTTGAGTATATGATCATACTTGCTAGGAGATGGGTTTGTATGATAAAATGAAAATGATGATATGTTATGATCAAAATGATGTTTGATATCATCATATGTTAGTCAAATGAAATTAGATTATAATAACTTGATTTCATAAGTAGTTAAAACGGTAGTATAATAAGGATGCTTACCGTATAGTGGCAAAGTAATAAAACGAGAAGTTAAGCTACATCGTATAATTACTTTTGTTAATAGGAAGTTGACTTTTAAAAAGTCAATCTGACCAATAATATGATCGAATGATAAATTCGACATAAAAATCGTAGGATGGAATAGTCGTAAATGATTATGACTAGTCTAACCATCTTACAATTTACAATGATAGTTTGACGCTTGACAAGCTAGGTGAAGGCTTGGGAAGAAGCGGGTCAAATGGAGCAAGAATGAAGGAAAAGCATAATCTGGATGCTAGGTAAGTCAAAGCTTACACCTTTTATTTAATACCTATTAGTTTTATAGGTTATGAATTGTATAAAGTCTTGTTTGAATTATGATGTTTCGACACGACATGTGCGGTTTGGAACAAAGACAATGTTAATAAACCATGTTTAATGGTAAAAAAATGACTATTACGATTATTTAGTCATGAAATGACTAATAGATAATGAGTTTTGAATGGTTACCTTATAGGGTAAACCGACATAAATAAAAAGGGTAAAACGGTAATTCGGTCACTCGATGATAATAATCGTTAGCCTTAAAAACACTTTATGGCGTAAACCATAATGGGTCAAAAGTATTAAGAAATGGTTTATAAGTAAAATGACCGTAAGGTGTAAACCGGAGTGAGTCATGTAGACGAGATGATAATAATACCATCTCGAAAAGATAAACGGTCACTTAGACCAAACGGGTCAAATGGTGAAAATATGTTATGAAAATAATGTACCTAGTATGCTAAGTGAACATACAAAGTAGATATGTAAAACTATATGTCCATATGCTGAGTGAACATATGCAACAGAAATGCAATGTAAATCAATGTGTCTGTATGCTGAGTGAACATATGCAACAAAAGTATTTATGAAAATCAATGTGCTAGCATGCTAAGTGAACATACATAGCAAAACAATATGAAATCATGTTCTATATGCGTACTAATGAACATAGCAAGTATATGTTATGAAAGCACGAAAAGCATGAAAGTAACAAGTAGGCACCTGTGTTTCACCCCAAAATATTTGAAAACAGTAAAAGAGGGGACTATGTACTCACTTGAGAATGCTTAAAAGCCCTTGAATAACAACCAAGAAAAGCTAGAGAGATCACGGAATCAAACGGCACCTAATATAGGTAACTACGTTAATAAACCAGACCTAAATCGGAAGATCGGATAGAATGAGGTTTCGTAAACCAAATGAGTATTGGAACTCATGTGATATGGTTTAACAAAGCCTATATTCTAAAACGAAACCTAACCGAAGTGCTTACTACCCATTACGACCCGTTTAGGTAGCTTAACAAGTCTATGACAAGTGTTATATGACAAGTATTATATGCCTTAACAAGTCTAATAATGTTGCCTAATCAGTTTAGATGTCAAAATTTAAGTTACATATGCTTAAAATGAATTTATGCGCAAAAAGGGCATTTTGGTCATTTTCCTAAGGCATATAAACTACCTATCATACAACTATGGTCACAAAATATGTTTGGTCGGATCCTAATGATCGACCAAACGGGTCGGGTTCGAAAGTCTAAGCGGTTGTTTAGACCGCTTATCTTTACGACCCTATATAAGCACTAAACTAAAAGTGACGAGTTAAACATGTTTAACGAAGTTAGAAAACAAATTTGATATCAAAACAAAGGGTTTTGATACCCAATAATAGTTTGGTTGCAAAATACGCATAAACGCGCATTTTGACCGAAACTATGACTCGTCACTATACCTAAATAACGTGGTAATCAGTAGGTATAGTCACAAAGGACTATGACCATCGTGATTACGCTCACATTGTGAAGTTCAAACGAACTTCGTGTTGACCATTGACTGGTCAAAGTAGAAAGTCAAACACTGTTTGACTTTCACGCTTGAAAAGCAATAACAAGCACGAAAGAAACTTACAAGAGGTCCAAGCGATGAAGATTTTGATCTAGAATGCTCAGGTATGAAGCTAATGCTTCAACTTAGAACATAAATCAGATCAAGTGTGGGTTTGGAATTCGGAGGACCGTTAGGATCGTTTCTTGAAATCCGAGCTTCAATCTTGGCCCTCCATGTGTGCCCGTTGTTTTGCAATACTAGGGGAGTCTAAAACCAGTCCATAGGATGAATAGAATAACGAGACTTATGAGCTTCATCCATAAGCAAAGTTGGAAGATTATCTTGACTTGGGACCCACAAACGGTCCATGAAATAATACAAATCATTTTCTTTCAGCTCGAGATCAGGCTTAATATGAAATGGTAATTCCTTACCCATCAAATCTTGTGAAACACAAGTATGTTGAGCCTGAGAAATGCGGGATTGAATATCAGATCAAACTTGAACACAATGAAGCTTGACATGCTCTTTACAACTCAATGCATCAGCCACGACGTTCGCCGTACCAGGATGGTAGCGAATTTCGCAGTCATAGTCATTTAGAAGTTCAACCCATCGTTGTTGCCTCATGTTAAGTTCTTTCTGATTGAAGATATGCTGAAGACTTTTGTGGTCAGTGAAAACCTCACATTTTGTACAATACAAATAGTGTTGCCCGATTTTGAGAGCGAATACAACTGCACCAAACTCAAGATCATGAGTCGTGTAGTTCTTCTCGCGAACCTTCAACTATCTTGATGCTTAAGCTATGACTTTGTTCCTTTGCATGAGAACACAACCAAGACCTAAATTGGATGCATCACAGTATACGACAAAATCATCATTGCCCTCAGGCAAAGATAGAATAGGTGCATCGCAGAGTTTCTGTTTCAAGGTCTGAAACGCTTCTTCCTGTTTGGATCCCCATTCAAAGGGTTTGTTCTTGTGAGTTAGAGCAGTTAGAGGAACTGCAATCTTTGAGACGTTTTCAATGAAGCGGCAGTAATAACCCGCGAGACCAAGAAAAGAACGAACTTCGGTGGGTGTAGTAGGAGTATCCCAATCCTTGATCGCACTGATTTTGGAGGGATCTACATAAATACCTTGTTCGTTGATGATATGACCCAAAAATTGAACTTCCTTAAGCCAAAATTCACACTTGGAGAATTTGGCAAAAAGTTGCTCTTTCTTTAGGAGTTCCAGAGTAAGACGAAGATGTTGCTCATGATCGGCTCGAGTCTTAGAATAAATCAAGATGTCGTCAATGAAAACGATGATGAACTTATCCAAATAAGGCTTACAAACCCTATTCATCAAGTCCATGAAAATAGCAGGAGCATTAGTCAAACCGAATGGCATAACAGTGAACTCATAATGGCCATATCTTGTGCGGAAAGCAGTCTTGGGAATATCTTCCTCAAGCACTCGAAGTTGATGATACCCAGAATGTAGATCAATCTTTGAAAAATAAGTAGAACCCTGTAACTGATCAAAGAGATCATCAATGCGAGGTAGGGGATATCGATTCTTGATGGTAAGCTTGTTAAGCTCACGATAATCGATGCACATCCTGAAAGATCCATCTTTCTTCTTGACAAAAAGAACGGGAGCACCCAAGGTGAAAAGCTAGGACGAATAAAACCTTTGTCAGAAAGCTCTTGAAGCTACTTAGATAACTCTTGCATCTCAGACGGTGCAAGACGATACGAAGATCGAGTGATTGGATTTGCACCAGGTACAAGATCAATACGGAACTCGACTTGGCGTGCTGGGGGTAAACCAGGTAACTCTTCAGGAAACACTTCGGGATAATCCCGAACAACAGGGATATCTTGAATCGACTTACCTTTGCCTTTATCCGCTACAACATGTGCCAAGAAGGCCACATAGTTCTTTCGCAGATACTTCTGAGCTTGAGTACAAGACATGAGTTTGAGACTACTAGCAGGTTTCTCATCACGAACCTTTAAGATCTCACCTGACGAAAGAGGCACACGAACAATCTTCTCAACATAAACTACCTCTGCGTGATACTTGGAAACCAATCCATTCCCACTATAACGTCGAAGCTTCCAAGTGAGGTCAATAGGAAAAAGGTGGTTACTAAGGTTCAACTAGCAATTTCGAAGAATAGAATCGAGAACAATGGGTTCACCACTAGCTACCTCTACTGTCAAAGGCTTTACTAGTTTTGTTCTAGACATGCGAAGCAAAGGCTCGAAAGACAATGACACAAAACTCTTATCGGCACCCGAATCAAAAAGAACAGATGCAGGCTGATTATTAACAAAGAATGTACTATTCACCGTGCCTCGTTTGCATTCATGTTGAAGACTCGTCCACGAGCCTGAGTGTGACAACCCTCACCAAACCAGGTATCCGTACAAATTAATTAATATCTAATTAATGCTTAATTACTGTGCTTGCTTACAGTTGTGATTAAACTGCTACTTGAATTCTGATACATACACATACATGCATCATACTTTATTGCTGTCACTCCATTATTTACACAGAACTATAGTGACAAACTTGATGCACAAAAGCACAGTAGCACCATGAACGGATAACCCAGTAAACATGCTGACATAGCCAGCATCAGACAGACACTGTCTCTGAGGCCAGTATGAGCCGGGAATAGTTTACTACACTAATAGGGAGTGTAGGGAGGTGAGGATTGTAAAACTGCGTCACTAGGTGATAGTTATAGTGACCGGATGTGCCTAAAACATGCTTTAACTACTAAATTCTGCACTTTAATATAAAATTCAGCATTTAAGCTAGCTAGTAAAGTGCAAAAACATGGGAAAATAATACTAGACACTTTCCAAAGTGTCGGGAATTCATTGTGTCACTAAAACTAATATTAACGACACTTTAAATGCTTATTTAGCACTTTAACGGATCAGTATCCAACCGAACAACCGGACTTTACCCGGAACATAAAAATATTGTCAATAACATTGTTTTTCCTTTTCTAAGCCAGTTAGGGTCCCCGAACACCCTAACACCCGTTATATTTCATAACACACTAATAACTAAGTTAATCACTTAACTAAACTAACTTAACACTAACTACATGGTTGAAATCAAACTAAATACCCCCCCCCCCTATCCGACCGGTTCCCCATGTGGGGACACCCTCGACCAATTTTTGATTATTTTATTCCATCTTGTCTAGTATCAAGCTCACATATTACACTATGGTTAATGAAAATGGATGGTCTATAAGAAGGTTTAGGAGGTAATAACATTTCATTCTCACCAACACTTAAACAAACTTGCATCTCTCTCTTTCCCTCTTGGCTACTTTCGGCCGAACACAACCATCATCACCATCACTACCTCCAAGTCTTGTTCAATCATTTTACACACATACATAGAAGCAAGGGATCACATAAGGAAGCTCGGTGCTTACGGAATCTCAAGGACCTCTCTACATTGCTTTTATCCACCTAGTTTTCGCTTTGATTCTTCCCTAGCCTTGAGCTAGTTGTAAGTGCTTCTAAACACTTTATTGTTCATGATTAAAGTGGTTAATAAGAAGTTTAACGGTTAAAATTCAAGAACATGCGAAAACAAAACTTAAAGTCTTGCAAGAAAGATGAACATGGTGGTTAAAGAGTAAATAATGGTGTAAAACTCATGAATCTTGTTTAGTTATGGTTATTTTATGTTGTTGGATGCTAGTAGTGGAACGGATCGTCACCTAACCACGCTAGATCATGTTCATGGAACATGAATTAGCATTATGTTAAGTAGGAAAGTTACAAGATGACGAACCCTTTCATACATGAACATGAACTTGTGTAAAAACAGTTTTTCTTATAAAATGGAGTTTAAACTAGTAGATCTAAAGATTTACAAGTGGTATTTTCAAAGAACCAAGTGTAAGATGCAATCGCGTTTAAAAGCCGGATCTTTCATGAAATAAAAGCATTTTGTGAACAAACAAGTGTGTAAACACTTGTGTGACAAAAGGTTTTAACAAAGAAATATTTTCGTAATTTATGACTAAGAAGATGTAAAGTTACATTTTCTTTAAAGATAAGATTTCCAAGAAACCAATTTATTTTTAGAAATAGAAAGATCTACTAAAAATATTGGAAAGTTACTTCATACTTTTATACAACTTACAAGTTCATGTGTTTGCAATTTATGCATATTTTTTACTAGTCTGATGTTTTGATATTGAATATTGATGACTGAAAATTGATTGATTGAGTTGTTAAAAGAAAATGATACGCTAGAAAGCGTGGCCACCTCCAGTTACAGAGGAAACTCTGGCGAAATTTTTCCAGAAAATAACACTTAGAATATTTTTTTGTCACAAGTGTTATGAATATATTTTTGACTTGTTTTCCAAACAAACATCGCCATAATTTTATTTCAAGGTAACCAAGTGTCGGAGGTGGAATTTTCGTAAATAAAACTTGCTAAATATATATTTAGAATATATATTTCATAGTAAAACGCTTACATGATTTTATGATTATTTTGTGAACTATATATTATTTTTAGAGTAAAAATAATATAACTGGAATACATTGTGAAAACACGACTCCAAAATATTACCAACGCTATCACAAATAAATATTTAAGTTACACCGGTATTATTATTACCATCCGAACCTTAAAATGTAACTTATGTATTTTCGGAAAAATACTCTTGAAGGTGTATTTTGACAAAGTATTATTTTGGGAATTGTATAAAGTAAAATATAATATTTTTGGGAAAAATATGTATATTTTGGAGATAGAATATTCTAGACAAATATATTTTATTAAGTGAGACTTAATAATATATTTTTGGAATTATACGAAAACGCACATGTATTAAATTTAAAACCCCCATCCTTGGGAAGGAATACAACTATAAAATAATTAAGAAGTGGACATACGAAATAGTTGCCTAACTATTTCCCAAAAACGTTAAACCTTAAGCCAAGGCACGGCCGTCCGTCTAATAGAAGTTAGTACGTGTAGGTCGTCACGCAGCAGGTTGATTGGGAGATACTATTTCGAGACGCACTTCAGTGAGTTCATGTCCCCCTTTTCTCTTAACTGTTTTCAGTTTTTAAACTGCGGGGGTGAAATACATGATTACTATGATTACGAATACTTTTTACATGGTATGGTTAGCGTAAGGAGGGTTACTACTTAGATCATGTGAGTGGGTAGGCGGGAATTGGAGGCCATTAATCCTCATTGTAGGACCGAGGGTCTTTAGCGGTAGATCTATCTGGGTGTAGCGAGCCCAGCCCCAGACCCAACAGTACGGACCTCGGGGTGACTTGGTACCCGACGTAAAAATCTGCTAGGTTTGAGTCTTCCTACTGCACTTCACACATATCAATGGCCTTGCAAACCATTGGTGATCTCTTTATTTCCTTATTTGCTACATACCAGGGATTTTATACTTACAAAGGTTTTACATACTCACTTTCACATGAACTCGCTCAACTTTATGTTGACTTTTCAACTTACATGTATTTCAGGGAATTAGGGATCTGGCCAGTTATGCACTGTTGTTACGCTGCGTAGAAGAATGGTGTCATCCAAGTTTAGGGATTGTGACTTTTACCTGGACGAGTCACAAGTCTTAAACGGTGTTTATTTTATGTTTGTGGTTGTGTCTTATGAACAATGTTTTTATTTTGTTGGGTTGTAACTCGTTGCATGTGTCAACTTTAAAACAATGTCGTCGTATTTTACTTTTGAAACTTGAATCAATGGATGAACATCATGGTTTTATTTTCATATAGCTTGGTTGTGATTAAGCTATGGTATTAAGAAGTCACACCAAAATAAACCCACGCTTCCGCAAAGCCAGGGTGTGACAGCTTGGTATCAGAGCCAGGTTCATAGCGAACTAGGATTCATTCTCGAGTCTAGACTATGATCACTAGGGCTCTCACGAAAACATTTTTACATTGCATACACTACGTCCAGATCCAGAGTGAAAAATATTTTCTACAAACAAAAGTTGAGCATATTTTTAAATTATTGGTTGGTCGGGAGACCAGAGATTTAGCCGGGTGGCTGGGGAGATTCAGCCGGGTGGCTGGGGAGGTTAGTCTAGTGGGACTAGGAGGCTCAGTCTGAGAGGCTGAGGGAGTAGTCTAGTGGGACTAGGAGGCTCAGTCTGAGAGGCTGAGGGAGTAGTCTAGTGGGACTAGGAGGAACAGTCTGAGAGACTGAGATAGTAGTCTGAGAGACTAGGAAGTTCAGTCGGGGAGACTGAGAGGATAGTCTAGGGTAGACTAGGATGATTATTTGATTGCTTATTGGTGACTAATATGTTTGTTTGATTATATGATTGATTATTTGTGCATGTGTGTGTTTGTGTTACAGACGTCATGCCTTCATCAGGTACTGGGGAGTCGGACACTACAGATCCCATGGCCATAGTAGCAGACGACATAGTTTCATCGGAGCACGAGGTGTACACTTCCGATACTACCAGCACAGATGATGACGACTTTCAGCCCTTTGCGCTGCCTGATGTCGTAGCAGTAACTTTGACGTTAACTTGTTTGAGGAGGACCCACTTGAGGGCGAAGCCCATATTGCTGCCAGTGATATCCTACTTCTTGCTGATGCTCCTGCGGAGGAGGCTCCCGTTCATTCACCTGTTCCAAACTCCTTTGAGTCTGTGGCATCCGTACCTTCGCACACAGAGGGAGTGCAGCACCACTCACACGACGCCGACCCGGACATGGCGTCATCTGCTGCACCTGCTCTGGCGCACAGCTTTGAGTTCGATCATGATGTTGTTGATGATGATTCAGATCCTATTTTTCCACCTGGCTTTGATCCAGACCAGGACATTGAGTTCGTACACTTAGACTAGCACTTGGAGGATCCTGTAGCCCCTGTCGACCCTATGTTTGCTGATCCAGCTGATTTTAAGATGGAGTTTGTTGATCCGGAGCCGGTCGTAGCCCCTGAGCCAGGCGTTGCTCCTGACCCCGCATTGGAGCATGACCCTGTTCATGCCGATGCACCTGCTGTTGCTCCTTTGGTTGCTGATATACCTGTTGATGATCATCTTGTTGCTATTCCACAGTTGGTGGATGATCATGCTGTTGATGTTCATATTGATGCTCCATTGTTGTTAGAGGATCCCGTTGTCGCACCACATCCTGATCCTATGCCAGTGATGTTCGACCGCGCACCTTTTGCAACCTATATTGATCCACGATACGCTCACACCCACAATGGGTGGATAGAGGATGACGAAGATTTCCCACCTTTCGTGGTACCTGTTACACCACCTGTAGCCCCCGTTTCAGCTCCTGTTTCAGCTACCATTGATGTTCCCATGAATCCCCCACACACCACAGATACTCACCGCACAGATCTCCCGATCACTTATCTCCAGGACATTCCTCTACCACGTCCTGGGGAGGGTTCGTTATGTCATCCGTTTGGTCATACCCCTTTCGTGTAAGGAGGAGATCAGTTTGTGCCTCAGAGTTCTCATCCTACTGTTGTTTCCACTGTTGCACCATTTACTGTGCCATCTTTTGCTCCATCTAGTGAGCCATTCCTCTGGACCACGCCCCCCATTATGCCACCGAAGGATCCGCATCACCCATATCACGTGGGGTATTCCACGGAGGATGTTCTCACATCTTTCATGATACAGCAGGAGGCGCTAACCCGTCGCATACAGGAGCTAGAGAGAGCTCAGCGACTCCCGTGCCAGTGCCAGACTCCACCTGCTTCTGCCGCTCGTTTTTGGACTCCCGAGCAGCAGATAGCATACTTACTACGCGCTCATCGCGCTATGGAGGAGGACTTGCTTCATATGCGACGTTTACTCTTTTCTCATTTTCCCCCTCCTCCATCGCCATCAGCTTAGGGCCATTTTGTACGACTCGGGTAGACTTTTGATGAGAGGATCGCGATTGTGCAAACTACACAGCTTTTGAAGACCGCATTTTTGATGATTATGACTTTTGATGATTTGTATATTTGATGTTGTTGTCACTGACTAGATATTTTGGACTAGGGTGATGTGGCCCTTAGTCATTGATGATGTATGATACAGTTATGAACTTGTAAACCTTACATTGTGGTCTTGATTTATGACAACGCAATCGCAGTATTCTCATTATATGTTGGGTTAATTATTGATTGTTTATTTTCTATAACATGAGATGTTATGTGGTTGATTTATTTATAACATGAGATGTTATGTGTTGATATTGTTGAATACATACGTATACTTTACTTACTATGACCTGACCTACGTGAACACATCTTTTAGAAGATGCCACTGAGACGTCAGACACGCATGCCTACCAACGAGGCAGAACTTCAACAAATCATTGCTGCCGCCATTGCGCAGTATGCAGCCTCACAAGGAGGAACCAGTGGAAGCAATTCGAACAATAACGGTAATAACAATCCACCAGATGGTAATGTTAAGTCGTTTGAGACGTATTACGATACATTTGAATATTTTTAGCACGTTCACTAATTCCATTTGTATATTCTAACGTATGTGCAGGGTGCACTTACAAGCAGTTCCTAGACTGCAAGCCTGTGAACTTCGACGGCACCGGAGGTGCTGTTGCTTTTGTAAGATGGGCCGAAAAGGCGGAGTTTGTTCTTCGAATGAGCAAGTGCGCTCCAGACCAACAAGTGACTTACATTTCTGGGCTATTTTTGGACGGAGCCCTATCCTGGTGGAACTTACAAGTGCAAACTCTTGGTGAAGCCGCTGCTTACGCATTGACCTGGGTTGAGTTAAAAGAGTTAATGCGAAAGAAGTATTGCTCTCGTATTGAGATACAAAGGTTGGAGACTGAGTTCTAGCATTTAAGGATGGATGGTCCCAAGATTGCTGAGTACGTTCAGAGATTCCACGACCTGTCTCACGTGGTACCTTATATGGTTACACAGGAATTCAAGCGAATCGAGCGCTTTATCTGGGGTTTAGCTCCACAGATCATGAGTATGGTCACTACTTCCAAACCTGCCACGATCACGGAAGCGATCGATCTGAGCGTAGGTCTTACTGAGGAAGCCATCCTCCTGAACAAGTTTTCGAATGTTGAGCCAAGGAAGAAAGAGACTCACGTAGAGTCGTCTGGTGAGAATAAGAGGAAATTCTCGAACTTCAAGCAGGGAACTAGCAATGTTGGCAAGAAAGGAGAATCAAGCGCACCGGTCCAAGCTGCAATCGGTACTGGGAAGAAAGGAAAAGGGTATATGGGTACACATCCCAAGTGTAACACCTGCCAGCGTCATCATTCTTGCCGGTGTGGGCCAAAAGTATGTGAAACTTATGGAAAAGTTGGCCACCTGAAGGATAACTGTTGGGCTAGTGCAGGCCGGGGAGGCCAAGGAGGTTTTGGTAATCGGAATAATAATCGTGGTGGTAATGGAAATCATGTACAAGGGAATAATGGAGGCAATGGAAACCGTGGAAACAATGCTAATCAAGCTGGGGACGCGAATCGAAATCAAAACAATAATCAAGCGGAGAATGGAGGAGGTAATGGTTAAAGATTGGGTTGTTTTAACTGCGGTGAAATTGGGCATTTTAAGAGGGACTGCCCAGGATTGAATCAAGCCCGCGGAAGAGTGTCTAACATTGAGGCGAGGGAAGCGCACCAGGATCCCAATGTTGTTACTGGTATGTTCCCTATAAACCAACGCTTTGCATCCGTTTTGTTTGATACTGGTGCTGATTATAGCTTCGTGTCATTTGAATTTAAGAATATACTTGGGTTGACGCCTAGTAAGTTAGACGTTCCGTACTCCATCGAATTAGCAAATGGAAAACTAGTTGAGACCAGTGAAGCTGTCCGAGGATGTGTGATTGAACTAGGAGGGCACGAGTTTATGCTAGACTTACTACCTGTCGAGTTGGGAAGCTTTGATGTGGTACTGGGAATGGATTGGCTATCGAGTAACAAAGCCGAGATCGTTTGCCATGAGAAGACCATCCGCATCCCACTGACGGATGAAGAAACGATTGTAGTTCATGGAGAAAAGCGCGATACACCACTAAGAATTATTAGCTGTCTAAAAGCTAGAAAGTGCTTGAGGAAAGGATGTGTTGCATTCTTGGCACACATCGTGGATAAGGAAGTTGCCGAACCGAAGATCAAAGACATTCCAGTCGTCAAAGAATATCCGGAGGTCTTTCCAGAAGACTTGCCAGGATTACCGCCTCAAAGGCAAGTTGAGTTCCACATTGATTTGGTTCCAGGTGCCACGCCTGTAGCCAAGGCACCCTACAGACTTGCGCCTTCGGAGATGCAGGAGTTGTCAACACAACTCCAGGAGCTGTTAGATAAAGGATTCATCAGACCAAGCTTCTCACCTTGGGGAGCTCCGGTTCTGTTTGTTAAAAAGAAGGACGGTAGTTTCCGTATGTGTATAGACTACCGTGAGCTTAATAAGTTGACCATCAAGAATAGATATCCTTTGCCAAGAATCGATGATCTTTTTTACCAGTTGCAAGGTTCAAGCTTTTATTCAAAGATCGATTTGCGATCAGGATACCATCAACTTAGGATACAGGAGGAAAGTATCCTGAAGACGGCTTTTAGGACTCGTTATGGACATTACGAGTTCCTAGTTATGCCGTTTGGGTTGACGAACGCACCTGCAGTTTTCATGGACCTAATGAACCAAGTCTGCAAGCCGTACTTAGATAAGTTTGTGATCGTATTTATTGACGACATTCTGATTTACTCGAAGACAAAGGACGAGCACGAACAACACTTAAGAGCTATTTTAGAGCTACTTAAGAAGGGGAAATTATACGCCAAGTTCTCGAAGTGTGAGTTCTGGCTACGCGAAGTCTAGTTTCTTGGACATGTGGTAAATGGAAATGGAATCCATGTTGATCCCACAAAGATCGAGGCGATCAAGAGTTGGGAGACCCCAAAGACGCCAACCGAGATTCGACAGTTCTTGGGTTTGGCTGGTTATTATCGAAGGTTCATTGAGGATTTTTCTAAAATATCTCAACCTCTGACTGCGCTCACACAGAAGGATAAGAAGTTTGATTGGGGAATCAAACAGGAAGAAGTATTCCAGTTACTGAAAGACAAGCTTTGCAATGCGCCGATCTTAGCGCTGCCAGAAGGAACTGATGACTTCGTGGTATATTGTGACGCCTCGCGTCAAGGATTGGGTTGCGTGCTAATGCAACGCCAGAAGGTTATAGCTTACGCGTCACGCCAGTTGAAGCTTCATGAAAAGAACTATACCACGCATGATCTAGAGCTAGGCGCAGTGGTATTTGCGCTGAAAATTTGGAGACATTATTTATATGGTACGAAATGTACAATCTTTACGGATCATAAGAGCCTGCAGCACATATTCAACCAAAAAGAGCTTAACATGAGGCAAAGACGCTGGGTAGAGTTTTCGAACGACTCTGATTGCGAGATTAAGTATCACCCAGGGAAAGCGAATGTGGTCGCTGATGCCCTGAGTCGAAAAGAAAGGATTAAGCCCATAAGGGTTAGGGCTTTGGAGATGATTGTCCAAACAGATCTCTCTCTACGCATTCGTGCCGCGCAGAGAGAAGCTTTGAAAGAAAGGAATATTGAAGAGGAATATCTTCGTGGGATGGAGAAGCAATTGGTGCCAAACGAGGAAGGAACGTTATGTTTCATGAAACGGATTTGGGTTCCTCTGTTTGGTGGATTAAGGAAGGTTATTTTTGATGAAGCCCACAAGTCTCGGTACTCTATCCACCCAGGAGCGGATAACATGTACCAAGATCTTAAGGATTATTATTGGTGGCCTAGGATGAAAGGCGATGTTGCTGTTTATGTTGGCAAGTGTTTAACAAGCGCCAAGGTGAAAGCTGAATACCAGAAGGCTTCGGGACTTCTGCAACAACCTGAAATTCCCAAATGGAAATGGGAACAGATTTCAATGGACTTCGTAACTAAGTTGCCAAAGACCCCCAGAGGTCATGACACTATTTGGGTAATAGTTGACCGCCTGACCAAGTCCGCACACTTCCTGCCAATCAAAGAAAAAGACAACACTAGTAAACTTGCGGAAATATACATGCGAGAGATTGTTGCACGTCATGGAGTGCCTCTCTCGATCATCTCGGATAGAGATGGACGTTTCAGATCAAGGATTTGGCAATCCTTCCAAGAAGCTTTTGGCTCACAGCTAAATCTGAGCACTGCATTTCATCTGCAAACTGAAGGCCAAAGTGAAAGAACTATTCAGACATTGGAGGATATGCTGAGAGCATGTGTAATGGATCTAGGTGGTAGCTGGGATAATCATTTACCATTGGTCGAATTTTCGTACAACAACAGCTACCACACAAGCATTGGAGCCGCGCCATTTGAAGCTCTTTACGGACGCAAGTGTCGATCACCACTATGCTGGGCTGATGCAGGTGATAGGCAGCTTGTTGGTCCCGAAATAGTCCAAGAGACGATCGACAAGATTGCACAGATTCGAAAACGCATCGAGGCGGCTCGCGACAGACAGAAAGCCTATGCAGATCCAAAGAGGAAACCTTTGGAATTTCAAGTTGGGGATATGGTTTTATTGGAAGGGTGTGGCACGCTTCGGAAAGCGTGGGAAGTTGAATCCGCGTTACAATGGCCCGTTCAAGATACTGCAAAGGATTGGGCTTGTAGCCTACAAGTTGGACCTACCTGCTGAACTCAATGGTGTTCACGATACATTCCATGTATCAAATTTGAGAAAGAGTTCAACACAAGAAACACTGATCATCCCTGCTGACGAAGTTCATATCGACGACACACTCCACTTTACCGAAGAACCCGCCGAGGTTACGGATTGGAAAGTTAATAAAACACGCAGGAGTAGTGTCAAGTTCGCCAAAGTTCGTTGGAATGCAAGACATGGGCCTGAATTCACGTGGGAACGTGAGGATCGTATGAAGGAGAAATACCCCCATTTGTTTCCTAAGGCCCCTGCAACTAGAAGCGGAGCCTAAAATTTCGGGACGAAATTTATTTAACGGGGGGGAGAATGTGACAACCCTCACCAAACCACGTATCCGTACGAATTAATTAATATCTAATTAATGCTTAATTACTGTGCTTGCTTACAGTTGTGATTAAACTGCTACTTGAATTCTGATACATACACATACATGCATCATACTTTATTGCTGTCACTCCATTATTTACACAGAACTATAGTGACAAACTTGATGCACAAAAGCACAGTAACACCATGAACGGATAACCCAGTAAACATGCTGACATAGCCAGCATCAGACAAACACTGTCTCTGAGGCCAGTATGAGCCGTGAATAGTTTACTACACTAATAGGGAGTGTAGGGAGGTGAGGATTGTAAAACTGCGTCACTAGGTGATAGTTATAGTGACCGGATGTGCCTAAAACATGCTTTAACTACTAAATTCTGCACTTTAATATAAAATTCAGCATTTAAGCTAGCTAGTAAAGTGCAAAAACATGGGAAAATAATACTAGACACTTTCCAAAGTGTCGGGAATTCATTGTGTCACTAAAACTAATATTAACGACACTTTAAATGCTTATTTAGCACTTTAACGGATCAGTATCCAACCGAACAACCGGACTTTACCCGGAACATAAAAATATTGTCAATAACATTGTTTTTCCTTTTCTAAGCCAGTTAGGGTCCCCGAACACCCTAACACCCGTTATATTTCATAACACACTAATAACTAAGTTAATCACCTAACTAAACTAACTTAACACTAACTACATGGTTGAAATCAAACTAAATACCCCCCCCCCCCATCCGATCGGTTCCCCATGTGGGGACACCCTCCACCAATTTTTAATTATTTTATTCCATCTTGTCTAGTATCAAGCTCACATATTACACTATGGTTAATGAAAATGGATGGTCTATAAGAAGGTTTAGGAGGTAATAACATTTCATTCTCACCAACACTTAAACAAACTTGCATCTCTCTCTTTCCCTCTTGGCTACTTTCGGCCGAACACAACCATCATCACCATCACTACCTCCAAGTCTTGTTCAATCATTTTACACACATACATAGAAGCAAGGGATCACATAAGGAAGCTCGGTGCTTACGGAATCTCAAGGACCTCTCTACATTGCTTTTATCCACCTAGTTTTCGCTTTGATTCTTCCCTAGCCTTGAGCTAGTTGTAAGTGCTTCTAAACACTTCGTTGTTCATGATTAAAGTGGTTAATAAGAAGTTTAACGGTTAAAATTCAAGAACATGCGAAAACAAAACTTAAAGTCTTGCAAGAAAGATGAACATGGTGGTTAAAGAGTAAATAATGGTGTAAAACTCATGAATCTTGTTTAGTTATGGTTATTTTATGTTGTTGGATGCTAGTAGTGGAACGGATTATCACCTAACCACGCTAGATCATGTTCATGGAACATGAACTAGCATTATGTTAAGTAGGAAAGTTACAAGATGACGAACCCTTTCATACATGAACATGAACTTGTGTAAAAATAGTTTTTCTTGTAAAATGGAGTTTTAAACTAGTAGATCTAAAGATTTACAAGTGGTATTTTCAAAGAACCAAGTGTAAGATGCAATCGCGTTTAAAAGCCGGATCTTTCATGAAATAAAAGCATTTTGTGAACAAACAAGTGTGTAAACACTTGTGTGACAAAAGGTTTTAACAAAGAAATATTTTCGTAATTTATGACTAAGAAGATGTAAAGTTACATTTTCTTTAAAGATAAGATTTCCAAGAAACCAATTTATTTTTAGAAATAGAAAGATCTACTAAAAATATTGGAAAGTTACTGCATACTTTTATACAACTTACAAGTTCATGTGTTTGCAATTTATGCATATTTTTGACTAGTCTGATGTTTTGATATTGAATATTGATGACTGAAAATTGATTGATTGAGTTGTTAATAGAAAATGATACGCTAGAAAGCGTGGCCACCTACAGTTACAGAGGAAACTCTGGCGAAAATTTTCCAGAAAATAACACTTAGAATATTTTTTTGTGACAAGTGTTATGAATATATTTTTGACTTGTTTTACAAACAAACTTCGCCATGATTTTATTACAAGGTAACCAAGTGTCGGAGGTGGAATTTTCGTAAATAAAACTTGCTAAATATATATGTAGAATATATATTTCATAGTAAAACGCTTACGTGATTTTATGAT
This sequence comes from Helianthus tuberosus, assembly GCA_030545235.1. Classification (NCBI taxonomy): domain Eukaryota; kingdom Viridiplantae; phylum Streptophyta; class Magnoliopsida; order Asterales; family Asteraceae; genus Helianthus; species Helianthus tuberosus. The sequence continues at coordinate 99,186,256 of CM060412.1, read as the reverse complement.
TATTTTGTGAACTATATATTATTTTTAGAATAAAAATAATATAACTGGAATACATTGTGAAAACACGACTCCAAAATATTACCAACGCTATCACAAATAAATATTTAAGTTACACCGGTATTATTATTACCATCCGAACCTTAAAATGTAACTTATGTATTTTCGGAAAAATACTCTTGAAGGTGTATTTTGACAAAGTATTATTTTGGGAATTGTATAAAGTAAAATATAATATTTTTGGGAAAAATATGTATATTTTGGAGATAGAATATTCTAGACAAATATATTTTATTAAGTGAGACTTAATAATATATTTTTGGAATTATACGAAAACGCACATGTATTAAATTTAAAACCCCCAACCTTGGGAAGGAATACAACTATAAAATAATTAAGAAGTGGACATACGAAATAGTTGCCTAACTATTTCCCAAAAACGTTAAACCTTAAGCTAAGGCACGGCCGTCCGTCTAATAGAAGTTAGTACGTGTAGGTCGTCACGCTGCAGGTTGATTGGGAGATACTATTTCGAGACGCACTTCAGTGAGTTCATGTCCCCCTTTTCTCTTAACTGTTTTCAGTTTTTAAACTGCGGGGGTGAAATACATGATTACTATGATTACGAATACTTTTTACATGGTATGGTTAGCGTAAGGAGGGTTACTACTTAGATCATGTGAGTGGGTAGGCGGGAACTGGAGGCCATTAATCCTCATTGTAGGACCGAGGGTCTTTAGCGGTAGATCTATCTGGGTGTAGCGAGCCCAGCCCCAGGCCCAACAGTACGGACCTCGGTGATCTCTTTATTTCCTTATTTGCTAGGTTTGAGTCTTCCTACTGCACTTCACACATATCAATGGCCTTGCAAACCATTGGTGATCTCTTTATTTCCTTATTTGCTACATACCAGGGATTTTATATTTACAAAGGTTTTACATACTCACTTTCACATGAACTCGCTCAACTTTATGTTGACTTTTCAACTTACATGTATTTCAGGGAATTAGGGATCTGGCCAGTTATGCACTGTTGTTACGCTGCGTAGAAGAATGGTGTCATCCAAGTTTAGGGATTGTGATTTTTACCTGGACGAGTCACAAGTCTTAAACGGTGTTTATTTTATGTTTGTGGTTGTGTCTTATGAACAATGTTTTTATTTTGTTGGGTTGTAACTCGTTGCATGTGTCAACTTTAAAACAATGTCGTCGTATTTTACTTTTGAAACTTGAATCAATGGATGAACATCATGGTTTTATTTTCATATAGCTTGGTTGTGATTAAGCTATGGTATTAAGAAGTCACACCAAAATAAACCCACGCTTCCGCAAAGCCAGTGTGTGACATTGAGCCTGATTCGCGTTTGCTAACCTTGGACACTGGTTTCTGTAGTGGGTCAGATCCCCACAGTTGTAGCACGAACCAGGAGGATAGTGAGGACGTGCGGCTTGAGCCTGTTGTTGAGCAGGCGGTTGAGCAGCTTGCTGAGCAGGGTTTTGAGCTGCTTGATTATGAGAAAAATGATAAACATCGACAAGATGACCCGATTTTCCACAATTAGCACAGAAACGACACTGAACTTGCGGCTGATGGTGACTATTGCATCTGTTGCAAACGGTGCATTTCCCGCATACCGTTTCTTTGCTGGTGGTTGTGCGGGCTGGTTAGGGGCAGCTTGGTTTGGTTGTGCAGTAACAGCGGAATTTTGCAAACCTTGTGCTTCCTTGACCCTTTCGAAGAACCAGATTTCTTACCCTTCTTGTTCTCACCTTTATCAGACGATTGTTTCTTATCCTTGTCACCTTTCCTATGAAGCTTCCCCTTACTGATCTGCGACTCAGTCAAAGTTGCAGCTAACTTGATTGCCTGACGAACTGTGGTAGGGTTGCTACCAGTGACGATGTGTTGAACGGGGTCAGGTAAACCATCGACATACCTTTCAATGGCTTTCTCTAGTGGGGTAACCATTGTGGGACAAAGTAAGCTCAGCTCCTCAAACCTGTCAGTATAATCCCGATGTTCACCACTATCCTGCTTCAGATCATCAAACTCTCTTTCCAACGCCCTCTGTTCATGGCGAGGAGAGAATTCCCTCATCATAAGAGCCCTAAGCTCTGCCCAGGTCTGTGCTAAAGCAACCTCAGCACCACGGTCTCTCATTACCCCGTTCCACTAAGTAAGAGCCCTCTTTTGAAACATGCTAGAAGAAAACTCGACTTTGCGATTATCAGGACACTGAACATGACGAAAGGTACTCTCAATGCTCTCAAACCACTGTAGGAGCCCAGTTGCTCCCTCAGAACCACTGAACTTGAGCGGTTTAGCCGAATTGAAACTTTTAAAGTTGCATGGAGCATTATTGTTGTTGTTGGCTTGGTTAACTTGAGCAACAATGTCTGGGAGTACAGCAGCCATTTGCTGCGAAATGATTGCTGCCAGTTCGACATTAGGTATCAGATTTTCGCGTCGAGGAGGCATTCTAAAAGAGGTAACATGAGAGAAAACGAGTGAGATGATTAGATGAAAAATGAAATGATACTAAAATTGACAAAAAGCATGGGTGGTGGTCATTTGTTCGTACCACAAAGCAAACAAACGACACACAATGACTAATCAAAGTAAATGGGTCAAAAATAATGTATCGCGAAGACATGTTCTAGCATATAAGTAGACACTCACCCCAAGAGTTCCAAGGTAAGAGAGACTGGTCCGATTATGTGGATTTGTACGAACACTCTAGCCTAGACAGAAAACCCGAGATACAGGCATCCACCCTTCCAGATTGCACGGGTTCACATTATTTAGACACAAAACTTTGACGAGATTTTGAAAACTTAGAAGGCACAAGGCCAAATGAATCATTCAAAACCGGATGATTGAATTTTCAAAATCATTTTGAAAAAATTGGAGGGTTCAAAACCTTATACAAATCATTTAAAAACAGATGATTAATTTTCAAAAATCGTTTTGGAAAATTGAGTTCTTGTTTTGGTAATCACCTAAGGATAGGTGAAGTGCATGTTTTAAGTTATAAACACAAGATAACTTGTGTTAGGGTCCTAGAAAAGTTATAGTCTAGGTCAAAGCATTACTAATAACCTAATTCCCCATAACCATTGGCTCTGATACCAACTCTTCTGTCACACCCCGACCATGTAAAACAACAAACCGCGGCGGAAACGTCGGGGAGTGTAGCAACAGAATTATTGTTTCACAACCATGGAAATTAAAGTTTAGTTTTATTTATAAACAAATGGATTACATTGTCTTAAAATATCAGAAACAAAGAGTACATAACATAGTTAAACTAGTCTATCTTCATTTTATGTCACTAAGGCACAGGTCCGCCTAAGTGTATCTTGATCATTCCTATGCTTCAGCTCCTGAAAACACATGTGAAAATAGGTATGTCAGCATAAAAATGCCTGTGAGATACATAGGTTTATTGATTTAGGATTCATGACTTGTAAGTTTAAAGAAAAAAATGTTTAACAAAAGTTAGTCATGAATCTTATTAAAAAGTTTTCTTTTATAAATCATATGAAAATCAATAAGTAATTAGATGATATATAGAAGAAAGATGTGTGGTTAAATGAATAACCAAGTAAAAGGACTTGTATAAAATAAGTTGTTTGTAAAACAATGTTTTTGAGAAGATATGTTATCTGTGTAATATGTAATATGTCTAAATTGAAATGGTTTAAATAACGCTACGATATGTAATATCATAAAAGCACTTATATATAGGAAGTACCAGCGGCGTATCCACCATGCTTTCATCATATTACACACGCCTCGTTATTTAAATCACTTACTAAACAAATCACCGAATGTAATGTCTAAACAAATGTTAAAATGTTCATGTATAGTCAAATGTTATGTAGGTCTAAACAAATGTTAAAATGTTCATGTATAATCAAATGTTATGTATGACAAGTGAAAATATCAACTTAAATCATAAGTAAAATGTACAAAACAATGTGTTTGATATAAATCATAGTTTAAGTCAAAGATATGTTTTGCAAAAATCCATGCTTTACTGATACAAACGCTTATGTGGTAATGTCAAACGAATACATTCAAGCCTTGAGAATGTAAGAGAAACCTTAGAACAAATCAAAGGTTATCAAAAATGTTTCCGGATTCAGTCATTCCTTCCACCCAAACAAACCTAGGATTTCAGGAATGGGAGTTGTCAAGTCCTATGGTACCACTACTTACTACCGGGCGGTGTAGCTAATGTAAATGAATGTACTTTAGTTTCGTTAAACAAACCAAATGTCATACAAAATGTAAGGGTGTTATGAAAATAATGTACCTAGTATGCTAAGTGAACATACAAAGTAGAAATGTAAAACAATGTGTCCATACGCTGAGTGAACATATGCAACAAAAGTATTTATGAAAATCAATGTGGTAGCATACTAAGTGAACATACATAGCAAAACAATATGAAATCATGTACTATATGCGTACTAATGAACATAGCAAGTATATGTTATGAAAGCACGAAAAGCATGAAAGTAACAAGTAGGCACCTGTGTTTCACCCCAAAATATTTGAAAACAGTAAAAGAGGGGACTATGTACTCACTTGAGAATGCTTAGAAGCCCTTGAATAACAACCAAGCAAAGCTAGAGAGATCACGGAATCAAACGGCACCTAATATAGGTAACTACGTTAATAAACCAGACGTAAATCGGAAGATCAGATAAAATGAGGTTTCATAAACCAAATGAGTTTTGGAACTCATGTGATATGGTTTAACAAAGCCTATATTCTAAAACGAAACATAACCTAAGTTTAGATGTCAAAATTTAAGTTACATAGTGCTTATAAACTACCTATCATACAACTAATTAAACGTAGTGACCATAAGGTATAACCTCAGAAGGTTATTCCCTATACAAATATGGTCACAAAATATGTTTGGTCAGATCCTAATGATCGACCAAACGGGTCGGGTTCGAAAGTCTAAGCGGTTGTTTAGACCGCTTATCTTTACGACCCTATATAAGCACTAAACTAAAAGTGACGAGTTAAACATGTTTAACGAAGTTAGAAAACAAATTTGATATCAAAACAAAGGGTTTTGATACCCAAGAATAGTTTGGTTGCAAAATACGCATAAATGCGCATTTTGACCGAAACTATGACTCGTCACTATACCTAAATAACGTGGTAATCAGTAGGTATAGTCACAAAGGACTATGACCATCGTGATTACGCTCACATTGTGAAGTTCAAACGAACTTCGTGTTGACCATTGACTGGTCAAAGCAGAAAGTCAAACACTTTTTGACTTTCACGCTTGAAAAGCAATAACAAGCACGAAAGAAACTTACAAGAGGTCCAAGCGATGAAGATTTTGATCTAGAATGCTCAGGTATGAAGCTAATGCTTCAACTTAGAACATAAATCAGATCAAGTGTGGGTTTGGAATGAAATTGGGTTGGGTATTTATAGATTTCGGAGGACCGTTAGGATCATTTCTTCAAATCTGAGCTTCAATCTTGGCCCTCCATGTGTGCCCATTGTTTTGCAATACTAGGGGAGTCCAAAACCAGTGCATAGGATGAAAGAAACCATGTGTAAAACAAAGGAGCAGCTGGGTTTTAAGAAAAATGGTTTCTGATGTGCTGGTGAAGGCTTACGGACCATAAGCAGACCTATACGGTCCCTATGGTCTTGTGTTGCTGGCAGTAAGTTTCAACAATTGGCAGAACAGGCCCCTGTGACTCCGAACTTGATTTTTGATGCGTTTTTGCACTTTTAACACCCGTTAAGCCTATTTTAAGCTCCATAAGGATGTTAAAACATAGGGAACTTGAAATATGCTCAGAAATGTCACGGATGTCAGCTCGTTTGGCTGTACGGTTACGGTGTTCGGTTAATTACGACGGAAGTCGTAACGGACGCGAAAACGATCCAAATTGCTAAACGAATGAAGTTTTAGCATTCCAATCACTAAAATATAATATTTTAATAATTAAATTTTTTTTTGGATGTACGGGTATGTTCAGAACGTAAGATATGCGCGAAAATGCAAACTTATGCACTTTTTGACGCTTTTAGTCCCTGATTGACCAAAAAGATTATTTTTGCACACAGAACCCTTCAAAGCCTATTTCTAAGCTATGTAAAGGATATTTATGGCATGTTTAACTTATGATCAAGTTCCAGAATGTTCGTTACCATACGAATCAGTATACTTTCTCAGTTTGACACAAATAGTCCCTGCGAACGAATAAACTTGATTTTGCCATACCAAAGCCTTCAAAACTTATTTCTAAGTTATGTAAAGGTTATTTAAGGTATGTTAAGCATATGATGATTTTCAGGAGTGTTTGTCGCGTTAAACTGATTACGTTTACGCATCAGTTTGCGTATAACTTTCCAGAAAGCGATACAGAGTTTGAAATTGAACAAAAATCAAAACGTGCAAAATATCAAACATAAATAAACAAACATTGGGGCCAAATCACATTGTTTTATTGAAAATTTAACAATTTAGAGTTTGTACAATTATTACAAGCACAGATGTCACATGAAATCCGTGATTTGAACTTAATAAAATAGACAATATTGAACTTATGAAGTTCATAAGGAATTGGGATCAAATAAACATGTTTGTTTGATTAAACTTGAACGAGTCAAAAGTTTAAAATTTCAATTTTAAGCCGAAGGCTTAAAAGTCTAAATTTTTTTTAATCCGGATGTCGGATTTTAACTCCATATGATGGAAAATTAAATTACGATCACGTAGGAAGAAACGTGAGTCAAATCGGATAAAAAATGAGCAAGTTATGCTCGTTTTTGTAAAATATGGTTTGGCTGGAAATGTGCAGGTTTTTACACAAAAGCTGCTGGAAAAAGGGACTTGTCGCGCCACGCGACAGCAACCGAAGTCACTGTCGCGACATGCGAGAGCCCTCGCGGCCCGCGAATGCTTATGTCTCTTCTGTCGCACCCCGCGACAGACCCCCAGACCTGGAAAAAAAAACATTGTTAACTAATGTTTCAGCTTTTGAACCTGATTATACACATTATAAACACCCAAAAACTAACTCATTTCATGTTTATTTGAAATGTAGGTATTATTTGATTTACCGGAGGATGATCAAGCTCAACGAGGAACCAAACACATAAAGAATAAAGTTTCCACAAAAAGTTTCGTCGTCACATTTTAAACGGCGAATTGATAGGCAAGATGTTGAAATGTTTTAAATTCTTAAAATGTTGTAATAAATTGTATTTTTAGGTGTGTTTGTAATCGAAAATACACAATAATAGTGGATGTTTATATGTAAATCGTATAAAATAGACTAAGGGTCTTACAAGTTGGTAATCAGAGCCCAAGGTTAAAGAGTGAAGTGTTCGGTTCGAGACTTGATCGCAAAATCCAGTAAGTTATTCAATACATTAACGATCTAGCATGTAAAGTGTTGAAAGCAATACATAGGGTTATCGTGTAAAACACGTTACCCCAAAGAAAGCGATAAAAGTCCGATATAGTTAAACGAATTACGTGTGTTAACACGTATCGTAGAAAGCCTTGTATTATAATACGGGCGCTTATTAATGTCAAACCTTACTAATCTTTGTATACTTTTTAGTTGAAGGACCCTTGTATCCGAAGATGATGAGAGTCTAAAGAAATAGTTTGAAGTATGACAAGTAAGTCACACACGCCAAAGAGATGAATCAAGAAATAATCTCGAATAAGAGAGATCAAACAAGAAGGAAAGTTTATCAGGGCGAGTGTCTACAAGGTACACGTCTTAAACTTATAGTATATCTAGAAATATGCAACAAACGCATAATGAATGACAGTTGCATATAGAAGGTAAAACTTGGAAAACCTGGATAGGTTACCTATCCAAGATGACGTTTCTAAGAGAAATTCAGTAGAGATACGTATTATTCACAGTCGTGAATAATAAGACAATAACTGAATTTAGTTTAAATATAAACTTGGACGAAAGTAATCATCCAAGTAAGTATTCTCAATAAAGATGCAATTGAGAAAAGTAATGATCACATCAACGAATGTGATTGTATAAATGGTTATAAAAAGGGACATTTATATGTTCAAGAATAAAAATGGGTAAAACTTATAACTGTTAGTTGGCAATTGAATAAAGTTTTACCAATTGAAGTAAATTGAGAGATTACTTACATGGGACGTGATGTGGTAATTATAATAAGGTCATGCGTGCCATGTGTTGATTGCTTACTTTGGCCAAGTAAGTAGTGAACACATGATACCATGACCTTCTTATAATGAGCACAGTTATGTCCGACGTGGAAAGGTCGAGACGAACGAAAAAGTTAAAAGAACCTTGGGGTCAAGAAATCTTATGGGCATACTCGTATAAATGGTTTTCGGGGGAACCATAAAAACGATGTATGAGCACATAGAAATAGATGACCCAAGTGAATAGTGAAATAAGTCGTAATGGACGAAATAGCCATGGTTGACAAAAGGGGCATGTAAAACCAAAGGATAAATGACCCGCGAGGTCATAGAAACGAAGACATTGCCCATACAAAAAGACGATCGAAGTCAATGACTTTGGTCGTAGTAAAGAAAGGATGACGATGATAATCATCATTCAGAATTTATAAGACCATTAAGCATGGTCACATAAAGAATAAAGGTTTGGTTAAATAAAGCGATGAATTTCGCTAAGACAACCAAACAAGTCAAAACGAAGTCTTAATGCATACCTAAAGGGTTGCATTAATAATGACTTCAGTAAATCACCCGGTTGATGGGTAGGAAATTAAACACATGCGTAAACCGAGAGACGGGAATGCGGATTGAAAGTCAAAGGACTCGGATTATGAGTTATGACTAAAGATTATAAAATTTCGTAAATAGAAATTTTGAATAAATATGTTCAACTATTTTGAGGTTGAACGGGTTGAATACAATATAATGCCAGATGGCATAAGTAAGCGCAAGCCAGATAATGGTAGCGTTAAACACAAGAATAATGAGCCCGGTAATGTGACATAATCAAATGCGAATATATGCAAACCAGATAACGGTGAGCATAAGACGAACCGACGTATAAATGACGTGAGAAGTCATAGATTCGGGAAAATGATCCAAAATAAAACGATTGTATTCACGAACTACAGTCAAGGTTAAGGGATCTTAAACTTGAAACTAAATGATTTTTAAACATAAACAAGGTGCCTTGACACCAAACATGTATTTTAAGAATGAGATGGGTAATGAATGATCTACGGGATCAACATAACCTTTGGGTTATAAATAATGAAAAGGTCTATAGGACCAAAATGACCCGTGGGGTCATAAATGAAAAGAAATGAACTATAAGGGCCTTTTCTTAATAAGGTGAAAGCCTTAAGAATAGCCCACGAGGCTAAGTGAAGGAACCTATGGGTTAATTAGGCAAAGTAAGGGAACCAATTGATAATCTCCACGTAAAACAAAGGATAAAAAGAATAAATTCTTAACTGTCAATATCCTGGTATGGAAAATTGACAAAAGTTAAAGAAAAGAAGTTAAACTAAAACTTCAGTTTTAGTAAGAAATAATGTTTTTATAAATATGAATTCTGATAGGAATTTAAATAGTAAATATTAAAGATACAGGTCTTGACACTGATAGGTGTAAGACGATATATTCAAAAAGAAATATTTTTGAAAATGAAAGGTTAACATAAACTTAAACATGACATGACACGATCACGGTCAAGAAAGGTAATGTGAAAAATAATCACATTGTAGCCTTAGTAATAGGTATAAAGTAACTGGACTAATAAGTCTAGTTAGTGAGACTGGTTAAGGTCAAAATACAAATTTGGAATTTTGTTAATACGCTATTTATTATAAGAATAGCGTGGAATAAAAAAATCAACAGATTTACATGATCAAGTGGCCAAATTGGCGACTCGGTCAAGTAAACAACAAAGGTATATAGATACAAGATAAAAGTGACGGCCCATGAGACCTCACTAACGGAGAATACTGATCACCTATATTGAGGGATCATAAGACAACACAAATGAAGTGTCAGGAAATCAAATCGAGCAATTGCCCGATTAAAGGATAAAACTATAAGGTATGTGGTAATATGCTTTATAGAAATTCGATTTGTTCTTAAGCGGTGGATTCCGTATGAATGAACCGAATGAATAAATTCAAAAACAATGGAGTTTGTTTGTTAAAAGCTAAAGATTTCATTAAGGACCTTTAAATGGATTAAATTAACGGATTCATGAAGAATTCCATAGTCTAATAGCGATGGATTTCGCTAAATTAACCAAATTGGTCGAAATAACGAGTTTACGTTATTTTGAGTTATATTATTTCGTATGAGATACCTATATGATTTGTAACCAAAAAGATATTACCATACTTTTCTGGTAATACTAACAATTGGTTAAAGTGTGAGTACTGCTTAAAAGATTACTTAGTTCAAATGCATTGGGTTTAAAACTCAATGAATTATGCAATAAAGGTTTCGAGGACGAAACCTCTTTAAGGGGGTAGACTTGTAACACCCCGAAAACGGGTTTGGAAATCATACCACGTTAATACTAAAAGACGGGTAAAGTACCGTTAGTGGTTAAATTAACCCGATGAATATTAGGATTTTAAATAAATAAACCTAATATTAAATTAAAGTTGAATGAAAGCTTTTGAGGAAATAAAGTTTATAAAAGGCCCGAGTTAACAGGACTTAAAATAAACTGAGTCATAAATTCCCCGAACCCACTAAGTTAACTAGGAATATTTAACCTAGTTAATAAGTGGGAATATTGTTAGAAATAATGTTAGTGCAGTATGTCTATCGCCTCCGTCATCTCAAGTCGTAGCTGAAACTAAAGCAAACTAGCCTTACATTGTAATATTAGATAGAAAAAGGCAAGGTGGCATTATTGTAAATAAGGGGAAATCCCTTATAATCCTTTGCCTATAAATAGAGGAGTTAGGGCTTAGTTTAGGAACTTTTGACACTTTTACACATTTGGAGCTTGGGAGATCTAGAGCTAGAGAGAGAAAGTTCTAGAGAGAGAAAGTGCTCCACGTGATTCAGGTTCTTGTACGATTTCAGATTTGTTAATAGAATCACAGTTATAATTACTGTTCGTGTGTTCGGTCACCATCGTGTACGGATTCCGCACGTCGCACGGTCGGTTCGCAATCGAAACGGATTCAAACTGGGACCTACAAGTGGTATTAGAGCAGGAGCTCGATTGCACGGATCAAACACACAATTACGCACTCAAATTCAGCAGATTCAGAGCCAAAGTCTTCCAGATTTGTCAAATTTTGCTTAACTTTCTTATTCTTCACGTTCTTATCTGAAAATTTCCAAATTAAACGGGTTTTAACGGTTCAAAATTGCTGATTTTTGGATATGATATGCGAAAACACCTAATCTAAAAGCCTACAAAGTTTCAAATCATAACTCTAAGTAATCTGTGAAAAATTTGAAAATTTGTGGTTCAAAAGTTGTAAAATGTTGAATGTTGCTGCTGATGTTCACCGCACGGACAACTCACCCGTGCGGATAACATATCCGGGTTGACCATTCTTGACTAGCTCACTCGCACGGATGACAATTCATAACATTTCATTAAAGTGTTGACTAGTTGACTGTTACCCGCACGGATAACAATCCGTGTCAGTTCATTAAAAAGCTTTGACTTTTTGACCTACTTGCACGGATAGAAATCAGGGCACTGAACTTCATTTAAACAGTTGACTTTATTGACCAATCTTCACTCGAGCGGATAGCTTTTGTCACCCGCGCGGATAGATTTTGCCACTCGCACGGATAACATTTCATTAATCCGTGTTGACTTGTTGACTTGCCACTCGCACGGACAACTTGTCCGCGCGGATAAAATCATTTCCCACTCGTGCGGTTAGCATAGAAGTCCCACCCGCGCAGATAACAATCCGGGTTGACTTTATTTGACCTACCCGCGCGGATAACTTGTCCGCACGGATAAACCACTCGCGCGAACAACTTGTCCGCGCGAACAACAATCCGGGTCATAGCAATCCACTCGTGCGGATAACATCATCGCACGGATAACTTCACCGCGCGAACAACAATCCGTGTCTGTCATTTTAGTCAACATATTTCAGGTTTGTCTGTCATTATATTCGGTGAGCATGTGAAACTAGGTACAGGTGTCATCAAGTGTTGCTTCATTTAATAATCATATCACGTGATCTAGTCGACAAGCTTTAATTGAAATTCTGTTGTGACGAGATTCATATCCGGTTTGTCAGCACCGTTTATAGATACAAGAGATATGCATGTGAACTATTAAATTGAGAATTCAGTATTGCATGTGAAGATTTAATCTTGTCGGCCATATTCATAGTGCTTTAATCTAGGATGCATGTGTTTCTATATTGTTTGTCAAAGATTATCGTTTAAGTCATTGTCATCATAATAGTTTGTCGTCTTGTGTCATTGATAAACTAGTGCTTTGACAAGTCAATACATTATCTGCACGGATAACATCACCTACTCGCGCGGATCACTACTCGTGCGGATAACTCAGCCACCCGGATCACCATCCGGACGAATCATCATCCGGATCCCCATCCGTTCGAGGACACCCATCCGAGTGGGCTGATCTCATCCGATTGGGCCAACATCATCCGTTTGACTATTAATCCATCCGAACAGACAAGCGTTGTCACGAGATTATTTTCACTGTTGACTTGCGTTGACTTATTCGATCGAATACCCGTCCGGTTCATTTGTTTGATATTGATTAAACTCATTGTGTTTGTTTTGTTTGCTTAAAGGTGATTGAAGATGTCAAGCAACGGTGAAGAATTCTACAACACATTCTACAAAGCATTCACTTCCGAATCGACAGATAGAAGATCCGAGATAAGAGAACATTCGAAAGAGATTTTGGAGAATTTGAAGTTTGAGAACTTGTACGGAAGCCAACAGAAGCCACCAAAGTTAATGAAAATTGAAGATTATAACTGGTGGAAAAACATATTTGAGGGTTGGGTAAAAGCTTTTGCTCCTGAAAGCTGGTTAAAACTGATAAATGGATACACTGAACCAGTAAAAGAGGGAGGAGAGTTAATAGAAGCAAAAGATTTCACAGACATAGATACAAAAAATTTTGTGGCTGAATATAAAATGATTACATTGATCAAACAGTCGGTAAGAGAAGATATTATTTCGTTACTCGAACAAGAAAAAACTTCGAAGAGTTTATGGGAAGCGTTAGAGAGAAAATGTGTAGGTACATAAGAAATTGTGAAAAACAAAAAGAAACTGTTACGTAAAGAATTCGATTTATTTGGTTGTATGAACAATGAATCTGTCTGTAAAATGATCGAGAGATTTGGGCATCTGAAGATGGAGCTGGCCAGATACAAAATCACATACACTGAAGAGGAGCTGGTGGATAAATTGTTTGATTCATTGCCAAATGATCAAGATTGGCAATAATTTGCTTTAATGTTGAAAAACACAATCAAGCCTGAAGTTTTAACTGTGGATTTGCTCATCGAGAGATTGGAAAGCCACGAGCTGGAAATCAAGAAGTCTAAAATCAACAATCCAGCTTATCAGCAGAATGTGGAGTTTTACTACCGAGGAAATGCACCACATGCTGGATCTCCAAAAACAACATTTTCTGCAGAAAGTTCAAGATCAGTAAACAATGAAAGTCTTCAAAGTGGTTTTCACAGTGGATCTTCTTCAACAACTTCTGATCAATTTGCTTCAAAGAATTTATTCCAGTGTAATATTGCAGTGGATCTGAAGAATGGGCAGAATTTCAGCGAAGAGTCGGCAAAACAACAGATGGTTTTCTTGGCATCTGTACTTGAATCGTATGAAAGCCTCGTTGCAGGGAAGATTGGCAATACCAACTTGACGAAAGAAGATTATGACCAATTAGACCCCGAGGAGATGGAACTAATGGATATAAGATGGTGCATGGCCAGTGCTGTTCGTCGGGCACAGCGGTTCATGGAGATCACGGGAAGAAAGTCAATTGGTGGACCGTCTACCAAACTGGGATTTGATAAATCAAAGGTGACATGTTTCAAATGTAAACAAAAAGGTCACTTCAAGCGCGAGTGCAGAAATGCGTATGCTAATGATGATTCTGCAAACCCGTTCAATGAAGATTATTACAAAAAAGCAATTTACCATCAGAACAAGTCTGAGCCACCAAGATTGAAACAACCTGAAGAAAAATCAAGGGCTCTTGCAGTTATATATGACGATGAAGGATACGACTGGAGTCAAGTTTATCCTGAAGAAGATGCTGTCGGGTATGCATTTGTGGCTGATGCTGATCCTGATAGATGGTGGAAAGCATACTATGCAAGATGGGAAATTGGAAAATTAAACGAACCATTCAAAGAAGCTCAGAGAGCCAAACGATGGAATGAAGAGTTGGAATGTTACATGGATCCACGGGGTAATCCAGTTGCTGACCCATCAAAAGTGGATTTCAAAGCTGTAACAAATTTGCTTCCAAGGCAGGCTACTTTCAATACACGAAGGTTATCTGATAAAGCATATCTGCCTGATTTGGAGAAGAAGATAAGAGAGGTTTGTGAAGCAAGTCTACCGAAGGTGGTAGAGATGAAAAAGAGAAAAGAAGAAGAATTGAAGAAGATGATTGAAGAAGTAAAGGCTGTTGCGAAGACTGCTGCTGAAGAGGAACAGAAAGCTGAAGAGGAGAACAAAGAGCAAGATCAGAAAGCTGAATCAGAAGAACCGGTGCTGAATGAGACTGAGGTTAGAAAATCTTCTGATTTATCGAATGTTGAATTGGTTTATGAAAAAGAAAACAAGTGTAGGAATTGCATAGAAATGTGCAAAGCCTATACTGAAAAAGATGATATCATAAAAACAAAAGACAATGACATAGTTAAACTTGAAAATGTTTTCACAACAAAATGTAAAGAAATGATTGAAACAGAAGAAATTTTAAAATTAAAAGTTGAAAAGCTAACACAAAAATGTCAAGGTCTTGAAAAGGATAATGATGTGTATAGACAAATGTGTTCAGCAAAATGTGTTGATTGTGTTGAAAAAGAATCTAAATGTCAAGATTTACAAAAACAGTATGATTCTTTAAAGTGGTCGAGTCAGAGAGTACAAGAAGCTTATGATACTTTGAAGAGCCAAGTCAAAAGTTTTGATCAAAGATTGTCAGAAACTTTAGTCACCAAAGAAATGTATGAGAGACAGTTTAAAGAAAAGCAAATTGAATTAAACAAATGTGTTGATGAAATTGCTAATCTTAAACAAGTCTTGGCTGAAAAAGAAAAGGTTGTTACAAAACTTCAAAGTTATCATAACTCTTCGTACATTCTCGAACGCATTTTCAACATCACACCAGATAACAAAGATACTGACAATTGCAAAAAGGGTATTGGTTCAGAGTTTCATCAGGTACCACCACCATTGAGAAACAATTATACTTTTTATGATGAGGAAAAGGTGGCAAAGGGTTTGAACTTAGCTGACCAGTTACCTGAAAGTATCGATGTGACTTACTCCAAATCTGATGATGCTAATGATTCAGAGGTGGTAAGTAAGGTTGTTGAAAGTGTTTTGAAAGATGAGTCTACAAAAGGTAAGTCTGAATCACAGGATGAAGATGAAGGAAATTTTCATGATGGTTATCTGAAAAACATAAAATCCGAGAAAAATTTGGATGATGATTCAAAGGGATTGGTCTATACCAGGATTGGATCGGACAAACTATTCTTAGATGTTGTATTCCCGATTCAGAATGTGATTTCAGAGAAGGTCGATAAAGTTTTCAAAATGGTTGAGATTGAGAAGTCTGAGATTTCAAAGTTTGCTGGTAAAGGTCACAAAGGTTCTTATAATAAACCTGGTTTTAAGAAGAAAAACATGAAGGCTGGTTTGGGTTATAAAAAGAAACAGAATCGAAAACAAAATGAAAAACAGGATTTGCAACAAAAAATGAATTTCATTCATGGGAAAAGTTTGAAAGAAGAGGAAGAACTTCAATTTAGACAACAGTCTAATGAAGAGTTCTATGCTCAGAAAAAGACACAACAACAGGCTAAGGATGTTTCAAAGAAAACTTGTTTTAAATGTGATCAAATTGGACATGTTGCACGCAAGTGTCCAAACCCAAAGCCTGTTGATGTTGAAAAACAGAAATGTGAGAATATGAAACAAAAGTCTACTAGATTTGACTCTAAACAAACTTGGAGGTACAACACAAACAAGTTTGCTTCGAACCTAATCTGGAAACCAAAACAGACTAGGTCTGATTCAAGACAAACCCAGAATTCTCACACACCCAAGTTTAGAACAACACAAAGTTGGCAAACATCAGTTGATATGACAAAGCCAAATCAATTTTGGAAACCAAAAGTTGTTGTTCAAAGTCAAAATAATCAAAATGAGTCACGATTTTACAAGAGAAGTGCTTCAAAAGGACATAACTGGGTGGTTAAGAAACAAGTGAATTCTGTGAATGATGAAAAGGTTAAAGTCAAAGATGAAGAAGTTTTTGAAAAAACTGAAAAAAAATTTCCGAAATTGAATGATACATATTGTGTTGAAATGCCTAAGGTCAAACAGACCTGGGCTAAATTGTTCAAGTAATCAAGTAGTCTGAAAGTGCAGGTGCTCAACAAAATCGAAGATTGTGAGAATGGAAGTTGGAGCAGCCTGGCACAACAGGAGGAGAAGGCTGCTGAACCCTGGTTTGGTTGAACAGGGAGTTTCACAATTTCTATACATAAATAAACAATATTTCAAAAACCCTAAAAATTGAATAAATTTAAAAACCAAAAATATGTTTTTTATTTTTTCAAAAATTTGAAAAATTCAAAAATATGTTGATTGAAAACGCCGAAACCCTCACGGCTGAACAAACATGATTATATTCACAAGATTGAAAAACGGTTTTCAAACTGTCGAAAATCAATGGGTTGTAAATCATGGGGGTACTTTATATTAGTTTTTCTGCAAAACAGAGCACGGAAAGCAGAAAATGGATGGCGAGACAAAGCTATCAGTATCGGTTTGTCAAATTTTCTTTAAATGGTTTTGAATTTTAGGGGGAGTAATACTGTCAGAAAATCCAAAAACATTTGAAAATTTGAAAAGGCCAAAAACATGATAAAACAAAAAATTGAGTTTTTGTGTAAAAAGAGGAAATGACAGTACATCAGTAGACTATCACAGTACGCTAAAGAATTGGAAAGTCAAAATGTGTTAAACGATCTCACCGTGGATATGCCGGTAGGTTTTTGCACATTTAGTAAACTTTTTCGGGATATAAACCTAAATTCAAACTTGCTTATTTCGTGGGGAACACTACTTGGATATATAGGTAACCCCTGAAATCTCGTTTGAAAGGTTCCTTTTCTGATATACTAGGTCTTTATGCTTAAGTGATATCTGGGGTATTATTCCTGAACTTCTGCTGAACGGTAGTTCTGACCTAGTCCTCGAATAATACTTTCTAAATGCTTGAAACATAGCGCAGCTCTCAGCATATATGATAAGACAATAAAATTGCTTAGCAATGCTGTTGTAAAAAAGATCCTCTAAAGGGGACACACCCACAAGTTAAGTCATGATCTCTCTGCTGAACGATGGTTCTGACCTGAGCTCTCATGATTCTTCATAAATTATTAACCCCTTACAGATATCATTTGGATTATAATTACCTGTAAGACTGAATATTGGGATCTGGATATGGGAGTATATTCAAGAGGTGGGACACATGAATGAGTTTAAGTTCTTAATTCATCTAATTCGTATCCTGAATCAGTTGAAGTTTGTATGAAAATTTAAGTGGATCAGTATATCGACAATCTAAGTGAATTGTTTAATTCTTAATGTGTAACTAAGCTCAACGGTACTTGTGACTTGTCAAAAACTGATATGATCCTCTGACGCAAACTCAAACAAAAATATTGTCTGTAAATATGTTTGTAAATATTTCTTTATTGCTTTATATTTCAGAAAATACAAAAAGAATTTGATTTCTGCTTTATTTTCGACAACCGATGTCTGAGAACTGAGTTTCAAAATCTAAAGTATGCTGATCGTGTTTCTGAAAATACAACAAGTTCATTAATTTGAAACTTGAAGATTTTAATCAAAAATCAAAAACAGTTTGTGATATCTCCAAGGTCATTAATTTGGACTTGGATGATTAACTGTGAGGGAGTTGGATTCTTAGATTGTTAAAATCTGTTATAAAGAGTCAGTTTTCGATGTTGGATTCTTAAATACTGCCAAATCTTTGAAGATTGTTGATAGGGGGAGAGTATCAAGTAATCCTGGATATATTTCATATTATTATATCTTAGTCCCAGGATCTTGATTTAGAAAGTTTAATAGAGCCAGGTTACGATACCTGGACAACTGAAAATGTTTTCACTATGAATGTATGAGGATTGCAGATTCCAGACTACGATCCCGATAGCCAAGTCTAAGGGGGAGTCTGAAGACGAGCTCAACGAAAGGGGGAGCATGCATTCAAGGAGCCATGTAACTATCCCAGAGGAGCTTGTAACCGAAAATCCAGGTGTCGATCCCAAAGCACGGAAGCTTAACGAAAGGGGGAGCCTGAAGAGTTTACCGAAAGGGGGAGCTGAAGCTGAAAACAGATCCACCGGGATTCTGTTCGAGCTAGAGAGAGAGAAAGAAAAGACGCTACGAGTTTGACTCAATGATTGAGATTGACTGCGGCAATATCCAAGGGGGAGTCTGTTAGTGCAGTATGTCTATCGCCTCCGTCATCTCAAGTCGTAGCTGAAACTAAAGCAAACTAGCCTTACATTGTAATATTAGATAGAAAAAGGCAAGGTGGCATTATTGTAAATAAGGGGAAATCCCTTATAATCCTTTGCCTATAAATAAAGGAGTTAGGGCTTAGTTTAGGAACTTTTGACACTTTTACACATTTGGAGCTTGGGAGATCTAGAGCTAGAGAGAGAAAGTGCTCCACGTGATTCAGGTTCTTGAACGATTTCAGATTTGTTAATAGAATCACAGTTATAATTACTGTTCGTGTGTTCGGTCACCATCGTGTACGGATTCCGCACGTCGCACGGTCGGTTCGCAATCGAAACGGATTCAAACTGGGACCTACAAATAAGTAGGTTGTGGTCTACTTAATAACTAACCAAACAAGAGGGGCCAAATACGGATAAATTGAAAGTTAAATTATAAAAATAAGATAAGCACAAAACACACACATGGTGTGTGTGTTCTGTATCGACCAGAAGAGCTCCCCAGGAGCCAAAACCCTAGTTTCAACATTATCATCAAATTGAAGGCTCAAACTAAGTCCAAATTCACAATTGAACATGAATTAGTGATCACCCAAGCTAAGGGATCATAAGGTATGTCAAATTTTGATGATTTGTGAAGTTGTGAAATTTGAATAATCATCATAATCGCGAATTATGAATGAATTATTGAAGCTATGATTGAATTAGTGATGTATACTTGCTTAGGAACAAAACCCTAAGTCAAAATTATACATATGATGCTATGAATTGAATGATTTAATGAATTACCACACTAGGATAAGTGGGTATTAATCATAAGATGAATTTGATGATATAATTATGATTAGAATCATCATATCTGATAATAATCAGGTAATACTTGAACAAATTGTGTGTTTAAGTATATGAACATACTTGCTAGGAGATGGGTTTGTATGATAAAATGAAAATGATGATATGTTATGATCAAAATGATGTTTTATATCATCATGTGTTAGTCAAATGAATTTAGATTACAATAACTTAATTTCATAAGTAGTTAAAATGGTAGTATAATAAGGATGCTTACCGTATAGTAGCAAAGTAATAAAACAAGTAGTTAAGCTACATCGTATAAATACTTTTGTTAATAGGCAGTTGACTTTTAAAAAGTCAAACTAACTAATAATATGATCGAATGATAAATTCGACATAAGAATCATAGGATGGAATAGTCGTAAATGATTATGACTAGTCTAACCATCTTACAATTTACAATGATAGTTTGACGCTTGACAAGCTAGGTGAAGGCTTGGGAAGAAGCGGGTCAAACGGAGCAAGAATGAAGGAAAAGCATAATCTGGATGCTAGGTTAGTCAAAGCTTACATCTTTTATTTAATACCTATTGGTTTTATAGGTTATGAATAATATAAAGTCTTGTTTGAATTACGATGTTTCGACACGACATGTGCGGTTCAGAACAAAGATAATGGTAATAAACCATGTTTAATGGTAAAAAAAATGACTGTTACTATTATTTAGTCATGAAATGACTAATAGATAACGAGTTTTGAATGGTTACCATATAGGGTAAACCGACATAAATAAAAAGGGTAAAACGGTAATTCGGTCACTCGTTGACAATAACCGTTAGCCTTAAAAACACTTTATGGCATAAACCATAATGGGTCAAAAGTATTAAGAAATGGTTTATAAGTAAAATGACCGTAAGGTGTAAACCGGAGCGAGTCATGTAGACGAGATGATAATAATACCATCTCGAAAAGATAAACGGTCACTTAGACCAAACGTGTCAAATGGTGGAATATCACCATTTGAAATTTGACTAATGAATATTGTCGAGTTTTATGTTCATAGGAGTGAGGGGAAGGATAACTTGCATCGCTATTAAGTAGCGACTATTAATGCAGGATATTAAAACGGGTCAATATATTGATCCGAGCCAGGTTTGTGTAGCAGGTTAACTACTCATTTAGAACAAAAGGTTCATTGAGAGTTAAATGAAGTTGAAATAGACATTTGGTTACTTTAATAAGTAAATCGAATGATTCAAGTGATGGTCATTGTGATTTGAAAACATAATGACTTTTCAAACAAAATCATAGCTAAAAAGAGGGATTTTGGGTCAAACATGCTTTCAAAAGTCCTTCATCTTAAATGAAAAGCTAAAATGTACCAAAATGCCCTTGTATGCTAAACTGAGCAAACGACCTGTAAAGGTTATTTGGAATTGAGTTTTATGATTTAATAAATACTTAGAATAAGTATAAAAAGAGAAAGATGTAAATCTTTGGCCAAATGACTCTGTAGGAGTCTTTGCCGTAAAATAGTGATCCGAGGGGTAAAACTCGGGATTAATTACCACATTAAATCCGTCATGAATATAGTTGTGGAGGAAGATTTATTTATAAGAAATGTGGTAATATAATGCTAGAAACGAATGAAAGCGATTCGTGTCAAAAATATGCTTAAAATCACTTAACAGGTTAAAATAAGCATATGAGCGAAAGCGGGTTTAAAATACTTATGAAATCCATGATTTGAACTTAATAAGATAGACAATATTGAACTTATGAAGTTCATAAGGAATTGGGATCAAATAAACATGTTTGTTTGACTAATACATGAACGGGTCAAAAGTTCAAAATTTCAATTTTAAGCCGAAGGCTTAAAAGTCTAAAATTTTGTTAATCTGGATGTCGGATGTTAACTCCATATGATGGAAAATTAAATTACGATCACGTAGGAAGAAACGTGAGTCAAATCGGATAAAAAATGAGCAAGTTATGCTCGTTTTATTAAAATATGGTTTGGCTAGAAATGTGCAGGTTTTTACACAAAACCTTCTGGAAAAAGGGAGTTGTCGCGCCACTCGACAGCAACCGAAGTCACCGTTGCGACACGCGAGAGCCCTCATGGCCCGTGAAAGCTTATGTCTCTTCTGTCGCGCCCCGCGACAGACCCCCAGACCTGGAAAAAAAACTTTGTTAACTGCTGTTTCAGCTTTTGAACTTGATTATACACGTTATAAACACCCTAAAACTAACTCATTTCATGTTTATATGAAATGTAGGTATTATTTGATTTACCGGAGGACGATCAAGCTCAACGAGGAACCGAACACATAAAGAATAAAGCTTCCGCGAAAAGTTTCGTCGTCACATTTTAAACGGCGAATTGATACGCAAGATGTTGAAATGTTTTAAATTCTTAAAATGTTTTAATAAATTGTATTTTTTGGTGTGTTTGTAATTGAAAATACACAATAATAATGGATGTTTATATGTAAATCGTATAAAATAGACTAAGGGTATTATACAGTAATGGTGGATGGTCGCAACGACACGATAAGAAAGTTTGTTGCATCATGGTCACGTGAGTACATCATTTGTCCAAAACAGAGTTTAGATGACAGGGTTTCGAGTTGCACAACGAAAACGCGTGTAATATGACTGCTTTGTTTCTGGTGATGACGACCGGTGGAGATGATAAGGTTCGTCAACATGGACGCATGGGTATATTGTTCTCCTAAATCCGAGTTCGTTTGGGCCGGTTCTAGTCCACGTGAATGTTGTCATGCAAACCGAATGTACGGAGGGTCAAATCTGTATTCTAGCTGTAACGGCGACGTCATGTTAAGATAATCGTATGAATAGATAGAATGCATAGAACAGTTTTCATAGTGGGGTGAGGAGAAAACAGGAAAAGAATTTGATCACCACACGTCAAATTTCAAGTAAATAGTTGGGTGTCATAAAGAGCACATTCGGGCTAATAGATAACATGCTACTACTATGACTAAGCATACCATAAGCTACACATCATGCAGAAGTAAACTAGCAAGTAGGCAATATAACATAAATCATACCACCTAAGCCTTGCATGTGGAGCGAAGTGTCGTTGTGGATCGTTGAGCACTGAGCAGGTTATAGTCTGGTTTTTGTCAAAAAGATTTCCCCCTTTTTAAAACCAAGTTCACTATAACCAATGGCTCTGATACCAATTTGTCACACCCTCAAAATCCACAAGCGGAGTATTACCGCGATGCGTGTGACTGACCAGGATCATATCACCAACGATATTGAAAATTAAGTAAAGTAAAACCATTGCAAACAAAACGTTTAGTGTTCACAAAACCAAAGTCCAAAACCAAGTTTAAAAGTTAGCGGAAGCATAAAGTTTAAAACCCATTAAGCAAAGTAAAATTATAAAGTTTAATACTAGGAATCCAACAGTTGATTCCTAACCACAATGTCCACTCCTCGTGCAAGCTCCATCCATGTACCTAACGACCTGCAAAGCATGCAGTGGGGTGTCAACAAAAAGTTGGCGAGTTAATAGTTGGTTGTTCGTTTTAATGTTGTTCCAAAAACCCAAAAGTTGTTAAGCTCCTTGTTCTTTATAAAAACATGCCATGGGGAGCTACCCCACTTGTTTAAACCACTAGACCAGTTACCGTATCGACTACTGACTGTAGTTATGTTTAGTGCCCCGTGTCAATGTCTATCGTCATTGACTAAGTGCCCAAGTACATTAGTCCATGCCCGTCCTCTGCGGCACGGTGTGAGGCTTGTCAAACCTAATAGCGCTATTTAACTAATGACCCGTTCGCCATTGGCCTGGCGATTAAGTCGATACAAAAATGGAGGACTTAAGCTAGAGTTGTTATCTAGTAAGCTTAAGACATGTATTATAATGGTTGTCACCCTTCCCAAGGAGGGTGGAGGTACGTATCCTACCCAGGGAGAATACGCAGGTTGTATCCCACCTAAGGGGGATAGTTGTTGTTTAACTCATTCCCAAACCACCGGGAATCTCATGCTTTGACGAAAAGTGTGAACTCACCTTTGATTGCTCGGTTGGTATCTTAAAAATAATTAACAGTCAAGGTCGATCAATCACGTCCTAATACAATTACCATTTAGTTCATTAGTGTGTTCAAGTAAGGCACCAAGCTCCTACACGCATCTAACATATAACATGCACTCACTTTGACGGTTTACGCACATATGCATATTTCACATATAACTACTCACGAACAAGCACACAATACTTCACATAACACTTTAGTGGACATTAAACAAGTGGGATCATTATCAGATAGCATAATCGACATCTAGCCACGTAAATCACAACTTATATTGTTTCAGCTCCAACATCCAGAACTGGGCTGTTTTCAGGTATTTTTATAAAATTTTTATCTTGTTCCAAAAATTCTAAATAATTTACAGAACATTCTAAACGATCCACATCACCTTGTGTAAAAATCTCGGGACTAAATTCATTACCGATTAGTTAGTAATAATCGTTTACTAGGCTGTAGTCAGATTTGTCACTTTCTGACTGCAGTCCTCGGAAAAATTCATTTAAAATTCATTACCAGCCCGATTGGTGAAATTCCAGTTGGAGATTTACGATGAAATCCATGCCCATCTACTGTAAGAGTTTCATGACCCAACTCTATCCAAATTACATGTTATGACTAAAAACATAACACACATTTTTTGCAGAAAAAACGCAGCTTTTGATGCTGTACAAAACTGGCCTTTAAAAATAGCAAACAACCTCAGAAAAATATGATTCCAGCGCCATTTGAAGAGTTTTTCGAAAACGTATGATTTAGACTTCATAAAATCAATTTTTCGATTTATAACGACCCGTTTACAGCCAACTGAAATTGGCTATTTTCGTCAATCACCATTCTGTTTTTCATTTAAACGACACCAAAATGCATGTAAATGATCACGACACTTCCTAATAACAACTAACAGCAGATTAACCATCAAATTATCACCTAAACTGTGACACCCTGACTTTTGTAGAAGCGTGTTACGTGTGACTTGCTTAATATCATTGCATTCAACCATAACAAACAACTATATGATAGAAACCATGATGTTTATCCATTACGAAGTTTCAAATATTACAAACCATATTGTTTAACATCAACCACGACTTCGAGTTTAAAAACACAAACCATCCAAATGTTTAAAGTTCCCTAAAGGAATTGACAAATACATTGCTAAACCAAGGCTTTGAAGTGTATGTCTTATCTAGTATAAGACATCCATTTCAAACCCTACAAAAGTGCGGATGACATCATTTATTGTAGACGCATCTTGAAAACCTTGTACATGTAGTTTTTCAATTTCCTGAAATACATGTAGTTTGAAAACATCAACAAAAGTTGAGCGAGTTCATGTATTTTGTATGTGAGCTCGATATAAATTTGTAATCACTGTAAGTATGTATTTATAAACCGGTATGAAAGCGTCTAGGAATAGATCAATTAATGATTTGCAAGGTCATTAATATGTGTGTAACGGTGTAGGAAGGCTCAATCCTTTGTGTATTTCGTACCGGGCCACCCGGCTGGAACGACATAGTCACCACATGCGGCCAACTCGCGGACCCATGGGTGGGGCTCGAAACACCCAAATAGATCTATCACTCATGCCCCTCGGTCCTTATACAAGGATTAATGGTCTCAAGTTAACGCATACCCATTCACATGATCTAACAGTTCATTCCTTAGCTAACCATACCATTTGTAATCATTGTAACATTTGTAACATCTATTTCACCCCCGAAGTAATAAAACTGAAAACAGTTAAAAGAAAAGGGGGACATGAACTCACAATCTTGCGTCCTGCAAAACAGGTGTAACTCAAAGCTTCTCCTCGGTCGCACGACTACCTACACACGTGCTATATTTTATTAGATGGATGGGTCGTACCTCGGCTTTTAGTCTTAATTGTTATAACTTAGTATCTTTGAGTTACGTTTTTGATGTAATAAATATTCTTCCATAGTATATAATTATTTGTTAAAATAATAATATTTTAACTTAAATTATATTTAATAATTATTGGAATATTTGTAAAAAGGGGAATTGGCCTGTAATAATCCCACCTAGACCTTATTGGCCATTAATAATCCCACCTCAGAATATTCCCCCCACCAGTCCCACCTTTCACCTATTTTTCCTACAATGGTCCCCCGTTAAAAAAACTTAACGGAGTTAATCTTTTTTTCCAAATTACAAACAAATTTTTTAGGGCTTTTGATCAGAATGATGATACGAGTCCATTGATGTAAAAGTTACTTCGAAATGGTTCTCCAAGTGACTTGATTTTGGTTAATTGGAAATTTAATCACCCGAATTGAAGTGTTGTTTTCATCGTTTGGAGCACCGTTTTGAGGCAAGTTTTACATCAATGGACTCGTATCGTTGTTCTAATCAAAAGCCCTAAAAAATCTGTTTGTAATTTGGAAAAAAGCTTAACTCCGTTAAGTTTTTTTAACGGGGGACCATTGTAGGAAAAATAGGTGAAAGGTGAGACTGGTGGGCGGAATATTCTGAGGTGGGATTATTAATGGCCAATAAGGTCTAGGTGGGATTATTACAGACCTATTTCCCTTGTAAAAATAATATACTGTAACTTATACTATTTTGTAATCCTTCATGAATAATTTCCCCCAAGGAAGGGTATACTTATACTTGTATTTTTTTAAACTTGTGTATTTTGCCAAGTATTATTGGCGTATTCCAGTGTGTATTTGTACGTACGAGAATACATATTCTTATTGTATTTATTAAGTAATCTTATACTTAATTTTTGTATATATATATTAAGAAAACTTTATAGAAAATTATCTATAACTTTTCCCTTGGCAAAAATAATATATTTTCAAGATTAACTTAGAAAATATTTATAAATCCATTTTTCACCCAAAAAATAATATATTCTAAATTTGTTTAAGAAAATATGTTTTCTTCAAAATAATATATCTTCTAATAATTCAAGTAAATATATATATCCTTTCTTTATTCAAAAATATATATTTTCAACTTGACAAAAATATGATATATTTTTGTAACACTTGTAAAAATTATAATTTCCGTTTCTTTAGTTTCCAAAATACAGTTTAACATATATATGAACTTAGTTCCGGAATTTATATATGTAATCCACATTCCTTGTTCGGTTTGTCCAATATTCGGGTATAAATTATATATTCATTCTCTTGGAATTTTGGTAATACTTTGTATTATAATTCTTGGTATTTTGGTAAGTTATATTATTCTAAGTCCTAAAATAATATAACTAATACACATAATATACAAGTAATCACACAAACTGTGACATCTAAATATATATTTTCCTAAATACATACTTAGTCACTTTTATTCATTAAAAACAACCTCCAACATTTGTAATTTTTGTAAAAAAATTTATGACAAATTTTATATGAAAAACCATGGTTAAAATTTACTTATAAACACTTGTTTAAATTTTTTTTTTCTAAGTGTTTAAATTCTACAAAAAATTTGCCATAGTTTCCCCTTAAAAATGGATGTTTCCAATTCTTTCAAAGCATATCATTTTCTTTTAAAATCATCACCAATCAACAATAATTCAATCAACACTTACCATGTGCCAAAATCATGCATTTTACACTACCCCATGAACTTGGAATTTTGTAAAAAGTTGTAGTAACTTAGTATGTTGTTATGTAAGCTTAGTTATCCTTAAAAGTGTGGTTATTTGTTTGTAAATCCCTTTCTTGAAAGATTTAGTCTTTTACAACTTACAAGATGATTTTTCTAAAAATCATTCTGTTGAATTTTTCTTGTTAACAACATATTTCTATACTTGATTTAACACAAAAAATATGGTTAGTTTCTTTAAAATTCATGACTATGTAAATCTTATATATAAACTTGGTTTCTTGAGAAAGTCATCTTTGAAATCATCCATCTACAATACTTATAAATCATCATCATGTTCAAAAACATCTTCATTTTCAAGTTCATGAGAAACATAAAGGATGATCATCTTGATTTCTCACAAGATCATCCTCTCACTTGCTAGATCACGTGTTTAATCACAATCTAGCAAGCTTCTTATGATGTTTAAATACAAGTAATCAACAATCAAGATGCACACATACACTTAAACAACATAGTTTCTTATGATTTTAAGATTTATGTTAAGAGATTATCTTCTTAATCTTTCATGATCTTCATGTTTAACATCTTACATGATCTTTTAACCAACATAATGAGAAGTAAAATGGAGTTATAAGAGCCTTACTACTAGCACAAGGCTAGGGAAGAGATCAAAGATGATGAAGGTGAAAAACTTGGTGGTTAAAAGCTCTTGAGAAAGGTCCTTCAACTTCCAATGGCACCAGGTTCCTTAGTTTAGCTCCTAGCACCTTTGTAACACCTTAGATTGGATGATCAAGACTTGAAAGTAATGGTGATGGTGTGGTTGTTCTCGGCCGAGACCAAGGGAAGGAGGGAGAGAGAGTTGAGTGTTGAAGTGTTTGTGAAATGTGAGATTATGACGGACTTGTGGTCTTTAAGTAACACTTCTCCAACATGTGCTTAACCCTTGTATATTATGTCTCTAAAGTTACAACAAGATCAAATAAACAATGTAAACAAAATCAAGGGTGGGGCCACCCTTGTGACCGTCACCAATGGGGGGGGGGGGGGTATAGGGTTGGGTTTCAATTGTTAGTTAGATTGTTTAGTTAGATTTCAAGTGTAAGTTAGTGTTATATATGTGTTATACAATTATAATATGTGTTATGATGTTCGGTGACCATAACTAGCTCGAAAATGACAAAACAATGCTTCTAGTGAAAATTTGGTGTTTCGGGTAATGTCCGGTTGTTTGGTTGGTTACCGGTTCATTAAGGTGCTAAATTATGCAGTTTAATGTTCTTTATGTTCCATTTTATGACAGTTTTGCTTCCTGACACCTAGGTAGGTATCCTGGACCATTAAACCATAATTCTGCATAATATTGTATTGTCAGAATGCTGATTTTTGCTGAAAATTGCAGAATTCTGTAGTTTGTGTAAGTTTTAGGTACTTTCCGGCACTTAAACTATCACTAGGAAGGCAGTTTTATGATCCTTACTTTCCTACACACTATACTAGTGTAACTCTTGGTCCTGGCTCATTTTGTGTCTCAATATCATGGCTGTCTGAGTACTGAACTCCCGTCAGTACTTCTAGTTTGTCTGATAACTGTGCTAACTTTGTTTCGTGCATCATTTGAATCATAAAGTGTTACATGCAATAATGATATGACATCATGCAATATGTGATGCACTTATATGTATATGACAATAATCCGAAAGCATTCATGTCATTAATTTAAATCAAGCACAATCATTAAGCTGCAAATTACCGTTTAATTATTGTACGGATACATGGAAATTTGACAGTTGTCACATTCTCCACCCGTTAAGAAAATTTCGTCCCAAAATTTTAAGCTGCGTTATCAGTTTCAGGGGAGTTAGGGAACAAATGTGGATACTTTGATTTCATTCGATCTTCACGCTCCCAAGTAAACTCTGGGCCATGACGCGAATTCCATCTAACCTTGACAAGCTTAACACTACTCCTTCGAGTCTTGTTAACTTTCCAGTCTGTAACCTTGACGGGTTCTTCAGTAAAGTGGAGAGTGTCGTCGATATGCACTTCATCCGCAGGGATGATGACTGTCTCCTGAGTTGGGCTTTTCTTCAGGTTTGACACATGAAATGTGTTGTGAACACCGTTTAGTTTTTCTGGTAATTCCAACTTGTACGCTACGGTACCAACCCTTTCCAATATCCTGAATGGCCCAATGTAACGTGGGTTTAACTTGCCACGTTTCCCAAATCGTGCTACACCTTTCCAAGGTGAGACTTTCAACAAAACCATGTCTCCTACTTCGAATTCCAAAGGTTTTCATCTTTGATCTGCGTAACTCTTTTATCGATCACGAGCCGCCTTGATGCGCTCTCGGATCTGTATGATCTTTTCAGTTTTTTCTTGGACCAGTTCGGGGCCAACCATCTGTCTGTCTCCTGCATCTGCCCAACACAACGGTGAGCGGCATTTACGGCTATAGAGGGCTTTAAACGATGCGCCTTGAATGCTTGTATGGTAGCTGTTACTGTAGGAAAACTCAACTAGAGGTAGTGAGTATCCCAACTGCCACCTAAATCCATTACACATGCGCGGAGCATGTCTTCCAGCGTCTGAATAGTTTGCTCGCTTTGTCCGTTTGTCTGCGGATGAAAAGCCGTACTCAGATTCAACTAAGACCCAAAGGATTCCTTCAAGGATTGCCAAATCCTTGACATAAACCGTCCATCTCTGTATGAAATTATCGAGATAGGCACTCCATGACGTGCTACTATCTCCTTGAGGTAAAGCTCGGCTAGCTTTCCCGTGCTATCTTTCTCTCGAATCGGTAGGAAGTGCGCATACTTTGTTAACCGATCCATTATTACCCAAATCATATCATGGCCTCTAGGTGTCCTGGGTAACTTTGTTATGAAGTCCATTGAAATCTGTTCCCACTTCCACATGGGTATTCCAGGCTGTTGCAGAAGACCTGAAGGTTTCTGATATTCGGCCTTAACCTTCGCACAGGTTAGGCATTTCCTAACATATATAGCAACGTCACTCATGAGTCTTGGCCACTAATAATAATCTTTCAGATCTTGGTACATCTTGTCTGATCCTGGATGGATCGAGTACCTCGACTTATGAGCTTCATAAAAAATAACATCTCTAATACCGCCATAAAGCGGAACCCAAATGCGTCCCATGAAATACAAGGTTCCTTCCTCGTTAGGCACCAACTTCTTCTCCATTCCTCAGAGATATTCAGCTTTAAGATTCTCCTTCTTAAGAGCTTCTTGTTGTGTGGCACGGATACGTGAAGCGAGGTCCGTCTGAATAATCATTTCTAAAGCCCGAACCCTTATGGGCTTAATCCTTTCCTTTCGACTTAAGGCGTCTGCTACCACATTCGTCTTTCCATGATGATACTTGATCTCGCAGTCATAATCATTCAGCAACTCAACCCAACGTTGTTGTCGCATATTAAGCTCTTTCTGATCAAATATGTGTTGCAGTATCTTGTGATCCGTTAAAATAGTACATCGAGTACCATACAGGTAGTGTCACTAGATCTTCAACGCAAATACCACTGCACCTAGTTCTAGATCATGAGTGGTATAGTTCTTCTCATGAACCTTCAGTTGGCGTGAAGCATAAGCTATAACCTTTTGGTGTTGCATGAGCACGCAACCCAATCCCTGACGCGAAGCGTCGCAATATACCACGAAGTCTTCCGTGCCTTCGGGTAGGGATAATATCGGGGCATCGCATAGCTTGTTCTTGAGCAGCTGAAAGGCTTTTTCTTGCTTTTCTCCCCATTCATACTTTTTGTCCTTCTGAGTAAGGGATGTCAGCGGTTGAGCTATCTTGGAGAAATTCTCGATGAACCTACGATAATAGCCTCCTAAACCCAAAAACTGTCGGATCTCAGTCGGTGTCTTCGGAGTTTCCCAGCTCTTGATTGCCTCAATCTTTGTAGGATCCACATGAATACCATTCTCGTTTACCACATGACCGAGAAACTTTACCTCTCGAATCCAAAACTCGCACTTTGAAAACTTAGCGTAGAGCTTTTCCTTCTTTAATATCTCTAGGATGGCTCGGAGATGTTGTTCGTGCTCTTCCTTCGTTCGCAAGTAAATCAGAATATCTTTGATAAATACGATCACAAATTTATCGAGATATGGCTTGCACACTCGATTCATCAAATCCATAAACACTGCCGGCGCATTAGTCAACCCAAACGACATTACGACGAACTCATAGTGTCCATAACGAGTTCTGAATGCGGTCTTTGGTATACTCTCCTCTTGGATCCGCAACTGATGATAACCCGATCGAAGATCAATCTTGGAGTAGTAGCTTGATCCTTGCAGTTGGTCGAATAAATCATCAATCCTCGGCAAGGGATACCGATTCTTGATGGTTTGCTTGTTCAGCTCCCGGTAGTTGATACACATTCTAAAGCTACCATCCTTTTTCTTAACGAACATCACTTAAGCTTCACAAGGCGAGAAGCTAGGCCTTATAAATCCCTTGTACAATAACTCCTGTAGCTGCGTGGAAAACTCTTGCATCTCTGAAGGCGCAAGTCGATAAGGTGCATTGGCTACAGGCGCGGAGCCTGGAACCAAGTCAATGTGGAATTCGACTTGTCGTTGAGGAGGTAATCCTGGCAAGTCTTCGGGGAAGACCTCAGGATATTCCCTTACCACAGGGATACCTTCAATCTTCGGCTCTTCGGCTTCCTTATCAACGACATGAGCTAAGAAGGCATCACATCCTTTACGTAGACACTTCTGTGCTTTCATACAACTAATAATCCACAAGGGTGTATAATGTTTCTCTTCGTAAATCACGATCGTCTCTTCATTCACCATCGGAATGCGAATGATCTTCTCATGGCACACTATCTCCGCATGATTGCAAAACAACCAGTCCATCCCAACCACGACATCGAAGCTTCCCAAATCAACTGGCAGAAGATCTATAAAAAACTCACGCTCTGCAAGCTCCATAATACAACCTCTAATCACCTCATTAGCTTCTACTAGCCTTCCATTAGCCAGTTCTATCGAGTATGGGACGTCTAACTTATTCGCAACTAAACCAAGTATATTCTTAAAGTCTAGGGATACGAAGCTAAAATCAACACCAGGATCAAATAGCACAGATGCATAACATTGATTAATAGGGAACATACCAGTAACCACGCTTGGATCCTTGCATGCTTCCTTAGCTCCAATGGTGAACACCCTTCCATGTGCCTGATTGTTCTTGGGGCAGTCCCGCTTAAAGTGACCCATTTCACCGCAACCAAAACATCCTTGGCCGCGTCCATTATCGTTTCCGTCCTGGTAGTTGTTGTTATTGTTTCCTCCACGGTTTCCGTTACCAGCTTGGTTCCCATAACCACCACGATTTCTGTTTCCACCAAAATTACCATTTCCTCCCTGATTTTGATTTCCAGTCTGGTTTCCATTCCCACCATGGTTTCCATTATCACCTTGTCCTCCACTACCGTGTCCAGCACCATACCAGCTTGCCTCCCTGGCATGCCCCACTTTGCCACAGTTCTCGCATCTCCCATATCTGCACCTTCCCATATGATGATGCTGACAGATGTCACACTTGGGCTGAGTGCCCATATTCCCTCGTCCTTTGGGTTGGTGGTTGCAGCGCCAGTCCTGACCTCGACTGGCGGGTTAGCATCCCTACGCTTGTTAGTATTGTTGTTGTTCACTCGAGTACCCTTCTTGAAGTTAGTGAACTTTCTTTTGTTTTCCCCTGATGACTCCACATGAGTCTCTTTCTTCTTCGCTTCAGAAATCAAAAACTTCCCCAACCTAACTGCTTCTTTAGTAAGTGCCACACTTAAGTCAATAGCCTCGGAAATAGTTGGAGGCTTGGAAGCTGTCACCACGCTCAGAATCTGAGGTGCCAATCCCCAGATGAAACGTTCTATCATTTTAAACTCCGGTTCCACCAAATAAGGAACTACTCTGGACAAATCATGAAATCTCTGCACGTACTCAGCCACCTTTGGACAATCCATTTTCAAGTTCCAGAATTCCGTTTCCAATTTTTGGATCTCCGCTTGAGAATAATATTTTTTGCGCATCAATTCTTTCAGTTCATTCCACGTCAATGCATACGCAGCAGCCTCACTAAAAGTCTGCACCTGGAGGTTCCACCACGAGAGTGCCCCGTCCAGAAACAGCCCAGAAATGTACGTAACTCTTTACTCTGGTGCACATTTACTCATTCTAAAAACATAGTCCGTCTTCTCCACCCAGCGTACGAAGGCGACGGCACCCCTAGTGCCATCGAAATTCAGGGGCTTGCAGTCCAAGAACTGCTTATAGGTACAGCCTGTACACAAGCAGGATCATTCACAGAAAGCATTAGCAGAGCACAATTGGAAATATCCAAATGAGTTGTAATGTGTCTTTGGTGACTAAACATTACCGATTGATGGGTCATTTCCTGAGGTACCCCCACTATGTTCGGAGTGAAGGGCCTCGTGCTGTGCGATGGCCTGTGAGATGCGCTCTTGTAATTCCACCTCTGTCGTTGGCAGAGGGTTGTTGGTATCGGTATTTCTTCACGGCGGCATCTTCCTTCTAGGAAGAAGATCGGATGGGTTAGGCCTTATTCGTTAAATAAATAAATAATCGTCTAGGAGTCGTATGTATATATATAAACAATCAGCATAGCAACAACCATGCAACAGCAGTATCATAGCATGAACATGTAATCCAACAATGTGTTTAGTGAGAACATGACGATTGAGCTTTCATTAATTACCAACCACAAGTTACATTGTTTACAAAGTGTATCACATTAAAAGAGATATAGGGTCACATAACCCTTGTCAGATGAGTCTGTCAATATACAAAAATAATATAGTAAAAAAGTGGTCTTCCATTCTTCACTATCTCGGCTCAATTGTAGTGCTCTCACCAAAAGTAATGCATCTGCATAAAACAAAAAACCTACTATGCTGATGGCGTAGGAGGAGGAGGAGGGAAGAAAAGCAAACTATGGACATGTGCAAGCTCCTCCTCGAGCTCGTGTACTCTGCAAACCCAGAAGCTAATCCGCTGCTCGACAGTGAGAAAGCGGGCATCAAAACCCGGAATATGTGTGGGACCAGCAGGTGGAGGTATGAAAGAAGCTGATGGTGATGAGTGTGGAGGGACAAAAGCAGAATGACAAGGATAGGGTGACCGTCAGGCACCCTCACCGAACTCCAACTTAAGAACTCTATGACTCAAGATCTCAAACTGCAACTGAAGCGACAAAAGCAACTCATCCCGAGTGTAGCCTCCATAATGAGAGGGATGGTAGGGGTCTGAGATAGGCATGGTATAGGGAGAGAACCATTGTAATGGCTCATCAAGAGATGCAGAGGTAAATGGGGTAAAGAGTATAGTCTGTGGGATCGGAGGGAAATCGGCTGAAGCAAATGGGTCAAAACTCGGGGGCTGTCCCGAGGTACCCTCCCCTGGTCGAGGAGCAGGGATCTCCTATAGGAAGACAATCGGTAGGTCAGTACGGTGAACATCAGACTCATCAGGAGGTGGGGGAGCAACATCAGTGGGTGGGGGTGGTGGAATGAATGGATCAACAAGTGGGAGATCAATGGGTGCAAGTATCAGCTCTGGAATAAGAGGTGCAATATCAAGCTGGCCAAAAGGGACAGGGTCTGGCTCAGGGATATGCTCTAGGACATGAGGATGTGTTGGGACTCGAGCTGGGGATACTGGTGCAGCAGACATCGTAGTGTCGTCATCTGAATCAGTGGCATAAAGCTGCAGTCCTGCCGCCCGCAGGGCTGAAGAAGTCATAGACTCAAAGGAGTCTGAAACTGAATGCAAGCTAGATTCGGAGGATAACTTGATAACTGGAATAGCAGGAGGAGGTACAACAACAACAACATCATCATCAATCTCCCCGTCACCCTGAGCATCAGCTGGGGGACCATCCAAAAATAAATCGACATCATCGCCAAAAAGGTCATCAAAGGGCCAATCCTTAGGAGGAATGACCACGAGGGGAACAGCGTCGAGGATAGGCGCAACAATGTGCTCACCATCTGGGTGACCGATGATGAGGTGATCATGAACAGGAGCAGGAATATCAAAAGGATCCTTGACAGGAAAGCCATCAGCGATAGGTACGTCATCTCCAAAATCCGGGAGAGCGAAAGGCTGAAAGTCATCGTCGTCCTCAGATAGCATCTCTGGGTCACTGTCAGTATCTGAAATCAGAACCTCCGGTACGGGCGCCACCTTGTCGTCGAAGACGATCGCCATCGGATCATGCTCCTCTGATAAACCGCTCTCAGAAGAGGACATGTATACCTGTAGCATAACAATCATAAAATGTGCACACATGTTAACCACTAACACTTAGCGTGTGAAAACAAGGACAGTCGTCACTTAATCATGTATTCACATTAACCTTCATGATTTTTTTTCTATCTTAACTAGTCTACCCCATGCAAATCAAACCACCACTGTGACCTTGCATTGTGTTCCTTGTCTTTCCTTTTTGTAAAACGTTTATTCCATGGATCTTGGCATTTTGAAAATGCAATGAAAAATATTTTGTAAAAATATTTTCGTGAAAGAGCCCTAATGATTGTAGTCTAGACTCGAGAAGGAATCCTAGTTCGCTACAATCGAAGCTCTGATACCAAACTGTCACACCCTAACTTTTGCGGAAGCGTGTTGCGTGTGACTTGCTTAATATCATTGGATCCAACCATAACAAACAACTATATGATAGAAACCATGATGTTCATCCATTACTAAGTTTCAAATATTACAAACCATATTGTTTAACATCAACCAAGACTTTGAGTTTAAAAACAAAAACCATCCAAATGTTTAAAGTTCCATAAAGGACTTGTCAAATACATTGCTAAAACAAGGCTTTGAAGTGTATGTCTTATCTAGGATAAGGCATCCATTTCAAACCTTACAAAAGTGTGGATGACATCATTTATTGTAGACGCATCTTGAAAACCTTGTACGCCCGCCAGATCCATTTTCAATTTCCTGAAATACATGTAGTTTGAAAACATCAACAAAATTTGAGCGAGTTCATGTGTTTTGTATGTGAGCTCGATATAAATTTGTAATCACTGTAAGTAAGTATTTGTAAACCGGTATGAAAGCGTCTTGGAACAGATCAATTAATGATTTGCAAGGTCATTAATATGTGTGTAACGGTGTAGGAAGGCTCAATCCTTTGCGTATTTCCTACCGGGCCACCCGGCTAGAACAACATAGTCACCACATGCGGCCAACTCGCGGACCCATGGGTGGGGCTCGCAACACCCAAATAGATCTATCACTCATGCCCCTCGGTCCTTATACAAGGATTAATGGTCTCAAGTTAACGCCTACCCATTCACATGATCTAACAGTTCATTCCTTAGCTAACCATACCATTTGTAATCATTGTAACATTTGTAACATGTATTTCACCCCCGAAGTTATAAAACTGAAAACAGTTAAAAGAAAAGGGGGACATAAACTCACAATCTTGCGTCCTGCAAAACAGGTGTAACTCAAAGCTTCTCCTCGGCCGCATGACTACCTACACACGTGCTATGGTTTATTAGACGGATGGGTCGTGCCTCGGCTTTTAGTCTTAATTGTTATGACTTAGTATCTTCGAGTTACATTTTTTATGTAATAAATATTCTTCCAAAGTATATAATTATTTGTTAAAATAATAATATTTTAACTTAAATTATATTTATTAATTATTGGAAGATTTGTTAAAATAATATACTTTAACTTATATTATTTTGTAATCCTTCATGAATAATTTCCCCCAAGGATGGGTATACTTATACTTGTATTTTTTTAGACTTGTGTATTTTGCCAAGTATTGTTGGCGTATTCCGGTGTGTATTTATACGTACGAGAATACGTATTCTTTTTGTATTTATTAAGTATTCTTATACTTAATTTTTGTATTTAAATTTTCCGGAATATTATTTTTAATCAATAAAAATCACCAATATATATATTAAGAAAACTTTATAAAAAATTATCTATAACTTTTCCCTTAGCAAAAGTAATTGTATTTTCATATAAACTTCAAAAATAATATATTTTCAAGATTAACTTAGAAAATATTTATAAATCCATTTTTCACCCCGAAAATAATATATTCTAAATTTGTTTAAGAAAATATGTTTTCTTCAAAATATTATATCTTCTAATAATTCTAGAAAATATATATATATATCCTTTCTTTATTCTAAAATAATGTATTTTCTACTTTACAAAAATATGATATATTTTTGTAACACTTGTAAAAATTATAATTTTCGTTTCTTTGGTTTCCAAAATACCGTTTAACTTATATATGAACTTAATTCCGATATATATATATATATATATATAATCCATATTACTTGTTCGGTTTGTCCAATATTTGGGTATAAATTATATATTCTTTCTCTTGGAATTTTGGTAATATTTTGTATTATAATTCTTGGTATTTTGGTAAGTTATATTATTCCAAGTCCTAAAATAATATAACTAATACACATAATATACAAGTAATCACACAAATTGTGACATATAAATATATATTTTCCAAAATTCATACTTAGTCACTTTTATTCATTAAAAACAACCTCCAACATTTGTAATTTTTGTAACAAAATTTATGGCAAATTTTATATGAAAAACCATGGTTAAAATTAACTTATAACGTGGTAATCAGTAGGTATAGTCACAAAGGACTATAACCATCGTGATTACGCTCACGTTGTGAAGTTCAAAAGAACTTCGTGTTGACCATTGACTGGTCAAAGCAGAAAGTCAAACACTGTTTGACTTTCACGCTTGAAAAGCAATAACAAGCACGAAAAAAACTTACAAGAGGTCCAAGCGATGAAGATTTTGATCTAGAATGCTCAGGTATGAAGCTAATGCTTCAACTTAGAACATAAATCAGATCAAGTGTGGGTTTGGAATGAAATTGGGTTGGGTATTTATAGATTTTGGAGAACCGTTAGGATTGTTTCTTGAAATCCGAGCTTCAATCTTGGCCCTCCATGTGCCCATTGTTTTGCAATACTAGGGGAGTCCAAAACCAGTCCATAGGATGAAAGAAACCATGTGCAAAACAAAGGAGCAGCTGGGTTTTAAGAAAAATGGTTTCTGCTGTACTAGTGAAGGCTTACGGACCATAAGCAGACCTATACGGTCCTTATGGTCTTGTGTTGCTGGCAGTAAGTTTCAGCAATTGGCAGAACACGCCCCTGTGACTCCGAACTTGATTTTTGATGCGTTTTGGCACTTTTAACACCCGTCAAGCCTATTTTTAAGCTCCATAAGGATGTTAAAACATAGGGAACTTGAAATATGCTCAGAGATGTCACGGATGTCGACTCGTTTGGCTGTACGGTTACGGTGTTCGGTTAATTACGACGGAAGTCGTAACGGACGCGAAAACGTTCCAAATTGCGAAACGAATGAAGTTTTAGCATTCCAATAACTAAAATATAATATTTTAATGATTACAAAAATTTTTGGATGTCCGGGTATGTTCAGAAAGTAAGATATGCGCGAAAATGCAAACTTATGCACTTTTTGACGCCTTTAGTCCCTGATTGACCAAAAAGTTTATTTTTGCACACCGAACCCCTCAAAGCCTATTTCTAAGCTATGTAAAGGATATTTATGGCATGTTTAACTTATGATCAAGTTTCAGAATGTTCGTTACCATACGAATCGGTATACTTTCTCAGTTTGACACAAATAGTCCCTACGAACGAATAAACTTGATTTTGCCATACCAAAGCCTTCAAAACTTAGTTCTAAGTTATCTAAAGGTTATTTAAGGTATGTTAAGCATATGATGATGTTCCGGAGTGTTTGTCGCGTTAAACTGATTACGTTTACGCATCAGTTTGCGTATAACTTTCCAGAAAGCGATACAGAGTTTGAAATTGAACAAAAATCAAAACGTGCAAAATATCAAACATAAATAAACAAACATTGGGGCCAAATAACATTGTTTTATTGATAATTTAACAATTTAGAGTTTGTATAATTATTAAAAGCACAGATGTCACATGAAATCCGTGATTTGAACTTAATAAGATAGACAATATTGAACTTATGAAGTTCATAAGGAATTGGGATCAAATAAACATGTTTGTTTAATTAATACTTGAACGAGTCAAAAGTTCAAAATTTCAATTTTAAGCCGACGGCTTAAAAGTCTAAAATTTTTTTAATCCGGATGTCGGATGTTAACTCCATATGATGGAAAATTAAATTACGATCACGTAGGAAGAAACGTGAGTCAAATCCGATAAAAAATGAGCAAGTTATGCTCGTTTTTGTAAAATATGGTTTGGCTGGAAATGTGCTGGTTTTTACACAAAAGCTGCTGGAAAAAAGGACTTGTCGCGCCACGCGTCAGCAACCGAAGTCACCATCGCGACACGCGAGAGCCCTCGCGGCCCGCGAATGCTTATGTCTCTTCTGTCGCACCCCACACCTGGAAAAAAATCTTTGTTAACTATTGTTCCAGCTTTTGAACCTGATTATACACGTTATAAACACCCAAAAACTAACTCATTTCATGTTTATTTGAAATGTAGGTATTATTTGATTTACCGGAGGACGATCAAGCTCAACGAGGAACCAAACACATAAAGAATAAAGCTTTCGCGAAAAGTTTCGTCGTCACATTTTAAACGGCGAATTGATAGGCAAGATGTTGAAATGTTTTAAATTCTTAAAATGTTTTAATAAATTGTATTTTTAGGTGTGTTTGTAATCGAAAATACACAATAATAGTGGATGTTTATATGTAAATCGTATAAAATAGACTAAGGGTCTTACAAGTTGGTAATCAGAGCCCAAGGTTAAAGAGTGAAGTGTTCGGTTCGAGACTTGATCGCAAAATCCAGTAAGTTATTCAATACATTAACGGTCTAGCATGTAAAGTGTTGAAAGCAACACATAGGGTTATCGTGTAAAACACGTTACCCCAAAGAAAGTGATAAAAGACCGATATAGTTAAACGAATTACGTGTGTTAACACGTGTCGTAGAAAGCCTTGTATTATAATACGGGCGCTTATTAATGTCAAACCTTACTAATCTTTGTATACTTTTTAGTTGAAGGACCCTCGTATCCGAAGATGATGAGAGTCTAAAGAAATAGTTTGAAGTATGACAAGTAAGTCACACACGCCAAAGAGATGAATCAAGAAATAATCTCGAATAAGAGAGATCGAACAAGAAGGAAAGTTTATCAGGGCGAGTGTCTACAAGGTACACGTCTTAAACTTATAGTATATCTAGAAATATGCAACAAACGCATAATGAATGACAGTTGCATATAGAAGGTAAAACTTGGAAAACCCGGATAGGTTACCTATCCAGGATGACGTTTCCAAGAGAAATTCAGTAGAGATACGTATTATTCATAGTCGGGAATAATAAGACAATAACTGAATTTAGTTTAAATTTAAACTTGGACGAAAGTAATCATCCAAGTAAGTATTCTCAATAAAGATGCAATTGAGAAAAGTAATGATCACATCAACGAATGTGACTGTATAAATGGTTATAAAAAGGGACATTTATATATTCAAGAAAAAAAATGGTTAAAACTTATAATTGTTAATTGGCAATTAAATAAAGTTTTACCAATTGAAATAAATCGAGAGATTACTTACATGGGACGTGATGTGGTAATTATAATAAGGTCATGCGTGCCATGTGTTGATCGCTTACTCTGGCCAAGTAAGTAGTGAATACATGATACCATGAGCTTCTTATAATGAGCACAGTTATGTCCGATGTGGAAAGGTTGAGACGAATGAAAAAGTTGAAAAAACCTTGGGGTCAAGAAATCTTATGGGCATACTCGTATAAATGGTTTTCGAGGGAACCATAAAAACGATGTATGAGCACATAGAAATAGATGACCCAAGTGAATAGTGAAATAATTCGTAATGGATGAAATAGCCAATGTTGACAAAAGGGGCATGTAAAACCAAAGGATAAATGACCCGCGGGGTCATAGAAACGAAGACATTGCCCATACAAAAAGTCGATCGAAGTCATTGACTTTGGTCGTAGTAAAGATCATCATTCAGAATTTATAAGACCATTAAGCATGGTCACATAAAGAATAAAGGTTTGGTTAAATAAAGCGATGGATTTCGCTAAGACAACCAAACAAGTCAAAACGAAGTCTTAATGTATACCTAAAGGGTTGCATTAATAATGACTTCAGTAAATCACCCGGTTGATGGGTAGGAAATTAAACACATGCGTAAACTAAGAGACGGGAACGTGGATTGAAAGTCAAAGGACTCGGATTATGAGTTATGACTAAAGATTATAAAATTTCGTAAATAGAAATTTTGAATAAATATGTTCAACTATTTTGAGGTTGAACGGGTTGAATACAATATAATGCCAGATGGCATAAGTAAGCGCAAGCCGGATAATGGTAGCGTTAAACACAAGAATAATGAGCCCGGTAATGTGACATAATCAAATGCGAATATATGCAAACCAGATAACGGTGAGCATAAGACTAACTGACGTATAAATGACGTGAGAAGTCATAGAGTCGGGAAAATGATCCGAAATAAAACGATTGTATTCACGAACTACAGTCAAGGTTAAGGGATCTTAAACTTGAAACTAAATGATTTTCAAACATAAACAAGGTGCCTTGACACCAAACATGTATTTTAAGAATGAGATGAGTAATGAAAGATCTACGGGATCAACATAACCTTTGGGTTATAAATAATGAAAATGTCTATAGGACCAAAATGACCCGTGGGGTCATAAATGAAAAGAAATGAACTATAAGGGCCTTGTCTTAATAAGGTGAAAGCCTTAAGAATAGCCCACGAGGCTAAGTGAAGGAACCTAT
Source organism: Helianthus tuberosus (assembly GCA_030545235.1). Classification (NCBI taxonomy): domain Eukaryota; kingdom Viridiplantae; phylum Streptophyta; class Magnoliopsida; order Asterales; family Asteraceae; genus Helianthus; species Helianthus tuberosus. The sequence continues at coordinate 99,144,114 of CM060412.1, read as the reverse complement.
GGGTTAATTAGGCAAAGCGAGGGAACCAATTGATAATCTCCACGTAAAACAAAGACTAAAAAGAATAAATTCTTAACTGTCAATATCCTGGTATGGAAAATTGACAAAAGTTAAAGAAAAGAAGTTAAACTAAAACTTCAGTTTTAGTAAGAAATAATGTTTTTATAAATATGAATTCTGATAGGAATTTAAATAGTAAATATTAAAGATACAGGTCTTGACACTGATAGGTGTAAGACGATATATTCAAAAAGAAATATTTTTGAAAATGAAAGGTTAACATAAACTTAAACATGACGTGACACGATCACGGTCAAGAAAGGTAATGTGAAAAATAATCACATTGTAGCCTTAGTAATGGGTATAAAGTAACTGGACTAATAAGTCTAGTTAGTGAGACCGGTTAAGGTCAAAATACAAATTAGGAATTTTGTTAATATGCTATTTATTATAAGAATAGCGTGGAATAAATAAAATCAATAGATTTACATGATCAAGTGGCCAAATTGGCGACTCGGTCAAGTAAACAACAAAGGTATATAGATACAAGATAAAAGTGACGGCCCATGAGACCTCACTAACGGAGAATACTGATCACCTATATTGAGGGATCATAAGATAACACAAATGAAGTGTCAGGAAATCAAATCGAGCAATTTCCCGATTAAAGGATAAAACTATAAGGTATGTGGTAATATGCTTTATAGAAATTTGATTTGTTCTTAAGCGGTGGATTCCGTATGAATGAACCGAATGAATAAATTCAAAAACAATGGAGTTTGTTTGTTAAAAGCTAAAGATTTCACTAAGGACCTTTAAATGGATTAAATTAACGGATTCATGAAGAATTCCATAGTCTAATAGCGATGGATTTCGCTAAATTAACCAAATTGGTCAAAATAACGAGTTTACGTTATTTTGAGTTATATTATTTCGTATGAGATACGTATATGATTTGTAACCAAAAAGATATTACCATACTTTTCTGGTAATACTAACAATTGGTTAAAGTCTGAGTACTACTTAAAAGATTACTCAGTTCAAATGCATTGGGTTTAAAACTCAATGAATTATGCAATAAAGGTTTCGAGGACGAAACCTCTTTAAGGGGGATAGACTTGTAACACCCCGAAAACGGGTTTGGAAATCAAACCACGTTAATACTAAAAGATGGGTAAAGTACCGTTAGGGTTAACTTAACCCGATGAATATTAGGATTTTAAATAAATAAACCTAATATTAAATTAAAGTTGAATGAAAGCTTTTGAGGAAATAAAGTTTATAAAAGGCCCGAGTTAACAGGACTTAAAATAAACTGAGTCATGAATTCCCCGAACCCACTAAGTTAACTAGGAATATTTAACCTAGTTAATAAGTGGGAATATTGTTAGAAATAAGTAGGTTGTGGTCTACTTAATAACTAACCAAACAAGAGGGGCCAAATACGGATAAATTGAAAGTTAAATTATAAAAATAAGATAAACACAAAACACACACATGGTGTGTGTGTTCTGTATCGACCAGAAGAGCTCCCTAGGAGCCAAAACCCTAGTTTCAACATCATCATCAAATTGAAGGCTCAAACTAAGTCCAAATTCACAATTGAATGTGAATTAGTGATCACCCAAGCTAAGGGATCATAAGGTCTGTCAAATTTTGATGATTTGTGAAGTTGTGAAATTTGAATAATCATCATAATCGGGAATTATGAATGAATTATTGAAGTTATGATTGAATTAGTGATGTATACTTGCTTAGGAACAAAACCCTAAGTCAAAATTATACATATGATGCTATGAATTAAATGATTTGATGAATTACCACACTAGGATAAGTGGGTATTAATCATAAGATGAATTTGATGATATAATTATGATTAGAATCATCATATCTGATAATAATCAGGTAATACTTGAACAAATTGTGTGTTTGAGTATATGAACATACTTGCTAGGAGATGGGTTTGTATGATAAAATGAAAATGATGATATGTTATGATCAAAATGATGTTTGATATCATCATGTGTTAGTCAAATGAATTTAGATTACAATAACTTGATTTCGTAAGTAGTTAAAATGGTAGTATAATAAGAATGCTTACCGTATAGTAGCAAAGTAATAAAACGAGTAGTTAAGCTACATCGTATAATTACTTTTGTTAATAAGCAGTTGACTTTTAAAAGTCAAACTGACTAATAATATGATCGAATGATAAATTCGACATAAGAATCATAGGATGGAATAGTCGTAAATGATTATGACTAGTCTAACCATCTTACAATTTACAATGATAGTTTGACATTTGACAAGCTAGGTGAAAGCTTGGGAAGAAGCGGGTCAAACGGAGCAAGAATGAAGGAAAAGCATAATCTTGGTGGTTAAAAGCTTTTGAGAAGAGATCAAAGATGATGAAGGTGCTAAACTTGGTGGTTAAAAGCTTTTGAGAAAGGTTCTTCAACTTCCAATGGCACCAGGCTCCTTAGTTTAGCTCCTAGCACCTTTGTAACACCTTAGATTGTATGATCAAGACTTGAAAGTGATGGTGGTGGTGTGGTTTTTCTCGGCCGAGACCAAGGGAAGGAGGGAGAGAGAGTTGAGTGTTGAAGTGTTTGTGAAATGCGAGATTATGAGGGACTTGTGGTCTTTAAGTAACACTTCTCCAACATGTGCTTAACCCTTGTATACTATTTCTCTAAAGTTACAACAAGATCAAATAAACAATGTAAACAAAATCAAGGGTGTGGCCACCCTTGTGATCATTGTCAATGGGGGGGGGGGGGGGGGTATAGGGTTGGGTTTCAATTGTTAGTTAGATTGTTTAGTTAGATTCCAAGTGTAAGTTAGTGTTATATATGTGTTATGCAATTATAAGATGTGTTATGATGTTCGGTGACCATAACTAGCTCGGAAATGACAAAACAATGCTTCTAGTGAAAATTTGGTGTTTCGGGTAGTGTCCGGTTGTTCGGTTGGTTACCGATTCGTTAAGGTGATAAATTACGCAGTTTAATGTGCTTTATGTTCCCTTTTATAACAGTTTTGATTCCTGACACCTAGGAAGGTATTCTGGACCATTAAACCATAATTCTGCATAATATTGCATTGTCAGAATGCTGATTTTTGCTGAAAATTGTAGAATTCTACAGTTTGTGTAAGTTTAGGCACTTTCCGGCACTTAAACTATCACTAGGAAGGCAGTTTTATTATCCTTACTTTCCTACACACTATACTAGTGTAACTCTTGGTTTCTAGCTCATTCTGTGTCTCAATATCATGTCTGTCTGTCTGAGTACTGAACTCATGTCAGTACTTCTAGTTTGTCTGATAACTGTGCTAACTTTGTTTCGTGCATCATTTGAATCATAAAGTGTTGCATGCAATAATGATATGACATCATGCAATATGTGATGCACTTGTATGTATATGACAATAATCAGAAAGCATTCATGTCATTAATTTAAATCAAGCACAATCATTAAGCTGCAAATTACTGTTTAATTATTGTACGGATACATGGAAATTTGACAGTTGTCACATAAACATATCAATAATCTCATAACCCTAGATATAAAACATCATGATTCTCGCAAAAACGCAGCCAATGATCACTTACGCATACGTATCATCAATTAATTCAAACAATCGCATAAACACCCAAAACTAATCATGCAACAACAAAACCCTAGCATAACAACTCAAGGTCACAACCATGTCTACACAATTTCACACCATGAATCGCAATCCAAATCAAGAACACTAACCTTGGAGCAAAGAGAAGGGCTAACGAGGAAGTGAGAAGCGAATCAAGAAGCTGTTTGCGCAAAGGGGGGGGCTCCTGGCCGTCGCACTCTAAGGGGGTGTTAGGGTTTCTGTTTTGTTTTTCTTATTCCCAAGACATGTACTTATAATTAAAACACAAGGGAAGTTGGGCTTAATGGGCTGCAAGGAACAAGAAGGTGTGGATTGGGCTTATTGTTTCGCATGGGGGACATGGGGTGGGGGTTGGGCCGATTAGTGGCTCAAGGGGGAGGGGGTTTGGGTTGGGTTTTATAAAGTAGCGGTTTCACGTATTTTCGCAAAATAACTAATTAAGATGTTCCGTGTCGCAATTTAACACACTACAATGTTTCGTTGCACAAAATAACGTTTTCCAATATTTCAATTTCGGGTTTCGGTTTAACGTAATTCACATTACACATTACCAAGCCCACAATCGTTCAAATAAAATCAACCACCATATTCAATTCATGTAACACACACGTAGTTACAATGCAAGACAATCATACAAGGAACTAGTACATAGAAAAGACTCCGCAAACTACGAGTTGTCACAGTTCACTTGTAGATATATATTATTTCCCAAAAATACATACAAGTATTTTGTTAAATAATATCTTCAATATTATTTTTGTGTAAGTATACTTAGGAAAGTATACTAGTATTTTTTATGTAAATACTTGTGTATTTTACCTTATTTGCCAAAAATCAATCCTTTGATTTTTAATATTTTCCGGAATTATGTTTCTTAAAAATTAATATATTTTTAGAGTTTGTATGAAATATATATATATATATATATATATATATATATATATTTTGTTATGCTTGTTAAATATATTTATGTTAATATATATTTTGTAATTCTTGTATATATATTTATAAATACTTCCTTGTATATTTTTGTGTTTATATTTGGTATTTATACTCCTTGGGAGTATTTAGTGTATTTTTCAAGTTCCTATTACACTACTACATATAATACACATGATATACGCTTAGTACAAAATTGATCACTAAATATATATATTTTCCCTAAAAATATACATACTTAGTATTGATTTTATACTTGAAGAAAATCTTATTTCTTGGCTTCTAATTTTGTAAAAAAATTGGAAACCTTAGTAAATATTTTTAGGTGAATTTTTTGGGGAATAAGTTTCACCAAAACTTATATTTTTCTAAGTGTCAAAATTTTATAAAAAATTTGACATAGTTTCCCCTAAAAATGGAGGTTTCTCATGTTTTCAAAACATGTGTTTATTTTCTTTTCTTCACCAAAAATCAATTTTCAATAATATCACAAGTTACATACACTAATATCATCATGTTAAACACTAGGATGAACTTGATTATTTTGTAAAAACATGTAGTCTTTGAGTTTTACACTTAACATACTTGGTTCTTTTAAAAATAAGCTTCTTGATGAATTTTTCATGAACTTTTTATGAAGCTAAATCTCATAACTTAACCATCCATAAACTTTGCTACTTCAAGATCATAAGAATCATACCTTAAAAACCATGTTTCATGTTTACATAAAGACTTTTCAAGTTCATCTTCAAGTTTAACCATGGATCTTTCAAGATCCATGCTTAAACTTGTTAGATCTAAGCTTCTAACAAGCTTTCACATGATGGATCTAAACATAAACACAAGGTTCAACATTCACAACTTCATAACATACATAAAAAAACTTCAAAACAACACATTCCCACTTAGATTATGTTAGATCTTCATGTTACCATCTTTTAAAGTTTAGATTCTTTGATGGTGTGACTTGTACATACTAATAACATGAAGTAATATAGTGTTTAGAAGGCTTACTGCTAGCTCTAGTGGCTAGGGAAGTGGCAAGAATAAGAAGATGATGAAGATTGAAGAAGATAAGTGGTTAAAAGCTCCACAAGAAGGTCCTTCAACTTCTACCACTTGTAGCTTCCTTAGATCACATTCCTTCACCTTTGTATCACCTTAGATTGCCTTGATTTGAAGTGAAAATGGAGATGTATGGAGGGGTGGTGGTGGCCGTGAGTATGTAAAGAGAAGAGGAAGAAGATGGTGAAAAGTTTGAAGTGATAAGAGAAATGGTCTTGTGGGTCTTGTTTATAATCTTCCAACAAGTGTTTAACCAAAGGATCTCATGTTTCATATCTTGAACACCATGTTAATATTATAATGGAAAGGGAGTGGGGGCCACTTTGGGGCTGGTTACATGAGGGGGGGGGGGGTAAATTGTAAAACCTGGATATCTAGGGTAGAAGATGTAAAATGGGAGGTTAAATGTAAGGTTAAGTATGTTTAAGTGTTTTTATGATTTTTAAGGTGTTTTATCGCCATAACTAGTTTTAAATCATAAAAACAATGCTTCTAGTCTATTTTTGGTGTTTTGGGTAGTGTCCGGTTAATCATTCGGTTATCAGTTCGTTAAAGTGCCAAATAGTGCATTTTTACAAGGTATTAAGTACCTTTTGTGACAGTTTTCATTCCTGACACTTTACAAGTTATTCTAGACACTAAAACATAAATTATGCATGTTAATTTACTGTTAAAATGCTGTTTTTGCTGAATTTCTACAGAATTATGCATTTTAGGTGCGTTTCGGGTACTTTTTTAGTGCTTGTTTTAGCTTCTGGAATGTGTTTATGTTAACCCTTGTTCCTACACTTGGGTTTTAATGTATTTTTTATATTGGACCTACATCTAGGCCCTAAATCTATTGTTTATCTGCATGCTGAGGCTGTGCTGTCACAGCTCGTCTTACCGGTGAGTTTACTAGTCATTCTGACGGAACGCTTAATGCAATACACAATGCGATAATTGAAGTATAAAAGATGCATGAATTCATATGTAAAGCAAGTAAGCATATAATGTTGGCGTTTAAGAACATAATTGAAGGAAATAAATAAATAATAAAATAGTACGAAAATTATCGGTTTTGTGTCAGTCGTCACAGTTGCAAAGTTCAATTTGAACTTTGACTTGACCAAAATGGTCAAAACCGAAAGTCAAAGAAAAAGTCAATTTGCTTGACTTTTGGCTCATAACTAGCCAAAATAATGGAAAAGACTAGGGAAGAACACTTACTTGTGTTCAAGGAAAGCTTAGAACTTCAGTAGGAGGCCTCTATAAGCAGAAGAAAGCTCCAATAGAAGAGAGAAAGAAAGATTGAATGGTGCAACTTGAAATGGCTCAAGATCACCTATATTTATACTTGCATCAAGTTCATGAGATTATGCCAAGTGTTGGCATTGATTCTTAGATGTTTACAAGTGTCTAATGAGGTGTTTGAACCAAATAAATGGTGGCAAATTCGGTGCTAGGTGGCAGAAGATGGATATAGATGGCAGAACTTGATGAACAAGCAAAATTTTGCTACTGGGCACCCCTTACGGACGGTATGGCTTTAGGTCTTATGGTAAGGCTTTCTGATAAATAAAATTTCTATTTTTGGCAGATTTGGCCCCTGGACTTGTATTATCACATTTTTTGCCATTTTTAACCCTTCTAACTTGTTATTTAAGTTATATGAAGGGTATAAAGGCATATGTAACTTGGATTTTGTCCCGAATATGCTGTGAATATCGTCTTGTCTGATCGCACGATTTCGTATTTCATAAGTAATAATAAATAATTTTATTAAAACACGAAAACGATTGAAATTGTACAATTGTTGAAAATTTGCAAATGTTACAGTTTCCACCTCCACCTCGTCTGAGTGAAGGTCAACCATCTTCTACAGTTTCAAGCTCAGTGTCTCACAAGGTCAATATGCTCGCCATCCGACTCACGGATAACAATAGGGTCCGAAGGCGAAGACATCACGATCATGGAAAAATTAGTTCGTATGACACGTATATATATATATAGGGGATGGTTCAAATGAAAACCACTTTTATCGTGAAAACTCGAAAACTAACTAAAAAGCCTAAAAAACACACAATTTTTTTTTCTTTTTTTATAAAAAGCGCAGGTTTTTTATATAAAAAAACTTTTTTTCAAAAAAAAAAAATCTTTTTTATAGTACACATGTCACATGTGTATGTGCACTACACATGTGTAGTATTACACATGTGCACTACACTTTTTTTTTTGAAATTCTTTTTTTATATAAAAAAAAAGTGGTGAAAATTGGTATGCAAAAAAAATGGTATGTTTTTTTTTGGCTTTTTTAGTTAGTTTTCGAGTCTTCGCGATAACTATTGGTTTTCATTTGAACCTTCCCCTATATATATATATCATATAAAAATCCTAGTGAGTTGACTTGCTTATTTCAAGTAGATTAACTTATTGTAACCCGTCTATATTCCATAAACTAAACCTTGTGAACCGTCTATAACATATAGACTGAATCTTATAAATTGTCTATAACACATAGACTGAATCTTTTAAACCGACTATAACACGTAGACTGAATCTTGTAAACCGTCTATAACACATAGACTTAATTTTGTAAACCATCTATAACACATAGACTAAATCTTTTAAACCGTCTATAACACATAGATTGAACCTTTTATGTTACAATGTAATGATGCTCATGTGGTGGACCTTGTGTGATGCAATGCAATGAAAACTTTTCATTTCTATAAAAAATTGTTTCGTGACAACATCCTAGTACGGTGATTATAGTCTAGACACAAAAGGAATCCCAATTCACCACAATCGAAGATTTGATACCAATCTGTCAAACCCGCTCATAGCGGAAGTGCAAGGTGTGATTATGAAAGGTTTTCATAACATTCAATAGTGTAGAAATCTACATGATTTAAATTAAACAACGCTGCCAAATATATTTAATGCTTGAAATAATAATACAAAATGAAAGTATATTGTTTCCAACATAACATGGTTGTTTCGAGTTTCACAAACTATGATTAAACGAAAATATAGTTTTTAATAATAAGGCTTTGACACCTATATTTCACACGAGGACGAAATATATGGGGCAAACCCTCTCAAAATGGCATCGTCACTTGAAATCCTTGCATTGACGTCCAAAATCATGCATCATTCCCATATTATCTTGAAATACATCATGGGTAAAAAGTCAATAATAATGGCGGAAAATATTGGGGAGTCACGTTACAAATTGTTTCATAACACATGCTTCATAAAGTTTTGTTTTATTGAGTTAATAGTTTACATTGTTTTGGAGAATACAATTATTACACAACAATTGTCTTGTAGGTTTTAAAGTCACTAAGGCCCAAGTTCGCCATAGGTGAAGCATGCTCATAGTCAAACGTATGTTCCTGAAACACATGTGAAAATAGGTACGTCAGCATAAAAATGCCTATGAGTAACATAGGTTTCGCTGTTGAGGATTCATGGCTTTGATTTTGTTAAATGAAATGTTTAGCTAAAAACTAGCCATGAACCTTCGTAAAAATGTTTTCTTTTGTAAAATCATATGAAAATCAATGTGAAAATCAAATGATTTAAAAGAAATAGTGCATGGTTAAATAAATAACCAAATAATGTCTTCTATATTAGGATATCATATCTTTGTATAAAATGTATCATGTCCTTGTATAAAAAGTATCATGTTCTTGTACAAAATATGTTATATATAAAATAATGCCTTGTGAAAAATATGTCATGTCTTTGTATATTATGTATCATGTCTTTGTCTTTGTCGAAGTGGTTTAAATAACGCTACGATATGTAATATCATAAAAGCACTTATATATAGGAAGTACCAGCGGTGTATCCACCTAGCTTTTATCATATTACACATGCCTCGTTATTTAAATCACTTACCAAATAACCACCAAAAATGTCTTGTTTAAACCAATGTCAAAATGTTATGTGTGAACAATGTCCAATGTCAAGTGTAAACCATATCTTGTATAATCAATTGTCTTGTATGGCAGGTAAAAAGTATTTACTCAAACCATATGTGTAATGTCAATGTATAGTCAAATGTCATGTATGGTGAATAAAGAGTATTTATTCAAACCATATGTAAAATGTCAATGCATAACCAAATGTTATGTACAAAACAATGTCTTTGAATAAACAAAAGTTCATGTCAAAGGTTAATATTTTGAAAACCAATGCTTTTATCGTTATGAACATTTATATGGTTTGTTAACGAATACATTCAAGCCTTGTTGTCTGTCAGATAAACCCTTATAAAGAAAAAGGTTTATCAATGTTCATCGGGTTCTATCATTCCCCAGATGGATACTTCCAAACAAACTAGGAAGCGGGAATGAGGTTATCAAACCTATGATAAACCATACATACTACCGGTTGGCGGGATAATGTTAATGAATGTATCTAGTTGTCACACCCCAAAAACGTCGCAGCGGAATATAAAACGTAGTGGTGACATAAGCTGGTGCCCATTTCTATCTTGATGTTTGATGCATTATAGTGTTGGACATATTAACTTAATTAAAACATAAGTAATTTTAAGCATGACATCCCATAACATGACACAGCCACGACATAGTTAAATTGTCTTTGATCCTAACGGATCTTATTACATTTGTCCCAGAAAGTTTTAAAATTAGTCCAACATATTTAAGTGACAAAACATGCATCAACAACCACAAGATACGCCATAATTACCGAAGCCGAACTCAAGTACCTGTAGAACACGTTAAAATCAAGTGTCAACACAAAGGAAGGTGAGTTCACATATTCATTTACAAACAATTTTATTCCAAGGAAAACTTTCTGTTTAGGTGTTTATTTGAAAACATCCATATAATTTTGAAAGTCCGTTTTACTTCCTTAATAAAATCCATGGTCCTTCCGTTGCAGCTTCAAGAACCCGACGATATTGTTACTACCCAGGTTTTGTATATTAAATTATTGCGTCAATTTTCAAACTCGTATGTTAGCTAGTCAATACGAACTATATATTAACCATGCAGGGATAATCAATGCTAGACAATAAACAGAATCAAAATTCGTCACTTGACTTGACCCGGGGCGACCGGTCACGACGGGGTTGTCAACCCAATAGATCTACCAACAATTCCTCGCGTACATTACTTAAATGATTAAACGACATCATGGGCGCATGGTTCTTTCTCGAAGAACAATATGATGTCTGCCTAACGTACAATATATATATCCTACTAATATGACAATTTAATACACGATGTTGTACGAATCCCCTGAAATCCCCGACGAAACGTAAGCCTATGCTGATACTTACTCTCTTGAGACCAAGCAATATTCATACCAACTACACGGTCGTTTTCCCCCAAACACCGTGCATAATCCTGTTTCCACCCGAAACGTTTTTATTCTCCAATACCATTTCATCCCGAAATATATATAGTTTCCCAAAAATCCATATATTTTCAATGAAAATATATAATTTATATCAAAATGTATGTTTTATTTCAAAAACATTATTAAACCCTTCTATTGGCGTGTTCCACCCCCAAAATATATATAAAGTAGTAAAAAGAGGGGTTTAGTGATACTCACCTTTGGGTGCGTATTTTAAATAGCGCAATCCCAGATATTGATTTCTACACGTCCTATTATATATATATATATATATATATAGGAACGATTTTAAATTAGTACATATAACACAAAAATCCTAAGTTTATCTGTTTCTTAGAATTGTCACATAACTTTGAGATTTTCTCGAAAAGTTATTATTTTTTATTATGTTGGCACGTTAATATATATATGAGTCCATATATATATTTTTATGATTTTGCGACTTGAACGATTTTATTGGTGACCATTATTGTGTAAATCCGTTAACTCTCCCGTTTATACACAATATATCTACGGTTTGCGCGTCGTAATATATATACATAAATGTTCACATAATTTATCATCGAAACACGTGACATCTTCTTAACTTATATATTTTGTCATTTTTAAAGCAAATATAGATAAAATATCTCACATGTATCAAATTTCATGCTCGGCAAACAAATTACACATTTAACGCGATTTTTTTTACCGTTTCTACTGCACAAAACGTACAAGCATACATGCGTAAGCTAGATTTCTAATATCATGTTAAATACTTAAACATATTTTCACATTCTCATGTTTAAATCACATAACACATTTTAATACATAGGTTCACCCCAAAATTTTACCTATATTAGTGTATATTGAAAAATGCATATTTTAGCGATTCAGTAACGGTTTCTGGCGTCGGAAGTCACGTATGACCAACCAAACACCAAGTAAACTTAAAATTAGTTAAAATACTCATTTTTAAACTAAAAATATTAGTTTATTTACTGATCTAAATCAGTTTTATAAAAATCACTCGAAAAACCGATTTTTGATCTTTTTAACGCATAGTTTTGCGTTAAACGTTACTATAATCATCCCAACTCGAAACGACTTGATATTTTAACACAATACATGTTATTTACTGATTAAAATAGTGGTTATATTCAGATTAGTGCAGTTTTTGTGTAAGTCACATAAATCATGCGATTTCACATATTTTACAACTCCTAATGCACCAAGTACAACATGCAAAGCTGAAAAACATTATGACAAAGTTATAAGTCACTAAACACTTTAAAATAACTTTATTTTAGTGTTTATAATCGTCTCATAACTGATTTTTACTCAATCATACTCAAATCACCTTTTTAAGATCACATATCTTCATGCATGTCTAAGTATGTGCATCTAATATGCTCATATCATAACATTATCATCTAACATGATCTTAATATGCATCAAAAGACCATGCTTATGTCATGTTCATATAAACCAAATATATCCATTTCACTATCACTAAATCATTTTATACAAACATTCCTTCATTTAAATACATGTGACAAAACTTACATACATGCATACATATATACATATACATACGGCATACATATACACATATATGAACTTCCAAAAGTTCACTTTTCATCATATTCATCATCAATCACATGACTTCTTTTAAAACCTTCTTTTATGATATCTTTCTAACACATGCATGTATCCATCTTTCAAGATTCAATTCAAATCAATCAAAGATCATTTAATCAACAAAATCAAAACACAACTAAACACATACACACTCAAACTTTCGGCCATATACGCACACTCATACACACTTATTTTTACTTTGATTAAAATCTCTTTCTTTGTTTGATTCAAGTTTGTGATTCATTCCAAGTTCAAGAGAAACCTTTCACTATTATTTTCAACACTAAAAGTCAAGAACACTATTAAAAAGAATAGTTTTATACCCTCAAGATTCAAGTGGGTTTTTGATTAAAAAGATGATGTGAAGCTTGGTTCTTGCTTGAAACTCCTTGGAATCACCTTCAAATGGCCTTGAAATCACCTTGGAATGGGCTGAATCTCCATGAACAAGTTAAGATTTTCGAAATTAATGTGATATGGGGGGTGTTTCGGCTGATTTTAGGAGGGAGAGAGAGTGGATGATTAAATTCTTGGAATGTGAATGAATTGGTGCATTTTAGAAGTGATAATCATCACTTATTCTCCCAAGAACCAACAAATGTCAAACATGCAAAGGGGAAGAAAAGAGGTAGCTGCCATGAAGCTGCCGTTTGGCCCTTCTCTCACTATATATTTTGAATTATCACATGTACATACATATATATATATATATATATATATATATATATGTAATATAGAGTATAGACTGGTATTTTACTGGATACCGGGTATTTTATCTAGCGTTTTAATCCCGTTTTAGTGCGTTTTAAATTATTTTTAACACTCTATAAAAATAAGCTCACCAAAATATTATTGAACAATATTTTGTTTGCCTGGACTGGCTACGTTGCCGGTATTTGGCAGTATGCGCGCTGTGCTGCGCGGTACGCGCTTAAAATCGCAAAAAATAGCGATTTATGCGTTTTTATTTATTTTTATCCTTCTAAAGTAATAAGCTCATCAAATTTTTACTAAAATGATTATCAGTTTCCTTGACAGACTGTGTTGATAGTATTTTGTCGGTATACGCGTTGCATCGCGCGGTACGCGCTTAAACTCGAAAAATAGAGTTTCTTAGCGTTTTAATTTATTTTTCTTCACGAATATGATTAAAATAATTATTCTAATAATAATAGACTATTTTTAGGATTTTAACACTGATCAGGTGGTCACCGACGTTCGTTTCGCATTTTAGCCGTTACGCGATAAGCGTTTATCTTACCGTTGCCAACATAATTTTTATCAAAGTTTAAATTTACCAACTCATTAATTTTCACAAATAACATCATAACCAGTCAAATACATCCCTATTACCTATTCACAACACATGTTACAATTGTACAGTACGGCCTGAAAAGCCGGGTGTCACAGTCTCCCCCTGTTTAGGAAATTTCGTCCTCGAAATTTTTACTCTACAGGTTTTGTTTTCGCACTAAGTAAGAATAACAAAAATGAATCTAATGAGTATAGTCTTATAGTTTCTACGAGAAACTTGGATTCTTACGAAGAATCCTCGTAGACCTATATTGCATGCATCCTTAATTCCTAAGCTCACGTCTCAACACTCTCCACCCTCTCTAGGGTCCGACATTCACAAGCTCTTAATCAAGAAGATTCAAGTCAAAGTTCCACCATTTCGGGTTTATCATACGTATATTTACATATACATTACTCTAAACCTGAAGTAGTTCGAGTTCACACATAATTATTTCAACTCGAGATGGGCTCTCTAAAGAATCAAATCTCATAAACTTATTCTCTCTTCTTCTTGCACTCATTTCAGGTATCCACCGGTTACACAACCTATAAATCACAGATACTACTAGAATGCTGAAACCACCTCTCCGGTTAGCAACATAACTCTTCTGGCTATTCGCATTGCTTCTACGGTGCTTCGATAAACCTCCGTTTATCTCCCAAATAAATCTCTATAAAACGCAAAGTTAGTGTATTATCCATTATACACTTCTTCAACTGCATCCAAATAGTACATTATGTACACCACTCAATTCTGATGGTAGCTTGAGCCCATATGCGACTGATCCAACTCAAGATGGGCTCTTGAAATGACCAAATCAATGTGGCTCAGCTTTTCTTTCCTCTGCTAGACCTAACATCATCTCTCTCAATATAACTCCTTTAACAGAACTAAATCTTCAATCGTCCATGTAATTCTTCTGTTGATCAATTGGTGACCTTTAACCTTCCCTTGATCTAGACAAACCTTGTCGCTGGTTTCCTAGATAAACTAAGGTCTGGTTAATTGTCCTTTGTCACGTTAGCTCCACGAAGTGACGATCAACGCTTCCATCCATGCAGAGCTTCAAACTAAGCAACCTAAATACTAGCGTGCTAATTATTATCGTAAGATAACTCTGCCGAGGGCATGTGAGTATCTTAACTCCCTTTTAAGTCCATTATAAGCATACCTTCATCATCCCTTCCAATTCCATAATCAACTTCAAATGTTACTCATGATTCTCTTTGGTTCGTGTATAGACAAACATATCGTCGACGACTGTTATCACGAATTTACCCGATTAGGGTTTCCATACCCTATTCTCGAGATTTATGAATATAAATGGCGCATTAATTATATCAAAAGGGCATGACTAATGTCTCGTAATGGCCATATCACGTTTGAAAAGCAGTCCTCGAAATTTCTTTGTAGCAACCTTCAACTGATAATATCTCAGTCGTAGATCGATCCTCGTGTAGCAGCTGAGTCACGGTAGCTGGGGTCACACCCCGATTTCCACGTGTCACCGGTGGGCCCGGTGGGGGAGTATCGTGACGTGGTTGGCAACATAATAGTCAAACAACACAATATTTAAATGCACTGCGGAAGCAAAGTATAGATTCATTTCAACCAAACGATATTGTAATATTAAGTATCATAAGTAGTCGAAAATAAATCCACATGTAGATCAAAATAAAAAGGAAACAATGTTCAACAGTTTATGACATCCAAGCTTGCGAGACTTATTGTGGATGCTAGGAGACAAGCCAGCCTATTACACGTAGTACCTGCACTTAACCTTTTTGAGAAAATACGTCAGTTTACACTGGTAAATACAATCAACCGACTCATTTTGAAAAGAGTTTAAGAAAAAGCATTTAAGGCACAAGGCACAAATAATATTTTATAACTTGGGATAATTATTTAGAAATAATGCTTGTAAAGGATTCACATGTTTCTCCGCGTTCAGTAGCTCGGATCGAGCCGGGTTAAAGATCAATAGACACACCACATTTCGTAGATGAGACACTAACAGGTGTACGCCTACACATGAGTGCTAAGGTCGTGGCCATTTCGTAAAATGATGCCAGGGATATCCGGGACACGGTCATTAACCCCCCAAAGGCTTTAAGCAACAAAACAATTTAAACGGTCATTTCGATAATACTTAACCCCCAAAACGATTAAGGTCGAAATGCCCGACCAAGCGGTATTTTATATACCGTACCCCAAGCCCGTATAGGGAAAATAAGTTAAAAGTATTTACCTGAGCAAGTATATATCAAATTCAGCGAGTGCACGTATCTTTTACCGGTTCTCCTAATCTGGAACGAAGGTTTAATAATAACCTATTAGAATCCTAACGGGTCTTTAGTTAAGCTTAAGCTTAGACCGGTTAGTTTTAAAGATACGGTTCGTACGCACTATTAAGCAAAGACCGGATAGAATGTGATTTAGACCCGGAAAGTTTGAAGACTTGTTTAATATGGGTATTTAATACACATTCTGGATTTTGAGACAAAACCGATAAGGTTTGACCCGTTTCGGCTAATTTATGTAAACTAGTTACATAAACCGAACCGAACGCGCATGAAGCGTAACGGGTATCCGTAAGAGTCCTAAACAGGTTTCCTAAGTTAACATTCCTTAAAAAGGTTGTGATATTAGTAGGATATCACCCATGATGCCCAAAACGAGTTTAATCTCATAATAAGCCCCGAAGGGGTATTTTGGTCATTTTAAAGGTTATAAAAGGAATTTATTAAGATTCTGTGATACGGGTCTGATTTAATCAGAAAAATTATTTATTTTAACAGATTATAACATTTGGTAATAAGTCTTATATGTTAAAATAGTTTTAAACCCAAACTATGCGTTAAATACGCGTATAAAGCCGTTTTAAGCGACGTACGGGTTAACATACGATTCTGAGTTTTCTGATCAAATAAACAGGCTCAAAACACTACATTTATTATTTAAAATCAGTAGCAATTGGATTGACGTTAAAAGGATTTGTAAAACTCATTTTATGGCCTAAAAGGGCATATTCGGTATTTACCGAATTAAGGCGCTAATCCAAGCTTATGATCAGTTTAAAAATAATTAAAAATCTTCCAAAATCCCAAAATATTATATTACATCAGTGGGTAAAAGATTTGATGCCAAAAATTGGGTTTAGATAGGTTTTATGCTAATGACGCCGTTTAATTAATAAAAGCGTTCTTAATTACGTCATTAAGCATAACTCCTAATCTAAACCTCCGATTAACGTGAAATTTTACAGACATGTTTAATAATCAGTAACTAAGATTTTGGCACTTTCACATTTCCAAAAATCTCGTTTTATGGTCATAAGGGCATTACGGTCAATATTTAGGCGATTAACGGAAACATCGGACGATTAGGGATTTAAGTGGTATAAACGCAGAGGGTTATACACACATGTAACTAGGTCCTAATGGAACTTTAAGGCATGACTAAACCTATATAAATCAGGTCAGAACTGAGGTCAAAGCAAAAGTCAAACTTTTGCGTCTCTCGGTTCCGAATCGGTTCAAAACAGAAAGTTGTCGAATCAAACAAGCTTAGACAAGTTATTATACTTATTTTCAAGTTGTATGACTGATAAAACAGGTTACACGCCTTCCGTATCGTTAAATATGCGATTAATGTTTCTGTTGACTTTTTCGGACAACCTTTGACTCGACAAACGACCTAGTTAGGATTCGAATCAGTGAGTGCCCTTTTAGGGGTTTATTATCCATATAAATACCAACTTATAACAACTTTCGATTTGACAAAACTCTGGACCGATTGTGATTTATCGCTAAGTCAAACCGTAGTTACAACGGTTTGATTTCTAGGCTATAAACTAAGTATAAATGAATTAGAGAAGGTTAGGCATACTTACACACGACTAATGGATGATTTGGAAAGCTTGTATCTGCTGTTGTGCTCGTCAAAATGTCCAGAAATGAAATGTGGATGAATGTTGCACATAATGGCCATAAATATCAACTTTGATCTTCTTAGATGGTTGCCAAAGAAGTCTAGGAGTGTTATCAGATGTCAAACATGTGTCCCTAAGCCTGAAAACCACTTTAGGAAGCCCATAGAATCGATGAAATGAGATTTGAGTCGGTTAAAAACATAACAGGCAGCTGTCTGTTATTTTTCGCATCTGGAAGTCTGACGCCGCCCGCCTCATGTTTCACCTATCCTAACGCGGGCCGCCTGGGACCCCAGATCAGGTAAACGTGTTTTCTTTTATTGCATTTTAGTCCCTGGTCCCCCGAAAGGTCGTTTTCACCCGGTTTCTTGCATTTTAAGACTTTGTAATTTATATATGGGGGCTTTAATACTTATACCCACTTTGTCAAGTCCTCGGGTAACTTTGTGATCTCCCGAAAAGCCCTAAATTTCAATGTTGACGATTCTAACCCTCACACACGAATTTTATCATAACTTTCTCATACGGTAATGAAACTTAGTGAAATTTTTATGGTGCATTCTTGTGAGCATATATAATCATTACAAGGCTTCGGGTTTGTCAAAAGGTCACTCAGAGGTATAACTTAAACATGTTGACACATTTAACCCCTGTAGTTTGTAATCTCTCACTTTCTTTCACAATTCGCTTCGTATGATCCATGATCCATTCGTTTAAGGTTATAAACATCATGTAGGGTTATTGCAAAGTATATTTATTCATTGTTGACACTTTGAACCCTTATATTTACATAGTTTCATTGTTTGTCAACTTCAGTCCTTCAAGGACATTCTTTCACACGTTCAAACATTATGACACGTGTCAAGACATAATAGGACGTAAATTTTCGAGGTGTTACAGCTGGATTGAACAAATTGTCAAATTCTCGGTAGTAAGGTACCGATTCTTGATAGTCAACTTGCTCAGCTTTCTGAAATCCTCACATATCCTGAAGAATCCATCCTTCTTTCTTCCAACAAAGCAGATGCATCTTAAGGCGAAAAGCTCGATCAAATAAAACCCTTGTCCAAAAGCTCTTAAAAGTATCTCGTCATTTCTATCATTTCAGGCGGTGCTTAATCTATAAGAAGATTGTGCAATTGGGTGCAGCACCGTGAGTCAGATCGATTCGAAAGTCGATCCATCTCGCAGGGGAGATCCATGTAAGTCTTTTTAGGAAGACTTCCGGATAGTTGCGATTGATAGAAATCTCTCCGACATTCCTACACTCGGCTTTCATATCCACCACATTAACTAAGAACGCAGGATAGCCCCTTTTGCAACCACCTGAGCATCCTCACAAAACTGACAATCGACACTCGATCGGTCTCCGCGAACAACTATCACTTCTCTACCGTCATCAGGGCAAGATATCCTATCTAGCTTCTTCAAGCGATAGTCCCCACGTCGTTCTCGGAAAATCAATCCATTCTTGCATCTTTGTCAAAGCTCCCCAGCTCCACTGGAAATAAACCAACACTAGAAATACGATCACTTGTCTAAATACTACAACTGCAAACGACTTACTAGTTTCTATCAACTTACCAATTGATAGTTCTATTGGGCACTTTATACCCAACTTACTTGTTGGTGAACACAAAAATGGTTCAAAGTTTCTCGAACAAAACTCAAGTCAGCTTTGGTATTAAAAGTGTGAACATAGATTGGTTTTTATTCGAAACATACCAGTAACCATAGCAGGATTCTTACGTGCCATCCCAGCACTTATCTTGAAAAATTTTCCCTCGGTATTCTGACCCTTCATTTCCGAACAATCTCTCCTGAAATGTCCTTGCTTACCACACCCGTAACATCCCTTGAGCGCAACTCCATCCGATGTACTCTTAGCATAGCACTTGTGAGTCATATGTCTAGTTCGACCACATCTGGCGCACTTTATCCACTCATCCTCGTGAGTCTTCC
This sequence comes from Helianthus tuberosus, assembly GCA_030545235.1. Classification (NCBI taxonomy): domain Eukaryota; kingdom Viridiplantae; phylum Streptophyta; class Magnoliopsida; order Asterales; family Asteraceae; genus Helianthus; species Helianthus tuberosus. The sequence continues at coordinate 99,124,273 of CM060412.1, read as the reverse complement.
TCTCAAGACCACTCCTGCCATCCCTGGCATTATCGTTTCCCGACTCTCTAGGGTTAACTACACACGCTTTCCCAATCTGCGTTCCTGACTATACTTCTCATCGGTATCCTTCCTCGAACTCTCAGACTTTCGCTTTCATGAATCCCCAGATCTAGGCTCGGAATGCGGAATTGTTTGAATGGTCGATCCGCTGTGACGGTCCGACATCACGCATACCGATGTCATGTCATGGCATAGGGTGCCAATAAATGATCTTGGGTTACAACCCTGGATTGTTTTATGTGTACGTCTATGTACTGTTCCCAAGGTTAATGAAAAATCAGAATTACGCTCCAATTATATCATAACACAGGAACTACTAAAACTTTCCGATCATTATTTCACCTGAAGGGTTTCCGATTCTGTGTCCCACCAAACCATGCCCATAAGCATCACGTCCACGTTCCTGGCCATTATTTTGGTTAGCATCGCGCTGTTCCATGGCAGTATTAACGTGTTTGCTATGAGTTGTGCCAACTCTTCCAGGGTAATAGGTAGTCCAGAACCCTGTCTCGCTTTTGGTGGCATTTCGTCGTTTCTATTATTACAACATAATATCAACATAAGACGATATCCAAAATAATTTAATCATTAAATGTTAGTGGACCAAACATTGCGCATGTATAATATCCACATTTTAATGAGAACAATTTTCATGCCAAAAGGAACCCATTCGATATTTATACCAGAAATTACAAAGCATGTTTTTAGTACGAAGACTAATCAAAATTCGGCGTGTCTACATCAACACCCGCAACAAGTCTATGTGAAATTTCCTCCTAAATATTCGAAATTTTGGCATGCAAGCCATAAATAGGGTTCATCAAATGAGACATACAAAACAAACAACAGAAACAACCAATAACTAACGCTTCAATCCCTGGAAGTCCAACATCTTCCTAATAAGCTCCTCTAGCTCATCATACTAGTCCATCTGTCCCTCTAAGTCCTATATCGTCTCCATGCCTCCGTGTATCGTGGCGAACTGATGATCACAGTGAGAGCGATTGGCCCAAAACCCCTTTCTGCTTCTTCAAAGTGGACGCTGTCTCAACTCTCGAAGTCGATGCGATCTCTCTAATGGGTCGAGTCCCCTTCCTATGGCGAGTGTAGATTTAAAAGAGGTGTAGCATAACACGTGACTCGAGTAGCAGAATAAACGATTCTGTGACGACGGACGAAAGAATCTCAAGTGTAGGCTTGACAGTATCAGTGAGCGGAACTACTAATGGCTCTATAGATCGAGACGTGACATATCAAAACCGTACAAAGTAAGTAAGTGATCAATATGAATAGTAACACATAAGGCCCAAATAAACAGAAAATCACGTATGTACATAAACACATAAGGGTTTTCATATATGATAAAATTTTTCATGTTTATTTATTTAAAAGTCTTGGCTTCGAGAATTTTGGACTTTAAATCTCAAAATTCTTCGGTTGAAGTCTAGTGTTTTCCTCCGAAAACATCTAGTTCGCTAACAACCATTGGCTCCGATACCAACTTCTATCACACCCCAAAAACGTCACAGCGGAATATAAAACGTAGTGGTGACGGAAGCTGGTGCCCATTTCTATCTTGATGTTTGATGCATTATAGTGTTGAACATATTAACTTAATTAAAACATAAGTTTTTTTAAGCATGATGTCCCATAACATGACACAACCACGACATAGTTAAATTGTCTTTGATCCTTACAGATCTTATTACATTTGTCCTAGAAAGTTTTAAAATTAGTCCAACATATTTAAGTGACAAAACATGCATCAACAACCACAAGATACGCCATAATTCCCGAAGTCGAACTCAAGTACCTGTAGAACACGTTAAAATCAAGTGTCAACACAAAGGAAGGTGAGTTCACATATTCACTTACAAACAATTTTATTCCAAGGAAAACTTTCTGTTTAGGTGTTTATTTGAAAACATCCATATAATTTTGAAAGTCCGTTTTACTTCCTTAATAAAATCCATCGGCCTTCCGTCGCAGTTTCAAGAACCCGACAATATTGTTACTACACAGGTTTTGTATAGTAAATTATTGCGTCAATTTTCAGACTCGTATGTTAGCTAGATGACACGAACTATATATTAACCATGTAGGGATAATCAATGCTAGATAATAAACATAATCAAAATTCATCGCTTGACTTGACCCGGGGCGACCGGTCACGACGGGGTTGTCAACCCGATAGATCTACCAACAATTCCTCGCGTACATTACTTAAATGATTAAACGACATCATGGGCGCAGGGTTCTTTCTCGAAGAACAATATGATGTCTGCCTCACGTACAATATATATATCCAACTAATATGACAATTTAATACACGATGTTGTACGAATCCCCTGAAATCCCTGACAAAACGTAAGCCTATGCTGATACTTACTCTCTTGAGACCAAGCAATATTCGTACTAACTTCACGGTCGTTTTTCCCTCAAACACCGTGCATAATCCCGTTTCCACCCGAAACGTATTTATTCTCCAAAACCATTTCATCCCGAAATATATATAGTTTCCCAAAAATCCATATATTTTCAATGAAAAAATATAATTTATATCAAAAGGTATGTTTTTTTCAAGAACATTATTAAACCCTTTTATTGGCGTGTTCTACCCCCAAAATATATATAAAGCACTAAAAAGAGGGGTTTAGTGACACTCACCTTTGGGTGCGTATTTTAAATAGCGCAATCCCAGATATTGATTTCTACACATCCTATTATATATATATATATATATAGGAACGATTTTAAATTAGTACATATAACACAAAAATCCTAAGTTTCTCTGTTTCTTAGAATTGTCACATAACTTTGAGATTTTCTCGAAAAGTTATTATTTTTTATTATGTTGGCACGTTAATATATATATGAGTCCATATATATATTTTTATGATTTTATGACTTGAACGATTTTATTGATGACCATTAGTGTGTAATTCCGTTAACTTTCCCGTTTATACGCAATATATCTACGGTTTGCGCGTCGTAATATATATATACATAAATGTTCATATAATTTATCATCGAAACACGCGACATCTTGTTAACTTATCTATTGTGACATCTGTGCCTCTGCGACAATCGAACAAATACCAAATCAATGAAATATTGTGTTTCGTACTTGGGATTTGTATAAATATGTGTATCATTTGCACATATCAATTCTTGTTCGATTTCGAGCTTTAAATCGCTTTCTGGAAGGTTATACGCGAACTGATCCGTAAATATAACCAGTTTAATGCAACAAACACTTCGGAACAGTGAAAAAGTCTTAACATACCTTAAATAACCTTTACATAACTTAGAATTAAGTTTTGGAAGGTTTGGTGTGTCGAAATCAAGTTTATTCGCTTACAGGGACTAATTTCGACAAACTGTGAATGTATGCCGATTCGTACTGTAACGAATATTCCGAAACTAGATCATAAGTTAAACATGCCTTAAATATACTTTACATAGCTTAGAAATAGGCTTTGAGGTGTTTGGTGCGCAAAAATAAACTTTCTTGATCAATAGGGACTAAAAGCGTCAAAAAGTGCACAAGTTTGCATTTTCGCGCATATCTTACGTTTTGAATATATCCGGACATCCAAAAATTTATGTAATCGTTAAAATATTTTATTTTAGGGATTGGCATGATGAAATTCCATTTGTCGCGTAATTTGGATCGTTTTTGCGTCCGTTACGACTTCCGTCGTAATTAATCGAATAACGCAACCGTACGACCAAACGAACCGACATCCGAGATATTTTTTAGGATGTTTTATGTTCCCTATACTTCAACTTCATTTTAGAGCCTTGAAATGGGGTTAACGGGGCTTAAATGTGCCGAAAAAGCATCGAAAACCAAGATTTACAACTTCAGGGACCTAAACTACAAATCTGCCAAACTTTGGCTCAGGAGGGGCGCGTAAGACTTCCTTGACTCTTATGCGGGGCATGAGAGCTACCCAGATCTGCAAAAACCAGTTTTTGCAATCAGCAGCTGATTTCTGACTTTGATTCTTGTTTTTTCAATACCATGAGCTTGTTTTGGGGCACCCATAGGTTTGTAAAACAATGTGCACACATGGAGGGCCAAGATTGAAGCTTGTTTATTGAGAAATTATCCTAACGGTGGTCCAAAATCTACAAATACCCACAAGCTCTCATTCTTTTCTTCACACTTGATCTGAGTTTATGCTCTAAGTTGAAGCTTTTGCTTCATACCTGAGTATCTTAGATCAAGTTCTTCCTAGCTTGGACCTTTTGTAAGTATTCTTTCATGCTTTTATGTGTTTTTAAGAACGAAAGTCAAACAGTGTTTGACTTTCTGCTTTGACCAGTCAATGGTCAACACGAAGTTCATTTGAACTTCGCAACGTGAGCGTAATCACGATGGTCATAGTCCCTTATGACTATACCTACTGATTACCACGTTGATTAGGTATAGTGATGAGTCATAGTTTCGGTCAAAATACGCGTTTATGCGTATTTTGAAACCAAACTATTCTTAGGTATCAAAACAGTTTGTTTTGATATCAAACTTGTTTTCAAACTTAGTTAAACATGTTTCAACATGTTTAACTCGTCACTTTTAGTCTAGTGCTTGTATAGGGTCGTAAGATAAGCGGTCTTAACAACCGCTTAGACTTTCGAACCCGACCCCTTTGGTCGATCGTTAGGATCCGACCAAGCATGTTTAGTGTCCATAGTTATATAGGGAATAACCATCCGAGGTTATACCTTGTGGTCACTTAGTTTAATTAGTTGTATAATAGGTTGTTTATATGCCTTAGGTAAAATGACCAAAATGCCCTTTTTATGCATAATTGGATTTTAAGCACATGTAACTTAAACTTTTGTCATTTAACTGATTATGCAACATATTTAAACATGTTTAGGCATATAATACTTGTCATAGGACTAGTTAGGCGGTCCAAATGCGCTTTACGCGAACGACACGTTAAAGTAGCTTAAACTACCTAAACGAGTCGTAATGGGTCGTAAGCACTTAGGTTAGGTTTTGATTTAGTATGTAGGCTTTGTTAAACCATGTCATATGAGTTCCAATACTCATTTGGTTTACGAAACCTCATCCTACCCTATCTTGCAATTTAGGTCCGGTCTGTTAACATAGTTACCTATATTAGGTGCCGTTTGATTTCCGTGATCCCTCTAGCTTTGCTTAGTTGTTATTCAAGACTTCTAAGCATTCTCAAGTGAGTACATAGTCCCCTCTTTTACTGTTTTCAAATGTTTTGGGGTGAAACACATGTGCCTACTTGTTACTTTCATGCTTTCATACTAAATACTTGCTATGTTCATTAGTACACTTATAGTACATGATTTCATTATGTTTTTCTATGTATGATTCACAGAGCATGCTAGCACATTGATTTTCATATATTATATTTTGTTGCATATGCTCATCCAGCATATGGACACATTGTTTTTCATTACATTTTTGTTGCATATTTTCATCCAGCATTTGGACACATTGTTTTACATTTTGAACCATTGGAACCATTTGGAACTGTTAGATTTATGTGAACCGTTTGGAACTGATTGATCCTTGTGAACCTTTTGGAACTGTTTGATTTATGTGAACCGTTTGGAACTGTTTGATCCTTGTGAACCGTTTGAAACTGTTTGATTTATGTGAACCGTTTGGAACTGATTGATTGATGTGAACCATTTGGAATTGTTTGAACCGTTGGGTTAAGGAAGTGATTAGGTAACGGGGCGGATGTAATGTGTTAAAAGCATGGTGGATACGCCGCTGGTACTTCCTATATATAAGTGCTTTTAACAGATTATATATCGTTGCTTTATCTAGATCACTTGGGCAAATGTTATCAAAACAAAGTTATATTACAAGGTTTTTCTAACAATATATACCATTCGAGTTTTATTACAAAAACGATTTTCGATCTGGGTCTACATAAACAAATGTTTTGGAGTTAAGATTCATGGCATCGAGGTTTTATAAATTATAAAAAATTTGTTTTAACTTGGTTATTTCAATTCACAATATAAACATTTTACAAAACTAAGTTTTCTAATAACAATTAATAAAGTTGTTTGAGTTATTTCAAAAGGTAAACGAACCATGAATTTGACACTCACATAAAACCTATGTACTCGCCGGCATTTTTATGCTGACGTATTTTCACATGTGTTTTAGGTCCCATAGTTGATGATGTTTGATGATGTTATTTTATGCATGCTCACATAGGAATGGACGAGGCCTTAGTGACTTAATAACAATGGAAGTTAATTGTTCATGTTTTGTTTCTAATTTCGATACAATGTAATAAACTTAATTCAATAAAACAGAACTTTTATCCATGTGTTGTGAAACAATGATTCTGTTATTCCACTCCCTGACGTTTCTGCCGCGATTTGTTGTTTTAACGCGGTCGGGGTGTGACAGAAAAGTTGGTATTAGAGCTCATGGTTATAGGGAATTAGGTTATTAGTAATGCTTTGACCTAGTCTATAACCTTCCTAGGACCCTAACACAAGATTCTTGTGTTTAGATCTTAAAACAATACCGTCACTTATCCTTAGGTGACAACCACAATGAGAACACAAAATTCTGATCCACTTTGAAAACCAATCATCTGTTCTAGGATGATTTATTATAAGGTTTTGAACCTTCAAAGTTTTCAAAAATCTCGTCAAAGTTGGGTCTTATAATGTGAACACGTGCAATATGGAAGGGTGGATGCCTGTACTCTGAGTTTTCTGTCTACGGCTGGAGTGTTTGTACAAATCCACTGTAACATCTGTGCTTGTAATCATTGTGAACAGTTCAGTTATCAATAAAAAAACGTTATTTTGATCCCAATGTTTGTTTGGTTATGTTTTACATTTTTCATGTTTTGACTTTTATTCAATTTCAAACTCTATTCTGGAGAGTTATACGCAAACTGGTGCGTAAACGTAATCAGTTTAATGCAAAAAATACTCTGGAACATCAACATATACTTAACATACCTTAAATAACCTTTACATAACTTAGAAATAAGTTTTGAAGGCTTTGGTATGGCAAAAACAAGTTTAATCGCCAACAGGGACTAAATTTGACAAACTGCGAAAGTATGACAATTCGTACTGGAACAGACATTCCGGAACATGACCATAAGTTAAACACACCTTAAATATCCTTTATATAGCTTAGAAATAGGCTTTGAGGGGTTCGGTGTGCTAAAATAAACTTTTGGATCATTCAGGGACTAAAAGCGTCAAAAAGTGCATAAGTTTGCATTTTCGCGCATAACTTACGTTCTGAATACATCCGGACATCCATAAATTTTTGTAAGTACTAAAATATTTTATTTTAGTGTTTGGCATAAGAAAAATCCATTCGTCGCGCAATTTGGATCGTTTTTCGCGCTTATGCGCATTCCGTCGTAAATAAGCGAACATCGCGATTGTACGGCCAAACGAACCGGCATCCGAGATATTTTTGAGCACATTTTAAGTTCCCTATACTTTAACTTCATTTTAGAGCTTTGAAATGGGGTTAACGGGCCTTAAACGTGTCAGAAATGGCTTTAACGCATAACAGGGACCAAAAGTGACATTTCTGCAAAGTTGATGGCTTACGGACCGTAAGCCATCACCCTTACGGTCCGTAAGCAGGGCTCAGATCAGCAGATTCTGTTTAATCAGCTGTTAACAGCTGTTACCCCCTCCTAATCCCTTTGCACTTGCCTCTTCAGTATAATGAGGGGCCAATTTGGTGTTCCATGGGTATTTCAACAAGTGTATGGTCAAGATCAAAGCACGTTATTCGATAAATGATCCTAACGGTCTTGCATATCCTATAAATACCCAACCCCCCTTCCTTGCAAAACCCACAAAATCTGATCTAAAATCTCTAAGTTGAAGCCATTTCTTCATACCTGAGCTACTTAGATCAAGATTAGCTTGCGGGGACCCTTTGTAAGTGTTCCTTCGTTCTTTTATCGCTTTTCGAGTCCGAAAGTCAAACTATGTTTGACTTTCTGCATTGATCAGTTTATGGTCAACGCGAAGTTCGTTTGAACTTCCTAACGTGAGCGTGATCACGATGGTTATTGTCCCTAGTGACTATACCTACTGATTACCACGTTATCTAGACTCAGTGACGAGTCGTAGTTTCGGCCAAAATGCGTGTTATTGCGTATTTTGTAACCAAACTACTTATAGGTATCAAAACCGTTTGTTTTGATACCAAACCTGTTTTCTAAACTTAGTTAAGCATGTTTTAACATGCTTAGCTCGTCACTTTTAGTTTAGTGCTTATATAGGGTCGTAAGGTAAGCGACCTAAACAATCGCTTATACTTTGGAACCCGACCCGTTTGGTCGATCATTAGGATCCGACCAAACACATTAGGTGACCATAGTTGTATAGGGAATAACCTTCCGAGGTTATACCTTATGGTCACATCGTTTGAGTAGTTGTATGATAGGTAGTATATATGCCTTAGGTAAATTACCAAAATGCCCTTTGAACACCAAAATTCATTTTAAGCATATGTAACATAACTTTTGGTATTTAAACTATTTTGGCAACAATATTAGACATGTTAAGGCATATTTTACTTATCATAGGGCTAGTTAGGCGTTCCGAACGCATTTTACGTGAACGATGCGTTAAAGTAGCATAAGCTACCTAAACGGGTAGTAATGGGTCGTAAGCACTTAGGTTAGGTTTCATTTTAGTATGTGGGCTTTGTTAAACCATATTACATGAGTTCCCATACTCATTTGGTTTACGAACCCTCATTCTATCCAATCCTCCGATTTTAGGTCCGGTATATTAACATAGTTACCTATATTAGGTGCCGTTTGATATCCGTGATCTCTAGCATTGTTTAGTTGTTACTCAAGGACTACTAAGCAATCTCAAGTGAGTACATAGACCCCTCTTTTACTGTTTTCAAATGTTTTGGGGTGAAACACATGTGCCTACTTGTTACTTTCATGCTTTCCTGTTTTCACATCATATACTTGCTATGTTCGTTAGTACATTTATAGTACATGATTTACATTACATTGTTTTACTTTACATTGTTTTGCTATGTATGTTGACTGATAGCATACTTAGTACATTGTTTTACTTTACATTTCTGCTATGTATGTTGACTGATAGCATGCTAGCACATTGATTTACATGACTTCTCTGCTTTGTATGTTAACTTAGCATACTTAGTACATTGTTTTCATATGACATGTATACAATTGCTATAACATTTGGTTTGCACAAATGGGACTTATATACGTTCATTAACATTAGCTACGCCGCTTGGTAGTAAGTAGTGGTACCATAGGACTTGACAAATCCCATTCCTGACATCCCGGGTTTGTTTGGATGTAAGGAATGACTGAATCCGAAAACATTTCTTTTGATAACCTCGACTAAAAGTGTTATCCGACTGTCTCAAGGCTTGAATGTATGCGTTAACTTACCACATAAATGTTTGTATCAATAAAACATGCATTTACTTTGCAAAACATAACTTTTTGATATATTTAAAATACTTGTTTTGTACATTTCTACATTTGGTTTATGTGACAATACTTTACTTACAATACATAACATTTGTTACACATAACTTGACTACATTTGGACTTTTTAACATTTGACATGGTTTATACAAGGACTTTTTGACAATTGGTTTAAACATGGACTTTATACATTGGTGGTTTGTTTAAGTGATTTAAGTAAACGAGACGTGTGTAATATGATACAAGCATGGTGGATACGCCGCTGGTACTTCCTATATATAAGTGTTTGTATGGTATTACATATCGCAACATTATTTGAATCATTTCAATTTAGACATATAACATTTTATACAAATAACATATCTTTCACAAGACATTGCTTTACAAACAACTTATTTTATACAACTCATTTTACTTGGTTATTCATTTAACCATGTATTATTCTTTTATGTATACATATTATCTGATCTTATCGCTTTTTAAATGATTTACAAAACAAAATAATTTACAAGGTTCATGACTAAATTTTATTAAACATTTTCTTAAACTTAAGTCATGAATCCTATTTTCACAAAACCTATGTATCTCACAGGCATTTTTATGCTGACGTACCTATTTTCACATGTGTTTTCAGGAGCTTTTGCATAGGATGATGATCGTGACACTAGGGCGGACCTGTGCCTTAGAGACTTAAAATGAAGATAGACTTAGTTTAATTATGTTATGCACTCTTTGTTTCATGTTTAAGACAATGTAACTCTCATGTTTAATAAATAAAATGTAACTTTAATTTCCATGGTTGTGAAACAATAATTCTGTTACAACACTCCCCGACGTTTCCGCCACGTTTGATTGTTCCACGTGGTCGGGGTGTGACATCCACATAATCGGATCAATCATCCTGTAAACTCTTGGGGTGAGTATTCACTTATAGGCTAAATCATGTCTTCGCGATACATTAATATGACCCGCTTACTTTGATTGGTTACCATCTCATTTGTTTGCCTTAGGTAACAAACGAATGATCACAATTTTATGCGCTGTCATCCTGTTTTGATTATCCGATAACATCTCTCTTGCTTCCTCCCATGCCTTCCATTATCTTCAAGATGCCTCTTCATCGCAACAACACTCATGTGTCCGAACCAGGTGCTACAATTGCCCAACAAATAGGCGTCGTACTCCAGAGGACCCTTGATTTAGCTATCACCATGACTCGCCTCAGGGATGAAGCCGTACAAGGGAACCGCCTTTTGGTGCAATCAATGTAACCATCATCATCCAAATCAAATACCTTGTTTCAAATTTACCCACTGCGGATGATGGGGACATTTGGTTAACATGTGCCGCTTTGCTATCTAAAGCAAAGCTGTTGCAAATCTTGCTGCTGCACAACCTCCAAATTCTGCTTCATATTGTGACACCTGGGTCACTGCGACCATCAAACAAATACCAAACCAATGAAATATTGTATTTCATACTTGGTATTTGTACAAATATGTGTATCATTTGCACATATCAATTCTTGTTCGATTTCGGGCTCTAAATCGCTTTCTGGAAGGTTATACGCGCACTGATGCGTAAATATAACCAGTTTAATGCAACGAACACTCTGGAATAGTGAAAAAGTCTTAACATACCTTAAATAACCTTTACATAACTTAGAAATAAGTTTTGAAGGCTTTGGTATGTCAAAAACAAGTTAATTCGTCTACAGGGACTAAATTTGACAAACTGCGAAAGTATGCCAATTTGAACTGTAACAGACATACCATAAATATCCTTTACATAGCTTAGAAATAGGCTTTGAAGCGTTCGGTGTGCTAAAATAAACTTTTGGCTCATTCAGGGACTAAAAGTGTCAAAAAGTGCATAAGTTTGCACTTTCGCGCATAACTTACGTTCTGAATACATCCGGACATCCAAAAATTTATGTAAGCACTAAAATATTTTATTTTAGTGTTTGGCATGAGAAAAATCCATTCGTCACACAATTTGGATCATTTTTCGCGCTTATACGCATTCCGTCATAATTAACCGAACATCGCGATCGTACGACCAAACGAACCAACATCCGGCATATTTTTGAGCATGTTTCATGTCCACAATGTTTAGGCATCATTTTAGGGCCTTAAATTTGATTTAACGAGCCTTAAACATGTCGGAAATGGCCTTAATACACAACGGGGACTGAAATGGAAACTTTGGAAACTGGTTGCTGATCAGAAGGACCTAGGCGTGACACCTAGCCCCCTAGGCGTCACGCGAGGCCCCTTCAGAACAGAAAAAGTCATTTTACAGCTGTTAACAGCCCTTAAACACTCCAAAGGCCAATGCCACATGTTAATCCCTGATGTTGGGGGGCCAATATGATGCACATGGGGTTACCAACAAGTGTAGGGACAAGATCAAAGCACGGTATTCGAGGAACGATCCTAACGGTTCCAAGAATCCTATAAATACCCCATGATTCACAACTCAAAACCCACTTGAAATCTGAGTTTTTCTCTAAGTGGTTGTGTTCATACACTTCCTACCTGAGATTACTTGGAGATCAAAGCTTTCGGGGACCCTTGGTAAGTGTTCTTTCGTTCTTTTCATTCGTTTTAGCGTTAAAGTCAAACTTTGTTTGACTTTCTGCATTGACCAGTTTATGGTCAATGCGAAGTTCGTTTGAACTTCATAACGTGAGCGTGATCACGATGGTTATAGTCCCTAGTGACTATACCTACTGATTACCACGTTATCTAGGCTCAGTGACGAGTCGTAGTTTCGGCCAAAATGTGCATTCTTGTGTATTTTGTAACCAAACTACTCTTAGGTATCAAAACCGTTTGTTTTGATACCAAAACCTGTTTTCTAAACTTAGTTAAGCATGTTTTAACATGCTTAGCTCGTCACTTTTAGTTTAGTGCTTAAATAGGGTCGTAAGGTAAGCGATCTAAACAGTCGCTTATACTTTCGAACCCGACCCGTTTGGTCGATCATTAGGATCCGACCAAACACATTAGGTGACCATAGTATATAGGGAATAACCTTCCAAGGTTATACCTTATGGTCACGACGTTTAGTTAGTTGTATGATAGGTAGTTTATATGCCTTAGGTAAATTACCAAAATACCCCTTTGACGCCAAAATTCATTTTAAACATATGTAACATAACTTTTGACATCTAAACTGATTTGGCAACAATATTAGACATGTAAAGGCATATTCTACTTGTCATAGGACTAGTTAGGCGGTCCGAACGCGTTTCACGCGAACGACGCGTTAAAGTAGCATAAGCTACCTAAACGGGTCGTAATGGGTCGTAAGCACTTAGGTTAGGTTTCATTTTAGTATGTGGGCTTTGTTAAACCATATTACATGAGTCTCCATACTCGTTTGGGTTAGGAACCCCCATTATTTCCAATCCTCCGATTTAGGTCTGGTTTATTAATATAGTTACCTATATTAGGTGCCGTTTGATATCCGTGATCTCTAGCATTGTTTGGTTGTTACTCAAGGACTACTAAGCAATCTCAAGTGAGTACATAGACCCCTCTTTTACTGTTTTTCAAACTGTTTTGGGGTGAAACACATGTGCCTACTTGTTACTTTCATGCTTTCATATCATATGCTTGTTATGTTCAATAGTACACTTATAGTACATGATTTCATTGTGTTTTATGCTATGTATGCCCATTGTGTGCATACTTAGTACATCATTTTACATTACATTTTATGCTATGTATGCCCATTGTGTGCGTACTTAGTACATTGTTTTACATTACATTTTATGCTATGTATGCCCATTGTGTGCGTACTTAGTACATTGTTTAACATTACATTTTATGCTATGTATGCCCATTGTGTGCGTACTTAGTACATTGTTTTACATTACATTTTATGATATGTATGCCCATTGTGTGCGTACTTAGTACATTGTTTTACATTACATTTTATGCTAGGTATGTCCTTTGTTGCATACTTAGTACATTTGTTATTCATCACATGCTTACATTTTGGTATGACATTTGGTTTGTTCAAATGATACAATGTACATTCATTAACATTAGCTACGCCGCTCGTTTGTAGGTAATGGTACCATAGGACTTGACAAATCCCATTACTGAAATCCCGGGTTTGTTTGGATTGGAAGGAATGATCGAATCCGAATACATTTCTAGGTGGACCTTAGACTTTGTGCTAGGGTTTATTCTACTGTCGCAAGGCTTGGATGTAAGAATTTTCACAATACCGCATAGATGTTTGTATCAGTATAGCATGCATTTGTTCCACAAAACATAACTTTGATTTAAACCATGTTTTACTTCAATACCTTGTTTTCGTGCATTTTACATATGGTTTAGTTGATATATTTCACTTACCATACATGATATTTTGGATACACATTACATGATTTACATTAGACATAAACATTTTGACATTCATATACACAATTCATGATTTACATTAGACATAAGCAGTTTGACATTTATATACACAATTCATGATTTACATTAGACATAAACATTTTGACATTCATATACACAACTCATGATTTACATTAGACATAGACATTAGACATGGTTTTCACACAAACATTTCGACATTTGATTATACATAAACATTTTACAATGGTGGTTTGGTTTGAGTAAGTGATTTAAGTAACGAGGTGTGTGTAATATGATACAAGCATGGTGGATACGCCGCTGGTACTTCCTATATATAAGTGCTTGTATGGTATTACATATCGTAGCGTTATTTGAATCATTTCAATTTAGACATATAACATTTTTACAAATAACATACTTTTCACAATACATTGTTTTACAAACAACTTATCTAATACAAACCCATTTTACTTGGTTATTTACTTAACCATGTATTATTCTTTTATACATATATATCATTTGGTTTATTTATCACTTTTCAAATGATTTACAAGAAAAAGCAAATTACAAGGTTCATGACTAAACATTTTCTTAAACATAAGTCATGAATTCTATTTTCACAAAACCTATGTATCTCACAGGCATTTTTATGCTGACGTACCTATTTTCACATGTGTTTCAGGATATGATGCATAGGACTTATCAAAATACACTTAGGCAGACTTGGGCCTTAGTGACAATAAAAGATGCAAGACTAGTTATTTATGTTATATTTCTTTGATTGTCAAGACATTGTAACTCTTCTAATCAATAAAACAATATTTCAATTTCCATGTGTTATGAAACAATGATTCTGTTACAACACTCCCCGATGTTTCCGCCACGTTTTGTTGTTTTACGTGGTCGGGGTGTGACACATATGTCGCCTTGGCATATCTAGCACCTCAACTTCATGAACTTTCTACCTTTTGTATCGACTTAAGCACGTCTAGTGCAAGGTTTCGAAACACCTCTCGTTACACAAATTCCAAAATCCATAGGATCTTTCTATCCTCATAATTAGATCCTTGTGGGTGATTATCGCTCATCGGAGCCCTTAATTGAATTCTTTGTATGCTTTAATACGTACATTACGATTCAATAAGGACAAAGCCGAATTCCTATTTAGATCTTCCTATCTTCTTCATAGATAGATTCTTGAAAATGTTTAAAGTGCCAAATGAAATCCACGGATTGGATTCCTGGTGTGCTTTAAATACCCGTGTCCAAAGATAACAAATTAAAGGTCAAGTTAAACAATTATATGATTATATGCTTATGTGTTTTCTTTTATGTTTTTGTGTAATCCGAATTTTCGTTATCCAAATCCTCGTAGAATCTTCCATATCTTAGTATAAGGGATTCATAGTAGGATATCCAAAGGTACTACCTCAAATCCTTAATGGGCTTCTAGTAATAGTTAAGACCCTTGGATTATAAAGTACTCTCTCATAATTAGACCCCTTGAGAGGTCTACTTAAAAAGATTGATTCAAAAATCTGGTTGGGAATGCCATGTGATGATATAGCTTAAAAGACTCCCTAGTGGTCTATTTAAAGATATCATTTATTGATTTAATAAAAAGGACTCTATGGCCGTCTAGTCACATTCATCACAGGTTTGTTCGTTTGATTCTCTTCCCCTACACATTATGAAATGCACTGTGCGGACTGTGCAAGGAATTACGTAATTATGGATGCATACATAATTATGGAATTTAGTGCACAGAAACCACAACAAGTTTTGTCATGTATCCAGAGTTAATTTATTTCCATTTCTAATGAAGCACTCGTTGAGGAAAAATGAACTTGCTATTCATTTTTCACTTCTGAAAGAATATCCGTTGTGGGAAATGCGTATCCTTTTAATTAGTCATTCATTTCCATTTCTGATGAAGCACTCGTTGAGGAAAAATAAACTAGCTATTCATTTCTCACTTCTGAAAGAATATCCATTGAGGGAAATGAATATCCTTTTGATTATTCCTTCATTCCATTTCTGAAGAATACCCGTTGAGGAAAATGATTATCCGTTCATTTTCGTTTCTAAAGAATATCTGTTGAGGGAAATGAATATCCTTTTAATTAGTCATTCATTTCCATTTCTGATGAAGCACCTTTTGAGGAAAAATGAACTAGCTATTCATTTCTCACTTCTGATAGAATATCCGTTGAGGGAAATGAATATCCTTTTGATTATTCCTTCATTCCATTTCTAAAGAATACCCGTTGAGGAAAATGATTATCCGTTCATTTTCGTTTCTGAAGAATATTCGTTTAGGGAAATGAATATCCTTTTGATTATTCCTTCACTCCATTTCTGAAGAATACCCGTTGAGGAAAATGATTATCCATTCATTTTCGTTTCTGAAGAATATCCGTTGAGGGAAATGAATATCCTTTTGATTATTCCTTCATTTCCATTTCTGAAGAATACTCGTTGAGGAAAATGATTATCCGTTCATTTTCGTTTCTGAAGAATATCCGTTGAGGGAAATGAATATCCTTTTGATTATTCCTTCATTTCCATTTCTGAAGAATACCCATTGAGGAAAATGATTATCCGTTCATTTTCGTTCCTGAAGAATATCCGTTGAGGGAAATGAATATCCTTTTGATTATTCCTTCATTTCCATTTTTGAAGAATACCCGTTGAGGAAAATGATTATCCGTTCATTTTTGTTTCTGAAGAATATCCGTTGAGGGAAATGAATATCCTTCTGATTATTCCTTCATTTCCATTTCTGAAGAATACCCGTTGAGGAAAATGATTATCTGTTCATTTTCGTTTCTAAAGAATATCCGTTGAGGGAAATGAATATCCTTTTGATTATTCCTTCATTTCCATTTCTGACGAAGAACCCGTTGACGAAAATGAATCGTGCATTCATTTTCGCCTCTGAAGAATATCCGTCAAGGGAAATGAATATCCTTTCGACACCTGACAAAGAACCCATTGGAGAAAGTGAATCGTCCATTCATTTTCATTTCGAAGTATATCTACTGGGGAATGACAGGGTTATGCCTTGCATAAAAATCTTTGATGGGTTACTCTACACAAATAGATGACACCCTAGATTCCATGCAAGACAATTATTTAACATAGCGTCACAGACAGACTCCTACGAATAAATTTCAGGATGAAATTTCCTAAAGTAGGGGAAACTGTGACATCTGTGCCTCTGCGACCATCAAACAAATACCAAATCAATGAAATATTGTGTTTCATACTTGGGATTTGTATAAATATGTGTATTATTTGCACATATCAATTCTTGTTCGATTTCGAGCTTTAAATCGCTTTCTAGAAGGTTATACGCGATCTGATGCGTAAATATAACCAGTTTAATGCAAAAAACACTCTGAAACAGTGACAAAGGTTTAACATACCTTAAATAACCTTTACATAACTTAGAAATAAGTTTTGGAAGGTTTGGTGTGTCGAAATCAAGTTTATTCGCTTACAGGGACTAATTTTGACAAACTGCGAAAGTATGCCGATTCGTACTGTAACGAATATTTCAGAACTTGATCATAAGTTAAACATGCCCTAAATATCCTTTACATAGCTTAGAAATAGGCTTTGAGGTGTTTGGTGCGCAAAAATAAACTTTCTTGATCAATAAGGACTAAAAGCGTCAAAAAGTGCACAAGTTTGCATTTTCGCGCATATCTTACATTCTGAATATATCCAGACATCCAAAAAATTATGTAATCATTAAAATATTTTATTTTAATGTTTGGCATGATAAAATTCCATTCGTCGCGTAATTTGGATCATTTTTGCGTCCGTTACGGCCTCCGTCGTAATTAATTGAATAACGCAACCGTACGACCAAACGAACCGACATCCGAGATATTTTTGATCATGTTTTATGTTCCATATACTTTAACTTCATTTTAGAGCCTTGAAATGGGGTTAACGGGGCTTAAATGTGCCGAAAAAGCATCGAAAACCAATATTTACAACTTCAGGGACCTAAACTGCAAATCTGCCAAACTTTGGCTCAGGAGGGGCGCATAAGAGTTCCTTGACTCTTACGCGGGGCGCGAGAGCTTCCCAGATCTACAAAAACCAGTTTTTGCAATCAGCAGCTGGTTTCTGGATTTGGTTCTTGTTTTTTCTATACCATGAGCTTGTTTTGGGGCACCCAAAGGTTTGTAAAACAATGGGCACACATGGAGGGCGAAGATTGAAGCTCGTTTATCGAGGAACGATCCTAATGGTGGTCTGAAATCTATAAATACCCACAAGATCTCATTTTTTTCTTCACACTTGATCTGAGTTTATGCTCTAAGTTGAAGCTTTTGCTTCATACCTGAGTATCTTAGATCAAGTTCTTCCTAGCTTGGACCTTTTGTAAGTATTCTTTCATGCTTTTATGCGTTTTTAAGCACGAAAGTCAAACAGTGTTTGACTTTCTGCTTTGACCAGTCAATGGTCAACACGAAGTTCGTTTGAACTTCGCAACGTGCGCGTAATCACGATGGTCATAGTCCCTTATGACTATACCTACTGATTACCACGTTGATTAGGTATAGTGACGAGTCATAGTTTCGGTCAAAATACGCGTTTATGCGTATTTTGCAACCAAACTATTCTTAGGTATCAAAACCGTTTGTTTTGATATCAAACTTGTTTTCAAACTTAGTTAAACATGTTTCAACATGTTTAACTCGTCACTTTTTGTCTAGTGCTTGTATAGGGTCGTAAGATAAGCGGTCTTAACAACCGCTTAGACTTTCGAACCCGACCCGTTTGGTAGATCGTTAGGATCCGACCAAGCATGTTTAGTGTCCATAGTTGTATAGGGAATAACCTTCTGAGGTTATACCTTATGGTCACTTAGTTTAATTAGTTGTATGATAGGTTGTTTATATGCCTTAGGTAAAATGACCAAAATGCCCTTTTCATGCATAATTGGATTTTAAGCATATGTAACTTAAACTTTTGTCATTTAATTGATTATGCAACATATTTAAACATGTTTAGGCATATAATACTTGTCATAGGACTAGTTAGGCGGTCCAAACGCGCTTTGCGCGAACGACGCGTTAAAGTAGCTTAAACTACCTAAACGAGTCGTAATGGGTCGTAAGCACTTAGGTTAGGTTTCGATTTAGTATGTAGGCTTTGTTAAATCATGTCATATGAGTTCCAATACTCATTTGGTTTACGAAACCTCATCCTACCCGATCTTCCGATTTAGGTCTGGTCGGTTAACATAGTTACCTATATTAGGTGCCGTTTGATTTCCGTGATCCCTCTAGCTTTGCTTGGTTGTTATTCAAGACTTCTAAGCATTCTCAAGTGAGTACATAGTCCCCTCTTTTACTGTTTTCAAATGTTTTAGGGTGAAACACGTGTGCCTACTTGTTACTTTCATGCTTTTCATGCTTTCATAATAAATACTTGCTATGTTCATTAGTACACTTATAGTACATGATTTCATTATGTTTTGCTATGTATGATTCACAGAGAATGCTAGCACATTGATTTTCATATATTATATTTTGTTACATATGCTCATCCAGCATATGGACACATTGTTTTTCATTACATTTTTGTTGCATATGTTCATCCAGCATATGGACACATTGTTTTACATTTTGAACTGTTGGAACCGTTTGATTTATGTGAACCGTTTGGAACTGATTGATCCTTGTGAACCATTTGGAACTGTTTGATTTATGTAAACCGTTTGGAACTATTTGATCCTTGTGAACCGTTTGGAACTGTTTGATTTATGTGAACCGTTTAGAACTGATTGATTGATGTGAACCGTTTGGAACTGTTTGAACCGTTGGGTTAGGGAAATGATTAGGTAACGGGGCGGATGTAATGTGTTAAAATCATGGTGGATACGCCGCTGGTACTTCCTAGATATAAGTTCTTTTAACACATTATATATCGTTGTGTTATCTAGATCACTTGGGCAAATGTTATCAAAACAAAGTTATATTACAAGCTTTTTCTAACAATATAAACCATTCGAATTTTATTACAAAAATGATTTTCGATCTGGGTCTACATAAACAAATGTTTTGGAGTTAAGATTCATGGCATCGAGGTTTTAAAAATTATAAAAAATTTGTTTTAACTTGGTTATTTCAATTCACAATATAAACATTTTACAAAACTAAGTTTTCTAATATCAATTAACAAAGTTGTTTGAGTTATTTCAAAAGGTAAACGAACCATGAATCTGACACTCACATAAAACCTATGTACTCTGTGACAACTGGCACCAAACCGGTAATTTCCGTACAATTTAATTATTATCTAATATCTGCAATTATGTGCTTAAATGTCAACATTGTCTGATTACATGCTATACATGTGAATTCATGCACGTTTTATACTTCAAATATTGCTTTATGCATTACTGTATCAGCAACTCTGCAGAAAGCAGTCAGATAATGAAATTAGGGCCTAGGAGTAGGTTCAACATCTAAAATAGATTAAAACCCAAGTATGGATACAAGGGTTAACAGATAAACTTTCCGGAAGCTAAAATATGCATTAAAAAGCACCTGAAACACACTTTAAATGCTGAATTTTACATATTTCAGCAATAATTCAGCTCTAATCAGCATTTTAACACTGAAATATCATGCAGAATTTATGTTTTATTATCCAAATTAACTTACAAAGTGTCGGGAATTGAAAGTGTCACAAAAGGGTACATAAAGGACACTAAACGGCGCAATTTAGCACTTTAATGAACCAGTATACAACCGAACAACCGGACACTACCCGAAACATCAAAATTATACTAGAAGCATTGTTTTAACAATTCTAAGCTAGTTATGATCCCCGAACACCCTAACACACTATATACCACATAATATGCATAACATCTAACTAATACACTTAGAATCTAAACATCTAACTTAACTTACCATTAAACCACAACCAAGATCCCCCCCCCCCCCTCCAATTGATGGTCACAAGTGGGTTCCCCACTTGTGATTTCTTTTGATCTTCCTTGATTCCCTTAGATATGGTTAGAGATTTGAAGTGTACTTAGGGAACACATGATCCAATGGTTAAACACTAAACATGGATATAAGTAATGTATGAAGGAGCTAGACCTCATTGTCTTTCACCCATTAACACACACAAAATACTCTCTCCCTCTCTTCCTCTTTTCAGCCGAGATCAACCACCCACATCACCACCATCTTCACTTCAATCTCATCCAATCTCAAGTGATCACAAGGTGTTAGAAGCCAAGTTAAGAAGTGTGGAGCTTGTGGATCTTGAAGGACCTCTCCCATTTGCTTTTATCCAACACATTTATCATCTTCAACTTCTAGTGTTCTTCCCTAGCCCTTATGCTAGTAGTAAGCTTCTTGTCACTTGATTTTACTTCATATTTAGTTGGTTAAAAGATGTTATGTAAGATGTTAATCACAAAAACACTAATGAACAAGAAGATGAAACTTTAACATAAGCTTAATAACATAAGAATAAATGTTGATTAGTGTTGATTTGCTTCTTGATGATTGATGATTTGTGTTAGTGATGTTAGACATCATATGAAACCTACTATATTGTGATTTAACACATGATCTAGTAAGTTAAGGTGGTGATCTTGTGAAAGACCAAGATCATCATACTTTATGTTTTGCATGAACTTGAAAATAAAAATGAATTTGTGAATGATGAAGCATGTGACATGTTACTAGTCATAAACTTGGATGATTTCAAAACTAGTTTTCTCAAGAAACTAAGTTAAACAACAAGATTTACATAGACTTGGTTCTTACTTAAACATACACTATTTTTTGTGATAAAACAAGTGTAGAAACACTTGGGAAGCAAGAAGATTTCATAAAGAAATGTTTTTGTAAAACATGTTTACAAGTTGTAAACACCTAAATCTTTTAAGAATGAAACTTTTAAAGAAATAAACACATTTTAAAGGGTAACTAAACCTACTAAACACACTACCAAGTTACTACAAGGTTTTATGAAAGTTCAAGTTCAGGTTGTTAGGTAAATTACATAATTTTGGCACTTGGTACGTGTTGATTTCATTGTTGATTATTGTTGCAAATTTGTTTTGATGATTGAAAAGAAAATAAACACATGTTTTGAAAACATGGGAAACCTCCATTTTTAGGGGAAACCATGTCAAAATTTTTATAAAATTTTGACACTTAGAAAAATATAAGTTTTGGTGAAACTTATTCCCTAAAAATTCACCTAAAAATATTTACCAAGGTTTCCCTAATTTTTGTGTGAATTTCAAGTTAAGGAATGATGATTTCTTCAAGATAAAAATTGATATTAAGTATGTATATTTTTGAAGAAAATATATATATTTATTGGTCACCAAATTTTGTGCTAAGTGTATGTAATATGTATTATATGTAATAGTGTATTAGGACTTGAAAATACACTAAATACTCCTAAGGAGTAAAAATACAAAAAATACACATACAACATGCATAGACAAATACAAGAAAATATATTTATGAAAATATATTTCTTAATAGATTATGTAACTTGGACAAGTTATGATCTTAAAATGTATTTTTGGACGAAAATATATAACTCGGGTGAAAAATACAGGATACTTACATTTATTTATGGGAAAAATAATATAAGTAAGATACATAGTTAAAAATATAAATTATTTTAATAACAAAGAACACATACATAAAAGATGGTGACTTGTACTTGTGTGATGCATGTCTAGTGACTAACGTTAATAAAACACGTATAGGTCACGACGCTATAAAACCAACCGGTGAAGTTTACGGCGCAGGATACGCAAAGTTGTGAGTTCATGTCCTCACTTTTAAACTTTTACTTGTTTTCTTAACTTGGGGAAAATACATGTGCTATGGTATGTTTATTACAAAAACTAAGGAATGATACTATAGACCATGTCACGAATAGGGTGCCATAAGCACCATTAATCAGTTACATACCAAGACCGCGGAACAAAAGGTTAGATCTAATGGGTTTCAGGAAACCACACTCTTGGCCACTCTTTTACGAAGTAGTGCTTTTGTGTCTCTAGTCGTGAATCGACAGTCGTGGAATCGACAACTAAAAATGCCTATGGTTTGGATGATTCCTATGTCGTGTCACATGTTAATGGCCTTGCAAATCATTAGCGATCTCGATTTCCTTATATTTACAGAAATACTTGTTTCATACAAATTACATACCGTGTTTTCATTCAAGTATATAAACGTTCAATACAAAACTGCATGAATTCACACCAACATTATGTTGACGATTTTCCAAAAACTCAAATGTATTTCAGGTAACTAAAGTGGATATGCGCGCGGTCTTACTCTTGCTCTTGGATGTTGTTTATGTTTTTAGCTATCTTGTGTCAAGACTCCGATGCCTGTTTTGTGGGAATTGGTTATTATATTTCTTCTTATGTGGGATATAAGAATCAAGTCTTCGATGTTCGTCTTTTAAATAAGCTGTAAACTTTTCAGACAATATTCTGTCTTGTGATGTAAACACTTAACCTATGTCATGTTTTAATTATGTGTAATGATAATGGCATTTGGAGTTATTTTACGAGCATGTAGTATGTTTACCTTTCCTATGCAATGAGAACCTTTCAGGATCACACCTCGTGCTTCCGCCTTAGAAAGGGGTGTGACATACTCGCCAGCATTTTTATGCTGACGTATTTTCACATGTGTTTCAGGTACCATAGTTGATGATGTTATTTGGTGCATGCTCACATAGGAATGGACGAGGTCTTACTGACTTAATAACAATGGAAGTTAATTATTCATGTTTTGTTTCTAATTTCGATACAATGTAATAAACTTAATTCAATAAAACAGAACTTTTATCCATGTGTTGTGAAACAATGATTCCGTTATTCCACTCCCCGACGTTTCCGCCGCGGTTTGTTGTTTTAACGCGGTCGGGGTGTGACATCTATTTTGTCATATTTTTAAAGCAAATATAGATAAAATATCTCATATGTGTCAAATTTCATGCTCGGCAAACAAATTACACATTTAACGCGATTTTTTTACCGTTTCTACTGCACAAAACGTACAAGCATACATGCGTAAGCCTGATTTCTAAATTAATGTGATATGGGGGGTGTTTCGGTTGGTTTTAGGAGGGAGAGAGTGTGGATAATTAAATTCTTGGAATGTGAATGAATTGGTGCATTTTAGAAGTGATAATCATCACTTATTCTCCTAAGAACCAACAAATGTCAAACATGCAAAGGGGAAGAAAAGCGATGGCTGCCATGAAGCCGCCATTTGGCCCTTCTCTCACTATATATTTCGAATTCTCACATGTACATACATATATATATATATGTAATATAGAGTATAGACTAGTATTTTACTAGATATCGGGTATTTTATCTAGCGTTTTAATCCCGTTATAGTGCGTTTTAAATTATTTTTAACACTATAAAAATAAGCTCACCAAAATATTATTGAACAATATTTTGTTTGCATGGACTGGCTACGTTGCCGGTATTTGGCAGCATGCTCGCTGTGCTGCGCGGTACGCGCTTAAAATCGCAAAAGTATGGATTTATGCGTTTTTATTTATTTTTATCCTTCTAAAGTAATAAGCTCATCAAATTTTTACTAAAATGATTATCAGTTGCCTTGACAGGCTGTGTTGACAGTATTTTGTCGGTATAACCACTCAAATACAGCCCTGTTACCTATTCACAACACGTGTTACAATTGTACAGGTATGACCTGAAAAGTCGAGTGTCATACTAGTCTCGTATAACATACCAAAATGACATAATCAATGAGAGCATGTTGGTGTGTGTAAGGTGTAATATGTTTTTATTGATATTTCAAGCCCATTTTACACATTAGTCAAGTTTTAAATTTATAAATCACGATATTTTACTAACACTAAACACACACATGGGCAAGTGTACCCATCGTGAGCGTAGTATAGCGTTGGTAAGATACCGAGGTCGTCCAAGGACACAAGAGCTTTTAGTACCGGTTTATCCTCAACATCTAATCAACTCAAAATTTTTAGAAAAGGATTTAAACATGAAAAATAAAAAACTAAAGATGCTGAAAATAAAAATAAAATAAAAAAAGATAGACAAGATGAATCACTTGGATCCAACTCGCCTTTAGCGTTTTAATTTATTTTTCCTCATGAATATCATTAAAATAATTATTCTAATCATAACAGACTATTTTTAGGATTTTAACACTGATCGGGTGGTCACCGACGTTCGTTTCGCATTTTTACCGTTACGCGATAAGCGTTTATCTTACCGTTGCCAACATAATTTTTATCAAAGTTTAAATTTACCAACTCATTAATTTTCACGAATAACATCATAACCACTCAAATACAGCCCTGTTACCTATTCACAACACGTGTTATAATTGTACCGCGGATTAGCAAGTCACTTTTGTTACTGGGTTATTCGTCGATGAGGCTTTGACTTGGTGGAATTTGCAAGTCCAGACTCTGGGCGACGATGCTGCGTATGGGATGACTTGGGATGAGTTGAAGGCGAGAATGTGAGAAAAGTATTGCTCTCGTGCTGAAATCCAAAGGTTGGAGACTGAGTTCTGGCACTTGACCATGGAAGGTGCAGACAGTACTGGTTATACCCGAAGGTTCCATGATTTGTCAAGAGTGATCCCCTATATGGTGACTCCCGAATTTAAGCGCGTTGAACCCTACATATGGGGATTGGCTCCAGAGTTTCGCAGCATGGTAACTTCGGCTAAACCTGAAACGATCACTCAGGCTGTAACTCTGGCTGTCAGCCTTACTGAAGATGTTGTACATATGAAGAAGTTATCACTAAACCCAGCCGAAAAGACGAAGATGCATGCTGAGTCGTCTGGTGACAAGAAAAGGAAGCATTCGAGCCTGAATCAAGCGACACGTAACAACAAGGGTTCCAACAATAAGAAGCACGACCCCAATCCACCACAGGAGGCGAGAACTCTTGCAGCCATGAATGACGCTCCTGCCAGGGGATACCAGAGCACTCTGCCCAAATGCAATCAGTGCAAGCGTCATCACGAAGGAGTTTGTCGCATTCCAAAATGCGACAAGTGCGGAAAACTGGGTCACCATACGGAGAACTGTTGGGGAAAAGGAAATGGAAGTGGTAATAGGAACGGGAATGGAAACCATAACGGTACTGGTAATAGAAACGGTGGTGGAAATGGCAATGGCAATGGTAACCGGAATGGAAATGGAGCTGGGCAGAACCAAGGATGCTTTGGTTGTGGAAGAAAGGATCATTTCAAGAAAGTTTGCCTAAGGGAGAACAATGCTCAGGCTCGAGCATTCGTGATTGGAGCAAGGAACGCACGCGAGGACCCTAATGTGGTCACCGGTATGTTTCTCATTAACAATCACTTTGCATCCATACTATTTGACATTGGTGCCGATTATAGCTTCATGTCTGTGGAATTTAAACGTATGCTTGGAATATAATCTAGTAGATTAGATATTCCTTATTCCATAGAACTAGCCGATGGTAAACTTGTTGAATCGGGCGAAGTTGTTAAGGGTTGTACATTAGAACTTGGTGAGCGAAGCTTTAGTATCGATCTCTTACCTGTTCAATTGGGTAGCTTCGATGTGGTGGTTGGAATGGACTGGCTGTCCAAGAATAAGGCTGAAGTTGTTTGTCACGAGAAAATCATTCGCATCCCTCTTGCGAATGATGAAACTCTCATCGTGCATGGAGAAAAATGAGAGGTGCCTCTGCGAATCATCAATTGTATGAAGGCGCAGAAGTGCTTAAGGAAAGGATGTGTTGCTTTCCTGGTGCATGTTGTAGATAAGAAGGCTGAGGAGCCGAAACTCGAAGACATTCCTGTGGTGAAGGAATTCCCTGATGTTTTTCCTGAAGATCTACCAGGACTACCCCCGCAACGACAAGTCGAATTCCATATAGACTTGGTTCCAGGAACCGCTCCTGTTGCCAAGGCACCCTATCGGCTTGCACCATCCGAGATGCAAGAATTATCTACACAACTCAAGGAGTTTTTGGATAAAGGATTCATAAGGCCAGGCTTCTCACCTTGGGGAGCTCCAGTATTGTTCGTGAAGAAGAGGAAGGATGGAACTTTGCGGATGTGTATCGACTATAGAGAGTTGAACAAGCTCACTATCAAGAATCGGTACCCACTACCGAGAATTGACGACTTATTTGATCAGTTGCAAGGATCGAGCTACTATTCCAAGATCGACCTTCGATCGGGATACCATCAGTTAAGAATCCAAGAGGAAAGCGTACCAAAGACTGCATTCAAAACGCGTTATGGGCATTACGATTTCCTTGTGATGCCATTCGGATTGACGAACGCACCAGCGGTATTTATGGATCTGATAAACCGTGTTTGCAAACCATATCTTGATAAATTCATGATTGTATTTATCGATGACATCCTGATTTACTCGCGAATAAGAGAAGAGCACGAGCAACACCTCAGGACCATTTTGGAACTACCGAAGAAAGAGAAACTTTATGCAAAGTTCTCATAGTGCGAATTCTGGATTCGAGAATTACAGTTCCTTGGTCACGTTATGAATGAGAAGGGAATTCATGTAGACCCATCCAAGATAGAAGCAATAAAGAATTGGGAAGCCCCCAAAACCCCAACTGAAGTTCGACAATTTTTGGGCTTAGCGGGCTATTACTGACGATTTATCGAGAATTTCTCCAAGATAGCTCAACCGCTAACTACCCTTACACAGAAAGACAAGAAGTACGATTGGGGTAATAAGCAGGAAGAAGCCTTCCAACTGCTCAAAAATAAGCTATGCGATGCACCGATACTATCCTTACCCGAAGGCACTGAAGACTTCGTGGTATACTGCGACGCTTCGCGTCAAGGTTTGGGTTGCGTGCTCATGCAACGCTAAAAAGTCATCGCTTAAGCTTCAAGACAGTTGAAGGTGCATGAAAGGAATTACACCACGCACGACTTGGAGCTAGGCGCGGTGGTATTCGCTTTGAAGATTTGGCGACACTATTTATATGGTACTCGATGTACAATCTTCATAGATCACAAAAGCCTACAACACATATTTGATCAGAAGGAATTAAATATGCGTCAACGACGGTGGGTCGAGCTGCTAAACGATTATGACTGTGAGATTAAGTACCATCCTAGAAAGGCAAACGTTGTAGCAGACGCGTTAAGTCGAAAAGAAAGGGTTAAGACCCTAAGAGTTAGAGCATTGGAAATGACTATTCGGACGAACCTCACAACACGTATTCATGATGCACAACAAGAAGCCCTTAAGAGGGAGAATCGTAGAGCTGAATACCTCCGAGGTATGCTGAAGAATTTGGTGCCAAATGAAGAGGGAACCTTATACTTTAAGGGGTGTATTTGGGTTCCGCTCTATGGTAGTATTCGAGAAGTCATCTTTAATGAAGCTCACAAGTCGAGATACTTGATCCACCCTGGATCGGACAAAATGTATCAAGACTTGAAGGAATACTATTGGTGGCCAAGGCTTAAAAGCGATGTTGCTATATATGTTGGAAAGTGCCTAACCTGTGCTAAGGTTATGGCTGAATATCAAAAACAGTCCGGACTACTACAACAACCAAAGATACCCATGTGGAAGTGGGAGCAAATCTCGATGGACTTTATAACAAAAGTACCCAGGACCCCTAGAGGGCACGATATGATATGGGTGATAGTCGATCGGTTAACGAAGTCTGCGCATTTCCTACCGATCCGAGAGAAGGATAGCACTGGAAAGCTTGATGAGCTGTACCTAAAAGAAATTGTGGCACGTCAAGGAGTGCCTATCTCAATTATCTCAGATAGAGATGGACGTTTCGTATCAAGGATCTGGCAATCCTTCCAGGAAGCCTTTGGATCTCAACTAGATTTAAGCACGGCCTTCCATCCGCAAACAGACGGCCAAAGCGAACGAACCATACAAACGTTGGAAGATATGCTTCACGCATGTGTTATGGACCTAGGCGGCAGCTGGGATACTCACCTACCTTTAGTTGAGTTTTCCTACAATAACAGCTACCATACAAGCATAAAAGCTGCACCGTTCGAAGCTCTATATGGCTGCAAGTTCCGCTCACCATTATGTTGGGCAGACGCTGGAGACAAACGTATGGTTGGTCTTGAACTTGTTCAAGAGACAACCGACAAAATCATGCAGATCCGAGAGCGCATTAAGGCGGCTCGAGATCGACAAAAGAGCTACGCTGATCGAAGACAGAAACCCATAGAGTTCGAGGTGGGAGACAAAGTTTTGTTGAAGGTCTCACCTTGGAAGGGTGTAGTAAGATTCGGAAAACGTGGAAAGCTGAATCCACGATACATCGGACCATTCAAGATCTTGGAAAGAATTGGTATCGTGGCTTACAAGTTGGAATTACCGGAAGAACTTAACGAAGTACACGATACGTTTCATGTGTCCAACCTCAAGAAGAGTCCAACCCAAGAAACAGTGATCATCCCTACGGATGAGGTGCATATTGACGACACACTCCGATTTACAGAACAACCCGTTGAGGTTACAGACTGGAAAGTCAACAAGACCCGGAGGAGTAGTGTCAAACTTATCAAAGTACGTTGGAACTCTAAGCACGGACCCGAGTACACGTGGGAATGTGAAGACTAGTTTAAAGACAAGTACCCCCACCTGTTCAAGAAAACTCCTGCAAGAGATAGCTCAGCCTGAATTTCGGGACGAAATTCTTTTAACGGGGGGAGACTGTGACAACTGACACCAAACCGGTAATTTCCGTACAATTTAATTATTATCTAAAATCTGCAATTATGTGCTTAAATGTCAACATTGTCTGATTACATGCTATACATGTGAATTCATGCACGTTTTATACTTCAAATATTGCTTTATGCATTACTGTTAGCGTTGCGTTAGAAAGACTAGTAAACTCATCGGTAAGACACACTGTGTCAGCAACTCTGCAGAAAGTAGTTAGATAATGGAATTAGGGCCTAGGAGTAGGTCCAACGTCTAAAATACATTAAAACCCAAGTATGGATACAAGGGTTAACATATAAACTTTCCGGAAGCTAAACTATGCATTAAAAAGCACCCGAAACACACTTTAAATGCTGAATTTTACATATTTCAGCAATAATTCAGCTCTAATCAGCATTTTAACACTGAAATATCATGCAGAATTTATGTTTTATTGTCCAAATTAACTTACAAAGTGTCGGGAATTGAAAGTGTCACAAACGGGTACAAAAAGGACACTAAACGGCACAATTTAGCACTTTAACGAACCAGTATACAACCGAACAACCGGACACTACCCAAAACATCAAAATTATACTAGAAGCATTGTTTTAACAATTCTAAGCTAGTTATGATCCCCGAACACCCTAACACACTATATACCACATAATATGCATAACATCTAACTAATATACTTAGAATCTAACCATCTAACTTAAGTTACCATTAAACCACAACCAAGACCCCCCCCCCCCCATCCAATTGACGGTCACAAGTGGGTCCCCAACTTGTGATTTCTTTTGATCTTCCTTGATTCCCTTAGATATGGTTAGAGATTTGAAGTGTACTTAGGGAACACATGATCCAATAGTTAAACACTAAACATGGATATAAGTAATGTATGAAGGAGCTAGACCTCATTGTCTTTCACCCATTAACACACACAAAATACTCTCTCCCTCTTTTCAGCCAAGATCAACCACCCACATCACCACCATCTTCACTTCAATCTCATCCAATCTCAAGTGATCACAAGGTGTTAGAAGCCAAGTTAAGAAGTGTGGAGCTTGTGGATCTTGAAGGACCTCTCCCATTTGCTTTTATCCAACACATTTATCATCTTCAACTTCTAGTGTTCTTCCCTAGCCCTTATGCTAGTAGTAAGCTTCTTGTCACTTAATTTTACTTCATATTTAGTTGGTCAAAAGATGTTATGTAAGATGTTAGTCACAAGAACACTAATGAACAAGAAGATGAAACTTTAACTTAAGCTTAATAACATAAGAATACATGTTGATTAGTGTTGATTTGCTTCTTGATGATTGATGATTTGTGTTAGTGATGTTAGACATCATATGAAACCTACTGGATTGTGATTTAACACATGATCTAGTAAGTTAAGGTGGTGATCTTGTGAAAGACCAAGATCATCATACTTTATGTTTTGTATGAACTTGAAAATAAAAATGAATTTGTGAATGATGAAGCATGTGACATGTTACTAGTCATAAACTTGGATGATTTCAAAACTAGTTTTCTCAAGAAACTAAGTTAAACAACAAGATTTACATAGACTTGGTTCTTACTTAAACATACACTATTTTTGGTGATAAAACAAATGTAGAAACACTTGGGAAGCAAGAAGATTTCATAAAGAAATGTTTTTGTAAAACATGTTTACAAGTTGTAAACACCTAAATCTTTTAAGAAAGAAACTTTTAAAGAAATAAACACATTTTAAAGGGTAACTAAACCTACTAAACACACTACCAAGTTACTACAAGTTTTTATGAAAGTTCAAGTTCATGTTGTTAGGTAAATTACATAATTTTGGCACTTGGTAAGTGTTGATTTCATTGTTGATTATTGTTGCAAATTTGTTTTGATGATTGAAAAGAAAATAAACACATGTTTTGAAAACATGGGAAACCTCCATTTTTAGGGGAAACCATGTCAAAATTTTTATAAAATTTTGACACTTAGAAAAATATGAGTTTTGGTGTAACTTATTCCCTAAAAATTCACCTAAAAATATTTACCAAGGTTTCCCTAATTTTTGTGTGAATTTCAAGTTAAGGAATGATGATTTCTTCAAGATAAAAATTGATATTAAGTATGTATATTTTTGAGGAAAATATATATATTTATTGGTCACCAAATTTTGTGCTAAGTGTATGTAATATGTATTATATGTAATTGTGTATTAGGACTTGAAAATAAACTAAATACTCCTAAGGAGTAAAAATACACATACAACATGCATAGACAAATACAAGAAAATATATTTATGAAAATATATTTCTTAATAGATTATGTAACTTGAACAAGTTATGAACTTAAAATGTATTTTTGGACGAAAATATATAACTCGGGTGAAAAATACAAGATACTTATATTTATTTTTGGGAAAAATAATATAAGTAAGATACATAGTTAAAAATATAAATTATTTTAACAACAAAGAACACATACATAAAAGATGGTGACTTGTACTTGTGTGATACAAGTCTAGTGACTAACATTAATAAAACACGTATAGGTCACGACGCTATAAAACCAACCGGTGAAGTTTACAGCGCAGGATACGCAAAGTTGTGAGTTCATGTCCCCACTTTTAAACTTTTACTTGTTTTCTAAACTTGGGGAAAATACATGTGCTATGGTATGTTTATTACAAAAACTAAGGAATGATACTATAGATCATGTCACGAATAGGGTGCCATAAGCACCATTAATCAGTTACATACCAAGACCGTGGAACAAAAGGTTAGATCTAATGGGTTTCAGGCAACCACACTCTTGGCCACTCTTTTACCAAGTAGTGCTTTTGTGTCTCTAGTCGTGAATCGACAGTCGTGGAATCGACAACTAAAAATGCATATGGTTTGGATGCTTCCTATGTCGTGTCACATGTTAATGGCCTTGCAAACTATTAGCGATCTCGATTTCCTTATATTTACAGAGATACTTGTTTCATACAAATTACATACCATGTTTTCATTCAAGTATATAAACGTTCAATACAAAACTGCATGAATTCACACCAACATTTTGTTGACGATTTTCCAAAAACTCAAATGTATTTCAGGTAACTAAAGTGGATATGCGCGCGGTCTTACTCTTGCTCTTGGATGTTGTTTATGTTTTAGCTATCTTGTGTCAAGACTCCGATGCCTGTTTTGTGGGAATTGGTTATTATATTTCATCTTATGTGGGATATAAGAATCAAGTCCTCGATGTTTGTCTTTTAAATAAGCTGTAAACTTTTCAGACAATATGCTGTCTTGTGATGTAAACACTTAACCTATGTCATGTTTTAATTATGTGTAATGATAATGGCATTTGGAGTTATTTTACGAGCATGTAGTATGTTTACCTTTCGTATGCAATGAGAACCTTTCAGGATCACACCTCGTGCTTCCGCCTTAGAAAGGGGTGTGACATACTCGCCGGCATTTTTATGCTGACGTATTTTCACATGTGTTTCAGGTACCATAGTTGATGATGCTTGATGATGTTATTTGGTGCATGCTCACATAGGATGTCACACCCTGGCTTTGCGGAAGTGTGGGTTTATTTGGTGTGACTTCTTAATACCATAGCTTAATCACAACAAAGCTATATGAAAATAAAACCGTGATAATCATCCATTGATTCAAGTTTTAAAAGTAAAATACCACAACATTGTTTTCAAACGTCGACACATGCAACGAAAATACAACACCACGAAATAAGATCTTGTTCAAAAGACACAACCACAAACATGAAATAAACATAGCTTAAGACTTATGACTCATCTAGGCAAAAGTCACAACCCCTAAACTTAGATGACATCACCCTTCTTATGCAGCTTGAAAACATAGCATACTTCGCCAGATCCCTAATTCCCTGAAATACATGTAAGTTGAAAAATCAACAAAAATGTTGAGCGAGTTCATGTGAACGTGAGTATGTAAAACCTTTGTAATACATTTGTAAGTATAAAAATCCCTGGTATGTAGCAAATAAGGAAAAATGAGATCATCATTGGTTTGCAAGGCCAATGATATGTGTGAAGTGCAGTAGGAAGACTCAAACCTAGCAGATTTTTGCGTCGGGTACAAAGTCACCCCGAGGTCCGTTCTGTTGGGCCTGGAGTTGGGCTCACTACACCCAGATAGATCTACCGCTAATGACCCTCGGTCCTACAATGAGGATTAATGGCCTCTAGTTTCCGCCTACCCACTCACATGATCTAAGTAGTAACCCTCCTTACGCTAACCATACCATGTAAAAAGTATTCGTAATCATAGTAACATGTATTTCACCCCCGAAGTATAAAAACTGAAAACAGTTAAGAGAAAAGGGGGACATGAACTCACTGAAGTGCGTCTCGAAATAGTCAATCCCAAATCAACCTGCTGCGTGACGACCTACACGTACTAACTTCTATTAGAGGGACGGCCGTGCCTTGGCAAGAGTAAGACCGCGCGCATATCCACTATAGTGTTATTTTTAAAAATATATTTATAAACACTTGTCACAAAATATTTCTAAGTGTTATTTTTTTCTGGAAAAATTTCGCCAGCGTTTCCTCTGTAACTGGAGGTGGCCACGCTTACTAGCGTATCATTTTCTTTTCAAATTCAATCAATCAATTTTCAAATCATCAATATACAATATTCAAACATCAAACTAGTCAAAAGTAAGTATAAATCGCAAACTCATGAACTTGTAAGTTGTGTAAAAATATGTAGTAACTTTCCAACTTATTTAGTAGGTTTTGTTATCTTTAAAAATAACTTTATTTTCTTAAAAACCTTACTTTTAAAGAATTTGAAGTTTTACAACTTCTAGTCAAGATTTACGAAAATATTTCTTTGGTAAATCTTCTTGTTACGCAAGGGTTTACACACTTGTTTATTCACTAAAATGCCTTTAGTTTATGTTAGATCTGGGTTTTAAACAAGACTTGCATCTTTTACTTGGTTCTTCCGAAAAACCACTTGTAGATCTTTAGATCTACTAGTTTAGAACTCTATTTTACAAGAAAAATCACTTTTACGCAAGTTCATGTTTATGTGTGGAAGGGTTCATCATCTTACAACTTTTACACTTAACATATTACTAGTTCATGTTCCATGAACATGATCTAGTATGGTTAGATGATGATCCATCCCACTACTAGCAACTAACAACATAAAATAATCACATCTAGACAAGATTCACAAGATTTACACCACTAGTTACTCTTTATCCAACTAGTTTATCTTTCTTTCAAGACTTTTAGTTTTGATCTTGTGTGTTCTTGAGTTTTAACCGTTAAATCACCTATTAACCACTTTAAACAAGAACAAGAGGATGTTTGGAGGCACTTACTACTAGCTCGATGCTAGGGAAGAAACTAGACGTAAATGTGGGTGGTTAATGGCAAACAAGAGAGGTCCTTGGCGATCCGTGTGCTCCACACCTTCTAAAACACCTTTGTGCACCTTGTAGAATACTTGGAAAGCTTGAACAAAAATTGAAAATGGATGGTGGTGGTGAGGGAGTTTCGGCCGTAGCCTTGTTTAGAGGGGGAAATAATTGTTTTTGATAAGTTGAAGATGGTGGTTAAGTGGTCTTTTTATAATCAAATCCCTTTATCCTATGGTAATTATGTCAACAATAGTACATACATATTCACATCATAATCTCACTAGAGATTTGCATGGGGAAGGAAAACTTATTCCATTCTTGTGGTTGACATTAAGAATTCGTATGGTGGGGGGGGGGGGGGCACAAGAACCGATTACATGCAAAAAAAAGGGGTTAAGTGAAAGTTATTTGGTAAATGGTGAGTAGTTAAGGGGTGTTAGATGTAAGAATTAGGGTGAGTTCTAGTACAATCCTAATCTTCACACAATCCCAAGGTTAATTTACATGGGAACTTGATGGATTATGTGAAGGAATCTTGGAGTGTGGGGGAGCCATATAACCGTCGATACCATGGGGGGAAAAGGGGTTAATTTGTAACTTGAGTGGTAAAATATAATAAGTGGGGTATTAAGTGCAAAAAGCTAGTGTTTAGTGTGTACCGGGTATTATGTAAGGTGTTATAGTGCTCAGGGACCATAACTAGCTCAGAAAAAGTATAAACAATGTTATTGACAATATTTTTGTGTTCCGGGTAAAGTTTGGTTGTTTTGTTGGATATTGATCCGTTAAAGTGTCAAGTAAAGCTTTTAAGTGCCTTTTATAGTGTTTTTAGTGACACAATAAATCCCCGACACTTTGGAAAGTGTCTAGTATTATTTTACCAAATTTTTGCACTTTACTAGTTATATGCTAAATGCTGAATTTTTGCATAAAGTGCAGAATTTTGTAATTAAAGTATGTTTTAGGCATATCCGGTCACTATAACTATCACCTAGTGACGTAGTTTAATGATCCTCACCTCCCTACACTCCCTACTAGTGTAGTAATCTATTCCCAGCTCGTACTGGCCTTAGAGACAATATCTGTCTAGTGCTGGCAATGTCAGCATGTTTATTGGGTTATCCGTTTAGTGTGCTAACTGTGCTTTTGTGCATCAAGGTTGTCACTGATGTTTGTGTGTAAATAATAGAGTGACAGTATAAAATGTGATGCATGAGTATGTATGTATCAGAAATCAAGAAACAGTTTAACCATAGTTGTAAGCAAGCACAGTAATTAAGCATTAATTAGATATTAATTAATTCGTACGGATACCTGGTTTGGTGAGGGTTGTCACATTCTCCCCCCGTTAAATAAATTTCGTCCCGAAATTTTAAGCTCTGCTGCTAGTTGCAGGGGTCTTAGGAAATAAATGGGGGTATTTCTCCTTCATACGATCCTCACGTTCCCACGTGAATTCCGGCCCATGTCTTGCATTCCATCGTACTTTGACGAGCTTGACACTAATCATGCGTGTTTTGTTAACTTTCCAATCCGTAACCTTGACGGGTTCTTCGGTAAAGTGGAGCGTGTCGTCGATATGAACTTTGTCAGCAGGAATGATCACTATCTCTTGTGTTGGACTCTTTTTCAAATTTGATACATGAAATGTATCGTGAACACCATTGAGTTCAGCAGGTAGGTCCAATTTGTAGGCTACAAGCCCAATCCTCTGCAGGATTCTGAAAGGGCCAATGTAACGCGGATTCAGCTTCCCACGCTTTCCAAAGCGTGCTACACCCTTCCAGGGTGAAACTTTTAACAAAACCATATCCCCAACTTGAAACTCCAAAGGTTTCCTCTTTGGATTTTCATAGGCTTTCTGTCGGTCGCGAGCCGCCTCGATGCGCTTTCGAATTTGTGCGATCTTGTCCGTTGTCTCTTGGACTATTTCAGGACCAACGAGTTGTCTATCACCTGCATCAGCCCAGCATAAGGGTGATCGACATTTGCGTCCATAAAGCGCTTCAAATGGCGCGACTCCAATGCTTGTGTGGTAGCTGTTGTTGTATGAAAACTCGACCAATGGTAAATGATTATCCCAGCTACCACCTAGATCCATTACACATGCTCTCAGCATATCTTCCAATGTCTGAAGAGTTCTTTCACTGTGGCCATCAGTTTTCGGATGAAACGCAGTACTTAGATTCAATTGTGAGCCAAAAGCTTCTTGGAAGGATTGCCAAATCCTTGATACGAATCTCCCATCTCTATCAGAGATAATCGAGAGAGGCACTCCATGACGTGCAACAATCTCTCGCAAGTATATTTCCGCAAGTTTACTTGTGTTGTCTTTCTCTTTGATCGGCAAGAAGTGTACAGACTTTGTTAGGCGGTCTACTATCACCCAAATCATATCATGGCCTCTGGGCGTCTTGGGCAGTTTTGTTACGAAATCCATTGAAATTTGTTCCCATTTCCACTTGGGAATCTCGGGTTGTTGCAGAAGTCCTGAAGGCTTCTGGTATTCAGCTTTCACCTTGGCGCACGTTAAACACTTGATAACATAAACAGCAACATCGCCTTTCATCCTAGGCCACCAATAATAATCCTTAAGATCTTGGTACATCTTATCCGCTCCTGGGTGGATAGAGTACCGTGATTTGTGAGCTTCATAAAAAATAACCTTCCTTAATCCACCAAACAGAGGAACCCAAATCCGTTTCATGAAGCATAAAGTTCCTTCCTCGTTTGGCACCAACCGCTTCTCCATCCCACGGAGATACTCATCTTCAATGTTCCTTTCTTTCAAAGCTTCTTTCTGCGTGACACGAATGTGCAGAGAGAGATCTGTCTGGACAATCATCTCCAAAGCCCTAACCCTTATGGGCTTAACCCTTTCTTTTCGACTCAGGGCATCAGCGACCACATTCGCTTTCCCTGGGTGATACTTGATCTCGCAATCATAATCATTCAAGAGCTCTACCCAACGTCTTTGCCTCATGTTAAGCTCTTTTTGGTTGAATATGTGCTGTAAACTCTTGTGATCCGTGAAAATTGTACATCGCGTACCATACAGATAATGTCGCCAGATTTTCAACGCAAATACCACTGCGCCTAGCTCCAAATCATGCGTGGTATAGTTCTTTTCATGAACCTTCAACTGGCGTGACGCGTAAGCTATAACCTTCTGGCGTTGCATCAGCACGCAACCCAAGCCTTGATGCGAGGCGTCACAATATACCACGAAGTCATCCGTTCCTTCGGGTAGTGATAAAATTGGTGCGTCATAAAGCTTGTTCTTCAACAACTGAAACGCTTCTTCTTGTTTGTCACTCCAATCGAACTTCTTATCTTTCTGTGTAAGCGCGGTTAAAGGTTGAGCGATTTTAGAAAAATCCTCAATGAACCTTCGATAATAACCAGCCAAACCCAAGAACTGTCGAATCTCGGTTGGCGTCTTTGGGGTCTCCCAACTCTTGATCGCCTCGATCTTTGTGGGATCAACATGGATTCCATTTCCATTAACCACATGTCCAAGAAATTGGACTTCGCGTAGCCAAAACTCACACTTCGAGAATTTGGTGTATAATTTCTCCTTCTTAAGTAGCTCTAGAATAGCTCTTAAGTGTTGTTCATGCTCGTCTTTTGTCTTCAAGTAAATCAGAATGTCGTCGATAAACACGATCACAAACTTATCCAAGTACGGCTTGCAGACTCGGTTCATTAGGTCCATGAAAACTGCAGGTGCGTTCGTCAACCCAAACGACATAACTAGGAACTCGTAATGTCCATAACGAGTCCTAAAGGCTGTCATCGGGATACTTTCCTCTTGTATCCTTAGTTGATGGTATCCGGATCAAAGGTCGATCTTTGAATAAAAGCTTGAGCCTTGCAACTGGTCAAATAGATCATCAATCCTCGGCAAGGGATATTTGTTCTTGATAGTCAACTTATTAAGCTCACGGTAGTCTATGCACATACGGAAACTACCATCCTTCTTTTTAACAAACAGAACCGGAGCTCCCCAAGGTGAGAAGCTTGGTCTGATGAATCCTTTATCCAACAGCTCCTGGAGTTGTGTCGACAACTCCTGCATCTCTGAAGGCGCAAGTCTGTAGGGTGCCTTGGCTACAGGCGCGGCACCTGGAACCAAGTCAATATGGAACTCGACTTGCCTTTGAGGCGGTAATCCTGGCAAGTCTTCTGGAAAGACTTCTGGATATTCCTTGATGACTGGAATGTCTTCGATCTTTGGCTCAGCAGCTTCCTTATCCATGATGTGTGCCAAGAATGCAACACATCCCTTCTTCAAGCACTTTCTAGCTTTCAGACAGCTAATAAACCTCAACGGCGTATCATGCTTTTCTCCGTGCACTATGATGGTTTCTTCATCCGTCATAGGGATACGGATGGTCTTCTCATGGCAAACAATCTCGGCCTTGTTTCTGGACAACCAATCCATTCCCACTACCACATCAAAGCTTCCCAACTCGACAGGTAACAGGTCTAGCGTAAATTCGTGTCCTCCCAATTCTATCACGCATCCTCTTATAACTTCGCCCGTTTCAACTATTTTCCCATTCGCCAATTCGATCGAGTATGGAACGTCTAACTTACTAGCGGTCAAACCAAGTATATTCTTAAATTCTAACGACACGAAACTATAATCGGCACCAGTATCAAAAAGAACAGATTCAAAATGTTGGTTTATAGGGAACGTACCAGTAACAACGTTCGGATCCAGGCGCGCTTCCCTTGCGCCAATGTTAAAGACTCTTCCCCGTGCTTGGTTCAAATTTGGGCATTCCTTCTTAAAGTGTCCAATGTCACCACAGTTGAAACAACCAAGCTTTTGCCCATTACCACCTCCATTCCCAGCTTGAGGGTTGTTTTGATTTCGATTCACATTACCCACCTGATTTGCATTGTTCCCTCGGTTTCCATTGCCTCCATTATTTCCTTGTGATCGATTTCCATTACCACCACGGTTGTTGTTTCTATTACCAAAACCTCCTTGGCCACCCCGGCCAGCACTAGCCCAGCAAGTATCCTTCAAGTGGCCAACTTTCCCACAAGCTTCACATATTTTTGGCCCACACCGGCCAGAATGATGACGCTGACAGGTGTTACACTTGGGCTGTGTACCCATATAACCTTTCCCTTTCTTCTCAACACCGGTTGCAGCTTGGACCAGTGTGCTTGATTCGCCCTTCTTG
The DNA here is from genome assembly GCA_030545235.1 of Helianthus tuberosus. Taxonomy (NCBI): domain Eukaryota; kingdom Viridiplantae; phylum Streptophyta; class Magnoliopsida; order Asterales; family Asteraceae; genus Helianthus; species Helianthus tuberosus. Next base: position 99,084,022 of record CM060412.1, on the reverse strand, counting down.
ATCGCATGACTGGTTCCTTGTTTGAAGTTTGAAAACTTTCGCTTGTTTTCACCAGACGACTCAGCATGTGTTTCTTTCTTCTTCGGTTCCGAGATGGAAAATTTGTTCAACCTAATGGCCTCTTCAGTGAGTGCCACACTTAGGTCGATGGCTTTCGTGATCGTCGCGGGCTTAGACGTGGTAACCATACTCATTATTTGGGGAGCCAATCCCCAGATGAACCTCTCAATCCGTTTAAACTATGGTGTGACCATGTACGGCACAACGTGGGATAAATCATGAAATCTTTGGACGTATTCCGCAATCTTGGGACCATCCATCCTTAAATGCCAGAACTCAGTCTCTAACCTTTGAATCTCAGCATGCGAGTAGTACTTTCTTCGTATGAGCTCTTTTAACTCAGCCCAGGTCAACGCATAAGCAGCAGCTTCTCCCAAAGTCTGCACTTGTAAGTTCCACCACGATAGGGCTCCATCCAGAAACAGCCCTGAGATGTAAGTCACTTGTTGATCTGGAGCACATTTGCTCATTCTAAGGATAGACTCAGTCTTCTCGGCCCATCTTACAAAAGCAACAGCACCTCCGGTGCCGTCGAAGTTCACGGGCTTGCAGTCTAGGAACTGCTTGTAAGTGCACCCTGCACATACGTTAGAATATACAAATGGTATTAGCAGACGTGCTATAAATATCCAAATATATTGTAATACGTCTCAAACGACTTAACATTACCATGTGGTGGATTGTTATTGTCGTTATTGTTCGAATTGCTTCCGCTGGTTCCTCCTTGTGTGGCTGCATACTGCGCTATGGCGGCATCAATGATTCCTTGAAGTTCTGCCTCGCTGGTAGGCATACGCATCTCGCGTCTTGGTGGCATCTTCTAAACGACGTTTCACGTTGGTCAATTTATTATAAGTAAACGAATCGTACGTATTCCATTTATCAGACACATAACATCTCATGTTACAAATAAATCAAGCACATAACATCACATGTTATAAAATATCAATAATCAACCCAACATCACATATAATGAGAATACTGTGATTGCGCTTTCATAAATCAAGACCACAATGTAAGGTTTACAAGTTCATAACTGTATCATACATCATCAGTGACTAAGGGCCACATCTCCCTAGTCCAAACTATCTAGTCAGTGACAACAACAACAAATATACAAATCATCAAAAGTCACAATCATCAAAAATGCGGTCTCCAAAAGCTGTGTAGTCTGCACAATCGTGGTCGTCTCACCAAAAGTCTACCTGCGTCGAATCAAAAAGGCCTAAGCTGATGGCGGTGGAGGAGGGGGAAAACGAGAAAAGAGTAAATGTCGCATATGAAGCCAGTCCTCCTCCATAGCGCGATGAGAGCGCAATAAGTATGCTATCTGCTGCTCAGGAGTCCAAAAGCGAGCGGCAGAATCAGGTGAAAGCGGACGCGGAGGGTGTGATACTGCAGGTGGGGTCTGGCAATGGCACGGTGGATGCTGAGCTCTATCCAGCTCCTGTACGTGACGGGTCAGCGCCTCCTGCTGTATCATGAAAGATGTGAGGATATCCTCCGTAGAATACCCCACGTGATATGGGTGATACAGATCAGATGGTGGCATAATGGGGGGCGTAGTCCAGAGGAATGGCTCACTAGATGGAGCGAAGGATGGTACAGTAAATGGTGCAACAGTGGGAATAACAGTAGGATGAGAACTCTGGGGTACAAACTGGTTGCCTCCTGCCATGAAAGGTGTATGACCAAACGGATGTCGTGACGAACCCTCCCCAAGACGTGGTGGAGGAATGTCCTGGAGGTAGGTGATCGGGAGATCTGTGCGGTGAGCATCTGTGGTGTGTGTGGGAAGCAAAGGAATATCAATGGGAGCTGACACAGGGACTGAAACCGGGGCTACAGGTGGTGTAACTGGTAACACGAAAGGTGGGTAATCATCGTCATCATCTATCCACCCGTTGCGGGTGTGTGCGTATCGTGGATCAATATGGGTTGCAAAAGGTGCACGGTGGCACAGGGTCAGGAAATGGTGCAACAACAGGATCCTCTATCAAAAGTGGAGCGTCAACAGGAGCGTCAGCAACATGATCATCCACCAACGGTGGAGCAACAATGGGATGATCGTCAACAGGTATGTCATCAACAAAAGGAGCAACAACAGGTGCATCGGCATGAACAGGGTCATGCTCTAATGCGGGATCAGGAGCGACGCCTGAGTCAGGGGCCACGACAGGCTCCGGGTCAACCAAATCCATATCAAAATCAGCGGGATCATCAAACAAAGGATCGATAGGGGCTACAAGATCCTCTAGGGGCTGGTCTAAGTGAATGAACTCAATATCCTGGTCAGGATCAAAACCAGGGGGAAACACAGGATCATCATCAACATCGTGATCAAACTCAAAGCTGTGTGCGGGTGCAGGTGCAGCTGATGACGCCATGTCAGGGTCGGTGTCGTGTGAGTGGTGCTGCACTCCCTGTGTGTGCAAAGATGCGGACGCCACAGACTCAAATGAGTCTGGGACATGTGAATGAACAGGAGCCTCCTCTGCATGAGCGTCAGCAATGAGCAGGATATCATCAACAGCAATAGGGACCTCACCCTCAAGGTCATCCTCAAGTGGGTCCTCCTCAAACAAATCGACATCGTCGTCAGAAACATCATCAAGTGGTATATCAACAACCGGATAAGCAGCAAGGGGTATAGGAGCAGGGATCACCACGAGTGGTAAATCCCCAGCGAGATGGCCATCAGCAGGCTCGGCTACGACGTCAGGCAGCGCAAAAGGCTGGAAGTCGTCATCGTCTGTGCTGGTAGTATCGGAAGTGTGGACCTCGTGCTCTAATGAAACTATGTCATCTGATACTATCGCCATAGGGTCCAGAGTGTCGGAAACTCCAGTGTCTGATGAAGAAGGCATGATGTCTGTAACACAAACACACATACGCACAAACAATCAATCATATACTCAAATAAACATGTTAGTCACCAATAAGCAAACAAGTAATCATCCTAGTCTTCCCTAGACTATCCTCCCAGCCTCTCAGACTGAACCTCCTAGTCTCTCAGACCAAAGCCTCCTAGTCTCTCAGACTGGACTCCCTCAGTCTCCCCGACTGAACTCCCTCAGTCTCCCCGACTGAACTCCCTCAGTCTCCCCGACTGAATTACAAATCTTTGAAAAGTGTATTGTACCCTTTTGTTAAAAAATGTTTGTGCCCCGGGATCTGGAAGTTTAGTGTATGCAATGTAAAAAGGTTTTCGTGAGAGCCCTAGTGATCATAGTCTAGACTCGAGAAGGAATCCTAGTTCGCTATGATCAAGGCTCTGATACCATGCTGTCACACCCTGGCTTTGCGGAAGCGTGGGTTTATTTGGTGTGACTTCTTAATACCATAGCTTAATCACAACAAAGCTATATGAAAATAAAACCGTAATAATCATCCATTGATTCAAGTTTTAAAAGTAAAATACCACAACATTGTTTTCAAACGTCGACACATGCAACAAAAATGCAACACCACGGAATAAGATCTTGTTCAAAAGACACAACCACAAACATGAAATAAACACAGCTTAAGACTTGTGACTCGTCCAGGCAAAAGTCACAACCCTAAAACTTGGATGACATCACCCTTCTTATGCAGCTTGAAAACATAGCATACTCGCCAGATCCCTAATTCCCTGAAATACATGTAAGTTGAAAAATCAACAAAAATGTTGAGCGAGTTCACGTGAACGTGAGTATGTAAAACCTTTGTAATACATTTGTAAGTATAAAAATCCCTGGTATGTAGCAAATAAGGAAAAATGAGATCACCATTGGTTTGCAAGGCCAATGATATGTGTGAAGTGCAGTAGGAAGACTCAAACCTAGCAGATTTTTGCGTCGGGTACAAAGTCACCCCGAGGTCCATTCTGTTGGGCCTGGAGTTGGGCTCGCTACACCCAGATAGATCTACCGCTAATGACCCTCGGTCCTACAATGAGGATTAATGGCCTCCAGTTTCCGCCTACCCACTCACATGATCTAAGTAGTAACCCTCCTTACGCTAACCATACCATGTAAAAAGTATTCATAATCATAGTAACATGTATTTCACCCCCGAAGTATAAAAACTGAAAACAGTTAAGAGAAAAGGGGGACATGAACTCATTGAAGCGCGTCTCGAAATAGTCAATCCCAAACCAACCTGCTGCGTGACGGCCTACACGTACTAACTTCTATTAGAGGGACGGCTGTGCCTTGGCTTAAGGTTTAACGTTTTTGGGGAATAGTTAGACAACTATTTCGTATTTACACTTCTTAATTATTTAATAAGTATATTCCTTCCCAAGGATGGGGGTTTTAATACATGTATGTTTTTATAATTCCAGAAATATATCTTTAAGTCTCACTTGAAAATATATTTTAAATCACTTTGTCTAAAATATTCTGTCTCCCAAAATATACATATTTTTTCCAAAAATATTATATTTTACTTCATACAATTTCACAAATAATCCTTTATCAAAATGCACATTTAAGAGTATTTTCCGAAAAATACATAAGTTACATCTTTAAAGTTCACGTTATAATAATAATACCGGTGTAACTTAAATATTTCTTTGTGATAGTGTTGATATTATTTTGGAGTCGATACTTCTCAGTGTATTCAAGTTATATTATGTTTACTCTAAAAATAATATACATATAGTTCACAAAATAATCATAAAATCACCCAAGCGTTTTACTATGAAATATGTATTCTAAATATATATTTAACACGTTTTATTTACGAAAATCCACCTCCGACACTTGGTTATTTTGTAATAAAAATCTTGGCAAAGTTTATTTGGAAAAACAAGTTAAAAATATATTTATAAACACTTGTCACAAAATATTTCTAAGTGTTATTTTTTTCTGGAAAAATTTCACCAGAGTTTCCTCTGTAACTGGAGGTGGCCACGCTTACTAGCGTATCATTTTCTTTTCAAATTCAATCAATCAATTTTCAAATCATCAATATACAATATTCAAACATCAAACTAGTCAAAAGTAAGTATAAATCGCAAACTCATGAACTTGTAAGTTGTGTAAAAATATGTAGTAACTTTCCAACTTATTTAGTAGGTTTCGTTATCTTTAAAAATAACTTTATTTTCTTAAAAATCTTACTTTTAAAGAATTTGAAGTTTTACAACTTCTAGTCAAGATTTACGAAAATATTTCTTTGGTAAATCTTCTTGTTACGCAAGGGTTTACACACTTGTTTATTCACTAAAATGCCTTTAGTTTATGTTAGATCCGGGTTTTAAACAAGACTTGCATCTTTTACTTGGTTCTTCCGAAAAACCACTTGTAGATCTTTAGATCTACTAGTTTAGAACTCTATTTTACAAGAAAAATCACTTTTACGCAAGTTCATGTTTATGTGTGGAAGGGTTCATCATCTTACAACTTTTACACTTAACATGTTACTAGTTCATGTTCCATGAACATGATCTAGTATGGTTAGATGATGATCCATCCCACTACTAGCAACTAACAACATAAAATAATCACATCTAGACAAGATTCACAAGATTTACACCACTAGTTACTCTTTATCCAACTAGTTTATCTTTCTTTCAAGACTTTTAGTTTTGATCTTGTGTGTTCTTGAGTTTTAACCGTTAAATCACTTATTAACCACTTTAAACAAGAACAAGAGGATGTTTGGAGGCACTTACTACTAGCTCGATGCTAGGGAAGAAACAAGACGTAAATGTGGGTGGTTAATGGCAAACAAGAGAGGTCCTTGGCGATCCGTGTGCTCCATACCTTCTAAAACACCTTTGTGCACCTTGTAGAATACTTGGAAAGCTAGAACAAAAATTGAAAATGGATGGTGGTGGTGAGGGAGTTTCGGCCGTAGCCTTGTTTGGAGGGGGAAAGAATTGTTTTTGATAAGTTGAAGATGGTGGTTAAGTGGTCTTTTTATAATCAAATCCCTTTATCCTATGGTAATTATGTCAACAATAGTACATACATATTCACATCATAATCTCACTAGAGATTTGCATGGGGAAGGAAAACTTATTCCATTCTTGTGGTTGACATTAAGAATTCGTATGGTGGGGGGGCCACAAGAACCGATTACATGCAAAAAAAGGGGTTAAGTGAAAGTTATTTGGTAAATGGTGAGTAGTTAAGCGGTGTTAGATGTAAGAATTAGGCTGAGTGCTAGTACAATCCTAATCTTCACACAATCCCAAGGTTAATTTACATGGGAACTTGATGGATTATGTGAAGGAATCTTGGAGTGTGGGGGAGCCATATAACCGTCGATCACATGGGGGGAAAAGGGGTTAATTTGTAACTTGAGTGGTAAAATATAATAAGTGGGGTATTAATTGTAAAAGCTAGTGTTTAGTGTGTACCGGGTATTATGTAAGGTGTTATAGTGCTCAGGGACCATAACTAGCTCAGAAAAAGTATAAACAATGTTATTGACAATATTTTTGTGTTCTGGGTAAAGTCCGGTTGTTCGGTTGGATATTGATCCGTTAAAGTGTCAAGTAAAGCTTTTAAGTGCCTTTTATAGTGTTTTTAGTGACACAATAAATCCCCGACACTTTGGAAAGTGTCTAGTATTATTTTACCAAATTTTTGCACTTTACTAGTTATGCTAAATGCTGAATTTTTGCATAAAGTGCATAATTTTGTAATTAAAGTATGTTTTAGGCACATCCGGTCACTATAACTATCACCTAGTGACGTAGTTTAATGATCCTCACCTCCCTACACTCCCTACTAGTGTAGTAATCTATTCCCGGCTCGTACTTGCCTCAGAGACAATATCTGTCTAGTGCTGGCAATGTCAGCATGTTTATTGGGTTATCCGTTTAGTGTGCTAACTGTGCTTTTGTGCATCAAGGTTGTCACTGATGTTTATGTGTAAATAATAGAGTGACAGTATATAATGTGATGCATGAGTATGTATGTATCAGAAATCAAGAAACAGTTTAACCACAGTTGTAAGCAAGCACAGTAATTAAGCATTAATTAGATATTAATTAATTCGTACGGATACCTGGTTTGGTGAGGGTTGTCACATAGGAATGGACGAGGCCTTAGTGAATTCATAACAATGGAAGTTAATTGTTCATGTTTTGTTTCTGATTTCGATACAATGTAATAAACTTAATTCAATAAAACAGAACTTTTATCCATGTGTTGTGAAACAATGATTCTGTTATTCCACTCCCCGACGTTTTCGCCGCGGTTTGTTGTTTTAACGCGGTCGGGGTGTGACATCTTTTATCATTTTTAAAGCAAATATAGATAAAATATCTCATATGTATTAAATTTCATGCTCGGCAAACAAATTACACATTTAACGCCTTTTTTTTACCGTTTCTACTGCACAAAACGTACAAGCATACATGCGTAAGCCTGATTTCTAATATCATGTTAAATAATTTAACATATTTTCACATTCTCATGTTTAAATCACATAACACATTTTAATACATAGGTTCACCCCAAAATTTTGCCTATATTAGTGTATATTGAAAAATGCATATTTTAGCGATTCGGTAACGGTTTCTGGCGTCGGAAGTCACGTATGACCAACCAAACACCAAGTAAACTTAAAATTAGTTAAAATACTCATTTTTAAACTAAAAATATCTGTTTATTTACTGATCTAAATGGGTTTTATAAAAATCACTCGTAAAGCCGATTTTTGATCGTTTTAACGCATAGTTTTACGTTAAACGTTACTATAATCATCCCAACTCGAAACGACTTGATATTTTAACACAATACATGTTATTTACTGATTAAAATAGTGGTTATATTCAGATTAGTGCAGTTTTTGTGTAAGTCACATAAATCATGCGATTTCACGTATTTTACAACTCCTAATGCACCAAGTACAACATGCAAAGCTAACAAACATTATGACAAAGTTATAAGTCACTAAACACTTTAAAATAACTTTATTTTAGTGTTTATAATCTGCTCATAACTGATTTTTACTCAATCATACTCAAATCACCTTTTTAAGATCACATATCTTCATGCATGTCTAAGTATATGCATCTAATATGCTCATATCATAACATTATCATCTAACATGATCTTAATATGCATCAAAAGACCATACTTATGTCATGTTCATATAAATCAAACATATCCATTTCACTATCACTAAATCATTTTTATACAAACATTCCTTCATTTAAATACATGTGACAAAACTTATATACAGCCATACATATATACATATACATACAGCACACATATATGAACTTCCAAAAGTTCACTTTTCATCATATTCATCATCAATCATATGACTTCTTTTAAAACCTTCTTTTATGATATCTTTCTAACACATGCATGTATCCATCTTTCAAGATTCAATTCAAATCAATCAAAGATCATTTAATCAAAGAAAATCAAAACACAACTAAACACATACACACTCAAACTTTCGGCCATATACAAACACTCATACACACTTATATTTACTTTGATTTAAATCTCTTTCTTTGTTTGATTCAAGTTTGTGATTCATTCCAAGTTCAAGAGAAACCTTTCACTATTATTTTCAACACTAAAAATCAAGAACACTTTTAAAAAGAATAGTTTTATACCCTCAAGATTCAAGTGGGTTTTTGATTAAAAAGATGATATGAAGCTTGGTTATTGCTTGAAACTCCTTGGAATCACTTTCAAACCTTCAAATGGCCTTGAAATCACCTTGGAATGGGCTTGAATCTCCATGAACAAGTTAATATTTTTGAAATTAATGTGATATGGGGGGTGTTTCGGCTGATTTTAGGAGGGAGAGAGAGTGGATGATTAAATTCTTGGAATGTGAATGAATTGGTGCATTTTAGAAGTGATAATCATCACTTATTCTCCTAAGAACCAACAAATGTCAAACATACAAAGGGGAAGAAAAGCGGTGGCTGCCATGAAGCCGCCATTTGGCCTTTCTCTCACTATATATTTCGAATTCTCACATGTACATAAATATATATATATATATATACATGTAATATCGAGTATAGACTGGTATTTTACTAGATACAGGGTATTTTATCTAGCGTTTTAATCCCGTTTTAGTGCGTTTTAAATTATTTTTAACAATCTATAAAAATAAGCTCACCAAAATATTATTGAACAATATTTTGTTTGCCTGGACTCGCTACGTTGCCGGTATTTGGTAGCATGCTCGTTGTGCTGCGCGGTACGCGCTTAAAATCGCAAAAATATGGATTTATGCGTTTTTATTTATTTTTATCCTTCTAAAGTAATAAGCTCATCAAATTTTTACTAAAATGATTATCAGTTGCCTTGACAGGTTGTGTTGACAGTATTTTGTCGGTATACGCACTGCGTTGCGCGGTACGCGCTTAAACTCGAAAAATAGAGTTTCTTACCGTTTTAATTTATTTTTCCTCACGAATATCAAAATATATATATTATAATCATAACAGACTATTTTTAGGATTTTAACACTGATCGGGTGGTCACCGACGTTCGTTTCGCATTTTAACCGTTACGCGATAAGCGTTTATCTTACCGTTGCCAACATAATTTTTATCAAAGTTTAAATTTAGCAACTCATTAATTTTCACGAATAACATCATAGCCACTCAAATACAGCCCTGTTACCTATTCACAACACGTGTTACAATTGTGCAGGTACGGCCTGAAAAGCCGGGTGTCACACTAGTCTCGTATAACATACCAAAATGTCATAATCAATGAGAGCATGTTGGTGTGTGTAAGGTGTAATATATTTTTATTGATATTTTAAGCCCATTTTACAAATTAGTCAAGTTTTAAATTTATAAAACACGATATTCTACTAACACTAAACACACACATGGGCAAGTGCACCCATCTTGAGTGTAGTATAGCGTTGGTAAGATACTGAGGTCGTCCAAGGACACAAGAGCTTTTAGTACCGGTTTATCCTCAACATCTAATCAACTCAAAATTTTTAGAAAAGGGTTTAAACATGAAAAATATAAAACTAAAGATGCTGAAAATAAAAAAAATAAAAAAAAGATAGACAAGATGAATCACTTGGATCCAACTCGCCTTTAATGTATCCCTTGATGATTTCCGCACTTATGCACTTTTTAACAGATTATCTTAGTTATAGTAGTAGGCCCTTTTTTGAAGGTGATGTTACCCTCAACCCAGTGGTTTGAGTCAGCAAGGAAACAATCCCAAATGGTTGGAATATTGGAAGATAATTAATTAAGTTATTAATGCGTAAAGTGGTAGGCCCCTCTTTTGAAGGTGACGTTACCCTCGACTAAGTGGTTTGAGTCAGGAGGGATACAATCCCAAGTAGCGGGATTAATGTATTAATAGTAGTGTACATATGAGGGGATCAAACCATTCGCACCCCTGCCATCCAATACCAGTGGGTATTGAAGGAGGTCCTAGTAAGCTTGACCCAGGTCCTTGTAGGATCTATACACTGAACAAGGTAAGAACCTTACTAAACCATTCCGTTAACCCCCGACCAGGTAGCCAACATATCTCTATATAGACCGTAGAGATATGAATGGTGAAAATATTTTACTTTATATAGACAGTAAAGTAATGCCAAGACACCACGGACAAATGATAAAGAAGTTTCACCTTCAACATAAGAAACTAGTTATTAAAGTCATTAATACAAAACCAAATAAAAAGTGCGAAAAGATTAAAAATCAAAAGTAATACATTAAAGACTTGTCTTAACCAAGTGATGTAAGAGACTTAGCCAAACATGGCCTTTGATTAACAAGAACTCTTACGATCAATCTTGGATCCCGATACTACTATGCACATCCTGAAGGTACCGTCTTTCTTCTTCACAAACAATACGGGAGCTCCCCAGGGCGAAGAGCTAGGACGAATGAAACCCTTATCCAAGAGTTCTTGCAATTGCTTTGACAGTTCTTCCAACTCGGTTGGAGCTAAGCGATAAGGTGCTCGAGCTATGGGTGCTGCTCCAGGAGCTAGCTCGATCTGAAATTCGACCTGGCGATGAGGCGGTAGCCTAGGTAAATCTTCAGGAAACACTTGAGGAAAGTCGCGTACAACTGGAATATCCTCAATCTTCTTCTCTTTCGTTGATGCGTCAGTAACGAGGGCTAGTATAGCAGTGTGGCCCTTTCGCAAACACTTCTGGGCCTTAAGGAAGGAGATGATGCCCACTACAGCACCACTCTTGTCGCCTTGAATTTCGAGAGGTTCATTACCAGAACGGGGAATACGAACAATCTTCTCCTTGCATAGGATCTCTGCTTGCTGTTGGGATAACCAATCCATCCCAATGACGATGTCGAAACTACCCAGAACTATAGGAATGAGATCGATAGAGAAAGTCTGACCAGCGAGGATAAGATTACAACCCTGAATTATGTGTGTGGCCTCTAGACTTTTACCGTTTGCTAACTCTACGACATGCTTGGTGTTCAAAAGTGTTGGTGTTCACTTAAGCATTTGACTAACTTTTAGAGACACATAACTGGTATCGGCACCCGAATCAAATAAAACAGTAACATAAAAGTCGTCGAGAAGAAACTTACCCATCACCACGTTAGGATCATTCCTTGCGTCACCCTGACCAATCACGAATGCTTGACCTCGGGCGCCATTGTTTCCATTGTTTCCCCCGTTGTTATTCCCATTGTTGTTCCCATTACCCTGATTATTGTTGTTGTTGTTGTGATTCTGGTTTAACTGAGGGCAGTTCCGCTTGAAGTGGCCTTCAGCACCACACTGAAAGCACCCCCTGTTTCGCCGATGTTGTTGCTGCTGGTTCTGTGGAGCGGGTGGTTGTTGCTGATAGTTCTGATTCGCAGGTTGTGAGCTCCTGCAATCCTTAGCTTCATGACCCATCTTGAGACACCTCTGGCAACGACCCCTGTTGCACTGTCCACTATGGTGCCTGTTGCATCTGTTGCACTTTGGGTGGTTTCCTCGATATCCACCTTGCCCTTGACTACCAGAAGACTGCGGACCAGGGCTCTGATAGTCGTCAATCTTTCGTTGTTGTGCCTGGGACTGAACTGAAGTCAAACCCTTGATGGAGGTTCCATCCCACTTTCGTTTATTGTCACTGGGAATAGCAGAAGTAGTAGTAGCAGTAACACCTATACGCTTAGGCAGTTTGTTCTGTTCCACTGCCTGGTCTGTGAGACGATGAGCAAGACGAGTAACATCCTGAATGGTAGCAAGGTTAGCTGCAGTCACATGGCTTTAAATCTCTGGTACTAAGCCTTTGAGGTACAGCTAAATGCGTTTGATGGGAGGATCCACCATAGTTGGACACAAAATTGCCAGTTCGTTAGATCACTTCGTATACGCCTCTATCTCTGACCCCGTCATCTTCAAGTTAAAGAACTCCACTTCCAGTTTGTGGATGTCATCACGGTTACAGTATTCTCGCTTGATCAGTTCCTTAAAATCATTCCATGGGGTGGCATTAGCAGCCGCCAGGCCTAGCATCTGAACTTGCGCGTTCCACCAAGTTAGCGCAGTACCTTCGAGAGTACCGGTGGTGTACTTCACCCTACGAGCCTCAGGGCATTCACACATCTCGAATACAGACTCGAGCTTTTCAAACCAATGGAGGAGTCCAACTGCTCCTTCAGTGCCACTGAAAGTATTAGGACGATAGTCCATGAACGTCTTGAATGTGCATACAGGTGGCTGAGCGTGTTGACCTGTCGTGTGTGTAAGAGTAAACAAAATTAAGCACAAGTGTTGAGTTACGAGAGTAGGATCTAAAGATCCTAGAGTGAGTTGTGATGGCAGGCTATACCTCCTGCCTGGGCAGCTGCGAGTGCTACAGTAACTTGTTCAGTGATCAAAGCCGCCAACTGGGCTTGAGTTAACTTAACGCGTCCACTCATGATCTTCATACCAAAGGAAACATGAGTGAGAAAGGTTCGTGAAAGTGCGATGACAGAAGAGAGTAAGCACACAAGTGTTTTCAAACAATAGTTGTTACGTTTATCTAAGTATACCATGAGCAAAGTTCTATGTAATATATCAAGTAGGCAATGTAAATATATATCGTATCGCCTAGAATATTGGGTCTTGCACGTGGAGCGAAGCGTCGTTGTGGATCGTTGAGCACTGTTCAGGTTATAGTCTGGTGTTAACAAAAACTTTTTCCCTTATTAAAACCGAGTTCACTATAACCAATGGCTCTGATACCAATCTGTCACACCCCCAAAATCCACATGCGGAGTATCACCGCTTGGAGGCGTGACTGACCAGGATCAAGTCACCAATCATATTGAACAATGTATGTAGTAAATATAATTCAACTAAACAATATGAAAGGTGTTCAAAACCAAAGCGTAGTTAAATGTTTAGCGGAAGCACAATTGTAAAAACCCATTGCAAGTGTTAAGTATGAAATAAAGTAATGTTTTTAGCATGGCACCAACTGCCATGTCCCACAACGACCGCGCCTCCCTGTGCAAGCTCCAAGAGTACCTAACGACCTACAAGGCATGTAGCAACGAATCAACAACAAAGTTGAGCGAGTTCACAGTTGGTTGTTTAGTTATAGCATTCGTTTCGTAAATCGTATGTTCGATTGTAACCCATGTATCGTTTAATTAGTATCGCAGTCTCCCAGACATGTTTGCGAAGATTAGTGGGGGCTTCCCATGTGTTATTAGACCACGCGTATCGACTGCTATGAAAATGTAAGAGGTGCCCTAAGTCAATGTCTATCAGCATTGACCCTTTGCCCATAGTCCATTAGTACACGCCTGTCCGACTGGCACGGTGTGAGGTTTGTTAAACCTAATAGCGCTATTAACTAATGACCCGCTCCCCATAGGCCTTGGCGATTAAGTCGATAAATGAGGGACTTCAAATGATAGAGTTGATGGTCTTATGGTAGTACGTATCCTGTTGTATGGGGAATACACAAGTTTGTAGTTATCGTTCAGTTCTTTAACCCATTCCCAACCCTTGGGAATCCCATGCCTTGGCTAGAGTGTGAACTCACCTTGGTTTGCTCGGTATGCTAAAGAAATACACGCTCACAAATAATCAGTCACGACCTATAGTACGCACATATATATACAATCAGTTTCGTTCGTAATGACTCGCATGTAAATCTAACATCACATAGTGCTTGGCAGTTAACCTCATGTATCACGTAAGCAATTAATCAATTTCATGCAATTCATGCTTCACATTCACATAAGTGTCTTTCACAGTTTGCTATAACATGGTTATTTATTAGTATGCTTGACAGGGTCAACTGGTTTAACAAGGTTAACATATTTAACAAAGTTAATAAACTAAACAGAGTTAACACCGCTTAACAGGAAAAATAAACTAACAAAGCTAATCAACTAACTGAGTTAATATTCAAAACACTCGACGAAATCAATGTGGCGAAAACCCTTGTGACGAAAACACTTGGTGGGCGAAATCACTTGTCGGCGAAAACACTTGGGCGACGAAATCCCAAAGTGTTTTCGTTGGGGTAGTGTTTTCGTCGGCCCGTCAATCACCATCAGTTACAAACGCAGAACCCTAGTGATCGTCCAATAATCATGCCGACTTCATCATATAATCATCGATCCTAAACACTTTCCCATAACTAAACTTGTAAACCATTTATCATTAGCACAAAAGAATTCAACTACTTAGTCAAATCTGATTACCATGAAATTCACAAACCATCATAGCATTAATTAATTCTCAACATTCCCTAGACTATCAATTGACATCTTTAATTGATTAGATCAAGACTTCATATGCCGATCAAAAGTTCAAAGAATTTTAAGTGGACCTTTCTTACATAATGGCCGACAATTAATTAATGTTCTCATGCTGTTATAGGACCAATTTATGTAGTGGGATGCAACTTAATTCACACGATACATACATTCTAACAATTCACATAGATTCATCACATAATGTTAAACAATCTAATCATGTTTCGCATACAATTATATACTGATCAAATCATGTAAATTCGAATTCAGAACATCATGAACATCTAACTTGGAATATCAGATCAATTATCTTAAATGTGAAAGACACTAACCGAACCACGAATGATCAAACAAGAGATCTGACTTCGAAGGAGAGGCAGCCGTCGGGTTTCAAAGGATATCGAGAGAGAGTGTGAGAGGTGATTAGGGTTTTCCGATTAACTTATGCGTAAAGGCTATGAACAAATATTATAATCGGACGTTAGTGGGCCAAAGCCCATTCTGGTTTTCGTTGGCCACATGTGGACGAAATCACCTCTTGATTTCGTGGGGTGTGTTTTCGGCTGAGGGGTGATTTCGGCTAAGGTTCCCATATTTAACAATTATTCAATCATCACCTTATTAATGCAAGATATGCACATAATATACACATCACGAATACACTTATATTGCACCTTAAATAATTATAAAACACACTTAGCAAATAAGTACAAAGTTAAATCGGATAGAGACCTTGAAAACTCGGGTTGTCACAGTCAGCCTTCTGTTTCTTGTTTCACGTTTATTCCTTTTCTTTGTATTTATGTTAGTTTTTGCTGCATATTTGTTCCTTTTGTTCATTTAAGCTCATTTGGTCCTGAAAATACAAAAGGAAGATAAAAACACATTTTTTCCAACATTAGTACTAAAAAAGGGTTACTTTTATGCCTCATTTGATGTAATTTATATGTTGCATTTTGCACACATCAAATACCCCCACACATGAATCTTTGCTTGTCCTCAAGCAAAACTCTTAATTATGTGGCTTACACACCCAAATGGAATGGGTAGAAGAGAAGTTTTGGGCTTGTCTTGAGTATCGGGAATCCAAGATCTTTATTGGGTTTTATTTTTATATTATTTACAATCCTGTTCGTTATGATTTATTTAGAACGTTTCATAAGAGAAATTACTTATTTGGGCATAACATGCCTCTTTAAAATTCCATTTATATACAAGTTCACATACCTCACGGGAGATCACTCAACACTGGGCCAAAGATGTATTTATGTGAAACACTCGAGACAGGCATGGAACTTATTTCTACCATATGCTTGCCAAGCAGTCAATCCTCCTCCTTTTTAACTATAAACCTTTCTAAATGTCAAGAGGACTTGGGGAAGGGTTAGGCTTGGGCTAAAGGTAGGTGGTTTCGGGTTAGTGGTTAGTAAAAATGGCTAAAAGCGTAAAAAGCGTTGGTCGTCGTAAAACTTTTTGTTTTTGTGATTTTATTCAAACTAAGCATTTTTAAACAAAGTTTCTTTGAGGACTTTGTTTGTTTATATCTAGACTTCAAATATATATATTTTTTTTATAAAGAAACGTCACAAGAAAACCGAGCTTTTTACTAAAATAAAAGGTTGAAAAGAAAAAAAAAAGGGTTTTGGTGGGTAAAGGGTGTTTGTTTTGTGGGTTTAGAATTGAAAAGGTTTAGGCTCAAAGGGGTTAACTAGGGGGATTTTAGGTAGGTGATAAAGACAATGAAAAATAATGGTGTTGAAAGGAAAATGGGTTAGTTCTAATACCTCCATCATTAACTTACTTGGGTTTGAGTTGGTAAGGACCGGGAATGTATCGTTGTAGCAAGTTCTAGAATCGTAAGAACCAAGCGGCTATTCACACAAGAAATGAAAAATGAGCATTTAATTTAAAGATGTATGCTTGTATGCTCAATAAAGGCTTAAAACTCACTTATTGTGGAAATGGGTTTATAATGTGATCAAGTATATATAAGCAAATTTTAACTAGATTTGTTATGCCGTTTCATATTTTTCTTATGTTGGTTGTTATTATCACGACGCTATCGGTTGTAAATTTGTAAGAATATAACCTTTTGGAACTTGTTATTCCCAAATTAATCCAAGACAAGTAAAAAAAATGAAAAGTTTTGAAAAAAATTGGGATGATTAGCGATTCCAATAGAGTTTTGTGTAAGACTTGTTATTAGGACTTGCAAAGTTCAAGGTTTTAGCATCCCCCACACACTTAAATTACACATTGTCCTCAATGTGTCCCAAAAATAAGTTTTTAGGTTGATTGAATGTGTAAAAAGGTGTTAAAAACAATGTTTTGGTGTTACTGGGCATCTGGCCACAGCCTCGTGCTGGGTGAGCACGGCCCCGTGGTCAGAGTGCCAGTATAAAAAAACTTACAGAATGTGGCCACGGGGGCATGTCTAGTGGACACGGCCCCGTGGCGGGCAGATTTCAGACAAACAGCAGGTACAGGGTGGTGGACACGGGGCGTGCTGGCTGAGCATGGCCCCGTGGTGACAGTCTGCAACCAAATCAAACAGGTTTTTGGCTTTTGGTTTGGATTTCCGGGCTTGTGTAGCACTAACATTTAGTGCCTCCAAGCTTCCTAGGTATATATTTTGCTTAAAAATACCACACCACACAAATAACAAACAACCTAACATACCACAAGTTATCATCCACATCATAAACTAAAAAAAAGAAAATGCAGAAAACTAAAAGTGTTAAAGGAAAGTAAATTGTTCAACTTTTGCACGCAGGCCAGATAATTGTTTACGAGAATAAGGGGTTAACCTATTAAAGCTGCAACCGTGTCACACCACCTCCGACTCCTTCACCTCAATCCATCTCTTCATCTTCATCATCTCCTCCTCGGTAGACCATATGCTCCCGGATGTGGCTGATGTCATCTTGCATATCGGAGATGTTCCTCTCCATAGCTTCAACCCGGGTGTAGGTGTTGCTAGCCATGTTGTAGGTGTTGCGGGTGCATAAGAGGTTTTCCTACAAAAGATCATGTAAACTTTGAAAGTTAGGAAAACCACCCCCTTGAGAGGATGATGAGCCCGCATGGCCTTGAAATTGAGAAGGAGGATGGATTTGTGGGGCGTGAAGAACGAGAGCCTCCTGTGGGTTCCAAACATGTCCCTGAACCGTTTGAAATCGAATCGTCCCGTCACCCGCCTCGTTGATAATTCCCATTGAGCGGAAAATGACGAGATCAACCTTGCCTGACCATGGGCCTTTACGGAAGGACCTTGGCATCTTTTGCACAAAGTTCTTTGTAAAGGCGGTAGATCCAACCCCCAAAGAAGATAGGGGTCGGGGAAGTGGCTAGTTGGTTCAGGTGCATGTTTTGGAGGAGCAGTTGTAGAACATAAAGAGGCACACGGTTGTGGATGCAGTATAAGACCGTCAGATCCCGTAGGTTGACAACACCGGAACTGTCACGCCTTTGGTTGAAGGAGCTGCTAAGGACCCTATGAACGTAGCGGTATAGAGGGTCCCGCAACTGTGAGCTTTTGGTTTGGCTTGGATCATATGCTCCCTCTACGATTTGAGACCATGCCGTTTGACGCATATTTTGTGAGATTTCACGGAGACCACCCGTGTTTTCCTCGTCTCCGGTATCTTCTTTAGCAAACAACCCAATAATCGACCCAAACTGTGCAATAGAGATCGAAAGAACATTTCCAGCACAGCGAAACTCAACCCCCTCCTCATCAAATGGCTCTGCTTTAGTTTTGAATGCAAACATGCTATAGAACCCCGTGTTGTATCCGTGGATCGAATAGAGTCTAGTGCAGAGGGCCGGCCTAAGTGGACCCATGACTAGGTTGTTGAAGCGGTCAATCTGCCCTACTGCTTCCAGGGTGTCTAGGCAAACTTGTCTTGTGTTTTCCTCGAGCCTTGCTTTTAGAACCTCAAATCGTGCTTGAAAGATCCACTCATTCTGGTTGAAGCGTGTGAATTTCTTGGCCATCTAAAAGAAAACACAAATTAGTTAGCACGAAACAATAAATTTTCAAGGAAAACTTAAAACAGCAAGCTGAACATGACCCCTTAGCCACTAGCCACGCCCCGTGTTCGGTTCGCTGAGCACGACCCTGTGCTCAGGTGTCTGTTTCCCAAAAATCCCATTTTTCAACCCGGTTTCGAAAACTTGAAAATTTTTGGTTCAGTAGGGGCGGTTTTCCCTGAAAATGAAACCCCAAGTGCCGTTTTTCCAAAAACAAACCGTTTACCCCTTCCATTTCATCTTTTTCGGTTCAAAAACAAGGGTTTGAGTTTTTTGTTTGAAATCGGGAAAATCTACAAACAATTCAAGTTAATTTACTTCCTATAACATGCAACTAAACTACTACTAACAGATCTAAGCCAAAAATTTGAGGTTTGATTCGGTTCAAGTTGAAGAACTGTGGCACCTGCGGAAAACCCACTGTTTTGGATTACCTGTCAAATTTCGGGACGAAATTTCTTTCAAGTTGGGGATGATATGACAACCCGAACTTTCAACGTTTATGCTTTTCAGTCGTGTGATCCCGATTTCTCTTTATTCCTTCTTGCCACATTCTTATTATACTAATTGTTACGCATTGAGATAATAAACTAGTTAAACCTAAATGTTTGGGCCACACACACACAGCGTATAGTTGGGTCGCACATACGTTTGGGCCACACACCCCCTTAGTATAAAACAATTGTTTCTAGTTCCCTTCGGCCTACACACATGATATCCTAGGCCCGATCTACACATGCCCAATCACGGATTAGAGGTTGGGTCGGCTTTGTGAATTGTGTATACACACACACCTTTAGCTTACACCCCACATATCGTAAGCCCAAACTGAGCCTGTTTCCCCAAACCTATTAGTGTTGTTAGATCGGTTATGGTTTAACAGTTAGAATAGGTTGCAATATTTACGTGACAGGAAACCCTAATCCTCTCAAATCTTCGGCGACACCTCCTTTCAAGATTAATGTTCCTTCTCGGCGCTAACAATTTCCCAACCTCTCATAGACTGGTTAGCATACTTATCTTGTATTAATCGAATCTATATGAACTGCATGCTGTTGTGTTTTGTTTGTTGAGATCGTATGGAACATCTTTAGAATCGTCCATGTATGACAATTGATAGGGACCATGTAAATTGTATGAACTAGAATCAATAACGAGTATGTAACTTGTGATATAATGTTTTGGATATATAATAGTGATTGATGAATCTGTAGTGATAACTAGAAGGATTAATAGTTGATACTTATAATAATCGTGATTGATGATGTATATGTCCGATATAACCGTGCTTATAATAATCGTGATTAATGATTTATATGTCTGGTATAATTGTGATTCATGCAACTAAGATGTGTATCAAAAATAGAAATGGCCGACACATTTGAATGCTTCACATGTAATCAGTTCTTTGAATTAAATGAGCTGAGATATCCATATTCCATGAATATAATTGGACCACAAGATCCACTTGACTGTTGTTGAAATTCTCGATAGGGGATTGCAAGTTGATTGTTAGAGTATGATTGGGCCACTTAATAAAGGATCTGATATATTCACGTGATTGAGTTACTAATACATGTCAGATGAGCACATCAACCTCAACATCACATGTACTGCTATTGGACCAAATACTAGTTAAGAATAAGGAACTAGTTTTGATTTGTGTAACATTTACGTAGATATGTAGACATGTCTGGGTTGCACCAATACTTGGGCTTTTGTACATTTTGGGCCGAACACTTTGGGAAATCGCACAGTTTAGTCGGGTTATACACGGGTTGGGCCAAGGGTTGGCATTGGGCCGTACCTCAGGTGTTGGGCCTGCACTGTTCACGGGTCACACAAGTTTAACTCAATCGCACACTTTTATGATGAAAAATAATAAACTGCTTGATGATTATTAAAACATGAACTGTAGTGTAAACCTATATGAGAATCGAGTATCTGTTATGTGATCTTGTGATGATAATTGGTGGTTACGTTGCATGATAAACTGGCATGACTCGTACGGTGTGTGTGTGTGCTTATGTATACGTTACTGGTATGTTATGTGCAAAGAGTATGTGATTTATGTGTTACGAAACTAACTGTCTCTGGTAACCACGGTAGGGTTTGGTTGATCAACTTGGAACGGGTAACATAACATAACATACCGAGTAAACCAAGGTGAGTTCACACTTTCTACAAGGCATGGGATTCCCAATGGTAGGGAATGGGTAAAGGATTAAATCGGAAACTGTGTGATCTCCTGGTTTGGGGACACGTACTATATCCTCTTTATTGAAGGGTGACAACATGGAACCTGTGTGATCTCCTGGTTTGGGGACACGTACTACATCCTCTTTATTGAAGGGTGACAACGCTAATACTAGACCAACAACAATATCATGAAGTCCCTCACTTTTATATCGACTTAATCGCTGGGCCAATGGCGAGCGGGTCATTAGTTAGATAGCGCTATTTAGGTTTGACAAGCCTCACACCATGCCGCAGAGGACGGGCATGAACTAATGGATCTGGGCACTAGTCAATGATGATAGACATTGACGTTAGGGCACCAACTTACTTCAGTCAGTGGTCGATATGGTAACTGGTCTAGTGGTTCACATGGGGAAGCCCCCACTGGTTATGGTTTGGGAAACAAGGGATTGGTTAACTCATGGTTTACGAATGAACTTACGGTTTTGGAACAACTTTAAAATGAACATCAACTGTGAACTCGCTCAACTTTGTTGTTGACTCGTTGTTACATGCCTTGCAGGCCTTTAGGTGCATATCGTTGGAACTTGCTCTCTGGGATGCTGGAGTGGTCATGGGTCGAGATACATGGAAACGTGAGACGAACTTAATGGCTTTCACACACTTGGTTTATGAATTTCTTAATTAATTTATTATGCTTCCGCTGAACGTTAAATAATGTTTTGTAACACTTCTATCAATAATAAATGAAAGTTTTATTTGGAATAATTGTTATGAGTTCAACATGATTGGTGGCTTGGATCCTGGTACGTCACACGCCTAACAGGGACATTCCCTAGGTGGTATTTTGAGGGTGTGAAAAGAACCCTAGATTTTCCCCAAATTTTGGATGTTAAACTACATTCAAATGATTAATCTAACTAACTATGATGATAGAATCATACCTTGACGTCGTTGAACGGTGGAAGAACGTGAAAATCTACAGAGATTCGCGAAGGAAGCAGAGAGTTTTCGGGGAAACGGGTCATGTTGAAGTGAAGAATGAAAGGAAAAAAGGGTTTTAACCTCGACAGTAGCCGGCCACGGCCCCGTGTTCAGCTGGGCATGGCCCCGTGGGCGGGTAAAAACTGACATTTATATATTTTTTTATAGTTCACGTGTGAGTGACCTGTTTCCCAAAACTTGGTTTTAGAAATCTTACCGATTTAGAAGCTTTCCCGACATTTATTGCCTACAAGATATGATGTTGATGCACAAACCTTCGTTCATTCGTCAACCACTTGTAGCGAGATTTCTTCCTCTTCATCCTCAATGAATCCTTGATAAAGCTTTAGCCGTTGGCCATTGACTTTGAATGGAATTCCATTCCGATATTTAATTTCAATTGCACCGTGTGGGAAAATATGGGTGATAGAAAAAGGTCCTAACCACCTAGACTTTAATTTACCAGGAAATAATCAAAGGCGTGAATTAAACAATGGAAATTCATTAGGTTTATTATGTTTATCATGCAAATTTTTCATTCTTTCCTTATAAATTTCGGAGTTGGAATATGCGTGATTTCTTAATTCGTCTAATTCATTTAATTGACAAAATCGATTTTTACCAGCAATTTCTATGTCTAAGTTTACGTTTTAAATTTCCTAGTAGGCTTTGTGTGCTATTTCTATTGGCAAATGACAACTTTTTCCATAGACAAGCTTATATGGGGTGGTACCTTTTGTTGTTTTATATGCGGTTCGAAAAGCCCATAAAGCGTCGTCTAATCCTCGGCCCATTCCTTTTTATTCAACCCTACGGTTTTTTCAAGTATTCTTTTTAAACCTCGATTAGTCACTTCGGCTTGTCCGTTTGTTTGAGGGTGATAAGCTGTTGAGATCCGGTGATAGACCCCATATCTTGTTAAATTTTTTTCGAGTTGATGGTTACAAAAATGGGTACCCCTATCACTTATTAATGCTTTTGGAGTTCCAAAACGAGAAAATAATCGTTTCAGGAATCTTACCACAACTCTTCCATCATTTGTTGGAAGGGCTTCGGCTTCGGCCCATTTTGACAAGTAATCCACTGCCACAAGTATATATTTGTTTCCTTTCGATGGTGGGAAAGGTCCCATAAAGTCGAGTCCCAACAAATCAAAAATTTCACAATCAAGAATGCCATTTTATGGCATTTCGTTTTTGGAAGAAATACTACCTAACCGTTGGCATGCATCACAAGTCTTGATAAGACTTTTGGCATCCTTGTAAATGGTTGGCCAATAAAATCCCGAATCAAATACCTTTCGTGCGGTACTAGCGGCACCATGATGTCCTCCATATGGACCTTCATGACAATGGCAGAGAATTCTTCTTGCTTTACCACCATGTACGCATCGTCTAATAAGTTGGTCGGCACACATTTTGAAAAGATACGGGTCTTCCCAAAAGTGATGTTTGACATCGGCAAAGAATTTTTTCTTTGATGATGCGACCATCCCTTTGCGACTATTCCACTAGCTAAGTAGTTAGCATAGTCGGCGTACAATGGCTCTTCTCGGTATTCCACCATTTCTAGGGACTCTATTGGGAATTTTTCATTGATTAGCTCATCCCTAGTTGCCTCCAAAGCTGGATCTTCCAATCGGGAAAGATGATTTGTAGCGGTGTTTTCTGCTCCTCTTTTGTCTTTTATTTCAATGTTGAATTCTTGGAGGAGTAGAATCCATCTAATCAAATGTGGTTTAGCATCCTGTTTCTTAAAGAGATAATGAATGGCTGCATGGTCTGTATAAACTATCATTTTAGAAAGAACAAGATAAGAACGAAATTTATCAAAAGCAATACTACAGCTAGTAATTCTTTTTCAGTTGTTATGTAATTTTCTTGTGCATCGTTAAGTGGTTTACTAGCGTAATATATTGGGCGAAAATGCTTATCTTTTCTTTGTCCCAAGATGTCTCCAACTACAAAGTCACTTGCATCACACATGATTTCGAAAGGTAATTTCCAATCAGGCGATATCATGGTAGGTGCATTGACTAGCATTTCTCTTAGCGTTAGAAATGCTTGGTTGCAATCCTTGTCAAAGATGAAAGGGGCATCTTTTTCAAGTAATTTTGTCAAAGGTCTTGAGATTTTAGAAAAGTCTTTGATAAATCGTCTATAAAATCCGGCATGTCCTAGGAAACTTCTGATGGCTCTAACGGAGGATGGGGTGGTAATCGGGAAATAGTGTCTATTTTGGCCCGATCAACCTCCATTCCTTCGCTTGAGATTTTATGGCCGAGTATTATTCCCTCCGTTACCATGAAATGACACTTTTCCCAATTAAGGGCGAGGTTAGTTTCCTCATATCAGGATAGCATTCGTTCAAGTTTATCGACGCATTGGTCATATGAATCTCCAAAGATAGAAAAATCGTCCATGGAGACTTCCATAGTTTTTTCTATCATATCATGGAAGATAGCCACCATGCAATGTTGGAAAGTTGCAGGGGCATTACATAGACCAAAAGGCATGCGTCGATAAGCAAAAGTTCCATAGGGATATCTGAATGTTGTCTTTTCTTGGTCTTCGGGTGCTATCGGTATTTGAAAGTAACCTGAAAAACCTTCTAAAAACAATAAAATTTGTGACCGGATAATCTTTCTAACATTTGATCAATAAAAAGGTAAAGGAATGTGGTCCTTCCTTGTTGCTTCATTTAATCTACGATAATCTATACATACTCTCCATCTTGTGACGGTTCTCGTTGGTATTAGTTCATTTTTTTCATTAGTGACCACCGTCATACCTTCTTTCTTAGGAACTACTTGGATGGGACTTACCCAAGGACTATCGGAAATTGGGTAAATGAGTCCGACGTCAAGTAATTTAATGACTTCATTTTTAACCACTTCTTGGACGTTTGGATTTACTCTACGTTGTGGTTGTATTACCGATTTATAGTCATCATTCATTAAAATTTTGTGCGTGCACATGGAAGGGTGTATTCCTTTAATATCTACAAGCTTCCATGCGATCGCGTTTTTGTGTTTTTCAAAAGTGTGATCAATTTTTCTTTTTCTACACTAGTTAATTTTGATGAAATAATTATAGGTAACTTACCATCCTTGTCGAGAAAAGCATATTCCAAACCTTTTGGGAGTTCTTTGAGCTCAAGTGGTGGGTCTTTAGGAGACTCCTTATTTGGTTGCTCATGTTGGTCAAGAACCAAAAAGGTTTGTTCAATGGTGACCTCTTCTTCAACAAAGTGGTTAATTTCTTTTTCTGTATCGGGTGGCTCATCTTCATCTTCAATTAGGGGGTCATCATTGCTAATTGGATATTTCATTGAACGCTCAAGATCGACACTTCTTTTGAATGCCCCTAATTGAATGGGTAGATTATTTTTCTTCCGATTTTTCAAAGCTTCGTGGGTTTTTACAAAAGGTCGTCCCAACACTAGTGGAGCGTCATCAAGGATGACGAAGTCGGTTGGGATCACCATTTTATTTGTTTGGACTAACACATCTTCAACTACTCCTATTGATTTCATTGTTTTCCAATTAGATAGAAAAATGGGGTTTTGAAGTGGAGAAAAATCACCAATACTTAATTTTTCAAAAATATAGTTTGGCATTATATTAACACAAAGATCTTTATCAATTGTAATATTACTAATAAAGGAATTTTGAAAGAAACATGGAACCGGTGTAATGTTAATTTCAAATGGATCATCTTTTATTAGCGTAGTTTGATCATTTGTTAACTTAATGCTTACCATTTCGTCAATTTTAGTGTTAGTGTTTAACTCTTTTAAAAACTTAGCATGAGTAGGCACTAAACAATGGTTTTCGAAAGAAGGTGTTAAGAGATTATTTTTTTTGAAAATTAGACTCTTTATGAAGATTAACGTTGTCGGACTCACCTTTTTAGTTGTTTAGTTCATGTGTCGGTTTTCACTTACTTATTCTTCCATTTTTACCTCTTCAACTATCACTTCTTTAGTACAAGTTACCTCTTCCCTTGCGCGGGCTTCTTTTATATAGCGCTCGATAGTTTTAAGGTGTTCTATTATCTTTTCGGCTACGAGGGAGATAATTGGTGGTTCGTCAAAGCGATCGGAATAAATATCCCCAGTGCTTGAGTTTGGAAGTTCGATCCTTGGTTCCTTATAATACTCATATGAGGTAGATGGTTCATACCATTGTACCTCATTGTAAGTATATGAAGGATAAGGGTCATAACTTGGTTCTTCATAATACTCATATGAGGTGGGTTGTTCACGCCATGGTGCCTTATAGTAAGTATATGAAGGAGAAGGCTCATAACTTGGTTCTCCAAAGTATGAGTATGAAGGCTCATACCTTGGTTCATCAAGATATGAGTATGAGGGAGAAGGTTCATACCTTGGCTTTTCATAGTATGTGTATGAAGTGGTTGGCTCGTACCTGGGCTCCTCATAGTATGTGTACGAAGGGGATGGTTCAAAGAGGTCACAATATTGCACCGAATGAGGATTACCACAAATGGTACAGTACTCTTCTTCATAATCATCCTCCTCATAGTGGTAGTTATAATCTCCTGAGTATTGATCCATAAGAATCACTCAGCAGACCATAACAGAGTCTCGGGACCAGAAAACAAAAACAAAAAACGGAAACAGAGGCTGAGCACGGCCCCGTGTTCAGTGAGCACAACCCCGTGTTCAGGTTCTATTTTTGGGTGTTTTAAAAAATGTGACTGGTTTTGTGCAGCACGGGGCGTGTTCAGTGAGCACGACCCCGTGTTCAGACTCTGTATCAGGATGTTTGGTTAAGTTATATGCAGCACGGCCCTGTGTTCAGTGAACACGACCCCGTGTTTAGTCTACTGTAATGCAAAAACTACTAAAAAATGTGCGCGCAATTTTTAAAAAAGGTTTTGAAAAACGATTAGGCCGTCGATTTTAAGCTTTCTTAAAATCCTTGTGTCCCCGGCAACGGCGCCAATAACTTGGTGTGTGTAAGGTGTGATATGTTTTTATTGATATTTTAAGCCCATTTTACACATTAGTCAAGTTTTAAATTTATAAAACATGATATTCTACTAACACTAAACACGCAAATGGGCAAGTGCACCCATCGTGAGCGTAGTATAGCGTTGGTAAGATACCGAGGTCGTCCAAGGACACAAGAGCTTTTAGTACCGGTTTATCCTCAACGTCTAATCAACTCAAAATTTTTAGAAAAAGGTTTAAACATGAAAAATATAAAACTAAAAATGCTGGAAAAAAAAAAGATAGAAAACATGAATCACTTGGATCCAACTCGCCTTTAATGTATCCCTTGATGATTTCCGCACTTTTGCACTTTTTAAGAGATTACCTTAGTTATAGTTGTAGGCCCCTCTTTTGAAGGTGACGTTACCCTCAACCGAGTGGTTTGAGTCAGCAAGGATACAACCCCAAAGGGTTGGAATATTGGAAGATAATTAATTAAGTTAATAATGAGTAAAGTGGTAGATCCCTCTTTTGAAGGTGACGTTACCCTCGGCTAAGTGGTTTGAGTCAGCAGGGATACAATCCCAAGTAGCCAGATTAATGTATAAATAGTAGTTTACATATGAGGGGATCAAGCCATTCGCACCCCCGCCATCCAATACTAGTGGGTATTGAAGGAGGTCCTAGTAAGCTTGACCCAGGTCCTTGCAGGATCTATACACTGAACAAGGCTAGAACCTTACTAAACCATTCCCTTAACCCACGACCAGGTAGCCAACATATCTCTATATAGACCGTAGAGATATGAATGGTGAAAATCGTTTACTTTATATAGACAGTAAAGTAATGCCAAGACACCACGGACAAATGATAAAGAAGTTTCACCTTCAACATAAGAAACTAGTTATTAAAGTCATTAATACGAAACCAAATAAAAAATGCGAAAAGATTAAAAATCAAAAGTAATACATTAAAGACTTATCTTCACAAAGTGATGTAAGAGACATAGCCAAACATGGCCTTTGATTGACAAGAACTCTTACGATCAATCTTGGATCCCGAGACTACTACACACACTCTAAGGTGGATGATGGTGGTGGATGTGGGTGTTGTAGTGGTGGTGGAGTGGTGGCAAAGTGGGAGAGAGGTTGTTTGCCAAGGGATGCCTTTGAAGTGAGCCAAGCACCCCTATTTATAGCTTGATCAGAAGCTCGGCCACGGCGCCGTGTCCGCTGGACACGCCCCCATGGCCATCCTCTTTCTCTTCCTTCATTAATTGGAATTGTCTGCATTAGGCTCCACACAGCCCCGTGTTCGCTGGGCACGGCCCCGTGTGCAGAAGCATATCTGTACTACCAGGATTTGCTAGATTCTGTGAATCTTAGCGTTGACCATGCCCCGTGCTCAGTGGGCGCGCCCCTATGGTGGGCGATAGAAGCTTCTACAGCTTTGTCCTTTCTACAGACACCTAACCATGCCCCCGTGCTCAGTGGGCACGGGGCCGTGGTCAGCCTTTTGTTTCTTGATTTTGCTTGGGGAGATGCTGTCGAGGGGTTGGGCATGCCACGTTTATTCCTTTTCTTTGTATTTATGTTAGTTTTTGCTGCATATTTGTTCCTTTTGTTCATTTAAGCTCATTTAGTCCTGAAAATACAAAAGGAAGACAAAAGCACATTTTTTCCAACATTAGTACTAAAAAGGGTTAGTTTTATGCCTCATTTGATGTAATTTATATGTTGCATTTTGCACATATCAAATACCCCCACACTTGAATCTTTGCTTGTCCTCAAGCAAAACTCTTTATTATGTGGCTTACACACCCAAATGGAATGGGTAGAAGAGAAGTTTTGGGCTTGTCTTTAGTATCGGGAATCCAGGATCTTTATTGGGTTTTATTTTTATATTATTTACAATCCTGTTCGTTATGATTTATTTAGAAAGTTTCATAAGAGAAAATACTTATTTGTGCATAACATGCTTCTTTAAAATTCCATTTATATACAAGTTCACATACCTCACGGGAGATCACTCAACACTCGGCCGAAGATGTATTTTTGTGAAACACTCGAGACCGGCATAGAACTTACTTCTACCATATGCTTGCCAAGCAATCAATCCTTCTACTTTTTAACTATAAACCTTTGTAAATATCAAGAGAACTTGGGGAAGGGTTAGGCTTGGGCTAAAGGTGCTAGATATGCTAAGTCAACATATGAAGCAAAATTGGTCCTTAAAATCAATGTGCTAGGCATGCTAGGTCAACATGCGAAGCAAAATGTAATGTAAATCAATGTGCTCATATGCTAAGTCAACATATGATGCAAAATGTATCCTTGAAAACAATGTGTTAGCATGCTAAGTCAACATACATAGTAATACATAATTGAAATCATGTACTGTATGTGTACTAGTTGAACATAGCAAGTATATGTCATGAAAAGCATGAAAGTAACAAGTAGGCATATGTGTATCACCCCAAAATATTTGAAAAACGGTAAAAGAGGGAACTATGTACTCACTTTGGATTGCTTAATAGTCTTGAAACAAAGACCAATTAAAGCTCGAGGGATCACGGAATCAACACGGCACCTAGTATTGGTAACTATTGTTAATAATCGGATCCTAAATCGGAGGATAGGATAGAATGAAGTTCTATAAATCAAATGAGTATTGGAACTCATAGGGCATGATTTATTAGACCTAACATTCTGATTAGAAGGTTACCCTAAGTGCTTTTGACCCGTTTCAACTCGTTAAGGTAATTTAAGCTACTTTAACGTGTCGTTTGCGTAAATATAAGGTCGGATGTTTATTTATGTCATATGTTAAGTCTTACATGCCCAAACATATTTAAAAATGTTATTAAATCAGTTTAGATGTTAAAAGTTTGATTACATATGTTAAAAATGAATTTATGCTCAAAAAGGGCATTTTGGTCATTTTTAATGAACATATGAACGACTTAACGAATAAATAACCAAACATGGTGACCATAAGGTATAACCTCAGTAGGTTATTCCCTATATAACTATGGTCACAAAATACATTTGGTCGGATCCTAATGATCGACCAAACGGGTCGGGTTCGGATGTCTAAGCGGTTGTCAAGACCGCTTGACTTACGACCCTAAACAAGCACTAAACTAGTAGTGACGAGTTAAACATGTTTAACTAAGTTAGAAAACTGATTTGGTATCAAAACAAAGTGTTTTGATACCTAAAAATAGTTCCGTCATAAAATGCACATAAACATGCATTTTGACCAAAACTTTGACTCGTCACTACGACTAGTCAACGTGGTAATCAGTAGGTATAGTCGCAAGGGACTATAACCATCGTGATTATGATCACGTTGCAAAGTTCAATTGAACTTTATCTTGACTAATTATTGGTCAAAGCTGAAAGTCAAACACTGTTTGACTTTCTTGCTTAAAATAAAAGAACAAGCATGAAGGAACACTTACAAGAGTCCAATGCTTGGAAAAATGAACTAGAATGCTCAAGTATGAAGCCTCCAACAAAGAGTGGTAGCCTCAAATCAGAGCAAGATGAAAGAAAGAAGGAATGAGCAAGTTGGTGAATGAATGGGACTTGCTATTTATAGTGTTCCTGGATTAACAAGATGATGACAAGTGGATTAGGTGTTCCCCAAGTAATAATCTTGACCATACAAGTGTGTGGTCCATGTTAGAAGCCTTGGAGAGGTGTTCACTTGGTCACCAAACAACAAAAACCATCAATGAATAAGGAGGAAACCAACTGGAAGCTGGTAACCAGCTTTCTGTCGATACAGTGGTGTCACGTGCCCCGACAGCACCACCTCCTAGGGGTCGCGCGACGCGGGGCATGGTCTGATGTTTCAGAATTGTCAAGTTTAGTCCTGGCACACACTATAACTTGTTTTGGCACGTTTAACCTCCGTTAAGCCAATTTCAAGGCTCTACAAGGATGTTAAAGCATAGGGTACTTGGAATATGTTTGGAAATATCATGAATGTCGGTTCGTTTGGTCGTACGGTTGTGTTGTTCGGTTAATTACGACGAAACTCGAACGGACTCGAAAACGATCCAAATTAAGCAACGAATGGTATTTTTGTGTTCCTATCGCTAAAATATAATTTTTTAGTGATTTCAAAAATTTTTGGATGTCCGCATATGGTCAGAACGTTAGACATGCGCGTATGTGCAAACTTACGCAGTTTTTGACGCTTTTAGTCCCTGTGATCAAATAAGCGCATTTTCGCATACCGAACCACTCAAACTTATTTCTAAGCTATGTTAAGGGTATTTAGGTTATGTTTAGATTATGATCATGTTCCGGAGTGTACGTTGCTATACGAAACGGTAGACTTTTGCAGTTTGACGCAAATAGTCTCTGTGATTGAATATGCTTGTTTTTGCCATACCAAACCCTTCAAAACTTATTTCTATGTTATGTAAGGGTTATTTAAGGTATGTTAAGCTTATGTTGCTGTTCCACAATGTTTTTCGCGTTAAACTGATTTCGTTTACGCATCAGTTTGCGTATAACTTTCTAGAAAGCGTTTAAGAGTTTGAAATCGAACAAGGATTGATATGTGTAAATATCATAGATAATTACACAATCCAAGAAATAAAACACAAGGTTTTATGGCTTACGAAATTGTTCGGGACTAGTTAGTGATAACTGTAGGCACAGTTGTCACAGTCTTCCCTACTTTAGGAAATTTCGTCTCGAAATTTATTCGTAGGAGCTTGTTTGTATAAGTTGTGTCAAGCAAATGTCTTGCGCGGAATCTAGAGTTTCGTCTATTCACATAGAATAACTCATCAAGGATCTCCACATAAGGCATAACTTTATCATTCCCTAGAGGATGCTTCCTCCGACAGTGCGGGAGGTGGGAATGGGCTGTTATACCTATGATACTCATCCCCTAATGGATACTTCCTCGATTAATGCAGGAAGTGGGAATGAGGGATTGATTAATGGTGAAACCAAATCAACCAACAGTTGTGTGAGTATCCTTTAAGAGTCTAACTATTAAGATAGAAAGATCTTGTAATGATTTGACTCTTTGTTTCTGTATCCTGAAAAGCATTCTTAGAAATCCAATTAAGGATTTAAAAGTAGTACTTTAAGTGTCTTTCTATGAATCTAACTATTAAAATAGGAAGATTCTATAAGGATTTGTGTTTCATTTCCCCAGTGGATATTCTTCAGAAGCGAAAATGAATGGATAATTATTTTCCTTAATGGATTCTTCGTCAGAAGTGGAAAAAAAGATGAATAGATTATTCATTTCCAATGGATATTTCTTCAAAAGTGAAAATGAATGGATAATTCATCTTCTTCAATGAATACTTTTATCAAAAATGGAAATGAAGGAATGCACAAGCTGTTCATTTCTCAATGGTTATTTCTTTAGAAGCGAAAATGAATGGATAATTCATTTTCCTCAATGGATACTTCGTAAGAAGTAGAAATGAAGGATTGTCGTCTAGATTATTCATTTCCCGAAGGATATTTCTTCAAAAGCAAAAATAAATGGATAATTCATTTTCCTCAGTGGATACTTCGTCGGAAGTGGAAATGAAGGAGTATTGTAAAGAATATTCATTTCCCCGATGAATATTTCTTTGGAAGCGAAAATGAATGGATAATTCATTTTCCTCAGTGGTTACTTTGTCAGAAGTGGAAATGAAGGATTGTTGTAAAGATTATTCATTTCCTCGATGGATATTTCTTCGTAAGCGAAAATGAATGGATAATTCATTTTCCTCAGTGGATACTTCGTCAGAAGTGGAAATGAAGGATAATTGTAGAGATTACTCATTTCACCGATGGATATTTCTTCGGAAGCAAAAATGAATGGATAATTCATTTTCCTTAGTGGATACTTCGTTAGAAGTGGAAATGAAAGAATTAATACATGATTATTCATTCCCCAACGGATATTCTTCAGAAGCGAAAATGAATGGATAATTCATTTTCCTCAGTGGATACTTCGTTAGAAGTGGAAATGAAAGAATCAATACAGGATTATTCATTCCCCAATGGATATTATTCAGAAGCGAAAATGAATGGATAATTCATTTTCCTCAGTGGATACTTCATCAGAAGCGGAATGAATTTATTCATTTTCCTCGGTGGATATTTCTTCAGAAGTGAAAATGAACGGATAGTTCATTTTCCTTAGTGGACACTTCATTAGAAACGAAAATGAATATAGTTTTTGAATGGATTATTCATTTCCCGATGGATATCTCTTTCAGAAGAATGAGTAGCTAGTTCATTTTTCCTTAGTGGATACTTCATCAGAGACGGAAATGAATATAGATGGCTTTTGTTTAGGTTAGCACATATGGGCCTGAGAAAACGTAAAATCCTCAAGGTGATTTAGATAACGCTACGACCGATAATACAATAGGAACACTTATATATAGGAAGTACCAACGGCGTATCCACCATGTTCTTGTTGTATTACATTCGTCTCGTTATCTAATCACCCTAGATCACACCTAGCAGGACTCACTATGATATCCATGCATCGAATCTCATAATTATGTATGCACCCATAATTACTTAACTCGTCGCATAGTCTGCATAGTTTATCTTGCCAAGTGATAAATTATGGACATGGTCAAAGAATGGTGCTTTGTTTCAACAATTATAATAATGTGTGCGTCTTACGTGTTTTCCACTAGCCATTAAAACTGTACGGGTTTCACGGATAGACGGGTTCATGAGTTTGGTAGTGAATGTGCAAAATACGAATGGAATGTATCACGGAAGTTGTTTGATTTTGTAAAGAATGAAAACTCCGTATTTTGATATATAGTCGCACATTTCACATATATGAACAAGCATGTTAAATTTGAAATTTTGTTATAGGAATACTGATATCATCGCAAACCAAATGAAAAACGTACATGAGTCTTGGATAACAAAAGAAATTGAAATGCAAAATCCTAGTTGTTTATAACTGCATTGTTGTTGGGACGAGCCTCGTTAACTCCAACGTTAAGAGCACGTCCTTAAGCAGGGTTGTTAACAACTTGATTTTGTGTAGTTGCAGTTCGGTAAAACCTAGCTGTATGACCAATGAGCCCGCAGTTTAGGCATTTGTGGCAATGCACACTGGCATGATGATGAAGGTTACAGTTGCACAGAGGTGCAGTTCCATTGTATGGTTTTCTAGCAGGAGGTTGAGCTGGTTGGTTGGGAACAGCTTGGTTAGGTCGAGTAACCACAGCAAGGTTTTGTGAAACCTTATGCTTCCTAGATTTTTTGGAAGGTTCAGCTTTGATTTCCTTGGGTTTCTCTTGTGTAGTTTTAGCAGTCTGTTCTTTGTCACGCTTGCGAAATAATTTCCCTTTCCTGATTTGAGATGCAGTCAAGGTAGCTGCTAACTCGATAGTTTGTCTAACAGTTGTAGGGTTGTTATGAGTGACTATATACTGGACCAGGTCAGGAAGACCATCAATGTATTTTTCGATTGCCTTATCTAAAGGTGTAACCATCGTAGGGCATAACAACCTCAACTCCTCATAACGATCAGTGTAGGCACGATGTTCTCCACTATCTTGTTTTAGATCGTGGAACTCATTCTCGAGTGCCCGTAATTCGTGACGAGGACAAAACTCCTTCATCATATGAGCGCAAAGCTCTTCCCATGTTTATGCCATTGCAACATCTGCACCCCTATCCCTCATAATTCCGTTCCACCATGTAAGTGCTCTCTTTTGGAACACACTTAGTACAAATTCTGCTTTGCGCTCATTTGGACATTGGACATGGCGAAATGTGTTCTCAATACTCTCAAACCATTGCAGGAGCCCAGTTGCTCCCTCAGAACCACTGAACTTGAGTGGTTTAGCTGAGTTAAACTGTTTATAGTTGTACGAAACAGGTGCATTGTTGTTGTTGTTGGCTTGGTGTATTTGAGTTATGAGATTAGGTAGCACAGCAGCGATTTGCTGAGCTATTATGGTAGCCATTTCGGTGTCCTGAGCAGCATTTCAAAGAGGAGCCATTCTAAAAGAGAAGGAAATGAGAGAAGATGAGTGTGATGAAATTTGGATAATCAAAACTGGATGTTAAGAATATCGACGAAGCATAATGATTGGGGTCATTTGTTTGTTACCTAGAACAAACAATTGACACGTTAACTAATCAAAGTAAATGGGTCTTTATAATGTATCGCGAAGATATGCTTTAGCCTATAGGTGGACACTCACCCCAAGAGTTCCCAGGTAAGAATGACTAGTCCGATGATGCGGATTTGTACGAACACTCTAGCATTAGACAAAAAACTCAGGGTACAGGCACTCACCCTTCCGGATTGCACATGTTCACATTTTAAAGCCCAAACTTTGATGCGATTTTGAAAATTTTAAAGGCATGAAGCCCAAAAATATCATCTAAGGATAGAGGAGTGATTTTCAAAATAAACTTGTGGATTTGTTTTTGGTAATCACCTAAGGATAGGTGATGGTATTGTTTTAAACACAAGATAACTTGTGTTAGGGTCCTAGAAAGTTTATAGTCTAGGTTAGAAGCATTACTAATAACCTAATTCTCTATAACCATGGCTCTGATACCAATCTGTAACACCCCAATCGCGTAATACAACAACACACGGTGGAAAACATTAGGGAGTCACGTTACAAATTGTTTCATAACACATGGTTCATAAAGTTTTATTTTATTGAGTTAATAGTTTACATTGTTTTGGAGAATACAATTATTACACAACAATTGTCTTGTAGGTTTTAAAGTCACTAATGCCTAAGTCCGCCCTAAGTGAAGCATGCTCATAGTCAAACGTATGTTCCTGAAACACATGTGAAAATAGGTACGTCAGCATAAAAATGCCTGTGAGTAACATAGGTTTCGCTGTTGAGGATTCATCGCTTTGATTTTGTTAAGTGAAATGTTTAGCTAAAAAGCATCCATGAACCTTTGTAAAAATGTTTTCTTTTGTAAAATCATATGAAAACCAATGTGAAAATCAAATGATTTAAAAGAAATAATGCATGGTTAAATAAATAACCAAATGATGTCTTCTGTATAAATATATCATATCTTTGTATAAAATGTGTCATGTCCTTGTATAAAAGTATCATGTTCTTGTACAAAATATGTTATATGTAAAACAATGCCTTGTGAAAAATATGTCATGTCTTTGTAAAAAATGTATCATGTCTTTGTCGAAGTGGTTTAAATAACGCTTACGATATGTAATATCATGAAAGCACTTATATATAGGAAGTACCAGCGGCGTATCCACTATGCTTTTATCATATTACACACGCCTCGTTATTTAAATCACTTACCAAATAACCACGAAAAATGTCTTATTTAAACCAATGTCAAAATGTTATGCGTAAACAATGTCTAATGTCAAGTGTAAACCATATCTTGTATAATCAATTGTCTTGTATGGCAAGTAAAAAGTATTTACTCAAACCATATGTGTAATGTCAATGTATAATCAAATGTCATGTATGGTGAATAAAGAGTATTTATTCAAACCATATGTATAATGTCAATGTGTAACCAAATGTTATGTACAAACCAATGTCTTTGAATAAACAAAGGTTCATGTCAAAGGTTATGTTTTGAAAACCAATGCTTTTATCGTTATGAACATTTATATGGTTTGTTAATGAATACATTCAAGCCATGTTGTCTGTCAGATAAACCCTTATAAAGACAAAGGTTTATCAAAGTTCATCGGGTTCTATCATTCCCCAGATGGATACTTCCAAACAAACTAGGAAGCGGGAATGAGGTTATCAAACCTATGGTAAACCATACATACTACCGGTCGGCGGGATAATGTTAATGAATGTATCTAGTCTCGTATAACATACCAAAATGTCATAATCAATGAGAGCATGTCATGTAAGATGTCTTTGTAAACCATGTACTAAGTATGCTAAGTAAACATACAAAGAAGAAATGTTCATGAAATCAAGGTGCTAGATATGCTAAGTCAACATATGAAGCAAAATGGGTCCTTGAAATCAATGTGCTAGGCATGCTAAGTCAACATGCGAAGCAAAATGTAATGTAAATCAATGTGCTCATATGCTAAGTCAACATATGCTGCAAAATGTATCCTTGAAAACAATGTGCTAGCATGCTAAGTCAACATACATAGCAACACATAATTGAAATAATGTACTATATGTGTACTAGTTGAACATAGCAAGTATATGTCATGAAAAGCATGAAAGTAACAAGTAGGCACATGTGTATCACCCCAAAATATTTGAAAAAACTGTAAAAGAGGGGATTATGTACTCACTTGGGATTGCTTAATAGTCTTGAAACAAAGGCCAATTAAAGCTCGAGGGATCACGGAATCAACACGACACCTAGTATAGGTAACTATTGTTAATAATCGGATCCTAAATCGGATGATAGGATAGAATGAAATTCTATAAATCAAATGAGTATTGGAACTCATATGGCATGATTTAATAGACCTAACATTCTGATTAGAAGGTTACCCTAAGTGCTTTTGA
Source organism: Helianthus tuberosus (assembly GCA_030545235.1). Classification (NCBI taxonomy): domain Eukaryota; kingdom Viridiplantae; phylum Streptophyta; class Magnoliopsida; order Asterales; family Asteraceae; genus Helianthus; species Helianthus tuberosus. Next base: position 99,046,598 of record CM060412.1, on the reverse strand, counting down.
CCCGTTTCGACCCGTTAAGATAGTTTAAGCTACTTTAACGTATCATTTGCGTAAATATAAGGTCGGGCTGTTATTTATGTCATATGTTAAGTCTTACATGCCCAAACATGTTTAAAAATGTTATTAAATCAGTTTAGATGTCAAAAGTTTGATTACATATGTTAAAAATGAATTTATGCTCAAAAAGGGCATTTTGGTCATTTTTAATGGGCATATGAACGACTTAACGAATAAATAACCAAACATGGTGACCAAAGGTATAACCTCAGTAGGTTATTCCCTATATAACTATGGTCACAAAATATGTTTGGTTGGATCCTAATGATCGACCAAACGGGTCGGGTTTGGAAGTCTAAGCGGTTGTCAAGACCGCTTGATTTACTACCCTAAACAAGCACTAAACTAGTAGTGACGAGTTAAACATGTTAAAACATGTTTAACTAAGTTAGAAAACTGATTTGGTATCAAAACAAAGTGTTTTGATACCCGAAAATAGTTCCGTCGTAAAATGCACATAAACGTGCATTTTGACCGAAACTTTGACTCGTCACTACGACTAGTCAACGTGGTAATCAGTAGGTATAGTCTTAAGGGACTATAACCATCGTGATTATGATCATGTCGCAAAGTTCAATTGATGTTTCACTTGACCAATTAATGGTCAAAGCTAAAAGTCAAACACTGTTTGACTTTCTTGCTTAAAATAAAAGAACAAGCATGAAGGAACACTTACAAGAGTCCAATGCTTGGAAAAATGAACTAGAATGCTCAAGTATGAAGCCTCTAACAAAGAGTGGTAGCCTCAAATCAGAGCAAGATGAAAGAAAGAAGGAATGAGCAAGTTGGTGAATGAATGGGACCTACTATTTATAGTGTTCGTGGATTAACAAGATGATGACAAGTGGATTAGGTGTTCCCTAAGTAATAACTTTGACCATACAAGTGTGTGGTCCATGTTAGAAGCCTTGGAGAGGTGTTAACTTGGTCACCAAACAACAAAAACCATCAATGAATAAGGTGGAAACCAGCTGGAAGCTGGTAACCAGCTTTCTGTCGATACAGGGGTGTCGCGTGCCGCGACAGCACCACCCCCTAGGGGTCGCGCGACGCGAGGCCTTGTCTGATGTTTCAGAATTGTCAAGTTTAGTCCCTACACACACTATAACTTGTTTTTGACGCGTTTAACCTCCGTTAAGCCAATTTCAAGGCTCTACAAGGATGTTAAAGCATAGGGGACTTGGAATATGTATGGAAATATCACGGATGTCGGTCCATTAGGTCGTACGGTGGCGTTATTCGGTTAACTACGACGAAATTCGAACGGTTGTGAAAACGATACAAATTAAGCAACGAATGGTATTTTGGCATTCCTATTGCAAAAATGTAATTTTTTAGTGATTACAAAAATTTTTGGATGTCTGGATATGGTCAGAACGTGAGACATGCGCGTATGTGCAAACTTATGCATATCGAACCCCTCAAAACTTATTTCTAAGCTTTGTTAAGAGTATTTAGGGTATGTTTAGCTTATGATCATGTTCCGGAGTGTACGTTGCTCTACGAAATGGCAGACTTTTACAGTTTGACGCAAATAGTCCTTGTGATTGAATAAGCTTGTTTTTGCCATACCAAACCCTTCAAAACTTATTTCTAAGTTATGTAAGGGTTATTTAAGGTATGTTAAGCTTATGTTGCTATTCCGGAATGTTTGTCGCATTAAACTAACTATGTTTATGCATCAGTTTGCGTATAACTTTCTAGAAAGCATTTAAGAGTTTGAAATCGAACAAGGATTGATATGTGTAAATATCATAGATAATTACACAATCCAAGAAATAAAACACAAGGTTTTATGGCTTACGAAATTGTTTGGGACTAGTTAGTGATAACTGTAGGCACAGTTGTCACACAAAACATTTGATAAACTTTGTATAAAAAAACAGTATGCATAGTGTTAATGAAATTCGTTGATCATTAAAATTTTGCAAGGGAATAAAAGCACTCCCGCAGGGTCTCACGGACCAGGAGTGGAGCATGCCTAGACTCAATATATCTATCTAATTGTTCCTCTGTCTGTAATGTGACTAATGGTTACTACTAATGCACACGCTTATGCACATGTGATCTAGTTGTTTTCACTCAATAACTACCATACCATTGTGTAACATGTATCTCCCCTCGAATTTTTAAAAGTAAAAATATTTAAAGGGCAGCTTGTGTCTGTGCAATATGCTAGTAATCCAATGTTTCCTATTTTGTATCCGACCTACAAGTGTCCTAATTTCGTTAAGACACATAGGTCTACTTGTTTATTCATGTACAAGTCTTTCATCAAAACCTTGTTAAGACTTATCATTGTTTGGTTTGTTTGAAAACCTTTATTTGTTTAGACGCGTTGGTGGTTTATTATCCGAATGATCATATATGTAATTAATCTACATATATTTGTATCCTTGTTTGTGTGATGTCTGGAGCGTAGCCCCTTGTATAATCTCGTGTCCCAGACAATTGTTTCGTCCTTGTTCGTGTAATGTTCGGGGCCTAGCCCCTTGTATAACCTTATGTCCCACACGATTGTTTCGTTAATGTAAATAATATATCTTTATATCCAAAAATATATTCGTGTGTGGTATGCCCTTGTTTCATAAAATCAATGGTTAACCATATATTTATTCTTAAAAATGAATATATTTCTCCCTGTTCGATACTTTGTCAAAATTATGTTTTTAACATTGTCCTTGTATAAATATACACGTATATTTATACTTGCTTGTCTACTCTCCAATTCATGTAGTTGTTGTGTATTTTTACGTATCAGTGTACCCATGTATATATACTTACTTATATACTTTTCAATTAGTTACTTGTGCCGTATTTGTATGTATATACATGTATACTTCATATAAGCTTGTATTTTCATGAATTGTTAAGATATACGTAGACACGTATATGTACGTATATGTATATGTATATACTTACATTTCTTGAACTAATTCCACACTTAACATTTCGTTGGTTTTTCCGGAAATATATTCTTAGGAATTATATCCTTGAGCTTCCTTAAAAATAATATATATATATATATATATAGGGTAAGGATCATTTCAGAACCATAAATATTTACAGAACTCGCAGAACTCCTAATAAACAATCTTTATATTTATATATTTTTATGATTACCTACTTGTTAAGAGTAAATTTATCATTTTTTATATGTAAATTTATAATTAAACATATGTAAACTAGTTTTTTTACATATATGTAATTAGTTATTACAAACATATATAATTTGGCTATTAGACATATGTAAACTACTTTTAACATGTATGTAATCATAAAAATACATATAATAGATGATAAAAAGATCCTAAATACAAAAAAAATATATATGTAAAATTATTGTTTATTAGGAGTTCTGAAAGTTCTGCAATTATTTAGAGTTCTAAAATGAACCCAACCTCCCCTCTCTCTCTCTCTCTCTATATATATATATATATATATATATATATTTATGATCAGTTGTAAAATAAATAATTTTTACACGACGCTGAAATTATATATTTTCATTACTTGTCCGAATATATATGTATTTTTGTCGAGCCTTGTTAATATATGTTCTTCATCCTATATATAAATATATATACACATACACACACACATAGGGGAGGGTTCATTGGGAAACACTAAAAAAGTAGGGAACACTAAAATTGGGGAACAATAGGGAACCAACTCAAACGAACTCCGATTGGACTCATTCCAGCGGCATTGGAACTGGCTCATCGAACCTTAACTAGGATCTCTTAATCCTAAACCCTAAACCCTAAACCCTAAATCCTCACACTATATGTATATATACACACACACACACACACTTGTAGTTTGTCCGGTTGTCTGTATCATCATCGTATTTGTCAGGAATCCGCTTTTGCCAGTTGTATCATGTCCAATGTAGTATGTCCCTTGTGGATATGTATATGTATATACATTTTCTTATTTTTATCCCAAGTTCATGTAGGTATAAGGTACTTTGTATATATATTACCTATATCATCCTACAATATACATGTATAACACAAAATATATACTCACATTTCCATAGTTTTCTGAATATATATATTAACATCCATTTTCATGTCTTGAAAACCCCAATCCACCATAGGTTACTTAACTTATATTCTCACCAAAATTACATATAATCATGATTAGTGAACTTAATCTATTTTAACTTTGTAAATTCCTAGTTATTCATTGTTTTGGTAAAAAATTACCAAAGCAATTAAGTGATCAAATTAGTTTGTGAGGTAGTGTGCTAGTAATGCTTGTGAAAAATAAGTTGGGTTGTTAGTTTTCAATAACAGTTTTAGGATATATTCTCAGGATATGAAACTATATCAACAATCAAACAATGAGCTAAAAAAAGTAAAAATGGACATATGATATACGAGGAAAGCCCTTGATCAATCTAGATCTCCGGCATAAAATCTCGGGAGTTGACAATCGTCGGTTGCCTTGTTCTTCTTATTACTTGAATGTTCAGGATACAGTGCAGGATATGGCTCAGATCGATGCTAAGTGGTACAGTGTTACAAGTGTTGAGTGTTAGTGAGTAATAGAAAGAAAAAGAAGTGTAAGTTCGAGAGCAGAGAGTGTGAAGTGTGTGTTCCTATGATCCGACCTTATATTTATAATTACAAAAATTGAACTAACTCTCCTATAAACTAGGGATACTTCAGAATATTCCCTTTTGAACGTTAGAGACCTCTTCTTCAGGCTTCAACGTCCCTCTTCCAACTGATTGGAGCGAGTCTTCAGGAGAATAAGTCCACATGAACGTTATAAGCCTGCAGCCATAACCTGCACGTGAATAATTAGTAACTGCCAGGATACTGCATCAGGATGTTACCAATATCCTGATCCGGTATCCTGGTCATAATCAGAAATAATAAAGTCAGGATATAATTCCAGGATATGGGTTCAGAAAACCACCCATAACAATTCTCCCCAAAATATATCTATTAGAATTCCTAAATTCAAACAGATATATTTTAAACTCTATACATCGATCGAGGCAATTAAGATGATAGGATGGTTGATGTGACAATGTGCAACTTCCCAAGAGATAATCACTCAATTACTACCTATCAAGCTCTTATATCTTCTCTCTACTTGTTTGATAATCAACCATCCTCCTCAGAATTTCCAGGTAACCACTTCTTCCTTCTTTCTTCCTTGTGATCCTCTCTGTTCTACTCACCCAATGGCTACCAGGACTCTCTCTTAAACCAGCGAATCAACCCTAACCTTCATTAACCAAAACCTTCTCAAGAACCCTGAGAAGGATATCTGCTCGTTCGACAATGCAGACATCGCGGCATTGAGGGCCTCCGACGCCTTCTCCGACAAGGCAGTCATCAGACCATTTGATCGGAGTCTCCGGTCAGACGTGTCATCCGGCGAATGGATCTGTTTTCCGGCATACCCTTTCTCTTTAGGTCTTCGATACCCCTTTCCCGAGTTTATGATGCAGTTTTTCCGCAAAACAGGTCTCAGTTTTTCCCAAATATGCCCATCGTATGGAGGGTTTTGATAGTGCTCAATCAGATCAAAGCTCTTCACATTCCTGACCTCTGCATTAAGGACATCCCAAAGCTTATCGTCTCCGATCTCACAGCTCTAGACATTTCTTGCTTTTTTCCACTTCCAATAACCCCCTCATCCTCAAAGTAACCAAAAATGAGGATGGATGGCAACGAAAAATTTTCTTTGTTAGGCGAGACACCATCGCCGAGGGTGATAGCCTTCCGGTGAAGTGGTTAACCACCGGTAGGGTTTAGGGTTTTAGGATTATCCCTAAACGTATCTTGAAACTGTATCCTGGACTGACATCCTCCTTTTTTGCTTTTATGCAGCGAACTTCAGAGAATTAGCTCCTCCTACCGAAGAGTCTGAAGAAAGAATCAAAGCAGTTTACCGATTGCTAGAAAGTGACAGAAGTTTTTAATCACACCTTCCAAGCTCAAGTCAATATTCCTCATCTGATATATCTGGTAAGGATTATACAATTCTGCATGTACTTAATTAGTTAAACATAAAGTAAAAGTAAAAGTTTAGAATTTCTCCTTTTGTGCAACACCAGCCAAGATTCCAGAAGCCTTCAACCTCAAAGAGTCGGACAGTTACTCTGGTCCTGTCCAAGTGAAAAAGGAGCCAAGCTCTAAAGCTGCCACTTCATCCAAGCCCACCAGTTCAAAAGTTGCTGTCATCCCCAAGCCTTCTCCGGCTACCATGACTCGTGCTTCAGTGCCCGCAAGAGGAAGGAAACAGACTCTCCTGCTACCCCCGAGACCTTTCTTTACGAGAACCATGGATTTATGAAGCCAGTGGATTCATGACATCATTCCTCAACCATGTAAAAATCCCTATCCTGTATCCTGCACATATATGTTGAACTAATATCCTAACTAGTTTATATATGCTGATATCTGTTATGGGTGGTTTTTCCGAACCCATATCCTAACTTTGTTGTTTTTTTATTATGACTAGGATACCGGATCAGGATATTGGTAACATCCTGATACGATATCCTGATAGGTGCTAATTGATCACGTGCAGGTTATGGTGGCTAGCTCATAACGTACATATGGACTTGTCCTCCTGAAGACTCGGTCTATTCGGTTGAAAGAAGATTGTTGAAGGCGGAAGAAGGGGTCTCCACCGTTCTATAGGGAATATTCGAAGTATCCCGATTTTATAGGATAGTTTGTTATTTCTTTTTTACTATAAATAGGAGTGTACGGATCGATAGAGACACAACTTCACTCACTATTTTGCCCTCTTAATAGCTGCAATCACGTTCACCAACACTCACACTTGAAATTCTTTGTAACACTTAGCTGATCCGTACAATATACTGCACTGTATCTTGAATTTTGAAGTAATAAGAAGAAAAAGGCAGCCGACGATTGTCAGCTCCCGAGGTTTTATGCCGGAGATCTATATTGATCAAGGGCTTTCCTCGTAAATCTCGTGTCCACCTGTACATTTCTGCTCATTGTTTGATTGTTGATATAGCCCAGTATCCTGAGCTATATCCTGGAAACTGTTTTTGCAAACAACTAAATCAGTATATATTCTACAAACACTGCTAGCACACTACCTCACAAAGCTAATTTGATCACTAAATTGCTTCAGTAATTTTTGACCAAAACAATTTGGCGCCCACCGTGGGGCAAGTGGTGCTACTGTTACTAAAAATTTTGCTAAAATCTTTACTTGGTTTTCTTTTTTTGAAACTTTTTGCACAACAATTTTCAACGGCCTAAAAATCAAACATGAGCTCTTCATCCATGTCTGCTACAACCTCTGCCACGACCAGCCCAGTGCTTCCACCACCTCCGAGGAGGCAAGCTTTATCGCAGCCTTAAGCTCCCCCTATGAGGGCTGAAACTCACACGTCTAGGGATATTGTTCCTACTAAAAATGTCCATGGATCTGCTGCCTCAGGGAAAACTCCTATTATGGCTTCTAATGATGAAATTCTAACTTTGTTTGGTAATATACAAGACCATATGAAGCAGCAGCAGGATACCAATCAAATGCTGATAAGAGAGATATAACTCTTGAAATCTAACTCTAATAGGCTTGCTAAGGATACTGACACTCCCTTGCAGCCCAGAGCACTGAACTTCAGCTCGGCAGTATATACTGAGGATAATCAGGGCAATGTTGTACCAAGTCACTCCCATGATCATGCACCTGAGATACCCTCAACAGTTAGGATATCAACTGTGAGGGGCTCGGGATATGCTCCAGGATATGGCTAGAATACTCAGGCTGGTAACGTGTCTAATAATATTAATACTCCTGCTACTAACAGTATTGGATCTTTGCAGGATACGGGTGTGACATCGGCACCCTCTAGGGAGCTTTAGAAGTGGAAGGATATGATATCCAGTGTACCTAGGGTAGTCCAACCAATCCCGGAGGTATCCAAGGATAGTCACAGGATATCCCGGTTTGCATATCCTATATGTGATGCTGAAATTCAAAAAAGATTTCAAACTCCCAATATGAAACTTTATGACGGGACCACGGATCCTGAAGAGCATATTGCTCAGTATAGGGAGAGGATGGAGATTAACCCTATTCCCCCGGATCTCAAGAAAGCATGCCTCTGCAAGGGTTTCGGCTCTACCCTAACAGGATCAGCCCTAAAATGTGTCACACCCCGACTCGTAGCGGAAGACAATTGCAGGGTGCGGCAGACACATGGCATTCCTCACAATTTAAAAACATAACATTCCATAAAAAGGAGCATCGGTTACAACATAGTTACACTCTCATTTTACAAGTCAGAAGTTTAAAAGCGGTTCTACAAGCCATTAGAGCTTTTATTATGCTATTTTCCCCAACTAGATTCTCCCACATGCACATGCTCATTCCTGTTTCGTCTTTCCTGAAATGCATGTTAGTTTTAAAAAAATCAGCTAACGCTGCTGGTGAGTTCCACCGGTTTAGTTATTGTGAAATAATATGTTTTAATCAGTTTAATTGCACTGGTCACAGTCACAGATGGAATTACACGAGAGCACAATCACAAATGGAATTTCACGAGGTCACAAACACCTTCAGCGCGCCGGACCGTGTCACACCAGACACCTTCAGCTCGCCGGCCCGTATTAGAATCGACACCTTCAGCTTGTCGGACTGTGTCACAACGGACACCTCCAGTTCGCCGGTTTGTGTTACAATCAGCACCTTCAGCTTGCCGGACCGTGTCACAACGGACACCTACAGTTCGCCGGTCCGTGTTACAATCAGTCGAGGTAGTTCGTGGGTTAGGCAATTTCACATCATCATAAGTTGGTGCAATTAACACAGTTTGTAACATGCAAATTACTTCAAAACAGTAACACAGTTTGTACATGCACATCACCCCAGAAAACAAGAAAACAGTTTAAAAGTGGGGGAAGGGAACACACAGTGTATGTCGTAGTTTCACATAGGATGTAAACAAGCAACTGAGTCAACTTCCAGAATCACGTATGCAAATATGGGCTCACGTCTGTATCTAAGTCGGTAACAGGTATAACTTGGATTCTGTCAGGAGTTTTCACTCCAGATTGAGCCTATACGATACTGGTATGGTGATGGATGTCAGGGTAGTATTAGTTTCAGTTTGGCTTTCGGGCACCGGTCCGCGTGCCAGCCAATGTCAGTAGTTTAACATGTTCGGACAATGGTACGGGAATACCAATAGTGCCAACATGTTGTTATTTAAGAATGATTAATTTTTCATTAAGGGAGTTTGGGTGTTTGGGGAGTCCAGGTTGCCCAATTTTGAGTTTCCGTTTCCACCGTCGGGGGATTTCCCGAACTGGTATTGGACACACCCCGAGTGTCCAATCCGCCCTGGAATCTCCCGGAATACTCCCTGTGTTTCAATTATAGTATTTTTCGGGTTGGTTCAGTTCCCAGTTCTGGCCGGTTCTTTATACGGTAAACTGCCGAAATTGATTTAAAATAATCCATTTTTAATCCAAAAAATTCCCATTTAACCTAGAATTCGAATAAAAATCTGTAAATTTTTACTTATCTCAGTAAAAATCAGTAGATAATGGGAAAAATTTCTGGGAATTTATTTTGGCATTTTACTTGTCTAAATAAATTATATATTAAACCATATTTAACCACATAATTCACATTAATTACCATCAGTGATCCAAAAATTCCCAAAAAATTCTTGGACATCCCTTATGTTTCCAGAAAAATCTTCAAACATTTTAATATTTTTCTGATTTCGTTTCGGTGCGTTTCCGGCTACCGAAAATTCGCAAAAACGCAGAGTTTTAACCCAAATCTAAACTCAACCAATGGACTCCGAATTTTCCTAGAACATTCCACATATGTTCCTTAGTGTGTCTGCAAAATTTGGTGATTTATTGAATCCTTTTGTATTTTTTCCAGAATTCTTTTTGTAAAAGAGTCAAAATTTTACCAAAAATCGTAGAAAATTTCAAAAATTCTAAAATTTTTCTGGACCTTCCTGACAATACCCTTCATCCCCACACCAAATTTCAGCTCAATCCAAGTATCACGGACCAAGTTATAGCCAAAACAAAATTCTGCCTATCTTAGATTCGGTTTTCGGATGTTATACCTAGCGCAAGCTTCGATTGGAGTATTCCGGGAGATTCCAGGGCGGATTGGACACTCGGGGTGTGTCCAATACCAGTTCGGGAAATCCCCAACGGTGGAAACGGAAACTCAAAATTGGGCAACCTGGACTCCCCAAACACCCAAACTCCCTTAATGAAAAATTAATCATTCTTAAATAACAACATGTTGGCACTATTGGTATTCCTGTACCATTGTCCGAACATGTTAAACTGCTGACATTGGCTGGCACGTGAACCGGTGCCGGGAAGCCAAACTGAAACTAATACTACCCTGACATCCATCACCATACCAGTATCGTATAGGCTCAATCTGGAGTGAAAACTCCTGACAGGTCCAACTTATACCTTTTACCGACTTAGATACTGACGTGAGCCCATATTTGCATACGTGATTCTGGAAGTTGACTCAGTAGCTTGTTTACATCCTGTGTGAAACTACGACATACACTGTGAGTTCCCTTCCCCCACTTTTAAACTGTTTTCCTGTTTTCTGGGTTGAAGTGCATGTACAAACTGTGTTTCTGTTTTGAAGTAATTTGCATATTACAAACTGTGTTAATTGCACCAATTTATGATGATGTGAAATTGCCTAACCCACGAACTACCTTGACTGATTGTAACACGGATCGGCGAACTAGAGGTGTCCGTTGTGACCCGGTCCGGCAAGCTGAAGGTGCTGATTGTAACACGGACCAGCGAACTGGAGGTGTCCGTTGTGACACGGTCCGACAAGCTGAATGTGTCGATTCTAATACGGGCCGGCGAGCTGAAGGTGTTTGGTGTGACACGGTCCGACGTGCTGAAGGTGTTTGTGACCTCGTGAAATTCCATTTGTGATTGTGCTCTCGTGAAATTCCATCTGTGACTGTGACCAGTGCAATTAAACTGATTAACACATATTATTTCACAACAACTAAACTGGTGGAACTCACCAGCAGCGTTAGCTGATTTTTTTAAAACTAACATGCATTTCAGGTAAGACGAAACAGGAATGAGCATGTGCATGTGGGAGAATCTAGTAGGGGGAAATAGCATAATAAAAGCTCTAATGGCTTGTAGAACCGCTTTTAAACTTCTGGCTTGTAAAATGATAGTGTAATTTTGTTGTAACCGATGCTCCTTTTTATGGAATGTTATGTTTTTTAATTGTGAGGAATGCCATGTGTCTGCCGCACCCCGCAATTGTCTTCTGCTGTGAGTCGAGGTGTGACAAAATGGCTCTTAAATGTTCCACCTCATTCAATTACATCATTTGCTCATTTGGTTAACTTGTTTAATAGTCAAATTTCTTTAAGTAGAAGTTTCGAGAAACTAACCAGTGATCTTTACTGTGACACCTGTGTCACTGTGACCCTCAAACAAATACCAAACCAGTGAAATATTGTATTTCATACTTGGGATTTGTATAAATATGTGTATCTTTTGCACATATCAATTCTTGTTCGATTTCAAGCTTTAAATCGCTTTCTAGAGAGTTATACGCAAACTGGTGCGTAAACGTAATCAGTTTAAACGCGAAAAATACTCCGGAACATCAACATATGCTTAACATACCTTAAATAACCTCTACATAACTTAGAAATAAGTTTTGAAGGCTTTGGTATGGCAAAATCAAGTTAATTCGCTTACAGGGACTAAATTTGACAAACTGCGAAAGCATGCCAATTTGAACTGTAACGAACATTCCGGAACATGACCATAAGTTAAACATACCATAAATATCCTTTACATAGCTTAGAAATAGGCTTTGAGGGGTTCGGTGTGCTAAAATAAACTTTTGGGTCATTCAGGGACTAAAAGCGTCAAAAAGTGCACAAGTTTGCATTTACGCGCATAACTTACATTCTGAATACATCCGGACATACAAAAATTTATGTAAGCATTAAAATATTTTATTTTAGTGTTTGGCATGATAAAATTCCATTCGTCGCTTAATTTGGATCATTTTTGCGTTCGTTATGACTTCCGTCGTAATTAAGTGAATAACGCAACTGTACGACCAAACGAACCGACATCCGAGATACTTTTGAGCATGTTTTGAGTTCCCTATACTTAAACTTTATTTTAGAGCCTTGAAATGGGGTTAACAGGGCTTAAAAGTGCAAAAAAATCAAGTTTTACAAGTGCAAGGACCATTTTTGAAATTTCTGACCAGATTCAATGAACCTAGTCCATTTTGAAGTGTTGATGGTTTTAACCCATGGTTTTGCAAAACCATGGGCTGGTATTCAATGAACCTAGTCCATTATTAGGGGCTCCCATGGTTTTAGAAAGCCATGGGCACACATGTAAGGTCCAGATCAAAGCTCAGTTTTCGATGAACGATCTTAACGGTTCTTGAATTCCTATAAATACCCACCTTCATTTCCTTGCAAACTCACACTTGAATCTGATTTTGGCTCTCTAAGTTGAAGTTTATGCTTCATAACTGAGAGTAAATCAGATCAAGAGCTTGCGGGGACCTTCTGTAAGTATTCTTTCGTTCTTTTCATTCGTTTTTGTCGTTAAAGTCAAACTGCGTTTGACTTTCTGCTTTGACCAGCTTATAGTCAACGTGAAGTTCGTTTGAACTTCATAACGTGAGCGTAATCACGATGGTTATAGTCCCTAGTGACTATACCTACTGATTACCACGTTAACTAGGCTCAGTGACGAGTCGTAGTTTTGGCCAAAATGCGTATTCTTGCGTATTTTGAAACCAAACTACTTTTAGGTATCAAAACCATTTGTTTTGATACCAAACTTGCTTTCTAACTTAGTTAAGCATGTTTTAACATGCTTAGCTCGTCACTTTAGGTTTAGTGCTTGTCTAGGGTCGTAAAGGTAAGCGATCTAAACAATCGCTTATACTTTCGAACCCACCCGTTTGGTCGATCTTTAAGATCCGACCAAACACATTAGGTGACCATAGTATATAGGGAATAACCTTCCGAGGTTATACCTTATGGTCGCTTCGTTTAAGTAGTGGTATGATAAGTAGTTTGTATGCCTTAGGTAAATTACCAAAATGCCCTTTTTACGCCAAAATTCATTTTAAACCTATGTAACTTAATTTTTGACATCTAAACTGATTTAGTAACAATATTAGACATGTTAAGGCATATTTTACTTATCATAGTGCTAGTTAGGCATTCCAAACGCGTTTTACGCGAACGACGCGTTAAAGTAGCATAAGCTACCTAAACGCGTTACCTATAGTAGGTGTCGTTGATATTCCGTAATCTCTAGCATTTCTTGGTTGTTACTCAAGGACTTCTAGGCAATCTCAAGTAAGTACATAGACCCCTCTTTTACAGTTTTCCAAACTGTTTTGGGGTGAAACACATGTGCCTACTTGTTACTTTCATGCTTTCCATGTTTTCACATCATATACTTGCTATGTTCATTAGTACATTTATAATACATGATTTACATTACATTGTTTCGCTATGTATGTTTACTTAGCATACTTAGTACATTGTTTTACTTTACATTTCTGCTATGTATGTTGACTGAGCATGCTAGCACATTGATTTACATTACATTAGTTGCATATGTTTACTCAACATATGGACACATTGTTTTACATTTCATTTTGTTGCATATGCTCATCCAGCATATGAACACATTATATTACATTTTGAACCGTTGTAACTATCTGACTATGTGAACAGTTGTAACTATCTGACTATGTGAACCGTTGTAACTATTTGACTATGTGAACCGTTGTAACCATTTGATTATATGAACCATTTGTAACTGTTGAACCGTGTGAACCGTATTTGACCATACATAAACATTTCTACAATTGTTAAACATTTCATCTTGGTGGCTGTTTGGGTAAGTGATTTAAGTAACGAGGCGATGTGTAATACGATAAAAACATGGTGGATACGCCGCTGGTACTTCCTATATATAAGTGCTTTTATGGTATTACATATCGTAGCGTTATTTAAACCATTTCAGTTTAGACATATTACATCTACAATATAATCTTCACACAAACATCGTTTTACAAATAACTTAACTTATACAAACCCATTTTTACATGGTTATTCAGTTAACCATACATTATTCTTTTATACATATATATCATTTGGTTTATTTATCACTTTTCAAATGATTTATAAAAGGGAACACTCAACAAGATTCATGGCTACTTTTTATTAAACAGTTTCTTTAAACTCAAGTCATGGATCCTATTTTCACAAAACCTATGTATCTCACAGGCATTTTTATGCTGACGTACCTATTTTCACATGTGTTTTCAGGAGCTGTTACATAGGATAATCACGTCAAACATAGGCGGACCTGTGCCTTAGCAACTTAAAATGGAGCTAGAACTAGCTTAATTATGTTATGTACTCTTTGTTTCTTGTTTTAAGACAATGTAACTCTCTTGTTTGATAAATAAAACGTAACTTTAATTACCATGGTTGTGAAACAATTAATTCTGTTACAACACTCCCCGACGTTTCCGCCACGTTTTGTCGTTTTACGTGGTCGGGGTGTGACAGAAAAGTTGGTATTAGAGCCAATGGTTATAGGGAATTAGGTTATTAGTAATGCTTTGACCTAGACTATAACCTTCCTAGGACCCTAACGCGAGTTTACTTGCGTTTAGTCATAAAACAATACCGTTGCCTATCTTTAGGCATCAACCACAACGAGAACTTCAATTCCGAATCCGCCTTGAAAATTAATCATCTGTTTTTGGATGATTGATTACTAGGTTTTGAACCCTCTATTGTAAGGTTTTGAACCCTCTGTTGTAAGGTTTTGAACCCCTTTGAGTTTTCAAAATCTCATCAAAAGTTTTGGGTCCTAAATAGTGTGAACACGTGCAAACTGGAAGAGTGGATGCCTGTACCCTGGGTTTTCTGTCTAAGGCTAGAGTGTTCGTACAAATCCACATAATCGGACCAGTTACTCTTACCTGGGAACTCTTGGGGTGAGTGTCCACTTATAGGCGAGCATGTCTTCGCGATACATTATGAGGACCTACTTGCTTTGATTCAGCCTTTGTGTGTCGTTTGTTTGCTTCGTGGTTCAAACAAATGACCATCACCCATGATTTTGTTCGGTAGTTATAACATCCTATTCTTACCCAATGCCATTTCACTTGTTTTCTCTCTTATTTCCCTTTTTTAGAATGCCTCCTTGACGCGACAATCAGATAGCGAATGCCGAACTGCCAGAAATCATCGCGCAGCAAATGGCTGCTGCTTTCCCAAATCTTATTGCTCAACTGAACCAAGCCAACAACAACAATAATGCTCCATGCAATTTCAAGAGTTTCATTTCGGCTAAGCCACGCAAGTTTAGTGGTTCCGAAGGAGCAACTGGACTCCTACAATGGTTCGAGAGCACTGAGAGTACATTTCGTCATGTTCAGTGTCCTGATAATCGCAAGGTCAAGTTTGCTTCCAGTGTGTTTCAGAAGAGGGCCCTTAAATGGTGGAACGGGGTGATGAGAGACCGTGGTGCTGAGGTTGCTTTAGCACAGACTTGGGCTGAGCTTAGGGCTCTTATGATGAAGGAATTCTGTCCTCGTCATGAGCTAAGGGCTCTAGAAAGGGAATTTTTTGATCTTAAGCAAGACAGCGGTGAGCATCGAGCCTACACGGACCGTTATGAGGAGTTAAGTCTGTTATGCCCAAACATGGTCACGCCTTTGGATAAGGCAATCGAAAAGTACATTGATGGCCTCCCTAGCTCAATACAAGACATTGTGACTGGTAGCAACCCTACTACAGTTAGACAGGCCATTGAGCTAGCTGCAACCTTGACTGAATCTCAGATCAGGAAAGGTAAACTTTTTTGAAAAAGTGACAAGAAACCAATCGAGGAATCAAAGACCATGGATGAACAGACTGGATCCCCTAAGAAGTCAAAGAAGCGAAAGGCTTCTCAGAACTTCGCCATGGTCGCTCACAATGGTCAAGCCGTCCCCAACCAACCAGCTCAACCACCTGCTAGGAAGCCCTACAATGGAACTGCACCCTTGTGCAACCAGTGTAGCCTACATCATCATGCTGGTGTGAAGTGTCGCATATGCCAAGTTTGTGGACTTATAGGTCATACAGCAAGGGTTTGCCCAACCGCAGCAGCACCAAATCAAGCTGGCAATAATCCTGCTCAAGGTCGTTTTCCACCAGGTTCATGCTTCAACTGTGGCGAGATGGGCCATTTCCGAAGAAACTGCCCAAAGCTTGCTAATGCGAATCCAGTGCAGGGATGAGCATCTGACCGATGGAAGACAAAGCTGTTTAGAAATAATCACGTCTTATGTATTATTTTCTTTTGTTGTCAGGTCCATGAAATAGTTGTTATCGTTGTTTATAAATAAAGCTTTTATTTTATAATGCAATAT
Source organism: Helianthus tuberosus (assembly GCA_030545235.1). Classification (NCBI taxonomy): domain Eukaryota; kingdom Viridiplantae; phylum Streptophyta; class Magnoliopsida; order Asterales; family Asteraceae; genus Helianthus; species Helianthus tuberosus. Next base: position 99,030,068 of record CM060412.1, on the reverse strand, counting down.
ACAAATATTGATGTGGTTGCATGTGTAAACAACATATCCCCTATGATACCGACAATCAAGGAACCGCATTCCTCCCATCTTATGATCTCTTGCGTGTTCCACGAAAATCCTAAGTACCCGTTTCTTCCAAGGAAAACGAAGTACAAGGCGCAAGTTACAACTCTGGACGAATACCCACTCCTTAATGGAGTACCTAAGGACATTCCCGTAAGTCCTTAATTTTTGTCTACCCTAATTCGAATGTGGTGATTCCTTGTGATCAAAAATCGAATTTTTAGCAGATCATCCTATCTTTTCAGATAGATGCTTGAGGACGTTGAAGTCCATCAACTGGATTCCTGGTATGCCTTGAATACCCATGTTCAAATCAACGCCAAGTTAATAGCAATCAATAACAAGATAATAACAATTAATAACCAAGAAAACAATTATGTGATTATGTGCTTGTGTGTTGATGTGTTGACCTAATCATAAGTTGTCTCGACTTTGTTCAAATTCTATCCCCTTCACATTATAAAATAAACTGTGATTACTATGCAAGAAATTACGTAATTATGGATGCATACATAATTATGGAATTTAGTGAACGGAAATCACAGCAAGTTCTGTCATGTGTCTAGAGTTAACCCTATTCATTTCCATTTCTGATGAAGCATCCGTTGAGGAAAAATGAACTAGCTATTCATTTTTCGCTTATGAAAGAATATCCGTTGAGGGAAATGAATATCCGTTTGTTTAATCCTACATTTCCAATTCTGAAGAATACCTGTTGAGGAAAATGACTCTGTTTGTTCATTTTCGTTCTGAAGAGTATCCGTCGAGGGAAATGAATATCCGTTGATTGTTCCTTCATTCCCGTTCCTGACGAAGAACTCGTTGAGGAAAATGAATCATCCATTCATTTTCACTTCTGAAGAATATCCGTTGAGGGAAATGAATATCCGTTTAGTTAAATCCTTCATTTTCAACTCTGATGAAGCAACCGTTGAAAATGACTCCGTCTGTTCACTTTCGTTTCTGAAGATTACCCGTTGAGGAAATGAATATCCGTTTGTTTATCCTTTTCATTTACGTTTCTGAGGAAGCAACCATTGAAGATGACTCTGTCTGTTCATTTTCGTTTCTAAAGATTGTCCGTTGAGGAAATGAATATCCATTGTTTAATCCTTCATTTCCGCTTCTGAAGAATACTCGTTGAGGAAAATGACTCCGTCCATTCATTTTCATTTCTGAAGAATGTCCGTTAAGGAAATGACAGGATTATGCCTTGCTTATCTCTGGTGGATTATTTGACACAAGGTCACAGACAGACTCCTACGAATAAATTTCGGGATGAAATTTCCTAAAGTAGGGGAGACTGTGACACCTGTGTCACTATGACCATCAAACAAATACCAAACCAGTGAAATATTGTATTTCATACTTTGGATTTGTATAAATATGTGTATCTTTTGCACATATCAATTCTTGTTTGATTTCAAGCTTTAAATCGCTTTCTAGAGAGTTATACGCAAACTGGTGCGTAAACGTAATCAGTTTAAACACGACAAATACTCCGGAACATCAAAATATGCTTAACATACCTTAAATAACCTCTACATAACTTATAAATAAGTTTTGAAGGCTTTGGTATGGCAAAATCAAGTTAATTCGCTTACAGGGACTAAATTTGACAAACTGCGAAAGCATGCCAATTTGAACTGTAACGAACATTCCGGAACATGACCATAAGTTAAACATACCATAAATATCCTTTACATAGCTTAGAAATAGGCTTTGAGGGGTTCGGTGTGCTAAAATAAACTTTTGGGTCATTCAGGGACTAAAAGCGTCAAAAAGTGCACAAGTTTGCATTTACGCGCATAACTTACATTCTGAATACATCCGGACATACAAAAATTTATGTAAGCATTAAAATATTTTATTTTAGTGTTTGGCATGATAAAATTCCATTCGTCGCTTAATTTGGATCGTTTTTGCGTTCGTTATGACTTCCGTCGTAATTAAGTGAATAACGCAACTGTACGACCAAACGAACCGACATCCGAGATACTTTTGAGCATGTTTTGAGTTCCCTATACTTTAACTTTATTTTAGAGCCTTGAAATGGGGTTAACAGGGCTTAAAAGTGCAAAAAAATCAAGTTTTACAAGTGCAAGGACCATTTTTGAAATTTCTGACCAGATTCAATGAACCTAGTCCATTTTGAAGTGTTGATGGTTTTAACCCATGGTTTTGCAAAACCATGGGCTGGTATTCAATGAACCTAGTCCATTATTAGGGGCTCCCATGGTTTTAGAAAGCCATGGGCACATATGTAAGGTCCAGATCAAAGCTCAGTTTTCGATGAACGATCTTAACGGTTCTTGAATTCCTATAAATACCCACCTTCATTTCCTTGAAAACTCACACTTGAATCTGATTTTGGCTCTCTAAGTTAAAGTTTATGCTTCATACCTGAGAGTAAATCGGATCAAGAGCTTGCGGGGACCTTCTGTAAGTATTCTTTCGTTCTTTTCATTCGTTTTTGTCGTTAAAGTCAAACTGCGTTTGACTTTCTGCTTTGACCAGTTTATGGTCAACGTGAAGTTCATTTGAACTTCATAACGTGAGCGTAATCATGATGGTTATAGTCCCTAGTGACTATACCTACTGATTACCACGTTAACTAGGCTCAGTGACGAGTCGTAGTTTCAGCCAAAATGCGTATTCTTGCGTATTTTGTAACCAAACTACTTTTAGGTATCAAAACCGTTTGTTTTGATACCAAACTTGTTTTCTAACTTAGGTAAGCATGTTTTTACATGCTTAGCTCGTCACTTTAGGTTTAGTGCTTGTCTAGGGTCGTAAAGGTAAGCGATCTAAACAATCGCTTATACTTTCGAGCCCGACCCGTTGGTCGATCTTTAAGATCCGATAAAGACATTAGGTGACCATAGTATATAGGGAATGACCTTCCAAGGTTATACCTTATGGTCGCTTCGTTTAAGTAGTTGTATGATAAGTAGTTTGTATGCCTTAGGTAAATTACCAAAATGCCCTTTTTACGCCAAAATTCATTTTAAACCTATGTAACTTAATTTTTTACATCTAAACTGATTTAGTAACAATATTAGACTTGTTAAGGCATATTTTACTTATCATAGGGCTAGTTAGGCATTCCAAACGCGTTTTACGTGAACGACGCGTTAAAGTAGCATAAGCTACCTAAACGGGTCGTAATGGGTCGTAAGCACCTAGGTTAGGTTTCATTGTAGTATGTAGGCTTTGTTAAACCATATTACATGAGTTACCATACTCATTTGGTTTACGAACCCTCATTCTATCCGATCCTCCGATTTAGGTCCGGATTATTAACATAGTTACCTATAGTAGGTGCCGTTGATATTCCGTAATCTCTAGCATTGCTTGGTTGTTACTCAAGGACTTCTAGGCAATCTAAAGTGAGTACATAGACCCCTCTTTTACTGTTTTCCAAACTGTTTTGGGGGTGAAACACATGTGCCTACTTGTTACTTTCATGCTTTCCATGTTTTCACATCATATACTTGCTATGTTCATTAGTACATTTATAGTACATGATTTACATTACATTGTTTCGCTATGTATGTTTACTTAGCATAATTAGTACATTGTTTTACTTTATATTTCTGCTATGTATGTTGACTGAGCATGCTAGCACATTGATTTACATTACATTAGTTGCATATGTTTACTCAACATATGGACACATTGTTTTACATTGCATTTTGTTGCATATGCTCATCCAGCATATGAACACATTATATTACATTTTGAACCGTTGTAACTATCTGACTATGTGAACCGTTGTAACTATCTGACTATGTGAACCGTTGTAACTATTTGACTATGTGAACCGTTGTAACCATTTGATTATATGAACCGTTTGTAACTGTTGAACCATGTGAACCGTATTTGACCATACATAAACATTTCTACAATTGTTAAACATTTCATCTTGGTGGCTGTTTGGGTAAGTGATTTAAGTAACGAGGCGACGTGTAATACGATAAAAACATGGTGGATACGCCGCTGGTACTTCCTATATATAAGTGCTTTTATGGTATTACATATCGTAGCGTTATTTAAACCATTTCAGTTTAGACATATTACATCTACAATACAATCTTCACATAAACATCATTTTACAAATAACTTAACTTATACAAACCCATTTTTACATGGTTATTCACTTAACCATGCATTATTCTTTTATACATATATATCATTTGGTTTATTTATCACTTTTCAAATGATTTATGAAAGGGAACACTCAACAAGATTCATGGCTACTTTTTATTAAACAGTTTCTTTAAACTCAAGTCATGGATCCTATTTTCACAAAACCTATGTATCTCACAGGCATTTTTATGCTGACGTACCTATTTTCACATGTGTTTTCAGGAGCTGTTAAATAGGATGATCACGTCAAACATAGGCAGACCCGTGCCTTAGCAACTTAAAATGGAGCTAGAACTAGTTTAATTATGTTATGTACTCTTTGTTTCTTGTTTTAAGACAATGTAATCTCTTGTTTGATAAATAAAATGTAACTTTAATTACCATGGTTATGAAACAATTAATTCTGTTACAACACTCCCCGACGTTTCCGCCACGTTTCGTCATTTTACGTGGTCGGGGTGTGACATTTACAGGATAACTTAGGGTCCTCAAGAATCCTTAAGGGATTATGTGAAAAATTTTGGCAGGGAATCCTTGGATATCCCACACCTTGATGTTGCCACAGCTGTACAGGCATTCAAAATGGGGTTGCAAAAAAGATTCCTAATTTTATCAGGATCTTGTGATGAATCCTTGTAGGAACCTGGATGAAGCTCGAAACTGGGCTTTGAGATATATCAGGCTTGAAGACGACAAGAAAATGTAAGAGAGGATGAATTCATCCTCAACATACGAGTCAATTAACAGGAAGTCAGAATCCTCATACAAGCCATATCGCTCTAAGACATATGGTAGGAATGACAGCAAGAAGGTGAATGCTGTTGAGGATGAGGATCCTGAGGAGTATCCTGAGTTGTCAGAATCTTGTTTTTCTGTTAATATACCCGAACTAATGTATGCTATGCAGGGTTTGGGAGATAAAGCGAGGTGGCATAGGAAGAACCAGCAAAAAGCTGATTGGAAGGAAAAATCCAAATGGTGTGCTTTCCATGAGGATTTTGGACACGTGACAGAAGATTGCATAGCCCTGAGAAAGGAAATAAGCTACCTGTTAAGCAAGGGGTATTTGAAAGATCTTTTGGGTAGAAAGAAGAATAAGGGTCAGGATGCTGATAAGGATCTTGAACGTGCAGCATCACCTCCTCCAGACGCCAATATAATTAACTTTATTTTAGGAGGATCCGATATATGTGGAACCTCTTATTCTGCAGCAAAGAGACATGCAAAGGAGGATAAGGCAGAACGGGGGGACAAGCCGACTAGGATGACAACCCTCACAACTGACAAAGTGATAACGTTTGATAGTGACGACCGGGATAGTGTTCAGGATCCCCATCATGATGGTTTGGTAATTACTTTATATATTGCCAATCATTTTGTGCGCAGGATACTGGTGGATAACGGCAGCTCTGTCAACATTATTCAACTGGAAATGCTAAAGAAAATGAACATCCCTCAGATGGAGATCACTTCAAAATCCACTGTACTTGTAGGGTTCAGTGGAGAAGCCAAGAATACTGTGGGAGAAATAAAGTTGCCAGTATATACGTTGAAGGAGTAAATTCGATGCAACGATTATGTGTCATGGATTCACTATCCTGCTACAATATTATATTGGGCCGGCCATGGATCCATGACATGAAGGCTGTCCCATCAACCTATCATCAGTGTATCAAGATCCCTGCCCCTTTGGGGGTTGTTAAAGTAGAAAGTGATCAACAGGTGGCAAAAGAATGCTATTCCTCCTCAATGAAGTCTTCATCAAAGTCCAAAGCAGGATAGCAATTAAAGATATGAGCCCAGGATGTCGCGGAAGCCTCAGAGCAGGATATTAAGAAAGTTATCCTGGACCAGGATAATCCGGATATCTCGATGCTCGTAGGAGCTAATATCCCTCGGGATATTGAGAACCAGCTAACTAATTTTTTGAAATGCAGTCTTTCCACGTTTGCATGGAAGCATGAGAATATGACAGGTATTTCTAAAGATATTATAACTCATAAGCTTGGAATTGACAGGTCTTTTAAGCCCGTTCAACAAAAAAGAAGGAAGTTTGCTCCTGAAAGAAATGCAAATATACAGGAGGAGGTTGAAAGATTATTGAAATCCAAGATGATTATAGAAGTTAAATTCCCCAAATGGCTAGCAAATGTGGTTGTGGTTCAAAAGAAGAATGGGAAATGGAGAGTTTGTGTAGATTACACGGACCTGAACAAAGCATATCCTAAAGACCCATTCCCCTTGCCTCATATAGATTCAATTGTAGATGCAACCGCCGATCATGAAATGCTGACCTTTATGGATGCATCCTCAGGATTTCAGCAGATCCAAATGGAACCATCCGATCAGGAGGATACTGCTTTCATGACACCAACATGTATTTATTGTTATAATGCCATGCCTTTTGGTTGGAAAAATGCAGGTGCAACGTACCAAAGATTGGTGAATATGATGTTTAAAGACAAACTGGGGGACACCATGGAGGTGTGTATTGATGATATAGTGGTAAAATCCAAAAAGGCTGAGTATCATCTCCAGGATTTTGAAGGTGCATTTGATATCTTGGACCAATATAACTTGAAGCTGAATCCTGCTAAGTGCCATTTCGGAGTGGGGGCAGAAATTTTTTTAGGATACATGGTGACTAAAAGGGGAATATAAGCAAGCCTGAAACAGATCAAAGCTATCCTGGATATCAAATCACCATCCAACATGAAAGATGTGCAATGATTAACGGGACGAGTAGCGGTGTTGAACATATTTATATTAAGATCCTTAGAAAAATGCAAGGAATTCTACGATATCCTGAAGAAGAATAATAAATTCGAGTGGGGAGAGAAGCATGAAGCAGCGTTACAAGAATTAAAGCAATATCCTTCAACTGCACCTTTATTGATGAAGCCTGAGGATGGTGAACCACTATCCCTATGTCTTGCAGTATCAGGGAATGCAGTAAGTGCCATTCTGGTAAAGGATCACGAAGGTCAGCAGTATCCTATCTATTATGTTAGAAAAAGTTTATTAGATGCTGAAATTAGATGTTCACACTTAGAAAAAATTGATATTAGCCCTAGTTATGGCATCAGCTAAGCTTAGACATTATTTTGAGACACATAGGATTCATGTTAAAACTAATTATCCTGTTAGAAATATACTTAGGAAGCCTGAGATGTCGGGTAGAATGGCTAAATGGTCAGTAAAGTTAAGTGCCTACGATCTAGTATATGAACCTAGAAATGCTATAAAATCTCAGGCTCTAGCAGATTTTATGGTTGATTTCAGTAGTGACATTCAAAATGAAGTAGACTTAGAAGTGCAACAACTAGGAGAAACTTTAGGATCCTGGACATTATATACTGATGGTGCATCTAATGTAAGAGGTGTAGGATTAGGTATACTACTAAAATCGCCACAGGGGGACATATTACCCTAGGCCATAAGATGTGAATTTACTGCTACTAATAATGAAGCAGAATATGAAGCTCTGATTGCAGGATTAGAAATGATTAGGAATATGAATATTAAAAGTTTACAAGTATATGTTGATTCCTTGTTAATCGCTAACCATTTCAATGGATCCTACGCAATCAAAGGTGAATGGTTAATTGAATATCTTGAAATTGTCAAAAAATTAGCAGGATATTTCAAAGTTTTTACACTTGAACATGTACAAAGAGAGGATAATGTTGAGGCAGATGCTCTGGAAAATTTAGGATCTGCAGTCAGGATACCGGAAGGAACTCAAATACCAATACTACATATCCTTTATCCTGCGATGGAACACTTCAAGTCTCAGGATAAGGAGGTAGCAAGTATCTAGGATCCCGACGATGAATATCCTGAAAAGAATCCTGAATCCTGGATGGCTCCAATTATAAAGTACCTCAAAGAATGAGACATCCCAAAGGATGAGAATCCTAAGGCTTTCAGGATGAAGGTATCTCGTTTCACTATTGTTTTGGTCAAAAATTACCTAAGCAATTAAGTGATCAAATTAGTTAAGTGATGTAGTGTGCTAAAAGTATTCGTGGAAAATATGCTGATTAAGTTGTAAATAAAAACAGTTTTCAGGATATAGCTCAGGATATCGAGCTATATCTATGATCAAACAATGAGCAAAAAAGGTAAAGGGGTGACACTAGATGTACGAGGAAAGCCCTTGATCAATCTAGATTGCCGTCACAAAACCTCGGGAGCTGACAATCGCAGTTGCCTTGTTCTTCTTATTACTTCAAATATCAGGATAAAGTGCAGGATATGATGCGGATCAACTATGTGTTACAACTAGATTCGAGTACAAGTGTAAGTGTTCGTGAGTGATTGCAGCTAGTAGAGAGCAAGAGTGTGCAAAAAAATTGTGTGTGTTCTATCTGATCCGATCATTCCTATTTATAGTAAAACGAAATTAACAAACTAGCATATAAAACCGGGATACGCCAAATATTCCCTTTGTGAACGTTGTAGACCATTTCTTCCGGCTTCAACGTCCCCATTTCAACTGATTAGTCCGAGTCTTTTGGAGAACAGGTCCACTCGAATGTTGTAAGCCTGCCATGTTAATCTACACAAGAATTAATTAGTTATTACCAGGATACTGTGTCAGGATGTTACCAATATCCTGATCCAGTATCCTGATCACAATAAAAAATAACACAGTCAGAATATTATCCAGGATATATGAGTAGAAAACCACCCATAACAATTGTCCCCAAAATATATCTGTTGGAATCCCATATTCAAACGGATATATTTTAAAATCTTATCTCTTAAATCGAGGTAATTAAGTTGAAACGACGGTTGAAGTGACACGCTGCAACTTCCAATGCGATTTATACTCAATGGCTACCTACCAAGCTTCTATATCTTCTCTCTTTTTGCTTGATAACCCATCATCTTCACCATAATTCTCAGGTAATTTCTCTCTTTCTTTTCTTTCCTGCTTTTCTTTGCTAAGATCCTCCATGGCCAGCCGAACAAGATCATAGACCGCCGATTCGGTTCCAACTTTCGAAGCCTAGAACCTTCTCAAAGAACTTGAAAAAGAGGTATGTTCGTTTGATAACGCCGACATTGCCGCCCTACGAGCCTCCGATGCTTTCCTTGTTGACGCGATCATTCGTCCCTTTGACCGAGAGGTCCGATCAGATGTTTCTTCTGACGAGTGGGTGTGCTTTCTGGTTATCCTTTTTTCCATAGGGCTTCGATATCCCTTTCCGGCTTTCATATCTCGTTTATTTGAACTTACCGGCCTCAGCTATGCCCAAACCATGCCTATGGTTTGGCGTGTGCTAGTTACCTTAGACCAAATCAGATCTCGTCACATTTCAGATCTTTGCATCGAGGATCTCCCCCTTGCCTATCGTCTTCGTTCTCACGGAAACAACCGTTTTCTCCTTTTTTCAACCTCCAAAAATCCCCTTATCCTTAAGGCCACAAAAATGAGGATAAGTGGCAACGCAAGTTCTTTTTTTGTAAAAAGGGATTCTATTGCTAAGGGTTTTGACCTCCCGGTGAAGTGGTTGACCTCCGGTAGGAGTTAGGGTTTTAGGAATATCCCCAAATGTATCCTGAAACCATATCCTGAACTGACATCTTTATTTCTTGTGCAGCAAACTTCAAAGAGCTAGCCCCTCCAAGCGTAGAATCAGAGCAGAGGATCAAGAACATTTACCAACTCCCGGAGAGTGAGAGAACTTTTTCTCTATCCTTTGCAAGTGCAAGACAAAGATCTAGTTCTGATATGTCTGGTAAGTACATTAGTATATATGAAACAAATTTTAATTTATAAATATTCAGAAGTTAAGTTTTTCTCCCTTTTATGTAGCACTAGTTAAAGTTCCAGAAGTCTTTGATCTAGATGAATTGGACAACTACTCCGCTCCTACCCCGGTGAAGAAAGAGCCAAGCCCTAAAGCAACTACGTCATCCAAGCCCACCGGTTCGAAAGCTGCTACCACCCCCGAGCCTCCTCCAGCTACCAAGACACGTGCTTCCAGTGCCCGGAAGAGGAAGGAAATGGACTCTCCTGCTACCTCTGAGAACTTTCCTTACGAGAACCACGGATTTAATGAAGCCAGCAGGTTTATGACTTCATTCCTTAATCAGGTAAAAACTTCCATCTGGTATCCGGCACATATATGTTGAACTATTATCCTGAATAGCCTATATATATGTTGATACCGGTATTTTTTATTGCAGGGCCTTAAGCGTCTCATACACTTATATGAAGAAGCTTGTGGGCTCAACAAAATGTTGGAGGTCAAGCTAAAGAAGGCCGAAGTCACTATTGCTAATCAAGGAATGATAGCCGCCGCCAAATCCCAGCATTACGAAGACAAATTCAAGGCGATGACCCAGGATCACCAAGCTGCTATCAACAAGGCTAACAAGGATGCTCAAGCCAAGCTAGACGCCACCCATCTTCAATATCAACAGGATATGAATTCTTACAGAGATGGCCTCAAAGGATCTGTTGTAATTTCCCTTCTCCAAGCTAGGTTAAGGATGGCCTATGAGGACAAAGCCTTGGGCTTTGAATGCCCCTCCTGGAATGTCAACGCTTGGGAGGTGAAATTAAAGGATCTCGGAGGTAGTCCCGTGGAACATCCTACGAAGCCTGCTGGTGAAGAGCCTCCCAAGATGACAGAGGTGGCGGTCGATGCTGGTGGTGATGCTGAGAAGAATACTGAGGGTGATGCTGATGCGGGTGCTAGAGGAGATGCTGCTAGTGAAGAAGGTGCTGCTCCTTGAAAGCAGCGAAGTGGCAATGATGGATATTCATGCCTAGGCCGGAGCCCACTTTTTTTTTAAATCTTGATGGTTGTGGTTTAACAAACAATTTACTTTTCCTATTCTTTAAACAATTTTAATTTCCTGCACTTAGACAATATGATGGCCAAAGGTGGAGGGATCCTGAGTTTCAGGACGAAGCCTTTGGTCATCAATTATTATGTTTTATTTTGAACAGTTTAACGATTGAAGGTGGAGGTATCTTGGGTTTCAAGACGAAGCCTTCAATTGTTAAGTAAATATGGTTAAGACTAATTGTGCTTTTGGTGGATGGGTCTCGGTTTGAGATGAAACCAAAAGCACAATATTTTGCTATGTTAATAATATAACCTTTTATGACCTTATCTATTGTTATCCATTTTTGGAATTCTTGTTATATGTTGTTTGATTTGAATATCATTTCAAATTTCCAATCTTAGTGTAATATTTCAAATATTCCGACCACATATCCTGAAAATATATCCTGAGAATATATCTTGATCATGATATCATAAATCTTCCCACCAGATTTTTGCCGAACAAAATTTCAAAAACTTAGACAATTTAGATAAGGCTTCTAAAAGACCAAAAAGGAAAGTTTATACCAGAAATAGAGTACACCTCTATCCTTAAACTTCAATCCTTTTGCAACCTTTCCGCTGAAGATGTCCCCAATCTGGGATACTTAGTGAACTTGGCCCAAGCTTGATCCTTTGAGCTTCTCACAAAGCCTTAGTGGGAATGTCCCCTGTGCATAATGTCTTTGAATACTTAGAAATTTTCTGGACATCAATTGCAACTGTTTGTATAACTTTCGTATTACAGGGGATAAACCCTAAAATATCCTGGAGATAGATCCTTAATATTCTGGGGATAAACCCTGAGGCATTCTGGGGAAAATCCCAAATTTTCATGCGCTACAGGCGGGAGTGTATAAACTCCAAGACTTAGAAAGGTGAAAACCTTTAAACCTTAGAGAGTATGAAAATACCCTTTCGTGAGAGAGGGTGATCAACCCTCATATACCTTTAGGATCTAGGATATAGCCAATAATAACGAAATTTTCGGCCACTTTCACATGGACTGGTCCCGCTATCTTGAACTATCCCTGGATAACTTGCGCTCCAGGCATTAAACCTAATTCGAGAGAAAGGTGAATACCTTTAAACCTGTGAAGGGATCAGGATCCCTTAAACATGAGAGAGGGGGCCAATCCTCTAATCTTTCGATTCATCCTGAGTGTATATCCTGGAGTTATATCCGAAGCATATTCTACAAAACAACTTTAGACTAAGGTGGGTGTTAGCTTGTGTAACACCCCTCCGATGCTTAAGTCAGTATTGGGTTCTAATAAAATAAAATAGAATTATATTTAAAAGAAATAGAATTTTTACCATCTTGAGTTAGAAATTAAATTCTAAACTCACTTGAAATAGGCTTTGAGGTGTATAACATTCCAGGATATTGGTAGTATATCTCCCTCCATATTCTTAAGCTGGTATGCTCCTTTCCCGGATTTCGATTCAATCTCATAAGGTCCTTCCCACTTAGGAGCTAAGTTTCCATCAGCAGGATTAGTAGTGTTCTGAAAAGCATTCCTTAACACCCAATCTCCAACTTGAAACCTTCTCGTCCTTAGATTCTTGTTATATGCTCTGGATATCCTCTGTTGGTATGCTGCCATTCTCAACTTTGCCACATCCCTTGTCTCATCGATAGTATACAATTCTTGGCATAGGGCTTCAGGATTCTTCTCAGGATCTCGGAGGTTGGATCTTGCAGTAGGTATCACCATCTCTGTCGGGATTACTACTTCCGCTCCAAATACTAAGGAAAATGGGGTTTGTCCGGTTACACCTTTCACTGTTATCCTATCAGCCCATAAAACAAAGGGTAATTCTTCTTCTCATCTTCCTTTCTTAGCTCCTAGTCTCCTCTTCAATTTGTTGACAATTATCTTGTTCAAGGATTCTGCTTGTCCGTTTGCTTGAGGATGTACCGGTGTGGATGTGATCACTTTGATTCCCCAACTCTTACAAAAATCGGTTGTCCTCTTACTGATAAACTGAGAGCCATTGTCACAAATTAACTCTGCTGGTACCCCAAACCTAGTCAGGATATTCCTTTTTATGAAGGATACTACTTCTTGGTCTCTGACTTGAATAAATGCCTCAGCTTCAACCCATTTAGAGAAATAATCCATCATTGCCAGCATAAAGACTTTTCCTCCAGGAGCTTTTGGCAATTTTCCCACTATGTCCATCCCCCACTTCATGAATGGCCCAGGGGAAGCAATAGGAAATAGTGGTTCAGTAGGTTAATGCAATATATTGCTGTGCCTTTGACATGCATCACATCTTCGAGCATATTCTGCAGCATCTTTCCTCAACGTCGACCAATAGTATCCTGTTCTTAACACCTTTGAGAATAACGATCTGCCCCCAGTGTGGTTACCACAATCCCCTTCGTGTATATCCTGAAGTACTTCCTTAGTTTCGGGATCCTCCAAGCACCTCAGGTATGGTCCTGCAAGAGATTTCTTATACAAAACATCATTTATAATAGTGAATCATGATACCTTCATTCTAAAGGCCTTAGGATTCTCATCCTTTGGGATGTCTCCTTCCTTGAGATATCTCATGATTGGGGCCGTCTAGGACTTAGGATCCTCCCCAGGATATTCATCATCAGGATCCTGAATACTTACTACTTCCTTATCCTGAGATTTGAAAAGATCCACTGCAGGATACAGGATATGTAGTATTGGTAATTAGGTTCCTTCCGGTATCCTGACTAATGATCCTAGATTTGCCAAGGCATCTACTTCAGCATTATCCTCTCTTGGTACATGTTCAAGTGTAAAAACATCGAAATATCCTGGTAATTTTTTGAGAATTTCGAGATACTCGATTAACTTCTCACCTTTAACTGCATAGGATGCATTAAAATGATTAGCAATTAACAAGGAATCAACAAATACTTGCAAACTCTTAATATTCATATTCCTGGCCAACTCTAATCCTGCAATTAAAGCTTCATATTCTACTTCATTATTAGTGGCAGGAAATTCACACCTAATAGCCTGGGGTAATATGTCCCCCTGTGGCGATTTTAGTAGTATACCCAATCCTACACTTCTCACATTAGATGCACCATCAGTATATAATGTCCAGGATTCTGGGTTTTCTCCTAGCTATTATACTTCTAGGTCTACTTCATTTTGAATATCACTACTGAAATCAGTTACAAACTCAGCTAGCGCCTGAGACTTTATGGCATTTCTAGGTTCATATACTAGATCATAGGCACTTAATTTTACTGACCACTTTGCCATCCTACCTGACATCTCGGGTTTCCTAAGCACATTTTTAACATGATAATTACTTTTAACATGAATCCTATGTGTCTCAAAATAATGTATAAGTTTTGTCGATGCCATAACTAGGGCCAATATCAATTTTTCTAAATGAGAATATCTAGTTTCAACATCTAATAAACTTTTACTAACATAATAGATAAGATACTGCTGACCTTCATGATCCTTTATCAGAACAGCACTTACTGCATTCCCTGATACTGCAAGATACAGGGATAATGGTTCACCATCCTCAGGCTTCATCAATAGAGGTGCAGTTGAAAGATACCGCTTCAATTCCTACAAGGCTGCTTCATGCTTCTCTCCCCACTCGAATTTCTTATTTTTCTTCAGGATATCATAGAATTCCTTGCATTTTTCCGAGGATCTCGATATAAACCTGTTTAATGCTGCTACTCGCCCTGTTAATCTTTGTACATCTTTCATGTTTGAAGGTGACTTGATATCCAGGATAGCTTTGATTTGTTATGGGCTCGCTTCGATCCCCCTTTTAGTCACGATGTATCCCAAAAACTTTCCTACCCCCACTCCAAAATGGCATTTAGCTGGATTTAACTTCATGGTGTACTAATCTAGGATATCGAATGCTCCTTCAATATCCTGGAGATGATCCTTAGCCTTCTTGGATTTTACCACCATATCATCAATGTATACCTCCATGGTGTCCCCCAGTTTGTCTTTAAACATCATGTTCACCAATCTCTGGTATGTTGCACCGGCATTTTTCAAACCAAAAGGCATAGCAGTATAACAATAAATACATGTTGGTGTCATGAAAGTAGTATCCTCCTGGTTCCATTTGTATTTGCTGGAATTCTGAGGATGCATCCATGAAGGTTAACATTTCATGACCGGCAGTAGCATCCACCATTGAGTCGATATGAGGCAGAGGGAATGGGTCTTTAGGACACGCTTTGTTAAATTCTGGGTAATCTACACAAACTCTCCATTTCCCATTTTTCTTTTGAACCACAACTACATTTGCTAACCATTTCGGAAATTTGACTTCCCTAATCATCTTGCTCTTTAATAATCTTTCAACCTCTTCCTGAATTATTGCATTCTGTTCAGGATCAAACTTCCTTCTTTCTGCTGGACAGGCTTGTGAGTTATAATATCCTTGGAAATACCTGTCATATCCTCATGCTTCTATGCGAATGTTGACATCCTGCGTTTCAAAAAGTTAGTCAATTGATTTTCAATATCCTGAGGGATATTGGTTCCTACGAGCACTGAGATATCTGGATTATCCTGATCCAAGATAATCTTCTTAACATCCTGCTCTGAAGCCTCCGTGATATCTTGGGCTCGCATCTTTAATTGCTATCCTGCTTTGGGCTTTGTTGAGGATTTCATTGAAGAAGAATAACACTCCTTTGCTTCTTGTTGATCACTTTCCACCTTGACAACCCCCCAAGGGGTAGGGATCTTGATACACTGATGATAAGTTGATGGTACAGATTTCATATCATGGATCCATGGCCTGCCCAAGATGATATTGTAGCAGGATAAGGAGTCCATGACACAAAAGCGTTGCATTGAGTTGACTCCTTCAACATATACCGGCAGCTTTATTTCTCCCACAGTATTCTTGGCCTCTCCACTGAACCCGACAAGTACAGTAGATTTTAAAATGATGTCCATTGGGGAAACATTTATCCTTTTCAGCGTTTCCAGCTGAATAATATTGACAGAGCTGCCATTATCCACCAGTATCCTACGCACAAAGTGATTAGCAACATATAAAGTTATTACCAAACCATCGTGACGGGGATCCTGGACAGTATCCATGTCATCTCTGTCAAACGTTATCACTTTATTGGTTGTGAGGGTTGTCATCTTAGTCGGCTTGTCTCCCCGTTCTGCCTTAGCCACCTTTGCATGTCTTTTTGCTGTAGAATAAGAAGTTCCACATATATCGAATCCTCCTGAAGTAAAGTTAATTATCTTGGCATCCGCAGGAGGTGATGCAGCTCGTTCAGGATCCTTCTCAATATACTGACCCTTATTCTTCTTTCTTCCCAACAGATCCTTTATATACCCTTTGCTCAGGAGATAGCTTATTTCCTTCCTTAGAGCAATGCAATTCTCCGTAACATGTCCAAAATCCTCATGGAAGGCACACCACTTGGATTTATCCTTCCAATTAGCTTTGTGTTGGTTCTTCCTAGGCCACCTCGCTTTTTTTTTCTCCCAAACCCTGCATAGCATACATCAGTTCAGGTATATTAACAGAAAAACAATATTCTGACAACTCAAGATACTCCTCAGGATCCTCGTCTTCAACAGCATTCACTTTCTTGCTGTCATTCCTGCCACATGGCTTAGAGCGATATGGTTTGTATTAGGATTCTGACTTCCTGTTAGTTGATTCATGAGTTGAGGATGAATTCATCCTCTCTTGCATCTTTTTATCATCTTCCAGCCGGATGTATCTCAAGGCCCTATTTCGAGCCTCATCCAGGTTCCTGCAAGGATTCATTACAAGATCCTGATAAAATTGGGAATCATTTTGTAACCCCATTTTGAATGCCTGCACAGCTGTTGCAACATCAAGATGTGCGATATCCAGAGATTCCCTGCTAAACTTGTTCACATAATCCCTCAAGGATACCTGAGGCCCTTGATTTATCCTGTAGAGATCAATGGTTAGTTTTTCAAAACTTCGACTGCAAGAAAATTGACTATTAAATAAATTTACTAAGTGAGCAAATGATGTAATTGAATGAGGTGGAACGTTTAAGAGCCATTTTAGGGCTGATCCTGTCAGAGTTTAGCCAAAACCCTTGCAGAGGCATGCTTCCTTGAGATCCGGAGGGATAGGGTTAATTTTCATCCTTTCCCTATATTGAGCAATATGCTCTTCAGGATCCGTAGTTCCGTCATAGAGCTTCATGTTGGGGGTTTGAAATCTTTTTGGGATTTCAGCATCACAAATAGGATATGTAAACTGGGATATCCTGTGGCTATCCTGGGACACTTCTGGAATTGGCTGGACCACCCCAGGTACACTGGATATCATGTCCTTCAATTTCTGAAGCTCCCTAGAGAATGCTGATGTCATAGCTGCATCCTGCAAAGATCCAAGACCATTAGTAACAAGAGTATTAGTATTATTAGACACGTTACCAATCTGAGGATTTTGGCCATATCCTGAAGCATATCCTGAGCTTCTTATAGTTGATACCCTAACCGAAGAGGGTATCTCAGGAATATGACTTTGGGAATGGCTAGGCACAATATTTCCCCTGTTATCCTCAGTATACACTGCCGAACTGAAGTTCAAATCCCTGGGCTGCAAGGGGGTGACGGTATCCTCAGCAGGCTTGCTCGAGCTGGATTTCAAGAGTTGTATCTCTCTCATCAGCATTTGGTTGGTCTCCTGCTGTTGCTTCATATGATCCTGTACACTACCAAACAAAGTTAGAATTTCATCATTAGAAGCCAAAATAAGAGTTCGCCTGAGATAGCAGGTCCTTGAACATTCTGAGTGGGGATAACATCCCGAGCCACATGAGTTTCAGTCCTTCTTGGAAGATCTTGAGGCTGTGAAGAGGCTTGCGTCCTCGGAGGTGGTGGAAGCACCGAACCAATTGTTGCAGAGGTTGTAGCAGACACGGTAGAAGAGCTCATGTTTGATCTTGAGGCCATTGAAAAAAGTGTAGCAAAAAGTTTTGAAAACAGAAAACCAAGTAATGATTTTGCAAAAGCATTTAGTAGAAATAGCACCACTCACCCCACGGTGGACGCCAAATTGTTTTGGTCAAAAATTACCTAAGCAATTAAGTGATCAAATTAGTTAAGTGAGGTAGTGTGCTAGAAGTATTTGTGGAAAATATGCTAATTAAGTTGTTAATAAAAACAGTTTTCAGGATATAGCTCAGGATATCGAGCTATATCTATGATCAAACAATGAGCAAAAAAGGTAAAGGGGTGACACAAGATGTACGAGGAAAACCCTTGATTAATCTAGAATGCCAGTACAAAACCTCGGGAGCTGATAATCACAACTACCTTGTTCTTCTTATTACTTCAAATATCCGGATACAGTGCAGGATATGATGCGGTTCAACTATGTGTTACAACGAGATTCGTGTACAAGTGTAAGTGTTCGTGAGTGACTGCAGCTGATTTGGGGTACCAGCTGACAGATTATTTCTCCAAAATGGGTCGAAGCTGAGGCCTTTGTTCAAGTCAGGGACCAAGAAGTAGTATCCTTCATAAAGAGGAATATCCTGACCTGATTTGGGGTACCAGCTGAGATAATCTGTGATAATGGCTCTCAGTTCATCAGCAAGAGAACTACTTATTTTTGAAAAAGTTGGGGAATCAAGATGATCACATCAACTCCAGTACATCCTCAAGCAAATGGACAGGCATAATCCTCAAACAAGATAACTGTTAACAATTTGAAGAACATACTTGGTCCTAAAAAGGAAGATGGGCATAAGAATTACCATTTGTCCTATGGGCTGATAGGACGACGGTGAAGAGTGCAATTGGTCAGACCCCGTTTTCCTTGTTATTCGGGGCAGAAGCAGTGATCCCGACAGATATGGTGATACCTACAGCAAGATCAAGCCTCCGGGATCCTGAAACGAATCCTGAAGCTTTATATTAAGAATTGGATACAATTGATGAAACAAGGGATGCAGCAAAGCTGAGGATGGCAGCATATCAACATAGAATATCCAGAGCATATAACAAAAATCTAAGGAGTAGAGGGTTCCAAGTTGGAGATTGGGTATTAAGAAAGGCTTTCTAGAATACTACTAATCCTGCTGATGGGAAGCTTGCCCCAAAATGGGAAGGACCATATGAAGTTGAATCAGAATCTGGGAAAGGAGCATACTGACTAAAGAATATGGAAAGGGATATGTTACCAAGATCCTGGAATGCTATACACCTTAAGCTCTATTTCAAGTGAGTTTAGAATTTAATTTCTAACTCAGGATGGTATGAATTCTGTCTCTTTTAAATATATTTGATTTTATTTATTCTTTTGGATCCAATACTGACTTAAGCATCGGAGGGGTGTTAGCCAAGCTAACACCCTCCTTAGTTTAAAGGTGTTTTGTAGGATACGCTTTAGGATGTCACTCCTGTTGGGCCGTTACGCAGGATCTGTTCCAGTCATAGAACATGGGGGAATCGATCAGTGGCGAGGTGCGGAATCCCTCGACACTGTCTGAGAATCAACGACGACAATCTCAACGCTTAACATGTCTGATTTCATTGATTGAATAGTGAAAATACAGAAGATCCAGATGAAAGTCAGACAGAGCTTCGCTATCTCAAATCAGCCAAAAAGCTCTCCAAAAGTTCAAAAGTTCTAAGAGTTCTAGACAAATGCCACTAACCTAGTATTTATAGGCAAACAGGGAAGGAGAGGGTGTCACCTGTTCGGATGGTCATCCGATCGGATGGCCATCCGTTCGGATGAAATTTGTCGTCCGACGGATTTCACTTAACAGATAACATGCCATTCCCTATTTTGTCTAGACACACAAATACATACATATACAAAAACACACAAACAGGACAAAATACAAGACTCGATGCAGACGGAAGCTACAGACATAATGTACTAACAGACTCCCCCTTGGATGTAGCTATAGTCATCCTTCCTGCATAGTCTTCAAGTTGTTTTCCTGCTGTGTCCTCTAGCCTTAGCTTTCTGTCTTCTCTTTTCATCTCTCTCTGTGAACATCTTTTACCTAAGAGGCCTACCAACTTCATTCCAGTACTTTCTATATACAGGATCACCATCACGCTTCCTATCCCACCTTGGGATCTTGTTTTCTTCCTTCTTCATTGGTGTCTGATCAGTTGGTGGAGGTCTCATCAGCTTCCATCTTCCAAGCTTTGCAGCTTTATTAGCAATCTCCTTAAAGTTCTTAGCTCGTTTCTCTCTTTTCAAGAACTCATCTATCTCCAAGTCTCTGAACTTAGACTTCCAGTATCTGCCAAAGTTGATATCTTTCGCATAGCATAAGTTCACCAACTTCTGATACTGCTGAGCTTGAACTTTATTTGGATTTTCGTACACAATCTTGTTGTAGAATAGACATTCAATATCTTTCTTCAAGAAGTTGACAAGCCACATAGGATCCAACACACTGATCCGCCTTGATTCTCCCTTGGATTTATCAAATAGTGAAATCACTCCTTCCGCTCTGCTCTGGTTATACATCCAACCTTCAAAATATTCATGAAAATCTTGTTCCATTGCACGTAGCGGCATGTTCTTTAAGCATCTGGGAGGCTTGATTATCAACGTAATATCCTTCTCCTCTGTAACTGGATCAATCTTTATATCTTTCTTCGGATATCGTGGCTTCTAGTCAGGAAATTTATTCTTTGCTTGCCACTTAATATATTTCCATAGCTTCTGATCATGAACTTTCACATCCAGGCAATGATAGAATTGCTTGATGTTCTTTGTTTGTGCCAACTCCTCAACATCCCACCATGAGAGTGTTTGAATATCCGATAAGAACTCAAAGTACCGAACACCTTTTTCCCTTCTGATAGCATATACTTTCAGGTCTTCAAGATAACCCCAAGATAGAATATCTCCCAGAGATATATCAGCATGATGCGTGAAATACTGAAGAGGCCTCCTGAACTTCCTTTCTTTGGGCATAACTATAAACCAATTCTTCCTGCCCTCTATCAGAGTCTCCTGTGGAACAACCTTTGGAATACCTTCAGTACTTATCTTCTCTACAACTTTCCTTCTTATCTCATCTTCATTCTGTTCTTTAAACATTTCAGCAAGTGTCAGGAAAGTCTCATCAATGCCAGAATAATGAAAAGGTGTATCTTCTTCAGAGATATCTGAATACTCTTCAACTTCAACATGATGAAAGTTGTCAGCTTCATTGGCAAACTTGAATTCATACTCCTTTTCTGGTGATTGTTTTGGTCAAAAATTACCTAAGCAATTTGGCGCCATCCGTGGGACAAGTGGTGCTATTTCTACTAAAAGCTTTTGCAAAATCATTACTTGGTTTTCTATTTTCAAAACTTTTTGCTACACTATTTTCAATGTCCTCAAGATCAAACATGAGCTCTTCTACCATGTCCGCTACAACCTCTGCAACAATTGGTTTGGTGCCTCCACCACCTCCTCCAAGGACACAAGCCTCTTCACAACCTCAGGATATTATCCCCAATCGGAATGTTCAGGGATCTGCTCCTGTTTTGGCCTCTAATGATGAAATTCTAACTTTATTTGGTAGTATACAGGATCAGATGAAGCAGCAGCAGGAGACCAACCAAATGCTGATGAGAGAGATACAACTCTTGAAATCTAGCTCAAGCAGGCCCACTGAGGATACTGTTACTCCCTTGCAGCCCAGAGCTTTGAACTTCAGTTCGGCAGTATATACTGAGGAATACAGGGGGAATATTGTGCCTAGCCATTCCCAGAGTCATATTCCTGAGATACCCTCTTCGGTTAGGGTGTCAATTGTGAGAAGTTCAGGATATGGCCAGAACCCTCAGACTGGTAATGTGTCTAATAATAATAATATTCTTGCTACTAATGGTATTGGATCTTTGCAGGATGCAGGTATGACATCAACACTTTCCAGGGAGCTTCAGAAGTTAAAGGACATGATATCTAGTGTACCTGGGGTAGTCCAGCCGAATCCAGAAGTATCCCAAGATACCCACAATATATCTCGATTTGCATACCCTATATGTGATGCTGAAATCCCAAAGAGATTTCAAACCCCTAACATGAAGCTCTATGACAGGACCACGGATCCTGAAGAGCAAATTGCTCAGTATAGGGAGAGGATGGAAATCAACCCTATCCCTCCGGATCTCAAGGAAGCTTTCCTCTGCAAGGGTTTTGGCCCTACTTTAACAGGATCAGTCTTAAAATGGCTCCTAAACGTTCAACCTCACTCAATTAGATCATTTGCTCACTTAGTCAATTTATTTAATAGTCAATTTTATTGCAGTCGAAGTTTTGAAAAACTAACCAGTGATCTCTACTGGATAACTCAAGGACCTCAGGAATCTTTAAGAGATTATGTGAACAAGTTTTGCCGGGAATCCTTAGATATCCCACATCTTGATGTTGCAACAGCTGTGCAGGCTTTCAAGATGGGATTACAAAAAGATTCTCAAATTTACCAGGATCTTGTAATGAATCCATGCAGGAACCTGGATGAAGCTTGGAACAGAGCTTTAAGATATATTCGACTGGAGGATGACAAAAAGATGCAAGAGAGGATGAATTCATCTTCAACCTATGAATCAACCAACAGGAAGTCAGAATCCTCGTACAAGCCATATCGTTCTAAGCCACATGGCAGGAATGACGGCAAGAAAGTGAATGCTATTGAAGACGAGGATCCTGATGAGTATCCTGAATTGTCAGAATATTGTTTTCTGTTAATATAACTGAACTAATGTATGCTATGCAGGGTATGGAAGACAAAGCAAGGTGGCCTAGGAAGAACCAACAAAAAGCCGATTGGAAAGATAAATCCAAATGGTGTGCCTTCTGTCACACCCCCAAAATTCCCCGATTGGAGGCGTGACATGACCAGGATCGAGCCACCAATCATATTGAACAAAGTAATCTTGGTAAGTAAAACCAACCACAATACAATTGGTGACCATAGGACAGTAACCAGTTTTAAGTTAACAGCGGAAGCATAAAACGTAAGTTCAAAACATAAGTTTATAGTTCATAAGTTTTAAAGTTTAATTAATAAGCATGGGACATAACAGTCCGCATCCCACAACAACCTCCTCCTCGTGCAAGCTCCATAAGCATCTAGCGACCTGTAAGGCATGTAACAACGAGTCAACAACAAAGTTGAGTGAGTTCACGGTTGTTGTTTAGTTTTAAGTTGTTTCTGAAAACGTGGTTTGACTTTCGTTGGCTTATTTGCCGTGGGGGTTACCCCGTAGTTGAAAGTATGTTTAACCAGTTCCTTTTATTACCCAAACCATATCCATAATCAGTGGGGGGCTTCCCAATGTGAACTACTAGACTGATATCGACAACTGACGAACAATAGTTGTGCCCTACGTCAATGTTCTATCATCATTGACAGTTTGCCATAGTCCATTAGTACACGCCTGTTCGGACGACATGATGTGAGGTTTGTTAAACCTAATAGCGCTATTAACTAATGACCTGCTCACCATTGGCCTCGGCGATTAAGTCGATATAAAATGAGGGACTTCATGATAGAGTTTTATCTAGTAAGTTTTAAGGTTGTTGTCCTACCCAAGGAGGACGAACGTAGGTATTCTACCCAAGGAGAATACGCAGGATTAAATATTGGCATCCTACCCAATGAGGATGGCCGTACATATCCTACCCAAGGAGGATATGTAGATTTCATTTTAGTTTCTTAACCCATTCCCAAACCACCGGGAATCCCATGCCTTGTAGAAAGTGTGAACTCACCTCGGTTGCTAGGTTTGACTCTAAAAAATAGCTAACAGTCAAGGTCGGTCAATCACGTCCTAGTATGATTACCACTTAGTTTATTAGTGACTTCAAATAGAACACAAAGTTCCTACACGTATCTATCACATAACATGCATCACTTTAACGGTTTATGCCCATATAAACTTCCCATCTATTCCCGTTCATAAGCAAACATACGACATTGCACATAACACATATAACATTTTATATCATTCACAGATAACCTACCCAACATTTAGACACACAAATCACTACTTATGTCGTTTCAGCTTTGATCTTCAAAACTGGGCTGTTTTCGGGGATTTTAATAAAATAGTTAACCTGTTCTAAAAATTCCCAACTTTTTACAGAAGGTCTTAAATGATCCAAATATTATTGTGTAAAAATATCGGGATCCAATTCGTCACCAATATTTTATAAAAAATCATTTTCCGGACTGCAATCAGATTCATCTTTTTCTAATTGTAGTCCACGGAATAATTTATTAAAAATTCATTGTATGTCCGATTTACAAAATTCTAGTGGGAGAATTACAATTACATCAGTGGTTATCTACTGTACAAATTTCATGAGCTGATTCAACATAGATTTCCAGTTATGACTAAAAACATATCACCCATTTACTGCAGCAAAAGCTCAGCTTCAGCTGCTGTTTTTAAAGGGTCTTTAAAAATAGTAAACGAAGTCCAAAAATTATGATTCCAGTGCTATTAGAACCGTATTTCATAATACATAATTCTAGACTTCAGAAAATCAGTTTTTCATTAAGTTACGGTCTGGTTACAGCCAACTGAAGTTGGCTGTAAACACCAACCAGCTTTCTGTTTTTAGTTCCCTACCTTCTAACGCATGTTCGATCGATTCCGTTAACATGTTTAGCGAATAACAACATTTCTAGTAGTCAATATTAACAAGTAAATCATCAAGTAATCAACAACGAAATCAAAACAACTTCATACTAACATAAATACATCGTGTTTGATCTTTATATTAAGCTTTATCTTCATCTTTTGGTTCTTGTTCTTTAGTGGTTTGAACATACTAACATACTACAACTTTTGATCACAAAAACAAGATGAACAAGGGTGTACAAGTAACTTACTACTAGCACAAGGCTAGGGTAGGATCTAGTGATGAAGATGACGAGAAAAGATGATGAAGAAGCAAGAAACAAAGCTCCCTTGATGCTCCGCAAGTAGCAAGCCTTCTTGTATCCACCTTTAAGCTTGAAAGAGACTTGAAAATGGAGGAGGATGGTGGTGCAATGGTGGTGATGGTGGCAGTTTAGGGGAGCCGAGAAGGAGGAAGGAGAGATGAGGGAATTGGGGTGAATTTTATAAAGTGATGTTAGGATCTAAGGAACCATACTTAAAGGATTTCTCTAATATCTTGTTCACTTCTTCAAGCAAACAATCCAATATAACACTAAGATATAATCTAAGGACAAGATTTGTAAAAATATGGTGGGTCCCCTTGGGGTGACCGAATTCAGTTGGGGGGGGGGGGGGAGGCTTTATGTAACATTTTGCAACTAATAGGTAAACATTAGTTAGTTCCCAAGTATTGTTTACATATGTTAGTTAGTAGGCATTTTAGCGGGTGTTATGGTGTATGGGGATCATGACAAGCCAAGAAATAAATAAACAATGTGTTTGACAAAAATTTAGTGTCCCGGGTCATGTCCGGTTGTTCGGTTAAATACCGTTCCGTTAAAGTGTTTAATTGTTCCGTAAAGTGTCTTATATATATATATTTGTAACACTTTTAATTCCTAATACTTAGAAGAATATTCAGGACCATTTAGTCAAAATTTTTTCTGCACATGACTAGTATGTTAACATGCACATGTAAGCATGACACAGTAATCAGGAAATAGTTAAGTAATTCAACACAATCACCAAGCACTTTAATTATCATTAAATAATCGCACGGATACATGAAATTACGAGGGTTGTCACATTCTCCCCCTGTTAAGAAAATTTCGTCCCGAAATTTAGTGCGTGGTTACTGAGGAAGCTAGTTATGTTGCGTTGGTTTCCTGGTTTTCCTGGGGTGTCACATCATCCCCCCGTTGATTTGGAATTTCGTCCCGAAATTCTGCAGTAGCTTCAGCCTCAGTAGTGGTTGCACTTTTCTTAAACAGCTGGGGATACTTGAGTTTCATTTGGTCTTCTCGTTCCCAGGTATACTCTAGGCCACGACAGGAATCCCAACGAACTCGAACAAGAGGTATCCTGGTACGTTTGAGAACCTTAACATCTCGATCAGTAATCTCTACTGGTTCCTCGACGAATCGCAGCTGGTCGTCGATAGTGAGCTCCTTTAAGGGAACTATGAGGGTCTCGTCTGACAGACACTTCTTCAGATTCGACACATGGAAAACGTTGTGAACTCCGCTGAGTTCTTCAGGTAGATTCAACCTGTAGGCGACCTTGCCAATTTTCTCAATGATTTCGAACGGTCTGACATAACGCGGATTGAGCTTGCCTCGTTTGCCAAAACGGACTACACCTTTCCAAGGTGAGACTTTGAGTAGCACTCGATCCCCAACCTGGAACTCGAGTGGTTTCCTTCGCTGATCTGCATAGCTTTTCTGACGGTCCCGAGCTTCCGCCATTCGCTGTTGTATCTGAGCAATCCTTTCTGTTGTATCTACTACGAGTTCTGGGCCAGTGATTTGACTGTCACCAACTTCTGCCCAACAGAGAGGTAATCGGCATTTACGTCCGTACAATGCCTCAAACGGAGCGGCTTGGATGCTGGTGTGGTAACTGTTGTTATATGAGAACTCCACTAGTGGGAGGTGCTTTTCCCAGCCATTACCAAAATCGATTACACACGCCCTAAGCATGTCTTCAAGGGTCTGGATGGTGCGTTCAGATTGCCCATCCGTCTGTGGATGATATGTCATGCTCATGTCTAATCGAGAACCAAAGGACTTGTGCATAGCTTGCCACAATTCGGATGTAAAACGTGGGTCACGTTCAGAGCTGATGGAGGTTGGCACTCCGTGCCTTGATACCACTTCCTTTAGATAGATGTCTGCTAAAGTGGAAAACTTGTCGGTTTCCTTGATAGCCAGAAAATGTGCAGACTTGGTCAATCGATCCACTATCACCCAAATAGTGTCATTTCCGTGTTGAGATCTAGGCAGGCCAGTAACGAAATCCATGGAAATTTGCTCCCATTTCCATGTCGGGATCTCTGGTTGTTGAAGCAGGCCTGATGGTTTCTGGTATTCAGTCTTGACCCTCGCACAAGTTAAACATTTGCTAACGTAGGTTGTTATGTGGGCTTTCATGCTAGGCCACCAGTATGTAGTCTTGAGATCGTGGTACATCTTATCCGAACCAGGGTGTACCGAATAACGAGACTTGTGCGCTTCGTCCATCACAAGCTCGCGTAAGTTTCCGTAAAGCGGAACCCAGATGCGCCCTGTTACATAGTAAGCGCTGTCTTCCTTTTGTACTAACCGTTTCCTTGATCCTCGCAGGGACTCGGCCCTGACATTCTCTGCTTTCAATGCTTCAACCTGAGCATCGCGAATCTGAGCGGGAGGTTAGATTGGATGGTAAGCTGTAACGCGCGTACACGCTTAGGTGTGGTATCCTTTCGACTGAGGGCGTCGGCCACAACATTGGCTTTACCCGGATGATTCTTGATAGCGCATTCATAATCATTCAAGAGTTCGACCCATCGACGTTGTCGCATGTTTAACTCCTTTTGCTTGAAGATATGCTCGAGACTCCAGTGATCGGTGCACTTGGTACCGTACAGGTAATGTCTCCATATCTTAAGCGTGAAAACAACTGCTCCCAGTTCCAAGTCGTGCGTAGTGTAGTTCCTTTCGTGACCCTTAAGTTGGCACGATGCGTAGGCAATGACCTTGTCACGTTGCATCAACACACAACCAAGTCCTTGGATGGAAGCGTCACAATAAAACACAAAATCATCTGTGCCTTCAGGCAATGAGAGGATAGGTGCGCTACAAAGTCTGTCTTTTAAGTGCTGAAATGCAGATTCCTGTGCATCACCCCAACGATAGGTGACACCCTTTTGTGTTAGTGAAGTGAGAGGTTGCGCAATCCTTAAGAAATCCTTGATAAATTTTCTATAATATCCTGCCAAACACAATAATTGGCGGATTTCTGTTGGTGTACGGGGTGTAGGCCAGTTCTTGATCGAGTCAACCTTGGATGGATCAACATGAATCCCATCCTTGTTTACTACGTGGCCTAGAAAGTGGACTTCGCGAAGCCAGAAGTCACATTTCGAAAACTTGGCATACAGTTGCTCTGCTCGAAGAAGTTCCAACATAAGTCGTAGATGTTGCTCGTGTTCCTCCTGACTCTTAGAATAGATCAGGATATCGTCGATGAAAACAATAACGAACTTATCCAGGTAAGGTTTGCATACTCGGTTCATGAGATCCATGAAGACCGCTGGTGCATTCGTTAATCCGAAAGGCATAACCAGAAACTCGTAATGGCCGTAACGAGTTCTGAATGCTGTTTTGGAGACGTCCTCCTCCCGGACTCTCAGTTGATGGTAGCGTGACCTCAGGTCAATCTTGGAGTAGAAACTCGACCCTTGCAACTGGTCGAATAGATCATCAATGCGTGGAAGAGGATAATGATTCTTCATGGTCACCTTGTTAAGTTCGCGATAGTCAACACACATTCTAAAAGTACCATCCTTCTTCTTCACAAACTAGACTGGAGCTCCCCAGGGCGAAGAGCTAGGACGTTTAAAACCCTTTTCCAAGAGTTCTTGTAGTTGCGTGGACAGTTCTTCAAGTTCAGACGGAGCTAGACGATATGGTGCTCAAGCTACTGGTGCTGCTCCAGGGGCTAGCTCGATTTGAAACTCAACTTAGCGATGAGGCGGGAGACCAAGTAATTCCTCAGGGAATACCTCAGGAAAATCGCGCACAATAGGAATGTCTTCAATTCTCTTCTCTTCCGTTTGTGTGTCAGTAACGAGTGCCAGAATGGCAGTGTGGCCCTTCCGCAAACACTTCTAGACCTTAAGGAAAGAGATAATGCTTACGACAGCACCACTCTTGTCGCCATGAATCACGAGGGGTTCTTTCCCAGAATGAGGGATGCGGACAATCTTTTCGTTGTAAAGAATTTCCGCTTGCTGATGAGATAACCAATCCATCCCAATAACAATGTCAAAACTACCCAGAACGATAGGGATAAGATCGATAGAGAAGGTCTGACAAGCTAAGACAAGGTTATAACCCTTAACTATGTGCGTGGCCTCAAGACTTTTACCGTTTGCTAGCTCTACCGTGTGTTTGGTGGTCAAAAGTGTTGGAGTGCGCTTAAGCATTTGACTAACTTTTAAGGACACATAACTAGTATCGGCACCCGAATCGAATAAAACAGTAACAAAGAAATCATCCAGAAGAAACTTACCCATCACAACGTTGGGATCGTTCCTTGCATCACCCTGACCTAGCACGAAAACACGTCCCCTGGCACCATTGCCATTATTGTTACCCCCGTTGTTGCCTCCATTGTTGTTTCCGTTTCCTTGGTTGTTGTTGTTTTGATTCTGGTTCAGCTGAGGACAGTTTCTCTTAAAGTGGCCTTCAGCGCCACACTGAAAGCATCCTTTATTGCCCTGTTGTTGTTTACTGCTGGTGGTTCTGTGGAGCTTGTTGTTGTTGTTGGCGATTCTGATTTGCTGGCCGTGCGCTCCTACAATCCTTTGCTTCATGACCAAACTTGTTAGCCCTCAGACAACGACCCTTGTTGCACTGCCCACTATGATGCTTGTTGCACCGGTTGCACTTGGGGTGGTTCCCTCGGTATCCACCCTGTCCTTGATTACCGGAAGATTGCTGACCAGGACTCTGGTTGTTATCAGTCTTTCGCTGCTGAGACTGAACTGAAGTGGAACCCTTACTGGAATTCACATCCCATTTTTGCTTGTTGTCGCTAGGAGCATCAGGAGTAGCTGTGGCACTGATACATTTGGGCAGCCTGTTTTGCTCCACCGCCTAGTCAGTGAGACGATGAGCC
Source organism: Helianthus tuberosus (assembly GCA_030545235.1). NCBI lineage: Eukaryota > Viridiplantae > Streptophyta > Magnoliopsida > Asterales > Asteraceae > Helianthus > Helianthus tuberosus. Next base: position 99,000,226 of record CM060412.1, on the reverse strand, counting down.
AACTTGATGATTTGCTGAATGGTACCCAGGTTAGCTGAAGTCACGTGACTCTGAATCTCGGGTACAAGACCCTTGAGGTACAACTCAATACATTTGATGGGAGGGTCCACCATAGTAGGGCACAAGATGGCCAGCTCGTTTGACCTTTTCGTTTACGCCTCAATCTCAGAACCCGTCATCTTCAGATTGAAAAATTCCACCTCTAGCTTGTAGATGTCATCGCGACTACAGTATTCTTGTTTGATCAATTCTTTGAAACCGTTCTAGGGGGTGGCATTAGCAACCGCCAGCCCCAGCAGTTGAACCTGTGCCTTCCACCAGGTTAACGCATCACCTTCAAGCGTTCCAGTAGCATATTTCACCCTACGATCCTCTGGGCATTCACACATTTCGAAGACAGATTCGAGCTTCTCGAACGAGTGAAGGAGACCTACCGCTCCTTCTGTGCCGCTGAAGGTACTGGGTTGGCAATCCATAAAGGTTTTGAACGTGCACATAGGAGGTTGAGCATGTTGACCTCTTGCGCGAGAATAAAAGACAAGGTTAAGCAGAGGGTTGGTTTGCGAAGGTAGGATCTAAACGTCCTAAGATGGGTTGATATGGCAGGTTATACCTCCTGCTGGGATAGCTGCGAGTGCCTCGGCAACTCGTTCATTGATCAAAGCCGTCAACTGGGCTTGAGTGAGGTTGATACGCCCTCCGCGTCCGCTCATGATCTTCACAATGAATCAACGTAAATGAGAAAAGTGTCGCGAAAGTGTGTAAGTGTGGGACGAAAGTAGAGAGTAAGCACACAAGGTTCAAATTGCAATTATCATGTTAACTAGTGCACAGTGTGAACTATCTAACCGACAATAAAACATAAATAATACCACCTATTGTGTCGAGTCTTGCACGTGGAGCGAAGCGTCGTTGTGGATCGTTGAGCACTGTACAGGTTATAGTCTGGTTTTATCAAAAAGCTTTTCCCTTTTTAATACCAAGTTCACTATAACCAATGGCTCTGATACCAATCTGTCACACCCCCAAAATCCACCATGCGGAGTATCACCGCTTGGAGGCGTGACATGACCAGGATCGAGCCACCAATCATATTGAACAACGTAATCTTGGTAAGTAAAACCAACCACAATACAATTGGTGACCATAAGATAGTAACCAGTTTTAAGTTAACAGCGGAAGCATAAAACGTAAGTTCAAAACATAAGTTTATAGTTCATAAGCTTTAAAGTTTAATTAATAAGCATGGGACATAACAGTCCGCATCCCACAACAACCTCCTCCTCGTGCAAGCTCCATAAGCATTTAGCGACCTGTAAGGCATGTAACAACGAGTCAACAACAAAGTTGAGTGAGTTCAAGGTTGGTTGTTTAGTTTTAAGTTGTTTCTGAAAACGTGGTTTGACTTTCGTTGGCTTATTTGCCGTGGGGGTTACCCCGTAGTTGAAAGTATGTTTAACCAGTTCCTTTTATTACCCAAACCATATCCATAATCAGTGGGGGGCTTCCCCATGTCAACTACTAGACCGATATCGACAACTGACGAACAATAGTTGTGCCCTACGTCAATGTTCTATCATCATTGACAGTTTGCCACAGTCCATTGGTACACGCCCGTTTGGACGACACGGTGTGAGGTTTGTTAAACCTAATAGCGCTATTAACTAATGACCCGCTCGCCATTGGCCTTGGCGATTAAGTCGATATAAAATGAGTGACTTCATGATAGAGTTTTGTCTAGTAAGTTTTAAGGTTGTTGTGCTACCCAAGGAGGACGAACGTACGTATTATACCCAAGGAGAATATGCAGGACTAAATATTGGCATCCTACCCAAGGAGGATATGTAGATTTCATTTTAGTTTCTTAACCCATTCCCAAACCACCGGGAATCCCATGCCTTGTAGAAAGTGTGAACTCACCTCGGTTGCTCGGTTTGACTCTCAAAAATAGCTAACAGTCAAGGTCGGTCAATCACGTCCTAGTATGATTACCACTTAGTTTATTAGTGACTTCAAATAGAACACAAAGTTCCTACACGTATCTATCACATAACATGCATCACTTTAACGGTTTATGCCCATATAAACTTCCCATCTATTCCCATTCATAAGCAAACATACGACATTGCACATAACACATATAACATGTTATATCATTCACAGATAACCTACCCGACATTTAGACAGGCAAATCACTACTTATGTCATTTCAACTTTGATCTTCAAAACTGGGCTGTTTTCAGGGATTTTAATAAAATAGTTAACATGTTCCAAATATTCCCAACTTTTTACAGAAGGTCTTAAACGATCCATATATTATTGTGTAAAAATCTCAGGATCCAATTCATCACCAATATTTTATAAAAAATCATTATCCGGACTGCAATCAGATTCATCTTTTTCTGATTGCAGTCCACGGAATAATTTATTAAAAATTCATTGTACGTCCGATTTACAAAATTCCAGTGGGAGAATTAAAATACATCAGTGGTCATCAACTGTACAAATTTAATGAGCTGATTCAACATAGATTTCCAGTAATGACTAAAAACATATAACCCATTTACTGCAGCAAAAACTCAGCTTCAGCTGCTGTTTTTAAAAGGGTCTTTAAAAATAGTAAACGAAGTCCAAAAATTATGATTCCAGTACCATTAGAACCGTATTTCATAATACATAATTCTAGACTTCAGAAAATCAGTTTTTCGTTAAGTTACGGTCTGGTTACAGCCAACTGAAGTTGGCTGTAAACACCAACCAGCTTTCTGTTTTTAGTTCCCTACCTTCTAACGCATGTTCGATCGATTCCGTTAACATGTTTAGCGAATAACAACATTTCTAGTAGTCAATATTAACAAGTAAATCATCAAGTAATCAACAACGAAATCAAAACAACTTCATACTAACATAAATACATCATGTTTCATCTTTATATTAAGCTTTATGTTCATCTTTTGGTTCTTGTTCTTTAGTGGTTTGAACATACTAACATACTACAACTTTTGATCACAAAAACAAGATGAACAAGGGTGTATAAGTAACATACTACTAGCACAAGGCTAGGGTAGGATCTAGTGATGAAGATGACGAGAAAAGATGATGAAGAAGCAAGAAACAAAGCTCCCTTGATGCTCCACAAGTAGCAAGCCTTCTTGTATCCACCTTTAAGCTTGAAAGAGACTTGAAAATGGAGGAGGATGGTGGTGCAATGGTGGTGATGGTGGCAGTTTAGGGGAGCCGAGAAGGAGGAAGGAGAGATGAGGGAATTGGGGTGAATTTTGTGAAGTGATGTTAGGATCTAAGGAACCATGCTTAAAGGATTTCTCTAATATCTTGTTCACTTCTTCAAGCAAACAATCCAATATAATACTAAGATATAATCTAAGGACAAGATTTGTAAAAATATGGTGGGTCCCCTTGGGGTGACCGAATTCGGTTTGGGGGGGGGGGGGGGGGGCTTTATGTAACATTTTGCAACTAATAGGTAAACATTAGTTAGTTCCCAAGTATTGTTTACATATGTTAGTTAGTAGGCAATTTAGCGGGTGTTATGGTGTACGGGGATCATGACAAGCCAAGAAATAAATAAACAATGTGTTTGGCAAAAATTTAGTGTCCCGGGTCATGTCCGGTTGTTCGGTTAAATACCGTTCCGTTAAAGTGTTTAATTGTTCCGTAAAGTGTCTTATATATATATATATATATATATATATTTGTAACTCTTAGTCAATTTTTTCTGCACATGACTAGTATGTTAACATGCATATGTAAGCATGACACAGTAATCAGGAAACAGTTAAGTAATTCAACACAATCACCAAGCACTTTAATTATCATTAAATAATCGTACGGATACATGAAATTACAAGGGTTGTCACACCTTCCATGAGGATTTTGGACATGTTACAGAAGATTGTATCGCCCTGAGGAAAGAAATAAGCTATCTGCTGAGCAAAGGATATCTGACGGATCTTCTGGGAAGAAAGAAGAATAAGGGTCAGGATACTGAGAAGGATCCTGAACGAGTAGCAACACCCCCTACAGATGCCAAGATAATTAACTTTATTTTAGGAGGATCCGACATTTGTGGAACTTCCTACTCCACAGCAAAAAGACATGCAAAGGAAGCTAAGGCAGAAAGGGGAGATAAGCCAACCAGGATGACGACCCTTACAACTGATAAAATGATCGCATTTGACAGTGATGACAGTGATACTATCCACGATACTCATCATGATGGTTTGGTAATAACTTTATACGTTGCTAATCATTTTGTGCGCAAGATACTGGTAGATAATGGCAGCTCCGTCAACATAATTCAGCTAGAAACATTGAAGGGGATGAATGTATCCTCGATGGATATCACTTCAAAGTCCACTGTACTTGTTGGGTTCAGTGGAGAGGCTAGGAATACTGTGGGAGAAACAAAGTTGCCAGTATATGTTGAAGGGGTCAACTCAATGCAACGCTTCTGTGTCATGGATTCCTTGTCCCGCTTCAATATTATATTGGTTAGGCCATGGATCCATGATATGAAAGCTTTGCCATCAACCTATCATCAGTGTATCAAGATCCTTACCCCTTGGGGGGTTGTCAAGGTAGAAAGTGATCAACATGAGGCAAAGGAGTGCTATTCATCCTCAATGAAATCTTCAACCAAGCCCAACGCAGCATAGCAATTAAAGATACGGGATCAGGATATCCTGGAGGCTTCAGAGCAGGATGTTAAAAAAGTTATCCTGGATCAGGATAATCCAGATATCTCGGTGCTCGTAGGAACCAATATCCCTCAGGATATTGAGGATCAGTTAACTAACTCTTTGAAATGCAGGATGTCAACATTTTCATGGAAGCATGAGGATATGACAAGTATTCCAAAGATATTATCACTCACAAGCTTGGAATTGACAGGTCATTCAAGCCTGTTTAGCAAAAGAGAAGGAAGTTTATTCCTGAACAAAATACAATTATTCAAGTGGAAGTCGAAAGATTATTGAAGTCCAAGATGATCAGGGAGGTCAAATTTCCAAAGTGGCGAGCAAATGTGGTCGTGGTTCAAAAGAAGAATGGGAGATAGAGAGTTTATGTAGACTACACAGACTTGAACAAAGCATGTCCTAAAGACCTATTCCCTCTGCCTCATATAGACTCAATGGTGGATGCAACTGCCGGTCATGAGATTCCAGCAAATCCAAATGGAACCCTCAGACCAAGAGAATACTGCTTTTATGACACCAACAGTTATTTATTGTTATACTGCTATGCCTTTTGGTTTGAAAAATGCAGGTGTAACGTACCAAAGATTGGTGAACATGATGTTTAAAGACAAACTTGGGGACACCATGGAGGCGTACATTGATGATATGGTGGTGAAATCTAAGAAGGCTGAGGAACACCTCCAGGATATTGAAGGAGCATTTTATATCCTGGATCAATATAACATGAAACTAAATCCTGTCAAGTGTCATTTTGGAGTGGGGGCAGGAAAGTTTTTAGGATATATGGTGACTAAAAGAGTGATAGAAGCAAGCCCAGAACAGATCAAAGCCATCTTGGATATCAAGTCACCTTCCAACATGAAAGATGTATAAAGATTGACGGGACGAGTAGCAGCATTAGACAGATTTATATCAAGATCCTTAGAGAAATGTAAAGAATTTTATGATATCCTGAAGAAGAACAAGAAATTTGAATGGGGAGAAAAACATGAAGCAGTCTTGCAGGAATTGAAGCAGTATCTTTCAACCGCACCTCTATTGATGAATCCCGAGGATGGTGAACAATTATCCCTTTATCTTGCAGTATCAGGGAACGCAGTAAGTGGGGGGGTTATTGCACGGACCTCCCGGCCGCTGGAGTGATCCCACTCCACAAGCTAGCAACGTCCCAATGCTGCCTGGCGGTGAATACCCCATCCCGAGCTGAGTCCGTTTCCCTCTGGGAAGAAGGTGGCAAAATACCCCCTGCCTGGACTCGAACCCGGGTCTCTGTGAAGAGTAGAGGTGGGACTGGCCAACTGGGACACCCAAGTTGGTTAACGCAGTAAGTGTTGTCCTAGTAAAGGATCACGAAGGTCAGCAGTATCCTGTCTATTATGTTAGCAAAAGTTTATTAGATGCTGAGACTAGATATTCTCATCTAGAAAAATTGATATTGGCTCTAGTTATGGCATCAACAAAGCTTAGACATTACTTTGAGACACATAGGATTCATGTTAAAACTAATTATCCTGTTAAAAATGTGCTTAGGAAACCTGAGATGTCAGGTAGAATGGCTAAGTGGTAAGCAAAATTAAGTGCCTTTGATCTAGTATATGAACCTAGAAATGCCATAAAGTCTCAGACTCTAGCTGACTTTGTGGCTGATTTCAGTAGTGATATTCAAAATGAAGTAGACCTAGAAGTACAACAACTAGGAGAAACCTCAGAATCCTGGACATTATATACTGATGGTGCATCTAATGTTAGAGGTGTAGGATTGGGTATACTACTAAAATCGCCATAGGGGGACATATTACCCCAGGCTATTAGGTGTGAATTTCCTGCCACTAATAATGAAGCAGAATATGAAGCTTTGATTGCAGGATTAGAGTTGGCTAGAAACATGAATATTAAAAGTTTGCAAGTATTTGTTGATTCCTTGTTAATTACTAATCATTTTAATGGATCCTATGCAGTTAAAGGTGAGAAGTTAAACGAGTATCTCGAAATTCTCAAAAGATTAGCAGGATATTTCGATGTTTTTACACTTGAACAGGTACCAAGAGAGGATAATGCTGAAGCAGATGCCTTGGCAAATTTAGGATCATCAATCTGGATACCGGAAGGAACTCAAATACCAATACTACATATCCTATATCCTGCAGTGGATCCTCCCAAATCACAGGATAAGGAAGTAGCAAGTATTTAGGATCCTGGTCATGATCCTGATGAGGATCCTAAATCCTGGATGGCTCCAATCATGAAATATCTTAAGGAAGGACACATCCCAAAGGGCGAGAATCCTAAGGCCTTTAGAATGAAGGTATCACGATTTACTATTATAAATGATGTTTTGTACAAGAAATCTCTTGCAGGACCATACCTGAGGTGCTTAGAATATCACGAAACTAAAGAAGTGCTTCAGGATATACATGAAGGAGATTGTGGTAACCATACTGGGGGCAGATCATTATTCTCAAAGGTGTTAAGAACATGATACTATTAGCCGACGATGAGGAAAGATGCTGTAGAATATGCTCGAAGATGTGATGCATGTCAAAGGCACAGTAACATATTACATCAACCTGCTGAACCACTATATCCTATTGCTTCCCCTTGGCCAATCATGAAGTGGGGGGATGGACATAGTTACCCAAAGCTCCAGGGGGAAATGTCTTTATGCTGGCAATAACGGATTATTTCTCTAAATGGGTTGAAGCTGAGGCATTTTGCTGGTGCATATTCGGTGACAACAGCTTAATAGTTTGATTATTTAGTCTTTGGATATTTTGTAATGGGCTTAGCTTATTGGTTAGGGAGTTTATTATTGTAATGGGCTTGGAAAATGGCCTAGCCCAGTAGGAAGCCCAGTTCACAAACATGTGGTATATAAACATGTTTTGTGATTAGGGTTTGAGAAGTTAGAGAAGTTAAGAGGAGTTAGCGAATTCTAGGGAGAGAAAGTATAGAGAGTGAAGGAATTTTGAAATTAGGGTTTGTAGACAAGATCAAAGAAGAGAGGTTGTGAGGTTGTGAGGTCTTGAATTGATTGTAAACTGCAAGTTGGATAATTAATAGAAGACCCGTTTGATTGTGAATTCTGTTTTTCTACTTGTTTCTGTGATATTCTGATCAAGAGGATTCCGCACCCTTGATTGGATTGACAATTCTGTGATGATCCATACGAACCAGGGGACCTACAATTGGTATCAGAGCATTAGGCTCTTGAAGAAGCTCGGTTCAGAATTGAAGACTGCAGAATTCGGGTGGAAGTGTTGAAAATTTCGAAAATTTTAAACTTGAAATTTAGGGTTTCGAAATTTCTTGAGTTTTGAAATATTTATGCGAATTTGTGACTGTTTTGATCTTACTGTATTTTTAGTTTTGCTGATTTGCAGGTTTTCGGGATAGTTCTGGTTGATTGATTGAGAAATTTTGGCTAGAAAGACTTGAAGATTCGAAGACTGTTCTTCGTGTTCTTCATATTTTCGAAAATTTTGGGCTGATTTGGTTGTTTAATTTTGTAGGAAACTGTTAGAAGAATCTGGAAAATCTTCAGAAATTTCAAACAGATTGAATTTCCATATTTACCAGCAAATTTAACATCTACACAGGTTGACCAGCAAATTTGTGACCTAGCAACTCGGTGACCGGCGAAATTAAAATCCAAAGGCGACTTTGGTAACTGTGTAATCGTCCTCAGCGAGATTATTACGATGATCGACGAAGTTACTAGACGTCGTTTTGGGGAACTTAAAAACCAGCGAAATTAAGTTAACCAGCATAATCAACCAGCGAAATTAAGTGTTCAGCGAAATTGTGCAGCATAATTAACCAGCAAAATTGATTAACCAGCATAATTAAAAAGCATAAGTGATAAGCGAAATTACACAGCGAAATTAACTTGGTTTGCCAGCAAATTTAGTAGAGGATTTAAAAAGGTGGAGTATTTATTTTGTGGAGTATTTAGGTGCGTATAGAGGATTTAACGTTTTTGAAAATAGAAAGTTATCCATAGCTCCTCTCGACAAACCGTTTGCACCGTTGAACTCGTTGGATTTTTAGGGCAAAAACATTTTGGTTGGTTTTTGACATTATATATCATTGGATTCGTTTTTCGAGACGATTCTAACGTTATAATTTGGTAAAAACTGTTTTCGGAAAAAATTTGTACGGTTTTATCAGTACAGTTACGGTAAAAACATGTTTAAAGATGGTTAAAATGGATAAGGTCAGTGAGACTGTTAAGAATTGGCCAAAGCTTACAAATGTTAAAGAATATGCTGTCTGGAAGGAGGATTTTGAATCGGTTGTGAAGAGTGAAGATACCAGAATGTGGTATTGTAGGATAGATGGATATGTTGCTCCCACACGTCGTGTTGATGGAATAGTTATAGTGATGTCTTATGAGAAGATGGATGAATCTGAGAAACAGGTGGTTGATGTTGAGAAGAAAGCTTTAGCTGCAATAAAAAGGTCCTTACCTGATGGCATCAAGCATACCTTTAAGAAGTACACTAATTCAAAGGATATGTGGGATGCATTAGAAAAGCGATATCAGGGAAATGCAGATGTTGTGGTAGAAGAGAAGAAGAAAGCTGTTGAGAAGAAGGATGCAGAAGTTTCGAAGGGCTTGAATGATGTGAATGGACTTACAGCAGAGGTGAAGGTAAAATCAGAATCTGTAAGTCATACATGTCATAATTGCACAGAACTACAAGGCAAAGTTGACCGACTATCGGAGCAAAACAAAATTCTGTTAGCTGATTTGGAAAAACGAAAAGAGTTAAATGTTCTTTTGATTAAAAGAGAGTCAAATTGTTTAGATAAACTCAAATCAAATGAACAAGAAATTAGCAGTTTAACAAGCAAAGTCAATGAACTGTTGCAGATCATTGATTTGGCTCGTGAGACTGTAAAGGATAAAACTAATGAATTTTCTGAAAAGTGCAGGGAATTGGCCATTGCACAAGACCAAATTGTTGAACTTAAAGGAAAGTTAGAAAAATTTGGAAAATCTTAATTAGTTAGGACTCACATTCAAAAAGTGCTGAAAAGGAGTAATGATAGAACGAGAGTGGGGTTTAGTAAAGCTTCATCTTCTAAGGATCAAGATTACTCTTTTTTACCTGAAGAGAGTGAGTTAATTGATTTTGCGCCTACTACACCAGCTGTAGTGGATCCGATAACTGTGGACTTGCCAAGTAGTCCAGTTTCTTTGAAAGAATCTGTTGAGTCTAACAGTACACCTCATAAATCGGATGAGGATACTGAAGATGACAAGAAGAAAACATTTAAAAAGAGATTTAACAAAAAGAGAATTTATAAGAAAAAATCTTGTTTTAGATGTCCCAACAAAGGGCATGTAGCGAGTTGTTGTCCTTTGAAGAAAAATAAGCAAAAAGTTGATGAGGTTAAGGAAGGGAATAGGGTTGGTTTGAATAATAATGTTCAACAACATTGTCTATATAATCAACCAAGATTTCAATCTAAAACTTCAACATCAAGAGGATTTGATAGACCAAGAAGCAATTGTACACAATTTAGTCATTTCAATGGTAAATCAAATCGGTTTCAAAATAAAAATTTTGGATATCAAAATCGATACCAGACTTTTGGTAATCGAAATTTTCATAGAAGAAACGAGCATAGGGGTTTTAGTAACTCAAATGTTCAACAACATCCAAAATTCTTTCAAAACTCATGGTATAATAATGGGCGAAGAAGGTATCAAGATAATAATTTTCAAAGGTCAGAAAATTCGAGAGTTTATTGGAACTCTTATGATCAAAGACCTAGTGGAAGTTATAAATCTTGTTCGACAACAGGTAAAACACCCAAGACACTAGAAAGGTGTGATGGATATTGGTAAGAAGCATCTTACATGGATTTACATGGTCGACCCAAAACCGGTCAAGTTTGGGTTGTTAAGTCTAACTAAGTTGTTGAGTGTGTGCATGATGACCAAGAAGGACTGTTGATGTGTTCAACAGTGGTTGTTCCTGTAAAGCGTCTGAGGTGAATAGTAGGTTAAAATTGGTAACTAACTATTTACTTTAGTGATTGAATGATGATTTATTGGTGAAAAACTTATTGCCAGGTTAAAGTGGGAGTCTGATTGTGTTTAAATTTGTGTTTTTGAAACTTACTCCATAAAAACAAAAATTTAGGGGGAGAAATTTCCCTAAGCCAAAAAGAGTTTAGATAGTGCGTGTGTTTAGGGGGAGTAAGTTATAAAATTTTAAAAATCCAAAAACATTGAAAAAAATGAAAAATATAAAAAAAAATATAGAAAATAAAAAATGAGTTATCACTGTGTGAAAAAGAAGAAATGATAGTACATCAGCAAGTTAGACTATCGCACTGAAGAATTAAAATGCTCAAGTGTGATAGCAGCTGTAGGATCGTTTTCACGACCAAACGAGTCGTTTAGAAGAGTTCTAATCAATTCAAGAGGCAGAAACAAATGAATTGACTTGGAAAACAGCTTGATTCACACTTAATTGTCTTGTATTATTGAAATAACAAGTTTCCAGATCAGTAGACACGTCGGCAGCGCTTCAATACCGGAATTACAAAAGCTACAAATGATCTCGCATGAACAGTATATATAGTGGAGCTAATTTCGCTTGAACATGTTCCAAGCAAAATTAGATTCCAAGCGAAATCTAATTTCGCACGGAATTACCCATATGACACTTTCAAGAGAAATTACATACCTCATGCGAAATTACCTTTAAACCCTAATTTCTCGAACTACGTGCCCTGATCTAATATTCTTAATACAAGACTCGATACAAGACGAAGTCGACAGACGTATGCACCAACAGACTCCCCCTTGAATGTTGACGAGTCTTTGGTGTCGAGTCTTCACAATCTTCAGTCTTTATCAGTCTTTGGGCTTCTTTTCTCAGTCTTCTCTATTCTTCTTTCTCTCTTTTACCAAGATCTGAAACTGGCTCTTACATCCTCTTGATTAGATCTCTTGATTCTTTAAACTCTACATCAACAAGCTCCCCCTTAAAGTTTGCTTGGATCAAAATCTTGCTTTCACAGGTTCTAGAATCGCAATCTGACACTTTCATAGCCATAACCTGCACATTCTCTACCTCAAAGTAAATTTTACAATTTTAAAATTTTGACAAATTATAAACTTTTTCAAGAGACACCAACTAAAAAATAGTTTTACAATTTTAATCTCTGATGAACCACTTGTATACAAAATATTCAAATTTTTCATTTCAAACAATCTTCTTCATTCCAAACAAACTTTCCCAACCTTGTTGTTCATCATGTTTAGCACTCGGAATTTTGAAAATCAGCTTTGCAACATCAGTTGTCGAAAATCTTTTTGAATTTTCAAAAATTTATGCTAAAACACTCCGAAAATCTTTTTGGATTACGAAATAAAATGAAATGCAGTAAAGACGTATTTATAAACAATATTTTTTGTGAGTTTGTGTAAGAGGATCATATCAGTTTATGAAACAAATCACCAGCACCGTTAAGCTTTAAACATTTTAAGTTCTAAACGATTCACTTAGATTGTCAGTATACCGATCCACTTAAATTTCCACACAAAGTTCAACTGTTTTGAGATATGAGATTAATTTTTTAAACACTTAAACTTATTCGCGTGTCCCACCTCAGAATATACTCCCGTATCCAGATCCCAATATTCAGTCTTACAGGTGAGTATACCACAGATGATATCTGTAAAGGGTTAAATACGAGGGCCGTGAGAGCTCAGGCTATTGCTTCCGCAAAATCAGAGAGATGACGGCTTCGACTTAAGGTGTGTTCCCTTTAGAGAATCTTTTCTTCAACAGCACATGATTAGCATTTTGCAATGTTTCATCAATTTTTTTACTGAGGGTGATGCTATATTTCAAGCAAGCGAAAAGTATTATACGGGGACTAGGCTATTGCTTCCGCAAAATTAGAAGTCCCGGGATAATACCCCAGATATCACTGAGTATAAAGACCTAGTATCTCAGAAAGAGGGATCTTTCAAACAAGATTTCGGGGGTTACCCATATATCGGAGAGATATTCCCCACGATATAAGCAAGTTTGAAATTTAGGTTTATATCTCGACACAATCTACTAAATATGCAAAAACCTACTGGCACATCATCAGTGAGATCGTTTATCATATTTTACTTTCCAATTCTTTAGCATGTTGTGATTGTCCACTGATGTACTATCATTTCCTCTTTTATACACCAAAATTCATTTTTCATTTTATCATTTTTTTCAAATTTTCTAATGTTTTTGGATTTTCTGAAAATTCTTACTCCCCCTAAAATTTAAAATCATTTAAAGGAAATTTGAAAACAAACTATACAAGTAAAGTGACAACTGATATCAAATCACTTCAAATCGCCATCCACTTGGCATAAACAATCAGAACTCCCCCTTTCAACAAACTATTTTCCCATTGTGATTTTAAAACACTTAAGTTTGTATTAATCAAATGGTTTTTCCGAAAATAAATTTTATTGATTTTATTACTTGTAAAATCGGGGTTATCATCACTTTGTTTTCCAAAGATTTTATATGAAAGTTAAATCAAGTTCAACTTAATGACCTTGATCAACTATTTGTAAGTGAAAACCTTCTTCAACCACATGTAGTTTCACTTATCAACCAACATCACTTTGTAAAAACGAAATATAACAATTTCAAGACAAACTACCACTTGTAAGTTTACCAATCAACCATTTTCCATAATGATTCCGATTCCTGCTTCACGATTACCAACTTGGAAGCTCCGGCAAGTCAGAATTTTAGTTTGAAAATGCAGTCACCCAAGCCTGACCAGCCTTGAGTGATTTTGATTCAACTCTATCCCAACCTCCTTTTAATCTGTTAAATTCTTCAGCACCTTTTACCTTTCCATCAACCATCTTCCCAAAAATATGTTTGACATTTTCATTAAACACCTTATCAGCATCAAATTCTTTCTTACCAACAAAGAATTGACCTGAAATCTCAAATCAACCTTTTGATTTCAGATTTTCTGCACTCAATGGTGGAAATTTTTCATCGTTCAACTCAGGAACGGAATTCTCATTCTTTTTCTCAACACATGACTCCTCTGATTTTATGGAATCAGATTCATTGTCAGAACTACTCTCAGATTTAACAACCCATCTTTGCTTGTTCAAATCAACTTTTCTTTTGTAAAAATGTTTTGAAACATCACCAATTTCGAAAGTCGAATTTTCAAACACTTTAGATTTCTCAATTTGTTGTTTCTTTTCATTAACACATTTTTCTTTCAATTTTGAGTTAACAGAAACTCCCTGTTGTGTATTGTTGGACTGTTGGCAATTCCAAGCAATGTGTCCAATTTGGTGACATTTGAAACATCTTCTTCTGTCAACTCTTGGAACCAACTTCTTATTCCTTTCAGCAAGAAACTCCTGATTTGATTGTCTCCAAAAAGGTTTCTTCTGTTCTTCTTCTGAATTTCCTCATGCAACAAATGTTGTTTTTAGTTTATAATTTTTCTCATTTTTAAAATTTTCTGAAGAACTAAAACCAAGACCTTTCTTTTTGAAATTACCGTTATGGTTTGGTTTCTTTCGATAACCTGAACCAGAACTGTAACCCTTTCTCTTGTTCAATCTCTGTTGAACTCTTGAAGTGTATTTTTTAGGTTTTTCAGCAAAATTTAAATCTTTTATTTCAGAAATATTAATTTCTGTTAATTTGAAAACCTGTTTGATCATTTCAGTTTTGACCCTTCTTATTGGAAATTCCTCATCAAAATATAATTTGTCTGAATCATTCAAAGTATATGCCAGTTTGATAGATTCATCATTCAAATTAGATTTTGATAACAGGAATTCTTTATTGTAAACCCTTTTAACCGGTGAACTCGGACTCTTTTCTAATGAACTCGAACTTTCAGACTTAGACTCCGACTTTGACTCTTCATCCATATCCAATACCTGATCGACCACTTTCTTTAACAACTCAGACTCATGATCAGTGTCAGACACTGTGAATGTGACATCAATATTGTCTGGTAACTCATCAATGATTTCAGACTTTAACTTGATGTTGAGAGCATTTTTTAATTGTTCCTCATTTGGCTTTCTGGGAGAATAACTTTCATAGATCGGGGGCGGACACTTGTTATACTTAGCACTTTGTTTCTTACCAGTATCCGTTTCTTCTTTCTTTTGTTCTTGAAAAGCTTCAAGACCTGCAACAGTAGGATAAACTCGATCAATCAAATAATCATAAGTTGTATAACTCAACAACAATCTTTTGATTCTTTCACTTTCTATCTTTTCGAGTTCTAATTCCTGCTTCAATTTTGCACAGTCTTCAATATACTCATTGAAGACTTTCTGCTTTGTCATTAAAGTAGAACTCATCATTGTCATAGCAGCATCAACTTCTTTGTTTGTCTTGTTCAGACCATCAACTGTTATGTTCAACACATCGTATGACTCCTTTACGTATTTCACATCAGACAACAAATTCTCTTTCAACTCTTGCAGTTCAAGAATCTTCTTGTCCTTTTCCTTACAATCTTTGCATGATTCCAGACATTTCAAACAAGGTTTAATGACTTCAACTATCTTTTCAACCTCGACAATTTTTTCAACTTCAACAATTTTTTCTACCTCGACGAGTTTCTCAACTTCGACAAGTTTTTCAACTTCGACTATTTTTTCGACCTCAACTATTTTCTCCACTACTTTTTCCACTACAACAATCTTTTCAACTACCTTTTCTTCATCAACTTCTATTTTTATCTCACACTCTTCATTTTCAACTTTCTCTGTTGAAATTTCTGCAACTTCAACTTTCTCGGCTTCTAGTTTTTCTTTTTCTTCAGCAATTCTTTTTGCTTCCAACTCTCTCTTCAATCTAGCAGCCTTTTTCTCATTTAGCATCTCAATCTTATCTGCAAAGAACAAATAAAAACTATCAGTATCCAGACCTTTTCTAGCTTTATAAATATACTCTTCTTCATCATCTGTGTCTGCATCATTTCCTAATTCTGGAAAAAATCGGTATTCTTTTTTACTGAGATTTGACTGATTCTGCTTCCAAAATTTGAGCAACAAATCCTGAACCCAGTGGAATGTATTTATCCCAACTAAACCCCTCTGCAACCTTTTCATCATCTTGATTAACAAGACAAGCTTTCTTTATATCTTCAATAGCACGTGCATGTGCCGTTTGTGGTTGCTGAGCAATCTGATGAAAAATTGATTTTTGATAATAATTGTTTTTTTCAGACTGATCTTGTCTTTCATTTGTTTCTTTGTTTTTGCACTCACGCTTAAAATGACCTTTTTTCTCGACAATGAAAACACGTAACCTTTGATTTGTCAAACCCTATTGGAGATTTATACATCTCACTAAACTCATCTCTTCCGGTAATTTGTTGAAACTTTTCTGCCCTTCGAACATCACTATCTAAACACCACTTTACATCCATTAACTCAAGTTCCTCAGCATCAATCTGGTCATAATCCTCTTTGGTAAGCATCGGATTTCCAATTTTTTCAGCAATCAAACTTTCATATGATTCCAACATAGCAACGAGTGATGCCATATGTTGCTTAGCTATTTCTGGAGAAAGGTTTTGACCATTTTGAATGTTCAAAGTAACATTGCACTGCAGATTTGTAGAATTCTGTCATTGAGGATTTGATGTTGTAAAATTTGGATCAAAGCTTGAGTACGAAGATGAAGATCCACCACTTTGAGTCACAGTACTTCCCTTTGTTCCAGAAGAACTATCAGCACTGAAACCAGTTTGAATCTTTGGACTTGGAGTAACTTCAAACTTGTTTCCTCTGTAGTATAAACTGACATCTTGTTGAGTATTTGGATTAGACATGATAGCAGTTTTTTGAATGTCTAACTCGTGCTCTTCAATCTTCTGAATAAAATGTGCCAGATTCATATTTTCAGATTTTCTCATGTGCTTTAAGATCAAAAAATAAGTTCCCCATTTCTGCTGTGGTAATGCATTGGCTAGTTTATCAACCCATTCTTCGTCGTCTTTCTTTATTTCCAATCTTCCCATTTCTAAAACAAGATGACAATATCTATCAATTGTTGTTTTTGTTGATTCTCCTTCAAAAGCTACAAACATATCAAATGATTTCTTTAATAAGGCCTTTTTGTTCTTTATCATATCAGCGCTTCCTTTGAACTTTTGAATCAATGCAGTCCAAATTGATCTTGCAGTACCCTCATGTTGAAGTAAAACAAAGATATATTCTTTAACTGCTTGTTGAAGAATAATGATCATCATTTTTTCACTAGTATACTTCAATTTTTCAACATCTGAATAGTCATAGAAAGCTTTTTCAATTCCACGTTCATTTTTCGGTTTCTCATAATCCTTCTCAAATGAACACCATGCGTCAAACTTATAAGCTTGCACCCAGTTTTCAAATCGATTCTGTCATCCTCTAAAATCCTCAATGTACATAAGTTTCGGCGGTTTTTGATACGTTCCCGTTTCATTCTCACTATTCAAAGTTTCAGCAGCCGTGACTGGAGCAACCGGTGTAGCAAACGCATTGTAAAATTCCTCTTCCATGTTTTAGGTAACAAGTTTTTCAAAACAGGCACTTTCAAACGAAATTCCTTAAGCGAAATAACCTCCTCACATGAAATTACTTTTGAAACAGAATACTCTTTGGTGCGAAATACCACTATCAAACGGAATCAACTTTCACACAAAATACTGGTTTCAAACGAAATCATCACTAATTTCGTGCGAAATTAGTCAAGCGAAATAACACCTTGGAACGAAATAACCTAATTTCATGTGAAATCAAGTATTTTTCAAGCGAAATAGCAATTTCAAGCAAAATCAATTGCTAATTTCATGCGAAATACCGCTGACATCATCAAGACCGATCTGTTTTTCAAGCAAAATTATCAATTTTACCAGTTTTAGCTCGAATTAAGGTTCAATTTTTTTCAAGGATTCTTTAAAACACTGTTTCGCACACAATGTGTGAAAATTAAACCATTTTGACCGTAAAATTCTGTTTAATTTGAAAAAGAAGGTGTAGAAATCATATTTTTAAGCTGAATTTGTAAGAACTCTTCCTCCTGAGCTTTGATACCACTTGTAGGATTCTTTTCACGACCAAACGAGTTGTTCAGAAGAGTTCTAATCAATTCAAGAGGCGGAAACAAATGAATTGACTTGGAAAACAGCTTGATTCACACTTAATTGTCTTGTATTATTGAAATAACAAGTTTCCAGATCAGTAGACACGTCGGCAGCACTTCGGTACCGGAATTACAAAAGTTACAAATGATCTCGCATGAACAGTATATATAGTGGAGCTAATTTCGCTTGAACATGTTCCAAGCGAAATTAGATTCCAAGCGAAATCTAATTTCGCACGGAATTACCCATATAACACTTTCAAGCGAAATTACATACCTCATGCGAAATTACCTCTAAACCCTAATTTCTCGAACTACGTGCCCTGATCTAATATTCTTAATACAAGACTCGATACAAGACGAAGTCGACAGACGTATGCACCAACAGCAGCTTCATCATATGATGTACCAGTAGGCAAAAGCATGAAATAATCAACTTACCTATGTGATATAAACCTAAATACACTGAGTATGAGTGGGGAACACATCAGTGGTGTATGGTTTAATGACCTTAAATCTTGCGTTGATAGATTGCCAAAATCTGAGGTTTTGGGTCTTTATACTGTTATTTCATCTGGGGATATCAGGGTTGTCCTTCTGCTGCATCCAGATACATGCTGACCTAGGCACAACCAGGATATCTTAAAAGAGCAAAAAATGCCAAAACGCTGAAAATGAAGAAGCTCTCCTAGAGAGTCATTCAAAATGTGCAGAATGCATAAATCGTACCAAAAAATGGTATTTGTCAAAGCCCTCGTTAGATATTTTGGTCTCTTTGCTGTACGAAAGTACTGACCTGATCACCAATTATCTAAACGTTGAAAAATAAAATGGATGAATTCAGTATACTCACCTACTACGATGAATCTTTGTGCATACCTTGATCGTGGGGGTATATCCTGAAGTGGGACACACTAGTATATCAGTATAATATTACCTTAACGTATCATACGGTAATGGAACTTGAAATGTTCATGCATTTTGTTTAAGTGGACAAACATACTAGTAATCGTCTTGAACTGGTTTTCACGAAAATAAATAAAGAATTAACTACAAGTGTGAAACAGTTTGATTTTGTTGATATGATCTTCTAGCACACGATTCTCACAAAAAGATGAAATTGTAAATAATTTTGAGTTTAGTTTGTTTTGGAAAAAAAAATACCAAAAAGATTTTTTTTAAAAGACTTCCATTTTGAATTGACAGGTTGTTATTTTTGCAAACTAAGATAAAATATTGGTTTATCTTTAAATGTGAAAAAGACTAATGGTTTTTCAAGATACTTGCTTGTGTTGCTAAACAGATTGATGCAGTTATCAAAATGAAGTGCAGAATACAAGTCAAGTGCAGATTGAAAGTGAAATGTAGAATATGTGAAGATGCATGGTAGGATCCTTCTACTACATTGCAGAGAGAAAGAGATATGGAAGAATTTGGAGATACTTTCTTAACCAAAGATTGCTAGCTAACTGATCTACAACGAATGAAAGTTTTGGAGATTGGAAGCATCAGCTAAGGGGGAGTCTGTTGATGTCAGAAACCGTGTAGCTGACGCTATCCAAAGACCAAAAGAACACAAGATGTTTGAAGACAAAGTTACACTATGAAGCTATTGTCAAGGGGGAGTCTGTTGGTGCATATTCGGTGACAACAGCTTAATAGTTTGATTATTTAGTCTTTGGATATTTTGTAATGGGCTTAGCTTATTGGTTAGGGAGTTTATTATTTTAATGGGCTTGGAAAATGGCCTAGCCCAGTAGGAAGCCCAGTTCACAGACATGTGATATATAAACATGTTTTGTGATTAGGGTTTGAGAAGTTAGAGAAGTTAAGAGGAGTTAGAGAATTCTAGAGAGAGAAAGTCTAGAGAGTGAAGGAATTTCGAAATTAGGGTTTGTAGACAAGATCACAGAGAGAGGCTGTGAGGTTGTGAGGTCTTGAATTGATTGTAAACTGCAAGTTGGATAATCAATAGAAGACCCGTTTAATTGTGAATTCTGTTTTTCTACTTGTTTCTATGATATTCTGATCAATAGGATTCCGCACTCTTGATTGGATTGACAATTCTGTGATGATCCATACAAACTAGGGGACCTACACATTTGTTCAAGTCATGGACCAAGAAGTAGTGTCTTTCATATAAAGGAATATCCTGACCAGGTTTGGGATACCAGCCGAGATAATTTGTGACATTGGCTCTCAGTTTATAAGCAAGAGGACTACTGATTTTTGCAAGAGTTGGGGAATCAAAATGATCACGTCTACTCCAGTACATCCTCAAGCAAATGGACAAGCAGAATTCTTGAACAAAATAATTGTCAACAATTTGAAGAAGAGACTAGGAGCTAAGAAAGGAAGATGGGCAGAAGAGTTACCCTTTGTTTTATGGGCTGATAGAACAACAATAAAGAGTGCAACTGGCCAAACTCCATTCTCCTTAGTATTTGGAGCAGAAGCGGTAATCCCAACAGAAATGGTGATACCTACAGCAAGATCTAATCTCCAGGATCCTGAGTAGAATCCTGAAGCTCTGTACCGAGAATTGGACACTGTGGATGAGACAGGAGATGCGGCAAAGCTAAGGATGGTAGCATATCAACAGAGGATATCCAGAGCATACAACAAGAATATAAGGACTAGAAGGTTTCAAGTTGGAGATTGGGTGTTAAGAAAGGCTTTTCAAAATACTACTAATCCTGCCGATGGAAAGTTAGCCCCAAAGTGGGAAGGACCATACGAGGTTGATTCAGAATCTGGGAAGGGAGCATACCGACTCAAGAATATGGAAGGGGATATGCTACCAAGATCCTGGAATGCTATACACTTAAAGCTATATTTCAAGTGCATTTAGAATTTAATTTCTAACTCAGGATGGTATGGATTCTATCTTTTTTAAATATGTTTGAATTTATTTATTCTTTTGAACCCAATACTAACTTAAGCATCAGAGGGGTGTTAGCCAAGATAACACACACCATAGTTTAAGGTTATTTTGCAGGATATGTCTCAGGATATAGCTCCAGGATATATGCTTAAGATAAACCGAAAGATTAGAGGATTGGCCCCCTCTCTCACGTTTAAGGGGTCCTGATCCCTTCAAAGGTTTAAAGGTATTCACATTTATCTCGAATTGGGTTTAAACACCCCGCCTGGACCGCAAGTTATCCAGGGATAGTTCAAGATAGCGGGACCAGTCCACGTAAAAGTGGCTGACAATTTCGTTATTATTGGCTATATCCTGGATCCTCAAGGTATATGAGGATTGATCACCCTCTCTCATGAAAGGGTATTTTCATACTCTCTAAGGTTTAAAGGTGTTCACCTTTCTAAGCCTTGGAGTTTGTACACTCCCGCCTGTAGCGCATGAAAATAAGGGTTTATTCCCAGGATATTAAGGGTTTATCCCCAGAAAAACTAAAGTTTAAGAGCAGGTCTTGAACAAAATATGGCTATGTTTACATTAAGAATTCCTAAGTCTTCAAATATGCTGAACACAGGGGATATACACCTTATTACAATTCAAAGGATGGACTCGGATTTCTAAATGTGTTTTGGGGACATTCATAAGATGGAAGATTGGAATTGACTCTCTAGAAGTCTTTGGTATGATCTCTCCTTTTTTATTTTTGAAATCTCCTCTGGGTAACTTAAGTTTTTTGAGTTATGTAGCAGTATCATGACTAGGATATCTCTCAGGATACTCTCAGAATATGTTCCCAAAATGTTTCCAAGGATGTTCAAAGAAAAATATTTTCAGAATAAAACTTATGCAATAAAAATATAACAACAAAGATAAGGCCAAAAGAAAGTTATATTATTAACATAGCAAAAGTTTGTGCTTTTGGTTTCATCTCAAACTGAGATCCATCCACCAAAAGCACAATTAGTTTCTAGTCATATTTACATAACAGGTGAAGGTTTCATCTCAAACCAAGACCCATCCACCTCCAACTATTATATTATTCAAAATAAAGCATGTAGGAAATATAAATTGTTCAAGTGTAGGAAAAGTAAAGTGCACGAAAAGTAATTTTTTGGGATTACAGACCAACATTCAAATTTTAAAAAGTGGGCTCCGGCCTAGGCATCAATATCCATCATCGCCCACTTGAATGCCCTCACACAGAGGCATCACCACCAGCCTTCTCCGTCTTCTCAGCTTCAGCATCCTGAGCAGCATCCTCTCCAGCATCCTCACCAGCATCCATCCTAGCATCCTTCTTCTCTCCAGCCTTGTCCGCCACCTCCACTGACTTGGAAGTTTCACCAGCCCCAGCTTTAGCAGGATATGGCATAGGTTTGCCTCCAAGCTCCTTCAGCTTTGCCACCCAGGAATCAACCGGCCACGATGGGCACTCAAGACCTGTCTCCTTGGCCTCATAAGCCATCTTGATGCGAGCTTGTAGCAGGGAGACAACAGCAGAATTTTTTATTCCTTCCCGAAAGGAGACCATGGCCTGTTCATGCTCAACTTGGATGACTGCCAACTTTACTTCGGCATCCTGAGTGACCTTTTTTAGCTTATCCTCGTAGTGTCGGGACTTGGCTTCAGCAATAGTGCCCTGATCAGCAACAGTGTTCTCAAACTGCAGGCATCAATGTAGAGGTGGAGTAGATGCTGGAGACCCTGCAAGTCAAAATTCAGGTATAAATTAAAACTTACTAACCAGGATATTCTGTCAGTATATTCTATCAGGATATATACATAGGATATAGTACCAGTATATTACCTTGTTAAGGAAGGATGTCATTGGCTCTAAGAAGTCAGTAAAGCTGAGTTCTTCATAAGAGAACCCTTCAGATCCTGGAGTGCTGACCTCGGAACCCTTCCTCTTCTTGGACGTAGAGGCTCGAGTTCTTGGGTTGGGCTTAGGAACCGGGACCGGTTTGGTTGACTAGAGTGGGGTAGCTGTCGAGTTCATCGAGGTCCAGAAGGATAGGAATTTTGCTGGAATCTGCATACAGGGAGTAACTTTAAAACTCTTTCTTAAACCATATCAAATGGAAACATATATGCAGGATATTGAGCAGGATTCTTACCAGATATGTTTGAGCTAGAAAGTTGGCTTGGAGATGCTGGGAGTGGATTGAAACTTCTTTCAACTTCTGGAAGGAGTCTGATGGTATCGATTCTCTTCTGAGAGTCAGCTAGAGGAGGTTCAAGCTTTCTGAAATCAGGTGTATACAAGGAAATAAAGAAATCAGTTCAAGATATAAGACATAATATAAGACAGGATCATCCTAGAACCCTAAATCCTACCCTTTCTCAACCACTTCACCGGATAATCCGCTCCACCAGGGATTGAATCTCTTTTTACAAAGAAAAACTTGGATTTCCATTCCTCCTCATTCCTGGTGGCACGGAGTATCAGTGGATCACTGGAGGTGGAGTAGAACAAGAATCGGCAAGAATCGTGGCATCTAAGCCGATATGCTAAGGGGAGGTCATGAACAGAAAGATCAGGAACATGCTTGTTCTTGATTTTATCAAGAACAAGCAAAACTCGCCAAAGCCTTGGCATTGTTTAACTGAAGCAGATTTTAGTGGTGTTGAAAAACTCGGTGATAAAGTCAGAAAACGGGAATTGTAGCCCTAAGGTAAAAGGAAAAGCATTGAAGCACAGCCACTCGTCGGAAACCATGTCCGATCGGATTTCCCGATCAAACGGCCGGAACACCGTCCCTTTTGGGAAGATGCCGGAGGTTTTGAGAGCCGACAAATGAGTGCTGTCAAAGGAGCATATTTCTTTCTCCGGATCCTAGAGAATATTCTGGTGAATAAACAAAGGGGCAGAGTCGCCGGAGCTGGATCGGGTTTGCCTCGCCATATGATCGCCGGAATATTGTGTAGAATAGAGGGGAAAGAAGATGGAGATGAAAGAGAATTTTACCTTTTACTTTTTGGATGAAGGTTAAATGAAGATAAGGATGAGAAGTTATAGGGAAGTAATGAGTAAATATAGGCTGAACGGTTACAAGTTGTCACATCAAGGTCATATCTCATAATTGCCTTGGAATACATAAAAATGTAACCATTAGGACTCAGGATCCTTAACGGTAACATTTTTGGGGACAATTGTTATGGGTGAAATTCTGAGCCCATATCCTGGATAGTATCTTTATATCTTGATTGCATAATATATGTTCATCACCAGGATATTGAATCAGGATATTGGTAACATCCTGATACTGTATCCTGAGGATTAGTAACGGATTATGTGCAGGAGTGCGAGCTCAAGTTTGCAACGTTCATGAAGACCTCTTCCCCTGAAGACTCAGTCCAAGTTGTTCGAAGAAAAACGTTAAGGCCTCTTTACTTGGTCTCCAACGTTAACTAGGGAATATTCGCTGGCATCCCCCATTTGTAGGAGATTTTGTTTTCATTTCATAGCTATAAATAGACGGATAAACCAGATCAAATAGGACATCACACTCACTACTCTCGAACTCTCATACTCTCTCTCGCAACTCTCACTTTCTGAAAAACATTGTAACACTTAGCAACGATCTGGTCAATATCCTACACTGTATTCTGACATTTGAAGTAATAAGAAGAACAAGGCAGCTGTGATTGTCAGCTCCCGAGGTTTTGTGCCGGCGATCTAGTTTGATCAAAGGCTTTCCTCGTACATCTCGTGTCACCCTTTACTTTTTCCTCATTGTTTGATCATAGATATAGCTCAATATCCTGAGCTATATCCTGAGCACTGTCTTTTGCAAACAACTAAATCAGGATATTTTTTATATACATTCTTAGTACACTACCTCACTTAACTAATTTGATCACTAAATTGCTTAGGTAATTTTTGACCAAAACATTGATGATGGGATGTCATCTTCAATATCAAACTTAAGATTCCCATCTTCACTCCCAGCTCCTCTAACATCTCAGCCCTGCTTTTTGGTACCTCTATCTCCCCCTCAGATGTATAATTCAAATAAATGACTTTTGGTTGAGTGATGAATACCTTATCAGAATGCTGCTTTCCAGAAGAAGAAGACTCCTGGTGCTGATCCTCCTCCGGCTCATTGATTTCGTCATTAAGAAAGTCATCCAACGATTGTTGGACTGAAGGAGTCACAATTAGCAATCCTGTTGACCCTTGATCATCATCATCTTCTTTGTAATTATCCCAAGACGGATCATAGTTGTCAACTGCATCCAGGATTTCTTTCAGCTCTTCATCTTCTACCTCTTCTTCCTCTACTTCTTTCTCCTCTTTCCATCCAAGTAACTTCACTTAAGGTTCTTTCGCCTTTCGTTTACGTTGTTCAACTCTCACCAAACGGATTATATCATCAAAAGTATAAGATAGAGAGCCTGAATCACCAACAAGAACAAAACCTTGATCTTGATCAACTTCCATATTTTCAACCTGGGCATTCACAGCATCTACCATCTCAATGTCACCTTCAGGCTGACTTGAAGAGCCTCCAGCTTCTTGTGTTTCCACAATCAAATCTTTCTTCTTTTGAGTTGCTGCCTCAGCCAACTCCTTTTCTCTCTAAGCCCTTCTTTCTTTAACCCTTTTGATCTCTAAGTTGTTGTAGATAGCTTGGACATTGATACCCAGATGATGTTCCATGACAGTGTATAAGATGTTAAGCTGCTCATCTTTCACTGCTTTATCATCCCTTAGTGCTTCAATCTCCAGCTTCAACACTTTAATTTCATTTGCAGATGCTTCATGAAGTTCATCTAACATTTGATGTAGTGTTTGATTAGTATCACTCATGTTTGCATACTTCACATTCACTTCCGAAAGCTCTGCAGAGAGTTGCTCAAAGAGTTTAGCACTATCATCCACATCTTCTATCACACCCCGACCACGTAAAACAACAAAACGTGGCGGAATCGTCGGGGAGTGTTGTAACAGAATCATTGTTTCATAACACATGGAAATTTGAAATTTTGTTTTATTGATTAAAAGAGTTACAATGTCTTAACAACAAAGAAACACAACATAATTAACTAGTCTTGCATCTTTTAATGTCACTAAGGCCCAAGTCTGGCTACGTGTATCTTGATCAATCCTATGCATCATTTCCTGAAACACATGTGAAAATAGGTACGTCAGCATAAAAATGCCTGTGAGATACATAGGTTTTGTGAAAATATGATTCATGACTTATAAGTTTAGAAAAAGTTGTTTAACAAAAGTCAGTCATGATCCTTGTAAAATATTTTGTTTTTATAAATCGTTTGAAAAGCGATGATAAAGTAGATGATATGTAAAAGAGTAATGTAAGGTTAAATGAATAACCAAGTAAAAATGAGTTGTTTTGTAAAACAATTGTTTAGTGAAAACATGTCATTTGTGTAAAATGTAATATGTCAAATATTAAAATGGTTTAAATAATGCTACGATATGTAATACTATAAAAGCACTTATATATAGGAACTACCAGCAGCGTATCCACCATGCTTTTATCTTATTACACACGCCTTGTTATTTAAATCACTTAAACAAAACCAACCACCAATGTAAAAATGTTTATGTATAGTCAAATGTCAAATGTTTGTGTGAAAACCATCAAATGTAAATCATGTAATGTGTAAACAAAAGTTATGTATGGTAAGTAAAATGAGACTACTTAAACCACAAGTAAAAATGTACAAAACAAAGTATTTGAATAAATCAAAAGTTATGCTTTGTAGAATAATGCATGCTTTACTGATACAACATCTATACGGTTATGTTAAACGCCTACATTCAAGCCTTGAGACAGACGGATAGCCTTAGAGTGAAGGTTATCAAAAAGAATGTTTTCAGATTCGGTCATTCCTTCCACCCAAACAAACCTAGGGTTTTAGGAACGGGATTTGTCAAGTCCTGTGGTACCACTACCTACTACCGAGCGGCATGATCGGTGTTAATGAATGTAATTTAGTCCCGTTAAACAAACCAAATGATATACCAAATGTAAGCATGTTTTATGAAAATAATGTACCTAGTATGCTAAGTGAACATACAAGGTAGAGATATAAAACAATGTGTCCATATGTTACGAGAACATATGCAACAGAGATGCAATATAAAATAATGTACTAAGTATGCTAAGTTAACATACAAAGCAGAAAAGTCATGTAAATCAATGTGCTAAATATGCTTAGTTAACATACAAAGCAGAAAAAAAATGTATTGTAAATCAATGTGCTAAGTATGCTAAGTAAACATACATAGCAAAAGAAAATGAGATTATGTACTAATAGTGTACTAATGAACATAGCAAGTATATGATATGAAAACATGGAAAGCATGAAAATAACAAGTAGGCACATGTGTTTTACCCCAAAACGTTTGGAAAACAGTAAAAGAGGGGTCTATGTACCCACTTGAGGGTGCTTAGAAGTCTTGAACAACAACCAAGCAAAGCTAGAGAGATCACGGAATCAAACGGCACCCTATATAGATAACTACATAAATAACCGGACCTAAATCGGGAGATTGGATAGTATGAGGTTTCGCAAACCAAATGAGTATTGGAACTCATATTTTAATAAAGCCTACATACTAAAATGAAACCTAACCTAAGTGCTTACGACCCATTATGACCCGTTTAGGTAGCTTTTGCTACTTTAACGCGTCGTTTGCGTAAAACGCGTTCGAGACGTCTAACTAGTCCTATGACAAGTGTTATATGCCTAAACATGTTTAAATATGTTGCATAATCAGTTACGTGACAAAAGTTTATGTTACATATGCTTAATTACCAATTATGCATGACAAGGGTATTTTGGTCATTTACCTAAGGCATATAAACTACTTATCATACAACTAATTAAACCTAAGTGACCATAAGGTATAACCTCGGAACGTTATTCCCTATGCAACTATGGTCACTAAACATGTTTGGTCGGATCCTAATGATCGACCAAACGGGTCGAGTTCGAAAGTCTAAGCGGGTGTTTAGTCCGCTTGACTTACGACTCTACACAAGCATAAACTAAAACTGACGAGCTAAACATGCTAGAACATGTTTAGTCAAGTTAGAAAACAGGTTTTTGATATCAAAACAAACGGTTTTGATACCCAAGAGTAGTTTGGTTATAAAATACGCATAAACACGCATTTTGGCCGAAACTACGACTCGTGACTACACCTAGTCAACGTGGTAATCAGTAGGTATAGTCACAAGGGACTATAACCATCGTGATTACGCTCACGTTGCAAAGTTCAACGGAACTTTGTGTTGACCATTGACTGGTTAAAGCTGAAAGTCAAACTTTGTTTGACTTTCATGCTTGAAACTCAAGAACAAGAAAGAAGAGGACTTACAAAGGGTCCAAGAAGGATGTTTGATCTAAAATAGCTCAGGTATGAAGTGTAAACACCCCAACTTAGAGCTGATTTCAGATCAAGTGCGAGAATGAAGTGAAGTGGGGGTTGCTATTTATAGGAATTTCACAACCATTAGGATCATTTCTTGGAGAAGAGGGAATGATCTTGGCCTTACACTTGGACACAAGGTTTTGAATACAATGGGGACATCAAATACCAGCCCATAGTGTGTAATTCAAGGGGTAAAAACCATTTGAGCAAGTGGAATAGGCCAGATTCATTGTTTTTGCAATTCTGTGGTTCTAGGGAAGTCTTACGGACCGTAAGCATATGTCCATACAGTCCGTAAGGACCTTGCAGACCAGCAACTTTCAAAAATGGCAGATTTAGTCCCTGAAGCCCCAAACTTGGTTTTTGATGCATTTTGACACGTTTAAGCCCCGTTAACCTCATTTTAAGGCTCCAAAATGAAGTTAAAGTGTAGGGAACTTAAAATATGCTCAAAATTATGTTGGATGTCAGTTCGTTTGGCCGTACGGTTTCGTTGTTCGGTTAATTACGATAGAAGTCGTAACGGACGCGAAAACGATCCAAATTACACGACGAATGGATTTTTATCAGGCCAATAACTAAAACATAATATTTTAATGATTACATAAATTTTTGGATGTCCGGATATATTCAGAACGTAAGTTATGCGTGAAAATGCAAACTTATGCACTTTTTGACGATTTTAGTCCCTGAATGAGCATAAAGTTTATTTTAGCACACCGAACCCCTCAAAGCATATTTCTAAGCTATGTAAAGGATATTTAGGGTGTGTTTAACTTATGATCAAGTTCTGGAATGTCCGTTACAGTACAAATTGACATACTTTCACAGTTTGTCGAATTTAGTCCCTATAAGCGAATAAATTTGATTTCGGCATACCAAACCTTCCAAAACTTATTTCTAAGTTATGTAAAGGTTATTTAAGGTATGTTAATCCTATGTCACTATTTTGGAGTATTTTTTGCATTAAACTATTTATATTTACGCATCAGGGCGCGTATAACCTTCCAGAAAGCGATTTAGAGCCCGAAATCGAACAAGAGTTGATATGTGCAAATGATACACATATTTATACAAATATCAAGTATGAAATACAATATTTCATTGGTTTGGTACCAAAGTATTTATCTTCTTTGCATGCTTATTCACAACAGTCTTCATTTCTTCATTAACATTAATAATCTTCTCAAGCTGATTCTTCAACTCATCACGTTCAGCTTCAGTTTTTTCTTTTTCCTTCTAAAGAAGACTTACTTTCTTTTTTAGATCTTTGACCGTTGCATCATGAAACATATTATATTCTTCATCCGGAAGAATATCATCAGTAAATTCGCCCTGAACATTTGGAAAACCTTCAAATAGACTAGGAAGAGTAGTTTTCTTTGGCTTTGACGTTTCTGAATCATCAGCACTCTTCTTTTCTATTCTCACATACTCTGGGCTTTCTGGAACCTTTTCTTTCTCAGCCTCAGGCTTTTCAACATTTTGAACTTCAACTTCAGGAATACTTTCAACTTGAACCTCTGGAGCTTGAATATGCTTTTCACTTTTACCACTCTGTGTCTCATGCACTGACGTAGATCCCTTTCTAGCTCTAACACTTCTTGGAATAACTCTAGATTGAAAAGCTTTGCGCTTCTTTAATAGTTTCTTCTTTTCAGCTTGTGGTGTAGGAATATAAGTGTCATCTTCATCATCAGGACCCTTCTTTTCCAACACCAATCTTAATCTTATCAATCTCAGACTCTGTTTCAGAAGATTCATCATCAGCATCACTTGATTCAGTATGAGCAACGACTTCAGGTTCCTTTTCTTTTACACTTTCACCTTGAACATTCTTTGACGATGCTTCAGTTTCCTTTGCATCTTTCTCAGCTTGAGCTTCCTCGTTCTTCTTTAGGAAACTTTCAAGAGAACCTTTCAACAAATCAACACCTCCTTGAATAACCTCTGCTGGAGGGATCACCGATTCATCAATTAATCTCTGTGGTGATTTCTTTGAAGGCCCTGCAAAACAAGCATTGAACATTTATTAGAATGATATAACATTTAATAATTCTAGCTTTTCTTATGACTCCCCCTTTCAACTATACCCTTAACAACAATCTTTAGTGTAGGTTCTTTAGATGCAATCACAGTTGGGGAAGCCTTAGGGGTTCTCTTTCTCTTTCCTTCACAAACAAATATCTAATCTTCTTTTCATGCATTCCACTTAATCTATCAGTCCCATCCTCTGAGTTGCTATTTTCATGTCTCCAAGCATCATTCTCAGGTGCCACGTAGTTTGGATTTGCAATCTTACAGATCATATGTTTACTCTTGGTTCCGTTTCATCTTTCTTCAGCTTATAATGATTTAATCTACCCAACGTCTCACTCTTCATGTGTTGTAGATCTAATTCATCGGTAGGATCCTTTGGAAGATCTCTCACTTGATCATCAATCAACATCTGTATGAACCTTGGATACATTATATACTTCTCTCCTTTGACATTGTCTACCATGTGATCAAATATTACTTGTGATATATTGTAAGGCATGTTGAGCACCAAACAAGTAATAATGTTCATAATATAATCTGATGGCTCGTCGTAAGCTCCCTTAAGGATCCAACATCTTTCAGGATCAAGGATCCTTAAGGAGTGTACAGCCCAGAAGTTCAGAGATTCATTTGGGAGACTTCATACCCATGCAAACTATTGCTTCGTCTGGTCCCTCAATCATGCCAGAATCACATCAATATGGATTCACATCAGGAATTCCACCCTTGAATCCATCAGGAGGTAACACTTTAAATACTACTTATAATACTAACCATGGTTTTGTGCAGGATACAGGAATCAACCAAGCTATGGCTAGAGAGTTACAAAAGCTCAAGGATATGATATCAAGTGTTCCAGGAGTGGTCAAACCCATTCCAGAAATTCCAGATGGAAGTCACAGGATATCTCGATTTGCACCACCTATTTGTGATGCAGAGATACCAAAGAGGTTTCAAACACCGAACATGAAGTTATATGATGGCTCAACTGATCCGAAAGAGCATGTGGCTCAATACAGGGAGAGAATGGAGATCAACCCCATTCCTGAAAGGTTGAAAGAAGCATGTCTATGCAAGGGTTTCGGATCCACACTGACAGGATCAGCTATTAAATGGCTGCTAAGTCTTCCCCCTTACTCTATTACTTCATTTGCTAATCTAGTTAATTTGTTTAATAGCCAATTCTCATGTAGTAGGAGATTTGAACGATTAACTAGTGATCTATATAGGGTAACACAAGGTTAAAATGAATCACTTAGAGATTATATCACTAAATTCAGTAGGGAATCCTTAGAAATTCCTAACTTGGATATAGCTACAGCTGTAGAAGCTTTCAAAATGGGTTTACTTAAGGATTCACAATTCTATGATGATCTTGTCATGACCCCATGCAGGAATCTTGATGAAGTAACAACTAGGGCCCTTAGATTCATCCGATTAGAGGATGATAAAAGGATCCAAGAAAGGCTGTCAGGATCCTCAAAGCAGGAAAAGCAAGGATCGTATTTCAGGAACAACAAGTCCAAATCATACAACAAGTCTGATAATCATATTGTGCATGTAGTGGAGCAAGAAGAGGATGATGAAGATTATCCACCCTTTTCTGAGTATTGCTTTGCTGTTGATAATAATGAACTAATCCTTGCAATGCAGAATCTAGGTGACAAAGCAAGATGGCCTAGAAAGAATGATAAGCCAGCTGCCATAAAAGACAAATCCAAATGGTGTGCCTATCATGAAGATTTCGGTCATCTCACTGATGAATGCATAGCACTCAGAAAAGAGATTGGTTATTTGTTAAGCAAAGGGCATTTGAAGGAGCTGTTTTGAATGAAAAAGTCAAGGATCCAGGATCCTGAAAAGGTTCCAGAAAGAGCTCCTGCTCCTCCTGCTTATGCACAAATTTTCAACTTCATATCTGGAGGATCAGACATATGTGGCACTTCCTTTTCAGTAGCTAAGAGGCATGCCAAAGAGACAAAGATGGATAATGGGGACAGACCCATTCGAACCTCAATCCTTACATAGGAGAAAGTTATATCCTTTGATGAGGATGATCGTGTGGATATTCAGGATCCTCATCATGATGGTCTTCTTATTACTTTGTTTATATCTAATCATTTTCTTCGCAGGATTCTGATAGATGGAGGAAGCTCAGTGAACATCATTCAACTTGATGCCCTAAAAAAGATGAACATCCCTGAATCAGAAATTATCCCAAGATCTTCAGTTCTTGTAGGATTCAGTGGAGAAACCAAGAACACATTGGGGGACATTAAACTTCCCATTTACATAGAGGGAGTTAATTCTTTTTAGAAATTTTGTGTTGTAGATTGCTTATCCTGTTGCAATGTTATCCTTGGCAGGCCATGGATACATGACATGAAAGTAGTTCCATCTACATATCATCAATGTGTCAAACTCCCTACTCCATGGGGTGTGGTGAAGATAGAAAGTGACCAACAAGAAGCTAAAAATTGTTACACTTCATCAATGAAACCAGCCTCAAGACCTAGGGAGCAATAGCAATTAAAGTATCCTCCAAGAGACGTCCTGGAGGCAAGAGAACAAGATGTCAAAGATATCCTGATGGATCCTCAGGATCCTGAATCCAAAGTTTTTATAGGATCCGGGATCCTCAATGATATTCAATAGGATCTAGTATCCTTTCTAAAGAGAAGAAAATCTACCTTTTTCCTGGAAGCACGAGGACATGACAGGTATTTCTAAAGATATTATTACTCATAAAATTGGCATTGACAGGTCATTCACACCTATACATCAAAAAAGGAGAAAGTTTACACCTGAGAGGAATGCCATCATCCAGGAGGAGGTAGATAAACTGCTCAGAGCAGGTATGATTAGAGAGGTTAAGTATCCAAGATGGTTTGCCAATGTGGTTGTTGTTCAAAAGAAAAATGGAAAGTGGAGGGTATGTGTCGATTTCATTGATTTAAACAAGGCATGTCCCAAGGATCCTTTCCTATTACCCCACATTGACTCCATGGTGGATGCTACTGCGGGTCATGAGTTGTTGACTTTCATGGATGCTTCATCTGGATTCCAACAAATTCAGATGGAACCATCTGATCAAGAGGATACAGCCTTTATGACCCCTACTGGTATCTATTGTTATATTGCTATGCCCTTTGGACTAAGAAATGCAGGTGCTACATACCAAAGGCTAGTTAATATGATGTTTAAAGAACAAATTAGACACACAATGGAAGTCTATATAGATGACATGGTGGTTAAGTCCAAGAGAGCTAAGCATCACCTTGGAGATTTGGAGGAAGCATTTGATATCCTTGATAGATACAATATGAAATTGAATCCTTCCAAGTGCCACTTTGGTGTAAAAGCTGGCAAGTTTCTAGTGTACATGGTGACAAAAAGAGGGATAGAGGCAAGTCCATAGCAAATCAAGGCGATTGTGAACATCAAGTCTCCTGCAAATGCCAAGGATGTGCAAAGATTGATAGGAAGGATCGCAGCCTTGAACAGATTCATCTCAAAATTGTTAGAGAAATGGAAGGAATTCTATGACATTCTGAGAAAGAACAAGAAATTTGAATGGACTGAAAAGCATGAGAATGCTCTCAAGGCCCTTAAGGATTACCTATCCTCAGCCCCAACATTAATGAAACCAGAAAAAGTGGATATATTTTCCTTATATTTGGCAGTCTCTTCCAAAGCAGTAAGTGCAGTCCTTGTTAAAGATCATGAAGGTATACAACATCCTGTATATTATGTAAGTAAAAGTTTGCTTGATGCTGAATCCAGGTATTCTCATTTAGAAAAACTTATCCTTACTTTAATTATCGCATCTACTAAACTACGCCATTGTTTTGAAACTCATGCTATTATTGTTAAAACTAACTTTCCAATTAAGAATGTTCTCAGGAAACCTGAAATTTCAGGAAGGATGGCAAAATGGGCAGTCAAGCTCAGTGCTTATGATATCAGATATGAACCAAGAACTGCCATTAAATCTCAGGCCTTGGTTGACTTTGTGGCTGATTTCTGTAGTGATCTACAAAGGGAAGCTGAATTGGAAGTTCAACAGCTTGAAGAGACTAAGGATCCTTGGATACTATTCACATATGGAGCCTCTAATGTCAAAGGAACTGGACTAGGCATACTACTAAAATTGCCACAGGGGGACATAATACCCCACTCAATTGCTTGTGAGTTTCAAACAACTAATAATGAGGCTGAATATGAAGCCTTAATAACTGGTTTGCAAATTGCCAAGCATATGAGGATCAGGTATCTTGAGGTACATGTAGATTCTTTATTAATCACTAACCACTTTAATGGTTCTTATGATGTTAAAGGTGAAAGACTAATCAAATATCTAGAGATAGTCAAGAAATTGGCAGACTCTTTTGCTTCTTTTAGTTTGACACGGGTACCAGGGAAGAAAATGCAGAAGCTGATGCTTTAGCCGACCTTGGATCATCATTGAAGATTCCAGAGGATATTAAAGTTCCCATCATCCACATCTTGGCTCCTGCTATTGAGGATCATACAGCTATGGAAATAGTGGAGGATTCTACAATCATACCTAGTGATGGTGCGCAATCACATTCAGGATCCTGGATCCTTCCAATCCTAAGATATATACAACATGGAGAGATCCCTACCGGAGAAAATCCTAGAGCTTTCAAAGTGAAGGTATCTCAATTTATAATACTAAATAGCATGTTATATAAACGATCTCTTACAGGTCCATATCTAAGGTGCATTGAGGATCCTGAAATCCAAGAAGTTCTTAAGGATTTTCATGAAGGAGATTGTGGAAACAACACTGGGGGCAGAGCACTGTTTTCAAGGATCCTTAGGACAGGATACTATTGGCTTACTATGAAGAAGGATGCTGTGGATTATGCTAAGAAATGTGATGCTTGTCAAAGACATAGCAATATCCTTCATCAACCAGCAGAGCTCCTACATCCTATATCCTCCTCTTGGCTATTCATGAGATGGGGAATGGATATAGTTGGCAAACTTCCCAAAGCAACAGGAGGAAAAGTGTTTATGCTTGCCATGACTAATTACTTTTCCAAATGGATAGAAGCTGAAGCATTTGGACAAGTCAGAGAAAAAAGAAGTTATATCCTTTATTAAAAGAAACATTATTACCAGATTTGGTATTCCTTATGAAATTGTTTGTGATAATGGATCCCAATTTATTGGGAGTAGAACTACTAACTTTTGTGACAGTTGGGGGATTAAGATGATAACATCAACACCAGTCCATCCACAAGCTAATGGTCAAGCAGAATCATCCAACAAGATCATCATCAACAACTTGAAGAAGAAGCTTGGATCCAAAAAGGGGAAATGGGCAGAAGAGCTACCATATGTACTATGGGCTGATAGAACAACTCCCAAGAATGCTACTGGCCAAACTCCATTTTCTTTAGTGTTTGGAGATGAATCAGTGATCCCTATAGAGATGGTAGTCCCTACTGCAAGAACAAGCATCCGTGATCCTGAAGGAAATGCTGAAAACTTGGTTCAAGACTTAGATACCATAGAAGAACTCAGGGATTTGGCAAGGATAAGATTGGCTAGCTATCAACAAAGGATGGCTGGAGCTTATAACAAGAATGTCAGGATCAGAAAGTTTCAAGTTGGTGACATGGTGTTGAGGAAAGCATTCCAAAATACCACAAATCCTGCTGATGGCAAGTTAGCACCAAAGTGGGAAGGCCCCTATCTTATTGAAGCTGGGGCAGGAAAGGGGGCATATCGATTATTAACAATGGAAGGTGATTTGCTACCAAGAGCTTGGAATGTTGTCCATTTGAAAAGATACTTCATGTAAGAAGGATCCAGGATCCTTGATCATCTTCACATCTAATACATGCTAAGGATCCTTAGAGGATAAATGATCCTCATTCTGGTAATGATTTGATTTTAATTTACCTAATCCTTTAAATTATTCGTTTACAATGAGAAGGATCCAGGATCCTTTATCCTTTTTCACTAAGTTCTGAGTCTTGTAGAAGTGGGTGCATCTTTGACAAAGGATCAAGTATCCACAGAAGTCTCCTAAGTTTTACGGGCTTGTCCCTAGTTTTATGGGTTTATCCCCAGTTTTTGGGCTTGTCCCCAGTTCAAGGTGTCTATTACCTCCTACGAATCAGGTTCTTACACCTTCGCCAGTAGCGCACGATTATCCTGGTGCAGTTAAAGGCAATGGGACCAGTACCCGCTTTAGGGGCTGACAATTTCATTGTACTGGCTGTATTTAGGATCCTAAGTATAATGGTAGACGTACCATACATCCGTTCCTAAGTGTTCTATCGTTTTCACGTTAGCTAAGGTTTTGGTATCTTCATGTCACTAAGTTTGGATAGTCTCAAGTATGGGCCATACTCCAGTTTACACAAGATCCTTTGGGCTTGTCCCCAGTTTTTTGGCTTATCCCCAGGTTTTTTGGGCTTGTCCCCAGTTCATCGACTTCCTTTGTGAAGAGGGTAGCGTCCACTTTTCATCGGATAAAGCTGTTGGCAAGCAGGTGTTGAGAGAGTGTCTCGTACCAGGCTCTCGGGGACTGATGCAAAGCATACAACGCTTTGTCTAGCAAGTAGACCTTGTCTTTGTGGATTGGGTCAGTAAAGCCCGGTGGTTGACCGATGTAGACCTCCTCTTTCACTTTTCCATACAGAAATGCCGATTTGACATCTAACTGGTACACTTTAAATCCCTTCCATGAAGCGAAAGCAAGGAAAATTCTGATGGCTTTGAGTCGAGCAACTGGAGCATAAACCTCTGTGAAGTCTATTCCCTCTTGCTGACTAAAACCCTGGACTACGAGTCGAGCTTTGTTTCTGACTATCACTCCTCGATCGTCTCTCTTGCATTTGAACACCCATTTTGTATTTATCTTCCAATGTCCATCAGGACGGTCCACAAGCTTCCATACACCAAGTTTCTCGAATTGACTCAGCTCCTCTTGCATTGCATTGACCCATGATTCTTCCGTCAGTGCTTCCTTGTAGGTTCGCGGTTCGATCTGCGAAATAAAGCAACTGAGTGAGAATTCAATTTGTAATGGTGCAATTTTAGTATAAAAGCAAGTAAGCCCATGGTCAATCTGGCTTCTTGTGCGAACTCCTGATTGTAGCTCTCCTATTATCAACTCCTCGGGGTGGTATGAAAGAGTTCTCGGCATAACCTCACCAGGAACATCCACCTCGCCTTCCAAATTAGTAACATTTTGGTCTACAACTTGTTCATTGTCAAGAATTGTCTGATCTGAAGATTAGACCTGCTCCTCCTCAGATTTTGAATCACCATGATCAAATGTTGGTCTATCATCAGATTCTGAATTATCATCATTCATTGCCGTCTGATTTTCTAGAGCAGGCTCGCGTTCCTAAGTAGTCGGAGTTTGCTGAACTTCATCATTCTCTCCAGCATGACTGGGACCAGCTTCATCGTTGTTGGAAGTTTGTTGTTGACGAGTAGAAGACCTTGCTGGAAATCTTCCCTGAGATGCTTCATATTCTCGTAAAATATCGAAATCATTAAAGAACTCTGGCTCTTCTTCTAGATCAAAATGAATCCCATAAGGCATCATAGTCGAATCACCATGAGTCTGTGGGCTTCTGTGGAGGAATAGTATAGCCTTGACATTCAACATGCTGTGCTTCGATGATCCTTTTAAGACTTGGAACAAAGACTCGTCTGAGTGGACTTGAATACCCCACAAAGATACCTTTTATGCTCTTTGAACCAAACTTTCCATCGGGATCTAGAACTGTGCAGGGAGACCCGAACGTCTCTAAATACTTGAGATTAGGCTTACGATTGCTGTTCAACTCGAAACATGTTTTATTGTGCTTCTTCACAGTAAGTACCCTGTTGAGTGTATAGCAAGCGGCTGATACTGCTTCTGCCTAGAAATTAATTGGTAATTTTGAATCAGCTAGGATCGTTCTCGTCATTTCGATCAGCGTTCTGTTCTTTCTTTCTGTAACTCCATTCTGTTGTGGAGTATAAGGTGCACTGAACTCTTGCAATATACCTCCTCGATCACAAAATTCCTCCATTCTGTTGTTTTTGAATTCTGTACCATTGTCGCTTCTTAGTTTTCGACTGCGTGTTTGGTACAAATTCTCTATCTTCCTGAATAACCTTAGCAAACTCTCAAATGTCTCGTCTTTTGACTTCAGGAACGTCACCCACGAGAATCTTGAATAATCATCAGTGACCACCAAACAATAAAGATCTCCCGTTATGCTCTTGACATTCACAGGACCAAAGAGATCCATGTGAAGTCTTTCTAGTGTTTTCGAGACTGAGTTCATCTTTTTACCCGGATGAGATTTCTTCCGTTGTTTTTGTTGGTGCATATTCTGTGACAACAGCTTAATAGTTTGATTATTTAGTCTTTGGATATTTTGTAATGGGCTTAGCTTATTGGTTAGTGAGTTTATTGTTGTAATGGGCTTGGAAAATGGCCTAGCCCAGTAAGAAGCCCAGTTCACAGACATGTGGTATATAAACATGTTTTGTGATTAGGGTTGGAGAAGTTAGAGAGTTTTAGAGAGAGAAAGTCTATAGAGAGAGAAGAATTTCGAAATTTAGGGTTCTTAGACAAGATCACAGATAGTGGCTGTGAGGTTGTGAGGTCTTGAGTTGATTGTAAAAAGTTTCGTTTGGATAATCAATAGAAGACCTGTTTGATTGTGAAATTCTATTTCTACTCGTTTTTGTAATAAATCTGATCTAGAGGATTCCGCACTCTAGGTTAGATAAACAATTCTGTGACGATCCGTACGAACAAACGAACAAGGGGACCTACAATTGGTATTCATCCAGTTGACATGATACTTGGAGATCCTACTGCAGGTGTTCAGACGAGAAGAAGCATAGCAGTGAATTCTGGTTTATTTGTTTCGATTGAGAAGACTGTGATTGTGAACAAGTGCTTGTATAGTTGCTTTATTTCCCAAGAGGAGCCGAAGAACATTCATATGGCTCTTAAAGATAATTCATGGGTTGAAGCTATGCAAGAGGAATTGTCCCAGTTTGCTAAGTTGAAGGTTTTGGAGTTAGTTGACCTTCCTAAAGGTGAGAGAGAGATTGGCACTAAATGGGTATTTAGGTGCAAGAAAGATGAAAGAGGGATTGTAACGCGAAACAAGGCTCGATTGGTGGTTAAAGGTTTCAATCAACAGGAAGGGATTGATTACAATGAAGTGTTTGCACCAGTGACAAGGTTGGAGGCAATTCATTTATTTCTAGCTTTCGCTTCATTCAAGGGCTTTAAAGTTTACCAACTAGACGTGAAGAGTGCGTTTCTTTACGGGAAAGTCCAAGAAGTGGTGTATGTCTCACAACCAGATGGGTTCGTTGATCCAGACTATCCAGATCGAGTTTACAAACTTGATAAGGCTTTGTATGGGTTACATCAAGCTCCCAGGGCGTGGTATGAGATACTGTCTTCACATCTGATCAAGAATGGTTTTGAAAGAGGTCAGATTGACAGTACACTATTCATCAAGAGGAAGAAGGAAGATTTTATGCTAGTACAGGTGTACGTGGATGACATCATCTTTGGGTCATCAGATGAAGATATGTGTAAAGAGTTTGAGCAGGTGATGAAAAGCAAGTTCGAAATGAGCGCTATGGGTGAGCTGTCTTACTTTCTGGGATTACAAGTTGAACAGAAGGAGGATGGGATGTTTATTCATCAAACAAAGTATGTGTATGACATTTTGAGTCGGTTTAAAATGAATGATTGCTCTACTTTCAACACACCCATTTGTGAAAATCACAATCTTGGCCCAGATCATGAAAGTATTGAAGATGTTGATCCAACACAATACAGGGCAATGATTGGTTCTCTAATGTACTTGACTGCTTCAAGACCCGACATCATGTTTGCCGTATGCTTGTGTGCCAGATATCAGGCAAATCCAAAAGAGTCACACATGAAAGCAGTGAAGCGGATTCTTCGTTACTTGAAGGGGAAACCTAAACTTGGGTTGTGGTATCCAGCTGATAGTGATATGAATTTTGTTGCTTACACTAACTCAGACTTTGGGGGATGCAAGTCAAACAGGAAGTCTACAACAGGTGGTTGTCAGTTCTTAGGAGGCAGGATTGTGTCTTGGCAATGCAAGAAGCAATCTTGTGTGTCTACCTCTACGTGTGAAGCTGAATATATTGCTGCGGGTAGCTGCTGCTCTCAGGTTCTCTGGATAAAACAGCAAATGCGCGATTACGGTTTGGATTTCACTCGTACTCCTATTATGATAGACAATAATGCCACAATTTCAATAAAAATTATTCCCTGTAACACAGTCGCACAAAACATATTGACATATGTCATCATTTTATACGGGATTGTGCTGAAAAGAGACTAATTGAATTACATCGAGTCGACACACTAGATAACCTGGCAGATCTTTATACTAAATCTTTTGACAGGGCTCGCTTTGAACATTTAGTCGAACTCAACGGGATGAGGAATCCTGAATAACTGGTTTTTCATAAGAATTTTGTAAATAGTTTACTGCTTTTCTTAAAAAAAACAAAAATACAAAAACATTGAAAAATAAAAAACATAAAAAAATAGAAAATAAAAAATGAGTTATCACTGTGTGAAAAAGAAGAAATGATAGTACATTGGCAAGTTAGACTGTCACACTGAAACTGAATTAAATTGCATAAGTGTGATAGCAGCTTCATCATATGATGTACCAGTAGGCAAAAAGCATGAAATAATCAACTTACCAATGTGTTATAAACCTAAATGAACTGAATATGAGTGGGGAACACATCAGTGGTGTATGGTTTAATGACCTTAAATCTTGCGTTGATAGATTGCCAAAATCTGAGGTTTTGGGTCTTTATACTGTTATTTCATCTGGGGATATCAGGGGTGTCCTTCTGCAGCATCCAGATACATGCTGACCTAGGCACACCCAGGATATCTTAAAAGAGCTAAAAATGCCAAAACCCTGAAAATGAAGAAGCTCTCATAAAGAGTTATTAAAAAAGTGCAAAATGCATAAATCGTACCAAAAATGGTATTTGTCGTAGCCCTCATTAGATATTTTGGTCTCTTTGCTGTACGGAAGTACTGACCTGATCACCAATTATCTAAACGTTGAAAAATAAAATGGATGAATTTAGTATACTCACCTACTACGATGAATCTTTGTGCATACCTTGATCGTGGGGGTATATCCTGAAGTGGGACACGCTAGTATATCATAAATAAAATTACCTTAACGTATCATACGGTAATGGTACTTGAAATGTTCATGCATTTTGTTTAAGTGGACAAACATACTGGTAATCGTCTTGGACTGCTTTTCATGAAAAATTAAATAAAGAATTATCTAATTGTGTGAAAACAGTTTGATTTTACTGATATGATCTTTTTACACATGATTCTCACAAAAAGATGAAATTGTAAATATTTTTGAGTTTAGTTTGTTAGTTTGTTTTGAAAAATATCAAAAAAACCAAAAATATTTCTTTTTAAAAAGACTTCCATTTTGAACTGACAGATTGTTGTTTTTGCAAACTAAGATAAAATATTGGTTTATCTTGAAATGTGAAAAAGACTATTGGTTTTTCGAGATACTTGCTTGTGATGCTAAACAAATTGATGCAGTTATCAAAATGAAGTGCAGAATACAAGTAAAGTGCAGATTGAGAGTGAAGTGAAGAACATGTGAAGGTGCATGGTAGGATCCTTCTACTACATTCTAGAGAGGAAGAGATATGGAAGAGTTGGAGCTTACTTGCTTAACCAAAGATTGCTAGCTAACCGATCTACAATGAATGAAAGTTTTGGAGATTGGAAGCATCAGCTAAGGGGGAGTTTGTTGATGTCAGAAACTGTGTAGCTGACGCTATCCAAAGACCAAAAGAACACAAGATGTTTGAAGACAAAGTTACACTATGAAGCTATTGTCAAGGGGGAGTCTGTTGGTGCATATTCTGTGACAACAGCTTAATAGTTTGCTTATTTAGTCTTTGGATATTTTGTAATGGGCTTAGCTTATTGGTTAGTGAGTTTATTGTTGTAATGGGCTTGGAAAGTGGCCTAGCCCAGTAGGAAGCCCAGTTCACAGACATGTTGTATATAAACATGTTTTGTGATTAGGGTTGGAGAAGTTAGAGAGTTTTAGAGAGAGAAAGTCTATAGAGAGAGAAGAATTTCGAAATTTAGGGTTCTTAGACAAGATCCCAGATAGTGGCTGTGAGGTTGTGAGGTCTTTAGTTGATTGTAAAACGTTTCGTTTGGATAATCAATAGAAGACCTGTTTGATTGTGAAATTCTATTTCTACTCGTTTTTGTAATAAATCTGATCTAGAGGATTCCGCACTCTAGGTTAGATAAAAAATTCTGTGACGATCCGTACGAACAAGGAGACCTACAATTTTCCCTTTATACAACTGATACACTCCCCTTCCAGATGAAAACTCTTCAAGTGAACCCCTTTTAAAAGATCGTTATGCACCAGGTGGTTCATCTTGCGTAGGTGAATGTGGCCCATCTTTCGGTGCCATAGCTCTGACTCCTTTTCAGTAGCTCTTGATACGAAGCACTGAGGTTGACCCGTGGTAGTCGTAGTGACGCTTATATCCAACACGTACAGATCATTAACCCTTGGTGCTAGCATGATGATCCACTCCTCAGGGATGACAAACCCCGGCTTCAGGATCAGACATTCCTTTTCAGTAAAGTGAGTTGAATACATTATGTCATAGATTTGAGAAATGCTAAGTAAATTGTTATCCAGCTCTGCTATGTAGTTGACTCTCTCAAATGTGATTACACCATTTGATAACATTCCTTCCCCAACAATACGTCCTCCTTGATTTCCTGCAAAACCGACGTATCCACCATTGAAACCTCGAACATTGTATAACAGGGTCTTTCTCCCTGTCATGTGTCGGGATGCTCCACTATCCATAATCCACTTTGAGATAGATCTCGGGAGCTCCTGTACATTTCACAAACATTTAGTTAGATGTTGAAGCAACCCAAGCCTCCTTTGACTCGGGTAGCTTGACATTAAGGTGAGATTTCTTTGTACATAATGGTTGGAAATTCTTGTCATTCATTTTAAGACTCTCTTCAGACCCAACCTCAACCTCTTTGTATAAAAAGAATTCGTTTTTTCGGAGGTTGACCATATGGTTGGTCTTTCTTTTGAACATACTTCTTCCCTGATGGGGTCAAAGTTTGTTTCTCTAGTTTTTCATAAAAGTCCAAAGGTACATTCATCTTGACTGGTTTAGTCGAAGAAGACTGTTTTGCAGAATCAGAAACCTTTGGTTTTGGAACACTTAATGTCTTAGCCTCAGATTTTGGCTTCCAATTTTGTTATGGAGAAGCGACCCGTTTGTAAAATTGATCAGTTTTCTTTACCAACTGTTTTATAGGTTCTATTTTGACTTTGATGTTTTCATTTTTCAAAATCTTCTTCTCAACAAACATTGGTGCTTTGCCTTTGACATCATTCTTCTTTCTTGAATTCTCAATAACCACAGACTTAGGTTTTGAGTTAGCGCACTTTCATGCAATGTGTCCAACTTTGTTGCATTTGAAGCAAGTGCGGGTGTCAACTTCCCGACTTTTCCCTTCAGTCTGAGGCTGTGAGGCCTTCTTTGCAAAAAATTCTTCATTTGTTTTCGAAAAGATTTCCGACTCTTGCTCGGAAAGTAAACTTGAGCTTTTAACAAACACTTTCTTTATGACAAACTTTTTGTTTTGAAAGTTCCTTTTTTTATTGTTTTTACCACCCTAATAACCACCCGACCATCTCTTTTGGTTGTTACTGTTAAAACGTGGTGGCACAACAGGTTTCTTATAGTAAGATTTATCCTTTTCAAAGTTCAGAAACCTTTTGGAACTTTTTAACCTTTCAATTTCAGAAACCTCAATCTCCAC
Organism: Helianthus tuberosus; assembly: GCA_030545235.1. Classification (NCBI taxonomy): domain Eukaryota; kingdom Viridiplantae; phylum Streptophyta; class Magnoliopsida; order Asterales; family Asteraceae; genus Helianthus; species Helianthus tuberosus. The sequence goes on along the minus strand of CM060412.1, from coordinate 98,956,050 downwards.
AAGTTTGAAAACTTGCTTCAGCTTGTCAACATTCACATTCTCAATTGGATATTCAATATCCGAGTACAACTAATTTGAACCTGACATCTTGTACATGAAAAGATTAGGTTCGTCACTTGAGTTGTTCTGGGATTTTGATTTCGGAATGTAATTGTTCAGAAAACATTCTTCTTCTTCTTCAGTCGAATCATTGTCTGATTTTAATACTTTTTCAACAACATTATTTACGACTTCAGATTGAACACAATCTTCATCAGATGATGAAGTGAATGTGACATCAATTGTTTCTGGAAATTTTTCAGCATCGGTTTTCTCAACTGTTTCATTAACCAGCCCGGATTTTTTCTTTGAAAAAATGCTAAGCACGGGCAGTGGAACTTGATGATACCCCACCCCCGTTCCATCCGAGTAGACATCTTCACCAGCTTTGTTCTTCCCAATTGGTTTGGGAATGATGTGTTGAAGAACAAAGCTCGAGGAGTTGTAACAGGTCAATTTCAAATTGATCCTTTCATTTTCAATCTTAGCTTCCTGGAACTGAAGCTTAAGACTTGTGATCTCATCCAATTGCTGGTTGATTTGTTTTTCTTTTGCCTGAAGAACTCCAGACAAATGAACATTTTCTTTGTAAGTTTTACCATTTCGTTCGTCAGAATCCTTAACTGTCCTTTTCAACTTTTCAAAATTTTCAGAAATTGTTCTATTTTCAAGAGTTAATTTTTCATTTTCTTTCTTAAACCGTTCGACATCAGTTTTATCTTTTTCAATCTTTTCGTTTAATTCTTTAATTCTTTCATTTGAAGCTCTAAGTAGTTTATCTCGATCTAAAACTTATGTTTCAATCATATTGACTTTTTCAACCAGATCTTGGGTCTTTTTGAGTGAAAGATACGCATGTGTGCTGCAAACTTTGCATTCTTTCATGCAAATTTTGCAATCACTCTCTGTTTTTGCACAATCAGTCTTACCTGATTTATTGTTTAAACCACTACTACTGACCTTGCTTGTTGACTCTGGACTAGAAGTAGACTTGGAATCTACCTCGAGTGCTTTTGCCATAAGAACTTTATCGGCCATTTTTGTCAGTTTTTCTGCCATCATTTACTTTGAAGTATCAATGATTCCATCGTCTATCTTCTTTGACTTTAGCCTTTCTTCTTCGGCTTTCTTTGCTTCGTCTCTCTCTCTCTGTGTTCTTCGGTTTCTTCTATCAATTTTATAAGAGTTTCGACTTGGACTGATGATGGTTCCACAACGATGTTGCCTTTTGGATCTAAGTAGCATTCGCGATCAGGATCCCATCTATTTGCTCTTTTGGCTTCTTTCCAAGTTGCGCAGATTTTGTCTTTCATAGTTTATGCCAACAACTTTCGACAGATGTATGTTCTCTCTTCCTGTTTTTCTTTCGAAACTGGTGGTGATTCAATTTGTGCCATGAATGTAAACCCAACTGCATCATCTTCTGGCAGGAATTCACTCCAATCGAAACCTTCATCATCCTGAATCACAGCTAAAGCTCTCGACTTTTCCTTTGGAGTCTCCTCGATCTGTTTCATTCTGGGCGGCTCTTCGCGGTTTCGGTGATAAACAGCTTTCGTGTAGTAATCATTATGAAAAGGGTTAGCTATTTCATCTGCTGCTGAATTTCTGCATTCACGCTTGAAGTGCCCCTTTTGCTTACACTTGAAGCAGGTCACTATAGATTTTTCAAAACCAATTTTTGTCGAAGGCCCTCCAATGGAATTTCTTCATGTGATCTCCATGAATCATTTTGCTCTGCGGATTACACTTGCCATGCACCAACGTATATCGATCAATTCCATTTCTTCAGGATCTATCTACTCGTAGTCTTCTTTTGTAAGATTTGTATTTCCGATCTTTCCTGCTACCAGACTTTCATACGACTCTAAGATAGAGGCAAGGAACACCATTTGTTGTATCGCTGTCTTCTCATTAAAGTTTTGAGTGTTGTTTAGGTTAACAGCGATGTTGCATTGAAAGACATTTTCGGGAACATTTTGTTGTTGCTGACTGCTTAGAACAGACGAAGAAGAACCTCCATGATAACCACTGTTGGGTGATGAACTGCTGCTTTGCTTTTCTTGAGTCACCGTGCTTGAACTCTCAGTAGTGAATGCGGTTCTTGGTGATGTTGTTTTTGGAATCATACTTCCCCTGTAGTAGAGATCGACATTCTGTAGATATGGGGTGTTGTTTACTTTGTTCATTTTCTTGATTTCCAACTCATGACTTTCTAATATTTCGATCAACCAGTCAACTGTCATTTCTGACATTGCTTTGGTGTTTTTCAGAACCAGACCATAGTATTGCCAGTATTTCTCATCTGGCGGAGATTCCAATAACTTTTCAACCATCTCTTCTTCGGTAATTGTGATCCCATGTCTGACGAGTTCTATCTTCAGATGGCAAAACCGCTCAATCATCTTTAATACATTTTCATTTTTCATACATGCAAATAAGTCAAACTCCTTTTTCAAGAGTCGTTTCTTGTTTTTCACAATCTCTTCTCCCCCAATACACTTCTTTTCTAGTTTAGCCCATAAATCTTTTGAATTATTATAGTTAATTAAGGAAATAATATCGTCTCTGACTGACTGATGGAGCAAGGCTATACACTTTTGTTCAGCAATAAACGTCTCCTATTCATTGTCAGCCAAGTTTTCATAATCTCGGCTTGCAACATCATAACCATTCTTCATACACCTCCAGCTCTGGTAAGCAAAAGCTTTCAACCAACCATCAAACCTATTTTCCCAACGATTGTAGTCTTCAATCGCCATCAACTTCAGTGGCTTGTTATATGTTCCATAGGCATTGTCGACGCTTAAAGAATCTGTGATTGCCTTTTTCAAGCTTGTATTGGTATTGGTGTTTGTATTTGTCGATGCATCTCCAGTGTTGTAAGCAAAGATGTCGTTGAATGGGTTCAAAAAATCGTCTCCCATCTTGAAATTCCTGAAAACAAATCAAACACCTAGAAAAATTTCACAACTTTCAAAAACTGAGCACTCGGGTCGAATGGCCGTCCGATCGAATGGCGATTTGATCGGATGACACAGACAAGTAATGAACCAAGTGAGAAGTGTCGAATGGCACAAGTGTCGAATGGCGGTCCGATCGGATGGTGATCCGATAGGATTTTCGTTCGATCGAAGAGACTTGTGCTTTAAAGACTTTAAACCTCAAAACCAATCCGATCGGATAAGTGATGTCAGCATATGCGAAGAACAATCCATAGTTTTTTATTGATTTGATGATGATTTAGTCCGAACTTTTGAATGAAATTTGTAGGATTGTTCTATTGTCAATTCCGATCTGATTGATATCAAATTTACACAATTTTGTCCGTAAATTCTAGCTTAATTTTGAGTTTTTCTGGTTTTAAGGTGTGAAAATATGAAAACTGCAAGAAATGAAGGAGAAGATGAAGAAATAGTCAGAATCTCCAGTGAGATTTGACAGAAATATGCAGAAAATGGCTGAAAACTCAGTGAATTTACTGTTGTTGTCTCCGATCCAACCTCCTGTGGCTCTAATACCACTTGTTGGGCTGTTACGCAGGATCTGTTCTAGTCGTAGAACGTGGCGGAATCGATCAGTGGCGAGGTGCGGAATCCCTTGACACCGTCTGAGAATCTACAATGACAATCTCAACACTTAACATGTCTGAATTCATTGATTGGATAGTGAAAATATAGAAGATCTAGATGAAAGTCAGACAAAACTTCGCTATCTCAAATCAGCCAAAAGTTCTCCAAAAGTTCAAAAGTTCTAAGAGTTCTAGACAAATGCCACTAACCTAGTATTTATAGGCAAATAGGGAAGTAGAGGGTGTCACCCGTTCGGATGGTCACCTGATCGGATGGTAATCCGATCGGATGGCCATCCGTTCGAATGACATTTGTCGTCCAACAGATTTCACTTAATAGATAACGCGCCGTTCCCTGTTTTTTCTAGACACACAAATACATACAAATACATACATATACAAAAACACACAAACAGGACAAAATACAAGACTCGATGCAGACGAAAGCTACAGACATAATGTACTAACAACTCCAGGATATATACTCAAGACGAATCGAAAGATTGGAGGATTGGCCCCCTCTCTCACGTTTAAGGGATCCTTATCCTTTCAAAGTTTTAAAGGTATTCACCTTTCTCTCGAATTGGGTTTAAACACCCCGCCTGGAGCGCAAGTTATCCAGGAATAGTTCAAGATAGCGGGACCAGTTCATGTAATAGTGGCTGATAATTTCGTTATTATTGGCTATATCCAGGATCATTAACGTATATGAGGATTGATCACCCTCTCTCACGAAAGGGTATTTTCATACTCTCTAAGGTTTAAAGGTTTTCACCTTTCTAAGTCTTGGAGTTTATACACTCCTGCCTGTAGTGCATGAAAACGTGGGTTTATCCCTAGAATACTTAGGGTTTATCCCCAGAGTGTTAAGGATTTATCTCCAGGATATTTAGGGTTTATACCCAGTAATACTAAAGCTATCTACAAATATGACATCAGTTATGATTGTGTTGATGCACATTCTTGTCCAAATTGAGAAGTTGTTAAGTGCTTAAGTATGTTGTGCATTAAGCACAGGGGACATCTATCTTGATACATTGTAAACGGCCCGAAGGATGAAATTTGAACTTGGTTTGCTAAGTGTTCAGGACAGGGGACATCCTTGATGGGGAGGTTGCAAGAGGTTCAAAGTGTGAAGTTGGAATGTATTCTCTAAATATTTCTGGTATGGTCTCTCCTTTTTACCTTTTTAAAAACCTTATCTTAATAATCTAAGTTTTTGGAGCTGTGTTTGACAAAGTCTTAATGGAACATTTCTAATTAAGGTACTAAGCATAATAGCGGTATCCTGACCGGGATATTTGGTCAGAATATTTGAAGTATAGCATTTGAGATAAGAAAAATTTTTATGAAAATTTGAGCCAAAACATATACAATGTAATTTTCAAAGGAAAATGTAAATAACAATGGATATGGCTAGAAAGGTTAGTTTATTATTAACATTGCAAAAGGTTGCACTATTGGCTTCATCTCAAAATGAGACCCATCCACCAACAGTGCAACTAGTTTTAACCATATTTACTTAAACAGTTGAAGGCTTCGTCCTGAAACCCAGGATCCCTCCACCTTCAACTGTTAATTGTTCAAAAAAGCATACTAAAGATTGATGACCAAGGGCTTCATCCTGAAACTCAGGATCCCTCCACCTTTGGCCATCATATTGTTCTATCTGCAGGAAATTAAAATTGTTCAAGAGACAGGAAAGTAAATTGTTCAAACAACCACATTCACCAAATTTAAAAAGTAGGCTCCAGCCTAGGCATCAATATCCATCACCGCCGACTTTCTGCCTTCAAGCAGCATCACCTTCTTCGACCATCGCTTCACCACCAGCTCCTGTTCCAGGATCAGCTCCAGCATCCTTCTCGGCATCACCACCAACATCCACCATCATTTCAGCCTTTTTCGAAGGCTCTTCAACCACGGACTTTGCAGGAAGCTCCACAGGATTGCCCCCAAGATCCTTCAATTTCGCCTCCCAAGCGCTAACATTCCATGAAGGGCATTCAAAGCCCATGGCTCTGGCTTCATAGGCCATTTTTAGCATGGCTTGGAGGAAAGAAATCATTACGGATCCTTTGAGGCCCTCCCTGTACGAGTTCATATCATGTTCATGCTAATGTTGAGCAACATCTAGCTTGAGTAGAGCATCCTGGTTGGCCTTGTTGATGGCAGTTTGAGCTTCCTGAGCCACAGCCTTGTATTTATCCTCGTAATGCTACGACTTGGCGGTGGCGATAGCTGCTTGGTCTGTAATGGTGGTCTCAGCCTTCTTCAGTTTGGCTTCCAGCATTTTGTTTAGCCAACAAGAATCCTCGTATAACTGCATTAACCATTCAAGACCCTATAATTGGAAGAACAGGTATCAATGTGTATACTTAATATACATAGTCAGTATGAATGCGCAAGATATGCAGTGAGGATACTTACCTGGTTGAGGAAGCTGGTCATGAACTTACTGGATTCCAGAAACCCATGGTTCTCGTATGGGAAGACATCAGAGGTAGCAGGGGAATCTGATTCTTTTCTCTTACTGGAACTGGAGCCACGTGGCTTTGTGGCGGTGGAAGGCTTGGGGAGGGCGGCAGCCTTGGAGCTGGCAGGTTTTGACGAGGTGACGGTTGGCTTGGGGTTTGGTTCTTGTTTGACTTACACGGGACCAGAATAACTGTCCAGTTCTTCGAGGTAGAAGACTTCAAGGTTTTCGGCTGGTGCTGCATAAAGGGGAGAAATACTAAACCCTTAAAAACTTTTGGATTATAATCGGTTTAATATGTATAAGAATAACTTGTAAGAATATGCTTACCAGACATCTCGGAACTTGATTTTTGGCTTGAGCTTGCAAATGACAGGGAGAAAGTTCTTTCACTCTCTGGGAGCCGGTAGATCTCTTTGATTCTTTGTTCTGATTCAGCGCTTGGAGGGGCTAATTCTTTGAAATTTGCTGCATAAAAAGTAAAGATGTTAGTTTAGGATATAGTCAGGATATGTTTGGGGATATTCCTAAAACCCTAAATCCTACCCTAGTTCAACCGCTTCATGGGAAGGTCAACACCCTTGTCAATGGAGTTTCTTTTCACAAAAAAAAAAAAGAATTTTCGTCTCCATTCATCCTCGTTTTTAGTCGCTTTGAGGATAAGGGGATCCTTAGAGGTTGAAAAGAGAAGGAATCAGCTGGAACCATGAGACCGTAAATGATATGCAATCAGAAGATCCTCAATGCACAAATCAGGCATGTGACGAGATTTTATCTGGTTCAGTGTAACTAAAACTCGCCAAACCACAGGCTTAGTTTTGGCATAACAAAGACCGGTGAGTTCAAAGAAATGAGAGATAAAGGCCGGAAAAGGATATCAAAGCCCTATGGAGAAAGGATAGGCCAAGAAGCACACCCATTCATCGGAATACACGTCCGATCGGATTTCCCAGTCGAACGGTCGTATAATTGCTTCGGCGGGAAAGGCACCGGAGGCTTTCAGGGCAGCAATGTCAGCGTTATCAAAATACCAGACTTCTTTTTTTGGTTCTTTGAGAAGGTTTTGTTCATTGGAAGTGGGGACGGAATCAGCTACATGGGATCTGGTTCGACTAGCCATGAGGAATGAAGAAATCTTACAAAGAAAACAAAGAGGAAAGTTATAGAGAAATACCTGAGATTGCTGGGATTGTGGTGATGAATAAGTAAAAAGCTTGAGAAGATATAGGTCAAAAATAGGGGGTGATGAGTAAAATTCGTGTGGGAAGTTGTAGCGGGTCACTTCAAGCGTCTTATCATCATAATTACCTCGATCAACGAGAGAAGTTTAAAATATATCCGTTTAAATTTGAGAATTCCAACAGATATATTTTGGGGACAATTGTTATGGGCGGTTTTTCCGAACCCATATCCTAAATTATATCCTGACTTTGTTGTTTTTTATTATGACCAGGATACCGGATCAGGATATTGGTAACATCCTGATATAATATCTTGATAGCTGCTAATTAATCACGTGCAGGTTATGGTGGCTAGCTCGTAACGTACATATGGACTTGTTCTCATGAAGACTCGGTCTATTTGGTTGAAAGAAGATCGTTGAAGGCGGAAGAAGGGGTCTCCAACGTTATATAGGGAATATTTGAAGTATCCTGATTTTATAGGATAGTTTGTTATTTCTTTTTTACTATAAATAGGAGTGTACGGATCGATAAAGACACAACTTCACTCACTCTTTTGCCCTCTTAATAGCTCCAGTCACTCGCAATCAGGTTCACCAACACTCACACTTGAAATTCATTGTAACACTTAGCTGATACGTACAATATCCGGCACTGTATCCTGAATTTTGAAGTAATAAGAAGAAATAGGCAGCCGACGATTGTCATCTCCTGAGGTTTTATGCCGGAGGTCTAGATTCATCAAGGGCTTTCCTTGTACATCTCGTGTCCACCTTTACATTTCTGCTCATTGTTTGATTGTTGATATAGTCCAGTATCCTGAGCTATATCATGGAAACTGTTTTTGCAAACAACTAAATCATGATATTTTCTACAAACACTACTAGCACACTACCTTACAAAACTAATTTGATCAGTAAATTGCTTCGGTAATTTTTTACCAAAACAATACCTTTGTTTTCGATTGTAGGGCCTTGAGCGTCCGATGCACTTATACGAGGAAGCTTGTGGGCTCAACAAGATGTTGGAGTCCAAGTTAAAGAAAGCCAAAGTCACCATCGCTGACCAATGAATGATCGCCGCCGTCGAGTCACAACACTGTGAAGATAAATTCAAAGTGGTGACTCAAGAAGCCCAGACTGCCATCAAAAATTCCAACCAGGATGCTCAGGCCAAGCTGGATACCGCTCAACTTCCACATGAACAGGATATAAACTCCTACCGAGAAGGCATCAAAGGATCCGTTGTAATTTCCCTCCTCCAAGCCAGGCTAAAAATGGCTTATGAAGCCAGAGCCATGGGCTTTGAATGCCCTTCTCGGAATGTCAATGCTTGGGAGGTGAAATTGAAGGATCTTGGTAGCAATCCTGTAGAACATCCTGCTAAACCCGTGGTCGAAGAGTCTTCCAAAGCGGCTGAAATGGCGGTTGATGCTGGTGGTGATGTTGACAAGGATGCTGGGGCTGATCATGGACCGGGTGCTGGTGAGAAAGCGATGGTTGGAGAAGGTGCTGCTGCTTGAAGGCAGCAAAGTGGGCGATGATGGATATTGATGCCTAGGCCGGAGCACACTTTTTTTTAAATTTGATGGTTTGTAGTCGTTGAAAAATTTACCTTTCTGCATGTCGAACAATTTTACTTTCCAACACTAAGACAATATGATGGCCAAAGGTGGAGGGATCCTGAGTTTCAGGATGAAGCCCTTGGTCATCAATCATTAATATGCTTTTGAACAATCAACAGTTGAAGGTGGAGGGATCCTGTGTTTCAGGATGAAGCCTTCAACTGTTTAGGTAAATATGTTTGAAAACTAGTTGTACTATTGGTGGATGGGTCTCGTTTTGAGACGAAGCCAATAGTACTACCTTTTGCAATGTTAATAATAAACTAACTTTCTAGTTTTATCCTTTGTTGTTATTTACTTTTGAAAGTTATATTGCATGTGTTTAGCCCAAACTTTTATAAATTGTTCTTTTTTATTCTTAATACCATACTTTGAATATCCTGACCAAATATCCTGGTCAGGATACTACTATTATGCTTAGCACCTTAATCAGAAATGTTCCAATAAAACGTTGTCAAACACAACTCTAGAAACTTAGGTTATTCAGATAAAGCTTTTTTCGAAAAATGAAAAAGAGAGACCATACCTGAGACACTTAGTGAATAAATTCCAACTTCTAACCTTTGCACTCTTTGTAATACTTCCAACATGAATGTCCCCAGTCAGGAACATTTAGGTAATTGACTTCAATTTCATTCCTCAAACCATTCACAATGTATCAAGATGGATGTCCCCTGTGTATTAGTGCAAAACATACTTGAATACTTAGCAACTTCTCGATTTAGACAAGGATGTATGTAAACACAATCATAATTGATGTCACATTTGTAAGCAACTTTAGTATTACTAGGGATAAATCCTAAGTATCCAGGAGATAGATCCTTAACATTCTAGAGATAATGCCTCACCCCCAAAATCCACCATGCGGAGTATCACCGCTTTGAGGCGTGACATGACCAGGATCGAGCCACCAATCATATTGAACAACATAATTACGTAAATAAAACCAACCACAATACAATTGGGGACCAAAAACTCGTTAACCAAGTTCAAGTTAAACAGCAGAAGCATTAAAGATAAAACCCAAAACATAAGTTTCATAGTTCATAAGTTTAAAGTCCAAAACGCAAGTTTAATAAGTTCATAAGGATTAAAGGTTTAGCACGGGACATAACAATTCATATTCCACAATGACCACCTCCTCGTGCAAGCTCCATAAGCATTTAGCGACCTGTAAGGCATGTAACAACGAGTCAACAACAAAGTTGAGTGAGTTCACGGTTGGTTGATTAGTTTTAAGTTGTTTCTGAAAACGTGGTTTGACTTTCGTTGGCTTATTTGCCGTGGGGGTTACCCCATAGTTGAAAGTATGTTTAACCAGTTCCTTATTATTACCCAAACCATATCCGTAATCAGTGGGGGCTTCCCCATGTGAACCACTAGACCGTTAAGATATCGACAACTGACGAACAATAGTTGTGCCCTACATCAGTGTCTATCATCACTGACAGTTTGCCATAGTCCATTAGTACACGCCCGTCCGAACGGCACGGTGTGAGGTTTGTTAAACCTAATAGCGCTATTAACTAATGACCCGCTCGCCATTGGCCTCGGCGATTAAGTCGATATAAAATGAGGGACTTCATGATAGAGTTTTGTCTTGTAAGTTTTAAGATTGTTGTCCTACCCAAGGAGGACGAACGTACGAATTCTACCCAAGGAGAATACGCATAATTATTATTGGCATCCTACCTATGGAGGATGGCCGTACATATCCTACCCAAGGAGGATATGTAGATCCCGTTTTAATTTCTTTAACCAATTCCCAACCACCGGGAATCCCATGCCTTAGAAAGTGTGTGAACTCACCTTGGTTTGCTCGGTTAGATTAATTACTCTAGAAATCAGGAAATCAAGCACATCCTAATAAGGTACAGATAACAATCAGTTTCTCATGCACGACACGTATCCTACGTACGGTTTATCTACTCATTACTTCTATCACATACCACATAATTCAAATGTCAAGATACTTTGTTAAGTTATATTATTTTACCCTAAAGTAATATAACTATCACACAAAATAAACAAGTATCCATACAAGTGTTCTAATATAAAATATTTATTCTAGATATATATTTAACCATTTTATTTATAAAATCAACCTCCGACACTTTGTATTTTTGTAGATAAAACCATGGCGAAGTTTATTTTGAAAACAGGGTTAAAAATATAATTGTAACACTTGCTAGAAAATATTTTCTAAGTGTTGGATTTTTAGAAAAATTTCGCCAGAGTTTCCTTTGTAAATGGAGGAGTCCATGCTTACTAGCATATCATTTTCTTTTCGAAAATTCATTCAAACAATTCTCAATCAACAACATACAATCTCTATTTACCGAACTTGTCAAAAACAAGCATAAACTATAAACTTATGAACTTGAATATTTATGAAAACATGTAGTAACTCACTAGCACATTTAGTAAGTCTTGTTACCTTCCAAAATGCGATTAGTTCTTTAAAAACTTTATTTTTAAAGAATTTGAATATTTACAACTTCTAGTCATATTTTCTAAAAAAACATTTCTTTGTGAAATTTTCTTATTACACAAGTGTTTCTACACTTGTTTATCCACCAAAAATGTGTTAAGTTTATGTAAGATCCAAGTTTTAGTGAAACTCATATTTTTAACTTGGTTCTTTTGAAAAACCACTCATGGATCTTTAGATCTACATGATTATAACCTACTTTGTTCTTTATTTTTCAAGAAATCACCCATTCATTCAAGTTCATAGTTTATGTGTAGATGATTCCATCATCCTACATCATTCTTACGTCCTCATCTTGCTAGATTATGTTTTTAATCATGATCTAGCAAGATTACATGATGACCAACATCATTTCTACAAACCAACAATAATCAACAATTATTTCAACACTTAAACAACATTATTTCTTCATGTTTAAAGCTTATGTTTAAGTTTTAACTTTATGTTCTTTAGTGTTCTTGATGTTCTTCACATTTACCATTATGTTTCATACTTTAACCACCTCCATAGAATGTAAAATGAGTAGATCTAAGAGACTTACCACTAGCTTAAAGCTAGGAGAGTTCAAGTGAAGAAAAGTGGTGGATAAAAGAAGATAAGAGAGGTCCTTGAGCTTCCGAACACACCAAGCTTCGTTGTATGATCTCTAACACCCTTGGAAGTATGTAGATTGCATGAAAGTGTTTGAATGATGGTGATGGTGGTTGGGTTTGGGGTCGGCCGAGACAAGGAAGAGGGAGAGAGTGAGAGTGAGTTTTGAAAGTGTGTTGTGAATGAGATGCCATAACCTCTTGTGCTTTCTTATAACCCAATTTCACCATTAACCATTGTGTAACATGCTTCTAATTAACCAACATAATCCATTAAAATAATCAAACAAATCCATGGGTGGGGACACCCATGGTAACCGTCCCAAGGGGGGGGGGGTATAGGGTTGGGTTTCAATTGTTTAGTTACTAATCTAGTTTGAAATCAAGTGTCTAGTTAGTGGGTTTTGGTGTGTTATTAATTATATAGTGTGTTAGGGTGTTCAGGGACCCTAATTAGCTTAGAAAAATAAAAACAGTGTGTTTGACAATATTTTTATGTTCCGGGTAATGTCCAGTTGTTCGGTTGGGTGTTGTTCCGTTAAAGTGCTTAATTAATCCGTAAGGTGTCTTTTATAATATTTTTAGTGACATTTTTATTTTTCAACACTGAGGAAAGCATACCGGACTATTTAGTAACTTTTCCGTACACTACTAGTATGTTAACAAGCACACGTAAGTATAACACCGAAATCAGAAAGCAGTTAAATGATTCAGCACAGTCATCAAGCACTTTAATTATCATTACTAAATTGTACGGATACATGGAATTATGAGGGTTGTCACATTCTCCCCCTGTTAAGAAAATTTCGTCCCGAAATTTAGCTCGTGGTTACTGAGGAAGCTAGTTATGTTGCGTTGGTTTCCTGGTTTTCCTGGGGTGTCACATCATCCCCCCGTTGATTTGGAATTTCATCTCGAAATTCTACAGTAGCTTCAGCCTCAGTAGTGGTTGCACTTTTCTTAAACAGCTGGGGATACTTGAGTTTCATTTGGTCTTCTCGTTCCCAGGTATACTCTGGGCCACAACGGGAATTCCAACGAATTCGAACAAGAGGTATTCTCGTACGCTTGAGAATCTTAACATCTCGATCAGTAATCTCTACTGGTTCCTCGACAAATCGCAGCTGGTCGTCAATAGTGAGCTCCTTTAAGGGAACTATGAGGGTCTCATCTGACAGACATTTTTTCAGATTTGACACGTGGAATACGTTGTGAACTCCGCTGAGTTCTTCAGGTAGATTCAGCCTGTAAGCGACTTTGCCAATTTTCTCAATGATTTCGAACGGTCCAACATAACGCGGATTGAGTTTGCCTCGTTTGCCAAAACGAACTACACCTTTCCAAGGTGAGACTTTGAGTAGCACTCGATCCCCAACCTGGAACTCGAGTGGTTTCCTGCGCTTATCAGCATAACTTTTCTGACGGTCACGAGCTGCCACCATTCGTTGTCGTATCTGAGCAATCCTTTCGGTTGTATCTACTACAAGTTCTGGGCCTGTGATTTGACTGTCGCCAACTTCTGCCCAACAAAGAGGTGATCGGCATTTATGTCCGTACAATGCCTCAAACGGAGCGGCCTGGATACTAGTGTGGTAACTGTTGTTATACGAAAACTCCACTAACGGGAGGTGTTTTCCCAGCCATTACCAAAGTCGATTTCACATGCCCTAAGCATGTCTTCAAGTGTTTGGATGGTGCGTTCAGATTGCCCATCCGTCTGTGGATGATATGCCGTGCTCATGTCTAATCGAGAACCAAAGGACTTGTGCATAGCTTGCCACAATTCAGATGTAAAACGTGAGTCCCGATCAGAGATGATGTAGGTTGGCACTCCGTGCCTTGATACTACTTCCTTTAGGTAGATCTCAGCTAGAGTAGAAAACTTGTCGGTTTCTTTTATAGCCAAGAAGTGGGCAGACTTGGTCACTCGATCCACGATCACCCAAATGGTATCATTTATGTGTTGAGATCTTGGCAGGCCAGTAACAAAATCCATGGAAATTTGCTCCCACTTCCATTTCGGGATCTCTGGTTGTTGAAGTAGGCCTGATGGTTTCTGATATTCGGTCTTGACTCTCGTACAAGTCAAACATTTGCTAACGTAGGTTGCTATGTGAGCTTTTATGCTAGGCCACCAGTATGTGAGCTTTACCATTATGTTTCATACTTTAACCACCTCCATAGAATGTAAAATGAGTAGATCTAAGATACTTACCACTAGCTTAAATCTAGGAGAGTTCAAGTGAAGAAAAGTGGTGGATAAAAGAAGATAAGAGAGGTCCTTGAGCTTCCGAACACACCAAGCTTCATTGTATGATCTCTAACACCCTTGGAAGTATGTAGATTGCATGAAAGTGTTTGAATGATGGTGATGGTGGTTGGGTTTGGGGTCGGCCGAGACAAGGAAGAGGGAGAGAGTGAGAGTGAGTTTGGAAAGTGTGTTGTGAATGAGATGCCATAACCTCTTGTGCTTTCTTATAACCCAATTTCACCATTAACCATTGTGTAACATGCTTCTAATTAACCAACATAATCCATTAAAATAATCAAACAAATCCATGGGTGGGGACACCCATGGTAACCGTCCCAGGGGGGGTATGGGGTTGGGTTTCAATTGTTTAGTTACTAATCTAGTTTGAAATCAAGTGTCTAGTTAGTGGGTTTTGGTGTGTTATTAATTATATAGTGTGTTAGGGTGTTCGGGGACCCTAACTAGCTTAGAAAAATAAACACAATGTGTTTGACAATATTTTTATGTTTCGGGTAATGTCCGGTTGTTCGGTTGGGTGTTGTTCCGTTAAAGTGCTTAATTAATCCGTAAGGTGTCTTTTATAATATTTTTAGTGACATTTTTATTTTTCAACACTGAGGAAAGCATACCGGACTATTTAGTAACTTTTCCGTACACTACTAGTATGTTAACAAGCACACGTAAGTATAACACCGAAATCAGAAAGCAGTTAAATGATTCAGCACAATCATCAAGCACTTTAATTATCATTAATAAATTGTACGGATACATGGAATTATGAGGGTTGTCACAGATAAACCCTGAGTATCCTGGGGATAAACCTACGTTTTCGTGCACTACAGGCGGGAGTGTATAAACTCCAAGACTTAGAAAGGTGAATACCTTTAAACCATAGAGAGTATGAAAATACCCTCTCGTGAGAGAGGGTGATCAATCCTCATATACCTTAAGGATCCAGGATATATCCAATAATAACGAAATTGTAAGCCACTTTTACATGAACTGGTCTCGCTATCTTGAACTATTCCTGGATAACTTGCGCTCCAGGTGGGGTGTTTAAACCCAATTCGAGAGAAAGGTGAATACCTTTAAACCTTTGAAGGGATAAGGATCCCTTAAGCGTGAGAGAGGGGGCCAATCCTCAAATCTTTCGATCTATCTTGAGTATATATCCTGGAGTAACATCCTGAAGCATATTCTGCAAAATACAGTTAAACAAAGGTGGGTGTTAGCTTGGCTAACACCCCTCCGATGCTTAAGTCAGTATTGGGTTTCAACAAACAATAAATTAAATAATCATATTAAAAGGAATTAGAATTCATACCATCCTGAGTTAGAAATTAAATTCTAAACTCACTTGAAATAGGCTTTAAGGTGTATAGCATTCAAGGATCTTGGTAATATATCCCCTTCCATATTCTTGAGTTGGTATGCTCCTTTACCAGATTCTGATTCAATTTCGTAGGGTCCTTCCTATTTTGGAGCTAACTTTCCATCAGCAGGGTTGGTTGTATTCTGGAAAGCTTTACTCAACACCCATTCTCCAACTTGAAATCTTCTAGTCCTTAAATTCTTGTTATACGATTTGGATATCCTCTGCCGATATGATGCCTTCCTCAACTTTGTTGCATCTCTTGTTTCATCAACAGTATCCAACTCTCGATATAAAGCTTCAGGATTTGTCTTAGGATCCCGGAGGCTTGATCTGGCTGTAGGTATCACCATTTCTGTTGGCATCCCGGCTTCCGCCCCAAACACCAAAGAAAATGGGGTTTGCCCAGTAGCATTTTTCACAGTTGTCCTATCAGCCCATATGACAAACGGTAATTCTTCTGCCCATCTTCCTTTTTTAGCACCTAACCTTTTCTTCAAATTATTAACAATTATCTTATTCGAGGATTCTGCCTGTCCATTTGCTTGAGGATGTACTGGAGTTGATGTGATCATCTTGATTCCCCAACTTTTGCAAAAATCACTAGTTCTCTTGCTGATGAACTGAGAGCCATTTTCACAAATTATCTCAGCTGGTACCCCAAATCTGGTCAGGATATTGCTCTTTATGAAGGATACCACTTCTTGATCCCTGACTTGAACAAAGGCCTCAGCTTCGACCTACTTGGAGAAATAATTTGTCATTGCTAGCATAAAAACCTTTTCCTCCTAGAGCTTTTGGGAGTTTCCCTACTATATCCATTCCCCATTTCATGAATGGCCAAGGGGATACAATAGGATATAATGGCTCAGCAGGCTGATGTAGTATATTGTTGTGTCTTTGGCACTCATCACACTTTCGAGCATATTCTGCAGCATCCTTTCTCAAAGTCGGCCAATAGTATTCCGTTCTTAACACCTTTGAGAACAACGATCTGCCCCCCAGTATGGTTACCACAATTTCCTTCATGTATATCCTGAAGCACTTCCTTGGTTTCAGGATCCTCCAGGCACCTAAGGTATGGACCTGCAAGAGACTTCTTATACAAAACATTATTTATAATAGTGAAACGAGATACCTTCGTCATGAAAGCCTTAGGATTCTCATCCTTTGGGATATGTCCTTCTTTGAGATATTTCATAATTAGGGTCGTCCAGGATTCAGGATCCTCTTCAAGATACTCATCACCAGGATCCCGGACACTTGCTACTTCCTTGTCCTGAGACTTGAAGAGTTCCATCGCGGGATACAGGATATGTAGTATTTGTATTTGGGTTCCTTCCGGTATCCTGACTGCAGATCCTAAATTTGCCAGAGCATCTGCCTCAGCATTATCCTCTCTTGGTACCTGTTCAAGTGTAAAAACTTCGAAATATCCTACTAATTTTTTGACAATTTCAAGATATTAAATTAACCTTTCACCTTTAACTGCATAGGATCCATTGAAATGGTTAGTGATCAACAAGGAATCAACATACACTTGTAAACATTTAATATTCATGTTCCTAGCCAATTCTAATCCTGCAATCAGAGCTTCATACTCTGCTTCATTATTGGTAGCAAGAAATTCACATCTAATAGCCTGGGGTAATATGTCCCCCTGTGGCGATTTTAGTAGTATACATAATCCTACACCTCTTACATTAGATGCACTATCAGTATGCAATGTCCAAGATTCTGAATTTTCACATAATTGTTGTACTTCTAGGTGTACTTCATTTTGAATGTCACTACTGAAATCAGCCACAAAGTCTGCTAAATCCTGAGACTTTATAGTATTTCTAGGTTCATACACTAGATCATACGCACTTAACTTCATGGACCATTTAGCCATCCAACCCGACATCTCAGGTTTCCTAAGCACATTTTTAACAGGATAATTTGTTTTAACATCAATCCTATGTATCTCAAAATAATGTCTAAGCTTAGTCGATTCCATAACTAGGGCTAATATATATTTTTCTAAATGTGAATATCTAATTTCAGCATCTAATAAACTTTTACTGACATAATAAACAGGATATTGCTGACCTTCATGATCCTTTACAAGAATGGCACTTACTGCACTCCCTGATACTATAAGATACAGGGATAAGCGTTCACCGTCCTCGGGCTTCATCGGAAGAGGTGCACTTGAAAGATACTGCTTCAATCCTTGTAGGGCTCCTTCATGTTTTTCTCCCCACTCGAATTTCTTATTCTTCTTCAGGATATCGTAGAACTCCTTGCATTTCTCTGAAGATCTTGATCTAAACCTGTTCAATGCCGCTACTCGTCCTGTTAATCTTTGCACATCTTTCATGTTGGACGGTGATTTGATGTCCAAGATAGCTTTAATCTATTCCGGGCTTGCTTCTATTCCCCTCTTAGTCACCATATATCCTAGAAATTTTCCTGCCCCCACTCCGAAATGGCACTTAGCAGGATTCAGCTTCATGTTATACTGGTCTAGGATATTGAATGCACATTCAAGATCCTGAAGATGAACCTCCGCCTTCTTAGACTTTACCACCATGTCATTAATATACACCTCCATGGTGTCCCCCAGTTTGTCTTTAAACATCATATTCACCAATCTTTGATATGTTGCACCTGCATTTTTCAAACCGAAAGGCATGGCAGTATAACAATAAATACCGGTTGGTGTCATGAAAGCTGTATCTTCTTGATCGGATGGCTCCATTTGGATTTGTTGGAATCCTGAGGATGCATCCATAAAAGTTAGCATTTCATGACCGGCGGTTGCATGTATCATCGAATCTATATGAGGCAAGGGAAATTGGTCTTTACGACATGCTTTATTAAGGTCTGTGTAATCTACACAAACTCTCCATTTCCGAATCTTCTTTTGAACCACGACCACGTTTGCTAGCCACTTGGGGAATTTGACTTCCCTAATCATTTTGGACTTCAATAATCTTTCAACCTCTTCCTGTTTCATTGCATTTCTTTCTGGATCAAATTTCCTTCTCTTTTGTTGGACGGGCTTGAAAGACCTGTCAATACCAAGCTTGTGAGTTATAATATCTTTTGATATACCTGTGATGTCCTCATGTTTCCATGCGAACGTGGACATCCTGTATTTTAGAAAATTAGTTAGCTGATTCTCAATATCCTGAGGGATATTAGCTCCTACGAGCACCGAGATATCTGGATTATCCTGATCCAAAACAATTTTCTTAACATCCTACTCTGAGGCTTCCACGACATCCTGGGCTCGTATCTTTAATTGCTATCCTACTTTAGACTTTGTTGAAGCCTTCATTGAGGAGGAATAACACTCTTTTGCCTCCTGTTGATCGCTTTTCACTACTAACCCCCCAAGGAGTAGGGATCTTGATGCACTGATGATAGGTTGATGGGACAGCCTTCATATTGTGAATCCACGTCCTGCCCAACATAATATTGTAACGGGACAGTGAATCCATTACACAGAATCGTTGCATTGAATTCACTCCTTCAACATATACAGGCAGCTTTATTTCTCCCACAGTGTTCTCTGCCTCTCCACTGAACCCTACAAGTACAGTGGATTTTGAAGTGATCTCCATCTAGGGGATGTTTATTCTTTTCAGCGTCTCCAGCTGGATAATGTTTATAGAGTTGCCGTAGTCCACCAGTATCCTGCGCACAAAATGATTAGTAATATATAAAGTTATTACCAAACCATTGTGATGAGGATCCTGAATGTTATCCCGTTCATCACTATCAAATGTTATCACTTTGTCAGTTGTAAGGGTTGTCATCCTTGTCGGCTTGTCCCCCCGTTCTGCCTTAGCTTCCTTAGATGTCTCTTTGCTACAGAATAAGAGGTCCCACATATATCAAATCCTCCAGATATGAAGTTAATTATCTTGGCGTCTGGAGGAGGTGATGTTGCTCATTCAGGATCCTTCTCAGTATCCTGACCCTTATTCTTTTTTCTGCCCAGAAGATCTTTCAGGTATCCCTTGCTTAACAGATAGCTTATTTCCTTCCTCAAGGCTATGCAATCTTCCATCACATGTCCAAAATCCTCATGGAAGGCACACCATTTGGATTTATCCTTCCAATCGGCCTTTTGTTGGTTCTTCCTCGGCCACCTCGCTTTATCTCCCAAACCCTACATAGCATACATTAGTTCGGGTATATTAAGAGAAAAACAATATTCTGACAATTCAGGATACTCTTCAGTATTCTCATCTTCAACAACATTCACTTTTTTGCTGTCATTCCCGCCATACGGCTTAGAGCGGTATGGCTTGTATGAGGATTCTGACTTCCTGTTTGTTGATTCGTATGTCGAGGATGAATTCATCCTCTCTTGCATTTTCTTATTGTCTTCAAGTCTGATGTATCTTAGAGTCCTGTTTCGAGCTTCATCCAGGTTCCTACAAGGATTCATTACAAGATCCTGGTAAAATTGAGAATCCTTTTACAATCCCATCTTGAATACCTGTACAGCCGTGGCAATATCAAGGTGTGGAATATCCAAGGATTCCCTGTTGAACTTGTTTACATAATCCCTTATGGATTCTTGAGGACCCTGAGTTATCCTGTAGAGATCCCTGGTTAGCTTCTTGAAACTTCTACTGCAAGAAAATTGACTATTAAACAAGTTAACCAAATGAGCAAATGATGTAATTGAATGAGGTAGGACGTTTAAGAGCCATTTTAAGGTTGATCATGTTAGAGTAGAACCGAAGCCCTTGCAGAGGCATGCTTCCTTGAGTTCTGGAGGAATAGGGTTGATCTCCATGCTCTCCCTATACTGAGCAATATGCTCCTCGGGATCCGTGGTTCCGTCATAGAGCTTTATATTGGGAGTTTGGAATCTTTTTGGAATTTCAACATCACATATAGGATATGCAAACCGGGATATCCTGTGACTGTCCTGGGATACTTCCGGAATAGGCTGCACAACCCCAGGTACACAAGATATCATATCCTTCAATTTCTACAGCTCCTTAGAGAGTGCCGAGGTCACACCTGTATCCAGCAAAGATCCAAGACTGTTAGTAGCAAGAGTATTAATATTATTAGATCCGGTTACCAGTTTAAGGATTCTGGCCATATCCCAGAGCATATCCTGGTCCCCTGACAATTGATATCCTGGCTATTGAGGGTATTTCAGGAGTATTGCCCTGGGAATGACTGGGCACAACATTGCCCTGACTATCCTCATTATACACCACTAAACTAAAATCTAGGGTTCTGGGCTGCAAGGGAGTGACGGTATCCTCAGCAGGTCTCTTGGAGTTAGACTTCAAGAGTTGTATTTCTTTTATCTGCATCTGGTTAGTTTCCTGCTGTTGCTTCATCTGATCCTGTATACTACCAAACAAAGTTAGAATTTCATCATTAGAAGCCATAATAGGAGTTCTCCCTGGAACACCAGATCTGTGGACATTTTGAGCAGGAATAGTGTCTCGGGATGTGTGAGTCTCAACCCTCCTTGGAGGAGCCTGAGCCTATGTAGGAGCCTGCATCTGTGGAGGTGGTGGAAGCACTGAACCGGTTGTGGCAGAGGTTGTAGCAGGCATGGATGAAGAGCTCATGTTTGATTTCGAGGCTATTGAAAACAGTTGTGTAAAAAGTTTTGAAAATAGAAAACCAAGTAATGATTTTAAGAAAGCTTTTAGTAGAAATAGCACCACTTGCCCCACGGTGGGTGCCAAATTGTTTTGGTCAAAAATTACCAAAGCAATTAAGTGATCAAATTAGTTTGTGAGGTAGTGTGCTAGTAATGCGTGTGAAAAATAAGTTGGTTTGTTAGTTTGCAATAACAGTTTCAGGATATAATCTCAGGATATGTAACTATATCAACAATCAAACAATGAGCTGAAAAGGTAAAAATGGACACAGGATATACAAGGAAAGCTCTTGATCAATCTAGATCTCCGGCATAAAACCTCGGGAGCTGACAATTGTCGGCTGCCTTGTTCTTCTTATTACTTCAATGTTCAGGATACAGTGAAGGATATGGCTCAGATCGATGCTAAGTGGTACAGTGGTTACAAGTGTTGAGTGTTAGTGCGTAATAGAAAGAAAAACAAGTGTGAATTCGAGAGCAGAGAGTATGAAGTGTGTGTTCATATGATCTGGCCTTCTATTTATAATTACAAATACTGAACTAACTCTCCTATAAACTAGGGATACTCCGGAATATTCCCTTTTGAACGTTAGAGACCTATTCTTCCGGCTTCAACGTCCCTCTTCCAACTGATTGGAGCGAGTCTTCAGGAGAATAAGTCCACATGAACGTTATAAGCATGCAACCATAACCTGCACGTGAATAATTAGTAACAGCCAGGATACTGCATCAGGATTTTACCAATATCCTGATCCGGTATCCTGGTCATAATCAGAAATAATAAAGTCAGGATATAATTCCAGGATATGGGTTCAGAAAACCACCCATAACATTCATGTTTTAATTATAACTTATATTGTTATAAATTTTGGCATGGTGTCCCCAAATTACCATTAATTCCCTTTAATCTACATCATCATCAATTCTCGCATTATCATCATCATCATCATCATCAACAACAACATTTTAAAACATCAAGACAACATTTTCTACATTTTTCAACAAAACTAAAGATCATGTGTCATACCCTCAAATTCTACATGCGGGGTTTTACCGTGAGCCGTGTGACAAACTAGGATCAAGACACTAATCATGTTGAACTATTCATAATTAATTTATAAAAACTTAACTACCCCCTTCAACATGAATAGTGATAATATTTTAATTGTTCCAAACAAAAGTTTAAGTTTGTCAGCAGAAGCTAAAAGTATAAAAATCCAGACATAATAAAACCCATAGTTGTTTCGCATAATAAAAGAAAATAGTTTAATAAAGCAATGATGCTCCAAGATGCAAGTCCCCATGTGTGCTGTACATAGCGTTCTTCAAAGCATGCAGAGAGAAAGCCGAGATACTATGGTCGACGAACAAGAGAGAGAGAGAGAGTAGCAGAGATATTCTAGGGTTTTATTTATAAGGTTAATTATTTTTATTTGATAACTACCCTTTTAGTCCCTCAACTATCAAGCATGAGCGTTATGAAACTATCAAAGCATTTACTAGCTGGATGCATGAGATTACTTAAGTTAGCTCTTATGTTTTGAAAAAAAAAATGTGTTTATTAGCTTTGGAGGCGTGAACTTCCTTTGAGAAGTGAACTTGTGTGACATTAGGTTTGATGCTCATATTTCAAATTTATGTATGGATTAATGAAAAGTAGAATGTTGAAAGTATGAGACTTGGAGCTTCATGTTGGTAATCGACCACGTGTTATTGTTAATGCAATGAAGCATTATTGGGTTTCATGCATCTATATTAAATTATTTTAGGCAGCGAAAAAGTGATACACAAACCAATCTCAATATAAACAAGGTCGCCCATTAGAAGTCTAGTTGAAAGAAAAATTTGGAAAAAAAACAAAGTGTTAACTTCCATTTTGCTCTCCGTTATTTAGTCATTTTAACGATTTTGTCTCAGTAGTTTAAAAATAGTCATTTTCCTCCCTAATCAAGTGCAAGATAATCAACACCTCTCCTATGTGCAGCTTATGTGGCGACTACTCAGAAAACGCTGATCATCTTTTCATTCACTGTTTCGTGGCTGCAAACTTATGGCAAAAGGTTACCGAATGGTGTAACATCCCTCCTTTATTTGCCTTCACCTTTCGAGAACTATTGGAAGCAAGCAACATTAATGGCCTTAGAAGAACAAAGAAGGAAGTCATATATGCAATCTTACTCATAACCTGTTGGGTAATCTGGAACGGCAGAAACAAGAAAGCTTTTCAAGGAAAAAGAGCAAACCTAGAGGAACTCCTAGGTGACATCAAGGCACAATCATTCTTTTGGATAACAAATAGAGCAACCGGAGTCACAAAAGATTGGAACAAGTGGTGTGCTTTTGAGTTGTAATTCAGTTTTTTGTAAAAGTATTTTGCAAATGGGGTCGATTGTAATCAGGGTTGGGTGTGAACTGTTTAAACTCATCTATATAGCATCTTGCTAATAGATGAATATGTACATATTGGGTGATTGAAATAAAAGTACTTTGTCATTCAAAAAACTTATCGTCATTTTGCTCCCCGCCTCTAACTCCATCCAAAAAAATCCATTAACAAGAAGGGTATTTTTGTAATTTTATAGATAAAACTAAGGGCATGTGAGTCTTTTCACCTAAATTAATCTATAACTTGTTTATTTAGATACATATAAGTAATTCTTTTCTGATCCCCCATCTTTCTAATTACTCTTTCTACCGGCCACCACCATCCACCACCACCTGCAAATACAACCTGCCGACCACGACTACCGTGATTTTTAACTAAATGTTTTAATTGAGTTAGAGCCAAGAAGTAAACTACCGAAATACCCCTACTTTTAATTGAACGTTTTAACTGAAGTTAGAGCCAGGGAGCAAACTGGCGACAAAATCGAAAGATCAGGGAGAAAAATGGTTGTTTTTAAACTATTGGAGCAAAACCGTTAAAATAACTAAACCACAGGAAGCAACACGAAAGTTAACTTAAAAATAAATCAAATATGTAGAAAATTTCATAACTTTTACCTCGATCTTGGTTGATTTTGTGGATGATGCAAAGCTGATGTAATCCACAACACCCCTATGAGTGCAGATGCAAGCCAATAGTCAAATGCTTAAATTCTCCAAAAGTCGAATACTGATTTGGTTTCCTTGTGATCCGATCAAACACCTCAAAGTCGAGACATCGTTTCTTGCCTTAGCCGAAGTTAATGAGCGAGAGAAATCATTAGTTTAAAAGGGTAACTTGAGTCTTTAGCTTCTGAGTAACACATGAAGTACAAATATAATAAAGTGTCGTATTATTGGCACACCTTGGCTTATTAAATCGACACCCTCAATACGCATCGTATAGGTCTATACGATGCGTATTGGGTTGGTTAATTAATTATGTGTCAGTCAAAGCTGACACTGTCTCACGGGGGGGCAAAGTAATACGCATCGTATAGGCTTATACGATGCGTATTACTTTTTTAAAAAGGACGACCAGCTTTCTGTCACTGTTGAGTGACGTAAAGTGATTGACATATGCCCTATACGCATCGTATAGGGCTATACGAGTTGTATTCTTTTCTGAATTTGAATTCTTCTTCCCCTATTTAAACGACGAAAAAGACGATATATATATCGTCTTCGTTATATATTCACATTCACTAACAAACATGTCTTGGTACAACTATGTTTTCGGTGAGTCGTCTGAAGCGGACACAAGCACGTTTATTTCGGATAGCAGTGTGGTATATCATGTTTTTAACATATTCTGTTTTTTTTATTAAATACTTAGCACACCGTTTGTATTAGGCGGGGTCTAATGTCCCTGATTCTTACGATTTGGGTGGAAATGATGATCACGCGCACGAGGTCGTGTCTGGCTATCGTCCCCGTCATAATGAATCGTCGTTGCCAGACCTCAACGAGGTATGTATATATATTTACTTTTTTCTATTCGGCGTTAAACTTTCCATTACCTTTTACCCGTTGGTTTTTTTAGTCTGCTATGCCCCACCAACCGTTGATACCAGATTTGAACGCGTGTAGCCATGATCAAGGTTATAGGTCTCCGTATTATCAACACGGTTACGTTCCCTCGTACGGACAGGAAGAATATGGCAATAACATTTTCGTTAGTGGTCCCTCAGGAGTACAAGGAGACCTTAGTCACCCTTCTTACGTGCAAGAGTCATTGGGTGACGATCCACCCGTGATTGGGTGACGAGCCACCCGTGCAAGAGTCATTGGATGACGAGACACCCGTTTACCCTGAAGTTTCGTACAAAACTGATCAGGTACGAACGATATATATTTTTATTAAATGTTATATTTTTTTCTGTTAAATTATTATACAATTGTTAATACGAAATACATTAAAATTGCTATATTTTTCAAATAGGATAAAAATTAATTAATAAATGTTATATGAAATATTTTTATAAAATTAATTAAACCTGTTATATTTTTTTAAATATTATAAAAAATACATTAAAATATTTTTTTAAATATTAATTAAAATATTCGTTGAAGAGTTGAAGACACTCGTATTATACAAACGAGATGATTTCACCAAAATAGGCGTGAAACCCATAATTTGGTGAATGACTCTCAGTCCGCTTATTCAATTTTGCACCAAATTACGCCATCAAGTTAGGAGTGAGATCCACATCTTGACGGTAAGATTCCAATTCAAACTCTAGTGGACCCTCGTCAAAGTGTCGGAATTAACTTTCTTGACCCGACGAATACCAACCACACTTATGGTACGAAATCTTCAAGTTAGGGGTGAAACCCGCATCTTGTCGACTAGTCCCGTTCCTCGATTTTCAATCCCGCCAAAGTTTCAATTTTTCAATCGATTAGGGACGTGTAGTAACTGGAAGGGTAAAGTACCGTTAATCGCTTCTCGACGAGAGTATTTTACCTATAGGCCAAAGCACGTTTCCCTAATTTGAAAGGACTTTCAATTCACTTTGGAATAGTCGAAGTTTCTAAACAAGAAACAATCCGATGTTTTATCAAGCCTCTCTTTTACTTTATCTCAATTTCTGTGTGTTTTAATACTTGTTACCTCGTTCATTTCAAAACCGATGCACAATTCGCACGTTCCTCGCAATAAAAAACAATAATAATTTGCACAATAATAAAAAAATGTAAAGAAAAAATACATTCAAAATTGTTATATTTTGTAAATAGGATAAAAAATTAATTAAAAAATGTTATATTTTTATAAAATTAATTAAAATGTTATGTTTTTATAAAATTAATTAAAATTATTATATTTTTTTAAGAATTTTTTAAAAAGTACATTCAAAATTGTTATATTTTTTTTAAATTACTTGTTATATTTTTTGGATTTTTTATCCCGCGGTGATTTGGAAAGTTGGGTAAGACGAAGGGGTTTAGCCAACAGATACATAATTGTTACCAGACGGTCCAAGGATAACCGGGTGTGGCTCCAATGTTGTCGTAGCGGCGAGCATGAGAGTAAGGCCACAGTTAGGAAAACCGGCAGCAAAAAATGTGTGTGCCCTTTTATGGTGATAGTTTGTCTCGACCAGGGCTGTATGTCTTGGTGGATAGATTATCTGAACAAAAATTTTAACGAGGCGCACAACCACGGCCTTGCTGAACATCTAGAGGGTTACGCGTATGTAAGGAGGCTTACTCCTAATGAGTTTAAGCTGGTGCAAGAGCTGACAGATCAAGACATACAGCCCCATACAATCTGGAAGGCCGTAACCGAACAGAACCCTGAGAACGTATGTGTTCCGAAAGACATACACAACGCTCGCCAAAAGATTAGGGCCACGAAGTTTGAGAAAAAACCGTCTCCCATGCAGCGAGTAGAACAAATCCTCCAGGAAAAAAAGATGACCTATTACATACAGGCGGAACCTTCCACCAACGTCGTTCAACATATATTTTTCTGTCACGATAAGTCCTTTGAAATGTGGAGGGCATTCCAGCATGTTCTTATGATCGACGCTACCTACAAGACTAACATGTACAATCTTCCATTTTTGCAAGTTGTGGGTATGTCGTCGACAAACCACACCTTCTGTGTTGCGCATGCAGTTCTTTCAAACGAGCAGGAGGCAACGTACGTCTGGGTATTGGAGAGGGTCAGGTCTATGCTGCACGAGTGCATGGAGCCGCGTGTAATTCTAACGGACAGGGACCAGGCACTAATAAACGCGTGTAGAAAAATATTCCCTGGCGCACACAGATATCTCTGCAGGTTCCACATCTTACGAAGTATTGTGAAGCACTGCAAGGGTTCGTTTAATGGGCAAGATTGGGATGCCTTTATAAATCAGTGGAAAACAGTGTGTAATTCCGCTACCGAAGAGTTATACAAATATAACGTCCTCAACCTTCAGAGACACCTTGTCAATCAACAACTTACATGTATATTCTCTCTAAGTAAATACATTCATACAAATTGATATAAAATTTGAATATGTTTATTTTTTTCAGATGTTTTTAATTACCTATGGAATAACTGGTTAAGCACCTCCAGACAATTGTTCGTATCTGCATGGACCAATCAAACCCTGACATTCTTGCAAACTATAACAAACAGAGCTGAAGGCGCACATGCTGCATTAAAGAAACAGCTTACTACACCGAGATGCAGTCTGGAATCGCTGGTGAAAAAGGTGGACACCTTGGTACTAAAGCAATATGCGCAAATAAAGAAATCCTTGGAAGAAAGCCCCACCAAGCGAATGAACAGCCACCTTCAGATTCCTATGTTTTCCAACCTACTTCTTAAAGTTTCCATCCATGCTCTTAACCTATTGGAAAACGAGCTAACACGGAGAATAGACACGTTGCGGTCATTTGGATCAACATGTGGCTGCCAGCTGTACTCGGGTGCCGGGTTGTTATGTGCATGTCGCCTGGAGAGATTGCTGAATACAGGTACTTATAGACTTATAAAAAATGTTTTGTTGTCTTAATTTAATATGATTGTCTAATGCTCTTCTTTTTTTTTTTTTTGCAGACTGCGTCATTCAGCTCGAAGATATAGACATTTTCTGGAGAAAACTTGACCTGAACCCATCAAATTTTGATGAGGAAGATGTTGATGTAGACAAACAATTAGAATATGTGAAACAAAAATTGTCTACCCAACCCCCACAAGTGAGGAAAAGCGTCTTATCAAAGATCATGGCGGTGGTAAACTCATATATGAGCGACAAAAAACCGCCTGTCGTACAAGAAAACACTCGCGGGCGGCCAACTTCCAAGGTCCAACAACAAAGAAAAGAGCAAGCTGCTAGAGATAGCTCAGTTGGGCCTCCCAGACAACAAAGTAGGTGTGACCCTCCTCGACATAGCTCTTATGTACCATCGTAAGATTCCCTAATACCGTCTACGTCTGCAATGTCTCTAAAGTCTCAAAGGTCGTTAAATCGACGCGGTCATTCAACATCTTCACGTGAAGAAGAGCCTGGCAAGGGCAATGCCTTTCCGTTAATCACTGATGAGGGAATGCTTGAATATGCGCACAGATACAAAAAACAAATTCCAAAAGTGTTCCACCCCTACATTTCAAGAATAAAAGATGTCAGGCCGGATGGACATTGTGGGTTTTGGGCGGCGGCTGTGGGTTTAGGGTTTGAACAAGATTACTTTGGGCATATTCGAAACCAACTACTTGAAGAGCTGACGGGTCCGAACAAAGAAATGTGGGAGCACATCTTCGATAGTGAAGTACCAGGGGACTACGACCAATAAGTACAGAGAATAGATTTTACCGGGGTTGGAATGGCACCCAGGGAACATTGGATAGAGATGCCTCAAGCAGCACTCCTTCTTGCCAATAGGTTTGGTGTGATTGTTCACATATTAGACATCCAAGGTTGTTCTACTGTATTTCCCTTATATAATCCAGAGTACGCACGTGACCCCCATCAGTTTGTTTCACTGTTATTTGTTAATGGTGGTCATTTCATCCACGTCAGACTAGAAGGGGACTATCCAATGCCGCCACCGAACCTTACATGGAGTAGACGCGCGCGCCAAGAAGCTTTACGTTGGATGGAAAACTACACGGAGCGGATAGCGTGGTATGATATGCTAATGAAGCCTAACATTGACCCTACATTGCTTGTTATTGATTGATTTGTAATTTTAAACAAATTCCGTTTGTTTATTGCCAAATCAATATATTATATTGATTAATTTGTAATACGAAAATAAGGTAAAAAATTCGAAAATGAGCTAAAAAACATCAAAATACGTTACAATACAATTAAATACGCTACAATATGCTAAAATACGCTAACATGCGCTAAAATACGCTAAAATGTTCGAAAATACGGTAAAATACGTCAAAATACGCCGAAATACGCTAAAATAAGCTAAAATACTTTAAAATACCATAAGATACATGAGAATATGCTAAAATACGCTAACATGCGCTAAAATACGCTAAAATGTTCGAAAATGCGGTAAAATACGTCAAAATACAATTAAATACGCTAAAATACGCCGAAATACGCTAAATACGCTAAAATGCGCTAAAATACCTTAAAATACCATAAGATAAATGAAAATATGCTAAAATACGCTAACATGCGCTAAGATACGCTAAAATGTTCGAAAATACGGTAAAATACGTCAAAATACAATTAAATACGCTAAAATACACCGAAATACGCTAAAATGCGCTAAAATACCTTAAAATACCATAAGATACATGAAAATATGTTAAAATACCTTAAAATACCATATAATGCTCTAAAGTACGCTAAAATGTTTGAAAATACGGTAAAATACGTCAAAATACAATTAAATACGCTAAAATACGCCGAAATACGCTAAAATGCGCTAAAATACCTTAAAATACCATAAGATACATGAAAATATGTTAAAATACCTTAAAATACGATATAATGCTCTAAAGTACGCAAAAATACGCGACTAATGATATTTTCCACGAACGTATACATATAACACGGCACTATGGAGTACAAGTGGACTTCAAACAAAACTGTACGTAATCGTAAAATACGATATTTGCACGCAACCGAACGTCACCAAAACGACGTATGTTGAAGTCATACGTCATAAAACGACAAAATATGCGAAATTTCGTCAAAAAACGACTCGTATATGCGCCGAACCGAGGAAAACACGAAAAACCAAATTTTAAAACTATGGCATATACGATCGTATAGGCCAAAGTTGTATCGTATTGCCCTTTCACACGCATCGTATAGATCTATACGATGCGTATTATCCCCTGGATTTATTTGAAAAACAGGGGTATAATGGTAATTTACTAACCATCGTATAGATCTATACGATGCGTATAGGATGAGAAAACGATATAACCCCTTAAAACACAGGGGGTTTATACGATCCAAAAACAAACAAAACTCAAAATACACCCAAATACACACACATACGGTGGTATACATACGGTCGACATACGCTCGAGATTTCAAGATCGAAGACTAGTACGGTATTCATCTCCACACCCTCATCATTTTAACGTTTTAGATTTTGCATTTTAGCCGTAGGTTTATAGTGATTTTTAGGTTGAAAACTGGGGTTTTTTGGGGTTTTTTTTTGAAGAACTTTTGAATCGATACGATGCGTATCGGCCTATACGCTTCGTATCGTTTCAAAATTTCAAATTTTTGTCAAGAACAGATGGGTCGATACAATGCGTATCGACCTATACGATACGTATCGATTCATAATTTCATTGTTTGTTCAAGAACATTTGAACTGATACGATACGTATCAGGCTATACGCATCGTATAGGTTCATAAATTCAGTGTTTTTTCAAGAACATTTGAACTGTCCGTATCGCGCGTAGGTCGGTAACGAGCGTCGAAACCTAAGACGTCGTAGATAGATAATAATTATAATATACCGTTCGGGTCGTCCGTAATGCGATTAGGTCCATTTCGAACGTCGAAACCTAAGATGTCGTATATATATAGTTTTTTTTTTATTTTTTAGTCGAAACGTCCGTATCGCGCGTAGGTCCGTAACGAGCGTCGAAACCTAATACGTCATAGATAGATAATAATTATAATATACCGTTCGGGTCGTCCGTAACACGATTAGGTCCATTTCGAGCGTCGAAACCTAAGACGTCGTAAATATATAGTTTTTTTTTATTTTTTAGTCGAAACATCCGTATCGCGCGTAGGTCCGTAACGAGCGCCGAAACCTAAAACGTCGTAGATAGATAATAATTATAATATACCGTTCGGGACGTCCGTAACGCGATTAGGTCCATTTCGAGCGTCGAAACCTAAGACGTCGTAAATATATAGTTTTTTTTTTATTTCTTAGTCGAAACGTCCGTATCGCGCGTAGGTCTGTAACGAGCGTCAAAACCTAATACCTCGTAGATAGATAATAATTATAATATACCGTTCGGGTCGTCCGTAACGCGATTAGGTCCATTTCGAGCATCGAAACCTAAGACGTCGTAAATATATAGTTTTTTTTTTATTTGTTAGTCGAAACGTCCGTATCGCGCGTAGGTCCGTAACGAGCGCCGAAACCTAATACGTCGTAGATAGATAATAATTATAATATACCGTTCGGGTCGTCCGTAACGCGATTAGGTCCATTTCGAGCGTCGAAACCTAAGACGTCGTAAATATATAGTTTTTTTTTATTTTTTAGTCGAAACGTCCGTATCGCGCGTAGGTCCGTAACGAGCGCCGAAACCTAATACGTCGTAGATAGATAATAATTATAATATACCGATTGGGTCGTCCGTAACGCGATTAGGTCCATTTCGAGCGTCGAAACCTAAGACGTCGTAAATATATAGTTTTTTTTTTCATTTTTTAGTCGAAACGTCCGTATCGCGCGTAGGTCCGTAACAAGCCTCGAAACCTAATACGTCGTAGATAGATAATTCGTCCGGGGAGGGGGCGGTGTTATATTTTTTTTAAATTAAATAAAAATTGTTATATTTTGAAAAAAAAATTGATTAAAATTGTTTAATCATGCAGATATGGAAGTCGCTATGGGTAGAGGGAGAGGCCGGGGAGGTGACGGTGGAGGTGGCGGTGGAGGTGACGGTCGAGGTGGCGGTCGAGGTGGCGATGGCGGTCGAGGTCGCGGTCGAGGTGGCGGTGGCGGTCGAGGTGGACGTGGTCGCGCACATGGATCGGCGGGGGCGTTGATCGCGGTGGCGGTGCCTGGTGGGCGTGGCCGTGGATGCGGCCGTGGGCGCGGCCGTGGCGCTGGACGTGGGCACGGGCGTGGCGCTGACCCTGGAGAGGATCCCCTGTTGGAGAATGATTATCTAAGGTTCGAGGAGGGGAGCGAGTGTAATGCCCGTAATACACACACACACATATATATATATATAATTATTAATAATAAAATAAATAAATAATAGTGATATAAATAAACAATATAATAATAAATTTTTTTCCATCATCTTAAAATATATATATCAAGTAATAATATCAATGTGACATTTGGCACCAAATTATTGTGAAAGAATACAAATAGGTTTATTAAATTTATGTATATAATAAGATATTTATAAGTTTAGTAATAAAAATAAAAATAGTAAATAATAAGTGAAGATAATAACAAAGGTATCTTGAGCACCAAGATTCAACCCTGATCTACGTGTAAGCATTATAAGAAAACAGGGGTGAGTCACAACTTCCTTAATTGCAAAGAAAATACAATAAAATAAAATAAATAAATAAATAAAAATCACATTATAAATAGTCCTAGTCTTGAAACCTCTCATACTCCATCAAATTAGTTTCTGACACTCCCTTGAACACATCAATCGACGGTTATTCTACTCCCAAAAAGGTATCAAAGTTTTCTTTTCTTATCTTTTAAATATACTATTATTATTAGATCATTATGAATCTTGTTTTTTTATGCAAAACGAATTTCTGGTGAACACCTTAAAACAAAATAAAAATCTCTGTTCCTCTTTTCAAATGGAAAAGACAATAATTTATTATCTATTTTTCTGACCCACTAAGTTAATTAACTCGTTTATCTAAACCATAACTATATTATCAATTATATCTACACTTTTACCTAATAAACATCACACTTTATATTACTAACTATGATATTTCTTTAAAAAAATGATTTAGCGTTGAATGTATATTTCGTAAGTTTCGATATTAAGAAAGATTAGTAATTTATTTAAATATCTCATCTTACTAAATAATAAATATATACATATACATAATATTATTACTTGAGAGCATACTAACATCTATAAAGTTACAACTACATAATTTTTTTATAATAATAATAATAATAATAATACAATTTTACATATGATCAGAAGCTTTATGGGAATATGTTTTAATCTAGATAAATAGGTTTCAATACAAATAAACATTATGAGGAAGCAGATGCAATTTTAGTTAAGTGGCAAATACGTTTAAATATTAATCATTAAGATAAAGTATACAAAACTTTAACCCAACAAATATTAAAACTCCACAAGTCCAAACGAGTATAATTAGAAATATGTCGCCCGTATGTAGGTTGTTACGAGCACATAGACGAGTCAACATCGCTACATAGCATCGATGTAGTTTAAGGTGCGGATTCCTTCCTTACTATCTGTATAGTATGGGTTTTTAACGTTGTTCGTTAATCTTCATTTCAAACTATTATCTCGTATTACTGTTTTACTAAGTTGCTCTCGTTGGATTCGTATCTGTTACATTTACCTGACTTAATTAATTCTAATTCTGAATACAGTTTTAGAACCATATTACATGTGATGTTATCTTTATTAAATTGTACTCATTATCGCATCCTACTGATAATATGTCTGACCTGTTATACTGAATTATGAAGAAATATAAAAATATTATATGTTTACCCTTTGTACTCTGATACCCGAGCACGCCCCTACTTGTGGGGGTGACCGCAAGCATGTCATTGCGGCATCAATGGCGTGGCACCGACTGTGACGGTGACCCTAAATCACAGCGTCTCGCCTGTTCTGAACTCTAAGGAGTGCCGGCTATATTTTTCGAGGCGTATGGATCGATCCTAGGATATGATTATTTCTGGTGGATGGTTTGTATGATTCCCATACGCCATTGCACATTGGTTCGGGACTAGCTAGCCTGTTCCGCCTGTTCTGTATATTATATATATACCAGGCTTGATGGGTATTTCTTATAACATAGTAAAGTTATTGAATTCTATCATGTTGTTACAATTGTATTATTATCTTTTCTTTCATTTTCATTATTTATTGCTATCATTATCCGCTCGTGGCATTTTGCTCCTTCGCATATTTTTTCTTTTCTACAGGTTAGCAGGGATGGCGGGAAAGTGTGAAGAGAGCTAAAATAAATAAGTTGGAAACTTAGTGTGTAGTTTTAATAATGTATGAAATAAATTATCAGGAATAAATCTTTTGTAAACTCGTTTAGATATTAATAAAATAAGCCCTTTTGTATCTGATTCTGTAATAGTGACACGTCAGCCCAGAGCCGGGCTGGGGTGTTACAGTTATGGTATCAGAGCACAGGCTCTTTCCTGTAGAAAACTTAAACATTAAAAATAATCACACCTGTGAGTTAATGGGTAGAAACTGGGATAGGAAATCAAATCTTTCGTTTTGTCTGTATCGTCATTCTTACATTATCTTTCCTTCCAGATGCCTCCTCTAAGATCTGCTCGTCGGAAATTAGGTTCTTCTAAACGACGTAATTTTGATAAAGCCTTTCAGCGTGCTATCGAAAGAATACTGCCTAATATTCTACAGACCATTGACCAACACGTATATAACACGATTCCTCCACCACCTCCAACTCCACCTCATATATCACCTCCTTCATCTCCCCATGTTACTCCTCCTACATCTCCACCAAGAAACAACAAGATAGAAAACACTGATACAAAATCGTCTGAAGGGATTCATAATTGGAATGAGAGATTCCAAAAGCAAAAACCAAGATCATTCAGCAATGCAGCTATGCCAGTGGATGCTAGCAACTGGATAGCACACGTGGAAAAGATATTTGAAGTCCTCGATGTAGATGATATATTTAAGACAAGGCTGGCATCATACAAGTTGGAAGATGACGCTCGTATATGGTGGGAAGGAATTAAACTTGCTAACGGAGGAAATGGGTATGTTGCTACTCTTCCTTGGGCCGATTTTCGCACCATATTCTTCAAGCAATATTTTTCTGAGGTAGAGAAAAACGAGTATGCTAGAGAATATGCATCTATCGAGCAGCGGGATAATGAACCATGGTCAGAATTCATGGCTAGATTCTATAGACTGGCTAGTTTTCTCGGGGCGGTTGCTGGAACACCAGAAGTACAAGCAGAAAAGATGAAGTGGGCAGTCTGTGAAAAGAACAGAAGATGGATAATAATGCAAAAGTTCAACAACATTACTGAGGTCGCAGATGCTGTTAAAACATTGGAAATAGAAAATAAGAAAAGATGGGCTAAATCCGAGGAGAACCGCAAGAGAAACCGTGATGACAACCGCATCATAACTACTGGGCAGTCATCTAATAAAAATAACCACACTGGAGATCGAAGAAACCAATTCACGCGTAACCATAACCACCAAAATAATCAATGGCAACCAAGAAACCAAACTTTCAATATTGCTCAACAACCCCAACCCTATATGGCCCCTAGTAGGACTCCATCTGTCAACTGTCAATCTAACAACAAGAGCCAAAATCAAATCCCTGTATGCAATATATGCGGTAATCGTCATCAAGGCGTATGTCGTCGGGAATTGGGAGCTTGCTTTAGATGTGGAGCGACTGATCACATGATTAAACAATGTCCGAAGCCTGACCCTAAAGGAACTAATGTTGGGAATGTTGCTCGACCCACTACTGGAGGACGAGTGTTTGCTTTGAATAATACGGAAACTTCAAATGGACAAGGTACGGTCTCTAGCACTCTTTGTTTGGGCTTACATGATGTTGAAGTTTTATTTGATACTGGAGCAACTCATTC
Organism: Helianthus tuberosus; assembly: GCA_030545235.1. Taxonomy (NCBI): domain Eukaryota; kingdom Viridiplantae; phylum Streptophyta; class Magnoliopsida; order Asterales; family Asteraceae; genus Helianthus; species Helianthus tuberosus. Next base: position 98,919,870 of record CM060412.1, on the reverse strand, counting down.
TATAGTCTCACTCTCAGTTATTAAACATCTCATAGCAACACCTACGCTATTAGAGAACACTCTTACTCTTACAACACCTATGGGTTATCCTGTCGTGATTTCCCATGTCTATAAAGACTGTCCTATACAAGTTAAATCCCTTATACGTAAAGCAGATCTGTTCCCCATGAAAATGGAAGATTTTGATATAATATTAGGAATAGATTGGTTATCCAAACACAACGTCACTATCGAATTTCGAACTCGACGTGTAATTTTTGGAGACCCTCAATCTCCTGAACTCGTCTTTCAGGGGACTCAACCACGAAAAGTCCTCAAGATAATCTCTGCCCTCAAAGCCCAGAAATTCCTATCGCACGGTTGTGCAGGGTTTTTGGCATCCATTAAATCTCTTTCATCTGAAGAACCAACCATAGATAGCCATCCTGTTGTCTGTGAGTACCCAAATGTATTTCCAAAAGAATTACCTGGAATTCCACCAGATCGTAAAGTGGAGTTCACCATTGACCTTATTCCTGGAGCAGAACCAATTTCAAAAGCACCATATCGTATGGCTCCCTTAGAATTAAAGGAACTCAAGGAACAATTGCAAGAGTTGCTGAATCTAGGATTCATTCGACCAAGTGTCTCACCCTGGGCACATCTGTCTTATTTGTGAAAAAGAAAGACGGGACTATGCATTTATGCATAGATTATCGAGAACTAAACAAAATCACAATCCGAAACCGTTATCCTTTACCTCGAATCGATGATCTTTTTGACCAACTTCAAGGTGCCAAATTATTCTGAAAATTCTATCTCAGATCTGGTTATCACCAACTCAAAATCAAGGATACAAACGTTCCCAAAACTGCTTTTCGAACTCGATACGGCCATTATGAATTCCTAGTTATGCCATTCGGGCTGACTAATGCTCCAGCCGTATTCATGGACCTAATGAATCGTGTCTTTCATAAATTCCTTGATAAATTCATCATAGTTTTTATCCACGACATTCTAGTGTACTCTAAGAATAAAGAAGAACACGAGACACATCTACGTGCTGTTTTGGAAATGCTCAGGAAAAAGAAGCTATACGCAAAATTCTCCAAGTGCGAATTCTGGCTAAATCAAGTTGCATTTTTAGGTCACGTGATATCTGCAGATGGTATAATGATGGACCCTGCAAAAATCGAAGCTATTACACAATGGACGAGACCTACCTCGGTTACCAAGATTCGAAGCTTTTTTGGTCTAGCGGGCTATTATCGACGCTTTGTTGAAGGGTTTTCTATGATTGCCTTACCTCTTACGCAACTTCTAAGAAAAGGGGTAAAGTATACATGGAATGACGAACGGGAAAAGAGTTTTCATGAGTTAAAGAAAAGACTTGTGTTTGCTCATATACTCACTCTTCCAACAGGCTCTGGCGGCTACCAAGTTTATAGTGACGCCTCGAAGAAGGGTCTTGGATGTGTTCTCATGCAACATGGAAAAGTTATTGCCTACGCTTCACGACAGCTTAAGACATATGAAGTTAACTATCCAACACATGATCTTGAGTTAGCAGCGGTAGTTTTCGCTCTTAAGATCTGGAGACATTACTTATATGGAGAAAAGTGTGACATTTTCACCGACCATAAAAGTCTCAAGTATATTTTTACTCAGAAGGAGATTAATATGAGACAGAGAAGATGGTTGGAACTTCTAAAAGACTATGATGTCCGCATTCAATATCACCCCGGCAAGGCGAATGTCATGGCAGATGCATTGAGTAGAAAATGTTCAGGAACGGTGGCATGCTGTAGGATTATTCTGTGACCCAAACGAGTCTATCAGAAGAGTTCTCGGTCTAATCAGAGGTGGAATTCATTGATTAGACTTTGTAACAGCTTGAAATTCACTTAATTGTCTTGTATTATTGATTTAACACGTTTACAGATCAGTAGACACGTCGGCAGCACTTCGGTACCGGAATCACGAACGTTACAAATGAGATGGCAGCACCTCTATATATAGGTGTGGTAATTTCGCATGGAATTACAACTTGCTATTTCGTGCGAAATAGTAAGTTGCTATTTCGTGCGAAATTAGCCTGATGTAATTTCGTGCGAAATTAACCAATCACACATAAAACCTATTTTGTTATACTACGTGCCCTGATCTAACAATTCTAGTACAAGACTCGATACAAGATGAAGTCGACAGACGTATGCACTAACAGACTCCCCCTCGAATGTTGACGAGTCTTCAGTGTCGAGTCTTCACAATCTTCAGCCTTGATCAGTCTTTTGGGCTCTTCCAAAATATCTTGACAGTGTAAGCATCCACACACTTTTCTTTTCGACTCTAGGATCTCTACCTGGCTTTTTCCTCACTTTAATTCTCTTGATCAGATTCAGAATCAACCTTTGGATCTTACGATTTTTTCTGCTAACCAACTCCCCCTTAAATTGTGCTGGAATCTCAGTATAGCTTTTATGTTTCAAAATCGCGACCTGGCTCACCCTCTGCTCAGGTATAAACACGACTATCCTGCACAAATTTCTAATCACACAATAAATTTCACAAATTTAAAATTTGACAAATTAATACTCTGTTTACCACTTAATAAATCCAGCTCAACCCGTTAATTATTGATATAACAATTTTAATTTCTGATGACCACATGTAAGCAAAACTTTTCAATCACTTTTCAAACACTCTCTCCCAAACCTGTTCATCATGTCTAGCACTCGGAATTTTGAAAATCAGCTTTTCAACATCAGTTGTCGAAAATCTTTTTGCATTTTTCAAAAATTATGCTAAAACACTCTGAAAATCTTTTTGGATTTTTTATAAAAAAATGCATTAAAGAAATATTTACAGACAATATTTTTGTGAGTTTGTGTAAGAGGATCATATCAGTTTATGAGATAAATCACCAACACCGTTAAGCTTTAAACATTTTAAGTTCTAAACGATTCACTTAGAATGTCAGTATACTGATCCACTTTAAATTTTCACACAAAGTTCAACTATTTCGAGATACGAGATTAATGTTTTAAAGACTAATGTTGGTGCATACGTCTGTCGACTTCGTCTTGTATCGAGTCTAGTATTAGAATTATTAGATCAGGGCGAGTTGTACGAGAAAATAGGAGGTTTTAGGGTGTTGTTAAGCTAATTCCGCTTGAAGTGGGTTATTCCGCTTGAAAAAGACTTATGCAGTTTCAAGCGAAATTAACCTGGTTAATTCCGCTTGAACTGACACCTTGATACTTTCAAGCGGAATCACGAGTCCTATATATACCCATCCAAGCGAAATCATTTGCAACTTTTCATCTTTCCGGTACCGAACTGCTGCCGACGCGTCGTTTGATCTGTAAAGCTGTGATATCCATAAAACAAGACGTTTAATAGTGAAAAAAGTTGTTTTTCAAGTCTGTTTCTTAGTTTCCGCCTCTGAAATAGACAAGAGCTCTTCTGAACGACTCGTTTGGGTCAACACACGATCCTACAAGTGGTATCAGAGCTCAGGAGGAGGAGTTCTGCAAATTTCAGCTTGATTTCATCTCATTTTCTTACTTCTACACCTTCTTTTCTCAATTGAACAAGTTTTACCGGTTAAAATGGCTTGAATTTTTCACATCATAAGCGAAATTGTGTTTTAATAAACCCTTGAGAAAATCAGATCAAAATTTGGACTAAATCTGATAAAAATGGACTAAAAACCTTATTCCGCTTGAACGAAACATCTGATTCCGCTTGAAAAATTATGATAATTTCAAGCGAAATAAGTGATTCCACTTGAAATACAACTGATTTCGCTTGAGAAGGTATTTCCGCTTGAAAATCACTTGATTTCGCTTGAAATCTAATTTCGCTTCAAAGAGTTGATTCCGTTTGAGGGTATTCTGCTTGAAACTTTTAATTTCGTTTGAAGTTTATGTGCAGGTAATCTCGCTTGAAGGGTAATCTAGCTTGAAGTCTAATCTCGCTTGAAGTGATCCCATTTGAAGAATCTAATTTCGTTTGAAAATGTCTGACGAAGAATTCTACAACGCATTTGCTACATCCCCGACTACTCCGGCTACCATTGTTCAAAACATGAACACGGAAAACGAAACTAGAACGTTGCAAAAACCCCCGAAACTTATGGGAATTGAAGAGTACCATGGTTGGAAAAATCATTTTGAGAATTGGGTTCAGGCAAACCATCTAAGAGCTTGGGAAAGCATTGAAACAGAATATGTTAGACCGCAGACTACTTTGAATGTTGATAAAATCATCTCGGAATTTTCAGACAAAGAGAGAGATAGCTATAAAGGAGAGAAAATGATGATAAGTCTTTTACAACAAGCGGTTAAAGAGGATATATTTGTTTTGCTTCAGCATGAAGGGAGTGCGTTTTCGATTTGGGAAGCACTTAAGAAAAAGTTTGAAGGAAGCACAGAGATGCTCAAGAGTAAAGCATCTTTGCTGAAAAAAGAGTTTGAGTTGTTTACCAGTATGCCAGGGGAGACTACAAAGAGTCTCATTGAGAGATATTGTCATCTTGTGCGTACCATGTCTCAGTTGAAAATTACTAAAACTCCAGCAGAATGGGTTGAAAAGTTAGCTGACGCATGGCCACAGAAAGAATGGGGTACTTATCTCATGATCTTAAAAAATTCAGGAGAGTTTAGTAGATTGTCAATTGGACAGTTTATTGAAAAACTTGAAGCACAGGATCTTGAACAGCAAAAGATTACCAGAATGAACAACTCGAGCAATCAACAAGACATCAAACTGTACTACAAAGGAAATGTTCAAACTGTTGAAGCAAGTCCAAAGATCCAAACTGCTTTTAGTGCAGGAAATTCATCTGGATTAGTTAGTCAAAGTTCAATCAACACCAGTGGATTTTCAAATGTCAATCCTCCAAGTGTTCAAAGTGCAAATGTTGGTAATGGACAAATGATTCAGTGCAATGTTGCATTACATCTTCAAAATGGTCAAAATTTTTCTGAAGAAGTTGTTAAAAGTCATATGGGGTTACTGGTTACTGCTTTGGAATCTTATGAAGGATTGATTGCTGGGAGAATTGGTAATCCTATGCTAACAAAGGAAGATTATGACCAGATAGATGCAGAGGAATTGGAGCTCATGGACATCAAATGGTGTCTAGCTAGTGTCTTGAGAAGAGCTGAAAAGTTCAAAATGATTACAGGAAGAAATGATTTCTTGGATGCACATGTTTCTACTTTAGGTTTTGATAAATCTAAAGTTACTTGTTTTTGATGCAGGGAGAAAGGTCATTTCAAAAGAGAATGCAAAAACCAAGAAGCAAATGGAGCAAAGAATCCGTTTGGTGGTCATGAATACTATCGAAAAGCCATATATCAATAAGTTGCTCATCAACCGCATCAACAAAAAGATTCACAAACTGCTCATGGGAAAATGATCGAAGATGCAAACAAGAAAGCTTATTATGGTATCATTGATCAAGACGATGAAAAAATGGCTCCAGGATTTAGCTGGGATAAGTTTGTGGATGAGAATGGGGAGTTTAAAGCTTTCATTGCTCAAATCGTTCAAAAACCAGAATTGATGAAAGAATGGATAGCAGTGTTATCTGATGACGAGAAAAGTCAAGATGAAGAATCTGTTTCTTCTGAAAATAGTTCAACATATTCTAGTGATGATGATGAAGATATTGAACAGATAAACATTGGAAAAACTCATTTATCTTCTGACAGTTTTGATTTCTATTTTGCAGAAAAATTGAAGAAACTTAAAGAGAGAAAAGCTGCAAAAGATATGAAAGAAATCAAGGTTGTTTAGAAGATAGTTGAAGTGGAAAAAGTAGTTGAAGTCGAGAAGATTGTGGAGATTGAAAAGATTTTTGAAGTCATAAAACCTTGTATTACATGTTTGGAATCTTGCAAACAATGTGAATATAAAGATGAAAGGTTTAGGGAGCTTGAAAAGTTGAAAGAGAAGTTGTTGTTTGATATTAAGAATGTGAAAGAATCGTACGATGTATTGAACAAAACTGTGAATAGTTTGCAGAAGACGAACTCTGAAAAAGAAGATGCTTTGACAATGATGAATGCCACAATGATGTCAAAACAAAAGGAGATCAATTACTATATTAAAGAGTGTGCTAAATTGAAGCAGGAGTTGGAAATTGAAAAAGTTGAAAATGAAAGAATCAGACGATTATTGAAATGTTATTCAAGTTCTGATTACTTAATTGACATAATTTATCCAACTGTTGCAGGTTTTGAAGCGTTTGACGACAAGAAGCCGAAGAAAAAGGATACTGGTAAGAAACAGAGTGTTAGTTATAACTAGTGTCCGCCTCCAATTTGGGAAGGGTATTCGTCTAGAAAACCGAATGAGGAACAAGTAAAAAAGGCAGTCAATATAAAGTTGGAGTCCGAGATAACTGATGTATTACCAGAAAATATTGACATCACATTCACAGCGTCCGACATAGATCATGAGTCTGAGTTAATAAAAAGGATGGTCGATCAGGTGTTAGATAAGGATGAGGAGTCAGAGTCAATGTCCGAGTCCAGGAGTTTGAGTTCGTCTGTTAGGAGTTCAAAGTCGTCGGGAAAACGGGTGTATAGTAAAGAATTTTTGTTGTCAAAATCTATTTTTGAATGACCAAACATTTAAAGTTTCATATACTTTGAATGATTCTGACAAATTATATTTTGATAAAGAATTTCCAATAAGAAGTGTTCAAATTGAAAAGATTAAAAAGGTTTTCAAATTAACAGAAATTAGTATTTCTAAAATAAAATATTTAAATCTTTCTGAAAAACCTAAAAAGTACACTTCAAGAGTTCAACAAAGATTGAACAAGAAAAAAGGTTACAGTTCTGGTTCTGGTTTTCAAAAGAAGCCAAACCATAACAGTAATTTCAAAAGAAAAGGATTAGGATTTATTCCACCTGAAAAGCATAAAAATGAGAAAATTTCTAAAACAAATACAAAATTTGTTTCAGGGACAAATTGTGAAGAAGAAGCAAAGAGCTCATTCTGGAAACAGTCAAACCAGGAGTTTCTTGCTGAAAAGATGAAGAATGGAGTTTTTCAAAGAAAGGAGACTAGAACCTGTTACAAGTGCAATGAAGTTGGTCATATTGCATGGAACTGTCCTCAAGCAACAAAAACAAAACAGGGAGTCTCAGAAAAACTTAAAGAAATAGTTGTTGACAAAACTGAACCACCAACTGAAAAAATTAAAATTTTTAAAAACTCAACATATGAAGTTGGTGAATGTTCAAAGAAGTTCTACAGGAGAAGTGTGAATCTTGACAATCAAAAATGGGTTGTTAAGAAATCGAATGTGAAATCTGGCGATGAATCTGATTCCACAAAGTCAGAGGAGCCACAAGTTGATGTTAAAGAAGAAAGCTCAGTGCCTCCAATAGATGATGTGAATTTTCCACCATTGAGGACTGAAAATTTTAGAAAAATTGGAAATGTTGAGATCTCGAATCAATTTTATTCTGAAAAGAATGAATTTGATGTTGAGAAAGTTTTTAATGGAAATGTGAAAAAGATTTTTGGAAAAATGGTTGAGGGGAAGGTTAAAGGGGTAAAAGATTTTTATAAAACAAAGAAAGCAACTTTTTATCCAAGAGAAGATAGGGTGAAAACATCCAAGTTTGGTGAAGCTTGGATGTCAGTTTTTCACAAGTAAAAAGTATGACTTGCCGGAGCTCCCAGGTTGGTAAGTGTGGAGCAGGAATCGGCATCTTTCTTGAGAAATTCACTTTTGTGATATTTCGTTTTTCAAAGTGGTAAATCAGGGACATTAAGTTGTACTTGATTTTCTACAAGTGATATTGTTGTTAAAATTCAAAATTGTTATATTTGTCAAATGGTCGAGAAAAACAAATGTGGTGAACCCCTAACCTATAAGTGGTAAAATCAGCAAAAATTATTTTCCGGAAAAATCATTTTGGTTAAAACAAACTTAAGTGTTTTGAAATCATAATGAGAAAATAGTTTGTTGAAAGGGGGAGTTCTGATTGTTTATGCCAAGTGGATGGAAAATTGAAGTGATTCGATATCAGTAGTCACGTTACTTGTACAGTTTGTTTTCAAATTTCCTTAAATGATTTTGAATTTTAGGGGGAGTAAGAATTTTTCAGAAAATCCAAAAATATTTGAAAATTTGAAAAAGGCAAAAACATGATAAAATAAAAAAAATGAGTTTGTTGTGAACAAGAGGAAATGATAGTACATCAGTAGACAGTTACAGTATGCTAAAGAAATGTAATGTTTAAATAGTGTTAAACGGTCTCACTGATGATATACCGATAGGTTTTTACACATTTAGTAAACTTTTTCGGGATATAAACTTAAATTCAAATTCAAACTTGCTTATTTTGTGGGGAACACTACTTGGATATATAGGTAACCCCTGAAATTTCGTTTGAAAGATCCCTCTTTCTGAGATACTAGGTCTTTATGCTCAGTGATATCTGGGGTATTATCCCGGGACTTCTGATTTTGCGGAAGCAATGGCCTAGTCCCCGGAGAATACTTTACGCTTGCTTGAAATAAAAGCCTGCCCTCAGTAAAAAAAAATGATGAAACATTGAAAAATGCTTATCATGTACTGTTGTAAAAAAACAGATCCTCTAAAGGGGACCCCCCAAAAGTCGAAGCCGTCATCTCTCTGCTGAACGGAAGTTCTGACCTGAGCTCTCACGGTTCTTCGCATTTAACCCCTTACAGATATCATCTGTGGTATACTCACCTGTAAGACTGAATATTGGGATCTGGATACGGGAGTATATTTAAGAGGTGGGACACATGAATGAGTTTAAGTCCTTAATACACCTAATTCATATCCTGAATCAGTTGAAATTTGTGTGAGAATTTAAGTGGATCAGTATATTGGCAATCTAAGTGAATTGTTTAATCCTTATTGTGTAACTAAGCTCAACGGTACTTGTGATTTGTCAAAAAACTGATATGATCCTCTTACACAAACTCGAAAAAATATTGTCTGTAAATATTTCTTTACTGCATTTCATTTCATTTAAAAAATTCAAAAAGATTTTCGACAACTGGTGTTGGAGAGCTGATTTTAAAAATTCCAAGTGCTAAACATGATGAGCAATTCGTGAGAGAGAGTCTGTGTTGTGTTTAAATGAGAAAAGATTTTGAAAATGCATATTTTACAAATGGTCATCAGAAGTTTTGATAAAGATAAATCATTCTGGAAAAATATCTGCTTGTAGTATATAAATTTGTCAAATGTTAAATTTGTGAAATTTATTTCTGGGTTAAGAATGTGCAGGTTTAGCCAGATTTCGATCCTGAACTTTGAAGATAGAGCACAAGCCAGGTCACAATCCTGATCCTATGAAAGCCAGATTATGATCAACATCCGAGGAAAGAAAGTTCGAGGGGAGTCTGTTGATGCTGAAGAAGAGAAAGAGATAAAGGTTGAGGATGCTTACACTGTCAGATACTTTGAAGAGAAGTCCGAAGACTGATAAAGACTGAAGACGTTGAAGACTCGACACTTAAAACTCGTCAACATCCGAGGGGGAGTCTGTTGGTGCATACGTCTGTCGACTTCATCTTGTATAGAGTCTAGTATTAGAATTGTTAGATCAGGGTGCGTTGTACGAGAAAATAGGAGGTTTTAGGGTGTTGTTAAGCTAATTCCGCTTGAAGTGGGTTATTCCGCTTGAAAAAGACTTGTGCAGTTTCAAGCGAAATTAACCTGGTTAATTCCGCTTGAACTGACACCTTTATACTTTCAAGCGGAATCACGAGTCCTATATATACCCATCCAAGCGGAATCATTTGCCACTTTTCATTTTCCGGTACCGAACTACTGCCGACGCGTCGTTTGATCTGTAAAGCTGTGATATCAATAAAACAAGACGTTTGTTAGTGAAACAAGCTGTTTTTCAAGTCTGTTTCTTAGTTTCCTCCTCTGAAATAGACAAGAGCTCTTCTGAACGACTCGTTTGGGTCAACACACGATCCTACAACTTAAACTTATTTGTGTGTCCCACCTCAGAATATACTCTCGTATCTAGATCCCAATATTCAGTCTTACAGGTGAGTATACCTAGATGATATCTGTAAAGGGTTAAATGCGAGGGCCGTGAGAGCTCAGGCTATTGCTTCCGCAAAATCAGAGAGATGATGGCTTCGACTTTTGGTGACTTCCCTTTAGAGAATCTTTTCTTCAACAGCACATGATTAACATTTTTCAATGTTTCATCATTTTTTGTACTGAGGGTGGTGCTATATTTCAAGCAAGCGAAAAGTATTATACGGGGACTAGGCCATTGCTTCTGCAAAATCAGAAGTCCCGGGATAATACCCCAGATATCACTGAGTATAAAGACCTAGTATCTCAGAAAGAGGGACCTTTCAAACAAGATTTCGGGGGTTACCCATATATCCTAGAGATGTTCCCCACGATATAAGCAAGTTTGAAATTTAGGTTTATATCTCGTCACAATCTACTAAATGTGCAAAAACCTACTGGCACATCATGAGTGAGACCGTTTATCACATTTTTCTTTCCAATTTTTTAGCATGCTGTGATAGTCCACTGATGTACTATCATTTCCTCTTTTCTCAACAAAACTCATTTTTGAATTTATCATGTTTTTGCCTTTTACAAATTTTCTAATGTTTTTGGATTTTCTGAAATTCTTACTCCCCCTAAAATGCAAAATCATTTAAAGGAAATTTGAAAACAAACTGTACAAGTAAAGTGACAACTGATATCAAATCACTTCAAATCGCCATTCACTTGGCATAAACAATCAGAACTCCCCCTTACAACAAACTATTTTCCCATTGTGATTTCAAAACACTTAAGTTTGTTTTAATCAAATGGTTTTTCCGGAAAATAAGTTTTGTTGATTTTTATAAAATCACTTTGTTTTCTTATCCACTTGAATAAAAGTTAAATCAAGTTCAATTTAATGACATTGATTTACCTTTTGAACCACTTGTTGGTTCACTTACCAACCAATTGAAAATCAAAATACAACAATTTTAAGAATAACTACCACTTGTAGGTCGAAATCACTTTAGTGAATTTCTCAAGAAAGATGCCGATTCCTGCTCCACACTTACCAACCTGGAAACTCCGGCAAGTCAGAATTTTAGTTTGAAAAAGCTGTCACCCAAGCCTGACCAGCCTTGGATGATTTTGATTCAACTCTATCCCAACCTCCTTTTGATCTGTAAAAATCTTTAGCTCTTTTTACTTTTCCATCAACCATCTTCCCAAAAATATGTTTAACTTTCCCATTGAAAACCTTTTCAGTATCAAATTCTTCTTTACCAGAGAAGAATTGACCTGAAATATCAAACCTACCTTTTGACTTCAAATTTTTTGCTCGCAATGGCGGAAAATTTTCATCGTTCAACTCAGGAACGGAATTCTCATTCTTTTTCTCAACAGATGACTCCTCTGATTTTATGGAATCAGATTCATTGTCAGAACTACTTTCAGATTTTACAACCCATCTCTGTTTGTTCAAATCAACTTTTCTTTTGTAAAAACGTTTTGAAACATCACCAGTTTCTAAAATCAAATTTTCAAACACTTTAGATTTCTCAGTTGGTTGTTTATTTTCATCAACATGTTTTTCTTTCAATTTTGAGTTAACAGGAACTCCCTGTTGTGTGTTGTTGAACTTTTGGCAATTCCAAGCAATGTGTCCAACCTTGTGACATTTGAAACACGTTCTTCTGTCAACTCTTTGCTCAGTTCTCATCATCATATTCTTTTTCTTCTCAGCAAGAAACTCTTGGTATGACTGTTTCCAGAATGGTTTCTTCTGCTCTTCTTCAGAACTTCCTCCTGCAATAAATTTTGTTTTTGATTTATAATTTTTCTCATTTTTATAATTTTCTGAAGAATTAAAACCAAGACCTTTCTTTTTGAAATTACCGTTATGGTTTGGTTTCTTTTGAAAACCATAACTAGAACTGTAACCTCTTTTCTTGTTCAATCTCTGTTGAACTCTTGAAGTGTACTTTTTAGGGTTTTTAGTAAGATTTAAATCTTTTATTTCAGAAATGTTAATTTCCGTTAATTTGAAAACCTGTTTGATCATTTCAGTTTTGACACTTCTTATTGGAAATTCCTCATCAGAATATAATTTGTCTGAATCATTCAAAGTATATGCCACTTTGATTGATCCGTCATTCAAATTAGATTTTGATAACATGAATTCTTTATTGTAAACTCGTTTAACCGGTGAACTCGGACTATTTTCTGACGAACTCGAACTTTCAGATTTTGACTCCGACTTTGACTCTTCATCCATATCCAACACCTGATCAACCACTTTCTTTAACAACTCAGACTCATGATCAGTGTCAAATGCTGTGAATGTGACATCAATATTATCTGGTAACTCATCAATGATTTCAGACTTTAACTTGATGTTGAGAGGCTTATTTAAACGTTCCTCATTTGGTTTTCTGGGAGAATAACTATTCCAAATCGGGGGCGGACACTTGTTATACTTGACACTTTGTTTGTTACCAGTATCCATATCTTCTGTCTTTTTATCTTGAAACGCTTCAAGACCTGCAACAGTAGGATAAACTCAATCAATCAAGTAATCACAAGTTGTATAACTCAACAACAAACGTTTGATTCTTTCACTTTCAATCTTTTCAAGTTCCAAATCCTGCTTTAGCTTTGCACAATCTTCAATATACTCATTGATGACTTTCTGCTTTGTCATTAAAGTAGAACTCATCATTGTCATAGCAGCATCAACTTCTGTATTTGTCTTTTTCAAACCATCAACTGTTCTGTTCAGCACGTCATAAGATTCCTTCACATACTTCACATCAGACAATAAATTTTCTTTCATCTTTTCTAATTCAACGATCTTCTTATCCTTCTCATCACAATCTTTGCAAGATTCTAAACATTTCTGACAAGGTTTAATGACCTCAACTATCTTTTCAATTTCCACAACCTTCTCAACTTCAACAATTTTTTCAACTTCGACTATTTTTTCGACTTCAACAATTTTCTCTACCACTTTCTCCACTATCTTTTCAACCACATATTTTTCTTCATCACATTCTATTTTTACCTCACATTCTTCATCTTCGACTTTTTCTGTTGAATTTTCTTCAGCTTTAACTTTTTCAGCTTCCAACTTTGCCTTTTTCTTCAGCATTCCTTCTTTTCTCTAACTCTCTTTTCAATCTAGCAGCCCTCTTCTCATTCAACATCTCGATCTTATCTACAAAAAACAAATTAAAACTAAATGAGTCTAAACTTTTTCTTGCATTATTAATGTACTCTTCCTCGTCATCAGTATCATCATCACTTTCTGATGATCTAAAAATCTTTGTTCTTTTGACTCCTTGTTCTTCTAAGATTCTAGCAACAAGTCCTGAACCCAGTGGAATGTATTTATCCCAGCTGAATCCCTCTGCAACCTTTTCATCATCTTGGTCAATTATACCATAACAAGCTCTTTTTTCTTCAATGGTACGTGCATGTGCAGTTTGTGGTTGTTGAGCAATCTGATGAAAATTGATTTTTGATAATAATTGTTTTTTTCCAGACTGATCTTGTTTTCCATTTGCTTCTTTGTTTTTGCACTCACGCTTAAAATGACCTTTTTCTTTGCAACGAAAACAAGTGACCTTTTATTTGTCAAACCCTATCGAAGATGCACTCATTTCTCGAAAATCATCTCTTCAGGTGACTTGAGTAAATTTTTCTGCTCTTCTAACTGCACTGGCTAGACACCACTTGATGTCCATCAACTCAAGTTCCTCCGCATCAATTTGGTCATAATCCTCTTTGGTAAAGCATTGGATTTCCAATTCTACCAGCAATCAAACTTTCATATGATTCCAACATAGCAACGAGTGATGCCAAGTGTTGCATAGCTATTTCCGGAGAAAGATTTTGTCCATTTTGAATGTTCAAGGTAACATTGCACTGCAGATTTGTAGAATTCTTTTGTTGAGGACTTGGTGTTGTAAAATTTGGATCAAAACTTGAATACGAAGACAAAGATCCACCACTTTGAGTCATAGTACTTCCCTTTGTTCCAGAAGAACTATCAGCACTGAAACCAGTTTGTATCTTTGGGCTTGGAGTAACTTCCAATTTGTTTTCTCTGTAGTATAAACTCACATCTTGTTGAGCATTTGGATTAGACATGATAGCAGTTTTCTGAATATCCAACTCATGCTGTTCAATCTTCTGAATAAACTGTGCCAGATTCATATTTTCAGATTTTCTCATGTGTTTTAGGATCAACAAATAAGTTCCCCATTTCTGCTGTGGTAATGCATCAGCTAGTTTATCAACCCATTCATCGTCGTCTTTCTTTATTTCCAATCTTCCCATTTCCAAAACCAAATGACAATATCTATCAATGGTCTTTTTTGTTGTTTCACCTTCTAAGGCTACAAACATATCAAATGATTTCTTCAATAATGCCTTTTTGTTCTTGATCATATCAGCACTTCCTTTAAACTTTTGAATTAACGCTGTCCAAATCGATCTAGCAGTACCCTCATGTTGGAGTAAAACAAAGATATCTTCTTTAACTGCTTGTTGAAGAATACTGATCATCATCTTTTCACTTGTATACTTCAATTTTTCAATCTCTGAAAAGTCACAAAAAGCCTTTTCAAGCCCACGTTCATTTTTCGGTTACTCGTAATCTTTCTCTAATGAACACCATGCGTCAAACTTATAAGCTTGCACCCATTTCTCAAACCGATTTTGCCATCCTCTAAAATCCTCAATACACATAAGTTTCAGCGGTTTTTGATACGTTCCCGTTTCATTCTCACTGTAAAGAGTTTCAGCAGCTGTAACAGGAGCAACAGGTGTAGCAAACGCATTGTAGAATTCCTCTTCCATGATTCGATAATCTGTATCACAAAGTCAACAAAGTTCAAACAATATGTAAGTTCACACGAAATAGCACTTCACACGAAATAACACACTGATGCGAAATCAGTTTGGAGCGGAATAATGATTTGGTGCGAAATAGCCTTTCAAACGAAAATACCCCTTTCACACGAAATCAGCTTTCACATGAAATATCAATTTCAAGTGAAATAACACCAACTCAAACGAAATATACTAATTTCGTGCGGAATAACAAAACTGAGGTAATTTCGTGCGAAATCAGTCACGCGAAATAACACTTTGGAGCAAAATATCCTATTTCAAACGAAATAAGGTAATTTCATGTGAAATCAAGTGTAACATTCAAGCGAAATAGCAATTTCAAGCGAAAACAATTGCCTATTTCGTGCGAAATACTGCTGACGTCATCATAAACGATCTGTTTTCAAGCGAAATTACCAATTTTATCAGTTTTAGATCGAATTAAGGTCCAATTCTTTCAAGGATTCATTAAAACACTGTTTCGTTTATTATATGTGAAATTCGGACCATTTTGACCGTAAAATCTTGTTAAATTTGAAAAAGAAGGTGTAGAAAACAGATTTTTAAGCTGAAATGGTAAGAACTCTTCCTCCTGAGCTCTGATACCACTTATAGGATCATTCTGTGACCCAAACGAGTCTATCAGAAGAGTTCTCGGTCTAATCAGAGGCAGAATTCATTGATTAGACTTTGTAACAGCTTGAAATTCACTTAATTGTCTAGTATTATTGATTTAACACGTTTACAGATCAGTAGACACGTCGGCAGCACTTTGGTACCGGAATCACGAACGTTACAAATGAGATGGCAGCACCTCTATATATAGGTGTGGTAATTTCACATTTAGCCTGATGTAATTTCGTGCGAAATTAACCAATCACACATAAAACCTATTTTCTCGTACTACGTGCCCTGATCTAACAATTCTAGTACAAGACGCGATACAAGACGAAGTCGACAGACGTATGCACTAACACATGCCTCACCATTCAGCCTGAGATTGTCAGGGATCTGCAGAAGATGGAGATTGACCTTCAGATCAGGAAGTCTGATGGTTACTTGGGCAGAATGCAAATCAAGCCTGATCTTATCTCAAGAATCAAGGAAGCTCAGAAGCAAGATGGAGAACTGTGGGCAATGTCGCAAAACCTGGAGTTAGGCAAGCAGTTGGAGTTTCGTATAGATGAACAAGGTATTATTTGGTATGGAAAGGGATTATGTGTTCCGTTTGACTCCACCCTTCGTGAATCATTATTATTAGAGGCTCATAGTTCACCTTTCTCTATTAATCCGGGTTCAACAAAAACGTATCGTGACATGAAGCAGAACTTTTGGTGGAATGGCATGAAAGAAGATGTTGCCCAATTCGTGGCAAAATGCCTCAATTGCCAACAAGTGAAAATCGAACATCAAAGGACTAGTGGTTTATTGCAGCCTCTTGATATCCCTATCTGGAAGTGGGATGAAATTTCTATGGATTTTGTGATAGGCCTACCAAAGACCTTCAGAAAGAATGATGCTATATGGGTCGTGGTTGATAGATTAACCAAGTCAGCCCATTTCTTACCTATCCTATAAGGTTACTCTATTAGTAAGTTATCCGAAATTTTTCTCCAGGAAATTATTCGTTTACATGGCACACCATCATCTATTGTGTCAGACAGAGATCGAAGATTTACATCACGATTTTGGAAAGGTTTCCAAAATGCTTGGGATACACGTCTGAAATTTAGTACTACTTTCCACCCTCAGACAGATGGGCAAACTGAACGAACCATCCAAACGTTAGAAGATATGCTTAGAGTATGCGCATTAGATTGGAGTGGAAATTGGGACGAATACTTGTGCCTTGTTGAATTTGCGTACAACAATAGCTGGCAAGCAAGTATTGGTATGCCCCCATTCGAGTTGTCATATGGTCGTAAATGTAGAGCTCCAATCTGTTGGGAAGAAGTTGGAGAAAAGATCATTGAAGGACCCGAAATAGTTCAGGTCACAAACGAAAAGGTCACTAAAGCTCGAGAACGGTGGAAACAAGCTCAGAGCCATCAGAAAAGTTATGCTGATCAACACCGACGGACCTTAGAATTCAAAATAGGTGAACACGTCTTTCTCAAAGTATCACCTAGTTGCGGTATTCGGAGGTTTGGGATAAAAGGGAAGTTAATTCCTCGTTATATTGGTCCATTCAAAATCCTCGAAAGAATCGGTGAAGTTTCTTATCGTCTTGCTTTACCGCCACAACTTTCTCATGTCCATAACGTATTCCATGTATCCTTACTAAGGGGATACAACTATCACCTGATTCATGTTATCAGTTATCCGCTAGACATGATTCAACAAGATCTAACATATGAAGAAGAACCCGAGGCTATCCTTGATCGTCAAGAACGTGTAACAAGGCGAAAGACGATACCTTTCGTTAAAGTTTTATGGAAAAATCACTCTGAACAAGAAGCGACATGGAAAACCGAGGAGTCAATCCGCTCTCAATATCCAAATTTGTTAACCAGTTAGTATTCCGTAATTCTATCACGCTATCATCTTTTCTTGTTTTAATGTTAAGCATGAAACTTATGTTTACTACTCCTTATAGTTAGATTCGTTGGTAAGTGTTTACTTTCAAATTTCGAGGACAAATTTTTTTTTTGGGGGGGGGGGCGGGTGGGGGTATAAATGTAATGCCCGTAATACACACACACACATATATATATAATTATTAATAATAAAATAAATAAATAATAGCGATATAATTAAAGAATATAATAATAAATTTTTTCGATCATCTTAAAATATATATATCAAGTAATAATATCAATGTGACATTTGGCACCAAATTATTGTGAAAGAATACAAATAGGTTTATTAAATATACGTATATAATAAGATATTTATAAGTTTAGTAATAAAAATAAAAATAGTAAATAATAAGTGAAGATAATAACAAAGGTATCTTGAGCACCAAGATTCAACCCTGATCTACGTGTAAGCATTATAAGAAAACAGGGGTGAGTCACAACTTCCTTACTTGCAAAGAAAAAAAAAAAAAAAATCACATTATAAATAGTCCTAGTCTTGAAACTCTCATACTCCAACAAATTAGTTTCTGACAATCCCTTGAACACATCAATCGACGGTTATTCTACTCCCAAAAAGGTATCAAAGTTTTCTTTTCTTTTCTTTTAAATATGCTATGATTATTAGATCATTATGAATCTTGTTTTTTTATTCAAAACGAATTTCTGGTGAACACCTTAAAACAATATTATCAACTTATTATCTATTTTTCTGACCCACTTAGTTAATTAACTCGTTTATCTAAACCATAACTATATTATCAACTTATATCTACACTTTTACCTAATAAACATCACACTTTATATTACTAACTATGATATTTCTTTAAAAAAAATGATTTAGCATTCAATGTATATTTCGTAAGTTTCGATATTAAGAAAGATTAGTAATTTATTTAAATATCTCATCTTACTAAATAATAAATATATACATATACATAATATAATTACTTGAGAGCATACTAACATCTATAAAGTTACAACTACATAATTTTTTATAATAATAATAATAATAATTAATAATAATACAATTTTACATATGATCAGAAGCTTTATGGGAATATGTTTTAATCTAGATAAATAGGTTTCAATACAAATAAACATTATGAGGAAGCAGATGCAATTTTAGTTAAGTGGCAAATACGTTTAAATATTAATCATTAAGATAAGGTATACAAAACTTTAATCCAACAAATATTAAAACTCCACAAGTCCAAACAAGTATAATTAGAAATATGTCGCCCGTATGTAGGTTGTTACGAGCACATAGACGAGTCAACATCGCTACATAGCATCTCTGTAGTTTAAGGTGCGGATTCCTTCCTTTACTATCTGTATAGTATGGGTTTTTAACGTTGTTCGTTAATCTTCATTTCAAACTATTATCTCGTATTACTGTTTTACTAAGTTGCTCTCATTGGATTCGTATCTGTTACATTTACCTGACTTAATTAATTCTAACTCTGAATACAGTTTTAGAACCATATTACATGCGAAGTTATATTTGTTAAATTGTACTCATTATCGCATCTTACTAATAATATGTCTGACCTGGTATACTGAATTATGGAGAAATATAAAAATATTATATGTTTACCCTTTGTACTCTGATACCCGAGCACGCCCCTACTTGTGGGGGTGACCGCAAGCATGTCATTGCGGCATCAATGGCGTGGCACCGACTGTGACGGTGAGCCTAAATCACAGTGTCTCGCCTGTTCTGAACTCTAAGGAGTGCCGGCTATAGTTTTCGAGGTGTATGGATCGATCCTAGGATATGATTATTTCTGGTGGATGGTTTGTATGATGCCCATACGCCATTGCACATCGGTTCGGGACTAGCTAGCCTGTTCCGCCTGTTCTGTTTATTATATATATATACCGGGCTTGATGGGTATTTCTTATAACATAGTAAAGTTATTGAATTCTATCATGTAGTTACAATTGTATTATTATCTTTACTTTCATTTTCATTATTTATTGCTATCATTATCCGCTCATGGAATTTTGCTCCTTCGCATATTTTTTCTTTTCTACAGGTTAGCAGGGATGGCGGGAAAGTGTGAAGAGAGCTAAAATAAATTAGTTGGAAGCTTAGTGTGTAGTTTTAATAATGTATGAAATAAATTATCAGGAATAAATCTTTTGTAAACTCGTTTAGATATTATTAAAATAAGCCCTTTTGTATCTGATTCTGTAATAGTGACACGTCAGCCTAGAGCCGGGCTGGGGTGTTACATTATGGTATCAGAGCACAAGCTCTTTCCTATAAAAAACTTAAACATTAAAAATAATCACACCTGTGAGTTAATGGGTAGAAACTGGGATAGGAAATCAAATCTTTCGTTTTGTTTGTATCGTCATTCTTACATTATCTTTCCTTCCAGATGCCTCCTCTAAGATCTGCTCGTCGGAAATCAGGTTCTTCTAAACGACGTAATTTTGATAAAGCCTTTCAGCATGCTTTCGAAAGAATACTGCCTAATATTCTACAGATCGTTGACCAACACGTATATAACACGATTCCTCCACCACCTCCAACTCCACCTCATATATCACCTCCTTCATCTCCCCATGTTACTCCTCCTACATCTCCACCAAGAAACAACAAGGTAGAAAACACTGATACAAAATCGTCTGAAGGGATTCATATTTGGAATGAGAGATTCCAAAAGCAAAAACCAAGATCATTCAGCAATGCAGCTATGCCAGTGGATGCTAGCAACTGGATAGCACACGTGGAAAAGATATTTGAAGTCCTCGATGTAGATGATATATTTAAGACAAGGCTGGCATCATACAAGTTGGAAGATGACGCTCGTATATGGTGGGAAGGAATTAAACTAGCTAACGGAGGAAATGGGTATGCTGCTACTCTTCCTTGGGCCGATTTTCGCACCATATTCTTCAAGCAATATTTTTCTGAGGTAGAGAAAAAAGAGTATGCAATAGAGAATATGCATCTATCGAGCAGCAGGATAATGAACCATGGTCAGAATTCATGGCTAGATTCTGTAGACTGGCTAGTTTTCTCGGGGCGGCTGCTGGAACACCAAAAGTACAAGCAGAAAAGATGAAGTGGGCAGTCTGTGAAAAGAACAGAAGATGGATAATAACGTAAAAGTTCAACAACATTACTAAGGTCGCAGATGCTGTTAAAACATTGGAAATAGAAAATAAGAAAAGATGGGCTAAATCCGAGGAGAACCGCAAGAGAAACCATGATGACAACCGCATCATAACTACTGGGCAGTCATCTAATCAAAATAACCACACTGGAGATCGAAGAAACTAATTCACGCGTAACCATAACCACCAAAATAATCAATGGCAACCAAGAAACCAAACTTTCAATCATGCTCGACAACCCCAACCCTATATGGCCCCTAGTAGGACTCCATCAGACAACCGTCAATCTAACAACAAGAGCCAAAATCAAATCCCTGTATGCAATATATGCGGTAATCGTCATCAAGGCGTATGTCGTCGAGCATTGGGAGCTTGCTTTAGATGTGGAGCGACTGATCACATGATTAAACAATGTCTGAAGCCTGACCCTAAAGGAACTAATGTTGGGAATGTTGCTCGACCCACTACTGGAGGACGAGTGTTTGCTTTGAATACTACGGAAACTTCAAATGCACAAGGTACGGTCTCTGGCACTCTTCGTTTGGGCTTACATGATGTTGAAGTTTTATTTGATACTGGAGCAACTCATTCTATAGTCTCACTATCAGTTATTAAACATCTCACAGCAACACCTACGCTATTAGAGAACACTATTACTTTTACAACACCTATGGGTTATCCTGTCGTGATTTCCCATGTCTATAAAGACTGTCCTATAGAAGTTAAATCCCTTATACGTAAAGCAGATCTGTTCCCCATGAAAATGGAAGATTTTGATATAATATTAGGAATAGATTGGTTATCCAAACACAGCGTCACTATAGAATGTCAAACTCGACGTGTAATTTTTGGAGACCCTCAATCTCCTGAACTCGTCTTTCAGGGGACTCAACCACGAAAAGTCCTCAAGATTATCTCTGCCCTCAAAGCACATAAATTCCTATAGCACGGTTGTGCAGGGTTTTTGGCATCCATTAAATCTCTTTCATCTGAAGAACCAACCATAGATAGCCATCCGGTTGTCTGTGAGTACCCAGATGTATTTCCAAAAGAATTACATGGAATTCCTCCAGATCGTGAAGTGGAGTCCACCATTGACCTTATTCCTGGAGCAGAACCAATTTCAAAAGCACCATATCATATGGCTCCCTTAGAATTAAAGGAACTCAAGGAACAATTGCAAGAGTTGCTGAATCTAGGATTCATTCAACCAAGTGTCTCACCCTGGGCGCACCTGTCTTATTTGCGAAAAAGAAAGACGGGACTATGCGTTTGTGCATAGATTATCGAGAACTAAACAAAATCACAATCCGAAACCGTTAACCTTTACCACGAATCGATGATCTTTTTGACCAACTTCAAGGTGCCAAATTATTCTCAAAAATCGATCTCAGATCTGGTTATCACCAACTCAAAATCAAGGATACAGACGTTCCCAAAACTGCTTTTCGAACTCGATATGGCCATTATGAATTCCTAGTTATGCCATTCGGGCTGACTAATGCTCCAGCCGTATTCATGGACCTAATGAATCGTGTCTTTCATAAATTCCTTGATAAATTCGTCATAGTTTTTATCGACGACATTCTAGTGTACTCTAAGAATAAAGAAGAACACGAGACACATCTACGTGCTGTTTTAGAAACGCTCAGGAAAAAGAAGCTATACGCAAAATTCTCCAAGTGCGAATTCTGGTTAAATCAAGTTGCATTTTTAGGTCACGTGATATCTGCAGATGGTATAATGATGGACCCTGCAAAAATCAAAGCTATTACAAAATGGCCGAGACCTACCTCGGTTACCGAGATTCGAAGCTTTTTAGGTCTAGCGGGCTATTATCGACGCTTTGTTGAAGGGTTTTTTATGATTGCCTTACCTCTTACGCAACTTCTAAGAAAAGGGGTAAAGTATACATGGAATGACGAACGGGAAAAGAGTTTTCAAGAGTTAAAGAAAAGACTTGTGTCTGCTCCTATACTCACTCTTCCAACAGGCTCTGGCGGCTACCAAGTTTATAGTGATGCCTCGAAGAAGGGTCTTGGATGTGTTCTCATGCAACATGGAAAAGTTATTGCCTACGCTTCACGACAGCTCAAGCCATATGAAGTTAACTATCCAACACATGATCTTGAGTTAGCAGCGGTAGTTTTCGCTCTTAAGATCTGGAGACATTACTTATATGGAGAAAAGTGTGACATTTTCACCGACCATAAAAGTCTCAAGTATATTTTTACTCAGAAGGAGATTAATATGAGACAGAGAAGATGGTTGGAACTTCTAAAAGACTATGACGTCCACATTCAATATCACCCCGGCAAGGAGAATGTCGTGGCAGATGCATTGAGTAGAAAAAGTTCAGGAACGGTGGCATGCCTCACCATTCAGCATGAGATTGTCAGGGATCTGGAGAAGATGGAGATTGACCTTCAGATCAGGAAGTCTGATGGTTACTTGGGCAGAATGCAAATCGAGCCTGATCTTATCTCAAGAATCAAGGAAGCTCAGAAGCAAGATGGAGAACTGTGGGCAATCTCGCAAAACCTGGAGTTAGGCAAGCAGTCGGAGTTTCGTATAGATGAACAAGGTATTATTTGGTGTGGAAAGAGATTATGCGTTGCGTCTGACTCCACCCTTCGTGAATCATTATTATTAGAGGCTCATAGTTCACCTTTCTCTATTCATCCGGGTTAAAAAAATGTATCGTGACTTGAAGCAGAACTTTTGGTGGAATGGCATGAAAGAAGATGTTGCCCAATTCGTGGCAAAATGCCTCACTTGCCAACAAGTGAAAATCAAACATCAAAGGACTAGTGGTTTATTGCAGCCTCTTGATATCCCTATCTGGAAGTGGGATGAAATTTCTATGGATTTTGTGATAGGCCTACCAAAGACCTTCAGAAAGAATGATGCTATATGGGTCGTGGTTGATAGATTAACCAAGTCAGCCCATTTCTTACCTATCCAACAAGGTTACTCTATTAGTAAGTTATCCGAAATTTTTCTCCAGGAAATTATTCGTTTACATGGCACACCATCATCCATTGTGTCAGACAGAGACCGAAGATTTACATCACGATTTTGGAAAGGTTTCCAAAAAGCTTGGGATACACGTCTGAAGTTTAGTACTGCTTTCCACCCTCAGACAGAAGGGCAAACTGAACGAACCATCCAAACGTTAGAAGATATGCTTAGAGCATGCGCATTAGATTGGAGTGGAAATTGGGATGAATACTTGTGCCTTGTTGAATTTGCATACAAAAATAGCTGGCAAGCAAGTATTGGTATGCCCCCATTCGAGTTGTCATATGGTCGTAAATGTCGAGCTCCAATCTGTTGGGAAGAAGTTGGAGAAAAGATCATTGAAGGACCAGAAATAGTTCAGGTCACAAACGAAAAGGTCACTACAGCTCGAGAACGGTGGAAACAAGCTCAGAGCCATCAGAAAAGTTATGCTGATCAACACCGACGAACCTTAGAATTCAAAATAGGTGAACACGTCTTTCTCAAAGTATCACCTAGTCGCGGTATTCGGAGGTTTGGGATAAAAGGGAAGTTAATTCCTCGTTATATTGGTCCATTCTAAATCCTCGAAAGAATCGGTGAAGTTTCTTATCGTCTTGCTTTACCGCCACAACTTTCTCATGTCCATAACGTATTCCATGTAT
This sequence comes from Helianthus tuberosus, assembly GCA_030545235.1. Classification (NCBI taxonomy): domain Eukaryota; kingdom Viridiplantae; phylum Streptophyta; class Magnoliopsida; order Asterales; family Asteraceae; genus Helianthus; species Helianthus tuberosus. The sequence goes on along the minus strand of CM060412.1, from coordinate 98,895,598 downwards.
CCTTACTAAGGGGATACAACTATCACCCGATTCATGTTATCAGTTATCCGCTAGACATGATTCAACAAGATCTAACATATGAAGAAGAACCCGAGGCTATCCTTGATCGTCAAGAACGTGTAACAAGGCGAAAGACGATACCTTTCGTTAAAGTTTTATGGAAAAATCACTCTGAACAAGAAGCGACATGGGAAACCGAGGAGTCAATCCGCTCTCAATATCCAAATTTGTTAAACAGTTAGTATTCCGTAATTCTATCACGCTATCATCTTTTCTTGTTTTAATGTTAAGCATGAAACTTATGTTTACTACTCCTTATAGTTAGATTCGTTGGTAAGAGTTTACTTTCAAATTTCGAGGACAAATTTTTTTTTTTTTTTGGGGGGGGGGGGGGGGGGGGTATAAATGTAATGCCCGTAATACACACACACATATATATATAATTATTAATAATAAAATAAATAAATAATAGCGATATAAATAAAGAATATAATAATAATTTTTTTCGATCATCTTAAAATATATATATCAAGTAATAATATCAATGTGACATTTGGCAGCAAATTATTGTGAAAGAATACAAATAGGTTTATTAAATATACGTATATAATAAGATATTTATAAGTTTAGTAATAAAAATAAAAATAGTAAATAATAAGTGAAGATAATAACAAAGGTATCTTGAGCACCAAGATTCAACCCTGATCTACGTGTAAGCATTATAAGAAAACAGGGGTGAGTCACAACTTCCTTAATTGCAAAGAAAATACAATAAAATAAAATAAAATAAATAAAAATCACATTATAAATAGTCCCTAGTCTTGAAACCTCTCATACTCCAACAAATTAGTTTCTGACACTCCCTTGAACACATCAATCGACAGTTATTCTACTCCCAAAAAGGTATCAAAGTTTTCTTTTCTTATCTTTTAAATTTACTATGATTATTAGATCATTATGAATCTTGTTTTTTTATTCAAAACGAATTTCTAGTGAACACCTTAAAGCAAAATAAAAATCTCTGTTCCTCTTTTCAAATGGAAAAGATAATAATTTATTATCTATTTTTCTGACCCACTAAGTTAATTAACTCGTTTATCTAAACCATAACTATATTATCAACTTATATCTACACTTTTACCTAATAAATATCACACTTTATATTACTAACTATGATATTTCTTTAAAAAAAATGATTTAGCATTGAATGTATATTTCGTAAGTTTCGATATTAAGAAAGATTAGTAATTTATCTAAATATCTCATCTTACTAAATAATAAATATATACATATACATAATATAATTACTTGAGAGCATACTAACATCTATAAAGTTACAACTACATAATTTTTTTTATAATAATAATAATAATAATAATAATAATAATAATAATACACTTTTACATATGATCAGAAGCTTTATGGGAATATGTTTTAATCTAGATAAATAGGTTTCAATACAAATAAACATTATGAGGAAGCAGATGCAATTTTAGTTAACTGGCAAATACGTTTAAATATTAATCATTAAGATAAAGTATACAAAACTTTAACCCAACAAATATTAAAACTCCACAAGTCCAAACAAGTATAATTAGAAATATGTCGCCCGTATGTAGGTTGTTACGAGCACATAGACGAGTCAACATCGCTACATAGCATCGATGTAGTTTAAGATGCGGATTCCTTCCTTTACTATCTGTATAGTATGGGTTTTTAACGTTGTTCGTTAATCTTCATTTCAAACTATTATCTCGTATGACTGTTTTACTAAGTTGCTCTCGTTGGATTCGTATCTATTACATTTACCTGACTTAATTAATTCTAACTCTGAATACAGTTTTAGAACCATATTACATGCGATATTATCTTTATTAAATTGTACTCATTATCGCATCCTACTGATAATATGTCTGACATGTTATACTGAATTATGGAGAAATATAAAAATATTATATGTTTACCCTCTGTACTCTGATACCCGAGCACGCCCCTACTTGTGGGGGTGACCGCAATCATGACATTGCGGCATCAACGGCGTGGCACCGACTGTGACGGTGAGCCTAAATCACAGCGTCTCGCCTGTTCTGAACTTTAAGGAGTGCCAGCTATATTTTTCGAGGCGTATGGATTGATCCTAGGATATGATTTTTTCTGGTGGATGGTTTGTATGATGCCTATACGCCATTGCACATCGGTTCGGGACTAGCTAGCATGTTCCGCCTGTTCTGTTTATTATATATATACCGGGCTTGATGGGTATTTCTTATAACATAGTAAAGTTATTGAATTCTATCATGTAGTTACAATTGTATTATTATCTTTTCTTACATTTTCATTATTTAATGCTATCATTATCCGCTCGTGGCATTTTGCTCCTTCGCATATTTTTTCTTTTCCACAGGTTAGCAGGGATGACGGGAAAGTGTGAAGAGAGCTAAAATAAATAAGTTGGAAACTTAGTGTGTAGTTTTAATAATGTATGAAATAAATTATCAGGAATAAATCTTTTGTAAACTCGTTTAGATATTAATAAAATAAGCCCTTTTGTATCTGATTCTGTAATAGTGACACGTCAGCCTAGAGCCGGGCTGGGGTGTTACAACAAGGCTTATCACAGATGTGAAAAGTTTCGTCGTATGCAGATCGGCAGCCACTGTGCCCTCGATTAGGGTGCTCTAGAAGAGGTCGCGGAGGCGGCGAGAGCCCGAGGGTTTATCAGAGACGATACTCCATGGTCGAGGTATATTATTTGTTACTGTTTTTTCTTTGTTTTGTATACGACATGCATACTAACCACACTGTGTGACAGGTTGTTCGATATGGCATACACGCCGTCTTACAGGGTCATGGCATGCGAGTTTTTGTCGAGTTTCGACTACGCTCCCAGGCCTACACACCGTCCGGAGGAGGATGACGATGAGGACGACCCGTGGATAGAGGTTAGCTTTCGTCTAGCGGGGCAGTGGCATTTGATGTCACTCGGACAGTTTGCCGAGCACTCTGGCCTTTACAGGGTGGAGGAGTTAGACACCCCCATCTACACTGACGGCATATGGATGGCCCCCCGTACGAATCTGATGCGGTTCTGGCAGGTGATCAGCGAGCATCGCTTCGGCACGTCGTCGAAGCAGAGGGCTTCCTATATCACCGATCCCCTCTACCGCTACTTAACCAAGCTTATTGCCACATCTATAGCACCACACGAGCAGAGTCGCGAGTGGTGCACTCAGGGGGATCTCTTTTACCTGTACTGCCTTATATGGGGGGGAGAGGTGCGCCCTCCATCGCTGCCTTGCCCAGTGGTTCGCGACGGCGTTCCACAGGCAGGACAGGTCTGTGCTGTGCTGTACAGGGGGCGTACATCACACGTATCACCATCTCCTTGGGCCTTGTTCCCCAGCAGGACCAGTTATTCTCGGATGGGGGCGTGGTGGAGCCGAGCTTGTTGACCCGTGCTACCCTGATCGACATGCACATGACGCGTGACTTCCCGGGGCTCGGTCTGCGACTTATAGGAGGGAACGGGCAGGTCTTTGACCCCGTCGCTCTCCCAGACGAGCTACCGGAGTTGCTTCCAGAGCCGGCACAGGATGAGGGTCAGCCGGCACAGGGTGAGGGTCAGCCGAAAGATGGTGATGCCGCAGAGTGCGACGGCGGCGATGACGACGATGGTGACCACGTTAAGCCACCACCATCTCCCCCGCCGGCTCCATTTCCGTTAGGTGCTCCGGCACAGCAGGCGCAGCCACATAGGGTGCCTTAGTACCTCCAGCACGTATTCAACGACGAGCTCGATCCACCTGTGGCACGTGCGTTGGCTGAGTTGGAGGACCGGATGCAGGCGCGGATGGAGGCCGCTCATGACCGTATGGAGCGTCTTCTCATGGAGGCGATCCAAGCATTCCGACGTGGTGAGCAGTCCGGTTCGGATCAGGGGGCGGGGACCTCATGCACTGCGGGGCGGGGCCCTCAGGCACCACTCAGGATCCACCGCTTTAGGATCGTTGTACATTTGTTGTATTTTGACGGTTTATGTATTTAGAACAATTGCCTGTGTATGTACAAACTTATTATGTAATTAAATTTGCAGTTTCAGTTTATTTGTTTTTGTGATTGTTTATTTTAACTGTTTAGATTGATATGCTTGGTTACGTACAATCGATAATACGATATTAAGTTAAAAATGTGATACGGTACGATATAAAAATAAAACGATACTTAACGATATAAAAATAATACAGATTTTAAAACTTATTAAAATAAAAATAACTAATAATAAACACCAATAACAAACCCAAAACACCAAAATCCCAACACAACACACAAAAAAATAAACTTCAAAAATTCAGGGTGTCAATACGCATCGTATAGGCCTATACGATGCGTATGATGCAAGCCGCCCGACAACACCTGCACCTGTCAGTCTGCAATGTTTTTTAACTTTGTAAAATACGAATCGTATAGCTCTATACGATGCGTATTGAAATTCCAGGGTGTGCAAATAGATAATGAGGTGTGGGAATAGAATTCCCCTATAATAAATTGTCTACCCAGTCTCAAACATTAGCATAATATGCAAATAGCTAACATGTTTATACATATATATGGATGGCTACAATTTTCTTTTCAAATTTAAAGAGTTGATTATACATGGAGAACTTGAGTATAAATTAAGTGTAATACAACACATGTATTTATTTAAAATAATATATATTACAACATGATTCCAAATCAACCATTTAAAGTATAATTTGAAATACCTTACACGTTGCCAATAAAAAAAATTACATCATGTTCAATACATGTCACATTCAAGCACTTCCTTCACATGGATATGCTTATCAAAAATTGTAAATTCTACATAAGAATAACAGGTAAACGAGCATTAGGCGTGATGCTCATATTTGAATTCTATACATAAAGCAACAAGTCTTATCTTCAACTTCCATTTCTCATTCTTAAACGAGATCATCTTATCCTATTCAACAAGCATATTTAGTGACCATAGCTTCAACTTCCATACGAATCATCTGACACATGTTAACATAACTTGATTATGTACTTTCCGCAGCAAAATCAGCTTTGGTAACTACCTAATGTGGATGTTGTGTAGGCCCGATTCTATTTTCAGCAATTGATATCCGGGAACAGCTATGGTCAGGCTATGGTATGTGAGAAGATGGAAATGGAATTAAGATTGGAGAAGAAATGCACAGAGGAGTTAGATGACGCACTCATGAGGTCGATTAACGGTCATGGTAGACCAGCGGAACATTATGCTGATTTGCAGGAAGAAGTAGAATGAACTGGTGGAGAAACACCGGTTGATTCTTGAAGGGATAGCGGAGGTGAAACGGGCTGCGGCTAAAGCCGGAGCGAAACTATGTGTCAAACTGTTTTATTTAACTATGGTTTGGTGTGTCGAAAACAAGTTTATTCAATCACAGGGACTAATTGTGTCAAACTGTGAAACTATGCCGATTCGTACGGTAACGAACATTCCGAAACTTGATCATAAGTTAAACGTGCCCTAAATATCCTTTACATAGCTTAGAAATAGGCTTTGAGGTGTTTGGTGCGCAAAAATAAACTTATATCATCAACAGGGACTAAAAGCGTCAAAAAGTGCATAAGTTTGCATTTTCGCGCATATCTTACGTTCTGATCATCCCCGGACGTCCAAAAATTTGTGTAATGATTAAAATATTTTATTTTAGTGATTGGAATGCAAAAATACCATTCATCGCGCAATTTGGATCGTTTTTGCGTCCGTTCGAATTTTCATCGTAATTAATTGAATAACGCAACCGTACGACCAAATGAACTGAGATCCAAGATGTTTTTAAGCATATTTCAAATCCTCTATACTTAAACTTCTTTATTGAGCCTTGAAAATGGGTTAACGGGGTTTAAACGCGTCGAAAACGGCCTAAATGAGCTGCAGGGACCAAACCTGCCAATTTTCAAAAGTTTCTCGATCTGTGCTGTCACACCCCCAAAATACCACATGCGGAAACACCGCGGGACGTGTGACGTACCAGGATCCAAGCCACCAATCACATTGAACCATTAATAAATATTTGAATAAAACACATGATTCATTTCATAATATAAACCCATGTCATAAATTAAAACCATAGTAAACATTCAGCGGAAGCATAAGATTATTCGTTGTTCAAGTATTTCAAAACCAAGAATAAATAGTCAAGAGTTGTGACCCATGACCACTCCAGCACTCCCAGATAGCAAGTTCCATGTCCAAGAATCTAGCGACCTGCAAGCATGCAGACAAGTGTGTCAGACGACGCTAGTGAGTTCAAAGTTTGTTAACGTGTTTAGTTACCAGTTACCATATTAAAACGTTTCACAGATTCAATGTTGTTAATCACACGCTTACCTCCGATGGCTCCAGATTATTTCCCCTAAACCCTAATGCCTCTATCAAAGCACTGGTCAAGATGGGGGTCATTAGTTCATCCCGACCTCCTCGGTGCGGTGTGAGGGTGCCAAACCTCAATAGCGCTATTAACTAATACCCCGTTGTCTTCCCGGTAACAATCGGTAGGAGGGACTTGAGTGATAGATATACGTGTATTAACCAACACCCCAGGTTTAACATTCCAGTTAAACCCATTACCCGACATGCTTGGAAAAGAGCAGTGAACTCACCTTGGTTTGCTCAGTTTGTTAAGTTACCCGTTTCCAAGTTAATCAACCAACCCTAACGAGGTTACCAATCAATATCAGTTTCGAAATACGTTACTTAATGTAATTACACAGTTTACATTTCACACAACAATCCACATCCTTGTGTATATCATGCAATAACATTCACAGTTGTATTGGCTAATCATAATAGGCAATTCACATTAGACATCACCCATCAGTCTATACAAGTTCCTTATTTCTAGGTAGCTTTATTCTCATGCAACAGTCACAACAGTTAGATGACATGCACAACATAAGTCATTTACTTCACAACAGTTAGATAACATGCACAACATAGGTCATTTACTATTCAACTCGTTTCCCATGCGATGAAGGACCACCTTTCGTTGGGGTCCAATCATGACAAAAGACCCATCTTTCGTCGGATTCAATGTATGAAGAAAGATCCAAAGTTTCATCGACCCTGATTAAACATCAACGGTGTTTCGTCGCTAACCCTAACAGATGGTTACCAGTTCTTGATTTCTGCCGCACAATCATAACTAATAATTTATCATGAGCATCATCCTACTAATCGAACAATCATCAGTTTGTTAATCCCACAATTCCTAGTCATTAAGTACATCAGAGTTACATTCCATGTTCAACCACATATTCTAAACATATGATCATAATCATGAAACCCTAACTTACACACCATACACGACCGTAACTGATAATCACATAGATCTAGTGACTTATTATTATCAAAATCATCATCCAATCATAATCCAAACATTACTTAGCAACAGTTAATAATGATTTCAAACAAACAGCCAATGATGATTTCAACCCAACAATCAATAATGGTTAAACACTAACCGAGATAGAAGGAACAATAAGTTGATCGATATAGAAGGCTTCGAAGACTAAAGGTTGTCGTCACACAGAAGGGAGGGTTCTAGGGTTTTCAATTGAGCAGTTATGTGACAAATGACAAGTGTTCTATGCAATATACTCGAGTGATAGTATTGGGCCCTTACTGGGCTTCGAAGAAACCTGGGCCGACGAAAGACTCCTCTTGGCGAAAGATCTGTTTTTCATCGAGCCGAGTGTCATCGAGGGATCTCAGGTTTCGTCGGATTATTTGTGGCGAAAAACCTTAAATAAGCATGATTATTCTTAAGTTTTCATAGTTAATCAATAACCTTTTTGTTTTCATTAATCACTAGCCTTAAACCTTAACATAACCATCCTTTCACATTAAAAAAAACAATGTAATAATACAATGCAACGACTTATAAGACAGGATTCTAAAACAAGTGACATAAAGGAAAGGTCTTGGAATTTCGGGTTGTCACATCATCCCCAACTTGAAAGAAATTTCGTCCCGAAATTTGATAAGCAATCCACAAAACACAGCGTCAGGTCAGGATGACTGTGTATTTTCCGCGAGTGCCACATCATCCCCAACTTGAATGGGAATTTCTTCCCGAAATTCACTGGTTGCACCAGACTTGGATTTGCCAGACTTGGACTTGTCATCTGGGTATAAATGTGGGTACTTGAGCTTCATCTGATCCTCGCGTTCCCATGTGAACTCCGGTCCACGTCTTGAGTTCCAACGAACTCTCACGATGGGGATTCGACTATGCTTACAGACCTTGACCACCCGGTCCATAATTTCTATTGGTTCTTCGACAAACTGCAATTTGTCATCGATTTTCAGCTCTTGAAACGGTACCACAAGTGTTTCATCAGACAAGCACTTCTTTAACTGGGAGACATGGAAAACATCATGAACGTTACCCAACTCAGCAGGAAACTCTAGCTTGTAGGCCACTTTACCAATTCGCTCCAGAATTTTGAATGGCCCTACATAACGAGGGTTAAGCTTGCCGCGTTTCCTAAAACGCACCACACCCTTCCAGGGTGAGACCTTCAACATAACACGATCATTAAATGCGAACTCCAACGGTTTTCTACGCTTATCAGCGTAGCTTTTCTGGCGATCACGTGCTGCCGCCATACGGTTCCTGATCTGAAAAATTTTCTCGGAGGTTTCAGGTACAAGTTTCGGGCCTGTAACCTGGCTGTCTCCCACCTCAGCCCAACAGAGAGGTGAACGACATTTCCGTCCGTGCAATGCTTCGAATGGAGCTGCCTGAATGCTGGTATGGTAACTGTTGTAAGAAAACCCTATCAGCGGCAAGTGTTTCTCCCAACCCTTTCCAAAATCAATCACGCATGCTCGTAACATATCCTCAAGTGTCTGGATGGTTCGCTCACTTTGACCATCCGTCTGCGGGTGATAAGCAGTGCTCATATCGAGACGCAAGCCGAATGATTTGTGCATCAACTGTCGTAAATCTAAGATGAAACACGGGTCACGGTCAGAAATAATGGAGGTCGGCACCCTGTGCCTAGAAACCACTTCTTTAAGATAGACAGCAGCTAGCCGTGAGAACTTATATGTTTCCTTGATTGCTAGAAAGTGCGCTGACTTCGTGAGACGATCAATGATCACCCAAATTGTATCATTCCCGTTTTGAGTTCTAGGTAGCCCAGTGACAAAATCCATTGCGATTTGCTCCCATTTCCACATGGGTATTTCTGGTTGTTGAAGCAATCCAGACGGTTTCTGATATTCCACTTTAACTTTCGAGCAGGTCAAGCACTTGCTCACATATGTCGCGATGTGAGCCTTCATCTTCAGCCACCAATACATGACTCTGAGGTCCTGATATATCTTATCCGAGCCCGGGTGAACAGAGTATCGAGACTTGTGTGCTTCGTCCATCACAAGCTCTCTAAGGTTACCAAATAAGGGAATCCATATTCGCTCCATGAAATAGACAATACCATCCGATCTCTCTACAAGTCATTTTTCCATGCCCCTTAAGTATTCTGCTTCGATGTTTTCTTCCTTCAACGCTTCTGTCTGACCCGAACGGATCTGGTCAGGAAGATTTGAGTGAATAGTTAGCTGTAAGGCTCGCACACGCTTCGGTTTCGTTTCCTTCCGACTAAGGGCATCAGCTACAACATTAGCTTTACCTGGATGGTACTTGATGGCGCAATCATAGTCATTTAAGAGTTCTACCCAGCGACGCTGTCACATATTCAAATCCTTCTGGTCAAAAATATACTAAAGGCTCCTGTGGTCGGTATAAATAGTGCATTTAGTACCGTACAGCAAATGCCTCCAGATTTTGAGCGCAAACACCACCGCTCCCAACTCTAAGTCATGTGTCGTACAATTCCTCTCGTGAACCTTCAACTGTCGCGAGGCGTAGGCTATCTACCTTCTCAAGTTGCATCAACACGCAACCGAGACCCTGAATGGAAGCATCAAAATATACCACAAAATCTTCTGTTCCTTCAGGTAGAGACAAAATCGGTGCACTGCAGAGTTTCTGTTTCAGCAACTGGAAAGCATCCTCTTGTTTCGCTCCCCACGAGTATACAATGCCCTTTTGTGTTAACGAGGTAAGAGGTTTAGCAATCTTCTAGAAGTCTTTAATAAATCTGCGATAGTACCCAGCGAGACCAAGAAATTGTCGCACCTCTGAAGGAGTCTTGGGTGCCGCCCAATTTCTGATAGCATCAATCTTAGCAAGATCCACGTGTATTCCTGATTCATTCACAGTGTGGCCAAGGAAGTGTACCTCTTGAATCCAGAAGTCACACTTAGAAAATTTTGCGTAGAGCTGCTCCTTCCTCAGAAGTTCCAAAATAAGACGTATGTATCGTTCGTGATCTTCCTTGCTCCTTGAATAGATCAGAATGTCGTTGATGAACACGATAACAAAGTCATCAAGATACGGTTTGCATACATGGTTCATGAGATCCATGAAAACCGCTGGCGCGTTCGTCAACCCAAACGGCATAACTAAAAACTCATAATGCCCATACCGCGTTCGAAAAGCCATTTTAGGAACATCCTCCTCTCGAACCCTCATCTGATGATAGCTCGATCTTAAGTCGATCTTCGAGTAAAAACTTGACCCCTGTAACTGGTCAAACAAGTCGTTGATGCGTGGCAACGGATAGCGGTTCTTGATAGTCACCTTGTTGAGCTCCCGATAATCAATACACATACGAAAGGACCCGTCCCTCTTCTTCACAGACAAAACTGGGGCTCCCCAAGGCGAAGAACTGGGTCGAATAAAGCCTCTGTCCAATAACTCTTACAGCTGATTAGACAGCTCCTGCAACTCTCCAGGTGCTAAACGATAAGGAGCACGAGCAACTGGGGCCGCTCCCGGCGCAAGGTCAATCTGAAATTCCACTTGGCGGTGAGGAGGTAAACCAGGTAGTTCCTCAGGAAATACATCTGCAACTTCACGTACAACTGGCAGATCCTCGATATTTCTCTCTTTAGGCTGAGGATCAGTAACAAGTGCTAGAATAGCAGGATACCCCTTTCGTAGACACTTCTGCGCTTGCATAGCTAAGATGATACCAACCATCTCACCACTGCGATGCCCTTGAACTGTCACGGCCCCAGCCCTGGTTTGACCCGGTCAAGAGCCGCGGGACAGGAACCCGTGGTATCTATGATGCGACAGCGGAAGATTTTAACAGGATCTTTTTAAAACTCAAAATGCCCAAATATTTTATTTTATCATTCGAGATAAACCTCGTAAAATACAATAGAGGAATTTCACAAGTAAATTCCCTGATTTATTAAAACATGTTTATTCATTTTAACTGAGCCACATCTTCAAGCTTGTTAGGGTTCCTTAGCACGGTTTCCTTGATTTACAGCAGGTCGCCTGAAACATGTTTTAAAAATATTTTATCAGTGGGGAAATGCTGGCGAGTCATTCAAGTATGTAAAACGACACATTAGTTATCAATTACAGCATAAGAGCGATTACAATGGTTTCTATCTTTTTTTTTATCTGGCGCCGTTTCACCTGGTGACGATGGTCATACCACTCTTAGGTCTTTCCCCAAGTAGTGACGTTTATTACTGTTAGGATTTATTAGCCTAACCCGTGAGAAATTAGTAATGTGCACAATACCCCACTAGCCAGAGATTAAGATAACCATGACTTACTCCCTGTAATTATAACATTTTGAAAATGGAGTATTGTAAAAAATACTTTTGATAAAAAGAGAATGACTCACATTGTAGATTTATACGGGCAGAGTTTAGCCTACTGATTAGCCTTTGTAACCTATTTTAAATAACATGCACACGAACTAGGTCAGTAGCTAATACAACATTTACGATAACTCACGAGATTAAATCCTCACAACGAATGACAAAGTGCGATACTTAAACATCCATCGAATTCACGACGAATGACAAAGCATAACCCTAATGTGGGCAGCACTTAAACATCCATTGGATAGTTTTAATCGATCGGACATTGAATCGTAGCAGCGATCGAGTTATTACCCTGTTATTGAGGCAGCGTTTCGTGAATTGTGTGTGTTTTTATAGTAAACGGACTATATCTCAGTGCCTGAATTGAATTGTTACGTCGAACCAACGCAGAATGTCAAGTCCCACACCCCTCTACTTATACTGGAAAAACAGTCCCCTCGCGTGGCGCGAGGGGTGCCACCCTACCATAGGGTAGCCCCATGTCCTGGTAGCTTGGGTGAGTTGGTCGTTCGTTCAAATTCATTTTACACGTAAAACTATTGTGATAATACTAACGGGGAAAGACCCCCCCTGAATTTTAGGGGCCCTGATCCTGATTCCGATTGTTCTAAAAATTTTAGGGTTTATACAGGATCACTTGAGGGTCTTAATTAGGGTTTCCTATTGGACAAAATATAATAAGAAATAATAGTTTTGGTGAGAGTTGTTACATCCTTCCCACCTTAATAAAAATCTCATCCTCGAGATTTACTGGAATAAGTGAGGATACTTTCGCTTCATCTCCGATTCTAGCTCCCAAGTGTATTCAGGCCCTCTCCTTGAATCCCACTTGACTTTGACCAGCACTAGCCTCTTGTGCTTGAGAAACTTGATCTTTTTATCTTCTATCTTAAGAGGTTTCTCAACAAATTTTAACTTATCGTTTACCTCTATATCTTGAAGAGGTACTACCAGGGATTCATCAGATAAACATTTCTTGAGATTGGATATATGAAATACATCATGTACTCCAGCTAATTCTTTTGGTAGTTGTAAGCGATAGGAAAATGGTCCTATACGTTGGATTACTGAAAATGGTCCTACGTATCTTGGACTCAGCTTTCCTTTCTTACCAAACCGAACAACTCCTTTCCAAGGAGATACTTTTAACAGTATTTAATCTCCAACTTGAAATTCTAATGGCTTACGTTGGTTATCTGCATAACTTTTCTGGTGATCTCGAGCCGTCTTTAGTCTTTCCTTAATTCGAGTGATCTTGTCAGTAGTCTCTTGTACAATTTCAGGACCTGACAATTGACTTTCTCCTATTTCTGCCCAACACACTGGAGTTCTACACTTACGTCCGTATAGTGCTTCGAACGGGGCAGCTTCAATGCTTGAGTGATAACTATTATTATAGGAGAATTCAATTAAAGGTAGGTGGTCATCCCAGTTTCCACCAAAATCTATTACACATGCCCTAAGCATGTCTTCCAGGGTTTGGATTGTTCTTTCACTTTGTCCGTCTGTTTGCGGATGATATGTAGTGCTTAGATTTAGTCGAGTTCCCATTGCTTCTTGGAAACTTGTCCAGAAGTGGGAAGTGAAACGACTATCCCTATCCGATACAAGGGAGAGTGGAACTCCATGTAAGGATACGACTTCATCTACATACAACTTGGCTAACTTTTCCATGCTAAAGGTTTCTTTCATAGGTAGAAAATGAGCTGATTTGGTTAATCGATCCACAATTACCCAAATCGCATCATTACCCTTTCTGGTTTTGGGTAACTTAGTAACAAAATCCATTGTTATCAGTTTCCATTTCCATACAGGCATTTCTAATTGCTGTAGTAGACCTGAAGGTTTCTGGTGTTCTGCCTTAACTTGTGAACAAGTTAGACACTTAGAAACATATCTAGCTATGTCCTTTTTCATTCCTATCCACCAGAAATTATTTCTTAAATCTTGGTACATCTTATTGTTACCAGGATGCATGGTATACCTGGATTTATGGGCTTCTTCTAAAATCTTATTTCTTAACTCTTCCTGCTTAGGTACCCAAATCCTTTTCTTATGGAATCTCCAAATTCCATCACTTCCTTGCTCTAATTCTTTAATCCGTCCTTTCATTCCTTCATCAACATCCTGGATTGCTGTTTCTTGAACATCCTTTAATTGTTCCATTAAATCTAACTGTAGATTTAATCTAAGAGCACAAACTCGCTTTTGCTTTTCATGATACTTACGACTTAAGGCATCCGCAACTATGTTTGCCTTTCCTTCATGATATTGAATATCACAGTCGTAGTCACTTAGGATTTCCATCCATCTCCTTTGCCTCATGTTTAATTCTTTTTGCCCAAATATATATCTTAAGCTTTTATGATCTGTATAGATAGTAAACTTACTTCCATACAGATAATGTCTCCAAATCTTAAGGGCAAAAATTCTGGCTCCTAACTCTAAGTCATGAGTTGTATAGTTTTCTTCGTGCTTTTTCAATTGCCTTGATGCATACGCAATCACCTTCTTGCGTTGCATCAGCACACATCCTAATCCTAATTTTGAAGCATCACAATATACTTCAAAATCTTCTGTTCCTTCTGGTAAGGCTAGAATTGGAGCATTTGTTAACTTCTGCTTTAAAATCCTAAAGGCTTCCTCTTGCCTAGGTCCCCATTTAAACTTAACTGCTTTACAGGTTAGCTTAGTTAATGGTACAGCTATCTTGGAAAAATCCTTAATAAACCGTCTATAATATCCAGCTAAACCTATAAAACTTCGAATTTCCATAGCTGATTGTGGAACCTTCCATTTGGTGATTGCTTCTATCTTAGCAGGATCTACGTGAATACCTTCATGATTCACCATGTGACCTAAAAATTGCACTTCATGTAGCCAAAATTCACACTTCGAGAATTTGGCATAAAGCTTCTCTTTTCTTAAGAGAGTTAAGAGTGCATGCAGGTGCTGATAGTGTTCATCCTGACTCTTGGAATAAATAAGTATATCGTCGATGAAGATAATTACAAATTTATCCAAATACGGTTTACAGATTCTATTCATCATGTCCATAAATGTTGCAGGAGCATTTGTTAACCCAAAGGGCATGACTGTAAACTCGTAATGACCATACCTAGTCCTGAAAGCAGTTTTAGGTATGTCTTCATCTTGTACCTTTAATTGATGATATCCGGAATGTAAATCTATCTTAGAAAAATATCTAGCTCCTTGAAGTTGATCGAATAGATCATCAATTCTAGGTAATGGGTATCGATTCTTAATTGTAACTTTATTCAAGTCCCTATAATCGATACACATTCGCATCGAACCATCTTTCTTCTTTACAAACAACACTGGAGCTCCCCACGGGGATGAACTAGGTTGTATGAATCCTTTGCTTAGTAATTCATCTAATTGCTTTTTCAATTCTAACATTTCTGTGGGTACTAACCGATAAGGTGCCTTAGCTATCGGTGTAGTTCCAGGAATTAAATGAATTCTAAATTCTACCTCCCTATCAGGTGGTAATCCAGGTAGTTCTTCTGGGAATACATCTGAGTATTCTGATACTACTAGAATTTCTTTAAGTTCTTTACCCTTAGTGTTAATGATTACTGAAATCATATACACTATTCCTTGCTTTCGTTCATAACTAGCAACTTTCATTACTGAAATGAACTTTATTGGCTTACGTGGCTGATCTCCTGTAATCACCACTAACTCTCCTGTGGGTGTATGAATTTCTATGGAATTCTTATCACAAAGAATTCGAGCATGATTGGCTACCAACCAATCCATTCCTAACACCACATCGAATCCGGCTAATTTCATAGGTAACAGGTTTGCCGAAAATTTATGACCTAAAAGTTCTATCTTTATGTTTTGTAAAACCTTATCTATGTTAACGGAATTTCCATCTGCCGTTTCGACTGTAAAAATCTGCCTAAGTTTGGTTAAGGATAAATTAAGTGCTTGGCAGAATGAAGTATTTATAAAACTTTGGTTTGCACCAGAGTCAAATAATACTTTTGCATAAACGTTGTGAACTAGAAACGTACCAGCTATCACATCAGGAATTAGCTCGGCTTCCTGAGTAGTCAGCTAGAAAGCTCTTACGTTCTTTTTGTTAGTTCCTTCTGCAGTCTTGGCTTTGTTATCAGTTGGTTTGACCAATTTTGGGTAGTCTGGCCTAATATGTCCAGCTTCTCCACAGTTGTAACAGACTGTGGTTTTCTTCTTCCTGCAGTCTTCTTCTTGGTGCCCTGGGATTTTGCAGAAATTACAATACCCCTTGCATCTCCCAAAATGCTTTCTTTTGCAGTCATTGCAAAATGGACCAGTAGAAGATTCCCCAGTTCCTTTTCTCTTGAAATTGCTACGATTACCCATACGGAATCCCTGCGTAATCTTTTGGGCTACATCCTTCTTCTGGGTTTCTTCTCTTGTGCGTATCAGCCCGTCAGTTAAGGTATTAGCTAATTCCACAACATCATCAATTGTGCGTGGTCTCGCAGCTTTGACAATATCACGAATTTCGCCAATTAATCCCCAAATATAGTGGGAAATAAGCACCGATTCTGGCGAAGCCAGGGTTGGTACTACTCTCGCATATTCGAAGAATGTCGAAGTATACCCTCGACAGTCTACATCCATCATCCGGTGGTTTAGGAACTTATTTGCCATTTGTTCCTTTTCATACTCGGGACAGAATTTTCTTTCCATTAACTGCTTAAATTCCTCCCAATTCATGGCATAGGCCACCTTTCTTCCTTTGGCTTGAAGTACTCTATTCCACCATTCTAGTGCCCCTTCTTTAAAAAGATGCGATGCGTACATGACTTTGTCATCTTCGGCACATTTACTTATCGTAATTACTTCCTCGGTTTTCTCTAACCAACGTAGTGCAGCAGTCGCTCCTTCGTTACCTGCAAACTCAGCCGGTTTACAGGCAAGAAACTCCTTGTAAGTGCAACCAGGAGTTACAGCTTTCATTTTCTTAAGGAGTGGAGCTTGCAACCCATCATTGTTGTTATTAATATAGTTGCCGCCTCCGTTTATACTATTACTAAAATTGTCGCCTTGTGTGCGTTTACAAGGGATAATTTGTTGAGATTCAACAGATTTCTGAGCTGCAACAAGGATTGCGGGAATAGCATTGGCTATTCCTTGAGCAACGATATTCTCGATATCTTGCCTATTCAGAAAGTGATCTTCATTGTTATGCTCAGATTGATTAACTTCATTATCGGGTTCATTACCAGCATGTGCCATCTGGTAATTAATTTATATACATAATTAGTATAAGGAATTTAATAACCAAACAAAACAAAATAATTACACATAATCATGTTAACACGTATAGTCACAAAATTGTTGATTTTCCAATGTTCAATATTTTATATAATATAATAGGTATCCGTACAAACCGATTTTCTTACACAAGTTTATTGTTTATTTTACACGTTTTATTTTGATTATTATATTATTATTATTAAACATATGCTTCCACCATTTCACATTATCCCATCTGTTGTCGTTTTCAGAAACGACGCTCCCTCTCGTCATATTTCCTGGAGATCTGTTCTCCTACCTCCCGGATTTGATTTCCTGCATCTATTAGCTCCTCGCCAAAATGGCGGAGTTCTGCCAAGTTTTCATTACTCATCGGAGGGTTTGGTGCAGGTTCTGGGTCAAATTGAGGGAAGAAGGTATAAGGATTATTTAGGAGGTTTTGAAATTGCCAATCGTTGGTCCATCATTCGTCCATTTCTCCTAAAGGTTGAGTATGGATCAGAGGATCTGGAATGGCTGGTTCCAAGTTTAGTGGAAGTTGGTTTTCAGCAGGATAAAGGAAGAGGTTTTCATTAACAGGTTTAAGGGTATTACAGCTTGCCAGTATAAAATCTAACTCTTCCTGCAACGTTATTTCCTTGGTTTGCCTAGAACTTTCCCCAATTTCCATTCCTGCCTGTCTAGAACTCTCCCCAAGCTCGATCCCTTTTCCTTTATCCATGGGATTTTCTATCTTGGGAATTTTCCTAGTTGCTGGTTTTCTTCTGCGTACACGTCTCCAACCCACAAATCTTCTTCTTTTCTTTGGTTTTGATTTCTCCGGAGGTGGAGCTTGAAATTCCATGGGTTCCTCCACATCAGCCAAGTAACCAGTAAAATCTCTGGAAACTTCTATTTTTACAGGGTATAGATTGAGATTCTCAAGGGCTTCAGACAATTCATTCATGCTGTTTTAGCACATAAAATTTTAATTTGTAAAATAAATTTTCATAGAATTACTAAAAATAGAAAATTTTTTAAAATTACAATTATCTAATAACCCATTTTATTGAAACAAAATATTTATTTGTAATGTAACTAAAATATTAAAGTTTCTGGCTTATGGATAATATGGGTGCTAATACTGAGTTGAGGTGTTGGCAGTTTAAAGGTTAACATTTACTGCTACAGTAGCTAACATATAAAGATCTGCCCATTTTTCATCTAACTCATCTTCCCATGGTGAGTTATTGCCTATTCCTTGAGTTTCCTTATTATTCATCACTTTTTTTGGTTGTGATTTCTTCCTCATTTTCTCTTCACTTTTTCTAATAATCAAACTTCTTTTATTAGGAGAAAGTGGTTTCTCATATTGTGCCTTACGAACAAATATTCCCTCCTCATTATCTACTGAGTATCTTGAGGAATTTGATTGGGATGAACTTCCCTTCTCTTTTGGTGAACTATCTAATTTAAGATAGATGTTTAAAATCTTTTGCTTACCCATACTGTAACTAACAAACAGCCAGTTAATAAAGCACATAATCACAAAAATGGTAATCAGGAAAATTAAGTATATTTAAATACCTAATAGGCTTAAATCAGTGGCTCTTTCAGTAGCTCTGATACCACCTTTTCCTGTCACGGCCCCAGCCCCGGTTTGACCCGGTCAGGAGCCGCGGGACAGGAACCTGTGGTATCTATGATGCGACAGCGGAAGATTTTAACAGGATCTTTTTAAAACTCAAAATGCCCAAATATTTTATTTTATCATTCGAGATAAACCCCGTAAATTACAAAAGAGGAATTTCACAAGTAAATTCCCTGATTTATTAAAACATGTTTATTCATTTTAACTGAGCCACCTCTTAAAGCTTGTTAGTGCTCCTTAGCACATTTTCCTTGATTTACAGTAGGTCACCTGAAACATGTTTTAAAAATATTTTATCAGCGGGTAAATGCTGGCGAGTCATTCAAGTATGTAAAACAACACATTAGTTATCAATTACAGCATAAGAGCGATTACAATGGCTTCTATCTTTTTTTTATCTGGCGCCGTGTCACCTGGTGACGATGGTCATACCACTATTGGGTCTTTCCCCAAGTAGTGATGTTTATCACTGTTAGGATTTATTAGCCTAACCCGTGAGAAATTAGTAATGTGCACAATACCCCACTAGCCAGTGATTAAGATAACCATGACTTACTCCCTGTAATTATAACATTTTGAAAATGGAGTATTGTAAAAAATACTTTTGATAAAAAGAGAATGACTCACATTGCAGATTTATACAGGCAGAGTTTAGCCTACTAATTAGCCTTTGTAACCTATTTTAAATAACATGCACACGAACTAGGTCAGTAACTAATACAGCATTTACGATAACTCACGAGATTAAATCCTCACAACGAATGACAAAGTGCGATACTTAAACATCCATCGAATTCACGACGAATGAAAAAGCATAACCCTAATGTGGGCAGCACTTAAACATCCATTGGATAGTTTTAATCGATCGGACATTGAATCGTAGCAGCAATCGAGTTATTACCCTATTATTGCGCCAGCGTTTCGTGAATTATGTGTGTTTTTATAGTAAACGGACTATATCTCAATGCCTGAATTGAATTGTTATATCGAACCAACGTAGAATGTCAAGTCCCACACCCCTCTACTTATACTGGAAAAACAGTCCCCTCGCATGGCGCAAGGGGTGCCACCCTACTATAGGGTAGCCCCTTGTCCTGGTAGCTTGGGTGAGTTGGTCATTCGTTCAAATTCGTTTTACACGTAAAACTGTTGTGATAATACTAACGGGGAAATACCCCCCCCCTGAGTTTTAGGGGCCCTGATCCTGAATCCGATTGTTCTGAAAATTTTAGGGTTTATGCAGGATCACTTGAGGGTCTTAATTAGGGTTTCCTATTGGACAAAATATAATAAGAAATAATAGTTTTGGTGAGAGTTGTTACATGAACTGATAAAGATTCCCGACTGGGGAGAGGAATACGTACGATCTTCTCCTTACAGAGAATTTCAGCTTGATGCTTAGTCAACCAATCCATACCAACCACTATGTCAAAACTACCGAGGGTAATGGGAAGGAGGTCAATATCAAACACTTGACCCACAAGATCTAATTTACACCCAAAAAGGACATGTGAAGCTTCAATCATTTTGCCATCGGCTAATTCTACTACATGCTTAACCTCTAAAGGTGTTGGAGTTAACCCTAATCGCTGACTGAACTCTAGGGACACATAACTCCAATCGGCACCGGAATCAAATAACACAGAAGCAAAGAGATTGTTCACAGAAAACGTACCAGTCACGACATTGCCATCGTTCCTAGCATCTCCAGCACCAATTGTAAATACCCGTCCACGAGCTCCATTGCCCCCGTTGTTGCCATTATTGTTGTTCCCAGCATTGTTATTGTTGTTCTGACGGTAGTTGTTATCGTTGCCATTCTGATTCAGTTGAGGGCAATCCCGTTTAATATGACCCTCATCCCCACATTGATAACACCCCTTCTTAAAGCCTTGGTTCTAATGGGGCTGTTGCCTTTGCTGCTGATTCTGTTGCTGGTTTTGCTGTTGCTGCTGCTTTGGGTGCGGAGCTCTATAGTCCTTTGCCATATGGCCCACCTTGTCACACCTATGGCAAGCCCGAACACATGATCCATGATGATGATACCCACACTTGTTGCACTTTGGCTTCCTACCAGCATAGGAGCCTTGACTCTGATTGCTGCCCTGGACTTGGTTAAATGAGGACGACTGACTGAAACTATGGGTATTACTGTTGTCAGGCCTTTTCTGAGATTGACTGGCACTGGTTGCTTTGTCAGCATCGTTCCATTTTTGTTTGTTATCACTAGCAGGTGTGGTAGTTGTAGCAGCAGAGGTAGTAGCAGATACACGAGGCGGCAAAGAGCCACGTTCGACCTCTTGGTCAGTAATCTTGTGTGCTAAACGGATAATCATGGGCAGATTGTTAAGGTTTGTAGCAGTGACATAACCCTTTACGGCTGGTGCTAGGACCTTGAGATATAACTCAATTCATCGAGGTGGAGGTCAAAACAGGTTAGGGCACAAAATTGCTAGTTCATGAGATCGTTTTGTGTAAGCCTCGATCTCGGATCCTTCCATCTTCAAATCGTAGTACTCGTTCTCGAGCTTCTGAATCTCGTCACGAGGACAGTACTCCTCCCGCATTAGCTCCTTGAAATCATCCCAAGTAGTGGCGTTAGTTATCTCGATGCCCAACATTTGCACCTGGGCATTCCACCAAGTTAAGGCACCATCCTCCAAAGTGCCTGTAGCATACTTCACACGGTCCCCCTCGGGACAATTACACATAGCGAACACTGATTCAGCCTTCTCAAACCAACGCAGTAACCCCACAGCCCCTTCAGTCCCACTGAACGTCTGTGGCTTACAATCCATGAATGTCTTGAATGTGCAAGCAGGCGGATGGTTTTGATTCTGATTCGCTTGCTGACCTAATGGACGAAAGGAAATACAACACAAGGGTAAGAGTTGTGTATGCGACACAAGAATAAAGAAGATTTGGCACATATCATACTAACTTGATAGGCTGCTAATGCCTCAGCCACACGGGTGTTAATCAGATTTGTCAACTCAGCCTGAGTCATTGCAATGTGTCCACGTCCATGGCCTCGTCCACTCATGATTCTATATAAGGAGAGGGAGCAAGTTTAAGATTCGAGATAAGGTAGGAGTCAAATATCACGTTGACATCTACAAACTACATAGTTTACACCAAACAATAAGGCAGAACCCTTCTCACACTCGTTAAGCCTCACTGGGACTCACATACACCTCACGTTATTATTATGTGTGCACCTATAATAATAAGGCAATTTGCATACTTATCTCAGTGCCTCTTAACTTGTGCTAAAATTTTCCCCCACATTCAAATAATAAAACGAAAGGCATTACAGGATCAATAATCACAAAAGTCGAAGGGTAGTGCCACACTATCTAGCTCCCCTAAGACATGCAGCACAGGTAATCACATCAAGGTATCAAATATGTTGTTTCATGCAAGTCGTGTGTGGGTAACTACTAAGCAAGTAATGCATAAAGTAAACAGAGGACGAACCTTGCAATCTGGAGCTGAGTGTCATGGTTGATTTTGAAGTTGTTCGGTTATAGTATGGTTTTATAAAAACGTTTTAAAACCTAGTTCACTATAACCAGTGGCTCTGATACCAAACTGTCACACCCCCAAAATACCACATGCGGAAACACCACGGGACGTGTGACGTACCAGGATCCAAGCCACCAATCACATTGAACCATTAATAAATATTTGAATAAAACACACGATTCATTTCATAATATAAACCCATGTCATAAATTAAAACCATAGTAAACATTCAGCGAAAGCATAAGATTATTCGTTGTTCAAGTATTTCAAAACAATGTACTAAACCAAGAATAAATAGTCAAGAGTTGTGACCCATGACCACTCCAGCTGTTGGATCGTTCGGTGACCCTAACGAGTCAATCTGAGTAGTTCATCATCAAGAACAAAGGCGGAATCAATGTAAATGACGTTAACACAGCTTGTTCCTTTCTAATTATCTTCTTATTGATCAATCCTGAGCTTTTACACATTCAAATGACAAACGGACAGCACCTCGACTCATAGACAATGACCTGATTCCGCTCCAAATGAATTCAGCACACACCTATATATACTTGAGCTGATTTCGCTTGAACTGCACATAGACACTTTCAAGCAGAATCACCTACTTTTACACATAAAACCCTAAATTCTACCCTGTTGTGTGCTCGTTCATCCTATCTAGACATAAGACTCTATTAAGACGAAGTTAACAGACACTAGTGCACTAACAGACTCCCCCTTGGATGTTGACGAAGTCTTCGGTGTCGTGTCTTTAGTCTTTATCTTTTTCCGAATTGTCTTGACATTGTAAAAACTTCCTTCAATCTTTATCTTCAAACTCTAATCTTTAATCTCCCCTTTGAGTGTTGATCCAGAATTTTGACTCCCCCTTTCGAAGACTCCCCCTCTCGATCAGCTGGGACTTAAATTCTGGTTCAAACTTTAACATTTTCTTTACCATGGGGAACTTGATTCATGTTTCCTGCACAATCTCTACCTAAATATAAGATATATAACAATAACAGTTTCAATTTAAACTTGCCATTCAAACTCATTCGATGATCTTGTCAGAATTTAGAAATCCACTTAAGTATTCAGGTCTAAATTAATGACCCTGATTACTCAATTTATCTACCAAGTCCAACTTAATGACCTTGGTTGATCTGAGATAAATCACACTGACATTTTGTTCAATCATTTTCTGAAAATTTACAAGTCTCAAAATAATGAACTTGTTTTAACTTTTCAACTTTCACAAACTTATTATGTTAAGCTCACAAGTCATCATCCAGTTCAGGAACTTCCTGCATCTGCTTCAAATTGAATCTGAAGATCAACTTTCCACTTTGGTTTGTCGAAAAAAATAAAGCAGAAATGTAAAATCTTTTTGAAATTTTAATAAAGTTTCTAAACTAGAAATGAAATACAGAAATAAAATGCAGAGAAAGTAAACTATTTACAAACATATTTTTGGTAAGCGTGTTAGGGAATCATATCAGCTATTTGACAAGTCACAAGTACCGTTAAGCTTTGATTACATACTCAGAATTAAACAATTCGCTTAGATTGTCGATATACTGATCCACTTAAATTCTCACACAATTTTCAATCTGTCCAGGATACGGATTTAGTGTTTTAGAGACTTAAACTTATTCATGTGTCCCACCTCTTGAATATACTCCCGTATCCAAATCCCAATATTCAGTCTTACAGGTGAGTATACCACAGATGATATCTGTAAAGGGTTAAATTGCGAAAAACCGTGAGAGCTCAGGTCAGAACTTCCCTTCAACAGAGAGATGACGGCTTCAACTTTGGTGTGTCCCCTTTAGAGGATCTTTTTTACAACAGCCATGATTAGCATTTTTCAATGTTTTATCATTTTTTAGCTGAGGGCGGTGCTATGTTTCAAGCAATGCAGAAAGTATTATTCGAGGACTAGGCCATTGCTTCCGCAAAATTAGAAGTCCCGGAATAATACCCCAGATATCACTGAGTATAAAGACCTAGTATCTCAGAAAGAGGGATCCTTCAAACAAGATTTCAGGGGTTACCTATATATCTAAGTAGTGTTCCCCATGAAATAAGTAAGTAAAGATTTAGGTTTATATCCAGAACAAACCTACTAAATGTGTAAAAATCTATCGGCATATCATCAGCGAGACTGTTTAAGACTTTTAAACTTTACATATCTTTAGCATACCGTAACTGTCAAGCTGATGTACTGTTATTTTCCCTTTTTACACAAGCTCTTTTTTATTTTCTATTGTTTTTGAATTTTGAAAATATCTCATGTTTTTGGATTTTTGAAATTTTTTTACTGTTTTTGTATTTTCTGAAAATATTACCCTATACTCTCCCCCTAAATACCAAAACAAGTAAAAAATCAACAAACCATTGCAGATTGCTTCTCAACATCATCTACAATGTCTCCTTCATCAACGCCAAGAATCTCTTCCAACACAGATAAAAGCTTCATACCATTCAATTTTAGCAAATATTGAAAACGAGTTTTATCAAACGCTTTGGTATGTAAATCAGCTTTTTGCTCATCAGTGTGGATTTTCTCAATTCGTATCAACTTCTTCTCGAAAAAATCTCGGATGAAGTGATGACGAATTTCAATGTGTTTGGTTTTAGCGTGATGAACAGGATTTTTAGTAATGTTAATCGCTGCCTCATTATCAACAAAGATAGGGGTGTTTAGAAATTGCAAACCGTAGTCGCGCATCTGTTGCTGGATCCACAAGATCTGAGAGCAGCAACTGCTAGCAGATATGTACTCCGCTTCACATGTGGATAAAGCCACAGAGGTCTGCTTTTTGCATTGCCAGGTGACCAATCGTGATCCAAAGAACTGGCACCCCGCTGTTGTTGATTTAGCGTTAACTTTGCAACATCCGAAATCTGAATCGGAATAACCTTCGAGCATAAAGTCGCCTTCTTTTGGATACCACAACCCCAATGATGGAGTTCTTTTTAGGTAGCGTAATATCCTTTTGACAATTACCATGTGCGACGCTCTCGGGTTAGATTGAAATCTTGCTACGAGGCAGGTTGGGTACATAATATCGGGTCTTGAAGCTGTCAAATACATCAGCGATCCGATCATGGAACGATACATCGTTTCATCTACCTTCTCTCCGGTGAGATCAGGGTTTATCCCATGATTCGTTACTAATGGGGTGGAAGCTGGAGTAGAACCTGACATCCCGAATTTCTCCAAGATATCATGAGCGTACTTCGTTTGATGTATGAAAATTCCTTTGGGTAGTTGATCAACCTGCAGTCCCAAAAAGAATTTCATCTCACCCATCGATGACATTTCAAATTTCTGCTTCATAACCTGTTCAAAATCTTTGCACAGATTCTCATTTGTTGACCCAAATATAATGTCGTCCACATATATCTGAACGATCAGAAGATGTCCGTCAACCTCTTTGGTGAAGAGAGTGGCATCCACTTTTCCTCGAATGAAGCTGTTGGCTAGCAGGTGTTAAGACAATGTCTCGTACCAAGCTCTCGGGGCCTGGTGTAAACCATACAGCGCTTTGTCTAGCAAGTAAACCTTGTCTTTGTGGATTGGATCGGTAAAGCCTTGTGGCTGTCCGACATATACCTCCTCTTTTACCTTCCCATAGAGAAACATCGATTTAACATCTAGCTGATATACTTTGAAGTTTTTCCAAGATGCAAATGCTAGGAAGATTCTGATCGCTTCTAGTCTAGCAACTGGAGCATATACTTCAGTGAAATCTATACCCTCCTGTTGACTGAAACCCTGGACTACGAGTCGAGCTTTGTTACGAACAACAACCCCTCTATCGTCTCTCTTGCACTTGAACACCCACTTGGTGTTTATCTTCCTTTGACCATCAGGCAAGTCTACTAACTTCCACACACCTAACTTCTCAAACTGACTCAACTCTTCTTGCATAGCATTGACCTAAGAATCTTCAGTTAGCGCCTCTTTATATGTTCTCGGTTCGATCTGCGAGATAAAACAACTAAGTGAAAACTCAGTTTGTAAAGGAGCTACTACAGAATAAAAACAAGTAAGGCCTTGGTCAATTTGACGTCTAGTGCGAATGCCTGATTGTAACTCTCCAATGATCAACTCCTCTGGATGGTATGAAAGAGTTCTCGGCATCACCTCGCCTGAAACATCTACCTCGCCTTCCAGATTAGTAACATTCTGATTTACACCTTGTTCACTGACTGGGTTTGTTTGACTTGAAATCTGAATTTGCTCCCCCTCATAATCTGAATCACTACGATCAAATACTGGCATGTTATCAGATTCTTGATTATCATTGACTGCCGTCTGATTATCTGGAGATTCCTGAATATCATCATGTTCACCAGCATTACTAGGACCTGCTTCATCATCGTTTGAAGCTTTTTGTTGACGAACAAAAGTTTCTGCTGGGAATCTTTCCTGCGATTCTTCTTCATACTCTCTCAAAATATCTAACTCGTCAAAGAAATCCGGTTCTTCTTCAATGTCAAACGAATCCCACAATTTATCGTAATTAAAACGCCATGAGTCACCGGGATTCTGAGGCGGCATAGTATACCCCTGACACTCAACATGTTGTGCTTCGATGATCTGCTTCAAGCTTGGAACAAAGACTCGTTTCAATGGACTAGCATATCCCACGAAAATTCCTTCAATGCTCTTTGCACCAAACTTTCCAAAAGGCTCTAGAACTGTACAGGGAGACCCAAACGGTTCAAGATACTTCAGGTTCGGTTTGTGGTTGTTAATCAATTCGAAACATGTCTTGTTGAATTTCTTTACAGTGAGAACCCGATTGAGTGTATAGCATGCGGCGGATACTGCTTCTTCCCAAAAGTTGACTGGTAGCTTTAAATCAGCAAGCATCGTCCTAGCCGTTTCAATTAGCGTCCTGTTCTTTCTTTCAGCTACTCCATTCTGCTGTGCAGTGTAAGGCGCGCTAAATTCATGCAATATACCTCTTTCATCACAATATTATTCCATCTTGTTGTTCTTGAATTCAGTACCATTATCACTTCTGATTCTTTTGATACGCCTTTGGTACAAGTTTTCAATTTTTCTAAACAACGCCATCAAACTATCAAACGTCTCATCTTTTGACTTCAGAAATGAAACCCATGAAAACCTTGAAAATTATACGTGACAACCAAACAATAGTAATCACCAGTGATACTTTTGACGTTCACTAGACCAAAAAGATCCATATGAAGTCTCTCTAAAGGTCTTGAGACTGAGTTGACTTTCTTTTGAGGATGTGATTTCTTCTTTTGCTTGCCTTTGATGCAGCTAATGCATTCTTCCTCAAGATGAAAACCTTTGACATGAACACCAATAACCAAATCTGTCACACCCCCAAAATCCACACGCGGAGTATCACCGCTTGGAGGCGTGACTGATCAGGATCAACCCATTAATCATATTGAACAAGCAAGTAATTAATTGTAAAAGTCCAACCAACACAGTTATTGTCCAAAACAAACATAGTTTAATTTATGAGCGGAAGCATAATGTTTAAAACCCAGAACATAAGTTTAAATATCCAAAGGTTTAACATGGCACACAGTTGTCCATGTCCCACAACGACTCTTCCCCATGCAAGCTCCAGCTAAGTACCTATTGACCTGCAAAGCATGTAGTAACGGGTCAACAATAATGTTGAGCGAGTTCACAGTTGGGTGTTGGTTTTAGTTGTTCCAAAAATAGTTCCTTTAACTGGCATCCCTGCCGTGGGGGTTACCCCATATTTGAAAACGTGATTTGTTTAACCCATTAACTCTGGCAATCCAGCCGTGGGGGCTACCCCATGATAGTTATCTGGCATTTCGGCCGTGGGGGCTACCCCACGTATACACTAGACTCGTTACCATATCGACTGCTGACTAAAGTCATGTTTAAGTGCCCTGAACTGTCAACGTCTATCATCATTTACGTGCCCAGATCCATTAGTTCACGCCCGTCCTCTGCGGCACGGTGTGAGGCTTGTCAGACCTAAATAGCGCTATCTAACTAATGACCCGCTCGCCATTGGCCCGGCGATTAAGTCGATATAAAAAGGAGGGACTTCGTGATAGAGATTCGGTCTAGTAAAGTCATCTGTCCGTGAGGACGAGGAATTACATTCCTGAACCATTACTGTCCTACCCAAGAAAGGACGAGGAATTCATATTCCTTAACCCCATTCCCAACCCCTGGGAATCCCATGCTTTGTAGAGTATGAACTCACCTTGGTTTGCTTAGCAGATACACAGAAAGGTCAAGTCTAAATGCTAGTGGTCAACCACGTCCTAACATGGTTATTATACGTGTCAGGTTTATGTTCAAGTAAGGCACATAAGTATCACATGAGATAACATATAAGTAACACACACAGATCATGGCAACACATATCATTACATATAACGTATTCAAGATTGGGCTTGCACAAGTCTAACAACTTGTGCGATTCACCCGTTGAAGCCCAACAGTACCTGGCCCAATAATCAGAAAGCCCAAATACATCTGTACGCATATACACAGCCCAACATATAAGTAAATAATCCATCTTGTGCGATCCATGCATCTTGTGCGACCCGTCTTGTTACCCAGCCCAACATACATAAACATACGGCCCAAATAACTAATAACAAACAATCTTGTGCGACTCAAAGGTCCTTGTGCGACTGGGGACCGCTTGTGCGATCAAGTCCTCCTGTACGACCAGATCAGCTTGTGCGACTGGTCTGCTTGTGCGACCCGAAGTCTTGTGCGAGTGGACCTCTTGTGCGACCAAAAGGTCTTGTGCGACTAGCTTTATAATCCGGATATTAAGGGAATCAGTTACACAACTATTATCTTGCAATCAATTACCAAGTTTCCATTTATTTGACCAATCAACAAATTAACAGTTTCATACATGAACAATATTCTATCAAACAAGGGTTTTTAACCTCTAATTCATATGAACCCTAAATATAATCAAAATATAAATATCAATCATAATCATCTACATGATTCATGTTCTTGATTACTAGCATACATCCTAATAACCCAACTATCATTCTAATCGTATATCACAGCCGATCATTTGTAATTGATTAACAACATCACATGATCAATAATCATATACCAACATCACATGATTAACAATCCGAAGCATACACATATCAGCCGATTTAACAAACATTCGGTTCCAGATCATAATCATACAAATCGAGCTTGTTTAAACATCAATACATAACATCATTGTTCATCAATCATACAATCACAATCATTTAATCCAATCATGCAATCATAACATCGTATAACTAATCATAAATCAAGCACACTAACCGATTGAGAAGGAGAGTGATCCGATTCAAGGAATGATCTTCGAGAGGAAGGGGAGGTTTGCCGTCGGCTTAGAGAGAGAGGAGAGCACTAGGGTTTTGCTATGTTGTGTGATTGCAAATAATGAAAAGTGTTTACCTACTCATTAGGCTATGCGTATGAGGAGTAGGCCGAACCCATCATGGGCTGCCTATGTGTTCCGAGTTCAAGGAGAAGTGGGCCGAGAGTTGCATGAGTCAAAGCCCATTGGCTTGTGCGTTCGGGTGTCTATTGTGTGATCGGTTTCTTTCGTGTGCTAATACATACATATAAACAAACACAACACATATTCGCATAACATTCCATAACATCGCATTCCATTAAATCATCAAATTCACAGTCACATAATGTTTACGTTCGTTACATCAAGGTACAAAGATAGGTTCGGAAACACGAGTTGTCACATTATCCCCAAGTTGAAAGAAATTTCGTCCCGAAATTTTGTACGTACTCACTGAGGAAGCTAGTTAAGTTGCATGGTTTTCCTGGGGTGTCACATCCTCCCCCCGTTGATCTGGAATTTCGTCCCGAAATTCCGTAGCTTCAGCCTCAGTAGTGGTTGTACCAGTTGCGAATAGTTGGGGATACTTTTGTTTCATCTGATCTTCGCCTTCCCAGGTGAACTCTGGGCCTCGACGTGAGTTCCGACGAACTCGAATGAGAGGTATTCTAGTACGCTTGAGGACCTTAACATCCCGGTCTGTGATTTCGACTGGTTCGTCGACGAATCGCAACTGTTCGTCGATAGTGAGCTCCTTCAAAGGAACTATGTGGGTCTCATCTGACAAGCACTTCTTCAGATTCGACACGTGGAAAACATTGTGAACTGCACTGAGTTCTGCTGGTAAGTTCAGTTTGTAGGCCACCTTGCCTATTTTCTCAATGACTTCAAAAGGTCCAACGTATCATGGGTTAAGTTTGCCCCGTTTACCAAAACGAACCACACCCTTCCAGGGTGAAACTTTGAGTAGTACACGCTCCCGAACCTGGAGCTCTAGTGGTTTTCTGCCCTTATCGGCGTAGACTTTCTGACGGTCACGAGCTGCCGCCATTCATTTTCGTATCTGAGCTATTCGCTCTGTTGTGTCTACCACAAGTTCTGGACCAGTAATCTGACTATCCCCCACCTCTGCCCAACAAAGAGGTGACCGACATTTACGCCCGTACAATGCCTCAAACGGAGCAGCTTTAATGCTGGTGTGGTAGCTATTATTGTACGAAAATTCCACAAGTGGCAGGTGCTTTTCCCAGCCATTTCCAAAGTCAATTACACATGCCCTAAGCATGTCTTCTAGGGTCTGGATGGTACGTTCCGACTGCCCATCCGTTTGCGGGTGATAAGCTGTGCTCATATCTAGCCGTGAGCCAAAGGACTTGTGCATTGCTTGCCACAGTTCTGATGTAAAACGTGCATCTCGATCCGAGATAATAGAGGTGGGCACCCCGTGCCTCGAGACAACTTCCTTAAGATATATATCTGCTAGGGTGGAGAACTTATCCGTTTCCTTGATAGCCAGGAAGTGAGCAGATTTTGTGAGTCGATCCACGATCACCCAAATAGTATCATTACCACGTTGAGATCTAGGCAGGCCAATAACAAAATCCATGGAAATTTGCTCCCATTTACATTGTGGTATCTCTGGTTGTTGAAGTGGGCCTGAAGGTTTCTGGTATTCTGCTTTGACTCTGGCACAAGTCAAGCACTTGCTAACGTACGTTGCTATGTGGGCCTTCATGCTAGGCCACCAATATGTAGTTTTGATATCGTGGTACATTTTATCCGAACCTGGATGTACTGAGTAGCGAGACTTGTGTGCCTCATCCATCACAAGCTCTCGTAGGTTGCCATAAAGTGGGACCCAGATGCATCCTGTAACGTAGTAAGCACCGTCTTCCTTCTGTTCTAAGCGTTGCCTTGAGCCGCATAGGGCTTCAGCCCTGACGTTTTCTGGTTTCAATGCTTCTACCTGAGCATATCGTATTTGAGAAGGAAGACTAGACTGTATGGTAAGTTGTAAAGCTCGTACGCGCTTGGGCGCAGTGTCCTTTCGACTGAGGGCGTCAGCCACAACATTGGCTTTGCCTGGGTGATACCTGATCGAGCATTCGTAGTCATTCAGTAGTTCAACCCATCGTCGCTGTCGCATATTGAGTTCCTTCTGCTTGAAGATATGCTCAAGGCTCCTGTGATCAGTGTAGATAGCGCATTTGGTACCATACAGGTAGTGTCGCCATATCTTAAGTGCAAAAACAACAGCTCCCAGCTCCAAATCGTGCGTGGTGTAGTTCTTTTCGTGAACTTTGAGTTGGCGTGAGGCGTAGGCTATAACTTTATCCCGCTGCATCAATACACAACCAAGACCCTGAATGGATGCGTCGCAGTAAACCACGAAGTCGTCTGTACCCTCTGGCAATGAAAGGATAGGTGCACTGCAAAGTCTATCCTTTAAGTGCTGAAACGCTAGCTCTTGTGCATTTCCCCAATGATAAACAACGCCCTTCTGCGTTAGTGAAGTAAGAGGCTGTGCAATCTTGGAAAAATCCTTGATAAACCTCCTGTAGTAACCTGCCAATCCCAAGAATTGGCGAATTTCCGTTGGCGTACGAGGTGCAGGCCAGCTCTTGATCGACCCCACCTTGGATGGATCAACGTGAATCCCATCCTTGTTCACTACATGGCCTAAGAAATGGACTTCACGAAGCCAGAAGTCACATTTTGAAAACTTGGCGTACAGCTGTTCTGCTTGAAGGAGTTCCAAAATGAGTCGTAGATGTTGCTCGTGTTCCTCCTGACTCTTCGAATAGATCAGGATGTCATCGATGAATACAATAACGAATTTGTCTAGGTACGGCTTGCACACTCGATTCATCAAGTCCATAAAGACCGCAGGTGCGTTTGTCAGCCCAAAAGGCATAACCAAGAACTCATAATGTCCATAACGGGTTCTAAAAGCTGTTTTAGAGACGTCCTCCTCTCGGACTCTCAGCTGGTGATATCCTGATCTCAAATCAATCTTTGAATAATAGCTCGACCCTTGCAACTGGTCGAACAAGTCGTCAATGCGTGGAAGAGGATAACGATTCTTCACAGTCACCTTGTTAAGTTCACGGTAGTCGATGCGCATTCTGAAAGTACCGTCTTTCTTCTTCACAAAAAGCACTGGAGCTCCCCAAGGTGATGAGCTAGGGCGAATAAAACCCTTATCCAAGAGCTCTTGTAGTTGCGTAGAGAGTTCTTTCAACTCTGAGGGAGCTAAACGATACGGTGCACGAGCTATGGGCGCTGCTCCAGGAGCTAGCTCGATTTGAAACTCGACCTGGCGATGAGGCGGGAGGCCAGGTAGTTCCTCAGGAAATACCTCAGGATAGTCGTGCACAATTGGAAAATCTTCTATCTTCTTCTCTTTCTTTGAGGTGTCAGTGACGAGAGCCAGAATAGCAGTATGGCCCTTACACAAACAGTTTTGGGCCTTAAGGAAAGAGATGATGCTCACAACCGCACCACTCTTGTCGCCACGAATCATAAGGGGTTCATCACCTGGGCGAGGAATACGGACAATCTTTTCGTTGCAAAGAATCTCTGCTTGGTGTTGGGATAACCAGTCCATCCCAATGACAACGTCGAAACTACCCGGAGTGATAGGAAGGAGGTCGATTGAGAAAGTGTGATCAGCAAGAACAAGATTACAACCCTTGACTACGTGTGTGACCTCTAAACTCTTACCATTAGCTAACTCTACAGCGTGTTTGGGGTTCAAAGGTGTTGGGGTACGCTTAAGCAGTTGACTAACTTTTCGGGACACACTACTAGTATCAGCACCCGAATCAAATAAGACAGTAACGTAAAAGTCGTCGAGAAGGAACTTACCCGTCACAACATTGGGATCATTCCTAGCTTCTCCCTGGCCAATAACGAACACACGACCCCTTGCCCCATTGCCATTGTTACCCCCGTTATTCCCATTCCCCTGATTGTTTTTATTATTGTTGTTCTGGTTTCTGTTCAGCTGGGGACAATCTCTCTTGAAGTGACCTTCAGCTCCACACTGAAAGCACCCTTTGTTATTACCCTGCGGCTGCTGTTGCTGGCGTTGATTCTGTTGAGCTTGTGGTTGCTGGCGTTGATTCTGGTTTGCAGGGTATAAACTTCTACAATCCTTTGCTGCGTGGCCTGGCTTGTTGCACCGATGACAGTTACCCCTGGTGCATGGCTCGGTGTGATGTAGGTTATAGCGATTGCATTTAGGATGATTCCTCTTGTACACACCATGACTTTGGCTGCCAGATGATTGCTGACTAGGACTCCTATAGTCGTCAGTCCTTCTCTGCTGAGACTGAGATTGCACAGAAGTTGAACCTTTGCTTGAAGCTCCATCACATTTTCTCTTGTTGCCACTAGGAGCATCCGAAGTAGCTGTAGCACTTATACGCTTGGGTAACCTGTTCTGCTCCACCGCCTGATCAGTGAGACGGTGAGCCAACTGAACAACCTCCTGGATGGTGGCGAGGTTCGCTGAAGTCACGTGACTTTGGATCTCTGGCACTAGACCCTTAAGATAAAGTTCGATACACTTAATTGGAGGATCCACCATAGTAGGACACAGTAATGCAAGCTCATTCGATCTCTTCGTATACGCCTCAATTTCTAACCCCGTCATCTTGAGGTTGAAAAACTCGACTTCCAGCTTATGAATGTCATCACGACTGCAGTATTCTTCCTTGATCATCTCTTTAAAATTGTTCCATGGAGTGGCGTTAGCAGCAACCAACCCCAGCATTTGGACTTGGGCGTTCCACCATGTGAGGGCTAAACCCTCGAGAGTACCGGTAGCATACTTCACCCTGCGTGCCTCAGGGCATTCACACATTTCAAACACAGATTCTAGTTTCTCAAACCAGTGGAGGAGACCTACAGCTCCTTCAGTGCCGCTAAAAGTAGTTGGTCGGCAGTCCATAAAGGTTTTGAAGGTGCACACAGGTGGCTGAGCATGTTGACCTGTTGTGGGTGTAAGAAAGGACAAAGTTTAACACAAAGGTAGGTTCACGAGAGTAGGATCTAAAGATCCTAGAATGAGTTTTAAACTGCAGGGTATACCTCCTGCCTGTGCGGCTGCAAGTGCCGCAGCAACCTTTCGTTAATCAGAGCCGTCAACTGGGCTTAAGTCATGTTAATGCGTCCAGACATGATCTTAATATCAAAGGAAACATGAATGAGAAGGGTTCATGAGAGTGCGATGACAGAAGAGAGTGAGCACACATGTGTTCAAGCAACAGTAGCTATACTAACTAAGTATATCATGAGCAAAGTTCTACGATATCTAGCATGTAGGTAATAGAACATAAACCATATCACCTAGAATGTCGAGCCTTGCACGTGGAGTGAAGCGTCGTTGTGGATCGTAGAGCACTGTACAGGTTATTGTCTGGTTTTAACAAAAATCATTTTCCTCTTATTAAAACCAAGTTCTCTATAACCAATGGCTCTGATACCAATCTGTCACACCCCCAAAATCCACACGCGGAGTATCACCGCTTGGAGGCGTGACTGACCAGGATCAACCCATTAATCATATTGAACAAGCAAGTAATTAATTGTAAAAGTCCAACCAACACAGTTATTGTCCAAAACAAACATAGTTTAATTTATGAGCGGAAGCATAATGTTTAAAACCCAAAACATAAGTTTAAATATCCAAAGGTTTAACATGGCACACAGTTGTCCATGTCCCACAACGACTCTTCCCTATGCAAGCTCCAGCTAAGTACCTATTGACCTGCAAAGCATGTAGTAACGGGTCAACAATAATGTTGAGCGAGTTCACAGTTGGGTGTTGGTTTTAGTTGTTCCAAAAATAGTTCCTTTAACTGGCATCCCTGCCGTGGGGGTTACCCCATATTTGAAAACGTGATTTGTTTAACCCATTAACTCTGGCAATCCAGCCGTGGGGGCTACCCCATGATAGTTATCTGGCATTTCGGCCGTGGGGGCTACCCCATGTATACACTAGACTCGTTACCATATCAACTGCTGACTAAAGTCATGTTTAAGTGCCCTGAACTGTCAATTTCTATCATCATTGACGTGCCCAGATCCATTAGTTCACGCCCGTCCTCTGCGGCACGGTGTGAGGCTTGTCAGACCTAAATAGCGCTATCTAACTAATGACCCGCTCGCCATTGGCCCGGTGATTACGTCGATATAAAAAGAAGGGACTTCGTGATAGAGATTCGGTCTAGTAAAGTTATCTGTCCGTGAGGACGAGGAATTACATTCCTGAACCATTACTGTCCTACCCAAGAAAGGACGAGGAATTCATATTCCTTAACCCCATTCCCAACCCCTGGGAATCCCATGATTTGTAGAGTGTGAACTCACCTTGGTTTGCTCGGCAGATACACAGAAAGGTCAAGTCTAAATGCTAGTGGTCAACCACGTCCAAACATGGTTATTATACGTGTCAGGTTTACGTTCAAGTAAGGCACATAAGTATCACATGAGATAACATATAAGTAACACACACAGATCATGGCAACACATATCATTACATATAACGTATTCAAGATTGGGCTCGCACAAGTCTAACAACTTGTGCGATTCACCCGTTGAAGCCCAACAGTACCCGGCCCAATAATCAGAAAACCCAAATACATCTGTACGCATATACACAGCCCAACATATAAGTAAATAATCCATCTTGTGCGATCCATGCATCTTGTGCGACCCGTCTTGTTACCCAGCCCAACATACATAAATATACGGCCCAAATAACTAATAACAAACAATCTTGTGCGACTCAAAGGTCCTTGTGCGACTGGGGACCGCTTGTGCGATCAAGTCCCCTTGTATGACCAGATCAGCTTGTGCGACTGGTCTGCTTGTGCGACCCGAAGTCTTGTGCGAGTGGACCTCTTGTGCGACCAAGAGGTCTTGTGCGACTAGCTTTATAATCCGGATATTATGGGAATCAGTTACACAACTATTATCTTGCAATCAATTACCAAGTTTCCATTTATTTGACCAATCAACAAATTAACAGTTTCATACATGAACAATATTCGATCAAACAAGGGTTTTTAACCTCTAATTCATATGAACCCTAAATATAATCAAAATATAAATATCAATCATAATCATCTACACGATTCATGTTCTTGATTACTAGCATACATCCTAATAACCCAACTATCATTCTAATCGTATATCACAGCCGATCATTTGTAATTGATTAACAACATCACATGATCAATAATCATATACCAACATCACATGATTAACAATCCGAAGCATACACATATCAGCCGATTTAACAAACATTCGGTTCCAGATCATAATCATACAAATCGAGCTTGTTTAAACATCAATAAATAACATCATTGTTCATCAATCATACAATCACAATCATGTAATCCAATCATGCAATCATAACATCGTATAACTAATCATAAATCAAGCACACTAACCGATTGAGAAGGAGAGTGATCCGATTCAAGGAATGATCTTCGAGAGGAAGGGGAGGTTTGCCGTCGGCTTAGAGAGAGAGGAGAGCACTAGGGTTTTGCTATGTTGTGTGATTGCAAATAATGAAAAGTGTTTACCTACTCATTAGGCTATGCGTATGAGGAGTAGGCCGAACCCATCATGGGCTGCCTATGTGTTCCGAGTTCAAGGAGAAGTGGGCCGAGAGTTGCATGAGTCAAAGCCCATTGGCTTGTGCGTTCGGGTGTCTATTGTGTGATCGGTTTCTTTCGTTTGATAATACATACATATAAACAAACACAACACATATTCGCATAACATTCCATAACATCGCATTCCATTAAATCATCAAATTCACAGTCACATAATGTTTACGTTCGTTACATCAAGGTACAAAGATAGGTTCGGAAACACGAGTTGTCACAAAATCATTGTGCACCAAGTGATTCATTTTTCTAAGATGTATTTGACCCATCTTCCTGTGCCACAATTGCGATTCCTTCTCAGTTGCTCTTGACACAAAACAATGAGCCTGACCCGTTGTTGTAGTTGCTACACTCATGTCCAATACATACAGATCATTCACTCTAGGTGCCCTCATGATAATCCATTCTTCAGGGATAACAAAACCTGGTTTCAAGATCAAACATTCTTTGTCAGTAAAGTGCGTTGTATACATACGATCACAGATCTGAGATATGCTCAGAAGATTGTTTTCAAGCTCGGCGATGTAGTTAACTCTTTCAAACGTTACAATCCCATTGGATAACGTTCCTTCACCAACTATTCTACCACCTTGATTGCCTGTAAAACCTACATAACCACCATTGAAATTTCTAACATCGTACAGCAGGGCTGTTTTCCCCGTCATGTGCCGAGAAGCTCCACTATCCATAATCCAACGTGAAATGGATCTTGGAAGCTCCTGCACCAAATAGAAATATGATTAGCTGAAAGAAGCTGCCCAAGCCTCATCAGAATCGGGTAACTTAACTTCATCTACACACTTTACAACTGACTTTAGGAGTGGAAAATTTTCATCATTCATTTCCAATGTATCTTCCATTTCATCTTTTGCAACACTTTTTGAAGAAACATTCTCTTTGGTGAAATCTTCATAAGAAATTGGAATATTTTCCTTTTGTATCTCCTTTTTAAGAATCTTTTTCGGAACATTCTTCATCTCTTGTGGAGTTGAAGTTTGTTTATCAGATTTTGGCTTCCATGCTTGTTTAGGTGACGCAACCCGTTTGTAAAACTTGTCATTTTTAGTTACCACATTTTTAACAGGTTCAGTTTTAATTTTGATGGTTTCATTTTTCAAAACCTTTTGCTCAACAACCAATGGAGCTTTTCCCTTCACATCATCTTTCTTTCTTGAGTTCTTCACAACTTCAGTCTTAGGCTTCAAGTTGATACACTTTCGTGCAATATGTCCAACTTGATTGCATTTAAAGCATGTTCGGGTGTCAACTACCCGACTTGTTCAGACTGAGACTGTGATGCTTTCGCCTCAAAGAACTCTTTGTTTGATTTTGAAAAAATCTCAGATTCTTCATCAGAAAGTGAACTTGAACTGTTCACAAACACCTTTTTCTCAGTAAACTTCTTTTTTGAACATTCTTTTTCTGATAATTCTTACCACCCTGATAACCACCCGACCATCTGTTTCGATTGTTGTTATAAAAACGCGGTGGAACAACTGGTTTCTTGTAGTAAGATTTATCTTTTTCAAAATTCATTTGCCTCTTTGTCTGATTCAAACCTTCTACTTCAGACAAATCAATTTAAACCAGTTTGAACACATTTGTCAATTTAGCAACATTAACATTTTCCAGTGGAAACTCAGAATCCAAATACAACTTATCCGATCCCGACATCTTGTACATGACAAGAGTAGGTTCTTCATTTAAGTTGTTTTTGGATTTTGATTTCGGAATGTAATTGTTCAGAAAACACTCTTCATCTTCAAAACACTTTCAGCCATGCCTTTATAAATATCAGTTTGAACACTATCATCAGATGAAGAAAATGTAACATCAATTGACTCTGGAAGTTTTAATTCATTCGTTTCATCTTCATCATTAACCAACCCGGACTTTTTCTTTGAGAAATTGTTTAACACTGGTGGTGGAACCTGATGAAACCCAACCCCAGTTCCATCCGAGTAAACATCTTCGCCTGCTTTGTTTTTTCCGATGGGTTTGGGAACAATGTGTTGTAAAACAAAGCTTGCGGAGTTGTAACTGGTTAACTTCAGATTGATACGCTCATTCTCAATCTTAGCTTCTTCAAACTGAAGCTTCAATTTAGCAATCTCATCCAGTTGTTGATTGATTTGCTCTTCTTTATGTCTAAGAACTACAGTTAAATGCTCATTTTCTTTATTGGTTTTACCGTTTCGTTCATCAGAATCTTTTACCGTTCGTTTTAGTTTGTCAAAATTTTCTGAAATTTTATGATTTTCAAAAACCAATTTTTCATTTTCTTTCTTAATTCTTTCTACTTCAATTTTATCATTTTCAATTTTATCAGTTAACTTTTTAACTAGATCATTTGAAGCTTTTAACATTTTATCACGGTCTAGAATCTGATCTTCAACCTTTCTGACTCTTTTTGTCAGTTCTTCAACCTTTGCATCACTAAGGTAAGTAAGTGTACTACAAAACTTGCAGTTTTTCATACAACTTTTGCAGTCACTATCACCTTTGACTTTCTTTCCTGTCTCATTTGTTGAAACGTTTGGACTGACCTTGCTTTTAGACTCAGTTTCAGACTTAGAGTCTACCTCAAGTTCCTTTACAGCAAGCACTTTGTCAGCCATCTTCCCCAAGTTTTCAGCGGTAAATTCTTGTGAAGTATCAATAATCCCATCATCAATCTTCTTAGACTGAGACTCTCTCTTTATCTCTTTTTCTTTTTCTTTCTCTTCTCCACCTCCCCACCATTCTCTCTGTAAGGCATCTTCTTCTGCAGCAAATTCCTCAATAAAAGCTTCTATACTAAGAGTTTTCGTATCAATAGCAATGTTTCCTTGAGGATCAAGGTAACATTCTCTATCAGCATCCCATCTCTTTGCTTTCTTAGCATCACTAAACACCTTAGATAATCTCATCATTTTGAATTCTGCTCTCTGCTGAGGTATTTATGTTCTTCAGTTCTGGTGTCTTTGAAAGGAATAATCTTTTCTGCTGCAAAAGCGTATCCTACTGCATCTTCCTCTGGTAGCAATTCACTCCAATCAAAACCTTCATCATCATGAATAACAGCAAGAGCTCTTGATTTTTCTTTAGGGGTATCTTCAAGCTGCTTCATTCCGGGTGGTTCTGATTTATTCTGATGATAGATCGCTCTTTTATAGTAATCCTTGCGGAATGGATTTGCAGTATCATCAGCAGGAGCATTACGACATTCACGTTTGAAATGCCCTTTTTGTTTACACCTGAAACATGTGACTTTTGATTTGTCAAAGCCAAGTTTTGTGGACGGTCTGCCAATTGAATGTCTGCCCATAATCTCCATGAACCGTTGCGCTCTCCGGACTGCACTGGCCATACACCACCTGATATCGATCAGTTCCATCTCTTCAGGGTCTATTTGATCATAGTCCTCTTTAGTCAGGTTGGTATTTCCAATCTTGCCCGCCACGAGGCTCTCGTACGATTCTAACACTGATGCTAAGAACACTATCTGTTGTTTTGCTGACTCTTCACTGAAATTTTGAGCGTTCTTCAGATCCACAGCAATGTTACATTGGAACAGATTCTTTGATGCAAATTGACTTGAAGTTGTTGAAGAAGATCCAATATGAAAACCACTGTGAGGAGTTTCTTGATTCACATTATTTGAACTCTCTGCAGAAAATGTTGTTCTTGGAGAACCAGTCTTTGGTAGATTTCCTCTGTAGTACAACTCCACATTCTGCTGATAAGATGAATTGTTGACTTTGCTAGATTTCTTGATCTCCAACTCGTGACTCTCTAATCTTTCAATAAGCAGATCCACTGTCAACTCTTCAGACTTGATTGTATTCTTCAGCATTAATGCAAAGTACTGCCAATCTTGTTCATTCGGCAGCGAGTCGAACAGTTTGTCAACCAACTCTTCTTTAAACAGACTCGTTCTTTAAACACCTTGGTTTCCGAATCTCTCAATCATCTTGGAAACAGACTCGTTCTTTAAACACCTTGGTTTCTTTTTGTTTTTGACTATCTCAGCACTACCTACACATTTTACCCTCAGTTTCTCCCAAAGATCTGATGAATCAACGCAATGCACTTTTGTTCAGCAATATATCTTTCAATCTCATCAGTATTTGTCAAACTTTCACCAAACCTTTCTCCTCTAAGGTAACCATTCTTTAAACTTTTCCATCTTTGATATGCAAAAGCTTGAAGCCATTCATCAAATCTTGTAGCCCACCTATTGTAATCTTCAATAGCCAACAGTTTTGGAGGTTTGTTGTATGTTCCATAGGCACTTTCTACACTCATCGTATCGGAAATAATCTAGTTTTGCACTCGGTGTTGGTGTAGTTTCAGTTGTGTTATTTGATGTGCCATCTCCCGAACCACTGGTATAAGCAAACACATCATAGAACGGATTGAAATCATCCATCTTTCAAGTACCTGAAACAGTCAACAAACACTTAGACAAATTCTTGAAATTTTGAAAACAACCATTTCAAGCGGAATCAGTTGAAGCGAAATAGCTTCAAGCGAAATAAGTTTTTTTCAAGCGAAATCTGTTTTCAAGCGAAATAATGGCTTTGAAGCGAAATCACTTATTTCGCTTGAACTTTCAAGCGGAATAAGAATTCAAGCGAAATCAGACAATATCTTTCAAGCGGAATATGACCAAATATGTAAGTCCGCTTGGAATTACACTGAAACTTTCAAGCGAAATAAGGATGATGTCAGCAAGTTCGAACAGATTTTCAAGCGGAATTATCCAATTTTATCAGAATTTGTTCGATTTAAGGTCCAATACTCTCAATGTTCATTTCAAGCGAAATAACATATGTTGATTTCGCTTGAACTGCACATAGACACTTTCAAGCGGAATCACCTACTTTTACACATAAAACCCTAAATTCTACCCTGTTGTGTGCTCGTTCATCCTATCTAGACATAAGACTCTATTAAGACGAAGTTAACAGACACTAGTGCACCAACACCAGCACTCCCAGATAGCATGTTCAATGTCCAAGAATCTAGCGACCTGCAAGCATGCAGACACGTGTGTCAGACGACGCTGGTGAGTTCAAAGTTTGTTAACGTGTTTAGATACCAGTTACCAGATTAAAACGTTTCACAGATTCAATGTTGTTAATCATACGCTTACCGCCGATGGCTCCAGATTATTTGCAATAAACCCCAATTCCTCTATCAAAGCACTGGTCAAGATGGGGGTTATTAGTTCACTCCCGACCTCCTCGGTGCGGTGTAAGGGTGCCAAACCTAAATAGCGCTATTAACTAATACCCCGTTGCCTTCCCGGAAATAATCGGTAGGAGGGACTTGAGTGTTAGATATATGTGTATTAACCAACACCCCAGGTTTAACATTCCAGTCAAACCCATTACCCGACATGCTTGCAAAAGAGCAGTGAACTCACCTTGGTTTGCTCGGTTTGTTAAGTTACCCATTTCCAAGTTAATCAACCAACCCTAACGAGGTTACCAATCAATATCAATTTTGAAATACGTTACTTTATGTAATTACACAGTTTACATTTCACACAACAATCCACATCCTTGTGTATATCATGCAATAACATTCACAGTTGTATTGGCTAATCATAATAGACAATTCACATTAGACGTCACCCATCAGTCTATACAGGTTCCTTATTTCTAGGTAGCTTTATTCTCATGCAACAGTCACAACAGTTAGATGACATGCACAACATAAGTCATTTACTTCACAAAAGTTAGATAACATGCACAACATAAGTCATTTACTGTTCAACTCATTTCCCATGCGACGAAGGACCACCTTTCGTCAGGGTCCAATCAAGACGAAAGACCCATCTTTCATCGGATTCAATGCATGACGAAAGATCCAGAGTTTCGTCGACCCTGATTAAACATCAACAGTGTTTCGTCGCTAACCCTAACAGACGGTTACCAGTTCTTGATTTCTGCCGCACAATCATAACTAATAATTTATCATGAGCATCATCCTACTAATCGAACAATCATCAGTTTGTTTATCCCACAATTCCTAATTATTAAGTACATCAGAGTTACATTCCATGTTCAACCACATATTCTAAACATACGATCATAATCATGAAACCCTAACTGACACACCATACACAACCGTAACTGATAATCACATAGATCTAGTGACTTATTATTATAGAAATCATCATCCAATCATAATCCAAACATTACTTAGAAATAGTTAATAATGATTTCAAACAAACAGCCAATGATGATTTCTGTTGGTGCATTAAATGTCTGTTGATTACGTCATAATCAAGTCTTGTGTCTAGATTGTTTGAATGAACACACAATAGGGTCTTTATTAGGGTTTTTACATGTTTATTTTGTAAATTTCGCTTGAAAGTGTTCTTGTGTAATTCAAGCTAAATCAGATTTAGCTTGAACAGGTTCAAGCGAAATCAACAACAGAGATTTAGCTTGAACAGGTTCAATCCAAATCATGATTTAGCTTGAAACTGATTCAAGCGAAATCATCATAGTATAAATAGGGTTGTGTAGTTCATTTATAGATAGATCTGGATCATTGCTTGTGGAACGAAACTCTGTCAAATTGTAATCAGAAAGCAATAAAAGAGAAGAAATTAAAGAGAATAGCTGTTGTAACTTTGCATGCATTGTTTCCGCCTTTACATGTAAAGATGAACTGCCTTGACTGACTTTTCAAGGTCGTAGAACGGTCCAACAAGTGGTATCAGAGCTCAGGACAAGGAGTTCATACCATAGCAGCGGATTATCTTCTTTCTACTCTTTTCTGTTTATTTTTTTCTAATCTGAACAAGTTTCAACGGTCGAAATGGTCTGATTTTCGAGTATATTGTGTAAAACATAGTGTTAACAAAGCCTACAAAGATTCGGACTAAAATTCAGATTAAAACTTGTTAAAAATGACCTAAAACAGAATTTCGCTTGAAATTGTTCGAAGTTAATAGTTGATTTCGCTTCAAATCAGACAAATTGGCTTGAAAGTTGGACGATTTCGCTTGAAACAAGTTGAAGCGAAATTGTTTAGTTGGATTTCGCTTGAAACCGTTGAACTTGTAATCTCGGATTTCGCTTGAAACTGTTGAAGCGAAATTGATCATCAGGATTTCGCTTGAACTGATTGAACTTGGATCAGACAGTTTCGCTTGAAAGTGCATTGAGTCATGTGAAGTATTAATTTGAGATTGTCGGCAAAGTGATAAAAATTGGGTTAGTGGGAGTGAAGGTCCAATGAAGTGATAGATATTGTTGGCCATTAATTCTACAATTGCATTGATACAAGTGATAGAATTGAGTTTTATCATAAACAGTTGTCAGCCCATTTTAAGTGAACGGCCCAATCACATTTGGCGGTCATAAAAGGAAATTGATTTTA
This sequence comes from Helianthus tuberosus, assembly GCA_030545235.1. Classification (NCBI taxonomy): domain Eukaryota; kingdom Viridiplantae; phylum Streptophyta; class Magnoliopsida; order Asterales; family Asteraceae; genus Helianthus; species Helianthus tuberosus. The sequence goes on along the minus strand of CM060412.1, from coordinate 98,850,988 downwards.
ATTGAAGTTGTTGTCAGTTTGTGTAAATCTCAGCCAAGTCTCAACATCAATATCATGTGAATAAGTATTTGTCTTTTGAAGCTCAATCATTTCAGATTGCATATATTGTTCGGCTCAAGTCTAATTCAGAAATTGGATCCATATATTTTTTTTTTCTAGCTCATTCATTTAGTGATTTTACCCGAACCACATTGAAATGAATTCACGAATCTTCGACAACGAGTCTTAGATTGATTTCACAAACACATACTTTCACATATTCAATCCATTTAAAACTGATAGTTTGTTTGTTTGTTTGTTTCCATGTGATTGAAGATGTCAAACGACGGTGAAGAATTCTTCAACACATTTTACAATGCATTCACTTCCGAATCGATGGATAGAAGATCCGAGATGAGAGAATATTCAAAGGAGATTTCGGAGAATTTGAAATACGAGAACATGTATGGAAGTCAACAAAAGCCACCGAAGCTAATGAAAGTTGAAGATTATAACTGGTGGAAAAACAGATTTGAGGGTTGGGTAAAAGCTTTCGCTACTGAAAGTTGGTTAAAACTGGCACGTGAATACGTTGCACCAGTGAAAGAGGGAGGAGAGTTAATAGATGCAAAAGATTTTACAGAAAAAGATATAAAAAATGTTGTGGCTGAACATAGAATGATAACATTGATCAAACAGTCAGTAAGAGAGGATATTATTTCATTGCTTAAACAAGAAAAGACTTCAAAGAGTTTGTGGGAAGCATTAGAGAGAAAATGTGTAAGAAGTAATGAAATTGTTAAAAACAAAAAGAAATTGTTGCGTAAAGAGTTTGATTTATTCAACTATATGAAAAATGAGTCTGTTTATAAAATGATTGAGAGATTCGGATATCTGAAAATGGAGCTGATCAGACATGAAATTTTACCTTCTGAAGAGGAGCTAGTGGATAAATTGTTTGATTCATTGCCAAATGATCAAGAGTGGCAATATTTCGCTCTAATGTTGAAAAATACAATCAAGCCTGAAGATTTGAAAGTAGATTTGCTGATTGAAAGGCTTGAAAGCCATGAGCTGGAGATAAAGAGATCTAAAGTCAACAATCCAGCTTATCAGCAGAATGTAGAGCTTTATTACAGAGGAAATGTACCGCAGGCTGGGTCTCCAAGAACAGCATTTTCTGCAGAAAGTTCAAGTTTAGTGAACAATGAAAGTCTTCACAGTGGTTTTCACAGTGGATCTTCTTCAAACACTTCAAGTCAATCTGCTTCCAAGAATTTGTTTCAGTGTAATATCGCAGTGGATCTGAAGAATGGGCAGAATTTCAGCGAAGAGTCGGCAAAACAACAGATGGTTTTCTTGGCATCTGTACTTGAATCGTATGAAAGCCTCGTTGCAGGGAAGATTGGCAATACCAATTTGACGAAAGAAGATTATGATCAATTAGACCCCGAGGAGATGGAACTCATGGATATAAGATGGTGCATGGCCAGTGCTGTTCGTCAGGCACAGCGGTTCATGGAGATCACGGGGAGAAAGTCAATTGGTGGATCATCTACCAAACTGGGATTTGATAAATCCAAAGTGACATGTTTCAAATGCAAACAAAAAGGTCACTTCAAGCGCGAGTGCAGGAATGCGTATGCTGCGGATGATTCTGAAAATCCGTTCAATGAAGATTATTACAAGAAAGCAATATACCATCAAAACAAGTCTGAGTCACCAAGATTGAAACAGCCTGAAGAAAAATCAAGGGCTCTTGCAGTTATATATGACGATGAAGGTTACGACTGGAGTCAAGTATGCCCTAAAGAAGATGCAGTTGGATATGCATTTGTTGCAAATGATGATCATGATACTTGGTGGAGAAGAGACAGTGCGAGATGGGAGATTGGAAAATTGTATGAACCATTTAAGGAAGCACAAAGAGCCAAGAGATGGAATGAAGAACTAGAGTGTTACATGGATCCACAGGGTAATCCAGTAGTTGATCCGTCAAAAGTGGATTTTGATGCTGTAACCAATGTGTTTCCAAGTGAGGGCACTTTCAACACAAGAAGGCTTTCTGATAAAAGCTATTTGCCAAATTTGATGAACAAGTTAAAAGAAGTTTTTGAAGCAAGTCTACCGAAGGTGGTAGAGATGAAGAAGAGAAAAGAAGAAGAATTGAAGAAGATGGTTGAAGAAGTGAAGACTGTTGCAAAGCTTGCTGAAGAGGAACAGAGAGCTGAAGAAGTGCAGAAGAATGAAGAAGCTCAGAAAGAAGAAAAGGAGGAAGATCAGAAAGTTGAGACAGAAGAACCGGTGCTGAATGAGACTGAGGTTAGAAAATCTTCTGATCTATCGAATGTTGAATTAGTTGATAAAAATGAAAACAAGTGCAGGAATTGCATAGAAATGTGCAAAACCTGTACCGAAAAGGATGAAATGATAAAAACAAAAGATATTGAAACAAATAAACTTGAAAATGTTTTCAAAATAAAAAGTAAAGAAATGATTGAAAAAGAAGAAATTTTAAAATTAAAAGTTGAAAAGCTAACACAGAAATGTCAAGGTCTTGAAAAGGATAATGAAGTTTATCGACAACTGTGTTCAGCAAAATGTGTCGATTGTGTTGAAAAAGAAACTAAGTTTCTTGATTTACAAAAACAGTATGATTCTTTAAAATGGTCAAGTCAGAGAGTACAGGAAGCTTATGATACTTTGAAGAGCCAAGTCAAAAGTTTTGACCAAAGACTGTCTGAAACTTTAACAACCAAAGAAATGTATGAGAGACAGTTTAGAGAAAAGCAAATTGAATTGAACAAATGTGTTGATGAAATTGCTAATCTTAAACAAGTCTTGGCTGAAAAAGAAAAGGTTGTTACCAAACTTCAAAGTTATCACAATTCCTCGTACATTCTCGAACGCATTTTCAACATCACACCGGATGACAAAGATACTGACAAGAACAAAAAGGGTATTGGTTCAGAATTTCATCAAGTACCACCACCATTGAGAAACAATTATACTTTTTATGATGAGAAAAAGGTGGCAAAGGGTTTGAACATAGCTGACCAATTACCTGAAAGTATCGATGTGACTTACGCCAAATCTGATGACACTCATGATTCAGATGTGGTAAGTAAGGTTGTTGATAGCGTTTTGAAAGAAGAGTCTACAAAAGGTAAGTCTAAATCACAGGATGGAGATGAAGGAAATGTTTATGATGGTTATCTGAAAAACACAAAATCCGAGAAAAATTTGAATGATGATTCAAAAGGATTGGTTTATACCATGATTGGATCGGACAAATTATTCTTGGATGTTGTATTCCCGATTCAGAATGTGATTTCAGAAAAGGTTGATAAAGTTTTCAAAATGGTTGAGATTGAAAAGTCTGAGATTTCAAAGTTTGCTGGTAAAGGTCATAAATCTTTTTTATAACAAACCTGGTTTTAAGAAGAAAAACATGAAGGCTGGTTTGGGTTATAAAAGGAAACAAAATTGGAAGAAAAATGAAACACAAAATGTTCCGGCAAAAACAAGTTTTGTTCAAGGAAAAAGCTTAGAAGAAGAGGAAAAACTCAAATTTGGACAGCAGTCTTATGAGGAGTTTGAGACTATGAAAAAGAAACAACAACATGCCAAGGATGTTTCAAAGAAAGTGTGTTTTAAATGTGATCAAATTGGACATGTTGCACGAAAGTGTCCAAATCCAAAGCCTGTTGATGTTGAAAAACATAAATCTGAGGATGTGAAATCAAGGTCAACCAGATTTGACTCGAAACAAACTTGGAGGTACAATACAAACAAGTTTGCTTCAAATCAAAATTGGAAATCAAACCTGAACAGGTTCGATTCAAGACAGACCTGGAATTCTCACACACCCAGATTGAGAACAACACAGAGTTGGAGAACATCTGTTGATATGACAAAACCTCAAGAGTTTTGGAAACCTAAAAATGTTATTCAAAAACAAAAGGTTCAAAAAGAGACAAATTTTTACAAAAGAGGTATTCCGGAAGGTCAAATGTTGAGTGCTAAGAAAGAAGTAACGATGGTAAAAGATGAAAAAGTTGAAGTCAAAATTGAAAACGTTTTAAGTGACAAAGAGTTTCCAAAATTGAATGAACATTATTGTGTTGAAATGCCTAAGGTCCAACAGACCTGGGCTAAATTGTTCAAATGATTGATAAAGTTTGAATGTGCAGGTGCTCAATGAAGCTGAAGATTGTGAGAACGGTAGTTGGAGTAGCCTGGCACAGGAAGAGGTTGCAGGACCCTGGTTTGGTTGAACAGGGAGTTTAGATTGATTGTTTTCTGTACATAAATAAACCATATTCAAAAACCCTAAAAATTGAAAATGTTAAAAACCAAAAATATGTTTTTTAGTTTGTTAAAATTTGAAAAACCAAAAATATGTTTGTTTTTAATTTTGTTAGCATATATGTTGATTGAATACGCCGAAACCCTCATGGCTGAATAAACATGATTACTTTCACAAGATTGAAAAACGGTTTTCAAACTGTAAAAGATCAATGTGTTGTAAATCATGGGGGTAATTAGTACGGTATATTTTTTGGCAAAACAGAGCATGTTAGCAGAAAATGGATGGCGAGACAAAGCTATCAGTGTTGGTTGTCAAATTTTCTTTAAATGGTTTTGCATTTTAGGGGGAGTAATATTGTTAGAAAATACAAAAACATTTGAAAATTTGAAAAAGTCAAAAACATGATAAAAATTTAAAAAATTGAGTTTTTGCGTAAAAAAGAGGAAATGATAGTACATCAGTAGACAATTACAGTACGCTAAAGAATTGGAAAGTTTAAATGTGTTAAACGATCTCACCGTGGATGTGTCGGTAGATTTTTATACATTTAGTAAACTTTTTCGGGATATAAACATAAATTTCACACTTGCTTATTTCGTGGGGAACACTACTTGGATATATAGGTAACCCCTGAAATCTCGTTTGAAAGGTCTTGTATTCTGATATACAGGTTTTTATACTCAATGATGTCTGGGGTATTATTCTGGGACTTCTGCTGAACGGAAGTTCTGACCTAGTCCTCGAATAATACTTTCTGCAAATGCTTGAAACACAGCATCACCCTCAGCATATATGATAAGACAATAAAATTACTTAGCAATGCTGTTGTAAAAAAGATCCTCTAAAGGGGACACACCTACAAGTTGAGTCATGATCTCTCTGCTGAACGGTAGTTCTGACCTGAGCTCTCATGATTCTTCATAAATTATTAACCCCATACAGATATCATTTGTGTTATAACTACCTGTAAGACTGAATATTGGGATCTGGATACGGGAGTATATTCAAGAGGTGGGACACATGAATGAGTTTAAGTTCTTAATTCACCTAATTCGTATCCTGAATCAGTTGAAATTTGTATGAAAATTTAAGTGGACAAGTATATCGACAATCTAAGTGAATTGTTTAATTCTTAAAGTGTTTTAAGCTCAACGGTACTTGTGACTTGTCATAAACTGATATGATTCTCTGACGCATACTCAAAACAAAAATATTGTCTGTAAATATGTTTGTATATATTTCTTTACTGCTTTATATTTTCAGAAAATACAAAAAGATTTTGATTTCTGCTTTATTTTCGACAACTGATGTCTGAGTGCTGAGTTTCAAAATTTAAGTAAGCTGATTGTGTTTCTGAAAAATAAATCAAGTTCATTAATTTGAAACTTGAAGTTTTAAATCAAAAATTTAAAAACAGTTTGTGATATCTCCAAGGTCATTAATTTGGACTTGGATGATTAACTGTGGGGGATTTAGATGCTTATATTGTTATAGAGCTAGTTTCCGATACGATTCGATGAAACTGCCAAATTCATGAGAAGTGGTTTAGAAGGTTTGAATTGTCAGATTAAAATATCTGAAAGTTTTAAATGTTGTTACTTATAGTTGGATGAGTGATTGCAAGTTTCAGGAATTCCCATGGAAGCTAAATGTCAAAGCTTGAACCAGATATCTCAGATTCTAGCATATCGAGAGGGGGAGTTTGTGAAAGGGGGAGTCTGGATCAACGGTCAAAGGGAAGATTGAAGTTTAAAGTTTGAAGATAAAAAATTGTGGAAAGTTTTTACAATGTTTAAAGAATGATAAAGACAAAGACTTGAAGCCAAAGACTTCATCAACATCCAAGGGGGAGTCTGTTGGTGCATTAAATGTCTGTTGATTACGTCATAATCAAGTCTTGTGTCTAGATTGTTTGAATGAACACACAATAGGGTCTTTATTAGGGTTTTTACATGTTTATCTTGTAAATTTCGCTTGAAAGTGTTCTTGTGTAATTCAAGCTAAATCAGATTTAGCTTGAACAGGTTCAAGCGAAATCAACAACAGAGATTTAGCTTGAACAGGTTCAAGCCAAATCATGATTTAGCTTGAAACTGATTCAAGCGAAATCATCATAGTATATATAGGGTTGTGTAGTTCATTTATAGATAGATCTGGATCATTGCTTGTGGAACGAAACTCTGTCAAATTGAAATCAGAAAGCAATAAAAGAGAAGAAATTAAAGAGAATAGCTGTTGTAACTTTGCATGCATTGTTTCCGCCTTTACATGTAAAGATGAACTGCCTTGACTGACTTTTCAAGGTCGTAGAACGGTCCAACAATTTCAACCCAACAATCAATAGTGGTTAAAAACTAAGCGAGATAGAAGGAACAATAAGTTGATCGATATAGAAGGCTTCGAAGACTCAAGGTTTTCGTCGCACAAAAGGGAGGGTTCTAGGGTTTTCAATTGAGCAGTTACGTGATAAATGACAAGTGTTCTATGCAATATACTCGAGTGATAGTATTGGGCCCTTACTAGGCTTCGAAGAAACCTGGGCCGACGGAAGACTCCTCTTGGCGAAAGATCTGTTTTTCATCGAGCCAAGTGTCAACGAGGGGTCTCATGTTTCGTCGGATTATTTATGGCGAAAACCTTAAATAAGCGTGATTATTCTTAAGTTTTCATAATTAATCAATAACCTTTTTGTTTTCATTAATCACTAGCCTTAAACCTTAACATAACCATCCTTTCACATTCAAACAAAACAATGTAATGATACAATGCAACGACTTATAAGACAGGATTCTAAAACAAGTGACGTAAAGGAAAGGTCTTGGAATTTCGGGTTGTCACATGTGCACTGGTGGCGTCATGCCACAGCCTAGTGGCTGTGCTGTGGCGGCACGCGACGGCTCATGCTGGGCAGAAACTCCATTTTTGACAACTGGGTCGATTTTCAGGGGCCTTTATGTAACTTTCTCGATACCGTATGATGGTTTTGGGCACCCATAGTATTCTAAATCAGTGTGCCTTACATGTACGGTCCAGATCGAAGCTCAATTATCGAGAAACGATCCTAACGGTTCTTGAAATTCTATAAATACCCACTTGATTTCACTTCATCTTCCTCACATTTGATCTCAATTTCCTTCTCTAAGTTGAAGCTCTCCTTATGAAGCTTCATACCTGATAATTTTTTAGTTCAAATCTTCCTTGTTTGGACCTTTTATAAGTTTCTTTCATGCTCGTTTATGCTTTTCAAGCATGAAAGTCAAACAGTGTTTGACTTTCTGCTTTGACCACGATTTAGTCAACACAAAGTTTGTTTGAACTTTGCAACGTAAGCATAATCATGATGGTTATAGTCCGTTGTGACAATATCTATTGATTACCACGTCGATTAGTCGAAGTGACGAGTCAAAGTTTCGGTAAAAATACGTGTTTATGCGTTTTTTGCATCGAAGCTATTTTCGAGTATCAAAACACTTTGTTTTGATATCAAAACCTGTTTTCTAACTTAGTTAAACATGTCTTAATATGTTTAACTCGTCACTTTTTGTCACACCCCGACCACGTGAGACAACGAAACGTGGCGGAAACGTCAGGGAGTGTTGTAACAGAATTAGTTGTTTCACAACCATGGAAATTAAAGTTTCGTTTTATTAATCAAATAAGAGAGTTACATTGTTTTAAACAAGAAACAAAGAGTACATAACAAAAATTAACTAGTTCTTGTCTCGTTTTAAGTCACTAAGGCACAGGTCCGCCTAAGTATGTCTCGATAAGTCCTATGCATCAACTCCTGAAAACACATGTGAAAATAGGTACGTCAGCATAAAAATGCCTGTGAGATACATAGGTTTTGTGAAAATAGGATTCATGACTTGTAAGTTTAAGAAAATGTTTAATAAAGTTTAGTCATGAACCTTGTAAATTGTTTTGTTTTGTAAATCGTTTGAAAAACAATAAGTTCAGATGATATGTATAAATAAGAGAATAATGTATGGTTAAATGAATAACCATGTAAAATGAGTTTGTATAAGATAAGTTGTTTGTAAAACAATGTCTTGTGAAAAGTATGTTATTTGTATAAAATGTTATATGTCTCAAATTGAAATGATTCAAATAATGCTACGATATGTAATACCATACAAACACTTATATATAGGAAGTACCAGCGGCGTATCCATCATGCTTGATTAATATTACACACGCCTCGTTACTTAAATCACTTACTCAAACCAAACCATCAAGATGTAATGTTTAACAATTGTAGAATGTTTATGTACAGTCCAAAGTCTATTGTCAAATGTAAATCATGTCAACAGATACAAATGGTTCACACGGTTCAACAGTTACAAACGGTTCATATAATCAAATGGTTACGACGGTTCACATAGTCAAATGGTTACAACGGTTCAAAATGTAATATAATGTGTTCATATGTTGGATGAGCATATGTAACAAAATGTAATGTAAAACAATGTACTAAGTATGCACACAATGGACATACATAGCATGAAATGTAATGTAAAACAATGTACTAAGTATGCACACAATGGACATACATATCATGAAATGTAATGTAAAACAATGTACTAAGTATGCACACAATGGACATACATAGCATGAAATGTAATGTAAACCAATGTACTAAGTATGCACACAATGGACATACATAGCATGAAATGTAATGTAATGTAATGTAATGTAAAACAATGTACTAAGTATGCACACAATGGACATACATAGCATGAAATGTAATGTAAAACGATGTACTAATAGTGTACTAATGAACATAGCAAGTATGTGATATGAAAACATGGAAACATGAAAGTAACAAGTAGGCACATGTGTTTCACCCCAAAACAGTTTGAAAACGGTAAAAGAGGGGTCTATGTACTCACTTGAGATTGCTCAATAGACTTTCGATATCCACCAAGCAAAGCTAGAAGGTCACGAATATCAAACGGCACCTAATATAGGTAACTACATTAATAACCGGACCTATATCGGAGGATTGGATAGAATGAGGGCTCGTAAACCAAATGAGTATGGGAACTCATGTAATATGGTTTAACAAAGCCTACATACTAAAATGAAACCTAACCTAAGTGCTTACGACCCATCACGACCCGTTTAGGTAGCTTGTGCTACTTTAACGCGTCGTTCGCGTGAAATGCGTTCAGACCGCCTAACTAGTCCTATGACAAGTAAAATATGCCTTAACATGTCTAATATTGTTGCTAAATCAGTTTAGATACTAAAAGTTATGTTACATATGCTTAAAATGAATTTTGGCGTAAAAAGGGCATTTTGGTAATTTACCTAAGGCATATAAACTACCTATCATACAACTACTTAAACGAAGCGACCATAAGGTATAACCTCGGAAGGTTATTCCCTATATACTATGGTCACCTAATGTGTTTGGTCGGATCCTAAGGATCGACCAAATGGGTCGGGTTCGAAAGTATAAGCGATTGTTTAGATCGCTTACCTTACGACCCTATATAAGCACTAAACTAAAAGTGACGAGTTAAGTATGTTTTAAACATGCTTAACTAAGTTTAGAAAACAGGTTTGGTATCAAAACAAACGGTTTTGATACCTAATAGTAGTTTGGTTACAAAATACGCAAGAATACGTATTCTGGCCGAAACTACGACTCGTCACTGAGCCTAGATAACGTGGTAATCAGTAGGTATAGTCACTAGGGACTATAACCATCGTGATTACGCTCACGTTATGAAGTTCAAACGAACTTCGCATTGACCATAAACTGGTCAACGCAGAAAGTCAAACAAAGTTTGACTTTAACGCTAAAACGGATGAAAAGAATGAAAGAACACTTACAAAGGGTCCCCGCAAAATTGAACTTCCACGTATTCTCAGGTATGAAGTGATAAAACACCCCAACTTAGAGAATTCTCAGATTTCAAGTGGGTTTTGCAAGTGAACTTGATGGGTATTTATAGGAATGGTAGAACCGTTAGGATTGTTTATCGAATAACGTGCTTTGATCTTGTCCCTACACTTGTTGCAACCTTATGGTAACTCAAAATGGCCCCTCATGATCAGGAATGGGCAAGTGGAATTGAGTTTTGGGTGCATAACAGCTGTTAACAGCTGTTAAAACTGATTAATCTGATCTGGGAGCCTGACGCGGGCTGCGTAAGGTATCACCCAGGGTTTACGCGGGCCGCCTGGGGGTCCTGATCAGAAACAACTTTGTAAAATGACAGTTTTGGTCCCTGTTTTGGTTTAAGGCCATTTCCGACATGTTTAAGGCCCGTTAAGCTATCTTTAAGGCCCTAAAATGAAGTTAAAGTATAGGGAACTTAAAATGTGCTCAAAAATATCTCGGATGTGGGTTCGTTTGGCCGTACGATTGCGTTGTTCGGTTAATTACGACGGAAGTCGTAACGGACGCAAAAACGGTCCAAATTGCGCGACGAATGGATTTTTCTTATGCTAAACACTAAAATAAAGTATTTTAGTGCTTAAATAAATTTTTGGATGTTCGGATGTCTTCAGAACGTAAGTTATGCGCGAAAATGCAAACTTGTGCACTTTTTGACGCTTTTAGTCCCTGAATGACCCAAAAGTTTATTTTAGCACACTGAACCGCTCAAAGCCTATTTCTAAGCTATGTAAAGGATATTTATGGTATGTTTAACTTATGGTCATGTTCTGGAATGTCTGTTACAGTTCAAATTGGCATACTTTCGCAGTTTGTCAAATTTAGTCCCTGTAAGCGAATTAACTTGTTTTTGCCATACCAAAGCCTTCAAAACTTATTTCTAAGTTATGTAAAGGTTATTTAAGGTATGTTAAGCCTATTACACTATTCTGGAGTGTTCGTTGCATTAAACTGGTTATATTTACGCATCAGTGCGCGTATAAACTTCCAGAAAGTGATTTAAAGCTTGAAATCGAACAAAAAATTGATATGGGCAAAAGATACACATATTTATACAGATCCCAAGTATGAAATACAATATTTCATTGGCTTGGTATTTGTTTGATGGTCGCAGTGACCCAGGTGTCACAGTCTCCCCCACTTTAGGAAATTTCATCCCTAAATTTATTCGTAGGAGTCTATCTGTGACTTTGTGTCAAATAACCACCAGAGATATGCAAGGCATAATCCTGTCATTTCCTTAACGGACATTCTTCAGAAACGAAAATGAACATACGGAGTCATTTTCCTCAACAAGTATTCTTCAGAAGCGGAAATGAAGGAATAAACAAACAGGGATTCATTTCCTCAACGGCCAATCTGCAGAAAAGAAAATGAACAGATGGAGTCATTTTCAATGGTTGCGTCCTCAGAAACGGAAATGAAAAGGATAATCAAACGGATATTCATTTCCTCAACGGACAATCTTCAGAAACGAAAATGAACGAACGGAGTCATTTTCAACGGGCGCTGCCTCATAAATGGAAATGAAAAAGATAATCAAACGGATATTCATTTCCTCAACGGACAATCTTCAGAAACGAAAATGAACAAACGGGGTCATTTTCAACGGGTGCTTCCTCAGAAATGGAAATGAAAAGGATAATCAAACGGATATTCATTTCCTCAACGGACAATCTTCATAAACGAAAATGAACAAACGAAGTCATTTTCAACGGGTGCTTCCTCATAAATGGAAATGAAAAGGGTAATCAAACGGATATTCATTTCCTCAACGGACAATCTTCAGAAACGAAAATGAACAAACGGAGTCATTTTCAACGGGTGCTTCCTCAGAAATGGAAATGAAAAGGATAATCAAACGGATATTCATTTCCTCAACGGACAATCTTCAGAAACAAAAATGAACAAACGGAGTCATTTTCAACGGGTGCTTCCTCAGAAACGAAAATGAATAGAGTTAACTCTAGGCACATGACAAAACTTGCTGTGGTTTCTGTGCATTAAATTCCATAATTATGTATGCATCCATAATTACGTAATTCCTTGCACAGTCCGCACAGTTTGTCTTGTAATGTTTAGGGGAAGAAAATCGAACCTGTGATGAGGGTGACTAGACTACCATAGGGTCCTTTTAATTAGATCCACAGATGATCTCTTTAATTAGACCACCAAGGAGTCTTTCCAGCTATATCATCACATGATATTCCTAACCATATTTTTGGATTAATCTATTTAACTAGACCACTCAAGGGGTCTAATTATGGAGTAGTACTTTATAATCCAAGGGACTTAACTACAACGTAGAAGTCCATTAAGGATTTTATGTAGTACCTTTGGGTATCCTACTACGAATCCCTCATATGAAGATACGAAAGGTTCTACGAGGATTTGGATAACGAATATCCAGAGTATACAAAAACACAAAAATGCATAAAAGAAAACACAAAATGCATAAACACATAATCACATAATTGTTTAACTTGATTTTAGATTTGTTAACATTTTGTTAATTTGTTCTGCTATCTGTGCACATGCATTTAAAGCACACTAGGAATCCATTCCATGGATTTCATTTGGTACTTTAAACATTATCAAGAATCTAACTATGAAGATAGAAATATCTTCCAAAAATTCGATTTTTTTATTACAAGGAATCACCACATTCGAATTAAGGTATACAACAATTAAGGACTTACGGAAATACCCTTAGGTACCCTATTAAGGATTTATAGTGGTACTTTGGGTATTCGTCCAGTGTTGTAACTTGCGCCTTGTACTTCGTATCCTTGGATGAAGCGGGTACTTAGGAATTTCGTGGAAAACGCAAGAGATCATAGAATGGGAAAAATTTTGGGGGTAGTTTGTTCTTCAAGGAATACGGTTCCTTGATTGTCAGTATTGCAGGGGATATGTTGTTTATACATACTACCACATAAATACATTGCAATGTAAATAAAAGATTTATTTATAAACAATGATAACAACTGTTTCATGGACCTTGACAACAAAATAAAATAATACATAAGGCGTGATTATTTCTAAATGATGTTGTCTTCTAGTCAGTCAGATGCTCATCCCTGTGCTGGATTTGCATTAGCAAGCTTTGGGCAATTTCTCCGGAAATGACCCATCTCGCCACAGTTGAAGCAAGAACCTGGTAGAAAACGACCTTGAGCAGGATTATTGCCAGCTTGGTTTGGTGCAGCTGCAGCTGGGCAGACTCTTGCTGTATGGCCTATAAGTCTACAAGTTTAGCATTTGCGGCACTTTACATTGGCATGATGATGGAGGCTACATTGGTTGCACAAGGGTGCAATTCCATTGTATGGCTTCCTAGCAGGGGGTTGAGCTGTTTGGTTGGGGATGGCTTGATCATTGTGAGTAACCATGGCGAAGTTCTGAGAAGCCTTTCGCTTCTTTGACTTCTTAGGGGATCCAGTCTGTTCATCCATTGTCTTTGATTCCTCGATTGGTTTCTTGTCACTTTTTCGAAAAAGTTTACCTTTCCTGATTTGAGATTCAGTCAAGGTTGCAGATAGCTCAATGGCATGTCTAACTGTAGTGGGTTTACTACCAGTTATAATGTCTTGTACTGAGTCAGGGGGGGCCATCAATGTACTTTTCGATTGCCTTATCCAAAGGCGTAACCATATTCGGGCATAACAAACTTAACTCCTCATAACGATCCGTGTAGGCTCGATGCTCACCGCTGTCTTGCTTAAGATCGTCGAATTCCCTTTCCAAGGCCCTGATCTCGTGACGAGGACAGAATTCCTTCATCATCAGAGCTCGAAGCTCTTGCCACGTTTGAGCCAGTGCCACATCGGCACCCCTATCTCTCATCACACCATTCCACCATGTCAAATCTCGTTTCGCAAAGACGCTAGATGCGAATTCTACCTTTCGCTCATTTGGGCATTGAACATGCTTGAAGGTGCTCTCTAGACTCTCGAACCATTGCAGAAGTGCAGTCGCTCCTTGAGATCCAGAAAACTTTGATGGCTTTGCCGAGTTGAACGTCTTGAAGTTGCAGGGGGTATTATTGTTGTTGAGGGCTTGGTTACATTGAGCAACGATGTTCGGGAATGCAGCAGTCATTTGCTGTGTAATGACAGCTGCTAGCTCTTCAATAGATACCTGATTTTCGCGTCGTGGAGGCATTCTAAAAAAGGGGAAACAAGAGAGAAAACAAATGAAATGGCATTGGGTAAGAATAGGATGTTATAACTACCGACCAAAATCATGGGTGATGGTCATTTGTTTGAACCACGAAGCAAACAAACGACACGCAAAGGCTGAATCAAAGCAAATAGATCCTCATAATGTATCGCGAAGACATGCTCGCCTATAAGTGGACACTCACCCCAAGAGTTCCCAGGTAAGAGTGACTGGTCCGATTATGTGGATTTGTACGAACACTCTAGCCTTAGACAGAAAACCCAGGGTATAGGCATTCACCCTTCCAGTTTGCACGTGTTCACACTATTTAGGACCCAAAACTTTGACGAGAGTTTTGAAAATTCAGAGGGGTTCAAAACCTTACGAGGGTTCAAAACCTTATAACTGAGGGTTCAAAACCTTGTAATCAATCATCCCAGAACAGATGATTACTTTTCAAAGTGGTTTTGAAATTTATGTTCTTGTTGTGGTCGTCGCCTAAGGATAGGTGACGGTATTGTTTTATGACTAAACGCAAGTAAACTCGCGTTAGGGTCCTAAGAAGGTTATAGACTAGGTCAAAGTATTACTAATAACCTAATTCCCTATAACCATGGGCTCTGATACCAACTTTTCTGTCACACCCCGACCACGTGAGACAACGAAACGTGGCGGAAACGTCGGGGAGTGTTGTAACAGAATTAGTTGTTTCACAACCATGGAAATTAAAGTTTCGTTTTATTAATCAAATAAGAGAGTTACATTGTTTTAAACAAGAAACAAAGAGTACATAACAAAAATTAACTAGTTCTTGTCTCGTTTTAAGTCATTAAGGCACAGGTCCGCCTAAGTATGTCTCGATAAGTCCTATGCATCAACTCCTAAAAACACATGTCACACCCCGGCTTTTGCGGAAGCGTGGGTTTAATTGGTGTGACTTCTTAATACCATAGCAACAATCACAACAATGCTATATGATAAAATACGGGTTGTTCATCCATTAAAATAGTTTAGAAAATGCGGAACATATTGTTTTAAAATAACAATCCCAAAACATATTACAAAACATGACTTGTTTAAAATGAGTTCATAAGACTCAACGAAGAACTACCAACAAAACGAGGATTTAAGACATGCAACCCGTCCAGGAATGAGTCGCACTTCCAAAACCCTATGACCCTGGATGACATCCTTATCTAGTACGCAGCTAACATGCACCACTTGCCAGATCCTATTCATTCCCTGAAATACATGTAATTTGAAAAGTCAACAAAAAGTTGAGCGAGTTCATGTGTAAGTGAGTATATAAAAGCCTTTAAAATGTCTGTATAAGTAAAATTCCCTGGTATGCAGCAATTAAGGAAAAACCTGATCACCATTGGGTTGCAAAACCAATAGTATGTGTGAAATGATGCAGGAAGACTCAAACCTAGCAAATTTGTCTCCGGTATGAAGATATAGTCACCACTATGGGCCGCCCCGGCCTCATGGGTGTGGGCTCGCTACACCCAAATAGATCTATCACTCATGTCCCGTGGTCCTACAATGAGGATTAATGGCCTTAAGCGTTGTACCCACCACTCACATGATCGTGTAGTAAAAACCCTCCTTAAGCTAACCATACCATAATAAATGTCTGTAAATGTCTGTATAAGTCTGTAAATGTCTGTAACATGTATTTCACCCCCGAAATGTAAAAACTGAAAATAGTTAAGATAAAAGGGGGACATGAACTCACAGTAATGCGTCTTGTACCGAATCTCAAACTCTGTCTGCTACACGACAACCTACACGTACAAATGTCTATTAGACGAACGGGTCGTGCCTTGGCCTAGAGTTTAATATTTTGAGTTGCGTTACTTATATTGTTCCGTGTGTTAAATATTTGTTAGTTCAATGTTCTAGTAAATTTTAGTCTTAGAAAGCAATTATTTACTAAGTGTTAGAATTTTCGGAAAATTTCGCCATAGTCTCCTCTGTAAATAGAGGTGTCCATGCTTAAGAGCATATCATTTTCTTTTACAAATATCTCATAGAGTGTTCCCACATAACCAACCCGACAATCATACATGCAATGCCCTATTTACGTCTTTTCAGCTTTATTAAACCAAACAGGATTGTTTTCGAGTATTAAAATAAAATAGTTATCCTTTTCCAAAAATTCTCAAATTTTTACAGAATGTCATATATAATCCACGATTTATTGTGTAAAAATTTCGGAGACCAGTTCATTACCAATTTTATATAAAAATTCTTTTACCCGACTACAATCAGATTTGTTACTTTCTGATTGCAGTTTTACGGAAAAATTCACTAAAAATCAACCGTAAGTCCGATCGACGGACTTCCAGTTGGAGGGTCACGGAAACAACAGTGACCATCTACAGTAAAAATTCCATGAGCTGATTCTGCTCAGGTTTTAAGTTTTGACTCTGATTACAACACACTTTTTCAGCAGAAATATTTCAGCTTGAGCTGCTGTCTAAAAATAATTCTTTAAAAATAGTAAACGATCTCGAAAAATTACGATTCCAGTGCCATTTGTTCGGTTGTTCATATTTACACAAGTTAGACTCCAGAAAGTTAGTTTTTCGATTAAAAATGACCCAGTTACAGCCTGTTGAAGTTGGCTGGAAAATCCAATCAGCATGCTGTTTTCAGGTTTAATGATTCTAAAAACATATCAACGAGTGTCCTAACCTTGATTTGTTAATAACTTAATGATCAAACATTGTGCATGTATTATCCAAACTCAAACCAACCTGATTTTAACCTCAAACAAACTTTTTATGTGGGGTTTTTATGTAGAGTTCCATGTTTATATTTTTAGTGTTTTAGCTTCTTGTGATTTATCAACATCATCCTACTATGAATCATAACAAATAACAAGAGGAAACAAGAGCGTGAATAGACTTACTACTAGCACAAGGCTAGGGTAGAAATCTTAGTGTAAGGATGATGCAGAATGATGGTGAGAAAGGCTTGAACAAGGCTTCCTTGGGAGCACTTCAACTTGCACTTCTATGGAGGAACTTCCAAGCTTGAAATGAGACTTGTATGAAGAAGATGAAGGATGTGAGAGGTGGTGGTGGTGGTGAAAATCGGTTATGGGGGAGGGGGAGCCGAAAATAAGGGGAATGAGGAGGAAGGTTGAGTGTGGGTTTAGAGAATATGATGAACATATCTTGGAAACATGCATCCTACAACTCCATAGCCATCATTGCTTAACTATGGTCCAATGGGAAATAAGATGGCAAAAGCAAAAATCTAAACATAATATTTTTGTAATCATGGGCAGATTTTCGGTTGGGGGGGGTAAAATGTAAAATTTTGTTAACTAATAGGTATTAAATTAGAAGGTTAAGGGTATTATCAAGAATAGTGGGTGTATGTCATGTTTACATGGTGTATGGGGATTTTTGTGACCGTAATTAATTAAGAATGATAAAATAAGATTTCTGACAATATTTTCGTGTCCCGGGTAATGTCTGGTTGTTCGGTTACGTATCGTTCCGTTAAAGCGTTAAATTGTACCGTATAGTGTCTTTTACGCATCTTTTTGTGACGAAAACATTCCTGGTACTTAGGAAAGTATACAGGACCACTCTGCTATATTTACGTATTCTACTGGTATAATAAAATGCTGAATTTAATAAAAGAAAGCAGAATTCTGTATTTAAAGTGTGTTTTAGGCACTTCCCGGCACTATATCTATCACCTAATGACGCAGTCTTATGGTCCTCACTTCCCTACACTCCAAATCGGCGTAGTACTCTATCCCTGGCTCATACTGGCCATAATAACATTGTCTCTCTAAGTGCTGGTATTGTCAGCATTATTTCTGAATCAACCGTTCAGTGTGTTAACTGTGCTGAGTGCATCAAGTATGTCACTAATGTCAGTGTGTAATGAATGGAGTGACTGTATAAAATGTGATGCATGTATATATGATATAGAATAATAGAGCAGTTTAAATTGTCAGTTGTAATCAACTACAGTCATTAGGCACGTAATTAAGATTAATTAATTTGTACAGTACCTGAAATTTTGAGGGTTGTCACATTCTCCCCCCGTTAAGAAAATTTCGTCCCGAAATTTTAGGTCCTACGCCTAGTTGCAGGGGTCTTAGGAAATAAATGTGGGTACTTGGCCTTCATACGATCCTCACGTTCCCACGTGAATTCTGGCCCATGTCTAACATTCCATCGAACCTTGACGAGCTTGACACTGCTCCTGCGTGTCTTGTTAATCTTCCAGTCAGTGACCTCGACAGGTTCTTCAACAAAGTGGAGTGTGTCGTCGATGTGAACTTCGTCAGCAGGAATGACAACGGTGTGTTGAGTTGGACTCTTTTTCAGGTTCGATACATGGAATGTATCGTGAACACCATTGAGTTCAGCAGGCAGGTCCAACTTGTAGGCTACAAGCCCAATCCTTTGCAGGATTTTGAAAGGGCCAATGTAACGCGGATTCAATTTCCCACGCTTCCCAAAGCATGTCACACCCTTCCAGGGTGAAACCTTTAACAAAACCATATCCCCAACTTGATATTCCACGGACTTCCTGTTTGGATTCGCATAGGCTTTTTGTCTGTCGCGAGCCGCTTCGATGCGTTTTCGAATTTGCGCAATCTTGTCCGTCGTCTCTTGGACGATTTCAGGACCAGCGAGCTGCCTATCACCTGCATCAGCCCAGTATAGTGGTGATCGACACTTGTGTCCGTAAAGAGCTTCAAATGGCGCGGCTCCAATACTTGTGTGGTAGCTGTTGTTGTACGAAAATTTGACCAATGGTAAATGATTATCCCAGCTACCACCTAGATCCATTACACATGCTCTCAGCATGTCCTCCAATGTCTGAATAGTTCTTTCACTTTGGCCATCAGTTTACGGATGAAATGCAGTGCTCAGATTCAACTGCGATCCAAAAGCTTCTTGGAAGGATTGCCAAACCCTTGATACAAATCTCCCATCTCTATCTGAGATAATTGAGAGAGGCACTCCATGACGTGCCACAATCTCTCGCATGTAAATCTCCGCAAGTTTACTCGTGTTGTCTTTCTCTTTGATCGGCAAGAAGTGTGCAGACTTTGTTAGACGGTCTACTATTACCCAGATCGTGTCATGGCCCTTGGGTGTCCTCGGCAGTTTCGTTATGAAGTCCATAGAAATTTGTTCCCATTTCCATTTGGGTATTTCAGGTTGCTGCAGGAGACCTGAAGGCTTTTGGTATTCGGCCTTTACCTTGGCGCACGTTAAGCATTTGCTAACATATACCGCAACGTCGCCTTTCGTCCTTGGCCACCAATAGAAATCCTTAAGATCTTGGTACATTTTATCCGCTCCTGGATGGATTGAGTACCGTGACTTGTGGGCTTCATCAAAAATGACCTTTCTCAATCCACCGAACAGGGGAACCCAAATCCGTTTCATGAAGCACGGAGTTCCTTCCTTGTTTGGTACCAACTGCTTCTCCATCCCACAGAGGTATTCATCTGCGATATTCCTTTCTTTGAGAGCTTCTCTCTGCGCGGCGCGAATGTGCAAAGAGAGGTCCGTCTGGATGATCATTTCCAAAGCCCTAACCCTTATGGGCTTGATCCTTTCCTTCCGACTTAGGGCATCGGCGACCACATTCGCCTTCCCTGGATGATACTTGATTTCACAATCATAGTCGTTCAACAGTTCAACCCAGCGTCTTTGCCTCATGTTAAGCTCCTTTTGATTGAATATGTGCTGCAGGCTCTTATGATCAGTGAAGATCGTACATCGTGTACCGTATAAATAATGTCGCCAGATCTTTAATGCAAACACCACTGCGCCCAGTTCCAAATCATGGGTGGTGTAATTTTTCTCATGTATCTTCAGTTGGCGTGAGGCATAGGCTATAACTTTCTGGCGTTGCATCAACACGCAACCCAAACCTTGACGCGAGGCGTCACAATATACCACGAAGTCTTCCGTGCCTTCGGGTAGAGATAGAATCGGTGCGTCACAAAGCTTGTTCTTCAACAACTGAAACGCTTCTTCTTGCTTGTCACCCCAATCAAACTTCTTGTCTTTCCGTGTGAGTGCGGTCAGGGGTTGAGCTATCATTGAGAAATCCTCAATAAACCTTCGATAATAACCAGCCAACCCTAAGAACTGTCGAATCTCAGTTGGCGTCTTTGGAGTCTCCCAATCCTTGATTGCCTCGATCTTTGTGGGATCAACATGAATTCCATTTCCATTTACCACGTGACCAAGAAACTGGACTTCGCGTAGCCAAAACTCACACTTTGAGAGCTTAGCGTATAACTTCTCCTTCTTAAGTAGCTCTAGAATAGCTCTTAAGTGCTGTTCGTGTTCGTCCTTCGTCTTCGAGTAGATTAGAATGTCATCGATAAATACGATCACAAAATTATCCAAGTACGGCTTGCAAACTCGGTTCATCAGGTCCATGAAAACTGCCGGTGCGTTTGTCAATCCAAACGGCATAACCTAGAACTCGTAATGTCCATAACGAGTCCTGAAGGCCGTCTTCGGGATGCTTTCCTCTTGTATCCTTAGTTGATGGTATCCTGAGCGAAGATCGATCTTTGAATAGAAGCTTGAACCTTGCAGCTGATCAAATAAGTCATCAATCCTCGGCAAAGGATAATGGTTCTTGATAGTCAACTTGTTAAGCTCGCGGTAGTCTATACATATACGAAAGCTACCATCTTTCTTTTTAACGAACAGAACCGGAGCTCCCCTAGGTGAGAAGCTTGGTCTGATGAATCCTTTATCCAATAGCTCCTGGAGTTGTGTTGACAACTCCTGCATCTCCGACGGTGCAAGTCTATAGGGTGCCTTGGCTACAGGCGCGGCACCTGGAACCAAGTCAATGTGGAATTTGACTTGTCGTTGTGGCGGCAGCCCTGGCAAGTCTTCTGGAAAGACTTCAGGATATTCTCTTACGATCGGAATGTCTTCAATCCTCAGCTCAGTAGCTTCTTTATCCACGATGTGTGCCAAAAAGGCAACACACCCCTTCCGTAAACACTTTCTAGCCTTCAGACAACTAATAATCCTTAGCACGCTTCTCTCCGTGTACCACGATCGTTTCTTCATCCGTCATTGGGATGCGGATGGTCTTCTCGTGACAAACGATCTCGGCCTTGTTGCTCGATAACCAATCCATTCCCACTACCACGTCGAAGCTTCCCAACTCGACTGGTAGTAGATCTAGCTTAAATTCGTGTCCTCCCAGTTCTATCATGCATCCCCTGATGACTTCTCCCGTTTCAACTAGTTTCCCATTCGCTAATTCGATCGAGTATGGAACGTCTAACTTACTAGCGGCCAACCCAAGTATATTTTTAAATTCTAACAATACGAAACTATAATCGGCACCAGTATCAAAAAGGACAGATGCAAAGCGTTGGTTTATAGGGAACGTACCGGTGACAACGTTTGGATCTTGGCGCGCCTCCCTCGCACCAATGTTAAAGATTCGGCCTTGCGCCTGATTTAGCTTTGGGCATTCTCTTTTGAAGTGCCCAGCGTCACCACAGTTGAAGCATCCTGGCCCTCGGCCATTTCCATTTCCATTCCCTCCTCGATTTCCGTTGGTTCCTCGATTTCCGTTGGTTCCTCGATTTCCAGCTTGATTGGCGACATTCCCACGATTACCATTTCCCCCATTATTCCCTTATGGCCGGTTTCTATTACCACGGTTGTTGTTATTGAAGCCCCTTTGGCCGCCCTGGCCTGATCCAACCCAACATGTTTCCTTTGAATGGCCCGTCTTCCCGCAAGATTCACATTTTCTAAGTCGGCATGGACCGAGGTGGTGGAACTGGCAAATACCACACTTGGGCAGAGTGCCCATGTAACCCTTTCCTCTGTTTTCATCACCGGTTCTGGCTCTGGACGGTGTGCTCGACTCGCCCCTTTTGCTCACATGGCTTGTACCCTGCTTGAAGTTGGAAAACTTTCGTTTGTTATCACCAGCCGACTCCGCATAAGTCTCTTTCTTCTTGGGTTCAGAGATTGAGAACTTGCCCAGCCTTACGGCCTCCTCCGTAAGTGCCACACTAACGTCGATTGCTTCCGTAATTGTTGCCGGTTTGGATGTGGTAACCATACTCAGGATTTGGGGTGCCAATCCCCAGATAAAGCGCTCAATCCGTTTGAATTCCGGCGTAACCATATAAGGGACCACATGTGACAAGTCGTGGAATCTCTGAACATATTCCGCGATTTTGGGACCGTCCATCTTTAAATGCCAAAACTCTGTTTCCAATTTCTGGATCTCAGCTCTGGAGCAATACTTCCTGCGCATCAGCTCTTTCAGTTCAGCCCAAGTCATGGCGTATGCTGCAGCCTCTCCTAGGGTTTGAACTTGGAGATTCCACCATGAGAGGGCACCATCAGTGAAGAGCCCAGAGATGTATGTAACTTGTTGTCCCGGCGCACATTTGCTCATCCTTATTGTTGTTTCAGTCTTCTTAGTCCAACGGGTAAAAGCCACGGCACCTCCAGTGCCATCAAATTTTTGTGGCTTGCAATCTAAGAATTGCTTGAAAGTACACCCTGTACAAGCAATGTCATTTATAGAATTATTAGCAGTCGCACATGAATCATCCAAATATAGTGTAATGTGTCTCCTATGACTGATCATTACCATTCTGAGGGTTGTTGTTGTTGTTCGAAATGTTTCCACTTGATTATCCTTGAGAAGCAGCATATTGTGCAATAGCAGCCGCGATGATCCCTTGTAGTTCTGCCTGGGTAGTCGGCATGCGTGTTTCGCGTCGTGGAGGCATTTTCTAGAGGATGTTTCATATTGGTCAGGTCATAGTAAGCATATAATCATACGTATAAGTAGCAACATTCATTATTTACATAACACCTCATGTCATACCATAACAAATAATTAATAATGCATGAAATTTGAAGACTTGTGACTTAAGTTTCATAAACAAAACCACCAATACAGTTTCACAATTGCATCATATGTCAAAATATACTAAGGGCTACATCACCCTTGTCTGAGTACAACAACAAATAAATCTAAAACCAAAAACGTGGTCTCAAAAGGTCTTCATAATCATGGCTCGAGCGATGTCTTCTCACTAGGAGTAGCCTGTCTGTAGAAGATCTGGAATCCCTATTGCCCCGGATATCCCTAAGCTGATGGTGGAGGGGGAGGTGGAGAAAATGCGAAAAGAGTAAACGTCGCATGTGAAGCCAATCTTCCTCCATGGCGCGATAAGCTCTCTCTAGCCCCTGCACGCGGTGGGTCAGTGCCTCGTGCTGTAACATGAATGAAACAAGAACATCCTCGGTGGAAGGCCCGACATGATAGGGGTGATATGGATCTGTGGGTGGCATAACATGGGGTGATGACCATAGAAATGGCTCACCCATCGGAGCTGAAACCGGATGAGTAGTGTGCGGGGTAGATGTAAACGGTAAAGTAGTATGGGGAAAATAAGACATGAAGGGTGCAGTAGATGACATGGGTGGGGCAAAATCAGGATGAGGAAACTGCGGTATAAACTGGCTATCTCTGGTCATAAATGGTGTGTGGCTAGGGGGCTGTCTCGACGATCCCTCCCCAGGTTGTGGCGGGGGAACGTCCTGTAGGAAGGTAATCTGATGATCGGTACGCAGGATATCTGTGGTGTGCGGGTGAAAGGATGGGATATCAATCGATGCAGAGATAGGTGCGGTAGGGGGAGTGACTGGGGTCGCATACGGAGGGTAGTCATCCTCCTCGATCCACCCATTCTGGGTGTCAGCGTATCTCGGGTCATCATGGGTAGCAAATGGTGCCAGATCATCAAAAATAGGGTCAGGTATGGGTGCTACATCTGGGATCTCAGCAGCTAGTGGTGCAATGGCAGGTGCATCAGTGACAGGTGGTGCAACGACTGGTGCATCCTCAGGGATGGGGTCAAGAGCAAGAACGGGCTCTGGAATGACGGGAACAGGCTGACGATCAGCAGGCATAACAGGGTCCTGGTCATCCGGGAGAACAGGAGCCTCAGCAGGCTGCTCCTCGGGATCCAACACATACTTTGTATCCGTCTCCTCATCATAGTTAATGCGACGGAAGTTACCGAATCCCAAGGGTGGGTAAGAGGAAGCTACTGACTCAACGGAATCTGAGGCTGATGAATCGGAATGAACTTCCATGTCAGGAAGCTCAACCATAGGAACAACAGGGTCAACAACTGGGATATCAGCATGCGGAGCATCGTCCTCCATCGGGGCCCCACCATCCTGGTCTCCCTCCGGGGGACCCTCGATGAGTAGATCGATGTCATCACCGGGTAACGCGTCGAGAGGTTGTTCCCCAAAAGGAACTGCAGCAAATGGGAGAGGAGCAGGGATTGGAACAAGGGGTAGATCCTCTCCTGGCGGGCCATCAGCTAAGGGCATGTCGTCTCCGAAGTCCGGTAGGGCAAAAGGCTGAAAGTCATCTTCATCAGTGCTCATGTAGTCTGAAGTGTAAACTTCCGGGTCTGTGGCGATCTCGTCGTCTGAGGTAATGGCCATCGGGTCACTCGTGTTGGACACTCCACTACTAGAAGATGCCATGGTGTCTGTAACACAACCACAACATATGCACATAAATCAGGTAAGTATGTAAACAAATAGCAATGTAATCATGTATGTATCCTAGTCTTCCCAGACTATCCCTCCCAATTTCTAGAACTGAACTCCCTAACCTCTCAGACTACCCTGGTCTCTAAGACCAATCTCCCAGTCTCTAAGACTAATTCTTTCCCAATCTCTAAGATTGAACTCCCTCAGTCTCTAAGACCGAAATATAATTTTTGAAAAGTGTATTTATGCCTTTTTGTTTGTAAAGATGTTTGTGCCCTGGATCTGGACGTTTAGTGCATGCAATGTAAAAGGTTTGAAAACATTTTCGTGAGAGCCCTAGTGATCATAGTCTAGACTCGAGATTGAATCCTAGTTCGCTATGATCGAGGATCTGATACCAAGCTGTCACACCCTGGCTTTTGCGGAAGCGTGGGTTTAATTGGTGTGACTTCTTAATATCATAGAAACAATCACAACAATGCTATATGATAAAATACGGGATGTTCATCCATTAAAATAGTTTAGAAAATGCGGAACATATTGTTTTAAAATAACAATCCCAAAACATATTACAAAACATGACTTGTTTAAAATGAGTTCATAAGACTCAACGAAGAACTACCAACAAAACGAGGATTTAAGACATGCAACCCGTCCAGGAATGAGTCGCACTTCCAAAACCCTATGACCCTGGATGACATCCTTATCTAGTACGCAGCTAACATGCACCACTTGCCAGATCCTATTCATTCCCTGAAATACATGTAATTTGAAAAGTCAACAAAAAGTTGAGCGAGTTCATGTGTAAGTGAGTATATAAAAGCCTTTAAAATGTCTGTATAAGTAAAATTCCCTGGTATGCAGCAATTAAGGAAAAACCTGATCACCATTGGGTTGCAAAACCAATAGTATGTGTGAAATGATGCAGGAAGACTCAAACCTAGCAAATTTGTCTCCGGTATGAAGACATAGTCACCACTATGGGCCGCCCCGGCCTCATGGGTGTGGGCTCGCTACACCCAAATAGATCTATCACTCATGTCCCGTGGTCCTACAATGAGGATTAATGGCCTTAAGCGTTGTACCCACCACTCACATGATCGTGTAGTAAAAACCCTCCTTAAGCTAACCATACCATAATAAATGTCTGTAAATGTCTGTATAAGTCTGTAAATGTCTGTAAATGTCTGTAACATGTATTTCACCCCCGAAATGTAAAAACTGAAAATAGTTAAGATAAAAGGGGGACATGAACTCACAGTAATGCGTCTTGTACCGAATCTCAAACTCTGTCTGCTACACGACAACCTACACGTACTAATATCTATTAGACGAACGGGTCGTGCCTTGGCCTAGAGTTTAATATTTTGAGTTGCGTTACTTATATTGTTCCGTGTGTTAAATATTTGTTAGTTCAATGTTCTAGTAAATTTTAGTCTTAGAAAGCAATTATTTACTAAGTGTTAGAATTTTCGGAAAATTTCGCCATAGTCTCCTCTGTAAATAGAGGTGTCCATGCTTAAGAGCATATCATTTTCTTTTACAAATATCTCGTAGAGTGTTCCCACATAACCAACCCGACAATCATACATCCAATGCCCTATTTATGTCTTTTCAGCTTTATTAAACCAAACAGGACTGTTTTCGAGTATTAAAATAAAATAGTTATCATTTTCCAAAAATTCTCAAATTTTTACAGAATTTCATATATAATCCACGATTTATTGTATAAAAATTTCGGAGACCAGTTCATTACCAATTTTATATAAAAATTCTTTTACCCGACTGCAATCAGATTTGTTACTTTCTGATTGCAGTTTTACGGAAAAATTCACTAAAAATCAACCGTAAGTCCGATCGACGGACTTCCAGTTGGAGGGTCACGGAAACAACAGTGACCATCTACAGTAAAAATTCCATGAGCTGATTCTGCTCAGGTTTTAAGTTTTGACTCTGATTACAACACACTTTTTCAGCAGAAATATTTCAGCTTGAGCTGCTGTCTAAAAATAATTCTTTAAAAATAGTAAACGATCTCGAAAAATTACGATTCCAGTGCCATTTGTTCGGTTGTTCAAATTTACACAAGTTAGACTCCAGAAAGTCAGTTTTTCGATTAAAAATGACCCAGTTACAGCCTGTTGAAGTTGGCTGGAAAATCCAATCAGCATGTTGTTTTCAGGTTTAATGATTCTAAAAACATATCAACGAGTGTCCTAACCTTGATTTGTTAATAACTTAATGATCAAACATTGTGCATGTATTATCCAAACTCAAACCAACCTGATTTTAACCTCAAACAAACTTTTTATGTGGGGTTTTTATGTAGAGTTCCATGTTTATATTTTTAGTGTTTTAGCTTCTTGTGATTTATCAACATCATCCTACTATGAATCATAACAAATAACAAGAGGAAACAAGAGCGTGAAGAGACTTACTACTAGCACAAGGCTAGGGTAGAAATCTTAGTGTAAGGATGACGAAGAATGATGGTGAGAAAGGCTTGAACAAGGCTTCCTTGGGAGCACTTCAACTTGCACTTCTATGGAGGAACTTCCAAGCTTGAAATGAGACTTGTATGAAGAAGATGAAGGATGTGAGAGGTGGTGGTGGTGAAAATCGGTTATGGGGGAGGGGGAGCCGAAAATAAGGGGAAGGAGGAGGAAGGTTGAGTGTGGGTTTAGAGAATATGATGAACATATCTTGGAAACATGCATCCTACAACTCCATAGCCATCATTGCTTAACTATGGTCCA
This sequence comes from Helianthus tuberosus, assembly GCA_030545235.1. NCBI lineage: Eukaryota > Viridiplantae > Streptophyta > Magnoliopsida > Asterales > Asteraceae > Helianthus > Helianthus tuberosus. The sequence goes on along the minus strand of CM060412.1, from coordinate 98,823,295 downwards.
ATGGGAAATAAGATGGCAAAAGCAAAAATCTAAACATAATATTTTTATAATCATGGGCAGATTTTCGGTTGGGGGGGGGGGGTAAAATGTAAAATTTTGTTAACTAATAGGTATTAAATTAGAAGGTTAAGGGTATTATCAAGAATAGTGGGTGTATGTCATGTTTACATGGTGTATGGGGATTTTTGTGACCGTAATTAATTAAGAATGATAAAATAATATTTCTGACAATATTTTCGTGTCCCGGGTAATGTCTGGTTGTTCGGTTACGTATCGTTCCGTTAAAGCGTTAAATTGTACCGTATAGTGTCTTTTACGCATCTTTTTGTGACGAAAACATTCCTGGTACTTAGGAAAGTATACAGGACCACTCTGCTATATTTGCGTATTCTACTGGTATAATAAAATGCTGAATTTAATAAAAGAAAGCAGAATTCTGTATTTAAAGTGTGTTTTAGGCACTTCCCGGCACTATATCTATCACCTAATGACGCAGTCTTATGGTCCTCACTTCCCTACACTCCAAACCGGCGTAGTACTCTATCCCAGGCTCATACTGGCCATAATAACATTGTCTGTCTAAGTGCTGGTATTGTCAGCATTATTTCTGAATCAACCGTTCAGTGTGTTAACTGTGCTGAGTGCATCAAGTATGTCACTAATGTCAGTGTGTAATGAATGGAGTGACTGTATAAAATGTGATGCATGTATATATGATATAGAATAATAGAGCAGTTTAAATTGTCAGTTGTAATCAAGCACAGTCATTAGGCACGTAATTAAGATTAATTAATTTGTACAGTACCTGAAATTTTGAGGTTGTCACACACATGTGAAAATAGGTACGTCAGCATAAAAATGCCTGTGAGATACATAGGTTTTGTGAAAATATGATTCATGTCTTGTAAGTTTAAGAAAATGTTTAATAAAGTTTAGTCATGAACCTTGTAAATTGTTTTGTTTTGTAAATTGTTTGAAAAACAATAAGTTCAGATGATATGTATAAATAAGAGAATAATGTATGGTTAAATGAATAACCATGTAAAATGAGTTTGTATAAGATAAGTTGTTTGTAAAACAATGTCTTGTGAAAAGTATGTTGTTTGTATAAAATGTTATATGTCTCAAATTGAAATGATTCAAATAACGCTACGATATGTAATACCATACAAACACTTATATATAGGAAGTACCAGCGGCGTATCCACCATGCTTGTATTATATTACACACGCCTCGTTACTTAAATCACTTACTCAAACCAAACCATCAAGATGTAATGTTTAACAATTGTAGAATGTTTATGTATAGTCCAAAGGCTATTGTCAAATGTAAATCATGTCAACAGATACAAATGGTTCACACGGTTCAACAGTTACAAACGGTTCATATAATCAAATGGTTACGACGGTTCACATAGTCAAATGGTTACAACGGTTCAAAATGTAATATAATGTGTTCATATGCTGGATGAGCATATGTAACAAAATGTAATGTAAAACAATGTACTAAGTATGCATACAATGGACATACATAGCATGAAATGTAATGTAAAACAATGTACTAAGTATGCACACAATGGACATACATAGCATGAAATGTAATGTAAAACAATGTACTAAGTATGCACACAATGGACATACATAGCATGAAATGTAATGTAAAACAATGTACTAAGTATGCACACAATGGACATACATAGCATGAAATGTAATGTAAAACAATGTACTAAGTATGCACACAATGGACATACATAGCATGAAATGTAATGTAAAACGATGTACTAATAGTGTACTAATGAACATAGCAAGTATGTGATATGAAAACATGGAAACATGAAAGTAACAAGTAGGCACATGTGTTTCACCCCAAAAAAGTTTAAAAACGGTAAAAGAGGGGTCTATGTACTCACTTGAGATTGCTCAATAGACTTTAGATATCCACCAAGCAAAGCTAGAAGGTCACGAATATCAAACGGCACCTAATATAGGTAACTACATTAATAACCGGACCTATATCGGAGGATTGGATAGAATGAGGGCTCGTAAACCAAATGAGTATGGGAACTCATGTAATATGATTTAACAAAGCCTACATACTAAAATGAAACCTAACCTAAGTGCTTACGACCCATCACGACCCGTTTAGGTAGCTTGTGCTACTTTAACGCGTCGTTCGCGTGAAATGCGTTCAGACCGCCTAACTAGTCCTATGACAAGTAAAATATGCCTTAACATGTCTAATATTGTTGCTAAAACAGTTTAGATACTAAAAGTTATGTTACATATGCTTAAAATGAATTTTGGCGTAAAAAGGGCATTTTGGTAATTTACCTAAGGCATATAAACTACCTATCATACAACTACTTAAACGAAGCGACCATAAGGTATAACCTCGGAAGGTTATTCCCTATATACTATGGTCACCTAATGTGTTTGGTCGGATCCTAATGATCGACCAAATGGGTCGGGTTCGAAAGTATAAGCGATTGTTTAGATCGCTTACCTTACGAACCTATATAAGCACTAAACTAAAAGTGACGAGTTATGCATGTTTTAAACATGCTTAACTAAGTTTAGAAAACAGGTTTGGTATCAAAACAAACGGTTTTGATACCTAATAGTAGTTTGGTTACAAAATACGCAAGAATACGTTTTCTGGCCGAAACTACGACTCGTCACTGAGCCTAGATAACGTGGTAATCAGTAGGTATAGTCACTAGGGACTATAACCATCGTGATTACGCTCACATTATGAAGTTCAAACGAACTTCGCATTGACCATAAACTGGTCAACGCAGAAAGTCAAACAAAGTTTGACTTTAACGCTAAAACGGATGAAAAGAATGAAAGAACACTTACAAAGGGTCCCCGCAAGATTGAACTTCCATGTATTCTCAGGTATGAAGTGATAAAACACCCCAACTTATGGTAACTCAAAATGGCCCCTCATGATCAGGAAAGGGCAAGTGGAATTGAGTTTTAGGTGCATAACAGCTGTTAACAGCTGTTAAAACTGATTAATCTGATCTGGGAGCCTGACGCGGGCTGCATAAGGTATCACCCAGGGTTTACGCGGGCCGCCTGGGGGTCCTGATCAGAAACAACTTTGTAAAATGACAGTTTTGGTCCCTGTTGTGGTTTAAGGTCATTTCCGACATGTTTAAGGCCCGTTAAGCCATCTTTAAGGCCCTAAATGAAGTTAAAGTATAGGGAACTTAAAATGTGCTCAAAAATATCTCGGATGTCGGTTCATTTGGTTGTACGATTGCGTTGTTCGGTTAATTACGACGGAAGTCGTAACGGACGCAAAAACGGTCCAAATTGCGCGACGAATGGATTTTTCTTATGCCAAACACTAAAATAAAGTATTTTAGTGCTTACATAAATTTTTGGATGTCCGGATGTCTTCAGAACGTAAGTTATGCGCGAAAATGCAAACTTGTGCACTTTTAGACGCTTTTAGTCCCTGAATGACCCAAAAGTTTATTTTAGCACACCGAACCGCTCAAACCCTATTTCTAAGCTATGTAAAGGATATTTATGGTATTTTTAACTTATGGTCATGTTCCGGAATGTCTGTTACAGTTCAAATTGGTATACTTTCGCAGTTTGTCAAATTTAGTCCCTGTAAGCGAATTAACTTGTTTTTGCCATACCAAAGCCTTCAAAACTTATTTCTAAGTTATGTAAAGGTTATTTAAGGTATATTAAGCCTATTTCACTATTCCGGAGTGTTCGTTGCATTAAACTGGTTATATTTACGCATCAGTGCGCGTATAACCTTCCAGAAAGTGATTTAAAGCTTGAAATCGAACAAAAAATTGATATGGGCAAAAGATACACATATTTATACAGATCCCAAGTATGAAATACAATATTTCATTGGCTTGGTATTTGTTTGATGGTCGCAGTGACCCAGGTGTCACAGTTTTAGTCTAGTGCTTGTTTAAGAGTCGTAAGTCAAGCGGTCTAAATCACCGCTTAGACTTTCGAACCCGACCCGTTTGGTCAATAATTAGGATCCGACCAAGCATATTTAGTGACCATAGTTGTATAGGGAATAACCTTCCGAGGTTATACCTTATGGTCACTTAGTTTAATTAGTTGTATATTAGATAGTTTATACGCCTTAGGAAAATGACCAAAATGCCCTTTTCATGCATAATTGGATTCTAAGCATACGTAACATAATTTTTGTCACTTAAACTGATTATGCAATATATTTAAACATGTTTTTGCCATATAATACTTGTCATAGGGCTAGTTAGGCGTCTCGAACGCGCTTTTGTGCGAACGACGCGTTAAAGTAGCATAAGCTACCTTAATGGGTCGTAACGGGTCGAAAGCACTTAGGATAGGTTCCGATTTAGAATGTAGGCTTTGTTAAACCATATCACATGAGTTCCAATACTCATTTGGTTTACAAGACCTCATTCTACCCGATCTTCCGATTCAGGTGTCGATTTATTTAACTAGCGATCCGATTACTAGGTGCTATCTGATTTCCTTGGTTTACTCGAGCTTTACTAGTTCATTTTAATCAAGGATACTTTGCACTTCGATGTGAGTACATAGTTCCCCTATTTTACTGCTTTCAATGTTTTGGGGTGATTCATATGTGTTAAACGGTTTTGATGCTTTCAACGATGGTTTCAAAAACGAATACTATGGTTTATACTAAACAAGAACGATTTCGATAATGTGAACGAACTTGTTGGACGTATTTACATAACTAATGACATTCATTAACATTGATCAAGCCAACCAGTATTAGGTTATGGTACCATAGGATCTGATAAATCCCGCTATCAGACTGCACCCATGGTTATTTATGGGGGTTATGTGGGTAACTGTAACAACCCGCACTTTTGTGCGTTGTTACTACTCGATATACTCGTTACGCCTAGCACCATAGATTCGGATCATAATGTAACTATATCGCATACATCGATATTCGAAGGATAATCGCATATTTTCGAAATACAATATCACTATACTACACTATTATCACAAACACTAACGCTCACGGAGGCATTGAGTGAGGACATATTCTACCCTCCTCGGTGGCGTGATGTGTCGAAATGCGGACAATTAACGCTAACAAGGACTCTCGGGTGAGTTCTATAGCTCCGGTCGTTGTGACGATGACGACAATACGAGGGAATGGTACCCCGTCAGTCTTTGTGGCACTACACGTAATAACAATCACGAGGACATCAAGAAAGGACCTATACTACCCTCCTTGATGGCTGTGAAACGTCACTAATAATCGCATACTCAAACGAAAACCGATTGTTAATTATCAAAACTGTGGATTGTGGATACGTAAATACGACCCCTAGTGATATATATATACATATATAATAATAATAATATAAATTTACTATGAAAAGCGTGTACTTCGAAAGCTATCGAAACTATTAAAAACGAAGAAATTCATCGCATCAGGATAGCAATCCGGACGGATAAGCCATCCGGACAGATAGCAATCCGGACGGATAGCCATCCGGACGGATAGCCATCCGGACGGATAGCCATCCGGACGGACAGCAATCCGGACGGATGGGCAATCCGGATCTGTGACTTCCTTCTCCTCTTTCGCCTATAAATAGCCTGCCACACCACTGTTCAAGTGATGTGACAGCTCCCACTCGACCAGACACGCTTCAAGGTCCTTTTCTCTCGATTCCTCGTGGTTCTGGTAAGATTTCAACCTAGAAACTTGTACTTCTATGATCAACACTCCATTCTACATCATTCTATCTTTTAAAACTCGATTTCTAACCGTGAAATCTGCCGATTTGAGGCGTTTTGAGGTGATGTCACCAAGAGTTCTTATGAACTTCAAGTTGTGGCCTCATTCCACTACAAACGACTCAGATCTGGGTGATTTCCACTTGTTTTGATAACAAATCTCGCCTAAATCTGCGCATCCCTAGTAAAAAATGAACGTATTCCTTCCGTTAAACACTCGGAAAGAGTATTTAGAATGCGAAACAGACGTGTTGTCCGCACGAATCACATGTAAACCGCACGGATAACATGTAATCCGCACGGATAACATGTAATCCGGACGGATATATGTCATCCGGACGGATACATGTCAATCCGCACAGATACATGTCATCCGGACCGGATACATATCAATCCGCACGGATACATGTAATCCGCACGGATACATGTAATCCGCACGGATGACATGTAATCCGCACGGATAACATGTCATCCGCACGGATACATGTCATCCGGACCGAATACATGACAATCCGCACGAGTCACCTTTGTTTGAACGGATGACAATCCGCATGAGTCGCTCTTGTTCGAACGGATGACAATCCGCACGAGTTGACACTTACAATCTGCACGAGTCAACACTAATCCGATCGGATAGTCTGTCATCCGGTCGACAGCCATCCGACTCTGACCCATATGCCAACCGATCGGATGAGCCCATCCGAATGGGTGAGCACCATCCGACCAGATGACTGACTTTTCGATACTATTCTCGCTAACCGTGCATCGTTTACTATATCCTTCAATGATTAACGCAGACGTATTCCCAACCGATCCAATCAAGTTGTATTTCCGCTAAATACGCACTGTGAGTATACTTGAACCCTTTTTAATCGTATTTTGGGTGTAACATACGTTTCTAACAAATCGAACTTATCAAACGAATTATTCAATCAATCGAATTATCACTTGGGAATGACTGTTATGCATGGATATACGTGATGCTAGTTGCATATGTGCTAGGGTTTATACTCGCGACGTCCCACCATGACTAGTATAGTACTATTGCGCCCGACGGGGTCTAGTTTGCCATCGCATATTCGAGCATCGAGGACTTAGTTGGTAGTATCAGCTTTGTGAGTATATATGTCGTGTGTTACGTTCTTGCATATGGAAATTCGCTACACTTTTATCTATTATGCTACTTATCAAACCTGTATACTCGCCAATACTTTTGTATTGACAAATATTTTAACGTATGTTGCAGGTTAGATCGCAGACTATATCAAATCAAGCTAGGAGGTCTAGAAACTCAACTAGAATCTAGGTTGTCGGATTTGTATTGTTCGAGAGGACAAGAAATCTGTGATAACTTATGTGATTGTATTGTTTGTTAGTATGGGATAACGAATGTATTAAATATTATCGCAATATAGTTGTTGTGGATTCTCTTGAGCAATCTGATTCGCCTAGTGCCGCGCCCCGATGATTCCGCCATCGGTTGGGGTGTGACAGATTGGTATCAGAGCCATAACTATAGGGAATTAGGCCAGACTCGACCTAGTCCGGGTCGACGTCTTAGAAATTGACCTAGTCTATAGTCTAAGTACCAACAGGCCGACTCGTACGAACCCAGTGGGGTTTGTATTGGGCTTACTTGATACTCTCGATCGAAATTGCTAAAAGCTACAACTTTGTGGAACACCGCGTACTACAACTTCACACGAAGAAGCCTTTCCTAAGGCTGGAATACTACTTAGCCTTTCCTAAGGCCGACACAATACACATGTTTTCAAAAATACTCGCATAACGAAACCGAGCGATTCAGTCGAGATCAGGTGTGAAAACCAAGAACTCTCAATGGGATTGCTCACTCAGCGCATTTTACTAGCACGAGAACCTTCATCGAGTTAGGAGTGACATCCATATCTCGACGAAAGTCTCCATTTCGAAATCTAGTGGAGCTCGCGAATTTATTCGAAGAGTATAACCACAATTAGGAGCGGAGCTGTTAAGTCAGGGGTGAAACCCGTACCTTAATAAGCCGTTCCACTCTCTAAATTTGTTTTCAAAAGCTCTCACCAAGGACTCGACTATCATGATAACTCGAGCCACGTGATGACTAGGAAGACGAATGCCATGAGCTGCATCCCAGTGGAAGCATGGAGTCTTCTAGGTCAACGCGCGCGCACGAACTTGTTAATTATAGTTGGATTACCTTGGGTAGTCGACGCCTAAACACCCAAGGCACTCTATCATACGAACCGCCGATTCTACGAATGGTTAGAACTTATTTACGTTTTGAAACTTTACGCTTTGTCGATTTCTCGATTTAACGATTTCCACTCCCAGCTTTATAAACAGACAATTCGCACAGCCATCGCAATCTAAAATGAAACCCGAATGTTCGCAACAAAACTAATACATAATCTAACGTCTTCGCTCTCGTTTTTTTTCTCAACTCCAAGGCGTCCTCGCATATTCTAAGTCGATCTGTATGTGTATGATTACAAATTACAGCTATATAAATACGTATAAACAAACAAGTCAATGTGTGAGAACTTAGGAAATTCGTGTCTCCTATGTGGCTCCTATGTGATTCGTATTACTACTATACTATCGCATCAAGTTTTGAACGCGCTCAATCGCATCGCAAAACTCAAAAAAAAAATCATTATGATCGAATCTCACTCCAAGTCTCTTCCTGTCTAGATGCCTTCCAACAACTCTACCTCGAGACGAGTAGCTAAGAGGAGAGCCAAACGAAGTGCCAATAAGAGGATTGCATCACTTGTGACTAAAGAAGTGGCAAAGCTTATTCCTCGAATTACCGCTCAAGTGCACTCTCTCAGCAACTCTCGAGCCTCGGAAGACTCCAAGACGGAAGTGCCGCAGTCTGCTTTTCTTTACAAACACTTCAAAGCCTGTGAACCGATGGAATTCACGGGTGAAGGAGGTGTGACTCAAATACTCTAGTGGTTCGATTCTATCGAAGTTACCCTTCGTCAAAGCGGGTGTCCCGATAGTTTCCGTACTACTTGCGCTACCGGAGTATTTCAATCACGAGCACTCGACTGGTGGACCGCCGAACGTAACAAACGTGGAATCTCTGCAGCTTACGCCCTCTCTTGGGATGAGCTGAAAGAGCTCATGAAGGAAGAATACTGTCCTCCTTACGAAATACAGAAGCTGGAAGACGAATTCTGGAAAATCAAGCAAGTCGAAAGTGACAACGCTGGCTACACCGCAAGGTTCAAACAGCTTAGCATAATCTGCCCAAGTCAAGTCAACACACCAGAAAGAGCCCTTTCGAAGTACATTCGTGGCTTGCCTGAGTGTGTGGGTGATTTTGTCGAAGCGGCAAGACCAGCTACCATCGAAAAAACCTACCGCTTAGCCGCAGAAATTAACAACAAACGACTCAAGGAAGGGTTCTTCTCAAAGAATCCTGTCAAGCAAGCTTATCAAGCCATCGCCATTAACCCTTCAGGCGATCCTGTTGACAAATCTCTTGACGAATCTGCTAACAATTCTTCTAACGAATCAACTGACGATTCTCCTGACGAATCTGCTAACAATTCTTCTAACGAATCAGCTGACGATTCTCCTGACGAATCTGCTAACGATTCTTCTAACGAATCAGCTGACGATTCTTCTGGCGAATCTGCTAACAGTTCTTCTGAAAAATCTGCCGACGGGTCTTCCGACAACTCGGCCAAAGATTCTGCAAGTGAGTCCTCAGACGAATCCTCCAACGACGACATCTCTTCGCAAAACACCGACAAACCCAGTCGCAAACGAAAGACTTCAAGCCCGAGCTGAACAACCACCGAACTGCCGCAGCCGAAGCCTCTTCGAACAGTTCCGATGTTTCCAAAACGAGCCTACACTGGAGCTCATCCCCAGTGCTACTCATGCACCTATCATCATCTAGTTGGGGCTGATTGTCGCTATTTCAATAACTGCAATCGTTACGGTCACTTCACCCGCAACTGCCGCATCGAACCGTGAACCTGAGTACGACAACAACAGCTCCAGCAGAAGTCTTCAGCATCAGACAACTAGCAAGCGTAGGATAAAGTTGTAATGATACAATTTTTGACGTTAATTTCTAAGTTATGAACCTACTCTATTACTCAATGTTGCCACTATACGTAACACTAACTCTCGCTTTCGTATTCTCCTTCACACTCTCGACGACGCACTTAGACTAGATTCACACACATACTATATACTATATCACGAAATAATGTGTTTTACCCTCACAACACTCTTAGAACGAGGTACGATAAACGTGCAAGGAACGACTAATCACGGGTGCACACAGGATTATTTGGGTCAGTGCACGGAGATCGTAGTAAATTCTAAAGTGTCACAAGCATTACGACGAAGTATGACACCAAACCACGGGATCTAAGTAGTAGGGGTCAAGCAAGGTGTGCTTTATCATACTACCGAAATTCCGTGAAGAAAGTGCCACGCGGAGTTGAACGTTATTAGACCTACTATACTATTGTGATTATTTTCAACACACTACACTCAATCGCAAGGCGTAACAAATCGCATCGTCGCAAGACTTGTCGTAAGTCTGCAAACGCAATGCAATCGCCTCATCGATGGACTCTGGGGAGTCTCCCTCGCAAGGCAATTGCATCGACGCAAGACTGGTCGTAAGTTGTTGCAACGAATCTCACCAAGTACATAAACGCTCACGATATTGTTGAGTGAGGACCTATTCTACCCTCCTCGATAATCGTGATGCGTCGCAACGTAACGTTAAGCTTATTCGAAACAAAACTCGACTAATCGAAATCGCTTGTCATGTGTATCTCGCAATCTCTATCGCTTTTTATGTGAACCTATATCGCTTGCTGTGTATCAATCTATCGTTGTCGCCTACCGTTATCTGTGGTGTTTGTGTTAAGTTAGCACACATGACCTCGCTTCACGAGATGAAGCTCATATGATTAAAGCAAGGTGTTTTAGTCATATCGGCGGGCTTTCGTGGAAAAAGGCCATGTGGGGCCTGATGTCAGTTCAACTCTGTGGTGGTAATCAATCAAATCAACCCGCATAAATCGCGTGTACCTCCATCGCTTGCAACGCAACAACTGCCGCTTATCGTAATTCGTTTATCATCGCCGTCATCACTAGTGTTTTGTGTTTACTCGCTTAATCACCTAATCGCTTATCGCATATCGTGTATAGGCTGCCGCTTATCGCTCATTGGTATTCATTACAGACTGTGTGGTATTAATACACATGACATCGCTCCACGAGGCAAAACTAACCTGGTCAAACGAGGTGTTTCACCATGTTAGCAAACCCTCGTGGAAACATGCCATGTGGGTTTAATACGGAATCTAATCGAAAACACGCTATTCGCTTATCGCTTATCGCTTATCGCTTATCGCTCGACGCCTACCCAGACACGACACATAAATGTTTTGTGTCATCAGGCTACTCGCTCACGCTACTACAGCTACATTCGCAATCCAACTCGCCGGTTCAACCCATTCGATTCTAACTAATATTCGGTCCGACCCTCTAATCGATTGGGCCGAGTGAGCACACCTGACACCGCCTCACGAAACGGAAGTAATATGAGCAAAACATGGTGGATACGCCGCTGGTAATTCCTATATATAAATGTTTTAAACATATTAACAAACTTTCGTGGGAAAGTGCCAAGTGGGGCTCGGTGATTAACTACCTTTTGTACTGATTAAAACGTCTTTTTATAAAATTTTTGATTTAAAATCGGTGGACAAGCGAAATTTTCTCACGATGTGGAGTTAACATCGAATCAGCTTAACTCCATGTCCAAGAAAAGTTTCATAAGTCCAGTTTTCCTTAAAATTTTTACAACGTCAAAGCGTAATCCGTCTTAAGACATTGGTTCGACATCGAGCTCAGCTTGAACCCATGTCATAGGAGAGTTTTCGTAACCCTTGTTTTCATCTTCGAATTCCTTAAAATGTCCAAAAACTTAAACTTCCTTGCAACATCGGTTAACATCGACTATGTTAACCCCACGTTAAAAGGAAAATTTTTAAAAATTCCATCCAAATTCCTTTGATTATCTAAAAGCGAACGTTTCTTGTAACGTTGGTTAACGATCGACTCAGTTAACCCTACATTATGAGAAACCTTTCAAGTTCTTTAAAATTCCAATCGCATCGAACTTACGAATTCTACGCAACACAAGGTACTTTGGAACGCCAACTCATGGGACATTACTTTTGTCGTCTACGTCGCCTTCTCGTTATCGCAATCGATCTCTCTTATTCGAAGCACTCTCGCTTGTCAACTCTTCCCCGATTCACTCGTTGTATCGCTACTTATCCAGGATCAACTCTCAAAGGTCTACCTATTGGATTAATTTCGGGACGAAATTTCCTAAAGTAGGGGAGACTGTAACAACCCGCACTTTTGTGCGTTGTTACTACTCGATATACTCGTTACGCCTAGCACCAGAGATTCGGATCATAATGTAACTATATCGCATACATCGATATTCCAAGGATAATCGCATATTTTCGAAATACAATATCACTATACTACACTATTATCACAAACACTAACGCTCACGGAGGCATTCAGTGAGGACTTATTCTACCCTCCTTGGTGGCCGTGATGTGTCGAAACGCGGACAATTAACGCTAACAAGGACTCTCGGGTGAGTGCTATAGCTCCGGTCGTTGTGACGATGACGACAATACGAGGGAATGGTACCCCGTCAGTCTTTGTGGCACTACACGTAATAACAATCACGAGGACATCAAGAAAGGACCTATACTACCCTCCTTGATGGCTGTGAAACGTCACTAATAATCGCATACTCAAACGAAAACCGATTGTTAATTATCGAAACTGTGGATTATGGATACGTAAATACGACCCCTAGTGATATATATATATACATATATAATAATAATATAAATTTACTATGAAAAGCGTATACTTCGAAAGCTATCAAAACTATTAAAAGCGAAGAAATTCATCGCATCAGGATAGCAATCCGGACGGATAAGCCATCCGGACGGATAGCAATCCGGACGGATAGCCATCCGGACGGACAGCAATCCGGACGGATGGGCAATCCGGATCTGTGACTTCCTTCTCCTCTTTCGCCTATAAATAGCCTGCCACACCACTGTTCAAGTGATGTGACAGCTCCCACTCGACCAGACACGCTTCAAGGCCCTTTACTCTCGATTCCTCGGGTTCCGGTAAGATTTCAACCTAGAAACTTGTACTTCTATGATCAACACTCCATTCTACATCATTCTATCTTTAAAACTCGATTTCTAACCGTGAAATCTGCCGATTTGAGGCGTTTTGAGGTGATGTCACCAAGAGTTCTTATGAACTTCAAGTTGTGGCCTCATTCCACTACAAACGACTCAGATCTGGGTGATTTCCACTTGTTTTGATAACAAATCTCGCCTAAATCTGCGCATCTAGCCAAGGAACTGTGCGATTTCGAGTTAACCATGAAAAACCATCAAGAACGACCAGATCTGATGGAACGGGGTGATTCCCGGCCGTTAGAACGGGTCAGAACTGATGAAAATTCAAGTGTTAGTGCGAAATTACGCTACCCTAGTAAAAAAACGAACGTATTCCTTCCGTTAAACACTCAGAAACAGTATTTAGAATGCGAAACAGACGTGTTGTCCGCACGAATCACATGTAACCCGCACGGATAACATGTAATCCGCACGGATAACATGTAATCCGGACGGATACATGTCATCCGGACGGATACATGTCAATCCGCACGGATACATGTCATCCGGACCGGATACATATCAATCCGCACGGATACATGTAATCCGCACGGATACATGTAACCCGCACGGATGATATGTAATCCGCACGGATAACATGTCATCCGCACGGATACATGTCATCCGGACCGAATACATGACAATCCGCACGAGTCACCTTTGTTTGAACGGATGACAATCCGCACGAGTCGCTCTTGTTCGAACGGATGACAATCAGCACGAGTTGACACTTACAATCCGCACGAGTCAACACTAATCCGATCGGATAGTCTGTCATCCGGTCGACAGCCATCCGACTCTGACCCATATGCCAACCGATCGGATGAGCCCATCCGAATGGGTGAGCACCATCCGACCAGATGACTGACTTTTCGATACTATTCTCGCTAACCGTGCATCGTTTACTATATCATTCAATGATTAACGCAGACGTATTCGCAACCGATCCAATCAAGTTGTATTTCCGCTAAATACGCACTGTGAGTATACTTGAACCCTTTTTAATCGTATTTTGGGTGTAACATACGTTTCTAACAAATCGAACTTATCAAACGAATTATTCAATCAATCGAATTATCACTTGCGAATGACTGTTATGCATGGATATACGTGATGCTAGTTGCATATGTGCTAGGGTTTATACTCGCGACGTCCCACCATGACTAGTATAGTACTATTGCGCCCGACGGGGTCTAGTTTGCCATCGCATATTCGAGCATCGAGGACTTAGTTGGTAGTATCAGCTTTGTGAGTATATATGTCGTGTGTTACGTTCTTGCATATGGAAATTCGCTACACTTTTATCTATTATGCTACTTATCAAACCTGTATACTCGCCAATACTTTTGTATTGACAAATATTTTAACGTATGTTGCAGGTTAGATCGCAGACTATATCAAATCAAGCTAGGAGGTCTAGAAACTCAACTAGAATCTAGGTTGTCGGATTTGTATTGTTCGAGAGGACAAGAAATCTGTGATAACTTATGTGATTGTATTGTTTGTTAGTATGGGATAACGAATGTATTAAATATTATCGCACTATAGTTGTTGTGGATTCTCTTGAGCAATCTGATTCGCCTAGTGCCGCGCCCCGATGATTCCGCCATCGGTTGGGGTGTGACAGTAACGACTGCACCTGATGATTGTTAACTTACCCTTTGGTGGTTTGTTAATACGAGTTGAACGATGGACGAGTTACGAAGGTTTGAATGTTATAAACGAGATGACCAAAAGTAGTTTTCACAACTAAAATGAGAACGATTTGAACGAGAACGATTTTGAACGATTGAACGATTGAAACGATTGAACGATTTGAACAATTAGAACGATTTGAACAAGTTAAACGATTTGAACAATGATTGGTTTTTGGTTAGTGTTTAGATAACGGGACATGGGTAATGTGCTAAAACCATGGTAGATACGCCGCTGGTACTTCTTATATATAAGTGCTTTTATCATATTATATTCCGTGGCGTTATTTAGTTCACTTGGACGAACGATTTTCAAAACGAGACACACAATGATGTTTACTAAACGATATAAACCATACGAGTTTTATTACGAGAATGATTTACGATTTGGGTTACGATATACAAATGTTTTGGGTTAAGACTCATGGCATCGAGGTTTTATAAACTATAACCAATCTGTTTTGACTTGGTTATTCATTTTACAATACAAATGTTTTACAAAATAAGGTTTTTCCAATATTAATTAACGAGGTTGTACGAGTTATTTCAACATATAAATGAGCCATGAGTCTGACACTCACACAAAATCTATGTGCTCGTCGGCATTTCTTTGCTGACTTTATTTTTACATATGTTTCAGGTGATCTTGAATGATGTTGATTGCAAGTAGGATGCATGCTCACTTAGGACTGGACGAGGCCTTAGTGACTTAATAACGATGATAGACTATGTTTAACTTGTTTGTTTTAACTTGAAGACAATGTAAATTATCTAGTGACTTAATAAACCGAAACTTTTGAATCCATGGTTGTGAAACAATAATTCTGTTGCTCCACTCCCCGAGGTTTCCGCCGCGCTTTCGTTGTTTTAACGCGGTCGGGGTGTGACAGAAGAGTTGGTATCAGAGCCAATGGTTATAGGGAATTAAGTTATTAGTAATGCTTTGACCTAGACTATAACTTTTCTAGGACCCTAACGCAAGTTTTCTTGCGTTTAGATTTTAAAAACAAAACTGTCACCTATCTTTAGGTGATAACCACAACGAGAACACAATAACAAATACGATTTAAAAATCAATCATCTATTCTTAGATGATTTCTTATAAGGTTTTGAACCCTCTAAGTTTTCAAAATATCGTCAAAGTTTGGATCTTATAATGTGAACACATGCAATCTAGAAGGGTGGATGCCTGTACCTCGGGTTTTCTGTCTAAGGCTAGAGTGTTCGTACAAATCCACATAATCAGACCAGTCACTCTTACCTGGGAACTCTTGGGGTGAGTGTCCACTTATAGGCTAAAGCATGTCTTCGCGATACATTATATTGACCTATTTACTTTGATTAGTCATTGCGTGTTGTTTGTTTGTTCGAGATAATGGGAATGAATGATCGCCTTCCTTGTGTTTTTGTCGATATTTTCAATACCTCTTTTGTTTATCCAATTGTCGATCTCACTCGTTTCTCATGTTTCCTTGTTCTTTTTAGAATATGCCACCTAGACGTGATCCCGAACAGGATGCTGCAATCGCAGCCCTTGTCGCTCAGCAAATCGTAGTTGTGCTTCCGAACCAAGTAACTCAGATTAATCAAGCGAACAACAATAACAATAATGCTCAGTGTAGTTTCAAGAATTTTAATTCGGCTAAACCATTGAAGTTTTCTGCGTCTCAAGGAGCAACTGTGCTCCTACAATGGTTCGAAAGTTTGGAAATCACCTTCAGACATGTTCAATGTCCGAATGAGCGTAAGGTTGAGTTTGCGTCAAGTGTGTTCGAGAAACGTGCTCTTACATGGTGGAACGGTGTGATGCGTGATAGGGGTGCCGATGTGGTGATGGCACAAACGTGGGAAGAGCTTCGAGCTCTCATGATGAAACAGTTTTGTCCACATCACGAGATTAGGGCTTTGGAACGAGAATTTGACGATTTGAAACAAGATGGGGGAGAACACCGTGCGTATACGGATCATTATGAGGAGCTCAGTTTGTTTTGTCCTACTATGGTTACCCCGTTGGAGAAAGCGATTGAGAGGTATATCGATGGTCTACCCGATTTTATGCAAGATATTGTGACTGGTAGTAATCCTACCACTGTTCGTCAAGCGATTGAATTGGCTGCTACTCTGACTGAGTCTCAAGTCAGAAAAGGTAAAATGACCCGCAAGGGTGACAAGAAGCAGTCGACTGATACCGTTCAAGACAAGGGTAAAAGTAAGGGTAAGAAAGGCGAGTCTTCAAGGAGATCGAGGAAGCGCAAGGCTTCCCAGAATTTTGCTGTCACCAACCAGAATGCTCAGAACCCACCGGCTCAACCTCCTATGAAGAAACAATATGCTGGTACCACACCTCACTGTACTCGGTGCAATGGTCATCATGCGACCCAACAGGCTTGTAAACAGTGTACCACTTATGGTAAACTTGGGCATCTGGCCAACATTTGTCATTTGGGTTAAAATCAAGCTGCACAGAATCTAGCATAGGTTCAGGGTAATGCTGCTAGATTCCCACCTGGCTCGTGTTATAACTGCGGAGAGATGGGTCATTTCCGCAACAATTGCTCGAGGTTGGTGAACGCGAATGCAAATCCGAATGTCAATGCAAATGTGAATCCCGCTCCTGGACGAGCATACAATTTGAATGCAAACGAGGCTCGAGCTGACAACGAGGTTGTCAATGGTACGTTCCTTGTTAACAATCTACCTACATCTGTTCTTTTCGAATCTGGTACCGATAGAAGTTTTGTTTCGTTATCTTTTGAGCCTTTACTTGCGATACCTAGAACTAAACTGAGGAAACCCTTATCTGTCGAAGTTGCTACTGGTAAACCTCTTGTACTCATTCTGTTATTCGCGATTGTTAATTGAACCTCGATAACCATCTTTTTCCTATTGACCTCGTGCCGATGCAACTTGGAAGTTTCGATATTATCGTGGGGATGGATTGGTTAACTAAACATCATGCTGAGGTGGTTTGTTTCGATAAAATTGTTCATATTCCTCTTTCATCTGGTGATGTCCTAGAAGTTTGTGGCGAGAAACCATCGAAAGGTTTGAAACTCATGTCGTGTACTAAAGCTCAAAGTTATTTACGGAAAGGATATGTTGCATTCCTGGCACATGTCACCGAAGAGAAAGGCAAGAGCAAGTGTATTCAAGATATTCATATTGTCCGCGATTATCCAGAGGTATTTTCTGATGAACTGCCTGGTTTGCCTCCAGTTTGTCAAGTCGAGTTTCATATTGATCTTGTTCCCAATGCTAACCCAATTGCGAAAGCATCTTATCGTCTTGCACCGTCTGAGATGCAAGAGTTGTAGAAAAAGCTTCAAGAGCTATCTGACAAAGGATTCATCCGACCAAGTTATTCACCTTGGGGCACTCCAGTCTTGTTTGTGAAAAAGAAAGATGGGTCTTTTCGAATGTGTATCGATTATTGTGAGCTTAATAAGCTTACCATCATGAATCGATATCCCCTACCACGAATTGACAATCTCTTTGATCAGCTGCAAGGTGCTTCATGTTTTTCGAAGATCGATCTGCGTTCTGGGTATCATCAGCTTCGTGTACTCGAAGAAGATATTCCCAAAACTGCTTTCCGCACGAGATATGGACACTATGAGTTCACAGTCATGCCTTTTGGTTTGACGAATGCCCCAGCTATTTTCATGGACTTAATGAATAGGGTTTGTAAACCTTATTTAGATAAGTTCATCATTGTGTTCATTGACGAAATTCTTGTTTATTCGAAGTCTCGAGCCGATCACGAACAACACCTTCGTCTGACATTGGAACTCCTGAAGAAGGAACAACTTTTTGCTAAATTCTCCAAGTGTGAATTCTGGCTTAAAGAAGTTCAGTTTTTGGGTCATATTGTTAACGAGCAGGGTATTCATGTGGATCCTTCCAAAATTGCTGCAATTAAGGATTGGAACAAACCTACAACACCCATAAAAGTTCGATCTTTTCTTGGTCTCGCTGGGTATTATCGACGATTTATTTCGAACTTCTCGAAGATCGCGGTTCCACTCATTGCTTTGACTCAGAAGAATAACCCTTTTGAGTGGGGACCTAAACAAGAAGAAGCGTTCCAAACGCTAAAACAAAAACTCTGTGATGCCCCTGTTTTGTCTTTGCCCGATGGAAACGATGATTTTGTTGTCTATTGTGACGCGTCGAATCTAGGCCTTGGTTGTGTTCTTATGCAACAAGGTAAAGTTATAGCTTATGCGTCAAGACAGCTGAAAATTCACGAGAAGAACTACACCACTCATGATCTTGAGTTGGGCGCTGTGGTTTTTTCTCTCAAAATTTGGAGACACTATCTTTATGGAACGAAGTGTGTGGTATTCACAGACCACAAAAGTCTCCAACACATTCTTAAACAAAAGGAGCTGAACATGATACAACGACGCTGGGTTGAGCTATTGAACGATTACGATTGCGAAATTCGCTACCATCCTGGTAAGGCGAATGTCGTAGCCGATGCACTAAGTCGAAAGGAACGAGCCAAGCTTCATTCTGTTCGAAATCTATCCGATATTCAATCTCGTGTCCTTCAAGCTCAACGATCATGTGTAACCAAAGGCTTATTGAAATATGAGCTACCACTTCAACTTGAGCTTAAACTCAAAACGAAAGACGATGGTTTACTCTATTTCAAGAATCATTTGTGGATTCCGAAACAAGACAATCTTCGCATTTTAGTGATGGATGAATCTCATAAGTCTCGATATTCTATCCATCCTGGTGCTGACAAAATGTACAAAGATCTTCGTACTCAGTACTGGTGGCCTGGTATGAAGAAGGATATTGCTTTGTATGTATCAAAATGCCTAACTTGTCTCAAAGTCAAGGCTGAACATCAACGACCTTCTGGTTTAGTTGTACAACCAGAGATACCGGTTTGGAAGTCGGAGAACATTGCGATGGATCTTATCACTAAGTTACCGCGTACATCTAGAGGTTACGATGCTATTTGGGTTATCATTGATCGATTAACGAAGTCAGGTCACTTTATACCGATTCGTGAGGATCTATCTGTTGATAAGCTTGCCAAGATTTAGAGTTAATTGCCAAAATCGTCCCTAAGGTTTGGGCACGTTTGCGATTTTCGTCCAAAATGACACTTTTGTACCAAATTGCCCACAACGTTTGTAGCTTTTTGCCATTTTCATCCAAACCACTAACTTAGTTTATTTTTTCTGTTAAGTTGAGAATATTTGGATGAAATTGGCAAATATAAAACCACATGGACGATTTTGGCTATTTACTTAAACCCTTTTTAATTTCTTTTATTTAATTATTTTTGTTACATATATAATAAAAAAGAATATACATGGAGTTTTTAGAAAAAAATATTAATAGTTTTGTTACATAATTTTTATAAATTTTCATCCTAATCACTAACTCAGTTTATTTTTACTGTTAAGGTAAAGGATGTTCTAAATTTTATAAATTAAGACAAAAATTAATTTACAGATTCTTTATATAAATCAGTTTTATAAAGAGAAAACGTCATTGGTGTGCAACACAAAACAATCGATTACAACTTTTAGTATTTATCAGTTGTAGAGATAGAAAAAAAATTGTAAAACGTTACATATTTTATTAATGTGTTGAGCACCCAGGAAATATGTTGGTAGAAATAAAATATTTATTTAGTTAAGATTATGAGGGTAATTAACTAATAATTATTCTGAGTGGCTTGAGTAAATAAACTTTTGGTTCATAGCATTATAATTACAATTTGTTGGATAATTTTAATGTTTGGTAACGATATGTTGTTTAGGGGGGGGGGGCATTGGCTTCTGTTTTTCCTTAGGAGCGAATTTAAAAGAGTAGAAGATGAATTACAAACTTGGTACATTTGATAAGATTTTTTTATTTGACATTTTTCAATAAGGTTACCAGCATTTTAGTTTTATAAAATTTAGAGGTTTAAGTAGATTTTATTTTTGTAAAACTGGTCTATATAAAAAATTAGAAATTAGTTTTTGTCTTAGTTTATAAACATCCTTCGCCTTAGTAGAAAAATTAACTTAGTTAATGATTGGATGAAAATTTATAAAAATTACATGACAAAACTATTATTTTTTTCATATAAAAATTGCATGTATATTCTTTTTTATTGTATATGTAACAAAATTAATTAAATAAAAGAAATTTAAAAAAGTTTGAGTAAATTGCCAAAATTGTCCCTGAGGTTTTATATTTGCCATTTTCATCTAAATATCCTCAACTTAACAGAAAAAATAAACTAAGTTAGTGGTTTGGATGAAAATGGCAAAAAGTTACAAACGTTGGGGGCAATTTGGTACAAAAGTGTCATTTTGGACGAAAATGGCAAACCTGCCCAAAACTCAGGGACGATTTTGGCAATTAACTCCAAGATTTATGTTGATGAGATTGTATCTCGACATGGGGTTCCTGTGGATATCATTTCTGATCGTGATGCTCGATTTTCATCTCATTTTTTGAAGACCATGCAATCTGCTTTGGGAACTCAACCGAATCTAAGCACTGCTTATCATCCCCAAACAGATGGACAATCTGAGGGGACGATTCAAACGTTGGAGGATATGCTTAGAGCATGCATGATAGACTTTGGTGGTAATTGGGATTCTCATCTTCCGTTGATTAAGTTCTCTTACAACAACAGTTAGCATGCTAGCATTAATATAGCACCGTTCGAAGCTTTATACGGTCAAAAATGTCGTTCACCTGTCTGTTTGAATGAGATCGATGAAGCTCAGCTTACTGGACCTGAACTCATTCTGGAAACAACAGACAAAATCAAGAAAATTCGTGATAATCTTTTGACAGCTAGAAGCTGTCAAAAGAGTTATGCGGATATGTGACGCAAGCCCTTGGAATTTCAAGTTGGCGACCATGTCCTACTCAAGGTATCCCCTTAGAAGGGAGTGGTGAGATTTGGAAAGAAAGGAAAACTTGCACCTCGATATGTTGGACCATTTAAGATTGTTGAAAGAATTAGAAAGGTTGCCTATCGACTTGAGCTACCTCCTGAACTTGGGAATATTCACCCAACATTCCACATGTCCAATTTGCGAAAGTGTTTAGCCGATACTGATCTTCACATTCCACTCGACAAAATTCAAATTGATGAAATGATGCACTTTGTCGAGAAACCTGTGGAGATAATGGACCGTGCAGTCAAACAATTGAAGAACAAGTGTATACGATTAGTCAAGGTTCACTGGGAGTCCAAACGTGGCCCAGAGTTTACTTAGGAACGTGAGGACCAAATGGAAGCGAAATATCCACAATTGTTTTCACAAGTTTCCTCTAGTTAAAATTTCGGGACGAAATTTTCTAAAGTAGGGAAGACTGTGACAACTGTGCTCTGTAAACAATGTACGATGTAAAACAATATCAATTATCAATAAAACGATGTGTTTTGGTGTTAATATATGTATATTTGTGTTTGATGATTTTACGATTTGATTCGAGTTCGATTTCAACCTTTAAATCGCTTTCTGGAAAGTTATACGCAAACTGGTGCATAAACGCAGTCAGTTTAATGCGACAAACACTCTGGAATAGTGACATAGGCTTAACATACCTTAAATAACCTTTACATAACTTAGAAATAAGTTTTGGATGGTCTGGTGTGTCGAAAACAAGTTTATTCGATCGTAGGGACTAATTGTGTCAAACTGCGAAACTATGCCGATTCGTATGGTAACGAACATTCCGGAACTTGATCATAAGTTAACGTGCCGTAAATATCCTTTACATAGCTTAGAAATAGGCTTTGAGGTGTTTGGTGTGCAAAAATAAACTTATTTGATCAACAGGGACTAAAAGCGTCAAAAAGTGCATAAGTTTGCATTTTCGCGCATATCTTACGTTCTGATCATCCCCGGACATCCAAAAATTTTTGTAATCATTAAAATATTTTATTTTAGCGATTGGAATGCAAAAATTCCATTCATCGCGCAATTTGGATCGCTTTTGCGTCTGTTCGAGTTTTCGTCGTAATTAACCGAATAACGCAACCGTACGACCAAACGAACTGACATCTGATATGTTTTTGAGCATTTTTCATGTCCCCGATACTTAAACTTCATTACTGGGCCTTGAAAATGGGCTAACGGGGTTTAAGCGCGTCGAAAATGGCCTAAATGAGCTGCAGGGACCAAACCTGCCAATTTTCAAAAGTTTCTGGATCTGTGCACTGGTGGCGTCGCGCCACAGCCTAGTGGCTATGCTGTGGCGGCATGCGACGGCTCATTTTGGGCAGAAACTCCATTTTTGACAACTGGGTTGATTTTCAGGGGCCTTTATGTAACTTTCTTAATACCGTATGATGGTTTTGGGCACCCATAGTATTCCAAATCAGTGTGCCTTACATGTACTGTTCAAATCGAAGCTCAATTATCGAGAAACGATCCTAAGGTTCTTAGAATTCTATAAATACCCACTTAATTTCACTTCATCTTCCTCACATTTGATCTCAATTTCCTTCTCTAAGTTGAAGCTCTCCTTGTGAAGCTTCATACCTGAGAATTTTTGAGTTCAAATCTTCCTTGCTTGGACCTTTGTAAGTTTTTTTCATGCTCGTTTACGCTTTTCAAGCGTGAAAGTCAAACAGTGTTTGACTTTCTGCTTTGACCACGATTTGGTCAACACAAAGTTCGTTTGAACTTTGCAACGTAAGCGTAATCACGATGGTTATAGTCCCTTGTGACAATACCTACTTATTACCACGTCGATTAGTCGAAGTGACGAGTCAAAGTTTCGGTCAAAATACGTGTTTATGCGTATTTTGCATCGAAGCTATTTTCGGGTATCAAAACACTTTGTTTTGATAACAACACCTGTTTTCTAACTTAGTTAAACATGTCTTAACATGTTTAACTCGTCACTTTTAGTCTAGTGCTTGTTTAAGAGTCGTAAGTCAAGCGGTCTAAATCACCGCTTAGACTTTCAAACCTGACCCGTTTGGTCGATCATTAGGATCCGACCAAGCATATTTAGTGACCATAGTTGTGTAGGGAATAACCTTCCGAGGTTATACCTTATGGTCACTTAGTTTAATTAGTTGTATGATAGATAGTTTATATGCCTTAGGAAAATGACCAAAATGCCATTTTCATGCATAATTGGATTTTAAGCATATGTAACATAACTTTTGTCACTTAAACTGATTATGCAACATATTTAAACATGTTTAGGCATATAATACTTGTCATAGGACTAGTTAGGCGTCTCGAACGCGTTTTTGCGCGAACGACGCGTTAAAGTAGCATAAGCTACCTTAATGGGTCGTAACGGGTCGAAAGCACTTAGGATAGGTTCCGATTTAGAATGTAGGCTTTGTTAAACCATATCACATGAGTTCCAATACTCATTTGGTTACAAGACCTCATTCTACCCGATCTTCCGATTTAGGTGTCGATTTATTTAACTAGCGATCCGATTACTAGGTGTTATCTGATTTCCTTGGTTTACTCGAGCTTTGCTAGTTCACTTTAATCAAGGATACTTTGCACTTCGATGTGAGTACATAGTTCCCCTATTTTACTGCTTTCAATGTTTTGGGGTGATTCATATGTGTTAAACGGTTTTGATGCTTTCAACGATGGTTTCAAAAACGAATACTATGGTTTATATTAAACAAGAATGATTTCGATAATGTGAACTAACTTGTTGGACGTATTTACATAACGAATGACATTCATTAACATTGATCAAGCCAACCAGTATTAGGTTATGGTACCATAGGATCTGACAAATCCCGTTATCAGACTACACCCATGGTTATGTATGGGGGTTATGTGGGTAACGACTGAACCTGATGATTGTTAACTTACCCTTTGGTGGTTTGCTAATACGAGTTGAACGATGGACGAGTTGCGAAGGTTTGAATGTTATAAACGAGACGACCAAAAGTAGTTTTCACAACTAAAACGAGAACGATTTGAACGAGAATGATTTTGAACGATTGAACGATTGAAACGATTGAACGATTTGAACAATTAGAACGATTTGAACAACGATTGGTTTTTGGTTAGTGTTTAGATAACGGGACGGGGGTAATGTGATAAAAGCATGGAAGATACGCCGCCGGTACTTCTTATATATAAGTGCTTTTATCATATTATATTCCGTGGCGTTATTTAGTTCACTTGGACGAACGATTTTTCAAAACGAGACACACAACGATGTTTACTAAACGATATAAACATACACTTTGGATGTGTAAATGTGTAATCAAAACAATTCAAAATACAAGATATTAGTGGACAAATCAAAAACTGAATAATTATAAATTAAATTAAATCAAATCACACCCATGTATTCAAAAGCTGCTATTCACATAACTGATTCAAAATTTTCAGACAAAATAATATGGGAAAAAAAGCAAATCACTTCTTATATTTTAACACCTGCGAAAGAATCAAAACACATGCCCATTACGAACAAATCAAAATCCAAATATAAAAATTGTGAATCGTTGTTGGTCGTGAGGATTCCTAAATCCCAATATGTAATAAAATAAAAATAAGAGAAAAGAATTGTATATCGTTGTTGGTCAATAAAAGTTCTGCTCATGTTGCCAGGAAGAAAAACTTCAAACAAAAGATCAATGAATGAAACGTGAGATTTGAGAGGGTTTAAAAATATGTTTTGATTTATAAAAAAATCCACATCCACATACGTAACAAATGAAAATAAAAAATAAGAGGAAAATATGGTAACTTGATAACCTGATGATTACACGTTATTAAACACTAAATTAAAGTTTAGTTACTTTCGAGATACAAAAAAAGTTTTGGTTACTTAAGACAATGTGTAGCGGGGCGCTATGCACCCACATAAAGCCCATATAAAGCCCCAAACGCCACTACGAAGGGCTTTATGAGACAAAAAAAAAATGGGGGAGGCGTCATATATATATATAGCGCCGGGTATAGGGGGAGGTTTCAAAGTTTGGACCAATCAAAAATTTGTTAGTGTTTTTATAATTAATTAATAAAAACAAAAATTAATAATTAGGTATTGATGGGTAGGGCTTTATGACTACGGACTCTAGTGATATAACACCCCATAAAGCCCCTATGTGACGTGGCACGACACGTGTCGCATAACGGCCCACAAAGGGCTTTATGACTACGGATGGCCTAATTAGAACACTTGACAAACTTGGTTACATTTACGTAACATTTTCCCTTGCATCAAAGTACATTATTTATGCTTGAATCAAACATGAACTACATACTTCAAGATTCATTGTTTTTGCTTGAATCAAACATAGACTAGACTAGACGATTGAAACTTTACGTCAACACGAAATGCCACTCACGTGAAGAAGCATGGATTTCTTTTAACCACCGCCCACATATGGTTTTACCTTCACCTGCAGGCTTAAATGAGAACGCATAGCCGTCACCTTCATGATAGAAAAATAATTAACCAGAAAACTAAAAGCAATTGTATAAAACATTGAATATTATGTTTTGGGTATGGGCTAGTGGGATGTCTACTCCAAAATATTTTATTTGATTTGGTTGGTCTTTAGATTTTTTTTATATTTTTATTTGATTTAGTACAATTTATAACTCATATTGGCTTTTCAGAAAAACTAGGATTTGGACCCGCCGCGCGTTGCGGCGGCGTCGAAAGTTAAAGTAACTCGTATTTATACTTTATATTTGACCCGACTCTTTACTTAAAAAAATGACATCGCCATCGAATGAAAACGTATTATATTTGACCCGACTTGCTTCAAATACAGTTTATGAACGTACACAAAATAAGTATAAAACGTATTATTTTTTACCAGACTCACTTGAGAAAAAAGTTTATATCAAAACGTGAGTCATTTACGTTGAAACGTGAATTTTAAAACGACATGTACATTAAAATTGCGATACACAGCGCGTTACGTCGGCGGCACCTTAGTTGTTTATAGCTGACGACACGACACGACACGTTATGTGATGCGTTAATTATATGAAAACGTGTGTTTCGACGTATCCGATCTAACTCAGTGTAACCTATATAAGCATTGTGGTTACAAAAGAAACGGAATCGAACCCAGGGTCGTTTATTTAGTGAGGGTTCCATTTAACCACTACATCACCCTTACTTTTGTATCAAGACCTAGCACCGTCAAAATGTACACTAACTCGAATTTATATCGTCGAATGAAAACGTATTTTATTTGTCCCGTTCGTTTCCGAGAACAATTTAAGTAAAAGAACGTAGACCAACCAAAAGGTACACAAAAATAAGTACGAAAACATATTATATTTGACCAGACTCGTTTCAAAAAAAAATTTATGTCGAAACGTGAATTTATATCGTTTACGTTGAAACGTTAATTTACACCCACACATAATAATAAACATAAAAACATATTATATTTGACTCGACTTGTTTTCGTAAAAAAATTATGTCGAAACGTCAAAATATAAACTAACTCGAATTTATACCATCGAATGAAAACGTATTTTATTTGACCCCGCTCGTTTCCTATCATAAAATAGATTTACGGCTTATACGCGAAATAAAAGAAAAGAAAAAGGTAAAAAACATGAAAAAAATAGGGAAGTAAAAGACAAATAAGATAAAACAAAAAAGGGGGAAACACGAAAAAAAAAAAAGGAAAAAAGAAAATACAAATAAGTATGACACAAATTATAATTTATTGTATTTGTTATATTATAGAACAATTGCCGTTCAAAAAATAATAGTAATAAAAATAATGTGTGCTCTGCTCTTTCTAGAACTCTGGACTGCTGGTCAACATGTTACATTCACAATTCAAGAGAAAGGTCACCACCGACCTTTCTCTTTAATAGTTATTAAATAAACTAAATAGTACGTATATTACTCAACTGGAAAAAAAAAAATAACAAGAGACCTTTGGAAAGGTTAAAGGTCAAAATTGGTAATCACAAACGTCAAATCCTTGCTGCATGGTTTGTCCTTCAACACCCGAACATCACATTTGTGCACGTACTTTGAAAGCTCTCTTTTTCATTTAAGCAATGATAACTGCGCTGAATTCCATTAAAGTCGGCACCAATTTGTAATTTTATATTATTTTTGAGAAATGTATATTACTTTATATTGGGAAGGTTCATTGGGGAACACTAAAAAAATAAGGAACAGCGGAGAACCGACTCAAACGAACTCCGATTGGACTCATTCCAGCGGTGTTAGAACCGACTCGTCGAACCCTAACTAGGATCTCTTAACCCTAAATCCTAACTCCTAAACTCTAAACCCTAAAACTAAAAAATAAGGCTAAATCTAAGCTAAAACGTAAAATCTAAACTATAAACCCTAAAAGCTAAACCTTAAAGGCTAAATCTAAAGCTAAACCCAAAAGCTAAACCCTAAAGCAAAACCCAAAACCCTAAAGCTAAACCCTAAGGCTAAACCCTAAAAGTCAAACCCTAATATATTTAGGGTTTAGGGGTTATGATTTAGGGTTTAGGGTCAAGAGATCCTAGGTAGGGTTCGATGAGCCGGTTCCAACGCCGCTGGAATGAGACCAATCGGAGTTCGTTTGAGTCGGTTACCCACTGTTTCCCACTTTTTTAGTGTTCCCCCATGAACCTCACACTACTTTCTATTATATGATATACGGTTTTTACTAAATATGTTTTAAGTTACCGGTCAAACTTACAAGCACGGTTAGATAAGTGTATCCAGCTAAAACAAATTACTTAAAGTTGAAAATTTTATATTTAATCTTAAAAAGTAAAAGAGATATATGCGTCAAGATTTATAGTCTAAGTACAGTTAATTTATACACAAGTAATTTGATAGAGGTGTGTTGTTTGGTGTAAGTTAGTAATTTTAAACTAAAATATAAAAAATAAAATAAAATAGAAGAGTTCATGGGGTGCTTGGGTTAGCTTATCTTGGCGCAACTTATAACTTATTGACTTATAAAAGTTAATAAGTTGTTTTTATAGTATTTGGGTTAACTTATTTAAGTTATTTTTGTGTGTTGAGAAGTTGTTTTTGAGAAGTTAGTATTTGTAACTTCTCACTTTTGACTTATTTAGGTTAATAAGTCCTTTTGAGAAGGAATCCCAAACACCCCCCATATAAAATCCGTGTCAACCAAGAATTGCGGAATTAGTAGTGATATTCCAGGACACTGTCGAATCGTCTCTATCACTTTGAGAACCTTGAGCCGTGTTTGAATATTCTGCAACTTCAATCAAGTATCTGACATTTAACAACAGATTCCCCCATGATTGATGATCCGGGTTTGCATCTTTAACCATGTATTCCCCCTGAAATGAATCTTCATTTCATTGTTTGCATGGTTCCTGACTCCTCATCTGAATTGCTAAACTGTAATCTTCATGAACAATCACCAACTTGAAACTAATCAATGCAGTAATCTCTGTTTTAGCTTTAACCACATCCGAGCTCAGTTTTTGGTATATCGTTTCAGCACCATCATCTCGCATTCCGCCTGCTCGATCTAAGAATGTACAAATACTCAACCGGCAATTGACAGAAACTTCAAATACTCCACTGATTAACGTCAAATCAATGATTCCCCCTGAAGATCTGAAACCCCGTTTACCGTTATCAACGTTATGCACCTTGAAACCCTTTTTCAAGAATGATAGACCCGTATAAACAGTAATCTCCACAATCAGCAAATCTTCATCGGAAAACAAATCATTTGGTAATGTATTCCGATCTCTGAAGCATTCGTCCACAATCAGATTCATTTCCTCGGATAATCTAGATCTCAGAAGCTATCATCCACGATCACTCACAGATATCCGAAGCCTTCGTCCACGATCAGATATCATTTCCTCAGATCATCTAGATCCCGGAAGCTTTCACCCACGATCAGATTCACATTCTCAGACAATCTGATGAACCATCTGGTAACATATTCAGATCTCAAGAACATTCATTGTCGATCAGAATCACATTCTTCCTCTTTAGTCACGATAACAGATGTATAGTCTTCTCCGCTAGTTCCGGCAGCAACTTAACCAACAAACATCATCATTCCCCGGCGATTAGTCTGAAAAACAATTCATCTGCTCGTAGATTAACCATTCTGACACTTTAGACTATCACATGTCTGTGATATATTTTAAGCATCCATAGTACTGTTTGCATCTCCTGATGCTAATCCTGCTAACCGGCTTGACCAAGACCCGGGACTCAAACCCTAAGACATCAATCTGACCCTGATCTGTAGAGTCTGAACTTCCTATGATCACGAACTCACGAATCCAGATCCTATGCATCTCCAGATAATCCTGAAGTCAGAACCACCCGAATACTGTTGTAGCATCACGAATTTCAAAAATGCTGGAACATCTGAAAATTTTTATTCCCCCTCATTTTTGCAAATTCTAACGTCTCTATCACTGAATTCCCTCTCAAACTGAGCAATTCAGTCCTCTTTTATCTGTGAAAAACTAGACTATTCCGAAAATATGACAATTTCCCCAAACTTCTGTTTTTCATCATTGCGGATTTTTACGTTATGGCCCATAAATAGTCAGAAAACCCAGATGATAAAAATTCTGCACCAGTATCATGACTACCCCACTAATTTCCACAATCCGTGTTGACATATTTGCACCTGAGTGTCTTCATCCGTCCAGATGGAGTTGATGTCCATCCGGATGAGGTTTCACCCATCCGTCCGGTTGGAGTTTATGTCCATCAGGATGAGTGTCTTCAGTCCATCCGGATGAGGGCGTCCATCCGGATGGGTGTCTGTCCGAATGAGTCCATCCGTCCGGATGTGCCCATCCGAACCGAATATGTTCGAACACCTCAAGAACACTTCAATTCACATTTTTCGATCCAGAATCTTTATTTGTGTGAATTTCATGATGAAACTTCACAAGATTGTGCGCAGATCAATTTCGAACAGAATTATGGATTCAATTCCAAAATCCATCCGTGAATTGACCTGTATTTTGCTGATTTTCTCTGTTTTAACGTCAAAACCCCCGTTTAACCCAAAAATTAATGAGCTTGGGTGATTTAACCGACTGTTAGATCGATTGAATCGGTACCGTAGCTCTGATACCACTTGATATTCCAGGATCCAGCGAGTTTGACGAAGCCTCAGTCCCGATTCATTAAGAGGGGAAAGCTAAGCCCCAGGTATATTGGACCTTTTAATATTATTAGAAGAATAGGACCAGTAGCTTACCAGCTACAACTGCCAAAGGAAATGGCAGGAATACATGATGTATTTCATGTATGTAATCTCAAGAAGTGTTTAGCAGATGAATTATTAATGGTACCTCTTAAAGACATAGAGGTAAATGAGAAACTTAAGTTTGTAGAGAAACCGTTACAGATCGAAGATAGAAAGATTAAGAATCTCAAAAACAAGAGATTAGTTCTGGTCAAAGTGAAATGAGATTCCAAAAGAGGACCATAGTACACTTGGGAGCTCGAATCAGAGATGCAAAGGAAATATCCACACCTGTTCCAGTAGACCTCGAGGACGAGATCTAAAACAAGGTGGGGAGGATATAACAACTCTCCCAAAACCATTAAAATACTCCTATACGTCTTAAAATATACCCAGTATACGGAAAACAAGCATAAAATACCTTTTTATTTACGAAAATCAATTAAAACAAAAATATATGGTCCTCGCGGGGCGCGACCCAGACAAGCGCAGT
Source organism: Helianthus tuberosus (assembly GCA_030545235.1). NCBI lineage: Eukaryota > Viridiplantae > Streptophyta > Magnoliopsida > Asterales > Asteraceae > Helianthus > Helianthus tuberosus. The sequence goes on along the minus strand of CM060412.1, from coordinate 98,791,909 downwards.
CTGTCGCGGGCCGCGACAAAGTGACACCAGGCTGAACCCTGGTCCACCACGTGTCCTAACGCGTGTGAAGGCCAGATCGTTGACTCGACCAAGCTAGGCCCTAGCCTAGTGGCCTCGCGGGCCGCGAAAGAAGAACAATGGGGCGTCGCGGGGCACGAGCCGCCAATCGACCAGCCTATATAAGGAGGCCTCTGCCACATTCAAATCTCGTTCAATTATTTTCTTTCTAAAGTCCCTATAGTAGCAATAGTATTGCTCGATATAATACCCCTAAAAAGCGAAGCTCTGCCTCATTGTAAGTATTATAACCCCCAGTTACGTATTAGTTACTCTACCCGATTGATCTTGGGCTCCGTAACGCATGTCAAGGCTCTGCCTGACTCAGTCGTTGGAGTTCTATCTCGGGGGTATGGCTAATGTAAATTGGGTTATCTTCTTAACACGTGTGCATTGTTTAATTTTAATAGATTATAACTAGGAAGTCACCAGAAAGCAGTACTATTATCTAAGTCAGCAAAGTGAGTACATTCTCTTTTTGTAAACCATTTTTGTGAGTCAAACTGTTTTACCAAAACCTCAATTGTTTTAAATTATGATAACAGTGATTGAGTCTATGTATTCTACAATTACTGTCGGTATGTTGGGGTTTTGTATACATTACTTGTTACTATACTGTGAATAGTAGCATGACCACAAGTCATGATTGACAGTACCGTGGGTGGTAATTGGGTAGATATAAACATTGTAATCGCCCTCAATACTGTAAAATGATAAAAGCTTGTTTTGATAAAACTGGGATGCACTCGCCAGTATTTCTTGCTGATAAAACTTTTTAAAACGCGTTTCAGGTAACTTAATGTGAAGCTAATAGAACCAGCTAGAGAGGCACTGAAGGCTTGGGAAAGTGGCTATAAAAGTTACCTAAATAAGAATGAATCTTTATTTCAATAAATTAGGGTTTATCCCTATAAACATATTATAATGGAAACTTGGGTTTTTCCCATGTATTTATTATTTATAAAAGTGTGGTGTTTTAACTCTGATAAACTATTTCCTAACTACGGTCCTGATGTTAATTTCCACTGCCAAATTAATAAACACCGATACCACCGGCTCTGTATGCTGCTCGCGGCCGCCCGCCCCTCGGTGCAAGGGGTCGGGGGTTGCGGCAGGAGGAGGTATCAGAGTTACAGCCACTGGTTTAAGCCACAGAAGTGTTATGCTGAAACCAATATTTTTATCAGTTATGTTAGGAAATAATCTACGTGATTATGTGTAAATATGTATATTATTGTTTTGTATTATTTGACAATTTGTTAGTTTTACAATATGAGTGAGCAAGGTACGTCTGACGCTTACCGTCACCTAGCTAGTTCTCCAAAGAGTGAAGGGACCTCATCACAGCCTACTCCTTCTGGGTATTCTGCTGATACTGAAGAGGGAATTTTTATCTTTAAGGCGCAATCCGAAGAACCGTTCCCTCCGAAAAAGAGAGGATGGTTCAGTTGGGGAGCACATGAGAGGAGAAAGAGGATGAAAAAGTTACAACAACAGAGAGCGTTAGCGAAAGACAATAGGGAAGTGAATGCCCAAACTCAGGAGAAAGTTAATAGACAGTTGGCAAACTTTCATATGCTAGCCACCACTGCAGCAGATCCAAACCTTGATCAGATAGTTGCACCACAACCATTGCCATTATTTCCAACCCAACCAATGGAGATAGAACCTAACCAAGGAAATCAATTTCCCATACCAACATTTGACCCTAACGAGATACCTAGAATCCCAGCACCTAATCCTCAAGCGTATGATCCATGGGAAGATGACCATAGGGAATATTAGGAGCTCTAACCTCAGGAAGAACCGATACCAAATCCCATAGCACGGTATACCAACCTTAATCCTTTAGATCCGTATTGGAATGATGATCGGTATATTCAGGATGTGTTAAGCAACCCGTACCCTTATGGAGAACCTATACCTCAATACCCTGACTCAGTACCCGCACCACGACCACCCATGAGTGACGAGAATGTGCAGGAACTCCGCACATATGGTGAAGAACTGATAGAAGGATGAGAGAGGATAAGACAGATAGGAGAAAACCTCGTGTGGAAGTATGACGAGCGAGAAATGCAGTTCTGGATAAATAATCCCGTATATATAGATATTAGGTTATCTAATTTTTAGTTGATTTTTTTTAAACTACATACATTTATATATATAAATGTATGTAGTTTGAAAAAAAATCAACTAAAAATTAGATAACCTAATATCTATGGATGCATAACTATTAGTGTGTTTAAATTTCAGTTGTAGGTTGTAATATATATATATAGGGGAGCGCAAAATTGAAAACCACCTCTAGTTGTAAGAACCGAGAGAACCACTTTCTATCCACTAGATCAACAAGATGGATGGATGGGATTAAAAGTAACTAAAATTAATATTAAATACATTTTGTTTTATTATGTCTTTAGTATTTTAATCAAAAAGGTTAGTTTAGTAAATTATTTTTTTTGTCTTTTTGTCTTTATTATCTTTTATTACTTTTTTGTTTTATTATATTATTTTTTATTTTTTAAACATAATTTTTTTATTAAAAGCATTTTTAAAGTCAATTTTTTTTAACAAAACAAATTTTTTTGCGCGCTGGCTATTGCACGCCGTTTTTAAGCCCGGCTTTTTCACGCGTCGTTTTTGCACACCGTTTTTACGCTCGGTTATTTCAAGCGTCGTTTTTTTTACGCGCCGTTTTTTATGTCCCGTTTTAACACGGCGTTTTTTACGTCCCGTTTTTTTCGGGGCATACCGTTTTATGCCCCGTATTCACGCCCCTTATTTTAGGCGCCGTTTTATCACATGATTTTTTTACGTTTTACAATTTACGTAGAAAAGTTTTACGTTTTACGTTAAATAGTTTTTAAATAAAAGTTTACGTTTTACGTTAAAAAAGTTTACGATTTATGTTTTACGTTAAACTTTTTACGTTTTACATAAAACTTTTTACGTTTTACGTTTTCTGTTAAAAAGTTTACGTTTTACGTTAAAAAGCTTACGTTTTACGTTAAAAAGCTTACGTTTTACGTTAAAAAGCTTACGTTTTACGTTACAAAAAAATGGGCAGAGTTTCCTCTGTTTTTGGACGCCCCGACAACACAAGTTGTCGTTATTTTTCAAAATTCAACAATTACTCAACAAATATGTACATATGATCAATTTATATAAACGAAATAATTAGTAAATCCAAGTAAATTCAACAAGTTGTCGTTGACTGCTGTTGATCGGCAGTTTGACCATTTTTGACCGGTTGACTTTAGTTGACCGAACAAGTATGACGTTAATTGAGTTGACCCGGAATCAGGGCCTGAATCGAACCGAGATGAACCTGCCTAAATCGAAGTGAACCGGAACTAATCTAACCTAAAACTAGAAGAAAACAAAAGACTTTCCAGTTATTTTTTAGGCTTTTTTCAAATATCTTTTTGCATTTTAGGCTTTCCGTATGGTTCATAGAACACGTGGGACATTGCTGTTCATCGCAGATCACATCAAATCTGAAACAAAAAAACCTGTATGAAGTCACATGCATAATATTATTTGTATAAAAATAAACATTAAATGGTTTCATTTGGAAGAGAATGACAACCATGTGTAGTGGAAGTCCAAGAAGGGACACGGTGTATCGCCAAAATGGGTTATGTTATGTGCCGACATTTATGTACTCTTAATTTTCTAATTTGAAAGAAAGATGAGAAGGTTGAAACGTTACCGGAACTCCCACAACCTTCCGTCAAAACCATAACCCTCGCATCACCACTACCGTCGCCGACCGGATCGGAGCTCCGACGTACCCCCACCTTTACCGTCATCGTCCAAACACCACCATCTTCTCTCTCATCGAATCTCTCTCTCTTTCTCTCTCTCTCTCTCTCTTTGTCCTAACTAGCATCCACCGTTTTTCTCTCGCTCTCTCCTTCTCCGGTTTCGACCACCCATCTACCGCCGCCGACCAACCACCTACCGCCGCCGACCAACCACCTCCCACCATCTTCTCTCTCATCGAATCTCTCTCTCTCTCTTTGCAGTCTCGTGAAGCGATGCAGAGATCGCAGGTCGTTGTTTCTTCTTTGAAGCTCATGATTTTCGTTGTTGTTGACGATGAAGAGAGGGAGATGGTCTTCTGTTGATTGTTAGTTTGGTTGGGAGGTTGAGAGAAGATGGGAGAAGCAGGATTTGCCCAGTTTCCTTTTATCCTTTTACCCTTTATTTTCTTTTATATTTTTAAGAGATTTAAGAGAAAGAGAGACGTGATCCAAAAGTCTGGTGACATTAAATGCTGACAGAGAGAGAAAGAGAGATTTGACATATGAGGTAAATAACCAAAATACCCTTTAGGTTATAAAATAATATTGTATACGTGGCAAAGTCTGATTGGTGGAAAATGGTTCTCGCGGTTCTTACAACTGAGAGTGGTTTTTATTTTAGCGGATCCCTATATATATATATATATATAGGGAGAGGATCATGAGAAAACTACATATAAATGAGAAAACTAGAAAACTAACTAAAAAAACCTAAAAAAAAAGCTAAAAGACATACCAAATTTTTTTTTACAATTTTTTATAAAAAAATCGCTAGGTTTTATATATAAAAAAAATTTCAAAAAAAAAAAATAATTTTTTTTTTGTTGTACTGCACATGTGCATTATATGTGTACTACACATGTGCACTATATCCGTAATAGTGCACATGTGCAATACAACAAAAAACTTTATTTTTTTATTTTTTTTTTTTGAAATTTTTTTTCCATGCATAAAAAGCTGCGATTTTTTTATAAAAATTAAAAAAAAAATTTGGTATGTTTTTTTGGCTTTTTTAGTTAGTTTTTTGGTTTTCTCATTTAAACTAGTTTTCTCATGATCCATCCCCTATATATATATATATATATATATATGCCACAAATAAATATTAATCCACCAAATATAAAATCAAAAGATTTTGTAATAGGACTAAATTTCATATTAGGATTAAATGGTGCAGTCACAATTACAAGGAATTTTATAACATTAAGTAAACAATTATATACAATACCAACCCTTAGATATATGAATACAACACAAATTGTTCAAAAAAGAGGGGATAAAGGGAATTTAGATTTCTTAAAAACACAAAACAGAAAAAAGTTTATAGAAAATGAATCATTAAAACTTTTAATAGATTTTCTAAATCATGAAATAGAAAAAGGACAGGATATTACAAAAGGTGTTAACCATTCTATAATATTACATTTAGAAAAAATAGGATATATTGGAGAAGATATAACAAAATCAAATGTAAGTTATATTTGTAAATTTAAATTAAAAAATCCTGACATAATAATAAGAACAGCTAATATAGAATACAGCCCGTTAGATAAAGAAGAATTCAAAAAACAAATCCCTGAGATGGTAAATCAAGGATTAATTAGAAAATCAGAAAGTCCTCATAGATCTATAGCTTTTTTAGTAAGAAATCACAGTGAAATATGTAGGATCGTGTGCCGACCCGAACGAGTCGTTCAGAGGAGTTTAACTTCGTTTCAGAGGCGGAAACTAAGAAACAAAGGTAGAAAACAGCTTTATCTTCACCTTTAACACTGATTGTATTGATTAGACGTGATGTACAATCGTTCTTCACACCGGCAGAGCTTCGGTATGGAATACAAGAACTACTCTACTGATTTCGCTCATGAGTACTCTATATATAGTAGCTGAGATTTCGCTTATGTGTCACATGACCATAAGAGCGGAATCACTCACAACCAAATAAGCGAAATCAGTCATGGACCAATGAGCGAAATCATCATGACTAAAAAGCGAAATCATACAATTGAACTTTAAACTATTTTGTCATCTAGCTATAACATGCAAACTGTTTATAATCTTCACGTGCATTTGATGAACATGATGCATGATGATGGCATTTGGATGATGTCATCATTAAGAATGATGACATCATTCTGGTTCCGAACCACAACGAACCCAAGACTCGATGTAAGACGAAGACGACAGATGTGTGCACCAACAGACTCCCCCTCAGATGTTGACGAGTATTACATGTCGAGTCTTTGCATCTTCAGTCTTGATCAGTCTTTGAGCTTCACTCTTTCACTCAGCATTAACAAACTCCCCCTTGCAATGTGCTGGCATTCCTTTAGTTCTTCAGCATCATCTGCTTCAGGATCGTAATCTGACTGGCCCTTTCTATGGTTGTTCCAAGATAGTAATCTGGCTCTCATCCAGTTCAGAATCATCAATCCAGCTCATATTTAAACCTGCACAAACTCACTCTACCTAAAAGTAAATTTCACACATTTAACAATTCAATGTATGCACTAACACTCTGAAATAATCAGACTACTCCCTCTCATAAACATAAACAATCATTCTCCATCAGATCACATACACATGATGAACCACTTGTTGATTTAGAAAACATATTTTGACATTTTAAGACACACTCCCCCTCACAACAATGTCATCATGTTTAGCACTCGGAATTTTGAAAATCAGCTTTCCAACATCAGTTGTCGAAAATCTTTTTGATTTTTTCAAAAGTTTATGCTAAAACACACTTAAAATCTTTTTGAATTTTGAGATATTAAGAAATGCAGTAAAGAAATATTTACAAATAATATTTTTGTGAGTTCGTGCAAAAGGATCATATCAGTTTTTGACAAGTCACAAGTACCATTGAGCTTAGTTACACATTAAGAATTAAACAATTCACTTAGATTGCCGATATACTGATCCACTTAAATTTTCACACAAATTTCAACTAATTCAGGATATGAGTTAGGTGTTTTAAGAACTTAAACTCATTCATGTGTCCCCACCTCTTGAATATACTCCCGTATCCAGATCCCAATATTCAGTCTTACAGGTGAGTATACCACAGATGATATCTGTCAGGGGAATAGATTATAGTACGAGGGCCGTGAGAGCTCAGGTCGATCTTTCGATACGCAGAGAGATGACGGCTTCGACTTTTGGTGGGTCCCCTTTAGAGGATCTTTTGATTACAACAGCAATGACTATCAATTTTATTGTTTCATCAATTTGCTGAGGGCTGCGCTATATTTCAAGCATGCGGAAAGTATTCTCTGGGGACTAGGTCAGAACTTCCATTCAGCAGAAGTCCCGGGATAATACTCCAGATATCACTGAGTATAAAGACCTAGTATCTCAGAATAAGGGACCTTTCAAACGAGATTTCAGGGGTTACCTATATATCCAAGTAGTGTTCCCCACGAAATAAGCAAGTTTGAATTTTAGTTTATATCCCGAAAAAGTTTACTAAATGTGTAAAAATCTATCGGCATATCATCAGTGAGACTGTTTAACGCTATTTAAACATTACAATTCTTTAGCATACTGTGACCGTCTACTGATGTACTATCATTTCCTCTTATATGACACCAAAACTCATTTTAGATTTTATCATGTTTTTGCCTTTTTCAAATTTTCTAATGTTTTTAGATTTTCAGAAATTTCTACTCCCCCTAAAATGCAAACACATTAAAGAAAATATGAAAATAAACTGTACAACAAACTTGACAACCGATATCGAATCGCATCAAATCTCCATCCACTTGGCATAAACAATCAGAACTCCCCCTTTCACAAAACTATTTTCTCATAATGATTTCAAAACACTTAAGTTTGTTTTAACCAAAATGATTTTTCAGGAAAATAAGTTTTGTTGATTTTAAACAATTTGTAGGTTCGGGGTATGGTTCATCATTTTGTCTTCAACCACTTGTAGGAAAATGCAAGTACAACTTAATGTCCTTGATTTTACCACTTGTAAGTGTAACCCTCCATCAACCACTTGTAGGAATAAAACCTCTACATAAACCATTTTACCAATCAAGATGCCGATTCCTGCTTCGCACTTACCAATCCTGGAAGCTCCGGCAATTCACACTTATCCTGTAAAAATTTAACTATTTATGAAATTTAATCATACAATCAATTACTAAGAAAAATGCCGATTCTTGATCCGCAATTACAAACTTGGGATCTCCGGCTTAGTCCTAAGACTTCATGGAAAACAAACTTCCATCCAAGTCTTTTCAGACTTGATGGCTTTCAACTCTTGTGCAGTGGGATTGTATGTTGCCTTTTTAGTTGCATAAAAATCTTTAACCCCCTTTGCTTTCCCATTCAACATTTTCCCAAAAATTTTCTTTACACTTCCATTAAATGTTTTCTCGACATCAAACTTAGTTTTTTCGTTGTAAAACTGATTCGAGATATCAACCTTGCCAACTTTCTGTTTAACTTCTTCAAATTTCAGTGATGGAAACTCATCATCATTCACTGAAATTTTCACCTCAACCTGTGGCTCTTCTGGCTTTGTGGAACCAGATTCATCGCCGACGTTCACATCAACTTTCTTAACAACCCACACTTGATTGTCATTCTCTTTCTTTTTATAAAAATTCTTTTTAGAACACTCACCAACCTCATAAGTTGAATTTTCAAAAATTTTAAGTCTGTCGGTTGGTGGTTCAACATCAACAACCTTTTCTTTCAATTTCTGAGAAACTCCCTGTTTTGTTTTGGCATTTTTCTGACAGTTCCATGCAATGTGACCAGTTTCATTGCACTTGTAACAGGTACGAGTCTCTCTTTGATAAAACACTTCAGATCCATTCTTCTTCTTTTCAGCAAGAAATTCTTGATTTGACTGTCTCCAAAATGGTTTCTTCTGTTCCTCTTCTGCACTTCCACCTGACACAAATTCTGTTTTTGTTTTAGAATTTTTCAAATTTTTATAATTTTCTGGTGGAATAAATCCAAGACCTTTCTTTTTGTAGCTACGATTTTGGTTTTGTTTCTTTTGAAAACCAGAACCAGAATTGTAACCCTTTTTCTTGTTTAGACGTTGTTGAACTCTTGAAGTGTACTTTTTAGGTTTGTCAGTAAGATTTAAATCTTTTATTTCAGAAATCTTAATTTCTGTCATTTTAAAAACCTTTTTGATCATGTCAAAACGAACACTTCTTATTGGAAACTCTTTGTCAGAGTATAATTTGTCCGAATCATTTAAAGTGTATGCAACTTCAAATGCTTCATCATCCAAATTTGCTTTCGATAACAAAAATTCTTTACTATAAGACCGTTTAACCGACGACTTTGGACTGTTGACTGACGAACTTGAACCTCCAGACTCAGACTTTGACTCAGACTCCTCATCTATATCCAACACCTGATCGACCACTTTTTTAATTAATTCAGACTCATGATCAGTATCGGACGAGGTAAACGTGACATCAATATTTTCTGGTAATTCATCAGTTGTGTCGGTTTTTAGCTTTATATTGACTGCTTTTTCAAGTTGCTCCTCATTTGGTTTTCTAGGAGAATACCCTTCCCAAATTGGAGGTGGACACTTGTTATAGCTAACAGTCTGTTTCTTACCACTATCTTTCTTCTTTGTCTTTGGCTTCTCGTCTTGAAAAGCTTCCATACCTGCAACAGTTGGGTAAATACGATCAATGAGATAATCAGAACTAGAATAACTTTGTAATAAACGTCTAATTCTCTCATTCTCGATCTTTTCTGTCTCCAACTCTTGCTTCCACTTAGCACTCTCTTCGATGTAAAAATTGATGGCTTTCTGTTTTGTCATCATCACAGCATTCATCATCGTAAGAGCTTGTTCTCTTTCTGAATTTGTCTTTTGGAGACCAGTTACTGTTTTGTTCAAGACATCATAAGATTCTTTCACATAGTTATGATTGAACAGCAACAACTCCTTCTTTTCTCGACTCAAAAAGATTTCACAGTCAGAATCGTTTAAAAAATTCACAGATTATAGAGAATTGAACATAGATAAACCCTTGAAAGTTTGGAACTGAAATTCGAAGTAAAAATGGACCAAAATATATCCCGAAGTGATTCCGCTAAATCACAAGGATTTGTTACTTCATAATTCCGAGCAAGATGTGAAAAACTGATCCGATTTTGACCGTAAAAAGTTTTGATTTTTGTAAAAGAATGGTGTAGAAACAGATTTTTCGGCTGAATTGTAGAAAACTCTTCTTCACTGGCTCTGATACCAATTGTAGGATCGTGTGCCGACCCGAACGAGTCGTTCAGAGGAGTTTAACTTCGTTTCAGAGGCGGAAACTAAGAAACAAAGGTAGAAAACAACTTTATCTTCACCTTTAACACTGATTGTATTGATTAGACGTAATGTACAATCGTTCTTCACACCGGCAGAGCTTCGGTATGGAATACAAGAACTACTCTACTGATTTCGCTCATGAGTACTCTATATATAGTAGCTGAGATTTCGCTTATGTGTCACATGACCATAAGAGCGGAATCACTCACAACCAAATAAGCGAAATCAGTCATGGACCAATGAGCGAAATCATCATGACTAAAAAGCGAAATCATACAATTGAACTTTAAACTATTTTGTCATCTAGCTATAACATGCAAACTGTTTATAATCTTCACGTGCATTTGATGAACATGATGCATGATGATGACATTTGGATGATGTCATCATTAAGAATGATGACATCATTCTGGTTCCGAACCACAACGAACCCAAGACTCGATGTAAGACGAAGACGACAGATGTGTGCACCAACAAAATAAAAAGAGGAAAAGCTAGAATAGTTTATAATTATAAAAGATTAAATGATAATTGTCACGGCCCCCGACCCGGTTTGACCCGTTTCAGGAGCCGCGGGACAGAAATCCCGTGGTATTTATTTAATTGAGTTTAACAGCGGAAGTTTATCATCAGGACCTTTTTAAAGCTAAAATTTTCCCGATTATTTTATTTCATAACTCGGGATAAAACCCCGGTAATTTACAATCATATGATTTCACTGAGAAATCTTTATTTTACAAAACATATTTCTTTATTTTATAATGAGACACTTTCTTAAGCTTGAAATGCTCCATAGCACTTTTCCTGAATTACAACAGATCACCTGAAACATGTTTGAAAAATGGTTTGTCAGCGGGAAATACTGAGTGAATCATTCTAATTTCTAAAAATGACTCATTTGTTATAATTTACAGTATTAAGAAAAATTACAATGTTTCTGATATCAAACCAAATACCCACAGTATTTTGTTACTCGACCCATTGGCCCATTCGTCCAATGGTGTCTGTGACTATGGTCACATCACCCCTTGGCTGCCCCAATGGTGAAGATTATCAAGTAATGTATACAAAACCCCACATACCGGCTGTAACTTGGTGATTACATAAACTTAATCCCTGTAATTATAACCTTTAAAAGAAACATGCTTTTGAAAGTAATTTGATAAAAAGAGAATGACTCACATTGCAGATTTAACATGGACAGAGTCTAGTCTATGGATTAGCCTTGTTAACCTAATTTAAATAACAATGCACACAAAACTGGGTTAGTAATCAATACAGCATTTACGATAACTCACGAGATCAAACCCTCACAACGAATGACAAAGTGCGATACTTAAACATCCATCGAATTAACGACTAATGACAAAGCATCACCCTAATGTGGGCAGCACTTAAACATCCATTGGATTAATGATCGATCGGAAAATGAATCATAATAGCGATCGAGTTATTACCCTGTTTTGCGGCAGAAATTCGGGATTCGTGTGTGTTTTGATAATATACAGAATGTAACTCAGTGTGTATTTCGAAATTGTTCATCGTTTTAATTCCAGAAATCAAGTCCCACTGTCTACTATTTATACATGAAATTTGACTAGCTTACGGACCGTAAGACTCAACCCTTACGGTCCGTAAGGGACACAGAATCTTTATAGGGTTGCCACGATTGGGACTAGCCTTGCTGACTTGATGATTTCGTAAATTTAAATTTTGACAACGTTTTCTATAGATAATCGTAACTAGGGTTTACCCCCCTGAGTTTTAGGGGCCCTGATCCTGATTCCGATTGTTTTGAAAATTTTAGGGTTTGTGCAGAATCACTTGGGTGTCTCAATTAGGGTTTCCTATTGGATAATTAAAATAATAATTAAGACTTTTTTATAGGAGTTGTTACAATAATACAATAGATGATGGGTATAATATCCCTAACAAAGATAGTTTGCTAAATCTTATACAAATATAGCGAGAAATGAGAGAAATGAGTACCGGTTCTGGCGAAGCCAGCGTTGGTACCACTCTAGCATATTCGAAGAATGTCGAAGTATAACCACGACAATCTACACCCGTCATCCGATGATTTAGGAACTTATTTGCCATTTGATCTTTTTCATACTCGGGACAAAATTTTCTTTCTACAAGATTCTTAAATTCTTCCCATTTCATGGCATATGCCTCGATCCTTCTTTTCGCTTGTAATACTGTGTTCCACCATTCTAGCGCCCCTTCTTTAAAAAGATTTGACGCATACATAACTTGATCTTCTTCAGCACATTTACTTATAGTGATTACTGCCTCAGTTTTCTCTAACCAACGCAGTGCTGCAATAGCCCCTTCATTACCTGCAAACTTAACTGGTTTACAGGCAAGGAATTCTTTGTAAGTGCAACCAGGCGTTGCAGCTTTCATTTTCTTGAAAACTGGGGCTTGTAGACCATTATTGTTATTAACATGATTATCGCCTCCGTTTATACTATTACTAAAATTGTCGCCTTGGGTACGTTTACTAGGAATGATTGATTGAGGTTTAACAGGTTTCTGAACAGCAACAACGATTGCTGGAATAGCATTGGCTATTCCTTGTGCAACGATATCCTCTATATCTTGCCTATTTAACAATTGTTCTTCCTGAATTTGCTCGGATTGATTTACTTCATTTACTGGTTCATTACCAATGTTTGCCATCTGATAATTAATTTATAGGTAAATAATTAGTAAATTAAGAAACAATCCAATGTCACAATTAATTGAACATAATCACGTAAACAAATAAACAAAATTGTAAATTTTCTAAAATTTCATTTGTTTTATAGATTATATTTCATTTGTTTTATAGATTATATCATGCTTCTATATACAACCGTTTTATTATTTATTTTACACATATTGATTTTACTATTACTATTACACAACCACAGTTTCATAAACCTACTATCTTTCGTCATTTGTTTTCCTAAAAAACGAAGCTCCCTTTCATCATATTTCCAAGCAATTTTTCCCCTATCTCCCGGATTCTATTTCCCGCATCCATTAACTCTTCACCAAAATGGCGAAGTTCAGCCATATTCTCGTTACTCATCAGTGGATTGGGTAGAGGTTCTGGATCAAACTGGGGAAGAAAGGAATAAGGACTGTTGACAATGTTTTGGAATTGCCAATCATTGGTCCACCACTCGTCCATTCCTAAAGGTTGAGAGTGGATTATTGGTTCCGGGATTGCTGGGTCCAAATTTATTGGTAGTTGAGATTCAAGAGGCTGAGTAAAAACATTTCTATTGACAGGCTGCACAGTATCACAGCTTGCCAATATAAAATTTATTTCCTCCTGAAATGTCATTTCCTGGGTTTGTTTAGAGCTCTTTCCAATTTCTATCTGGGTTGGTCTAGAACCTTTTCCAATCTCCATTCCTATTTCCTGAGAATATTCCTCAAACTATATTTCCATTTGCCTAGAATCTTCTTTGACTTCAATCTCCAACTCCTGCTGTCTAGAACTTTCACCGGTTTCAATTTCTTTTCCTTTTGCTAAGGGATTGTTTATTTTAGGAAGTCTCTTAGCTGGCTTTTTCTTATGAACACGCCTTCCCCATACATATCTCCTTTTTTTCTTAGGTTTTGGCTTTTCCAGAGGTGGAGCGTTGAATTCTATAGGTTGTTCCACATCAGGAAAGTACCCAGTAAATTCTTTAGAAACTTCTATGTTTACAGGGTAAAGGTTGAGATTCTCTAGGGCTCCAGATAACTCATTCATGCTGTTTAACATATATGTAAAAATAATAAATTAAAATTTTATATCAAATTTTACAAATAACCCTCAAATATTATTGCATATTCTGTGACTAATTTAATACAGGGAAAATTGACAATTTAACATACTAAGTTTTATTGTAAGTTTATTTATTTATTTATTTACTAGTTCATATTTCTGACTTGTAAGAAGTCATGGAATTTTAAAGATTAGCGTTTACTGCTACAGTGGCTAGCATATAAAGGTCCGCCCATTTTTCATCTAACTTGTCTTCCCAGGGTGATTTACTGATTAATTCCTGGGTTTCCTTTTTAACTTTCTTTTCTCGGGATTTCCTTAATTTCTCCTAACTTTTCTTAATAATCAAACTTCTTTTATCAGGAGAAAGTGGTTCTTCGTATTGGGCTTTTCGAACAAATATTCCTTCTGCAGGAGTTTGGGAGGTACTTCCCTTCTCATTTGATGACCTATCTAATTTAAGATAGATGCTTGAAAGCTTTTTCTTACCCATACTGTAACTAACAAATAGTCAGTTAATAAAACACATAATCACATAATAATAATCAGGAAAAATTAAGTATTTCTAAATACTTAATTAGCTTAACTCAGTGGCTCTGATACCACCTTTTTCTGTCACGGCCCCCGACCCGGTTTGACCCGTTTCAGGAGCCGCGGGACAAAAATCCCGTGGTATTTATTTAATTGAGTTTAACACCGGAAGTTTATCATCAGGATCTTTTTAAAGCTAAAATTTTCCCGATTATTTTATTTCATAACTCGGGATAAAACCCCGGTAATTTACAATCATATGATTTCACTGAGAAATCTTTATTTTACAAAACATATTTCTTTATTTTATAATGAGCCACTTTCTTAAGCTTGAAATGCTCCATAGCACTTTTCCTGAATTACAACAGATCACCTGAAACATGTTTGAAAAAGGTTTTGTCAGCGGGAAATACTGAGTGAATCATTCTAATTTCTAAAAATGACTCATTTGTTATAATTTACAGTATTAAGAAAAATTACAATGTTTATGATATCAAACCAAATACCCACAGTATTTTGTCACTCGACCCATTGGCCCATTCGTCCAATGGTGTCTGTGACTATGGTCATATCACCCCTTGGCTGCCCCAATGGTGAAGATTATCAAGTAATGTATACAAAACCCCACATACCGGCTGTAACTTGGTGATTACATAAACTTAATCCCTGTAATTATAACCTTGAAAATAAACATGCTTTTGAAAGTAATTTGATAAAAAGAGAATGACTCACATTGCAGATTTAACACGAACAGAGTCTAGTCTATGGATTAGCCTTGTTAACCTAATTTAAATAACAATGCACACAAAACTGGGTTAGTAATCAATACAGCATTTACGATAACTCACGAGATCAAACCCTCACAACGAATGACAAAGTGCGATACTTAAACATCCATCGAATTAACGACTAATGACAAAGCATCACCCTAATGTGGGCAGCACTTAAACATCCATTGGATTATTGATCGATCGGAAAATGAATCGTAATAGCGATCGAGTTATTACCCTGTTTTGCGGCAGAAATTCGGGATTCGTGTGTGTTTTGATAATATACAGAATGTAACTCAGTGTGTATTTCGAAATTGTTCGTCGTTTTAATTCCAGAAATCAAGTCCCACTGTCTACTATTTATACATGAAATTTGACTAGCTTACGGACCGTAAGACTCAACCCTTACGGTCCGTAAGGGACACAGAATCTTTATAGGGTTGCCACGATTGGGACTAGCCTTGCTAACTTGATGATTTCGTAAATTTAAATTTTGACAGCGTTTTCTATAGATAATCGTAACTAGGGTTTACCCCCCTGAGTTTTAGGGGCCCTGATCCTGATTCCGATTGTTCTGAAAATTTTAGGGTTTGTGCAGAATCACTTGGGTGTCTCAATTAGGGTTTCCTATTGGATAATTAAAATAATAATTAAGACTTTTTGATAGGAGTTGTTACAATAATACAATAGATGATGGGTATAACATCCCTAACAAAGATAGTTTGCTAAATCTTATACAAAATAAAAAAATATTTTCAAAATTTGATTTAAAATCAGGATATAACCAGTTAAAGTTAGAAGAAAGCTTTAAACCATGGACAACTTTTACATGTTCTGAAGGGCAGTATGAATGGAATGTCCTTAGTTTTGGACTAAAAAATGCACCTTCAATTTTTCAAAGATTTATGGACAGTATATTTTTAAAATTTGATTTTTGCTTAGTATACATTGATGACATTTTAGTTGCAAGTAATACAGTGCAGGAACACGAGAAACACTTACAACAGGTCTTTGGAGAAATAAATAAAAATGGTATAATAGTTTCAAAAAGAAAAATGGAACTTTTTAAAAGAAAATTTTCCTTTTTAGGATTAGAAATTGGAAATGGAAAAATAGAATTGCAATCACATATTTCTACAAAAATTCTAAGTTTTCCAGAAAAATTTGAAAACTTAAAACAAATACAAGCCTTCTTGGGATTAGTAAATTATGCTAGAAAGTTCATTCCAAACTTGTCAAAATTGGTTGGACCTTTATATGGTAAAACCACTAAAAACGGTCAAAGGTATTTTAATCAAGAAGATATAAAACTAGTTAAAGAAATTAAAAAAGCAGTAAAAAACATTAAACCATTAGAGTTACCATTAGTCACAGATTATATAATTATTGAAATAGATGGATGCAAAGAAGGATGGGGAGCAGTCCTTCTATGTAAACCAAACAAATACAGTCTCAAGGAAGAAGAGAAAATTTGCGCTTATGCTAGTGGTAATTTTCAAAACAAAACAAACTGGACTACAATTGATTTTGAAATACATGCATTAATTTATGCATTAGAGAAATTTAAAATTTTTCTTAATAAAGAATTTACAGTAAGAACTGACTGTGAAGCAATAGTTAAATTTGTAAAAAATGATCAGAGTAAAAAAGTAAATAGAACCAGATGGGTTAATCTACAAAACACTATACAAGGAAATGGATACTTTATAAATTTTGAACATATTAAAGGAAAAAATAATGGGATAGCTGATATGTTATCTCGAAATATAAACAAATGGTTTGTTTCAGATGGACAGGAAAAAAGATAAAGAGAAATTAAAGCTTATACACCCAAAGCAGGGGAATTCTTCTTCGGATGAAGAACAAATCCAACAGTCATATCTACATTCAACAGAAAAGATATACAGTTTTCCTCACACCTCATTACCACAGATAATGACAGGACAGTTTTATAAACAACAGCAATCAAAGGCAGCTGGCAAACGTCCATTGTACACAAGTTTCTCACCCAAGCCTGTGATTGAATTTGGAACATATGCCTTACAGATATGCAATGAAGTTGACAAAAAGTTTCGTCCTATCATGGGAATGAAACTTACAGATAAACAACAATGTTTATTAGACAACTTATGGCATATTCAAACTATGCCACAAGCTTCAACATTTAAAGTACAGGTTTTAAATGCTTTAAGCATTTACTTTCAGGAATAAAGTTCGAAAACACCTGAAAGACAGTTTAAAATAAAAACAAATTACACACATTATGTTATATTTAGGGGCACAAAGATTGGAATTTTCAACAAATGGGAAACAGTTACACAACACATAACTTGTGTAGGAGGATCACTTTGGAAAGGCTACACAAGTTTTGCTGAAGCTCTTCAAGCAGCAAGAAACAGCTTTGGTATACAAAGTTTTTACATAGAACCTGAAGAGGTTAAGAGTTTTGCTGATTTGGCTAAAACAAATCCCGAGCATTACATAAAAGCTCAACAAGAAATTATTTCTACATTAAGAACACAGCTTGAGGAAAAAACAAGAAATGCACAAGATATACAATTAAAAATTGAAAATAGCCTGTTAAAACAAAAAATGAATTTGTTAGAAGCAAAAAATACACAATTATTACAAAAGCTTGAGAAAAAAGAAAACAAAGAAAAAACAGATGTATACAGAACTTTTGAGTGTTTCAGGACAAGGATTCTTGATACACCTTGGAAGCAATGCCTAAAGCCAGTTACAGAAAGATTCCCAGAATTTGAGAATCTTGTTTCACAGAAAGTTTGTGCAGAGTTTCCTCTAATTCTGTAAAATTTGCAACAACAGCTGGTAGACATGACATTCAATTTTGATAGTGAACAACAAGGATTCAAAGTGGTAGAAAGAACGAATGAAACAGGAGACGGAATTGGTCTTCTATTGCTTCAAATACACCATCCTACAAAATTGACAGATGAACAAATAATTCAATTTTATCATCATGGTATGATTGATTATTTGGAAATCAAGTTAAACAGAAAAACAGAAGATCTCCTCAACCAGCTTGGAGAAAAAATGATTCTAGTTGCAGGAAATATTGCAATAAGATCAACAACCTCGATCATTGGTTGCAAAATAATTTCCTCATTTCCTTATACAGATTCATATACATACAGACCAGTGAGAAAGAGAATTTTTATTGAACACAAAAACGCATGCTATCATCTACAAACAGCAATGACAAAAACTAACATAGAGTTTGCAACTCTACCTTGGTTAAGTCATTAAAATGAAAAGATTCCAGATAGTTTTACACAGTTTATTAAAAAACATCAGGAAACTCCAGAACTTCCTGATTATTTTCCATGGAGGAACTATTAATTGGTAGGTGAAGGACATTACATACAAGTCTACACAAAAACAAATTGGAGAATGCTTCTATCCTTTGCAGGAGAAGGAGACACTCTACAGTTACATCACATCATAAACCTAGAAGACGAAGATTATGAACAAGAAGACTGTTCGAGTCCACAGTCAAAAGACAACACACACAGAGACTTCTAGAAGATGACGAAAGAAATGACGACAGAAGCCAAAAGACAAAAAATATGACGGAAGCAATGACGATTCTTTAAACCCAATTATTCACAGAAAGTGGTCGACAGAGGGCAATAATTTTCAACACTAATTTTGGAATCTAGTTTTGTAATAATTCGTTTATTTTGCTTTCTAGACTAGGCTTTTGACTTTTGTGTTTAGAATAGATGCTTTGTTTCTTTATTTTTGCCAATATATAGAGGCATTGTAAACCTTTGTAAAATATCAAGAACCATTACGAGTAATAAGATTATTACTTCAATGGCACACTAAACTCTCTCCAGATCTCTTTAGCTCCACTCCCTTAACATCCCAAATTTTCTCCAGCTCTTCATATTATATTCCAACCCACACATATAAAAAAAAAATTTAACCTTTTCGTATTCAACCTTCTACTCCGCTGTGCATACTCTCATCCATCATCATCCGCTGTGCATATCTCCATCAAGTAAGTTTCAGCTTTTCTCTTATTTTTAGATTTTCAGTATTATTTTCACCAGTTTTCACCACCCTAGCCATTTACCCGCGCGATGCGGCGGGAGTGGTGATTTACAATAGGATACTCGTTTACCGTCAGTTTAGCAGTCATCTCGTGATATATTGTATAGTACTTAAGTTTGTTTTCTTATTCGTATATGTTGGCACTGGTGGGTAAATAAATATATCTCTAGTGGTAAACCCGCGCGATGTGGCGGTGACGATGACAATTTACAATGTACTACTTGTTTTGCTGAGCCAATTGTGACGCAACACTATGATCAAAGAAATAGAGCCCAGATATCATAAGTGCTGGGATGATGGCTGCCATCATGTAAGCAGAAGGAACCCTACCCATATCCTGTAGTAAAATTTAAGGGATGATTTTAAGTAACTTTTACTATCATTACTCTAAAGAAAATTTACAAATTTGTACCTTGATTACAGTCCAATGGTATGTAGATTCAGATTCCCATAAAAGTGGACTAAAGAGCCTTCTAGCTAGGAACTCGAGAAGGGATTTTGCTTGTTACACCGAACGAGAGTGCTGTCCACATGACAACCATCAACGGAACCCCATAGTCTACTATGAAACTTCTGAGTCGCCCTATATTGAACATTATAGTAGTTATATGTTATAATAAAGATGGTAATATCAATTTAAGATCTAATCTGTCCACCTGTTCCACACCATCATCATCTCCATCTTGTGCTTTCTTTTTTGTTTTTCTATTTGCTTATTTAGCTTATTGTTCTTTTCCTCAACATTTGCAAACTTCTCCTACACATAAGAAAAAACACAACAAAATTGGAAGCTGTATTTTTGACAAGTTTTATGAGCCACACACAGCAAACCAAAGGGCTGGTACAAAAAACACAAGGCAAAATGAACAAAGTACAATTAAAAGGGTGTGAAGTTTTTGTTTATTTCAACCAGGTTGATCTACCAGCTCGTTTAATCCATTTGACTTTCTTTTGTTGCACAAGACGATGTGGGATGACCCATATCGTGTTCTGCCTTACCAATTTTGTGACACCTGTGCCTCTGTGACCATCAAACAAATACCAAATTAATTAAATATTGTATTTCATACTTGGGATTTGTATAAATATGTGTATTGTTTGCACATATCAATTCTTGTTCGATTTCGGGCTCTAAATCGCTTTCTGGAAGATTATACGCGATCTGATGCGTAAATATAATTAGTTTAATGCAATAAACACTCCGAAATAGTGACATAGGCTTAACATACCCTAAATAACCTTTACATAACTTAGAAATAAGTTTTGGATGGTTTGGTGTGTCGAAATCAAGTTTATTCGCTTACAGTGACTAATTTTGACAAACTGCGAAAGTATGCCGATTCGTACTGTAACGAACATTATGGAACT
Source organism: Helianthus tuberosus (assembly GCA_030545235.1). Classification (NCBI taxonomy): domain Eukaryota; kingdom Viridiplantae; phylum Streptophyta; class Magnoliopsida; order Asterales; family Asteraceae; genus Helianthus; species Helianthus tuberosus. The sequence goes on along the minus strand of CM060412.1, from coordinate 98,771,221 downwards.
TGATAATAAGTTAAAAATACCCTAAATATCCTTTGCATAGATTAGAAATAGGCTTTGAGGGGTTCGTTATGCTAAAATAAACTTATTTGATCAATAGAGACTAAAAGCGTCAAAAGTGAATAACTTTGCATTTTCACGCATATCTTACGTCCTGAATATATCCGGACATCCAAAAATTTATGTAATCATTAAAATATTTTAATTTAGTGATTGGCATGATAAAATTCCATTCGTCGCGTAATTTGGATCGTTTTTGCGTTCATTACGATTTCCGTCGTAATTAACTGAACAACGCAACCGTACGACCAAACGAACCGACATCCGAGTTGTTTTTGAGCATATTTTAAGTTCCCTATACTTTAACTTTATTTTAGAGCCTTGAAATGGGGTTAACGTGGCTTAAAAGTGCCAAAAATCAAGTTTTACAAGTGCAGGGACCATTTTTAAAATTTCTGACCAGATTCAATGAACCTAGTCCAATTTTGAAGTTTTGACGGTTTTAGCCCATGGTTTTGCAAACTATGGGCTGATATTTAATGGTTTTTATAATACCATGGACTCATATTAGGGGCTCCCATGGTTTTAGAAAACAAAGGGTGCATGTGTACGGTCCAGATTTAAGCTCGGGAATCGAGGAACGATCCTAACGGTTCAAGAAATCCATATATATACCCATGCCTTTTTATTGTTGCAACATAAAAATCTGATATATTTGCTCTAAGTTGGGGCTTAGCACCTCATACCTGAGCAAGTTGGATCTAGATTTCCAATCTTGGACCCGTTGTAAGTCCTCTTTCGTTCTCTTACGCGTTTTTAGCATGAAAGTCAAGTTTTGTTTGACTTTCTGCATTGACCAGTTTATGGTCAACACGAAGTTCGTTGGACATCATAACGTGAGCGTAATCACGATGGTTTTAGTCTCTTATGACTATACCTACTGATTACCACGTTATCTAGGCATAGTGGCGAGTCGTAGTTTCGGCCAAAATACGTATTCTTGCGTATTTTGTATCCAAACTATTTTTAGGTATCAAAACCGTTTGTTTTGATACCAAACCTGTTTTCTAACTTTGTTAAACATGTTTTAACATGTTTAGCTCGTCACTTTAGGTTTAGTGCTTATGTTGGGTCGTAAGGTAAGCGATCTAAACAACCGCTTAGACTTTCGAACCCGAACCGTTTAGTCGATCATTAGGATCCGACCAAACACATTAGGTGACCATAGTTGTATAGGGAATAACCTTCCGAGGTTATACCTTATGGTCACTTCGTTTAAGTAGTTGTATGATAGGTAGTTTATATGCCTTAGGTAAATGACCAAAATGCCCTTTTTACGCATAAATTCATTTTAAGCATATGTAACCTAAATTTTTACATATAAACTGATTAGGTAACATTATTAGACATATTAAGGCATGTAATACTTGTCATAGGACTAGTTAGGCATTCCGAACGCATTTTACGTGAACGACGCGTTAAAGTGGCGTAAGCTACCTTAACGAGTCGTAATGGGTCGTAAGCACTTAGGTTAGGTTTCGTTTTAGAATGTAGGCTTTGTTAAACCATATTACATGAGTACCTACACTCATTTGGTTTATGAAACCTCATTTTATCCGATCCTCCGATTTAGGTCCGTTTATTTACATAGTTATCTATATTGGGGTGAAACACATGTGCCTACTTGTTACTTTCGTGCTTTCCATGTTTTCATATCATATACTTGCTATGTTCCTTAGTATGCTATTAGTACATGATTTCATTATGTTTTTGCTATGTATGTCCTTTTAGTGCATACTTAGTACACGTTTTACATTACATTTCATGCTATGTTTGTTCATTTGTTGCATATACTTATCCAGTATATGGACACCTTGTTTTATATCTGTTTTTAAACCATTTGAAGCTGATTGATTTATGTGAACCATTTGTAACCTTTTGATTTATGTGAACCATTTGTAACTATTTGAACCATTGGTATTAGGGAAGTGATTAGGTAACGGGGCGGGTGTAATGTGTTAAAAGCATGGTGGATACGCCGCTGGTATTTCCTATATATAAGTGCTTTTAACACATTATATATCGTTGCGTTATCTAGATCACTTGGGCAAGGTTATCAAAACAAAGTTATATTACATGGTTTTTCTAACAATATAAACCATATGAGTTTTATTAACGAGATGTTTTACAAATTTTGGTTTTTCTTAAACCAACGTTTTGGGTTAAGAATCATGGCTATGAGATTTTATAAAGTATAACCAACTTGATTTGAGTTGGTTAGTTATGATGCAATGCTATACTTTTCAAAACAAGGTTTTTAAATAACTATTGCAACATGTAAAACAAGCCATGAATCTGACACTCACATAAAACCTATGTACTCACCGGCATTTTTATGCTGACGTATTTTCACATGTGTTTCATGTACCATAGTTGATGATGTTTGATGATGATACTTGTGCACGCTAACATAGGAATGGACGAGGCCTTAGTGACTTAATAACAATGAAAGTTTATTTGTTCCTGTTTTGTTTCTAATTCCATTGTAATGTAATACATTCAATTCAATAAAACGAAACTGTTTAATTCATGGTTGTGAAACAATGATTCTGTTACAACTTTTCTGTCACACCCCGACGTTTTGTTGTTTTACGTGGTCGGGGTGTGACAGAAAAGTTGGTATCAGAGCCAATGGTTATAGGGAATTAGGTTATTAGTAATGCTTTGACCTAGACTATAACCTTCCTAGGACCCTAACACAAGTTATCTTGTGTTTAGTTTTAAAACAAATGACCCTCACCTATCCTTAGGTGACAACCACAACAAGAATACAAAATTCGAATCCGCTTTGAAAATCAATCATCTGTTCTAGGATGATTTATTGTAAGGTTTTGAACCTTCAAAGTTTTCGAAATCTCATCAAAGTTTGGGTCTACATAATGTGAACACGTGCAAACTGGAAGGGTGGGTGCCTGTACCCTGAGCTTTATGTCTAAGGCTAGAGTGTTCGTACAAATCCGCAATATCAGACCAGTCACTCTTACCTGGGAACTCTTGGGGTGAGTATCCACTTATAGGCGAGCATGTCTTCGCGATACATTATGAGGACTATTTGCTTTGATTCAGCCTTTGTGTGTCGTTTGTTTGCTTCGTGGTTCAAACAAATGACCATCACCCATGATTTTGGTCGGTAATTGTAACATCCTATTCTTACCCAATGCCATTTCATTTGTTTTCTCTCTTGTTTCCCCTTTTTAGAATGCCTCCCCGATGCGAAAATCAGGTACCTGTTGAAGAGCTGGCAGCTGTCATTACGCAGCAAATGACTGCTGCAATCCCGAACATCGTTGCTCAATGTAACCAAGCTCTCAACAACAATAATGCCCCCTGCAACTTCAAGACGTTCAACTCGGCTAAGCCATCAAATTTTTCTGGGTCTCAAGGAGCGACTGCACTTTTGCAATGGTTCGAGAGTCTAGAGAGCACCTTCAGTTATGTTCAATGCCCAAATGAGCGAAAGGTAGAATTCGCATCTAGTGTCTTTGAGAAACGAGCTTTGACATGGTGGAATGGTGTGATGAGAGATAGGGGTGCCGATGTGGCACTGGCTCAAACGTGGGAAGAGCTTCGAGCCCTGACGATGAAGGAATTTTGTCCTCGTCACGAGATCAGGGCCTTGGAAAGGGAATTCGACGATCTTAAGCAAGATAGTGGTGAGCATCGAGCCTACACGGATCGTTATGAGGAGTTAAGTCTGTTATGCCCGAATATGGTTACGCCTTTGGATAAGGCAATCGAAAAGTACATTGATGGCCTCCCTGACCTAGTACAAGACATTGTGACTGGTAGTAACCCCACTATGGTTAGGCAGGCCATTGAGCTATCTGCTACCTTGACTGAATCTCAAATCAGGAAAGGTAAACTTATCTAAAAAGGTGATAAGAAACCAATCGAGGAATCGAAACCCAAAGATGAACAGACTGAATCCTCCAAGAAGTCAAGGAAGCGAAACGCTTCCCAGAACTTCATCGTGGTTGCTCACAATGATCAAGCTATCCCCAACCAACCAGCTCAACCCCCTGCTAGGAAGCCATACAACAGAACTGCACCCTTGTGCAACCAATGTAACCTTCATCATCATCCTAGTGTGAAGTGCCGCAAATGCCAAATTTGTGGACTTATAGGTCATACAGCAAGAGTTTGCTGAGCTGCAGTTGCACCAAATTAAGCTGACAACAATCCTGCTCAAGCTCGTTTTCCACCAGGTTCTTGCTACAACTGTGGCGAGATGGGTCATTTCCTAAGAAATTGCCGAAAACTTGCTAATGCAAATCCAGCACAGGAATGAGCATCTGACCAACTAGAAGACAACACCGTTTAGAAATAATCACGTCTTATGTATTATTTTCTTTTGTTGTCAAGGTCCATGAAACAGTTGTTATCATTGTTTATAAATAAATCTTTTATTTACATTGCAATGTATTTATGTGGTTGCATGTATAAATAACATATCCCCTACAATACCGACAATCAGGGAATCGTATTCCTTGAAGAACAGACTACCCCCAAAATTCTTCCATTTTATGATCTCTTGGTTTTCCACGAAAATCCTAAGTACCCGTTTCTTCCAAAGAAACGAAGTACAAGGCGCAAGTTACAACTCTGGACGAATACCCAATGTACCACTATAAATCCTTAATAGGGTACCTAAGGGTATTTCCGTAAATCCTAAAATTGTTGTGTACCTTAATTCGAATATTACGTTTCTTTGAAAACAAAATCGAATTTTTGGAAGATCATCCTATCTTCATAGATAGATTCTTGAAAATGATTAAAGTGCCAAATGAAATCCACGAATTGGATTTCTGGTGTGCTTTAAATATCCGTGTCCAAAGATAACAAATTAAAGGTCAAATTAAACAAATATGTGATTATATGCTTATGTGTTCCCTTTTATGTTTTTGTGTGATCCAACTTTTGTTATCCAAATCCTCGTAGAATCTTCCATATCTTCGTATAAGGGATTCATAGTAGGATATCCAAAGGTACTACCTTAAATCCTTAATGGGCTTCTACGTAATAGTAAAGACCCTTGGATTATAATGTACTATTCCATAATTAGACCCCTTGAGTGGTCTAGTTAAACATATTGATCCAAAAATCTGGTTAGGAATATCATGTGATGATATAGCTAAAAAGACTCCTGGGTGGTCTAATTAAAGAGATCATTTGTCGATTTAATTAAAAGGACCCTATGATAGTCTAGTCACACTCATCACAGGTTTGATTTTCTTCCCCCTTCACATTACAAAACAAACTGTGCGGACTGTGCAAGGAATTACGTAATTATGGATGCATACATAATTGTGAAATTCAGTGCACAGAAACCACAACAAGTTTTGTCACGTGTCTAGAGTTGACTCAGTTCATTTCCGTTTCTGAAGAATACCCATTGAGGAAAATGACTCATTCCGTTCATTTTCGTTTCTGAAGAATATCCATCGAGGGAAATGAATATTCTTGATTTTTCCTTCATTTCCGTTTCTGAAGAATACCCATTGAGGAAAATGACTCATTCCGTTCATTTTCGTTACTGAAGAATATCCATCGAGGGAAATGAATATTCTTGATTTTTCCTTCATTTTCGTTTCTGAAGAATACCCACTGAGGAAAATGACTCATTCCGTTCATTTTCGTTTATGAAGATTATCCATCGAGGGAAATGAATATTCTTGATTATTCGTTCATTTTCGTTTCTGATGAATACCCATTGAAGAATATGACTCATTCTGTTCATTTTCGTTTCTGAAGAATACCCATTGAGGAAAATGACTCATTCCGTTCATTTTCGTTTCTAAAGAATATCCATCGAGGGAAATGAATATTCTTGATTATTTGTTCATTTTCATTTCTGAAGAATACCCATTGAGGAAAATTACTCATTCCGTTCATTTTCGTTTCTGAAGAATACCCGTTGAGGAAAATGACTCTTTCCGTTCATTTTCATTTTCTGAAGATTGTCCGTTGAGAGAAATGACAGGATTATGCCTTGCATAATCTTTGATGGGTTATTCTACGCAAATAGATAAACACCCAAGATTCCATGCAAGGCAATTATTTAACACAGCGTCACAGACCGACTCCTACGAATAAATTTCGGGACGAAATTTCCTAAAGTAGGGGAGACTGTGACACCTGTGCCTCTGCGACCATTAAAAAAATACCAAATTAATTAAATATTGTATTTCATACTTGGGATTTGTATAAATATGTGTATCGTTTGCACATATCAATTCTTGTTCGATTTCGGGCTCTAAATCGCTTTCTGGAAGATTATATGTGATCTGATGCGTAAATACAATCAGTTTAATGCAACAAACACTCCAGAACAGTGACATAGGCTTAACATACCTTAAATAACCTTTACATAACTTATAAATAAGTTTTGGATGGTTTGGTGTGTCGAAATCAAGTTTATTCGCTTACAGGGACTAATTTCAACAAACTACGAAAGTATGCCGATTCGTACTGTAATGAACATTCCGGAACTTGATCATAAGTTAAACATACCCTAAATATCCTTTACATAGCTTAGAAATAGGCTTTGATGGGTTCGGTATGCTAAAATAAACTTATTTGATTAATAGAGACTAAAAGCGTCAAAAGTGCTTAAGTTTGCATTTTCACGCATATCTTACGTCCTGAATATATCCGAACATCCAAAAATTTATGTAATTATTAAAATATTTTATTTTAGTGATTGGCATGATAAAATTCCATTCGTCACGTAATTTGGATCGTTTTTGCGTTCATTACGATTTCTGTCGTAATTAACCGAACAACGCAACCGTACGACCAAACGAACCGACATCCGAGATGTTTTTGAGCATATTTTAAGTTCCCTATACTTTAACTTTATTTTAGAGCCTTGAAATGGGGTTAACGGGACTTAAAAGTGCCAAAAATCAAGTTTTACAAGTGCAGGGACCATTTTTGAAATTTCTGACAAGATTCAATGAACCTAGTCCAATTTTGAAGTTTTGATGGTTTTAGCCCATGGTTTTGCAAACCATGGGCTAATATTTAATGGTTTTTGTAATACCATGGACTCATATTAGGGGCTCCCATGGTTTTAGAAAACAATGGGTGCATGTGTACGGTCCAGATTTAAGCTCGGGAATCAAGGAACGGTTCTAGAAATCCTATATATACCCATGCCTTTTCATTGTTGCAACACACAAATCTGATCTATTTGCTCTAAGTTGGGGCTTAGCACCTCATACCTGAGCAAGTTGGATCTAGATTTCCATTCTTGGACCTGTTGTAAGTCCTCTTTCGTTCTTTTACGCGTTTTTAGCATGAAAGTCAAATTTTGTTTGACTTTCTGCATTGACCAGTTTATGGTCAACATGAAGTTTGTTGAACTTCATAACGTGAGCGTAATCATGATGGTTTTAGTCTCTTATGACTATACCTACTGATTACCACGTTATCTAGGCATAGTGGCAAGTCGTAGTTTCGGCCAAAATACGTATTCTTGCGTATTTTGTAACCAAACTACTTTTAGGTATCAAAACCATTTGTTTTGATACCAAACCTGTTTTCTAACTTTGTTAAACATGTTTTAACATGTTTAGCTCGTCACATTAGGTTTAGTGTTTATGTAGGGTCGTAAGGTAAGCGATCTAAACAACCGCTTAGACTTTCGAACCCGACCCGTTTGGTCGATCATTAGGATCCGACCAAACACATTAGGTGACCATAGTTGTATAGGGAATATCCTTCCAAGATTATACCTTATGGTCACTTCGTTTAAGTAGTTGTATGATAGGTAGTTTATATGCCTTAGGTAAATGACCAAAATGCCCTTTTTACGCATAAATTCATTTTAAGCATATGTAACCTAAATTTTTACATTTAAACTGATTAGGTAACATTATTAGACATATTAAGGCATGTAATACTTGTCATAGGACTAGTTAGGCGTTCCGAACGCGTTTTACGCGAACGACGCGTTAAAGTGGCGTAAGCTACCTTAGCGAGTCGTAATGGGTCGTAAGCACTTAGGTTAGGTTTCGTTTTAGAATGTAGGCTTTGTTAAACCATATTACATGAGTCCCTACACTCATTTGGTTTACGAAACCTCCTTTTATCCGATCCTCCTATTTAGGTCCGTTTATTTACATAGTTATCTATATTAGGTGCCGTTTGATTCCGTGATCCCTCTAGCTTTTGTTGGTTGTTGTACAAGACTTCTAAGCACCCTCAAGTGAGTACATAGTCCCCTCTTTTACTTTTTTTCAAACATTTTGGGGTGAAACACATGTGCCTACTTGTTACTTTCGTGCTTTCCATGTTTTCATATCATATACTTGCATGTTCCTTAGTACGCTATTAGTACATGATTTCATTATGTTTTTGCTATGTATGTCCTTTTAGTGCATACTTAGTACATCGTTTTACATTACATTTCATGCTATGTTTGTTCATTTATTGCATATACTTATCCAGCATATGGACACATTGTTTTATATCTTTTTTAAACCATTTGAAGCTGATTGATTTATGTGAACCATTTGTAACCTTTTGATTTATATGAACCATTTGTAACTGTTTGAACCATTGGGATTAGGGAAGTGATTAGGTAACGGGGCGGGTGTAATGTGTTAAAAGCATGGTGGATACGCCACTGGTACTTCCTATATATAAGTGCTTTTAACACATTATATATCGTTGCGTTATCTAGATCACTTGGGCAAGGTTATCAAAACAAAGTTATATTACAAGGTTTTTCTAACAATATAAAGCATACGAGTTTTATTAACGAGTTTTTACGAGATGTTTTACAAATTTTGTTTTTTCTTAAACAAACGTTTTGGGTTAAGAATCATGGCTATGAGATTTTATAAAGTATAACCAACTTGATTTGAGTTGGTTAGTTACGATGCAATGCTATACTTTTCAAAACAAGGTTTTTAAATAACTATTGCAACATGTAAAACGAGCCATGAATCTGACATTCACATAAAACCTATGTACTCGCCGGCATTTTTATGCTGACGTATTTTCAAATGTGTTTCAGGTACCATAGTTGATGATGTTTGATGATGATACTTGTGTACGCTCACATAGGAATGGACGAGGCCTTAGTGACTTAATAACAATGAAACTTTATTTGTTCCTGTTTTGTTTCTAATTCCAAAGTAATGTAATACATTCAATTCAATAAAACGAAACTGTTTAATCCATGGTTGTGAAACAATGATTCTGTTACAACACTCCTCGACGTTTCCGCCATGTTTTGTTGTTTTACGTGGTCGGGGTGTGACAAATTTGACTCATTTGACCCATTCGACCGACATCCAACAAAAAAAATACAATCCGAGTGACTTCCGTGTTCTGTCTTACCAATTTGACTCATTTAACCAAGTCGGACAGGGAAAAGGGTCATAACCAAAACGGGCGAGGATGACCCATAACCTATCCCCTTATTTTTTTAATAAAACAAGTAAAATCATTGGCTTTAATGAAAACCAATAAAATAATTTCCTTATCCTTTAATAATGACACGTAAAGGTTAGAACCAAAACAGGTTGGGCTGACCCGTAACAACCACCCTATTGTTTAATAATGACACGTAAAGGTCAGAACCAAAATGGGTCAGGTTGACCCATAATATTTCCACCTATTTTTTTAATAAAAAATAGGTCTGTGGCTCTATGAAATCTGAACCAAGTCAGGGGCAGATAAGTCTAACAGGAAAACGGGTCAAAACCATAATGGGTTGGGTTGACCCGTAACATTTTCACCTCCTTTTTTAATAAAAAAATGAAGCATGTGATTCTATGAAATCCAAACTAAGTCAGGGGCAGATAAGTCGAACAGGAAAACGGGTCAGAACCAAAACGGGTAGGGTTTAAAAAAACTGAAAAGAAAAATGAGTAACCAGAGTAGTTTAAAAAGTACATGTGCAGCCGTTGCTGCTTCCTCAGCTTCTCTCAACCTAACAAGGACTTCACCAGCTGTATGAACAGCTTCAGCTGTATCCCTGTTAGTGCATTATTTGTCTATCGCCTCCGTCAATCTAGTCCGTAGTGGAAAACTAAAGAAAACAAGAGTTACATTGTTATTTTAGATTTAGTTAGTCAAAAAGGCAAGGTGGCATAACTGTAATTAATGAGATTCCTCATTAAATGCCTTGGCCTATAAATAGATCTCTAGGGCTTCTAGTATAGAACTTTTGCCATTTTCACATCTTGGAGAGCTAGAGGCTAGAGAGAGAAAGTTTATCGTTTGTGATTCAGGTGCTGTACGTTATCAGATTTTATCAAAGGATCACGTTTATATTACGTCATGTGTGTTTAGGTCACGTTCGTGTACGGATTCCGCACGTTTCACGTTCGTTTCGCAATCGTTTCGGAGTCAAACCGGTCCTTACAAGTGGTATCAGAGCTAGGAGCTCGATTGCTTGATCAAACACATTGATTCGTACCTGATTTCAGCAGATTCAGATCCGAATTTCACCGATTTCTTCATATTTTTCACATTTATCACGTTTTTCACAGTTTTTCGTCAAATTGAACGGGTTTTACTGGTCCGAATCGGCTGATATTTTAGTATGATGTGCGAAAATAGTTGTTAAACAACCCTACCAAGTTTCAGATCGAAATTCCTTGTCGTTTAGGAGAAATCTGAATTTTTGTGTCCGAGTTCGTAACATACAGCACTATTTCGCTTGAATCAGTCATAATTCAGCAAGGTTTCGCTTGAAATTCAAGCGAAATCTTTAATCTATTAGATTTCGCTTGAGTAAAGCTGATGATTTCGCTTCAAGAACTGATCATTTGAGATTTCGCTTGAATAAAAGAACATTTGATTTCGCTTCAATACATAACATTTGATTTCGCTTCAAGACATAACATTTGATTTCGCTTCAAAACATTAGTCTGGGATTTCGCTTGAACAGAAAAATATCAGATTTCGCTTCAACTGATTATACTAAGATTTCGCTTGAAGCTTTAATACTTGATTTCGCTTCAAACTAATTAACTGATTGATTTCGCTTGAAGTTGTTGGTCAAGAGATTTCGCTTAAAGTCTGTTTTTGATTCAACTTGGGATTTCGCTTGAGTTCGCCATTTCGCTTGAAAATCGAAATTTCGTGTCGAGAACATTTCACGGCAACCGAGTGTCAGTCTATTTCAAGTTGTTTAATATTGTTTGAACTGATTGTGTTTATTTGTTTGTGATTCAGGTGATTCAAGGTTTGCATAATGGCTGAGGAATTCTTCAACACATTTTACAACGCGTTCGCAACCGAATCGTCTGAGGCTACAAATGTTACACCAAAAACCATCACGAAGGCGCTAAATGAAAACATCAAGCATGATAACTTCTACGGAACTCACTCAAAGCCACCAACTCTTGATAGTATTGATGATTATACATGGTGGAAGGAACGCTTTATCAACTGGGCAAAGGCGTATGCTCATGAAAGTTGGTTTTGTCTGGAGTATGGGTATGAAAAACCAAAAGACGATAAAGGCGAAGATCTTGTTTTCAAGAAGTTTACTAGAGAAGATAAAGCTGAATTTGGAGCTGAACAGAGAATGATAGCATTGATCCAGTCCGCAATCAGAAACGATATTTTTGCTTTACTAACTCATGACGGGTCATCTAAGTCTGTCTGGGAAGCTTTACGTGTTAAAGCTGAAGGGGGTAAACAGATTAAAAAGAACAAAATCGCTTTATTAAAGAAAGAATTTGATCTGTTTGATAACATAAAAGGAGAGTCGGTGAGGCAAATGATTGAGAGATTCTGTCATCTAAAAATTGAATTGGAAAGATTAGAGATAAACAAAACAAGAGAGGAACTAATAGACAAAGTGATTGAAGCGTTACCACGAGCTGATCAGTGGCAAACGTTTGTTTTTATTTTGAAAAATGATGCTGTGTATGATAATATTACTCTTGATGCTTTGTTTGAAAAGATTGAAAGTCATGATTTGGAGCTACAAAAGCAAAACAAGATGACTGATTCTTCACATCAACAGAACGTTGGCTTGTACTACAAAAGCAGTGTGCTTTCTGATAAAGGCGTTGGTTCACCAAAAACAGCATTTAGTGGTGAAAAGATGAAAGAACCATCAACAATGTCAACAAGTCATCATTCTGGATATCATTCATCTTCAAAGACAAATTCTGATGATTCTGAAGAAATTCTGTGTAACATTGCTCTTAAGCTGAAAAATTCTCCTGCAATGAGCATCAATGCAGCGAAGCAGCAAATGAGTTTTCTTGCATCTGTTTTGGAGTCATATGAAGGTCTAGTAGCTGGTAAAATTGGAAACTCCGAATTGACCAAAGAAGACTACGACCAGATTGATCCGGAAGAGATGGAGCTCATTGACATTCGTTGGTGTTTAGCTAGTTGTATTAGAAGAGCTCAGAGGTATATGGAGATTACTGGAAAACAATCGCTTGGAGGTGCTTCAACAAAGCTTGGATTCGACAAATCCAAAGTGACCTGCTTCAAATGCAAGCAAAAGGGTCATTTCAAAAGAGAATGCAGAAACTCTGAAGTTGGTGAAGGAAGTGAACGTCCTTTCAACGATGATTATTATCGAAAGGCAATCTATCATCGAAGCAGAGAAGAACCTAGGTTGATTGAAGATAAACCCAAATCAAGAGCTTGTTTTGTAATTCACGACGATGAAGGATTTGACTGGAGTACAGTTTGTCCAGAAGAAGATCGTTTAGAGAATGTTCGTAAAACAGCTCATGGGAGAGCTATGACAGAAGAAAGAAAGTTTGTTTTTGTTGCAGAGATTCAAGATGAAAACAAAGACAAAGACACTTCTGAAGTTCATGAAGAGAAAGTTGAGATCAAAGAGAAAACTCGAGAAGAGATCTTAAGTGAAAAGACTTACAGAGAAAGAAACGTTGTTTTAAATAGAATGGATGATATGCAGGAGGAGTATGAGATGGCTGTTGGTAGCAAACGATGGGATAAAAAGAGAGAATGCTACTATAACAGAGAAGGAGAACCGGTTGTTCCCAAGAAAGACATAATCTTCGATGATGTTCTTCTTGCAGTCCCGTTAAGAGCTGAATACTATAGAAGAGTATTGAAAGATGACAAATATGCTAAGCAATATGAAAAGGATATCAGATATGCCATGTTATCGTGTCTGAGAAAAAGGGATGAAGAGAGAATGAAGAAGAATGTTGAAGAAATGGTGAACAATCTGAAGAAAGCTGCTGAAGAGGTTAAAACAGAAACTATTGAAGTTGAAGCTGTGAACGAAATCAAAAGTGAAGAAGTTGTTGTGAATGAAGAGGTTGAGAAAGCTGTTACTGAAGTACAGCAGATTGAAGAAGAGGTGAAGAAAGAAGAAATAGAAGAAAAGAATGAGAATTTGAAAATTGGTGATGCTGGTAATGAAGTTAGTGTTGAAAAGAAGCAAGATGTTGCTGAGCAGACAGAGATTGCTGAAAACACCGAAGTGCCAATCACTGAGGTAAATTCTGATTCTAAAAACTTGAAACTGATTGATCAGTGCAAGAAATGCATGGAACCGTGCAGAACTTGTACTGAAAAAGATGAGCAATTTAGAACAAGAGATCTTGAGTTCACAAAAATTGAAAAGATTTTCAAAGAAAAATGCAAAGAAATGCTGGAAAAAGAAAAAGTTTTTAAAGAAAATGATGAAAAACTTTCAGAAAAATGTAACAAATTAGAGAAAGAAAATGAAGTTTTGAAAGAAAATGTTTTGAAAATGACAAATGAATGTGAACAAAAGGAAATTGCTTGTCAAGAAATGAAGAAAGATTATGACTCAATGAAATTAGCATATGATATTATGAAAGAGTCATACGATAAAGTGAAAGATGAAATGAAATATGCTCAATCTAGAATGAATTATATGTCTGAAACAACTAAAGAGCTTAAACGAATGTATTCTATAAAACAAGATGTTGTTAATTCCTATATTGAGGATGTTGCTAAGTTAAAGCGACAGATTGCTGATTTAGAACAAGATAACAACAAGTTAAAGAGTTACCACGTGTCGTCATATGTGCTTGAACGAATTTTCAATATAAAACCGGGTGATGGTGAGTCTGAGCAAAACAAGAAAGGTATTGGTTCAGAGTTTCATCAAGTTCCACCACCGGGAAAATTTGCATTTTATGATGAGGAAAAGGTCGAAAAAGCTTTCAACATGGTAGACCAATTGCCAGACAACATTGACATAACCTATTCCAAATCTGATGATTCTCATGATTCAGAGGTGGTAGGTAAAGTCGTTGAAAGTGTGTTAAAAGAAGAGTTGGTTGATACAGGTAAATCTGAATCACAGGATGAAGATGAAGGAAATATTCATGATGGTTACCTGAAAAACACAAAATCCGAGGAAAATTTGAATGATGATTCAAAAGGATTGGTTTATACCATGATTGGATCGGACAAATTATTCTTAGATGTTGTATTCCCGATTCAGAATGTGATTTCAGAAAAGGTTGACAAAGTTTTCAAAATGGTTGAGATTGAGAAGTCTGAGATTTCAAAGTTTGTTGGTAAGAGTCATAGAGGTTCGTATAACAAACCTGGTTTCAAAAAGAAGAACATGAAGGCTGGGTTGGGTTTTAAGAAGAAACAACACCGAAACAAAAATGAAATGCCGAATTTTCAAGCTAAAATGAGTTTTGTTCAAGGAGGCAGTTTAGAAAAAGAAAAAGAATTCAAAATGAAACAGTCTAATGATGAATTCTTTGCTCTAAAGAAAAAGCAACAACCACAAGTCAAAGATGTATCCATGAGAACATGTTTCAAATGTGATCAAAAAGGACATCTTGCACGCAAGTGTCCTAATCTAAAACCTGTGGATGTTGACAAAAAGAAGTTTGATGCTGAGAAACAAAAATCTGAGAATGTGAGACAAAGGTCAACCAGATTTGACTCAAAACAAACTTGGAGATACAACACAAACAAGTTTGCTTCGAATCAAAACTGGAAATCGGATCCGAATAGGTTTGATTCTAGACAGACCTGGAATTCTCATACACCCAGATTCAGAACAACACAGAGTTGGAAAACCACAGTTGATATGACAAAACCTCAAGAGTTTTGGAAACCAAAAGTCGTTGTTCAAAATCAAAATGTTCAAAAAGTTTCACATTTTTACAAACGAGGAACACCAAAAGGTCAAACATGGAGTGTTAAGAAACATGTTGATTTGGTAAATGATGAGAAAGTTGAAGTTAAAATTGAGAAAGTTTTTGTGAAAAATGACAAAGAATTTCCAGCATTGAATGAAAAGTATTGTGTTGAAATGCCTAAGGTTCAACAGACCTGGGCTAAATTGTTCAAGTAATCAAGTAGTCTGAATGTGCAGGTGCTCAACAAATCTGAAGATTGTGAAATTGGAGGTTGGAGCAGCCTGACACAACGAGGAGAGGAGGCTGCTGGATCCTGTGTTGGTTGAAACAGGAAGTTTATATGTTTTCTGTAAATAAATAAACAATATTAACAAAAACCCTAAAAAATTAAAAAATTTTTTTGAAAAACCAAAAATATGTGTTGATTGAATACGCCGAAACCCTCACGGCTGAACAAACATGATTACTTTCATCAGATTGAAAAACGGTTTTCAAACTGTTAAGATCAATGTGTTGTAAATCATGGGGGTATGTTAGATTTTCTGCAAATCAGTACACTTGAAGCAGAAAATGGATGGAGAGACAAAGCTATCAGTGTTGGTTGTCAAATTTTCTTTAAATGGTTTTGCATTTTAGGGGGAGAAAAATTGTCATAAGAAAATACAAAAACATTTGAAAATTTGAAAAAGCCAAAAACATGATAAAATTGAACATTGAGTTTTTGCGTAAAAAGAGGAAATGATAGTACATCAGTAGACAGTTACAGTATGCTAAAGAAATGGAAAGTTTAAATGTGTTAAACGATCTCACTGTGGATGTGTCGGTAGGTTTTTATACATTTAGTAAACTTTTTCGGGATATAAATCTAAATTCAAACTTACTTATTTCGTGGGGAACACTACTTGGATATATAGGTAACCCCTGAAATTTCGTTTGAAAGGTCTCTTAATCTGATATACTAGGTCTTTATACTCTATGATATCTGGGGTATTATTCCGGGACTTCTGCTGAACGGTAGTTCTGACCTAGTCCTTGGATAATGCTTGCTGCAATGCTTGAAACATAGCATTAAACCCTCAGCATGCTGATGAAACAATAAAAATTGATAGTCGCTGCTGTTGTAAGCAAAAAGATCCTCTAAAGGGGACATTCCGTAAAGTCGAAGCTGATATCTCTCTGCGTATACGGAAGTATCGATCTGAGATCCCTCGGCCCTCGCATACCTAATTTATATACAGATATCATTGTAGTATTTTCACCTGTAAGACTGATTATTGGGATTCTGGATACGGGAGTATATTCAAGAGGTGGGACACATGAATGGGTTTAAGTTCTTAAAATACCTAATTCGTATCCTGAATGAGTTGAAGTTTGTATGAAAATTTAAGTGGATCAGTATATCGACAATCTAAGTGAATTGTTTAATGCATAATGTGATTTTTAAGCTCAACGGTACTTGTGACTTGTCGGAAACTGATATGATCTTCTGACGCATACTCAAACAAAAATATTGTTTGTAAATATGTTTGTACATATTTCTTTACTGCTTTATATTTTCAGAAAATACAAAAAGATTTTTTATTCTTCTTTATTTTCGACAACCGATGTCTGAGTGCTGAGTTTCAAAATCTAAGTAAGCTGATTATGTTTCTGAAAATAAAACAAGTTCATTAATTTGAGACTTGAATTTTTTATAAAAAAATCAAAAACAGTTTGTGATATCTCCAAGGTCATTAGTTTGGACTTGGATGATTAACTGTGAGGGAGTTGGATTCTTTAATATTGCTAAATCTATAAAGTTTGTTGATAGGAGGAGTGGATTAGAGAATTTGATTGGAATTGCCAGGTTACAATTCCTGGATAGCTGAAATTTGAAATGCTGTTACTTATAAATGTTTGAGTGATTGCAGATGAGATTCCAGACTACGATCCCGGAAGCTGAATCTAAGGGGGAGTCTGAAGACGAGCTCAAAGCAAGGGGGAGCTTGTATACGGAAAGCAAGGTGTCGATCCCAAAGCACGGAAGCTTGACGAAAGGGGGAGCCTGATGAAGAAAAGAGGAAAAGCTGAAGCTGAAGACAGATCCACCGGGATTCTGTTCGAGAAGATTCAAAGAGAGAAAGAGAAAGAAAAGTCGCTACGATCTTGACTATAGATTGACTACAGCAATATCCAAGGGGGAGTCTGTTAGTGCATTATTTGTCTATCGCCTCCGTCAATCTAGTCCGTAGTGGAAAACGGAAGAAAACGAGAGTTACATTGTTATTTTAGATTTAGTTAGTCAAAAAGGCAAGGTGGCATAACTGTAATTAATGAGATTCCTCATTAAATGCCTTGGCCTATAAATAGATCTCTAGGGCTTCTAGTATAGAACTTTTGCCATTTTCACATCTTGGAGAGCTAGAGGCTAGAGAGAGAAAGCTAGAGAGAGAAAGTTTATCGTTTGTGATTCAGGTGCTGTACGTTATCAGATTTTATCAAAGGATCACGTTTATATTACGTCATGTGTGTTTAGGTCACGTTCGTGTACGGATTCCGCACGTTTCACGTTCGTTTCGCAATCGTTTCGGAGTCAAACCGGTCCTTACAATCCCTGAGTTGACTTTTCAAACTTCTATTCTCCTGCTTCAATAACTATTTTTCCTTCTCTCTCTCAACTCGCAACACCGACAGCTCAGCAGCCAACGACTTCGAAAACCACTTCCCATGACCTTTCGCTCCGGCTTTAGCCACAGCCCGTTTCACCTCCGCTATCCCTTCAAGAATCAACCGGTGTTTCTCCACCAGTTCATTCTACTTCTTCCTGCAAATCAGCATAATGTTCCACCGGTCTACCATGACCGTTAATCGACCTCATGAGTGCGCCATCTAACTCCTCTGTGCATTTATTCTCCAATCTTAATTCCATTTCCATCTTCTCACAACGAAATTGATTCAAGAAATTAACACCACAGAAAATCAATTCAAGAAATCTGAGTTCAAACTGAGACATAAAATCGATCCTGTTCCAGGTCTGGGGGCTGAAAGAACTGCAATACCACTCTCCTAGAAATTCCAAGTGCATTCATTTGCAGGTAGAAGTATCACATCACCCTTCAGTTCTCTTTTTATCTTTTAAAAATTGTTATAAAAATAATTTTATTTGTTTATAAAAATTAAACGGGCTAAACATGTCACCCACGAACCTGTTAAGTGCACCCAAAACAACACGTTAAACGAGTTAGTTGGTTTATTCATTAAAGACACAATTTGGAGGACTCCCATTCCATTTGACCTGTTAGAGTAGGACTTGACATTACCTTTCTATAATTGTGATAAGAAAATCTCTCACACATAAGACATACCATAGCCTGACCATAGCTGTTCCCGGATATCAATTGCTGAAAATAGAACCGGGCCTGCACAACATCCACATTAGGTAGTTACCAAAGCTGATTTTGCTGCGGAAAGTACATAATCAAGTTATGTTACTTATTGAAAACCTTTTTAAATTTGTTGAACTAACTTTGACCTATAAGTCTATAACTCAAGCTAAATTCTAGGAGATGAACCAACAGGAATTGAGTTAGATGTGGCATAATGAGTAACGGGTCAAGTGGAGCTGTTAGGCTTGGTCGACTATACCAAAACATTTTTTGTCTGTATTATTTAGCTGTCAAATATGAGTCGAGAAGCATAAATTTCAATGATAAAACTAATTATTAAAAACACTTTGGATGACTTTAACCATTTTCCCCATTATCTTTTAGCTTCATCATATGATTCATTAAGTCAATGATGTGGATTGAGATGAAAACTGTTTTTTGTTTTCTCGGTCCATCACTTTTTTACAGATTAAGTAAACAAAAAATAATGTCAGTTGAGATGAAAAATGGGTGGTCAGTCAGGTTGGATAGAAGGTCAATGACTCAAGTCAGATGTCACACCCCGACCACGTAAGACAACTAGACGTGGCGGAAACATCGGGGAGTGTTGTAACAGAATTATTGTTTCATAACCATGGAATAAATAAATTATGTTTTATTGAATAAATGAACTCATTATTTTAATACAATCAAATAAGTACAACTATGATCTTCCAAGTTTTAAAGTTGCTAAGGCACGAGTCCATCCTAAATGTAGCATGTATCAACAATCATTGCAAAGCAGTACCTGAAACATGTGTAAAAATAGGTACGTCAGCATAAAAATGCCTGTGAGATACATAGGTTTTGTGAAAATAGGATTCATGACTTGTAAGTTTAAGAAAAAGTTTAATAAAGGTTAGTCATGAACCTTGTAAATTGATTTGTTTTGTAAATCGTTTGAAAAACAATAAGATCAGATGATATGTATAAATAAATGTAAGGTTAAATGAATAACCATGTAAAAATGAATTTGTATAAGATAAGTTGTTGTAAAACAATGTCTTATGAAAAGTATGTTATTTGTATAAAATGTTATATGACTTAAATTGAAATGATTCAAATAACGCTACGATATGTAATACCATACAAACACTTATATATTGGAAGTACCAGCGGCGTATCCACCATGTTTGTATCATATTACACACGCCTCATTACTTAAGTCACTTACTCAAACCAAACCACCAATATAGAATGTTCATGTTTAAACCAATAGTCCAATGTTATTGTATAACTCAAGTTAAATGTAAACCATGTAATGTGTAAACAAAAGTTATGTATGGTAAGTAAAATGAGATTTCTTAAACCACAAGTAAAAAATGTACAAAACAAAGTGTTTGAATAAATCAAAAGTTATGCTTTGTAAAATAATGTAAGGTTAAACGAATAACCTTATAGTAGCATATTAAAATATACTTTGGATTTGTAAATAACATATTAAACTATGTTTTGGTTTCATAAATAACATATCAAAATATGCTTTGGGTTTTATAAATAACATATAAAAATATGCTTTAGTTTGTTGATAAAATATATATGTTGGTTCTGTACAATACCACACATGAGAGTATATCAAACTATACTTTTGGGAGTATATCAAAATATACTTTAAAGATGTGATTTAAGAATTCATTCAGACCTAGTGCATCAAACTACACCTTTGAGACTATAAGGATACCACAAAGGCAATCCTTATTTGGATGGAGAAACAAATTGGTTTCAGACATTCCATGACAACAGGAATGGGGTGTCTAATCCTATAGCGCTATATCATACTAACAATCGGTCTGGTGAACATAAAATAAGTACAATTCAACATTTTTATTTTATGTTCTTTGAGAAATCAGTGTTTAAACCATAGATAGTCATTTAGTTTGTCAAAAGATAAGTAATAACATGTATAATCAATTATACTTTGAAATCATGAAAATAACACATAGGTACACATGCTTCACCCCAAAACAGTTTGGAAAACAGTAAAATAGGGGAACTATGTACTCACTTGAGATTGCTCAGAAGTCCTAAGATAACCACCAAGCAATGCTAGAGATCACGGTATCAAACGACACCTAATATAGGTAACTATGTTAATTAACCGGACCTAAATCGGAGGATCGGATAGAATGAGGTCTTGTAAACCAAATGAGTATGGGAACTCATGTAATATGGTTTAACAAAGTCTACATACTAAATCGGAACCTAACCTAAGTGCTTTCGACCCATCGTGACCCATTAAGGTAGCTTATGCTACTTTAACGCGTCGTGCGCACAAAAGCGCACTCGAGACGTCTAACTAGCCCTATGACAAGTGTTATATACCTAAACGTGTTACATAATCAGTTATGTGACCAAAAGTTTAGGTTACATATGCTTAATTACCAATTATACATGAAAAGGGTATTCTGGTAATTTACCTAAGGCATATAAACTACCTATCATACAACTACTCAAACGATGTGACCATAGGGTATAACCTCGGAAGGTTATTCCCTATATGCTATGGTCCTAAAGTATTTGGTCGGATCCTAATGATCGACCAAAATGGGTCGGGTTCGAAGGTATAAGCGATTTATTAGATCGCTTACCCTTACGACCCTAGACAAGCACAAAACTAAAAGTGACTAGTTAAGCATGTTAAAACATGCTTAACTAAGTTTGAAAATAAGTTTGGTATCAAAACAAATGGTTTTGATACCTAAGAGTAGTTTGGTTACAAAATACGCACGAATGCGCATTTTGACCGAAACTACGGCTCGTCACTGAGCCTAGACAACGTGGTAAGCAATAGGCATAGTCACAAGGGACTATAACCATCGTGATTACGCTCACGTTGCGAAGTTCAAACGAACTTCGCATTGACCATAAACTGGTCAATGAAGAAAGTCAAACAAAGTTTGACTTTCGGACTCGGAAAGCAATAAAAGAACGAAGGAACACTTACAAAGGGTCCCCGAATGCTAATCTCGGTCCAAGTAGCTCAGGTATGAAACAATGGTTTCAACTTAGAGCTTCTCAAATCAAGATTCTTGTGGGTTTTGCAAATGAAGGCAAGGGGGTATTTATAGGATTCGTAGAGCCGTTAAGATCGTTCCTCGTTAACCGTGCTTCAATCTCAACCCTCCACCTCAAAACCCTGGTTTTTGAAAACCATTAGAGCCCATGGTATTGCCCCAAAACCATGTGCAAGGTGGAATGGACCAGATTCAAAGTTTCTGAAATTCTGCTATCTGGAGACTGCTTGTGCACCGTAACACTAATAATGTTGAGGTGCGCAAGGACCTTGCAGACCAGAAAGTTTCAAAAATGGCAGAACAGGCCCCTGCAGCTCTAAACTTGGTTTTCGATGCATTTTTGACACGTTTAAGCCTCGTTAACCCCATTTCAAAGCTCTAAAATGAAGTTAAAGTATAGGGAGCTTAAAATATTCTCAAAAATATCTTGGATGTCGGTTCGTTTGGCCGTACGATCGCGACGTTCGCTTAATTACGACGGAATGCGCATAAGCGCGACAAACGATCCAAATGACGCGACGAATGGATTTTTCTTATGCCAAACACTAAAATAAAATGTTTTAGTGCTTACATAAATTTTTGGATGTCCGGATGTATTCAGAACGTAAGTTATGCGTGAAAGTGCAAACTTGTGCACTTTTTGACACTTTTAGTCCCTGAATGACCCAAAAGTTTATTTTAGCACACCGAACCCCTCAAAGCCTATTTATAAGCTATATAAAGGATATTTAAGGTGTGTTTAACTTATGGTCATGTTCCGGAATGTTCGTTACAGTTCAAATTGGCATACTTTCATAGTTTGTCGAATTAAGTCCCTGTAAGCGATTAAACTTGATTTTGGCATACCAAAGCCTTCAAAACTTATTTCTAAGTTATGTAAAGGTTATTTAAGGTATGTTAAGCCTATTTCACTATTACGGAGTGTTCGTTGGATTAAACTGGTTATATTTACGCATCAGAGCGCGTATAACCCTCCAGAAAGCGATTTAAAGCTTAAAATCGAACAAGAGTTGATATGTGCAAATGATACACATATTTTTACAAATCCCAAGTATGAAATACAATATTTCATTGGTTTGGCATTTTTTGATGGTTGAAGTGACACAGGTGTCACAGTCTCCCCTACTTTAGGAAATTTCGTCCCGAAATTTAATTCTAGAGGAAACTTGTGAAGACAGCTGTGACGGTTTCACCTTCTAATAGATCCATTAAACCCTTAAGTAAAACTCTGGGTCATGTTAGGACTCTTAGCGAATTTGTTAACCCTCAAAGTGAATTCCTTGTAGTAGTAAAACATGGAATTTTGAACTACGAACAGAAGAACGTTTCTTATGAAGACTTATCATAGGAAACTTGTGTGTGCTTGAAATCAGAATTGGAGAGTGTGAGAATAAATGACATTGGTCGAGGTCCAAGACTTCTCCCGTATCATTATTCTTGTCACTATAGGTCTTAACACATGACAAAGCTTCCTGTGGTTTCTGTGCACTGAATTCCATAATTATGTAGGCCTCCATAATTACGTAATTCCTTGCACTGTCCGCACAGTTCATTTCATAATGCGTAGGAAAAAAATCACTTGAATAAACATGAAGCAACTCGACTAGACCACCAAAGGGTCCTTTTAATTAGATCAACGAACGATCTTTTTAACTAGATCAACACATGATCTTCTTAACTAGATAGTCGTACGATCTCCTTAAATAGGCCACTTAAGGGATCTTTTTAATTATATCATCACATGATATTTCTAATCAGATTTTCAAAATCAATCTGTTTAACCAGACCATTCAAGAGGTCCAATTTTAGAATAGTACTTTATAACCCAAGGGACTTAACTAAAATGTTGAAGTCCATTAAGGATTGAAGATAGTATCTTTGGATATCCTATTATGAATCTCTAGCATGAGATATGGAAGATTCTACGAGGATTTGGATGGATCACATACAACCACAAAACATGTAAGAAAAACACATAAGCACAAATTTAGTTAACTTGATTCTTTAATTCGTTATCTTTAGGTATGGACATTTAAAGCACACCAGGAATCCAATCAGTGGATTTCATTTGGCACTTTAAGCATTTCAAGGATCCATCTATAAAGATAGAAGGATTTTCAATAAGAGTTTGGCTTCGTTTCTTAAAAGAAACGAGTGTTAAAGGTTCTTGGGGAGATCACAAGTGATCATAAGATAGCTGAACCACACGAGTAGTTTATCTTTGGGTTGACATCATAAGGTTGCATCAAACATTCACACAATCACATAAATTTTGCAGAAATAAAAACAACAAATCTTTATTTATGCAACAACCGAATTGTCTTGAAGTGTCAAAAGATAACAACCAAGGAATTACAAAACACTAATTGTTCACTGCTGCATCATTGTTCCCGTTTGCCTCATTGATGTTAAATGCTCGTCCTCGCGCTGGAGGTGCGTTAACAAGTCTTGGGCAATTGTTTCTGTAGTGAGTAAGGTCACCACAGTTATAACATAACCCCGGTGGAAACCGTGCTTGAACAGCAGCAGGGTTTGCAGCAGCTTGATTTGCATAACGACAAACATTGATCAAATGCCCCAACCGCCCACAATGGGTACATTTGTGACACTGCTCTTGCTCTTGATGATGACGGTTGCACTTGTTGCACAAAGGTGCGGTACCAACATAGTTTTGCCTTTTGCGAGGTTGTGCTGGCTGGTTTGGTGCAACCTGTTTGTCTTGAGCAGTTACAGCGTAGTTTTGAGAGGCTTTGCGCTTCTTATTCTTGGACACCTCAGCATTTTCTTCCTTTGGTTCCACTTGAGCAGTCTTGTCAGATGGTCTTGAGTCGCCCTTCCGAAATAGCTTGCGCTTCCTGATATGGGATTCAGTCAGAGTGGCAGACAATTCAATGGCTTGTCTGACAGTAGTAGGGTTGCTGCCAGTAACAATATCCTGAATTACGTCAGGAAGACCATCAATGTATTTCTCAATCACCTTATCCAGAGGCGTAACCATAGTAGGGCATAACAAGCTCAATTCCTCATAGCGGTCAGTATAGGCTCGATGTTCCCCACTTTCTTGCTTCAAATCATCAAATTCCCTTTCTAGAGCCCTTAGCTCATGACGAGGACAGAATTCCTTCATCATAAGAGCCCTAAGCTCGGCCTAAGTCTGTGCTAATGCAATATCAGCACCGTGGTCTCTCATCACCCCGTTCCACCACGTAAGAGCCCTCTTCTGAAACACACTTGAAGAAAACTCGACCTTGCGATTTTCAGGACACTGAACGTGACGGAAAGTATTCTCAATGCTCTCGAACCATTGAAGAAGCCCAATTGCTCCCTCAGAACCACTAAACTTGAGCGGTTTAGCCGAGTTAAAATTCTTGAAATTGCATGGAGCATTGTTATTGTTGATGGCTTGAATCATTTGAGCATAAAGATTTGGGAAGGCATCAGCTATTTGCTGCGCGATGATTTCCGCCAGTTCGGCATTCGCCATCTGATTGTCGCGTCGAGGAGACATTCTAAAAGAGGAAACATGAAAGGAAACGAGTGAGGGAATTAGACGAAAAGAATGAGATGAAACAAATCTGATGAAAGCAAGGATAGTGGTCATTTGTTTGTTACTACAAAGCAACAAACGACCCCGGTGATTAATCAAAGTAAATAGGTCAAAAATAATGTATCGCGAAGACATGCTCGCCTATAAGTGGACACTCACCCCAAGAGTTCCCAGGTAAGAGTGACTGGTCCGATTATGTGGATTTGTACGAACACTCTAGCCGTAGACAGAAAACTCAGGGTACATGCACCCACCCTTCCAGTTTGCACGTGTTCACATTATTTAGACCAACTTTGACGGGATTTTGAAAACTTAAAGGGTTCAAAACCATATAATAAATCATCCTAGAACAGATGATTAGTTTTCAAAGCGGGATAGAAATTTATGTTCTTATTGTGGTTGTCACCTAAGAATAAGTGACGGTATTGTTTTAAAACTAAACACAAGAAAACTTGTGTTAGGGTCCTAGGAAGGTTATAGTCTAGGTCAAAGCATTACTAATAACCTAATTCCCTATAACCATTGGCTCTGATACCAACTTTTCTGTCACACCCCGACCACGTAAGACAACTAGACGTGGCGGAAACATCGGGGAGTGTTGTAACAGAATTATTGTTTCATAACCATGGAATAAATAAATTATGTTTTATTGAATAAATGAACTCATTGTTTTAATACAATCAAATAAGTACAACTATGATCTTCCAAGTTTTAAAGTTGCTAAGGCACGAGTCCATCCTAAATGTAGCATGTATCAACAATCATTGCAAAGCAGTACCTGAAACATGTGTAAAAATAGGTACGTCAGCATAAAAATGCCTGTGAGATACATAGGTTTTGTGAAAATAGGATTCATGACTTGTAAGTTTAAGAAAATGTTTAATAAAGGTTAGTCATGAACCTTGTAAATTGATTTGTTTTGTAAATCGTTTGAAAAACAATAAGATCAGATGATATGTATAAATAAATGTAAGGTTAAATGAATAACCATGTAAAAATGAATTTGTATAAGATAAGTTGTTGTAAAACAATGTCTTATGAAAAGTATGTTATTTGTATAAAATGTTATATGACTTAAATTGAAATGATTCAAATAACGCTACGATATGTAATACCATACAAACACTTATATATAGGAAGTACCAGCGGCGTATCCACCATGTTTGTATCATATTACACACGCCTCGTTACTTAAGTCACTTACTCAAACCAAACCACCAATATAGAATGTTGATGTTTAAACCAATAGTCCAATGTTATTGTATAACTCAAGTTAAATGTAAACCATGTAATGTGTAAACAAAAGTTATGTATGGTAAGTAAAATGAGATTTCTTAAACCACAAGTAAAAAATGTACAAAACAAAGTGTTTGAATAAATCAAAAGTTATGCTTTGTAAAATAATGTAAGGTTAAACGAATAACCTTATAGTAGCATATTAAAAATATACTTTGGATTTGTAAATAACATATTAAACTATGTTTTGGTTTCATAAATAACATATCAAAATATGCTTTGGGTTTTATAAATAACATATAAAAATATGTTTTGGTTTGTTGATAAAATATATATGTTGGTTCTGTACAATACCACACATGAGAGTATATCAAACTATACTTTTGGGAGTATATCAAAATATACTTTAAAGGTGTGATTTAAGAATTCATTCAGACCTAGTGCATCAAAGTACACCTTTGAGACTATAAGGATACCACAAAGGCAATCCCTATTTGGATGGAGAAACAAATTGGTTTCAGACATTCCATGACAACAGGAATGGGGTGTCTAAACCTATAGCGCTATATCATACTAACAATCGGTCTGGTGAACATAAAATAAGTACAATTCAACATTTTTATTTTATGTTCTTTGAGAAATCAGTGTTTAAACCATAGATAGTCATTTAGTTTGTCAAAAGATAAGTAATAACATGTATAATCAATTATACTTTGAAATCATGAAAATAACACATAGGTACACATGCTTCACCCCAAAATAGTTTGGAAAACAGTAAAATAGGGGAACTATGTACTCACTTGAGATTGCTCAGAAGTCCTAAGATAACCACCAAGCAATGCTAGAGATCACGGTATCAAACGACACCTAATATAGGTAACTATGTTAATTAACCGGACCTAAATTGGAGGATCGGATAGAATGAGGTCTTGTAAACCAAATGAGTATGGGAACTCATGTAATATGGTTTAACAAAGTCTACATACTAAATCGGAACCTAACCTAAGTGCTTTCGACCCATCGTGACCCATTAAGGTAGCTTATGCTACTTTAACGCGTCGTGCGCACAAAAGCGCACTCGAGACGTCTAACTAGCCCTATGACAAGTGTTATATACCTAAACGTGTTACATAATCAGTTATGTGACCAAAAGTTTAGGTTACATATGCTTAATTACCAATTATACATGAAAAGGGTATTCTGGTAATTTACCTAAGGCATATAAACTACCTATCATACAACTACTCAAACGATGTGACCATAGGGTATAACCTCGGAAGGTTATTCCCTATATGCTATGGTCCTAAAGTATTTGGTCGGATCCTAATGATCGACCAAAATGGGTCGGGTTCGAAGGTATAAGCGATTTATTAGATCGCTTACCCTTACGACCCTAGACAAGCACAAAACTAAAAGTGACTAGTTAAGCATGTTAAAACATGCTTAACTAAGTTTGAAAATAAGTTTGGTATCAAAACAAATGGTTTTGATACCTAAGAGTAGTTTGGTTACAAAATACGCACGAATGCGCATTTTGACCGAAACTACGGCTCGTCACTGAGCCTAGACAACGTGGTAAGCAATAGGCATAGTCACAAGGGACTATAACCATCGTGATTACGCTCACGTTGCGAAGTTCAAACGAACTTCGCATTGACCATAAACTGGTCAATGAAGAAAGTCAAACAAAGTTTGACTTTCGGACTCGGAAAGCAATAAAAGAACGAAGGAACACTTACAAAGGGTCCCCGAATGCTAATCTCGGTCCAAGTAGCTCAGGTATGAAACAATGGTTTCAACTTAGAGCTTCTCAAATCAAGATTCTTGTGGGTTTTGCAAATGAAGGCAAGGGGGTATTTATAGGATTCGTAGAGCCGTTAAGATCGTTCCTCGTTAACCGTGCTTCAATCTCAACCCTCCACCTCAAAACCCTGGTTTTTGAAAACCATTAGAGCCCATGGTATTGCCCCAAAACCATGTGCAAGGTGGAATGGACCAGATTCAAAGTTTCTGAAATTTTGCTGTCTGGAGACTGCTTGCGCACCGTAACACTAATAATGTTGAGGTGCGCAAGGACCTTGCAGACCAGAAAGTTTCAAAAATGGCAGAACAGGCCCCTGCAGCTCCAAACTTGGTTTTCGATGCATTTTTGACACGTTTAAGCCCCGTTAACCCCATTTCAAATATCTAAAATGAAGTTAAAGTATAGGGAGCTTAAAATATGCTCAAAAAGATCTCGGATGTCGGTTCGTTTGGCCGTACGATCGCGATGTTCGCTTAATTACGACGGAATGCGCATAAGCGCGACAAACGATCCAAATGACGCGACGAATGGATTTTTCTTATGCCAAACACTAAAATAAAATGTTTTAGTGCTTACATAAATTTTTGGATGTCCGGATGTATTCAGAACGTAAGTTATGCGTGAAAGTGCAAACTTGTGCACTTTTTGACACTTTTAGTCCCTGAATGACCCAAAAGTTTATTTTAGCACACCGAACCCCTCAAAGACTATTTCTAAGCTATATAAAGGATATTTAAGGTGTGTTTAACTTATGGTCATGTTCCGGAATGTTCGTTACAGTTCAAATTGGCATACTTTCGCAGTTTGTCGAATTAAGTCCCTGTAAGCGATTAAACTTGATTTTGGCATACCAAAGCCTTCAAAACTTATTTCTAAGTTATGTAAAGCTTATTTAAGGTATGTTAAGCCTATTTCACTATTCTGGAGTGTTCGTTGGATTAAACTGGTTATATTTACGCATCAGAGCGCGTATAACCCCCCAGAAAGCGATTTAAAGCTTAAAATCGAACAAGAGTTGATATGTGCAAATGATACACATATTTTTACAAATCCCAAGTATGAAATACAATATTTCATTGGTTTGGAATTTGTTTGATGGTTGAAGTGACACAGGTGTCACATCAGAATGAAAAATGGGTGGTCAATCGTGTTGAGAATCTTCAAGCCTTTTAAGCTATTAACCCAGCTCAAATTTAGCTTTTTTTCATTTTACCCATTTAACTCGTAATAGTAAATGTATAACAAAAACTGACATGTTTACCTACAAACGAGTCACAATTCCCAACCTATACATGGATTATTTCCTCATGTGCCTACTCTGCCACACTACCAACCTTCTTCACATAATTTCTGCACTAAAAAATAAATCCAGTCAGAAAGATTGAGCAAAATTTCCATATACATGAGGATATAAGGTCACAAAATGAAAGAGATACCTTTAAATCTGAATCTGGGAGTGTCTCATAGTATGATTTTAATGTTCCATAATGTGGATGCAAAACCGAATTCATAGAACTTGTTGAAAAGATCAGAAGCAGCCATGATAGCAATCTTACATTAAGCACTTCTTGGATTCTTCATTGATTTCACGAAAACCATCATAACCTTTTCCTGTATAAGTTATAACCCATATATTATATTAATAAACCACATAATTCTTCAGACTAACATCATACGTAAAAGAATCAGTTTTGTTTACGTACAAGATCGGTAGCAGGAGCTCTGAGTGGAACAATGCCAGTCGCCTCACATCGTTCAACGAATCGCAAATCTTTAGCCAATCCTTTGACTCCAGTCCTTCCATTAGACTCTGAGTTCCCAAAAATCAAAAAATTTTGAATCAGAATATATAAAAAAAGTATAAATCCCCAAAGTGGAGCAAGAATCATGATAAACATGTGTTATTTCAAGAAACCATGATCATAAAAGGGTTTAGATTTTCATATGAAATAATAATCAAAATACACAAAAGTCAGAGTTATTTTAATCAGATTACATGAAAAGTAAGAATGTCCCAAAGTTGAACAAGAATCTTGATAAACATGTGCTATTTCAAGAAACCAAGACATATGTTTACCTAAAACTTAACTTCAAGATCAGAAAAAAAGGTCCAAGATTTTCAGATGATAAAACCAAAATACACAAAATCACAAATGGGTAATGAAGAAATCATTCAAAAAAGTTATCAATTCCAAAAAAAACCCCAATTAGGGTTCCTGAAAAAGATCAACTTTCTTGAAAATCATAGACGCATTTTTAGGGTTTAGATTACAGTTTTAGATGAGATAATTATCAAAATACACAAAATCACAAATGGGTAATGAAAATATCACACAAAAGTTTTCAATTCCAAAAATTCCCAAAAACAGGGTTCCTGAAAAAAGATCTACTCTCTTGAAAATCACAGATGCGTTTTTATGGTTTACTGTTTAGGGTTTAAACTACGATTTAATAACATAAACAACCAAAACACATAAAAACCCAAATGGGTATTGAAACAACCACAAAAACAAGCATATTTACCTTGAACTTAACATCCGGATCCGAAACGGGTTTAAGATTTTTAGATGAGATATAATCAACAGCAACAACAGCAGGAGCAACAACAGCAGGATCCAAAGGGAGTTTGTTCTCTCTGCAAACCCAAATTTGTTCCAGATCTAGCATTTAATTTTCATACTACAATGACACAATTTTGTAGTTGAGGGTTTCTCACAAGATGAAAGAGAACTCGGAGGAGGTGAGAGAAATGAGAGCAGGAATTTGAAGATGGAAAGAGTGGATATGCTTTTAGGTTTTGATGATAGTACAGATGGGAATGTGGGTGGTAGTGAGCGGGAATTCAAAATTTTTGATTGAGATTTAGCCGCCCAAAAAGAAGAGGGTATTGTTGGAAATGTAATGAATATTGTGCTTTAGAGGGTTGTACATGAAGCATTAAGGGTGTTTTAAGGGAATGGCAAATTACCTTAAGTCGTCCTTCGAATATGCTTATATATATATATATATATTGTTTTGGTTAAAAATTACCGAAGCAATTAAGTGATCAAATTAGTTAAGTGAGGTTGTGTGCTAACAATGTGTGTTGAAAATATTCTGATTATGTTGCTAATAAAGACAGTTTTCAGGATATAGCTCAGGATACCAAGCTATATCAACAATCAAACAATGAGCAGAAAAGTAAAGGGTGACACGAGATATACGAGGAAAGCCCTTGATCATTCTAGATCGCCGGCATAAAACCTCGGGAGCTGACAATCACAGCTGCCTTGTTCTTCTTATTCCTTCAAACTTCAGGATACAGTGCAGGATATGATGCGGATCAACTAAGTGTTACAATGAGATTCGAGTACAAGTGTAAGTGTTTGTGAGTGATTGTAGCTAATAGAGAGCAGAAGTGTACGGAAAAAATTATGTGTTCCTACTGATTCGATCATTCCCTTATATAGCAAATGAAATAACAACCTATCCTAAAAATGGGGGATGCTTCGAATATTCCCCTATGAACGTTGGAGACCCATTCTTTGCGGCTTCAACGTCCTCTTCTCAACCACTCAGTGCGAGTCTTCAGGAGAACCAGTCTTCTTGACCGTTATCAGCATGCCTCACTAATATACACGTGAAATAATTAGCTATTACCAGGATACTGCATCAGGATACTACCAATATCCTGATCCGGTATCCTGATCATAATCAAAAGTAATACAGTCAGAATATAATCCAGGATATATGTTCGGAAAACCACCCATAACAATTGTCCCTAAAATATATTTGTTGGGATACTAAATTCCAACGGATATATTTTAAACCTTGTCTCTTGGATCGAGGCAATTAAATTGAAGAGACGGTTGAAGTGACAGCGTGCAACTTCTAACGCGGTTTATACTCGATGGCTATCTATTACGCCCCTATATCTTCTCACTTTGTCATTGATATTCATCCATCCTTCCCAGAAATCTCAGGTATTTTCTCTCTTCCTCTTCTTTGTTTTTCTCTGTAATACTCCTTCGATCCTTATGGCTAATCGAACTAGATCACATATGGCCGACTCAATTCCGACTTTCGAAGACCAGAATTTTCTCAAAGAACCTGAAAAAGAGGTCTGATCCTTCAATAATGCCGATATTGCCGCCCTAAGAGACTCCGGTGCTTTTCCCGCCGGTGCAATTATCCGGTCGTTCGACCGAGAGGTTCGATCAGACGTATCTTCTGATGAATGGGTGTGCTTCCTGGCTTATCCTTTTTCATAGGGCTCCGGTATCCTTTTGCAGCTTTCATTTCCCGTTTCTTTGAACTCACTGGCCTTAGTTATGCCCAGACCATGCCTATGGTTTGGCGAGTCTTAGTGGTGTTGGACCAAATCAAATCTCGTCACAATCCTGATCTCTGCATCGAGGATCTTCCTATCATATATCGCCTTCGTTCTTATGGCAACAGTCGTTTTCTTCTTTTTTCAACTTCCAAAAATCCCCTTATCCTCAAGGCCACAAAGAATGAGGATAAGTTGCAACGAAAGTTCACTTTTGTAAAAAGGGATTACATTGCTAAGGGTTTTGAGCTCCCGGTGAACTGGTTGACCTCTGGTAGGATTTAGGGTTTTAGGAATATCCCCAAATGTATCCTGAAACTATATCCTAAACTGATATCTTTATTTCCTGTGCAGCAAACTTCAAAGAGCTAGCCCCTCCGAGTGCAGAATCAGAGTAAAGGATTAAGGACATCTACCGACTCCCGGAGAGTGAAAGAACATTTTTCCTGTCCTTCACAAGTTCAAGCCAAAGATCTAATTCCGACATGTCTGTGTTGGTACATATGTCTGTAGCTTCCGTCTGCATCGAGTCTTGTATATTTTGTGTTGTGTATGTATTTTTTGTATATGTATGAACATGTATGTATGTTTGTGTCAAGACAACTCAGGGAACGGTGCTGATTTATAAAAGTGAAATCCGACGGACAACGTATGCCATCTGTTCGGATGGCCATCCGATCGGAAGACCATCCGATTGGATCACCATCCGATCGGGTGACACTTATACCTTCCCTGGTTGCCTATAAATAGCAGGTTAGTGCTAGAACTTTAAAGACTTTTAGCTGATCATTGTAAGGAAGCTCTGCTTGTCTGACTTTCTACCGGAACCTCAGTATTTTCACCATCAATCAATAGAAATCAGACGCGTTAAACATTGAACTTGTCGTTGTTGATTCTTTGACATTATCAAGGGATTCCGCACCTTGATTCTGATCGATCCAGCCACGTTATACTCGAACAGATCCTGCGAGACGGCCTAACAAGTGGTATCAGAGCCACAGGAGGTTGAATCGGAGACGACAACAGCAAGTTCACCGAATTTTCAGCGATTTTCTACCGATTTCTGTCAAATTTCACTGGAAAGTTTGACAAATTTCTCATCTTCTACCTCATTTCTTACTGTTTTTACATTTTCACACCTTAAAACCAGAAAAACTCAAAATTAAGCAAGAATTCACAGACAAAATTGAGTAATTTTGATATTATTCGAATCGGAATTAAACATAGATCAATCCTACAAAGTTTCATTGAAAAATTCGGGATAAAACTGAATCAAATCAAGCAAAAACTATGTTGAGTTCTTCGTTCTTGCTGACGTCATCCACCCGATCAGATCACCATCCAATCAGATTGGCCTAGATACTGTTCTTATATTTTGTTGACGTCATCATATCACTTGATCAGATCACCATCCGATTGGAGTGGTGTTATAGTTTGAAGGTTTTATAGTTCAAGTGTCACTCGATCGAACGACCATCCGATCGGATCACCATTCGATCGGATCACCATTCGACACTTCCTATCCGACACTTGTTATCCGACGATTGTTACCTGGTTGTGTCATTCGATCGAATCACCACTAGATCGGATCACCATTCGACCCAAGTGCATTAGTTTGAGATTTTTTTTAAAGTTGTGAAATTTTTTCTAAGTGTTTGAAATTTTTCAGGTGTTTACAAGATGGGAGACGAATTCCTAAACCTGTTCAGTGATGTCTTTGCATACAACACCGGAGATTCATAGACAAATACAACCACCAATACCATTCCAAATCCAAAAAAGGCGATCGCAAATTCGCTTAGTGTCGACAACGCCTATGGAACGTATAATAAGCCGCCGAAGCTAATGGTGATTGAAGACTACGACCGATGGACAGGAAGATTTGATGGTTGGTTGAAAGCGGTTGCTTACCTAAGTTGGAGGTGTATGAAGAACGGTTACGATATTGGAAGAAAAGATTATGAAAACTTGAATGAAACTGAACGAGAGACATTTGTTGCTGAACATAAATGTGTAGCCTTGTTACATCAATCTGTTAGAGATGATATTATTTCTTTGATTAGCTACGAAAATTCGAAATATTTGTGGGCTAAGTTAGAAAAGAAGTGTATTAGAGGAGAAGAGATCGTGAAAAACAAGAAACGTCTGCTGAAAAAGGAGTTTGACTTGTTTGCATGCATGAAGAATGAAAATGTGTTAAAGATGATTGAACGGTTCTGCCATTTGAAGATAGAACTTACTAGACATGGCATCACAGTTACTAAAGAGGAGATGGTTGAGAAACTGTTTGAATCCTTACCAGAGGAGAAAGATTGGCAGTATTATGGTTTGGTTCTGAAAAACAGAAAAGCAATGTCAGAAATGACTGTTGATTAGCTGATTGAAAGATTTGAGAGTCATGAGTTGGAAATCAAGAAGATGACCAAAGTAAACAACACCCCATATCAACAAAATGTCGATCTTTACTACAGGGGTAGTATGATTCCGAAAACCACTTCACCGAGAACTGCATTCTCTACTGAAAGTTCAAATACGATGAATCAAGAAAAGCAAAGCAGCAGTTCATCACCCAGCAATGGCTATCATGGAGGTTCTTCTTCATCTATTTCAGGAAATCAGCAACATCAAAATGTTCCCAAAAACGTCTTTCAATGCAATATAGCTGTGAACCTGAACAATGCTCAAAACTTCAATGAAGAGACAGCGAAACAACAAATGGTGTTTCTAGCTTCGAACTTAGAATCATATGAAAGCTTGGTTGCCGGGAAAATCAGGAATACGAATCTGAAAAAAGAAGATTATGATCAGATTTATCAGGAAGAGATGGAATTAATTGACATACGCTGGTGCATGGCTAGCGTAATCAGGAGAGCGCAAAGGTTTATGGAGATAACGAGATGAAATTCCATCGGTGGGCCTTCGACAAAGTTGGGTTTCGATAAGTCAAAGGTGACCTGCTTTAAGTGTAAACAAAAGGGGCATTTCAAGCGGGAATGCAGAAACTCAGCAGCAGATGAAACAGCTAATCCGTTTCATGATGACTACTATAAGAAAGCTGTCTATCACTGAAATCGTGAAGAGCCACCCATAATGAAGCAAATCGAGGAGACTCCGAAGGAGAAGTTGAGAGCTTTAGCTGTGATTCAAGATGACGAAGGTTTTGACTGGAGTGTGTTTTTACCAGAAGATGATGCAGTGGGATTTGGATTCATGGCACAAATTCAACCATATAAAGATACACGAACTGAAGAGCAAAAATGCACGTATCGAAAGATGATAGCTCAAAGTATTAAGGGTAAAAACTATCGAGCTTGGAAAGAAGCCAAGAAGGCAAACAGATGGGATCCGGATCGTGACTGCTATTTGGATAAAAAAGGCAACATAATTGCGGAGCCATCATCACTCATACTCGAAACTCTCATAGAATCTTTAAAGCAAGAAGATGAACAAAGAGAGAGAGAGAGATGCTGCAAAGAAAGCCGAATAGGAAGAGCTAAATTCAAGAAAGGTCGACAATGGGATCATTGATACAACAAAAGAAATGGCGGCTGAAAACCTGACAAAGATGGCAGACGAAGTGCTTATGGCAAAGGAACTAGAGGTAGATTCCAAATCTGCGTCTGAGTCAACAAGCAAGGTCGGTAATAGTGGTTCAAACAATGAATTAGGTAAGACTGGTGGGGCTAAAACAGAGAGTAATTGCAAAAATTGCACAAAAGAATGCAAAGTTTGCAGCACACATGCGTATCTCACGCTCAAAAAGTCCCAAGAACTGGTTGAAAAAGTCGAAATGGTTGAAAAACAAATCTTAAATCGTGATAAACTGATGAGAGCTTCAAATGAGAGAATAAAAGAATTAACAGAAAGAATTGAAAAAGATAAAACTGATGTTGAACGCTTTAAGAAAGAAAATGAAAAGTTAATTCATGAAAACAGACAAATTTCTGAAAATTATGAGAAGTTGAAAAGAACAGTAAAGGATTCTGATGAGCGAAATGGTAAAACTTATAATGAAAATGTTTATTTGTCTGGAGTTCTTCAGGCAAAAGAAAGACAAATCAACCAACACTTGGACGAGATCGCAAATCTTAAACTTCAGTTCTAGGAAGGTAAGATTGAGAATGAAAGAATTAATCAAAAACTGAACAGTTACAGCTCCGCGAGTTTTGTTCTTCAATACATAGTTCCAAAACCAATTGGAAAGAACAAAGCTGGTGAAGATGTATACTCGGATGGAACAGGGGTGGGTTATCATCAAGTTCCACCGCCTCTGTTAAACAATTTTTCAAAGAAACAATCTGGGTTGGATAAATTTTCTGAGACAAATAAGAAATCAGATGTTGAGAAACCTCCAGAAACAATCGATACCACATTCATTTCATCATCCGATGAAGATAGTATTCAGTCTGAAGTCGTAAAAAATGTGGTTGAAAATGTTTTAAAATTAGACAGTGATTTGACTGAAGATGAAGAATGTTTTCTCAACAATTATATTAGGAAATCAAAATCCCAAAAAAACTCAAATGACGAACCTACTCTTGTGATGTACAAGATGTCTGGTTCTGATAAGTTATATTCGGGGATATTGAATTTCCACTTGAGAATGTGAATGTTGACAAGTTGAAGAAAGTTTTCAAATTGGTTGAAATCGATGTTTCTGAAGTTGAAGTGCTAAAGAGTTCCAAAAGGCTTTAGAACTTTGAAAAAGATAAATCTTACTATAAGAAACCTGCAGTACCGCCACGTTTTAACAATAACAACCAAAACAGATGGTCGGGTGGTTATCAGGGTGGTAAGAACAATCAAAAGAGGAACTTTCAAAACAAAAAGTTTGTCGAAAAGAAAGTGTTTGTGAAAAGCTCAAGTTCACATTCCGAACAAGAATCAGAAATTTTTCGAAATCAAATGAAGAATTTTTTGCAAAGAAGGCCTCACAGCCTCAGACTGAAGGCAAAAGTCAGGAAGTTGACACCCGAACATGCTTCAAATGCAATGAAGTTGGACACATTGCACGAAAGTGCACCAACTCGAAGTCTAAGTCTGTGGTTGTCGAGAATCCAAGAAAGAAGAATGATGTCAAAGGAAAAGCTCCAATGTTTGTTGAAAAGAAGATTTTGAAAAATGAAAACATCAAAGTCAAAACTGAATCTGTAAAAGAGTTGGTAAAGAAAACTGATAAATTTTACAAACGAGTCGCTTCTTCACAACAAACGTGGAAGCCAAAATCTGAGACTAAGACATCAAATGTTCAAAAACCAAAGGTTTCTGATTCTGAAAAACAATCATCTTCAACCAAACCGGTAAAGATGACTGTACCTTTGAACTTTTATGGAAAACTTGAGAAACAAACTTCGACCCCTCCAGGGAAGAAGTATGTTCCGAAAAAAGACCAACCATCTGGTCAACCTCAAAAAGATGATTTTTTCTTATACAAAGAGGTTGAGATTGGATCTGAGGAAAGCTTGAAAATGAATGATAAGAATTTTCCACCACTCTACACAAAGAAAACTCACCTTAACGTCAAGCTACCCGAGTCAAAGGAGGCTTGGGTTGCTTCAAAATCTAACTAACTGTTTGTGAAATGTGCAGGAGCTCTTGAGATCTATCTCACGGTGGATTATGGATAGTGGAGCTTCCAGGCACATGACAGGGAGAAAAACCCTGCTTTATGATGTTAGAGGGTTCAACGGTGGATACGTCGGTTTTGCTGGTAATCAAGGAGGACGTATTATTGGTGAAGGGACATTATCAAATGGTGTTATCACGTTTGAAAGAGTCAACTACATAGCAGAGATGGAGAATAATTTGCTTAGCATTTCTCAAATATGTGACAGAATGTATTCGACACACTTCACTGACAAAGAATGTCTGATTCTAAAACCAGGGTTTGTCATCCCCGAGGAGTGGATCATCATGAGAGCACCACAAGTTAATGATCTGTACGTGTTGGATATGAGCGTTGCTACGACTACCACGGGTCAAACTCATTGCTTCATGTCAAGAGCCACTGAAAAGGAGTCAGAGTTGTGGCACTGAAAGATGGGTCACATTCACCTACACAAGATGAACTACCTGGTGCATAATGATTTGGTCAAAGGTGTTCACTTGAAGAGTTTTCATCTTGAGGGGGAGTGTATCAGTTGTATAAAGGGAAAGCAACGGAAAAAATCCCATCCTGGTAAAAAGATGAACTCTGTCTCGAAACCATTGGAGAGACTTCACATGGATCTCTTTGGTCCTGTGAATGTCAAGAGCATAACGGGTGATCTTTATTGCTTAGTAGTCACTGATGACTATTCAAGATTCTCGTGGGTAACGTTCTTGAAGTCAAAAGACGAAACATATGAGGTTATTCAAGAAGATTGAGAATTTGTACTGAGCTCGCATACGAAGATTAAGAAGTGACAACGGTACGGAATTTAAAAACAACAAAATTGAGGAATTTTGTGATAGAAGAGGTATATTGAAAGAATTCAGCGCACCATATACTCCACAACAGAATGGATTCGCAAAAAGAAAGAACAGAACACTGATTGAAACGGCAAGAACGATGCTTGCGGATTCCAAATTACCAATCAATTTCTGGGCAGAAGCAGTATCAGCCGCTTGCAATACACTCAACAGGGTACTTACTATGAAGAAGCACAACAAGACATGTTTCGATTTGATCAACAATCGTAAGCCTAATCTCGAGTATTTAGAACCGTTCGGGTCACCCTGCACAGTTCTAGATCCCGATGGCAAGTTTGGTTCAAAGAGCATCGAAGGTATCTTTGTGGGATATGCTAGTCCACTCAGAAGAGTCTTTGTTCCAAGTCTCAAGAAGATCATCGAAGCACAGCATGTTGAATGTCAAATCTATACTATACCTCCACAGAAGCCCGCATACTCATGGCGATTCAACTACGATACCTTATGGGATTCATTCGAGTTGGAAGAAGAGCCAGAGTTCTTTGATGATTTTGATATTTTACGAGAATATGAAGCATCTCAGGGAAGGTTTCTAGAAAGGTCTTCTAGACATCAAAAACAAACTTCCAATGATGATGAAGCTGGTCCCAGTCATACTGGAGAGAATGATGAAGTTCAGCAAACTCCGACTACTTCGGAACGCGAACCTGCTCCTGAAAATTAGACGGTGGTCAATGATAATAATTCTGAATCTGATGATATTCCTACTTTTGATCATGGTGATTCAGAGTCTGAGGGGGAGCAAATCCAATCATCAGATCAGACAATTCTTGACAATAAACAAGTTGTGGATCAGAACGTTACTAATTTGGAAAGCGAGGTGGATGTTCCTGGCGAAGTTATGCCGAGGACTCTTTCATACCATCCAGAAGAGTTGATAATTGAAGACCTGCAGTCAGGCGTTCACACCAGAAGCCAGATGACCATGGCCTTACTTGCTTTCATACTAAAGTTGCTCCTTTACAAACTGAATTTTCACTCAGTTGTTTCATCTCGCAGATCGAACCGCGAACCTACAAGGAAGCACTGACTGAAGATTCATGGGTCAACGTAATGCAGGAGGAGCTGAGTCAGTTTGAAAAGCTTGGTGTATGGAAGCTTGTGGACCAGCCTGATGGACAAAGAAAATAAACACGAAGTGGGTGTTTAAGTGTAAAAGAGACGACCGAGGGGTTATTGTAAGAAACAAAGCTCGACTCGTGGTCCAGGGTTTCAATCAGCAAGAGGGGATATGTGACACCTGTGCCTCCGTAACCATCAAACAAATACCAAATTAATGAAATATTGTGTTTCATACTTGGGATTTGTAAAAATATGTGTATTGTTTGCACATATCAATTCATGTTCGATTTCAAGCTTTAAATCGCTTTCTGGAAGGTTATACGCGCACCGATGCGTAAATATAACCAGTTTAATGCAACGAACACTCCGGAATAGTGAAATAGGCTTAAAATACCTTAAATAACCTATACGTAACTTAGAAATAAGTTTTGGACGGTTTGGTGTGTTGAAATCAAGTTTGTTCGATCGCAGGGACTAATTGTGTCAAACTGCGAAACTATACCGTTTTGTATAGTAACGACATTCCGGAACTTGATCATAAGTTAAAAATACCCTAAATATCCTTTACATATCTTAGAAATAGGCTTTGAGGGGTTTGGTATGCTAAAATAAACTTTATAGATCAATAGGGACTAAAAGCTTCAAAAAGTGCACAAGTTTGCATTTTCGCGCATATCTTACGTTCTGAAATTTCTGAGCAGATTCAATGAACCTAGTCCAATTTTGAAGTGTTGATGGTTTTCACCCTTGGTTTTGAAAAACCATGGGCTGGTATTTAATGGTTTTTATGATACTATGGACTCATATTAGGGGCTCCCATGGTTTTAGAAAACCATGGGCACACATGTAAGGTCCAGATCAAAGCTCAGTTTTCGATGAACGATCTTAACGGTTCTATGAAATCTATAAATACCCCACCCATTCATTGTTACAACCCACACTTTTGATCTGATTTGGCTCTCTAAGTTAGAGTATTCACTTCATACCTGAGAGTAATCGGATCAAAACTTCCGTTCTTGGACCCGTTGTAAGTCCTCTTTCGTTCTTTTATGCGTTTTTAGAACGAAAGTCAAACTTTGTCCGACTTTCTGCATTGACCAGTTTATGGTCAACACGAAGCTCGTTTGAACTTCATAACGTGAGCATAATCACGATGGTTATAGTCCCTAGTGACTATACCTACTGATTACCACGTTGTTTAAGTATAGTGACGAGTCGTAGTTTCGGCCAAAATGCGTGTTTATGCGTATTTTGTAACCAAACTACTCTTGGGTATCAAAACCATTTGTTTTGATATCAAAACCTGTTTTCTAACTTAACTAAACATGTTTTGGCATGTTTAGCTCGTCACTTTTAGTTTAGTGCTTGTGTAGAGTCGTAAGTCAAGCGGTCTAAACAACCGCTTAGAGTTTCGAACTAGACCCGTTTGGTCGATCATTAGGATCCGACCAAACATGTTTAGTGACCATAGTTGTATAGGGAATAACCTTCCGAGGTTATACCTTATGGTCACGTCGTTTAAGTAGTTGTATGATAGGTAGTTTATATGCCTTAGCTAAATGACCAAAATGCCCTTTTTACGCATAAGTTCATTTTAAGCATATGTAACCTAAATTTTCACATTTAAACTGATTAGGTATCATTATTAGACATGTTAAGGCATATATTACTTGTCATAGGACTAGTTAGGCGGTCCGAACGCGTTTTACGCGAACGACGCGTTAAAGTAGCGTAAGCTACCTAAACGGGTCGTAAGCACTTAGGTTAGGTTTCCTTTTAGTATGTAGGCCTTGTTAAACCATATTATGTGAGTCCCCACACTCATTTGGTTACGAGACCTCATTCTATCCGATCTTCCAATTTAGGTCTCGTTTATTTACCTAGTTACCTATATTAGGTGCCGTATGATTCTGTGATCCCTCTAGCTTTGCTTGGATGTTGTTCAAGACTTCTAAGCACCCTCAAGTAAGTACATAGACCCCTCTTTTGCTGTGTTTCAAACATTTTGGGGTAAAACACATGTGCCTACTTATTACTTTCGTGTTATCCATGTTCTCATATTATATACTTGCTATGTTCATTAGTACACTATAAGTACATGATTTCATTATGTTTTTCTATGTATGTTCTCTCAGCATGCTAGCCCATTGTTTTACGTTTTGAACTGTTTGAACCATTTGTAACCTTTGATTTATGAGAACCATTTATAACCACTCGATGTATGTGAACCATTTGTAACCATTCGATATATTGAAACCATTTGAAATCATGGGATGTATGAGAACCATTTGTAATCGTTGGATGTATGTGAACCATTTGATTGATGTGAACCATTTGTAACCATTTGATATATGTTAACCATTTGTAACTGTCTGAACCGTTGGGTTAAGGAAGTGATTAGGTAACGGGGAGGCTGTAATGTGTTAAAAGCATGGTGGATACGCCGCTGGTACTTCCTATATATAAATTCTTTTAACACATTATATATCGTTGCGTTATCTAGATCACTTGGGTAAACGATTTTGAAACAATGTCACATAAGGATGTTTTCTGAATATTATAAACCATACGAGTCTTACTAACGAGTTTTCTACAATATGTTTTACAATTTGATTTCATAAAACAAATGTTTTGGAGTTAAGAATCATGGCTACGAGATTTTATAAATTATAACCAACTTGATTTGAGTTGGTTAATTATGTCGTAATACTATACTTTTCAAAACAAGGTTTTTAATTAAGTATTGCAACATGTAAAACGAGCCATGAATCTGACACTCATATAAAACCTATGTACTCGCCGACATTTTTATGCTGACGTATTTTCACATGTGTTTCAGGTACCATAGTTGATGATGTTTGATGATGATATTTGTGTACGCTCACATAGGAATGGACGAGGCCTTAGTGACTTAATAACAATGAAAGGCTATTTGTTCATGTTTTGTTTCTAATTCCAATGCAATGTAATACATTTAATTCAATAAAACGAAACTGTTTAATCCATGGTTGTGAAACAATGATTCTGTTACAACACTCCCCGACGTTTCCGCCATGTTTTGTTGTTTTACGTGGTCGGGGTGTGACAGAAAAGTTGGTATCAGAGCCAATGGTTATAGGGAATTAGGTTATTAGTAATGCTTTGACCTAGACTATAACCTTCCTAGGACCCTAACACAAGTTATCTTGTGTTTAGATCTTAAAACAATATCATCACTTATCCTTAAGTGACAACCACAACAAGAACATAAATTTTGAATCTGCTTTGAAAACTAATCATCTGTTCTAGGATGATTTATTATATGGTTTTGAACCTTCAAAGTTTTCAAGATCCCGTCAAAGTTTGGGTCTTATAATGTGAACACATGCAATCCGGAAGGGTGGACGCCTGTACTCTGAGTTTTCTGTCTAAGGCTAGAGTGTTCGTACAAATCCACATAATCGGACCAGTCATTCTTACCTGGGAACTCTTGGAGTGAGTGTCCACTTATAGGCTAAAGCATGTCTTCGCGATACATTAATGGGACCCGCTTACTTTGATTAGTCATTGTCTCATTTGTTTGCCTTTGGTAACAAACAAATGGTTACAATCTTCATGCGTTGTCATTTTCTTTTGACTATCTTTTGCTTGTTTCCTCCTATGCCTTCCATTATCTTCAAGATGCCTCTTCATCGCAACAACACTCAAATGTCCGAACCAGGTGCTGCAATTACCCACCGAATAGGCGTCGTACTTCAGAGGACCGTTGATTTAGCTATTACCATGACTCGCCTCAGGGATGAAGCCGTATAAGGGAACTGCTCCTTGGCACAATCAATGCCACCGTCATCATCCGAATCAAATACCCTGTTTCAAATGTACCCACGGTGGACGATGGGGACATTTGGTTAACATGTGCCGCTTTGCAATCTAAAGCAAAGCTGTTACAAATCTTGCTGCTGCTCAACCTTTAAATTCTGCTTCATATGTCACCTTGGCATATCTAGCGCCTTAACCTCTTGTACTTTCTACCTTGTGTATCGACTTAAGCACGCCTAGTACAAGGTGTCGAAACACCTCTCGTTACACAAATTCCAAAATCCATATAGGATCTTTCTATCCTCATAATTAGATCCTTGTGGATGGGTATTGTTCATCGGAGCCCTTAATTGAATTCTTTGTATGATTCAATACATACATTACGATTCAATAAGGACAGAGCCGAATTCCTATTAAGATTTTCCTATCTTCATATATAGATTCTTGAAAATGATTAAAGTGCCAAATGAAATCCACGGATTGGATTCCTGGTGTGCTTTAAATATCCGTATTCAAAGATAACAAATTAAAGGTCAAGTTAAAAAATTATGTGATTATGTGTTTCCTTTTATATTTTAGTGTGATCCAAAATTTTTGTTATCCAAATCTTTGTAGAATCTTCCATATCTTCGTATAAGGGATTCATAGTAGGATATCCAAAGGTACTATCTTAAATCCTTAATGGACTTCTACGTTGTAGTTAAGTCCCTTGGGTTATGAAGTATTATTCTATAATTGGACCCCTTGAGTGGTCTAGTTAAACAGATTGATCCAAAAATCTGGTTAGGAATATCATGTGATGATATAGCTGAAAAGACTCCTTGGTGGTCTAATTAAAGAGATCATTTATCGATCTAATTAAAAGGACCCTATGGTAGTCTAGTCACACTCATCACGGGTTTGAATGTCTCCCCCTACACATTATGAAATGCACTGTGCGGACTGTGCAAGGAATTACCTAATTATGGACGCGTACATAATTATGGAATTTAGTGCACAGAAACCACAGAAAGTTTTGTCATGTGTCTAGAGTTAACC
This sequence comes from Helianthus tuberosus, assembly GCA_030545235.1. Lineage (NCBI taxonomy): Eukaryota > Viridiplantae > Streptophyta > Magnoliopsida > Asterales > Asteraceae > Helianthus > Helianthus tuberosus. The sequence goes on along the minus strand of CM060412.1, from coordinate 98,726,383 downwards.
CTATTCATTTCCGTTTATGAAGAATACCCATTGAGGAAAATGACTCATTCCGTGCATTTTTGTTTCTGAAGAATACCCATCGAGGGAAATGAATATCCTTTTGTTTAATCCTTCATTTCCGTTTATGAAGAATACCCATTGAGGAAAATGACTCATTCCGTGCATTTTCGTTTCTGAAGAATACCCATCGAGGGAAATGAATGTCCTTTTGTTTAATCCTTCATTTCCGTTTCTGAAGAATACCCATTAAGGAAAATGACTCATTCCATGCATTTTCGTTTCTGAAGAATACCCATCGAGGGAAATGAATATCCTTTTGTTTAATCCTTCATTTCCGTTTCTGAAGAATACCCATTGAGGAAAATGACTCATTCCGTGCATTTTCGTTTCTGAAGAATACCCATCGAGGGAAATGAATATCCTTTTGTTTAATCCTTCATTTCCGTTTCTAAAGAATACTCATTGAGGAAAATGACTCATTCCGTGCATTTTCATTTCTGAAGAATACCCATCGAGGGACATGAATATCCTTTTGTTTAATCCTTCATTTCTATTTCTGAAGAATACCCATTGAGGAAAATGACTCATTCCATTCATTTTCGTTTCTAAAGAATATCCATCGAGGGAAATGAATATCCTTTGTTTATTCCTTCATTTTCCATTTTATGAAGAATGACTGTTGAAAATAACTCCATTCATTTTTCGTTTATGAAGAATGTCCGTTGAGAGAAATAACAGGATTATGCCTTGCATATCTTTGATGGGTTATTCTACGCAAATAGATAAAAACCCTAGATTCCATGCAAGACAATTATTTAACACAGCGTCACAGACAGACTCCTACGAATAAATTTCGGGACGAAATTTCCTAAAGTAGGGGAGACTGTGACACCTGTGCCTCCACGACCATCAAAAAAATACCAAATTAATGAAATATTGTGTTTCATACTTGGGATTTGTAAAAATATGTGTATCGTTTGCACATATCAATTCATGTTCGATTTCAAGCTTTAAATCGCTTTCTGGAAGGTTATACGCGCACCGATGCGTAAATATAACCAGTTTAATGCAACGAACACTCTGGAATAGTGAAATAGGCTTAACATACCTTAAATAACCTATATGTAACTTAGAAATAAGTTTTGGACGGTTTGGTGTGTTGAAATCAAGTTTGTTCGATCGCAGGGACTAATTGTGTCAAACTGCGAAACTATACCGATTTGTATAGTAACGAACATTCCGGAACTTGATCATAACTTAAAAATACCCTAAATATCCTTTACATATCTTAGAAATAGGCTTTGAGGGGTTTGGTATGCTAAAATAAACTTTATAGATCAATAGGGACTAAAAGCGTCAAAAAGTGCACAAGTTTGCATTTTCGCGCATATCTTACGTTCTGAATATATCCGGACATCCAAAAATTTATGTAATCATTAAAATATTTTATTTTAGTGATTGGCTTGATAAAATTCCATTCGTCGCTTAATTTGGATCGTTTTTGCGTCCGTTACGACTTCCGTCGTAATTAACCGAATAACGCAACCGTACGACCAAACGAACCGACATCTGAGATGTTTTTGAGCATGTTTTGAGTTCCCTATTCTGTAACATCATTTTAGAGCCTTGAAATGGGGTTTAAAAGTGCAAAAAAATCAAGTTTTACAAGTGCAGGGACCATTTTTGAAATTTCTGACCAGATTCAATGAACCTAGTCCAATTTTGAAGTGTTGATGGTTTTAACCCATGGTTTTGCAAAACCATGGGCTGGTATTTAATGGTTTTTATGATACTATAGACTCATATTAGGGGCTCCCATGGTTTTAGAAAACCATGGGCACACATGTAAGGTCCAGATCAAAGCTCAGTTTTCGATGAACGATCTTAACGGTTCTATGAAATCTATAAATACCCCACCCATTCATTGTTGCAACCCACACTTTTGATCTAATTTGGCTCTCTAAGTTAGAGTATTCACTTCATACCTGAGAGTAATCGGATCAAAACTTCCGTTCTTGGACCCGTTGTAAGTCCTCTTTCGTTCTTTTATGCGTTTTTAGCACGAAAGTCAAACTTTGTTCGACTTTCTGCATTGACCAGTTTATGGTCTTGTTAAACCATATCATGTGAGTCCCCACACTCATTTGGTTATGAGACCTCATTCTATCCGATCTTCCGATTTAGGTCCGGTTTATTTACCTAGTTACCTATATTAGGTGCCGTATGATTCTGTGATCCCTCTAGCTTTGCTTGGATGTTGTTCAAGACTTCTAAGCACCCTCAAGTGAGTACATAGACCCCTCTTTTACTGTTTTTCAAACGTTTTGGGGTGAAACACATGTGCCTACTTGTTACTTTCGTGTTTTCCATGTTTTCATATTATATACTTGCTATGTTCATTAGTACACTATTAGTACATGATTTCATTATGTTTTGCTATGTATGTTCTCTCAGCATGCTAGCCAATTGTTTTACATTTTGAACTGTTTGACCCATTTGTAACCTTTGATTTATGAGAACCATTTGTAACCACTCGATGTATGTGAACCATTTGTAACCATTCGATGTATGGAAACCATTTGAAATCATGGGATGTATGAGAACCATTTGTAATAGTTGGATGTATGTGAACCATTTGTAATCATTTGATTGATGTGAACCATTTGTAACCATTTGATATATGTGAACCATTTGTAACTGTCTGAACCATTGGGTTAGGGAAGTGATTAGGTAACGGGGCGGCTGTAATGTGTTAAAAGCATGGTGGATACGCCGCTGGTACTTCCTATATATAAATGCTTTTAACACATTATATATCGTTGCGTTATCTAGATCACTTGGGTAAACGATTTTGAAACAATGTCACATAAGGATGTTTTCTGAATATTATAAACCATACGAGTCTTACTAACGAGTTTTCTACAATATGTTTTGCAATTTGATTTCATAAAACAAATGTTTTGGAGTTAAGAATCATGGCTACGAGATTTTATAAATTATAACCAACTTGATTTGAGTTGGTTAATTATGTCGCAATACTATACTTTTCAAAACAAGGTTTTTAATTAAGTATTGCAACATGTAAAACGAGCCATGAATCTGACACTCATATAAAACCTATGTACTCGCCGGCATTTTTATGCTGACGTATTTTCACATGTGTTTCAGGTACCATAGTTGATGATGTTTGATGATGATATTTGTGTACGCTCACATAGGAATGGACGAGGCCTTAGTGACTTAATAACAATGAAAGACTATTTGTTCATGTTTTGTTTCTAATTCCAATGTAATGTAATACATTTAATTCAATAAAACAAAACTGTTTAATCCATGGTTGTGAAACAATGATTCTGTTACAACACTCCCCGACGTTTCCGCCACGTTTTGTTGTTTTACGTGGTTGGGGTGTGACAGGATAGACTTCACTGAGGTTTACGCTCCAGTTGCTTGTCTTGAAGCTATCAGAATTTTCTTAGCTTTTGCTTCATGGAAAGGATTCAATGTATATCAGCTAGATGTCAAGTCGGCATTCCTCTACGGCAAGGTAAAAGAGGAGGTCTACGTTGGTCAGCCACCGGGCTTCACCGACCCAATTCACAAAGATAAGGTCTACCTCTTGGACAAAGCTTTGTACGGCTTGCATCAGGCCCCGAGAGCCTGGTACGAGACGCTCTCTCAACATTTGCTTTCCAACGGCTTTATGCGAGGCAAGATTGACGCCACTCTTTTCACGAAGGAAGTCGATGGTCATCTTCTGATAGTCCAGATTTACGTTGATAACATTATTTTCGGGTTGACAAACGAAGAACTCTGCAAAGATTTTGAGAAAGTAATGAAGCAGAAGTTTGAGATGTCTTCAATGGGTGAGATGAAGTTCTTCTTAGGGCTCCAGGTTGACCAAATGCCCGAGGGAACTTTCATACATCAGACAAAGTATGTTCACGACGTTCTAGAGAAATTTGGGATGTCCAGGACTGCTCCAATGTCCACCCCATTAGCAACGAATCATGGTACCAACCCTGATCTCACCGGAGAGAAGGTCGATGAAACGTTATACCGCTCCATGATCGGCTCACTAATGTACTTGACAGCATCAAGGCCTGATATAATGTACCCAACCTGCCTCACGACCCGATATCAATCAAGTCCCAGAGCTTCACATATGTCCATCTTCAAGAGGATCCTACGCTACCTGAAAGGAACTCCAAGCTTGGGGTTGTGGTATCCAAAAGATGGTGACTTCACGCTTGAAGGGTACTCTGATTCTGACTTCAGTTGCTGCAAAGTCAATGCTAAATCAACAACTGCAGGATGCCAATTTTTCGGACGCTGATTAGTCACTTGGCAATGTAAGAAGCAAACCTCTGTTGCTCTATCAACATGTGAAGCAGAGTACGTATCTGCCAGCAGCTGCTGCTCGCAGATCCTGTGGATCCAGCAACAAATGCACGATTACGGTTTGCAATTTCTTACTTCACCTATTTTTGTTGATAATGAGGCTGCAATTAACATAACAAAAAATCCGGTACATCACGCTAAAACCAAACATATAGAAATTCGTCATCACTTCATACGCGATTGTTATGAAAAAAAATTGATACGAATTGACAAAATCCACACCGACGAACAATAAGTAGATTTACATACCAAAGCTTTTGATAAAGCTCGTTTTCAATATCTTTTAAAATTAAATGGTATGAAATTGTTGTCGGATGCAGAGAAAATACTTGGCATTGATGAGAAAATCGAGGCAGATGATGTTGAGAAGCAGACTGCACTGGTTTGTCATATTTTTAGTTGTTTTGGTATTTAGGGGGAGATAGATATATTTTCAGAAAATACAAAAACAAAAAAAAAATCCAAAAACATGAGATATTTTCAAAATCCAAAAACATTAGAAAATCCAAAAAGAGTTTGTGTAAAAAAGGGAAATGATAGTGCATCAGCTAGACAGTTACAATATGCTAAAGATATGTAACGTTTAAAAAGGTGTGAAGCAGTCTCGCTAATGATATGCCGATAGGTTTTTATACACTTAGTAGACTTTTCGGGATATAAACATAAATAACACAACTTGCTTATTTCGTGGGGAACATCTCTCGGATATATAGGTAACCCCTGAAATCTTGTTTGAAAGGCTATCTATTTCTGACATACTAGGTCTCTGTGCGTAATGATATCTGGGGTATTATACCGGGACTTCTGATTTTACGGAAGCAATAGCCTAGTCCTCGTATAATACTCTGAACTGCTTTAATCATAAAGCTTCCCCCAGCATGAAAAATGATGAAACATTGCAAAATGCTAATCATGTGCTGTTGAAGAAAAGATCCCCAAAAGGGACACACCGAAAGTCGAGCCATCATCTCTCTGTCTGAACGGAAGTTCTAACCTGAGCTCTCATGGCCTCGCACTACCCGTTACAGATATCATTATTGTACGTTCACCTGTAAGACTGAATATAGAAGTCTGGATACGAGAATATATTATGAGGTGGGACACGCGTATAAGTTAAGATCTTAAAACGCCTAAATCGTATCCTAATTAGTTGAAGTTTGTGTGAAAATTTAAAAGGATCAGTATATCGACAATCTAAGCGAATTGTTTAATACTTAGTGTGTAATCAAGCTCAACGGTACTTGTAACTTGTCGGTAGCTGATATGATCTTCTAACACAGTCACCAAAAATATGTTTGTAAATAGTTTCATTTACTGCATTGCATTTCATTTCATTGTTAGTCAAAAACCCAAAAAGATTTCATAGTGTTCTAGTTTAAACTTTCCTAAAATCCCAAAAAAGATTTTACTCTTCTGCTTTAGTTTTGCGAAAAACCGAGGTGGAAAGCGGATCTTCAGATTCTGAGAAGTGAAGCGGAGCAGGAAGTTTCTGAACTGGACAACTGGGTTGGGAGCTAATCTTGAAAAATTCTGAAAATTCAAAGTCAAAACAAGTTCATTAATTTGACACTTATAAATTTTCTCGAAAAAAACGTTAGAAAAATTTTGAACAAAATGTCAGTTTGTTTCGTTTCGGGTCAACCAAGGTCATTAACTTGGACTTGGTAGACAAATTAAGTGCCTAGGGTCATTAACTTAGACCTAGATACTTAAGTGGATTTCTAAAAACTGACCAAATCTGATAAAACGCCAAAAAAATTCAAAAGGTAAAAACATTAAAAGTCAAAAGAGAGTTGTTTGGATCGGATGGCCATCCGACACTTGGTCACTCCTATATAAAGAGGTCAAAGTCATTTAGTCAAACCTTTACTCGTTCGATTGACCATCCGACACTCTCTCAAACTCTCTCACTTTCTTGATCTTGTTCTTCATTCTTGCTTTCCAATCTTCATAGGATTATTGGCCTACACAATCTTCACTATGGGAAAGGTAAGTTCACTGATCTTTGATTGTTAAATTTGATGTTTTTGATGATGTTTTGATGTTCGGCGACTGTCGGTATGAAAGAACTTAGATCTAGGCATTTTTAATGATCTTTGATAGAATCCAAACATAGGATTTTGTTCATGGGCCTTGGATCTATAGCTTCACCGAAGGAATTGGATTAAAACATCATAGATTTAGAGATTTGATGATTGGAGGGTGTCAGCTATCGGACCTTATTTTGTCAAATTAGTCTCAATCTAGGCCGAGTTAGAGAAAAATGAACATAGGGTTTTGATCATCGGTGAAATCTCTACGTGGATCTGTGTTCAATTTTGAGAAAATCTTAGAAAAATTTTTGATGTTCATAGATTCATAACTATTCTTTATTGATCATGGATCAAGTGGCAACTCGATCGGATGGCAATCTGATCGGATAGCCATCCGATCCAATGCATATTAAGTGTTTGAATTTTTCTAAGTGCTTGTCTTGATATCTGTGCCTTTACTATTAAACAAGATGGCTTAGATAGAATGGCATCTCGATCGGATGACAATCCGATCGGATGGCCATCCGATCCAAAGCACACAATTATTGAAGAATTGTTCTAATAAGCTTATCATGTCATTGATCGAGTGGCAATCCGATCGGATGATAATCCGATCGGATGGCCATCCGATCCTCATCACATCATGTCATGACTGTTCAACATTCTTTTCAAACTTGTCAATGATCGAGTGACAATCCGATCGGATGGCAATCCGATCGGATAGCCATCCAATCCATATCACTCACTCAAGAGAGTTGACTTGTCAAAGGTGCTATCTGATTAGTCACATGGATCGAGTGACAATCCGATCGTATGGCAATCCGATCGGATGGCCATCCGATCCAAATGCACATGACACTTGTTTCTATACTTTAATGTTGATGGTTCATCAGATCGGATGGCAATCCGATCGGATGACCATCCGATCCTCAGAACTACATAGAGTGAGAGTTCAGGTGTTAGAAAATTTTTGAAGTTTTCAAAATTTTGTCACATTTCATGTCAATTTTATCATTTTCAATTTTCTCAGTTAATTCTTTTAAACGTTCATTTGAAGTTTTTAACATTTTTCCACGGTTTAAGATTTGATCTTTGTGACAACCCGAGTTTCCAAGGTCATATCTCTACACATTATTGGTTCATTTGCATAACTTATTTGCCTTGTATTTGTACATGTTTGATTATGCTTGAGGTTATGTGTTATTAATTAATTAACAAGTGATAGGAAATTATTAAACGTTTGGAATTCACAAAACCCACAATCGACGAAACCTTGGGTTTCGTCAGCCACACACACCACGAAACCCTGGAGTTTCGCCATTGTGACACCTGTGTCACTTCAACCATCAAACAAATTCCAAACCAATGAAATATTGTATTTCATACTTGGGATTTGTAAAAATATGTGTATCGTTTGCACATATCAACTCTTGTTCAATTTCAAACTCTATATCGCTTTCTGGAGAGTTATACGCAAACTGGTGCGTAAACGTAATCAGTTTAATGCGAAAAATACTCCAGAACATCAACATATACTTAACATACCTTAAATAACCTTTACATAACTTAGAAATAAGTTTTAAAGGCTTTGGTATGGCAAAAACAAGTTTAGTCGCCTACAGGGACTAAATTTGACAAACTGCGAAAGTATGATGATTCGTACTGAAACAGACTTTACAGAACATGACCATAAGTTAAACATACCATAAATATCCTCTACATAGCTTATAAATAGGCTTTGAGGTGTTCGGTGTGCTAAAATAAACTTTTGGGTCATTCAGGGACTAAAAGCGTCAAAAAGTGCACAAGTTTGCACTTTCGCGCATAACTTACGTTCTGAATACATCCGGACATCCAAAAATTTATGTAAGCACTAAAATATTTTATTTTATTGTTTGGCAAAAGAAAAATCCATTCGTCACGCAATTTGGATCGTTTTTCGCGCTTATGCGCATTCCGTCGTAATTAACCGAACAACGTAACCGTACGGCCAAACGAACCGACATCCGAGATATTTTTGAGCACATTTTAAGTTCCCTATACTTTAACTTCATTTTAGAGCTTTGAAATGGGGTTAACGGGCCTTAAACGTGTCGGAAATAGCTCAAAACACTAACAGGGACCAAAAGTGTAATTCTGTGAAACTAGGTCCTTGCGCACCTCAACACTCTGAGTGTTACGGTGCGCAAGCATAGGTCAGATGCAGAAAATCATTTTTGACTGCTGATTAACAGATTTAAACACTCCCCAAAGGCCAAATGCCACATGTTAATCTCTTGTGGTGGGCAAAATGAGTTACCATAACATTCCAACACTTGTACGGATGAGATTCGATCACGTTATTCAAGAAACGATCCTAATGGTGAACCAAAATCTATAAATAACCAACACCCACTTCACTCTCAACTCACACCTTTGAAATCTGAACTTTCTCTCTAAGTTGTTGTGTTAAACACTTCATACCTGAGAGTGTTCGGATTCAAACCTTCCATTCTTGGACCCTTCGTAAGTGTTCCTTCGTTCTTTTATTGCTTTTCGAGTCCGAAAGTCAAACTTTGTTTGACTTTCTGCATTGACCAGTTTATGGTCAATGCGAAGTTCGTTTGAACTTCGCAACGTGCGCGTAATCACGATGGTTATAGTCCCTGGTGACTATGCCTACTAATTACCACGTTGTCTAGGGTCGTAAGGGTAAACGATCTAATAAATCGCTTATACCTTCGAACCCGACCCATTTGGTCGATCATTAGGATCCGACCAAATACATTAGGTGACCATAGTAGGTAGGGAATAACCTTCCGAGGTTATACCTTATGGTCACGACGTTTAAGTAGTTGTATGATAGGTAGTTTATATGCCTTAGGTAAATTACCAAAATACCCCTTTGATGCCAAAATTCATTTTAAACATATGTGACATAACTTTTGACATCTAAACTGATTTGGCGACAATATTAGGCATGTTAAGGCATATTCTACTTGTCATAGGACTAGTTAGGCGGTCCGAACGCATTTCACGCGAACGACGCATTAAAGTAGCATAAGCTACCTAAACGGGTCGTAATGGGTCATAAGCACTTAGGTTAGGTTTCATTTAGTATGTAGGCATTGTTAAACCATATTACACGAGTCTCCATACTCGTTTGGTTTACGAACCCTCATTCTATCCAATCCTCCAATTTAGGTCCGGTTTATTAACATAGTTACCTATATTAGGTGCCGTTTGATATCCGCGATCTCTAGCATTGTTTGGTTGTTACTCAAGGACTACTAAGCAATCTCAAGTGAGTACATAGACCCCTCTTTTACTGTTTTCCAAACTGTTTTGGGGTGAAACACATGTGCCTAGTTGTTACTTTCATCCTTTCCTGTTTTCACATCATATACTTGCTATGTTTATTAGTACATTTATAGTACATGATTACAATACATTTTATGCTATGTATGCCCATTGTGTGCATACTTAGTACATCACTTTACAATACATTTCATGCTATGTACGCCCATTGTGTGCATACTTAGTACATTGTTTTACATTACACTTATGCTATGTATGTCCATTACGTGCATACTTAGTACATTGTTTTACATTGCATTTATGTTGCATATGCTCATCCAGCATATGAACACATTATACTACATTTTGAACCGTTGTAACCATTTGACTATGTGAACCGTCGTAACACTTTGATTATATGAACCGTTTGTAACTATTGAACCGTGTGAACCACTTGTATCTGTTGACATGATTTACATTTGACGATAGACATTTGACTATACATAAACATTTCTACAATTGTTAAACATTACATCTTGGTGGGTTGGTTTGAGTAAGTGATTTAAGTAACGAGGCGTATGTAATACGATACAAGCACGGTGGATACGCCGCTGGTACTTCCTATATATAAGTGTTTGTATGTTATCACATATTGTAGCGTTATTTGAATCATTTCAATTTGAGACATATAACATTTTATACAAATAAGATACTTTTCACAAGACATTGATTTACAAACAACTTATCTTATACAAACTCATTTTACATGCTTATTCATTTAACCATACATTATTCTCTTATTTATACATATCATCTGATCTTATCGTTTGTCAAATGATTTACAAGACAAAGCAAATTACAAGGTTCATGACTAAACATTTTCTCAAACATAAGTCATGAATTCTGTTTTTCACAAAACCTATGTATCTCACAGGCATTTTTATGCTGACGTACCTATTTTCACATGTGTTTTCAGGAGTTGATGCATAGGACTTATCGAGACATACTTAGGCGGACCTGTGCCTTAGTGACTTAAAACGAGACAAGAACTAGTTAATTTTTGTTATGTACTCTTTATTTCTTGTTTAAAGACAATGTAACTCGCTTGTTTGATGAATAAAACGAAACTTTAATTTTCCATGGTTGTGAAACATTAATTCTGTTACAACACTCCCCGACGTTTCCGCCACGTTTCGTTGTCTCACGTGGTCGGGGTGTGACAGAAAAGATGGTATCAGAGCCAATGGTTATAGGGAATTAGGTTATTAGTAATACTTTGACCTAGTCTATAACATTCCTAGGACCCTAACGCGAGTTTACTTGTGTTTAGTCATAAAACAATACCGTCACCTATCCTTAGGCGACGACCACAACAAGAACATAAATTTCAAAACCGCTTTGAAAACTAATCATCTGTTCTAGGATGATTGATTACTAGGTTTTGAACCCTCTGTTATAAGGTTTTGAACCCCTTTAAATTTTCAAAACTCTCGTTAAAGTTTTGGGTCCTAAATAGTGTGAACACGTGCAAACTGGAAGAGTGAATGCATGTACCCTGAGTTTTCTGTCTAAGGCTAGAGTGTTCGTACAAATCCACATAATCGGACCAGTCACTCTTACCTGGGAACTCTTGGGGTGAGTGTCCACTTATAGGCGAGCATGTCTTCGCGATACATTATGAGGATCTATTTGCTTTGACTCAGCCTTTGTGTTGTTTGTTTGCTTCGTGGTTCAAACAAATGACCATTACCCATGATTTTGGTCGGAAATTGTAACATCCTATTCTTACCCAATGCCATTTCATTTGTTTTCTCTCTTGTTTCCCCTTTTAGAATGCCTCCACGACGCGAAAATCTGGTATCTATTGAAGATCTGGCAGCTGTCATTACACAGCAAATAACTGTTGTAATCCCGAACATCGTTGCCCAATGTAACCAAGCCCTCAACAACAATAATGCCCCCTGCAGTTTCAAGACGTTCAACTCGGCTAAGCCATCAAAGTTTTCTGGGTCTCAAGGAGTAACTGCACTTATACAATGGTTCGAGAGTCTAGAGAGCACCTTCAGACATGTTCAATGCCCAAACAAGCGAAAGGTAGATTTCGCATCTAGTGTCTTTGAGAAACGAGCTTTGACATGGTGGAATGGTGTGATGAGAGATAGGGGTGCCGAAGTGGCACTGGCTCAAACGTGGGAAGAACTTCGAGCACTGATGATGAAGGAATTTTGTCCTCGTCATGAGATCAGGGCCTTGGAAAGGGAATTCGACGATCTTAAGCAAGACAGCGGTGAACATCGAGCATACACTGATCGATATGAGGAACTGAGCCTGTTGTGTCCTACCATGGTTACGCCTTTGGATAAGGCGATCGAAAAATACATTGATGGTCTCCCTGACTCAGTTCAGGACATTGTTAATGGTAGTAAACCCACTACAGTTAGACAGGCCATTGAGCTATCTGCAACCTTGACTGAGTCTCAGATCAGGAAAGGTAAACTTTTTCTGAAAGGCGACAAGAAACAAGCAGCTAATGTTCAGGAGGAAACCAAGGAAAGCAAAACAGAACCTTCTAAGAAGCGTAAGGCTTCGCAGAATTGTGCAATTGCTGTTCAACCCAACGAAAACACCCGCAACCAACCAACTCAACCTCCTGCAAGGAAACCTTATGCCGGTACTGCACCGATATGCGACAAATGTAATGCACACCATTTAGCTCACCTACAGTGTCGTTTATGTGCATCATGTGGGCGACTCGGTCACCTGGCAAATGCTTGTCGATTTACCCCAAACCAAGTTGGTCCAAACCAACCTCAAGTAAATCCTGCTCAAGCTCGTCTTCCACTAGGTCCTTGCTTCAACTGTGGCGAGATGGGCCATTTCCGAAGAAATAGCCCAAAGCTTGCTAATGTGAATCCAGCGCAGGGATGAGCATCGGACCGACTAGAAGACAATGTGTTTAGAAATAATCAAGCCTTATGTATTATTTTCTTTTGTAGTCAAGGTCCATGAAATAGTTGTTGTTGTTTATAAATAAATCTTTTTATTTTACATTGCAATGTACAAATGTGATGGCTTGTATAAACAACGTATCCTCTACAATACCGACAATCAAGGAACCGTATTCCTTGAAGAACAGACTACCCCGTAATTTCTTCCATTTTATTATCTCTTGCGTTTTCCACGGAAATCCAAAGTACCCGTTTCTTCCAAGGAAACGAAGTACAAGGCGCAAGTTACAACTCTGTACGAATACCCAAAGTACCACTATAAATTCTTAATTGGGTACCTAAGGGTATTTCCGTATATTCAAAAATTATTGTACCTTAATTCGAATATTGCGTTTTCTTGAAAACGAAATCGAATTTTTGGAAGATCTTTCTATCTTCATAGTTAGATTCTCGCTAATGTTTAAAGTACCAAATGAAATCCATGAAATGGATTCCTAGTGTGCTTTAAATGCATGTACGTAATTAACAAAACAAAACTTACAAATTAAAGATCTAGATAAACAATTTTGTGGTTATGTGACTATGTGTTTATGCATCTTGTCTTTCCTTTTATGCATTTTGTGTTTTTGTATACACTGGATATTCGCTATCCAAATCCTCGTAGAATCTTTCATACCTTCATATGAGGGATTCGTAGTAGGATATTCAAAAAGGTACTATCTTAAATCCTTAATGGACTTCTACGTTGTAGTTAAGTCCCTTGGATTATAAAGTACTATTCCAAAGTTTAAGGACTACATGTGTTGATATAGTTGAAGAGATTGGTTCGACAATCTAGTTAAAGACATCCTACGTCGATGTAGTTAAATATTCCTCTTGGGTAGTTTAGTTGAAGAGATTGGTTCGACAATCTAGTTAAAGACATCCTACGTCGATGTAGTTAAATATTTCTCTTGGGTAGTATAGTTGAAGAGATTGGTTCGACAATCTAGTTAAAGACATCCTACGTCGATGTAGTTAAATATTCCTCTTGGGTAGTTTAGTTGAAGAGATTGGTTCGAAAATCTAGTTAAAGACATCCTACGTCGATGTAGTTAAATATTCCTCTTGGGTAGTTTAGTTGAAGAGATTGGTTCGACAATCTAGTTAAAGACATCCTACGTTGATGTAGTTAAATATTTCTCTTGGGTAGTTTAGCTGAAGAGATTGTTCGTTGATCTAATCCTTTGGTGAACTAGTTAAAGAGACTCTATTGCAGTCAAGTTAAATCACCACAGGATTATTCGTTTGATTTTTTTTCCCATACGCATTATGAAATGAACTGTGCGACTGTGCAAGGAAGTACGTAATTATGGAGGCCTACATAATTATGGAATTCAGTGCACAGAAACCACAGGAAGTTTTGTCATGTGTAAAGACCAATAGTGACAAGAGTAATGATACGGGAGAAGTCTTGGACTTTGACCGATGTCATTTTATCTTACACTTCCCAATCTTGAATTCAAGTTTCCTATGATAAGTCTTCATGGGAAACGTTCTCCTATCCATAGTTTGAAACTCCATGTTTTGCTGCTACAAGGACTTCACTTTGAGGGATTGACAATTTCGCTAAGAACCCTATCATGGCCCAGAGTTCTACTTAGGGTTTAAGGGGTTCATTCAAAGCGAAAACATCACCGTCGTCCTCACAAGTTTCTCCTAAAATTAAATTTCGGGACGAAATTTCTTAAAGTAGGGGAGACTGTGACACCTGTTTCACTTCAACCATCAAACAAATGCTAAACCAATGAAATATTGTATTTCATACTTGGGATTTGTAAAAATATGTGTATCGTTTGCACATATAAACTCTTGTTCAATTTTAAACTCTATATCGCTTTCTGGAGAGTTATACGCAAACTGGTGCGTAAACGTAATCAGTTTAATGAGAAAAATACTCCGGAACATCAACATATACTTAACATACCTTAAATAACCTTTACATAACTTAGAAATAAGTTTTAAAGGCTTTGGTATGGCAAAAACAAGTTTAATCGCCTACAGGGACTAAATTCGACAAACTGTGAAAGTATGACGATTCGTACTGAAACAGACATTCCGGAACATGACCATAAGTTAAACATACCATAAATATCCTCTACATAGCTTATAAATAGGCTTTGAGGTGTTCGGTGTGCTAAAATAAACTTTTGGGTCATTCAGGGACTAAAAGCGTCAAAAAGTGCACAAGTTTTCACTTTCGCGCATAACTTACGTTCTGAATACATCCAGACATCCAAAAATTTATGTAAGCACTAAAATATTTTATTTTAGTGTTTGGCATAAGAAAAATCCATTCGTCACGCAATTTGGATCGTTTTTCGCGCTTATGCGCATTCCGTCGTAATTAACCGAACAACGTAACCGTACGGCCAAACGAACCGACATCCGAGATATTTTTGAGCACATTTTAAGTTCCCTATACTTTAACTTCATTTTAGAGCTTTGAAATGGGGTTAACGGGCCTTAAACGTGTCGGAAATAGCTCAAAACACTAACAGGGACCAAAAGTGTAATTCTGTGAAACTAGGTCCTTGCGCACCTCAACACTCTGAGTGTTACGGTGCGCAAGCATAGGTTAGATGCAGAAAATCGTTTTTGACTGCTGATTAACAGATTTAAACACTCCCCAAAGGCCAAATGCCACATGTTAATCTCTTGTGGTGGGCAAAATGAGTTACCATAACATTCCAACACTTGTACGGATGAGATTCGATCACGTTATTCAAGAAACGATCCTAACGGTGAACCAAAATCTTTAAATACCCAACACCCACTTCACTCTCAACTCACACCTTTGAAATCTGACTTGCTCTCTAAGTTGTTGTGTTAAACACTTCATACCTGAGAGTGTTCGGATTCAAATCTTCCATTCTTGGACCCTTCGTAAGTGTTCCTTCGTTCTTTTATTGCTTTTCGAGTCTGAATGTCAAACTTTGTTTGACTTTCTGCATTGACCAGTTTATGGTCAATGCGAAGTTCATTTGAACTTCGCAACGTGAGCGTAATCACGATGGTTATAGTCCCTGGTGACTATGCCTACTAATTACCACGTTGTCTAGGGTCGTAAGGGTAAGCGATCTAATAAATCGCTTATACCTTCGAACCCGACCCATTTGGTTGATCATTAGGATCCGACCAAATACATTAGGTGACCATAGTAGGTAGGGAATAACCTTCCGAGGTTATACCTTATGGTCACGACGTTTAAGTAGTTGTATGATAGGTAGTTTATATGCCTTACGTAAATTACCAAAATACCCCTTTGATGCCAAAATTCATTTTAAACATATGTGACATAACTTTTGACATCTAAACTGATTTGGCGACAATATTAGGCATGTTAAGGCATATTCTACTTGTCATAGGACTAGTTAGGCGGTCCGAACGCGTTTCACGCGAACGACGCGTTAAAGTAGCATAAGCTACCTAAACGGGTCGTAATGGGTCATAAGCACTTAGGTTAGGTTTCATTTAGTATGTAGGCTTTGTTAAACCATATTACACGAGTCTCCATACTCATTTGGTTTACGAACCCTCATTCTATCCAATCCTCCAATTTAGGTCCGGTTTATTAACATAGTTACCTATATTAGGTGCCGTTTGATATCCGCGATCTCTAGCATTGTTTGGTTGTTACTCAAGGACTACTAAGCAATCTCAAGTGAGTACATAGACCCCTCTTTTACTGTTTTCCAAACTGTTTTGGGGTGAAACACATGTGCCTACTTGTTACTTTCATGCTTTCCTGTTTTCACATCATATACTTGCTATGTTTATTAGTACATTTATAGTACATGATTACAATACATTTTATGCTATGTATGCCCATTGTGTGCATATTTAGTACATCACTTTACAATACATTTCATGCTATGTACGCCCATTGTGTGCATACTTAGTACATTGTTTTACATTACACTTATGCTATGTATGTCCATTACGTGCATACTTAGTACATTGTTTTACGTTGCATATGCTCATCCAGCATATGAACACATTATACTACATTTTGAACCTTTGTAACCATTTGACTATGTGAACCGTCGTAACCCTTTGATTATATGAACCGTTTGTAACTATTGAACCGTGTGAACCATTTGTATCTGTTGACATGATTTACATTTGACGATAGACATTTGACTATACATAAACATTTCTACAATTGTTAAACATTACATCTTGGTGGGTTGGTTTGAGTAAGTGATTTAAGTAACGAGGCGTATGTAATACGATACAAGCACGGTGGATACGCCGCTGGTACTTCCTATATATAAGTGTTTGTATGGTATCACATATTGTAGCGTTATTTGAATCATTTCAATTTGAGAGATATAACATTTTATACAAATAACATACTTTTTACAAGACATTGATTTACAAACAACTTATCTTATACAAACTCATTTTACATGGTTATTCATTTAACCATACATTATTCTCTTATTTATACATATCATCTGATCTTATTGTTTTTCAAATGATTTACAAGACAAAGCAAATTACAAGGTTCATGACTAAACATTTTCTCAAACATAAGTCATGAATTCTGTTTTTCACAAAACCTATGTATCTCACAGGCATTTTTATGCTGACGTACCTATTTTCACATGTGTTTTCAGGAGTTGATGCATAGGACTTATCGAGACATACTTAGGCGGACCTGTGCCTTAGTGACTTAAAACGAGACAAGAACTAGTTAATTTTTGTTATGTACTCTTTATTTCTTGTTTAAAGACAATGTAACTCGCTTGTTTGATGAATAAAACGAAACTTTAATTTTCCATGGTTGTGAAACATTAATTCTGTTACAACACTCCCCGACGTTTCCGCGACGTTTCGTTGTCTCACGTGGTCGGGGTGTGACAGCCATCCTTGTACTCGACGAAACTAGGGGGTTTGGCCAGTGTGGGCTTCGGCCCAAGTAGCCCAGTTTCTACTCATGTTATATTATACGTAAATCATTAGTGCGAAACCCTAGACTCTCATTTGCATCAAACGGCAGTTAGCAATCATCTTTCCCTCGAAGTTCTCTTGTGTTATTCCGAACCCGGTTAGTACATAATCGCTAGACATAACTTGATTATTGCTAGATTAGTATAATCATCTTCATATGATCTTGTACGGTATGTTTGATGTGTATGATATGAATCATGATTTGATATGAATACGATTAAGAGTCTGATTTCTGAATGGGTTGGCTATGATTAAGGTTTAGATTGAGAATCATGTGATTAGGGTTTTTATCACTCTTGTGCAAATTGATTGTTTAGGAACTGTATGATAGTAACTCATGAGATTGCATTTGTTCATACGGGTTGCAACCTAGATTGTATAAGGTTATTTTGTGAATTAGGGTTCATGCTAGGTACTATGTGCCATGATGTAATTGGTATGATAGAGTTGCATCAATGATTATTATATGATAACTGTATGAACGGAGGATAATGATGATTAGGGTTTCTGCATAATTGATTAACTGATGACATGACGTAACCTTAGCATTCTGACGAAACACTGATGTCGATGAAACCTGGGGGTTTCGTCAACAGAGGTCACGATGAAACATTGGGGTTTCGTCAAGGGGAGTCACGGCGAAACTTGAGGAGTTTCGTCAGTGGGGATCACGATGAAACAGGGGGTTTCGTCAAGAGGTAAACAAGCACAGTGACTCAGTTAAGTCTGTTAATGAAATAACCATGTTAGTTTGAGGAACAGTTATGTGTTGAGCTTGATTGAATGCTATGTGCTTCATGATGAACATATTTGTGCGTGAACTTCGTGGATGTAAACTGATTGTGAACACGTGCATATACTAGGCTTTGACTGATTTTTTGGAAACGAGTAACTAATCAAACCGAGCAAACCGAGGTGAGTTCACACACTTTCTAAGGCATGGGATTCCCGGTGGTTGGGAATGGGTTAAAGAATTTAAACGGAACCTACATATCCTCCTTGGGTAGGATATGTACGGCCATCCTCCATGGGTAGGATGCCAAAGTTAATCATGCGTATTCTCCTTGGGTAGAATACGTACGTTCGTCCTCCTTGGGTAGGACAACAACCTTAACTTACTAGACAAAACTCTATCATTAAGTCCCTCATCTTTTATCGACTTAATCGCCAAGGCCGATGGCGAGCGGGTCATTAGTTAATAACGTTATTAGGTTCGACAAACCTCACACCGTGCCGTTCGGACGGGCGTGTACTAATGGATCATGGCAAACTGTCAATGATGATAGACATTGACGTAGGGCACAACTATTGTTCGTCAGTTGTCGATATGGTAACGGTCTAGTGGTTCACATGGGGAAGCCCACACTGATTATGGTTATGGTTTGGGAGATAAAGGAACTGGCTAACTCGTGGTTTACGAAACAACTTGTGGTTTTCAAAACAAACTGATACAACTAAATGACCAACTGTGAACTCGCTCAACTTTGTTGTTGACTCGTTGTTACATACCTTGCAGGTCGTTAGATGCTTGTAGAGCTTGCATGAGGAGGAGGTCACTGTGGGATATGGACTGTTATGTCCCGTACTTAACATTTGAACTTTAAACTATGTTTTGGTTATTTAAACATTACTATGCTTCCGCTGATTGCTTAAACATGTTTGGTTTCTTTTAAACACCAATTATATGGGGTTTGGTTTTATTTACTTGATTGCATAGTTCAATATGATTGATGGCTGGATCCTGGTCAGTCACGCCTCCAAGCGGTGATACTCCGCATGTGGATTTTGGGGGTGTGACAAATTGGTATCAGAGTCATTGGTTATAGTGAACTTGGTTTTGAAAAGGGGAAAAGCTTTTTGATAAAACCAGACTATAACCTGTATAGTGCTTAACGATCCACAACGACGCTTCGCTCCACGTGCAAGACTCAACATTCTAGGTGATATGGTTTATGTTATATTACCTACTTGTTAGTTACATAGTACATTGTTCATGATATGCTTAGATGAATGTAGCAGCTATTGTTTGAAACACATATGTGCTTACTCTCTTCTGTTATCGCACCTTCGCGACACTTTTCTCACTCATGTTTCCTTTGATATGAAGATCATGAGTGGATGTATCAACCTAACTCAAGCCCAGCTGACGGCTTTAATCAATGAACAAGTTACTGCAGCACTCGCTGCCGCTCAGGCAGGAGGTATAACCTGCCATAGCAACTTACTCTAGGATCTTTAGATCCTACTCTCGTAAACCAACACTTGTGCTTAACCTTGTCTCTTCTTACTCGCACGACAGGTCAACATGCTCAGCCTCCTATTTGTACTTTCAAAACTTTTATGGAATGCCGACCTACTACTTTCAACGGCACTGAGGGAGCTGTAGGCCTCCTTCACTGGTTTGAGAAGCTCGAGTCTGTCTTCGAGACGTGTGAATGCCCTGAGGCACGTAGGGTGAAGTATGCTACTGGTACTCTTGAGGGTGTAGCGCTCACGTGGTGGAACGCTAAGGTTTAGATGCTGGGTTTGGTTGCTGCTAATGCCACCCCATGGAACGATTTCAAGGAATTGATCAAGTAGGAATACTATAATCGTGATGACATCCACAAGCTGGAGGTAGAGTTCTTCAACTTAAAGATGACGGGGTCGGAAATTGAAGCGTACACGAAAAGATCGAACGAGCTGGCTATTTTGTGTCCTACTATGGTGGATCCTGCTATTAAGCGTATCGAGCTGTACCTTAAAGGTTTAGTGCCAGAGATTCAGAGTCATGTGACTGCAACAAACCTAGCCACTATCCAGCAAGTTATTCATTTGGCTCATCGAATCACTGATCATGCAGTCGAGCAGAACAGGCTGCCCAAGCGTATTGGTACCACCACTGCTACTACTACTTCTGATGCCCCCAACGACAACAAGCGCAAATGGGATGGAGTCTTAAGCAAGGGTTCAACCTTAGCTCAGTCTCAATCTCAGCAGCGAAAGACTGATGACTACCAGAGTCCTGGTCAGTAATCTTCTGGTAGTCAAGGGCAGGGTGGATATAGGGAAAACCACCCCAAGTGCAACCGCTGTAACAAGCATCATAATGGGCAGTGCAACAAGGGTCATTGTCTGAGGTGTAACAAGTTTGGTCATGAAGCAAAGGATTGCTGGGGCGCATGACCTGCAAATCAGAATCGTCAACAAAAGCCATCAGCTCCACAGAATTAGCCGCAGCAACAGCAGGGTAACAGGGGATGCTATCAGTGTGGTGCTGAAGGTCATTTCAAGAGGAACTACCCCCAGTTGAACCAAAACCAGAACAACAACAATAATCAGGGGAACGGGAACAATAACGGGGGTAGCAATGATGGCAATGGTGCCAGGGGACGTGCTTTCGTGCTTGGTCAGGGTGACGCGAGGAATGATCCCAACGTAGTGATGGGTAAGTTTCTTCTGGATGATTTTCTTTGTTCCTGTTTTATTTGATTTGGGTGCCGATACCAGTTATGTGTCCCTAAAGGTTAGTCATATGCTTAAGCGCACTCCAACACTTTTGAACACCAATCACACGGTAGAACTAGCAAATGGTAAAAGTTTAGAGGCCACACACATAGTTAAGGGTTGTAATCTCGTACTCGCTGGTCAGACCTTCTCTATCGACCTCATTCCTATAGTTTTGGGTAGTTTCGACGTTGTTATTGGGATGGATTGGCTATCTCGACATCAAGCGGAGATTATTTGCAAGGAGAAAATCGTATGTATTCCTCGTTCTGGTGAAGAACCTCTCGTGATACATGGTGATAAGAGTGGTGCTATCGTGGGCATCATCTCTTTCCTCAAGGCTCAGAAGTGTTTGCGAAAGGGCCACACTGCTATTTTAGCCCTCGTCACTGACACCTCAAAGAAAGAGAAGAAGATAGAAGATATTCCGATCGTACGTGACTTTCCTCAAGTGTTCCCTGAGGAATTTCCTGGTCTACCGCCTCATCGCCAGGTCAAATTTCAAATCGAGCTAGTTCCTGGAGCAGCGCCCATAGCTCGCCACCATATCATTTAGCTCCATCAGAATTGGAAGAACTTTCTATACAATTACAAGAACTCTTGGAAAAGGGTTTCATATGTCCTAGCTCTTCGCCCTGGGGAGCTCCAGTGTTATTTGTGAAGAAGAAAGATGGTACCTTCAGAATGTGTATTGACTACCGCGAACTCAACAAGGTGACAGTGAAGAATCGCTATACTCTTCCAGGCATTGATGACTTATTCGACCAGTTGCAAGGGTCGAGTTTCTACTCCAAGATTGACCTAAGGTCAGGCTACCATCAACTGAGAGTCCGAGACGAGGATATTTCTAAGATAGCATTCAGGACTTGGTACGGGCATTATGAATTTTTGGTTATGCCTTTTGGATTGACAAATGCACCTGCGGTCTTCATGGATCTTATGAATAGAGTGTGCAAGCCTTACCTGGATAAGTTTGTCATAGTTTTCATCGACGACATCCCGATCTATTCGAAGAGTCAGGAGGAACACGAGCAACACCTTAGACTTATTTTGGAATTCCTTCGAGCAGAGTTCTATGCCAAATTCTCAAAATGTGACTTCTGGCTTCGCGAAGTCCATTTTCTAGGCCATGTGGTAAATAAGGATGGGATTCATGTTGATCCATCCAAGGTCGACTCGATTAAGAACTGGCCTGCACCCCGTACGCCAACAGAAATCCGCCAATTCTTGGGTCTGGCGGGCTACTGCAGAAGGTTCATCAAGGATGTCTCCAAGATTGCACAACCTCTCACTTCATTAACTCAAAAGAGTGTCACCTATCGTTGGGGTGATGCACAGGAATCTGCATTTTAGCACTTGAAAGATAGACTATGTAGTGCACCTATCCTCTCATTGCCTGATGGCACAGACGATTTTGTGGGTTATTGCGACGCGTCCATTCAGGGACTTGGTTGCGTGTTGATGCAACGTGACAAGGTCATTGCTTATGCATCGCGGCAACTTAAGGTTCACGAGAAGAATTACACTACTCACGATCTGGAGCTAGGAGCAGTTGTTTTCACACTTAAGATATGGAGACATTACCTGTACGGTACCAAGTGCACCATTTACACCGATCACAGGAGTCTCGAGCATATCTTCAAGCAAAAGGAGTTAAACATGAGACAACATCGTTGGGTCAAAATCTTGAATGATTACGAATGCGCGATCAAGTACCATCCGGGCAAAGCCAATGTTATGGCCGACGCCCTTAGTCGAAAAGATACTACACCAAAACGCGTGCGAGCATTACAACTTACCATCCAATCTAGTCTTCCTACTCAGATACGAGATGCTCAGGTTGAAGCATTGAAAGCAGAGAACATCAGGGCGGAGTCCCTACGAGGATCAAGGAAACGGTTAGAACAAAAGGAAGACGGTGCCTACTATGTAAACGGGCGTATTTGGGTCCCGCTTTATGGAAACTTACGCGAGCTTATGATGGATGAAGCTCATAAGTCTCGCTACTTAGTACATCCAGGTTCGGGTAAGATGTACCACGACCTAAAAACTACATATTGGTGGCCTAGCATGAAAGCCAACATAGCAACTTACGTCAGCAAATGTTTGACTTGTGCGAGAGTCAAGATTGAATATCAGAAACCGTCAGGCCTACTCCAACAACCAGAGATCCCGACATGGAAATGGGAGCAAATTTCCATGGATTTCGTTACTGGCCTACCTAGATCTCAACGCGGGAATGATACTATTTGGGTGATCATGGATCGACTCACAAAGTCTGCACACTTCTTGGCTATCAAGGAAACGGATAAGTTCTCCACTCTAGCAAACGTTTATCTTAAGGAAGTTGTTTCGAGGCACGGAGTGCCAACTTCTATTATTTCCGATCGTGATGCGCGTTTTACTTCTGAACTGTGGCAGGCAATGCACAGGTCTTTTGGCTCTCGATTAGACATGAGCACACCATATCACCCGCAAACGGATGAGCAGTCTAAACAAACCATCCAAACCCTTGAAGACATGCTTAGGGCTTGTGTGATTGATTTTGGCAATGGTTGGGAAAAGCACCTCCCTTTGGTGGAGTTTTCGTACAATAACAGCTACCACACCAGTATTTAGGCCGCTCCGTTTGAGGCATTATACGGACGCAAATGCCGATCACCTCTTTGTTGGACAGAGGTTGGCGACAGCCAAATCACAGGTCCAGAACTCGTCGTTGACACAACAGAAAAGATTGCTTAGATACGACAACGGATGGCGGCAGCTCGTGACCATCAGAAAAGCTACGCTGATAAGCGCAGGAAACCACTCGAGTTCCAGGTTGGGGATCGAGTGCTACTCAAAGTCTCACCTTGGAAGGGTGTTGTTTGTTTTGGCAAACGAGGCAAACTCAATCAGTGTTATGTCGGAACTTTTGAAATCACTGAGCGAATTGGCAAAGTCGCTTACAAGTTGAATCAACCTGAAGAACTCAGTGGAGTTCACAACGTTTTCCACGTGTCAAATCTGAAGAAATGTCTATCAGATGAGACCCTCATAGTTCCTTTGAAGGAGCTCACTATCGACGATCAGTTGCGATTCGTCGAGGAACCTGTAGAGATCACAGACCGAGACGTTAAGATTCTCAAGCGCACCAGAATACCTCTTGTTCGAGTTCGTCGGAACTCCCGTCGTGGCCCAGAGTACACCTGGGAACGAGAAGACCAAATGAAACTCAAGTATCCCCAGTTGTTCGAGAACAGTGCAACCACTACTGAGGCTGAAGCTACTACAAAATTTCGGGACAAAATTCCAAAACAACGGGGGAATGATATGACACCCCAGGAAAACCAGGAAACCACGCAAACCTAACTAGCTTCCTCAGTAACTACATGCTAAATTTCAGGATGAAATTTCTTTCAAGTTGGGGATGATGTGACAACCCGAGTTTCCAAGGTCTTTCCTCCACATATTATTGGTTTATTTGCATAACTTGTTTGCCTTGTATTTGTACATGTTTGATTATGCTTGAGGTTATGTGTTATTGATTAATTAACAAGTGATAGGAAATTATTAAATGTTTGGAATTCACAAAACCCACAATCGACGAAACCTTGGGTTTCGTCAGCCACACACACCACAAAACCCTGGAGTTTCGCCATCCTTGTACTCGACGAAACTAGGGGGTTTCGCCAGTGTGGGCTTCAGCCCAAGTAGCCCAGTTTCCACTCACGTTATATTATACGTAAATCATTAGTGTGAAACCCTAGACTCTCATTTGCATCAGACGGCAGTTAGAAATCATCTTTCCCTCGAAGTTCTCTTGTGTTATTCCGAACCCGGTTAGTACATAATCACTAGACATAACTTGATTGTTTCTA
Organism: Helianthus tuberosus; assembly: GCA_030545235.1. Classification (NCBI taxonomy): domain Eukaryota; kingdom Viridiplantae; phylum Streptophyta; class Magnoliopsida; order Asterales; family Asteraceae; genus Helianthus; species Helianthus tuberosus. Next base: position 98,701,384 of record CM060412.1, on the reverse strand, counting down.
GATTAGTATAATCATCTTCATATGATCTTGTACGATATGTTTGATGTGTATGATATGAATCATGATTTGATATGAATACGATTAAGAGTCTGATTTCTGAATGGTTTGGCTATGATTAAGGTTTAGATTGAGAATCATGTGATTAGGGTTTTTACCACTCTTGTGCAAATTGATTGCTTAGGAACTGTATGATAGTAACTCATGAGATTGCATTTGTTCATGCTTCTGTTGATATGGCACTGGTGTTGAATGGATCTTATCATTGAAATACATACATGTTGCAACCTAGATTGTATAAGGTTATTCTGTGAATTAGGGTTCATGCTAGGTACTATGTGCCATGATGTAATTGGTATGATAGAGTAGCATCAATGATTATTGTATGATAACTGTATGAACGGCAGATAATGATGATTAGGGTTTCTGTATAATTGATTAACTGATGACATAACGTAACCTTAGCATTCTGACGAAACACTGATGTCGACGAAACCTGGGGGTTTCGTCAACAGAGGTCACGACAAAACATTGGGGTTTCGTCAAGGGGAGTCACGGCGAAACTTGAGGAGTTTCATCAGTGGGGATCACGACGAAACAGGGGGTTTCGTCCAGAGGTAAACAAGCACAGTAACTCAATTAAGTCTGTTAATGAAATAACCATGTTAGTTTGAGGAACAGTTATGTGTTGAACTTGATTGAATGCTATATGCTTCATGATGAACATATTTATGCATGAACTTCGTGGATGTAAACTGATTATGTACACGTGCATATACTAGGCTTTGACTGATTTTATTGGAAACGAGTAACTAATCAAACCGAGCAAACCGAGGTGAGTTCACACACTTTCTAAGGCATGGGATTCCCGGTGGTTGGGAATGGGTTAAAGAATTTAAACGGAACCTACATATCCTCCTTGGGTAGGATATGTACGGCCATCCTCCATGGGTAGGATGCCAAAGTTAATCATGCGTATTCTCCTTGGGTAGAATACGTACGTTCGTCCTCCTTGGGTAGGACAACAACCTTAACTTACTAGACAAAACTCTATCATTAAGTCCCTCATCTTACATCGACTTAATCGCTGAGGCCGATGGTGAGCGGGTCATTAGTTAATAGCGCTATTAGGTTCGACAAACCTCACACCGTGTCGTTCGGACGGGCGTGTACTAATGGATCATGGCAAACTGTCAATGATGATAGACATTGACGTAGGGCACAACTATTGTTCGTCAGTTGTCGATATGGTAACGGTCTAGTGGTTCACATGGGGAAGCCCCCACTAATTATGGTTATGGTTTGGGAAATAAAGGAACTGGTTAACTCGTGGTTTACGAAACAACTTGTAGTTTTCAAAACAAACTGGTACAACTAAATGACCAACTGTGAACTCGCTCAACTTTGTTGTTGACTCGTTGTTACATGCCTTACAGGTCGTTAGATGCTTATGGAGCTTGCACGAGGAGGAGTTCGTTGTGGGATATGGATTGTTATGTCCCGTACTTAACATTTGAACTTTAAACTATGTTTTGGTTATTTAAACATTACTATGCTTCTGCTTATTGCTTAAACATGTTTGGTTTCTTTTAAACACCAATTATATGGGGTTTGGTTTTATTTACTTGATTGCATAGTTCAATATGATTGGTGGCTGTATCCTAGTCAGTCATGCCTCCAAGTGGTGATACTCCGCATGTGGATTTTGGGGGTGTGACAATCTTCAACGTCTCTGACTCTTCATGTCAGTTCTTCAACCTTTTTACCGTTGAGGTAAGCAACTGTACTACAAACCTTGCAATCTTTCATGCAATTTTTGCAGTCACTCTTAGTTTAGATTTCTTACCTGTTTCATTAGTTGCATCAATCTGACTGACCTTGGTTTTAGACTCAGTGCCAGAACCAGAAACTACCTCTAGCTCTTTCGCAGCAAGCACTTTGTCAGCCATCTTCTTCAAATTCTCAGCAGTAAACTCTTGTGACGTAACAATAATGCCGTCATCAATTTTGTTTGTCTACAGCTCCTTTTCTTTTTCTTTTTCTTTTTCTTCACCTCCTCCCCACCACATTCTCTGGTTAACTTCTTCTTCTTCAGCAATTTGCTCGGTGAGAGTTTCAACACTAACAGAATCAGGTTCAATAGCAATGTTTCCTTTGGGATCAAGGTAACATTCTCTATCAGTATCCCATCTATTCGCCCTTTTTGCTTCTTTGTATGTACAATAGATTTTATACTTTATGTCTTCAGCTTTCATCTTTCATCTTTCTGTTGATGAATTTCTCTTCTTCTGTTCTGCTATCTTTCAAAGGAACAAGCTTTGTCACGAACGCATAGCCCACTGCATCCTCTTCTGGTAGCAGTTCACTCCAATCGTAACCTTCGTCATCATGAATAACAGCAAGTGCTATTGATTTTTCTTTGCGGGTATCTTCTAGCTGCTTCATTCTGGGCGGTTCAGATTTGTTCTGATGATAAATTGCTCTTTTGTAATAATCCTCTCCAAATGGATTTGCAGTATCATCAGCAGGTGCGTTTCGACATTCACGTTTAAAATGTCCCTTTTTTTTACATCTGAAGCACGTAACTTTTGATTTATCAAACCCGAGCTTTGTGGAAGGTCCGCCAATAGAATGTCTGCCTGTAATCTCCATGAACCTTTGTGCTCGTCTAACTGCACTAGCCATACACCACTTGATATCTATCAACTCCATTTCTTCTGGGTCGATCTGATCATAGTCCTCCTTGGTGAGGTTAGTGTTTCCAATCTTGCTCGCAACAAGGCTTTCGTATGATTCTAGAACAGACGCTAACAACACCATTTGCTGCTTTGTGGATTCCTCACTGAAATTTTGAGCATTCTTTAGATCCACAACAATGTTACATTGAAACATATTCTTTGGAACTGATTGACTTGGAGTAGTTGATGATGAACCTCCATGATAACCATTGCTTGAACTTTCTTGATTTGACGTGTTAGAACTTTCAACTGAGAAAGCTGTCTTGGGAGACACAGTCTTCGGGATCATACTACCTCGATAATACAGCTCAACATTCTGCTGATATGAGGAATTATTGACTTTGTTTGATTTCTTGAACTCCAATTCATGACTCTCCAATCTTTCGATTAACAGATCAACCGTCAGATCCTCTGACTTTACTGTGTTCTTCAGCATCAAAGCAAAGTACTGCCAGTCTTTCTCATCAGGCAGTGAGTCAAACAGTTTGTCAACCAATTCTTCTTGAGTGTACACGATTCCATGTCTTGCAAGTTCCAGCTTCAAATTCCCGAATCTTTCAATCATCTTAGATACAGATTCGTTTTTCAAACATCCAAACAAATCAAATTCTTTTCTTAACAGCTTCTTTTTGTTTTTAACTATCTCGGCACTACCCACACATTTCACTCTCAGTTTCTCCCATAGATCTTTCGAATTTGTGTATTCAATCAACGATATTATGTCGTCTCTCACAGACTGATGAAGCAATGCAATGCACTTTTGCTAAGCAACAAATCTTTCTACATCTGTATCTGCTATATTTTCATAATCCGATCTTCCCATATTGAAACCATTCTTCATGCTCTTCCAACTGGGATATGCAAACGCTTTTAGCCATTCTTCAAACCTTTTAGCCCATCTATTGTATTCTTCAATCGCCATCAGTTTGGGAGGTTTGTTGTATGTGCCATATGCACTCTCCACACTCAAAGCATCAGACAAGGTTTTCTTTGCACTCGGATTAGAAACATTTTCATTTGTGTTGTTTGATGTATCATCTCCGGTGTTTCCCATGAAAGAAAACATGTCACTGAACAGATTTATAAACTCATCCATCTTTAAGTACCTGTAACAAAACACTTAGAAAAATTTTTGATTTTAACAAAAACAGTTTCAAACGAAATCAGTTTAAACGAAATTAGAACTCAAACGAAATGAACAGCCTTCAAACTAAAATAGACTTCAACCGAAATAAGCTTTCACACGAAATACCAACTCAAATGAAAACATAATTTTCAAACGAAATAGTGATTTCGTTCGAACAGACCAAATGAAATATGATTTCGTGCGAAATTAGCTTGTATTCAAACGAAATTAGTCTCTTTGGAATGAAATAGTGATTTTGTATGAAATATCTCAAACGAAATCTAATTTCGTGCGAAATCAATCAGCAATTTCAAACGAAATTAATCACAAAATGTAATTTCGTGCGAAATTAAGAGGCTATTTCATGCGAAATAATGATGACATCATCATTTCGGCCACCATTTTGTCAAATTGATCCAGATTTTGTTCGAATTTTAGTCCAATTCTTTCAAGGATTCATTAAAACGATGTTTTACGTGATATATATGAAATTCAATCCATTTTGTCCGTTAAATCTCATTTAATTTTGAAAAGAAAGAGTAGAAGTGTTGAAAACGAGCTGAATTGGTATAAACTCTTCTTCCTGAGCTTTGATACCACTTGTTGGATCGTCGTGTGACCCGAACGAGTCAATCAGAAGAGTTTATGATCCATATCAAAGGCGGAATCAATGATATAGACGTGAAACAGCTTAATTCCTCTTAATTATCCTTTTATTAATGATTTCAAAGCAATCCTGATCGTTTGACAAACTGGCAGCACCTCGGCTCTGAAATCAAGACCGTTACAAATGAACCAACCACTCAGCTATTTATAGGTGTTGTAATTTCGTACGAAATAGGCACTGGCTATTTCGTGCGAAATACCAATGTGTTATTTCGTACGAAATAGCTTAGTGCTATTTCATGCGAAATTACACAATCACACACAAACCCTAATTTTGATCCTGCTGAGTACTGGTTTATCCTATCTAGACACAAGACTCTATAAAGACGAAGTTAACAGACATCTATGCACCAACAATTAGACAACTTGGAATAACATCAGAAAGGTAACTCCAAAACATTAATACTAAGCAAAGGCACGACCCGTCCGCCTAATAGACACTAGTACATTGTAGGTAGTCGTGTTTGCTGACGAGATCGGAGTTACTAGTTCTGAAGACGCGATACTGTGAGTTCATGTCCCCCTCTTCTTTAAACTGTTTTGTTTATTTACTTCGGAGGTGAAATACATGTTACTAAAGGATTACATACAAATACAATTGGTATGGTTAGCCTAGGAAAGAACCATAGATCATGTGAATGGGTAGGCGGATAATTGGGACCATTAATCCTCGTATCAGGACCAAGGGGAATGAGTGATAGATCTATTTGGGTGTAGCAATCCCACACCCATGAGGACCAGGGTGGCCCATAGGGTGACTATGTCTTCCAGCCGGAAGCCTGGTACAACTTTGCTAGGTTTGAGTCTTCCTACACCGTCACACATATCAGTGGCCTTGCAAACCATTGGTGATCTTTTCCTTGTTTGCTATCATACCGGGACATTCATACTTACACTGTTTACAAAGGTTATACATACATATACAAAACACATGAACTCGCTCAACTTTTGTTGATATTTTTAAACTACATGTATTTCAGGAAACTAAGTGGATCTGGCAGGTGTATGCATATGTTTCAAGTTGCGTTATAAATAAAAGATGTCATCCGAGGTCGTAGGGTTTAGGAGAGGTATCTTACTCCTGGACGAGATACATGGTCCTAAGCTCGGGTTGGTTTAAGTTATGTTGTCGAGTCTTCATGAACTCATTAAAACATGTTATGGTTTCTAATTTGAATTTGGTGTCGATGTTCCAAACAAGTATGTTGTGGTATTTTCAAACTTAATTTTTATGGATAAATATCTTTTGGTTTTATCATATAGCATTGTTATGATTGAATGCTATGGTATTAAGAAGTCACACCAATAACCACATTTCCGCAAAAGTCAGGGTGTGACACATTTGAAAGTTATCAAGTTGAGAGGGATCACGTCTGGTACTATTGCGTCTATGAAGTCCAGCTCTCTTCGTGTTCCACTTGTTGATGGAGCAAATGTATTTTGTGTTTTGTTTTTAAAGCTTGAGCTTGGCTTGTAAGTATTTTTTCAAGCTAAACGTTGGCTTGTTTACTAAACAACTTTAAGTTAAGCATAAGCTCAAGCTTGTTTGATGTTTCGAGTTATTTTTACCCGAGCTGAGCTCGAGTAGCTCAGCTTGTTTACATCTTTTGTTTTAATACATATGTTATTTTCATCTAATGGTTACATATACGAATTGAATTTCCGCTGGTGCAAGATGGAATCTCAGATCAAGCACGCAGTTGTGGTGAAGGTAATGGGCAGAACCGGGTCGAGAGGGCAGGTTACACAGGTGAGAGTGAAGTTTCTTGATGACCATAACTGTTTCATCATGAGGAATGTGAAAGGACCAGTCCGAGAGGGTGATGTTCTTACTTTGCTCGAGTCCGAAAAAGAGGCTAGGAGGTTGCGTTGATTTCGGTTGTCTTGTCATATCATCATTGCAATGGTTTAGTTTTTACTCTCATTTTGGTGTTACTTTTGATGTTTATTTTGAGTTGCAGACATGATGTGTCACACCCCAAAAACGTTGCAGCGGAATATAAAACGTAGTGGTGAAAGAAGTTGGAGCCCATTTCTATCTTGATGTTTGATGCATTTTAGTGTTGGACAATATTACTTATTTAAACCATAGATTTTAAACTTAAAGTCCCAAAACACGACATAACCATGACGTGACAAAGTTGTCTTTGATCCTTACGGATCTTATTACATTGTCCCAGAAAGTTTAAAAGTCAGTCCAACATTTTAATTGATAAAACATGCATCGGCAAACACAAGATACACCATAATTTTCGAATCCGAACTCAAGTACCTGTAGAACACGTTTAAAATCAAGTGTCAACACAAAGGAAGGTGAGTTCACATATTCAAATCTAAACAATTTGATCCAAATGAAAACTTTCTAATTATGTGTTTATTTTAAAACATCCATATAGTTTTTAGAAAGTCCATTTACTTCCTTAATAAAATCCATGGGTCATCCGTTGTAGTTCAAAAACCCTACATAAAGGGATTTTCCCAAGTTTTGTATATTAAATTCATAGCGTCAACATTCAGACTCGTATTTTAGCTAGACAATACAAACTATATATTTACCATGCAGGGATAATCAATGCTAGACAATAACCAGAATTTAAATTCGTCACTTGACTTGACACGGGGTGACCGGTCATGACGAGGTTGACAAGCCGATAGATCTACCAACAATTCATCGCGTACAATACTTAATCGATTAAATGACATCATTGGTGCAGGGTCCATATTGAGACAATATATGATGTCTGCCTCATGTACAATATATATATCCTACTAATATGACAAATTTAATATACGATGTTGTACGAATCCCCTGAAATCTCCACCAAAATGTAAGCCTATGCTTATACTTACTCTCTTGAGACCAAGCAATATTCGTTCCAACATCACGGTCGGTTTTTCCTCAGAAACACCATACCAACCCAAACTATCCTCCAAACATATATTCATCAAAACGTTTTACGTTGAAACGTATGATTTATCAAACTCCATATATTTTCAACGAAAATATACAATTTATATAAAAAGCTATGTTTTAATCCAAAACATTATTAAACCATTTTATTGGTGTGTTCTACCCCCAAAACATATACAAAGCGGTAAAAGAGGGGATTAGTGACACTCACCTTTGGGTGCGTATTTTAAATAGCGCAATCCCACTGTTTGATTCCTACACGTCCTATTATATATATATATATACATATATATATACATATATATATATATAATAGGAATGATTTTAAATCAATATACATTTATACATCACAAAAATCCTAAGTTTCTCTCTTTCTTAGAATTGTCACATAACTTTGAGATTTTCTCGAAAAGTTATTATTTTTTATTATGTTGGCACGTTAATATATATATGAGTCCATATATATATTTTTAATATTTTTGTGACTTGAACGATTTTATTGGTGTCCGTTATCATGTATATCCGTTAACACTCCCGTTTATACGCAATATATCTACAATTTGCGCCTCGTAATATATACATAAACGTTCACATAATTTATCATCGAAACACACGAAATCTTGTTAACCTATCTATTTTGTCATTTTTAAAACAAATATACATAAAATATCTCATATGTATCAAATTTCACGCTCGACAAACAAGTTACACATTTAACGCCATTTTTACCGTTTCTACAGCACAAAACGCACAAGTATACATGCATAATCCAAATTTTCAAAATCATGTTAAAACTTAAAATATTTTCACATTATCATGTTTAAATCACATAACGCATCTTAACACATAAGGTTCACCCAAAATTTTACCCATACTAGTGTTCATTGAAAATGCGTATTTTAGCGATTCTGTAACGTTTTCGGGTGTCGGAAGTCACGTATGACTAACCAAACACCAAGTAAACTTAAAATTAGTTAAAATACTTATTTTTAAACTAAAAATATCAGTTTACTTACTGATCTAAATCAGTTTTATAAAAATCACTCGAAAAGCCGATTTTTGACTGTTTTAACGCATAGTTTTGCGTTAAACGTTACTATAATCATCCCAACTCGGAATGACTTGATATTTTAACACAATACATATTATTTACTGATTAAAATAGTCGTTATAATCAGATTAGTGCAGTTTTTGTGTAAGTCAATAAATCATGTGATTTCACGTATTTTACAACTTTTAATACACCAAGTACAACATGCAAATCTAGTAAACATTATGACAAAGTTATATGTCACTTAAAACTTTAAAATAACTTTATTTTAGTGTTTATAATCTGATTAAAACTTATTTTTACTAAATCATACTCAAATCACCTTTTTATGATCACATATCATCATGCATGTCTAAGTATATGCATCTAGTGCACCCATAACATAACATAACATAACATAACATAACATAACATCATAATCCAACATGATCTTAAATGCATCAAAGAACATATTTATGTCATGTTCATGTAAATCAAGACATGTATTTTCCATTATCATCTAATCATATTTACATAAATACAACATTCTTTCATTTATTAACATGTGACAAAACTTTCATACATGCATACATATATACGACACATATACACATATATATATTCTTCTAAAAGTTCACTTTATATCATATTCATCTCAAATCACAAGACCCTTTTAGAATCTTCTTTTATGACATCTTTTTAAACCATGCATGTAATCCATCTTTCAAGAATCAAATCAAATCATTCAAGAATCATTTAACAAAAATCAAAATACAACTAAATACACATGTTCATACAAATTTTTGGCCATACACACATACATATACACACTCATTTTTACTTTGTTTGAAATCTCATTCATTATTATTTTCAAGTTTATGATTTATTCCAAGTTCAAGAGAAACCATTCAACATCTCTATCCTCACTAAAAATCAAGAATGTAATTTTGAAAATAAGTTTATACCTTCAAGATTTCTAAGTGGGTTTTTGAAAATGATGATGAAATGAGGCTTTGTTCTTGCTTGAATCCTCTTGAAATCACTTCCAAACCTCCTTACAAGCTTGAAATCACCATGAAATGCCATTGAATCTTCATGGATTGATTTGAAAGTTTTGAATATGTGTGTGTGAGGGGGTGTTTCGGCCGAGATATACAAGGAAGAGAGAGAGGATGAAAAATGGTGAAGAGTTTCCTTGGGTTTTGAAAGAATTTTGGTGTGTAAGACTGCCCGTAGTGGGGCGTTTTTTTTTTTAATTCAAAAAAATGCCGGAAAACGCCCCGGCCTCCACTACACCCGGCGTTTCCGGGCGTTATTTTCGAAAAAAATCCCTCTGGCGTGTTAATTAAAACGCTTAAATTGTGTTGGGTGGCGAGATTGGACCGTTGCCAAACGGTCAAATGTATTTTTTTTAATTCAAAATTTTACCCACTATATATATATCAACCCTTTTCTCCAATTTTTTATAAAAAAAACCTCTTACTTTCTCTCCTACTTTCTTCTATTTTTTTTATAAAAAACACCCACTTTCTCCTATTTTTTATACAATCATGCATCCATTCCGACACCCTTTTGGTGGCCCCGCAAGACCCACGAACCCGAACACAACCCAACCGCAAAACCCGTATAACCTTCAAGACCTGGACCCGAGCTTTTTACCATACGCGGCTTACTTGACTGGCGCCACTCCGTTTGTACCTCCCACCTTCGGCTATGGTCAAGCCGGCGGGTCGCAACCGTCACAACAACAACCCGAATCCGAACCCGATGTCGATGTCGTTCCGGAGACGCAACCCGAACCGGTGCAAGACAAATCGAAACGCGGCAGAAGGTCGCATAAGAAGAAGGAAAAGGACGAACCTCGACGTACAAAAAATACCATTAAATGGACGAAGGACGAGGAATACACGTTGACTCGGGCGTGGCAAATGGACCCGTTTTTTGGGATAGGGTTCGTGCACTCTTTTTTAGCTCGTGGGGTCAAGGCGAACATCGGGACAAAGATTCAATTTCTAGCAAATGGACCGACAACAACAACAAGTCTCACGCGTTCCAAGAAGTTTACCAACGTAACTACGATAATCGCCCGAGCGGTGAAAGTGACGTCGGGGTTTTAACAAGGACTTTGGAGGAGTTCGATAGGACGAAATGCCCTTTCACGTACTATAAGTGTTGGGAGCTAGTACGAAAAAGTCCAAAGTGGGCGCTAGTTAATCCAATGACGTCTAGTAGTAGACGTCGAGCTAAAAGGTCAAAAACATCATCCTCCGTTGACCCTTCAACTCCGACATCGGACGCCCGCAACGTCGATTTAAATGAGGTGGTGGACGTTGACGAGGAACTTCAAGAAGAGTTGAAACGACCGCCCGGTAGAAGAAAGGATAAGCGAACCGGGAAAAAACGGTCGAGTCGTCTTCCGATCTCGAGTTAAAGGATGATTTCGAGGAGATGAACTGTCGTCTCCAAGACATTCACGACCTCGGCCACAAACGTTGGGAGATTATGCAAGAACGAGTGGCCGAAACCAAAAAGTTTAACGAGATGCAAGAGGCGAGGCAAATGGAAAAGGACATTGAGTTTTTGTCCAAATCGATCGACCACCTCCAAGGCAACGCGTTGATCCTTGCGCAAATGCGTCGACAAAAAATTCGAGAAAAATATGGACTCTAGATCATCTTCTTTTTTTTAACTTTATTTTATTTCGGTTTTTTTTTTCGGTTTTTTTTTTCTGTTTTTTTTTTCGGTTTTTTAATTTTCTGTTTTTTCTAGGTTTTTTTATTTCAAGTAGTGTAATTTTTATTTTAAATTAATGAAGATTTTTATGTTTTAAATTTAAAAAAATAATAATTGTCAAATGATTGCATGGGCGTTATTGGAATAATGCCCCACTACACCACTTTTTGCTATAATGCCCCATGCTGACTGAGATGACACGTGTCGGATAATGCCCCATGGTGGGGGCATTATAAAAATTTACCACTACACATGGTCTAAGTAAAGTTTTAATCATAGCTTATATTACCAAGAATAGACACTTGGAATTCAAGAGAAAAAGGTGGGCTCTTAGGCCGCCACCTTGCCCTTAGACACACCCACATCACATTTACATACATATATATAATATATATTAGGCAAGGATAGGTATGTCACACCCTGACTTTTGCGGAAGCGTTATTATGGTGTGACTTTCTTAATATCATTGCATTCAATCATAACAACAACTATAAGATAAAAACCATAGATGGTCATCCATTAGATAAGTTTAAAAACATCACAAACATCATTGTTTAAACATAGACTTCAAATTTAAGTTTTACAAACCATACGAATTGTTTAGAGTTCCTGAAAGACTCATCAAAAGACTCTAAATAAAATAAGGCTTTGGTAGATGTGTCTCGTCCAGGAATAAGACACACTGACCAAACCCTAAGACAACGGATGACATCCTTTATTCTTAACGCAACTTGAAACATCCAACGCCCGCCATATCCACTTTTAATTCCCTGAAATACATGTATTTTGAAAACATCAACAAAAGTTGAGCGAGTTCATGTGTTTGTTTGTGTATAAGAGTAAAACCTTGTAAACATTGTATGTATGTATGTTTTGTAAATCCCGGTATGAAAGCAAAACAAGGAAACAGATCGATTAATGGTTTGCAAGGCCATTAACATGCGTGCAATGGCGTAGGAAGGCTCAAACCTAGCAGATTTGTACCGAGCCTCCGGCTGTAAGACATAGTCACCTCATGGGCCACCCTGGTCCACACGGGTGTGGGCTCGCTACACCCAAATAGTTCTATCACTCATGCCCATCGGTCCTAACACGAGGATTAATGGTCTTAGGAGTGCGCCTACCCATTCACATGATCTACTGTACTTTCCAAAGCTAACCATACCAATTGTAATTGTTTGTAATCATTTTATAACATGTACTTCACCCCTGAAGTTATAAAACAAAACAGTTTAAAGAAAATGGGGAGATGAACTCAAAGTCTTGCGTTCTTCGTAACACCATAACTCAAAGCTCCGCCTGGCGTATACGACTACCTACAACATACTAATCTCTATTAGACGAATGGGCCGTGCCTTGATTTAGTATTAATGTCTTTGAGTTACGTTCCTTTTGTGTCTTCGATATTATTCCAAGTTATATAATTATTTGTTAAAATAATTAATATTTTAACTTAAATGGTATTTATTAAATTTTGGAATAATTGTTAAAACGATTATTTTAACTTAATACTTCCCAAGTATTTATACTTGTATATCCTTCCCAAGGATGGGGCTATCTTTCACTTGTATATTTTTGCCATGTATTAGGGTCGTATTCCGGTGTATATTTATACGTATGAGAATACGTATTTTTATTGTATTCATTAAGTATTCTTTTACTTAATTTCGTATTATTTTTTCCGGAATATTATCTTTAATAAAAGTCCACCAATATATATTTCCAGAATATATATTGTAATAAATATTATTTAGAAAAATTATTTATAATTTTTCCTTTGGCAAAAATATTTGTATTTTCCCATAAGTTTCAAAGTTAATGTACTTTCATGTCTAACTTGTAATATATATATATATATATATATATATATATATATATATATATATATATATATATATATATAAACTCATTTTTCCCCAAAAATGATATATTCCGTTTTTGTTTGAGAAAATATGTATTTCTTTCAAAAATAATATATCTTCTAATGCTTCCAAGAAAATACATATTTTTATTCACCCAAAAATAATATTTTTTCTTCTTGTAAACAAAATATGATATAATTTTGTAATACTTGTTAAAATCATATTTTTGTCTCTTGGTGTCCAAAATATTATTTACCAAAATATGCTTGTGAATATTATTCCCGAAATATTTTGTAAGTTATATTCCATAGTTCGGTTTCACCAATATTTTTGTGTAAATGTGTATATTTATTCCTTGGAATTTTGATAATATTTTGGATTGTAATTCTTGGTATTTTGATGTGTTATATTATTTCATGTCCTAAAATAATATAACTAATACACAAAATATATAAATAATCACACACATGGTGTCTTCTAAATATATATTTCCTAAATACATATTTAGTCACTTTTATTTATAGAAACCAACCTCCAATATTTATATTTTTGTAACCAGAAATTATGGCAAAGTTTTTATAACAATTTATGGTTTAACATACACTTGTAAACACTTGTTTAGAAATATTTTTCTAAGTGTTTGAATTTTTAGAAAATTTTGCCATAGTTTCCCCTAAAAATGGAGGTTTCCATGCTTTCAAGCATATCATTTTCTTTTGTAAAAATCATCACAATCAATCCATAAACAATATTAAATAACCTTTACTTACCAATTTTGCCAAAATCATGCATAATCTACTACTTCATGAACTTGAGTATTTGTAAAAGCTTGTAGTAATTTACTAGTGTCGTTAGTAAGCCTTGTTATACTTTAAAGTGTGAGTGATTCTTTAAAAAGTTCATTTTTAAAGAAGATTGATCTTTACAACTTATGATCATGTTTTCTAAAAATATTTTCTTATGAATTCTTCTTGTTTCACAAGTGTTTCTACACTTGTTTAACTACAAAAAATAAGGTTTGTTTATTTAAGAACCAAGATTTAGTAAAACTTATATTTTTAACTTGGTTTCTTTAGAAATCATCCATAAATCTTTAGATCTACAAGTGTTAACAACTTACTTCGATTATTATTTTTCAAGAAATCATTATGTTCTTTCAAGTTCATGATCTTTGTGTGGATGATCTATCATCCTTCAATATTTCTACTTTCTCATCTTGCTAGATTACGTTTTTAATCATGATCTAGCAAGATCATATGATGATCTACATCATATATATGAACAAACAACAATCATCAAGTAAATCAACACATAAACAACTTAGTTCCTTCATTAAACATGCTTATGTTCAAGTTTACATATTGTGATTCTTAGTGTTCTTCAAAGTTATGAGTATGATTCTTCTTTTAACCACTTAAAATAGAAGTAAACTAGCAAGATCAAGATTCTTACCACTAGCACAAGGCTAGGGATGATCAAGAGAAGTTATGAGATGGATAAAAGCAAATGAGAGAGGTCTTTGATCTTCTGAAAGCTCCTAGCTTCTTTGTATGATCTCTAACACCTTTGTATATATGTAGAATGTATGAGAATGGATGAATGAAGGTGAGTGTGTGTGTGGTGAGTTCGGCCGAGAGCACCAAGGAGGAAGGAGAAAAGCTTATGTGTGTTTCAAGTGTGTGTAAGAATGAGCTTAAGTCTTACATGCTTACTTATAATCCATGTTCATAGTTTAACCCTTGGTTCTAGTGTTTAGGAAAGTATATACAAGATCCAATTAAATATTACAACAAATCAATATTGTGGGGCCCTTATTGGGCCGTAGACATGGGGGGAGGTGGGGTAGTAGGATAGGTTTTAACTAAACTAGTTACTTACTAGTTGAAATCCAAGCATTCGTTAAGGGTTTTAGTTATTAGATATTTGTATGGAGTGTTATGATGTTCGGGGACCATAACTAGCTTGGTAATGTTAAAACAGTGCTTCTAGTGTAAATTTGATGTTTCGGGTAGTGTCCGGTTGTTCAGTTGGTTATTGGTTCGTTAAAGTGCTAAACTATGCAGTTTAGTGTGCTTTATGTTACCTTTTGTGACACTTTTGATTCCCGACACTTAGGAAAGCATTCAGGACCATTTAACCATATTTCTGCATAAAATTAGATTGTTAAAATGCTGATTTTTGCTGAATTCAGCACTTTGGGTGAGTTTTAGGCACTTTCCGGCACTTAAACTATCACTAGAAAGGCAGTTTTGTGATCCTTACTTTCCTACACACGATACTAGTGTGGTACTTAGTTTCTGGCTCATTCTGTGTCTCAATGCACTGTCTCTCTATGTGCTGAGTTCTGTCAGCATTTTCCTGATTTATCAGATAACTGTGCTAACTATGTTCCGTGCATCATTTGAGTGAATAAAGTTCTCATGCAATGATGATATGACATTAAGCAATATGTGAAGCACATGTATGTATATGGCAGCAATCAGAAAGCATTTAATTGCAAATTCAGCACAGCCATTAAGCACTAATCATGGTTAATTAATTGTACGGATACCTGAATTTTTAACAGTTGTCACATTCTCCCCCTGTAAATAAAATTTCGTCCTGAAATTTAAGCTCCACTACTAGCTGCAGGGGTGTTAGGGAATAAATGCAGATATTTAGCTTTCATGCGGTCCTCACGCTCCCAAGTAAACTCCGGGCCATGACGCGCATTCCATCGAACCTTGACGAATTTAACACTACTCCTTCGTGTCTTGTTAACTTTCCAGTCAGTAACCTCAACAGGTTCTTCGGTAAAGTAGAGTGTGTCGTCAATGTGAACTTCATCAGTAGGAATGATCACTGTTTCTTGAGTTGGACTCTTCTTTAGATTAGATACATGGAATGTATCATGAACGCCATTCATTTATGCTGGTAGCTCCAACTTATATGCTACAGGACTAATCCTCTCCAGGATTTTGAACGGTCCGATAAATCGTGTGTTTAACTTTCCACGCTTCCCAAAGCGTGCCACACCTTTCCAAGGTGAGACTTTTAACGAAACCATGTCTCTCACTTCAAATTCCAAAGGTTTCCTTCTTTGGTCCGCATAACTCTTTTGTCGATCACGAGCCGCCTTAATGCGCTCTCAGATCTGCATGATCTTATCTGTCGTCTCTTGGACCAATTCGGGACCAACTACCTGTCTATCGCCTGCATCTGCCCAGCATAACGGCGATCGACACTTTCGTCCTTAGAGAGCTTAAAACGGTGCAGCTTGAATGCTTGTATGGTAGCTGTTATTATAAGAGAACTCAACCAATGGCAGGTGAGTGTCCTAACTGCCACCCAAGTCCATTACGCAAGCTCGTAACATATCTTCAAGCATCTGAATCGTCCTCTCACTTTGACCGTCCGTATGTGGATGAAATTTTGTGCTCAAATTCAACTGAGAACCAAACACTTCTTGGAAGGACTGCCAAATTCTTGACACAAATCTCCCGTCTCTGTCAGATATAATCGAGATAGGCACTCCATGACGTGCAACTATCTCCCTTAGGTACAGCTCTGCTAGCTTACCTGTGTTATCCTTTTCCCTGATCGGCAAAAAGTGCGCAGATTTTGTCAGACGGTCTACGATTACCCAAATCGTATCATGACCTCTGGGAGTCTTTGGCAACTTCGTTATGAAATCCATTGAGATTTGCCCCCACTTCCACATGGGTATCTCAGGTTGCTGTAGTAGACCTGAAGGCTTCTGATACTCGGCCTTCACCTTGGCGCAAGTCAAACATTTTCCAACATAAGTTGCAACATCACCTTTCAATCTCGGCCACCAATAGAAATCTTTCAAATCTTGGTACACCTTGATTTATGAGCTTCATCGAAAATCGCATCCCTAAGTCCTCCAAAGAGGGGAACCCAAATTCGTCCCATGAAACACAAGGTTCCTTCCTCATTGGGTACCAACTTCTTCTCCATCCCATGGAGATATTCATCCTTCAAGTTTTCCTTCTTGAGAGCTTCTCTTTGTGCAGCACGAATGCGCAATGAGAGGTCTGTTTGGATGATCATCTCCAAAGCCCTAACCCTTATGGGCTTAAGCCTCTCTTTTCGACTCAAGGCGTCTGCCACCACATTCGCCTTTCCTGTGTGATATTTGATTTCGCAATCATAATCGTTTAACAGCTCTACCCATTGCCGTTGTCTCATATTAAGCTCTTTCTGATCGAATATGTGTTGGAGGCTCTTGTGATCTGTAAAGATTGTGCATCGGGTACCCTACAAATAATGTCGCCAGATCTTCAAAGCAAACACCAGTGCGCCTAACTCCAACTCGTGTGTGGTGTAGTTCTTCTCATGAACTTTTAACTGGCGCGAAGCATAAGTGATAACCTTCTGTCGCTGTATCAGCACAAAGCCCAATCCCTGACGCGAGGCGTCACAGTATACCACGATGTCATCGGTGCCTTCGGGTAGGGATAATATAGGTGCATCGCAATGCTTATTCTTGAGCAACTGAAAAGCTTCCTCTTGTTTATTTCCCCATTCATACTTCTTGTCCTTTTGAGTAAGGGAGGTCAGCGGTTGAGCAATTTTTGAAAAATCCTCAATGAATTGGCGATAATACCCAGCCAAACCTAAAAATTGTCAGATCTCGGTTGGCGTCTTTGGAGTTTCCCAATTCTTAATCGCCTCGATCTTGGTGGGATCCATGTGAATTCCATCTTCATTCACTACATGACCAAGGAATTGTACCTCACGCAACCAGAACTCGCACTTCGAGAACTTTGCGTATAGTTTCTCCTTCTTGAGCAGTTCCAAAATGACTCTAAGGTGTTGCCCATGCTCTTCCTTCATCCTTGAATAGATCAAAATATCATCGATAAATACAATCATGAATTTATCGAGATATGGCTTGCAAACTCAGTTCATCAGATCCATAAATACTGCCGGCGCGTTTGTCAAACCAAACGGCATTACTAGAAACTCATAATATCCATAACGAGTTCTAAAGGCAGTCTTTGGTATACTCTCTTCTTGAATCCTCAGCTGGTGATAACCTGATCGAAGATCGATCTTGGAGTAGTAACTTGAACCTTGATGTTGATCGAAGAGGTCATCAATCCTCGGCAAAGGATACCGATTCTTGATGGTCAACTTGTTTAACTCTCAGTAGTCAATGCACAAACGGAAACTACCGTCCTTCTTCTTGACAAACAGAACTGGAGCTCCCCAAGGCGAGAAGCTTGGTCTAATGAATCCCTTGTCCAAAAGCTCTTGAAGTTGCGTCGACAATTCTTGCATCGCGGAAGGCGCAAGTCGATAAGGTGCCTTAGCTACAGGCGCGGCGCCTAGAACTAAATCAATGTGGAATTTGACTTGCCGTTTCGGCGACAATCCTGGCAAGTCTTCAGGGAAGACTTCAGGATATTCCCTTACCAAAGGGATATTTTCCAGCTTCGGCTCTTTGGCTTCCTTATCAACAATGGGAGCCAAGAAGGCAACACATCCTTTCTGAAAAACTTTCGGGCCTTCAAACAACTGATAATCCTTAGAGGCGTATCATGCTTTTCTTTGTGCACTACGATCGTCTCTCCATTCATCATCGGGATTCGGATGATCTTCTCATGACATAAGATCTCAGCTAGGTTACTTGATAACCAATCCATTCCTACTACCACATCAAAGCTTCCCAACTCAACTGGTAGAAGATCAAGCGTAAACTCATGCTCTCTGAGCTCTATTACACAACCTTTAATCACTTCGTTTGCCTCTACTAGCTTTCCATTATCCAGTTCTATCGAGTACGGAATATTTAACTTACTGGCAACTAACCCCCAAGTATATTCTTAAATTCCAGGGATACGAAGCTATAGTCGGCACCAGTATCAAATAGTACAGATGCAAAGTGTTGGTTGATAGGGAACGTACCCGTAACTATGTTTGGATCCTGGCGAGCTTCCCTAGCTCCAATGTTGAAAACTCTTCCTTGGGCTTGATTGTTCTTTGGGCAATCTCGCTTGAAATGCCCGAAATCTCACAACTAAAGCATCCTTGCTTGTTTCCAGTACTGCCCTGGTTGTTGTTTTGGGTGCGGTTTCCATTAACAACTTGGTTTCAAGAACCACAACGATTACCATTACCTCCTTGATTATTGTTTCCACCTTGGTTTCTGTTGCCATAACCGTTGCACCACGGTTTCCGTTGCCATTACCATTTCCTCTCTGACCATTATTCCCATGACCGGCACCATACCAGCATGTCTCTTTGGCATGGCCAATTTTTCCGCACGTTTCACACTTTCCAGCTCTGCATCGTCCAGTGTGATGGAACTGACACACATCACATTTGGGCAGGGGGCCCGTATATCCTTTTCCTCTAACCTCAGCACCAGAAGTAGCACCAGTCTTAACCTCGGCTGGTGGATTCGCATCTCTCTTCTTGTTACCACTGTTGTTTCCTAAGGTACCCTTCTTGAAATTGGAGAACTTCCTTTTGTTCTCTCCTGATGACTCAACATGAGTCTCCTTCTTCTTTCCGTCAGAGATCGAAAACTTGTTCAATCTAATTCCTTATTCAGTCAATGCCACGCTTAAATCAATGGCCTCAGTGATCGTCGGTGGCTTTGAAGTAGTCACCATGCTCATAATTTGGGGTGCCAATCCCTAGATGAAGCGTTCAACTTGCTTGAATTCCGGTTCTACCTTGTAGGGGACCACACGAGATAGGTCATGGAATCTCTGTACATACTCAGCAATCTTAGGCCCATCCATCTTCAGATTCTAGAACTCGGTTTCCAACTTCTGAATCTCAGCTCTCGAGCAGTACTTCTTGCGCATCAGTTCTTTCATCTCATCCCAGGTTATACCATATGCTGTTTCCTCTCCTAGAGTCTGAACCTGAAGGTTCCACCAGGATAGAGCTCCGTCTAAGAATAGTCCAGAAAATTAGGTGACCTGGTGTTCTGGTGTACACTTGCTCATTCACAGCACAGAATCTGTTTTCTCAGCCTATCTAACGAAAGCTACAGTACCTCCAGTGCCGTCAAAATTTAGAGGCTTGCAGTCAAGGAACTGCTTGTAAGTACAGCCTGTACAAGCAACATCATTCACAGAAAGCATTAGCAAACGCACATGGAATGTCCAAAGGTATCGTAATGTGTCTTAAGTGACTTAAACATTACCATGAGGTGGGTTATTTCCTGAGGTACCTCCGCTGTGTTCAGAGCGTAAGGCCTCATGTTGTGCGATTGCTTGTGAAATCCGTTAATGCAGTTCTGCCTCTGTTGTGGGCAATTGATTGTTCCTTCGAGGAGGCATCTTCTATAAAGAAGATTGTATAGGTCAGGTCTTATTCTTATAATAAGTATATAGTATGTATATGTAGTAGCAATTATTGTAGCAAGCAATCCGGTAACCAACACAATTATAATGCGAGCATGTAATTTAACAACGTATTTAATGATAACATTACGATTGAGCTTTCCATTAATCATCGACCATGCATATTGTTACATGTTTTACAAAGTATCATATCAAAAGGGATCATAGGGTTACACTACCCTTGTCCAAAATGTCTATCAGTCTATAACAGTCATACAATCAAAAAGTGGTCTCCAAAAGGCTTCACTAGCTCAGCTCAATAGCAGTGCTCTCATCAAAAGCAAGCTACCTTCATAAAACCAAAAACCGGCTATGCTGATGGTGGTAGAGGAGGAAGTGGAGGAACAAAAACAAGTTGCGCACATGCGCTAGCTCCTCCTCAAGATCATAAACATGATGCAACAGGAAACTGATATGCTGCTCAACAGTGAGAAATCGAGCGTCAAACTCAGGAAATGGATTAAGCGGTGCAGGATGATGTGAAAATGGGGATGGTGATGAATGAGGAACAAATGCAGGCTGACACGGACATGGCAAAGGTCGCGGTATCATCTCAAGCTCTAAAATCCTGCGACTCATGATCTCATACTGGAGCTGCAATGATAGAAGTCACTCATCCTGTTTATAACCAGTAAAATGTGAGGGATGGTAGGGATCAAAAATCAGCATGGTGTACGGTGGGAACCATCTAAGTGGCTCATCTAGTGGTAAAGAAGTAAAATGAGTAGAAGGTGCAGACTGTGGCATGTGAGGGAAAGCTACTAATACATGAGGGTCATGGCCAGGCTGTTGCCTAAAAGTGCCTTCCCCTGGACGGGGTGCGGGTATATCCTGCAAGAAAACAATAGGCAGGTCAACACGGTGCACATCTGACTCAACTGGGTGAAAAGGAGCAACATCAACAGGTGCAGGTGCAAGTGGGGGAGTGACTGGCTCCATAACAGGAGGGTCAGCGGGTGCAGGAACTGGATCTGGTATGAGATGTGCAACATCAGGTATGCCAAATGGAACAGGGTTATGATCAGGTAAAGGCTCAGGTGCAGGTATCGGCTCAGGATCAGCGGGTGCATCAACAGGCTGATCAACAGGAATAAAATCAAGCTCAAGTCCAGGCTTAATGTCATGTGGAGGTAACGGTGCAGCTGACATAGCTGTATCATCATCAGAATCTGTGGCATAACGTCACAAACCAACTGCCTGTAGGGCGGAAGAGGTCACAGACTCAAAGGAATCTGGAACAGAATGTAAACTAGAATCAGAGGAAATCTCAATAACGGGAATCCCTAGTAGTGGTATAGCAACAACATCCTCATCGAGCTCTCCGTCGCCATAGGCGTCATCGGGAGGACCATCAACAAACAGATCAAAATCATCGTCAAAAAGATCGTCGAATGGCCAATCCTCAGGAGGAATGACCATGAGAGGAACGGGAGCGAGGATCGGTGCCATGACATGCTCACCATTGAGGTGACCAATGATAAGATGATCGTGCACAGTAATAGGAATAGAAAACGGATCCTCGTCTGGGATACTATCAGCAATCGGTAAATCATCTCCAAAATCGGGTAGCGCAAAGGGCTGAAAGTCGTCATCATCATCGGACATCATCTCTGGGTCACTCTTGGTATCGGAAGTAAAGATCTCTGGCTCACTCATCCCTGAGTCAATAGCCATGGGGTCATCGGTATCGGATAGTCCACTCTCGGATGATGACATAGTGTCTGTAACAAAACAATCACAACATATGTACATATATCAACTACTAGAACTAAACATGCAATCAATGGTAATGTAATCACGTAATCATGTATCCTTCCTAGTCTCCCAGACTAAACCACCTAGTCTCCCGACTAAACCTCCCAGTCTCCCAGACTGAACTACCTAGTCTCTCAAACTGAACCACCCAGTATCCTAGACTGAACTACCTACTCTCTTAGACTAAACCTCCCAGTCTCTCAGACTGAACAATAAATATAAACCTTGAAAAGTGTTTCGTGTCATTTTGTTTGTAAAAATGTTTGTTTTCCTGGATCTGGGCATTTCGCGTATGCAATGAAAACATGTTGTAAAAATATTTTCGTGAGAGCCCTAATGATTGCAGTCTAGACTCGAGAAGGAATCCTAGTTCGCTACAATCGAAGCTCTGATACCAAGCTGTCACACCCTGACTTTTGCGGAAGCGTGATTATGGTGTGACTTTCTTAATATCATTGCATTCAATCATAACAACAACTATATGATAAAAACCATAGATGGTCATCCATTAGATAAGTTTAAAAACATCACAAACATCATTGTTTAAACATAGACTTCAAATTTAAGTTTTACAAACCATACGAATTGTTTAGAGTTCCTGAAAGACTCATCAAAAGACTCTAAATAAAATCAGGCTTTGGTAGATGTGTCTCGTCTAGGAATAAGACACACTGACCAAACCTAAGACAACGGATGACATCCTTTATTCTTAACGCAACTTGAAACATCCCAAGCCCGCCAGATCCACTTTTAATTCCCTGATATACATGTATTTTGAAAACATCAACAAAAGTTGAACTAGTTCATGTGTTTGTTTGTGTATAAGAGTAAAACCTTGCAAACATTGTATGTATGTATGTATGTATGTATGTTTTGTAAATCCCGGTATGAAAGCAAAACAAGGAAACAGATCGATTAATGGTTTGCAAGGCCATTAACATGCGTGCAACGGCGTATGAAGGCTCAAACCTATCAGATTTGTACCGGGCCTCCGGCTGTAAGACATAGTCACCTCATGGGCCACCCTGGTCCACACGGGTGTGGGCTCGCTACACCCAAATAGATCTATCACTCATGACCCTCGGTCCTAACACGAGGATTAATGGTCTTAGGAGTGCGCCTACCCATTCACATGATCTACTGTACTTTCCAAAGCTAACCATACCAATTGTAATTGTTTGTAATCATTTTGTAACATGTACTTCACCCCCGAAGTTATAAAACAAAATAGTTTAAAGAAAAGGGGGACATGAACTCACAGTCTTCCGTTCTTCGTAACACCGTAACTCAAAGCTCCTCCTGGTGTATACGAGTACCTACAACGTACTAATGTCTATTTAGACGAACGGGTCATGCCTTGATTTAGTATTAATGTCTTCGAGTTACGTTCCTTTTGTGTCTTCGATATTATTCCAAGTTATATAATTATTTCTTAAAATAATTAATATTTTAACTTAAATGGTATTTATTAAATTTTGGAATAATTGTTGAAACAATTATTTTAACTTAATACTTCCCAAGTATTTATACTTGTATATCCTTCCCAAGGATGGTGGTATCTTTCACTTGTATATTTTTGCCATGTATTAGAGTCGTATTCCGGTGTGTATTTATACGTATGAGAATACGTATTTTTATTGTATTCATTAAGTATTCTTTTATTTAATTTCGTATTAATTTTTCCGGAATATTATCTTTAATAAAAGTCCACCAATATATATTTCCAGAATATATATTGTAATAAATATTATTTAGAAAAATTATTTATAATTTTTCCTTTGGCAAAAATATTTGTGTTTTCTCATAAGTTTCAAAGTTAATGTACTTTCATGTCTAACTTGTAAAATATATATATATATAAACTCATTTTTCCCCAAAAATGATATATTCCGTTTTTGTTTATGAAAATATATATTTCTTTCAAAAATAATATATCTTCTAATGCTTCCAAGAAAATACATATTTTTATTCACCAAAAAATAATATATTTTCTTCTTGTAAACAAAATATTATATAAGTTTGTAATACTTGTAAAAATCATATTTTTGTCTCTTGGTGTCCAAAATATTATTTACCAAAATATGCTTGTGAATATTATTCCCGGAATATTTTGTAAGTTATATTCCATAGTTCGGTTTCACCAATATTTTTGTTTAAATGTGTATATTTATTCCTTGGAATTTTGGTAATATTTTGGATTGTAATTCTTGGTATTTTGATGTGTTATATTATTTCATGTCCTAAAATAATATAACTAATACACAAAATATACAAATAATCACACACATGGTGTCTTCTAAATATATATTTCCTAAATACATATTTAGTCACTTTTATTTATAAAAACCAACCTCCAATATTTATATTTTTGTAACCAAAAATTATGGCAAAGTTTTTGTAACAATTTATGGTTTAACATACACTTGTAAACACTTTTTTAGAAATATTTTTCTAAGTGTTTGAATTTTTAGAAAATTTTGCCATAGTTTCCCCTAAAAATGGAGATTTCCATGCTTTCAAGAATATCATTTTCTTTTGTAAAAATCATCACAATCAATCCACAAACAATATTAAACAACCTTTACTTTCAATTTTGCCAAAATCATGCATAATCTACTACTTCATGAACTTGAATATTTGTAAAAATTTGTAGTAATTTACTAGTGTCATTAATAAGCCTTGTTATACTTTAAAGTGTGAGTGATTCTTTAAAAACTTCATTTTTAAAGAAGATTGATCTTTACAACTTATGATCATATTTTCTAAAAATATTTTCTTATGAATTCTTCTTGTTTCACAAGTGTTTCTACACTTGTTTAACTACCAAAAATAAGGTTTGTTTATGTAAGAACCAAGATTTAGTAAAACTTATATGTTTAACTTGGTTTCTTTAGAAATCATCCATAAATCTTTAGATCTACAAGTGTTAACAACTTACTTCGATCATTATTTTTCAAGAAATCATTATGTTCTTTCAAGTTCATGATCTTTGTGTGGATGATTTATCATCCTTCAATATTTCTACTTTCTCATCTTGCTAGATTATGTTTTTAATCATGATCTAGCAAGATCATATGATGATCTACATCATATATATGAACAAACAACAATCATCAAGTAAATCAACACACAAACAACTTAGTTCCTTCATTAAACATGCTTATGTTCAAGTTTACATATTGTGATTCTTAGTGTTCTTCAAAGTTATGAGTATGGTTCTTCTTTTAACCACTTAAAATAGAAGTAAACTAGCAAGATCAAGATTCTTACCACTAGCACAAGGCTAGGGATGATCAAGAGAAGTTATGAGATGGATAAAAGCAAATGAGAGAGGTCTTTGATCTTCCGAAAGCTCCTAGCTTCTTTGTATAATCTCTAACACCTTTGTATACATGTAGAATGTATGAGAATGGATGAATGAAGGTGAGTATATATGTGGTGAGTTCGGCCGAGAGCACCAAGGGGGAAGGAGAAAAGCTTGTGTGTGTTTCAAGTGTGTGTAAGAATGAGCTTAAGTCTTACATGCTTACTTATAATCCATGTTCATAGTTTAACCCTTGGTTCTAGTGTTTAGGAAAGTATATACAAGATCCAATTAAATATTACAACAAATCAATATTGTGGGGCCCTTGTTGGGCCGTAGACATGGGGGGTGGGGTAGTAGGATAGGTTTTAACTAAACTAGTTACTTACTTGTTAAAATCCAAGCATTAGTTAAGGGTTTTAGTTATTAGATATTTGTATGGGGTGTTATGATGTTCGGGGAGCATAACCAGCTTGGTAATGTTAAAACAATGTTTCTAGTGTAAATTTGATGTTTTGGGTAGTGTCTGGTTGTTCGGTTGGTTACTGGTTCTTTAAAGTGCTAAACTATGCAGTTTAGTGTGCTTTATGTTACCTTTTGTGACACTTTTAATTCCCAACACTTAGGAAAGCATTCAGGACCATTTAACTATATTTCTACATAAAAATAGATTGTTAAAACGCTGATTTTTGCTGAATTTTGCTAAATTCAGCACTTTGGGTGAGTTTTAGGCACTTTCCGGCACTTAAACTATCACTAGAAAGGCAGTTTTGTGATCCTTACTTTCCTACACACTATACTAGTGTGGTACTTAGTTTCTGGCTCATTCTGTGTCTTAATGCACTGTCTGTCTATGTGCTGAGTTCTGTCAGCATTTTCCTGATTTATCAAATAACTGTGCTAACTATGTTCCGTGCATCATTTGAGTAAATAAAGTTCTCATGTAATGATGATATGACCTTAAGCAATATGTGATGCACATGTATGTATATGGCAGCAATTAGAAAGCAGTTAATTGCAAATTCAGCACAGTCATTAAGCACTAATCATGGTTAATTAATTGTACGGATACCTGAATTTTTGACAGTTGTCACAAGGTAAAATGCTGGTTACCGGGTATTTTGTCTAGTGTTTTAACCCCGTTTTAGTGCGTTTTAAATTATTTTTATCATTCTACAAAAATAATCACACTAAATTATTACTAAAATAATTACCAGTTGCCTTGACTGGCTGCCTTGACGGTATTTTGTCTAATGCGCGCAGTATCGCAGTATCGCGCGGTACGCGCTTAAACTCGGAAAATAGAGTTTCTTAGCGTTTTAATTTATTTTTCCTCACGAATATGATTAAAATTATTATTCTAATCATAACAGACTATTTTTAGGATTTTAACACTGATCGAGTGGTCACCGACGTTCGTTTCGCATTTTACCCGTTACGCGATAAGCGTTTATCTTATCGTTGTCAACATAATTTTTACCAAGGTTTAATTTTACCAACTCATTAAATTCCACACATAAACATCATAACCATTCAAATATAACCTTTTACCTATTCACAACATGTGTTACAATTTTACGGTACGGCCTGAAAAGCCGGGTGTCACATGATGTTTTGGTTTTGAGAAGATATGAGTAGTGTAATATGTGTTTTATCTTTTGAATGGGTAATTGATTCAGTAGTAAAACACTGGATATTAAGTTTATGATATTTTAGGTCATATGAGAGCCATTGAGATTAGTTATTAAACACGATTTTTCTGGTGTTGCCTACAGTCATGCAAATGCATATTATATAGCATCAAGCCTTCGAGCATACCATATTATTCTTGATTGTATATATTTGATTGTGTTGTTACTATTGCTCTTCACTTTGTTCAGTTGGATTGGTTGGGTAACAACACATAGTTATATTCTCTTTCGGTCCTGTGATGCAGATTGATGTTAAACCTTCTAATCCAGACCCATGACCATTGCCGCATTTTTTAAACAGCATGGGTACAGTGTTTTGGTGTCATGTTGACTGGGATGTTACTTGTTCTTGTACAAAAAGTTTTAACTACTTTATCATACCATGCAAGTTTTTCACTTTCAATCTTGGCCTTGGTAGATGATGCACATGAACAATATTACATAAAGGATTAGGATCAAATACAAGTGGGTCACTTTGGGTTGCTTTTTAAATTATATGGGTTGGTTTGGGTAAGATATTTTCACTCAGTGGGTCAAAATAGGTCAATTAAAATTCCATTTCATATATTTTCGGGTCAAAACGGGTCGACAACTTCAAAGAAATGGATCAACGTGGGTTGGTGTCTTAAAGAAACGGGAGAAGTGTTTACTCTGCCGCAACGCGCGGGTTTCCCACTAGTTGAATAAAATGATTAAAAATATATAATCATCACATTTGAAGTCAATAGATTGAGAGAATAGGAAATTAGGAATTTATCTAATCTGGTAATCCCAATTGAGACTATGTATAAAGTAAAATTATTTTACAATTTTTACATATCTCACTAATACCAGTGATGTGATAAACATTGTTTTCAGATCAGATTATGATACTAAAGAAAACCTTAAACATAGGTTCATTTAAAAATTAAAAAAAAATGTTAGAAATATATGAATATTTAATAAAAAAGCAAATCATGTTTTCTAAATTATTAGAACAAGTGTTATTTTATTTAAGTATAGATTGTCCAATTAGATTAGGAGTGTTATTTTATTTAAGTATATATTGTCCAATTAGATTAGGAGTGAGAAAAACAAATTCTTCAAAAACACTATTTTGGTAAATATTTTTGAAGGAACACCATAATGGTAAATACTTTTTCCCACAACACTCTTTTAGGAAAAAACTCTATATATATAGGGTGAAGATCATTTAGAAACCATGTTTCAGTTTCTTTTCGGATGTATCATTGTGAGTGAAGTATGTCTATCGCTTTCGTCAATCACGTATCTTAGCTGAGAAATGTTCAAGACAAGGTTTAGAAGTGTTTTTATGTTAAATATAATGTCCATGTTTAGTTTTGAGTCTGTCCTCACGAAAGGAGTCCATCCTCACGAAATGGGATGTGCAAGTTGGAGAGGATGGACATCCTCTATAAATAGTGGACTAGTCTTGACATTTTAGAACTTTTAGAACTTGGAGAGCTTTTGGAGATCTAGAGAGAGAAAGTTCTACACAAGTGTTTTCAAGGTTGTAAATTGTTACATCATCAATAGAAAACACATTATAATTACATTCTTGTGTGTCTGATCCACTCACGTACATGGATTCCGCACGTGATACGTGATCTTCGCAGTCATCGGTGTTACAAATTTGGTCCGGAAATGAACATACTGTCACACCCCGAAATTATCAGAGCTGGCGTGACAGGACTGGTATCTTCATTGCACAGCAGAAGCAGATATAGGCTAAGACTTCTAGAAATTGAACGCCGCTAAGTACTCGTATCTCCAATGGTTCTCCTATTCAACCGTGCCATAACTTTGAAAAGTAACCTGGGAAAGAAAATGCCAAAAATCAACATAAATTGAGCAAGTTCATAGTTTATTTTGAAAAAGATTTGAAATAAATCTTTTTGAATAACCGGTTTTTGAAATATTGTTGAGAAAACAAATTTAAAATCATTTTCTTGTCATGTTATATGGAAACTTTGTATTTGTAACGCATTATGTTCGTAAAACCATGTATTTGTAAACTCTTGTATTTGTAATGTTCATATAACCGTCAATGCCCACGCTGACTTTGACTTCATGCCTGTATAATCCTATGCTTTGAATTTGTATAAAACATGGTATGTAATTCGTAAAAACATATTGAAATTGAGTTCTGTATATGTAAGGGATATGAGATTGCTAATGGTTTGCGAGGCCACTAACATATGTAACGACATAGGAAGCCACCAAACCTAGGCATTTTTACTTGTCGATTCACGACTTGAGACACAAAAGCACTCCAGGTAGCACATGGCCCAGAGTGTGGCTGCCTGAAACCCATTAGATCTAACCTTTTGTTCTGCGATCTAGGTATATTGTTGATTAATGGTGCTTATAGTACCCTATTCGTCATGTGATCTATGTATCATTCCTTAGTTTGATGTACCTCTTTGTACTTGTATTTTCTCGTAGTTTAGAAAACTAGAATTCGTGTGTATGCACATTTCGAAAAATACGCTTGTTTGAAAAACTGGTATGAAACATAAGCTTTTCGTAAACCATTTGTGTCAGTTAAAACTTGCTTGTAAAATGGTTTAGAAATATGTAATTCTTGTATGCTTTGCAAAAGTGCATGTCTTTCCACCCCGAAAACATTTAGAAAAATGTAAAAGCGTAAAAGGTGGGGTTATGAACTCACCTGGATTGTCTTGTGCAAAGCTAGCTAATTACGACTTCGTGATGTCGTTTCCAAGGCATGATTCGCTAGCGTGCATTCTACAATATTCCTAACACGGAATATCTTATAAGTTTCTAAATAAACGCAGTAACTAAACTACGTGTCATCGAGCTCTACCGAATCGTTAACCGAACGATTCAACGGTAAGTTGTTATCTTGAAGGAAACGAGGAAGTTATACTTGTTAGCTCGTTTTGAGAAGTCGTATGTTGATATATAGTACACCGTTTAGGCGTTTAAAATAAATATAAAAAGTTATATTTATTTTATAGAATTATAATCGAGTTGTTGGATGTTTGAAATAAATAGATAAGCTATATCTATTTTTATAAAAGAAATACGAGTCGTTTGATATTTAAAATAAATATATAACACTATATTTATTTATAAAAGGATTTGTTTTGTTTACTATCGGAAATAAATATATAACTATATTTATTTTTATAAAACGAGTTCATGTTGGATATTTGAAATAAATATATAAATTATATTTATTTTTATACAAGAATTGTCGAGATTTCAAAATTTAGAATAAATATAATGACTATAATCATTCCGTAAATAAAATCGTCATTTTATTTAAAACAATCGTGATAAACATATTTGTTTCGCAGTTTAATTCGAATCCGTAAAGTTCCCTTTATTATAAAATATATTTTGTTTATAGGTTTTCTTGAAAAACGGGCAGAGTTTCCTCTGTTTTTGGACGCCCCCGACAACACAGGTTGTCGTTATTTTATCAAAATTCAACAATATTCAATCAAGATTTAATTAAACTATATGTAATTTTGTCAAATATATATCAAATGTAAATTATAATCAGTCGGTTCGAGCTCGTTATCACGTGATATAAACTATAAAAATAACGAAATAATTGCGCCGTATCTTTACCAAATCAGTGTCGAAACGTCGAACGGTTTGACCGAGTTGACCAGGTTTGACCGAGTTGACTCGGTTTGACCGAGTCAACCAAATCCGAAACTGAGTCTGACCAAGCCGCTTGACCCGAGTCAAACCATTGACTTCTGTTGACCCGAACCAGTCAAACGTGACTTTGACCAGGTTTGACCAAGTTTGACTATTGACCAAGCCGTTGACCCGAACAATGAGCTGACCCGAACTCTCGAACCTAACCTACTCTTGAATCTGAACCAACTCAAACCTTCCACCACCACCTCTGCCTTCGTCGGCCCGTCGCCGCCGTCGACACTCGTTGTTCCGATCATCATCCTCACCAGAAAACAATGATCATCATCATCGTTCTAAATTAAAAAAATAAAGATAACAGGGAGTGGTGTTACAGTGCACCCGTCGAAAATCCATCCTCACCACCGCGTCGTCGGTCGGTCGGAACGACACAGCCGCCACGGCTCTCCTCCAAACCAGCTTTCTCTCTCTATCCTGTCTCTCTCTCACTTCGATCTTTCTCTCCGCCTCTCTGTTGTAGCCGCCGCACCACCACCGGATAGTGGTGGTGGTGCTCCGATTGTGAATTGAAGAAGAAAAGGGGAGGGGGTTGACGTGTCGTCGCTCAGAGCCACCACCACCACCGCCGCCGCTCACAGCGTTGCGTCTGCTGTCTAGATCGGAACCGAGAGGGGAGGGGGTCTGCGGCTATGGTTGTTGACTGATTCTTATTTATGAAGAGGTTGTAGTGTGTATGGTTTTTGAAAAGGAGTATGATTTGAATGTGTATGTGTTGTGTATTTGAGAAAGTGTATTCTCTGTGTTTTGTTGGTCTGATATATAACTGAGAGAGTGTGAGGAAGGACATTTTCTTGTGTGTGTGTATAATTGTTGAGTATGAAAAGAGTTTGGGTGAAATACCCCTTATTTATAGAGTTTAGATGTTGAGATCTTGTAAGATCTTGTATAGATTTTGTAAATCTTAATAAGATTTTGATAAGATTTTGCAAGATCTTGATAGGATTCTAATATATATTATGTACAGGTTTAGGCTTGTGGGCTTTGGGCTTGGGCAAAAATATTGAGCCTCATTTTGTAAATCTTAATAAGATTTTCGACGAACTAGTGAGCCTCATTTTGTTGTCAAAAATATTGCCGGAACACTAACGGTGCAAGAACCTATCTAAAACATTTAAACCCCTAAACCTTTTTATTAACTTTACAACTTACTTATTTATATAACTTTTATATGGAAAAAAAATTATCTATAACCCCCCCCCCCAATCAGTCAACAAGGTGGACCCAACCTAAATCACCTACAACATTTTGAAGCATGGTGTATGCGAATTTAATTGAAACTTGAAAGATTTTTGCAACCATACTTATCATATCATATCTTCACTTTCTAATTCAAAAAAAGTTTCAAACACCCTCTTCCTTCCTTCTCTAAATCTTGGCCAACACAAGCCCAAGAACACCCACCATTTCTTTGTTAAATCACCCCATTTTCACCTAAATTAAGCCCTTTCAAGACCATCTAAGCATCATTAATACATGGAGCATCATTAGAGCTTGGTGTGGAGCTTAATCACTTCCTAATCTTCAATCTAAGATTGTGCAAAGTTGTAAGCCACTTTCTTACCATTTTTAAGCTTGTTATTAAGCATAGATTATGAAAGTACTTGTTGATCATCTTGGAAATCAAGAAAAATCTAACTTAAAACCCTAAACATAACTTAAATACTTATTAATCATGAAGTGTTATGTGATTATTATGTGTTTTACGGTTGAATAAGTTGTATGATGTTGTTGATTTTGGTTAAAGTAGGTTGTTTAACTTAGGATTTAAGGTGATCATGTTGTATGTTTAGTGTAGTAATCTAGATCAGTGATGATCTTGTTAGATTAGTCCTAAAAATGTGATTTAAACAACTAGAGGTTTAAATCAAGAAGGATCATCACCCTTATATTCATGAGCTTTATATATATAAGTTTTAATACTAGAAAGATAAAGGACTTTAAAGGTCTAAACTTGATGTTTATGAACTAATAAGTGTGATTTTTGAATAAAACAAGTGATTAAACAAATGGTTACAAAAACTACACTTAAAAAGTCTTAAATTTCAAGACATAAAAGCCTTGAATTTTTTAGGAAATTTAAAATGTAAAAGCTCATGAATTAAGGAAATAAATGGTGGTATTTGTTTACTTGAAAGTTGTAGTTTGATGAGATTAGTAGGATGATGATGATGGTAAATTGAAAAATGGTTTTAAACACGTTTTGAAAACGTGGGAAAACGTCATAGTTTAGGGGAAACTATGGCCAAATTTTCTAAAAATCTATTCGCGATTAAATATAGATTAACAGGGTGATTAACCGGGTTAAACGTGATTAGTAACCTTAATTGTCATTAAGGAAGTTTTGATGAAAAGGTTTAAGCCTAAACATCTAAGTGTTTATAAACTAACATATATATATATATATATATGTATGTATGTATATATATATATTTACTAAATAAATAGGTAAAAATATAATAGGTATATGTTTATATAACTTTGGTAAAAGTTATATAGTTTAAGCACTTTAGTTGGTGTATATTATGTGTACGTATTAGTTCTAGTAATACATACTAAAATATTACATACAATACTTACGAAAATATAAACATACACCATAACCGGAAACCTCGCAAATATAACGACAATCACGAACCTTTGTGAACACTAAAAACACTCACCTATGAGGTATCCTAAAACAAGATGCAGATATCGGACGACGAACATCGGACGACCCCTTATGCTTCATCGACGAAACGGACGTGTCGGCACCTCGAAAGGTTACTACGACATTCAGACAACTTTGACACAAGAACTATATAACACTACGACAAGTCTAGAAATAAAATATTTTTAGACACTTGATATATATACTAACGACTACGGAAAACCGGAAAGTTCAATAACGAAAACAACACTAAGTGTAGTCCTAAAAGTTTACTAGTATGGTTATACTATACTTAGTGAAAGTTTATCACAAACTCAAGAACACTAAATTTGATCTTACATAACTAACCTTGGGCTTTTAAAATTGATATTGGGCTTAAATAACATAAATATTGGGCTAGGCCCAATATCCTAAATACATGGGCAAAGGCCCATTCCAATAAACACTTATATATAAGCCCAACTAAAATATAGAACGTGGGCTAGGCCAAAATACCATAAAATATGGGCTAGGCCAATTACCATAAAAACATCAGTTAAGCCCAATGACACAAAATGTGGGCTAGGCCCAGTGAAAAATACATGTATATTTATA
This sequence comes from Helianthus tuberosus, assembly GCA_030545235.1. Classification (NCBI taxonomy): domain Eukaryota; kingdom Viridiplantae; phylum Streptophyta; class Magnoliopsida; order Asterales; family Asteraceae; genus Helianthus; species Helianthus tuberosus. The sequence continues at coordinate 98,667,270 of CM060412.1, read as the reverse complement.
TAAATATATATTGTAAAAATACATTATAAATACGGTATGCCTACACGTATAATACGGTATACCTACACGTATAATACGGTATACTTACATGTATAAATACGGTATACCGCCCGTATAAATATGGTATACCACACATATAAATACAGTATATGTATACGAATAAAAGACTCAAGTACATGGTGATGTACTCACATACACTGGTTGAAGTGTACTCTCAAAAGGATGTCATACACGTACGACGACGTATTCACAACGTTAAAAATAAATATTTTTAACACTTATATCTATAAAAGATATACAATTATATTAGTGTAACAAATATACAGTCTCGACTTAAAGCATACACATAAAACAAATGCCAACATATTACTAAAAATACACAAGTGTTCCAAAAATACAAATGCATACTAAAAACGTTCAAGATGAACAACGAGTACAAGGCCTAGAAAAGACCGACGTGTCTAATGAATTAGAACCCTTGTAAGTTAACTCACGCTTACGAAACACAGTTGCTAGAACTGATTGTTGGATGCAATATTGTGAGTTCATGTCCCCCTTTTCTTTTAACATTTTCGGTTTTACAACTCTCAGGGGGAAATACATGTTAACAAGGGTATAGTTAAGCTATGGAATGAATTATAGGATCAAGTGCGAATAGGCGCTAACTTAGGCACCATTAATCCTTTTAACGACCACGGAACAAAGGGTAGATCTATCGGGTACGGGCGAGCCCCACTCACGGTCCTTGTGCGGCCACTTAGAGTGCTTTTGTGTCCCAGTCGAGGTTAATCGACACTTAAATCGTCTACCGGGTTGAGTGCCTCCTATGTCGGCACACATATTAATATCCTCGCGAAACATTAATGATCATTAAATTCATAGACACTTTACATACCAACTTACAACACTCGAACTTTTAAATGATTTTGAGATTCATTTGATGCATACAAACTTAAAACACATGAACTCGCTCAACTTTTGTTGATGTTTTCAAACTTACATGTATTTCAGGAAACTAGTCGGATCTTGGTGCTGTCGGTTCACAAGGCTTTTGGATTAACAAGTTATCGATGTCATCCTTTGAATGGTTTGGTCCATATATCCCATCTTCAATGGGATATAGGATGCAAAGACTTGTATTTTAACTTATGTTGAACTCTTTTGTAAAACTTATAACTTATGTTGTCGTGTATCTTAAACAACTTATGGTGTGTAATACTTAACTTATGTCAACGGATGAACATCGTATGTTTTTAATCATGTAGTTGTTTACTATTATCGTATGCAATGAAAACTAATCAAGTTCACACCGCGCGCTTCCGCTAATGAGCAGGTGTGATATACACGGATCTAGAAACAACGAATCAAGGAAGTTGATTACGAATCTGAAACTGTTCATCTTCTAAAACTGTGTTGAACATAACCAGTTGCACGCTAAAAGTTTTCATACGAATCAACCTTGATTCATACGAATCAAGGTCATCAAGGTATTAACGAATCAAGGTTAAGTTTTTACGGATCTAGGAAGTTTTTACAGATCTACTCTAACTGATTCGTACGGATCAAGGTCGTGTATCTACGGATCAACCATACTAACTACGGATCTACTTGAGTAGATTCGTACGAATCTAGTATCTAAGTTCATACAGATCTAGTTTTAGGGTTTGTGTGTGTTGTTCAAGAATCAGCAGGTTACTGTTTCATACGGATCTATACTGATTTGTTAATACGAATCTACCTTATTGATTCGTCCTAATCAATATCTCTTATTTCATACGGATCAAGAAAATTGGTAGTTCATACGGATCTACTTTTGTTACGAATCAACAGTTTTGTGCAGTTGATATGAATCTACTCTGATTCGGACGAACCTGGAATCAAGAGTTTGTTACATACCAGTTCAAACGAACCCAGAATCTAGAATGAGAGTCTTTTTCACAGATCATTACATTCGTACTAATCGAGATCAAGTAGCGGATCTACATTTTACGAATCAAGAATAGTTGGAACGAATCAACTTCTGAGTTACTTGTTGTTCACGAATCAAGGTAATCAAAAAGTTGTTCAGTCTACACGAAACTGAAGGTTATCACAGATCAAGGATTAACAGTTGTTACGGATCAGTTTATTAACAGTTAACACGAATCATCTACATTATAGATTCACAAGGATCACAAATCAAGAACAGATTGGATTGTGTCTTTATACATTCGCACGAGTTGAGTAAAAACAGAAGTATTAGGTTGATTTCACGAACCAGAAATTCTTTCATTCGCTCATAATTCAGTTCATCCGCAGAATCTAGTGTTCATTCACTTGAAAGTGGGTTCGCTTGAAACAACTCAGTTCATTCGCACATCTGCATTCGCATGAATCTGGAGAGTTGTGTTGTTTGTTTGTCAAACTTATTCAAAGTGTCACGAATCAGCAGGTTATAAACAAATCAGCAGGTTATATACAAACAAGCTGGTTACAGATCTGTTGTTGTTTGTTGCTAATTCATACACGGATCAGGAAATTATTCACGAATCAACTATTTGAGTCGATCTGCACAGTTCTATTTGATACGGATCTGGTTCTAGGATTTGATACATATCTGATACATTCAGATCTGAGTTACACAGATTCATCTAAGTCAGATTGCAAGAGTTTAGTAAAAAATCAGAGTGGTTTGTTTGTTGCGCGGATCCAGTTTTACACAGATCAGAAAATAACTACAATAATACACTTTATCACGAATCAAGCAAATCCTTATTTCTCATTCGAAACTTCAAATCATTGATCATTCGAACATAACTAGGGTTTTCAAAGTTTTGATTTTCAAATATGATTAAGTGTTTGGTATTTGTTTACAGGTTATTCCCTAGCATTTCAAGATCATGGATGAGTTTGATAATCTAAGATGGAGGAAAGATTTTGCTCGATATGAAATTAATAAGTTGTATGATCCTTATGATGAAGCAAAGGAAGCAAAGAGATGGGATGCTGAAAGAGAATGTTTCTTAGATCCTCAAGGTAATCAAGTGGTTGATCCCAGGAAGGTGGATTTTAACGCAGTGGTAGCTGTTATTCCAACTTGTCAACAATTTTATATGAGGAGGAAAATAGAGAAATATTATGAAGAAAATATGTATAAGCATATAAAGGAAGTGTTCTACGCGACTCTAACGAAGGTGATGGAATTGAAAAAGAAGAAGAAGAAGAAGAAGAAAGAAGAAGCTGTTGAGAAGCTGGTTGAAGAATTGAAGAAGACAACAGGAGAAGTTGGTGATGAAAGTCAATAGAAGGTTGATGAAAAACTGAAGAAAACAGCAGAAGAAGGTGTGATAACAGTAAAAATTCAAACTGAATCTTCTGAATCATCAAACAAAGAAAAAATCATTGAACAATCTGATAATGAAACTAAAAAACAGTGCAAGAAATGTGTCACACCCCGACCACGTGGAACATACAAAACGTGGCGGAATCGTCGGGGAGTGTTGTAACAGAATTAATGTTTCAAATCCATGGCAATTGAAGTTTCGTTTTATTGATTAAAAGTGTTACAATGTATTAACAAACAAAGAAATACAACATAATTAACTAGTCTTGCATCTTTTATTGTCACTAAAGCCCATGTTCGCCTAAGTGTATCTTGATCATCTTATGCAACAGCTCCTGAAAAACACATGTGAAAATATGGTACGTCAGCATAAAGATGCCGGTGAGATACATAGGTTTTGTGAAAATAGGTTTCATGACTTATATTTGAGAAAATGTTTAGTCATGAACCTTGTTATTTGCTTTGTTTTGTAAATCATTTGAAAATCGATAAGATCAGATGATATGTATAAATAATGAAAAATGTATGGTTAACTGAATAACCATGTAACTGAGTTTGTATAAGATAAGTTGTTGTAAAACAATGTCTTGTGAAAAATATGTTATTTGTATAAAATGTCATATGTATCAAACTGAAATGATTCAAATAACGTTACGCTATGTAATATTATACAAACACTTATATATAGGAAGTACCAGCGGCGTATCCACCATGCTTGTATCATATTACACACGCATCGTTACTTAATCACTTAATCAAACCAAACCAATCAATGTAAGATGTCTATGTCAAATATCCATGTCAAATGTCTATGTCAAATATGTCATGTATGGCAAGCGAAATGTCTCAACTAAACCATATGCACAAAAACAAAGTATTGAAGTAAATCTTGGTTTAAATCAAAGTTATGTTTTGTGTAGTAAATGCATGATCAATGTAAATCATGTAATATGCGTCCAAACTGTAAGAATGTGATGAATAACAAATGTACTAAGTATGAAGAACAATGCAACGATTGAACATACATAGCATGTGAACTGTACTAAGTATGCAACAACATACATACGTAGCATGCGACCTGTACTAAGTATGCAACAATAGACATACGTAGCATGTGATGTAATGTAAAACAATGTACTAAGTAATGCACACAATGGCACACCTAGTATGAAATGTAATGAAATCATGTACTATAATGTACTAATGAACATAGAAGTATATGATGTGAAAACGGAAAGCATGAAAGTAACAAGTAGGCACATGTGTTCCACCCCAAAACAGTTTGGAAAACAGTAAAAGAGGGGTCTATGTACTCACTTGAGATTGCTCAGTAGTCCTTGAGTAACAACCAAACAATGCTAGAGATCACGGAAATCAAACGGCACCTAATATAGGTAACTATGTTAATTAACCGGACCTAAATCGGAAGATTGGGTAGCATTAGGGTTTGTAAACCAAATGAGTGTAGGAACTCATATGATATGGTTTAACAAAGCCTACATACTAAATGAAACTTAACCTAAGTGTCTACGACCCATCGCGACCCGTTTAGGAAGCTTATGCTACTTTAACGTGTCGTTCGCGTGAAACGCGTTCGGACCGCCTAACTAGTCCTATGACAAGTGTTATATGCCTAAACATGTTACATAATCAGTTATGTGACAAAAGTTTAGGTTACATATGCTTAATTACCAATTATACATGAAAAGGGTATTCTGGTAATTTACCTAAGGCATATAAACTACCTATCATACAACTACTTAAACGATGTGACCATAGGGTATAACCTCGGAAGGTTATGCCCTATACTAGGGTCACCTAATGTATTTGGTCGGATCCTAATGATCGACCAAACTGGGTCGAGTTCGAAGGTATAGGCGATTTATTAGATCGCCTACCCTACGACTCTGGACAACGTGGTAATCAGTGGGCATAGTCCCAAGGGACTACGACCAACGTGATTACACTCACGTTGCGAAGTTCAAACGAACTTCGCATTGACCATTACTGGTCAACGCTGAAAGTCAAACAAAGTTTGACTTTCTGACTCGAAAAGCAGTAAAATAAGGAAAAGAACGAAAGAATACTTACCCAGGGTCCCCGAATGCTAATCCCGATTCAAGAATCTCAGGTATGAAACAATGGTTTCAACTTAGAGTTTCTAAAATCAGAATTCTAGTGCATTTGAAGTAATGGGGGGTGGGGTATTTATAGTTTTCGGTCCACCGTTGAGATCGTTTCTTGGAAAAGGGGAAACGATCAAGGCCGTACACTTGTTGAAAGGTTATGGAGCCACATATGCCCCTAAACTTAGTGATTAAGCAAGTTGCAAACATGTGGTTGTGGTTAAACCTGCTGAAAACAGGCTGTTAAACATTGCACCTGGTCTGCAGACCCCATACGCATCGTATGGTATATATACCATACGCATCGTATGGGTAACTTTGGCAGAAATTACAGTTTTGGTCCCTGAACTGTATTTTGGCCATTTTTGACACGTTTAAGGCCCGTTAACCCCATTTCAAAGCTCTAAAATGAAGTTAAAGTATAGGGAACTTAAAATGTGTTCAAAAATATCTCAGATGTCGGTTCGTTTAGCCGTACGGACGCGATGTTTGCTTAATTACGACGGAATGCGCATAAGCGCGAAAAACGAACCAAATGACGCGACGAATGGATTTTTCTTAAGGCGAACACTAAAATATAATATAGTCATGCTCACATAAATTTTTGGATGTCCAGATGTATTCAGAACGTAAGTTACGCGTAAAAATGCAAACTTGTGCACTTTTTGACGCTTTTAGTCCCTGAATGACACAAAAGTTTATTTTAGCATACCGAACACCTCAAAGCCTATTTCTAAGCTATGTAAAGGATATTTATGGTATGTTTAACTTATGTTCATGTTCCGGAATGTCTGTTACAGTTCAAATTGGCATACTTTCGCAGTTTGTCAACTTTAGTCCCTGTAAGCGATTTAACTTTGATTTCACCACACCAAACCTTTCAAAACTTATATCTAAGTTATGTAAAGGTTATTTAAGGTATGTTAAGCCTATTTCACTATTCCGGAGTGTTCGTTGGATTAAACTGGTTATATCTACACATCAGAGCGCGTATAACCTTCCAGAAAGCGATTTAGAGCTTGAAATCGAACAAGAATTGATATGTGTAAATGATACACATATTTTTACAAATTCCAAGTATGAAATACAATATTTCATTGGTTTGGTATTTGTTTGATAGCCGAAATGACACAGGTGTTACAGTCTCCCCTACTTTAGGAAATTTCGTCCCGAAATTTAGTTTTAGAGGAAACTTGTGGAGACAGCTGTGACGGTTTTGCCTTCAGACAAATCCATTGAGCCCTTAAGTAAAACTCTAGGCCATGTTAGGATTCTTAGCAAAGATGTCAACCCTCAAAGTGAAGTCCTTGTAGTAAACAAACATGGAGTTTTGAACTATAGACAGGAGAACATTTCCCGTGAAGAATTATCATAGGAAACTTGTGTGTGCTTGAAATCAGAATTGGGGAGTATAAGAATATATGACATTGGTCAAGTCCAAGACTTTTCCCGTATCATTACTCTTGTTACTACTATAGGTCCTAACACATGACAAAACTTCCTGTGGTTTCTGTGCACTGAATTCCATAATTATGTAGGCCTCCATAATTACTTTTTTTCCTTGCACAGTCCGCACAGTTCATTTCATAATGCGTATGGGAAAAATCAACGAATAATCCTGTGGTGATTTAACTTGACTGCAACAGAGTCCCTTTAACTAGTTCACCAGAGGATTAGATCAACAAACAATCTCTTGAACTTAGACCACCCAAGGGCCTATTTAACTACATAAACATATGATATATTTAACTAGATTGTCGAACCAATCTATTTACCTTAGATCGACGTAGGATCTCTTTAACTAGATTGTCGAACCAATCTCTTCAACGAAACTACCCAAGAGGAATATTTAACTACACCGACGTAGGATGCATTTAACTAGATTGTCGAACCAATCTATTTACCTTAGATCGACGTAGGATCTCTTTAACTAGATTGTCGAACCAATCTCTTCAACGAAACTACCCAAGAGGAATATTTAACTACTACACCGACGTAGGATGTATTTAACTACTACACCGACGTAGGATGTATTTAACTAGATTGTCGAACCAATCTATTTAACTTAGATCGACGTAGGATCTCTTTAACTACTACACCGACGTAGGATGTATTTAACTAGATTGTCAAACCAATCTATTTAACTTAGATCGACGTAGGATCTCTTTAACTACTACACCGACGTAGGATGTATTTAACTTTAGATCGACGTAGGATCTCTTTAACTCAACTATCTAAGAGAAACATTTAACTACACCGACGTAGGATGTATTTAGCTTTAGATCGACGGAGGATCTATTTAACTTTAGATCGACGTAGGATCTCTTTAATTTTTCAACACATGTTTCCCTTAAACTTTGGAATAGTACTTTATAATCCAAGGGACTTAACTACAACGTGGAAGTCCATTAAGGATTTAAGATAGTACCTTTTTGAATATCCTACTACGAATCCCTCATATGAAGGTATGAAAGATTCTACGAGGATTTGGATAACGAATATCCAGAGTATACAAAAACACAAAATGCATAAACACATAGTCACATAACCACAAAATTGTTTATCTAGATCTTTAATTTGTAAGTTTTGTTTTGTTAATTATGTACATGCATTTAAAGCACACTAGGAATCCATTTCATGGATTTCATTCGGTACTTTAAACATTAACCAGAATCTAACTATGAAGATGGAAAGATCTTCCAAAAATTCGATTTCGTTTTCAAGAAAACGTAATATTCGAATTAAGGAACACAAAAATTTGAAGATACGGAAATACCCTTAGGTACCCTATTAAGAATTTATAGTGGTACGTTGGGTATTCACACAGAGTTGTAACTTGCGCCTTGTACTTCGTTTCTTTGCAAGAGACGGGTACTAAGGATTTCCATGGAAAACACAAGAGATAATAAAATGGAAGAAATTTCGGGGTAGTCCGTTCTTCAAGGAATACGATTCCTTGATTGTCGGTATTGTAGGGAATACGTTGTTTATACATGCCATCATATTTGTACATTGCAATGCAAAATAATAAGATTTATTTATAAACAACCACAACAACAACTGTTTCATGGACCTTGACAACAAAAGAAAATAATTCATAAGGCTTGATTATTTCTAAACAACATTGTCTTCTAGTTGCTCCGATGCTCATCCCTGCGCTGGATTTGCATTAGCAATCTTTGGGCAATTTCTTCGGAAATGACCCATCTCGTTACAGTTGAAACAAGGACCTCGTGGAAGACGAGCTTGCGCAGGATTTACTTGAGGTTGGTTTGGACCAGCTTGGTTCGGGGTAAAACGACAAGCATTTGCCAGGTGACCGAGTCGCCCACATGATGCACACAAACGACACTGTAGGTGAGCTAAGTGGTGTGCATTACATTTGTCGCATATCGGTGCAGTACCGGCATAAGGTTTCCTTACAGGAGGCTGAGCTGGTTGGTGGCGGATGTTTTGGTTGGGTTGAGCAGCAATCGCAAAATTCTGCGAAGCCTTACGCTTCTTTGACTCCTTATGGGATCCAGTCTGTTCATCCATGATCTTTGATTCCTCGACTGGTTTCTTGTCACCTTTCCGGAAAAGCTTTTTCTTTCTGATGTGGGATTCAGTTAGAGTAGCTGACAATTCAATGGCTTGTCTGACAGTAGTAGGGTTGCTGCCAGTAACAATATCCTGAACTAGGTCAGGAAGACCATCAGTATATTTCTCGATCGCCTTATCCACAGGAGTAACCATAGCAGGACACAACAGGCTCAATTCTTCAAAACGGTCAGTATAGGCTCGATGTTCCCCACTGTCTTGCTTCAAATCATCAAATTCTCTCTCCAAAGCTCGTAGTTCGTGACGAGGACAGAACTCCCTCATCATAAGAGCTCTAAGCTCGGCCCAAGTCTGTGCTAGTGCAACTTCAGCACCCCGGTCTCTCATAATCCCGTTCCACCACGTAAGAGCCCTCTTCTGAAACACACTCGAAGAAAACTCGACCTTGCGATTTTCAGGACACTGAACGTGACGGAACGTATTCTCAATGCTCTCAAACCATTGAAGAAGCCCAGTTGCTCCCTCTGAACCACTAAACTTGAGCGGTTTAGCTGAGTTGAAACTCTTGAAGTTGCAGGGAGCATTGTTGTTGTTGATGGTCTGCATCATTTGAGCATAAAGATTAGGGAAGGCAACAGCCATTTGCTGTGCGATGATTCCCGCCAGTTCGGCATTATCCATCTGATTATCGCGTCGAGGAGGCATTCTAAAAGAGGAAACATGAAAGGAAACGAGTGAGAGATTTAGACGAAAAGAATGAGATGAAACAAATCTGATGAAGGCAAGGATAGTGGTCATTTGTTCGCTTTACAAAGCAAACAATCTACACACAGTGACTAATCAAAGTAAATGGGTCAAAAATAATGTATTGCGAAGACATGCTCGCCTATAAGTGAACACTCATCCCAAGAATTCCCAGGTAAGCACAACTGGTCTCGCGTCTGATGAGATGTATACGAAGTGCTTGCCTAGACAGAAAACCCAGAATACAGGCATTCACCCTTCCAGTTTGCACGTGTTCACATTATTTAAAACCCAAAACCTTGACGAGATTTTTGAAAACTTAAAGGGTTCAAAACCTTATAATAGAGAGTTCAAAACCTAGTAATCAATCATCCTAGAACAGATGATTAGTTTTCAAAGCGGTTTTGAAATTTATGTTCTTGTTGTGGTCGTCGCCTAAGGATAGGTGACGGTATTGTTTTATGACTAAACGCAAGTAAACTCGCGTTAGGGTCCTAAGAAGGTTATAGACTAGGTCAAAGCATTACTAATAACCTAACTCCCTATAACCATTGGCTCTGATACCATCTTTTCTGTCACACCCCGACCACGTGGAACATACAAAACGTGGCGGAATCGTCGGGGAGTGTTGTAACAGAATTAATGTTTCAAATCCATGGCAATTGAAGTTTCGTTTTATTGATTAAAAGTGTTACAATGTATTAACAAACAAAGAAATACAACATAATTAACTAGTCTTGCATCTTTTATTGTCACTAAAGCCCATGTTCGCCTAAGTGTATCTTGATCATCTTATGCAACAGCTCCTGAAAAACACATGTGAAAATATGGTACGTCAGCATAAAGATGCCGGTGAGATACATAGGTTTTGTGAAAATAGGTTTCATGACTTATATTTGAGAAAATGTTTAGTCATGAACCTTGTTATTTGCTTTGTTTTGTAAATCATTTGAAAATCGATAAGATCAGATGATATGTATAAATAATGAAAAATGTATGGTTAACTGAATAACCATGTAACTGAGTTTGTATAAGATAAGTTGTTGTAAAACAATGTCTTGTGAAAAATATGTTATTTGTATAAAATGTCATATGTATCAAACTGAAATGATTCAAATAACGTTACGCTATGTAATATTATACAAACACTTATATATAGGAAGTACCAGCGGCGTATCCACCATGCTTGTATCATATTACACACGCATCGTTACTTAATCACTTAATCAAACCAAACCAATCAATGTAAGATGTCTATGTCAAATATCCATGTCAAATGTCTATGTCAAATATGTCATGTATGGCAAGCGAAATGTCTCAACTAAACCATATGCACAAAAACAAAGTATTGAAGTAAATCTTGGTTTAAATCAAAGTTATGTTTTGTGTAGTAAATGCATGATCAATGTAAATCATGTAATATGCGTCCAAACTGTAAGAATGTGATGAATAACAAATGTACTAAGTATGAAGAACAATGCAACGATTGAACATACATAGCATGTGAACTGTACTAAGTATGCAACAACATACATACGTAGCATGCGACCTGTACTAAGTATGCAACAATAGACATACGTAGCATGTGATGTAATGTAAAACAATGTACTAAGTAATGCACACAATGGCACACCTAGTATGAAATGTAATGAAATCATGTACTATAATGTACTAATGAACATAGAAGTATATGATGTGAAAACGGAAAGCATGAAAGTAACAAGTAGGCACATGTGTTCCACCCCAAAACTGTTTGGAAAACAGTAAAAGAGGGGTCTATGTACTCACTTGAGATTGCTCAGTAGTCCTTGAGTAACAACCAAACAATGCTAGAGATCACGGAAATCAAACGGCACCTAATATAGGTAACTATGTTAATTAACTGGACCTAAATCGGAAGATTGGGTAGCATTAGGGTTTGTAAACCAAATGAGTGTAGGAACTCATATGATATGGTTTAACAAAGCCTACATACTAAATGAAACTTAACCTAAGTGTCTACGACCCATCGCGACCCGTTTAGGAAGCTTATGCTACTTTAACGTGTCGTTCGCGTGAAACGCGTTCGGACCGCCTAACTAGTCCTATGACAAGTGTTATATGCCTAAACATGTTACATAATCAGTTATGTGACAAAAGTTTAGGTTACATATGCTTAATTACCAATTATACATGAAAAGGGTATTCTGGTAATTTACCTAAGGCATATAAACTACCTATCATACAACTACTTAAACGATGTGACCATAGGGTATAACCTCGGAAGGTTATGCCCTATACTAGGGTCACCTAATGTATTTGGTCGGATCCTAATGATCGACCAAACTGGGTCGAGTTCGAAGGTATAGGCGATTTATTAGATCGCCTACCCTACGACTCTGGACAACGTGGTAATCAGTGGGCATAGTCCCAAGGGACTACGACCAACGTGATTACACTCACGTTGCGAAGTTCAAACGAACTTCGCATTGACCATTACTGGTCAACGCTGAAAGTCAAACAAAGTTTGACTTTCTGACTCGAAAAGCAGTAAAATAAGGAAAAGAACGAAAGAATACTTACCCAGGGTCCCCGAATGCTAATCCCGATTCAAGAATCTCAGGTATGAAACAATGGTTTCAACTTAGAGTTTCTAAAATCAGAATTCTAGTGCATTTGAAGTAATGGGGGGTGGGGTATTTATAGTTTTCGGTCCACCGTTGAGATCGTTTCTTGGAAAAGGGGAAACGATCAAGGCCGTACACTTGTTGAAAGGTTATGGAGCCACATATGCCCCTAAACTTAGTGATTAAGCAAGTTGCAAACATGTGGTTGTGGTTAAACCTGCTGAAAACAGGCTGTTAAACATTGCACCTGGTCTGCAGACCCCATACGCATCGTATGGTATATATACCATACGCATCGTATGGGTAACTTTGGCAGAAATTACAGTTTTGGTCCCTGAACTGTATTTTGGCCATTTTTGACACGTTTAAGGCCCGTTAACCCCATTTCAAAGCTCTAAAATGAAGTTAAAGTATAGGGAACTTAAAATGTGTTCAAAAATATCTCAGATGTCGGTTCGTTTAGCCGTACGGACGCGATGTTTGCTTAATTACGACGGAATGCGCATAAGCGCGAAAAACGAACCAAATGACGCGACGAATGGATTTTTCTTAAGGCGAACACTAAAATATAATATAGTCATGCTCACATAAATTTTTGGATGTCCAGATGTATTCAGAACGTAAGTTACGCGTAAAAATGCAAACTTGTGCACTTTTTGACGCTTTTAGTCCCTGAATGACACAAAAGTTTATTTTAGCATACCGAACACCTCAAAGCCTATTTCTAAGCTATGTAAAGGATATTTATGGTATGTTTAACTTATGTTCATGTTCCGGAATGTCTGTTACAGTTCAAATTGGCATACTTTCGCAGTTTGTCAACTTTAGTCCCTGTAAGCGATTTAACTTTGATTTCACCACACCAAACCTTTCAAAACTTATATCTAAGTTATGTAAAGGTTATTTAAGGTATGTTAAGCCTATTTCACTATTCCGGAGTGTTCGTGGGAAACTGGTTATATCTACACATCAGAGCGCGTATAACCTTCCAGAAAGCGATTTAGAGCTTGAAATCGAACAAGAATTGATATGTGTAAATGATACACATATTTTTACAAATTCCAAGTATGAAATACAATATTTCATTGGTTTGGTATTTGTTTGATAGCCGAAATGACACAGGTGTTACAGTCTCCCCTACAATATTACAGGGACTAAAGTTGACAAACTGCGAAAGTATGCCAATTTGAACTGTAACATACATTCCGGAACATGGCCATAAGTTAAACATACCATAAATATCCTTTACATAGATTAGAAATAGGCTTTGAGGGGTTCGGTGTGCTAAAATAAACTTTTGGGTCATAAGAAAAATCCATTCGTCGCGCAATTTGGATCGTTTTTCGCGCTTATGCGCATTCCGTCGTAATTAAGCGAACATCGCGATCGTACGACCAAACGAACCAACATCCGGCATATTTTTTAGCATGTTTCATGTCCACAATGTTTAGGCATCATTTTAGGGCCTTAACGTTGGCTTAACGGGCCTTAAACATGTCGAAATGAGCCTTAAACACCAACAGGGACTGAAACTGTCAATTTTCAAACTTGTTTTCTGATCAGGATGCCCAGGCGGGGCGCGTAAGGATTGACTGTCCCTTACGCGAGCCGCGAGGCCCCTTCAGACCAGATTAAATGAATCCACATGTTGCTTCCTGCTCATGGGGGGGCCAATGTGATACACATGAGGTTACCAACAAGTGTAGGGATGTGATTAAATCACGGTTTACGAGAAACGATCCTAACGGTGGTCCATTTACTATAAATACCCACCATCCATTTCAATTCTTCCTCACAAATCTGATCTAAGAATGCTCTAAGTTGAAGCCATTACTTCATACCTCAGCTACTTGGATCAAGATTAGCTTGCAGGGACCCTTTGTAAGTGTTCTTTTGTTCTTTTACTCTTTTAGCGTTAAAAAGTCAAACTTTGTTTGACTTTCTGCATTGACCAGTTTATGGTCAATGCGAAGTTCGTTTGAACTTCATAACGTGAGCGTAATCACGATGGTTATGGTCCCTAGTGACTATACCTACTGATTACCACGTTATCTAGGCTCAGTGACGAGTCGTAGTTTCGGCCAAAATGCGTATTATTGCGTATTTTGTAACCAAACTACTTATAGGTATCAAAACCGTTTTTTTTATACCAAACCTGTTTTCTAAACTTAGTTAAGCATGTTTTAACATGCTTAGCTCGTCACTTTTAGTTTAGTGCTTATATAGGGTCGTAAGGTAAGCGATCTAAACAATCGCTTATACTTTCAAACCTGACCCGTTTGGTCGATCATTAGGATCCGACCAAACATATTAGGTGACCATAGTATATAGGGAATAACCACTCGAGGTTATACCTTATGGTCACGACGTTTAGTTAGTTGTATGATAGGTAGTTTAAGCCAGAATACCCTTTTTACGCCAGAATTCATTTTAAGCATATGTAACATAACTTTTGGTATCTAAACTGATTTGGAAACAATATTAGACATGTTAAGGCATATTTTACTTGTCATAGGACTAGTTAGGCGGTCCAAACGCGTTTCACGTGAACGACGCGTTAAAGTAGCATAAGCTACCTAAACGGGTCGTAATGGGTCGTAAGCACTTAGGTTAGGTTTCATTTTAGTATGTAGGCTTTGTTAAACCATATTAGATGAGTTCCCATACTCATTTGGTTTACGAGCCTTCATTCTATCCGATCCTCCGATATAGGTCCGGTTTATTAACATAGTTACCTATATTAGGTGCCGTTTGATTCCGTGATCTCTAGCATTGCTTGGTGGTTATCTTAGGACTTCTGAGCAATCTCAAGTGAGTACATAGACCCCTCTTTTACTGTTTTCCAAACACTTTGGGGTGAAACACATGTGCCTACTTGTTACTTTCATGTTTTTCCATGTTTTCACATCATATACTTGCTATGTTCATTAGTACACTATTAGTACATTGTTTTACATTACATTTCATGCTATGTATATCCATTGTGTGCATACTTAGTACATTGTTCCACATTACATTTCATGCTATGTATGTCCATTGTGTGCATACTTAGTACATTGTTCTACATTACATTTCATGATATGTATGTCCATTGTGTGCATACTTAGTACATTGTTCTACATTACATTTCATGCTATGTATATCCATTGTGTGCATACTTAGTACATTGTTTTACATTACATCTCATGCTATGTATGTCCATTGTGTGCATACTTAGTACATTGTTTTACATTACATTTCATGCTATGTATGTCCATTGTGTGCATACTTAGTACATTGTTCCACATTACATTTCATGATATGTATGTCCATTGTGTGCATACTTAGTACATTGTTCTACATTACATTCCATGCTATGTATGTCCATTGTGTGCATACTTAGTACATTGTTCTACATTACATTTCATGCTATGTATGTCCATTGTGTGCATACTTAGTACATTATTTTACATTACATCTCATGCTATGTATGTCCATTGTGTGCATACTTAGTACATTGTTTTACATTACATTTTGTTGCATATGCTCATCCAGCATATGAACACATTATATTACATTATGTGAACCATTTGTATCTATTGAACCATGTGAACCATTTGACAATAGACATTTGACTATACCTAAACATTTCTACAATTGTTAAACATTACATCTTGATGGTTTGGTTTGAGTAAGTGATTTAAGTAACGAGGCGTGTGTAATATGATACAAGCATGGTGGATACGCCGCTGGTACTTCCTATATATAAGTGCTTATATGGTATTACATATCGTAGCGTTATTTGAATCATTTCAATTTAAGACATATAACATTTTATACAAATAACATACTTTTCACAAGACATTGTTTTACAAACAACTTATCTTATATAAACTCATTTTACATGGTTATTCATTTAACCATACATTATTCTCTTATTTATACATATCATCTGAACTTATTGTTTTTCAAATGATTTACAAAACAAATCAATTTACAAGGTTCATGACTAAACTTTATTAAACAACTATTTCTAAACTTACAAGTCATGAAACCTATTTTCACAAAACCTATGTATCTCACGGGCATTTTTATGCGGACGTACCTATTTTCACATGTGTTTTCAGGAGTTGATGCGTAGGACTTATCGAGACATACTTAGGCGGACCTGTGCCTTAGTGACTTAAAATGAGACAAGAACTAGTTAATTTATGTTATGTACTCTTTATTTCTTGTTTAAAGACAATGTAACTCGCTTGTTTGATGAATAAAACGAAACTTTAATTTCCATGGTTGTGAAACAATTAATTCTGTTACAACACTACCCGACGTTTCCGCCACGTTTCGTTGTTTTACGTGGTCGGGGTGTGACAGGGAAAACGGTGAGAAGTGTGAAAACGATGAGAATGCTTCTGATCTGTCTGATCAAAACAATCTATGGATTAGATTGGCACGGTGGTGTTTTCGTAAATAACCTAAACTTTTTAAAGTGGGCGCGCTTCAATAAGGGCAAAAAGGTAAATGTGCATCTACAAAACACATCAAACGAGACCGAAACATATATACTTCCTAGAGAAACCTGCCCAACTCCTACGAAAAATGCTAAAACCTTAGAAAACGCAAAACCACAAATATTATGGCGTATAAAGGTCAAACAAAATCCAGAGGCAAAAAACATAGTGAGTTCACTTTGATTTACATTATGCTAGTTTTATGATGTTTTTGGCGTTCTAATTTTATCAATAAATGTGCAGTTTCTATGGGTGTGGAAGAGGAAGGGTCATCTGCTCCAAAACGCCAAAGAACCACCGAGCAAAGAAAGAAGACAACAACAAAACATGGTACAGATGGTTACTTTTTATGATGTTTATTACTAAACGCCAAAACATGTATCATTTGTATAAAATTGTTTAACTGTTTGAGAACGCCATTTTACATATATCATTTGTGTTATTAAACGTCATGTATCATCTGTGATTGTCTTATTGAACAACATATATTATTTGTGTGTGTTATTAAACGCTATGTATCATTTGTGTTATTAAATGCCATGAAAAACTAAAACGCCATGGAAATTAATCATGTTTTATAGGCGAAGAGGGGTTGAGAGTAAGAATTAATGTACGCACCGGCAAGGCCCAAAACGCCAATAAGTGGAAGGCCTTAAGTCAGGATGTTAAGGTTGAGGAAGAACCATTTTATGAGTTCAGTGGGGCTAGGGTTTTGTCAAGAGTAAAACCTACAAACTTGACTACTTGGTTTATAAATATTAATCAAAATCAAAGACATGCAGTAGAAAACATGGGGTTTGGTGCTACACTAAGGATGAAAATAGACATCATACCCACAAAGCTTGGGTACTGGTTGGTTGAAAAATAGAATGAAAGAACAAACAACCTAAATGTTGGCAACCATACAATACATATCACTGAAGAATTGATAAATTCTTTAACAGGTATATCGAATGGAGAGGTGGCAGTGCGGGGGAAAAGAAGGTCAATAACTAATGACCAAGTAGTGGCTGAGTGGAGAGCACAGTTCAAAGGTCAAATCTGTAAGAAACTTCTTGGATTTAGGGGGAGAAAAAATAAATGAATTATATAAAACAACACACAAGATATTGGAAGAAAGGATAAAGATATATGTAGATTAGCTTAAAAGCCATGAATTGCTTACGTTTTATAATTTTAATGTTGACTAATGTATTTTGCTTTTTAGACTATTGCATCTACTTGTTTCGTTATGGGGTTTTCGATAATATTTGTTATCACACCCCTAAAATACCACCTAGGGAATGTCCCTGTTAGGCGTGTGACGTACCAACAACGAGCCGCTAATTACATTGAACCCATACAAGTTTCAAAATAAAAATCCTCAATTATTAATGAAAATACCATCAACGAGTTTAAATGAAAACCAACATGTTCAGCGGAATCAAACAGTAAACCATAGTTAAACAGTTTCAAAACCAATGTATAGTATCAATAGTTCAAACACATAAATCCCTCCAGTCGACCCATTACCACTCCAGCTACTCCAAACAGCAAGTTCCAAACCAAAACATCTAAGGACCTGCGAGCATGCAACAAGTGTATCAGACAACGCTGGTGAGTTCATAGTTTTGCAAAAATGTTGGTTACCAAGTGTTTAGTTAATCCATTGAATTTAATGTTGATAATACCCCGAATACAAGACGGCTCCTGATTTACATTGCCCTTTCTCCAATGCTCCTATCAAAGCATTGGTCATGACTAGGTCATTAGTTCACACCCATCCTCTCAGGTACGGGGTGAGGGTGCCAAACCTAAGTAGCGCTACTAACTAACACCTTGTTACCTCTCAGGTAACCAAACAACACGGAAGGACTTTAAAGGTGATAGGATAAGTATATTATCCAACATTACCGATTTACAACAAGATGTATTCTTCTCAGGAATACCCAAACAAGTTACCCAAAACCTATCCCTCCCAGGGATACCCAAAGACTGTCCCAACCACCGGGACGCATGCTCAAGAGAGATGAACTCACCTTAGAATGCTTGGTGTTTTATGTTATGTTACCCGTCCAAGTCGGTCAACCAAATCCTACAGTGGTTACCAAAGACAATTAGTTGGTATGCACTTTAATTCACGTAATTCACAGTTACAACACAAGTGTTGTTCAGGCAGCACACACACCACGTTAAACAAATAGCAATAAGAAATCATGTGTTGCACTAATCATAACATCCTATTATTGACAAACAGTTTCGTGTTCCCTTGCACAACACACCCTAGTAAGTTGTGTGTCATAACATCACCACCAACACGTAATATTCATTCGAATCATTTAAATATTTTCCATATCATGTTCATGTATCAACTATCACCTAACCGCTTAGTTTGTTAACCATATACCATACACATAACACTAGACATTTGGGCCACAAAGAAATTGTATCACTTACTATTACTGGTTGCATTTGGTTCAGTGGTTCGTAGCCCTTCTCACCCGAACGCTTACTAGGCTATCACACCTGGCCTTGTGCCACCCATTGACTACCCGGCCCAATAACACCTATGATCGAGTGATGTGGTTTAAATCCAAAAAGTGCAGCCCAAAAGTTAGTAACCCGATAGCATAGTGTGGCCCATCAGATTGCAGCCCACAGTTTACCCAAATCCCCTAAGAGGTGCGGCCCAAATACTGCTGGCCCAAATCGTGAAGATGGCCCAAGTCAGTTTCTAATTCATGTGGTACCTGATCGAGTCAGTTATTTGCACATACACCTAAGCTCTAACTATCAACTTATGATTAACCACGTCAACATGATTTAGATTAGATCAATCAAAGATAAATGTAACTCAAGATTTGTACTTCATATTAAAATATACAAGTTATGATACTAAATCATCAACCATCAATCTATGAGCATTTAATTTGTTAATTGCCCCTCATATAAACGTCAACAATTCAGTAACACTCCATGCATCAAGATTATAAAACTCTAGCCCTCGATTAACAAGAAGACTAGTATGTGATAACTAATCAGTTTGTGTTGCAACAAGTGCACCCCTTATTTCCTTGTCACACTTTCATGCCAAAACAACTACGGATTTATTCATATAATTATCTATCATCATAAACTAATACCCTGATTATGATATATTAAGCATCACGATTAACATCCTAGAATGCATGTTATCCTACATCTCAATTGCTATGAAAATTCACGTATCAAACACTTACACACCACTGAGCAAGATTAAACAAAAGTTAAATAAATATCTTCATACTCTCATGACGATAATGGATTATTATTCTATTCACACATCAATCCACAAACATATTTACAACTAAATTTATCACGTAATTAATCCAAACATATGCCAACCTGATTATAATACACAAGAACACAGAATTCGAGGGGAGTGGGGTTTCGTCTGCCGTCCAAGATAGAGAGGTGGGGAAAATAGTAGGGTTAGCAAATAAATTAATGTATTCTTTTAACACTTCACGTAAACAAGTAATTGAGAAAAGGGTTTGGATTGGTTTGGGCTTGCGAGACCGGGCCAAGGGTAACAAGAGTTTAAATAATCTAACATATACAAATAACAAACTCATAACAGTGGGCCGAAGACTAGCTTGTGTGTGGGCCGAATTGATTTGGAGTTTAAAGGGGATGCGTGTGCGTGGCCCATCACCCGTGCGGCCCAAGTATGCCTGCGTCCTAAGAGTAGCTCGACCACATACTCAACATACACGAGTACGTTTATACTTGACAAGTTTAATGTAACAGAATGTATAACAGTTTAACATAGCAAGAACGTTTAACACATTGGGGAGGGATGTTGAGAAATTAAGATCACAAGATTGAGCAACACTAACCTAGAAAGTTCGGTTTGTCACATCATCCCCAACTTGAAAGAAATTTCGTCCTGAAATTTGATAAGCAAGCACAGAGAAGTGAAGCGGTAAATCAAGATTGTTGTAGATTTTCGTCAGGTGCCACATCATCCCCAACTTGAAGCAGAATTTCATCCCGAAATTCATCAGTGATGCCAGAATTAGATTGGTCATCAGGAAAAAGTTGAGGATACGTGAGCTTCATCTGATCCTCGTTCTCTCACGTGATCTCCGGTCCGCGACTTGAATTCCAACGAACTCTAACGATCGGAATTCGACTATGCTAACGAATCTTGATGTCCTGTCCATGATTTCAGTAGATTCCCAGTAACCGCAACTTGTCATTAACCTCGGACTCTAATAAGGGTATCACAAGTGTTTCATCGGACAAACACTACCTTAGATTCGAGTCATAAATGATATCATGCACGTTACCCAATTCGTCGGGTAACTCGAGTTTGTAGGCGGCGTGACCGATCCTTTCTAGAATTCGTAATAACTTAACGTAACGTAACGTACATTAAGCTTGCCACGCTTCCCAAGCATACCACACCCTCCCAGGGTTTTCAACATGATTCGACCACCTACAATGAACTTCCAGTGTTATCCGATCCCAGCAATCTTCCCAAGAGTTTCGACTACAAGTCCTAGGCCTGTGATTAGGTTGTCATCCACCCACCTTAATCCAACAAGGAGATTAACGTAACTGCTCATGCAACACCTCAACAGAGCTATCTGAATACTAGAATGGTAACTGCCACAGTAGAACTCAACACACGCTTGCAGCATGTCTTCGAGTGGCAGGGGGTTCGCTGACTCTGACCATCTGTCTGGTGGTGATAAGTAATGCTCATGTCTAGACGTGAGCCAGGAATGTTGGGTAATGCCTGTAAGTCAGGTATAGATCAAAATCAGAGATAATAGGAGTTGGCACCTCGTGCCTAAAAGCCGCCACTCTCAGAGGAATATTCACCAGCTGTGAAGACTCGTCAGTTTCCTTGACTGCAATAGACTGTACTGGCTACATGGGACAATCAATGATCACTCAGGTGACATCGGTTATGTTCTGAGATTTAGGTAGGCCTGTGACAAAATCCATGGCTGTTTGTTCCAATCTCCAAATAGGTGTTTCTGATTGCTGACACAAACTAAAAGGTTTCTGATGTTCCACCTTGACTTTTGCACAAGTCAAACGTCGTTCACATGCTTTGCTGCGTAGGCCTTCAAGCCCAGTTGTCAGTACAAGATCCTTAGATCCTAATACATTCCATCAAAATCTAGATGACTAGAATATCGTGGCCGATACGCTTCGCTCCACACAAGTTCCCTACGGTTGTCGTATGGTGGGATCCATATTCGTTCCATGAAGTAGCGAATATCATCCAACTTACCAAAAGTTGCTCCTCCATGCCCCGCATGGACTCAACTTGAAAATTCTCTTCCTTCCGTGCTTCGATGTAAAAAGGGTGAATCTGATCGGGTAGGCTAGAGTCGATGGTGAGTTGCAAGCTCATACGCGTTTAGGTTCCATAGTCGTATTCGTTCGAGAGTTTCATCCAGCGATGCCATCACAAAATTAGCTCTCTCAAAACAAAGGTACACGGGAGGCCCTTGTGATCGGTCTAAATGGTGCAATTGGTACCGTCCAAGTAATGCCTCCATCTTAATTCCAAGGACCGCAGGTTATGACTCGTGCAATTATTCCCGTAACTCCACTACATAAATCATCACCTTCTCGTGTTGCATCGTCGCATAACTGGGACTCTGATTCGAACCATCATGGTATACCGCTAATCATCAGTACCCTCGGATAGAAGCGATGCTCAGTGCATTGCAGGGTTGGGTTTCAAAGGCTGAAAATGTGTTCTCCCATTTTATGCCCCATGAATTTACATCACCACGCTGTGCTAAAGAGATTAAAGCGGCGTAATCTTTGAAAATTCCAAGACGAATCTGCGATGGCATCTCGCGAAACCAAGAAATTATTGTATCCCTGAAAGAATCTTTGGTGTCGATCGGTTTGTAACAAAATGGATCTTTGCGAGATCCACGTGTATTCTCACTTCGTTGATTACATGACCAAAAATGTACCTCCCAAATCCTGAAGTCACACTTAGGTAGACTTCGAGTGGAGTTGCTCCTTGATCGATGTCGTAAGGTCGGTCAAAAATAAAGTTAAAAATGTCCTATTCACCTTTTACTAGTAAAGGGCAAGTAGGGTGTCGAATCCACGGGGAATCAGTGGAAAGTATGAAAGTTCGTTGCTTTAATTACCATCTACGTCTAAACTAATTGCTTTTTGCAGTTTTTAGAATGATTGTGGAAACAAAATAATTTAGAGTTGTAAACAATTGTGAGAAAAGGGACCAATCTTCGGGTTTCAGGTTATGCAGGAAATCGGTTTACTTAGTTACTACCAATTGGAAATCACATAGACATGATTTGCTAACTACTTGTTTTGATAAATAATTAACAGATAATATATTTGATTGCAATGATCCACGATCGAAACCGAAAGATTGATGCAATTGAATAGTAACCTAATTAATTACCAATCCTAGATTTCATAAACATAAACAAGTTCAATGGTTAAAGGTTGAAGAACAATGACAATTTAGAATTTAATCCCAATTGTTGATGACAAAACCAAATAACTGATGAACGAGTATGCAATGATAATCCAACAATGTTTAATCAAAAACAAATAAACAATAAAGATTAACTAACCGAATGATTAGTCAAATCTCAATCCAAAAGTTTGTAAAACTAGGTCAACCCGGTTCCTAACACAAACCCTAGTCCCGAATATGATCACGGGTGGTTTAGCCGCTCATGCTCTTGATTTGATCTTCAATCTTGATGAGAAATTGCATGATTGATGATTAGAAGATGATTGGAAGGTGTGGAATGGTGGAAGAATGCCCCCAAAAATCCCCTAATGGTTCCCCCAAAATCGTCCTAGGTTGAATGGAATAAAAGATCCTCACCAAAACCTAATTTTCGCACATTAAACCTGATTTCCGTAACCCCTGAACCGTAGGCTACTGTCAGAACCGTAGGCTACTGTCGGCAGCTTATTCACAAAACTGTTTTCTTCATAACTTCTTCGTTTTAACTCCGTTTTCTTCCCCGTTTGCGCTCAAATTCTCTATCCTCTCATGACTTGATATCTTTATTTACTCTCCATTTGCATTCTCCAAAACACCTCTAATCGTCATATTTAACCTGCAAAACGTCATTTTTCTCATAGTTATCCAATTCCACACATATAAACACTCAAATATGCATAAGATTAGACATTAAACCCATATAAATCACAATCCAAATACCATCCATCACATCCCCACACTTGACATTTGCTTGCCCTCAAGCAAATCCATTCGAAACGCTATCACGGACAAATAACAAATACCCCAAACGCCCCCACTATGCATTAGCTAGGGTCCAAAGTCATACCCCATTCCTTGATTAGCATTAGATGTGTTAATTCAGCAAGCAAACACAGTACACATTTTTGAAACAGAACTCGCCCAACTAAGCCTAACATGCTCCCGGTTTTTATTTTCATGCAACACACCCCTCACAATTTATCGCTCCTCTCGGTTTAATATCTGAACTAGCATGTAATGCGCTAGTATGAAACACTCATTAACCGAATATGAAACTCTGTATTCATATGCTTGTATGACAATCACACCTCCACTCTATCACATAGACAACGCACATATCTAAAGGACTTACGGGTTTTGGGCTTAGGGTAAAGGTGGTGAATTTTTGGCTATTTTTAAGTGGCTAAAAGAAAATGGAGATACCAACACATGACGATCTTTATTCACACTAAACTTAATAAATAACATATATATATTTTTCTTTAGCCGCCTATTTCGACCATTTGGCCTATATACTTGGCTGAATTTTCTCTTTTTCTTTTTTTTTCTCTTTTTTTTTCTTTGCTAATTCTTTTTTTTTTTCTCAACATAAACAACTGAACACATAGATTGTCATTTACAGTTGGTAATGTAACGGGTCGGTTTGGATAATGATTCGGGTTTGACAAACGAACAGGTATAAGGCTCAAAGTTGGCTACTATGGTTAATTTTTGGGTAATCGGTTATCAAAGGTGTAAAAGAAAAAGGAGATCCTAATGTGCCTTTATCATTTATGTGCATAAATCTAGTCCAAAGTCTCAACATGTATCGAATCACACAAGTTCTAAAATAGAGAAACATATGGCCTACTCTCAATAAATGAATATATAAATCTCAATTCAACTAACATTCTAGTAGGCTCAAAATCTCACTAACGTGGGGAATAAGGTTACCGATGTGTGCATGCATTTATTACCAACAACTTGTCACCCCTAGTTAAGCAAGTTCTAAACATTTTTTTTTCTAAAAACACCTGCTGAAAACGGCTCATATTACTATTCTGTAAGATTAGACCATGACTAAGGACCCACGCACCACAAGCAGAGACGATTAGATGTACTGAAAAAGCCGCTTTCACGCCCGATTAGACCGCTTTTAAGACAAATTTTAAAATTTTTCAATTTTTCAAAAACTTCCCTTATCCCCACACTTGGGATACATTGTCCCCAATGTATAGGTTTTATGGTCAAATGTGTGATTTACCAACATGCAATTTATCTCATTCAAGCGACTCATTTCAACCACCCATCCATCTACACAAAACAAAAACCCACTAACACCATACCCAACACACAGTATAATGAAAAATACAAAACACAAGAGATAGGAAGAACACATGGACCTGATCAATGGTTGTTTTCCGCTTCTTTGCCGCAGCCGGTTTAGATGGCGGATCAACAGCTTGCTCTTTCCCGGTCGTTTTTGACCCATTCGTTTATGTTTAGATATGCTAGAATACGCTTCAGATTCAACACACTTCACTCCAACACGAAAAAACCCCAAATTTGGAAATTAGGGTTCGTCACTTCCTTCTCTGATTCCTTACAAACGAACGAGAATCGTAGAAAACGAGCACTGAGGTTTTGTTCTCCTCGAAAAACTAAGCAAGTTACACCCAAGAACCACTCGATTTGGTGCAGGTTTGGCGAAACTAGAGGTTGAAGATGACAATGGCGTCTAGGGTTCTTACGAGAAAGACGATCAGATACTGGCATGTAAACCGTGTTTTACTTTAACGTGGGGTTTTTTTTTTTTTTTTTTTTTTTTAAACAATTCGGTTTATATACCTGACCCGACCCACATAAATAATCCGGACCCATGCCCTTCAAGACCCATTTTAAATGTTGTTGAGAACATACCGTAGGATACTTTGCCTACGGAAGTGATTTTAATTGAAAACTAGGTTTTTTTTCAGTCGCGCGTTGCGGCGAAACGGAGCAAATTATAATGTAAAATGTAGCATGCTTTTTAGAAAGGCAAACCATTATAATCGGTTCATTTTATCATTGTATTATTTTACGATAGCAAATAAATACTTTATTTTTAATATAAATTCGTTTTTAATAAAACTTATATTAATCGAGGGTAAAAGTAAGCTCAACTACGTACTTAAGTTTATAGAAGAAAAATTAACGAACATAATTTATTAAAGAAATATCAAATTAATTGATGAAGTAAAGATGAATTTAAAAAAAAAGAAGAAAATATTATTAAAAACAAAATAAATGATAAGGGAAATATGGTTTTAGGAAAGGAAAAATAAAACTACGTTAAAAGCTTAAAGTAAATCGAAAAAAATTAAAATATGTTAAAAGTTAATATTAAAAAATATATATTAATATAATAAAACATTAAAAAGTTATATATTATTTTAAATTTGAAATTACTATTCATCATCCTTGGAAAACTATATATACTAGTAGAATTTCTCCGTGCGTTACGGCGGGAATCCAGTACAATTTATTACGGTATCGCTACGGTATCGAAACTCGATATAGCAACCCAAAGACAAAACTCAAAAATAAAGTCATGATATGCCAAAAACGACAACGATACATATTTTATATTGACGAAAACCATAAAAACAAATATTAGAAATGATTTTAAACGAATACCAATAATGATTATGTTGGTACCGTTACCAATGTTGTTCGCCTAAAATCGACGCAACACCAATATTGTTGGGACGATATACGTTTGGTTCGTTACGGTATTAGTATGATACCAATACCCAGTTTACGATATAAAATAGATACTATATATTGCTACCGAAGTTGTACGCACAATATTGATTCAGTTCAGTCTAAGGAAAAAAAGATATAAGTTTTCGTCAGGGTACCAGTTCGGTTTATCACACTAAAGAACAAAAAAATATCAATTATATTTGATTCGTTTGATTTTGAACAAAACTTTTAGTGAAGCGAAGATAAAATAAGCACGTCCCACTAATTCTGAATTCGATTACACTATATTATTGGAATGACGAAAAAGGTAACAACATTAATATATAAAAAAATTAATATGTACGACTGTGCTAACTATTACTTGTACATTAGCACTACAAAAATTAATTTTAGAAAGAAAAAAAACTTTATATCAAAATGTAAATAAAATCAGGCACGTCGAAACATCATACCAAAAATTATATAAATTATAATATAATATAATATAATTAAGTAATAAAATAACTAAAACTGAAAAATAATATTAAAAAACCTATTAGTTAATAAAATAATTGAAAAAAATAATATTGTAAAAATATTTAAACACTGTTCATGTAAACTTTCTTTTAATATGTATAATATAATGTTACAAACTTGCTGTTCAATTCCCACCGTAAGGTAGGGACTCCCAAAGTAGCCTACGGTTTAACTGATGATTCACCATTTGCCTACGCTTTTAATTCTTGCCAACTTACTGCCACAACTAACAAGTATAAATGATGATTTTAATATTTTCCTTTTACGTTTTCAATTCTCAACACCATTTATTTTTCAATTCAGCTTTACTTATTTATTTATTTTCTCAACAAAATGCATTCAAAATTTTCATTTTAACTCTACGTTTCCATTTTTTTTTTTTTTTTTTTTGTGTTTTTTGTTTTTACTAAATAAATAATAAAAAAAAAATTTGAATGGTTTCAAGTGGTTTGAAAATGATTCTCTTTGATTCTAATACCGAACAAACTTTCACCTTTCGGTTTACTCACCCGCTCCACCCCCCATAAAAAAAACGTGTCGTCCGCGACACACCATTGAGTCCGAAAACATACCTGAGCGGTTCCAACTTCCCCACACTTGAGTAATTGTATCCGTGAAGAACGTTACCAAGTTAGAATCTGCAGAAACTCACATGCAAAACCAAACCAAACGAAACAAACAAATGCACAATAGTCTACAATCTCGGGCTGCCTCCCGAGAGCGCTAAGTTTATAGGTCTTCAGCCAGACCGTACCTGATGTTCCCTTATGGTGGTCGAGTGGGATGCTTGCGTCCCATGGCCTCTAAATAGGTACCCCGCCAATGCTCTAGTAAGTCGTCCACTGTATTCCACATTGGACTGAATAACTTTAACCTCCTTTTTGCATTATTAACTTCAGGCGGTTTCTTTTTCTTCTTCTTCCCTCGTGGCTTCCCATTGTCTGTTTTAAACTCCTCATGCGCCACTCTTTCCTTTTTCCTTACTGCTTTGCTCCCTGCCACTTCAAACCTGTCAACCAAAAAGCACTCATATTTTGTTTGAATCTCCTTTGCAAGAGATACATTCTCTTCACTACTTTCAGCTTTTGAGTGTTCACCTGAAATGGAAGGATTAGTCGCATCCGAAAACACATTTAACCGCAATTCACGGTCACCAAACCTCATACTTACCGTTCCATCAACACAATTAATAATGGCATGAGCAGTCGCTAAGAACGGTCTACCCAGAATGACTAGAGAGTGCGTGTTCTTTGAACTTGTGGCACAATCCAGCACTAAGAAGTCAACTGGGTAATAACAATCTTCTACCTTCACAATTACATCCCTTACAATCCCCCTCGGACACATGGGAGTCTGATCAGCCAACACCACGGTGGTGTTGACTTTTTGTAGCGGACCAAAATCATATTGGTCATATAGACTCCCTGGTAGAATGCTAACACACGCTCCAAGATCCAACAGTGCTCTATCTATTTTAAATTCACCCACTTGTACGGAAATAATGGGTGCTCCTGGATCTTGGAGTTTCGGGGGAAGGGTACCCAACAAAACGACATTCACATTTGCAGTCAAATCAAGTTTTTTAGGAAACTTGTGAAGCCGTTTTTGTGTACTTAACTCTTTCAGAAACTCAACTTGATCAGGATT
Organism: Helianthus tuberosus; assembly: GCA_030545235.1. NCBI lineage: Eukaryota > Viridiplantae > Streptophyta > Magnoliopsida > Asterales > Asteraceae > Helianthus > Helianthus tuberosus. Next base: position 98,638,291 of record CM060412.1, on the reverse strand, counting down.
CTCTTTAATCGCATCGAGTAAGGGTAGATTAATTTTAACTTGTTTAAAATTCTCCCACCTTTTATCCCTTGGTGGGCCCCGTTTACTTAAAACAAATGTTTCAGATGGTTCTAATAAAGCCATAGGATATGGAACCTTCACTTTCTTACCATCAACTTCCCTAAACATTTCCTTTTCACAAAAAGATTTTTTCAACTTAGTGCTTTCCTGATCATGTTGAGAATCCGATTCAGTATCAACATCCTCCACCACCTCCTCAACTACTTGTGATGGTGGAGCTACCTCAACGCTACCAGTGTCAAAAGTTGGACGAACACTTACCGCATTGATGTGCACATTTCTTCCATTCTTTGAGCTAGATGACTGATGTGCTGGATTAACTGTGGTAGTGCTTGGCAACTTACCTGGATCTCTTCTCAGCTGAGCTAGATCTTCTGCTAGCTGCCCCAACTGTTTCTCCATTGCTTCCGAAGTTTTGTCTCGAACTTCATTATCCTTTTGGATGTCCTTCATAAACTTCATAATAGCATCCAACTTGTCATCACTTGTTCCACCACTAGCACTTGAGGAGTTCCCCTGCTGATTACCCTGATTATATTGGCCCTGAGTTTGGTAATTACTTTGCGAGTAGTTACCTTGACGGCTCTGATACTGTTGGCCTCCTTGCAATGGTACCTGAAAATTAGGGTTCATTTGATTAGCAGAATTACCGTAACTAAAATTGGGGTGGTTTCGCAAACCTGGATGATATGTATTCGATTTCATATCATACTGCTTTCGTTCACCATAGATTTGATTCACTTCATCAGTCTGACCACCCAGTACAGCACATTCTCCAACTTGATGCCCTAACTCTCCACACTCAGTACACACCGAAAACGTATTGGCGGTTTTAACTTCGGCTCCCTTTCCCAACTTCATCTGAGCCACTTGTCGTTCAAGCAATAAGTTTTGGTGCCTCAACTTCTCGACCCGCTCCTCAGCTTCATAATTGACTGATTTTGCTGAACTTGATCTCGCCCTCCTGCTTGATTGTGCCTGTCTCTTAGAAGTAGCACTTTGTCTCTCCAAGTATGCCCAATCTGCTGCCTCTGTGTTTGTAAGAAACGTACCATTACTAATGGCGATGAGATCTCTTACATCATCAGGAAGTAGCCCATCATAGAACGCCTTAATTAATTCCCATGTCTGAATTTCATGATGTGGGCATTTCCTAAGCAACTCCTTAAACCTTGTGAACGCCTCATGGAACGGTTCCCCTGAATGTTGCTGGAATGCTCTGATTGCATCCCGAGCTTCACTGGTTCTGTTCATGGTGTAGTATTCCTCCAAAAACACCTGTTGCATCTCTTGCCAAGTGTATATACTCCCAGGAGGTAATGTGGCGAACCATTGGCGTGCTTTGTCTTTCAGGGTAAATTGAAACAACATTAACTTTACTTCATCCTTTGTGAACCCTGAACCCCCAATCGTCTGACAAATTGAATCAAAACTTGCAATGTGCAAGTATGATTCTTCGGTCCTTTTTCCATAGAATTCTGGCAAATGGCCTAAGTATTGTGGCCTCACTTCGAAGGGTCGATTATTGTTCCCCACCGGTGTAACTATAGCTGATGAGTTGGGTACTACAACGGGTCGACAATGACCTTCAACGCCTTGAATTGGTGCTCCTTGAACAACTTGTGGGACACCATCCACAAACTGTATCTGCTCGCCCCTAAACCGATTATTAGCTTTTCCCGCATTAAACTGCGGGACTCCATTATGAACTTGATTTTGTGGAATCGGGCGCGGGATGGGATTTCTTTGATTGACCTGTTGTACTTGGTAGCCTTGATTCACATTGTAACCCTCATCGTATCTGTAATCTGCGTACCTCCCGTCATACTGATTTTGATAATCATCATCTTCCCAACCGGATTCCCAAGTATGCACGCTGCCTTCTCTGTGTTGGAAACCCTCATCATACCCGTGTTGATGTTGTGGTTGGTTAAGACGAATGATGTCTCCATGTCGAAGATTTAGATTTGCCGGTTGGTTTTGCGGACCTGGGTTAAACTGTGGAAATGGTTGTGGTGGTGGTTGATTCTGGTTTTGATTATTGGGCTGGTTTTGGTTTTGGTTTTGAGGGATTGGTGGATCTGGAATGGGTGGAATTGGCTCGTTCTGAGCTTGGTTTTGTGGCTCTTGATCAGCCATCTCGTGAGCTGCTTGTTCAAGATCTTGAGCAACTGTTGATGACTGAGCTTTAGCTTTCACTGCTGAACGGAGAAGAACGAGATTCTGTCGAGCAGTCTTCTCAATTTCTGGATCAAACAATAACGGTGATGATTTCTTTGAAAACCTAGTATGCATGCAACTCGAGAATCACCTGCACACAGACAAACAAGAAACCGAGCGTAATACTGAACGAAACAAATAAAAGACAAACAAAAGGAAATATTTTTGGATTTTTTTTTTTTTGAATTTTTAAGAAAAACAACTAACTAAACTAAGCGCACCGATTCCCCGGCAACGGCGCCATTTTGATCGATGTCGTAAGGTCGGTCAAAAATAAAGTTAAAAATGTCCTATTCACCTTTTACTAGTAAAGGGCAAGTAGGGTGTCGAATCCACGGGGAATCAGTGGAAAGTATGAAAGTTCGTTGCTTTAATTACCATCTACGTCTAAACTAATTGCTTTTTGCAGTTTTTAGAATGATTGTGGAAACAAAATAATTTAGAGTTGTAAACAATTGTGAGAAAAGGGACCAATCTTCGGGTTTCAGGTTATGCAGGAAATCGGTTTACTTAGTTACTACCAATTGGAAATCACATAGACATGATTTGCTAACTACTTGTTTTGATAAATAATTAACAGATAATATATTTGATTGCAATGATCCACGATCGAAACCGAAAGATTGATGCAATTGAATAGTAACCTAATTAATTACCAATCCTAGATTTCATAAACATAAACAAGTTCAATGGTTAAAGGTTGAAGAACAATGACAATTTAGAATTTAATCCCAATTGTTGATGACAAAACCAAATAACTGATGAACGAGTATGCAATGATAATCCAACAATGTTTAATCAAAAACAAATAAACAATAAAGATTAACTAACCGAATGATTAGTCAAATCTCAATCCAAAAGTTTGTAAAACTAGGTCAACCCGGTTCCTAACACAAACCCTAGTCCCGAAGATGATCATGGGTGGTTTAGCTGCTCATGCTCTTGATTTGATCTTCAATCTTGATGAGAAATTGCATGATTGATGATTAGAAGATGATTGGAAGGTGTGGAATGGTGGAAGAATGCCCCCAAAAATCCCCTAATGGTTCCCCCAAAATCGTCCTAGGTTGAATGGAATAAAAGATCCTCACCAAAACCTAATTTTCGCACATTAAACCTGATTTCCGTAACCCCTGAACCGTAGGCTACTGTCAGAACCGTAGGCTACTGTCGGCAGCTTATTCACAAAACTGTTTTCTTCATAACTTCTTCGTTTTAACTCCGTTTTCTTCCCCGTTTGCGCCCACGTCTTTGTAATCAAATTCTCTATCCTATCATGACTTGATATCTTTATTTACTCTCCATTTTCATTCTCCAAAACACCTCTAATCGTCATATTTAACCTGCAAAACGTCATTTTTCTCATAGTTATCCAATTCCACACATATAAACACTCAAATATGCATAAGATTAGACATTAAACCCATATAAATCACAATCCAAATACCATCCATCACTCCTCCCCTAGGAGCTCTAGGACAAAATACAAGTGTCGTTCATGGTGTTCCTTTCCCTTGGAAATGATGCAAAGCGTCCTCAATAAACACGGTTGATCCATGCGATCCATAAAGCTGTTGGTGTGTTGATTAACCCAAAGGTCATGGAATACAAAGTCGTATGGCCGTACTGCGTTTGATATACTGCTTTAGGAACCTTCCCCCTTGGACTTCCGTCAATACATGGTCGAGGCAAACAGTTCTTGATTGTCACCTTGCTAAGTTCTGGATAATCAGTACACATACGAAAAGGCTTTATCTTCCCGAATATAACTGGGGCTCCCCAAAGCAAAAAACTATGTCCAATAAAACTCCTGTCCAACAGTTCCTGTAGATAGTTCTTGCAACCCTCCTGGTGCAAGACGGTATGTAGTACGAGTAATCAGGGCTGCCCCTGTCATGAGATCAACTGAGATTCTACCTAACAGTTGTGGAAGTAAGCCTGAAAGCTCCTCGGGTAGCGCACTGAGAGGAGCCACGAACAATTGGTGGATCCTCGATCCTCTTTTCCTTAGCCTTAACATTAGTGACGGTTGCTAACGTAGCGGGGTGATCCCTCTGTGGACACTTCTGGGCCTTCATAGTTGAAATGGCGCTAACCTTTGCACCACTCTGATGCTTTAGAATAACTAACGATTCTCCACACAAAATTTTCTCCTCACGAGGTAAGTCTGCGCGATTTCTGGATAACCAATCCACACTAACTACTGCATTGTAACCATCAGGGATAGTATAAGGAAGGTCGATGTCGAACACTTGTCCCACAAGGTCAAGTTTGCATCCCAACGAACATATTAGATTTCATTTGACTTGCCATCAGCCGATTCCACAACAGGTTCGGTTTCAAGAAACATTAGGGTTAAGCAGAATAGAGACGAAGCGGTTAGCTACCCATACAAGCTACCATGTTGCTATAATCCTGGCATGGCCCACGCCAATCCTAAGTGCCCATCCACGAGCGTCATTTCCAGTGTTGTTATTGTCATCGCTCCCTCGGTTGTTGTCGTCTTGATTCTAACAACGGCCAATCCATGTCGCAGGCACTTTCATTTCCATACTGTAGGCCATGGTTACAAATACCTTGATGTCGCCGTGAGTGTTATTTCTAACGTCGTCGCTTGAAACGGAGCCCTATGATTTTTCACCGTCAAAGTCCATCTTTTCACATTCTGCGCCACGTCCTAATGCGCTACCCACTGTGCTGGTAGTTACACATACTATACTATAGTCAATTGCCATTGCTTATGCCCCGATGAACTCGTAAGAGTTGACTCCCATAAGTCGCTGACTAGGGCTAAAGATTCGATTGGAGTCAAATTGCTGATGTTCGTTGCTGGTAGTCAGGGTCGTCCAAATACTGAAGTTGGTAAAGTACTACGCTCATCCTCTTGTCCATCATTCTTGCAAGCTGATGGAGTAATACACGATATGTTGCAAGAGTGTTACAGAAGTGATCGCACTTCGGGATCTAAGGCGCCAATACACTGAGTTCCAACCAATGAAGAGGAGTGAGAAGGGTATCGACCAAACATTCAACACTGCGACATCCAACTCAGGGATGTTCGTACAAGCACCTAACATTCTATCTAGTTTGCTAGGCGTTCAGATGGGTGTTCAGGTAATACTCGATAGCATCGAGATTCACAAGGATTCAGTGAGAAATGAAAAGATCATGTTTGAGTAGGAGACTATCACAGCTACGACTCCTATAGACTATTGTGTTTCACATCGATCAAATAACAGAACGGAACCCCTTTTTCACTTTTTAAGCCTCACTGGGACTCGCATGCACCCCACGTTATTATTATGTGTGCACCCACAATAATATTGTGATTTGCATGCTCATCTTAGCTCCTCCTAACTCATGTCAAATGGTTCCTCAAACTCGAGTAGCAAACAAAGAGTATCACGAAACGTGAGTCATGAATGTTTAGGGAAATACCACCCTATCAATCACATAACACATGCAAGTAGTACACGAATTCATACTGTTGTGCTAAACGTGCAATCACTTGCAATATCATATGTAAGTGTTTACTAGTTACGCAGTATAATGAGTATACGAGAGACGAACCTTGCAGTCTGGAGCTGAGTGTCATGGTCGTATTCAGAACTTGTTCGGTTATAGTCTGGTTTTATAAAACGTTTTAAAACCAAGTTCACTATAACCAGTGGCTCTGATACCAAACTGTCACACCCCCAAAATACCACCTAGGGAATGTCCCTGTTAGGCGTGTGACGTACCAACAAAGAGCCGCTAATTACATTGAACCCATACAAGTTTCAAAATAAAAATCCTTAATTATTAATGAAAATACCATCAACGAGTTTAAATGAAAACCAACATGTTCAGCGGAAGCAAACAGTAAACCATAGTTAAACAGTTTCAAAACCAATGCATAGTATCAATAGTTCAAACACATAAATCCCTCTAGTCGACCCATTACCACTCCAGCTACTCCAAACAGCAAGTTCCAAACCAAAACATCTAAGGACCTGCGAGCATGCAACAAGTGTATCAGACAACGCTGGTGAGTTCATAGTTTTACGAAAACGTTGGTTACCAAGTGTTTAGTTAATCCATTGAATTTAATGTTGATAATACCCCGAATACAAGACGGCTCCTGATTTACATTGCCCTTTCTCCAATGCTCCTATCAAAGCATTGGTCATGACTAGGTCATTAGTTCACACCCGTCCTCTCAGGTACGGGGTGAGGGTGCCAAACCTAAGTAGCGCTACTAACTAATACCTTGTTACCTCTCAGGTAACCAAACAACACGGAGGGACTTTAAAGGTGATAGGATGAGTATATTATCCAACATTACCGATTTACAACAAGACGTATTCCTCTCAGGAATACCCAAACAGGTTACCCAAAACCTATCCCTCCCAAGGATACCCAAAGACTGTCCCAACCACCGGGACGCATGCTCAAGAGAGATGAACTCACCTTAGAGTGCTCGGTGTGTTATGCTATGTTACCCGTCCAAGTCGGTCAACCAAATCCTACCGTGGTTACCAAAGACAATTAGTTGGTATGCACTTTAATTCACGTAATTCACAGTTACAACACAAGTGTTGTTCAGGTAGTACACACACCACGTTAAACAAATAGCAATAAGAAATCATGTGTCACACTAATCATAACATCCTATTATTGACAAACAGTTTCGTGTTCCCTTGCACAACACACCCTAGCAAGTTGTGTGTCGTAACATCACCACCAACACGTAATATTCATTCGAATCCTTTAAATATTTTCCATATCATGTTCATGTATCAACTATCACCCAACCGCTTAGTTTGTTAACCATATACCATACACATAACACTAGACATTTGGGCCACAAAGAAATTATATCACTTACTATTACTGGTTGCATTTGGTTCAGTGGTTCATAGCCCTTCTCACCCGAACGCTTACTGGGCCATCACACCTGGCCTCGTGCCACCCATTGACTACCTGGCCCAATAACACCTACGATCGAGTGATGTGGTTTAAATCCAAAAAGTGCAGCCCAAAAGTTAGTAACCCGATAGCATGGTGTGGCCCATCAGATTGTAGCCCACAGTTTACCCAATCCCCTAAGAGGTGTGGCCCAAATACTGCTGGCCCAAATCGTGAAGATGGCCCAAGTCAGATTCTAATTCATGTGGTACCTGATCGAGTCAGTTATTTGCACATACACCTAAGCTCTAACTATCAACTTATGATTAACCACGTCAACATGATTTAGATTAGATCAATCAAAGATAAATGTAACTCAAGATTTGTACTTCATACTAAAATATCGATATACAAGTTATGATACGAAATCATCAACCATCAATCTTTGAGCATTTAATTTGTTAATTGCCCCTCATATAAACGTCAACAATTCAGTAACACTCCATGCATCAAAATTATAAAACTCTAGCCCTCGATTAACAAGAAGACTAGTATGTGATAACTAATCAGTTTGTGTTGCAACAAGTGCACCCCTTATTTCCTTGTCACACTTTCATGCCAAAACAACTACAGATTTATTCATATAATTATCTATCATCATAAACTAATACCCTGATTATGATATATTAAGCATCACGATTAACATCCTAGAATGCATGTTATCCTACATCTCAATTGCTATGAAAATTCACGTATCAAACACTTACACACCACTGAGCAAGATTAAACAAAAGTTAAATAAATATCTTCATACTCTCATGACCATAATGGATTATTATTCTATTCACACATCAATCCACAAACATATTTACAACCAAATATATCACGTAATTAATCCAAACATATGCTAACCTGATTATAATACACAAGAACACAGAATTCGAGGGGAGTGGGGTTTCGTCTGCCGTCCAAGATAGAGAGGTGGGGAAAATAGTAGGGTTTGCAAATAAATTAATGTATTCATTTAACACTTCACGTAAACAAGTAATTGAGAAAAGTGTTTGGATTGGTTTGGGCTTGCGAGACCGGGCCAAGGGTAACAAGAGTTTAAATAATCCAACATATACAAATAACAAACTCATAACAGTGGGCCGAAGACTTGCTTGTGTGTGGGCCGAATTGATTTGGAGTTTAAAGGGGATGCGTGTGCGTGGCTCATCACCCGTGCGGCCCAAGTATGTCTGCGTCCTAAGAGTAGCTCGACCACATACTCAACATACACGAGTACGTTTATACTTGACAAGTTTAATGTAACAGAATGCGTAACAGTTTAACATATCAAGAACGTTTAACACATTGGAGAGGGATGTTGAGAAATTAAGATCACAAGATTGAGCAACACTAACCTAGAAAGTTCGGTTTGTCACAGCATCCCCAACTTGAAAGAAATTTCGTCCCGGAATTTGATAAGCAAGCACAGAGAAGTGAAGCGGTAAATCAAGATTGTTGCAGATTTTCCTCAGGTGCCACATTTGTCCTAGATATGAGAAATCCATGAAAACGCCATGATGAGTAATCCATAATGAAAACGCCATTAGTTGAATAATAAATAATAAGAACTGGTTTTACGGTCTTCATAAAACATGTTAATAAAAACGCCATGATTTGAATAATTAGCAAATAGTAACCAGATGTAAAACGCCATTGATCATAAACAATAAGCATATATTAGAACCCCAACGACAATTAACATTAATATTTAAAACGCCAAATATTGAATATAGGAAGAACATCGTTGAAACATAAACGACATTTAAAAAAACTGTGAAAAAAAAACGCCATTGAAACAAGTAAAAAAGAACAAAACGACATAGTTGTTGAATATAGGTAGAACGTCATTGAAACATAAACGTCATTTCCAAAAAAAAAATACTTTAAAAAAAACGCCATTGAAACAAGCATAAAGAACAAAACACCATTTCTATTGAAATTTTGTTTGAAACGGAATCATAACGCCATTATTAAGGGGAACGTGGACAATGACAATCGTGCCCCTGCATATCATTTAGTGCCCCCTTCCACGTGTTCGACCAGGATCCGTTCTCACCGTTTTCACACTTACAACCGTTTTCTCCTGATCCTGTTTATATATATATATATATATATATATATAGGGGATGGATCATGAGAAAACTAGTTTAAATGAGAAAACCAAAAAACTAACTAAAAAAGCCCAAAAAACATACCAATTTTTTTTTAAATTTCTATAAAAAAATCGCAGGTTTTTATACCTAGAAAAAATTATCAAAAAAAAATAATAATAATAATTTTTGTTGTATTACACATGTGCACTATTACGGATATAGTGCACATGTGTAGTATACATATAATGCACATATATTGCACATGTGCAATACAACAAAAAAAAAAAAAATTTGAAAATTTTTTTTATGTATAAAAACTAGCGATTTTTTGTTAAAAAATTGTAAAAAAAAATTGGTATGTTTTTTAGCTTTTTTTTTAGGTTTTTTAGTTAGTTTTTTCAATTATATGTAGTTTTCTCATGATCCTCTCCATATATATATATATATATAGTGTAATGCTAGATAGAAAACCCAAAAAATTTGAGAAAACCCAACCTTCCGACATTATTTTTTTTTGAAAAAATAACACATGTAATATACATTTTTTAAGAGTTTTGAGCCAAAAAAATCAAAAAAACGCCGAGAGGATGTTTTTTAAAAATATAAACAACTTTCAGCAACTTTCATCACTAACATGTGTTAGACAAAAAGTTGCTGAAACTTGTTTATTTTTTCTAAAAAAAACCACTCAGCGCTTTTTTAATTTTTTTGGCTCAAAACTCTTAAAAACATGTATATTACATGTGTTATTTTTTTCAAAAAAAAAAAAGTCGGGAGGTTGGGTTTTCTAGGGTTTTCTATCTAACTCTCCCCTATATATATATATATATATATACTGGGTAGGGATAGTGTACATTAATTCAGAAGTGTGAGAAGTGTATTATAACACTATATAACACCATATAAACACCGTATAACACAATGTAACACCATATAACACCATATAACACTATGTAACACTATATAACAATATATAACACTATACATATACCATAGACATGCTATTAGACAAAATATAGTGTTATATTTGTTTTAGAGTGTTATATAGTGTTACATAGTGTTATATGGTGTTATATGGTGTTACATAGTGTTATACTGTGTTTATATGGTGTTTTATAGTGTTATATATAGTGTTATTTCTAACACTTCTAGATTAATGTATAGAATCCTCTACCTAAATATACTATAGATAAAATTAAATATTAATTTGTCATTTATTTATTTAATATAAGATAACCAAAAAATAAGACGAGAAAAAAATTTAGATACCTTAAATGATTGACAAGTGTCATACTTTAGATTAAAATCTATTAGAATAAATATAGATATAAGATAACAAGATCAAAAGTTAGGACACCCCAAAAGTATAGTAATAAGATCAAAAGTTAGTGATCAGTTAATGACGTGGTGACAGAACACACTAATTGTTAAGTTGGGGGTGACGGGAGTTAAAGTGATACTTGAGGATGACAGCGGCCAATAGCCAATAGTTGGGGGTGATAAAATCCAATAACCCTAAAAAAATGTTCCGTATATGACCCCCAACTGACCCGGCGTAAGACTATTATGGGGTGTGGAGGGGCTTGGGTTGGGGGCATTGCTCGGCACGTGGCGAGGGTGAGATCCATAAGCTAAAACTCAAAAACAAGAGGTGTGGTGGCGTGTCGCTTAGCTAGGCGTTGCCAGCCATGTGGGATCCACAAGCTAATACTCAAGCCCAACAGCCATATTAGACCAGCTAACCAAAGCCAATCATGTCACCCAGCCCCCCACCCCACGCCAGGCACAATCCCCATGCCAGTAGGGCAACACTATAGCCAACACTAACTCGATGTGGTCTAGCCAGCATTAAAGACTAACCGACACCCCACCCTAACCCACGTGTCACACCCCACACACAGTCTAATACTCGGAAATAGAGTACAACGTAGGCAGAGGCAATTGTGTGGCGACACCCTTATCGTATCCCCTGATTCATTATTATTATGACCATACATAGGAGATCACTAAAAGGACATTAATAACCCTCACATGGCTACTCATCTATGACTATTGACGACCTTTTGACCACTCACAAAAATGGAAAGGACATAAATACCCTCCACATGCCTATCTGATAGGCAGTAAGTAGATTGGTAGGTAGGACAATATCTATTATCTAATCATAAATTGGTGTTTATGTTTGATTCCACTAATGAAGTTTCTTCCATTGGGAAAGCACGAAAGCACAATTCACTTCATGTTTTTTTAATTATATTCACCCCTTTAGGGTATGTTTGGTTAATCTTTTTGAAACAACTTATTAACTTATTGGATTTTTGAAAAGTTATAAGCTTCAAAATGATGTTTGTCAATGAGGGTGTATGTGAGGGGAAAAAGCCAATAAATCACTCCATACTGACTTTTCCAAAAAATCAATAAGTCAATAAGTTGTTTCAAAAAGCTTAGCCAAACACACCCTTAGTTTCAAATTTTTATATTCAATCCTCAAATGTGTTTTCAGATTATGCTACTGATTATGCTACTCGGTGTGAGTTCACACCCCCACCACATCATCCCAATAGTGTCCTAAATACCATCTCCAAAGCGCCATTTGTAAGCATTGTTAGCCCTTTAGCGCGCGTTAGAGGAAGAAAAAGAGAGAGGGCCCCACTTGCATAACCAGTCATAATTTTATATTTCTTTTTCATATATAGTTAAAGAGGACCTTCAATGGGTCGTTATCCACACAGTGCATAGAAGTTAATTTACCTTTGCACAGAACTTTAAATTTGGCCTAACTTGACAACTGTAATTTGAATCGGTTTAGCTTTCCACGAAGAAAACTTATTTAAACGATAGTAACGTACATACTGATTTAATGAACGCCTTAGACGCTCTTCAAATCAATCATAGATTCTATTGAGATAGACGGAAGTACAAAACGTCCAAGAACATTGCAAACAAACTTGGAATTTTGATTAATCTCAAGGTCTAATTAAAAGGTTTTCTTTTTTAATCTATGCCCGAGTTTGCTCGACAAATATTGAAACTCATATCTATAGATTTAATTAATGCTTAACTAAACAAGTTTGATTAGAGATGTAAATGCTTACTTGTTGTACACATTTTTTGGGTGCTTTAATAGGTTGATTATTATTTTTTAAAATAATCTAAAGGCATTACTTATACATTAATATGCAAGAAAAATGGTTTGCTTCATTTTCACTATAGTCCTTAATTTTTTACAATTACAGTTAGAGTAAGGTGTCATTTTAGTCCCTGTGGTTTGGGCGGTTATGCCAGTATAGTCTAAATGTTTTATTTTTCGCCTGTGGGTTCAAAAAGGTTTCACCATTGTCTTTTTGATCCAACTAACATAACCCCATTCATTGTCCTCAGTTAGTCAGGGGAACTTTTATCTTATTTTTATTTTATTTAAAGCTTTTATTGAAACCATTCTATTTTAAGGAGTATTTGTGTAACTAACTTCAAGTTTTAGACCACGTATTAAAATACGTATCTTTTTATACAAATAATGAAATAAACATCAACCTCTCTTGTGACACTCGGCTATTTTGAGTCTCTATCGTACTAGTGTGACACATGTTATGAATAAATAAAGACAATATTTTATTAAATGTGGTGTTATTAAGTGGTATTTTTTGTGTTGGAAAATTCAAACTTTGTTAAATATTATGTTGAGTTAATTACATAGTTAGTCTCTGTGGTTTGCCCAAAGTAACATACTTAGGTATTAATAGTTTAAAATCACATTCTAGGGTATTAACTTTTCATTTTGTAACGTTTGAAGGTATTAACGTTATTTGTAGGTTTAAAATCACATTCTATTAGTACCTGAGTATGTTATTTTGTGCAAACCACAGTGACTAACTATGTTAATACCCTAGAAGTTAATACCTCCAAACGTTACAAAATGAAAAGTTAATACCCTAGAAGGTGATTTTAAACTATTAGTACCTACGTATGTTATTTTGTGCAAACCACAGGGACTAACTATGTAATTAACTCTATTATGTTGGTAATAATAAGATAAACGCTTATCGCGTAACGAGCAAAATGCGAAACGAATGTTGGTAAACACCCGGTTAATGTTAAAATCCTAAAAAAATTCTGTTATGATTAAAATGCTATTTTTAATAATATTCGTGAGGAAAATTAATTAAAATGCTTAAAAACTCTATTTTACGAGTTTAAACGCGTAATTTGCAATACCACGATATCCTACAAAATATAAACGATGCAGCCAGTCGAGACAAATAAAACATTATTTAGTAATATTATGGCGAGTTAAATTTTATAGAATGACAAAAACAATTTTAAACGCCTTAAAACGCGAGATAAAATACCCGGTAGTCAGTTAAATACATGTCTATGCCTAATATATATATATATATATATAGAGAGAGAGAGAGAGAGAGAGAAACGGGATCAGGAGAAAACGCTCAAAAGTGTGAGAACGGTGAGAACGCATCCTGGCCCAACACGTGTCACGCGACGTAGAGAAGGGCGGAGGAGTTTTTTTGTCTTTTCAATCTTCTTTTATTTTCCCAACACGCTATAATATTTTCTGGCGTCTAAGTTTTTTTTGGCGTTAATTGTATTTATTAACCTTTTTGGCGTTGAATTAATTGTTTTGTGTCACATAGATCAAATTTTTTTGGCGTTATAGCGTTTTCTGGTCAATTTTTTGGCGTTTTGTGTTGTTCTGTATAATAATTCACTACGAGTCATTAATAAGATTACAATAAGACTATTTTTTTGGCGTTTAGTGAATTTTTTGGCGTTTAATACATTTTACAAGGTGCTTTGCCAGCACCCGTTCTCCCGGTTTTCATACTACTAGCGTTTTGGTGTTTGTAGTTTTTGGCGTTTTATATAATAATGTATTTTATTTATAGAGAATTAGATAACAAAATAACATATAACTTGATATCAAAACAATATAAAATGAATATAAAAAATGGTAATCTAACTTCTCTTCCGAATCTTCACTGTCATCAGCCTCTATCTTCTTGAATTTGTTTTGGCGTTTTGAATCTTTTAGAATACGTTAGCTAGATGCCAACTTTCCTACATAAACCCCGTCTTTTTCAGAAGAAGCTGCTTAGTGGCAACCTGTGTTTTGGTGTAATATTCTTGTTTGGTGGCATGTCATTGAAGATCAACTCTTGCTTTATGCTATTTATAATAATGGAGTCCAAAATAGCATTTTACACTTGTGTTGATCCCTTTATTCCATGCCGATATTCATCAAGAACAAAGCTCACATGATGGCATATCACTGTCATCAGTCTCTTTTTTCTTGAATATTTGTCCATCTCATTCAGCAAAATATTATTGAGATAACCCCCTTAGAAGAAGAATCCATTTCAGTGAAAGCTTTGCCATCTGTGGCGTTTTAAAGTGAGTGGTTTCTAGAGGATATGGCGTTTGTGTTTTCTGGGTGTGATCAATTTCATTGTGTATAGACCCCTCTCTTATAGGAGTTTTTTTTTGTGCGTAGTTTAGACGGGACTTTTTTCATTGTAATAAATGATAGTAATAAAGTAACTGTCTTTTCAGTTACTGTTTTTGTATTTACTGTGTTGATCAGCTTTTATCAGTTTTATAGGTTATAGACGTCCCATATTCTAAGTTTGACGTTTTTTTAAATGGCGTTTTGCAGACCAAGATGACAAAATACAATAATGGAGTAAATAAAATATTAAGCAGGAACAATATTTTTTGTTATTTTTGGCGTTTTGTAAGGAATAACCATTTTTAGTATTTTTTTGGCGTTTTGCTAATAAAGAGAAAAATATATCATTTAATTATCTTAAAAAAATAAAAAGAAGATTACACAGAAGAAAAATAAGACAAAAAAAATTAAAAGCCTTCGTCAGAAGGTACTTTATTCGAAAAGTATCCATCACTTTCGCCATCTTCTTCCTCCTCGGAGTCTTCATCTGGATCTTCATCCATGTCATCACCTTCACCTTCATCAGCTTCTTGTTCCTGAAGATTCTGAAGCCTCCACTTGAACATGTCTTGCATTAACTCCAATTTTGAGTCTATTTCTGTCTTGGTGTAAGTGGCGTTATGCAATTCTTCTATGAAACCCAGACGCTGCTTTGTCATGATGTTTTCTAGCCAGTAAACTTCCTGCTCTCCGCTGTCTTATGTAACGGTCACCATGTCTGTTTCATCATCAAAACGCCATGATGTCATGATAGGGTCCGGCTTCACATCTGCTTTGATTGGTCCAAATTTCCTGGTTAATGCTTTCATAAGCATATGTGTTTCATGGCATTCGTTGTCTAGAGTGATGCCAAGTGATAAGATTGCCCTCTGTATCTCTCCTTCCATCTTCAGAATTGCCCTGACCGTCTTAACATACACCCTCCTTCTGTTGTCAAAACGGAGGACGTATCGTCTGATTCCCAGAGTGTATCTCCAAGAAACAATTGTTGCCATTTTTGGCGTTTTTGGTTAAGTTGGCGTTTTTGGTTAAAGATGTTTTTTTTATAGAACTGGATAGATTGTAGTGATTACGGAAGCTATGTTTTACCTCGTTTATATAATGATGTTTTTGGTGCGTAATTTAGGAGGGAATTTCTTCTAATAAATGTTAATAACTGAAATTCAGTTTCTGTGTTTTTTCATCTTTCTGTAATATCCAACGCGTTTTATGAGTAATTTTTGGCGTTTTGTTTTAATGGCGTTTTTTAATAGCGTTTTATCATTTGATGGCGTTTTGAATATGAGCGGTAAAAGGCTCTTTTACCCTTAATGAAGCGCGTCCCACATAATAAAATTGATGTTATTTACGAAAACGCCACCGCGCAATCTAGTCCATGGATTGTTTTGATCGGACGACCCATAAGCGTTCTCACCATTCTCACACTTTTCACCGTTTTCACTAAATCCTGACCCTATATATATATATAGGGTAAGGTTCATGCGAGAACCACCCTTATTGCGAGAACCGCGAGAACCAATGTGAACACAAAATAAAATCTAAAAAAAATCTAAAAAGCACTCAATTTTTTTATAATATTTTCTGAAAAAAATCGCTATATTTCGTTGCCATAAAAAAACCTTTTTTTTTAGTAACTGTTATCCATGCACATGTGCATATGTATCATTACTTTGACAAATTCGGTAATACGTTATCAGGAATAGACAATTGCACTTTAATTTACAATACCATTCGTAATACACTACTTTTTACATTACCAATATTCAAAATGCACATGTGCATCATTAGGTATAACCATAATATAACGTGTTTTGGTACAAAAAGTTTGTGATTTTGAATGGAGAAGTAGGCCCATATACATGTTTTTTGGTTAGTTATATCTAGTGGTTGATGGTTTGGTTATAGTTGTCAATTTATGATGTAATATGTTGATTGGATGGTATAAATGGTGTTTACATACATGTAATAAAGTGAAAATATTGGTAATGGTATTGTATTATGGATGGTAGGAGGTAATGGTATTGTATTATGGATGGTAGGAGGTAATGGTATTGTATTATGGATGGTAGGAGGTAATGGTAGTGTATTATGGATGGTATGATAGATGAAATGGAAAGTTAGTGTACCAAAACACCTTATTTCATGTTGATACATATAGATGCACATGTGCATTTCTAATATTGGTAATGTAAAAAGCATTGTATTATACATGGTAGTGTAAATGAAAGTGCAATTGTATAATAGTTGTAATGAATTACAGAATTTATCAAAGAAATGACAAAAATGCACATGTGCATGTTTGTGTATTATGGATGGAATGATAGATGAAAGAGAAAGTAGTGTACCAAAACACCTTATTTCATGTTGATACATATAGATGCACATGTGCATTTCTAATATTGTTAATGTAAAAAGTAGTGTATTACACGTGGTAGTGTAAATGAAAGTGCAATTGTCTAATATTTGTAACGAATTACGTAATTTGTCAAAGAAATGATACAAATGCACATGTACATGGATAACTGTGACTTTTATTGTAAACGAAATATAGCGATTTTTACAAAAAGAAATTGTAAAAAAAAATTAAAAAAAATATTTGGGGTGTTTTTTAGATTTTTTTTATGTATTATTGTTTGTATTCATACTGGTTCTCGCGGTTCTCGCAATAAAGTGTGGTTCCTAACGGATCCTTCTCCTATATATATATATAGGGAGAGGATCATGAGAAAACTAGATATAAATGAGAAAACCAAAAAACTAACCAAAAAAGCACTAAAAAGGAGGGGGGAGACTTTTAATGAAGGAGGGGGGACTTTTAATGAAGGAGGGGTAAAATTAGAAAAAATATACATAACTTTTCAAACATTTCCCATTTCTCCATACGATATCATTTTAAAACAAAAATGGCACCATGAGATCACAAATTTTTGTATCTTTCATTCAAGTATATTCGAGCATATTTTTTATGACATAAAAAAAGATTTATGGTGTCGTCTTGTTTTCAATACTATTATTATAGTAGTGAACATGTGCAATATAACATGTACTACAATTGCATTACATGCTTAAAATTAGCTTTTTGAGTCTAGTTTAGCTTTTAGGGTTAGTTTTTTTGGAGGTTTAGGATTAGGATTAGGTTTTTGGGTGTGGGGGGGGGGGGGGGGGGAGGGGGTTTAGGTTTTTGGGGGGTGGGGGGGTTTAGTTTTTTTTTTGGGTTTACAATTGCATTACATGCTTAAAATTAGCTTTTTGAGTCTAGTTTAGATTTTAGGGTTAGTTTTTTTGGAGGTTTAGGATTAGGATTAGGTTTTTGGGTGTGGGGGGGAGGGGGGTTTAGGTTTTTTCGGGTTTATGTTTAGGGTTTAGTTTTAGGTTTTCGGAAGGGTGGGGGGTGGGGGGGGGGGGGTTTAGGTTTTTGGGGGGTGTCGGTGGGGGTGGGTTAAGTGGTTTAAGCTTTATGTATTAGTGCATATGTGCAGTACAACCAAAAAATTTTTTTTTTTTTTTTTTGAAATTTTTTTTCTAGGCATAAAAACTAGCGATTTTTTATTAAAAATTGCAAAAAAAATTTTTTTTGTATGTTTTTAGGTTTTTTTAGGCTTTTTTGGTTAGTTTTTTGGTTTTCTCATTTAAACTAGTTTTCTCATGATCCATCCCCTATATATATATATATGTATGTATGTATGTATGCATATGTGAGATATGTGTGTGCATGTGTAGGTGGCGACCATAAAGTGCCCACCTTTTCTCTCTCTTGACAAGTGTTAAGCCTATTATGCATGCAATCATTACACTTCAAAGAATTTATCCATTTTAATCATTTTCCAAGACTAAAATCTTTTCAATTCTTCCATTCTCTTTCTCTAAAACTGTATACACACACACACCCACTCCCATTTCAAAAATTTTGATGATTTCTTGAAAGAATCAAGTGCCTTCCAAGCCATTTTCAAGTTTCTTCAAAGATTTGAAGGTCAATCCATGGTGTTTTAAGAAGGTGCAAGCTTTTTATCACAACAACCATCATCAAAAACCCATTTATATTCTTGAAAGGTATAAAATTATTTTTAAAGTTCTTGTTCTTGATTCTTGATGATGATGGAAAGTTTCTCAAAAGCTTGGATTTTTCACATACTTTGATTTTAAATAAGAAAATAGTTTTAAAATAAAATTAAAATGGAAAAATATGTGAGTGTGTGTGAGCAATGAGTATGTATGCATGTGGTTATTTGGTGGTGTTTTTATTATTAGTTGGGTTTTGATTAATAGGATTCTTGAAAGGTGATTGCATGTATGATTAAAAAAGATTTTTATAAAAAGTCTTATGATTAAAGATGAATATATGAAAAGTTTATCTTTATGAAAGTATGTATATGTATATATGTATGTTGTGTATATGTATATATGTACGCATGCATATGATATTTGTTGGTTAGTTCATAAAACATGAGAATGTTATATGCGTTAATGTTTTGAATGATTTGATGATGATTAGATGAAGATGATTTCTTGGGTTTATTTGAAAGTTATAATAAATGTACGGTAAATACATTTAAGTAAATCTTGGATGATGATGATATGATAATCATGCATTAGGTACTTGTATATTAGTAGTGTGATATATGATGCTTAAATGATCATAAGTTGGTGAACTTGAAATGATATGATGAAATTGAGTTAAAAACATAATATGAACATTTAAAATAATGTTATATGATTTGTCATGATGATACAAAATTATGTCATAAGTTTGGTAGCTTTGCATGTTGTAAATGAAGCTTAAAAAGTAGTAAAATGGGTGAAATTGTGTGATTTATGTGACATGCATGAAATCTGCACTATCATGAGCATAACCACTATTTTAATTATTAAAAACATGTGTTGTGTTAAAATATCAAGTCATGACGATTTGGGATGGTTACGGTAAAGTTCGGTATAAGACTATGCGTTAAAAACGGTAAAAGCGACTTTTGAAATGATTTTTATAAAACTGTTTTAAATCAGAATATAAACTGATATTATTAAGATATTATAAGTATTTTAACTTATATTAATACCCATGGTGTTTGGTTAGTCATACGTGACTTTGGACGCCCGAAAACGTTAAAATACGCATATTTCAGTGTACGCGAAAACAGGATGTTCAAGGGTGAACTTTATGTGTTACAACGTGATATGTAAATATGAGTATGTGTAGTGTGATATATTAAGTGTTTACATGATAGTAGAGATTATGACGATGCATGTACGCTTGTACGGTTAAAACGATAATTTCATTAAATATCTCATAAAATATATATATAACTTATAGATCGAGCATGAAAATAATACATAGGTTAACTTGATGAGTTATATTGTGTATGAATGATTTAAAAATGATAAAATATATAAGTTTATGAAATACGTGAGTCACGATATACGTCGAATATGTCCATATTTATGTAAATATATTACGAAGCGCAAATAGCAGATATTTTGTACATAAGCAGATGTGATAACATACATAACATATTGAGGGTCGCCATTAAAATCGTTCAAGTATCGAAAATCTTAAAATATATATATATATATGAACACACATATATAATTACGCCAACATAATCAAAACAAAGACTTTCCGAGAAAATCTCAAAGTTTTGTAAAAATAGGAAGTATTGGAGAAACTTAGATATTAATAGAGTAATTGGTTATTAAATCGTTCCTACTTAATTTAGGACGTGTAGACCAATTTCAGGGATTGTGATAATATAAAAACGCACCCAAAGGTGAGTGTCACTAAACGACTCTTGTAATGTTTTATATATTGTTTTGGGGGAAGAACACGCCTTTAAAAGTGCGAATGCATTATGTCTATTGCTTCTGTCAATCATGTTCATAGTTAACAATGTATTGAGTCGTAGTTGATTATATAGGTTTATAGGTTAGGCAAGACAGGTTTGTAATGTAGGTACACGTTCGCACGAATGTGCAATTCATACGAATGGGGTCTCATCTATCCCAAAGGTGCCATTTTCACATAAGGCTCATTCGTTCTAGATGGTCCATGCGAATGGGCTTCCCTATAGATAGGAGGTCAAGTCTTTTCATTTGTAGTCTTTGGGTGGAACAGAGAGGAAACTCTGTCCATTTGGTTTCGTTGTTCTGTAACCTCAAATATTGAATAGAAACCAGTTTAATTAGTTTATTCTTGTGCATGTCACCTTCATACTCAGTGTTGGTGCACTACATCTGTCGACTTCATCTTGTGTCGAGTCTGTGTTTTAGAATGTTAGATTAGGGCATGTTTTATGAGAAAACTGGAAATTGTACTACATCTATCGACTTCATCTTGTATCGAGTCTTAGTCTTAGAGTGTTAGATTAGGGCACGTTACATGAGAAAATAGGATAATGTATGTTGTTAGATGATAGGTTTCGCTTATAGGGACATAGGTAGGGGTTTCACTTATATGTGCATAGAGGTTTCGCTTATATGTCAATGTAGGTTTCGCTCATGTGTCAATGTCTCTTGGAGCGAAACCTCATATCCTATATATAGGCACACATAAGCGAAATCAGATATCAGTTCTGAGATTCCATACCGAGGTGCTGCCGGTGTGTGATTTGGATGTATTTTGTCAGAAATCAATACAACAAGGTGTTAAAAGTGATTTGCTAGCTGTTTCTAAGTCAGATACTTGTTTTCCGCACCTGTATCTGATCAAAACTCCTCTGAACGACTCGTTCGGGTCGAAACACGATCCTACAAGTAGTATCAGAGCTTCAGGAGGAGGAGTTCTGCAGAGAATAGCTGGATTTCATCGAAAATTCTGATTTCTACACCTTCTTTCATCATTTCCGAGAGATTTACCGGTCGAAATTCGCTCAAAATTTCTCAGATTGTAGACAATCGGACATAGACAAATCCTGGAAAGTTTCACAATGAAATTCGGACTAAAAATGTACCAAATCACCTTCGGATTAGGTTTCGCTTTTTCGGACATATTGTGATTTCGCTTATTTGGATACCTAATTTCGCTTATACGTACATCATATTTCGCTTTTGTGACATATTGTTTGGGGTTTTCGCTCATAAGGTATCTCAGTTGTTTCGCTCCAAAGGACATAAGTAGTTTCGCTCTTCCGAACAACAGTAGGTTTCGCTTATACGAACTCAGCAGTTTCGCTTATTCGGACATCAGAGATTTCGCTTAAAAGAAAATCATGGTTTCGCTCATAAGACACAAAGTGGTTTCGCTTTTGTGAACTTCTGATTTCGCTTTTAAGGTCATCAAGGGTCCTGATTTCGCTCAAAAGGACAGTTGTGTACATTGTTAAAAATCTGAAAATGGACGAAGAATTCTACAACGCATTCGCTACTCCGGTTACCCAGATCACTATTGCACAGAACACAATGCTCGAAAACGAAACAGGAACTATGCAAAAACCGCCTAAGCTCATGAACATCGAGGAATATAAAGGTTGGGAAGGTCGTTTCGAAAATTGGGTGCAAGCTAACTACTTGGATGCATGGGAATGTGTCGAGACAAAATACATTCGACCGACGAATGATGATGAAGAAGTGGTTCCGATTAAAGATTTAAGCGCCGATGCTAGAAAGAAATACAAAGATGAGAAAATGATGCTGAGTCTTCTACAACAAGCTGTGAAAGAAGATATCTTGGTGTTATTACAACATAATGGAACTTCCTACTCGATTTGGAAAGCTTTAAGATCAAAGTTTGTTGGTAGTCAAGAAATGATAAAGAACAAGAAGTCACTTCTGAAGAAAGAGTTCGATCTGTTTCGTGGTTTGAAGAATGAAAGCACAAGACAGATTATTGAAAGATATTGCAATCTGCTAGCAAACATGAAGAGATTGAGTATTGAGAAAGACAATGAAGAGTTGATAGAAAAGCTTGCTGATGCATTGCCACACGAGACTTGGGGCACATATCTCATGATGCTTAGAAACAAGAAAGGTTTTAGCAGTCTGACACTCAGCAAGTTCATTGAGAAGTTGGAAGCTCAAGAGATGGAGCAACGAAAGATCATTAGAATGAAAGATTTCGATGGTGAACAAGATATTGGGTTGTATTACAAAGCAGGGGTGAATGAGAAATCTACAAATTTATCTCCAAAAATAGAAACTGCTTATAACGTCAAGAATTCTTCTAGAAGTTCATCATCAGGATCAAACAGCAAAACAAGTTTTACATCATTTCCATCATTTGATCCAAATGTATCAACAACAAGAAATGGCAAAAAGCTTCAATGCAACATTGTGTTGAACATTGAAAATGATCAGGAATATTCTGAAGAGTTAGCAAAAAGCCATATGTCTTTATTGGGAACTGTTCTTGAATCTTATGGTAGTTTTTTTGCAGGTCGAATCGGAAATCCAATGCTGACAAAGGAAGATTACGACCAGATCGATGCTGAAGAGATGGAACTGATGGACATAAAATGGTGCTTGGCTAGCGTGTTGAGACGAGCTGAGAAATTTAAGCAAATCACAGGAAAAGATGATCTACGTGAAGCTAATGTTTCTACTTTAGGTTTTGATAAATCTAAAGTCACTTGTTTTCGTTGCAGGGAGAAAGGACACTTCAAGAGGGAGTGCAAAAACCGCGAAGCAAGTGGAGCTCAAAATCCGTTCAACAACAACAATGATTACTATCGAAAAGCTATCTACCATCAAGTTGCTCAACAACCATCTCAACAACATCAACATCAAGCACAAACTGCACATGGAAGACACATTATTGAAGACTCTGGAAAGAGAGCTTGTGCGGTTAATTAAAATTCTTCAAAGAGAGCTGATGGTAGTGCTTTGATAATAGATCAAGATGACGAAAAGTTACCTGAAGGGTTTAGCTGGGAAAATTTCACATGGGATAATAATGTTCCTGATCAAGTTATAGCTAACAAAGCTTTTGTAGCCCGAGTTGAAGAAGATAGTGATGATGATCGTGAGTATTGGGCGAGAAAATTCGATGCTGATATGAAACTGATTGCTGAAAGTGATAGTGAAGATGAAAAAGTCAAGAAGAAAAAGATCAAGACACCAGTCAGCAGTGATGACGAAGAAGTTCCAATAATCAAAAGAAAAGTAAAGGTTGAAGTTTCAAAGTTCAAAGTTGATCAAGAAGTTGATGCAAAGAAGATTCCAGTGAAGTGTGAAAACTGTGAAGCTATAAAGAAGCAGAACAGCACACTGATCTATAACTTGAATAGTTTGAAGGAATCTTATGATGTTCTGAACAAAGCCATGAATCAGTATAATCAAACAAGTGAAGAACAAGCAACTGCAATGAAGACACTTCAGGGAGCTTTTATGACAAAGCAAAAAGTGGTGAACAACTACATTGAGAAGTGTGCTGTGCTAGAACAAAAGCTGGAGTTGCAAAGAATCGAAACTGAAAGAGTAAACCGTTTGTTGAAAAGTTACTCATGTACTTCTTATGTCATTGACAGGATTTATCCGACTGTTGAAGGCATGAAGGCATTTGAAGAGGATGAAGTAACTGAAGAAAAGAAGGATGATGGAAAAGTGACTGAAGAAAAGACTCCAGAAAAGAAGAACAAGAAGAAGTGTGATACAAAGAAAAAGACTGACAAGAAGGATTCTGGTAAGAAACAAGATGTTGGTTATAACAAATGTCCACCCCCGCTAGAAAATGGATATTTGCCCAGGAATCCAAATCAGGAAAGGGTCGAAAAAGCAACAAATTTACAATGGGAGTCAGAGTCCTCGGTCAATTTGCCCGAAAATATTGATGTCGTGTTTACATCATCTGACACTGATCATGAGTCCGAGTTAATAAAGAAAGTCGCCGATCAGGTGTTGGATAAAGATGAAACTGAGGAGTCAAAGTTGGAGTCAAACTCAGAGTCAAAGTCAGAATCAGAGTCAAAGTCTGGTTCTGAAAGTTCGAGTTCGACAGTCAACAGTCAAAATTCTTCGGTTAAAAGGGTTTATAATAAAGAATTCCTGTTATCAAAATCTAATTTGAGTGACGAAACATTCAAAGTTGCATATACATTGAATGATTCCGACAAATTATATTCTGATGAGGAATTTCCAATAAGAGGTGTCAAAAATGAATTAATAAAAAAGGTTTTCAAACTTACAGAAATTAATATTTCTGAAATAAAAGATTTAAATCTTAATGGTAAACCTAAACCTTACACCTCAAGAGTACAACAAAGATTAAACAAGAAAAAAGGTTACAGTTCTGGTTCTGGTTTTCACAAGAAACCAAACCCTAACCGTAATTTCAAAAAGAAAGGTCTTGGATTTATTCCAACAGAAAAACAGAAAAATGAAAAATATGTTCGTGATTTTAAAGCAAAGATGACATTTGTTTCAGGTACATCAACAGAAGAAGAAGAAGAAAAGAAAGAATTCTGGAGACAGTCAAACAGTGAGTTCCTTGCAAAGAAGCAAGATGACATGAAGAAGATGGTTGATCAGAGAAAAGATACGAGAACCTGTTTCCAATGCAACACTGTTGGACATATTGCCAGAGATTGTTCTAAGGCAATACAATCAAAACAGGGAGTTTCTCGTAAACAAAAAGAGAAAGTGATTGAGTTTGAACCACCAATTGACCGAACCAAATTATTAAAAAATTCTACATTTGAAATTGGTGAATGTTCAAACAAGTTTTACAACAAAAGAGCTAAATCTGACAACCAGAAATGGGTTGTTAAGAAGTCTGTTGATAGCTCTAGCGATGATTCTGATAGGTCAAAATCAGAGGAGCTATCTTCTGGCGATGAATCTGATTCCACAAAATCAGATGAGCCACAGGTTGAGGTAAAAGGAGAAATATCAGTTCTGACTGTGGATGATGAAAATTTTCATCACTTCGGACTGAAAATTATAAAAAGAAAATTGGTAAAGTTGAGATTTCAAACCAATTTTATGATGACAAAAGGTTTTTGATGTTGAAAAGGCCTTTAACCCCACTGTGAAACATATTTTTGGTAAAATGATTGATCGAAAAGTCAAAGGGGTTAAAGAGTTCTATGAGAAGAAGACGGAGAAAGATAAGGTTGAACCATCCCTGGTTTGTGACTGGGATGGCTCATACTATGACCAATAAGTCTGTGGACTTGCCGGAGATCCCAAGTTTGTAATCGTGGATCAGGAATCGGCATCTTTCTTGAAAAATTGATGTTTGTGAATGAATCTTATAAAGTTTAAATTTTACAGGTTAAGTGTGACTTGCCGGAGCTCCCAGGTTGGTAAGCGAGGAGCAGAAATCGGCATATTTCTTGAGAAATTCACAGGATGGTAACTGTGATATTTCGACTTACAAGTGGTTGAAAAGGTTTTCACTTACAAGTGGTAAATCAGGGACATTAAGTTGTACTTGATTTTCTACAAATGTTATTTTGAGAACAATATGATGAACCATGCCCCTACAAGTGGTAAAACCAAACTTATTTTCCGGAAAAAATCATTTTGATTAAAACAAACTTAAGTGTTTTGAAATCTAAATGAGAAAATAGTTTGGTAAAAGGGGGAGTTCTGATGGTTTATGCCAAGTGAATGGCGAATTGATGCGATTTGATATCAGTTGTCAACTTTCTTGTACAGTTTGTTTTCAAATTTCCTAAAATGTGTTTGCATTTTAGGGGGAGTAAAATTTTTCAGAAAATCCAAAAACATTTGAAAATTTGAAAAAGCCAAAAACATGATAAAATTCAAAAATGAGTTTTGTGTCAAAGAAGAGGAAATGATAGTACATCAGTGGACGATCACTGCATGCTAAAGAATTGGTAAGATAAAAAGTGATAAACGGTCTCACTGATGATGTGTCAGTAGGTTTTTGCACATTTAGTAGATTGTGAAGAGATATAAACCTAAATTCAAACTTGCTTATATCGTGGGGAAACATCTCTCGGATATATGGGTAACCCCCGAAATCTTGTTTGAAAGGTCCCTCTTTCTGAGATACTAGGTCTTTATACTCAGTGATATCTGGGGTATTATCTCGGGACTTCTGATTTTGCGGAAGCAATGGCCTAGTCCCCGGAGAATACTTTCTGCTTGCTTGAAATATAGCGCCGCCCTCAGCAAATTGATGAAACAATAAAATTGATAGTCATTGCTGTTGTAAAAGAGATCCTCTAAAGGGGACTCACCAAAAGTCGAAGCCGTCATCTCTCTGCGTATACGGGAGTATCGACCTGAGCTCTCACGGCCCTCGCATTATAACCCCTTACAGATATCATCTGTGGTATACTCACCTGTAAGACTGAATATTGGGATCTGGATACGGGAGTATATTTTGAGGTGGGACACATGATTAAGTTTAAGTGCTTAAGACATTAATATCATATCTCGGATCAGTTGAACTTTGTGTGAGAATTTAAGTGGACCAGAATACTGACAATCTAGGTGAATCGTTTAGAACTTAAAATGAAATGAAGGTTAACGGTGTTGGTGATTTGTCTCAAAAACTGATATGATCCTCTTGCACAAACTCACAAAAATATTATCTGTAAATATTTCATTTCTGCATTTTTTCTTGATTCTACAAGTAATTTTAGTTATTTTCTTTCTATTAAAAAAATTCAAAAAGATTTTCAGTGTGTTTTAGCATAAATTTTGAAAAAGTCAAAAAGATTTTCGACAACTGATGTTGGAAAGCTGATTTTCAAAATTCCAAGTGCTAAACTTGATGAACTGGTTTGGGAGTGTTGTGTGTGATAGATTTTAAAATCTTGTTACAAGTGGTTCATCAGAGACTAAATGTTAGATCATTTTTGTGATATTTACAAGTGGTGTCTATATGCTTAAATGTTTATCATAAAACTTATGTTTGTGGTAGAGTTGTATGCAGGATGAATCAACATTTGAGGAGGAGTGCATGTTGATGATGATGAATTTAAAGATGTCAACATCCAAGATAAGAAGTTTGTTGGTGATAAAAGAGAAAGAAATGAAGATAGAGAGAGAAAAAGCCCAGAGACTGATCAAGACTGAAGAAGTGAAGACATAGCATTGTCGTGACTCGATAGTCGACTCGTCAACATCTGAGGGGGAGTCTGTTGGTGCACTACATCTGTCGACTTCATCTTGTATCGAGTCTTAGTCTTAGAGTGTTAGATTAGGGCACGCTACATGAGAAAATAGGATAATGTATGTTGTTAGATGATAGGTTTCGCTTATAGGGACATAGGTAGGGGTTTCGCTTATATGTGCATAGAGGTTTCGCTTATATGTCAATATAGGTTTCGCTCATGTGTCAATGTCTCTTGGAGCGAAACCTCATATCCTATATATAGGCACACATAAGCGAAATCAGATAACAGTTCTGAGATTCCATACCGAGGTGTTGCCGGTGTGTGATTTGGTTGTATTTTGTCAGAAATCAATACAACAAGGTGTTAAAAGTGATTTGCTAGCTATTTCTAAGTCAGATACTTGTTTTCCGCACCTGTATCTGATCAAAACTCCTATGAACGACTCGTTCGGGTCGAAACACGATCCTACACTCAGATTCCGCACAAGATATGGAGTCGTTTTAGCCGGTCGGAGCATTCGGGAGCACCAAAACGGTCCTCACAAGTGGTATCAGAGCTTGGAGACCGCTTTTAAGGACTATGAACAGAAGATACAAACAGATTCGAGCTGTTCTGGATCTGATTTCATCACCTTTTCTACTCACATCTCTTTTACTCATCTTCTTCCAACTTAAAACGCAAAATTAATGTTGAAATCATGGACAAAATTTTCTGATTTTTGGATATAATGTGCGAAATCATGTTCTAATCAATCCTTGAAAGAATCAGATCAAAATTAAAGCTAATTCATTGAAAATTCTTGGAAAAACCATGAAAAACGTAACTTGAAGTTTCACAGTCATTCAAATCGTACAAGACACATTCGTATGAAAGTGATTAAAAGTCAATTTATTGAAGAGTCATCACATTCGTACGAAACAGAAAAGTTCAGTTCGTACGAAAGAGTGTATTTGGTGTTAGTCTGTTCATACTTGTCACATTCGCACGAAGTAACATTTCTCTTTAGCACGAAAGAAATCATTATATTGTTTCGAAGTTGTTTGATCATTTGTTGATTTTTGTAGGTGTTAATCATGGATTCTGAATTTTATAATGCGTTTGCAACCATGCCGGATTGGGTGGCTTAGGCTTTAAGATTTGAAAACGAACATGGAATATCATCTTAACCACCTAGGTTAATGAACTTAGATGATTATACAAAATGGGAAGAGTGGTTTTCTGACTGGGTTCAAGCTTACCATATGGAGTGTTGGTATGTTTTCCTAAGAGAATATAATTAACCCTTAGAGAATGATGGTCAAAAGAAATCATTTATCGCATATAATGAAAAAGAAAAAGAAAAATTCAAGAATGAAAAGAAAATGACAAGTTTTATACAACAATCGGTGAAAGACATTACTATTCTTTAATACAACACAATGGAACTGCTTTTTCAATATGGAATGCTTTAAAACATAAGGCTAAAGGAAATCAGCAGGTAATGAAAAGCTAGAGAGCGTTAATGAAGAAAGAATTTGAGAAGTTTACGTGTCTGAAAGGTGAAACAATTAAACAACTCATTGAAAGATTTTGTCATTTGATTAAAGAGTTTAAATTGTTTGGGATTGAAAAACATCGGGAAGAGTTGATAGATAAGCTTGTTGATGCACTTCCAAAAGAAAATGATTGGTCTACGTTTATCTTGATCATGAGAAACAATATGAAATACGAGACCATTAGTTTTAACAAGTTAATTCAAAAACTGGAAGCATACGAGTTAGAATTGAGAAAAGCAGGATTGTTAAAGAATGGACAACAAGATGTAAGTCTGTACTACAGAAGTGGTAGTTCACTAGATAATCAGAGTCAAAAGGTATAGACAGTATACAATGCAGAAAGTTCATCTGGATTTTCTGGTTTTTCGACAAACAGCAACTCAAGCGGTAGTGGATTTGGAACATTCTGGAGCAATGAATCTAATTTTTCAACTGCAAACTAAAAGTCATCACAGGGATCAAACACAAATTCAAACCAAAGAAACAATCAGTCTCATGTACTACAATGCAATGTCACAGTAAATCTGCAAAATGCTCAAGGTCTGAATGAATCCACAATGAAACAGCTGGCATTTCTGGCATCAGTGCTTGAGCCATATGACAGTCTTATCGTTGAAAAAATTGGAAACTTTAATATGACTAAAGAAGACTATGACTAGATAGATCCAGAAGAAATTGAACTGATGGATATCATGTGGAATATGGCGAGTATTATGAGAAGAGCTCAAAGATTTGCTAAAATCACAGGGAGATAGTGCGGGTTTGTTTCAGATTCTAAGTTGGGTTTTAACAAGTCAAAAGTGACATGTTTTAAATGCAAACAAAAAGGACATTTTAAAAGAGAATGTACAGGTCAAGAACATCAAGACAACATCAATCCGTTTAGTGATTTTTACAAGAAAGCAATATATGACAAGCAAGATAGGCCAAAGATTGAAGTTGGATCTTCAAAGTGAAGAAACAAAGCATTAGTTGTCATACATGAAGAAAAAGGTTTCAACTGTAATAACATGTTTTCTCAACCTGACGGACGAGCGATGCTTGCTGAAGTTCGTGGAGAAGATGAATAGACGATTGAAGAAAGTGAAGAAGAATGTTGACGTGCGTGCGGGTGTCATTATTTTTTGTTATATTTTTAGCTCTTTTTACTCGCCGATTTCAAGTTTTAAATTTATAAAACATGATATTCTACTATCACTCTACACACACGCTAGGGCAAGTGCACCCATCGCGGACATAGAATAGTGATGGCAAGGTACTGAGGTCGTCCAAGGAGACAAGAGCTTTTAATACCGGCTTATCGTCAACGTCTAATCGAACCAAACTTTGGGAAAAGATTTTTAAACTAACAAAAAGATAAAAACAGAAAATAAAATAAAATAAAATAAAAATAGATAGACAAGAAAGAATCAGTAGGATCCGACTTATCTTTCATGTATCCTTTTCATGATTTCCGCACTTTGGGCATTTTAAGAGATTATCTTAGTTATAGTAGTAGGCCCCTCTTTTGAAGGCGACGTTACCCTCAACTTAGTGGTTTAAGTCAGCAAGGATACAATCCCACTAGGTCGGAATATTGAAAGATAATTAAGTAAGTTATTAATGCAAAATATGTTGGGCCACTTTCCAGGTAGCGGTCACCCTCAACCCGTTGGTCTGAGTCAGCAGGGATACAGTCCTCGCGGGGTTGGTTTAAAGTTTTAATAGTAGTTCATGAATTTGGGGTTCAAGCGGTTTCTTACTCTCAGTCGGGCCAGTCATTCCTGGCCAATCCATGGAGTAGTACTAAACTTGAACCAGGTTCTCGCAGGATCTATACACTGAACGAGACATAGAATTACCCAACCACCCTTCTAACCCCCTTCTAAGTAGTTAACATGCTTTATATAGACCATAAAGACATGAATATGTGAATAAACGACATATGAAGAATGGCTGAATAAATTCGCCTTCTATATAAAAAACTAATTATTAAAGTCATTAATACATACCCAATTAAAAAGTTGCCAGAGAATGGAAATCATAAAAGAAATACATAAAAGATATGTCTTCATCAAGTGATGTAAGAATTTAGCCAAGCATGGCCTTTGTTTGACAAGGATTCTTACTATCTGTTATGGGTGAAATTCTGAGCCCATATCCTGAGAAATATCTTGGGTTAAATCTTGGTTATATGATATCTGTTCACATCCAGGATGATGATTCAGGATATTGGTAACATCCTGAATGGTATCCTCAGGATCACTAACGGATTATGTGCAGGTACGTGGGTTAGAAGCTAGCAACGTTCACAAGGGCTCATTCCGCGGAAGACTTGTTCCAAGTCATTCAAATAAAGACGTTGAAGCCGCATTACTCGGTCTACAACGTTTACAATGGAATATTCGGAGCATCCCATATTTATAGGAATTTTCGTTTGTAATTTGTTACTATAAATAGGTGGGTATGTCAGATCGAATAGGACATCACATCAACACTCACTACACTTCTACACTTGTTCTCTAGCAATTTTCACTTTCAAACAAAAGCGTTGTAACACTTAGCGATCTGATCAATATCCTGCACTGTATCCTGACGTTTAAAGCAATAAGAAGAACAAGGCAGCTGCGATTGTCAGCTCCCGAGGTTTTATGCCGGCGATCTAGATTGATCAAGGGCTTTCCTCGTATATCTCGTGTCAGCCCCTTTACTTTTTGCTCATTGTTTGATCGTAGATACAGCTCAATATCCTGAGCCGTATCCTGAATACTATTTTTCCAAACAATTCAACCAGCATATTTTCAACACACTTTTTAGCACACTACCTCACTTAACTAATTTGATCACTTAATTGCTTCGGTAATTTTTGACCAAAACAATTTGGCGCCCACCGTGGGGCAAGTGGTGCTCTCTTTACTAAAAATCTTTGTGAAATCGTTAATCGGTTTTCTGTTTTCAAAACTTTTTGCCACATTGTTTACAATGGCCTCAAGATCAAACATGAGCTCCTCCACTGTGTCTGCTACAACTTCTGCTACTACTGGCCCGGTGCTTCCACCACCTCCTCCAAGGATGCAATCTTCTTCACAACCTCAGGATATTATCCCTACTCGGAGTATTCAGGGATCTGCTCCCATTTTAGCTTCTAATGATGAAATTCTAACCTTATTTGGAAGTGTGCAGGAACAAATGAGGCAGCAACAGGAGACAAACCAAATGCTGTTGAGGGAAATACAACTCCTGAAGTCTGGCTCAAGCAGATCTGCTGAGGATATCGCCACTCCATTACAACCCAGAACTTTGAATTTCAGTTCGGCTGTGTACACCGAGGATAATAGGGGGAATATTGTGCCCATCCTTCCTCAGAATCATACTCCTGAAATACCCTCCTCGGTCAGGATGTCAACCATGAGGAGCTCAGGATATGCTTCAGGATATGGGCAGAATCCTCAGACGGGTAACGTGTCAAATAATAATAATACTCATGCTGCTAACAATAATGGATCTTTGCAGGATACAGGTGTAACATCAGCATTTACTAGGGAGCTTCAGAAGTTTAAGGACATGATATCCAGTGTACCTGGAGTGGTCCAGCCAATCCCGGAAGTGTCCCAAGACAGCCACAGGATATCTCGCTTTGCATATCCTATCTGTGATGCTGAGATTCCAAAGAGATTTCAAAACCCCAACATGAAGCTTTATGATGGAACTACGGATCCTGAAGAGCATATTGCCCAGTATAGGGAAAGAATGGAGATTAACCCTATCCCTCCGGAGCTCAAGGAAGCATGCTTGTGCAAGGGTTTTGGTTCTACCTTAACAGGATCAGCCTTGAAATGGCTCCTGAATGTTCCTCCTCATTCGATTACATCATTTGCTCACCTAGTGAATTTATTTAATAGTCAGTTTTCTTGTAGTAGAAGCTTTGAAAAACTAACAAGTGACCTCTACAGGATAACACAGGGGCGTCAAGAATCCCTAAGGGATTATGTGAACAAGTTCAGTCGGGAATCCTTAGACATTCCGCATCTTGATGTTGCAACAGCTGTGCAAGCTTTCAAGATGGGGCTGCAAAAAGATTCTCAATTTTACCAGGACCTTGTAATGAACCCATGCAGGAACTTGGATGAAGCTCGAAACAGGGCCCTAAGATATATTCGATTGGAGGATGACAGAAAGATGCAAGAGAGGATGAACTCATCCAACACCTATGAGTCAACTAATAGGAAGTCAGAATCCTCATTTAAGCCATATCGCTCTAAGCCATATGGTAGAAATGAAAACAAGAAAGTGAATGCTATCGAAGACGAGGATCCTGAAGAATATCCTGAATTATCTGAATATTGCTTTTCTGTTAACATTCCTGAATTGATGTATGCCATGCAGGGTTTAGGAGACAAGGCCAGGTGGCCACGAAAGAATCAACAAAAAGCCGATTGGAAAGATAAGTCAAAATGGTGTGCCTTCCACGAAGATTTCGGACATGTAACTGAGGATTGCATTGCTCTAAGAAAAGAAATAAGCTATCTCTAAGCAAGGGATATCTGAAAGATCTCTTAGGAAGAAAGAAGAATAAGGGTCCGGATACTGAGAAGGATCCTGAGCGAGCAGCGTCACCTCCCGCGGATGCCAAGATAATCAACTTTATTTCGGGAGGATCCGACATTTGTGGGACTTCATATTCGGCGGCGAAGAGACATGCAAAAGAAGCTAAGGCCGAAAGGGGAGACAAACCTGTCAGGATGACTACCCTCACAACTGACAAAGTGATCACATTTGATGGTGATGACAGGGATACTGTCCAGGATCCTCATCATGATGCTCTGGTAATAACATTATATGTGGCTAACCATTTTGTACGTAGGATATTGGTTGATAATGGCAGCTCCGTCAATATAATCCAACTAGAGACTCTGAAGAGAATGAATGTATCTCCGATGGATATCACTTCGAAGTCCACTGTGCTTGTTGGGTTCAGTGGAGAGGCTAGGAACACAGTGGGAGAGATAAAGTTACCAGTATATGTTGAAGGAGTCAACTCGATACAACGTTTCTGTGTGATGGATTCTCTATCCTGCTATAACATCATACTGGGAAGACCATGGATTCACGATATGAAGGCTGTGCCATCAACATATCATCAATGCATCAAGATCCCTACCCCTTGGGGAGTTGTCAAGGTTGATAGTGATCAGCAGGAGGCGAAAGAATGCTACTCATCCTCGATGAAATCCTCAACCAAGCCTAGTACAGCGTAGCAATTCAAGATGTGGGCCCAGGATATCGTGGAGGATTCAGAGCAGGATGTGAAGAAAATTATCATGGATCAGGATAATCCTGATATCTCGGTGCTCGTAGGAACCAATATCCCTCAGGATATTGAAGAGCAGTTAACTAACTTTTTGAAATGCAGGATGTCAACGTTTGCATGAAAGCATGAGGATATGATAGGTATATCCAAAGACATTATCACTCACAAGCTTGGAATTGACAGATCATTCAAGCCTGTTCAGCAAAAAAGAAGGAAATTTGCTCCTGAGCGGAATACGATTATCCAAGAGGAAGTTGAAAGATTGTTGAAGTCCAGGATGATCAGAGAAGTCAAGTTTCCAAGATGGCTAGCAAACGTAGTCGTGGTACAGAAGAAAAATGGGAAATGGAGAGTCTGTGTAGACTACACAGACTTGAACAAGGCTTGTCCTAAGGACCCATTTCCTCTTCCTCACATTGATGCAATGGTGGATGCTACTGCCGGGCATGAAATGTTGACCTTCATGGATGCATCCTCAGGATTTCATCAGATTCAAATGGAGCCTTCTGACCAGGAAGATACTGCCTTCATGACACCAACAGGTATTTATTGTTATACGGCTATGCCTTTTGGTTTGAAAAATGCAGGTGCAACATACCAGAGATTGGTAAACATGATGTTCAAAGACAAGCTGGGGGACACCATGGAGGTATACATTGACGATATGGTGGTAAAATCAGGGAAAGCTCAGGATCACCTCCAGGATATTAAAGGAGCATTTGATATCCTGGATCAATATAACATGAAGCTAAATCCTGCTAAGTGTTATTTCGGAGTGGGGGCAGGAAAATTTCTAGGATATATGGTGAACCACTATCCCTATACCTCGCAGTATCAGGGAATGCTGTAAGTGCCGTCCTTGTAAAGGATCATGAAGGTCAGCAATATCCTGTTTATTATGTTAGTAAAAGTTTGTTAAATGCTGAAGCTAGGTATTCTCATTTAGAAAAATTGATACTAGCATTAGTTATGGCATCAACAAAGCTTAGACATTACTTTGAGACACATAGGATTCATGTTAAAACAAATTATCCTGTCAAAAAAGTGCTTAGGAAACCAGAGATGTCAGGCAGGATGGCCAAGTGGTCAGTAAAGTTGAGTGCTTACGATTTAGTATATGAACCTAGAAATGCCATAAAGTCTCAGGCTTTAGCTGACTTTGTGGCTGATTTCAGTAGTGACATTCAAGATGAGGTAGACCTAGAAGTCCAACAGTTAAGAGAATCCTCAGGATCCTGGACGTTATATACTGATGGTGCATCTAATGTAGGAGGAGTAGGATTGGGAATACTACTAAAATCGCCACAGGGGGACATATTACCCCAGGCTATTAGGTGTGAATTCCCTGCTACTAATAATGAAGCAGAGTATGAGGCTTTAATTGCAGGATTAGAGTTGGCTAAGAATATGAGTATCAAGAATTTGCAAGTATATGTTGACTCCTTGTTAATTACTAACCATTTTAATGGATCCTATGCAGTTAAGGGTGAGAAGTTAATCGAATACCAAGATATTCTCAAAAAATTAGCAGGATATTTCGATGTTTTTTACACTTGAACAGGTACCAAGGGAGGATAATGCTGAAGCAGATGCCTTAGCAAATCTGGGATCATCGATCAGGATACCAGAAGGGACCCAAATACCAATATTACATATCTTGTATCTTGCAACGAATCCTCAGGATAAAGAAGTAGCAGGTATTCAGGATCCTGGAGCAGAGTATCTTGAAAAGGATCCTAAATCCTGGACGGCTCCAATCATGAGATATCTCAAGGAAGGACACATCCCTGGAGATGAAAATCCTAAGGCATTTAGGAT
Source organism: Helianthus tuberosus (assembly GCA_030545235.1). NCBI lineage: Eukaryota > Viridiplantae > Streptophyta > Magnoliopsida > Asterales > Asteraceae > Helianthus > Helianthus tuberosus. Next base: position 98,601,857 of record CM060412.1, on the reverse strand, counting down.
GAAGGTATCACGATTCACTATTATAAATAATGTTTTATACAAGAAATCTCTTGTAGGACCGTATTTGAGGTGCTTGGAGGATCCTGAAGCCAAAGAAGTGCTTCAGGATATACATGAAGGGGATTGTGGTAACCACACTGGGGGCAGATCATTGTTCTCGAAAGTATTAAGGACAGGATATTATTGGCCAACGATGAGGAAAGATGCTGCAGAATATGCTCGAAGGTGTGATGCATGTCAAAGGCATAGTAACATACTACATCAACCAGCTGAACCACTATATCCTGTAGCTTCCCCTTGGCCATTCATGAAATGGGGGATGGATATAGTAGGGAAGTTACCAAAAGCTCCGGGCGGAAAACTCTTTATGCTAGCAATGACGGATTATTTCTTTAAGTGGGTTGAAGCTGAAGCATTTGTTCAAGTTAGAGACCAAGAAGTAGTATCCTTCATAAAGAGGAATATCCTGACCAGGTTTAGGGTACCAGCTGAAATCATTTGTGATAATGGGTTCCAGTTTATAAGCAAGAGGACTACTGACTTTTGCAAGAGTTGGGGAATCAAAATGATCACGTCTACTCCGGTACATCCTCAAGCGAATGGACAAGCTGAATCCTCAAACAAGATAATTGTCAATAACTTAAAGAAGAGACTTGGAGCCAAAAAAGGAAGATGGGCAGAAGAATTACCCTTTGTTTTGTGGGCTGATAGGACAACGGTAAAGAATGCAACCGGCCAAACCCCATTTTCCTTGGTATTTGGAGCAGAAGCAGTGATTCCAACGGAAATGATGATACCTACTGCAAGATCTATCCTACAGGATCCTGAACAGAATCCTGAAGCCTTTTGTCTAGATTTGGATACTATAGATGAAAAAAGAGATGCAGCGAGGCTTAGGATGGCAACATATCAACAAAGAATATCCAGAGCATATAACAAGAATATAAGGACTAGGAGAGTTCGAGTTGGTGATTGGGTGCTAAGAAAGGCTTTTCAAAATACCACTAATCCTGCCGATGGCAAGCTAGCTCCAAAATGGGAAGGACCATATGAAGTTGAGTCAGAAGCAGGGAAAGGAGCATATCGGCTTAAGAATTTGGAAGGGGATATGCTACCGAGATCCTGGAATGCAATACATTTAAAGCTCTATTTCAAGTAAGAATAGAATTTAATTTCTATCTCGGAATGGTATGTATTCTATCTCTTTTAAATATATTTGTTTATTATCTTGAACCCAATACTGACTTAAGCATCAGAGGGGTGTTAGCCAAGCTAACACCCACCTTAGTTTACAGTTGTTTTGCAGCATATGTTTCAGGATATAGCTCCAGGATATGCACTCAGGATAACTCAAAAGATTAGAGGATTGGCCCCCTCTCTCACGTTTAAGGGATCCTGATCCCTTCAAAGGTTTAAAGGTATTCACCTTTCTTTCGAATTGGGTTTAAACACCTCGCCTGGAGCGCAAGTTATCTAGGTATTGTTCAAGGTAGCGGGACCAGTTCATGTAAAAAGTGGCTGACAATTTCGTTACTGTTGGCTATATCCTGGATCCTGAAGGTATATGAGGATTGATCACCCTCTCTAACGAAAGGATATTTTCATACTCTCTAAGGTTTAAAGGTTTAAAGGTTTTCACCTTTCTAAGGTTTGGAGTTTATACACTCTCGCCTGTAGCGCATGAAACTCAGGGTTTATCCCCAGGATATCAGGGTTTATCCCAGGATATCAGGGGTCTATCCCCAGGATATCAGGGTTTATCCCCAGGATATCAGGGTTTATCCCCAGGATATTAAGGGTTTATCCCCAGTATGCTAAGATTCATTTCAGGATATCAGGGGTTTTGCCTCGGGGTGTTCGAAATTTATTCAAGCCAAAGTGTGAATACATTTGCATTTCTGTGTCGAACACAGGGGACATACATTATACTATTCAAAGGATGGATCCAAGTTTTGTAAGTGTGCACTGGGGGACATACTTATGATGGAAGATTGAAATTGATTCTTTAAGAATCTCTGGTATGATCTCTCCTTTTTATTTCGATAATTTATAGGTTGTATTTCAGTATCCTGAGAAGGATTATCTTTCAGGATACACTTACAATAGGTTCCCAAATTATGATCGAACAAAACTATCTTTATAAGTAAAATTCATGTGTAATAAACAAGAATAAAGCTAAAGGAAAGTTATATTAACATATCAAAAGATGTGCTCTTGGTTTCACCTTAAACCAAGGTCCATCCACCAAGAGCACAAATAGTTTCTTACCCTATGTACTTAACAGTTGAAGGTTTTGTCTCAAACTGAGACCCATCCACCTTCAACTGTTTATATTGTTCAAAAGCATAATATACTAACGATGATGGCCAAGGGCTTCGTCCTGAAACTCAGGATCCCTCCACCAATGGCCATCACATTGTTTAAGTGCAGGAAAGTAAAATGCAGTAAAAGTAAATTGTTTGAGGTTACAAGCTAACACTCAAATTTAAAAAGGTGGGCTCCGGCCTTGGCACATATATCCATCATTGCCCACCTGAAGGCCCTCATACAGCGGCATCTTCTCCAACCTTCACTGCCTTTTCAGCTTCAGCATCCTGAGCATCATCCTCTCCAGCATCCTTCTTATCTCCAGCCTTGTCTACCACCTCTGCTGACTTAGAGGATTCTCCGGCTTCAGTAGGAAGTGGCACAGCTTTGCCTCCAAGCTCCTTCAGCTTGGCCACCCAGGATTCAACCGGCCAGGATGGGCATACAAGGCCGTCTCCTTGGCCTCGTAGGCCATCTTGATGCGAGCTTGTAGCAGGGAGACGATAGCAGAGGCTTTGATTCCTTCCCGAAAAGAAACCATGTCCTGTTCGTGATCCATTTGGACAGTGGCAAGTTTGAGCTCAGCATCTTGGGTGACCTTCTTCAGCATGCCCTCGTAGTGCCGGGACTTTGCTTCAGCAATGGCACCTTGGTCGGCAACGGTATTTTCGAGCTATTTAATCCTGGCTTCATGGAGTACAACAGTACCACAGGCATCGTTGTACAGGTGGAGCAAATGCTGGAGGCCCTGCACATCAAATTCAGGTATGAGTCAGAATATATTAGTCAGGATATCCTATCAGGATATATGTGCAGGATATGTGGCAGGATATTACCTTGTTGAGGAAGGATGTCATTGGCTCTAAGGAGTCAGAAAAGCTGAGTTCATCGTAGGAGAACCCTTCTGGACCTGGAGCACTGACTTCAGGACCTTTCCTCTTTTTTGCTGTGGAAGCACGAGTCTTCGGATTAGCCTTAGGAGCAGGGAGCGGCTTGGAGCTGGTGGTAGCAGGGGTCTCTTTCTTGACCATGACTGGAGTAGGGTAGCTGTCAAGTTCGTCAAGGTCTAGGTAGACTGGAACCTTGCTAGAGTCTGCATACAGGGAGTAAAATTTCTCCTAAGTATATCAAATAAAGACATGTATATACAGGATATCTTGCAGGATCCTTACCAGACATGTTTGCACTAGAAAAAGGACTTGGAGATGGTGGAGACGGGTTGAAACTTCTTTCAGCCTCTGGAAGGAGTCTGATGGCGTCAATCCTTTTTTTGTGAATCAACAAGGGGAGGTGCAATCTTCCTAAAATCAGCTATGTGCACAACAGAAAAAAGAAAGTTGGTCAGTTCAGGATATGGAACAGGATAAGAGGCAGGATCGTCCTTAAACCCTAAATCCTACCGTTTTTCAACCATTTCACCGGATATTCCGTTCCACCAGGGATTGAGTCTCTTTTTACAAAGAAAAACTTAGATTGCCAATTATCCTCGTTCCTGGTGGCACGAAGTATCAGCGGGTCGCCGGAGGTGGAATAAAACAAAAATCTACATGATCCGTGGCATCTAAGCCGGTAAGCTAGGGGGAGATCATGAACATAAAGATCAGGGATGTGGTTTTTCTTGATCTGGTCAAGAACGGACAGAACACGCCAAAGCATCGGCGTTGTTTGGCTAAAAGAGATTTTTGTAATGTTGAAGAATTCGGTGATAAAGTCTGGAAAGGGGAACCGTAACCCTAAGGTGAAGGGAAAGGCACTAAAGCACAACCACTCATTGGAGACCATATCCGACCGGATTTCCCGGTCGAACGGCCGGAATATCGTTCCTTTCGGAAAGATACCGGAGGATTTGAGAGCCGACAAGTGGGCACTATCAAAAGAGCATATCTCTTTCTCCGGTTCTTGGAGAAGATTCTGCTGGATAAATGTGGGAGTCGAATCACCAGAACTGGATCTTGTCTGTCTCGTCATTTGATCACCAGATTTTTTGACCGGAAAAGAAGGATGAAGATGAAGATTAGAGAGAGAATGTTTACCTTTTTCCTTATCGGTAGTAATTAAAAAAGAGATGGGGATGAGAAGATATAGGGTGCAATGAGTAAATATAGGCTGAGTAGTTCCAAACGGTCATATCATGGGTCTTATCTCTTAATTGCCTCGATCTCCGTGAAAAATGTAACCGTTAGTGGCAGGATACTAAACGGTAACATTTTTGGGGACAATTGTTATGGGTGAAATTCTGAGCCCATATCCTGAGAAATATCTTGGGTTAAATCTTGGTTATATGATATCTGTTCACATCCGGGATGCTGATTCAGGATATTGGTAGCATCCTGAATGGTATCCTCAGGATCACTAACTGATTATGTGCAGGTACGTGGGTTAGAAGCTAGCAAGGTTCACAAGGGCTCATTCCGCGGAAGACTCGGTCCAAGTCGTTCAAATAAAGACGTTGAAGCCGCATTACTCGGTCTACAACGTTTACAATGGAATGATCGGAGCATCCCATATTTATAGGAATTTTCGTTTGTAATTTGTTACTATAAATAGGTGGGTATGTCAGATCGAATAGGACACCACATCAATACTCACTACACTTCTACACTTGTTCTCTAGCAATTTTCACTTTCACACAAAAGCGTTGTAACACTTAGCTATCTGATCAATATCCTGCACTGTATCCTGACGTTTAAAGCAATAAGAAGAACAAGGCAGCTGCGATTGTTAGCTCCCGAGGTTTTATGCCGACGATCTAGATTGATCAAGGGCTTTCCTCGTATATCTCGTGTCACCCCCTTTACTTTTTGCTCATTGTTTGATCGTAGATACAGCTCAATATCCTGAGCCGTATCCTGAATACTATTTTTCCAAACAATTCAACCAGCATATTTTCAACACACTTTTTAGCACACTACCTCACTTAACTAATTTGATCACTTAATTGCTTCGGTAATTTTTGACCAAAACAATTTGGCGCCCACCGTGGGGCAAGTGGTGCTCTCTTTACTAAAAATCTTTGTGAAATCGTTAATCGGTTTTCTGTTTTCAAAACTTTTTGCCACATTGTTTACAATGGCCTCAAGATCAAACATGAGCTCCTCCACTGTGTCTGCTACAACTTCTGCTACTACTGGCCCGGTGCTTCCACCACCTCCTCCAAGGATGCAATCTTCTTCACAACCTCAGGATATTATCCCTACTCGGAGTATTCAGGGATCTGCTCCCATTTTAGCTTCTAATGATGAAATTCTAACCTTATTTGGAAGTGTGCAGGAACAAATGAGGCAGCAACAGGAGACAAACCAAATGCTGTTGAGGGAAATACAACTCCTGAAGTCTGGCTCAAGCAGATCTGCTGAGGATATCGCCACTCCATTACAACCCAGAACTTTGAATTTCAGTTCGGCTGTGTACACCGAGGATAATAGGGGGAATATTGTGCCCATCCTTCCTCAGAATCATACTCCTGAAATACCCTCCTCGGTCAGGATGTCAACCATGAGGAGCTCAGGATATGCTTCAGGATATGGGCAGAATCCTCAGACGGGTAACGTGTCAAATAATAATAATACTCATGCTGCTAACAATAATGGATCTTTGCAGGATACAGGTGTAACATCAGCATTTACTAGGGAGCTTCAGAAGTTTAAGGACATGATATCCAGTGTACCTGGAGTGGTCCAGCCAATCCCGGAAGTGTCCCAAGACAGCCACAGGATATCTCGCTTTGCATATCCTATCTGTGATGCTGAGATTCCAAAGAGATTTCAAAACCCCAACATGAAGCTTTATGATGGAACTACGGATCCTGAAGAGCATATTGCCCAGTATAGGGAAAGAATGGAGATTAACCCTATCCCTCCGGAGCTCAAGGAAGCATGCTTGTGCAAGGGTTTTGGTTCTACCTTAACAGGATCAGCCTTGAAATGGCTCCTGAATGTTCCTCCTCATTCGATTACATCATTTGCTCACCTAGTGAATTTATTTAATAGTCAGTTTTCTTGTAGTAGAAGCTTTGAAAAACTAACAAGTGACCTCTACAGGATAACACAGGGGCGTCAAGAATCCCTAAGGGATTATGTGAACAAGTTCAGTCGGGAATCCTTAGACATTCCGCATCTTGATGTTGCAACAGCTGTGCAAGCTTTCAAGATGGGGCTGCAAAAAGATTCTCAATTTTACCAGGACCTTGTAATGAACCCATGCAGGAACTTGGATGAAGCTCGAAACAGGGCCCTAAGATATATTCGATTGGAGGATGACAGAAAGATGCAAGAGAGGATGAACTCATCCAACACCTATGAGTCAACTAATAGGAAGTCAGAATCCTCATTTAAGCCATATCTCTCTAAGCCATATGGTAGAAATGAAAACAAGAAAGTGAATGCTATCGAAGACGAGGATCCTGAAGAATATCCTGAATTATCTGAATATTGCTTTTCTGTTAACATTCCTGAATTGATGTATGCCATGCAGGGTTTAGGAGACAAGGCCAGGTGGCCACGAAAGAATCAACAAAAAGCCGATTGGAAAGATAAGTCAAAATGGTGTGCCTTCCACGAAGATTTCGGACATGTAACTGAGGATTGCATTGCTCTAAGAAAAGAAATAAGCTATCTCTAAGCAAGGGATATCTGAAAGATCTCTTAGGAAGAAAGAAGAATAAGGGTCCGGATACTGAGAAGGATCCTGAGCGAGCAGCGTCACCTCCCGCGGATGCCAAGATAATCAACTTTATTTCGGGAGGATCCGACATTTGTGGGACTTCATATTCGGCGGCGAAGAGACATGCAAAAGAAGCTAAGGCCGAAAGGGGAGACAAACCTGTCAGGATGACTACCCTCACAACTGACAAAGTGATCACATTTGATGGTGATGACAGGGATATTGTCCAGGATCCTCATCATGATGCTCTGGTAATAACATTATATGTGGCTAACCATTTTGTACGTAGGATATTGGTTGATAATGGCAGCTCCGTCAATATAATCCAACTAGAGACTCTGAAGAGAATGAATGTATCTCCGATGGATATCACTTCGAAGTCCACTGTGCTTGTTGGGTTCAGTGGAGAGGCTAGGAACACAGTGGGAGAGATAAAGTTACCAGTATATGTTGAAGGAGTCAACTCGATACAACGTTTCTGTGTGATGGATTCTCTATCCTGCTATAACATCATACTGGGAAGACCATGGATTCACGATATGAAGGCTGTGCCATCAACATATCATCAATGCATCAAGATCCCTACCCCTTGGGGAGTTGTCAAGGTTGATAGTGATCAGCAGGAGGCGAAAGAATGCTACTCATCCTCGATGAAATCCTCAACCAAGCCTAGTACAGCGTAGCAATTCAAGATGTGGGCCCAGGATATCGTGGAGGATTCGGAGCAGGATGTGAAGAAAATTATCATGGATCAGGATAATCCTGATATCTCGGTGCTCGTAGGAACCAATATCCCTCAGGATATTGAAGAGCAGTTAACTAACTTTTTGAAATGCAGGATGTCAACGTTTGCATGAAAGCATGAGGATATGATAGGTATATCCAAAGACATTATCACTCACAAGCTTGGAATTGACAGATCATTCAAGCCTGTTCAGCAAAAAAGAAGGAAATTTGCTCCTGAGCGGAATACGATTATCCAAGAGGAAGTTGAAAGATTGTTGAAGTCCAGGATGATCAGAGAAGTCAAGTTTCCAAGATGGCTAGCAAACGTAGTCGTGGTACAGAAGAAAAATGGGAAATGGAGAGTCTGTGTAGACTACACAGACTTGAACAAGGCTTGTCCTAAGGACCCATTTCCTCTTCCTCACATTGATGCAATGGTGGATGCTACTGCCGGGCATGAAATGTTGACCTTCATGGATGCATCCTCAGGATTTCATCAGATTCAAATGGAGCCTTCTGACCAGGAAGATACTGCCTTCATGACACCAACAGGTATTTATTGTTATACGGCTATGCCTTTTGGTTTGAAAAATGCAGGTGCAACATACCAGAGATTGGTAAACATGATGTTCAAAGACAAGCTGGGGGACACCATGGAGGTATACATTGACGATATGGTGGTAAAATCAGGGAAAGCTCAGGATCACCTCCAGGATATTAAAGGAGCATTTGATATCCTGGATCAATATAACATGAAGCTAAATCCTGCTAAGTGTTATTTCGGAGTGGGGGCAGGAAAATTTCTAGGATATATGGTGAACCACTATCCCTATACCTCGCAGTATCAGGGAATGCTGTAAGTGCCGTCCTTGTAAAGGATCATGAAGGTCAGCAATATCCTGTTTATTATGTTAGTAAAAGTTTGTTAAATGCTGAAGCTAGGTATTCTCATTTAGAAAAATTGATACTAGCATTAGTTATGGCATCAACAAAGCTTAGACATTACTTTGAGACACATAGGATTCATGTTAAAACAAATTATCCTGTCAAAAAAGTGCTTAGGAAACCAGAGATGTCAGGCAGGATGGCCAAGTGGTCAGTAAAGTTGAGTGCTTACGATTTAGTATATGAACCTAGAAATGCCATAAAGTCTCAGGCTTTAGCTGACTTTGTGGCTGATTTCAGTAGTGACATTCAAGATGAGGTAGACCTAGAAGTCCAACAGTTAAGAGAATCCTCAGGATCCTGGACGTTATATACTGATGGTGCATCTAATGTAAGAGGAGTAGGATTGGGAATACTACTAAAATCGCCACAGGGGGACATATTACCCCAGGCTATTAGGTGTGAATTCCCTGCTACTAATAATGAAGCAGAGTATGAGGCTTTAATTGCAGGATTAGAGTTGGCTAAGAATATGAGTATCAAGAATTTGCAAGTATATGTTGACTCCTTGTTAATTACTAACCATTTTAATGGATCCTATGCAGTTAAGGGTGAGAAGTTAATCGAATACCAAGATATTCTCAAAAAATTAGCAGGATATTTCGATGTTTTTACACTTGAACAGGTACCAAGGGAGGATAATGCTGAAGCAGATGCCTTAGCAAATCTGGGATCATCGATCAGGATACCAGAAGGGACCCAAATACCAATATTACATATCTTGTATCTTGCAACGAATCCTCAGGATAAAGAAGTAGCAGGTATTCAGGATCCTGGAGCAGAGTATCTTGAAAAGGATCCTAAATCCTGGACGGCTCCAATCATGAGATATCTCAAGGAAGGACACATCCCCGGAGATGAAAATCCTAAGGCATTTAGGATGAAGGTATCACGATTCACTATTATAAATAATGTTTTATACAAGAAATCTCTTGTAGGACCGTATTTGAGGTGCTTGGAGGATCCTGAAGCCAAAGAAGTGCTTCAGGATATACATGAAGGGGATTGTGGTAACCACACTGGGGGCAGATCATTGTTCTCGAAAGTATTAAGGACAGGATATTATTGGCCAACGATGAGGAAAGATGCTGCAGAATATGCTCGAAGGTGTGATGCATGTCAAAGGCATAGTAACATACTACATCAACCAGCTGAACCACTATATCCTGTAGCTTCCCCTTGGCCATTCATGAAATGGGGGATGGATATAGTAGGGAAGTTACCAAAAGCTCCGGGCGGAAAACTCTTTATGCTAGCAATGACGGATTATTTCTTTAAGTGGGTTGAAGCTGAAGCATTTGTTCAAGTTAGAGACCAAGAAGTAGTATCCTTCATAAAGAGGAATATCCTGACCAGGTTTAGGGTACCAGCTGAAATCATTTGTGATAATGGGTTCCAGTTTATAAGCAAGAGGACTACTGACTTTTGCAAGAGTTGGGGAATCAAAATGATCACGTCTACTCCGGTACATCCTCAAGCGAATGGACAAGCTGAATCCTCAAACAAGATAATTGTCAATAACTTAAAGAAGAGACTTGGAGCCAAAAAAGGAAGATGGGCAGAAGAATTACCCTTTGTTTTGTGGGCTGATAGGACAACGGTAAAGAATGCAACCGGCCAAACCCCATTTTCCTTGGTATTTGGAGCAGAAGCAGTGATTCCAACGGAAATGATGATACCTACTGCAAGATCTATCCTACAGGATCCTGAACAGAATCCTGAAGCCTTTTGTCTAGATTTGGATACTATAGATGAAAAAAGAGATGCAGCGAGGCTTAGGATGGCAACATATCAACAAAGAATATCCAGAGCATATAACAAGAATATAAGGACTAGGAGAGTTCGAGTTGGTGATTGGGTGCTAAGAAAGGCTTTTCAAAATACCACTAATCCTGCCGATGGCAAGCTAGCTCCAAAATGGGAAGGACCATATGAAGTTGAGTCAGAAGCAGGGAAAAGAGCATATCGGCTTAAGAATTTGGAAGGGGATATGCTACCGAGATCCTGGAATGCAATACATTTAAAGCTCTATTTCAAGTAAGAATAGAATTTAATTTCTATCTCGGAATGGTATGTATTCTATCTCTTTTAAATATATTTGTTTATTATCTTGAACCCAATACTGACTTAAGCATCAGAGGGGTGTTAGCCAAGCTAACACCCACCTTAGTTTACAGTTGTTTTGCAGCATATGTTTCAGGATATAGCTCCAGGATATGCACTCAGGATAACTCAAAAGATTAGAGGATTGGCCCCCTCTCTCACGTTTAAGGGATCCTGATCCCTTCAAAGGTTTAAAGGTATTCACCTTTCTTTCGAATTGGGTTTAAACACCTCGCCTGGAGCGCAAGTTATCTAGGTATTGTTCAAGGTAGCGGGACCAGTTCATGTAAAAGTGGCTGACAATTTCGTTACTGTTGGCTATATCCTGGATCCTGAAGGTATATGAGGATTGATCACCCTCTCTAACGAAAGGGCATTTTCATACTCTCTAAGGTTTAAAGGTTTAAAGGTTTTCACCTTTCTAAGGTTTGGAGTTTATACACTCTCGCCTGTAGCGCATGAAACTCAGGGTTTATCCCCAGGATATCAGGGTTTATCCCAGGATATCAGGGTCTATCCCCAGGATATCAGGGTTTATCCCCAGGATATCAGGGTTTATCCCCAGGATATTAAGGGTTTATCCCCAGTATGCTAAGGATTCATTTCAGGATATCAGGGGTTTTGCCTCGGGGTGTTCGAAATTTATTCAAGCCAAAGTGTGAATACATTTGCATTTCTGTGTCGAACACAGGGGACATACATTATACTATTCAAAGGATGGATCCAAGTTTGTAAGTGTGCACTGGGGACATACTTATGATGGAAGATTGAAATTGATTCTTTAAGAATCTCTGGTATGATCTCTCCTTTTTATTTCGATAATTTATAGGTTGTATTTCAGTATCCTGAGAAGGATATCTTTCAGGATACACTTACAATAGGTTCCCAAATATGATCGAACAAAACTATCTTTATAAGTAAAATTCATGTGTAATAACAAGAATAAAGCTAAAGGAAAGTTATATTAACATATCAAAAGATGTGCTCTTGGTTTCACCTTAAACCAAGGTCCATCCACCAAGAGCACAAATAGTTTCTTACCCTATGTACTTAACAGTTGAAGGTTTTGTCTCAAACTGAGACCCATCCACCTTCAACTGTTATATTGTTCAAAAGCATAATATACTAACGATGATGGCCAAGGGCTTCGTCCTGAAACTCAGGATCCCTCCACCAATGGCCATCACATTGTTTAAGTGCAGGAAAGTAAAATGCAGTAAAAGTAAATTGTTTGAGGTTACAAGCTAACACTCAAATTTAAAAAGGTGGGCTCCGGCCTTGGCACATATATCCATCATTGCCCACCTGAATGCCCTCATACAGCGGCATCTTCTCCAACCTTCACTGCCTTTTCAGCTTCAGCATCCTGAGCAGCATCCTCTCCAGCATCCTTCTTATCTCCAGCCTTGTCTACCACCTCTGCTGACTTAGAGGATTCTCCGGCTTCAGTAGGAAGTGGCACAGCTTTGCCTCCAAGCTCCTTCAGCTTGGCCACCCAGGATTCAACCGGCCAGGATGGGCATACAAGGCCGTCTCCTTGGCCTCGTAGGCCATCTTGATGCGAGCTTGTAGCAGGGAGACGATAGCAGAGGCTTTGATTCCTTCCCGAAAAGAAACCATGTCCTGTTCGTGATCCATTTGGACAGTGGCAAGTTTGAGCTCAGCATCTTGGGTGACCTTCTTCAGCATGCCCTCGTAGTGCCGGGACTTTGCTTCAGCAATGGCACCTTGGTCGGCAACGGTATTTTCGAGCTATTTAATCCTGGCTTCATGGAGTACAACAGTACCACAGGCATCGTTGTACAGGTGGAGCAAATGCTGGAGGCCCTGCACATCAAATTCAGGTATGAGTCAGAATATATTAGTCAGGATATCCTATCAGGATATATGTGCAGGATATGTGGCAGGATATTACCTTGTTGAGGAAGGATGTCATTGGCTCTAAGGAGTCAGAAAAGCTGAGTTCATCGTAGGAGAACCCTTCTGGACCTGGAGCACTGACTTCAGGACCTTTCCTCTTTTTTGCTGTGGAAGCACGAGTCTTCGGATTAGCCTTAGGAGCAGGGAGCGGCTTGGAGCTGGTGGTAGCAGGGGTCTCTTTCTTGACCATGACTGGAGTAGGGTAGCTGTCAAGTTCGTCAAGGTCTAGGTAGACTGGAACCTTGCTGGAGTCTGCATACAGGGAGTAAAATTTCTCCTAAGTATATCAAATAAAGACATGTATATACAGGATATCTTGCAGGATCCTTACCAGACATGTTTGCACTAGAAAGAGGACTTGGAGATGGTGGAGACGGGTTGAAACTTCTTTCAGCCTCTGGAAGGAGTCTGATGGCGTCAATCCTTTTTTTGTGAATCAACAAGGGGAGGTGCAATCTTCCTAAAATCAGCTATGTGCACAACAGAAAAAAGAAAGTTGGTCAGTTCAGGATATGGAACAGGATAAGAGGCAGGATCGTCCTTAAACCCTAAATCCTACCGTTTTTCAACCATTTCACCGGATATTCCGTTCCACCAGGGATTGAGTCTCTTTTTACAAAGAAAAACTTAGATTGCCAATTATCCTCGTTCCTGGTGGCACGAAGTATCAGCGGGTCGCCGGAGGTGGAATAAAACAAAAATCTACATGATCCGTGGCATCTAAGCCGGTAAGCTAGGGGGAGATCATGAACATAAAGATCAGGGATGTGGTTTTTCTTGATCTGGTCAAGAACGGACAGAACACGCCAAAGCATCGGCGTTGTTTGGCTAAAAGAGATTTTTGTAATGTTGAAGAATTCGGTGATAAAGTCTGGAAAGGGGAACCGTAACCCTAAGGTGAAGGGAAAGGCACTAAAGCACAACCACTCATTGGAGACCATATCCGACCGGATTTCCCGGTCGAACGGCCGGAATATCGTTCCTTTCGGAAAGATACCGGAGGATTTGAGAGCCGACAAGTGGGCACTATCAAAAGAGCATATCTCTTTCTCCGGTTCTTGGAGAAGATTCTGCTGGATAAATGTGGGAGTCGAATCACTAGAACTGGATCTTGTCTGTCTCGTCATTTGATCACCAGATTTTTTGACCGGAAAAGAAGGATGAAGATGAAGATTAGAGAGAGAATGTTTACCTTTTTCCTTATCGGTAGTAATTAAAAAAGAGATGGGGATGAGAAGATATAGGGTGCAATGAGTAAATATAGGCTGAGTAGTTCCAAACGGTCATATCATGGGTCTTATCTCTTAATTGCCTCGATCTCCGTGAAAAATGTAACCGTTAGTGGCAGGATACTAAACGGTAACATTTTTGGGGACAATTGTTATGGGTGAAATTCTGAGCCCATATCCTGAGAAATATCTTGGGTTAAATCTTGGTTATATGATATATGTTCACATCCGGGATGCTGATTCAGGATATCGGTAGCATCCTGAATGGTATCCTCAGGATCACTAACTGATTATGTGCAGGTACGTGGGTTAGAAGCTAGCAAGGTTCACAAGGGCTCATTCCGCGGAAGACTCGGTCCAAGTCGTTCAAATAAAGACGTTGAAGCCGCATTACTCGGTCTACAACGTTTACAATGGAATGATCGGAGCATCCCATATTTATAGGAATTTTCGTTTGTAATTTGTTACTATAAATAGGTGGGTATGTCAGATCGAATAGGACACCACATCAATACTCACTACACTTCTACACTTGTTCTCTAGCAATTTTCACTTTCACACAAAAGCGTTGTAACACTTAGCTATCTGATCAATATCCTGCACTGTATCCTGACGTTTAAAGCAATAAGAAGAACAAGGCAGCTGCGATTGTTAGCTCCCGAGGTTTTATGCCGGCGATCTAGATTGATCAAGGGCTTTCCTCGTATATCTCGTGTCACCCCCTTTACTTTTTGCTCATTGTTTGATCGTAGATACAGCTCAATATCCTGAGCCGTATCCTGAATACTATTTTTCCAAACAATTCAACCAGCATATTTTTAACACACTTTTTAGCACACTACCTCACTTAACTAATTTGATCACTTAATTGCTTCGGTAATTTTTGACCAAAACACTATCAATCTTGGATCCGAGACTACACACACACTCTAAAAGATGGAAAATGGATGATGGTGGTAAATGATGGTGTTGTAGTGGTGGTGGAGTGGTGGCAAGTGAAAGAGAAGTGGTTTGCCAAGGGATGGTTTGAAGTGGAACCAAGCACTTCTATTTATAACTGTCTTCAAAGGCTTAAGCATGACACGTGCCCGGCTAGCACGGCCCCGTGGCCATCTCTCTCTCTTCCTCATTAACTGCTTGTCAGATCTTGTACTAACACGACCCTATGTGTCAACGGCACGACCCGTGGCCAAAGTACTTGTTGTACTATTGCAGATTCTGAAAATCTTTAAGTTGACCACGCCCTATGTTGGCTTAACACGACCCCGTGTTGGCTGCCAGTTTTGTCTTTTGCAATTGTCTTTTCTTTTGCACGGCATCCATCTTTGGACACGGCCCGTGTCTGGTGGACACGGCCCCGTGTCAAGTCTTCTGTTCTTGCTATTTTGTGGTTCGGATGTGATTCGGGGCTTGGCGAGTTGCGGCAAAACCTTCTTCTTTACATTTATGTTGGTTTTTGCTGTCTTTTTGCTCCTTTTGAGCATTCAAGCTTTTTTAACCTTGAAAATTAAAAAGGAACAAAAACACAAGCTTTTTCCAACATAAGTAATAAAAAAGGTTGCTTTTACACCGTATTTGATATGATTTATATGTTGTATTTCAAGTACATCAAATACCCTCACACTTGAATCTTTGCTTGTCCTCAAGCAAAACTCTATTACGTGGCTTACACACCCAAAAAGAATATGTAGAAGAGAAGGTTTTTGTCTTATCTTTAGAGTGTCGGGAATCCAAGTCTAAATTAATTTTGTTTTTATTTTATTTACAATCTTATTCGTCATGATTTATTTAAAATACAAGTTAAGAAAAATTATTTACTTTGGGCAAAACATGCCTTTATAAAATTCTATTTAGTTATATACAAATTTACACACCTCACAGGTGGTCACTCAACACTCGGCCGATGATGTATTAAGTGAAAACGCTCGTGCCCGTTTTTGGAACTTACTCCTACCATAGGCTTGATAATTGATCAAACCTCCTCCTTTTGATGTTAAATCCTTATAAATATCAAGAGGGCTTTAAAGGGTAGGTGGTGGTTCGGGTTTGGTATGTTTTATTGAAAAAGGGTGAAAAGCGTAAAATATCGGTTTTTCTATTGCTTTGTGGCTTAGCAAAACTTACTTTGGCATGTTTTTCTTATTTTTTTTGGTTGCCAAAGTTGAAGCTGAGCCGTAATCGTAATTTCATAACCGATAAGTTTACAAAAAATGAAAGATGAAAAATGAAAAAGTTTGTTTTTGTGGGTTTGGAAACGAAAAGGTTTTAAGGTTCAAAGGGTTTAACTAGGGGGATGTTTTTGGATAAATCAAAGAAAAATAAAGGTTTGTTTGAAAAACAGGATGGTCCTAATGCCTCTATCAATTACTTACTTAGATTTTTATCGGTAAAGACTTGGAACGCATCGTATTGTCAAGTTCCAGATCCATGAGAACCAAACGGGCTATTCACACAAGAAAAGAAGATTTGTGCAATTAGTATAGCTGTATATTTTTATGCTCGGTAATGGCTCAAAACTCACTTTTGTGGGAAAAGGGATGTAGCTTAAAAATGTATATATAATCAAATTTTACAAAGATTTGTCATGCCCATTTTCGTAATTTTTCTAAATTGGTTCTTTTTATCACGACGCTATCAGTTGTAAATTCGTAAAAACATAATTTTTAGAACTTGTTTTGCCCAACTAAATCAATATAAGTAAAAAAATGAAAAGAAAATTTTGAAAAAGTTTGTGGTGATTAGCGGTTCCAAGGCGAGTTTTGTGTAAGGCTTGATTTAGGACAAACGATTCAAGGTTTTCATTATCCTCCCTCCCACACTTAAATTACACATTGCCCTCAATGTGTCCCAAGTAGGATTTATTTTGGTAAAATGTTTAAAAAGTGTGAAAATAACAAAAATTTTTTGTTACTGGCACATGCAGCATTGGGGCGTGCTATGGGGACACGACCCCGTGTCCAAAGTGCCAAAATGAAATTTGTGTCAACTGTGTTCTGTAATCATCGTATAATGTAAACAATGTTTATTATCAATAAACCAATGTGCTTTGGTGTTATTATATGTGTTATTGTGTTTGATAATTTTACAATTTGATTCGATTCCGATTTCAAGCTTTAAATCGCTTCTGGAAGGTTATACGCAAACTGGTGCATAAACGCAATCAGTTTAACACGACGTACACTCCGGAACTGTGATGTAAGCTAAACATATCCTAAATATCCTTTACATAACTTAGAAATAACTTTCGAAGGATTCGGTATGGCAAAAACATGTTTATTTGAACTAAAGAACTATTTACGACAAAACTGCGAAACGAACGTTGGTGACCGCCCGGATAATATTTAAACCCCAAAAATATTCTGTTGTGATTAAAATTTTATTTTTAATCAGGTTCGTGTTGAAAAATAAATTAAAACGCTTGAAAACGTTATTTTTCAAGTTTAAAGCGCGTACCGCGTGTTTCTGCGCAACACAGTGCTTCTACTGCAAAACGCAAACAACACAGCCAGTCTCGGCAACTGAAATTTATTTCAGTAATATTTTGGCAAGTTTATTTTTATAGAATAATAAAAATAGTTTAGAACGCCATAAACCGGGATTTAAACTCTAGATAAAATACCCGATATCTAGTTAAACACCTGTTTCTATCTAATTTACCATCAAAATTACACTTGGACCCCCTCCCCCTTCCATTTTCATGGTCACTTATGTGTGGCCCCACCAATATATTTTGTTAGATCTTGCAAATATTCTATTAGATCTTTGGTGGACACTTGTTGTTGCATGACAATCCCTTATCTTCCATATAATCCTTCCATATCACTTCATATCTTCACACAAGATTATAATCTTTCCTACATCACTCCATATCCCTCACTCTCTCTCTCCTCCCAACCGTCCACCTCTCTTCTCTCTCCATCTTCAAACCTTCAAACTTTGTTCTTCATATTCAAGCTCCATTTCAAGCATATTTCAAGTTGGTGTGAAGATCTAAAGGGGTTTCCAAGGTGTTTTCAAGTGATTTCAAGCTTCCTATCATCAAAATCTCATCCAACAACTTACTTGAATCTTGAAGGTATAACATTTATGTTTAAATCATACTCTTGATTCTTGGTTGTTCTTGATGATTTGAAGTTTCTCTTGAATCTTGGAATTTTCACAAACTTGAAATCTAAAATGAAATGGGTCATGATACAAAATATAAATGGTGATGTTTATGTGGGTGTGTATGACCGTACACATATATATACATGTGTGTATGAGTTTTGAAGTTTGATTTCTTGATAAGTACTTGTTTATGTTGTTGCATGTTCTTGAATGATAGTTAAAATGCAAGTGTTTAATGATCTATGCATGATACGATAAATGTAAATTACATCAGCAAATAACCATGAATAAGTTGCGTATTTGATGCTTTTAAACTCATATAAAATGATGTTGCTATGATAGTATGCTTTAGGCACTTGTACATGAAGATACATGTTGATTTAAAGCTCAAGAAATGGTAAAAAAGGGTTGTATGACAAAAATGTTTTTGAACAGGTTATAAACACTACAAATAATATTATTTGATGTATTATAATGGCATGAAAGTTTGACATAGGTTTGATAGCTTTGCATGTTGTACATATAGCTTAAAAAGTGGTAAATTATGTGAAATTTGCATGATTTATGTGCTTTATGTATGACCTGAACTATCATGAGTATAACCACTATTTTATTCAGTAAATAACATGGGTTGTGTTAAAATTTCAAGTCATTTCGATTTGGGATGGTTCGGGTAACGTTTGATGCAAAACTATGCGGTAAAACGGTCAAAAATCGCCTTTTCGGAGGATTTTTATAAAACTGATTTAGATCAGTAACCAAACTGATATTTTTCTATAAAAATAATTAATTTAACTTATATTAAGTTTACTTTGTGTTTGGTTGGTCATACGTGACTTCCGGCGCCCAAAGATGTTACCGAATCGCTAAAATAAGTGTTTTTCGACATACACTATAAGGAGTTGTTCATGGGTAAATTTTAGGTGTTACAATGTGCTATGTGTTTTACAATATGTGCATGATGATGTGTTAGTGTTGACGAGATTATGTGTATTACGCTAACCCATGTATATAAATACACCAATATAATAAAAAATAATAACTTTTTGAGAAAATTCTGAAAGTTATGTGAAAATTTTAAGTATCGGAGAAACTTATGTATTTTTGTGGGTTTTTGATTATTAAATCATTCTATTTAATTTAGGACGAATAAACAATTTGGGGGATTGTGTTAACAAATAAAAAAGCACCCAAAGGTGAGTACATAGATCCCCTCTTTTTACTGTTTTCGATTGTTTTGGGGTGATTCATATGTATCAAAACGATTTCAATATTCTAATGATGGTTTCAAAATGATTGAGATGGTTTATACAAAACTAATAACGATTTCGATAATGTGAACGAACTTGTTGGTGGTAGTTACATAACGAATGACATTCATTAGCATTTATCAAGCCGACCAGTATTAGGTTATGGTACCATAGGATCTAACAAATCCCGTTATCAGACTGCACCCATGGTTATGTGTGGGTTAGGTGGGTAACGACTGAATCTGATGATTGTTAACGTACCCTTTGGTGGTTTGTTAATACGAGTTGAACGAGTTGGACGATGAACGAGTCACAAAGGTTTGAATGTTATTAGCGAGACGACCAAAAGTAGTTTTCACAAATTAAACGAGAACGATTTGAACGATTTAAACAAATGAACGATGTTCTATAACGAGAACAAGTTAAACGATATTACACAACAATGTTTACGAAACTATATAAACCATACGAGTTTTATTACGAGAACGATTTATGATTTGGCTTACATAAACAAATGTTTTGGGTTAAGATTCATGGCATCGAGGTTTATAAATTATAACCAATCTGTTTTGACTTGGTTATTCATTTTACAATACAAACATTTTACAAAACAAGGTTTCAAATATCGATTAACGAAGTTGTACGAGATATTTCAACGAGCCATGAATCTGACACTCACACAAAAACTATGTGCTCGCCAGCATTTCTTTGCTGACTTTGTTTTTACATATGTTTCAGGTGATGTTGCTTAATGTTGATTGCGAATAGGATGCATGCTCACTTAGGACTGGACGAGGCCTTAGTGATTTAATAATGATGATAGACTATGTTTGACTTGCTTGTTTAACTTTAACACAATGTTTAATTTTTAATAAAACGAAACTCTTTGTATCCATGGTTTGAAACAATAATTCTGTTACAACACTCCCCGACGTTTCCGCCACGATTTGTTGTTTTCCGTGGTCGGGTTGTGACAGAAGAAGTTGGTATCAGAGCCAATGGTTATAGGGAATTAGGTTATTAGTAATACTTTGACCTAGACTATAACTTTTTAGGACTCCAACGCAAGTTGATTTGCGTTTAGATTTAAAAAAAAATCCGAATCTGCTTCGAAAATTAATCATCCGTTCTAGGATGATTGATTACTAGGTTTTAAACTCTCTGTTGTAAGGTTTTGAACCCTTCCAGTTTGACTCATTTTTGGCTTAGTGCCTTCTGAGTTTTCAAAATCTCATCAAAGTTTGGGTCTAAATAATGTGAACACGTGCAAACTGGAAGAGTGAATGCCTGTACCCTGAGTTTTCTGTCTAAGGCTAGAGTGTTTGTACAAATCCACATAATCGGACCAGTCACTCTTACCTGGGAACTCTTGGGGTGAGTGTTCACTTATAGGCGAGCATGTCTTCGCGATACATTATTTTGATTCATTACTTTGATTAGTCACTGCGTGTTGTTTGTTTGTAAGAGGTAACGAATAAATGATCGCCTTCCTTATGTTTCGTAGATATTTTCAATACCTCTTTGGTTTTTCCTAATTGTTGACCTCACTCGTTTCTCATATTTCCTTGTTAGACGATGCCTCCACGACGTGATGCACAATCTTTTACTGCTGAAGAAGTCGCAGCCCTTGTCTCTCAGCAAATGGCTGCTGTGCTTCCAGGCGTTGTGACCCAAATCCACAAGCTATACAACATCAATAATAATAACAATGCACAATGTAATTTCAATAATTTCAATTCTGCTAAGCCGCTAAAGTTTTCCGGGTCACAAGGAGCAACTGCGCTCCTTCATTGGTTCGAAAGTATCGATAACACATTTAGACATGTGCAATGTCCGGATGGGCTTAAGGTTGAATTTGCATCAAGTGTGTTTGAGAAGCGTGCTCTTACGTGGTGGAACGGAGTGATGCGCGACAGGGGTGCCGAAGTGGCATTGGCACAAACATGGTAAGAGCTTCGAGCTCTCATGATGAAAGAGTTTTGTCCCCGTCATGAAATTCGAGCTTTGGAACGAGAGTTTGACGATCTAAAACAAGATGGGGGAGAACACCGTGCGTATGTGGATCGATTTGAGGAACTCAGTCTTTTGTGTCCTACTATGGTTACCCCGTTGGAGAAAGCGATAGAGAGGTACATCGATGGTTTACCTGATTCCATACAGGATATTGTGACTGGCGTTAATCCTACTACTGTTCGTCAAGCAATCGAGTTATCTGCTACCCTGACTGAGTCACAAGTCAGGAAGGGTAAACTTAACTGCAAGGGTGATAAGAAGAAGTCGACCGAATCTGTCAAGGAAAAGGGTAATGGTAAGAAAGGTGAGTCGTCGAAGAAGTCGAGAAAACGAAAGGGTGCTCAGATTTTTGCAGTAACTGCACAAATTGCTCAGAACCCTCAGAACCCACCAGCTCAACCACCTGCGAAGAAAGTGTATGCTGGTACCGCACCTCATTGTGCTCGCTGCAACGGTCATCATGTTGCACAACAAGCTTGTAGGCAATGCACAACTTGTGGTAAACTTGGGCATCTGGCCAACGTCTGTCGTTTGGGTCAGAATCAGATTGTTCAGAATCAAGCTCCAATTCAGAGGAATGCTGCTAGATTCCCACCGGGTTCATGTTTCAATTGTGGAGAGTTTGGTCACTTCCGCAACAACTGTCCGAGGTTGGCGAATGCAAATGCAAATCCGAACGTGAATGTCAACGCAAATGTGAATCCCGCTCGTGGGCGAGCGTACAATTTGAATGCTAACGAAGCGAGGGCTGACAACGAGGTGGTTAATGGTACGTTTCTTGTTAACAATCGACCTGCATCTATTCTTTTTGATTCTGGCGCCGATAGAAGTTTTGTTTCATTATCTTTTGAACCTTTGCTTGCGAAACCTAGAACTAAACTGAGGAAACCCTTATCTGTCGAAGTTGCTACTGGTAGACCTCTTGTTCTCGATTCTATTATTCGTGATTGTTAGTTAAACCTTAATAACCATCTTTTTCCCATTAACCTCACGCCGATGCAACTTGGGAGTTTCGATATTATCGTGGGGATGGATTGGTTAACCAAACATCATGCTGAGGTGGTTTGTTTCAATAAGATTGTTCGTATTCCTCTTCCGTCTAGCGATGTTCTGGAAGTTCATGGCGAGAAGCCATCTGGTGGTTTGAAGCTTATGTCGTGTACAAAGGTCCAAAGTTATTTGCGAAAAGGATATGTTGCTTTCCTGGCACATGTCACCGAGGAGAAAGGCAAGAGCAAGAGTATTCAGGATATTTTGATTGTTCGGAATTATCCAGAGGTGTTTCCCGATGAACTGCCTGGTTTGCCTCCAGTTCATCAAGTCGAGTTTCATATTGACTTTGTACCCAATGCCAACCCGATTACGAAAGCACCTTATCGTCTTGCACCTTCAGAGATGCAAGAGTTATCGAAACAGCTTCAAGAGTTGTCTGATAAAGGATTCATCCGTCTGATCTTTTCACCTTGGGGAGCTCCTGTCCTCTTTGTGAAAAAGAAAGATGGATCTTTTCGAATGTGTATCGATTATCGTGAGCTTAATAAGCTTACCATCAAGAATCGATATCCCCTACCTAGAATTGATGATCTCTGCGACCAGCTGCAAGGTGCTTCATGCTTTTCCAAGATCGATCTGCGATCTAGGTATCATCAACTTCGTGTACTCGAAGAAGATATTCCCAAAACTGCATTCCGTACGAGATATGGGCATTACGAGTTCACTGTCATGCCTTTTGGTTTGACAAATGCCCCAGCTATATTCATGGACTTAATGAATAGGGTTTGTAAACCTTATTTAGATAAGTTCATCATTGTGTTCATCGACGATATTCTCATTTATTCAAAGTCTCGAGACGACCATGAGCAACACCTTCGTTTGACCTTGGAACTTCTGAAGAAGGAACAACTTTTTGCTAAATTCTCCAAGTGTGAATTTTGGCTTAGAGAAGTTCAGTTTTTGGGTCATATAGTCAATGAGCAGGGTATCCATGTGGATCCTTGCAAAATAGCAGCAATTAAGGATTGGAATACACCGATGACACCTACAGAGGTTCGATCATTTCTTGGTCTTGCTGGTTATTATCGTCGATTCATTTCTAATTTCTCAAAGATCACGGTTCCACTCACTGCATTGACTCAGAAAAATAAGCCTTTTGAGTGGGGACCTAAGCAAGAAGAAGCGTTCCAAACGCTGAAACGGAAGCTCTGTGATGCTCCTGTTTTATCCCTACCTGAGGGAAACGATGATTTTGTTGTCTATTGTGACCCGTCGAATCTAGGACTTGGTTGCGTTCTTATGCAACGAGGTAAAGTCATAGCTTATGCTTCTAGACAGCTGAAAATTCACGAGAAGAACTATACGACTCTTGATCTTGAATTAGGAGCTGTGGTTTTCGCACTTAAAATCTGGAGACACTACCTCTATGGAACGAAGTGTGTGGTTTTCACAGACCACAAAAGTCTTCAGCATATTCTCAATCAGAAGGAGCTGAACATGAGGCAACGACGTTGGGTTGAACTCTTAAACGATTATGATTACGGGATCCGCTACCATCCTGGTAAAGCGAATGTCGTAGCTGATGCGCTTAGTCGAAAGGAATGAGTCAAGCTTCATTCCGAACTCTATCTGATATTTAATCTCGTGTCCTTCAAGCTCAACGATCTTGTGTGATCAAAGACTTATTGAAATATGAGCTACCGCTTCAAATCGAACTTAAACTCGAAACGAAGGACGATGGGTTGCTATATTTCAAGGAATGTTTGTGGATTCCGAAACAAGACGTACTTCGCACCTTGGTAATGGACGAATCTCAAAAGTCTCAATATTCTATCCATCCTGGTGCTGATAAAATGTACAAGGATCTTCGTACTCAGTTCTGGTGGCCTGGTATGAAGAAGGATGTTGCCTTGTATGTATCGAAATGCCTAACTTGTCTCAAAGTCAAGGCTGAATATCAACGACCTTCTGGTTTGCTTGTACAACCAGAGATACCGGTTTGGAAGTGGGAGAACATTGCAATTGATCTCATCACTAAGTTACTGTGTACGTCTAAAGGTCACGATGCTATTTGGGTTGTTATCGATCGATTAACGGAATCAGCTCATTTTATACCGATTCGCGAGGATCTATCTGCTGATAAACTTGCAAAGATTTATGTTGATGAGATTGTATCACGACATGGTGTTCCTTTGGATATCATTTCCGATTGTGATGCTTGGTTTTCATCTCATTTTTGGAGAACCATGCAATCTGCTATGGGAACCCAACTCAATTTGAGCACGGCTTATCATCCCCAAACAGATGGACAATCTGAGAGAACGATTCAAACTTTGGAGGATATGCTTAGAGCATGCGTGATAGACTTTGGTGGTAATTGGGATTCTCATCTTCCACTGATCGAGTTCTCTTACAAGAACAGTTATCATGCTAGTATTAGTATGGCACCATTCGAAGCTCTCTACGGTCGAAAATGTCGTTCACATGTCTGTTGGAATGAGATCGGTGAAGCTCAGCTTACTGGACCTGAGCTCAATCTGGAAACAACAGACAAAATCAAGAAAATCCGCGATAATCTTGTGACAGCTAGAAACCGTCAAAAGAGTTATGCGGATATGCGACGCAAGCCCTTAGAATTTCAAATCGGAGACCGTGTCCTACTCAAGATGTCACCTTGTAAGGGAGTGGTGAGATTTGGAAAGAAAGGAAAACTTGCACCCCGATATGTTGGACCATTTAAGATTTTTGAAAGAATTGGAAAGGTTACCTATCGACTAGAGCTACCTCCAGAGCTTGGAAATATTCATCCGACTTTTCACATGTCCAATTTGCGAAAGTGTTTAGCTGATGCTGATCTTCACATTCCTCTCGACGAGATTCAAATCAATGAGACGATGCACTTTATCGAGAAACCTGTGGAGATAGTGGACCGTACATTCAAACAGTTGAAGAACAAACGGATTCGATTGGTCAAAGTTCGCTGGGAATCCAAATGTGGCCCCGAGTTTACTTGGGAACGTGAGGACCAGATGAAGACGAAATATCCGCATTTGTTTTCACAAGTTTCCTTTAAATAAAATTTCGGGACGAAATTTCCTAAAGTAGGGGAGACTGTGACAACTGTGTTCTGTAATAATCGTATAATGTAAACAATGTTGATTATCAATAAAACAATGTGCTTTGGTGTTATTATATGTGTTATTGTGTTTGATAATTTTACAATTTGATTCGATTCCGATTTCAAGCTTTAAATCGCTTCTGGAAGGTTATACGCCAACTGGTGCATAAACGCAATCAGTTTAACACGACGTACACTCCAGAACTGTGACGTAAGCTAAATATACCCAAAATATCCTTTACATAACTTAGAAATAAGTTTCGAAGGATTCAGTATGGCAAAAACATGTTTATTTGAACAAAAGAACTATTTACTACAAAACTGCGAAACGAACGTTGGTGACCGCCCGGATAATTTATTTTTAATCAGGTTCGTGTTGAAAAATAAATTAAAACGCTTGAAAACGTTATTTTTCAAGTTTAAAGCGCGTACCGCGTGTTTCTGCGCAACACAGTGCTTCTACTGCAAAACGCAGACAACACAACCAGTCTCGGCAACTGAAATTTATTTCAGCAATATTTTGGCAAGTTTATTTTTATAGAATAATAAAAATAATTTAGAACGCCATAAACCAGGATTTAAACGCTAGATAAAATACCCGGTATCCAGTTAAACACCTGTTTCTATCTAATTTACCATCAAAATTACACTTGGACCCCCTCCCCCTTCCATTTTCACGGTCACTTATGTGTGGCCCCAGCAATATATTTTGCTAGATCTTGCAAATATTCTATTAGATCTTTGGTGGACACTTGTTGTTGCATGACAATCCCTTATCTTCCATATAATCCTTCCATATCACTTCATATCTTCACACAGGATTATAATCTTTCCTACATCACTCCATATCCCTCACTCTCCCTCTCCTCCCAACCGTCCACCTCTCTTCTCTCTCCATCTTCAAACCTTCAAACTTTGTTCTTCATATTCAAGCTCCATTTCAAGCATATTTCAAGTTGGTGTGAAGATCTAAAGGGGTTTCCAAGGTGTTTTCAAGTGATTTCAAGCTTCCTATCATCAAAATCTCATCCAACAACTTACTTGAATCTTGAAGGTATAACATTTATGTTTAAATCATACTCTTGATTCTTGGTTGTTCTTGATGATTTGAAGTTTCTCTTGAATCTTGGAATTTTCACAAACTTGAAATCTAAAATGAAATGGGTCATGATACAAAATAAAAATGGTGATGTTTATATGGGTGTGTATGACCGTACACATATATATACATGTGTGTATGAGTTTTGAAGTTTGATTTCTTGATAAGTACTTGTTTATGTTGTTGCATGTTCTTGAATGATAGTTAAAATGCAAGTGTTTAATGATCTATGCATGATACGATAAATGTAAATTACATCAGCAAATAACCATGAATAAGTTGCGTATTTGATGCTTTTAAACTCATATAAAATGATGTTGCTATGATAGTATGCTTTAGGCACTTGTACATGAAGATACATGTTGATTTAAAGCTCAAGAAATGGTAAAAAAGGGTTGTATGACAAAAATGTTTTTGAACAGGTTATAAACACTACAAATAATATTATTTGATGTATTATAATGGCATGAAACTTTGACATAGGTTTGATAGCTTTGTATGTTGTACATATAGCTTAAAAAGTGGTAAATTATGTGAAATTTGCATGATTTATGTGCTTTATGTATGACCTGCACTATCATGAGTATAACCACTATTTTATTCAGTAAATAACATGGGTTGTGTTAAAATTTCAAGTCGTTTCGATTTGGGATGGTTCGGGTAACGTTTGATGCAAAACTATGCGGTAAAACGGTCAAAAATCGCCTTTTCGGATTATAAAACTGATTAAAATCGGTAACCAAACTGATATTTTTGCTATAAAAATAAGTAATTTAACTTATATTAAGTTTACTTGGTGTTTGGTTGGTCATACGTGACTTCCGGCGCCCGAAGATGTTACCGAATCGCTAAAAGAAGTGTTTTTCGACATACACTATAAGGAGTTGTTCATGGGTAAATTTTAGCTGTTACAATGTGCTATGTGTTTTACAATATGTGCATGATGATGTGTTAGTGTTGACGAGATTATGTGTATTACGCTAACCCATGTATATAAATACACCAATATAATAAAAAATAATAACTTTTTGAGAAAATTCTCAAAGTTATGTGAAAATTTTAAGTATCGGAGAAACTTATGTATTTTTGTGGGTTTTTGATTATTAAATCATTCTATTTAATTTAGGACGAATAAAAAATTTGGGGGATTGTGTTAACAAATAAAAACGCACCCAAAGGTGAGTACACAGATCCCCTCTTTTTACTGTTTTCGATTGTTTTGGGGTGATTCATATGTATCAAAACAATTTCAATATTCTAATGATGGTTTCAAAACGATTGAGATGGTTTATACAAAACTAATAACGATTTCGATAATGTGAACGAACTTGTTGGTGGTAGTTACATAACGAATGACATTCATTAGCATTGATCAAGCCGACCATTATTAGGTTATGGTACCATAGGATCTGACAAATCCCGTTATTAGACTGCACCCATGGTTATGTGTGGGTTAGGTGGGTAACGACTGAATCTGATGATTGTTAACTTACCCTTTGGTGGTTTTTTAATACGATTTGAATGAGTTAGATGATGAACGAGTCACAAAGGTTTGAATTTTATTAGCGAAACGACCAAAAGTAGTTTTCACAAATAAAACGAGAACGCTTTGAACGAGTGAACGATTTGAACGATTTGGAACGATTTAAACAAATGAACAATGTTCTATAACGAGAACGAGTTAAACGATATTACACAACAATGTTTACGAAACTATATAAACCATACGAGTTTTATTACGAGAACGATTTATGATTTGGCTTACATAAACAAATGTTTTGGGTTAAGATTCATGGCATCGAGGTATATAAATTATAACCAATCTGTTTTGACTTGGTTATTCATATTACAATACAAACATTTTACAAAACAAGGTTTCAAATATCGATTAACGAAGTTGTACGAGATATTTCAACGAGCCATGAATCTGATACTCACACAAAAACTATGTGCTCGCCAGCATTTCTTTGCTGAGTTTGTTTTTACATATGTTTCAGGTGATGTTGCTTAATGGTGATTGCGAATAGGATGCATGCTCACTTAGGACTGGACGAGGCCTTAGTGATTTAATAACGATGATAGACTATGTTTGACTTGCTTGTTTAACTTTAAGACAATGTTTAATATTTAATAAAACGAAACTCTTTGTATCCATGGTTTGAAACAATAATTATGTTACAACACGCCCTGACATTTCCGCCACGATTTGTTGTTTTTCGTGGTCGGGGTGTGACAAAATTGAAGACTTACAATAGGGTTGCCACGGGGGCGTGCCGGGTGAGCATGGCCCGTGCCACCTTCTGGACAGAAGATATTTAACAACAGTAAGTTGGGCACGGGGGCGTGCTTGGTGAGCATGACCCCGTGCTGCAGCCACTGTTTTGCAGTTAATGAGTCGGGAGGCATCTGATTTACATGCATGGGTTCCATTTTTCACCATCCATCAGGTGTTTCCACTTTCTTTAACACATTTATTTAAAATACCACCATCTAATCATCCATTTCTTTTAAAATAAAAACATTACAAGGAAAATAAAAATTACAAACCTACATAGTCCTAAGATAGATAGATAAGACCTTGAGAAATGCTTCCCTGAGATCATTTTAAACAACCCTAAAGATACGTTCCTAGATCTACTAATGTAGGATGATAGAGGACTTGAGCTTTTGCGGGAATACTCAACTTAGAGGTCATTGAGCATTTCTTCAATCTCCCTTGGTAGGAAGATGAAGGGTTCCTCTTCTAACTCCTCTTGAGGTGGAGCGGGATTTATCAGGATCTCGAAGGTAGCATTGATAGGGGGAGGTTCCGGAATCTCGACTTACCATCCTGTAGGTTGTATGATCTCATTAGTTAGGTTCCAATCTTTTTGTGGGAAGATTGGCTCCATAGGGGGCAAAGCGAAGATATTCAACCTTTGATGTATAAGGTTGATTTCTCTGAAACAATCTTCTAGCCCCATGGTAAGATAGTTCACACGATCTATGAGAACCTCCCCTACTAAGGCCATCTCGTCGAGACTCTCTCTCAAGGCACTCACATATCTTACGAGAGTGGCCTCGAGGGAGAGCCTTCTCCTTCTTCTCTGGTTCCTGGAGCTTGTTGACGACGTTCCACTTTGCTGGCATGACATCTTTAGAGAAAATGACCAACCGTTAACAAGATATGGAAGATCAGAATGTGCAGCACGACCCCGTGCTGCTCCAACTGCTCCAGATTCTTAGCTCTTAAAATTTTATTTCAAGTTAGATTTGACCGATTTTTAATTTTCTGAACGTAAATAACTTGAAACAATGTTTTATTATAGTTAATTTGCAAAATTTTCAGCTAAGAATCAATAGTATGACCCTCATATTAAGGCTTTTGATGCTTGAAGCTTCAAGCTTTAATGGAGTTCATGGAGAATGAAGAAGGGGAAATGCACAAAAGAGGAAAGGACAAGAAGGTCAAATGAGTCCTTTTTAAGAACATACCTTTAAGGGTATGTATGAAGAATCTCAGGGATCGTACCTTTTGGGAATGGTTCCAAACATTCTCTCAAAGGCTGACTTTATAGACAGTGACATCACGCGGGCACAACCCCGTGCCTGGGCAACACAGCCCCGTGCCAAATGCATGTGTCAGAGAATGTTGTCCTTTAGGAGAACACGGTCTACATCATTGCTGACACAACCCCATGCTGAAAAATGCGAGGGGCACGGCCCCGTGTTAGTTCGACACGCCCCACGTTGTTAGAAGAAAGTTGGGCACGACCCCGTGTTCAGAGTTTTTATGAAGATTGTCTACGTGTTTTAAGGAATCATCCGACATCGGGTGGTTCCTTACTGGTTGGAACAACACCGTACTCTCGGATATACCGCAGA
This sequence comes from Helianthus tuberosus, assembly GCA_030545235.1. NCBI lineage: Eukaryota > Viridiplantae > Streptophyta > Magnoliopsida > Asterales > Asteraceae > Helianthus > Helianthus tuberosus. The sequence continues at coordinate 98,571,521 of CM060412.1, read as the reverse complement.
CTTAGGTGAGGGGTACAAAAACGCAAGAGGTTATCGGAAAGGTAGAAGACTTCTTTAAAAATGGGAAAATGGAACCTTCCCTTATTTATCTTTTACGGGCTCTTGTTAAAGAAGGTGTGAGTCGATTCGCTCCTATCCATGCTGTTGGTGTGAATTTCACACTCGGTAAGGGGGACTGATATTGCTGAATCGAAACAGAGACGACTATCGCTCTCGTTTTCGCGGTCGTCTATGGTAGAGGGCTGGTTGACCTTGGTGTTGTTGTATGTACCTGATTTTTCCTTCATCGACTCTCCTTCGGATGGAATCCTTGATGAATATCACGCCTTCATGAAGGATTTTAGTTCCTTGATCATTAGGATAACCCTCTCTTCTAGTTGACCTATGTCTTCTAGGTCATCTAGGTAATAGGATTGATGGGATTCAGGCAGAGGGATTTTATTATTATTCCCACTCCCGCTTGTCTCAAGGTTTTCGATATAGGAACGATGGGGCTAAATAGTGGCGAGTGAAGTTTAGAACGCCACATTCCGATTCTTCATGCTCCTCCCCACAATAATCGCACCATAAACCGTAAGAGTGGCGGGGGTAGAAATAATCAAAGAAATACATTTTTTAGACCGTCGGGATCACGCAGTCACTGTTTTCTTACAAACAGAGAATTAGACACGTGTATGTTAGGGGAACAGGACCCCGTGCTGCAGTCTGTGTCTGGCAGAAAATAGTTTTTAAGCAGCTGGAGAGTTGACATGACCCCGTGTTAGAACAGCACGGCCCCGTGTCAAATCTGCAGAAAGTGATAAATTAAAAGAAAAGGAAGAAAAACCTAAAAAGAAAAGATAAAAAAGATTAGGCCGTTAATTTTAAGCTTTCTTAAAATCCTTGTGTCCCCGGCAACGACGCCAAAAACTTGACGTGCGTGCGGGTATCTATATTTTTAGTTATATTTTAGCTCTTTTTACTAGCCGATTTCAAGTTTTAAATTTATAAAACACGATATTCTACTATCACTCTACACACACGCTAGGGCAAGTGCACCCATCGCGGACGTAGTATAGTGATGGCAAGATACCGAGGTCGTCTAAGGACACAAGTGCTTTTAATACCGGCTTATCGTCAACGTCTAATTGAACCAAACTTTGAGAAAAGATTTTTAAACTAATAAAAAGATAAAAACAGAAAATATCATAAAATAAAATAAAAATCGATAGACAAGAAAGAATCACTTGGATCTGACTTATCTTTCATGTACCCTTTTCATGATTTCCACACTTTGGGCATTTTAAGAGATTATCTTAGTTATAGTAGTAGCCCCCTCTTTTGAAAGCGACGTTACCCTCAACCTAGTGGTTTGAGTCAGCAAGGATACAATCCCACTAGGTCGGAATATTGAAAGATAATTAAGTAAGTTATTAATGCAAAATATGTTGGGCCCCCTTCCAGGTAGCGGTCACCCTCAACCCATTGGTCTGAGTCAGCAGGAATACAGTCCTCGTGGGGTTGGTTTAAAGTTTAAATAGTAGTTCATGAATAAGAGGTTCCAGTGGTTTCTTACTCTCAGTCGGGACAGTCATTCCCGGCCAATCCATGGAGTAGTACTAAACTTGAACCAGGTTCTCGTAGGATCTATACACTGAACGAGACATAGAATCCAACCACCCTTCTAACCCCCTTCCAAGTAGTTAACATGTTTTATATAGACCGTAATGACATGATATGTGAATAAACGACCTATGAAGAATGGCTGAATAAATTCGCCTTCAATATAAAAAACTAATTATTAAAGTCATTAATACATACCCAATTTAAAAGTTGTCAAAGATTGGAAATCATAAAAGAAATACATAAAAGATATGTCTTCATCAAGTGATGTAAGAATTTAGCCAAGCATGGCCTTTGTTTGACAAAGATTCTTACAATCAATCTTGGATCCCGAGACTACACACACACTCTAAAAGATGGAAAATAGATGATGGTGGTGGATGACGGTGTTTTAATGGTGGTGGAGTGGTGGCAAGTGAGAGAGAAGTGGTTTGCCAAGGGATGGTTTAAAGTGGAACCAAGCACTTCTATTTATAGCTGTCTTCAGAGGCTTCAGCACGGCCCACGCCCAGCTAGCACGGCCCGTGCTTGGCTGGCATGGCCCCGTGGCAATCTCTCTCTCTCTCTTTTCCTCATTAACTTCTTTTCAGATCTTGTGACCCCGTGTGTCAACGGAACGACCCGTGGCCAAAGTACTTGCTGTACTATTGCGGATTCTGAAAATCTTTACGTTGACCATGCCTTGTGTTGGCTTAACACGACCCCATATTGGCTGTGAGTTTTGTCTTTTGCAGTTGTCTTTTCTTCTGCACAGCATCCATCTTCAGACATGGCCCGTGTCTGGTGGACATGACCCTATGTCAAGTCTTCTATTCTTGCTATTTTGTGGTTCAGATATGAGTTGGGGCTTGGCGAGTTGCTGCAAATTCCTCCTTCTTTACATTTATGTTGGTTTTTGCTGTCTTTTTGCTCCTTTTGCACATTTAAGCTCTTTTAACCCGAAAAATTAAAAAGGAACGAAAACACAAGCTTTTTCCAACATTAGTACTAAAAAGGGTTGCTTTTACGCCGTATTTGATATAATTTATATGTTGCATTTTAAGTACGTCAATGTGGTGTTGATGAAATTCCTGAAAATTCTAAAATTTCCATAGCTAATGAAGTTTATAATAATTTTGTAGGTTTATTCAACGACAGCATGGGATGCAACAGTGAAAAGAGAGAGAAAGAAAAGATGTTGAAAAAAGATCAAGCAATGGCAGCTCAGACAGCTGAAGATGATGGTAGAAATGGTAAAATTGAGAGTAAGTTTGACATAATACCATGTGAAGTCTGTATGGAAAATGAAGAGTTTTTCAAACAAAAACGCACAATTCTTGAGAAAAAAGAAGATTTTTTAAACAAAACTTATGTTGAGGTTGCTCAAAAAGTAGAATTTCTTGAACAAAAATGCGAAGAAGCAGTTGAATTTAAAGAGTATTTAAATCAAACTCACTCAGAGTTTGAGAAAAAAAACTGTTTCTAATACGAAAATGCAAAGAAATTCTTGAAAACGAAAAAGTTTTGAAACAAAAAGAATATGAGCTAACACAAAAATGCAATGTTTTTGAAAAACAAAATGAATTGTTGAAGCAAAAGTGTTCAGCAAAATGCAACGACTGTATTAAAAAAGAAAATAATATTCAAGAGTTGCAAAAAGAATATGATGTGATAAATATTCACATCACAGGATGAAATAAGCATATGATGAGATGAAGAATAGTTTTAAAGATCTTGAAAAAAGAAACATGAAACTTGATGAGATAAAATACATCTTGAAACCAATTACAAAGATAAACAATTGACAGTAGATTTTTATCTTGATCAAATTGCTCTGCTAAAACATGAATTGGCTGAAAAGGAAAAGAAGAATAATAAATTACAGAGTTATCATGCTTCTTCATATATTCTTGAACATATTTTTAATATTTCACCTATAACACCCCGATCGTGTAAAACAACAAACTACGGCGGAAACATCGGGGAGTCACGTTACAGAAATTGTTTCACAACCCATGGTATTTAAAGTTTTGTATTATTTAGATAATTGTTTACATTGTCTTGGGATAAACAGAGAACAAAATACAAATAAATTGTCTTTCATGTTTTATAGTCACTACGGCCCGCGCCCATCCTATGTGAAGTATGCATTCATGTCATCAAACAATAGCTCCTGAAACATATATGAAAAGACAGTCAACATAAAAAGCTGGCGAGTACATAGGTTTTGTGTGTCAAATTCATGGCTTTGTATTCATATTGCAATACCTCATCCGGCTTCAAGAGTCGAAAAGTATGAACCTTGAAATCAAAAAGTGTTGTACTGCAATATATTTTACCAACTTTACAAGTTGATATAAGTAAAATAAAAACCGTGTAGCCATGAATCTTGACCGAAAACATTTCTTTTGTAAAATCGAGTAATAAGTTAATTTAAAAGAAAACATTATATGGTTTATATCTTTAAATGAAAATCATTATGTGACATCATTCAAAACCATTTGCCCTTATTATAGACCATTCGTTCAATCGTCCGTGTTATAAACCATTTGCCCGTGTCATAAACCATTTGCCTGTGTCATAAAACCATCTGTCTGTGTCATCAATCAATCGTTCGTGTTTTAATTGTGAAAACTTTTGGTCGTTCTTTAATGAACACATTCAAACCTATGTTGACTATACCACCGAAGGGGTATCTTTAATAGACCTCCAAAAGGTCTCTTTAAATAGATTAACAAACTAACAAATGATTTGTTAATCATAAACAGTTTTTGTCGTTACCCAAACTTCCACTAAATCCAGTGGACAGTCCGATAACGGGATTGTCAGTACTATGGTACCATAACATACTATCGGGTCGGCGTGATCAATGTTAATGAATGTCATACGAGTAATGGATAACGCACCAACAAGTTGTTCACATTGTTGAAATCGTATTACTTTATATAAACCATAGACTTTGTTTTTGAAAACTTGAAAATGATTTAGCACATATGAGTCACCCCAAAACATTTAGAAAGCGTAAAAGAGGGGAGCTATGTACTCACTTGGGATTGCGAAAGTGTCCTTGATCGATGGAATAAAAAAGCTCAAGCATGTCCTAATGTGTCAGATAACTTATGTTAGTGTATCGAGACTTTAAACGGGAGATCGGATAGAACGAAGTCTTACAAACCAAACGAGTGTTGGGACTCGTATGATATGGTTTAATAAGCTTAACATTCCGATTTGGGAAGGATCCTAAGTGCTTTTGACCCGTTATGACTCGTTAAGGTAGTTTACGCTACTTTAACGGGTCATTAGCGTAATTATAAGTTCGGATGGTCAAATATATCCTATGATGAGTCTTATATGCCAAAACATGTTTGATTATGATATAACATCTGTTTAGATGTCAAAACGTTGGTTATATATGCTTAAAACCAATTTATGCGCAAAAAGGGTATTTTAGTCATTTATAAGTACATAACAATCGACTCATCATAAAACTAATCAAACCACAAGACCATAAGGTATAACCTCGGTGGGTTATTCCTTATACAACTATTGTCCTATAAATGCGCTTGGTCAAATCCAAAGATCGGCCAAACTGATCAGATTCGAAAGTCAAAGCGGTGGTCAAACCGCTCGACTTATGACCCAAATAAAGCACTAACCCTGAAGTGACGAGTTAGACATGTTGAAACATGTCTAAATAAGTTATAAAACTGATTTGGTATCAAAACTTGGAGTTTTGATACCTGAAAATAGTTTCGTCGTAAAATACACATTATGCACATCTTTGACCAAAACTTTGACGCATCACTATGCCTAGTAAACGTGGTAATTAGAAGGTGCATTCACAAGGGGTTATTACCTTCGTGATTACAATCACGTTGCAAAGTTCAATTGAACTTTGACTTGACCAATTAAGGTAAGAACAGGAAATCAAACAGAAAGTCAAACTGTGGTTAAAACAGGATGTGATTGATTTAAATTGTTAATTTTTTTGAATAAAATTGAAAAGGAATACGCCGAACCCTCACGGCTGAACAAACAAAACATGATAAAACAAGAATTGAAAATGGTGTTAAAATGTAAAATATCAATGTTTTGAAATAATGAAGGGTAAACAATAATCAATCTACTAAATTCTATGCTCGAAAGAAGCAACAGGAACAGGCTAAAGATGCTTCAAAGTAAACATGTTTTAAATGCAAACAAGTTGAACATATTGGTCGAAAATGTCCACAATATCTGAAGCCTAATTATGTTGAGAAAAAGAAATCAGAAGTTGATAAACAGAAGACACCCAAGTGTGACACCTGTGCCTCTGCGACCATCAAACAAATACCAAACCAATGAAATATTATTTTTCATACTTGGGATTTGTATAAATATGTGTATCATGTGCACATATCAATTCATGTTCGATTTTGAGCTTTAAATCGCTTTTTGGAAGGTTATACGCAAACTGATGTGTAAATATAACCAGTTTAACGCGACAAACACTCCGGGATAGTGACATAGGCTCAACATACCTTAAATAACCTTTACATAACTTAGAAATAAGTTTTGGATAGTTTGGTGTGTCGAAATCAAGTTTGTTCGATCGTAGGGACTATTTGCGTCAAACTGCGAAACTATACCGATTTGTATAGTAACGAACGTTTCGGAACTTGACCATAAGTTAAAAATGCCCTAAATATACTTTACATATCTTAGAATAGAAATAGGCTTTGAGGTGTTTTGGTGCGCAAAAATAAACTTATTGATCAACAGGGACTAAAAGCGTCAAAAAATGCCCAAATGACCAGATTCATTGTATCTAGTCCAATTTTGATGTTTTGATGGTTTTTAACCCCTAGTTTTGCATTCTATGGGCTAAAATTTGATGGTATTTCATGTCCCCTTGTATTGCAATACCATGTGCCCAGATGGAGGGTCAAGATCAAGGCACGAAATGCGAGAAACGATCCTAACGGTTCTCCGAAATCTATAAATACCCAAGCTCTCATTCCATTTTCCTCACACCTTGATCTGATTTTATGCTCTAAGTTGAAGCTTTATGCTTCATACCTGAGTATTTAGATCAAGTTCTTCCTAGCTTGGACCCTTTGTAAGTTTCTTTCATGCTTTTATGCGTTTTTAAGCACGAAAGTTAAACTGTGTTTGACTTTATGCTTTGACCAGGTTATGATCAACACAAAGTTTGTTTGAACTTTGCAAAGTGAGCGTAATCATGATGATTATTGTCCCTTGTGACTATACCTACTGATTATCACGTTGATTAGGTGTTGTGACGAGTCATAAGTTCGGTCAAAATGCGTATTCATGCGTATTTTGCAACCAAACTATTCTTAGGTATCAAAACCTTTTGTTTTGATATCAAACTTGTTTTCTAACTTCGTTAAACATGTTTTAACATGTTTAACTCGTCACTTTTAGTTTAGTGCTTATATAGGGTCATATGATAAGCGGTCTAAACAACCGCTTAGACTTTCGAACCCGACCCGTTTGGTCGATCATTAGGATCCGACCAAGAATTTATTGTGACCATGGTTGTATAGGGAATAACCTTCCGGGGTTATACCTTATGGTCACTTCGTTTAAGTAGTTGTATGATAGGTAATTTATATGCCTTAGGAAAATGACCAAAATGCCCTTTTTACGCATAAATTCATTTTAAGCATATGTAACATAAATTTTGGCATCTAAACTGATTAGGCAACATTATTAGACATGTTAAGGCATATAATACTTGTCATGGAACTAATTAGGCGGTCCGAACGCGTTTTACGTGAACGACACGTTAAAGTGGCGTAAGCTACCTTAACGAGTCATAATGGGTCGTAAGCACTTAGGTTAGGTTTTGTTTTAGAATGTAGGCTTTGTTAAACCATATTGCATGAGTCCCTACACTCATTTGGTTTACAAAACCTCATTTTATCCGATCCTCCGATTTAGGTCCGGTTTATTAACATAGTTACCTATATTAGGTGCCGTTTGATTTCTGTGATCCCTCTAGCTTTGCTTGGTTGTTATTCAAGACTTCTAAGCATTCTCAAGTGAGTACATAGTCCCCTCTTTTACTATTTTTCAAACATTTTGGGGTGAAACACATGTGCCTACTTGTTACTTTCATGCTTTTCATGTTTTTATATCATATGCTTGTTATGTTCATTAGTACATATATAGTACATGATTTCATTATGTTTTGCTATGTATGTTCACTTAACATGCTAGCACATTGATTTTTTTGTATATTACATTTTGTTGCATATGTTCCCTCAGCATATGGACACATTGCTTTACATTTTGAACCGTTGGAACTGTTTGATTTATGTGAACCGTTAGTAACTGTTTGATTATGTGAACCGTTTGTAACTGTTTGATTATGTGAACTGTTTGTAACTGTTTGATTATGTGAACCGTTTGTAACTGTTTGATTTATATGAACCATTTGTAACTGTTTGATTTATATGAACCGTTTGTAAATGTTTGATTGTGTGAACCGTTTGCTATTGTTTGAACCGTTGGGTTAGGGAAGTGATTAGGTAACGGGGCGGGTGTAATGTGTTAAAAGCATGGTGGATACGCCGCTGGTACTTCCTATATATAAGTGCTTTTAATACATTATATATCGTTGCGTTATCTAGATCACTTGGGCAAGTTTATTAAAATGAAGTTATATTACATGGTTTTTCTAACAATATAAAACATTCGAGTTTTATTTCAAAAACGATTTACAATTTGGGTTTATATGAACAAAAGTTTTGGAGTTAAGATTCATGGTATCGAGGTTTTATAAAACAAATCTGTTTTGACTTAGTTATTTCAATTTACATTACAAACATTTTACAAAACTTGGTTTTCTAATTATCAATTTACAAGGGTGTTTAAGTTATATTTTCAAAACATAAACGAAACATGAATCTGACACTCTCATAAAATCCTATGTACTCGCCGGCATTTTATGCTGACGTATTTTCACATGCGTTTCAGGTACCATAGTTGGTGATATTTGATGATGATATTGATGCATGCTCACATAGGAATGGACGAGGCCTTAGTGACTTAAATAGCAATGAAAGTCTATTTGTTCATGTTTTGTTTCTAATTTCAATGTAATGTAATACATTTAATTTAATAAAATAGAACTTCAATCCATGTGTTATGAAACAATGATTCTGTTACAACACTCCCCGATATTTCCGCCACGATTTGTTGTTTTTCATGGTCGGGGTGTGACAGAAAAGTTGGTATCAGAGCTCATGGTTATAGGGAATTAGGTTATTAGTAATGCTTTGACCTAGTCTATAACCTTCCTAGGACCCTAATGCGAGTTTACTTGCGTTTAGTCATAAAACAATACCGTCGCCTATCTTTAGGTGACAACCACAATAAGAACACAAATTTCAAATATTCTTTGAAAACTAATCATCTGTTCTAGGATGATTTATTATAAGGTTTTGAACCTTCAAAGTTTTCAAAATCTCATCAAATTTTGGGTCTTATTAATGTGAACACGTGCAATCTGGAAGGGTGGGTGCCTGTATCATGAGTTTTCTGTCTAAGGCTAGAGTGTTCATACAAATCCGCAGTATCGGACCAGTCACTCCTACCTGGGAACTCTTGGGGTGAGTGTCCACTTATAGGCGAGCATGTCTTCGCGATACATTATAAGGACTTGTTTACTTTGATTCAGCTTTTGTGTGTCGTTTGTTTGCTTCGTGGTTCGAACAAATGACCATCACCCATGCTTTTTGGTCTGTAACTGTAACATCCCATCCTTATCCAATGCCATTTCACTTGTTTTCTCTCTTGTTTCTCCTTTTAGAATGCCTCCACGACGCGACAATCAGATACCTAATGAAGAACTGGCAGCTATCATTACGCAGCAAATGGCTGCTGCAATCCCAAACATCATTGTTCAAAGTATCCAAGCCCTCAACAACAATAATGCCCCATGCAACTTCAAGACATTCAACTCTGCTAAGCCATCAAAGTTTTCTGGGTCCCAAGGAGCAACTTCACTTCTGCAATGGTTCGAGAGTCTAGAGAGCACCTTCAGACATGTTCAGTGTCCAAACGAGCAAAAGGTAGAGTTCGCATCCAGCGTCTTTGAGAAACGAGCTTTGACATGGTGGAATGGTGTGATGAGAGATAGGGGTGCCGATGTGGCACTGGCTCAAACATGGGAAGATCTTCGAGCTCTAATGATGAAGGAATTTTGTCCTTGTCATGAGATTAGGGCATTGGAAAGGGAATTCAACAATCTTAAGCAAGATAGCGGTGAGCGTCGAGCTTACACGGACCGTTATGAGGAGTTAAGCCTGTTATGCCCAAACATGGTCACGCCTTTGGATAAGGCAATCGAAAAGTACATTGATGGCCTCCCTGACTCAGTTCAAGATATTGTTACTGGTAGTAATCCCACTACAGTTAGACAGGCCATTGAGCTATCTGCTACCTTGACTGAATCTCAGATCAGGAAAGGTAAGCTTTTCCGAAAGGGTGACAAGAAACCGATCGAGGAATTGAAACCGAAGGATGAGCAGACTGAATCCTCCAAGAAGTCAAAGAAGCGAAAGGCTTCTCAGAACTTTGCCATGGTCGCTCACAATGATCAAGCTGTCCGTAACCAACCAACTCAACTGCTAGGATGCCATACAACGGAACTGCACCCTTGTGCAACCAATGTAGCCTTCATCATCATGCTAGTGTGAAGTGCCGCAAATGCCAAATTTGTGGACTTATTGGTCATACAGCAAGAGTTTGCCCAACTGTAACTGCACCAAATCAAACTGGCAACAATCCGGCTCAAGCACGTTTTCTACCAGGTTCTTGCTTCAACTGTGGTGAGATGGGCCATTTTCGAAGGGATTGCCCAAAGCTTGCTAATGCAAATCCAGCGCAGGGATGAGCATCTGACCGATTGGAAGACAACGCTGTTTAGAAATAATCAAGCTTTATGTATTATTTTCTTTTGTTGTCAAGGTCTAAGAAACAGTTATTGATGTTGTTTATAAATAAATCTTTTATTTACATTGCAATGTATTTATGTGGTTGCATGTATAAACAACATATCCCCTATAATACCGACAATCAAGGAACCATATTCCTTGAAAAACAGACTACTCCCAAAATTCTTCCATTTTTATGATCTCTTGCATTTTCCACGAAAATCCTAAGTACCCGTTTCTTCCAAGGAAACGAAGTACAAGGCGCAACTTACAACTCTGGACGAATACCCATTCCTTGATAGGGTACCTAAGGGTATTTTCGTAAGTCCTTAATTGTTGTGTACCTTAATTCGAATGTTATGATTCCTTGTAATCAAAAATCGAATTTTTGGAAGATCATCCTATCTTCATAGATAGATTCTTGAAAATGATTAAAGTGCCAAATGAAATCCACGGATTGGATTCCTGGTATGCTTTAAATATCCATGTCCAAAGATAACAAATTAAAGGTCAAGTTAAACAATTATGTGATTATGTGCTTATGTGTTCTCTTTTATGTTTTTGAGTGATCCGAATTTTCGTTATCCAAATCCTCGTAGAATCTTCTATTTCTTCGTATAAGGGATTCATAGTAGGATATCCAAAGGTACTACCTCAAATCCTTAATGGGCTTCTACGTAATAGTTAAGACCCTTGGATTATAAGGTACTATTCCATAATTAGACCCCTTGAGTGGTCTAGTTAAACAGATTGATCCAAAAATCTGGTTAGGAATGTCATGTGATGATATAGCTGAAAAGACTCCTTGATGGTCTATTTAAAGAGATCATTTGTCGATCTAATTAAAAGGACCCTATGGTAGTCTAGTCACACTCATCACAGGTTTAATTTTTCTTCCCCTACACATTATGAAATGCACTGTGCGGACTGTGCAAGGAATTACGTAATTATTGATGCATACATAATTATGGAATTTAGTGCACAGAAACCACAACAAGTTTTGTCATGTGTCTAGAGATAACTCTATTCGTTTCAATTTCTGATGAAGCACCTGTTGAAAATGACTCCGTCCGTTCATTTTCGTTTCTAAAGAATGTCCGTTGAGGGAAATGAATATCCTTTTGAGTTAATTCTATTCATTTCCATTTCTGATGAAGCACCTGTTGAAAATGACTCCGTCCGTTCATTTTCGTTTCTGAAGAATGTCCGTTGAGGAAATGAATATCCTTTTTATTATCCCTTCATTTCCATTTCTGATGAAGCACCTGTTGAAAATGACTCCGTCCGTTCATTTTCGTTTATGAAGAATGTTCGTTGTCACACCCCGACCACGTAGAACGAGAAACACGTGGCGGAAACGTCGGGGAGTGTTGTAACAGAATTATTGTTTTACAACCATGGAAATTAAAGTTACGTTTTATTTATTAACAAGAGAGTTACATTGTCTTTAAACAGGAAACAAGGAGTACATAACATTATTAAACTAAGTCTATCTTCGTTTTATGTCTCTAAGGCACAAGTCCGCCCTAATGTCACGATCATCATCCTAAGCGACAGCTCCCAAAAACACATGTGAAAATAGGTACGTCAGCATAAAAATGCCTGTGAGATACATAGGTTTAGTGAAAATAGGATTCACGACTTGGGTTTTAAAAGATAGGTTTAATAAAAATTAGTCATGAATCTTGTTAAGTGTTTTCTTTTATAAATCGTATGAAAACTCGATAAGAAATCAGACTATATAAAAGAATGGTGTATGGTCAATAAAATAACCGAGTAAAATGAGTTGGATAAAATAAACTGTTTTGTAAGACAATGTCTTGTGAAAAATATGTTGTTTATGTAAAATGTAATATGTCAAATATTGAAATGAATAAAGTAACGCTACGACATGTAATAAATATCATACAAGCACTTATATATAGGAAGTACCAGCGGCGTATCCACCATGCTTGTATCATATTACACACGCCTCGTTACTCAAATCACTTACCCAAACCAACCATCATTGTAAATTGTTCATGTATAAATCAATTGTTAAGTGTTATTGTGTAAACCATATAAAAAATGTCTATGTCTAATGTAAATCACTAAATGTGTATATCAATGTCAGAATGTTTATGTTTAATGTAAATCATGAATGTGTAACCCAAATGTCATGTATGGCAAGTGAAATATGTATCAACTAAACCATAGGTAAAAATGCACAAAACAATGTATTGAAGTAAAACGTGGTTTAAATCAGCGTTATGTCTTGTGGAAATGCATGCTATACTGAATACAAACATTTATGCGATATTGTGAAAATGCATACATTCAAGCCTTGTGACTGTGGTGATAGACCTTTAAACAAATTAAAGGTTTATCTGTGTTATGTCTATCGAATTCGGTCATTCCTTCCATCCAAACATACCTAGGATGTCAGGAATGGGAGTTGTCAATTCCTATGGTACCACTACCTACTAACGAATGGCGTAGCTAATGTTAATGAATGTATCTTTGTCCCATTTAAACAAACCAAATGTCATACCAAAATGTAAGCATGTGAAAACCATACACTAAGTATGTAATCAAATGAACATACATAGCATGAAATGTAATGTAAAACAATGTACTAAGTATGCAACAAAGGACATACGTAGCAAAAACATAATGAAATCATGTATTGTAAGTGTACTAATGAACATAATAAGCATATGATATGAAAACATGGAAAGCATGAAAGTAACAAGTAGGCACATGTGTTTCACTCCAAAACAGTTTGGAAAACAGTAAAAGAGGGGTCTATGTACTCATTTGAGATTTCTCAATAGTCCTAGGATAACCACCAAGCAATGCTGGAAGATCACGGAATCAAACGGCACCTAATATAGGTAACTTCATTAATAAACCGGACCTAAATCGGAAGATCGGATAGAATGAGGGCTCGTAAACCAAATGAGTATGGGGACTCATGTAATGTGGTTTAACAAAGCCCACATACTAAAATGAAATCTAACCTGAGTGCTTACGACCCATTACGACCCGTTTAGGACGCCTAACTAGCCCTATGATAAGTAAAATATGCCTTAACATGTCTAATATTGTTGCCAAATCAGTTTAGATATTAAAAGTTAAGTTACATATGCTTAAAATGAATTTTGGCGTTCAAAGGGCATTTTGGTAATTTACCTAAGGCATATATACTACCTATCATACAACTACTCAAACGATGTAACCATAAGGTATAACCTCGAAAGGTTATTCCCTATATAACTATGGTCACCTAATGTGTTTGGTCGGATCCTAATAATCGACCAAATGGGTCGGGTTTGAAAGCATAAGCGATTGATTAGATCGCTTACCCTTACGACCCTAGACAAGCACAAAACTAAAAGTGACGAGCTAAGCATGTTAAAACATGCTTAACTAAGTTTAGAAAACAGGTTTGGTATCAAAACAAACGGTTTTGATACCTAAGAGTAGTTTGGTTACAAAATACGCAAGAATGCGCATTTTGGCCGAAACTACGACTCGTCACTGAGCCTAGATAACGTGGCAATCAGTAGGTATAGTCACTAGGGACTATAACCATTGTGATTACGCTCACGTTATGAAGTTCAAACGAACTTCGCATTGACCATAAACTAGTCAATGTAGAAAGTTAAACAAAGTTTGACTTTAACGCTAAAACGAATGAATAGAACGAAAGAACACTTACAAAGGTTCCCCGCAAGTTTGATCTTCCAAGTAATCTCAGGTAGGAAGTGTATAACCACAACCACTTAGAGAAAAACTCAGAATTCAAGTGGGTTTTGCAAGTTAATCAAATGGGTATTTATAGGATTTCTAGGACCGTTACGATCGTTCCTCAAATACCGTGCTTTGATCTTGTCCCTACACTTGTTGCAACACTAAGGTAACTCAAATTGGCCCCCCATTATCAGGAAGAGGCAAGTGCAAAAGGGATTTGGAGTGGGTAACAGCTGTTAACAGCTGTTAAAACTGATTAAACTGATCTGGGAGGCTGACGCGGGACATGTAAGGAGACACCAAGGGTTTACGCGGGCCGCCTGGCCCTTCTGATCAGAAACAACTTTGCAATATTGACAGTTTTGGTCCCTGTTAGTGTTTAAGCACATTTCCGACACGTTTAAGGCCCGTTAAGCCAACGTTAAGGCCCTAAAATGATGCCTAAACATTGTGGAGATGAAACATGCTCAAAAATATGTCGGATGTTGGTTCGTTTGGTCGTACGATCGTGATGGTCGGTTAATTACGACGGAATGCGTATAAGCGCGAAAAACGATCCAAATTGCTCGACGAATGGATTTTTCTCATGCCAAACACTAAAATTAAATATTTTAGTGCTTACATAAATTTTTGGATATCCGGATGTATTCAGAACGTAAGTTATGCGCGAAAATGCAAACTTGTGCACTTTTTGACGCTTTCAGCCCCTAAATGACCCAAAAGTTTATTTTAGTACACCGAACCCCTCAAAGCCTATTTCTAAGCTATGTAAAGGATATTTATGGTATGTTTAACTTATGGTCATGTTCTAGAATGTCTGTTACAGTTCAAATTGGCATACTTTCGCAGTTTGTCAAATTTAGTCCATGTAGGCGAATTAACTTGTTTTTGCCATACCAAAGCCTTCAAAACTTATTTCTAAGTTATGTAAAGGTTATTTAAGGTATGTTAAGTATATGTTGATGTTCCGGAGTATTTTTCGCATTAAACTGATTACGTTTACGCACCAGTTTGCGTATAACACTCCAGAAAGCGATATAGAATTTGGAATTGAACAAAAGTCAAAACATGAAAAATGTAAAACATAACCAAACAAACATTGGGATCAAATAATATTGTTTTATTGATAATTGAACTGTTCACAATGATTACAAGCACAGATGTTACAGTCTCCCCTACTTGTGGAAATTTCGTCCTAAAATTTATTTAGAGGAAACTCGTGGGAATAGATGTGGGTACTTCGCCTTCATTTGATCTTCACGTTCCCAAGTAAACTCGGGTCCACGTTTAGATTCCTAGTGAACTTTGACCAAAGGAATGCGCTTACGTTTGAGCCACTTGACTTCACGTTCCATGATTTCCACTGGCTTCTCAACAAATTTCAGTGTTTTATCAACACGAATTTCGTCAAGTGGTATGTGGAGGTTCTCATCAGCTAAACACTTCTTGAGAGATTGGACACGTGAAAGGTTGGATGAACATTTCCAAGTTCAGGAGGTAACTCAAGTCTGTAGGCTACCTTACCGATTCTTTCGACGATCTTGAATGGTCCAACGTATCTAGGTGCAAGTTTTCCTTTCTTTCCAAATCTGATCACACCTTTCCAAGGTGAGACCTTAAGTAATACTCGATCACCGATTTGAAATTCCATGGGCTTGTGTCCTTGGTCCGCGTAACTCTTTTGACGGCTTCTAGCTGTCTGAAGGTTATCACGAACTTTCTTAACCTTATCAGTTGTCTCTAAAATGAGGGCAGGTCCAGTAAGCTGAGCCTCACCGATCTCATTCCAGCAGACTGGTGAACGACATTTTTGACCATAGAGAGCCTCGAAAGGAGCCATGTTGATGCTGGAGTGATAACTGTTGTTGTAGGAGAATTCAATTAACGGAAGATGTGAATCCCAACTACCACCAAAATCGATCACACAAGCTCTAAGCATATCCTCCAGAGTCTGGATTGTTCTTTCAGATTGACCATCCATTTGCGGATGATAAGCTGTGCTCAGATTAAGTTGGGTCCCCATAGCAGATTGCATGGTTCTCCAAAAATGAGAAGTGAAACGAGCATCTCTATCAGAAATGATGTTCAAAGGAACACCATGTCGAGCTACAATTTCATCCACATAGATTTTAGCAAGTTTGTCAGCAGAAAAATCCTCACGGATTGGCAAGAAATGCGCTGACTTAGTAAGACGATCAACAACTACCCAGATGGCATCATGACCTTTCTTTGTGCGCGGAAGTTTAGTAATGAGATCCATAGTAATGTTTTCCCATTTCCAAACTGGGATCTCTGGTTGCACCAATAAACCAGAAGGACGTTGATGTTTAGCCTTAACTTTAAGACAAGTAAGGCATTTTGATACATATAAGGCAATGTCTTTCTTCATACCAGGCCACCAATACTGAATACGAAGATCCTTATACATCTTATCTGAGCCAGGATGAATAGAATAACGAGACTTATGGGCTTCATCCATAAGCAAGGTGCGAAGGTTATCTTGGCTTGAAGTAATACGATCCGTTGTCCTTCAGTTCAAGATCAGGTGTTATGTGATAGGGAAATTCCTTATCCATCAAACCTTGTGAAACACAAGTGTGTTGAGCCTGAGAAATGCGGGCTTGTATATCGGATCGAGCTTGAATATCAGATTGAACATGAACACAATGAAGCTTAGTACATTCCTTACGACTCAATGCATCGGCTACGACATTCGGCTTACCTGGATGGTAGCGAATTTCGCAGTCATAGTCGTTTAGCAGCTCAACCCAACGTCGTTGCCTCATGTTGAGTTCTTTCTGATTGAAGATATGCTGAAGACGTTTGTGGTCCGTGAAAACCACACATTTTGTACCGTACAAATAGTGTCTCCAGATCTTAAGAGCGAAGATAACTGCACCCAACTCAAGATCATGGGTGGTGTAGTTTTTCTCATGTATCTTCAACTGCCTCGATGCATATACTATGACTTTGTTTCTTTGCATCAGAACACAGCCAAGACCCAATTTAGATTCATCGCAATAAACGACGAAATCATCATTGCCCTCAGGCAAAGTCAGAACAGGCGCGTCGTAAAGTTTTTGTTTCAAAGTCAGAAACGCTTCCTCTTGCTTGAATCCCCAATCAAAGGGTTTTTTCTTCTGAGTTAGAGCAGTTAGAGGAACTGCAATCTTCGAGAAATTTTCAATGAAGCGGCGGTAATAACCCGCAAGTCCAAGAAAAGAACGAACTTCAGTAGGAGTAGTAGGCGTATCCCAATCCTTAATCGCATTGATCTTGGAGGGATCTACATGAATACCTTGTTCGTTGACAATATATCCTAAAAATTGAACTTCTTTATGCCAGAATTCACACTTGGAGAATTTAGCGAAAAGTTGCTCTTTCTTTAGGAGTTCCAAAGTAAGACGAAGATGTTGCTCATGATCAGCTCGCGTCTTAGAATAAATCAGGATGTCATCAATAAAAACAATGACTAACTGATCCAAATAAGGCTTGCAGACCCTATTCATTAAGTCCATGAAAACAGCAGGAGCATTAGTCAAACCGAATGGCATGGCTGTGAACTCATAATGCCCATAACGAGTGCGGAACGCTGTCTTGGGAATATCTTCTTCATGCACACGAAGTTGATGATATCCAGATCGCAGATCAATCTTTGAAAAATAAGAAGCACCTTGTAACTGATCAAAGAGATCATCAATGCGAGGTAGGGGATATCGATTCTTGATGGTAAGCTTGTTAAGCTCACGATAATCGATACACATCCTAAAAGATCCATCCTTCTTCTTGACAAAAAGAACGGGAGCACCCCAAGGTGAAAAGCTAGGACGGATAAAACCTTTGTCAGAGAGCTCTTGGAGCTGCTTAGACAACTCTTGCATCTCAGACGGTGCAAGACGATATGGTGCTCTGGCAATGGGATTTGCTCCAGGTACGAGATCAATACGGAACTCGACTTGGTGTGCTGGGGGTAGACCAGGTAACTCTTCAGGAAATACTTCAGGATAATCCCAAACAACAGGGATATCTTGAATAGACTTACCTTTGCCCTAATCTGCTACAACATGTGCCAAAAAGGCCACATAGTTCTTTCGCAGATACTTCCGAGCTTTAAAACAAGACATGAGTTTGAGACCACCGGCAGGTTTCTCACCATGCACATGTAGGATCTCGCCTGTCGAAAGCGGCACATGAACAATCTTCTCAAAACAAACTACCTCTGCGCGATGCTTGGCTAACCAATCCATACCCACAATAACGTCGAAGCTTCCAAGTTGCATAGGCGTGAGGTCAATAGGAAAAAGATGGTCGTTAAGGTTCAATTGGCAGTTGCGAAGAATCGAATCAAGAACAATGGGTTCACCACTAGCAACCTCTACTGTCAAGGGTTTTCCTAGTTTTATTCTAGACATGCGAAGTAATGACTCAAAAGATAATGACACAAAACTCTTATCGGCACCCGAATAAAAAAGAACAGATGCAGGCTGATTATTAATAAAGAACGTATCGTTCACCACTTCATTGTCTGCTTGTGCCTCTTGTGCATTCATGTTGAAGACTCGCCCTCGAGCCTGAGCCTGATTCTGTTTTGGATTAGCATTCACCAATCTTGGACACTGATTACGGTAGTGGGTCAGATCCCCACAGTTGTAACAAGAACCTGGCGGGTAGTGTGGTCGTGCAGCTTGGCCTTGTTGCTGAGTAGGAGGCTGAGCAACTCGTTGAGCCGGGTTCTAAGCTGCCTGATTCTGAGCAAAACGATAAACATCAGCAAGATGACCTGACTTCCCACAGTTAGTACAGAAACGGCACGGAAGTTGCGGCTGATGGTGACTGTTGCATCTATTGCACAAAGGTGCATTCCTTGCATAACGCTTCTTCCTTGGAGGCTGTGCGGGTTGGTTGGGAGCTGCCTGGTTAACTTGGGCAGTGACAACAAAATTTTGGGAAGCCTTACGCTTCCTTGACCCTTTCGAAGAACCAGGTTCCTTATCCTTCTTGTTCTTACCCTTCTTGTCATCCTCTTTGTCCGACGCCTGCTTCTTACCTTTGTCACCCTTTTTATGCAGCTTTCTCTTTCGAACCTACGACTCAGTCAATGTCGCGGCTAACTCGATCGCCTGACGGAGTGTGGTAGGGTTACTACCAGTAATGATGTCTTGTACTGAGTCAGGTAGACCATCGATGTACCTTTCGATAGCCTTGTCGAGTGGGGTGACCATTGTTGGGCATAGCAAACTTAGTTCTTCATACCTATCGGTATACGCCCTGTGCTCGCCACTGTCTTGTTTCAAGTCATCAAACTCTCTCTCCAATGCTCGTAGTTCATGATGAGGACAAAACTCCCTCATCATAAGAGCTCTAAGTTCAGCCCATGTTTGTGCTAGAGCAACTTCCGCACCACGGTCTCTCATAACCCCGTTCCACCATGTAAGAGCCCTCTTCTGAAACACACAGGAAGAAAACTCGACCTTGCGATTATCAGGACACTGAACGTGATGGAAAGTATACTCAATGTATTCGAACCATTGAAGAAGCCTAGTTGCTCCCTCAGAACCACTAAACTTGAGTGGTTTAGCTGAGTTAAAACTCTTGAAATTACAAGGAGCATTATGGTTGTTGTTGGCTTGGTTCCATTGAGCAATAAGGTTTGGGAACGCAGCAGCCATTTGCTGCGCAATAATTTCCGCCAGTTCGGCATTAGCTATCTGATTCTCGCATCGAGGAGGCATTCTAAAAGAGGAAACATGAAAGGAAACGAGTGAGATGATTGGGTGAAAAGAATGAGATGAAACAAAATCAACAAAAGCAAAGATGGTGGTCATTCGTCCGCATCACAAAGCAAACAAACGACACACAGTGATGAATCAAAGTAAATGGGTCAAAAATAATGTATCGCGAAGACATGCTCGCCTATAAGTGAACACTCACCCCAAGAGTTCCCAGGTAAGGGTGACTGGTCCGATTATGTGGATTTGAACGAACACTCTAGCCTTAGACAGAAAACCCAGGGTACAGGCATTCACCCTTCCAGTTTGCATGTGTTCACATTATTTAAAACCCAAAACTTTGACGAGATTTTGAAAATTCAAAGGGGGTTCAAAACCTAGTAATCAATCATCCTAAAACAGATGATTAGTTTTCAAAGCGGATTCGAACTTGATGTTCTCGTTGTGGTTATCACCTAAGGATAGGTGAAGTGCATGTTTTAAAATCTAAACACAAGACAACTTGCGTTGGGGTCCTAGAAAGTTATAGTCTAGGTCAAAGCATTACTAATAACCTAATTCCCTATAACCATTGGCTCTGATACCAACTCTTCTGTCACACCCCGACCACGTAGAACGAGAAACACGTGTCGGAAACGTCGGGGAGTGTTGTAACAGAATTATTGTTTCACAACCATGGAAATTAAAGTTAAGTTTTATTTATCAACAAGAGAGTTACATTGTCTTTAAACAGGAAACAAGGAGTACATAACATTATTAAACTAAGTCTATCTTCGTTTTATGTCTCTAAGGCACAGGTCCGCTCTAATGTCACGATCATCATCCTAAGCGACAGCTCCTGAAAACACATGTGAAAATAGGTACGTCAGCGTAAAAATGCTTGTGAGATACATAGGTTTAGTGATAATAGGATTCATGACTTGGGTTTTAAAAGATAGGTTTAATAAAAATTAGTCATGAATCTTGTTAAGTGTTTTCTTTTATAAATCGTATGAAAACTCGATAAGAAATCAGACTATATAAAAGAATGGTGTATGGTTAATAAAATAACCGAGTAAAATGAGTTGGATAAAATAAACTGTTTTGTAAGACAATGTCTTGTGAAAAATAAGTTGTTTATGTAAAATGTAATATGTCAAATATTGAAATGAATTAAGTAACGCTACGACATGTAATATCATACAAGCACTTATATATAGGAAGTACCAGCGGCGTATCTACCATGCTTGTATCATATTACAGACGCCTCGTTAGTCAAATCACTTACCCAAACCAACCATCATTGTAAATTGTTCATGTATAAATCAATTGTCAAGTGTTATTGTGTAAACCATATAAAAAATGTCTATGTCTAATGTAAATCACTAAATGTGTATATCAATGTCAGAATGTTTATGTTTAATGTAAATCATGAATGTGTAACCAAAATGTCATGTATGGCAAGTGAAATATGTATCAACTAAACCATAGGTAAAAATGCACAAAACAATGTATTGAAGTAAAACGTGGTTTAAATCAACGTTATGTCTTGTGGAAATGCATGCTATACTGAATACAAACATTTATGCGATATTGTGAAAATGCATACATTCAAGCCTTGTGACTGTGGTGATAGACCTTTAAACAAATTAAAGGTTTATCTGTGTTATGTCTATCGAATTCGGTGATTCCTTCCATCCAAACATACCAAGGATGTCAGGAATGGAAGTTGTCAATTCCTATGGTACCACTATCTACTAACGAATGGCGTAGCTAATGTTAATGAATGTATCTTTGTCCCATTTAAACAAACCAAATGTCATACCAAAATGTAAGCATGTGAAAACCATGCACTAAGTATGTAATCAAATGAACATACATAGCGTGAAATGTAATGTAAAACAATGTACTAAGTATGCAACAAAGGACATACGTAGCAAAAACACAATGAAATCATGTATTGTAAGTGTACTAATGAACATAATAAGCATATGATATGAAAACATGGAAAGCATGAAAGTAACAAGTAGGCACATGTGTTTCACCCCAAAACAGTTTGGAAAACAGTAAAAGAGGAATCTATGTACTCACTTGAGATTGCTCAATACTCCTAGGATAACCACCAAGCAATGCTAGAAGATCGCGGAATCAAACGGCACCTAATATAGGTAACTACATTAATAAACCAGACCTAAATCGGAAGATCGGATAGAATGAGGGCTCGTAAACCAAATGAGTATGGGGACTCATGTAATGTGGTTTAACAAAGCCCACATACTAAAATGAAATCTAACCTAAGTGCTTACGACCCATTACGACCCGTTTAGGTAGCTTATGCTACTTTAACGCGTCGTTCGCGTAAAACGCGTTCGGAACGCCTAACTAGCCCTATGATAAGTAAAATATGCTTTAACATGTCTAATATTGTTGCCAAATCAGTTTAGATATTAAAAGTTATGTTACATATGCTTAAAATGAATTTTGGCGTTCAAAGGGCATTTTGGTAATTTACCTAAGGCATATATACTACCTATCATACAACTACTCAAACGATGTGACCATAAGGTATAACCTCGGAAGGTTATTCCCTATACAACTATGGTCACCTAATGTGTTTGGTCGGATCCTAATGATCGACCAAACGGGTCGGGTTCGAAAGCATAAGCGATTGATTAGATCGCTTACCCTTACGACCCTAGACAAGCACAAAACTAAAAGTGATGAGCTAAGCATGTTAAAACATGCTTAACTAAGTTTAGAAAACAGGTTTGGTATCAAAACAAACAGTTTTGATACCTAAGAGTAGTTTGGTTACAAAATACGCAAGAACGCGCATTTTGGCCGAAACTACGACTCGTCACGGAGCCTAGATAACGTGGTAATCAGTAGGTATAGTCACTAGGGACTATAACCATCGTGATTACGCTTACGTTATGAAGTTCAAACGAACTTCGCATTGACCATAAACTGGTCAATGCAGAAAGTCAAGCAAAGTTTGACTTTAACGCTAAAACGAATGAAAAGAACGAAAGAACACTTACAAAGGGTCCCCGCAAGTTTGATCTTCCAAGTAATCTCAGGTAGGAAGTGTATAACCACAACCACTTAGAGAAAAACTCAGAATTCAAGTGGGATTTGTAAGTGAATCAAAGGGGTATTTATAGGATTTCTAGGACCGTTAGGATCGTTCCTTGAATACCATGCTTTGATCTTGTCCCTACACTTGTTGCAACACTAAGGTAACTCAAATTGGCCCCCCATTATCAGGAAGAGGCAAGTGCAAAAGGGATTTGGAGTGGGTAACAGCTGTTAAAACTGATTAATCTGATCTGGGAGGCTGTCACAGGCCGCGTAAGGAGATACCAAGGGTTTACGCGGGCCGCCTGGCCCTTTTGATCAGAAACAACTTTGCAATATTGACAGTTTTGGTCCCCGTTAGTGTTTAAGCTCATTTCCGACACGTTTAAGGCCCGTTAAGCCAACGTTAAGGCCCTAAAATGATGCCTAAACATTGTGGACATGAAACATGCTCAAAAATATGTCGGATGTTGGTTCGTTTGGACGTACGATCGCGATGTTCGGTTAATTACGACGGAATGCGCATAAGCGCGAAAAACGATCCAAATTGCGCGACGAATGGATTTTTCTCATTCCAAACACTAAAATTAAATATTTTAGTGCTTACATAAATTTTTGGATGTCCGGATGTATTCAGAATGTAAGTTAAGCGCGAAAATGCAAACTTGTGCACTTTTTGACGCTTTCAGTCCCTAAATGACCCAAAAGTTTATTTTAGCACACCGAACCCCTCAAATCCTATTTCTAAGATATGTAAAGGATATTTATGGTATGTTTAACTTATTGTCATGTTCTGGAATGTCTGTTACAGTTCAAATAGGCATACTTTCGCAGTTTGTCAAATTTAGTCCCTGTAGGCGAATTAACTTATTTTTGCCATACCAAAGCCTTCAAAACTTATTTCTAAGTTATGTAAAGGTTATTTAAGGTATGTTAAGTATATGTTGATGTTCCGGAGTATTTTTCGCATTAAACTGATTACGTTTACGCACCAGTTTGCGTATAACACTCCAGAAAGCGATATAGAATTTGGAATTGAACAAAAGTCAAAACATGAAAAATGTAAAACATAACCAAACAAACACTGGGATCAAATAACATTGTTTTATTGATAATTGAACTGTTCATAATGATTACAAGCACAGATGCTACATCCGTTGAGGAAATGAATATCCTTTTGATTATTCCTTCATTTCCATTTCTGAGGAAGAACCCGTTAAAAAAAATGACTCCGTCCCTTCATTTTTGTTTATGAAGAATGTCCGTTGAGGAAATGACAGGATTATTCCTTGCATATCTTTGGTGGATATTTAACACAAAGTCACAGACAGACTCCTACGAATAAATTTCGGGATGAAATTTCCTAAAGTAGGGGAGACTGTGACACCTGTGCCTCTACGACCATCAAAAAAATACCAAATCAATGAAATATTATGTTTCATACTTGTTATTTGTATAAATATGTGTATCATGTGCACATATCAATTCATGTTCGATTTCGAGCTTTAAACCGCTTTCTGGAAGGTTATACGCAAATTGATGCGTAAATATAACCAGTTAAATGCGAAAAACACTCCGGGATAGTTACATAGGCTCAACATACCTTAAATAACCTTTACATAACTTAGAAATAAGTTTTGGATGGTTTGGTGTGTCGAAATCAAGTTTGTTCGATCGCAGGGACTATTTGCGTCAAACTGCGAAACTATACCGATTTGTATAGTAACGAACGTTAGGGAACTTGATCATAAGTTAAACATGCCCTAAATATACTTTACCTAGCTTAGAAATAGGCTTTGAGGTGTTTTGGTGCGCAAAAATAAACTTATTGATCAACAGGGACTAAAAGCGTCAAAAAATGCCCAAATGACCAGATTCAATTTTGATGTTTTGATGGTTTTTAACCCCTAGTTTTGCATTCTATGGGCTAAAATTTGATGGTATTTCATGTCCCCTTGTATTGCAATACCATGTGCCCACATGGAGGGTCAAGATCAAGGCACGAAATGCGAGAAACGATCCTAACGGTTCTCCGAAATCTATAAATACCCAAGCTCTCATTCCATTTTCCTCACACCTTGATCTGATTTTATGCTCTAAGTTGAAGCTTTATGCTTCATACCTGAGTATTTAGATCAAGTTCTTCCTAGCTTGGACCCTTTGTAAGTTTCTTTCATGATTTTATGCGTTTTTAAGCACGAAAGTCAAACTGTGTTTGACTTTCTGCTTTGACCAGGTTATGATCAACACAAAGTTCATTTGAACTTTGCAACGTGTGCGAAATCATGATAATTATAGTCCCTTGTGACTATACCTACTGATTACCACGTTGATTAGGTGTAGTAACGAGTCATAGTTTCGGTCAAAATGCGTATTCATGCGTATTTTGCAACCAAAACTATTCTTAGGTATCAAAACCTTTTTTTTATATCAAACTTGTTTTCTAACTTCGTTAAACAAGTTTTAACATGTTTAACTCGTCACTTTTAGTTTAGTGCTTATATAGGGTCATAAGATAAGCAGTCTAAACAACCGATTAGACTTTCAAACCCGACCTGTTTGGTCGATCATTAGGATCCGACCAAGCATTTATTGTGACCATGGTTGTATAGGGAATAACCTTCCGGGGTTATACCTTATGGTCATTTCGTTTAAGTAGTTGTATGATAGGTAATTTATATGCCTTAGGAAAATGACCAAAATGCCCTTTTTACACATAAATTCATTTTAAGCATATGTAACATAAATTTTGGCATCTAAACTGATTAGGAAACATTATTAGACATGTTAAGGCATATAATACTTGTCATGGGACTAATTAGGCGGTCCGAACGCGTTTTACGCGAACGACGTGTTAAAGTGGCGTAAGCTACCTTAACGAGTCATAATGAGTCGTAAGCACTTGGTTAGGTTTCATTTTAGAATGTAGGCTTTGTTAAACCATATTACATGAGTCCCTACACTCATTTGGTTTACGAAACCTCATTTTATCTGATCCTCCGATTTAGGTCCGGTTTATTAACATAGTTACCTATATTAGGTGCCGTTTGATTTTCGTGATCCCTATAGCTTTGCTTAGTTGTTATTCAAGACTTCTAAGCATTCTCAAGTGAGTACATAGTCCTCTCTTTTACTATTTTTCAAACATTTTGGGGTGAAACACATGTGCCTACTTGTTACTTTCATGCTTTTCATGTTTTTATATCATATGCTTGTTATGTTCATTAGTACATATGTAGTACATGATTTCATTATGTTTTGATATGTATGTTCACTTAACATGCTAGCACATTGATTTTTTTGTATATTACATTTTGTCGCATATATTCACTCAGCATATGGACACATTGCTTTACATTTTGAACCGTTGGAACTGTTTGATTTATGTGAACCGTTAGTAACTGTTTGATTATGTGAACCGTTTGTAACTGTTTGATTATGTGAACCGTTTGTAACTGTTTGATTTATATGAATCGTTTGTAATTGTTTGATTTATATGAACCTTTTGTAACTGTTTGATTGTGTGAACCGTTTGCTATTGTTTGAACCGTTGGGTTAGGGAAGTGATTAGGTAACGGGGCGGGTGTAATGTGTTAAAATCATGGTGGATACGTTGCTGGTACTTCCTATATATAAGTGCTTTTAATACATTATATATCGTTGCGTTATCTAGATCACTTGGGCAAGTTTATTAAAATAAAGTTATATTACAAGGTTTTTCTAACAATATAAAACATTCGAGTTTTATTTCAAAAACGATTTACAATTTGGGTTTATATGAACAAATGTTTTGGAGTTAAGATTCATGGTATCGAGGTTTTATAAAACAAATCTGTTTTGACTTAGTTATTTCAATTTACATTACAAACATTTTACAAAACTTGGTTTTCTAATTATCAACTTACAAGGGTGTTTAAGTTATATTTTCAAAACATAAACGAGACATGAATCTGACACTCTCATAAAATCCTATGTACTCGCAGGCATTTTATGCTGACGTATTTTCACATGTATTTCAGGTACCATAGTTGGTGATATTTGATGATGTTATTGATGCATGCTCACATAGGAACGGACGAGGCCTTAGTGACTTAAATAACAATGAAAGTCTATTTGTTCATGTTTTGTTTCTAATTTCAATGTAATGTAATACATTTAATTTAATAAAACAGAACTTCAATCCATGTGTTATGAAACAATGATTCTGTTACAACACTCCCCGACGTTTCTGTCATGATTTGTTGTTTTTCGTGGTCGGGGTGTGACACCAAGTTTGAACCAAAAAAAATTTAGAAACCAAAGGATGAACTGTCAAAAAGAAACATTCAACGTGATACAAGGTTTTATGTAAAGAATGTTTCAAATGGACAAACTTGGGTGTCTTCTGTTTATCAACCTCTGATTTCTTTCTCTCAACATAAACAGGCTTCAGATTTTGTGGACATTTTCGAACAATATGTCCAACTTGTTTGCATTTAAAACATCTTTAGCTAGTTGTTGTTGCTTCTTTCGAGCATAGAATTCCTCATTAGTCTGTCGACTAAATTAGATTTCTTCCTCCTTTTCTGAACTTGTTACATGAACAAAGTTCATATTTTTTTGAAAATTTAACTTTTCAAAACTTTTGTTTTGATTCTTTTTCTTCTTATAACCCAAACCAGCTCTTGTATTTTTCTTTTGATAACGTGAATTTCCTGGTTTGTTATAAAAAAAATTAGTGCCCATCAAATTTCTTGTTTTTCCGGCAAGTTTTTCAATTTCTGACTTTTCAATTTCCACCAATTTAAACACTTTATCAATCTTTTTCACAATCACATTTTGAATCGGAAATTCAACATATGAAAACAATTTGTCAGATCCAATCATTTGATATGCCAACAGTATAGGATCATCATTCGTTTTTGTCTCAGATTCAGACTTTGAATTTTTTCAAATAATTTTTGGAAAACTTTCTTTATATTTATCTTGTGATGTGGAATTTTTATTTATGGTGGAATGATATGCATTTTCATCTTTTAAAACATTTTCAACCACATTTCTTACCAACTCTGATTCACCAACATCAGATTTGGTGTAAGTCACATCAATATTATTAGGAAATTGATCAACCTTGTTTATTTCCTGTTCCACCTTCTCACCATCATAAAAAGTATAATTTCCCTCCATCGGTGGTGGAACCTAATGATACTCTAACCCAATACCTTTTTTAATATTTTTCTTTTCAGAGTCATTCTCATCTAGTGTTGTGACATTTGCACATTTTCAGTCCTTGAACAATTTTGAACTCTCAAAAACTTTTCTGGATGTAATTCGTAACTGATACTCAAACATAATCAGTTTAACTTGACGTACACTCTGGAACAAGGACACAAGCTACACATACCATAAATACCCTTTACATAACTTAGATATAAGTTTTGAAGGGTTAGATATGAAAAAAACGCGCTTAAACAAGTCCAGTGGTCAAATTTGCCAATTGCTGAAAGTTCTGGCCCTCTCCCTGCCATATGGACCGCAAAGGGGCCCCCTTACAGTCCATAAGGGGTGCCCAACAACAGATTTTTTGACAGCCCCTAGTTTCCTTTGCTTGGAACCCAAGAACTCGAATTTCCCAGCTTGTTTCCTTCAATTGACAAGTGTTAGGACCTCCCTTGATCATTGACACCTCATGGGACTCTTGTAATGATCTTATGGCATCCAAAATACTATAAATAGCAAGCCTCATCCATCCATTTCACTTGCTCATTCATAAATTCTTTCTCCCATCTTATTGGAGCTTGTTTCCAGCTTTGGAGACCTCCTAAACTGAGTTCTTATAGTGTTCACAACATAAGTAAGTACTCTTCCTTAGTCTATTTCATTTATTTAGCCATTTTTGAGCTAAAAGTCAAACGGTTTAACTTTCTATTTGACTTTCAGTTCTGACCTTAATTGGTCAAGTCAAAGTTTAGTTGAACTTTGCAACGTGATCGTAATCATGAAGGTTATAATCCCTTGCGATTTCACCTTCTGATTACCACGTTTACTAGGCGAAGTGACGATCAAAGTTTTGGTCAAAGATGCGCATAATGTGCACTTTACGACAAAACTATTTTTGGGTATCAAAACTCCAAGTTTTTATACCAAATCAGTTTTATAACTTAATTAGACATGTTTCAACATGTCTAACTCGTCACTTCAAGTTTAGTGCTTTATTTGGATCGTAAGTCGAGTCGTTTGACCACCGCTTTGACTTTCGAATTCGACCTGTTTGGTCGATCTTTGGATTCGACCAAGCGCATTTATAGGACCATAGTTGTATAGGGAATAACCCTGTGAGATTATACCTTATGGTCTTATGGTTTGATTAGTTTTATGATGAGTCAATTGTTATGTACTTATAAATGACCAAAATATCATTTTTGCGCATAAATAGGTTTTGAGCATATGTAACCAAAGTTTTGACATCTAAACTGATGTTATAACA
This sequence comes from Helianthus tuberosus, assembly GCA_030545235.1. Lineage (NCBI taxonomy): Eukaryota > Viridiplantae > Streptophyta > Magnoliopsida > Asterales > Asteraceae > Helianthus > Helianthus tuberosus. Next base: position 98,542,011 of record CM060412.1, on the reverse strand, counting down.
TAATCAAACATGTTTTGGCATATAAGACTAATCATAGGACATATTTGGCCATCCGAACTTATAATTAGATACCCTAAATACCCTTTATATAACTTAGATATAAGTTTTGAAGGGTTAGGTATGACAAAAACACGCTTTTACAAGCCTAGGGAATATTTTCGACAAACTGCAAAAGTCTACCAATTCTCTTATTTTTGAATACGGACCATGTGTACAAATATTAATATTTTTGTATTCAATAAAATCTTGTATTTTATCTAATTTACACCCTTAACCCCCTCTTCCAAATTTTAGCAATTTACCCCCCCCCCCCACCACCTATGTTGGACGGTCAAAAACATGTGGCCCAGAAGCCCCATGTTGTCTCACAATGTTGGAAAATATAATGGTGGGTATTAGTATTACATAATGGAAGGTATTGTTACTTGAAGATTATAAGGAGCTTATCACCAACCTAGACCCTTCACTTTTCAACATAAAAAATTCAAACTATTCTCTCTTCCTCTTCCCTTCACCTCACGGCCACAACCATCTCCATATCACCTCCAACATCAAGCTAATTCCAAGACATTTCAAGCATACACAAAGGTATCTCAAGGCTATCTAAGGAAGCTTCAAGCACTAGAAGTTGAAGGACCTCTTTATGGAGCTTTCAACCATCTTCTTTACATAATCTTCATCTTCATAGTTTTCTTGCCACTTCCCTAGCCACTAGAACTAGAAGTAAGCCTTCTAATCTTCATTTTAGTTCTTGTTAGTAGGATGTTACATATGTACAAGTTAAACCATCAAAAGAACTTAACTTTAAAAGATGAACATGTAAAGAAACAACATAATCTAAAGAAAATCAAGTGTTCTAGTGTTGTTTGAAGTATGTGATGAAGTTGTTGTTGTTGATCTTCTGTTTTTTGTTAAGATTCGTCATATGTAAGCTTGTTAGAAGCTTAGATCTAACAAGTTTAAGCATTGATCTTGAAAGATCCATGAAGAAACATGTTAGTAAACTTGAAGATCTTTAAAATGAACTTGTAAGTGGCTTTAAAATGATATGATCATGTTCTTAAACCTCCTAAACATGTGGATGAACAATTTTGCAAAATAATGTTTAATCAAAGTTTACAAAAAATAACAAATGAGCTTTGATTTAAGTAGATCTACATGTTTAGTGTGTAGATCTAAAATACTACACATTATCATGGAACTTCAAGTTTACTACATGAAAAAGTATGATGAATTTAGTGATGATTACTTGCAAAAATGGTTGATTCTTGAGTTTTGATGATTAAAAGAAAATAAACACATGTTTTAAAACATGGGAAAACCTCCATTTTCAGGGGTGACTATGTCAAAATTTTTATAAAATTTTGACACTTAGAAAAATATAAAGTTTTACAAGACTGTTTTTACAAAAATTTTCAAGTATGTTAAACAAGGTTTTCCCCTAATTTTTATACAAAAATACAAGATGAGAAATAGAGTTTTCTTCAAGAATTAAAACAAGTATAAATATGTATATTTTTAGGGATATATAAATATATATATATATATATATATATATATATATATATTGATATTTAGTTTTCCCCAAATTATGTGCTATGTGTATATTATGTGTAAATATATATTAGTGTACATTTAGGAACTTAAAAATGCACTAAATACTCCCAAGGAGCATAAACACCAAATACACAAGGAAATATTTATAAATAATATACACCCGTGTATGGACAAAAATTACCAATATATATATATATATATATTGAGAAGAATATATATAAATACTACAATTAATGGAAATTATACAAAAATCGGACAAGTGACAATATATATATATATATATATATATATATATATATATATATAACAAGCATGACAAAATATATATATATATATATATATATATATATATATATATAACAAACAAGTCTTAGAAATATATTATTTTTAAGGAATATAATTCCGGAAAGTATTAAAAATCATAAGAAATGATTTTTGACAATCAATATAAATACATGAGAATTTATACACAAATACATATATACTTGTCTAAGTATACTTATACTAAAAATAATATTGAAAATATTATTTAACAATTTACTTATATTTATTTTGGAAAATTATATAAGTATACATACATGAGGACAAGTTAAAAATAAATTATTTTTAACACTTATCGTTTTTAAATTCTATATGTGTATATATATTTTTGAGAATAAAAATATGCCTCTTCAGGATAATGAGGGGCCAATTTGGTGTTCCATGGGTATTTCAACAAGTGTATGGTCAAGATCAAAGCACGTTATTCGATAAACTATCCTAACGGCCTTGCATATCCTATAAATACCCAACCCCCCTTCCTTGCAAAACCCACAAAATCTGATCTAAAAGCTCTAAGTTGAAGCCATTGCTTCATACCTGAGCTACTTGGATCAAGATTAGCTTGCGGGGACCCTTTGTAAGTGTTCCTTCGTTCTTTTATCGCTTTTCGAGTGCGAAAGTCAAACTATGTTTGACTTTCTGCATTGACCAGTTTATGGTCAACGCGAAGTTCGTTTGAACTTCCTAACGTGAGCGTGATCACGATGGTTATAGTCCCTAGTGACTATACCTACTGATTACCACGTTATCTAGACTCAGTGACGAGTCGTAGTTTCGGCCAAAATGCGTGTTATTGCGTATTTTGTAACCAAACTACTTATAGGTATCAAAACCGTTTGTTTTGATACCAAACCTGTTTTCTAAACTTAGTTAAGCATGTTTTAACATGCTTAGCTCGTCACTTTTAGTTTAGTGCTTATATAGGGTCGTAAGGTAAGCGATCTAAACAATCGCTTATACTTTCGAACCCGACCCGTTTGGTCGATCATTAGGATCCGACCAAACACTTTAGGTGACCATAGTTGTATAGGGAATAACCTTTCGAGGTTATACCTTATGGTCACATCGTTTGAGTAGTTGTATGATAGGTAGTATATATGCCTTAGGTAAATTACCAAAATGCCCTTTGAACACCAAAATTCATTTTAAGCATATGTAACATAACTTTTGGTATCTAAACTGATTTGGCAACAATATTAGACATGTTAACGCATATTTTACTTATCATAGGGCTAGTTAGGCGTTCCGAACGCGTTTTACGCGAACGACGCGTTAAAGTAGCATAAGCTACCTAAACGGGTCGTAATGGGTCGTAAGCACTTAGGTTAGGTTTCATTTTAGTATGTGGGCTTTGTTAAACCATATTACATGAGTTCCCATACTCATTTGGTTTACGAACCCTCATTCTATCTAATCCTCCGATTTTAGGTCCGGTATATTAACATAGTTACCTATATTAGGTGCCGTTTGATATCCGTGATCTCTAGCATTGTTTGGTTGTTACTCAAGGACTACTAAGCAATCTCAAGTGAGTACATAGACCCCTCTTTTACTGTTTTCCAAACATTTTGGGGTGAAACACATGTGCCTACTTGTTACTTTCATGCTTTCCTGTTTTCACATCATATACTTGTTATGTTCATTAGTACACTTATAGTACATGATTTACATTACATTGTTTTGCTATGTATGTTGACTGATAGCATACTTAGTACATTGTTTTACTTTACATTTCTGCTATGTATGTTGACTGATAGCATGCTAGCACATTGATTTACATGACTTTTCTGCTTTGTATGTTAACTTAGCATACTTAGTACATTGTTTTCATAGAACATGTTTACATTTTCTATAACATTTGGTTTGCATTAACGGGACTTATATACGTTCATTAACATTTGCTACGCCGCTCGGTTGTAAGTAATGGTACCATAGGACTTGACAAATCCCATTCCTGACATCCCGGGTTTGTTTGGATGTAAGGAATGACTGAATCCGAAAACATTTCTTTTGATAACCTTGACTAAAAGGGTTATCCGACTATCTCAAGGCTTGAATGTATGCGTTAACTTACCACATAAATGTTAGTATCAATAAAACATGCATTTACTTTGCAAAACATAACTTTTTGATATATTCAAAATACTTTGTTTTGTACATTTCTACATTTGGTTTATGTGACAATACTTTACTTACAATACATAACATTTGTTACACATTACTTGACTACATTTGGACTTTTTAACATTTGACATGGCTTATACAAGGACTTTTTGACAATTGGTTTAAACATGGACTTTATACATTGGTGGTTTGTTTAAGTGATTTAAGTAACGAGACGTGTGTAATATGATATAAGCATGGTGGATACGCCGCTGGTACTTCCTATATATAAGTGCTTGTATGGTATTACATATCGTAGCGTTATTTGAATCATTTCAATTTTGACATATAACATTTTATACAAATAAGATATCTTTCACAAGACATTGCTTTACAAACAACTTATTTTATACAACTCATTTTACTTGGTTATTCACTTAACCATGTATTATTCTTTTATGTATACATATCATCTGATCTTGTCGCTTTTTAAATGATTTACAAAACAAAACAATTTACAAGGTTCATGACTAAATTTTATTAAACATTTTCTTAAACTTAAGTCATGAATCCTATTTTCACAAAACCTATGTATCTCACAGGCATTTTTATGCTGACGTACCTATTTTCACATGTGTTTTCAGGAGCTTTTGCATAGGATGATGATCGTGACACTAGGGCGGACATGTGCCTTAGAGACTTAAAATGAAGATAGACTTAGTTTAATTATGTTATGCACTCTTTGTTTCGTGTTTAAGACAATGTAACTCTCATGTTTAATAAATAAAACGTAACTTTAATTTCCATGGTTGTGAAACAATAATTCTGTTACAACACTCCCCGATATTTCCGCCACGTTTGATTGTTCCACGTGGTCGGGGTGTGACAACAAGCTAAATCTGCCAGAGGAGCTTAGTGGAATACATAATGTATTCCACATCTGCAACTTAAAGAAATGTCTAGCCGATGAATCGCTAGCAATGTCGCATAAGGACATGCAGATTGATGAGAGTTTGAAGTTTGTTGAAAGACCTTTGTCAATCGAGGATCGACAGGTCAAGAAGCTTCGAAGAAAGTATGTGCCAATTGTCAAAGTGAAATGGGATGCCCGTAGAGGCCTAGAATACACGTGGGAGGTTGAATCCACGATGAAACATAAATACCCTTATTTATTTCAGTAAATCTCGAGGTCAAGATTTCCTTTAAGGGGGTGAGGATGTAACACCTCGTAAAATCATGTCCAATATAATAAAGACACGTGTCATGGACTTTAAACGTCTAACAAATTATTTTCGAGGGACTAAATTGGATAAACAAAGAAAGTATGTGTATAGAGGTATTAAATGTGTCATCATGCTAAACTCGTGCCTCTGAATGACCACATAAGATGTTCGTATTCATGAATGAAGAAATTGACGGACATAAGAAGCCGTATGTGCTTAAAAATATAAAATTTACAAAGCACAGGGGTTAAATATGTCAACATGTTAAATGTTACCTCTAAGTGACCTTTTAACGACCCCAAAGCTTTGTAATATTTCATTATGCTTCCATATATAATGAATAATTATTTGATGGAGTTTTTACGCGCTTAAGGAACATTTCGGGTGATCTCATAACTAACCGGGATCTTAACGAAGTTAAATAGTGACCCAAGACACTTAAAAGTTAACTATGGGGGTCATAAGTGCAATAAAAGAAAGTTAAATAAACTTAAAATGGACCAGGGACTGAAATTGAAAAGTTTGTAAACTTTTTACCGGATTAGGAGGTTCTAGCGGTCAACGTAGACTCCCTCTAAAGTCTATGCGGGCCGCGACAGCAGTGCCAGCGACAAATTTCTGCATAGCTGCATGTTGCAGCCTGTTCCACCGCCATTGCATGGATGTTTTCGATACCAGGGACTGGGCAACTGGTTTTTACTGCCCTAGGGATACTTGGGATCATCAGATTACTCTAGATAGCAGGTGGATTGATCCTGGAAGCCTTGAATTTCCTATATAAAGGGTCATGGGTTGCACTTAGAACTTACTCATTTGAATTTTACTTCAAAACTCAATCTCTGAAGCCTCCTGGAGCTAAAGGAAGCTTTCTTCAGTTCCAAATTCGTGCTAATGACTCTAGTAAGTGGTCTTAGCTTCCTTAGTTAACGTTTTATTAGCTTAATGATCGAAAGTCAAAGTTAGCGTAATTAAGCTTTGACTTAGTGATTAATCACTAACGGTCCAGCCATTATTCAATTAAAAATGGCTATGCGTTGGTAATTATGTAGGTGTTAAACCCTTAAAAGGGCACCTTCAAATTATCACGTTATCTCAGTCAATTGTCGGGTCAAACTCCTTAGTAAAAGTCAAACGGGTCAGTTTTTGCAAAATAATTCATAACTGATAATGCTAAAGTTATGGAACATATTTTAACACTAAAATAATTTGCTAAATAATATAAGAACATGTTTAGGCATGTTCAACCCGACAATTCTGAGTTTAGGCTCGGTTCGTAACCGAAAGTCGCAAAAGTAGACTTTTGCTTTGACTTTCAGTTCTGACCTGATTTAGCTTAGTTTAGATATGCCTTAGGGTTCCTTTAGGACCATATTATAGATTAGTATAACCCTCTGAGGTTATACAACTTGGTTCCATAGAAATCCTAGTTCATATGTATGTTCCCGTTAAATGCTTAAAATGGACCATTATGCCCTTTTATCATTAAAACGAGATTTTTGAAAATGTGAGAAGACAAAAACCTTTATTACTGATATTTAAGTATGTCCTAAAAATTTGACATCAGTTTATGGTCTGAAATAAGAATTATGCAAGATATCGTAAAACGAAAGCTTTTTATTAATTAAATGGTATTTTTAACATAAATCCTATTTAAACCCAATTTTTGGCACCAAACTTTCTACTCACTGTTATAGTATAATATTTTGGGATTTTTAGAAAGTTTTGTCAAATTTTATACTAACCATAACATAGAGTTATAGCATAAATTCGGTAATTGACGAAAACGCCATTTTTGTAAATAAAATAAGTTTTACATATCATTTTGATACCAAACCTTTTTCTACTGATATCATATGATAAATAAAGTATTTTAAACACTTGAGACTGATCAAAATCTTAGATTTCCTTAAATAACCCGAATATCGTCAAATACCGACTTTTACGCTTATTAAGCGCATAATATGGTTTAAAACTATCTTTAACACCTAAGACTTATTACCTACTGATATTATAAGCAAATTTTTATACTTTAACAGTAAGAAAAAGTTTTGAACCCAGATTTCCAAATAGCATATGTGAAATGACCAAAATGCCCCTACGGTGCATAGTTTGGCCATAAATGATAAAATTCACATATGTGTGATATCTTACTGATTGTTTTAGACCAAAACCTCAGATTATTATTTAACCTCTTTTATAAACTCTAAAATGACCAAAATGCCCCTACGGGGCTTAAATTGATTTTAAATTCATTTTAGGCATAATGGATGGTATCCTACTGATATCGTAACATATTTAAAGCATATTAACTTGTGGAATCTGTACATGATTCATTTGATTACCCGTTATGCATATTCGCGTTCGGTACGGTTTATGTAACTAGTTTGCATAAATTAACCGAAACGGGTCAAACCTTATCATTTTCACTTCAAAATCCAGAATGTATTTAGTTTACCCATTTTATACAAGTCTTCATAATTGTCGGGTCTAAATCACATTCTAATCCGGTCTTCGCTTAATCTTGCGTTTGAACCATAAATCTTTCATTAAAACTAACCGGTCTAAGTTAAGACTTAAATAAGACCCGTTAGGAATCTAATAGGTTATTAAAACCTTCGTTCCAGATTAGGAGCCCAGTAAAAGCTACTTATACTTGCTGATTAATATACAACTGAGAATAAAATTATATTTTGCTCAGGTAAATACTTTTAACTTATTTTCCATTATACGGGCTTGGGATACGGTATTTAATAATACCGCTTGGTCGGGTATTGAATCTTTAATCGATTAGTGGTTAAATCATTGAGATAACCCGTTTTAATCTGTTTCGTTTGATGTAATGCCTTTGGGTGGTTAAAGACCGTGTCCTGGATATCCACGGCTCCTTCTTTTGAATGGCCACAACTTAAGCACGGGGTGTAGCCATACACCTGACAGTTGCGTATGTAAAATATATAACCACTCGTTGAGGATAACTCGCCGTGGGATTATATTAGTGGTGTGTCTATTAATCTTGTCTCGGCTCTTCTAACCGGGTCCTGAATGGAAGACAAACATATAAATCTGTATACAAGATTATTTTAAATAATTGTCCCAAGTTATAAAAGAATATTTGTGCCTTGTGCATTTAAATAAATTTTATAAACGATTTTCAAAAAGAGTCAGTTAATTGTATTTACCAGTGTAAACTGACGTATTTTCCAAAAAGGTTAAGTGCAGGTACTACGCGTAATGGGCTGGAAACTCTTGAGTGATTAAATAAAGAGTCTTGCAAGCTTTTATCACTTTAAGTCTGTTGAACACTATTTCTTTTGTTTTGATCCGCCTGTGGATCCACTTACAACCGTTGTGTAATATTTTATTATACTTTCAAATCGGTTTGTATTATTACTTTTAGACTTCCGCTGTGCATTAAACTGTGATTAATTGACTATGATGATATCAACTACGTCACGATACTCCCCACCGGGCCCACCGCTAATACGTGAAAATATCGGGGTGTGACAAATACCAAAAATTACCATCCAAAATATTACCAAAATTCCAAGGAATAAATATACACATTTCACACAAAATGTTGGTGAAACCGAACCAAAGAATGTAACTTACAAAATACTCCGGAAAATTTATTCACAAAGTATATTTTGGTAAATAATATTTTGGACACCAAGGAAACGAAAATATGATTTTTACAATTACTACAATAATATATCATATTTTTGACAAGGGAAAAATATATTATTTTTGGCAAGTATGAATATATATTTTTCTTGAAATTTTTAGAAGATATATTATTTTTTAGAAATATATATTTTCTTAAACAAACATGAAATACAATATTTTTGGGGTGAAAGATATATTTTCTCAAATAAATATGAAATATATAATTTTTGGAGGAAAATGAGTTCATATATATATATATATATATATATATATATATATATATATATTTTCTAAGTTAGACTTGAAAATATATCATTTTGGAACTTATATGAAAATACAAATATTTTTGCCAAAGGAAAATTTTAAATAATATTTCTTAAAATATATATTTTGGAAATATATATTGGTGGACTTTTATTAAAGATAATATTCCGGAAAAATTAATATAATATTAAGTATAAGGATACTTAATAATAACATGAAGATACGTATTCTCGTACGTACAAAGACACATCGGAATGCGACCCCAATACATGGCAAAAATATACTAATACAAGAATACGAATACACCCATCCTTGGGAAGGATATACATGTATAGACACTTGAAAAATATTAAGTTACAATAATATTGTTTTAACAATTATTCCAAAATTTAGTAAATATAATTTAAGTTAAAATATTTATTATTTTAATAAATAATTATATAACATGGAATAATATCGAAGATACAACGAATGTAACTCAAAGACACTAACTAATACTAAATCAAGGCACGACCCGCTCGTCTAATAGATCATAGTACGTTGTAGGTAGTCGTGTTTATCCGAAGAAGCTTGAGTTACGGTGATTGAAGACGCAAGACTGTGAGTTCATGACCCCCTTTTTCTTTTAACTGTTTTCGGTTTTATAACTTCGGGGGTGAAGTACATGTTACAAACTGTTTACATACGTTATTATTTGGTATGGTTAGCTAAGGAAGGGTACTGCTAGATCATGTGAGTGGTGGGTATAACGCTTAAGACCATTAATCCTCGTTGTAGGACCGAGGGACATGAGTGATAGATCTATTTGGGTGTAGCGAGCCCCGCCCATGATGGACCAGGGTTTGGCCCATGGGTTGACTATGTCTTACAGCTGGAAGCCCGGTGCAAAGTCTGCTAGGTTTGAGCCTTCCTGCATCACGTCACACATATTAATGGCCTTGCAAACCATTAATGATCTGTTTTCCTTGTTGCTTTCATACCAGGGTTTTCAAACATACATACATACTTTCAGTAAATTACCAAGGTTTATTCATACACACAAACAAACACATAAACTCGCTCAACTTTTGTCGATGTTTTCAAACTACATGTATTTCAGGGAATTAGATGTGGATCTGGCGGGTGTTCGGATGTTCCAAGTGTGGTTTAAGAATAAAAGATATCATCCATGGTCTTAGGGTTTGGTTAGTGTGTCTTATCCTGGACAAGACACGTCTTCCAAATCCTGGTTTTATTTAATGTCTTTTGTCGAGTCCTTGTGAGTTCTTAAACAAGTTGCATGGTTTGTACTCGAATTTGAATTTCTAGTCTTAAAACAATGATGTTGTTATGTTTCTAAACTTATTTAATGGATGATCATCGTCGGTTTTATCATATAGTGGTTGTTATGATTGAATGCAATGATATTAAGCAAGTCACACATAATCACGCTTCCGCAAAAGACAGGGTATGACAGATTGGAGTTGGGGCCCAGAAGGGGTTTGGGGCTCTTTGTTATATTTTTATTCTTTGTCTTTTTATAACATGAGTTTATATGATAAATGAATTTTATTAATGCATAAAAAATTCAATTGAAATAGTGGCAAGGGTTTAAAGTAAACACGATTTAATCAACAGAAGAAGAAACTAGAGACAGAGACTTTGGATCTCAATGCTGAAACTTTAACACTTTCAGAAGAGGAAATTAGAGACAGAGACTCATGGGTAAAAAAGTTGAATGATATAGATGATAGTCGGTCGGAGGACTTGAAACAGAGAGCAAGAGTCTAATGGGCGGTGGATGGAGATGAAAATTCATCTTTCTTTCATGGAATAATAAAGGGTCACCAAAAATATAATTGCATTCACAGCCTAGTTTTCGATGATGTTTGGATATCGCAACCAGAAGCCTTGAAAGTAAGATTAAAGGCTTTTTCGAGTCTCTTTTTACGTAGGAAGACCGGAATCGACCGCATTTCAATAATAGCGGTTTCAAGATCATTCCACCCAACCAAGCATCCATGTTAGTCAAAATATTTTTGAATGAAGAAATTAAAGATGCCGTGTGGATGTGTGGTGGTGACAAAGCACCGGGGCCCGATGGCTTCACTTATAAAACACTTTTGGGATGTATTTGAGGAAAATTTCTACTTGCTTCTAGACTACTTTTATGTACACGGGATACTAAACAGTGGATGTAATTCTAGCTTTATCACCCTTGTCCCCAAATCCCCCAACTTATAAAACAATTTCGGCCCATAAATCTCATCCGATGTATTTCAAAGGTTGTCTCAAAAAATACTAGCCTCTCGGCTAAAGAAGGTGATGGGTCATTTGGTTAGTGACACCCAAATGACCTACATTGAAGGGTGAAGCATCTTGGAAGGACCCTTGGTAATAAACGAACTTGTATCATAGGGGAAAAAGGCGAAACAAAAAATGATGCTGTTTAAAGTTGACTTTGAAAAGGCGCTTTACTCTGTAAAATGGGAGTTCCTGGACTCGGTTCTTGCACAAATGGGCTTCCCGACATTATGGAGGAAATGAGTCTTGGGTATTCTCTCGTTGGCTAGGTCCTCAATCCTAGTCAACGGGTCACCAACCTTAAAGTTGAACATACAAAGAGGGGTTCGTCAAGGTGACCCGTTATCCCCTCTTCTCTTCCTACTAGCTATGGAGGCACTACATGTGGCAATGGAAAAGTGCATTGGAACAAGGTATTTTTAAAGGTATGAAAACACCGGGAGACTGTCCTACAATCTCACACTTACTTTATGCGGATGACGTGTTATTTGTGGGTGAATGGTCCGAGGTGAATTTCCACAACCTTGCGAGATTTCTTAGATGTTTTCATCTATCTTCCGGATTGAAAGTCAACTTCAAAAAAAGTCAATTATTCGGCGTTAGGGTGGATAATGGGAATATTACACATATGGCTTCCATCCTTTAATGTAAGGAGGGGGTACTACCGTTCATTTATCTTGGCCTACCCGTTGGTGCAAACATGGGTTTGGTAAAAAAATTGGAAGCCTGTTGTTGAAAGATTTGAGAAGAAACTCTCATTGTGGAAGGCGAGAACACTATCCTTTGGAGGGAGAGAAACACTCATAAAGGCGGTACTCGCTAACCTACCGACATATTATTTATCTCTCTTCAATGCACCGGTACAAGTAACGAAGCACCAAGAGAAGATTAGAAGAAAGTTTCTATTGGGCGGTTGCTAGGAAAATAATAAAGTGAGCTGGGTCCCGTGGTATAAAGTTGTGGCTCCAAAAGAAGATGGGGGTCTAGGAATCGGTAGCCTTGCTTCGACAAACAAATCATTAATGGTTAAATGGAGGGTGAGGTTTAAAAATGAAAAATTAGAGCTTTGGGCACGGGTTATCACGACCATACACAGAGGAGCTAGGTGCAACAAATCCATCCCACTCAAATGTTCACTTAGAGGAGTTTGAAAAAGTATTGTCAACATGGGTAGAGTATCCCGTACCACGTGTGTCGATGTCATAAATAGATTTGTACCAAAGCTAGGTCGAGGAGATAAAACATTGTTCTGGTTGGATACATGGGCTGGAAACAACCCCTTATGAGTCACTTTTCCTCATCTGTATGTGCTAGATTCTAATAACCAATGCAAAATTCAGCAATGATATAGGGGTCGTCAACGGGAGGGTGGAATGGTTTTGGGGCGGCTCCATTGACCTGAGTCAACCAACACACAGGGCAGACTGGGCGACCTGCATATCTCTCCTGAATGGGATTGCGATTGGGCTAGGCACGGACAATTGGCTTTGGAAATCTGATACAACTTGTGAGTCGTTTACTGTTGGAAGTCTACGCAAGGAGTTGGTTACATAACGCCAATCTTGGAAACGAAGGTACTACCTTGGTTACACTGGATCCCCAAAAGAATTAATTGCTTTTTGTGGCGTGTGGTTCTAAACCATATTCCGACTAGAGACGCCCTTGTTACTCGACACATTTCGGTGCCTTCCACCTTGTGTGTGGTTTGTGGAACGGCTGCCGAATCTGCCAACCACCTTTTGCTCTCATGTGATTTCGCACAAAGGGTATGGATCATCGTTTTCCAATGGTTAAAAATTCCGCTTCTAAGATACGTCCTAAGTGTTGTTGAATTGTTGGAATACATCAACACTTTCAACACTTCAAAAGCGGTTCATAGGGCGGTACTCGTGTTTATAGCAACGACGTGCTGGACGCTTTGGAGAACTAGAAATGAACTAATCTTTAACGAGAAATCAACTCCTCTTTCAAAGATTATTGGTGACGTAAAAGCAGGGTCATTTTTCTAGGTCAAAACGCGTGGTGGACTATCAAACTTGGATTGGGAATTATGGAGTAGCTTTAAATTCTCTAGTTTTCCTGTGTAATATCTTTTCTGTTTTTCCCAGTTATGTACCATCTTGAGCACCTTACTTAAGTAATTTTATCTATAAATCCACCCTATTTCAAAAAATAAATAAATAAATAAATAAATAATCAACAGAACTAGTGTGAAACTGTATTTGTGATGCTTTTTTCTTTTAAATTATGGATTTTTCCTTTTTTATTTTAACATTTTAGTTGTATTATTTATTTTAAACCGAATGAAACTTTATCTTTTTCTTTTAAATTATAGATTTTTCCTTTTTTATTTTTTATTTGTTAATATATAAATAATAATTAAATAACTAGGATGTATCCCGCCGCGTTGCAGCGGGCGAAGTAAGCTTTATTATGATGACGATTCGTTAGGTTACATTATGTCCTTAATGAAATTCAAAATCAATCAGCCTGTAGATATTTGTTTTTTTGTCGGGTGACTTACTTGAGACGTAAGAGAGGTCAACGGGTTGACCTAGTTTAACACAAAAAAGAAAAGAGTTGTTTGTGTACATATCTTGCACCAGTTTACCAAATGGCAAATATGAAAACACCAACCACTAATTTGTAATTCACATGTGTATGCAATCAACAAACATTTAAGATTCAAGTTGCTGCTTGCCCGCACGCCTCTGTTCCGTGACTTGTCCCTGCTGAGCTGGTATGTGGTTGCACTCCACAATTCATGGCCCTGACAATATTAAAAAGAAAGTATTTGTAAACTGTTAAAGATAATTATAGTAGTATTACTAATTAGGCAAAAAAAATTTAAATATTAACTTACTAACAACCCTTCAAATGAAGTGTTACATCTGTCATAAGACGAATATGCTTTTCTGGGTTAGTTTCTTCTTTAATTACACACGAGCTACTTTCAGCTCACTTACTTGCTTCCCCTGTATACCCCCACGAGATGAGCTGAATGTGAAAGATCTCTTCCACAGGTAAACAATCTTCTTCACTTTGGGAAATCATCGGTTCAGCCCTATTGCTTCCTGAGATCTATATATAGTAATCAAAAGATAAATAGAGATTGGTATTTTAAATGATTAATTAGATGTGGATGTTTACCACGAGACCGCAGTGGTGACATCTCATAAAACACTAAAGAATACGTAAGTAAGTAAATATTCATATATAATCACTCAGTTATAAAGACATCATTAAACGAAACTAATAGCGGTATCTGACATTTTAACAAATATATTGCTTACTAAATTAAAACATTACCCAACGTAAACAACCACAGACCAGTAAGCAATCGTCTTTTGTAACCTGTAATATAGAACCGACAATCTTTTTAAAGAAATCGATTAAAGAGTTGCTAAAAACAAATTGTACATTGCAATTTTCATGAGCCTTGCAAAGAGAATTAAAATTACCTTCATACTATAGGTCTGGAGATAGCAACGATTAAAGAGTACCTTGAAGGACGTGTGTGGCCTTCTAAGGCTCTTATCTTCAATATCGACGACAAATCCTAAATCCATGAAAGTCGAAACCCAAGTCATATATTTGTTTCTACTTAAGTCGTTGAACTTATAAAAAAAAAGCAAGCTAAAGACCGCACAACCTCAAAGAAGGATTTTTTAACGGGAAAAACAATTGTTATTTAAAAGTTTTGGTTTAAATCCATGAAAGTCGAAACCCAAGTGATATATTTGTTTCTACTTAAGTCGTTCATCTTAAAAAAAACGCAAGGTAAAGACCGTAAAACCTCAAAGAACGATTTTTAGTGGGCAAAAACAATTGTTATTTAAAAGTTTTGGTTTTTACGCTACTTTTTCCATAAACTAAAAACCATGTTCAATGGTTTCCATTAATTATTTCTATTTCCTAATTTGAACCCGCAAACAACTCTTGTTTTTTTTTTTTATCAGGGAGATCCAGTTTTAAACCCATTGATGATTACCTTAAACCACATTAATACAATTAGAAGCTCGAACAAACAACCAAGTTACAGATATAATATAACCACGTGTTCACATATAATCGACAAATTTTTGAAAGAAACTGATTAAGGAGTTCGTTTAGGTACGTGTGTTGTGGCGCGCTAAACCAAAATGTACATTGCAATTTTCATGAGCTTTTCAAATAGAATTAAAAGTTTAAAACTACCTAAATATTATAGATGTGGAGACGACACCGATCAAAGTGTTCCTTGAAGTACGTGTGTGGTCTTGTAAGGCACTTATCTTCAATATTCAACACAAATCCTGAATCCATCAATCCATGAAAGTTAAAACCCAACTAATAAAACATCTAAGTAGATTTTGGCCGCTATTGCTTTGCAATCAAAGTAAGTAGGATGGTCAATAGTTTATGGTGTTATATAAGAGAAAAAGACATACAGCTAAAAAAATTTCTAATACGAACAATAGCTCAATAAATAAATTATAAATATGAATTCGATTTCGCCTTATAAAATATGTCAGACTCATTCTATCAAATGTCTACCTAAAAGAGTGAAGTCATGAGTCATGACAACTTCAGCTTCAACTCAGATTCGGACTTGAAGTTAACGAACCAGTTTGGTAGGGCTCCTTTATTCTTAATGAGTTTGTTTTTTACACTATGTTTAGCTATCAATTATTTAATTGATTAATCACTATTTTTACCTATGAAGGATTTTACTGATTAATCACCAATCCAACTTAATATTTATAGATACATTAAAGGAAGAAAATGCCCCACATTGTTTGTTCTTAATACGTCAGACTTTTAAAAAACAACTGATGTATGCATTGGATCTGTAAGTCAAGTAAATTAACTCGAAAAACAGAGCAATTGAGCCTCAATTTCATGCAAGAAATCCATTGAAGGTGAAACTAACTCCCTAGTGAACAAAGAAACTTATCAATAACTTAACAATAACCAAAGTTGATGATTCCCCTAAAAGGAAAACCAAATTAGGTTTACAATTTTACTGAGACGTTAATCAAAGATGGTTAATATACCTCATATTGAAACAACCAAAAAACATGTATTTGACAAAATCGATGAACAGAGGCCGGAAAAAATCCAATTATGGAATACCCTAACGTGGTTCATGCGAAAAAAAGTAACCTGGTTCGGAATCGGCCGATTCAAGCAACGATGGTCAGCACAGGGGAGACGAAGTGGAAAGACGGTCAGTAAAGGTGGTGCTGCAGCAGTAGGTTAATCTGGTGGTCTGGAGTGTAGGGAGAGGAGGAATGAGCCGGATAAGAAAAGCATGGTTGAAGTTATTCTATTAAATTGGAAATTACGAAAACACCCTAACACTGTAGCAAACATGTGTTATCAATTGATATATATATAATAATGATTACATAATCATCTATCAAGCCACTTCCATTACACCCATTTCAAATATTTTCGGGTGAGAAAAAAGTGTGCCTATGTGTCAGCCATATTGTAACACTTTTTTCTTAACCAAGCCCCATAACACATAGTCTTATACTTGAGTTATTTGTTTGTATTTATGTGTGACCAATGCTTGTCTAACTTAGAGCTTTATTACACCTTGATGGAATTATTATGGCGGAATTATTATGCAAATCTTCTCACACAAAAACCACACCAACTTTAAAATTAGAGTTGAACACTCGGAGGGAGTAGTGTTAATGTTTAACACTAGTATCTTTAGGATTTCTGATGCGGTGAGAATTCGATTGATAACTTGTTATCGGTAACTTGAGGTGTTATTTCACAACACCATGTGCATTTGAATCTCCATTCCCATTATCTTTTTTTTTTTGCATCGACTAGATCCTTAATAGTAAGCTCAAAACAAAAATGCTTATTATTTCTTCAAGTTGACATATGTCTTCACAATTAATTACACATATTGTTCACATATAACAAAAGACACACATGCTTATCTTATGGGTACTCCATGTAGTAGACACGTACAACATATATGCTCATGTTGAATCAATCACTAAATATGTGAAGGTCGAACACTTGTACCTTTGTTACGATATTGTTAAGTCATTACAAAGGCTTATTTGGCATGCACAACTTTCCATCCTCTTTTCATATTTGCCAAACCTTAAAGACGACACATATAGAGTTTTTCTCTATTACCCATACATCAAATAAATTTTTAACACCTAAAAACTTTAGTTCCATATCGTTACATGCATCTAGGAGTAAGATTAACTACATTCAACTTTGTTTAACCATCATAGAGCTAAAGTTTGTCGTAATCTATCCCATCTTTCCATGTGACACCCTTACACACTAACATGACCTTGTACCTTACCTTTTGTACCATGAAAAACTTTTCACACTTATCTACAAATACTTGAATCCCACTAACTTTACAAGAATTTTAAACCAATTCTCATTGCTTCAATCCACATGCCTTTTTCTTTATGTGTTTTGATTAATGGACTTATTGAATGCCAAAGACTTGTGAATATTTTCTTCCACTTCAAGTACAAAGCAAATGCCGAAATATAAATAGGAGCGGGGATAGAGAGAAGGGTATAGTCAAAATTGTTTCTTCTCATATTTTGTAATCCCATCTCTAGTTCATTAGCTTTCCTACGTGATCAAGTTTTTAGTTGTAACACCCCAAAATCCTAATATGAACTATTTTGTTTATTTTAAGCACTTGTATAAAGTATGGTAACCAGGACTACTTAACCTAGTTAAATAATGTTGTATATTAGTAAGAATGTAAATAACTAATGGCAAACTAAAAATAAATACTAAAGAGGCTGAACGTGCACATTGTGAAAAGATAATATAATAAAAATTGAAGGAAATCAAAATTGGTGAGTATTTGTTTATGTATAACAAGTCCAGATAGAGAAAGAGAGAAATCATATCTTACACACATTTACAAAACTCAACAAAATTGTGGCTAAACTGAAGCTTAATCCTATGCATGTGCTCAGTTCCTTAATCATCTAGACTCTATAATCATAAGGTAAGTTCTTCAAGCTTATAAGTTAGTTTATTGATAGTTGGTAGTGTCCATTAAGTCAAAGTTTTATGTGGAATATTGACTTTTACGTGGTATAAAGTTGACCTGTTAAAACGGGTCAATTCGGATAAAGAATGAAAAATGAATGAAAACCAAGATGTAGAACTTGGATATTGATGGGTGAAGTAAATTGGGCATCTTTTATGTCTAGAATGAATCTTAGAATGTAAAGAACGAAGTGGGTCAAGAAGACACTAAACTATGGTAGTAACTTAGCATTTTAAAGAATGAAAATTTAGAAGATTGACCATTGGTCATCAAGATGGAAAGATGAAATGAATCTTGTTTGTTGGAATGTATTTGTAACACCCCAACATGGATAGGGCTGACATGTCACTCTTACAGATATCAAACACAACCCAATCCACAAAATTAAATAAAAGGAAACCTAATTACATTTTATTACATTATAAAATAGTGCAACTAACAACTGATCTTCAACTTCTTTTAACGCTCCTCACTAATTCCAAAATATCCCTAGATTACCTGTAAAACAAATAACATAAACACAAAAAGGAAACTACGGTTGAGCCAAAAATTGCTTAGTAACGGATAATTTAACAGTACAAGTAAAGTCAGCTCAGAGGAAAGCAAAACATAACATAGTAGAACTTAGACTAAATTGAAACGGTTATGTAGACACATGATTGATATTGAAACAAATACAATAACTGATCTCCAATTGTAATGGAAACTGATAAGGAAACAAAAGTCATTCAGATACAAAACTAATACTGAACCTGGACACAAAACCGATGCAGAGATTGATATATGGTTTACCATGATGACTGAAACCAATTTTTTTAATAAAAAAAAACTCATTTTAGAACATCCTTTAATAATGCTAATATTTTGATATCAGAGGCAAAACTATTTTCTTATATTGATTGTTTGAATCTTATCAAAATATAATAATTTACCGTACCCCATAGCAAATCCTTATTAGACAAAAATAACTAATTTTCTAATATTGAAAAGTTATTTTTAAGAAATAGAATAATTTAAATAACTTGGTTTTCAAAAAGTAATACTTATGATAATTCCGTAAACCGACATGGGAAGGACATGTCTAAAAAAACAAAAAAGTTGGCCAAAACATTTTAAATACCGTTTAAAAATTCCATAACCTTTAAAAGAAAAGAACTGTTGAAATTATTATCTTTATAAATATTTGGACTCAAATTAATATCTATTAATTTGTCATATTTAAAAAGTTATTATTTAATCAAGATAACTATTTTTATAGCTTTGGAGTTTTATATTAAATAACCAAAATAAATTAGACAACCTGAGTTTAAAAGTATAATAATTTAATCCTTATGGAGTTTATTAAACCGATTGGGACAATCGATACGAAACAAAGATATGATTCGATGATAAATATAGAACATGCATTGAATTAAATACTAAACACAGATACTAACAAATACAAACTAAAAGTATAACACAAAATCTGAATTCAAATCGAAACCGATACTGAGATGGAAGTGACACAAACCGATACAGATACAAAGTCAAAACACATATAACTAATATATATCAAAATCAGATACTAACCAAAATCAGAAGCATAACCCGGTGCATGATCGGAGAAAAAAACATAATCAGATCAAAATCCATAGTTAGAAACAGAGACATAATCAGAAACTGAACATATATCAGAAACATAATCTGATACACAATCGGAACCATAATCAGAGTACGTATAATTAGATGCACACATAACTAACAATAACATAATCATAGACAGAACACATTCGTACATAGAAACATCTACTAACTTACACGACATATGTATATCAAAAAAATATGTCATGTAACACAGAAGCACCCAGAGCCAGAAATAGAAGGGTACACATGTAATTACTCTATGCACCAATGAGATGATGAGTGTGGTGTGCACCTATTATTCCATCCCCCATAATTCAGAAACAGAACTAGGATCGATCCATATGCCTCTAAGGGGCCAAGGTTCCACACAAGCACAAGTTAGAGATGTCGCGATTTTGATTACGCACTGTCACAGAAAATGTTCATGTCGTTGACGCCCAAACGACAAGTCAGAGATGCTCAGGTGACAGAGTACAAAAGCTTAGGCTACGTAAATAATTTACAAACAACTAAAATTAATAACCAACAGGAACATGCTGTGACAAACGACACAAATCCGGTAACTTCCGTACCATTAGATAATTATTTATTGTTTGCAATTATGTGTTTTAAACGTCAACATTTTATGTTTGCATGTCATACATTTCAATCATGCATGTCATACATTTCATTCATCGCATTGTGAAACAATTTAAGCGTTGCGTCAAAACAATTAGTAAACTCACTGGTTAGATAGGTTGTGTCAGCACAACCTCAGTACTCAGCTAGTTGTTAGATTTAGGACGTAGATATAGGTCCGACATAAAAAAATATACCAAATCCCAAGTGGGAAAACAAGTATAATAGTTAACACTTTCTGAAAAAAATTAACGAACTTAAAAGTGTCTGTTTTGGACCATAAATGACAATTTTTCGCAGGATTCAGAATCCGACAAATTATACAAGTCCAGAAATGTTATTGAACATCAAAAACAACTTAAAAAGCATTGGGGATATCATTAAAACACAAAAACATATAATACCTTATAAATTACATAACTTAACTTGTTAGCGAACGGACAACGAAACAAGCACCGAACAATTATTCGAACACTACCAAAACCCCAAATATGGACTAGTAACATTGTTTCAATGTTGTAACACTAGTATTGGCCATATGAGACTTAGTTACACATAAAAAAAAACACTTAAAATCACTAAACCCCTAATTAAACCCCCCTTTCACATCCTAGTCCCTTAACTATTGAAACTTGGCACAACCCCCCCCCCCCCACCCCCCACACTTCATGTTGATGGTTCTGAAGGGGGTCCACAAGTCTCCTAAATGTCTCATGTTGTTACAGAATACTTGTTGGTTAATTGGATGCCTAAATTGAAAGGTATGCACATGTTATATCAAGTAACCCTTATCACTTTCCCCATTCAAACTCTTTCAAAAATCACCAACACATTCTTCTCTCTTCTCTTCTCCATACATTCGGCCAAGCGCACACACATACCACCTTCATCTTCTCTTGTTCTTCAAGCCATTCCAAGAGTTTCCAAGGGTGTAAGAAGGTTATCAAAGGAAGGTTTAAGTGTTGGAAGCTCAAGGACCACTCAAGGAAGCTATTAACCACCATCTTCATCTTCTTATCATCTTCTTGTTCTTGTTGCCAGTGCCCTAGCCACTAGAGCCAGTTGTGAGTCTTCTACTCCTTTGTTTTGATGTTCATTAGTAGTATAATGAAGATGTACAACTTAAACCATCAAGAAAACTAAACTTTAAAGTACAAACAAGTAAAGAAATAACAAGATCTAACGTAAATAAGTATTTTTGGTGTTATGTGAAGATTGTTATGAAGTTGTTGTTGTTTGTTTTGTGATTTGGATGAAATCCATCGCTTGCATGCTTGTTAGAAGTATAGATCTAACAAGTATACACATGGATCTTGAAAATCCATGATGAATATATTAGTAGACTTGAAGATCTTGAAAAATGAACTTGTAAGTTTGTTAATAATGAAATGTTTATGTTTATAAACTTACTAACAAAGTGGATGAACAAGTTTTCAAAATAAAGTTTCTACAAAGTTTGTAAAATTTAACAAATAAGTCTTGTTTCAAGTAGATCTACATGATTAATTATAGATCTAAATTACTACAAGTTCATATGAAGATTCAAGTATGTTAACATGAAAAGTATGGATGATTTTGAATATTGTTACTTGCAAGATTGTTGTTGGATGATTTGTGAGTTTGAAAAGAAAATAAACACATGTTTTTAAACATGGGAAAACCTCTAATTTTAGGGAAAACTATGGCAAAACTTTTGTAGAATTTAAACACTTAGAAAAATATATTTTACAAGACTTTTTACAAGAAATATGTTCAAAGTGTTTAGCCATAATTTTCCCAAAATTTTATACAAAATATAAGTTAAGAAAATAGTGTTTTTCTTAAAGATTAAAATGAATATAAATAGATATAATTAAAGCAAGTTATATATATTTAGTGGTCACCCAAAAATTTGTGTGTTTATTTGTAATATTTACTAGTATACAAGTATGGTCAAAACTATAAAATACACACAAAAGAATACAAATATAAAATACACTAAAAAATACAACAAAATACAACTAAGAATAAAAATACTTATACTTGCCCAAGTGGGTGTATGGACAAAAATACAAAATATATATATATATTTATATATACTTCCTTACCAAGAATTATGGACATATGGACATTAGACTTTATGGACAAATATATATGTATTAAGAAACAATATATATATATATATATATTTAACTAGTGTGGCAAAAATATATATATTCAACACGCCTTAAAAATAGATTATTTTTAAGAAATATAATTCTGGAAAGTATAAAAATCATAAGAAATGATTTTGACATTAAACACAAAATACATAAGTGTTTACACCTGAATACATGTATACTTGTCTAAGTATACATTTGGTAGAATTACAAATAAATTTATACTAAAATAATATTGAAAATATTATTTTATAAGGAGATTGATGGAGAAGTATAGGGAGAAGAAACGGGACCTACACATGGTGTTCATTGATCTTAAAAAAGCCTATGACAGTGTGCCACGTAGACTGATTTGGGATAGTTTGGAGAGTAGCGGGGTTTCTGGGAAGTACATAGACTTAATTAGGGATATGTATGTTAGGACTGAGACTAGTGTCTAAGCGCCTATAGGGGATACTGATTCTTTCCCGGTGGAGGTAGGACTTCACCAAGGGTCTGCTTTGAGCCCTTTTCTATTTGTAGTTATCCTAGATGAGTTGACAAAGTTAATTCAGGAGGCTCTTCCGTGGTGCCTGCTTTTCGCAGATGATACTGTGTTAGTTGCTAATAGTAAACAAAGCTTGAATGCAAGGTTAGAAGAGTAGTGAGCAGTTTTAGATGGCAGAGGTTTAAGGATTAGTAGATCTAAGACTGAGTACTTGTATTGTGACTTTAGTGGAGTAGACAACGATGAGGACATCCAGATCACCATTGACAGTTAAGTGGTTCCGTAGGTGACAAAGTTGTAGGTCCCCTAGTTCGTACGGATCGACACCGAATTGTCAATCCAATCTAGAGTGCGGAATCCTCTAGATCAAAATAGCATAGAAACGAGTAGAAAACAGAAGTCACAATTAAACCGTTTTTCTATTGATTATCCAAACTTGTAGTTTTACAATCAATTCAAGACGAGTAGAAAACAGAAGCCACTATCTGTGATCTTGCTTCACAAACCCTAATGCGTTCTTTACTCTCTCTCTAGCCCTACGAACTATCTCTAACTACTAAAACCCTAATCACAAAACATGTTTATATACCACATGTCTGTGAACTGGGCTTCATACTCGGCTAGGTCATTTTCCAAGCCCATTACAACAATTAACTCCCTAACCAATATGCTAAGCCCATCACAAAATATCCAAAGACTAAATAACAAACTATTAAGCTATTGTCACAAAATATGCACCAACAGACTCCCCCTTGACAATAGCTTCATAGTGTAACTTTGTCTTCAAACATCTTATGTTCTTTTGGTCTTTGGATAGCGTCAACTACACAGTTTCTGACATCAACAAATTCCCTCTTAGCTGATGCTTCCAATCTCCAAAACTTTCATTCGTTGTAGATCAGTGAACTAGCAATCTTTGATTAAGCAAGTATCTCTAAATTCTTCCATATCTCTCTTTCTCTGCAATGTAGTAGAAGAATCCTACCAAGCATCTTTACACATCTTCACTTCACTCTCAATCTGCCCTTTACTTGTATTCTGCACTTCATTTTGATAGCTGCATCAATCTGTTTAGAAACACAAGCAAGTATCTCGAAAAACCGTTAGTCTATTTCACAGTCAAGATAAACCAATATTTTATCTTATGAAAAAACAACTACCTTTCAGTTCAAAATGGAAGTATTTTAAAAAGAAATCTTTTTGGTATTTTGGATTTTTTTTAAAAACTAATAAACTAAACTAAACTGAAAAATATTTACAATTTCATCTTTTTGTGAGAATCATGTGCAAGAAGATCATATCAGCAAAATCAAACTGTTTTCACACTATTAGATAATTCTTTATATAATTTTTCGTGAAAAACAATTCAAGACGATTACCAGTATGTTTGTCCACATAAACAAAATGCAAGAACATTTCAAGGAACATTACCATATGATACGTTAAGGTAATATTATTACTGAAATACTAGTGTGTCCCATTTCAGGATGTACCCTCGCTATCAAGGTATGCATAAAGATTCCTCGTAGTAGGTGAGTATTGTGACAACCCTCAAAATTACAGGTATCCGTACAATTAATTAATATTAAATTGGTGCTTAATGACTGTGCTTGATTCCAACTGCTGATTAAACTGCTTTATGATTTTTGCATCATACACACATATGCATCACATTTCATACTGTCACTCTATTTATTACACACAGACTTTAGTGACAAACTTGATGCACAAAGCACAATTAGCACAGTGAGCGGATAACTCAGACACATGCTGACAATGCCAGCACATAGACAGACACTATATTGAGGCCCAGTATGAGTCAGGGACAAAGTACTACACTAGTAGGGAGTGTAGGGAGCTAAGGACCATAAAACTGCGTCACTAGGTGATAGTTTAGGTGCCAGAAAGTGCCTAAAACCCACTTTAATTGCAGAATTCTGCACTTAATAACAAAATTCAGCATTTAAACATGCTAGTCACTGGCAAAAATATGGCAGAATGGTCCTGCATACTTTCCTAAGTGTCGGGAATTAAAAGGGTCACTAAAAGTTACATAAAGGACACTTTATGACACAACTTAGCACTTTAACGGAACAGTATCAAACCGAACAACCGGACATTACTCAGAACACAAAAATATTGTTAAAAACATTGTTTCACTTTTTCTGAGCTAGTATTGGTTCCCGGGAACTATAACATACTACATAAGACATGGTACACACTTAAACACAAGACACCTACACTTAACACCCTATTACTTAACTTTACCCACAAATTTACATCTTACCCCCCCCCCCTTATGTGTAACCGTCCCTAAAGGGGACCCATAACACAAGATTGCTCCAATCTTCCATAATCTCAATCTAATCCTTCCTTGGGATTTTATATGATCATGTTTGTACTTATGGGGACATTAAGTCCATTGGATAATGGAAGTTAGGAGCTTATAAGACCAATCAAGCTTATCATCTTCATCACTACAACAAAATCACTCTCTCTCCCTCTCCATTAAAGCTTCAGCCGAACACCCCCTATATCACCATCACCATTTTCTTTCAAGCTTCAAGCAATCCAAGTGTACATCTAGGTGCTAGAAGGTCATCAACGAGGCTTGGTGTTCTTGGAACTTGAAGGACCTCTTGCAAGTGCTTTTATCCACCACTTTTTCATCTTGTTTCTTCCCTAGCTTAAAAGCTAGTAGTAAGCTCCTTTGATCTTCATTTGCTTCATATTTATGATGGTTAATAGTTATTGTATGATGGAATCTTATTAACAAGAAAAGATCATGAACACAAGACTTAAACATAAACTAACTTGATGATGAAACATTGTTAAAAAGGAAGAAGTAATGTTAAGTATGATGTTGTTTTGTATTGTTGATTATTACTAGTGAGATGAGGTTAAACATCATGGTGGAACTTGTTAAGTTAAGATTAAAAACTTAAGTTAACAAGTTAGGATGTGATTAGTGAATTACATAAAAGAATCACCTCCATGTTTAATCATGAACTTGAATGAATAAATGGTTTCTTGAAAAATAAAGATCAAAGTAGATTGATAATCATGTGGATCTAAAGATCCATGAGTGGTTTTTTTCAAAAGAACCAAGTTAAAGATATAAGTTTCATAAAGTCTTGGTTCTTACATAAACTAATCTCATTTTTGGTGGATAAACAAGTGTAGGAACACTTGTGTAACAAGAAATTTCATAAAGAAATATTTTTCAAAAATATGATTGGAAGTTGTAAACGCTTAAATTCTTTAAAAATAAAGTTTTTAAGGAACTAATTACATTTCAAAGGGTAACAAGACTTACTAAGAATACTAGTAAGTTACTACATATTTTTACAAACATTAAAGTTCATGAAGTAATAGATATTACTTGATTCTGGCAAAAATTGGTAAGTGAAGGTTAATTGTTGATGATTGTGAATGGATTGTGATGATTTTTACAAAAGAAAATGATATGCGTACAAACATGGACACCTCCATTTACAAAGGAAACTCTGGCGAAATTTTTCTAAAATTTCAACACTTAGAAAATATTTTTCTAACAAATGTTACGAGTATATTTTACAACTTGTGTTTCGAATAAACTTCGCCATGGGTTTTGTCACAAAAATACAAAGTATCGGAGGTTGATTTTTACAAATAAAATAGATAAATATATATTTTGAATATATATTTTATATTAAAACCCTTGTGTGAATTCTTGTTTATTTTGTGAACTAGTTATATTATTTTAGGATAAAATAATATAACTTACAAATACCATGGAAATTACAACTCCAAAATGATACCAAAAATCACACGGAATAAATATTTAAGTTATACACTTGATATTGTGAAACCAAACGCAAAGACGTAACTTACAAAATATTCCGCAAAATACTCTTACACGTATATTTTTGGTAAAATATTATTTTGGAAGCTAAAGAAGTAAAATATATTATTTTTGGGAAAAATACATATATTTTGGGAATAAGTTATTTTGGAGGAATGAGTTAAATATATTTTTCCAAGTGGGACTTAAAATATATCTTTCGAAACTACAAATGTACATGTATAAATACCCCCATCCTTGGGAAGGAAATACGTATATAAAATACTTGAGAAGTTTGGATACGAAATAGTTGCCTAACTATTATTCCAAAACCTAAAAACAAAACGTAAGTTAAAATAATAATTATTATTTTAACAAATGATTATAACTTGTAATAATGTCAAGAATCGTAACTCAAAGGTAAATACAAAGGCAAGGCACGACCCGATCCTCTAATAGACATTAGTACATTGTAGGGAGTCGTGTTTGCTGACGAGACCGGAGATTTGAGTACGATACAGGAGACGCACTACTGTGAGTTCATGTCCCCCTTTTCTCTTAACTGTTTTCAGTTTTATACTTCGGGGGTGGAATACATGTTACAATAATTACAGACGCTTTTATACATGGTATGATTAGCTTAAGGAGGGTTTAGACGCTCAGATCATGTGAAAGGTGGGTACAACACTTAAGGCCATTAATCCTTGTTGTTAGGACCGAGGGACATGAGTGATATATCTATTTGGGTGTAGCGAGCCCACACCCATGTGGCCAGGGTGGCCCATAGTGGTGACTGTGTCTTACAGCCGGAGGCCCGGTACAAATTTGCTAGGTTTGAGTACTTCCTGCACCGTTTCACACATACCAGTGGCTTTGCAACCCATTGGTGATCTCTTTTTCCTTAATTGCTACATACCAGGGATTTTCATACATACAGACACATTACAAAGGTTTATACATAATCACTTACACATGAACTCGCTCAACTTTTTGTTGATTTTTCAAACTACATGTATTTCAGGAAACTAGCGGATCTGGCGGAGTATGCATATGTCTAGTTGCTTTGAATAAAAGATGTCATCCAGGGGAGTAGGTTTAGGAGGTGTAACCCTTACCTGGACGGGTTACACGTCTTTAAACCACATTTTAATTAAAGTCTTTTGTTGTGTCTTATGAACACACGTTTAAAACAAGTATGGTTTGTAACTTATCTTGTGTCGACATTTTCAAACAATGATGTTGTGGTATTTTTAGACTTAATGAATGGATGAACATCTTGTGTTTGTATCATATAGCATTGTTATGATTGTTGCTATGGTATTAAGAAGTCACACCAAATAAACCCACACTTCCGCAAAAGCCAGGGTGTGACAGCTTGGTATTAGAGCCTCAATCATAGCGAACTAGGATTCTTTCTCGAGTCTAGACTATGATCATTAGGGCTCTCATGAAAATGTTTTCAAACATTTTTCACATTGCATACACTATACGTCCAGATCCAGGGAACAAACATTTTTACAAACAAAAAGGCACAATACACATTTCAAAAGGGTATATTTATAATTCAGTCCTAGAGACTAAGGGAGTTCAGTCTTAGAGACTGAGGGAGGATCAGTCCTAGAGATTGAGGGAGTTCAGTCTTAGAGACTGAGGGAGGATCAGTCTTAGAGACTGAGGGAGGATTTAGTCTTAGAGACTAGGAGATTTTGGTCTTAGAGGCCAGGGAGTTAGTATAAGAGACTAGGGAATTTAGTCTGAGAGACTGGGTGGGATAGTCTGGGGAAGACTAGGATGATTACTTGTATACATTGATTGTAACTTACATGCTTATTTGGCTACATGTTGATATATGTGCATATGTGTAGTTGTGTTATAGGCAGCATGTCATCTTCGGATACCGGAGTGTCAGACACGCTTGATCCTATGGCGGTAGTCTCAGACGACGAGATCCTATTTGAGAGCGAGGTTTATACGTCAGATACTACGAGCACTCATGAGGACGCCTTCCAGCCTTTTGCTATACCAGACTTCGGGGATGACGTGCCTCTAGCTGATGGTCCTTTCGACGGGGATCTGCCTCTCATTCCGATCCCTGCTCCTATCCCCCTCGCTGCTTTTCCCTTAGAGGATTTACCTCTCGATGCGTTATCAGATGATGACATCGACTTATTCATTGAGGGTCCCCCGGAGGGTGACCAGGATGGTGTGGCCCTTATGGATGACGATGTCCCTTCTACTGATGTTCCCGTTGATGATCATGTTGTTCCCATGGTTGAGGTTCATGCTGATGTTCCCGTTGACGACCCTGTAGTTCCTATTGTTGAGGTTCCTACCGCTGACGCTATTATCTTGCCACCTGCTGAGGCTCCCGTAGAGGAGGCTCCTTCCGATTCATCTGGTCCGGACTTGTTTGAGTCTGTGGCATTCGTATCTATTCACGACCAGGGCGTGCAGCGCTACCCTCCTGACGCAGACTCAGACATGGCGATGTCTGCTGCCCATGTCGTTCCCCATGACATCGACCCAGATCCTGAGGTCGAGTTCGTACCTGCTGAGCCTGTTCCAGTTGGCCCAGAGCCTGTCATTGCTCATGACCCTATTGATGCTCCAGCTGTTGCACTTTTGCCGGATCCTTTACCTGAGCCTGATCACATTGATATACCAGTCTTGGCACCACCCATTGCTGATGCACCCGTTCTTGCACCACCTATTGTCGACCGTGCACCTTTTGCCATACATGTGGACCCCAGATACGCCGACACCCGAAACGGGTGGATTGAGGATGATGATTATCCTCCTTTTGTCTTACCAGTCACTCCCCCTGCAGCACCCGTTTTTGCACCGATTGATATTCCCCAGTTTCTCCCACGCGTCTCAGATGTCCAGCGCATGGATCTACCCATTACATTTCTACAGGATATCCTTCCTCCCCGTCTAGGGGAAGGACCTTCCACCCAGCAGCCCGGTCATATGCCCCATTCGACAAAAGCTTTTTCATTTATGCCCTCTTTTACACCTGCCCCACACTACTTTTCCTGCTTCAGCACCTATGGGTGAGCCATTTTTGTGGTTATCACCCAATGTTATGCCTCTGTCAGACCCGTATCACCCTTTTCATGTCGGGTATACCACATATGATATACTTAGATCTCTGCAGTTACAACTGGATGATTTGAGTCGTAGAGTTCTAGAGCTGGAGAGGACTCCACGTCCTCCTTGTCACTGTCAGTCTCCTTTTGCTACACCACCAGCTCCTCTTCCACTACCCACTGATTCAGATGTTCGCTTCCTTACTCCTGAGCAGCAGATAGCTTACCTGTTGTGCGTTATCCATGCACTTGAGGAGGATTGGGTGCGTTTGTGCCATTTGATTTTCTTCCCTCCTCCTCCTCCCCCATCAGCATGAGGATTTTTGGTCTGTTGCAGGTAGCGTTACTTTTGATGAGAAGACAGCGATTGAGCCAGACTATACAGCATTTTGAAGACCGTATTTTGACATCATGACTCTTGATATTTGAGTTTTGGTTGTTGTATATGACTAGACAGTTCAGACAAGGGCATTATGACCCTTAGTCTCTTTTGGGATGTACGATACAGTTATAAAGCTTGTAAATTGTATTGTGGTCTTGATTATATGATAAGCTAAATCACAGTGTTCTCATTATATGCGTTGTTGAATTAATTGTTTTATAGCATGGGATGTTATGTGTTATTGTGTTGATGAATGTTATTACATACGCATATTACTTACTTACTATGACCTGACCAATATGATCTTCTTTTAGAAGATGCCTCCATGACGAGACACATGTTTGCCTACCACTGAGGCAGAATTGCAGGCAAGAATTTCGCAGGCCGTTGCTGATTACGAGGCCTCCCACGCTGAGACCAGCGGGAATACCTCAAGAAACAACAACCCACCAAATGGTAATGTTAAGTCACTCGAGACACATTACACTACATTTGGACATTTCATGTGCAAATGCTAATGTTTTCTATGAATAACATTGCTTGGACAGGCTGCACCTACAAACAATTTCTAGACTGTAAACCGCTTAACTTGACGACACTGGAGGTGCTGTTGCATTTGTCAGATGGGCAGAAAAGACGGATTCTATCTTAAGGATGAGCAAGTGTGCTCCTGAGCAGCAAGTTACATACATCTCAGGGCTTTTTCTTGATGGTGCTTTATCATGGTGGAATTTGCAAGTACAAACCCTGGGAGAAGCGGCGGCATATGCATTGACGTGGACTGAGCTGAAGGAGCTCATGAGAAAGAAATATTGCTCACGGGCCGAAATACAAAAGCTGGAAACGGAATTTTGGCACCTAAAGATGGACGGCCCAAAGATCGCCGAGTATGTTCAAAGGTTTCATGATCTGTCCCATATGGTACCTTACATGGTTACGCCTGAATTCAAACGCGTGGAGCGTTTCATCTGGGGATTGGCACCCCAGATTATGAGCATGGTTACATCGTCAAAACCAGCAACAATTACTGAAGCCATCGACCTGAGCGTGTCCTTAACTGAAGAAGCCATCAGGCTAAACAAGTTTTCCAATGCTGATCAGAAAAAGAAAGAAACTCATGTTGAATCCTCGGGAGAGAACAAAAGGAAGTTCTCCAATTTTAAAAAGGGTACCAGCAGCGCCAGCAGGAAGAATGAGGTGAACCCACCAGTTGAAACTAAAACTGGTGCTGAAGTCAAGGGAAAGGGATACATGGGCGCTTTGCCCAAATGTGATATATGCCTGTACCATCATTCTGGTCAGTGCAGGTTAAGGAAATGCGAGTCTTGCGGAAAGGAAGGCCATTCGAAGAATACATGCTGGGTTGGTACTGGTGCTGGTCGCGGTAACAATGGTCAAAGGGGTTTTGGTAACAACAATCGCGGTGGTAACGGAAATGGGAACCGCAACGGCGGAAATGGTAATCGGGGGAATGTTGGAAACCAATCTGGGAACCGAGGAGCAAACAATGCTCAAGGTGGTAGTGGTAACGTTCTAGGACCGGGATGTTTTAACTGTGGAGACATCGGGAACTTCAAGCGTGAATGCCCAAAACTCAATCAAGCTCGTGGAAGGGTATTCAACATTGGAGCAAGGGAAACACGCCAGGACCCGAATGTTGTCACTGGTATGTTCCCTATTAATCAATGCTTTGCATCTGTGCTATTTGATACTGGTGCCGACTATAGTTTTGTATCGCTAGAATTTAAGAAAATGCTTGGGTTAACTGCTAGTAAGTTAGATATTCCGTACTCAATTGAACTGGCTAATGGAAAGCTAGTAGAAACAAATGAAGTCATAAGAGGATGTGTAATAGAGTTGGGAGAACGTGAGTTTACACTGGATCTACTGCCAGTCGAGTTGGGAAGCTTCGACGTGGTAGTAGGGATAGATTGGTTGTCAAGTAACAAGGCCGAGATTGTATGTCACGAGAAGACCATTCGCATCCCAATGGCGGATGGAGAAACGATTGTGGTACACGGGGAGAATCGCGATACGCCTCTGAGGATAATTAGTTGCTTGAAGGCTAGAAAATGTTTGAAGAGGGGATATGTTGCCTTCTTGGCACACATCGTGGTAAAGAAGCAGCTGAGCCAAAGATAGAAGATATTCCAGTCGTAAAGGAGTATCTTGAAGTCTTTCCAGAAGACTTGCCAGGATTGCCGCCCAGAGACAAGTCGAGTTTCATATTGACTTAGTTCCAGGCGCCGCGCCTGTAGCTAAGGCACCTTATCGACTTGCACCTTCTGAGATGCAAGAGCTGTCGACGCAACTTCAGGAGTTGCTAGACAAGGGATTTATCAGACCAAGCTTCTCACCTTGGGGAGCTCCAGTTTTGTTCGTCAAAAAGAAGGATGGTAGTTTTCGCATGTGTATCGACTACAGGGAGCTTAACAAGTTGACTGTTAAGAATAGATATCCCTTGTCAAGGATTGACGACCTGTTCGATCAACTACAAGGTTCAAGTTTTTACTCAAAGATTGACCTATGATCAGGTTATCACCAGTTGAGAATTCAAGAGGAAAGTATTCCAAAAACTGCTTTTAGGACTCGCTATGGACATTACGAGTTCCTGGTCATGCCGTTTGGATTGACAAACGCGCCAGCAGTATTCATGGATTTGATGAACAGAGTTTGTAAGCTGTACCTCGATAAGTTTGTGATTGTGTTCATTGATGACATTCTGATCTACTCAAAGACGAAGGACGAGCACGAACAACACTTAAGAGCTATTCTAGAGCTACTTAAAAAGGAGAAGTTATATGCTAAGTTCTTGAAGTGCGAGTTTTGGCTGCGTGAAGTTCAGTTTCTTGGTCATGTGGTTAATGGAAATGGAATTCACGTGGATCCCACAAAGATCGAGGCAATCAAGAACTGGGAAACTCCTAAGACACCAACCGAGATTCGATAGTTTCTAGGTTTAGCTGGTTATTATCGAAGGTTCATTGAGGATTTCTCGAAGATCGCTCAACCTTTAACCACTCTCACACAAAAAGATAAGAGGTTTAATTGGGGAGACAAACAGGATGAAGCATTTCAACTGTTGAAAAACAAGCTTTGCGACGCACCGATCTTATCTCTACCCGAAGGCACTGACGACTTCGTGGTATATTGCGACGCCTCGCGTCAAGGTTTAGGCTGCGTGTTGATTCAGCGACAGAAGGTTATAGCTTATGCATCTCGCCAGTTGAAGATTCACGAGAAAAATTATACCACGCATGATTTGGAATTGGGCGCAGTGGTGTTTGCATTGAAAATCTGGCGACATTACTTATACGGCACGCGATGTGCAATCTTCACTGATCACAAGAGCCTGCAACACATATTTGATCAAAAAGAGCTTAACATGAGGCAAAGACGCTGGGTAGAATTGTTGAACGATTATGATTGCGAGATCAAGTATCACCCGGGGAAGGCGAATGTGGTCGCCGACGCACTGAGTCGAAAGGAAAGGATCAAGCCCATAAGGGTTAGGGCTTTGGAAATGATCATACAGATGGACCTCTCGTTGCGCATTCATGCTGCGCAGAGAGAAGCTCTCAAGGAAAGGAATGTTGAGAATGAGTATCTCCGTGGGATGGAGAAGCAATTGGTGCCAAACGGGGAAGGAACTTTGTGCTTCATGAAACGAATTTGGGTTCCTTTGTTTGGTGGTTTGAGAAATGTTATTTTTGATGAAGCTCACAAGTCACGGTACTCGATTCATCCAGGAGCGGATAAGATGTACCAAGATCTTAAGGATTTCTATTGGTGGCCAAGAATGAAAGACGATGTTGCGATA
The DNA here is from genome assembly GCA_030545235.1 of Helianthus tuberosus. Lineage (NCBI taxonomy): Eukaryota > Viridiplantae > Streptophyta > Magnoliopsida > Asterales > Asteraceae > Helianthus > Helianthus tuberosus. The sequence goes on along the minus strand of CM060412.1, from coordinate 98,507,575 downwards.
TACGTTGGTAAATGTTTAACTTGAGCCAAAGTGAAAGCTGAGTACCAGAAGCCTTCAGGTCTTCTGCAGCAACCTGAAATACCCAAATGGAAATGGGAACAGATTTCAATGGACTTCATAACGAAATTGCCGAGGACGCCCAAGGGCCATGATACGATTTGGGTAATTATAGACCGTTTAACGAAGTCTGCGCACTTTTTGCCAATCAAGGAAAAAGACAACACGAGTAAACTTGCTGAAATATACATGAGAGAGATTGTTGCACGACATGGAGTGCCGCTCTCAATTATCTCTGATAGAGATGGACGCTTCGTGTCAAGGATTTGGCAATCCTTTCAAGAAGCATTTGGTTCTCAATTGAATCTGAGTACTGCTTTTCACCCACAGACAGACGGACAGAGCGAACGAACGATTCAAACATTAGAAGACATGTTGCGAGCTTGCGTAATGGATTTAGGTGGGAGTTGGGACACTCACCTACCATTGGTTGAATTTTCATACAACAAAAGTTACCATGCAAGCATTCAAGCCGCACCGTTCGAAGCTCTCTATGGACGCAAGTGTCGATCACCCTTATGCTTGGCTGATGCGGGTGATAGACAGCTTATTGGCCAGGAATTGGTCCAGGAAACGACAGACAAGATTGCACAGATCCGAGAGCGCATTAAAGCGGCTCGTGACCGACAAAAGAGTTATGCGGACCTGAGGAGGAAACCTCTGGAGTTTGAGGTTGGTGATATGGTTTTGTAGAAAGTTTCACCCTGGAAGGGTGTGGCACGCTTTGGGAAGCGTGGGAAGTTGAACCCAAGATATATTGGTCCATTTAGAATCCTGGAACGGATTGGTCTCGTAGCTTACAAGTTGGATCTCCCTGCTGAACTGAATGGCGTTCTTGATATATTCCATGTATCAAATCTAAAAAAGAGTCCAACTCAAGAGACAGTCGTCATTCCTGCCGACGAAGTTCATATTGACGACATGCTCCACTTCACCGAAGAACCCGTTGAAGTTACGGATTGGAAGGTTAACAAGACACGTCGGAGTAGTGTTAGACTCGTCAAAGTTCGATGGAATGCACGACATGGCCTAGAATTCACGTGGGAGCGTGAAGATCGTATGAAAGCCAAGTACCCACTAAAATTTCGGGACGAAATTTATCTAATAGGGGGAGAATGTGACAACCCTCAAAATAACAGGTATCCGGACAATTAATTAATATTAAATTGGTGCTTAATGACTGTGCTTGATTACAACTGCTGATTAAATTGCTTTATGATTTTTGCATCATACACACATATGCATCACAATTCATACTGTCACTCTATTTATTACACACAGACTTTAGTGACAAACTAGATGCACAAAGCACAGTTAGCACAGTGAGCGGATAACTCAGACACATGCTGACAATGCCAGCACATAGACAGACACTATATTGAGGCCCAGTATGAGTCAGGGACAAGGTACTACACTAGTAGGGAGTGTAGGGAGCTAAGGACCATAAAACTGCGTCACTAGGTGATAGTTTAGGTGCCAGAAAGTGCCTAAAACCCACTTTAAGTGCAGAATGCTGCACTTAATAACAAAATTCAGCATTTAAACATGCTAGTCACTGGCAAAAATATGGCAGAATGGTCCTGCATGCTTTCCTAAGTGTCGGGAATTAAAAGGGTCACTAAAAGTTACATAAAGGACACTTTATGACACAACTTAGCACTTTAACGGAACAGTATCAAACCGAACAACCGGACATTACCCGGAACACAAAAATATTGTTAAAAACATTGTTTCACTTTTTCTGAGTTAGTATTGGTTCTCGGGCACTATAACATACTACATAAGACATGGTACACACTTAAACACAAGACACCTACACTTAACACCCTATTACTTAACTTTACCCACAAATTTACATCTTACCCCCCCCCCCCCCCCCCCTTATGTGTAACCGTCCCCAAAGGGGACCCACAACACAAGATTGCTCCAATCTTCCATAATCTCCATCTAATCCTTCCTTGGGATTTTATATGATCATGTTTGTACTTGTGGGGACATTAAGTCCATTGGATAATGGAAGTTAGGAGCTTATAAGACCAATCAAGCTTATCATCTTCATCACTACAACAAAATCTCTCTCTCTCCTTCTCCATTAAAGCTTTGACCGAACACCCCCTATATCACCATCACCATTTTCTTTCAAGCTTCAAGCAATCCAAGTGTACATCTAGGTGCTAGAAGGTCATCAACGAGGCTTGGTGTTCTCGGAACTTGAAGGACCTCTTGCAAGTGCTTTTATCCACCACTTTTTTAACTTGTTTCTTCCCTTGATTAAAAGCTAGTAGTAAGCTCCTTTGATCTTCATTTGCTTCATATTTATGATGGTTAATAGTTATTGTATGATGGAATCTTATGAACAAGAAAAGATCATGAACACAAGACCTGAACATAAACTAACTTGATGAGGAAACATTGTTAAAAAGGAAGAAGTAATGTTAAGTATGATGTTGTTTTGTATTGTTGATGATTACTAGTGAGATGAGGTTAAACATCATGGTGGAACTTGTTAAGTTAAGATTAAAAACTTAAGTTAACAAGTTAGGAGGTGATTAGTTAATTACATAAAAGAATCACGTCCATGTTTAATCATGAACTTGAATGAATAAATGGTTTCTTAAAAAATAAAGATCAAAGTAGATTGATAATCATGTGGATCTAAAGATCCATGAGTGGTTTTTTCAAAAGAACCAAGTTAAAGATATAAGTTTCATAAAGGCTTGGTTCTTACATAAACTAATCTCATTTTTGGTGGATAAACAAGTGTAGGAACACTTGTGTAACAAGAAATTTCATAAAGAAATATTTTTCAAAAATATGATTGGAAGTTGTAAACACTTAAATTCTTTAAAAATTAAGTTTTTAAAGAACTAATTACATTTCAAAGGGTAACAAGACTTACTAAGAATACTAGTAAGTTACTACATATTTTTTCAAACATTCAAGTTCATGAAGTAATAGATATTACTTGATTCTGGCAAAAATTGGTAAGTGAAGGTTAATTGTTGATGATCGTGAATGGATTGTGATGATTTTTACAAAAGAAAATGATATACGTACAAGCATGGACACCTCCATTTACAAAGGAAACTCTGGCGAAATTTTTCTAAAATTTCAACACTTAGAAAATATTTTTCTAACAAATGTTACGAGTATATGTTACAACTTGTGTTTCGAATATAAACTTCGCCATGGGTTTTGTCACAAAAATACAAAGTATCGGAGGTTGATTTTTTCAAATAAAATGGATAAATATATATTTTGAATATATATTTTATATTAAAACCCTTGTGTGAATTCTTGTTTATTTTGTGAACTAGTTATATTATTTTAGGATAAAATAATATACCTTACAAATACCATGGAAATTACAACTCCAAAATGATACCAAAAATCACACGGAATAAATATTTAAGTTATACGCTTGATATTGTGAAACCAAACGCAAAGACGTAACTTACAAAATATTCCGCAAAATACTCTTTCACATATATTTTTTGTAAAATATTATTTTAAAGCTAAAGAAGTAAAATATATTATTTTTGGGAAAAATACATATATTTTGGGAATAAGTTATTTTGGACGAATGAGTTAAATATATTTTTCCAAGTGGGACTTAAAATATATCTTTCGAAACTACAAATGTACATGTATAAATACCCCCATCCTTGGGAAGGAAATACGCATATAAAATACTTGAGAGGTTTGGATACGAAATAGTTGCCAAACTATTATTCCAAAACCTAAAAACAAAACTTAAGTTAAAATAAATATTATTATTTTAACAAATGATTATAACTTGGAATAATGTCAAGAATCGTAAGTCAAACGTAAATACAAAGGTAAGGCACGACCCGATCGTATAATAGACATTAGTACATTGTAGGGAGTCGTGTTTGCTGACGAGACCGAAGATTTGAGTACGATACAGGAGACGCACTACTGTGAGTTCATGTCCCCCTTTTCTCTTAATTGTTTTCAGTTTTATACTTCGGGGGTGGAATACATGTTACAATAATTACAGACGCTTTTATACATGGTATGATTAGCTTAAGGAGGGTTTAGACGCTTTGATCATGTGAAAGGTGGGTACAACACTTAAGGCCATTAATCCTCGTTGTTAGGACCGAGGGACATGAGTGACAGATCTATTTGGGTGTAGCGAGCTCACACCCATGAGGCCAGGGTGGCCCATAGTGGTGACTGTGTCTTACAGCCGGAGGCCCGGTACAAATTTGCTAGGTTTGAGTACTTCCTGCACCGTTTCACACATACCGGTGGCTTTGCAACCCATTGGTGATCTCTTTTTCCTTAATTGCTACATACCAGGGATTTTCATACATACAGACACATTACAAAGGTTTATACATACTCACTTACACATGAACTCGCTCAACTTTTTGTTGATTTTTCAAACTGCATGTATTTCAGGAAACTAGCGGATCTGGCGGAGTATGCATATGTCTAGCTACGTTGAATAAAAGATGTCATCCAGGGGAGTAGGTTTAGGAGGTGTAACCCTTACCTGGACGAGTTACACGTCTTTAAACCACGTTTTAATTAAAGTCTTTTGTTGTGTCTTATGAACACGTTTAAAACAAGTATGGTTTGTAACTTATCTTGTGTTGACATTTTCAAACAATGATGTTGTGGTATTTTTAGACTTAATGAATGGATGAACATCTTGTGTTTTTATCATATAGCGTTGTTATGATTTTTGCTATGGTATTAAGAAGTCACACCAAATAAACCCACGCTTCCGCAAAAGCCAGGGTGTGACAAGTATACCGAATTCATCCGTTTTTTTACAATGATAGATAATTGGTGATCAGGTCAGTACTTCCGTACAACAAAGAAACCAAAATATCTAATGAGGGCTAAGACAAATACCATTTTTTGGTACGAATTATGCATTTTGCACATTTGAATGACTCTCTAGGAGAGCTTCTTCATTTATGGGTTTTGGCATTTTTAGCTCTTTTAAGATATCCTGGTTGTGCCGAGGTCAGCATGTATCTAGATGCAGTAGAAGGACAACCCTGATACCCCCGGATGAAATAACAGTATAAAGACCCAAAACCTCAGATTTTGGCAATCTATCAACACAAGATTTAAGGTCATTATACCATATGCCACTGATGTGTTCCCCACTCATACTAAGTTCGTTTAGGTTTATATCACATTGGTAAGTTGATTATTTCATGCTTTTTGCCTACTGGTACATCGTATGATGATGCTGTTATCACACTTAAGTAATTTAATTCAGTTTGAGTGTGATAGCCTAACTTGCTGATGTATTATCATCTCTTCTTTTTCACACAATGAAATCTCATTTTTGATTTTATATTTTTTTATGTTTTTCATTTTTCAATGTTTTTGTAATTTTTTTTAAATATTATAACTTACTCCCCCTAAACACACGCACTATCTAAGCTCATTTTGGCTTAGGAAAATTTCTCCCCCTAAATTTTGTTTTTATGGAGCAAATTTCAAAAACACAAATTTTAAACACAAACAGACTCCCACTTTAACCTGACAATAAGTTTTTCACCAATAAATCATCAATCAATCACTAAAGTAAATAGTTTGTTACCAATTTTAACCTACTATTCACCTCAGATGCTTTACAGGAACAACCACTGTTGAACACATCAAGAGTCCTTCTTGGTCATCCTACAAACACTCAACAACTTAGTTAAACTTGAGAACCCAAACCTTACCGGTTTTGGGTTGACCATGTAAATCCATATAAGATGCTTCTAACCAATATCCATCATACTTTACTGGTGTCTTGGATGTCATCCCCATTGTTGAACAAGATTTATAATTTCCACTAGGTCTTTGATCACGAGAGTTCCAATAAAATCTCGGATTTTCTGACCTTTGAAAATTATCATCTCGATACCTTCTTCTCCCATTATCATACCATGAGTTTTGAAAAAAAAAAGGATTATGTTGAACATTTGAGTTACTGAAACCCCTATATTTGTTTCTTTGTTGAAAATTCCGATTACTAGAAGTCTAGTATCGATTTTGATATCCAAAATTTTTATTTTGACTTTGAAACTGATTTGATTTACCATTAAAATGACTAAATTGTGGAGAAATACTTCTTGGTTTATCAAATCTTCTTGATGTTGAAGGTTTAGATTGAAATCTTGGTTGATTCCTTTGGCAATGTTGTTGAACATCATTATTCAAACCGACCCTATTCCCATCCTTAAACTCATCAACTTTTTGCTTATTTTTCTTCAAAGGATAAGAACTCGCCACATGCCCTTTGTTGTGACATTTAAAACAAATTTTTTCTTATAAATTCTCTTTTTGTTAAATCTCTTTTTATATGTTTTCTTCTTTTCGTCTTCTGTATCCTCATCCGATTTATGAGGTGTACTATTAGACTCAATAGATTCTTTCAAAGAAACTGGACTATTTGGCAAGTCCACAGTTATCGGATCCACCACAGCTGGTGTAGTAGACACAAAATCAGTTAACTCATTCTCATCAGGTAAAAAAGAGTAGGCTTGATCCTTAGAAGGTGAAGCTTTACTAAACCCCACTCCCGTTTTATCATTACTCTTTTTCAGCCCCCTTTGAATGTGAGTCCTAACTAATGAAGATTTTCCAAATTTGTCTAACTTTCCTTTAAGTTCAACAATTTGGTCTTGTGCAATGGCCAATTCCCTGCACTTTTCAGAAAATTCATTAGTTTTATCCTTTACAGTTTCACAAGCCAAATCAATGATCTGTAACAGTTCATTGACTTTGCTTGTTAAACTGCTGATTTCCTATTCATTTGTTTTGAGTTTATTTAAACAATTTGACTCTCGTTTAATCAAAAGAACATTAGACACTTTTAATTTTTCTAATTCAGCTAACTGAATTTTGTTTTGCTCTGATAGGCTGTCAACTTTACCTTGTAGTTCAGTGCAATTATGACATGTATGACTTACAGATTCTGATTTTACCTTTCCCTCTATTTTAAGTTCATGCACACCATTCAAGCACTTTGAAACTTCTGCCTCCTTCTTCTCAACATTCTCCTCATCAGCTTTCTTCTTCTCTTCTACCACAACATCTGCTTCTACATCTGAAGCACGAGTTCCTACACTTTGTCTTGATGAACTCTGATAATGTTTTTCTAAAGCTTCCCACAACTCTCTAGATGTCCCATACTTGTTAAATGTATGTTTAATGCCCTCAGGCAAGGACATCTTTATCACTGCTAAAGCTTTCTTCTCAGCATCAACCACAAGTTTCTCAGATTCATCCATCTTCTCATAAGAAATCACTTTAACTCGTCCTTCAACACGACGTGTAGGAGCAACATATCCATCAATCATACAGCTCCACATTCTGGTATCTTCACTTTTCACAAATACCTCAAACTTCTCTTTCTAGTCAGCATATTCTTTGACGTTTGTAAGCTTTGGCCAATTCTTAACAGTCTCACTGACCTTATCCATTTTGACCATCTTTAAACACGCAGCTTAAAAGTTTAAATGGATTTTGGTAACCTGTGTCAAAATCCAAATCTAACTTCTCTTCTGGTCCTCGTCGAGCTTTTACCGTAACCGTACTGTTAAAACCATACAAAAATTTTCCAAAAACTGTTTTTAACAAATTATACCGTTAGACTCGTCTCGAGATTACGAATCCAATGATATATAATGTCAACCACCAATTTCGGGATTTTCCATAGTCTTTTTTTGTCCTAAAAATAACCGAGTCTAATCGTGCAAACGGTTCATCAAGATTGTTTACGGATCGTTTTTTATTTATGAAAACGTTAAATACTCTATACGCAACCAATTAATCCACCGAAATAAATACTCCACCTTTTTTAATTCCTCCAACAAATACGCTTGTTAGCCACGTTAATTATGCTGGTGAGTAAATATGCTGGTCCAAGTTAATTATGTTAGGTCAAGCTAATTATGCTGGCTAATTAAATACGATGGTAAATACGCTGGTTAATTCCGCTGGCTGTTCAGTTCGCAATTACGACGACTATTAACTTCACCGATCATCGTAATAATGTCGCTGAGGATAATTAAAATGGTTACCAAAGTCGCCTTTGGATTTTAATTACTCCGGTCAGACAATTTCGCAGGTACAGATCAGAGTCCTTGTTAAATACGCCAGACTAGTTCGTAGACCAGTTAATTTCTCTGGTTTCTCAGCGATTTTAACCATCTTGTTCAGCAAGTAGTAGCAAATCCGCCGGATCTGATCAAATCTTTTCCGAATTTAGCAGATTTTATCTTGATTTCGTATCAATTTCCTGCAAAATTGAACAACCAAATCAGCAAAGTTTTGACAAAATTTTGATGAACTTAACGACGAACATGAAGAACAGTCTTCAAATCTTCAAGTCTTTCTAGCCAAAATTCTTCAACTAATCAACTAGAACTATCCCGAAAACCAGCAAATCAGCAAAACTAAAAACACAGTAAGATCAAAACAGCCATAAAGTCGCAGAAATATATCAAAAATTCCAAAAATTCGAAACCCTAATTTCAGATTTAAAATTTTCGAATTTTTTTAACAAACTTCCACCGAAATCTGTAGAACACAATTCTGAACCGAGCCTCTTCAAGTGCCTAACGCTCTGATACCAATTGTAGGTCCCCTAGTTCATACGGGTCGTCACAGAATTGTCAATCCAATCTAGAGTGCGGAATCCTCTAGATCAGAATAGCACAGAAACGAGTAGAAAACAGAAGTCACAATTAAACTGGTCTTCTATTGATTATCCAAACTTGCAGTTTTACAATCAATTCAAGACCTACACAACCTCACAACCACTATCTGTGATCTTGCTTCACAAACCCTAATTTGTTTTCTACTCTCTCTCTACGATTTTCTCTCTCTAACCTCTAAGACCTATCTCTAACTACTAAAACCCTAATCACAAAACATGTTTATATACCACATGTCAGTGAACTCGGCTTCCTACTGGGCTAGGCCATTTTCCAAGCCCATTACAACAATTAACTCCCTAAGCAATATGCTAAGCCCATTACAAAATATCCCAAGACTAAATAATCAAACTATTAAGCTGTTGTCACAGAATATGCACCAAAAGACTCCCCCTTGACAATAGCTTCATAGTGTAACTTTGTCTTCAAACATCTTGTGTTCTTTTGGTCTTTGGATAGCGTCACCTACACAGTTTCTGACATCAACATCGTCCTAACATACACCCTCCTTCTGTTGTCAAAACGCAGGATGAATCGCCTGATTGCCAGAGTGTATCTCCACCAAACGATTGTTTCCATTTTTGGCGTTTTGGTTAAATTGACGTTTTTGGTTAAAGATGTTTTTGCAGAAATGATAGATTGAAGTGATTATGGAAGCGATGTTTTACGTCGTTTATATAATGATGTTTTTGGCGCGTAATTTAGGAGGGAATTTCTCCTAATAAATGTTAATAACTGAAATTCAGTTACCGTGTTGTTTCCTCTTCCTGTAATATCCAACGCGTTTTATCACTAATTTTTTTACGTTTTGTTTTTAATGGCATTTTTTTTAATGGTGTGTTTTCATTTGTTGGCGTTTTGAATTTGAACGGTAAAAGACCCTTTTACCCTTAATGAAGCGCGTCCCACATAATAAAATTGATGTTATTTACGAAAACGCCACCGCGCAATCTAGTCCATGGATTGTTTTGATTTGACGATCCATAAGTGTTCTCACCATTCTCACACTTTCCCCCGTTTTCTCTAAATTCCGACCCTATATATATATATATATATATATAGAAACGGGATCAGGAGAAAACGCTCCAATGTGTGAGAACGGTGAGAACGCATCCTGGCCCAACACGTGTCACGCGACATAGAGAAGGGCGGAGGGGCTTCTTTGTCCTTTCATATTTCTTTTTTTTAAACTCGTGTCACATTCCGTTTCCATTTTTTGGTGTTTAATAAATATGCGGCGTTTTTATTGTTTTTAGATCAGGATCATAGTAAATATTTTGGCGTTTTAATTATGTTTTGGCGTTTTTATTGTTTTTAAATCTTGATGTTTATTATATCAAGTAGGATACATGTCTATAATGTAACAGGCAATTATGGCGTTTTGAAAAGATAAATAAATTCAATTTTCCATGTAGTGGCTTTTAATATAATAAATGTTTGGAAATAATGTTACCGTCTCTTCATTTTACTGTTTAGCAATTACTATTTTGTTCAATTTCATATTTCAATTAGTGTTGATTTTTCCAGTAATACTTTGTTTGGCGTTTTATAGCAACATCGTGCTTTGCTAGCATCCGTTCTCTCAGTTTTTGTAGGATCGTTTGCACGACCAAACGAGTCATTCAGAAGAGTTCTAATCAATACGAGAGGCAGAAACAATCATATCGACTTTGAATCAGCTTGATATACACTCTAATTGTCTTGTTTATTGATATAACAACGATTTACATCCTGGAGACACTTCGGCAGCACCTCGGTACCGGAATCAGAAAGCTACAAATGAAAGACTCAAGGCAACTATTTATAGGCAGCCCATTCCGCACGAGATGGCTCACACGAAATGGCCAGTCCCATTTCGTACGAAATGGCTCAATCCTATATATTTCTCATTTTTCTCGTACTTCGTACCCTGATCTATCGTTCTATTTACAAGACTCGATACAAGACGAAGTTGACAGACATATGCACCAACAGACTCCCCCTTGGATGTTGACGAAGTCTTCAGTGTCGAGTCTTCGGTATGTCACATCTTCAGTCTTTATCAGTCTTCTCGCTCTATCCAAAGTGTCTGACAGTGTAAGCATCCTATCTCTATCTTCTATCAGCAGCTAACCTCTCCCTTGGATGTTGATCTAATCTTCAATTTTCTCTTTTTCTCGCTCATTCCCAAAATCTTAATCCTGGCTCTATCTTTAACAAACTTTTCAGGATCAGAAACTGGCTCTTGCATCTTCAGACTCCCCTTTGCTAGCAGACTCCCCCTTAAGTTGTTCCGGGATCGCAATCTGACTTAGGTTTTTGTTCAAGAATCGAAACCTGGCTCAAACTCTGCTCAGGCTTTATGCTCGGGGACCTGCACAAATATCTACCCAACAATAAGTTTCACAATGATTTAACAAATTAAAAAAACACTTGTAGATATTATTCAACATGATTTTACATTTTTAATCTCTGATGACCACTTGTAAGAAAAACATTCAAAATTTGGTTTCAACTTACTGAACCATTTAGTCATTTCAAAATCAAATCTCATTTCATTCACACTCTCCCAACCTGTTGTTCATCATGTTTAGCACTCGGAATTTTGAAAACCAGCTTTCCAACATCAGTTGTCGAAAATAAGATGAAATAATTTTTTTTTTTGAATTTTTCAAAATTTTATGCTAAAACACACTGAAAATCTTTTTGGAATTTGTTTTTAATGAAATGCAGTAAAGAAATATTTACAGACAATATTTTTATGAGTTTGTGTAAGAGGATCATATCAGTTTATGAGACAAATCACTAGCACCGTTAAGCTTTAAACATATTAAGTTCTAAACGATTCACATAGATTGACGATATTGTTGTCCTCTTAAACTCAATCTAAAAACTTTCGAAATGCTTACCGATACGTTAAGATATATTAATTTTGCACTAAATTCTTATGGACCCCACGATCTTAGCATATCCCCTCATCATGCAATACACTGACTCAAGTAATGCCTTTAAACTTTCATCAACTTTGATATGTGAGAAAACAACGTAGAATGTTTAAACATTAACAATCAAGTCGATCTTTCGATACGCAGAGAAAGTCCACTGTTTAAACAAAATAAGAAATAAAAACAAGTTGAATATGTTTAGATCTTAACCACCAGTTCGATATTCACATATACGCAGAGGTGATCCAAGATTTAAACGAAACACCAAGAAAAATAAAGCATGACATTCAGGCACTAACATCCAGTTCGATACTCACGTATACGCTGGGGATGTCCAATGCTTAAACAAAATAAAGAAATCAAATAAGTTTAAATCTTTGCAAAATGAAATGCACAATCACAGTGACTTTTTCAGCAAGTTGTGAAAGTTCACAAACTGACCGGTTTTTATGCTCTTTTAGCATTCAGCGATTACTGAGTAGGTACACAATCACGAAGGATAAAACTAAGTACTATGCTTTCAACCGCGTTTCCCACTAGAACTTAGACTTTTTCATTTAAGTTTGTATCGTTATCTCAAATCTACTAGTCTAGCTGAGCCTATCGTCACATCTTTAGTGAGACCGTTTATCACATTTTAACTTTCCATTTCTTTAGCGTACTGTGACAGTCTAACTGATGTACTATCATTTCCTCTTTTTCACAACAAAACTCATTTATGATTTTTCGATGTTTTTGGCTTTTTCAAATTTTCAAAATTTATAAATTTTTTTTACTCCCCCTAAAATTGAAAATATGTTTCAATTTTTGATTTTACGAGAAAATTTGAAAAACAAACTGTACAAGGTAAAGTGACAAACTGATGTGAATTGCTTCAAATCGCCATCCACTTGGCATAAACAATCAGAACTCCCCCTGACAACAAACTATTTTCCCATTATGATTTCAAAACACTTAAGTTTGTTTTAATCAAAATGGTTTTTCCGGAAAATTAGTTTTGTTGAAACCACTTGTAAGATCGGAGATAAACTCATCATTTTGTTTTTCTCAACCACTTGAATGAAAGTTAAATCAAGTTCAACTTAATGACCTTGATTAACCAGTTGTAAGTTATTCATCAACAATACCACTTGTAAATTGAAATATGACAATTTTTCAAGAATACTACCACTTGTAGTTTTTTTTTTTACAAAAATGTTTTTCAAGAATGATGCCGATTCATGCTCCACGATTACCAACTTGGGAGCTCCGGCAAGTCAGGATTTTAAGTAGAGAATGTTGTCACCCAAGCCTGACCAGCCTTGGGTGATTGTGAGTCATCTTCACTCCACCATCTTTTTGATTTATAAAACTCTTTCACGCCCTTTACCTTCCCGTTAACCATTTTTCCAAAAATATATTTCACTTTTCCTTTAAACACTTTTTCAGCATCAAATTCTTCCTTACCAGAGAAGAATTGATCTAAGATTTCAATCTTTCCAACTTTTAACTTCAAATTTTCTTTTGAAAATGGCGGAAAGTTTTCATCGTTCATTTTTGGAACAAAATTCTCATCATTTTTCACAACAAATGACTCCTCTGACTTTGACGAGTCAGATTCATTGTCAGAACTAGTTTCAGATTTAACAACCCATTTTTGTTTGTTCAAATCGACTCTTCTTTCGTAAAAACGTTTCGAACTTTCACCAATTTTGAAAGTCGAATCTTTGAACCTTTTAAAACTTTCTGTTGGTTGTTTCTTTTCATCAACACATTTCTTTTTCAACTTTGAGTTAGAAGTAACTCCCTATTTTGTATAAGTGGACTTGGGGCAATTCCAAGCAATGTGTCCAACTTCTTGACATTTGAAACTGGTTCTTCGTTCAACTCTCTTCTCAGATTCTTTCACCATATTCTTTTTCCTTTCAGCAAGAAACTCTTTGTTTGACTGTCTCCAAAATGGTTTCTTCTCTTCTTCATCTGAACTTGTTCCTGAAACAAATTTAGTTTTTGGTTTATAAGTTTTCTCATTTTTATGATTTTCTGGTGGAATAAAACCTAAACATTTCTTTTTGAAATTACTGTTATGGTTTGGTTTCTGTTGAAAACCTGAACCAGAACTGTAACATTTTTTCTTGTTCAATCTTTGTTGAACCCTTGAAGTGTATTTTTTAGGTTTTTCATTAAGATTTACATCTTTTATTTCAGAAATATTAATTTCTGTTAATTTGAAAACCTTGTTGATCATTTCAGTTTTGACACTTCTTATTGGAAATTCTTCATCAGAAAATAATTTCTCAGAATCATTCAAATTATATGCTACTTTTAATGTTTCGTCCTTCAAATTATTTTTCGACATCAGAAATTCTTTATTGTAAAGTTTGACCGGTGAACTCGGACTCTTGTCTGATGAACTCGAACTTTCAGATTTAGACTCCGACTTTGACTCTTCATCCATATCCAACACCTGATCAACCACTTTCTTTAATAACTCAGACTCATGATCAGTGTCAGACGCTGTGAATGTGACGTCAATGTTGTCTGGTAACTCATCAATGGTTTCAGACTTTAACTTTATGTTGACTGCCTTTTTTAATTGCTCCTCATTTGGTTTTCTGGGAGAATAGCTTTCCCAGATCGGAGGCGGACACTTGTTATACTTGACACTTTGTTTCTTACTAGTATCCATATCTTCCGTCTTTTTATCTTGAAAAGCTTCAAGACCTGCAAAAGTAGGATAAACTCTGTCAATCAAATAATCACAAGTTGTATAACTCAGCAGCAATCGTTTGATTCTTTCATTTTCAATCTTTTCGAGTTCTAAATCCTGCTTCAGCTTTGCACAATCTTCAATATACTCATTGATGACCTTCTGCTTAGTCATTAGTGTTGAACTCATCATCGTTGAAGCAGCACCCATTTCTAGGTTTGTCTTGTTCAAATTATCAACCGTTCTGTTCAGCACATCATATGATTCTTTTACATACTTCACATCAAACAACAATTTTTCTTTCAACTCTTCTAGTTCACGATACTTCTTGTCTTTCTCCTCACAATCTTTGCATGGTTTCAAACATTTCAGACAAGGTTTCGTGATCTCAACGATCTTTTCAACTTCGACTATTTTTTCAACTTCGACGATTTTTTCAACTTCGATGATTTTTTCAACTATTTTCTCAATCACCTTTTCACTCATTGGTTCTTCATCAAATTCTATTTTTACTTCACTTTCTTCAACTCCGGCTTTTTCTGTTGAATTTTCTTCAACGTTTTCCTTTTCTGCTTCTATCTGAACTTGAATCTGTTCTTCAGCAATCCTTTTTGCTTCCAATTCTTTCTCCAGTCTAGCAGCCTTTTTCTTATTCAATATCTCGATCTTATCTGCAAAAAACAAATTAAAACTAAATGAGTCCAAATTTTGTCTAGCTGTATTAATATACTCTTCCTCATCATCAGTATCTTCATCACTTTCTGATGATCTGAAAATCTTCTCTCTTTTTGGCTTAGATTTGATTGACTCTTCTTTCAAGATTCGAGCAACAAATGCTGAATCAGCAGGAACGTATTTGTCCCAGCTAAATCCCTATGCCAATCTTTCATCATCTTGATTTACTAGATAAGCTTTCTTCTTTCCATCTTCAATAGCACGGGATGATGACGGTTGTTGAGCATTCTGATGATAAATTGATTTTCGATGATAATCGTTGTTTCCAAACGGATCTTGTCTTCCGGTTGCTTCTTTATTTGTACATTCTCATTTAAAATGCCCCTTTTCTCTGCAACGAAAACAAGTAACCTTTGATTTGTCAAATCCTAATGGAGATGTAGCAACATCACGAAAATCATCTCTTCCGGTGATTTGTTTGAATTTTTCTGCTCTTCTTACAGCACTGGCTAAACACCACTTGATGTCCATCAACTCAAGTTCCTCAGAATCAATCTGGTCACAATCCTCTTTAGTAAGCATTGGATTTCCGATTCTTCCAGCAACTAAACTTTCATAAGACTCTAACATAGTAACAAGTGATGCCATGTGTTGCTTAGCCACTTCTGGAGAGAGATTTTGACCATTATGAATATTCAATGTAACATTGCATTGCAGATTTGTTGAACTCTGTCATTGAGGATTTGGTGTTGTAAAATTCGGATCAAAACTTGAATACGATGACGAATATCCACCACTCTGAGTTGTAGTGCTAACATTTGTTCCAGAAGAACCATCAGCACTGAAAGCAGTCTTAATCTTTGGACTCGGAGTAGTCTCAAATTTGCTTCCTCTGTAGTATAGACTAACATCCTGTTGAGCATTTGGATTATTCATGATAGCAGTTTTCTGAACATCCAATTCATGTTCTTCAATCTTCTAAATGAACTTACTCAAATTCATACTTTCATATTTTCTCATATGTTTCAAAATCAACAAATATGTTCCCCATTTATTCTGTGGTAGTGCATCAGCAAGCTTATCAACCCGTTCATCGTCTTCTTTCTTGATCTCCAATCTTCTCATTTCCTGAACCAGATGACAATATCTATCGATAGTCTTCTTAGTCGTCTCATCTTCAAAAGCTATAAACATATCAAATGATTTCTTTAGTAATGCACGTTTGTTTTTTTATCATATCAGCGCTTCCCTTAAACTTGTTACACAACGCTAACCAAATTGATCTAGCAGTATCTTCATGTTGAAGCAAAACAAAGATATCTTCTTTTACTACTTGTTGAAGAATACGAATCATCATTTTTTCACTGGCGTATTTCAATTTCTCCTCCGCTGAATAATCACTTAAAGATTTTTCATTTCCACGTTCATCTTTCGGTTTAACATAATCTTTGTCCAATGAAACCCACACATCAAATTTACAAGCTTGCACCCATGTTTCAAAACGATTTTGCCATCCTTTAAAATCCTCGATGTACATAAGCTTTGGACACTTTTGAGACGTTCCTGTTTCATTTTCGATTTCAACAGTTTCGGCAACTGTAATTGGAGCAACTGGGGTAGCAAACGCATTGTAAAACTCTTCTTCCATGTTTCGGTGTTGAAAGTTCACAAAATCACAATGTTCAAGAGAAATGGAAGTTCAAACGAAATGGATTTCAAACGAACTGACTTTGGTGAGGAATGGATCCTTTTCAAGCGAAATGGACTACTTATGATGCAATTCGTGCGAAATGGAATCTACATTGTCCAATCCGTGCGAAATGGGATCTATACTGTCCAATCCATACGAAATGGGTTCTACAATGTCCAAACCGTGAGGAATGAGGTCTAATATGTTCAATTCGTGCGAAAAGGAAGTCTGTTTCGCACGAAATGGTCCATTGCGTACGAAATGCTGCTGATGTCACACAATCGGGCGGATTTTTGTCAAATTGATCAACTTTGTCACACCCCGACCACGTAAAACAACAAAACGTGGCGGAAAACGTCGGGGAGAGTTGTAACAGAATCATTGTTTCATAACACATGGAAATTGAAATATCGTTTTATTGAATAAAATAGTTACAATGTCTTGACAATCAAAGAAACATAACATAATTAACTAGTCTTGCATCTTTTATTGTCACTAAGGCCCAAGTCCGCCTAAGTGTATCTTGATCAATCCTATGCTTCATTTCCTGAAACACATGTGAAAATAGGTACGTCAGCATAAAAATGCCGGCGAGTACATAGGTTTTGTGAAAATGGGATTCATGACTTAAGTTTAAGAAAATGTTTAATAAAATTTAGTCATGAACCTTGTTAATTGTTTTGTTTTGTAAATCATTTGAAAAACAATAAGTTCAGACGATATGTATAAATAAGAGAATAATGTATGGTTAAATGAATAACCAAGTAAAATGAGTTTGTATAAGATAAGTTGTTTTGTAAAACAATGTCTTGTGAAAAATATGTCATTTGTGTAAAATGTATAAGTCTAAATTGAATGATTTAAATAACGCTATGATATGTAATATAATACAAACACTTATATATAGGAAGTACCAGCGGCGTATCCACCATGCTTGTATCATATTACTCACATCTCGTTACTTAAGTCACTTAAGCAAACCACCAATGTATAAAGTCTATGTTTAAACCAATTTGTCAAAAAGTCCTTGTATAAACCATGTCAAATGTTAAGAAGTCCAAAAGTAGTCAAGTAATGTGTAAATGTTTAAGTATAGTCAAATGTCAAATGTTTATGTAAAAACCATCAATGTGTAAATGTTTATGTATAGTCAAAAGTTATGTATGGTAAGTAAAACGAGTCTACTTAAACCACAAGTAAAAATGTACAAGACAAAGTATTTGAATAAATCAAAAGTTATGCTTTGTAGAATAATGCATGCTTTACTGAATATGAACATTTATGCGGTATTGTGAAAATTCATACATCCAAGCCTTGAGACAGTCGGATAACCCTTTTAGTCAAGGTTATAAAAAAAAAATGTATTCGGATTCGGTCATTCCTTACGTCCAAACAAACCCGAGATTTCAGGAATGGGATTTGTCAAGTCCTATGGTACCACTACCTACTACCGAGCGGCATGATCGGTGTTAATGAATGTACATTGTATCATTTAAACAAACCAAATGTCATACCAAAATGTAAGCATGTGATGAATAATAAATGTACTAAGTATGCTATCAGTCAACATACAAAGCAAAAAAGTCATGTAAATCAATGTGCTAGCATGCTATCAGTCAACATACATAGCAGAAATGTAAAGTAAAACAATGTACTAAGTATGCACACAATGGGCATACATAGCATAAAATGTAATGTAATACGATGTACTAATAGTGTACTAATGAACATAGCAAGTATATGATGTGAAAACATGAAAGGCACGAAAGTAACAAGTAGGCACATGTGTTCCACCCCAAAACAGTTTGAAAACAGTAAAAGAGGGGTCTATGTACTCACTTGTGATTGCTTAGTAGTCCTTGAGTCACAACCAAACAATGCTAGAGATCGCGGATATCAAACGGTACCTAATATAGGTAATTATGTTAATAAACCAGACCTAAATCGGAGGATCGGATAGAATGAGGGTTCGTAAACCAAATGAGTATGAAAACTCATGTAGTATGGTTCAACAAAGCCTACATTCTAAATGAAACCTAACCTAAGTGCTTTCGACCCATTACGACCCGTTTAGGTAGCTTATGCTACTTTAACGCGTCGTTCGCGTGAAACGCGTTCGAGTCGTCTAACTAGCCCTATGACAAGTGTTATACGCCTAAACATGTTACATAATCAGTTATGTGACAAAAGTTTAGGTTACATATGCTTAATTACCAATTATACATGAAAAGGGTATTCTGGTAATTTACCTAAGGCATATAAACTACTTATCATACAACTACCTAAACGTCGTGACCATAAGGTATAACCTCGGAAGGTTATTCCCTATACACTATGGTCACCTAAGGTATTTGGTTGGATCCTAATGATCGACCAAATGGGTCGGGTTCGAAGGTATAAGCGATTTATTAGATCGCTTACCCTTACGACCCTAGACAACGTGGTAATCAGTAGGCATAGTCCCAAGGGACTATAACCATCGTGATTACAGTCACGTTGCGAAGTTCAAACGAACTTCGCATTGAGCATAACTGGTCAATGCAGAAAGTCAAACAAAGTTTGACTTTCAGACTCGAAAAGCAATAAAAGAACGAAAGAATACTTACGAAGGGTCCCCGAATGCTAATCTTGATTCAAGTAGCTCAGGTATGAAACAAAGGTTTCAACTTAGAGCTTCTCAAATCAAGATTCTTATGGGTTTTGGCAAATGAAGGCAAGGGGTATTTATAGGATTCGTAGAGCCGTTAAGATCGTTCCTCGTTAACCGTGCTTCAATCTCAACCCTCCACCTCAAAACCCTGGTTTTTGGAAACCATTAGAGCCCAAGGTATTGCCCCAAAACCATGTGCAAGGTGGAATGGACCAGATTCAAAGTTTCTGCAAGTTTCTGCTGTTCTGGGGACTGCTTGCGCACCGTAACACTAATAGTGTTGAGGTGCGCAAGGACCTATTTTGGCAAAATGGCAGATTTGGTCCCTGTTGTGTAATAAGGCCATTTCCGTCACGTTTAAGGCCCGTTAACCCCATTTCAAAGCTCTAAAATGAAGTTAAAGTATAGGGAACTTAAAATGTGCTCAAAAATATCTCGGGTGTCGGTTCGTTTGGCCGTACGATCGCGATGTTCGCTTAATTACGACGGAATGCGCATAAGCGCGAAAAACGATCCAAATGGCGTGACGAATGGATTTTTCTTATGCCAAACACTAAAATAAAATATTTTAGTGCTTACATAAATTTTTGGATGTCCGGGAGTATTCAGAACGTAAGTTATGCGCGAAAATGCAAACTTGTGCACTTTTTGACGCTTTTAGTCCCTGAATGACCCAAAAGTTTATTTTAGCACACCGAACACCTCAAAGCCTATTTCTAAGCTATGTAAAGGATATTTATGGTATGTTTAACTTATGGTCATGTTCCAGAGTGTCTGTTACAGTTCAAATTGGCATAATTTCACAGTTTGTCAACTTTAGTCCCTGTAAGCGATTTAACTCGATTTTGCCATACCAAAGCCTTGAAAACTTATTTCTAAGTTATGTAAAGGTTATTTAAGGTATGTTAAGCCTATTTCACTATTCCGGAGCATTCATTGCATTAAACGGGTTATATTTATGCATCAGTGCGCGTATAACCTTCAAGAAAGCGATTTAAAGCTTGAAATCGAACAAGAATTGATAATGTGCAAAGGATACACATATTTGTACATGTACCAAGTATGAAATACAATATTTCATTGATACAGTATTTGTTTGATGGCCGTGGAGGCACAGGTGTTACAGTCTCCCCTACTTCAGGAAATTTCGTCCCGAAATTTTATTTAGAGGAAACTTGTGAGAGTTTAAAGCATGAAGTTGAAAAGATCGAACAACATTGGTTAGGGTTCTGAACTTCTAGTAACTTTAATAACATTATGCTTGCAATGTAAGAGGGACACTTATATACAAGTATATGAAGCGCCATTGGTGCGTCCACCGTACCTCCATTACATCGTTCTCATTTTGTTATTGTTATCGCTATCGGTTCTTACACATAATAAATCTTACTGGGTTTCTGTGCACTGAATTTCATAATTATGTACGCGTCCATAATTAGAAAATTCCTTGCACAGTTCACACAGTCTATTTTATAATGTGTAGGGTAAAACCAAATGAACAATCCTGTGATGAGTGTGACTAGACCGCCATAGAGTCCTTTAATTAAATCAATAAATGATCTAAATAGACTATCAAGGAGTCTGTTCAGCTACATCACTAGATGTCGTTCTGTAACCAAATTGTGAATCAATATTTTTGACTAGACCACTAAAAGGATCTCTTATGAATCATGGAGTGGTACTATATAATCCAAGGGTCTTAACTATTACATAGAAGCCCATTAAGGATTTAAGGTAGTACCTTTTTGAATATCCTACTACGAATCCCTCATATGAAGATATGAAAGATTCTACGAGGATTTGGATAACGAATACCCAGAGTATAAAAACACAAAATGCATAAAAGAAAACACAAGATGCATAAACACATAGTCATGTAACCACAAAGATTGTTTATCTAGATCTTTAATTTGTTAGTTAGTTTCGCTAACAGATCACATGTATTTAAAGCACATTAGGAATCCATCTCGTGGATTTCATTTGGTACTTTAAACATTATCAAGAATCTAACTATAAAGATAGAAAGATTTTTAAAAGAAAAAATTCGATTTCGATTATAAGGAACCGAAATGTTCGAATTTAGGTACATAAGGAATCCAATCAAGGACTCTGATTTGAATGATAATCATCCACAAGGGTCTAAATGTGAAGATAAAAAGATCCCATATGGATTTTAGAAGTTGAAGGTGTTTTGAAACCTTGCACTTGATGTGCTTAGGTCAAAACATGAAGTAAAATGCTTATGAAGTTGAGATGCCAGATATGCCAAGGCGACATATGAAGCGAAATTTGAAAGTTAAGTCAATGTATGAAGAAAATATTTTTGAAAACTATGCATGGGGTTCTTAAAAAAATGTGTTCAATGTTTTTGAAACCTTATATATAATACATTTGAAATCAATAAGTAGGTGTATTAGGTAGGTATATATTTATAAAAATGTTTTAAAAATCATGCGAGATGAATTTTGAAATTATGTATAAGGTTTTTGAAAAACGTGAATGATGCTTTTCGAAATCATGCACTTGATAAGAAAATGTACTGTGTTAATATTGTTTTTAGACTATATGAAACATTTTGAAATTATGAAGGTTGTTTTTGAAAACATAGCCAATGTTTTTGAAATAACATAGACAATGCATTTGAAAAAAAAATGTTTTCAAACTATATGAAATGTTTTGAGATCATGAAGATTGTTTTTGAAATACTTGTACTGTGTATGTTGAAAAATCAAAACGTAATGGGTATGAGATTTGAAAATACCCTTAGTTATCTAACCAAGGATTCAAAGGCACAGATGTGCAGAAGCATGATTACTCATAATGTCACTTTATTTTCTGTACTTTGTTTCTTAGTGTGAAACGAGTACTTAGAACTTTTGAGGAAATTTTGAGCGATCACTTGAAAAGAGAGAGAATCACAAGAGTAGTTTGTAAGGAACATAGTTCCTTGATGTAGGTATCATAGGAAAAGTCAAACACACATGTAACTACACTTGTATATCAGAATTGTGAACAATAATTTATTTATAAACAAAACAGATTGTTTCACATTACAAGAAATAGAAGAAACAAAAGCATAAGACAACAAATCTTCTAATCAGCCAACTGCTCATCCGTGGGTTGGATTTGCACTGACAATCTTCGGGCAGTTGTTCCTAAAATGGCTCGTCTCGCCACAGTTGTAGCAAGTACCAGACGGAAAACGAGCTTGAGTAGGGTTAACTTGGAGTTGGGTAACAGCAAGGTTTATAGCAGCTTTGTTTTGGACAGCAAAGCGGCATGTGTTAATCAAATGTCCCCGCCGTCCACAGTAGGTACATTTGAAGCAGGGTATGAGGTTTGAATGATGACGGTTACATCGCTTGCACCTAGGAGCAGTTCCTAAGTACGGCTTCCTAGCTGGTGGCCTTGCCACTTGGCTAGGTCCCGCTTGATTAGGTGTAACTGCTGCGGGTTTCCTTGAAGCCTTACGCTTCCTTGATTTTGGTGCAGGCTTGACTTCTGCTTCCTTCAGTGGCTCTTGAGTGGCTTCATTGTTGAGATGAGACATGGCAATGCCTAAATCCACAGTCTTCAGAATCACTTCGCCTATTTGCTGGGCAAATTTGGCTGTTTGCTCAGACATTTGACCGTTGCTGAGAGGAAGAGACATTCTAGAAGAAAATGAAAGACAAAGGAAGAAACAAGTGAAACGTTATCGGATAAACAAAACAAAATGGCAATGCAAAAGAATTTGCGATCATTTGTTTGTTACCTAAGGTAAACAAATGAGATGGTGACCAATCAAAGTAAGCGGATCATATTAATGTATCACTGAAGACATGCTCGCCTATAAGTGAACACTCACCCCAAGAGTTCACAGGTAAGAGTGACTGGTCCGATACTGCGGATTTGTAAGAACACTCTAGCCTTCGACAGAAAACTCAGGGTACAGGCATTCACTCTTCCAGTTTGCACGTGTTCACATTATACGACACAAACTTTGACGAGATTTGAAAACTTAGAGGGTTCAGAACCTTATAACAGAGGGTTCAAAACCTTACAATAGAGGGTTCAAAACCTAGTAATCAATCATCCTAGAACAGATGATTAGTTTTCAAAGCGGTTTTGAAATTTATGTTCTTGTTGTGGTTGTCGCCTAAGGATAGGTGACAGTATTGTTTTATGACTAAACGCAAGTAAACTCGCGTTAGGGTCCTAGGAAGGTTATAGACTAGGTCAAAGTATTACTAATAACCTAATTCCCTATAACCATGGGCTCTGATACCAACTTTTCTGTCACACCCCGACCACGTAAAACAACAAAATGTGGCGGAAAACGTCGGGGAGTGTTGTAACAGAATCATTGTTTCATAGCACATGGAAATTGAAATATTGTTTTATTGAATAAAATAGTTACAATGTCTTGACAATCAAAGAAACATAACATAATTAACTAGTCTTGCATCTTTTATTGTCGCTAAGGCCCAAGTCCGCCTAAGTGTATCTTGATCAATCCTATGCTCCATTTCCTGAAACACATGTGAAAATAGGTACGTCAGCATAAAAATGCCGGCGAGTACATAGGTTTTGTGAAAATGGGATTCATGACTTAAGTTTAAGAAAATGTTTAATAAAATTTAGTCATGAACCTTGTTAATTGTTTTGTTTTGTAAATCATTTGAAAAATGATAAGTTCAGATGATATGTATAAATAAGAGAATAATGTATGGTTAAATGAATAACCAAGTAAAATGAGTTTGTATAAGATAAGTTGTTTTGTAAAACAATGTCTTGTGAAAAATATGTCATTTGTGTAAAATGTATAAGTCCAAATTGAATGATTTAAATAACGCTATGATATGTAATATAATACAAACACTTATATATAGGAAGTACCAGCGGCGTATCCACCATGCTTGTATCATATTACTCACATCTCGTTAGTTAAGTCACTTAAGCAAACCACCAATGTATAAAGTCTATGTTTAAACCAATTTGTCAAAAAGTCCTTGTATAAACCATGTCAAATGTTAAGAAGTCCAAAAGTAGTCAAGTAATGTGTAAATGTTTAAGTATAGTCAAATGTCAAATGTTTATGTAAAAACCATCAATGTGTAAATGTTTATGTATAGTCAAAAGTTATGTATGGTAAGTAAAATGAGTCTACTTAAACCACAAGTAAAAATGTACAAGACAAAGTATTTGAATAAATCAAAAGTTATGCTTTGTAGAATAATGCATGCTTTACTGAATATGAACATTTATGCGGTATTGTGAAAATTCATACATCCAAGCCTTGAGACAGTCGGATAACCCTTTTAGTCAAGGTTATAAAAAAAAAATGTATTCGGATTCGGTCATTCCTTACGTCCAAACAAACCCGAGATTTCAGGAATGGGATTTGTCAAGTCCTATGGTACCACTACCTACTACCGAGCGGCATGATCGGTGTTAATGAATGTACATTGTATCATTTAAACAAACCAAATGTCATACCAAAATGTAAGCATGTGATGAATAATAAATGTACTAAGTATGCTATCAGTCAACATACAAAGCAGAAAAGTCATGTAAATCAATGTGCTAGCATGCTATCAGTCAACATACATAGCAGAAATGTAAAGTAAAACAATGTACTAAGTATGCACACAATGGGTATACATAGCATAAAATGTAATGTAATACGATGTACTAATAGTGTACTAATGAACATAGCAAGTATATGATGTGAAAACATGAAAGGCACGAAAGTAACAAGTAGGCACATGTGTTCCACCCCAAAACAGTTTGAAAACAGTAAAAGAGGGGTCTATGTACTCACTTGAGATTGCTTAGTAGTCCTTGAGTCACAACCAAACAATGCTAGAGATCGCGGATATCAAACGGCACCTAATATAGGTAACTATGTTAATAAACCGGACCTAAATCGGAGGATCGGATAGAATGAGGGTTTGTAAACCAAATGAGTATGAAAACTCATGTAGTATGGTTCAACAAAGCCTACATTCTAAATGAAACCTAACCTAAGTGCTTTCGACCCATTACGACCCGTTTAGGTAGCTTATGCTACTTTAACGCGTCGTTCGCGTGAAACGCGTTCGAGTCGTCTAACTAGCCCTATGACAAGTGTTATACGCCTAAACATGTTACATAATCAGTTATGTGACAAAAGTTTAGGTTGCATATGCTTAATTACCAATTATACATGAAAAGGGTATTCTGGTAATTTACCTAAGGCATATAAACTACTTATCATACAACTACCTAAACGTCGTGACCATAAGGTATAACCTCGGAAGGTTATTCCCTATACACTATGGTCACCTAAGGTATTTGGTCGGATCCTAATGATCGACCAAATGGGTCGGGTTCGAAGGTATAAGCGATTTATTAGATCGCTTACCCTTACGACCCTAGACAACGTGGTAATCAGTAGGCATAGTCCCAAGGGACTATAACCATTGTGATTACAATCAGGTTGCGAAGTTCAAACGAACTTAGCATTGACCATAACTGGTCAATGCAGAAAGTCAAACAAAGTTTGACTTTCAGACTCGAAAAGCAATAAAAGAACGAAAGAATACTTACGAAGGGTCCCCGAATGCTAATCTTGATTCAAGTAGCTCAGGTATGAAACAAAGGTTTCAACTTAGAGCTTCTCAAATCAAGATTCTTGTGGGTTTTGGAAAATGAAGGCAAGGGGTATTTATAGGATTCATAGAGCCGTTAAGATCATTCCTCGTTAACCGTGCTTCAATCTCAACCCTCCACCTCAAAACCCTGGTTTTTGGAAACCATTAGAGCCCAAGGTGTTGCCCCAAAACCATGTGCAAGGTGGAATGGACCAGATTCAAAGTTTCTAAAAGTTTCTGCTGTTCTGGGGACTGCTTGCGCACCGTAACACTAATAGTGTTGAGGTGCGCAAGGACCTATTTTGGCAAAATGGCAGATTTGGTCCCTGTTGTGTAATAAGGCCATTCCGTCACGTTTAAGGCCCGTTAACCCCATTTCAAAGCTCTAAAATGAAGTTAAAGTATAGGGAACTTAAAATGTTCTCAAAAATATATCGGGTGGTGGTTCGTTTGGCCGTACGATCGCGATGTTCGCTTAATTACGACGGAATGCGCATAAGCGCGAAAAACGATCCAAATGGCGTGACGAATGGATTTTTCTTATGCCAAACACTAAAATAAAATATTTTAGTGCTTACATAAATTTTTGGATGTCCGGGAGTATTCAGAACGTAAGTTATGCGCGAAAATGCAAACTTGTGCACTTTTTGACGCTTTTAGTCCCTGAATGACCCAAAAGTTTATTTTAGCACACCGAACACCTCAAAGCCTATTTCTAAGCTATGTAAAGGATATTTATGGTATGTTTAACTTATGGTCATGTTCCGGAATGTCTGTTACAGTTCAAATTGGCATACTTTCGCAGTTTGTCAACTTTAGTCCCTGTAAGCGATTTAACTCTATTTTGCCATACCAAAGCCTTGAAAACTTATTTCTAAGTTATGTAAAGGTTATTTAAGGTATGTTAAGCCTATTTCACTATTCTGGAGCGTTCGTTGCATTAAACGGGTTATATTTACGCATCAGTGCGCGTATAACCTCCCAGAAAGCGATTTAAAGCTTGAAATCGAACAAGAATTGATAATGTGCAAAGGATACACATATTTGTACATGTACCAAGTATGAAATACAATATTTCATTGATACAGTATTTGTTTGATGGCCGTGGAGGCACAAGTGTTACAAACTTTTAGATCGATTTTAGGTCTAATTCTTTCAAGGATTGTATAAAACAGTATTTCGCTTGTTATATGTGAAATTCAATCCATTTTAACCATAAAATCTTGTTTAATTTTGAAAAATGTTGTAAAAGAAGGTCTAGAAATCAGAATTTTGGTGAAATCAGGCTGATTTGGTAAGAACTCTTCCTCCTGAGCTCTGATACCACTTGTAGGATCGTTTGCACGACCAAACGAGTCGTTCAGAAGAGTTCTAATCAATACGTGAGGCAGAAACAAACGTATCGACTTTGAATCAGCTTGATATACACTCTAATTGTCTTGTTTATTAATATAACAACGATTTACAGCCTGGAGACACTTCGGCAGCACATCGGTACCGGAATCAGAATGTTAAAAATGAAAGACTCAAGGCAACTATTTATAGGTAGCCCATTCCGCACGAGATGGCTCACACGAAATGGCAAGTCCCATTTCGTACGAAATGGCCAAGTTCTTTCGTACGAAATGGACATTTCCATTTCGTGCGAAATGGCTCAATCCTATATATTTATCATTTTTCTCGTACTTCGTGCCCTGATCTATCGTTCTATTTACAAGACTCGATACAAGACGAAGTCGACAGACATATGCACCAACAGTTTTCACACTATCAGGCATTTTTGTGTTTTTAGTTTTTGGCGTTTTATACTCAATTTCTTTTTATTAGTAGAGAATTAGATAATAAACAACAGAGATTAGGTAACAAACAATAGAAAATGAAAAAAAAATTAAAAATTATAATCTAATTTCTCATCCAAATCTTCACTCTCATCAGCCTCTTCTACTTTAACCTTTTTGGCGTTTTGAACCTGTTTTTGAGTACCTTATGTAGATCCTTATTTTCCTACATAACGTCCGTCTTTAGAAGATGCTTATTTTTGGTGGCATCCTTTATTATGGATTGATATATACTTGTTTGATGACATATTGATGACCAACGCCTGCTCTAACGTATTGATCCCTTCATGCCATCAATATATCCATCAAGAACAAAGTGACATGATGACATATCAGTGTCATCAGTCTCTTTTTCTTGAATATTTCTCCATCTCATTCAGCAAAAACTTATAGAGATACCCACCTCAGAGAAGAATCCATTCAGTGAAACTTTATTCAGAACAATACTCAATATAGAAGAAACGAGGTTCCGCATCTGTGGCTTTTTTAACTATTTTTTTGGCGTTTTTAAAGTGAGTGGTTTCTAGGAAATACGGCGTTGATTTTGGTTTGTGATCAGTTGACGTCTCTCTTATAGGATGTTTTTGGCGCGTAGTTTAGGCGGGATTTTATTTATAATAAATGATATTAATAAAGTAGCCGTCTTTTCAGTTACTGTGTATTTTTACTGTTTTTGTCAGTTTTTTATGAGTTTTTAGGGTCATAGACTTTCTATTTCCCAAGCTTGGCGTTTTTAATGGCTTTAAGTAGTTTTTGGCGTTTTTTTTTTCATTTTTAGCTTTTAATAATATTTTGCAAATTACTTTTATTATAGTTTGGAGTTTTTGGCGTTTTACTGCATTTATGGCGTTTCACAAGCATTATGACTGTTTGGCGTTTTATTAATATAATGTATTTTTTATTCTAAGTTGAAAAATACATAACAAACAACAGAAAAACAAAATTAAAAAAATAAAAATAGAAACAATTTATCTTCCAAATCTTTACTGTCATCAGTCTCTTTCTTCTTTGAAACATGTTCACTGGCGGTTTGGCTTTATCATGCTTGTGTTTTTGTGGCCGTTTGGAAAGACAAAATGACATAAGATTTTTTTTTGAATATGTATCTTCAAACAACTCATCAGTGTCATTCCTCTTTTCATGCCATTATAATATTCATCAATAACAAAACACAAAAAACGACATAAGTCTGACCCCAACAACTTTTTGTTTATGATTTGTCCATCTCATGCAGCAAAATGTTATTTGTCCATCAATAACAGCACCTCAGGGAAGAATGCATTATCCGTAACTTGGCGTAGAACAATATTAAATATACAAGAATCGATATTTGCCATTATTGGCGTTTTTACTGGGGAAATAGTGTATCTAAAAGAAACGTCGATTTTTTGGAATCTTTGATGTTTGAGTGTTTTGGCGTTTTCTAAGATGATTGGTATATAGTTAAATATGGCATTTTTCGAGTAGGTGTGTTTGATGTTTTGGGGATTTTGGCGTTTGTAAGATGAATGGTATATATTAGAAAATATGGCGTTTCAGGTTCTGGGGGGTTTGTTTTTTTATGTCTAGGATGTTTTTGTTTATATAGGGATGTGTTTTGGCCCGTAATGGCGTTTTATTCATTAGTTGGCGTTTTGGTATAGAAGTGTAAAGACCTTTTTACCCTTAATGAAGCGCGTCCACTTAATAGAATTCGTCTTATTTACGAAAACGCCACCGCGCCAATACCACTCTCACTTCGTCATACTACACTGATACCACAACCTTCGCTAGTCAGATAGAAACGCTTTACGCACACACTAGTAATGGGTGGATATGTGACGATGATTCTATAGTTCCTTCATCAGTCCATGAGTCGGGACAATCATCAAGCTTGGCACCAGTATTCGACGAGATGGGCATGAGTACGTCATTGATTGGGGGATCATAAGGAGTAGCACCAGCTGTGGATGCCACTATCGTTACAACTCAACCTCTAGAGCCGTCAGCCGCTCCACACGCCGATACAGTTGAGCGTACGATCGAGATTCCTCCACCTCCTGTACCAGAGTCGGATATACCTTAGTCATGATCGTTATCATCCATCGTACCGTTACCAGTTCTCACCCGTCCTAGAAAGAGACTTCGTCTTTTATAGAACATAGCATCTACCTCTAGGGATGAGACTGAGACTGCATCGAAGAAGTTAAAGGGAGTCTAGGTGGACAGATGCTCCCACTGCGACTGTCGGATTGCCACATTGCGAGGAGAGTTGGAGATGAAGAAGAGTGCGATGTAGGATCTTGGAGGACAGATGGACGCTTGTGAGGATATTCATGGATTGGATGATATCGTGAGAGATCATATGACCAAGTGGATAGCGGAGATGGAGCAGATAGTTGCTTTGTTGCTGTAGTATTTGGGATTTTGGTGATTGTGTTATTGTTGAACAATTTTTGAATTCTTTTGGTTATCTTTTGTTTAAGCATGGTTGTTGCTTAGGCATTTTAGGGGGAATTTTTTTATAAACTTGTTATGGGGTTGATTTCGTCTTCACCAAATTTTTCTAGTTTGTAAAACTACGAACAAGCGATGTAAATTTCCACCGTGAAATATTAAAAAATAGATTTTGGATTAAATTTTTCAAATTGTTATGTGATCATGGTTACATGTGCTTTGTTAAATCCATTCACATTTAATGATTGAATTATTTATATATTAACTTACATTGTTATTATTGTT
This sequence comes from Helianthus tuberosus, assembly GCA_030545235.1. NCBI lineage: Eukaryota > Viridiplantae > Streptophyta > Magnoliopsida > Asterales > Asteraceae > Helianthus > Helianthus tuberosus. The sequence continues at coordinate 98,477,018 of CM060412.1, read as the reverse complement.
TCAATAATAGAAACGTCAATATGCCACCAAAAGCGAGACTGAGTTCCTCTATCGTCAGAATAGGATTTCCTATCACTCCCGAGGAGTTAGCACGGATGGTTGCTCATTATGTTATCGATGCTTTGGAATAACATGGATTTAATCGAGTTGCAGACCATGGAAAAGGTTGCAAAGGGTAAGAGCACGTTCATGGAGAAGTGCCATCTGAGAACATACCAGGTAGAATAATGATTGGAAAATTTTGTGAGTTTCCTATGTTATGATATAATCTAAGAGTAATCTTGATTTTCATTAACTTGGTAAACAGTACACGGATGTACACACAAAACATTCCAGGGCCCTAACCCTAGATCATTAGCCAGTATCGCACGTGATGAAGAGACGGTGTCTCATGAGCAGTCAGGTAGTTTTAGCAGTATGACTGTTAAGATCATCCGGAGTATCGAGTATAAGGATGGAGATATGAGAAAGAAAGAAACGGAGAATTCAAGGAAGAATTATGAGGAGAAGCGTGAGAAGAAACGCAAGCATGACAAGTCAGTTGTGGATAAAGCCGATAATTCTGGAAAGAAAGCGGTTAAGAAGGGTAAGAACAGTGTGGTGAAGAAAAACCCTGTTGACAAGTCAAAGGTATGTAGCCGTTGTGGGTGAACCGGACACGAAACTCAATGGTGCTATGCTAAAAGCACGAAGGATTGAGTCTAACTTATGGGATGTTACCAGTGTGGGAAGCAAGGACATTTCGTGCGAAAATGCCCTGAGGTTAAGGATCAGTATGCTGGGAGTAAAGCATGGGAAGAAGCTAGGAAGGCTTGGGTTGACCCTGCACCCATCATAGGTACGTTCACGAACCGTTAGTTTTCTATGTTAACTTTGTGTTAAGAGTAAGTATAAAGAGAATGCTATACTGAAAACCCTGACGACACCGATGTGGTCATAAGTTAGTAAGTTAACTAAGATAAGTATATGAAGAATAGATGAGAACCTGTGATGACACGCGTGGTTGTAATATTAAATAGGTTTGGTGTTAGTGGTATCTAAAGGTTGTTAAAGAAGATAGGTAGATTTGACACGGTAATAGGATAGAGTTATCTACCCTAAACATATAAAGCTAAGTTGAAAGTATGAGGAAATTGATGTAAACCCTCTACCTTAGTGATAAGAAAATTAGTAGATTGTGAAGCATAAGGGTCATCGAGATATAAAGACTGAAAAGGAGGATGGATACCTCAAGGATTTTGTGGATCTATAGAAGAATAAATGGTTTAACTAATCAAAGTCGATACCTACTGTAACACCTGTGTCATTTCGGCTATCAAACAAATACCAAACCAATGAAATATTGTATTTCATACTTGGAATTTGTAAAAATATGTGTATCATTTACACATATCAATTCTTGTTCGATTTCAAGCTCTAAATCGCTTTCTGGAAGGTTATACGCGCTCTGATGTGTAGATATAACCAGTTTAATCCAACGAACACTCCGGAATAGTGAAATAGGCTTAACATACCTTAAATAACCTTTACATAACTTAGATATAAGTTTTGAAAGGTTTGGTGTGGTGAAATCAAAGTTAAATCGCTTACAGGGACTAAAGTTGACAAACTGCGAAAGTATGCCAATTTGAACTGTAACAGACATTCCGGAACATGAACATAAGTTAAACATACCATAAATATCCTTTACATAGCTTAGAAATAGGCTTTGAGGTGTTCGGTATGCTAAAATAAACTTTTGTGTCATTCAGGGACTAAAAGCGTCAAAAAGTGCACAAGTTTGCATTTTTACGCGTAACTTACGTTCTGAATACATCTGGACATCCAAAAATTTATGTGAGCATGACTATATTATATTTTAGTGTTCGCCTTAAGAAAAATCCATTCGTCGCGTCATTTGGTTCGTTTTTCGCGCTTATGCGCATTCCGTCGTAATTAAGCAAACATCGCGTCCGTACGGCTAAACGAACCGACATCTGAGATATTTTTGAACACATTTTAAGTTCCCTATACTTTAACTTCATTTTAGAGCTTTGAAATGGGGTTAACGGGCCTTAAACGTGTCAAAAATGGCCAAAATACAGTTCAGGGACCAAAACTGTAATTTCTGCCAAAGTTACCCATACGATGCGTATGGTATATATACCATACGATGCGTATGGGGTCTGCAGACCAGGTGCAATGTTTAACAGCCTGTTTTCAGCAGGTTTAACCACAACCACATGTTTGCAACTTGCTTAATCACTAAGTTTAGGGGCATATGTGGCTCCATAACCTTTCAACAAGTGTACGGCCTTGATCGTTTCCCCTTTTCCAAGAAACGATCTCAACGGTGGACCGAAAACTATAAATACCCCACCCCCCATTACTTCAAATGCACTAGAATTCTGATTTTAGAAACTCTAAGTTGAAACCATTGTTTCATACCTGAGATTCTTGAATCGGGATTAGCATTCGGGGACCCTGGGTAAGTATTCTTTCGTTCTTTTCCTTATTTTACTGCTTTTCGAGTCAGAAAGTCAAACTTTGTTTGACTTTCAGCGTTGACCAGTAATGGTCAATGCGAAGTTCGTTTGAACTTCGCAACGTGAGTGTAATCACGTTGGTCGTAGTCCCTTGGGACTATGCCCACTGATTACCACGTTGTCCAGAGTCGTAGGGTAGGCGATCTAATAAATCGCCTATACCTTCGAACTCGACCCAGTTTGGTCGATCATTAGGATCCGACCAAATACATTAGGTGACCCTAGTATAGGGCATAACCTTCCGAGGTTATACCCTATGGTCACATCGTTTAAGTAGTTGTATGATAGGTAGTTTATATGCCTTAGGTAAATTACCAGAATACCCTTTTCATGTATAATTGGTAATTAAGCATATGTAACCTAAACTTTTGTCACATAACTGATTATGTAACATGTTTAGGCATATAACACTTGTCATAGGACTAGTTAGGCGGTCCGAACGCGTTTCACGCGAACGACACGTTAAAGTAGCATAAGCTTCCTAAACGGGTCGCGATGGGTCGTAGACACTTAGGTTAAGTTTCATTTAGTATGTAGGCTTTGTTAAACCATATCATATGAGTTCCTACACTCATTTGGTTTACAAACCCTAATGCTACCCAATCTTCCGATTTAGGTCCGGTTAATTAACATAGTTACCTATATTAGGTGCCGTTTGATTTCCGTGATCTCTAGCATTGTTTGGTTGTTACTCAAGGACTACTGAGCAATCTCAAGTGAGTACATAGACCCCTCTTTTACTGTTTTCCAAACTGTTTTGGGGTGGAACACATGTGCCTACTTGTTACTTTCATGCTTTCCGTTTTCACATCATATACTTCTATGTTCATTAGTACATTATAGTACATGATTTCATTACATTTCATACTAGGTGTGCCATTGTGTGCATTACTTAGTACATTGTTTTACATTACATCACATGCTACGTATGTCTATTGTTGCATACTTAGTACAGGTCGCATGCTACGTATGTATGTTGTTGCATACTTAGTACAGTTCACATGCTATGTATGTTCAATCGTTGCATTGTTCTTCATACTTAGTACATTTGTTATTCATCACATTCTTACAGTTTGGACGCATATTACATGATTTACATTGATCATGCATTTACTACACAAAACATAACTTTGATTTAAACCAAGATTTACTTCAATACTTTGTTTTTGTGCATATGGTTTAGTTGAGACATTTCGCTTGCCATACATGACATATTTGACATAGACATTTGACATGGATATTTGACATAGACATCTTACATTGATTGGTTTGGTTTGATTAAGTGATTAAGTAACGATGCGTGTGTAATATGATACAAGCATGGTGGATACGCCGCTGGTACTTCCTATATATAAGTGTTTGTATAATAATACATAGCGTAACGTTATTTGAATCATTTCAGTTTGATACATATGACATTTTATACAAATAACATATTTTTCACAAGACATTGTTTTACAACAACTTATCTTATACAAACTCAGTTACATGGTTATTCAGTTAACCATACATTTTTCATTATTTATACATATCATCTGATCTTATCGATTTTCAAATGATTTACAAAACAAAGCAAATAACAAGGTTCATGACTAAACATTTTCTCAAATATAAGTCATGAAACCTATTTTCACAAAACCTATGTATCTCACCGGCATCTTTATGCTGACGTACCATATTTTCACATGTGTTTTTCAGGAGCTGTTGCATAAGATGATCAAGATACACTTAGGCGAACATGGGCTTTAGTGACAATAAAAGATGCAAGACTAGTTAATTATGTTGTATTTCTTCGTTTGTTAATACATTGTAACACTTTTAATCAATAAAACGAAACTTCAATTGCCATGGATTTGAAACATTAATTCTGTTACAACACTCCCCGACGATTCCGCCACGTTTTGTATGTTCCACGTGGTCGGGGTGTGACAGAAAAGATGGTATCAGAGCCAATGGTTATAGGGAGTTAGGTTATTAGTAATGCTTTGACCTAGTCTATAACCTTCTTAGGACCCTAACGCGAGTTTACTTGCGTTTAGTCATAAAACAATACCGTCACCTATCCTTAGGCGACGACCACAACAAGAACATAAATTTCAAAACCGCTTTGAAAACTAATCATCTGTTCTAGGATGATTGATTACTAGGTTTTGAACTCTCTATTATAAGGTTTTGAACCCTTTAAGTTTTCAAAAATCTCGTCAAGGTTTTGGGTTTTAAATAATGTGAACACGTGCAAACTGGAAGGGTGAATGCCTGTATTCTGGGTTTTCTGTCTAGGCAAGCACTTCGTATACATCTCATCAGACGCGAGACCAGTTGTGCTTACCTGGGAATTCTTGGGATGAGTGTTCACTTATAGGCGAGCATGTCTTCGCAATACATTATTTTTGACCCATTTACTTTGATTAGTCACTGTGTGTAGATTGTTTGCTTTGTAAAGCGAACAAATGACCACTATCCTTGCCTTCATCAGATTTGTTTCATCTCATTCTTTTCGTCTAAATCTCTCACTCGTTTCCTTTCATGTTTCCTCTTTTAGAATGCCTCCTCGACGCGATAATCAGATGGATAATGCCGAACTGGCGGGAATCATCGCACAGCAAATGGCTGTTGCCTTCCCTAATCTTTATGCTCAAATGATGCAGACCATCAACAACAACAATGCTCCCTGCAACTTCAAGAGTTTCAACTCAGCTAAACCGCTCAAGTTTAGTGGTTCAGAGGGAGCAACTGGGCTTCTTCAATGGTTTGAGAGCATTGAGAATACGTTCCGTCACGTTCAGTGTCCTGAAAATCGCAAGGTCGAGTTTTCTTCGAGTGTGTTTCAGAAGAGGGCTCTTACGTGGTGGAACGGGATTATGAGAGACCGGGGTGCTGAAGTTGCACTAGCACAGACTTGGGCCGAGCTTAGAGCTCTTATGATGAGGGAGTTCTGTCCTCGTCACGAACTACGAGCTTTGGAGAGAGAATTTGATGATTTGAAGCAAGACAGTGGGGAACATCGAGCCTATACTGACCGTTTTGAAGAATTGAGCCTGTTGTGTCCTGCTATGGTTACTCCTGTGGATAAGGCGATCGAGAAATATACTGATGGTCTTCCTGACCTAGTTCAGGATATTGTTACTGGCAGCAACCCTACTACTGTCAGACAAGCCATTGAATTGTCAGCTACTCTAACTGAATCCCACATCAGAAAGAAAAAGCTTTTCCGGAAAGGTGACAAGAAACCAGTCGAGGAATCAAAGATCATGGATGAACAGACTGGATCCCATAAGGAGTCAAAGAAGCGTAAGGCTTCGCAGAATTTTGCGATTGCTGCTCAACCCAACCAAAACATCCTCCACCAACCAGCTCAGCCTCCTGTAAGGAAACCTTATGCCGGTACTGCACCGATATGCGACAAATGTAATGCACACCACTTAGCTCACCTACAGTGTCGTTTGTGTGCATCATGTGGGCGACTCGGTCACCTGGCAAATGCTTGTCGTTTTACCCCGAACCAAGCTGGTCCAAACCAACCTCAAGTAAATCCTGCGCAAGCTCGTCTTCCACGAGGTCCTTGTTTCAACTGTAACGAGATGGGTCATTTCCGAAGAAATTGCCCAAAGATTGCTAATGCAAATCCAGCGCAGGGATGAGCATCGGAGCAACTAGAAGACAATGTTGTTTAGAAATAATCAAGCCTTATGAATTATTTTCTTTTGTTGTCAAGGTCCATGAAACAGTTGTTGTTGTGGTTGTTTATAAATAAATCTTATTATTTTGCATTGCAATGTACAAATATGATGGCATGTATAAACAACGTATTCCCTACAATACCGACAATCAAGGAATCGTATTCCTTGAAGAACGGACTACCCCGAAATTTCTTCCATTTTATTATCTCTTGCGTTTTCCATGGAAATCCTTAGTACCCGTCTCTTGCAAAGAAACGAAGTACAAGGCGCAAGTTACAACTCTGTGTGAATACCCAACGTACCACTATAAATTCTTAATAGGGTACCTAAGGGTATTTCCGTATCTTCAAATTTTTGTGTTCCTTAATTCGAATATTACGTTTTCTTGAAAACGAAATCGAATTTTTTGAAGATCTTTCCATCTTCATAGTTAGATTCTGGTTAATGTTTAAAGTACCGAATGAAATCCATGAAATGGATTCCTAGTGTGCTTTAAATGCATGTACATAATTAACAAAACAAAACTTACAAATTAAAGATCTAGATAAACAATTTTGTGGTTATGTGACTATGTGTTTATGCATTTTGTGTTTTTGTATACTCTGGATATTCGTTATCCAAATCCTCGTAGAATCTTTCATACCTTCATATGAGGGATTCGTAGTAGGATATTCAAAAAGGTACTATCTTAAATCCTTAATGGACTTCCACGTTGTAGTTAAGTCCCTTGGATTATAAAGTACTATTCCAAAGTTTAAGGGAAACATGTGTTGAAAAATTAAAGAGATCCTACGTCGATCTAAAGTTAAATAGATCCTCCGTCGATCTAAAGCTAAATACATCCTACGTCGGTGTAGTTAAATGTTTCTCTTAGATAGTTGAGTTAAAGAGATCCTACGTCGATCTAAAGTTAAATACATCCTACGTCGGTGTAGTAGTTAAAGAGATCCTACGTCGATCTAAGTTAAATAGATTGGTTCGACAATCTAGTTAAATACATCCTACGTCGGTGTAGTAGTTAAAGAGATCCTACGTCGATCTAAGTTAAATAGATTGGTTCGACAATCTAGTTAAATACATCCTACGTCGGTGTAGTAGTTAAATACATCCTACGTCGGTGTAGTAGTTAAATATTCCTCTTGGGTAGTTTCGTTGAAGAGATTGGTTCGACAATCTAGTTAAAGAGATCCTACGTCGATCTAAGGTAAATAGATTGGTTCGACAATCTAGTTAAATGCATCCTACGTCGGTGTAGTTAAATATTCCTCTTGGGTAGTTTCGTTGAAGAGATTGGTTCGACAATCTAGTTAAAGAGATCCTACGTCGATCTAAGGTAAATAGATTGGTTCGACAATCTAGTTAAATATATCATATGTTTATGTAGTTAAATAGGCCCTTGGGTGGTCTAAGTTCAAGAGATTGTTTGTTGATCTAATCCTCTGGTGAACTAGTTAAAGGGACTCTGTTGCAGTCAAGTTAAATCACCACAGGATTATTCGTTGATTTTTCCCATACGCATTATGAAATGAACTGTGCGGACTGTGCAAGGAAAAAAAGTAATTATGGAGGCCTACATAATTATGGAATTCAGTGCACAGAAACCACAGGAAGTTTTGTCATGTGTTAGGACCTATAGTAGTAACAAGAGTAATGATACGGGAAAAGTCTTGGACTTGACCAATGTCATATATTCTTATACTCCCCAATTCTGATTTCAAGCACACACAAGTTTCCTATGATAATTCTTCACGGGAAATGTTCTCCTGTCTATAGTTCAAAACTCCATGTTTGTTTACTACAAGGACTTCACTTTGAGGGTTGACATCTTTGCTAAGAATCCTAACATGGCCTAGAGTTTTACTTAAGGGCTCAATGGATTTGTCTGAAGGCAAAACCGTCACAGCTGTCTCCACAAGTTTCCTCTAAAACTAAATTTCGGGACGAAATTTCCTAAAGTAGGGGAGACTGTAACACCTGTGTCATTTCGGCTATCAAACAAATACCAAACCAATGAAATATTGTATTTCATACTTGGAATTTGTAAAAATATGTGTATCATTTACACATATCAATTCTTGTTCGATTTCAAGCTCTAAATCGCTTTCTGGAAGGTTATACGCGCTCTGATGTGTAGATATAACCAGTTTAATCCAACGAACACTCCGGAATAGTGAAATAGGCTTAACATACCTTAAATAACCTTTACATAACTTAGATATAAGTTTTGAAAGGTTTGGTGTGGTGAAATCAAAGTTAAATCGCTTACAGGGACTAAAGTTGACAAACTGCGAAAGTATGCCAATTTGAACTGTAACAGACATTCCGGAACATGAACATAAGTTAAACATACCATAAATATCCTTTACATAGCTTAGAAATAGGCTTTGAGGTGTTCGGTATGCTAAAATAAACTTTTGTGTCATTCAGGGACTAAAAGCGTCAAAAAGTGCACAAGTTTGCATTTTTACGCGTAACTTACGTTCTGAATACATCTGGACATCCAAAAATTTATGTGAGCATGACTATATTATATTTTAGTGTTCGCCTTAAGAAAAATCCATTCGTCGCGTCATTTGGTTCGTTTTTCGCGCTTATGCGCATTCCGTCGTAATTAAGCAAACATCGCGTCCGTACGGCTAAACGAACCGACATCTGAGATATTTTTGAACACATTTTAAGTTCCCTATACTTTAACTTCATTTTAGAGCTTTGAAATGGGGTTAACGGGCCTTAAACGTGTCAAAAATGGCCAAAATACAGTTCAGGGACCAAAACTGTAATTTCTGCCAAAGTTACCCATACGATGCGTATGGTATATATACCATACGATGCGTATGGGGTCTGCAGACCAGGTGCAATGTTTAACAGCCTGTTTTCAGCAGGTTTAACCACAACCACATGTTTGCAACTTGCTTAATCACTAAGTTTAGGGGCATATGTGGCTCCATAACCTTTCAACAAGTGTACGGCCTTGATCGTTTCCCCTTTTCCAAGAAACGATCTCAACGGTGGACCGAAAACTATAAATACCCCACCCCCCATTACTTCAAATGCACTAGAATTCTGATTTTAGAAACTCTAAGTTGAAACCATTGTTTCATACCTGAGATTCTTGAATCGGGATTAGCATTCGGGGACCCTGGGTAAGTATTCTTTCGTTCTTTTCCTTATTTTACTGCTTTTCGAGTCAGAAAGTCAAACTTTGTTTGACTTTCAGCGTTGACCAGTAATGGTCAATGCGAAGTTCGTTTGAACTTCGCAACGTGAGTGTAATCACGTTGGTCGTAGTCCCTTGGGACTATGCCCACTGATTACCACGTTGTCCAGAGTCGTAGGGTAGGCGATCTAATAAATCGCCTATACCTTCGAACTCGACCCAGTTTGGTCGATCATTAGGATCCGACCAAATACATTAGGTGACCCTAGTATAGGGCATAACCTTCCGAGGTTATACCCTATGGTCACATCGTTTAAGTAGTTGTATGATAGGTAGTTTATATGCCTTAGGTAAATTACCAGAATACCCTTTTCATGTATAATTGGTAATTAAGCATATGTAACCTAAACTTTTGTCACATAACTGATTATGTAACATGTTTAGGCATATAACACTTGTCATAGGACTAGTTAGGCGGTCCGAACGCGTTTCACGCGAACGACACGTTAAAGTAGCATAAGCTTCCTAAACGGGTCGCGATGGGTCGTAGACACTTAGGTTAAGTTTCATTTAGTATGTAGGCTTTGTTAAACCATATCATATGAGTTCCTACACTCATTTGGTTTACAAACCCTAATGCTACCCAATCTTCCGATTTAGGTCCGGTTAATTAACATAGTTACCTATATTAGGTGCCGTTTGATTTCCGTGATCTCTAGCATTGTTTGGTTGTTACTCAAGGACTACTGAGCAATCTCAAGTGAGTACATAGACCCCTCTTTTACTGTTTTCCAAACTGTTTTGGGGTGGAACACATGTGCCTACTTGTTACTTTCATGCTTTCCGTTTTCACATCATATACTTCTATGTTCATTAGTACATTATAGTACATGATTTCATTACATTTCATACTAGGTGTGCCATTGTGTGCATTACTTAGTACATTGTTTTACATTACATCACATGCTACGTATGTCTATTGTTGCATACTTAGTACAGTTCGCATGCTACGTATGTATGTTGTTGCATACTTAGTACAGTTCACATGCTATGTATGTTCAATCGTTGCATTGTTCTTCATACTTAGTACATTTGTTATTCATCACATTCTTACAGTTTGGACGCATATTACATGATTTACATTGATCATGCATTTACTACACAAAACATAACTTTGATTTAAACCAAGATTTACTTCAATACTTTGTTTTTGTGCATATGGTTTAGTTGAGACATTTCGCTTGCCATACATGACATATTTGACATAGACATTTGACATGGATATTTGACATAGACATCTTACATTGATTGGTTTGGTTTGATTAAGTGATTAAGTAACGATGCGTGTGTAATATGATACAAGCATGGTGGATACGCCGCTGGTACTTCCTATATATAAGTGTTTGTATAATATTACATAGCGTAACGTTATTTGAATCATTTCAGTTTGATACATATGACATTTTATACAAATAACATATTTTTCACAAGACATTGTTTTACAACAACTTATCTTATACAAACTCAGTTACATGGTTATTCAGTTAACCATACATTTTTCATTATTTATACATATCATCTGATCTTATCGATTTTCAAATGATTTACAAAACAAAGCAAATAACAAGGTTCATGACTAAACATTTTCTCAAATATAAGTCATGAAACCTATTTTCACAAAACCTATGTATCTCACCGGCATCTTTATGCTGACGTACCATATTTTCACATGTGTTTTTCAGGAGCTGTTGCATAAGATGATCAAGATACACTTAGGCGAACATGGGCTTTAGTGACAATAAAAGATGCAAGACTAGTTAATTATGTTGTATTTCTTCGTTTGTTAATACATTGTAACACTTTTAATCAATAAAACGAAACTTCAATTGCCATGGATTTGAAACATTAATTCTGTTACAACACTCCCCGACGATTCCGCCACGTTTTGTATGTTCCACGTGGTCGGGGTGTGACACCTACTACTGATGTTTGATGATTGACCGAATCGCTTGAAGAAGTTGAGCTGCTGCTTGGAGTTTGGCGAGCGAGTGTATATTTTTGGTTTGATTAAGAGTTTAGACAGGATATCCTAGAAGTTTTCTTTAATAATATTGTTGTTAAATGCTATCGTTAGGTTTATACGGATATATTTAACACATCTTGAATTGGAAAGGGATGCCTGAAAAGTAATTATGGACGAGGAATTTAGTAATAAATTTCCTTAAGTATAGACATTGAATGTCGAAAGCTTACTTTTCATAACTAATGTCGCGGACAGTTCAGAAGAATGTAGGGCATACTTAGACGAAGATGTAAGAGGAAGCTTTGTGATAGCTGAAGGAAATTGCATGGTGCATATTTTCAATCTCTGCCTGAGAGATATGAAAATTTTAGTTGTATCCTGCGATGCGTCATGTTTGGGCCATGATTGCATGCTAGGCAAAAAGGATAAAATGACAGCCTATGTATCCAGACAACTGAAAATGCATAGGATAGACTATACAATTTGTGACCTAGAAAAGGAAGTAAAGTATAATACCTTAGAGTATTGTAGAGCATGCTTGGATTGAGAGCAACGAAGCGTGATGGAAATTGAAATATTTAGCTGCTATCAGTCAAGTTACCTTGTGGTTATGAATTACATGACAGTTTGGAAAACTGCTAACAAGAGAAGACATTAAAAGTCTATTTCTTTCAAGAAGAAGGAATGGCAGGAGGCCAACGGATAAAGACTGAAAGTGTTCAGAGAAATCATAAATTTATTTGAAGTGTTATGTTGATAACCATGAAGACATTTACAGATTCTTAACAAAACAAGCAATCTGTAGATTGAACAAGTCATGGAGAGTAGATATTCGGATTAGATATGAGAGGGAGAGAAAACAAGCACACTAGATTTGATACTTTCGACAGCCCATCTTGAGTTGGATCAATCGTAAGTAGGCTCAGACTATCTTAGGTGTAGGACAACTTATATGCGGTTCAGCATATGTCAGACCTCGCATGGTGGAACACTGACCCTACCCTTTTCAATTTAGTGCTTGTAAGAGTTGAACCTTATAGGAAGTATAGAGCATTGAGATGAGAGTCTAGGAAAGTTGGATTAGCTAATAAGGGTCTACGAGGATTCTTCGTAAGAATCAGAGTTTCTCTCAGAAAGTACCGAACCATAATTAACAAAACAATCCTTCTTGTTTCCACAAAGTGCGAAAACACAACCTGTAAAGTGGAATTTCGGGGACGAAATTTCCTAAACAGGGGGAGACTGTGATACCCGCCTATTCTAAGCTGGCACTGTACTAATGTGACACGTGTTATGATTATATGTAGGCACAAAATTATTAAATAGGAAATTAAATTGAGGTATTTGAAAGTTTAACAAACTCAAACTTTGCTAAAAATTACATTGGTAATAATAAGTTAAACGCTTATCGAGTAACGAACAAAATGCGAAACGAACGATGGTGACTATCCGGATAACGTTAAAGTTCGAAAAATATTCCGTTATGATTAAAACCCTATTTTTAATCATTTCATGAAGAAAAATTAGTTAGAACGCATATAAATCTTGTTCTGCGAATTTAAGCGCGTACGACGCAATACGGTGCGTATACTGTGAAACGCGGATGACGCAGCCAGTTTAGGTGAACAAGATATTATTTAGTAATATTTTGATGAGATTATTTTTATAGAATACTAAAAATAATTTTAAACGCCTTAAAACGCTGATAAAACGCGAAATAAATACCCGGTAATCAGTTAAATACCTGTATATTGCATGTATATGTGTGTATATCTTACATTTGAGAGAGAGAGAGAGAGAGAGAAAGAGTGTGTGATGTAGGGGGCAAGGTGGCGGCTAGGATTGCCACCCCTTCACCCTTGTGTGCCAAGTGTCCAAAGGTGTAAGAGAATAATGATTTGAGATCTTCTAACACTCCATACATACATACATTTAAAGATTAACTTTTCAGAAAACACTTCACCTTCTCTTCTTGAACACCTCACGGCTGAAACCTCCCAAGAACACCCACATTTCACTTTTTTCAAACTCATTTCTTGAAGATCATGGCTATTTCAAGCTAGTTTCGGGTTGATTTGAAGATCCAAAGTTGATTTCAAGGTGATTTCAAAGAGGAACAAGCTTGTTTTCATCAAGAATCTCATCATTCAAAACCCATTTTTTTCTTGAAAGGTATAAAGCTTTGTTTCTTTTAAAACATTCTTGATGATGACGATGATGATGAGCATAATTCTCGGTTATTTGGATTTTCACTATTCTTAAAATCAAACCAAAAAAATGATTTTTATAAAAATAAAAATGTGAGGTTATGTGAATGTGATGTTGGCCGAAAGTTATATGTATCTATAAGTGTTTGTGTTTTGAATTTTATTTGCTAAAATACTTGTAAGATGGTTTCTTGAATAAACAAGGTTATATGCAAATGTGTTAGAGGTGTAAAGGATGAATGGAACTTGATGTTTGATTTGAAATAATGTAAGTATGATAGTATACATATGGCCAAAAATTTCATGATGTGTTTGTGAGTTTACAAGTTGTTGCATGTTCTTGAATGTTAGATTAAAATGCATGAAATGATGATTTATCTATGATAGATTAATGATTGAAAAACAATATGAAATAAAAGTGTCAAAGGTTATAATAAATGGAAGAATAGGATTTAATAATCTTGGATATGATTGTGAAGTAAATGTGCTTAAGATACTTGTACATAGACTTGTAGGATGGTTTAATGATCATCATAAAAGGGATTTGTTGTGATATGATACACATCCACTTAAACCAGTAAATAAACATGTAAAATAAAGTTATTTGATGTATTTTAAAGTTATAAAAATTATGTCATAACTTGGTAGCTTTGCATGTTGTACTTACGGCATGAAAAGTAGTAAATCGGGTGTTATTTGCATGATTTTTGTGCTTTTCAGGAGACCTGCATATATGTGATTAAAAGTTTTGTTTTAATCAGTAGATAACATGTATTATGTTAAAATATCAATTCATGATGATTTGGGATGATTACGTAAAGTTCGGTACGAAACTATGTGTTAAAAACGGTAAAAATCGGTTTTTTAAGTGATTTTTATAAAACTGTTGTAATCTGATTTTAGACTGATGTCATATGATAAATATAATTATTTTAACTTATATTAATTAATTTTGGTGATTGGTTGGTCATACGTGACTTCCGATGCCCAAAAACGGTACCGAAACGGTAAAAAACGTATATTTCAACGTAAGCGAAAACGGGATGTTCAAAGGGTGAACTTTGTGTATTTTGGTTGATATGTGAACAGAGTATATGTATTATGATTTACTAAGTGAATTCATGATGATAAGTTTAGACGTTTGTCCGGTAGAAACGGTAAACTAGATCAGAAATCGCATTATGTGTGAAAATTTATGATTTACATGAGAAATATGTTTACAATGATTTGATGAGTTATTTTATATATATATTAAGTGTTTAAATATGATATATATGTGTAAAATAACGTGATATGTGAATTTCGATGAATATATCTTATAAATATATTTATATGTATATGTATATGTATCGAATATGTCCATACTTATGCATATATGTTACGAAGCGCAACTCGTAGACAGAGGCGGGTCTACACCTAGCTTGGGGGTTCCCGGGAACCCGTTCGATTTGTACTTTATAGTGTTAACTTATATAAGAAATTCTGGAGGAACCCTATAAAATTTTGTGAGGGAACCTTATAAACAAATTTGGAGATGGTGCACTGGTAAATGTCCGTGTTTATTAAATATGAGGTCAGATGTTCGAGTCTGATTAAGTCCGCTTTTTTTTTTGCATTTTTTTTACTAAAAACTAATAAGCCATTAGAAAAGCAATCAAGCATACAAATTGATGCCCCAGAATGCCTTGATTAATCTAATCATTATGCTGGCCTCATGTTGGTAGTCACTCGAGTCACTATGTTTGGGTTTGTAGAAAACACGTGTTGTTGGAAGCATCAGAAGAGGTAAGGCAATGCCTTAGTAAACGAGCTCGAGCTCAATCCCATGCTTAATATACCAAGCTTGATGAGCCTACATGGCTGGTGGTCGATTTTTATGGTGTGTCGAGTGAGAGAGCCCACTGTATTGAATATATAGAAAGCGCTAAAATTAAATGGTGGGCGTTTTTTAGCTGTGTGGCAGTCATACGTAACACTTTAATATTATATGTTTGAAGTGTTAGACATATATATTATATGTTTTATACAGATAACAATCTACTTTTATATTATTGCATTTCAGTTATTGTATATTCCTCTTCTTTTGCCAAAGAATAACATACTTCATTTTTCAAAAACATAAATTTCAAAAGCGGATCTAAATATTAACAATAGAAATCAAAGTATATAGAATGCATGGTGTTATTGGATGGTGATGCTTGGTGTGTGTGTGTTCGGGGCCGGCTGCATATATCGTCGGCGATTGGGTGGTGTGAGTTTATTGTGTGTAGGGGTTCGGACTGGGTGAGGGGGTTGAAGTAGGATGGTTGGATTGTGATGGAGTGGCGGTATTATGGTCCTTTATTTTGGGTCAGTTTTAATGGATGTGTAGTTAGTGTTTCTTTTCTTTGGGGATATAAGTAAATTTATCATGGCGTTTTCGCCCATGCGTTGGGCTTCCAGCATATCGGAAATCCATGATTCATTGCATGTATTTGAATGAAGATGTTATGTGTTTTTAAATTTATCATGACAATGTTTTTTTCATTATTGTATCGTATTTTTATTATGTAATGAACTTGGCCCAACCCGAACTATCGAATCAACCCGTATTTTTTTATGTTCCAACATATGATATTGGAACACTTAAAAAAGTGAATTTATTCCAAGGGATTGCGATATTAAAAAAACGCACCCAAAGGTGACTGTCACAGAACCCCACATTTTACTGTTTTATTAACTGTTTTCGGGGTAAAAAAACACGTCTTTAATAAGAATGAATATATTTTTCATATAAAACATGATTTCAAATAAATGTATTTTAGTGAGAATTCACTAAAACGTCATTTTACTATCTTACATAATGTTTTCAGAGAAAAACATGTTATTAAAAGCTAAGTATATGTTTTCATATAAAATATGCTTTTAAATTATATAAAAATGTATTATCATCGAGAATACAATTTTTAGAGTATCATAATGCATTTATGAACTCAAAAGATGTATAACTTAAACTATTTTCGAGAAAAACGAGTTTAAAATCTATCATACAGGTTTAGGGGAGAAACGGGTAAATTGACGACGTTAGGGGTATAACGATCGTAATGATTTAAAGACGAATTTTTAAATCTAAGTTGAGCAAATTCACTAGTCAAATAAGAGCGTAAGTAACGGTGTAGGCTTACGTCACTTGCGAGTGTAAGTAACGGAGTAGGCTTACACCACATGGATACTACAAGGATTTGTACAACATTCAATATTAAATTGTTATTCAGCAGGTTATATGTAATAGTGTATTAAGGCAGGCATTAGATGCATCATAGCCGTTTTAATCATTAAGTAACGCACACATGGAATTGTTAATAGATCTATTGGTTTGACTACCCCGTCGTGATCGGTCGCTCCGATCCACATAGCGGCGAATTGAATTCTTTAATTTTCTAGTATTGATTAATCCCTCCATCGTTTTATATAGCTCGTATGTCTTGCAAACTTACAAAACTGAAGTAATAACTAAATTTAATATAAATAAAAATCATGAGTATAAGTTTTCATCGGAGACAGGCTTGCGGAACTATTTGGGATGAATTCTTCCATGTCATTTTCTATGAAATACGGTGCACACCGATTTCATTAACATTACAATGACATTATTTCGAATGTCTTATTTTTAAACACATGTAAATGTTTTAAAGTATGTAATTGTTTTAAGACCACTAAGCATCAAATAAGAAAGTTTTCCTTAAACAAATCGTTATGAAAATTATATGTGAACTCACCCTCCTTTGTGTTGACACTTGATTTTAACGTGTTCTATAGGTACATGAGTTCGGCTTTGGAGAATCTTGGCTAGCGTTTTCATGTGGTAGTATGATGCTTGTGTAATAAAACTATGTTGGACACTTTTTAAATTATGGGACCATGTTTGTAATAAGACCCTTAAGGGTCAAATTACTATGACTTGCTTATGATGATGTGGTAATATTAAAAACTATTCTTTTAAAATAAAAAAATGTCCAAATTAACTAAAGCATCAACCACTAAGACTTATATGGGTACCAACCTCCATCACCGCTACGTTTGTATTTCCACTGTGACGTTTTTGGTGTGTGACAACGATATCTCCAGCGGGTCGGGTTCTCTTCCTACGAAGGGTATAAACCTGCATAGGTGTAGTTAGAGTGTGACATCTGTGCTTGTAATCATTGTACAAACTCTGAATTGTTAAGTTATCAATAAAACAATGTGATTTGGCCCAAATGTTTGTTTATTTATGTTTGACATTTTGCACATTTTGATTTTTTTTGTTCAATTTCAAACTCTATATCGCTTTCTGGAAAGTTATACGCAAACTGGTGCGTAAACATAATCAGTTTAACGCAACAAACACTCCGGAACATCAATATAAGCTTAACATACCTTAAAATACCTTTACATAACTTAGAAATAAGTTTTGAAGGGTTTGATATGGCAAAATCATGTTTATTCGCTTACAGGGACTATTTTCAACAAACTGCGAAAGTATGTCGATTCGTGCCGTAACAAACATCACGAAACTTGATCATAAGTTAAACATACCTTAAATATCCTTTACATAGCTTAGAAGTAGGCTTTGAGAGGTTAGGTATGCGAAAATAAACTTTTTCATCAAACAGGGACTAAAAGCGTCAAAAAGTGCATAAGTTTGCATTTTCGCGCATATCTTACGTTCTGAACATATCCGAACATCCAATAATTTTTGTAATCATTAAAATATTTTATTTTAGTGATTGGAATGCGAAAACTTCATTCGTTTCGCAATTTTGATCGTTTTCATGTCCCTTACGATTTCCGTCGTAATTAACCGAACAACGCAACCGTACAGCCAAACGAAGCGACATCCGTGACATTTCTGAGCATATTTCAAGTTCCCTATGTTTTAACGTCCTTATGGAGCCAAAACGCACCAAAAATCAAGTTCGGAGTCACAGGGGCCTGTTCTGCCAATTATTGAAACTTATTGCCAGCAACAAAGAGCATACGGACCGTATGGAGTCCTTAACGGTCCATAAAGCATCCCCAGGTCAGCAGACACTAGTTTCTTGTAAAACCCAGCTGTTCCTTTGTTTTGTACATGGTTTCCTTCAATCTATGGACTGGTTTTGGACACCCATAGAATGATAAATCAGTGGGCACACATGGCGGGCCAAGATCGAAGCTCGTAATCCAAGAAATGATCCTAATGGTTGTCCAAACTCTATAAATACCCACCTTGAATTCACTTGCATTCCCCATGTTTGATCTGAATTTATACTCTAAGTTGAAGCCTTTTGCTTCATACCTGAGTATTTTAGATCAAATTCTTCATCGCTTGGACCTTTTGTAAGTTTCTTTCATGCTTTTATGCGTTTTTAAGCACGAAAGTCAAATAGTGTTTGACTTTTTCCTTTGACCGGTCAATGGTCAACACGAAGTTCGTTTGAACTTCGCAACGTGAGCGTAATCACGATGGTCATAGTCCTTTGTGACTATACCTACTGATTACCACGTTATTTAGGCATAGTGTCGAGTCATAGTTTTGGTCAAAATACGCGTTTATGAGTATTTTGCAACCAAACTATTCTTGGGTATCAAAACCCTTTGTTTTGATATCAAACTTGTTTTCTAACTTAGTTAAACATGTTTTAACATGTTTAACTTGTCACTTTTAGTTTAGTGCTTATATAGGGTCGTAAGATAAGCGGTCTAAACAACCGCTTAGACTTTCGAACCCGACCCGTTTGGTCGATCATTAGGATCCAACCAAACCTATTTTGTGACCATAGTTGTATAAGAAATAACCTTCTGAGGTTATACCTTATGGTCACTACGTTTAGTTAGTTGTATGATAGGTAGTTTATATGCCTTAGGGAAATGACCAAAATGCCCTTTTTGAACATAAATTCATTCTAAGCATATGTAACTTAAATTTTGACATCTAAACTGATTAGAAAACATTATTAGACTTGTTAAGGCATATAATACTTGTCATAGGACTAGTTAGGCGAACCGAACGCGTTTTACGCGAGCGACACGTTAAAGTAGCGTAAGCTACCAAAACGGGTCATAAGCACTTAGGATAGGTTCCAATTTATAGAATATAGGCTTTGTTAAACCATATTACATGAGTTCCTATACTCATTTGGTTTGCGAAACCTCATTCTATCCGATCTTCCGTTTTTAGGTCCGGATTATTAATGTAGTTACCTATATTAGGTGCAGATTGATTCCGTGATCTCTCTAGCATTTCTTGGTTGTTATTCAAAGACTATTGAGCAATCTCAAGTGAGTACATAGACCCCTCTTTTAATATTTTCAAATATTTTGGGGTGAAACACATGTGCCTACTTGTTACTTTCGTGCTTTCATAACATATACTTGCTTTGTTCATTAGTACGCATATCGTACATGATTTCCATTATGTTTTGCTATGTATGTTCACTTAGCATGCTAGCACATTGATTTTTATAAACATTTTTGTTGCATATGTTCACTCAGCATACGGACACATTGATGTACTTTACATTTCTATTGCATATGTTCACTCAGCATATGGACACATTGTTTTACATTTCTACTTTGTATGTTCATTTAGCATACTAGGTACATTATTTTCACATAACATGCTTAGATTTGATATGACATTTGGTTTGTTTAACAAAACTGAATACGTTCATTAACATTGATCACGCCGCTCGGTAGTAAGTAGTGGTACCATAGGACCTGAAAACTCCCATTCCTGAAATCCTAGGTTTGTTTGGACGTAAGGAATGACTGAATCCGAGAACATTTTTGATGACCTTTGATTTTTTCTAGGGTTTATCTTCAGTCTCAAGGCTTGAATGTATACGTTTAACATTACCACATAAGTGTTTGTATCAGTAAAGCATGGATTTTGCAAAACATTTTTTGACTTAAACTGTGATTTATATCAAATACATTGTTTTGTACATTTCTTTCTTATAGGGTTGAGTAAATGCTTTTATTCACTATACATTACATTTGATTATACATGACCATTTTTACATTGGATTTAACAATACATTTTGGTGGTTTGTTTGGGTAAGTGATTTAAATAACGAGGCGTGTGTAATATGATAAAAGCATGGTGGATACGCCGCTGGTACTTCCTATATGTAAGTGCTTTTATGTTATTACATATCGTAGCGTTATTTAAACCATTTCAATTTAGACATATTACATTTTACACAAATAACATATCTTCTCAAGAACATTGTTTTACAAATGACTTATTTTATACAAACTCATTTTTACTTGGTTACTTATTTAACTATATATCTTTCTTTTATATATAATCTGATTTTCTTATCACTTTTTATATGGTTTATAAAAGAAAACATTTTCCTAAGATTCATGACTAACTTTTATAAAACAATTCTTTCAATTACAAGTCTTGAATCCTTAATCAATAAACCTATGTATCTCACAAGCATTTTTATGCTGACGTACCTATTTTCACATGTGTTTTCAAGAGCTGATGTATAGGATTGTTCAAGATAAACCTAGGCGGACTTGGGGCTTAGTGACATAAAATGAAGCAAGATTAGTATAATTATGTTATGTACTCTTTGTTTCTTTTGTTTAAGACAATGTACCCCTTTTTATTTCAAATAAAATGAAACTTTAAATACCATGGTTGTGAAACAATAATTCTGCCACTCCACTCCCCGATGTTTCCGCCGTGGTTTGTTGTTTTACGCGGTCGGGGTGTGATAGAAGAGTTGGTATCAGAGCCAATGGTTATAGGGAATTAGGTTATTAGTAATGCTTTGACATAGACTTTAACTTTTCTAGGACCCTAACACAAATTATCTTGTGTTTTGATCTTAAAACATACACTTCACCTATCCTTAAGTGATTACCAAAACAAGAACACAATTTTCCAAAATGATTTTTGAAAATCAATCATCTATTATTAAATGAATTGTTATAAGGTTTTGAACCCTCCAATTTTCTGAATCGATTTTGAAAATTCAATCATCCATTCTTGAATGATTCTTTTGGCTTAATGCCTTCTAAGTTTTCAAAATCTCGTCAAAGTTTTGGGTCTAAATAATGTGAACACGTGCAATCTGGAAGAGTGAGTGCCTGTATCTCGAGTTTTCTGTCTAGGCTAGAGTGTTCGTACAAATCCACATAATCGGACCAGTCACTCTTACCTAGGAACTCTTGGGGTGAGTATCCACTTATAGGCTAAAGCATGTCTTCACGATACATTATTTTTTACCCATTTACTTTGATTAGTCACTGTGAGTCGTTTGTTTGCTTTGTGGTATGAACGAATGACCACCATCCATGCTTTTTGTCGATATTTGTATCATCTCATTTCTTTTCATCTAATCATCTCACTCGTTTTCTCTCATGTTTCCTCTTTTAGAATGCCTCCTCGACGCGACAATCAGTTACCTAATGCCGAAATGGCAGCTATCATTGCGCAGTAAATGGCTGCTGTACTCCCAAACATCATTGCTCAAGTTAACCAAGCCAACAATAACCATAATGCTCCATGCAACTTTAAAAGTTTCAATTCGGCTAAACCACTCAAGTTCAGTGGTTCTGAAGGAGCAACTGGGCTCCTACAGTGGTTTGAACGCATTGAGAGTACCTTTCGTCATGTTCAGTGTCCTGATAATCGCAAAGTCGAGTTTGCTTCTAGTGTGTTTCAAAAGAGGGCTCTTACTTGGTGGAATGGAGTCATGAGGGATCGTGGTGCCAATGTTGCTTTGGGTCAGACATGGGAAGAGCTTAGGGATCTTATGATGAGGGAATTCTATCCTCATCATGAACATAGGGCATTGGAAAGAGAGTTTGATGACCTGAAACAGGATAGTGGTGAACATCAGGCTTATACCGACTGGTACGAGGTGCTGAGTTTGTTATGCCCTACAATGGTTACCCCACTTGAGAAAGCCATTGAAAGGTATGTCGATGGTCTGCCTGACCCAGTGCAAGATATCGTCACTAGTAGCAACCCTACCATAGTTCGTCAGGCAATCGAGTTAGCTGCGACTTTGACTGACTCGCAAATCAGAAAGGGTAAGCTACACAGGAAAGGTGACAAGGATAAGAAAAAATTGTCTGACAAGAGTGAGAGTAAGAATGGTAAGAAATCTGGTTCTTCGAAGAGGTCTAGGAAGCGCAAGGCTTCCCAAAACTTCACTGTTACAGCGCAGGTCAACCAAGCTGCTCCAAATCAGCCTGCGCAACCACCTGCCAAGAAACCATACATTGGCAATGCACCTTTGTGCAACAAGTGTAACAGTCATCATCAGCCGCATATTCAGTGTCGTTATTGTACCGATTGTGGAAGATCTGGTCATCTTGTCACCACATGTCGTCTTCCTGCTAATCAGAATCAAGCAACTCAAAACCCAGCTCAGCAAGCTGCTCAACAACAGGCACAAGTTGCACGACCTCACTATCCTCCTGGTTCATGCTACAACTGTGGGGATCTGACCCACTACAGGAACCAGTGTCCAAGGTTGGTGAATGCAAATCAGGCTCAGGCTCGTGGACGAGTCTTTAACATGAATGCTATCGAGGCGCGAGCAGACAACGAGGTGGTGAATGGTATGTTCTTTGTTAATAATCAGCCTGCATCTATTCTTTTTTATTCGGGTGCCGATAAGAGTTTTGTGTCTTTATCTTTCGAGCCTTTGCTTTGCATGTCTAGAAGAAAACTAGGAAAACCCTTGATAGTAGAGGTAGCTAGTGGTGAACCCGTTGTTCTCGATTCTGTTCTTCGAAATTGCCAGTTGAACCTTAATAACCATCTTTTTCCTATCGACCTCACGCCTATGCAACTTGGAAGCTTCGACGTTATAGTAGGAATGGATTGGTTAGCCAAGTATCATGTGGAGGTAGTTTGTTTTGAGAAGATTATTCGTGTTCCTCTTTTGTCTGGTGAGATCTTACAGGTTCGTGGTGAGAAACCTGCTAGTAGTCTCAAACTCATGTCTTGTACTCAAGCTCAGAAGTATCTGCGAAAGAACTATGTGGCCTTTTTGGCACATGTTGTAGCAGATTGTCACACCCCCAAAATCCACCACGCGGGGTATCACCGCTTGGAGGCGTGACATGACCAGGATCGAGCCACCAATCATATTGAACAACACAATTAAGTAAATAAAACCAACCACAATACGATTGGTGACCAAAGGAAAGTAAACAGACTTTAGGTTAACAGCGGAAGCATAATACGTAACGCTAAAACATAAGTTCATAAGTTTTAAGACCCAAAGCATAAGTTCCATAAGTTTATAAAGTTTAATTAATAAGCATGGGACATAACAGTCCGTATCCCACAACAACCTCCTCCTCGTGTAAGATCCATAAGCATCTAGCGACCTGTAAGGCATGTAACAACGAGTCAACAACAAAGTTGAGTGAGTTCACGTTTGGTTGTTTAGTTTTAAGTTGTTTCTGAAAAACGTGGTTTGACTTTCGTTGGCTTATTTGCCATGGGGGTTACCCCGTAGTTGAAAGTATGTTTAACCAGTTCCTTTTCATTACCCAAACCATATCCATAATAAGTGGGGGCTTCCCCATGTAAACTACTAGACTGTATGATATCGACTACTACGAACGATAGTTGTGCCCTACATCAGTGTCTATCATCACTGACAGTTTGCCATAGTACATTAGTACACGCCCGTTCGGACGATATGGTGTGAGGTTTGTTAAACCTAATAGCGCTAGTAAATAATGACCCGCTCGCCATTAGCCTCGGCGATTAAGTCGATATATAATGAGGGACTTAATGATAGAGTTTTGTCTAGTAAGTTTTAAGGGTGTTGTCCTACCCAAGGAGGACGAACGTACGTATTCTACCCAAGGAGAATACGCAGGATTAATATTGGCATCCTACCCTAGGAGGATGGTCGTACATATCCTACCCAAGGAGGATATGTAGATTTCATTTTAGTTTCTTAACCCATTCCCAAACCACCGGGAATCCCATGCCTTGTAGAAAGTGTGAACTCACATTTGGTTGCTCGGTTTTGACCCTCAAATATAGCTAACAGTCAAGTTCGGTCAATCACGTCCTAATATGATTACCAGTTAGTCATTTAGTGGTTTCAAATAGAGCACAAAGTTCCTACACGTATCTACTACATAACATGCATTCACTTCAATAGTTTACGCTCATATAAACATTCCACCTATAGCTACTCAAGAACAAGCATACGATATTGCACAATAATACTTTTATTGACATATAACATGTTAGATCATCCTCAGCTAACATACTCGACATTTAGACACGCAATTTACGACTTATGTCATTTCAGCTTTTATATTCAAAACTGGGCTGTTTTCGGGGATTTTAATAAAATAGTTAACTTGTTCCAAAAATTCCCAACTTTTTACATAAGGTCTTAAACGATCCAAATATTATTGTGTAAAAATATCGGGATCCGATTCATCACCAATATTTTATAAAAAATCATTTTCCGGACTGAAATCAGATTTATCTTTTTCTAACTGCAGTCCACGGAATAATTAATTTAAAATTCATCGAGAGTCCGATTTACGAAATTCCAGTGAAAAAATTTCAAATACATCGGTGATCATCTACAGTACAAATTGCATGATCTAACTCTACACAAAATTCAAGTTATAGTAGAAAACAGAATGCATATTTTCAGCAGCAAAAATGCAGCTCTAGCTGCTGTTACAAAACGACACTTTAAAAATAGTAAACCAAGTACAAAAATTATGATTCCAGTGCCATTAGAACCGTATTTCATAATACATAAATCTAAACTTCAGAAAATACATTTTTCATTTAATTAAGGTCCTGTTACAGCTAACTGAAGTTGGCTGTAATCACCAAACAACCTTCTGTTTTCAGTTTTTACCATTCTAAAGTGCGTTCGATTGATTCCGTTAACATGTTTAGCGATAAACAACGATACTTACAGCAGATTATAAGTCCTTCATATCATCACATAATCATCATACACCAAACAACATCATTCTAACATCATTTCTTCATGTATCATCTTGTTTAAGCTTATGTTCAAGTTTTAAGTGTAAGATCTTATGGTGTTCATATGTTTTCTTCATAATGCATCTATTAACCACTAAAACAACATGAAAAATGCAAAGATCTAAGTTCTTACCACTAGTTCAAGACCAGGGAAGTTCAAGTGTAGAAAAGTGGTGGATAAAAGAAGATGAGAGTGGTCCTTCAACTTCCGAACACACCGAGCTCCGTTATTCACCTTTGTGCACCTTGAGGAGGCCTTGGATTGCTTGGATGATAATCGAAAAATGGTGGTGGTGGGGGATCTATGTTCAGCCGAGATGAGGAGGGCAAGGAAGAAGAGATGTGGTGTTGAGTTGGTATTGTGTGCATGCATGTTCTTATAACCCAAAATTCTCTATTACCCAAGGGTTCTAATGTCCCACAAAGTACACACACAATCCTTCCATAATCTATGCAAATCATATGGGGATTTAGGAAAGATCATGGGGATCTTGAGGTGGGGCTACTTGAGCCGTTCATAGGTGGGGGGGGGGGGTAGTAGACTAGGTTTTAAACATATAGTTAATTTATGGTTGAAATCCAAGTGTTAGTTAGGTGTTCGAGTTATTAGATATTTATATGGGGTGCTATGATGTTCAGGGACCAAGACTAGCTCAGAAAAATAACAACAATACTTTTTGCAATATTTTAGTGTTCCGGGTAATGTCCGGTTGTTCGGTTCGGTGTTGTTCCGTTAAAGTGCTTAATTCATCCGAAAGTGTCCTATGTATATATTTTTGTAACGTTTTTAATTTTCAACACTCAAGAAAGCATACCGGACTTTTTAGTAACTTTTCTGTACACTACTAGTATGTTAACAAGCACGTGTAAGTATATAACACAGTAATCAGAAAGCAGTTAAGTAATTCCACACAGTCGTCAAGCACTTTAATTATCATTAATAAATTGTACAGATACATGGAATTATGAGGGTTGTCACATTCTCCCCCTGTTAAGAGAATTTCCTCCCGAAATTTAGCACCTGGTTACTGAGGAAGCTAGTTATGTTGCGTTGGTTTCCTGGGGTGTCACATCATCCCCCCGTTGATTTGGAATTTCGTCCCGAAATTCTGCAGTAGCTTTAGCCTCAGTAGTTGTTGCACTTTTCTTAAACAACTGGGAATACTTGAGTTTCATTTGGTCCTCTCATTCCCAGGTATACTCTGGGCCACGAAGGGAATTCCAACGAACTCGGACAAGAGGTATTCTGGTACGCTTGAGAATCTTAACATCTCGATCCGTAATCTCTACTGGTTCTTCGACGAATCGCAGCTGGTCGTCGATAGTGAGCTCCTTTAAGGGAACTATGAGGGTCTCATCTGACAGACACTTCTTCAGATTTGACACGTGGAATACGTCGTGAACTCCGCTGAGTTCTTCGGGTAGATTCAACCGGTAGGCGACCTTGCCAATTCTCTCAATGATCTCGAATGGTCCGACATAACGCGGATTGAGCTTGCCTCGTTTGCCAAAACGAACTACACCTTTCCAAGGTGAGACTTTGAGTAGCACTCGATCCCCAACCTGGAACTCGAGTGGTTTTCTTCGCTTATCAGCATAGCTTTTCTGGCGGTCTCGGGCTGCCGCCATTCGTTGTCGTATCTGAGCAATTCTTTCGGTTGTATCTACTACAAGTTCTGGGCCAGTGATTTGACTGTCACCAACTTCTGCCCAACAGAGAGGTGACCGGCACTTCCGTCCGTATAATGCCTCAAACGGAGCGACCTGGATGCTGGTGTGGTAACTGTTGTTATACGAAAACTCCACTAGCGGGAGGTGCTTTTCCCAGCCATTACCAAAATCGATTACACATGCCCTAAGCATGTCTTCAAGGGTCTGGATGGTGCGTTCAGATTGCCCATCCGTCTGCGGGTGATAAGCGGTGCTCATATCTAAACGTGAGCCAAAAGACTTGTGCATCGCTTGCCACAGTTCAGAAGTAAAACGCGCGTCACGATCAGTAATGATGGAGGTTGGCACTCCGTGCCTTGATACTACTTCCTTTAGGTAAATGTCTGCTAGAGTAGAAAACTTATCCGTTTCCTTGATAGCCATAAAATGTGCAGATTTGGTCAGTCGATCCACAATCACCCAAATGGTATCATTTTCGAGTTGAGATCTAGGCAGGCCAGTAACGAAATCCATGGAAATTTGCTCCCATTTCCATTTCGGGATCTCTAGTTGTTGGAGTAGGCCTGATGGTTTCTGGTACTCGACCTTGACCCTAGCACAAGTCAAGCATTTACTGACGTAGGTTGCTATGTGGGCTTTCATGCTAGGCCACCAGTATGTAGCCTTTAGGTCGTGGTACATCTTATCCGAACCAGGATGTACCGAATAACGAGACTTATGTGCTTCATCCATCACAAGCTCGCGTAAGCCTCCATAAAGTGGAACCCAGATGCATCCGTTAACATAGTAGGAGTCGTTTTCCTTTCGTTCTAGCTGCTGCCTCGATCCTCGTAAGGACTCAGCCCTGATGTTCTCCACTTTCAATGCTTCAACTTGAGCATCGCGAATCTGAGCGGGAAGGTTAGATTGGATGGTAAGCTGTAATGCACATACACGCTTTGGTATAGTATCCTTTCGACTGAGGGCGTCGGCCATCACATTGGTCTTGCCCGGATGGTACTTGATCGCGCATTCATAATCATTCAAGAGCTCGACCCATCGACGTTGACGCATGTTTAACTCCTTTTGCTTGAAGATATGCTCGAGACTCCTGTGATCGGTGTAAATGGTGCACTTGGTACCATACAGGTAATGTTTCCATATCTTAAGCGCGAAACAACTGCTCCCAATTCCAAGTCGTGCATAGTGTAGTTCCTTTCGTGAACCTTAAGTTGGCGCGATGCGTAGACAATGACCTTGTCACGTTGCATCAACACACAACCAAGTCCTTGGATGGAAGCGTCGCAATAAACCACAAAATCTTTTGTGCCTTCAGGCAATGAGAGGATAGGCGCGCTACAAAGTCTTTCTTTTAGGTGCTGAAAAGCAGATTCCTGTGCATCACCCCAATGATAGGTGACACCCTTCTGAGTCAGTGAAGTGAGAGGTTGCGCAATCTTTGAGAAATCCTTGATAAACCTTCTGTAATATCCTGCCAATCCCAAGAATTGGCGGATTTCTGTTGGTGTACGAGGTGCAGGCCAGTTCTTGATCGAGTCAACCTTGGATGGATCTACATGAATCCCATCCTTATTTACCACATGGCCTAGAAAGTGGACTTCGCGAAGCCAGAAGTCACATTTTGAAAATTTAGCATACAGTTGCTCTGCTCGAAGAAGTTCCAGCATAAGTCGTAGATGCTACTCGTGTTCCTCCTGATTCTTTGAATAGATCAGGATATCTTCGATGAAAACAATGACAAACTTATCCAGGTAAGGCTTGCACACTCGGTTCATGAGATCCATGAAGACCGCAGGTGCATTCGTCAATCCAAAAGGCATAACTAGAAACTCGTAATGGCCGTAGCGAGTTCTGAATGTTGTTTTGGAGACGTCCTCCTCTCGGAGTCTCAACTGATGGTATCCCGGTCTCAAATCAATCTTAGAGTAATAGCTCGACCCTTGCAACTGATCGAATAAGTCATCAATGCATGGAAGGGGATAACAATTCTTCACGGTCACCTTGTTGAGTTCGCGGTAGTCAATACACATCCTGAAGGTACCGTCTTTCTTCTTCACGAATAACACTGGAGCTCCCCATGGTGAAGAGCTAGGACGTATGAAACCCTTTTCCAAGAGTTCTTGTAGTTGCGTAGACAGTTCTTCGAGTTCTGATGGAGCTAGACGATATGGTGCTCGAGCTACTGGTGCTGCTCCAGGAGCTAGCTCGATTTGAAACTCAACTTGGTGATGAGGCGGAAGACCAGGTAATTCCTCAGGAAATACCTCAGGAAAATCAGGCACAATAGGAATGTCTTCAATTCTCTTCTCTTCCATTGATGCGTTAGTAACGAGCGCTAGAATGGCAGTGTGGCCCTTTCGCAAACACTTCTGGGCCTTAAGGAAAGAGATAATGCCTACGACAGTACCACTCTTGTCGCCATGAATCACGAGGGGTTCTTTACTAGAACGAGGAATGCGGACGATTTTCTCCTTGCAAACAATCTCCGCTTGATGTTGAGATAGCCAATCCATCCCAATAACGACGTCGAAACTACCAAGGGCGATAGGAATAAGATCGATAGAGAAGGTCTGACCAGCTAAGACGAGGTTACAACTTTTAACTACGTGTGTGGCTTCAAGACTTTTACCGTTTGCTAGTTCTACCGTGTGTTTGGTGTTCAAAAGTGTTGGAGTGCGCTTGAGCATTTGGCTAACTTTTAAGGACACATAACTAGTATCGGCACCCGAATCAAATAAAACAGTAACGAAGAAGTCGTCCAGAAGAAACTTACTTATCACAACGTTGGGATCGTTCCTTCCGTCACCCTGACCTAGCACGAAAACACGACCCCTTGCCCCATTACCATTGTTGTTCCCCCATTGCCGCCTCCATTGTTGCCTCCATTGTTGTTCCCATTGTGGTTCCCGTTTCCTTGGTTGTTGTTGTTCTGATTCTGGTTCAGTTGGGGGCAGTTCCTCTTAAAGTGGCCTTCAGCGCCACACTGAAAGCATCCTTTATTGCCCTGCTGTTGCTGCTGCGGGTGGTTCTGTGGAGCTTGTTGTTGTTGTTGGCGACTCTGATTTGCTGGTCGTGCGCTCCTACAATCCTTTGCTTCATGACCAAACTTGTTACACCTCATACAACAACCCTTGTTGCACTGCCCGCTGTGATGCTTATGGCACCGGTTGCACTTGGGGTGGTTCCCTCGGTATCCACCCTGTCCTTGACTACCGGAAGATTGCTGACCAGGACTCTGGTAGTCATCAGTCTTTCGCTGCTGAGACTGAACTGAAGTAGAACTCTTACTGGAATTCCCATCCCATTTTCGCTTGTTGTCGCTAGGAGCATCAGGAGTAGCTGTGGCACTGATACGTTTGGGTAGCCTGTTTTGCTCCACCGCCTGGTCGGTGAGACGATGAGCCAACTTGATGATTTGTTGAATGGTAGCCAGGTTAGCTGAAGGCACGTGACTTTGAATCTCTGGTACAAGACCCTTGAGGTACAGCTCAATACGTTTGATGGGAGGGTCCACCATAGTGGGATACAAGATGGCCAGCTTGTTTGACCTCTTGGTATACGCCTCAATCTCATACCCCGTCATCTTCAGATTGAAAAATTCCACCTCTAGCTTGTGGATGTCGTCCCGACTACAGTACTCTTCTTTGATCAGTTCTTTGAAACTGTTCCATGGGGTGGCATAAGCAACCGCCAGCCCTAGCAATTGAACTTGTGCCTTCCACCAGGTCAACGCAGCACCTTCAAGCATTCCAGTAGCGTATTTCACCCTACGATCTTCAGGGCATTCACACATCTCAAAAACAGACTCAAGCTTTTCAAACCAGTGAAGAAGGCCTACCGCTCCTTCTGTGCCACTGAAAGTAGTAGGTCGGCAGTCCATGAACATTTTGAACATGCACACAGGGGGCTGAGCATGTTGACCTGTTATGCGAGAATAGAAGACAAGGTTAAGCACGAGGGTTGGTTTGCGAAGGTAGGATCTAAATGTCCTAAAATGGGTTGATATGGCAGGTTATACCTCCTATAGGGACAGTTGCGAGTGCCTCAGCAACCTGTTCATTGATCAAAGCCGTCAACTGGGCTTGAGTCAGGCTGATACGTCCTCCGCGTCCACTCATGATCTTCACAACGAAGCAACGCAAGTGAGAAAAGTGTCGCGAAAGTGTGTAAGTGTGGGACGATAGTAGAGAGTAAGCACACAAGGTTCAAATAGCAATTATCACGTTAATTAATGCACAGTGTGAACTATCTAACCGACAATATAACATAAATCATACCACCTATTGTGTCGAGTCTTGCACGTGGAGCGAAGTGTCGTTGTGGATCGTTGAGCACTGTACAGGTTATAGTCTGGTTTTATCAAAAAGCTTTTCCCCTTTTTAAAACCAAGTTCACTATAACCAATGGCTCTGATACCAATCTGTCACACCCCCAAAATCCACCATGTGGGGTATCACCGCTTGGAGGCGTGACATGACCAGGATCGAGCCACCAATCATATTGAACAACACAACTAAGTAAATAACAGCGGAAGCATAATACGTAAAGCTAAAACATAAGTTCATAAGTTTTAAGACCCAAAACATAAGTTCCATAAGTTTTTAAAGTTTAATTAATAAGCATGGGACATAACAGTCCGTATCCCACAACAACCTCCTCCTAGTGCAAGCTCCATAAGC
The DNA here is from genome assembly GCA_030545235.1 of Helianthus tuberosus. Taxonomy (NCBI): domain Eukaryota; kingdom Viridiplantae; phylum Streptophyta; class Magnoliopsida; order Asterales; family Asteraceae; genus Helianthus; species Helianthus tuberosus. The sequence continues at coordinate 98,445,066 of CM060412.1, read as the reverse complement.
GTTTAGCGACCTGTAAGGCATGTAACAACCAGTCAACAACAAAGTTGAGTGAGTTCACATTTGGTTGTTTGGTTTTAAGTTGTTTCTGAAAAACGTGATTTGACTTTCGTTGGCTTATTTGCCGTGGGGGTTACCCCGTAGTTGAAAGTATGTTTAACCAGTTCCTTTTCATTACCCAAACCATATCCATAATAAGTGGGGGCTTCCCCATGTAAACTACTAGACTGTATGACATCGACTACTATGAACGATAGTTGTGCCCTACATCAGTGTCTATCATCACTTACAGTTTGCCATAGTCCATTAGTACACGCCCGTTCGGACGACACGGTGTGAGGTTTGTTAAACCTAATAGCGCTATTAACTAATGACCCGCTCGCCATTGGCCTCGGCGATTAAGTCGATATATAATGAGGGACTTAATGATAGAGTTTTGTCTAGTAAGTTTTAAGGGTGTTGTCCTACCCAAGGAGGATGAACGTACGTATTCTACCCAAGGCGAATACACAGGATTAATATTGGCATCCTAGCCAAGGAGGATGGCCGTACATATGCTACCCAATGAGGATATGTAGATTTCATTTTAGTTTCTTAACCCATTCCCAAACCACCGGGAATCCCATGCCTTGTAGAAAGTGTGAACTCACCTTTGGTTGCTCGGTTTTGACTCTCAAATATAGCTAACAGTCAAGGTCGGTCAATCACGTCCTAATATGATTACCAATTAGTCATTTAGTGGTTTCAAATAGAGCACAAAGTTCCTACACGTATCTACTACATAACATGCATTCACTTCAATAGTTCACGCTCATATAAACATTCCACCTATAGATACTCAAGAACAAGCATACGATATTGCACAATAATAATTTCCTTGACATATAACATGTTAGATCATCCTCAGCTAACATACTCGACATTTAGACACGCAATTTACGACTTATGTCATTTCAGCTTTTATATTCAAAATTGGGCTGTTTTCGGGGATTTTAATAAAATAGTTAACTTGTTCCAAAAATTCCCAAATTTTTACAGAAGGTCTTAAACGATGGAAATATTATTGTGTAAAAATATCGGGATCCGATTCATCACCAATATTTTATAAAAAATCATTTTCCGGACTGAAATCAGATTTATCTTTTTCTGACTGTAGTCCACGGAATAATTTATTTAAAATTCATCGAGAGTCCGATTTACGAAATTCCAGGAAAGAATTACAAATACATCGGTGGTCATCTACAGTACAAATTGCATGATCTAACTCTACACAGAATTCAAGTTATGGCAGAAAACAGAATGCATATTTTCAGCAGCAAAAATGCAGCTCTAGCTGCTGTTACAAAACGACACTTTAAAAATAGTAAACGAAGTCCAAAAATTTTGATTCCGGTTCCATTAGAACCGTATTTCATAATACATAAATCTAGACTTCATAAAATACATTTTTCGTTTTATTAAGGTCCTGTTACAGCCAACTGAAGTTGGCTGTAATCACCAAACAACCTTCTGTTTTTAGTTTTTACCATTCTAAAGTGCGTTCGATTGATTCCGTTAACATGTTTAGCGATAAACAACGATACTTACAGCAGATTATAAGTCCTTCATATCAGCACATAATCATCATACGCCAAACAACATCATTCTAACATCATTTCTTCATGTATCATCTTGTTTAAGCTTATGTTCAAGTTTTAAGTGTAAGATCTTATGGTGTTCATATGTTTTATTCATAATGCATCTATTAACCACTAAAACAACATGAAAAATGCAAAGATCTAAGTTCTTACCACTAGTTCAAGACTAGGGAAGTTCAAGTGTAGAAAAGTGGTGGATAAAAGAAGATGAGAGTGGTCCTTCAACTTCCGAACACACCGAGCTCCATTATTCACCTTTGTGCACCTTGAGGAGGCCTTGGAAGGCTTGGATGATAATCGAAAAATGGTGGTGGTGGGGGATCTATGTTCAGCCGAGATGAGGAGGGCAAGGAAGAAGAGATGTGGTGTTGAGTTGGTATTGTGTGGATGCATGTTCTTATAACCCAAAATTCTCTATTACCCAAGGGTACTAATGTCCCACAAAGTACACACACAATCCTTCCATAATCTATGCAAATCATAGGGGGATTTAGGAAAGATCATGGGGATCTTGAGGTGGGGCTACTTGAGCCGTTCATAGGTGGGGGGGGGGGGTAGTAGACTAGGTTTTAAACATATAGTTAATTTATGGTTGAAATCCAAGTGTTAGTTAGGTGTTCTAGTTATTAGATATTTATATGGGGTGCTATGATGTTCGGGGACCAAGAATAGCTCACAAAAATAACAACAATACTTTTTGCAATATTTTAGTGTTCCGGGTAATGTCCGGTTGTTCGGTTGGGTGTTGTTCCGTTAAAGTGCTTAATTAATCCGAAAGTGTCCTATGTATATATTTTTGTAACGTTTTTAAATTTCAACACTCAGGAAAGCGTACCAGACTATTTAGTAACTTTTCTGTACACTACTAGTATGTTAACAAGCACATGTAAGTATAACATAATAATCAGAAAGCAGTTAAGTAATTCCACACAGTCGTCAAGCACTTTAATTATCATTAATAAATTGTACGGATACATGGAATTATGAGGGTTGTCACACATATAAAGGCAAAGGTAAGTCTATTCAAGATATCCCTATTGTTCGGGATTATCCTGATGCTTTTCCGGAATAATTACCTGGTTTACCCCCAGCACGCCAAGTCGAGTTTCGTATTGATCTTGTGCCTGGTGCAAATCCTATCGCTAGATCTCCGTATTGTCTTGCACCGTATGAGATGCAAGAGTTATCTAAGCAGCTCCAGGAGCTTTCTAACAAAGGTTTTATCCATCCTAGATTTTCACCTTGGGGTGCTCCCGTTCTTTTTGTTAAGAAGAAAGATGGCTCTTTCAGGATGTGCATCGATTATCGTGAGCTTAATAAGCTTACCATCAAGAATCGATATCCCCTACCTCGCATTGATGATCTCTTTGATCAGCTACAGGGTGCTACATGTTTTTCAAAGATTGATCTACGTTCTGGGTATCAACAACTTCGTGTGCTTGAAGAAGATATTCCCAAGACTGCTTTCCGCACTCGATATGGGCATTATGAGTTCACTGTTATGCCATTCGGTTTAACTAATACTCCTGCCATTTTCATGGACTTGATGAATAGGGTCTACAAGCCTTATTTGGACAAGTTCATCATCATCTTCATTGATGACATCTTTGTGACACCTGTGTCACTGCGACCAGCAAACAAATACCAAATCAATGAAATATTGTATTTCATACTTTGGACTTTTATAAATATGTGTATCTTTTGCACATATCAACTCTTGTTCGATTTCAAGCTCTAAATCGCTTTCTGGAAGGTTATACGCGCACTGATGCGTAAATATAAGCATTTTAAGGCAACAAACACTCTGGAATAGTGACATATACTTAACATACCTTAAATAACCTTTACATAACTTAGAAATAAGTTTTGAAGGCTTTGGTATGGCAAAAACAAGTTAATTCGCTTACAGGGACTAAACTTGACAAACTGCGAAAGTATGCCAATTTGAACTGTAACAAACATTCCGGAACATGACCATAAGTTAAACATACCATAAATATCCTTTACATAGCTTAGAAATAGGCTTTGAGGTGTTCGGTATGCTAAAATAAACTTTTGGGTCATTCAGGGACTAAAAGTGTCAAAAAGTGCACAAGTTTGCATTTTCGCGCATAACTTACGTTCTGAATACATCCGGACATCCAAAAATTTATGTAAGCACTAAAATATTTTATTTTAGTGTTAGGCATAAGAAAAATCCATTCGTTGCGTCATTTGGATCGTTTTTCGCGCTTATGCGCATTCCGTCGTAATTAAGCGAACATCGCGTTCGTGCGACCAAACGAACCAACATCCGACATATTTTTGAGCATGTTTCATGTCCACAATGTTTTTTCATCATTTTAGGGCCTTAAAGTTGGCTTAACGGGCCTTAAACATGCCGGAAATGGCTTAAACACACAACAGGGACCAAAACTGTCATTTCTGAAGGATGTTTGCTGATACATCGAATCTGGTCTGTTCCACTTGTTGCACATGGTTTTGGGGAATATATGGACTGGTTTTGAGGTGCACATGGTATTGGGAAATACTAGGGGCTCACATGGTTTTGTAAAAGCATTGGCTTGAGGTGTATGGCCAAGATCAAAGCACATTTTCCAAGAAACGATCTTAACGGTTCGGGAAATACTATAAATACCCCACCCCCCATTTGGTTCAAACTCACTAGAATCTGATTTGAGAAGCTCTAAGTTGAAACCTTTGTTTCATACCTGAGTTACTTGAATCACGATTAGCATTCGGGGACCCTTCGTAAGTATTCCTTCGTTCTTTTATTGCTTTTCGAGTCCGAAAGTCAAACTTTGTTTGACTTTCTGCGTTGACCAGTTTATGGTCAACGCGAAGTTCGTTTGAAATTCACAATGTGATTGTAATCACGATGGTTATAGTCCCTTGGGACTATGCCTACTGATTACCACGTTGTCTAGGGTCGTAAGGGTAAGCGATCTGATAAATCGCTTATACCTTCGAACACGACCCATTTGGTCGATCATTAGGATCCGACCAAACGCATTAGGTGACCATAGTATATAGGGAATAACCTTCCGAGGTTATACCTTATGGTCGCTTCGTTTAAGTAGTGGTATGATAGGTAGTTTATATGCCTTAGGTAAATTACCAAAATACCCCTTTGATGCCAAAATTCATTTTAAACATATGTAACATAACTTTTGACATCTAAACTGATTTGAAAACAATATTAGACATGTTAAGGCATATGTTACTTGTCATAGGACTAGTTAGGCGGTCCGAACGCGTTTCACGCGAACGACGCGTTAAAGTAGCATAAGCTACCTAAACGGGTCGTAATGGGTCGTAAGCACTTATGTTAGGTTTCATTTAGTATGTAGGCTTTGTTAAACCATATTGCACGAGTCTCCACACTCGTTTGGTTTACGAACCCTCATTCTATCCGATCCTCCGATTTAGGTCCGGTTTATTAACGTAGTTACCTATATTAGGTGCCGTTTGATTCCGTGATCTCTAGCATTGCTTGGTGGTTATCCTAGGACTTCTGAGCAATCTCAAGTGAGTACATAGAACCCCTCTTTTACTGTTTTCCAAACTGTTTTGGGGTGAAACACATGTGCCTACTTGTTACTTTCATGCTTTCCTGTTTTCACATCATATACCTGCTATGTTCGTTAGTACATTATAGTACATGATTTCATTACATTTCATGCTATGTATGCCCATTGTGTGCGTACTTAGTACATCATTTTACATTTCATGCTATGTATGCCCATTGTGTGCGTACTTAGTACATCGTTTTACATTACATGCTATGTATGCCCATTGTGTGCGTACTTAGTACATCGTTTTACATTACATGCTATGTATGCCCATTGTGTGTGTACTTAGTACATCGTTCTACATTACATTTCATGCTATGTATGTCCATTGTGTGCATACTTAGTACATTGTTTTACATTGCATTTCTGTTGCATATGCTCATCCAGCATATGAACACATTATACTACAATTTGAACCGTTGTAACTATTTGATTATATGAACCGTGTGAACCATTTGTATCTGTTGACATGATTTACATTTGACAATAGACATTTGACTATACATAAACATTTCTACAATCGTTAAACATTACATCTTGGTGGTTTGGTTGGAGTAAGTGATTTAAGTAACGAGGCGTGTGTAATATGATACAAGCATGGTGGATACGCCGCTGGTACTTCCTATATATAAGTGTTTGTATGGTATCACATATTGTAGCGTTATTTGAATCATTTCAATTTAGACATATAACATTTTATACAAATAACATACTTTTCACAAGACATTGTTTTACAAACAACTTATCTTATACATACCCATTTTACATGGTTATTCATTTAACCATACATTATTCTCTTATTTACACATATCATCTGATCTTATCGTTTTTCAAATGATTTACAAGACAAAGCAAATTACAAGGTTCATGACTAAACATCTTTCTCAAACATAAGTCATGAATTCCGTTTTCACAAAACCTATGTATCTCACAGGCATTTTTATGCTGACGTACCTATTTTCACATGTGTTTTCAGGAGATGAAGCATAGGACTTATCAAGACATACTTAGGCGAACCTGTGCCTTAGTGACTTAAAACGAGACAAGAACTAGTTAATTTTTGTTATGTACTCTTTATTTTTTGTTAAAGACAATGTAAACTCTCTTGTTTGATTAATAAAACGAAACTTTAATTGCCATGGATTTGAAACGATTAATTCTGTTACAACACTCCCTGACTTTTCCGCCACGTCTTGTTGTTCTACGTGGTCGGGGTGTGACAGAAAAGTTGGTATCAGAGCCAATGGTTATAGGGAATTAGGTTATTAGTAATGCCTTGACCTAGTCTATAACCTTTCTAGGACCCTAACGCGAGTTTACTTGCGTTTAGTCATAAAACAATACCGTCACCTATCCTTAGGCGACGACCACAACAAGAACATAAATTTCAAAACCGCTTTGAAAACTAATCATCTGTTCTAGGATGATTTATTACTAGGTTTTAAACCCTCTATTATAAGGTTTTGAACTCCTTTGAGTTTTCAAAATCTCGTCAAAGTTTTGGGTCCTAAATAATGTGAACACGTGCAAACTGGAAGGGTGGGTGCCTGTACCCTGAGTTTTCTGTCTAAGGCTAAAGTGTTCGTACAAATCCACATAATCGGACCAGTCACTCTTACCTGGGAACTCTTGGGGTGAGTGTCCACTTATAGGCGAGCATGTCTTCGCGATACATTATGAGGATCTCTTTGCTTTGATCCAGCCTTTGTGTGTCGTTTGTCTGCTTCGTGGTTCAAACAAACGACCCTCACCCATGATTTTTGGTCGGTAATTATAACATCCTATTCTTACCCAATGCCATTTCATTTGTTTTCTCTCTTGTTTCCCTTTTAGAATGCCTCCATGACGTGAAAATCCGGTATCTATTAAAGAGCTGGCAGCTGTCATTACACAGCAAATGACTGCTGCAATCCCAAACATCGTTGCTCAATGTCACCAAGCTCTCAAAAACAACAATGCCCCCTGCAACTTCAAGACGTTCAACTCGGCTAAGCCATCAAAGTTTTCTGGGTCTCAAGGAGCGACTGCACTTCTGCAATGGTTCGAGAGTCTAGAGAGCACCTTCAGGCATGTTCAATGTCCAAACGAGCGAAAGGTAGATTTCGCATCTAGTGTCTTTGAGAAACGAGCTTTGACGTGGTGGAACGGTGTAGTGAGAGATAGGGGTGACGATGTGGCACTGGCGCAAACGTGGGAAGAACTGCGAGCACTGATGATGAAGGAATTCTGTCCTCGTCATGAGATCAGGGCATTGGAAAGGGAATTCGACGATCTTAAGCAAGACAGCGGTGAACATCGAGCATACACTGATCGATATGAGGAGCTGAGCCTGTTGTGCCCTACCATGGTTACGCCTTTGGATAAGGTGATCGAAAAATACATTGATGGTCTCCCTGACTCAGTTCAGGACATTGTTACTGGTAGTAACCCCACTACGGTTAGGCAGGCCATTGAGCTATCTGCAACCTTGACTGAATCTCAGATCAGGAAACGTAAGCTTTTCCGAAAGGGTGACAAGAAACCAGTTGAGGAATCGAAACCAATCGAGGAATCAAAGACCATGGATGAGCAGACTGGATCCCCTAAGAGGTCAAAGAAGCGAAAGGCTTCTCAGAACTTCGCCATGGTCGCTCACAATGGTCAAGCCATCCCCAACCAACCAGCTCAACCCCCTGCTAGGAAGCCATACAATGGAACTTCACCCTTATGCGACCAATGTAACCTTCATCATCATCCTAATGTGAAGTGCCGCGAATGCCAAATTTGTGGACGTAAAGGTCATACAGCAAAAGTTTGCGTAGCAGCAATTGCACCAAATCAAGCTGGCAACAATCCTGCTCAAGCTCGTTTCCCACCGGGGTCTTGCTACAACTGTGGCGAGATGGGCCATTTTCGTAGGAATTGCCCAAGGCTTGCTAATGCAAATCCAGCGCAGAGATGAGTATCAGACCGACAGGAGACAACGCTGTTTAGAAAATAATCGAGCCTTGTGTATTATTTTCTTTTGTTATCACGATCTATAAAACAGTTGTTGTTATTGTTGTTATGAATAAATCTTTCATTTACATTTTAATATGTTTATGTGGTTGCATGTATAAACATATCCTCTACAATACCGACAATCAAGGAACCATATTCCTTGAAGAACAGACTACCCCCAAATTTCTTCCATTGTATGATCTTTTGCGTTTTCCACGAAAATCCTAAGTACCTGTTTCTTCCAAGAGAAACGAAGTACGAGGTGCCAAGTTAATAGCAATCAATAACAAGATATTAACAATTAAACAATTATGTGATAATGTGCTTATGTGTTCCCTTTTATGTGTTATGTGATCCAAATTATGTTATCCAAATCCTCGTAGAATCTTACATATCCTTGTACAAGAGATTCATAGTAGGATACCCAAAGGTACTACCTAAAATCTTAAATGGACTTCTACGCTGTAGTTAAGTCCCTTGGATTATAAAGTACTACTTCATAATTAGACCCCTTTAGTGGTCTAGTCAAACTGATCGATCCAAAAATCTAGTTAGGGATATCATGTGATGATATAGCTGAAGGGACTCTTTGGTGGCCTAACTAAGAAGATCCTCTGTCGATCTAATTAAAAGGACCCTATGGTAGTCTAGTCACCCTCATCACAAGTTTGATATCCTTCCCCACAACATTACAAAACGAACTGTGCGGACTGTGCAAGGAATTACGTAATTATGGATGCATACATAATTATGGAATTTTGTGCACAGAAACCACAGCAAGTTTTGTCGTGTATCTAGAGTTAACCCTATTCATTTTTGTTTCTGAAGAAATTGTGGAAAATGACTCGTTCCGATCATTTTCGTTTCTGAAGAAGTTGTGAAAAATGACTCGTTCCGTTCATTTTTGTTTCTGAAGAAATTGTGGAAAATGACTCGTTCCGTTCATTTTTGTTTCTGAAGAAATTGTGGAAAATGACTCGTTCCGTTCATTTTGGTTTCTGAAGAAATTGTGGAAAATGACTCGTTCCGTTCATTTTCGTTTCTGAAGAAGTTGTGAAGAATGACTCTTTCCGTTCATTTTTATTTCTGAAGAAATTGTGGAAAATGACTCGTTCCGTTCATTTTCGTTTCTGAAGAAGTTGTGAAAAATGACTCGTTTCGTTCATTTTTGTTTCTGAAGAAATTGTGGAAAATGACTCGTTCCGTTCATTTTCGTTTCTGAAGAAATTGTGGAAAATGACTCGTTACGTTCATTTTCATTTCTGAAGAAGTTGTGAAAAATGACTCGTTCCGTTCATTTTTGTTTCTGAAGAAATTGTGAAAAATGACTCGTTCCGTTCATTTTCATTTCTGAAGAGGTTGTGGAAAATGACTCATTCTGTTCATTTTCGTTTCTGAAGAAAATTGTGGAAAATGACTCATTCCGTTCTTTTTCATATCTGAAGAATGCCTGTTGAAAATAACTCCGATCATTTTTCATTTCTGAAAAACATCCGTTGAGGAAAATAACAAAATTATGCTGTACATATCTTTGATGGCTATTTAACACAAAGTCACAGACAGACTCCTACGAATTAATTTCGGGACGAAATTTTCTAAAGTAGGGGAGACTGTGACACCTGTGTCACTGCGACCAGCAAACAAATACCAAATCAATGAAATATTGTATTTCATACTTTGGACTTTTATAAATATGTGTATCTTTTGCACATATCAACTCTTGTTCGATTTCAAGCTCTAAATCGCTTTCTGGAAGGTTATACGCGCACTGATGCGTAAATATAAACAGTTTAGTGCAACAAACACTCCGGAATAGTGACATATACTTAACATACCTTAAATAACCTTTACATAACTTAGAAATAAGTTTTGAAGGCTTTGGTATGGCAAAAACAAGTTAATTCGCTTACAGGGACTAAACTTGACAAACTGCGAAAGTATGCCAATTTGAACTGTAACGAACATTCCGGAACATGACCATAAGTTAAACATACCATAAATATCCTTTACATAGCTTAGAAATAGGCTTTGAGGTGTTCGGTATGCTAAAATAAACTTTTGGGTCATTCAGGGACTAAAAGTGTCAAAAAGTGCACAAGTTTGCATTTTCGCGCATAACTTACGTTCTGAATACATCCGGACATCCAAAAATTTATGTAAGCACTAAAATATTTTATTTTAGTGTTAGGCATAAGAAAAATCCATTCGTTGCGTCATTTGGATCGTTTTTCGCGCTTATGCGCATTCCGTCGTAATTAAGCGAACATCGCGTTCGTGCGACCAAACGAACCAACATCCGACATATTTTTGAGCATGTTTCATGTCCACAATGTTTGTTCATCATTTTAGGGCCTTAAAGTTGGCTTAACGGGCCTTAAACATGCCAGAAATGGCTTAAACACACAACAGGGACCAAAACTGTAATTTCTGAAGGATGTTTGCTGATACATCGAATCTGGTCCGTTCCACTTGTTGCACATGGTTTTGGGGAATCTATGGGCTGGTTTTGAGGTGCACATGGTATTGGGCAATACTAGGGGCTCACATGGTTTTGTAAAAGCATTGGCTTGAGGTGTATGGCCAAGATAAAAGCACATTTTCCAAGAAACGATCTTAACGGTTCGGGAAATACTATAAATACCCCACCCCCCATTTGGTTCAAACTCACTAGAATCTGATTTGAGAAGCTCTAAGTTGAAACCTTTGTTTCATACCTGAGTTACTTGAATCACGATTAGCATTCGGGGACCCTTCGTAAGTATTCCTTCGTTCTTTTATTGCTTTTCGAGTCCGAAAGTCAAACTTTGTTTGACTTTCTGCGTTGACCAGTTTATGGTCAATGCGAAGTTCGTTTGAACTTCGCAATGTGATTGTAATCACGATGGTTATAGTCCCTTGGGACTATGCCTACTGATTACCACGTTGTCTAGGGTCGTAAGGGTAAGCGATCTGATAAATCGCTTATACCTTCGAACCCGACCCATTTGGTCGATCATTAGGATCCGACCAAACGCATTAGGTGACCATAGTATATAGGGAATAACCTTCCGAGGTTATACCTTATGGTCGCTTCGTTTAAGTAGTGGTATGATAGGTAGTTTATATGCCTTAGGTAAATTACCAAAATACCCCTTTGATGCCAAAATTCATTTTAAACATATGTAACATAACTTTTGACATCTAAACTGATTTGACAACAATAATAGACATGTTAAGGCATATGTTACTTGTCATAGGACTAGTTAGGCGGTCCGAACGCGTTTCACGCGAACGACGCGTTAAAGTAGCATAAGCTACCTAAACGGGTCGTAATGGGTCGTAAGCACTTATGTTAGGTTTCATTTAGTATGTAGGCTTTGTTAAACCATATTGCACGAGTCTCCACACTCGTTTGGTTTACGAACCCTCATTCTATCCGATCCTCCGATTTAGGTCCGGTTTATTAACGTAGTTACCTATATTAGGTGCCGTTTGATTCCGTGATCTCTAGCATTGCTTGGTGGTTATCCTAGGACTTCTGAGCAATCTCAAGTGAGTACATAGAACCCCTCTTTTACTGTTTTCCAAACTGTTTTGGGGTGAAACACATGTGCCTACTTGTTACTTTCATGCTTTCCTGTTTTCACATCATATACCTGCTATGTTCGTTAGTACATTATAGTACATGATTTCATTACATTTCATGCTATGTATGCCCATTGTGTGCGTACTTAGTACATCGTTTTACATTTCATGCTATGTATGCCCATTGTGTGCGTACTTAGTACATCGTTTTACATTACATGCTATGTATGCCCATTGTGTGCGTACTTAGTACATCGTTTTACATTACATGCTATGTATGCCCATTGTGTGTGTACTTAGTACATCGTTCTACATTACATTTCATGCTATGTATGTCCATTGTGTGCATACTTAGTACATTGTTTTACATTGCATTTCTGTTGCATATGCTCATCCAGCATATGAACACATTATACTACAATTTGAACCGTTGTAACTATTTGATTATATGAACCGTGTGAACCATTTGTATCTGTTGACATGATTTACATTTGACAATAGACATTTGACTATACATAAACATTTCTACAATCGTTAAACATTACATCTTGGTGGTTTGGTTGGAGTAAGTGATTTAAGTAACGAGGCGTGTGTAATATGATACAAGCATGGTGGATACGCCGCTGGTACTTCCTATATATAAGTGTTTGTATGGTATCACATATTGTAGCGTTATTTGAATCATTTCAATTTAGACATATAACATTTTATACAAATAACATACTTTTCACAAGACATTGTTTTACAAACAACTTATCTTATACATACCCATTTTACATGGTTATTCATTTAACCATACATTATTCTCTTATTTACACATATCATCTGATCTTATCGTTTTTCAAATGATTTACAAGACAAAGCAAATTACAAGGTTCATGACTAAACATCTTTCTCAAACATAAGTCATGAATTCCGTTTTCACAAAACCTATGTATCTCACAGGCATTTTTATGCTGACGTACCTATTTTCACATGTGTTTTCAGGAGATGAAGCATAGGACTTATCAAGACATACTTAGGCGGACCTGTGCCTTAGTGACTTAAAACGAGACAAGAACTAGTTAATTTTTGTTATGTACTCTTTATTTTTTGTTAAAGACAATGTAAACTCTATTGTTTGATTAATAAAACGAAACTTTAATTGCCATGGATTTGAAACGATTAATTCTGTTACAACACTCCCCGACGTTTCCGCCACGTCTTGTTGTTCTACGTGGTCGGGGTGTGACAATCTTGATTTATTCTAAGACTCGAGCTGATCATGAGCAACATCTTCGTCTTACTTTGGAACTCCTAAAGAAAGAACAACTTTTCGCCAAATTCTCCAAGTGCGAATTTTGGCTCAAAGAAGTTCATTTTTTGGGATATATCGTCAACGAACAAGGTATTCATGTAGATCCCTCCAAGATCAGTGCGATTAAGGATTGGGATACGCCTACTACACTCACCGAAGTTCGTTCTTTTCTTGGTCTCGCGGGTTATTACCGCCGCTTCATCGAAAACTTCTCCAAGATTGCAGTTCCTCTAACTGCTCTAACTCAGAAGAATAAACCCTTTGAATGGGGATCCAAGCAGGAAGAATCCTTTCAGACATTGAAACAGAAACTCTGCGATGCACCTATTCTGTCTTTACCTGAGGGCAATGATGATTTTGTCGTATACTGTGATGCATCCAAATTAGGTCTTGGTTGTGTTCTCATGCAAAGAAACAAAGTCATAGCATATGCATCAAGACAGTTGAAGATACACGAGAAGAACTACACGACTCATGATCATGAGTTAGGTGCAGTTGTATTCGCTCTCAAAATCTGGAGACACTATTTGTATGGTACTAAATGTGTGGTTTTTACTGACCACAAAAGTCTTCAGCATATTTTCAATCAAAAAGAACTTAACATGAGGAAACGATGTTGGGTTTAACTTCTAAACGACTACAACTGTGAAATTCGCTACCATCCTGGTAAGGCGAATGTCATAGCTGATGCATTTAGTCGTAAAGAGTGTGTCAAGCTTCACTGTGTTCAAGTTCGATCTGATATTCAAACCAGCATTTTTTAGGCTCAACATACTTGTGTCTCGTAAGACTTGATGGGTAAGGAATTACCATATCATATTAAGCCTGATCTTGAATTGAAAGACAATGGATTGTATTATTTCATGGACTGTTTGTGGGTCCCAAATCAAGACAATCTCCGCACCTTGCTTATGGATGAAGCTCATAAGTCTCGTTATTCAATTCATCCTGGTGCAGATAAAATGTATAAGGATCTTCGTACTCAGTATTGGTGGCCTGGTATGAAGAAAGACATTGCCTTGTACATATCCAAATGCCTTACTTGTCTTAAGGTTAAGGCTGAACATCAACATCCCTCTGGATTATTGGAACAACCAGAGATTCCAGTTTGGAAATGGGAAAACATTGCTATGGATCTTATTACCAAACTTCCGCGCACTAAGAAAGGACATGATGCTATTTGGGTAGTTGTTGATCGTCTTACCAAGTCAGCGTATTTCTTGCCGATTCGTGAGGATCTATCTGCCGACAAGCTTGCTAAAATCTATGTGGATGAGATTGTATCCCGTCATGGCGTTCCTTTGAACATTATATCTGATAGAGATGCTCGATTCTCATCTCGTTTTTGGAGAACCATGCAATCTGCTATGGGAACCCAACTTAATTTGAGCACAGCTTATCATCCGCAATCAGATGGTCAATCTGAAAGAACAATCCAGAATTTGGAGGATATGCTTAGAACTTGTGTGATCGATTTTGGTGGTAGTTGGGATTCGTATCTTCCGTTGATTGAATTCTCCTACAACAATAGTTATCACTCCAGCATCAACATGGCTCTTTTCGAGGCTTTATATGGTCGAAAATGTCGTTCACTAGTCTGCTGGAATGAGATCAGTGAGGCTCAGATTACTGGACCTAACCTCATTCTAGAGACTACAGATAAGGTTAAGAAAGTTCGCGATAACCTTCAGAAAGCTCGAAGCCGTCAAAGGAGTTATGCGGATCGACAACGCAAGCCCTTGGAATTTTAAGTCAGTGATCGTGTTCTACTCAAGGTTTCACCTTGGAAAGGTGTGATCAGATTTGGAAAGATAGGAAAACTTGCACCTAGATATGTTAGACCATTCAAGATCATTGAAAGAATCGGAAAGGTAGCCTATAGACTTGAGTTACCTCCTGAACTTGGAAATGTTCATCCAACCTTCCACGTGTCCAATCTCAAAAAGTGTTTAGCTGATGAGAACCTCCACATACCGCTTGATGAAATTCGTGTTGATGACACGATGCACTTTGTCAAGAAGCCTGTGGAAATAATGGATCGTGAAGTCAAATGGCTCAAATGTAAGCACATTCCACTTGTCAAAGTTCGCTGGGAATCTAAACGTGGACCAGAATTTACTTGGGAATGTGAAGATCAAATGAAGGTGAAATATCCACATCTATTCTCACAAGTTTCCTCTAAATAAATTTTGGGACGAAATTTTCACAAGTAGGGGAGACTGTGACGTATGTGCTTGTAATCATTGTACAAACTCTGAATTGTTCAGTTATCAATAAAACAATGTGATTTGGCCCCAATGTTTGTTTATTTATGTTTGATATTTTGCAAATTTTGATTTTTTTTGGTTCAATTTCAAACTCTATATCGCTTTCTAGAAAGTTATACGCAAACTGGTACGTAAACGTAATCAGTTTAACATGACAAACACTCCAGAACATCAATATAAACTTAACATACCTTAAAATACCTTTACATAACTTAGAAATAAGTTTTGAAGGGTTTGGTATGGGAAAATCATGTTTATTCGCTTATAGGGACAATTTTCGACAAACTGCGAAAGTCTGTCGATTCGTGCCGTAATGAACATTCCGAAACTTGATCATAAGTTAAACATACCCTAAATATCCTTTACATAGCTTAGAAATTGGCTTTGAGGGGTTTGGAATGCGAAAATAAACTTTTTGATCAAACAGGGACTAAAATCGTCAAAAAGTGCATAAGTTTGCATTTTCGCGCATATCTCACGTTCTGAACATATCCGGACATCCAAAAAATTTTGTAATCATTAAAATATTTTATTTTAGTGATTGGAATTCTAAAACTTCATTCATTTTGCAATTTGGATCGTTTTCGCGTCCGCTACGATTTCCGTCGTAATTAACTGAACAACGCAACCGTACAGCCAAACGAAGCGACATCCGTGACATTTCTAAGCATATTTTAAGTTCCCTATGTTTTAACATCCTTATGGAGCTTAAAAATGGGCTTGACGGGTGTTAGAACTGCCAAAACGCATCAAAAATCAAGTTCAGAGTCACAGGAGCCTGTTCTGCCAATTATTGAAACTTATTGCCAGCAACAAAGAGCATACGGACCGTATGGAGTCCTTTACGGTCCGTAAAGCATCCCCAGGTCAGCAGAAACTAGTTTCCTATAAAACCTAGCTGTTCCTTTGTTTTGTACATGGTTTCCTTCAATCTATGGACTGGTTTTGGACACCCATAGAATGATAAATCAGTGGGCACACATGGAGGGCCAAGATCGAAGCTCGTAATCTAAGAAACGGTCCTAACGGTTGTCCAAACTCTATAAATACCCACCTTGAATTCACTTTCATTCCCCACATTTGATCTGAATTTATACTCTAAGTTGAAGCCTTTTGCTTCATACCTGAGTATTTTAGATCAAATTCTTCATCGCTTGGACCTTTTGTAAGTTTCTTTCATGCTTTTATGCGTTTTTAAGCACGAAAGTCAAATAGTGTTTGACTTTCTGCTTTGACCAGTTAATGGTCAACACGAAGTTCGTTTGAACTTCGCAACGTGAGCGTAATCACGATGGTCATAGTCCTTTGTGACTATACCTACTGATTACCACGTTATTTAGGCATAGTGACGAGTCATAGTTTCGGTCAAAATACGCGTTTATGCATATTTTGCAACCAAACTATTCTTGGGTATCAAAACCCTTTGTTTTGATATCAAACTTCTTTTCTAACTTAGTTAAACATGTTTTAACATGTTTAACTTATCACTTTTAGTTTAGTGCTTATATAGGGTCTTAAGATAAGCGGTCTAAACAACCGCTTAGACTTTCGAACCCGACCCGTTTGGTCGATCGTTAGGATCCGACCAAACCTATTTTGTGACCATATTTGTAATAGGAATAACCTTCCGAGGTTATACTTTATGGTCACTACGTTTAGTTAGTTGTATGATAGGTAGTTTATATGCCTTAGGAAAATGACCAAAATGCCCTTTTTTGCGCATAAATTCATTCTAAGCATATGTAACTTAAATTTTGACATCTAAAATGATTTGGCAACATTATTAGACTTGTTAAGGCATATAATACTTGTCATAGGACTAGTTTGGCGGACCGAACGCGTTTTATGCCAACGATGCGTTAAAGTAGCGTAAGCTACCGAAACGGGTCGTAACGGGTCATAAGCACTTAGGATAGGTTCCGATTTAGAATATAGGTTTTGTTAAACCATATTACATGAGTTCTTATACTCATTTGGTTTGCGAAACCTCATTCTATCTTATCTTCCATTTTTAGGTCCGGATTATTATTGTAGTTACCTATATTAGGTGCCGATTGATTTCGTGATCTCTCTAGCATTTCTTGGTTGTTATTCAAAGACTATTCAGCAATCTCAAGTGAGTACATAGACCCCTCTTTTACTATTTTCAAATATTTTGGGGTGAAACACATGTGCCTACTTGTTACTTTCATGCTTTCATAACATATACTTGCTATGTTCATTAGTACGCATATCGTACATGATTTCCATTATGTTTTGTTATGTATGTTCACTTAGCATGCTAGCACATTGATTTTCATAAACATTTTTGTTGCATATGTTCACCCAGCATATGGACACATTGATTTACTTTGCATTTCTGTTGCATATGTTCATTCAGCATATGGACACATTGTTTTACATTTCTACTTTGTATGTTCATTTAGCATACTAGGTACATTATTTTTAAATAACATGCTTACATTTGGTATGACATTTGGTTTGTTTAAAGAAACTGAATACGTTCATTAACATTGATCACGCTGCTCGGTAGTAAATAGTGGTACCATAGGACCTGACAACTCCCATTCCTGAAATCCTAGGTTTGTTTGGACGTAAGGAATGACTGAATCTGAAAACATTTTTGATGACCTTTGATTTGTTCTAGGGTTTATCTTCAGTCTCAAGGCTTGAATGTATACGTTTAACGTTACCACATAAGTGTTTGTATCAGTAAAGCATGGATTTTGCAAGACATATTTTTTGACTTAAACTGTGATTTATATCAATTACATTGTTTTGTACATTTCTTTCTTATTGGGTTGAGTAAATGCTTTTATTCACTATACATTACATTTGATTATACATGAACATTTTTACATTGGATTTAACAGTACATTTTGGTGGTTTGTTTGGGTAAGTGATTTAAATAACGAGGCGTGTGTAATATGATAAAAGCATGGTGGATACGCCGCTGGTACTTCCAATATATAAGTGCTTTTATGATATTACATATCGTAGCATTATTTAAACCATTTCAATTTAGACATATTACATTTTACACAAATAACATATCTTCTCAAGAACAATGTTTTACAAATAACTTATTTTATACAAACTCATTTTTACTTGGTTACTTATTTAACTATACATCTTTCTTTTATATATCATCTGATTTTCTTATCACTTTTTATATGGTTTATAAAAGAAAATATTTTCCTAAGATTCACGACTAACTTTTATAAAACAATTCTTTCAATTACAAGTCTTGAATCCTTAATCAATAAACCTATGTATCTCACAGGCATTTTTATGCTGACGTACCTATTTTCACATGTGTTTTCATGAGCTGATGCATAGGATTGTTCAAGATAAACCTAGGCGGACTTGGGCCTTAGTGACATAAAATGAAGCAAGATTAGTTTAATTATGTTATGTATTCTTTGTTTCTTTCGTTTTAAGACAATGTACCCCTTTTTATTTCAAATAAAATGAAACTTTAAATACCATGGTTGTGAAACAATAATTCCGCCACTCCACTCCCCGACGTTTCCGCCACGGTTTGTTGTTTTACGCGGTCGGGGTGTGACATAGAGGCTAGTGACTCAGACTGCGGAACGGACGACTGTGATATAACTGGCAAAGGGATCTCAGACGTAGGCTCAACAGTAGCGGTGGGTGGAACTATCAATGGCTCTAAAGGTCGAGTCATGACAATAGTGGCGTCCACCATCGGTGCTACTCTAGAAGATCCTCCAATCATAAAGGGATCTCAGACGTAGGCTCAACAGTAGCGGTGGGTGGATCTATCAATGGCTCTAAATCTCAAAACTCTTTGGTTGAAGTCTAGCATTTTCCAAGAAAACATCTAGTTCACTAACAACCATTGGCTCTGATACCAACTTCTGTCACACCCTAAAAACGTCGAAGTGGAAATACAAACGTGGCGGTGACGGAGATTGGTACCCATAAATATCATAGTAGACGATGCATTGTTTATTTTGGACATACAACTTATTTAAAACATGACTTTACAGTTCAAAAATAAACACAATCCACAACCACGATATAGTAGTCTTGATCCTTATGGATCCAAATACACACGGTCCCAAATTAGTTTTTAAAAGTTGTTTAAAACATTCTTAAACACGACAAGCATCACTACCACAAGATACGCCAAAATCCCAAAGCCGAACTAATGTACCTTAAGATCACGTAAAAATCAAGTGTCAACATAGAGGAAGGTAAGTTCACATATTCAAATTTGTTACATTTGTTTAAGGAAAACTTTCTTACTCTAAATTTTAATGATAAAACATCCATATAGTGAAGAAGGTAAATTTTATTTCCTTTGTCAAAATCCAAGGGTCAGCTATCCTGAGCTTTATCCTAAAATCCTCCGATACGATCATCTTCCCAAGTTTATTTTTAAATTATTATCCAATCATTAAGATTCGTAAGTTTGTAAGACATTACGGGCTATTTACTAACAGTGAGGGTATAATCAAGCTAGATACTAATCAGAATTAAATTCGCCGTTATATGGACACGGAGCTACTGGTCACGACGGGGTTGTCAACCCGATAGATCTATCAACCATCCCATGCATATTATTAATGATTAAATTGGCTCATTTGCGCCAAGCGCCTTATAATTGAGGTCAATCATTATGCCGACCTCAATGAACAATATATATATATATATATATATCCTACTAAAAAGTTAAATTTAATATTTTGCAGTGTGCAAGTTCCTAGCAGTCCTTATCGAGCTGTAAGCCTATCCAGGACATACTCTCGTGGGAGTTAAGGAAAGTCACACTTAGATTTAAATAATTTTTAAATCTATACGGTCATTTTACCCCAAACACCATAATTCTCCCTGTTTCTCCCCAAAACGTATTTATATTCAATAAAATTCTGTTTTCCTTGAAAACAACTTTATATCATTCGCATTTCCAAAACCATGTTTTTCCTCGAAAACATAACATTTCATTTCCAAATTATATTTTACACGAAAATATATTAATAATTCATTTAAAGGCATGTTTTATACAAAAACGTATAATTATCCTTTTTGTGAGGACTGTTTCGGTGCTCCCGAATGCTCCGACCGGCTAAAACGATTCCATATCTCGTGCGGAATCCAAGTATGAAGGTGACATGCACAAGAACAAACTAATTAAACTGGTTTCTATTCAATATTTGAAGTTACAGAACCACGAAACCAAATGGACAGAGTTTTCTCTCTGTTCCACCCAAAGACTACAAATGACAAGACTTGACCTCCTATTTATACGGAAGCCCATTCGCATGGACCATCTGGAACGAATGAGTCTTATGTGCGAATGGCATCTTTGGGACGGATGAGACCCCATTCGTACGAATTGCACATTCGTGCGAATGTGTACCAACATTACAAACATGTCTTGCCTAACCTACAAACCTATACAATTAACTACGACTCAATACATTGACAACTATGAACATGATTGACAGAAGCAATAGATATAATGCATTCACAAACCCCCCCTTGGATATTGTTGCAATCAATCTTTGCTTTGTCGTAGCCAACCTTCATTTTCTACTGAGTCTTCAAAAATCTTTTAACATTTCTGAATCACAGACTCCCCCTTATATCCTGTTTCGAAGACTCCTCTTACATCAGACTCCTTGTTAGCAATCTCCCCCTTGCTTAAAGCTATCTGTATTTGATAATTTAGTATCACTTATGAGAAACACTTGTGAGCTTTCTTTCTGTTTGATAATGATTATCAAGTTCATCCTAACAATCAGCTTTCTATAAGATCTCATTATCATATTTGACTTTAGAGCATGATTATCTTCATTAATCCTTATAGATAATCACGTTCAAATTAATGACCTTGAAAATCCAATTATCTACCAAGTCTAAATTAATGACCTTGGAGATAATATCAAACAATATTTGATTTTACATTTTCAAAATTCAAGTTTCAAATTAATGGACTTGTTATTTCAAGACATGTGTAACATACTTAGATTTTGAAATTCCGCTTTCCAACATTTGTTGTCAAAACATAAAGTGAAATAAAATCTTTTTGTATTTTACAAACGTTATGCTAAAACACTCCTAAAATCTTTTTGTGATTTTATCTAAAATGAAATAACAACATATTTACAAACATATTTTTGTTGAGTTTGTGTCAGAGGATTATATTAGTTTTTGACAAGTCACTTACACCGTTGATCTATAAAAACTTTAAGTTTTAAACAATTCACTTAGATTGTCAGTATACTTGTTTTGGTCAAAAATTACCAAAGCAATTAAGTGATCAAATTAGTTTTGTGAGGTAGTGTGCTAGTAGTGTTTGTAGAAAATATGTTGATTTGGTTGTTTGCAAAAACAGTTTTCAGGATATAGCTCAGGATACCAAGCTATATCAACAATCAAACAATGAGCAAAAATGTAAAGGTTGACACGAGATGTACGAAGAAAGCCCTTGATCAATCTAGATCTCCAGCATAAAACCTCGGGAGCTGACAATCGTCGGCTGCCTTGTTCTTCTTATTACTTGAATAACCAGGATACAGTGCAGGATAATGCCCAGATCGTTACTAAGTATTACAATGCTTGCTAGTGGTGTGTGATTACGAGAGAAGATGTAAGAATTCGAGAGTAGTGAGTTTATTGTGACCTATCGATCTGATTATCCATATATTTACAGTTACAAAGAAAAACGAATTCTCCTAAAATGGTGGGATGCCTCGGAATATTCCTTAGTGAACGTTGAGGACCTGGTCTTGCGGCTTCAACGTCTTTTTTCTAACTGAATGGAACGAGTCTTCAGGAGAACAGGTCATAGTTAACGTTATTATCCTGCACTCTTGACCTGCAAGCAGACTGTTAGTAAACACCAGGATAGAGCATCAGGATGTTACCAATATCCTGGTCTAGCATCCTGGTTGTGAATAGCTATTATGTAATCAAAATATAATTCAAGATATAATCCAGGATATGGGCTTGGAATTTCACCCCTAACAATTGTCCCCAAAAATGTTACCGTTTGAGGATCCTGAGCCCTAACGGTTACATTTTTCACGATAAACGAGGTAATTAAGAGATAAGGCTCCTGATTTGACTGCTTGTAACTGCTCAGTCTGATTTCACTCATTACCCCCCCCCCCATATCTTCTCAAGCTGATCCTATTTAATCCTTCACCAAGAAGAAAAAGGTAAAAATCTTCTCTCTCATCTTCACCTCTTTGCTCCTCCCTTTTCTCAATTTTCAGTAGATTATGGCGAGACAAACTTGATCTAGCTCCGGTGACTCAGCCCCATCTTTCCTGTCGCAGAATCTTCTCCAATATCCGGAGAAGGAATTGTGCTCTTTTGATAGTGCTCACCTGTCAGCCCTCCAGACTTCCGGTATCTTCCCAGAAGGGATGGTGTTTCGGCCTTACGATCGGGAAATCCGATCAGACATGGCATCCACCGAGTGGCTTTGTTTCAATGCCTTCCCGTTTAC
This sequence comes from Helianthus tuberosus, assembly GCA_030545235.1. Taxonomy (NCBI): domain Eukaryota; kingdom Viridiplantae; phylum Streptophyta; class Magnoliopsida; order Asterales; family Asteraceae; genus Helianthus; species Helianthus tuberosus. Next base: position 98,422,267 of record CM060412.1, on the reverse strand, counting down.
CTTGGGCTCTCGATTTCCCTAGCCTGGTTTCATCACCGAATTCTTCCGTATCACGGGCCTCAGCTTCAGCTAAACCATGCCGATGCTCTGGCGAGTGTTGCTCGTTCTTGATCGAATCAAGAACGCTCACATTCCCAAGTTTTTCATCCATGATCTTCCACTAGCATACCAGCTAAGATCTCATGGGTCTAGAAGATTTCTGTTCTACTCCACTTCTAACGATCCTTTGATACTCCGAGCCACCAAGAATGAAGAGGAATGGAAGTCAAAATTCTTTTTTGTGAAAAGAAGTTCGATTCCTGGTGGAGCGGATTATCTGGTGAAGTGGTTGAGAAGGGGTAGGATTTAGGGTTTTAGGATTATCCTCTGTAATATCCTATCTTGTATCTTGAACTAATCCTTCTTGTGTTTTATACAGCTGACTTCAGGAAATTAGCACCCCCCTTGCTGACACAGAGAAAAGAATCCAAGCCATCAGACTTCTTCCTGAAATTAAAAGAAGCTTTATTCCATACCTAGCATCCTCAAGCCAACACTCTAGTTCGAACATGTCTGGTAAGGATCCTGTTTAATATTCTGCACACATTTTATCATTTAATATACAACAAGGTTTTAAAATTACTCCCTGTATGCAGACGATAGCAAAGTTCCAATCTTCCTAGACCTTGACGAACTCGACAGCTATCCTACTCCTATCTAAGTCAAGAAGGAGACCCCAGCCATTACCAGCTCCAAACCAGCAGCAGCTCCAAAGCCAAACCCAAGAACTCGTGCTTCCATGGTAAAGAAAAAAAAGGTCCAGAAACCACTGCTCCAGCTTCCAAGGGGTTCTCCTATGAGGACCTCAGCTTCACTGATTCCCTGGAGCCCATGACCTCCTTTCTCCATAAGGTAATATCCTGGCTCAACATCCTACACATATATGTTGAGCATGTATCCTGGTTAGCAAAGATTTAAGCCTAACCTGTATCTTGTTTTACAGGGCCTTCAACATTTGCTGAACCTCTACACTGAGGCCTGTGAGACAATGAAGCTTCAGGAGGTCAGGATCAAGAAGCTAGAGACCACCGTGGCCGACCATGGTACAATCGCTGAAGCCAAGACCCAGCACTATGAAGACAAGCTGAAAAAGGTTACAAAGGATGCCGAAGTGAAGCTGGCCGCCGCCCATGTCGAGCATGAACAGGCCACGATCTCCTTTCGAGAGGGGATCAAGAACTCCGCAGTTATCTCCCTCCTACAAGCCCGGATCAAGATGGCATACGAGGCCAAGGAGACAGGCCTTGAGTGCCCATCCTAGCTGGTTGACTCCTGGGTGGCAAAGCTCAGGGAGCTTGGAGGTAATCCTGTGCCATATCCTTCAAAATCTGGAGCTGGGGAGTCTTCAAAGGCAGCTGAGGTGGTGGTTGAGGTTGGAGAGAAGAAGGATGCTAATGCTGATGCTGGTCAGGATGCTGGTGCTGAGGAGGTAAAAAGGATGGTGGTGATGCTGCTGTATGAGGGCATCAAAGTGGGCAATGATGGATATTGTTGCTTAGGCCAGAGCCCACTTTCCTCTAGATTTGAATGGTCTGTAATCCAAAACAATTTACTTTTTCTGCATTTATTTTTCCTGCACTTAGATACAATATGATGGCCAAAGGTGGAGGGATCCTGAGTTTTAGGACGAAGCCCTTGGTCATCAATGTTAGTACGCTTTTGAACAATCAACAGTTGAAGGTGGAGGGATCATGTGTTTTTAGGACGAAGCCTTCAACTGTTTATGTGAATATGTTGTTGAACTAGTTGTACTTTTGGTGGATGGGTCTCATTTTGAGATTAAGCCAAGAGTACAACCTTTTGGTCTGGTAATAATAAATAACTAACCTTTTAGCCTTATCTTTGTTGTTGTGTTTTTATTTGGCAAAATATGTTCTGAATATCCTGATCAAATATCCTGCTCAGGATACTGGTATCATGCTCGGCATTTTCGTTACTCTTTAGTAAAAAATATTAAATAAAAACATAATTAAATATGAGTAGGCAAAAGCTTAACTTATTCAGATAAGGCTTTTGAACTTAGGAAACCAAAAAATCAAACTAGAAACACTTAGGCAATAATGTCCAACTCCAACCTTTGAATGCTTTGCAATGTCCCAAGCATGGATGTCCCGTATCTGTGCAGGATATTGCATCAATGCATGACATACTTCAGTATTCCTTCAGTTAAACTTTGCAATATTCTATCCATAAAAGAATGTGTGTATACACAATCATAGTTTGTTTGGAACTTGTCCAAAAACTTTAGTTTTACTGGGGATAAACCCTTAATGTACTGGGAATAAACCCTTAACATCTTGGGGATAAATCCTTAGTATCCTGGGGATAAACCCTTAGTATCCTGGGAATAAACCCTTATTTTCATGTGCTACAGGCAGGAGTGTATAAACTCCAAGACTTAGAAAGGCGAAAACCTTTAAACCTTAGAGAGTATGAAAATGCCCTTTCGTGAGAGAGGATGATCAATCCTCATGTACTTTAAGGATCCAGGATATAGCCAATAATAACGAAATTGTCAGCCACTGTTACATGAACTGGTCCCGCTATCTTGAACTATTCCTGGATAACTTGCGCTCCAGGCGGGGTGTTTAAACCCAATTCGAGAGAAAGGTGAATACCTTTAGACCTTTGAAGGGATAATGATCCCTTAAACGTGAGAGAGGGGGCCAATCCTCTAATCTTTCGATTCATCTTGAGTGTATATCCTGGAGTTACATCCTAAAGCGTATCCTACAAAACACCTTTAAACTAAGGTGGGTGTTAGCTTGGCTAACACCCCTCCGATGCTTAAGTCAGTATTGGGTTCCAAAGAATAAATTAAATCAAACATATTTAAAAGAGATAGAATTCATACCATCCTGAGTTAGAAATTAAATTCTAAACTCACTTAAAATAAAGCTTAAGGTGTATAGCATTCCAGGATCTTGGCAACATATCCCCTGCCATATTCTTGAGTCGGTATGCTCCTTTCCCAGATTCTGATTCAACTTCATAAGGTCCTTCCCATTTTGGGGCAAGCTTCCCATCAACAAGATTGGTAGTATTTTGAAAAGCCTTCCTTAACACCCAATCTCCAACTTGAAATCTTCTAGTCCTTAAATTCTTGTTATATGATCTGGATATCCTCTATTGATATGCTGCCATTCTTAGCTTTGCTGCATCTCTTGTTTCATCAATAGTATCCTACTCTTGACACAAGGCTTCAGGTGACTCAGGATTCTTAAGGCTTGATCAGGCTGTAGGTATCACCATTTCTGTTGGGATCACTGCTTCTACCCTACACACCAAAGAAAATGGGGTTTGACCAGTAGCATTCTTCACAATTGTCCTATCAGCCCATAGGACAAAGGGTAGTTCTTCTGCCCATCTTCATTTCTTAGAACCTAATCTTTTCTTCAAATTGTTGATAATTATCTTGTTTGAGGATTCTGCATGTCCATTTGCTTGAGGATGTACTGGAGTTGATGTGATCATCTTGATTCCCCAACTTTTGAAAAAATCAGTAGTTCTCTTACTGATGAACTCAGAGCCATTATCACAAATTATCTCAGCTGGTACCCCAAATCTGGTCAGGATATTCCTCTTTATGAAGGATACCACTTCTTGATCCCTGACTTGGACAAAGGCCTCAGCTTCGACCCACTTGGAGAAATAATCTGTCATTGCTAGCATAAAAACTTTACCTCCTGGAGCTTTTAGGAGTTTCCCTGCTATATCTATACCCCATTTCATGAATGGCCAAGGGGAAACAATAGGATATAATGGCTCAACAGGCTGATGTAGTATATTGTTGTGCCTCTGACATGCATCACATCTTCGAGGCTATTCTGCAACATTCTTTCTCATAGTTGGCCAGTAGTATCCCGTCCCTAATACCTTCGACAACAATGATCTGCCCCCAGTATGGTTTCCACAGTCTCCTTCATGTATATCCAGAAGTACATCCTTGGTTTCAGGATCCTCCAGGCATCTTAAGTATGGACCAGCAAGAGACTTCTTATACAAAACATTATTTATAATAGTGAAACGAGATACCTTCATCCTGAAAGCCTTAGGATTCTCATCCTTTGGGATGTCTCCTTTTTTGAGGTATTTTATAATTGGAGCCATCCAGGATTCAGGATTCTTCTCAGGATATTTCTCACCAGGATCCTGGATACTTGCTACTTCCTTATCCTGAGATTTGATGTGTTCCATCGTAGGATATAGGATATGTAGTATCGGTATCTGAGTTCCTTCCGGTATCCTGACAGAATATCCCAAATTTGCCAAAGCATCTGCCTCAGCATTATCCTCTCTTGGTACTTGTTCATGTGTAAAAACCTCGAAATATCTTGTTATTTTTTTGACAATTTGAAGATATTCGATTAACCTTTCACTTTTGACTTCATAGGATCCATGGAAATGGTTAGTAATTAACAAGGAATCAACATATACTAGCAAACTTTTAATATTTATATTCCTGGTCAATTCTAATCCTGCAATCAGAGCTTCATACTCTGCTTCATTATTACTGGCAAGAAATTCACACCTAATAGCCTGGGGTAATATGTCCCCCTGTGGCGATTTTAGTAGTATACCTAATCCTACACCTCTTACATTGGATGCACCATCGGTATATAATGTCCAGGATCTTGAAGTTTCTCCTAGTTGTTGTACTTCTAGGTCTACTTCATTTTCAATGTCAATACTGAAATCAGCCACAAAGTCCGCTAGAGCCTGAGACTTTATAGCATTTCTAGGTTCATATACTAAATCACAGGCACTTAACTTTACGGACCATTTAGCCATTCTACCTGACATCTCAGGTTTCCTAAGCATATTTTTAACAGGATAATTAGTTTTAACATGAATCATATGTGTCTGAAATTAATGTCTAAGCTTAGTCGATGCCATAACCAGGGCTAATATCAATTTTTCTAAATGTTAGTATCTAGTTTCAGCATCTAACAAACTTTTACTGACATAATAAACAGGATACTGCTGACCTTCATGATCCTTTACCAAAACGGCACTTACTGCACTCCCTGATACTACAAGATACGGGGATAAGGGTTCACCATCCTCGGGCTTCATCAGCAGAGGTTCACTTGAAAGATACTGCTTCAATCGTTGTAGGGTTACTTCATGTTTTTCTCCCCACTCGAATTTCTTATTCTTCTTCTTTTTCAGGATATCGTAGAATTCCTTGCATTTCTCTGAAGATCTTGATATGAACCTTTTTAATGCCGCTACTCGTCCTGTTAATCTTTGCACATCTTTCATGTTGGATGGTGATTTGATATCCAGGAAAGCTTTGATATGTTCTGAGCTTGCTTCTATTCCCCTCTTAGTCACCATGTATCCTAAAAACTTTCCTGCCCCCACTTCGAAATGGCACTTAGCAGGATTCAGCTTCATATTGTATTGGTCCAGGATATCGAATGCACCTTCAATATCCTGGAGATGATCCTCCGCCTTCTTGGACTTTACCACCATATCATCAATATACACCTCCATGGTGTCCTCCAGTTTGTCTTTAAACATCATATTCACCAATCTCTGGTACGTTGCACCTGCATTTTTTAAACCAAAAGGCATGGCAGTATAACAATAAATACCTGTTGGTGTCATGAAAGCACTATCCTCCTGATCGGATGGCTCCATTTGGATCTGTTGGAATCCTGGGGATGCATCCATGAAGGTCAGCATTTCATGACCAGCGGTTGAATCTACCATTGAATCTATAGGAGGCAAAGGAAATGGGTCATTAGGACATGCTTTGTTCTGGTCTGTGTAATCTACACAAACTCTCCATTTCCCATTCTTCTTTTGAACCACGACCATGTTTGCTAGCCACTTGGGGAATTTGACTTCCCTAATCATCTTGGACTTTAATAATCTTTCAACCTCTTCCTGTATGATTGCGTTTCTTTTAGGAGCAAACTTCCTTCTTTTTTGCTGAATGGGCTTGAAAGACCTGTCAATCCCAAGCTTATGAGTTATAATATCTTTAGAAATACCTGTCATATCCTCATGCTTCCATGCAAACGTAGATATCCTGCATTTTAGAAAATTGGTTAGCTTGTTTTCAATATCCTGAGGGATATAGCTCCTACGAGCATCGAGATATCTGGATTATCCTGATCTAGGATAATTTTCTTAACATCTTGCTCTGAGGCTTCCAAGATATCCTGGGCTCATATCTTTAATTGCTATCCTGCTTTGGACTTTGTTGAATCCTTCATTGAGGAGGAATAACATTCTTTTGCCTCCTGTTGATCGCTTTCCACTTTAACTACCCCCAAGGAATAGGGATCTTGATGCACTGCTGATAGGTTGATGGCACAACTTTCATATCATGAATCCATGGCCTGCCTAATATAATATTATAGCAGGATAGTGAATCCATGACACAAAATCGTTGCATTGAGTTCACTCCTTCAACATATACAGGTAGTTTTATTTCTCCAACAGTGTTCTTTGCCTCTCCACTGAACCCAACAAGTACAGTGGATTTAGAAGTGATCTCCATCTGGGGGATGTTCATTCTCTTCAACGTTTCCAGCTGGATAATGCAGAGCTGCCATTGTCTACCAGTATCCTTCACATAAAATGATTAGCAATATATAATGTGATTACCAAACCATCGTGATGAGGATCCTGAATAGCATCCCGGTCATCACTATTAAATGTTATCACTTTGTCGGTTGTAAGGGTTGTCATCCTGGTCGGCTTGTATGCCCGTTCTGCCTTAGCCTCCTTGGCATGTCTTTTTGCTGCAGAGTAAGAGGTTCCACATATGTCGGATCCTCCTGATATAAAGTTAATTATCTTGGCGTCTGGAGGCGGTGATGCTGCTCGTTCCGGATCCTTATCAGTATCCTGACCCTTATTCTTCTTTCTGCCCAGAAGATCTTTCAAATACCCCTTGCTTAACAAGTAGCTTATTTCTTTCCTCAGGGCTATGCAATCTTCTGTCACATGACCAAAATCCTCATGGAAGGCACACCACTTGGATTTATCCTTCCAATCGGCCTTTTGCTGGTTCTTCCTCGGCCACCTCGCTTTATCTCCCAAACCCTACATAGCATACATTAGTTCGGGTATGTTAACAGAAAAAACAATATTCTGACAATTCAGGATACTCTTCAGTATCCTCATCCTCAACAACATTCACTTTCTTGTTGTCATTCCTACCATACGGCTTAGAGCGGTATGGCTTGTATGAGGATTCTGACTTCCTGTTTGTTGACTCGTATGTTGAGGATGAGTTCATCCTCTCTTGCATTTTCTTGTCGTCTAATATATCTCAAAGCCCTATTTTGAGCTTCATCCAGATTCCTACAAGGATTCATCATAAGATCCTGATAAAATTGGGAATCCTTCTGCAATCCCATTTTGAATGCCGGTACAGCTGTGGCAACATCAAGGTGTGGGATATCCAAGGATTCTCTGCTAAACTTGTTCATATAATCCCTTAAGGATTCTTTAGGACCCTGAGTTATCCTGTAGAGGTCACTTGTTAGTTTTTCAAAACTTCTATTGCAAGAAAATTGAGTATTAAACGAATTAACCAAATGAGCGAATGATGTAATTGAATGAGGTGGAACGTTTAAGAGCCATTTTAAGGCTGGTCCTGTTAGGGTAGAGCCAAAACCTTTGCAGAGGCATGCTTCCTTGAGATTTGGAGGAATAGGGTTAATCTCCATCCTCTCCCTATACTGAGCAATATGCTCTTCAGGCTCCGTGGTCCTGTCATAAAGCTTCATATTGGGAGTTTGAAATTTTTTGGAATTTCAGCATCACATATAGGATATGCAAACCAGGATATCCTGTGGCTATCCTGGGATACTTTCGGAATAGGCTGAACAACCCCAGGTACACTGGATATCATATCCTTCCGCTTCTGAAGCTCCCTGGAGAGTGCCGATGTCACGCCTGTATCCTGCAAAGATCCAAAAGTGTTAGTAGCAGGAGTATTAATATTATTAGACATGTTACTAGTTTGAGGATTCTGGCCATATCCTGGAGCATATCCTGAGCCCCTCACAGTTGATATCCTGGGTTAGTGCAAGGCCTTGAGAGCTCAGGTTGTCACACCCGCTCAGAGGCGGAAGCGCGAGGTGTGATCGTGATTGAATCTCATTGCATACGAATAAGTAAACATACTACATGAATAAAAACAAACTCCAAATGCCATTCATTAATTCAAGTGTTAAACATTCAAGTTTTAAACATAAGTTAACTAAAGAGTTTACAGCACTTCAAAGGATAATAGTTTAAAAGTTTACAACATAGTTTCGAATTTCAAAGATCAAGGTTTTGATCCTTATATCACCGCAAGGAGGCGGAATATAACGAACAAATCCTCCAAAAGGTGGCATGGAGTTTCTAGCACATGACATCTTGACACGTAAACCCACGAAGCTTCCACTAATTTCCTGAAATACATGTAAGTTTGAAAAATCGTCAACAAAGTTGGTGTGAATTCACGCAGTTTTATAAAATGTATGAGTTGTATTTTTATAAAACATGGTATGTAATTGTAAAATGTATTTGTAAGATGTAAGCTTTAAATGTAAGCGTAAGGAAATCGAGATCGCTAATGTTTATCTAGGACATTAAAATGTGTAACGACATAGGAAGCATCCAAACCTAGGCGATTTATACATCGATTACCTTTCGACTGTGTCCCAAAAGCACTCTTCCGCATGGGTATGTGGACTAAGAGTGAGGCTGCCAATACCCGCTAGATCTAACCTTTTGTACCTTGGTCTAAAATCAGATTAATGGAGCTTACGTATACCCTACTCCCACATGATCTATTGTATCATTCCTTAGTTTTAACATACAATTGTACATGTATTTTCCCCAAAGTTTTGAATACAAGAAAATGTTTAAAAGTTGGGACATGAACTCACAATTTTGCGTCTTCAAGCATCTTAAACGTCACTGGTATCTTCTGGGTTTGCGACGTAACCTATAAATGTTCTACGTATGTTAATCACCTAAACTTGTAATTCACTACGTACAAGTTACCATCTTGACTTATGTATTTGTTGTGTTTTAGATGTATATGTTCATGAATTGTTAATATATATATTTTACAAATATATATATATATATAGTTTTGTATTTGTTATTTTTAATTATATAAGTGCAAAAGGGATTAGGAGTGGGTAACAGCTGTTAACAGCTGATTAAACAATTTTCTATTGTCTGACCCCTGCTTACGGACCGTAAGGTTGATGGCTTATGTCACACCCCCAAAATCCACACGCGGGGTATCACCGCTTGGAGGCGTGACTGACCAGGATCAAGCCACCAATCATATAGAACAATGTATAAAGTAAAAGTAATTGCAATTTAATCAAACCAATCCATATGAGAGGTGTTCCAAAACATAAATATGTCGTCACTGTTTAGCGGAAGCGTATGAATAAAACCCAACAAAATAAAGTATGAAATGTCATAAAGTGTTTAACGTAACAAACACGATCCAAGTCCACAACGACCTGCTCCTCCCTGTGCAAGCTCCATGTATCTAACGACCTGCAAGGCATGTAACAGAGGATCAACAACTAGTTGAGCGAGTTCACAGAAAGTAAATGCGTAATAGTAAGTTCGTATGTAACATGTGGCTCTACTGGGCCGATAGTACGTTCTATTGGTGGGGGCTTCCCATGTTATATATATCCCCTAGACTATTCGTAATCATAAGTATCCTTCCCAATCCGAGGATAGTAGTAAGTATAGGTTTACGCAGGTTTTATGTAAGTGCCCTTCCCAACCGAGGACAGTACGTAGCGAGTACGTAGGTTTAGCGCTGGCTTCCTTCCCAATCCGAGGACGGTAGTACGTAGGTTTAGCACTGGCGTCCTTCCCAATCCGAGGACGGTAGTACGTAAGTTTTACGTAGGTTTAGTGCTGGTGTCCTTCCCAATCCGAGGACAGTACGTAGGCTTTGCGTAGAATTTGGCACAGGCATCCTTCCCAATCCGAGGACCGTGGTAAATAGTCTAGCGTTAATGTAAGTACAGGTAATCATTCAATCCCATTCCCAACCCAACTGGGTAATCCCATGCCTTGGTAAGAGTGTGAACTCACCTTGGTTTGCTCGGTATGCTAAGTATGTGCTCAACGTAAATCAATCACGTCCTAGAGTATGCACGTATACATAATCAGTTTGTAGTCACAAGGTACACGTATAAGCATGTAGTACATATTCGCAGCACACAAGTCATGTATATCACTTAACAGCAGTCAGATATTTCCAGTTAACACTTAACAGGATTAACTCAAGTTACAGCACAGCTCGGCGAATCACATATATGGCGAAACACATAAGTTGGCGAAACACAATAGTTGGCGAAACACATGCTTTGACGAAACACGTCTGTTTCGTCGAGGTCTCCTTTGGCGAAATAAAACTTCTAATTCGTCGAAGACTCTTGGCGAAACACATTCTGTTTCGCCGAGAGTTCTGTTTCGTCGAAGGTCTGTTTCGCAGACATCAGTTACATCAGAACGAATAACACATAACCCTAATCATTCTAGCAGCCGTCATCAATAGCAGAAATCATATGAAGGTCAATGTGCATGTAAAAATCATCTTAACTCAATCATCCAAGAATTATCGTCTAGCATAAACCCTAGTTTATGTGTTTTACATATCAACATACAACATCATATCATCAAACCCTATCAAGATGCTAACTTGCATTCAGAATCTAATCATATTAACAACATTCAGAACCGAGCATTCGATCATATTCAGTTTCGCATAGAATTGTATACATCCCACTACAACATACATATAAAAATCTATATCATCATCATACTTATAATCACAGCAGTACACGCATCAGTTATTCAAACAAACATGAAGCGAGATGATACAGAATCAAGAAACCGATTAACGAACACATACTAACCGATTAGAGATGAACAAACACGGATTCAAGAGCTAGGAATGATGGTAAACGATGGTTGTTGCCGTCGCACAAAAGGGAGAGTGTTCTAGGGTTTCCTGATTGCCTAATTTGTGAAACTAAACCCGTTTCACGTAAATATTCACGAAATAACGTTCTGGGCCGTACTGGGCTTTTGGCGAAACTGGGCCGGCGAAACAGTCTGTTTCGTCGAGATGAGTTTGGCGAAACAGCCTTGTTTCGTCGGGTGTGTTCATGGCGAATCACAACCCTGTTTCGTCGAGTTGTTTCATATGTTCAGTAGTTTATGTTATTTCAAATACACTAAGTCACATGCTATAATATCAACACATAACCAAGCAAACATAATACTTTTATTATCACACAAAGTGTATCGTTACAAATCAGACGAGTCACACAACTAGACAGTCAAAGTCAATGTGCAATAAATGCGAATAAAGAATGTCGGAAACTCGAGTTGTCACATTATCCCCAACTTGAAAGAAATTTCGTCCCGAAATTTAGCATGCGGTTACTGAGGAAGCTAGGTAAGTTGTATCGTTTACTGGTTTTCCTGGGGTGTCACATCATCCCCCCGTTGGTTTGGAATTTCGTCCCGAAATTCTGCAGTAGTAGCTTCAGCCTCAGTAGTAGTTGCATTGGTTCCGAATAACTGGGGATATTTGAGTTCCATTTGATCTTCTCGTTCCCAGGTATACTCTGGGCCACGACGGGAGTTCCAACGAACTCGTACAAGAGGGATTCTCGTGTTCTTGAGGACCTTAACATCCCGGCCCGTGATTTCAACAGGTTCCTCGACGAAGTGCAACCGTTCGTCGATAGTGAGTTCCTTCAAGGGAACTATGTGGGTCTCATCTGACGTACACTTCTTCAGATTCGACACGTGAAAGACGTTGTGAACTGCACTGAGTTCAGGTGGTAAGTTCAGTCTGTAGGCCACTTTGCCTATTTTCTCGATAACTTCGAAAGGTCCGACGTATCGTGGATTGAGTTTGCCGCGTTTGCCAAAACGAACCACACCCTTCCAGGGCAAAACTTTGAGTAGCGCTCGATCCCCAACCTGGAATTCGAGTAGTTTCCTGTCTTTATCAGCGTATACTTTCTGACGGTCACGAGCTGCCGCCATGCGTTGTCGTATTTGTGCAATCTTTTCAGTAGTATCAACTACCATTTCTGGACCTGTGATTTGACTTTCCCCCACCTCTGCCCAACAGAGAGGTGACCTGCATTTACGCCCGTACAATGCCTCGAATGGAACAGCTTTAATGCTGGTGTGGTAGCTGTTATTGTATGAGAATTCCACAAGTGGCAGATGTTTTTCCCAACCATTGCCAAAGTCTATTACGCACGCCCGAAGCATGTCTTCTAGAGTTTGAATCGTGCGCTCAGACTGTCCATCCGTCTGAGGATGATACGCCGTGCTCATGTCTAAACGAGAGCCAAAAGATTTATGCATTGCTTGCCACAGTTCTGAAGTAAAACGAGCGTCGCGATCAGAGATAATAGAGGTGGGCATACCGTGCCTCGAAACAACTTCCCTAAGATATACGTCTGCTAGTGTGGAGAACTTATCCGTTTCTTTGATTGCCAGGAAGTGAGCAGACTTAGTGAGTCGATCTACGATCACCCAAATAGTGTCATTTCCGCGCTGGGATCTAGGTAAGCCAGTAACAAAATCCATGGAAATTTGCTCCCATTTCCATTGTGGTATCTCAGGTTGTTGGAGTGGCCCTGACGGTTTCTGATATTCTGCCTTGACTCTCGCACAAGTCAAGCATTTGCTAACGTATGTGGCTATGTGGGCCTTCATGCTAGGCCACCAGTATGTAGTCTTAATATCGTGGTACATTTTATCCGAACCAGGGTGTACCGAGTAGCGAGACTTGTGAGCTTCATCCATTACCAACTCGCGTAAGTTGCCGTACAGTGGGACCCAAATGCGTCCTGTGACGTAGTAAGCACCATCTTCCTTCTGTTCTAATCGTTGTCTTGAACCGCGCAGGGCCTCAGCCCTGACATTTTCTGGTTTCAATGCTTCCACCTGAGCATTTCGTATCTGAGAAGGTAGACTAGACTGTATGGTGAGTTGTAAAGCTCGTACGCGCTTAGGCGCGGTGTCCTTTCGACTGAGGGCGTCAGCCACAACATTGGCTTTGCCTGGGTGGTACCTGATTGAGCATTCATAGTCGTTTAGCAGTTTGACCCATCGTCGCTGTCGCATATTCAGTTCCTTCTGCTTGAATATATGTTTAAGGCTTCTGTGATCAGTGTAGATTGCACATTTGGTACCGTACAAGTAGTGTCGCCAGATCTTAAGTGCAAAAACAACCGCTCCCAGCTCTAGGTCGTGTGTCGTGTAATTCCGTTCGTGAATCTTAAGTTGGCGCGAAGCATAAGCAATAACTTTATCCCTTTGCATCAATACACATCCAAGACCTTGGATAGATGCGTCGCAGTAGACTACAAAATCGTCCGTGCCTTCAGGCAGTGAGAGGATAGGCGCGCTACAAAGTCTATCCTTTAAGTGCTGAAACGCTGTTTCCTGTGCATTACCCCAACGGTAGACAACACCCTTCTGCGTCAGTAGCGTAAGTGGCTGAGCAATCTTTGAGAAGTCTTTGATGAAACGTCTGTAATAACCCGCCAAACCTAAGAATTGGCGTATTTCTGTTGGTGTACGAGGCGCAGGCCAATTCTTGATCGAATCTACCTTGGATGGATCGACATGGATCCCATCTTTGTTTACCACGTGGCCTAAGAAGTGGACTTCACGAAGCCAGAAGTCACATTTGGAAAACTTAGCGTATAGCTGTTCCGTTCGTAGAAGTTCCAGTATAAGTCGTAAGTGCTGCTCGTGTTCCTCCTGACTTTTCGAATAAATCAGGATGTCGTCGATGAAAACAATGACGAATTTGTCGAGATAGGGTTTGCACACCCTGTTCATAAGATCCATAAATACGGCAGGCGCGTTCGTTAGCCCGAATGGCATGACCATAAACTCGTAGTGGCCGTAGCGTGTTCTGAACGCTGTTTTGGAGACGTCCTCATCCCGGACTCTCAGCTGGTGGTATCCTGACCTTAAGTCTATCTTGGAGTAGTAGCTCGACCCTTGCAGCTGGTCGAATAAATCATCTATGCGTGGAAGAGGATAACGATTCTTGATCGTCACCTTGTTGAGTTCACGGTAGTCTATACACATCCTAAACGTACCGTCTTTCTTCTTTACGAATAACACTGGAGCTCCCCAAGGCGAAGAGCTAGGACGTATAAAACCCTTTTCCAAGAGCTCTTGTAGCTGCTTTGACAGTTCTTCTAATTCAGTTGGAGCTAGACGATAAGGCGCTCGAGCTATGGGTGCTGCTCCTGGAGCGAGCTCGATCTGGAATTCGACTTGGCGATGAGGCGGTAACCCAGGTAATTCCTCAGGGAACACTTGAGGAAAGTCACGTACCACCGGAATATCCCCAATCTTTTTTCTCTTTCTTCGATGTATCCGTAACGAGAGCTAAAACAGCTGTGTGGCCCTTTCGTAAACACTTCTGAGCCTTCAAGAAGGAAATGATGCCACTCACGACACCACTCTTGTCGCCTTGAACTTCGAGAGGTTCTTTGCCCGACCGAGGAATACGAATAACTTTTTCTTTGCATAAAATCTCCGCTTGTTGTTGAGATAACCAATCCATACCAATGACGACGTCAAAGCTACCCAAGGTTATAGGAATGAGATCGATGGAGAAAGTCTGACCAGCGAGGATAAGATTACACCCTTTAACTATGTGTGTGGCTTCTAAACTTTTACCGTTAGCTAACTCTACGACATGTTTGGTGTTTAGGAGAGTTGGGGCACGTTTCAACATTTCACTAGCTTTTAAAGACATGTAACTAGTATCCGCACCAGAATCAAATAGTACAGTAACATAAAAGTCGTCAAGAAGAAACTTACCCATAACCACGTTGGGATCATTCCTGGCATCACCCTGACCGATCACAAACATACGGCCTCTAGCACCATTGTTGTTATTATCCCCACCATTGTTGTTGTTCCCATTGCCCTGGTTGTTGTTGTTGTTGTTCTGGTTTCGGTTTAGCTGAGGGCAGTGTCTTTTGAAGTGACCTTCGGCGCCACACTGAAAACATCCTTTGTTGCCCTGTTGTTGATTCTGCCGTGCTTGCTGCTACGGCTGATTCTGGTTTACAGGCTGTGGGCTCCTACAATCCTTGGCCTCATGGCCCGTCCTGAAACACCTTTGACAACGACCCCTGTTACACTGGCCATTGTGGTGCTTGTTGCAGATGTTGCACTTTGGGAGGTTCCCTCGATAACCACCCTGCTTGTGACTGCCCAAAGAGTGCTGACTAGGGCTCTGGTAGTTGTCAGTCTTTCGTTGCTGAACTTGGGGCTGAACTGAAGCTGATCCCTTGCTGGAACCCCCCTCCCATTTTCGCTTGCTGTCACTAGGAGTAGCGGAAGTAACCGAAGTAGTAGCTGTAGGGGTAGCGTTGATGCGTTTGGGCAACCGGTTCTGCTCCACCGCTTGATCAGTGAGACGGTGAGCCAACTGAACAACCTGCTGGTAAGTGGCATGATTTGCTGAAGTCACATGACTCTGGATCTCTGGCACCAGTCCCTTAAGATAAAGTTCAATACGCTTGTCCACCAGAGTAGGACACAGTAATGCAAGCTCATTCGATCTCTTGGTATACGCTTCGATCTCAGACCCCGTCATCTTGAGGTTGAAAAACTCGACTTCCAGCTTATGAATATCATCTCGACTGCAGTATTCCTCCTTGATCATCTCTTTGAAATTGTTCCATGGGGTGGCGTTAGCAGCAACCAACCCCAGTATTTGGACCTGTGCTTTCCACCATGTGAGGGCTAAACCCTCGAGGGTACCGGTAGCATACTTCACCCTGCGTGCCTCAGGGCATTCACACATCTCAAACACAGACTCTATCTTTTCAAACCAATGCAGGAGACCTACAGCTCCTTCGGTGCCGCTGAAAGTGGATGGACGACAGTCCATGAAAGTCTTGAAAGTGCAAACAGGTGCTTGACCTGTTGTGTAAAAGAATTAGGACAAGTTTAAACACGAGAGTTGATTTAGGAATTGTAGGATCTAAGGATCCTAGTGTGAGTTGTAACTGCAGGGTATACCTCCTGCTTGTGCGGCTGCAACTGCCGCAGTAACTCGTTCGTTAATGAGGGCCGTCAACTGGTCCTGGGTCATGTTGATACGTCCAGACATGATCTTCATAGTGAAGTTAATGTAAGTGAGATAGGTTCGCGAATAGTGCGATGACAGAAGAGAGTAAGCACACAAGTGTCCTCATGCAATAACAAATAGTGAGCAATGTAATCTAAGCATACCACGAGCAAAGTTCTATGTAATTCTAGTATGTAGGCAATAAACATAAACCTTACTACCTAGGATGTCGAGTCTTGCACGTGGAGCGAAGCGTCGTTGTGGATCGTTGAGAGCACTGTTCTGGTTATAGTCTGGTTTTAATAAAAACGTTTTCCCCATATTAAAACCAAGTTCTCTATAACCAATGGCTCTGATACCAATCTGTCACACCCCCAAAATCCACACGCGGGGTATCACCGCTTGGAGGCGTGACTGACCAGGATCAAGCCACCAATCATATAGAACAATGTATAAAGTAAAAGTAATTGCAATTTAATCAAACCAATCCATATGAGAGGTGTTCCAAAACATAAATATGTCGTCACTGTTTAGCGGAAGCGTATGAATAAAACCCAACAAAATAAAGTATGAAATGTCATAAAGTGTTTAACGTAACAAACACGATCCAAGTCCACAACGACCTGCTCCTCCCTGTGCAAGCTCCATGTATCTAACGACCTGCAAGGCATGTAACAGAGGATCAACAACTAGTTGAGCGAGTTCACAGAAAGTAAATGCGTAATAGTAAGTTCGTATGTAACATGTGGCTCTACTGGGCCGATAGTACGTTCTATTGGTGGGGGCTTCCCATGTTATATATATCCCCTAGACTATTCGTAATCATAAGTATCCTTCCCAATCCGAGGATAGTAGTAAGTATAGGTTTACGCAGGTTTTATGTAAGTGCCCTTCCCAACCGAGGACAGTACGTAGCGAGTACGTAGGTTTAGCGCTGGCGTCCTTCCCAATCCGAGGACGGTAGTACGTAGGTTTAGCACTGGCGTCCTTCCCAATCCGAGGACGGTAGTACGTAAGTTTTACGTAGGTTTAGTGCTGGTGTCCTTCCCAATCCGAGGACAGTACGTAGGCTTTGCGTAGAATTTGGCACAGGCATCCTTCCCAATCCGAGGACCGTGGTAAATAGTCTAGCGTTAATGTAAGTACAGGTAATCATTCAATCCCATTCCCAACCCAACTGGGGAATCCCATGCCTTGGTAAGAGTGTGAACTCACCTTGGTTTGCTCGGTATGCTAAGTATGTGCTCAACGTAAATCAATCACGTCCTAGAGTATGCACGTATACATAATCAGTTTGTAGTCACAAGGTACACGTATAAGCATGTAGTACATATTCGCAGCACACAAGTCATGTATATCACTTAACAGCAGTCAGATATTTCCAGTTAACACTTAACAGGATTAACTCAAGTTACAGCACAGCTCGGCGAATCACATATATGGCGAAACACATAAGTTGGCGAAACACAATAGTTGGCGAAACACATGCTTTGACGAAACACGTCTGTTTCGTCGAGGTCTCCTTTGGCGAAATAAAACTTCTAATTCGTCGAAGACTCTTGGCGAAACACATTCTGTTTCGCCGAGAGTTCTGTTTCGTCGAAGGTCTGTTTCGCAGACATCAGTTACATCAGAACGAATAACACATAACCCTAATCATTCTAGCAGCCGTCATCAATAGCAGAAATCATATGAAGGTCAATGTGCATGTAAAAATCATCTTAACTCAATCATCCAAGAATTATCGTCTAGCATAAACCCTAGTTTATGTGTTTTACATATCAACATACAACATCATATCATCAAACCCTATCAAGATGCTAACTTGCATTCAGAATCTAATCATATTAACAACATTCAGAACCGAGCATTCGATCATATTCAGTTTCGCATAGAATTGTATACATCCCACTACAACATACATATAAAAATCTATATCATCATCATACTTATAATCACAGCAGTACACGCATCAGTTATTCAAACAAACATGAAGCGAGATGATACAGAATCAAGAAACCGATTAACGAACACATACTAACCGATTAGAGATGAACAAACACGGATTCAAGAGCTAGGAATGATGGTAAACGATGGTTGTTGCCGTCGCACAAAAGGGAGAGTGTTCTAGGGTTTCCTGATTGCCTAATTTGTGAAACTAAACCCGTTTCACGTAAATATTCACGAAATAACGTTCTGGGCCGTACTGGGCTTTTGGCGAAACTGGGCCGGCGAAACAGTCTGTTTCGTCGAGATGAGTTTGGCGAAACAGCCTTGTTTCGTCGGGTGTGTTCATGGCGAATCACAACCCTGTTTCGTCGAGTTGTTTCATATGTTCAGTAGTTTATGTTATTTCAAATACACTAAGTCACATGCTATAATATCAACACATAACCAAGCAAACATAATACTTTTATTATCACACAAAGTGTATCGTTACAAATCAGACGAGTCACACAACTAGACAGTCAAAGTCAATGTGCAATAAATGCGAATAAAGAATGTCGGAAACTCGAGTTGTCACAGCTTACGGTCCGTAAGCCATCAACTTTGCAGAATTGTCACTTTTGGTCCCTGTTATGCGTTAAAGCCATTTCCGACACGTTTAAGGCCCGTTAACCCCATTTCAAAGCTCTAAAATGAAGTTAAAGTATAGGGAACTTAAAAAGTGCTCAAAAATATCTCGAATGTCGGTTCCTTTGGCCGTACAATCGCGATGTTCGCTTAATTACGACGGAATGCGCATAAGCGCGAAAAACGATCCAAATTGCGCGACGAATGGATTTTTCTCATGCCAAACACTAAAATAAATATTTTAGTGCTTACATAAATTTTTGGATGTCCGGATGTATTCAGAACGTAAGTTATGCGCGAAAGTGCAAACTTATGCACTTCTTGACACTTTTAGTCCCTGAATGAGCCAAAAGTTTATTTTAGCACACCGAACCCCTCAAAGCCTATTTATAAGATATGTAAAGGATATTTATGGTATGTTTAACTTATGGTCATGTTCCAAAATGTCTGTTACAGTTCAAATTGGCATACTTTCGCAGTTTGTCAAATTTAGTCCCTATAGGCGATTTAACTTGTTTTTGCCATACCAAAGCCTTCAAAACTTATTTCTAAGTTATGTAAAGGTTATATAAGGTATGTTAAGTATATGTTGATGTTATGGAGTATTTGTTGCATTAAACTGATTACGTTTACGCACCAGTTTGCGTATAACTCTCCAGAAAGCGATATAGAGTTTGAAATTTAATAAAAGTCAAAACATGAAAAATGTCAAACATAAACAAACAAACATTGGGATCAAATAACATTGTTTTATTGATAATTGAACTGTTCACAATGATTACAAGCACATATGTTACAGTCTCCCCTACTTGTGGGAATTTCGTCCCGAAATTTATTTAATGGAAACTCGTGGGAAAAGATGTGGATACTTCGCCTTCATTTGATCTTCGCGTTCCCAAGTAAACTCGGGTCCACGTTTAGATTCCCAGCGAACCTTGACCAAAGGAATGCGCTTGCGTAAGAGCCACTTGACTTCACGTTCCATGATTTCCACTAGCTTCTCAACAAATTTCAGTGTTTTATCAACACGAATTTCGTCAAGCGGTATGTGGAGGTTCTCATCAGCTAAACACCTCTTGAGATTGGACACGTGAAAGGTTGGAAGAACATTTCCAAGTTCAGGAGGTAACTCAAGTCTGTAGGCTACCTTACCGATTCTTTCGACGATCTTGAATGGTCCAACGTATCTAGGTGCAAGTTTTCCTTTCTTTCCAAATCTGATCACACCTTTCCAAGGTGAGACCTTAAGTAATACACGATCACCGACTTGAAAATCCAAGGGCTTGCGTTTTAGGTCCGCGTAACTCTTTTGACGGCATCTAGTTGTCTGAAGGTTATCACGAACTTTCTTAACCTTATCAGTTGTCTCTAAAATGAGGGCAGGTCCAGTAAGCTGAGCCTCACTGATCTCATTCCAGCAGAGTGGTGAACGACATTTTCGACCATAGAGAGCCTTGAAAGGAGCCATGTTGATGCTGGAGTGATAATTGTTGTTGTAGGAGAATTCAATTAACGAAAGATGTGAATCCCAACTACCACCAAAATCGATCACACAAGCTCTAAGCATATCCTCCAGAGTCTGGATTGTTCTTTCAGATTGACCATCCGTTTGCGGATGATAAGCTGTGCTCAGATTAAGTTGGGTCCCCATAGCAGATTGCATGGTTCTCCAAAAATGAGAAGTGAAGCGAGCATCTCTGTTAGAAATGATGTTCAAAGGAACACCATGTCGAGCTACAATTTCATCCACATAGATTTTAGCAAGTTTGTCAGCAGAAAAATCCTCACGGATTGGCAAGAAATGCGCTGACTTAGTAAGACGATCAACAACTACCCAGATGGCATCATGACCTTTCTTTGTGCGCGGAAGTTTAGTAATGAGATCCATAGTAATGTTTTCCCATTTCCAAACTGGGATCTCTGGTTGCACCAATAAACCAGAAGGACGCTGATGTTCAGCCTTAACCTTAAGACAAGTAAGGCATTTTGATACATATAAGGCAATGTCTTTCTTCATACCAGGCCACCAATACTGAATACGAAGATCCTTATACATCTTATCTGAGCCAGGATGAATAGAATAACGAGACTTATGGGCTTCATCCATAAGCAAGGTACGAAGATTATCTTGGCTTGGGACCCACAAACGGTCCATGAAGTAATACGATCCATTGTCTTTCAGTTCCAGATCAGGAGTTATGTGATAGGGAAATTCCTTATCCATCAAACCTTGTGAAACACAAGATTGTTGAGCCTGAGAAATGTGGGCTTGGATATCGGATCGAGCTTGAATATCAGATTGAACACGAACACAATGAAGCTTAGTACGTTCCTTACGACTCAATGCATCGGCTATGACATTCGCCTTACCAGGATGGTAGCGAATTACGCAGTCATAGTCGTTTAGAAGCTCCACCCAACGTCGTTGTCTCATGTTGAGTTCTTTCTGATTGAAGATATGCTGAAGACTTTTGTGGTCAGTGAAAACCACACATTTTGTACCGTACAAATAGTGTCTCCAGATCTTAAGAGCGAAGACAACTACACCTAACTCAAGATCATGAGTGGTGTAGTTTTTCTCATGTATCTTCAACTGCCTCGATGCATATGCTATGACTTTGTTCCTTTGCATCAGAACACAGCCAAGACCCAATTTAGATGCATCGCAATAAACGACGAAATCATCATTGCCCTCAGGCAAAGTCAAAATAGGCGCGTCACAAAGCTTTTGCTTCAAATTTTGAAAAGCTTCCTCTTATTTGAATCCCCAATCAAAGGGTTTTCCCTTCTGAGTTAGAGCAGTTAGGGGAACTGCAATCTTTGAGAAGTTTTCAATGAAGCGGCGGTAATAACCCGCAAGACCAAGAAAAGAACGAACTTCAGTAGGAGTAGTAGGCGTATCCCAATCCTTAATCGCGCTGATCTTGGAGGGATCTACATGAATACCTTGTTTGTTGACAATATGCCCCAAAAATTGAACTTCCTTGAGCCAAAACTCGCACTTGGAGAATTTGGCGAAAAGTTGCTCTTTCTTTAGGAGTTCCAGAGTAAGACGAAGATGTTGCTCGTGATCAGCTCGCGTCTTAGAATAAATCAAGATGTCGTCAATAAAAACAATGATGAACTGATCCAAATAAGGCTTTCAGACCCTATTCATTAAGTCCATGAAAACAGCAGGAGCATTAGTCAATCCGAATGGCATAACTGTGAACTCATAATGCCCATATCGAGTGCGGAACGCTGTCTTGGGAATATCTTCTTCATGCACACGAAGTTGATGATACCCAGAGCGCAGATCAATCTTCGAAAAATAAGAAGCGCCCTGTAACTGATCAAAGAGATCATCAATGCGAGGTAGGGGATATCGATTCTTGATGGTAAGCTTGTTAAGCTCACGATAATCGATACACATCCTAAAAAATCCATCCTTCTTCTTGACAAAAAGAACGGGAGCACCCCAAGGTGAAAAGCTAGGACGGATAAAACCTTTGTCAGAGAGTTCCTGAAGCTGCTTAGACAACTCTTGCATCTCAGACGGTGCAAGATGATATGGAGCTCTGGCAATGGGATTTGCACCAGGTACGAGATCAATACGGAACTCGACTTGGCGTGTTAGGGGTAGACCAGGTAAATCTTCAGGGAAAACTTTGGGATAATTCCGAACAATAGGAATATCTTGGATAGACTTACCTTTGCCTTTATCTGCTGTGACATGTGCCAAGAAGGCCACATAATTCTTTCACAGATACTTCCGAGCTTTAAAACAAGATATGAGTTTGAGACCACCAGTAGGTTTCTCACCATGAACCTGTAGGATCTCACCTGTCGAAAGCGGCATACGAACGATCTTCTCAAAACAAACTACCTCTGCGCGATGCTTGGCTAACCAATCCATACCCACGATAACGTCAAAGCTTCCAAGTTGCATAGGCGTGAGGTCGATAGGAAAAAGATGGTCGTTAAGGTTCAACTGGCAGTTGTGAAGAACAGAATCAAGAACAATGGGTTCACCACTAGCAACTTCTACTGTCAAAGGTTTACCTAGTTTCGTTCTAGACACGCGAAGCAATGGCTCAAAAGATAAAGACACAAAACTCTTATCGGCACCCGAATCAAAGAGAACAGATGCAGGCTGATTATTAATAAAGAACGTACCATTCACCACTTCATTGTCTGCTTGTGCCTCTTGAGCATTCATGTTGAAGACTCGACCTCGAGCCAAAGCCTGATTCTGATTTGGATTTGCGTTAGCTAGTCTTGGACATCGGTTTCTGTAGTGGGTCAGATCCCCACAATTGTAGCACGAACCAGGAGGGAAATGAGGTCGTGCAGCTTAACCTTGTTGCTGAGCAAGAGGCTGAGCAACTTGTTGGGCTTGGTTCTGAACTGCCTGATTCTGGTTGATAGGAATGCGGCAACTAGCGGCAAGATGACCATTTCTTCCGCAGTTAGTGCAATGACGACATTGGAGATGTGGTAGGTGATGGCCGTTACACCTATTGCACAAAGGTGCATTGCCAAGATATGGCTTCTTGGCTAGTGGTTGCGCAGGCTGATTTGGTGCAGCTTGAGCCTGTGCAGTAACGGCATAGTTTTGGGAAGCCTTTCGCTTCCTAGACCCCCTTGAAGAACCAGAATCCTTTCCCTTCTTGTTTTGACCTTTCTTGCTATCTTCTTTGTCAGACGACTGCTTCTTACCTTTGTCACCCTTTTTGTGCAGCTTTCCCTTTTGAACCTGCGACTCAGTCAATGTCGCTGCTAACTCGATCGCCTGACGGAGTGTGGTAGGGTTACTACCAGTAATGATGTCTTGTACTGAGTCAGGTAGACCATCGATGTACCTTTCGATAGCCTTGTCGAGTGGGGTAACCATTGTTGGGCAAAGCAGACTCAACTCCTCAAACCTATCAGTATACGCCCGATGCTCACCACTATCTTGCTTCAAATCATCACACTCTCTCTCCAAAGCTCGCAGTACATGACGAGGACAGAACTCCCTCATCATAAGGGCCCTAAGTTCAGCCCATGTCTGTGCTAGAGCAACTTCTGCACCACGATCTCACATAACCCCATTCCACCACGTAAGAGCCCTCTTCTGAAACACACTCGAAGAAAATTCGACCTTGCGATTGTCAGGACACTGCACGTGACGGAAACTTTTCTCAATGCTCTCGAACCATTGAAGAAGCCCAGTCGCTCCCTCAGAACCACTAAACTTGAGTGGTTTAGCCGAGATAAAATTCTTGAAATTGCATGGAGCATTGTTGTTGTTGTTGTTGTCTTGGTTCCATTGAGCAAAGAGGTTTGGGAATGCAGCAGCCATTTGCTGCGCAATGATTTCTGCCAGTTCGGCAGTCGCTATCTGGTTTTCGCGTCGAGGAGGCATTCTAAAAGAGGAAACATGAAAGGAAACGAGTGAG
This sequence comes from Helianthus tuberosus, assembly GCA_030545235.1. Taxonomy (NCBI): domain Eukaryota; kingdom Viridiplantae; phylum Streptophyta; class Magnoliopsida; order Asterales; family Asteraceae; genus Helianthus; species Helianthus tuberosus. The sequence continues at coordinate 98,398,096 of CM060412.1, read as the reverse complement.
ATGATTGGATGAAGAGAATGAGAAGAAACAAAATCAACAAAAGCAAAGATGGTGGTCATTTGTTTGTTACCATAAGGCAAACAAACGACACATGGTGACTAATCAAAATAAATGGGTCAAAAATAATGTATCACGAAGACATGCTCGCCTATAAGTGAACACTCACCCCAAGAGTTCCCAGGTAAGAGTGACTGGTCCGATTATGTGGATTTGTACGAACACTCTAGCCTTAGACAGAAAACCCAGGGTACAGGCATTCACCCTTCCAGTTTACACGTGTTCACACTATTTAAGACTCAAAACTTTGACGAGATTTTGAAAATTCAAAGGGGGTTCAAAACCTTATAACAGAGGGTTCAAAACCTTGTAATAAATCATTTAAAAACAGATGATTGATTTTCAAAAATCATTTCGGAAAATTAGGTTCTTGTTTTGATAATCACCTAAGGATAGGTGATGTGCATGTTTTAAGATCTAAACACAAGACAACTTGTGTTAGGGTCCTAGAAAGGTTATAGTCTAGGTCAAAGCATTACTAATAACCTAATTCCTTATAACCATTGGCTCTGATACCAACTTTTCTGTCACACCCCGACCACGTGGAACAATCAAACGTGGCGGAAACGTCAGGGAGTGTTGTAACAGAATTATTGTTTCACAACCATGGAAATTAAAGTTACGTTTTATTTATTAAACATGAGAGTTACATTGTCTTAAACACGAAACAAAGGGTGCATAACATAATTAAACTAAGTCTATCTTCATTTTAAGTCTCTAAGGCACAGGTCCGCCCTAGTGTCACAATCATCATCCTATGTAAAAGCTCCTGAAAACACATGTGAAAATAGGTACGTCAGCATAAAAATGCATGTGAGATACATAGGTTTTGTGAAAATAGGATTCATGACTTAAGTTTAAGAAAATGTTTAATAAAATTTAGTCATGAACCTTGTAAATTGTTTTGTTTTGTAAATCATTTAAAAAGCAACAAGATCAGATGATATGTATACATAAAAGAATAATACATGGTTAAGTGAATAACTAAATAAAATGAGTTGTATAAAATAAGTTGTTTGTAAAGCAATGTCTTGTGAAAGATATGTTATTTGTATAAAATGTTATATGTCAAAATTGAAATGATTCAAAAACGCTACGATATGTAATACCATACAAGCACTTATATATAGGAAGTACCAGCGGCGTATCCACCATGCTTATATCATATTACACACGTCTCGTTACTTAAATCACTTAAACAAACCACCAATGTATAAAGTCCATGTTTAAACCAATTGTCAAAAAGTCCTTGTATAAGCCATGTTAAATGTTAAAAAGTCCAAATGTAGTCAAGTAATGTGTAACAAATGTTGTGTATTGTAAGTAAAGTATTGTCACATAAACCAAATGTAGAAATGTACAAAACAAAGTATTTTGAATATATCAAAAAGTTATGTTTTGCAAAGTAAATGCTTGTTTTATTGATACTAACATTTATGTGGTAAGTTAACGCATACATTCAAGCCTTGAGATAGTCGGATAACCCTTTTAGTCAAGGTTATCAAAAGAAATGTTTTCGGATTCAGTCATTCCTTACATCCAAACAAACCCGGGATGTCAGGAATGGGATTTGTCAAGTCCTATGGTACCATTACTTACAACCGAGCGGCGTAGCAAATGTTAATGAACGTATATAAGTCCCGTTTGTGTAAACCAAATGTTATAGCAAATGTAAACATGTTATATGAAAACAATGTACTAAGTATGCTAAGTTAACATACAAAGCAGAAAAGTCATGTAAATCAATGTGCTAGCATGCTATCAGTCAACATACATAGCATAAATGTAAAGTAAAACAATGTACTAAGTATGCTATCAGTCAACATACATAGCAAAACAATGTAATGTAAATCATGTACTATAAGTGTACTAATGAACATAACAAGTATATGATGTGAAAACAGGAAAGCACGAAAGTAACAAGTAGGCACATGTGTTTCACCCCAAAATGTTTGGAAAACAGTAAAAGAGGGGTCTATGTACTCACTTGAGATAGTAGTCCTTGAGTAACAACCAAACAATGCTAGAGATCACGGATATCAAACGGCACCTAATATAGGTAACTATGTTAATATACCGGACCTAAAATCGGAGGATTGGATAGAATGAGGGTTCGTAAACCAAATGAGTATGGGAACTCATGTAATATGGTTTAACAAAGCCCACATACTAAAATGAAACCTAACCTAAGTGCTTACGACCCATTACAACCCGTTTAGGTAGCTTATGCTACTTTAACGCGTTGTTCGCGTAAAACGCGTTCGGAACGCCTAACTAGCCCTATGATAAGTAAAATATGCCTTAACATGTCTAATATTGTTGCCAAATCAGTTTAGATACCAAAAGTTATGTTACATATGCTTAAAATGAATTTTGGTGTTCAAAGGGCATTTTGGTAATTTACCAAAGGCATATATACTACCTATCATACAACTACTCAAACGATGTGACCATAAGGTATAACCTCGGAAGGTTATTCCCTATACAACTATGGTCACCTAAAGTGTTTGGTCGGATCCTAATGATCGACCAAACGGGTCGGGTTCGAAAGTATAAGCGATTGTTTAGATCGCTTACCTTACGACCCTATATAAGCACTAAACTAAAAGTGACGAGCTAAGCATATTAAAACATGCTTAACTAAGTTTAGAAAACAAGTTTGGTATCAAAACAAACGGTTTTGATACCTATAAGTAGTTTGGTTACAAAATACGCAATAACACGCATTTTGGCCGAAACTACGACTCGTCACTGAGTCTAGATAATGTGGTAATCAGTAGGTATAGTCACTAGGGACTATAACCATCGTGATCACGCTCACGTTAGGAAGTTCAAACGAACTTCGCGTTGCCCATAAACTGGTCAATGCAGAAAGTCAAACATAGTTTGACTTTCGGACTCGAAAAGCGATAAAAGAACGAAGGAACACTTACAAAGGGTCCCCGCAAGCTAATCTTGATCCAAGTAGCTCAGGTATGAAGCAATGGCTTCAACTTAGAGCTTTTAGATCAGATTTTGTGGGTTTTGCAAGGAAGGGGGTTGGGTATTTATATGATATGCAAGACCGTTAGGATCGTTTATCGAATAACGTGCTTTGATCTTGACCATACACTTGTTGAAATACCCATGGAACACCAAATTGGCCTCTCATTATCCAGAAGAGGCAAGTGCAAAAGGGATTAGGAGGGGGTAACAGCTGTTAACAGCTGATTAAACAATTTTCTGCTGCCTGACCCCTTCTTACGGACCGTAAGGGTAAGCCATCAACTTTGCAGAATTGTCACTTTTGGTCCCTGTTATGCGTTAAAGCCATTTCCGATACGTTTAAGGCCCGTTAACCCCATTTCAAAGCTCTAAAGTGAAGTTAAAGTATAGGGAACTTAAAATGTGCTCAAAAATATCTCGGATGTCGGTTCGTTTGGCCGTACAATCGTGATGTTCACTTAATTACGACGGAATGCGCATAAGCGCGAAAAACGATCCAAATTGCGCGACGAATGGATTTTTCTCATGCCAAATAGTAAAATAAAATATTTTAGTGCTTACATAAATTTTTGGATGTCCGGATGTATTCAGAACCTAAGTTATGCGCGAAAGTGCAAACTTATGCACTTTTTGACACTTTTAGTCCCTGAATGAGCCAAAAGTTTATTTTAGAACACCGAACCCCTCAAAGCCTATTTCTAAGCTATGTAAAGGATATTTATGGTATGTTTAACTTATGGTCATGTTCCGGAATGTCTGTTACAGTTCAAATTGGCATACTTTCGCAGTTTGTCAAATTTAGTCCCTGTAGGCGATTTAACTTGTTTTTGCCATACCAAAGCCTTCAAAACTTATTTCTAAGTTATGTAAAGGTTATTTAAGGTATGTTAAGTATATGTTGATGTTCCGGAGTATTTGTCGCATTAAACTGATTACGTTTACGCACCAGTTTGCGTATAACTCTCCAGAAAGCGATATAGAGTTTGAAATTGAATAAAAGTCAAAACATGAAAAATGTCAAACATAAAAAAACAAAAATTGGGATCAAATAACATTGTTTTATTGATAATTGAACTATTCACAATGATTACAAGCACAGATGTTACACTTGTAGGCCACAGTTCCAACACATTCGATAATCTCAAATGGTCCTATGTATCTTGGACTAAGCTTGCCCTTTTTGCCAAAACGCATCACCCCTTTCCAGGGTGACACCTTAAGTAGCACTTTATCGCCAACTTCAAACTTTAAAGGTTTGCGCCTCATATCAGCATAACTTTTCTGCCTGTCCCTTGCAGCTTTCAGCCGGAAAACAGATTTGAACAATCTTGTTCATCGTCTTAAGGACTATATCAGGTCCTGACAGTTGGACATCTCCAACTTCCGCCCAACAAACTGGCGTCCTGCACTTCCTTCCGTACAAGGCCTCGAAAGGCGTGGCATGGATACTCGAATGATAACTATTATTGTATGAAAATTCAATCAACGGAAGATGGTCATCCCAACTTCCACCTAAGTCAATAACACAAGCTCGTAACATATCCTCAAGCGTTTGAATTGTACGCTTACTTTGACCATCCGTCTGAGGATGATAAGCAGTGCTGAAGTTTAGACGAGTGCCTAGGGATTGCTGAAAGCTTTTCCAAAAATGCGATGTGTATCTTGTATCCCTATCACAGATAATAGATACTGGAACTCCGTGGAGAGATACAATCTCATCCACGTACAGCTGCGCTAGCTTATCAGAGCTGTGCGTTTCTTTAATTGGAAAGAAGTAGGCTGACTTGGTCAGCCTGTCGACTATAACCCAAATAGTATCATTCCCACGTTTTGTATTTGGTAATTTAGTAATAAAATCCATGGTTACCATTGTGACACCCATGACGAAACCAGGTACACCCTAAGCGATCCAAAACTATAAAGCACACTTAACACTTTAATTGCGTGAAAACCCTAAAAAAATGTGTGACTTATATGCTTGATTAAATGATATATGTTATGTCTCGGAGGAATCCGAGAACATGTTATGACTAACATGACACTAATAAGGGCCAGCAGTGCGAAGTTGGTGTCCTTAGCCTTGAAACACGTGTTCAACAGGAGTGTTCCGTTTAACAGCGCTTTAAACCTTTGACATTGATTATTAGGTTATCGGTAGCATCATTTAAGATTTTGAGTTCCAGGAACAAATTAGTTTTGTTCCTTAGACTGTGACATAAGGTTTGAAGCCAATCAAAGAGCGGGCACGCAAGACGAATCAGCTTCCGGTTAGGGAAACGCTTTCGTTTCAGGAATAACATAAGGCAATCAAACGTGCAAGGAACGATCGATCAAGCTTAAAAACACTTAAACCACCCTAATACGAGTCTTTTATGATTAAAACGTAACTGGGTTCGGATTCAAGACGGTTATGCATGATTTTTAAAACCGAGTCTTTTGACACTAAGTACGCGCAAAACAGAGTCCTTCACGCAAATCGCGAACGCGTCCGGGACCCGTAAACGAACCTAAACACTCAACGTAAGATAAACATCATCTTTAAGCGCTCAAAACAAAGCACGAGGTGTCCCTTGGGGGACCTACACCCCAACCGCCCCCACCCCCATTATTTAATCAAAAAAATCAATTTTTTTTCTTTTTTTTCATTTTAACACAAAATCCTTTCCAAAATCTGGTTTCTCTCAAGAACAACCAGCTGAATTCACAAGAAACTTCAACAAATCAAAGGTATTAACTCAAATCCATAAGGTTTTAATCATGATTTCTTGATTAAACTTGATTTAGGTCATGAAAACCCATTTTAATCCATGAATTTTGGAGTTTTAAACAAGTTTAGGGGCTGAATATGAACACCATATGAATACCCTGGTGTTATATGGCAGCCATGGTTATAAATATTTGGGTTTTGATACCCTAATCAACACCTATTCGACAGAAATCGCTTAACTAGTTGATTAACCGAAAAACAATAAAATAAAGCTTGATTGATCTAAGTTATAGCATATTTGTATTGTACTGGATGTGTAGGTATTGAATATAGCCCACACATACTTCTGGACTCACAAGGAACGCTTGGAATCGAAGCTTGCGCTAGGTATAACATCTGAAAACCGAATCTAAGATAGGCAGAATTTTGTTTTGGCTATAACTTGGTCCGTGTTACTTCGATTGAGCATAAATTTGGTGTGGTGATGAAGGGTAGTGTCAGAAACATCCACGTAAAATTTTATATATAATTTATTTAGAATTTGGAATTTTCTACGATTTTGGTAAAATTTTGACTGTTTTACAAAAAGAATTCTGGAAAAAATACCAAACGGATTCAATAAATCACAAAAATTTGCAGAGACACTAAGGAACATATGTGGAATGTTTTGGAAAAGTTCAGAGTCTATTGGTTGAGTTTTGATTTGGGTTAAAAATCCACGTTTTTGCGAATTTTTGGTAGCCAGAAACGCACCGAAACGAAATCAGAAAAATCTTAAAATGTTTGGAGATGTTTATGGAAACATAAGGGATGTCCAGGAATATTTTGGGAATTTTTGGATCAATGATGGTAATTAATGTGAATTATGTGGTTAAATATGGTTTTATATATAATTTATTTAGACAAGTAAAATGCCAAAATAAATTCCCAGAAAATTTTCCCATAATCTACTGATTTTTAGTGAGTTATATAAAAATTTACAGATTTTTATTCGAATTCTAGGTTAAATGGGAATTTTTGGGATTTAAAATGGATTATTTTAAATCAATTTCGGCAGTTTACCGTATAAAGAACCGGCCGGAACTGGGAACTGAACCAACCCGACAAATACTATAATTGAAACACGGGGAGTATTCCGGGAGATTCCAGGGCGGATTGGACACTCGGGGTGTGTCCAATACCAGTTCGGGAAATCCCCGACGGTGGAAACGGAAACTCAAAATTGGGCAACCTGGACTCCCCAAACACCCAAACTCCCTTAATGAAAAATTAATCATTCTTAATAACAACATGTTGGCACTATTGGTATTCCCGTACCATTTTCTGAACATGTTAAACTACTGACATTGGCTGGCACGCGAACCGGTGCCCGGAAGCCAAACTGAAACTAATACTACACTGACATCCATCACCATACAAGTATCGTATAGGCTCAATCTGGAGTGAAAACTCCTGACAGAATCCAAGTTATACCTGTTACCGACTTAGATACTGACGTGAGCCCATATTTGCATACGTGATTCTGGAAGTTGACTCAGTTGCTTGTTTACTTCCTGTGTGAAACTACGACATACACTGTGAGTTCCCTTCCCCCACTTTTAAACTGTTTTCCTGTTTTCTGGGGTGAAGTGCATGTACAAACTGTGTTACTGTTTTGAAGTAATTTGCATGTTACAAACTGTGTTAATTGCACAAACTTAAGATGATGTGAAATTGCCTAACCCACGAACTACCTCGACTGATTGTAACACGGGCCGGCGAACTGGAGGTGTCCGTTGTGACACGGTCTGGCAAGCTGAAGGTGCTGATTGTAACACAGACCGGCGAACTGGAGGTGTCCATTGTGACACAGTCTGATAAGCTGAAGGTGTCGATTCTAATACGGGCCAGCGAGCTGAAGGTGTCTGGTGTGACACGGTCCGGTGCGCTGAAGGTGTTTGTGACCTCGTGAAATTCCATTTGTGATTGTGCTGTCGTGTAATTCCATCTGTGACTGTGACCAATCCAATTAAACTAATTAACACATATTATTTCACAACTAAACCGATGGAACTCACCAGCAGCGTTAGCTGATTTTTTTAAAACTAACATGCATTTCAGGTAAGACGAAACAGGAATGAGCATGGGCATGTGGGAGAATCTAGTAGGGAAAATAGCATAATAAAAGCTCTAATGGCTTGTAGAACCGCTTTTAAACTTCTGGCTTGTAAAATAATAGTGTAACTATGTTGTAACCGATGCTCCTTTTTATGGAATTCTATGTTTTTAAATTGTGAGGAATGCCATGTATCTGCCGCACCCCGCAATTGTCTTCCACTACGAGTCGGGGTGTGACAAAAGATGGTATCAGAGCCATCGGTTATAGCGATTTAGGTATCCCTAAGAGAACCTAGACTGTAATCCTGAGTTAACTCCTCACCCTGAGAACCTCTAGAGACCGAGTGGCGTGGCTAGTACCGGGATAGCCTTGTTAGGCAATTAAATTATTGTGGTCCGGAACACAATAATTTATCAGCTGGTACTTGGGCATTTTGGAAACGTCACGGAGAGAGAGGAGAGAACGGGAATGTAAACACTAACTTAACAGTTGTGGGAAAGTTTTTAAAATTAAAAATCAAGGTTGTGTGCAATACGTGCTTATGTGTACATCTGTGGATTGTTGATTCTGGGTTATGTCCATGTCGAGGTAGTGATGCAGTTGTAGTACTTTCGTATTTTCGTAGTTTGTGCTGTCGTGGTATGATGCACGTACGTCACTTTGGTGACCAGATTTGATAACGCATTTAGGCACTAGCCCTTATGGGTTAAGTTTGTGTGCAAAATTTGATAGATGTTATTATATATGTGATGATGATTTTGGATATACGTGTTGTGAACCTATGTGTGCGATGAAATTATGTGATGTGCGATGGAATTGTGTGGTATGTGATAACTGAAAATGTGATAAGTGATGATTAACTATGTGACATTGACACATACATATCTATTGTTTATAATAGAATGGCCCCGAAACGTGGACCTCAAATGACAGAGGCAGAAATTGCCCAACTGATAGCACAACAACTCCAAACGGTTATTCCAACAATCGTGGCGCAGGTTAGCGCCGGTATTAACGCTAACCCCCAACCGAAGCCACAGCCGGGACCGATAGGTCAAAACAATAACCAAAACAATGGTAGGACGGGTTGCACATATAAGCATTTCATGGAGTGCAAACCGATGGAGTTTAACGGAACTGAAGGACTAAATGGGTTTGTGAAATGGGTTGAGAAGTCTGAATCAGTACTTAACATAAGTAATTGTCCGGGTGATTGCGCGGTTAAGTACACAACTTGTACTTTTACTGATCACGCTTTAAACTGGTGGAATACTATTGTGCAATCTCGCGGGCAGGACGTGATTAATGCTATGACTTGGGATGATTTAAAGATACTAATAAGAGAAAGGTTCTGCCCAGCTCACGAAATTCAGAAGCTAGAGCACGAATTTTGGAACCTGCAAATGCAAGGTGCGGACCATGCAGGTTACACTAACCGTTTCAATGAACTGGCACGCATACTGCCAGATATGGTTCGATCGGAGTCCAAGAGGATCGAGAGGTATATCTGGGGACTGACCCCAGAAGTGAGAAACATCATTAATTCGGTGGAGCACCTGACTATGCACGGGGTGGTAGCCAGGTCAGGCACGGTGACGTACGACATGGTTAGACGTAAGATTCTGACAATGTCGGGAGAGCCGACAGGAAATAAGTGAGAGGCCCTGGAAAGTAGTCGAGCGGGGGCAGCCACACCGAAGAGGGGGAGAGCCACTAGTCAAAACTACGCCATGACTACACCAACGGGAAACTCTGGGGGCTATAAAGGAACGGCCCCAAAGTGCAACAAGTGCATTTTCCACCATTCGGGTCCCTGCCGAACAGTGATATGCTCGAGGTGTCGTAAAAATGGCCATTTTGCCAGAAACTGCAAGATGCCCCTGGAACCACAGTCCAGACCAACTTGTTCCCAACTTTTAAGGCCTCGACCCCTGCAACAGCGACCTCAACTTCCTGCGCAGCAAGTTACTTATCCCCGTGCATGCTATGGATGCGGCAGCACAGAGCACTTCTTAAGAAATTGACCGTAGTTGGCACAACCGACAGCAGAAAGGAATGTGCAGGGCCAAGCTTCTACTTCAACGGCAGCTCAAGGTCGTGCCTTCATCATTGGATCCAGTGATGCACGCCAGGATCCGAATGCGGTGACAGGTACCTTTCTCATTTCCGATCAGTATGCTTCAGTACTGTTTGATACGGGCGCAGATAGGAGCTACGTTTCCATTAATTTCTTACCCCTATTAAATATGCCGGCTATTGAATTAACAAGTCCCTATTCCAAAGAACTTTCTAACTTTAAACCTATAACTAGTCACCAAATCATTCGTGATTGTCCTTTAATTCTTAACGACCACCAATTCCTTATTGACCTACTACCGGCAGAGCTCGGAAGTTTCGATATAGTAGTGGGAATGGACTGGTTGTCCAAGTACAAGGCGGAGATTATATGTGAGCAAAAGATTGTTAGGATCCCTTTTCCTAATGATGAAGTTATTATGGTACAGGGAGAGAAGTCTGGTACCATATTAAACCTTATATCCCACCTTAAAGTGTTGAAATGTATACGTCAAGGATGTGATGTGTTCTTAGCATGTGTAATGACGACCGAACCAGAAGAACAACGTATTAAGGATATTCTAATAGTGTGTGATTACCCAAATGTGTTTCCCGATGAATTGCCTGGATTGCCACCCAATCGGCAAGTCGAATTCCGTATCGACTTAATACCGAGAGCAGCTCCAATTGCCAAAGCACCTTACCGTTTAGCACCTTCAGAGATGCAAGAACTATCATCTCAGTTACAAGAACTGCTAGACCGAGGTTTTATCCGTCCCAGTTATTCACCTTGGGGAGCACCAGTGTTATATGTGAAGAAAAAGGATGGAAGCTTTCGGATGTGTATCGACTACCGGGAGCTGAACAAGGTTACCATAAAAAATCGATATCCTCTTCCGTGAATCGATGATTTACTTGATCAGTTGCAAGGAGCCTGTTACTTTTCCAAAATCAATCTTAGATATGGTTATCATCAAGTGAAAGTTCAAGAGGAAGATATCCCTAAAACAGCCTTTCGAACTCGGTACGGTCACTATGAGTTCCTGATTATGCCCTTTAGGTTAACCAACGCACCCGCGGTATTTATGGACCTCATGAACCGAGTTTGTAAACCATATCTAGATAAATTCGTCATAGTCTTTGTTGACGATATTTTGATCTATTCCAAGAGTAAAAAGGAACACGAGAACCATCTACGAGCCATACTAGAGATATTGAGGAAAGAGAAGTTATATGCCAAGCTTTCAAAGTGTGACTTCTTTTTACAAGGGTTGCAATTTTTAGGACATGTGGTAGATCAACAAGGGATTCATGTTGACCCTAGTAAGATCGAAGCTATTAAGAATTGGCAAGCGCCTAAGTCTCCGAAAGAGATACGCCAATTCTTGGGATTGGCTAGATATTACCGTTGCTTTATTGAAAACTTTTCCTGCATTGCTCAATCCTTAACTTCCTTGACACAGAAAGATCAAAAGTACGAATGGGGCGAAGAACAAGAAACATCTTTTCAGCTCTTAAAACAAAAGTTATGCTAGGCGCCAATTTTGAATTTGCCAGAAGGCAATGATGACTTTGTAGTGTATTGCGACGCATCTCGGCGTGGTCTAGGATGCGTATTGATGCAGAGAAACCAGGTTATTGCATATTCTTCCAGACAATTGAAAGTACATGAAAAGAACCATACAACGCATGATTTAGAGCTGGGCGTAGTGATTTTTGCACTTAAGATCTGGAAGCATTACTTGTACGGTACGAAATGTACAATTTATACAGATCACAAAAGCCTCCAACATATCTTCGACCAAAAGGAACTGAATATGAGACAGCGCAGACGGGTGAAATTATTGAATGATTACGACTGTGAGATCAAGTACCACCCGGGAAAAGCGAACGTAGTAGCAGACGCTCTTAGTAGAAAGGATCGAATTAAACCTCTCCGCGTACGAGCTTTGGGAATGATTGTGCAAACAAGCCTTACCGAACGAATTCGCAATGCACAGAAGCATGCCTTGGAAGAAAGTCGGTTACCAGGTGAAGGCTTGTACGGAAGTGAGATCAACTTTGTGAAGAAAACAGATGAAGTGGGGTACTTTAAAGATCGAGTATGGATCCCTGCGGATCCGGAGCTGAGACAATTAATCATGGACGAGGCCCACAAATCAAAGTATTCAATTCACCCGGGTACAGATAAAATGTACCACGACCTTAAAGAATTTTATTGGTGGCCATGTATGAAAAAGGACATAGCAGAGTACGTGAGCAAATGCTTGACTACACCTGGGTAAAGGCAGAATACCAGAGACCCTCGGGAATGTTACAGCAACTCGAAATACCTCAATGGAAATAGGAGCAAATCACGATGGATTTCGTGATCCACCTTCCAAAAACACCCCGAGGTCATGATGCGATTTGGGTAGTAGTAGATAGACTAACCAAATCGGCGCACTTTATTCTGATTCGTACTACCTACAACACCAAGAAATTGGCCGAGATCTACATGAATGAAATTGTGGCTAGACACGGGGTACCGGTTGCAATCATTTCAGACCGTGATAGTCATTTCACTTCACACTATTGGTAACAGTTACAAGAAGCTTTGGGGTCTAGAATAGACCTGAGTACGGCTTACCATCCCCAAACCGACGGCCAATCAGAACGAACTATCCAGACATTAGAGGATCTGCTTCGTGCTTGCACCCTAGACTTTGGAGGAAGTTGGGATAAGCACCTTCCCCTCATTGAATTCTCTTACAATAACAGCTATCATAGTAGTATACAAGCTGCACCGTACGAAGCACTATATGGCCAGAAGTGCAGATCGCCACTTTGTTGGGCTGAAGTGGGCGATACTCAACTCACGGGGTCTGAACTAATTCAAGAGACGACAGACAAGGTGCATAAGATCCAAAGTAGACTGAAAGCGGCCCGAGATCGGCAGAAAAGTTACGCCGATGTTCGCAGGAAACCATTGTCATTTGAAGTAGGTGACAAAGTACTGTTAAAAGTGTCACCGTGGAAAGGAGTGATCAGGTTTGGCAATGTCACACCCTGATTTTTGCGGAAGCGTGGTTATTGGTGTGACTTCTTAATACCATAGCATTCAATCATAACAACGCTATATGGTAAAACCATAAGATGTTCATCCATAAAATTTAGTTTGAAAACAACATAGCATAATTGTCTGAAACGTTGACACCGAATTTAAGTTACAAACCATAATATGTTTTAATGAGTTCACGAAGACTTGACAACATGACTTAAACCAACCCGAGCTTAGGACCATGTATCTCGTCCAGGAGTAAGACACATCTCCTAAACCCTAGCGACTCGGATGACATCCTTTATTTGTAACGCAGCGGGAAAACATGCAACACCTGCCAGATCCACTTAGTTCCTTGAAATATATGTAATTTGAAAAACATCAACAAAAGTTGAGCGAGTTCATGTGTGTGTATATGAATAAACCTTAAAGTATGTCTGTAAGAATGTATGTCCCTGGTATGTAGCAATAAGGAAAAAGATATCACCAATGGGTTGCAAAGCCAATGGTATGTGTGAAAATGGTGCAGGAAGACTCAAACCAGCGGATTTTGCCACAGCTTCAGTTTGTGGACATAGTCACCACATAGGCCACCCTGGTCCTCATGGGTGTGGGCTCGCTACACCCAAATAGATCTATCACTCATGTCCCTCGGTCCTACGACGAGGATTAAAGGCCTTAAGTGTTGTACCCACCACACACATGATATAGAAGTAACCCTCCTTAGCTAATCATACCATGTATAAAAAGTTTGTAAACAATTGTAACATGTATTTCACCCCCGAAGTATAAAACTGAAAACAGTTAAAAAAGGGGGGGGGGACATAAACTCACAGTATTGCGTCTTCAGTACTGGTAACTCTAATTTCCTCAGCAAACACGACTACCTACAGTGTACTAACGTCTATTAGACGAATAGGTCGTGCCTTGGCTTAGAGTTTAACGTTTTCGAGTTACGTTTCTTATGATCCCAATATTATTCCAAGTTATAATTACTTGTTAAAATAATAATTATTTTAACGTTAAATTATATTTAGTTTTGGAATAATCGTTAAACAATATTTCTGTAATAATACTTCTTAAGTATTTTCCTTCCCAAGGATGGGGGTATCTTATACATGTATTTTCGTATTCTCGTATTTGTATTCTTCAATTAATATATTTCCAAAACAATATATTTTCAAGTCTCACTTTAGAAGAAAAAAAAATATATATATATATATATATATATAACTTATTTGTCAAAAATAATGTATTTCAAGAAAATATATATTTTTCCCAAAAATCATATATCTTCTAAATATACTAGGAAAATATATTTGTAATTCTCAAAAATAATATGTTTTCTTCTTGTTGAAAATATGACATAACTTGGTAATATGTACAAAAATCATATTTTCACTTCTTGCATCCAAAATAATATTTACCAAAAATATATTTATAACGGTATCTTCAGGAATATTTTGTAAGTTACGTTTTATCGTTCGGTTTCACAATATCAAGTGTGTAACTTATATTTTATTCCTTGTGATCTTTGGTATTATTTTGGATTTGTAAATTTCATGGTATTTTGTTAAGTTATATTATTTTTCCCTAAAATAACATAACTTTTTTTACAATGTATACAAATATTCACACAAGTGTCTTAATGTAAATATATATTCTAAATATATATTTATCCATTTTTATTTATAAAAACCAACCTCCGATACTTGTATTTTTGTTACAAAAATTATGGCAAGTTTATGTTGAAAACTTATGATCAAAACACACTTGTAAATATTTGATAGAAAATATTTCTCTAAGTGTTTGTATTTTTAGAAAATTTTGCCATAGTTTCCCTTGAAAATGGAGGTGTCCATGCTATTAAAGCATATCATTTTCTTTTCAAAATCAACACACAATAATCAACAATCAAACCCTAAACACTTTACACTTACCAAGTGCAAAAACAAGCTATATACATAAAGATCATGAAATTGAGTTTTCGTAAAAACTTGTAGTAACTTGGTAGTATGTTTAGTGGAGTTAGTTGCCCTTTAAAGTGTGTATATTTCTTTAAAAATCTCATTCTTAAAGAATTTAGGTGTTTACAACTTGTAAACATATTTTACAAAAACGTTTCTTTATTAAATCTTCTTGTTTCTCTAGTGTCTCTACACTTATTTTATCACCAAAAATAGTGTAAGTTTAAGTAAAAAAAAACCAAGATCTTCTAAAAATCATATTTTAAACTTGGTTCTTTTGGAAAACCATTCATAAATCTTAGATTCATAAGATTACTAGCTTACTTTGTTTATTATTTTACAAGAAATCATTTTATTCATCAAGTTTATGTTTACACAAGATGATGATTATCTTATGTTGTCACATAATCATCCTCTCACTTGCTAGATCATGTGTTTAATCATAATCTAGCAAGCTCCATGTGATGATCAACATCATATTCTCAAGAAAACAACAAGCAAGCATTATGCATACACTAAACAACATTATTTCACCAATATATCATCATATGTTAAGTTTATGTTTATGATTCTTGATTATGTCTTTTAATGTTTATCAAGATAATCCATGAATATCATCTTTTAACCAACAAAATTAGAAGTATTAAAGGGTTAAGAGAGTCTTACAACTAGCTCTAAGCTAGGGAAGAACACAAGATGAAAATGGAGTGGATAAAAGCAATTGATGGAGGTCCTTCAAGTTCTACAAGCACCAAGCTTCATAAAACACCTTCTAACACCTTGGAATGATCTTGGAATGCTTGAATGGTGGAAGAAAATGGTGGTGGTGTGAGTGTGGGGGTCGGCCGAGAGGTAGAAGGGAGGGAGGAGAGAGTTGGAGTGGTGTGAAGTGTAGAAGAAGATGGTTACTTATAATCAAATTTGAGTATTGTCCATTGGGTCTAATGTTTCAAGAAGTACATACAAAATCTTTCACAATCTAAGCAAAATCAAGATGAGATTATGTAAGATTTAGGGAAATCTTAGGTGCTGTGGTCCTTGTGACCGATTACATACTTGGGGGGGGGGGGGGTCTAAGTGTAAGTTGTAATGATAAGTAGGTAATTAGTTGAAAACCAAGTGTATTAGTTTAGGTGTTATGCATAAGGTATGTTATATAGTGTGTTAAGGTGTTCGGGGATTATAACTAGCCAAGAAATAATAAAACAATGCTTCTAGCAATATTTTGGTGTTCCGGGTAATGTCCGGTAGTTCGGTTAGATACCGGTTCGTTAAAGTGTCAAACTATTTCGTTTAATGATTTTTAAGTACCCTTTTGTGACACTTTTAATTCCCGACACTTAGGAAAGCATTCAGGACCATTTTGCCATATTTTTGCATGTTACTAGTTCATTAAAATGCAGAATTTTTGTGACATCTGTGTATTTTAATCCCTGTATAATTCTGAACAACTATGTATTTAATAAGATATGGTGTTTTAATTCCAGTAGTTGTTAATTATTTGTGACATTTACACGTTTTCAATCATTGTTCAATTCCGAACTCTCAAACCTGTTCTAGAAGTGAAATCGTAAACCGTTACGTGAACGTAATCAGTTTAACGCGACGTACACTCCGGAACTGTGACATAAGCCAAACATACTCTAAATACCCTTTACATAACTTAGAAATAAGTTTCGAAGGATTCGGTATGGCAAAAACAAGTTTATTCGAACTTTAGAACTAATTACGACAAAAACTGCGAAACGAACATTGGTGAGCGCCCGGATAATATTTAAATCCTAAAAATATTCTGTTATGATTAAAATTTTATTTTTAATCATGTTTGTGTTGAAAAATAAATTAAAACGCTTAAAAACGTTATTTTTCAAGTTTAAGCGCGTACCGCGTGTTACTGCGTAACACAGTGCTTCTACTGCAAAAAGCAGACAACGCAGCCAGTCTCGGCAACTGAAATTTATTTCAGTAATATTTTGGCGAGTTTATTTTTATAGAATAATAAAAATAATTTAGAACACCATAAACCGGGATTTAAACGCTAGATAAAATACCCGGTATCCAGTTAAATATCTGTTCTCATCTATTTTTACCATTCAAAAATTACACTTTAACCCCCCCCCCCCCCCTATATTGTTCACGGTCACATGGGGGTGACCCACCAAAAATCTTGCCAAAATCCTTTAGGATCCATCTTGATCTTTCTTTATTTACTTTGATTTCCCTTGGATACACTTAGATTTTTATGAGATCTTGGCCTATAAATACACCATACTTCACACTTCACTCCACTCCCTCACTCTCTCTCTCTCCCCCAAACCGTAACCCTCACCACCATCACCATTATCATCTTTTCAACCTTGTTCTTCAAGATCAAACTCCATTTCAAGCAAATTTCAAGTTGGTGTGAAGATCCAAAGGGGTTTCCAAGGTGTTTTCAAGTGATTTCAAGCTCCATATCATCAAAATCTCGCCAAAAACTTACTTGAATCTTGAAGGTATAAAGTTTATGTTTAAATCATACACTTGATTCTCGGTTATTCTTGATGATTGGAAGTTTCTCTTGAATCTTGGAATTTTTCACAAACTTGAAATCTAAAAAGAAATGGGTCTTGATACAAAATAAAAATGGTAGTGTTTATGTGTGTATATGTAACCGTATATATATGTGTGTGTGTGTGTATGAGATTTGAGCTTGATTTTTGATAAATACTTGTTTAGGATGTTTGCTTGCATGAACAAGAATATATGCAAATATGTTAGAGATATAACGGAGTGATTGAATCATGGGTTGTAATTTGAAATAATGATAGTATTTTGACATGTAAATGGCCAAAAAAATTATTAGACATATTTGAGAATTTTGAAGTTGTTGCTTGTTCTTGAATGATAGTTAAAATGAAAGTGTTTGATGATTTGTGCATGATATGATGTATGTTCAATTAAATCAGCAAGTAAACATGAATAAATTACATGTTTGATGCATTTAAATTCATATGAGATGATGATGATATGATAGTGTGCTTTAAACACTTGTACCTAAGAATACATGTTGATTTAAAGCTCAAGAAATGATAAAAAATGATTGTATGACAAAAATGCTTTAGAACAGGTTATAAACACTAAAAATAACATTATTTGGTATATTTTAATGGCATGAAACTTTGTCATAGGTTTGATAGCTTTGCATGTTGTACATATAGCTTAGAAAGTGGTAAAATATGTGAAATTTGCATGATTTGTGTACCTTATGTGAGACCTGCACTAACATGAGTATCACCACTATTTTATTCATTAAATAAAATGGGTTATGTTAAAATATTAAGTCATTACGAATTGGGATGGTTTGGGTAACGTTTGATGCAAAACTATGCGGTAAAACGGTTAAAAATCGGCTTTTCGGAGGACTTTTATAAAACTGTTTTAGATCAGTAAGTAAACTGATATTTTTGATATAAAATAAGTATTTTAACTTATATTAAGTTTACTTGGTGTTTGGTTAGTCATACGTGACTTCCGGCGCCCAAAAACGTTACCGAATCGCTAAAATACGTGTTTTTCAACATACACTATAATGGGTTGTTCATGGGTAAATTTTATGTGTTGCAATGTGTTATGTGTTTTATAATATGTGTATGATGACATGTTAATACTTGACAAGATTATGTGTATTACGCTATTATTTGTATGTTACATTTGAGTATATATATTACGACGCGCAAATCGTAGATATATTGATTATAACATGATGAGGGTCACCAATAAAATCGTTTAAGTCGCAAAGTTTTTTTTTTAAATATATATATGAACTCATATATATATAAATACACCAATATAATAAAAAATAATAACTTTTCGAGAAAATCTCAAAGTTATGTGAAAATTCTAAGTATCGGAGAAACTTATGTATTTTTGTGGTTTTTGATTATTAAATCGTTCTTATTTAATTTCGGACGAATAAACAATTTGAGGGATTGTGTAACATATAAAAACGCACCCAAAGGTGAGTACATAGTTCCCCTATTTTACGCTTTCAAATGTTTTGGGGTGAAGCATATGTGCATAACTTTACTTTTCGTTTTCATGACATGATACATGTTTTATTACATATTACATATAATACATTATTTCAAAGACATTTTACTTGGCATATTGACTTAGTATGTCTATTACATGGTTTTACAAAGACATTTTCATGACATGCTTACATTGAAAAAAGACATTTGGTATGTTTAACAGAGTAGTACATTCATTAACATTGATCACGCCGCTCGGTAGTATCTAATAGCGCTATAGGACTTGACAAATCCCGTTCCCGCTTTCTAGGTATTTCGGAAGGGGAATGACAGAATCCGAATACATTTTTTTTATAAACCTTGATCCTGATAAGGGTTTATTCGACAGTCTCAAGGCTTGAGTGTATGCGATAGACAAACCACATAAATTTTCATATCAATAAAAGCAATGGATTTCAAAACATAACTTTTGTTTTAAACTTTTGTTTATTCAAAGACTTTGTTTTGTACATGACATTTGATTACATCAGACATTTGTTTATACATGACATTATGTATTTGGCATGAGTAAATACTATTTATTCGCCATACAAGACATGGTTTATACAAGACATTTGAGATTGGACATTGACATTTAAACAAGACATTATTTCATGGTTATTAATAAGTGAATTAAGTAACGAGACGTGTGTAATATGATAAAAGCATGGTGGATACGTCGCTGGTACTTCCTATATATAAGTGCTTTTATTGTATTGCATATCGTGGCGTTATCTAAACCACTTCAACAAAGACAAGACATGACATATTTTATACATATTATTTTCATTTGGTTATTTACTTAACCATACATCACTCTTTTATATCATTTGATTTTCATATGATTTTATAAAAGAAAATATTTTATAAGGTTCATGACTACTTTTCATTAAACATTTCTCTTAACATTCAAAGTCATGAATCTTCAACACTACACCTATGTTACTCACAGGCATTTTTATGCTGACGTATTTACTTTCACATATGTTTCAGGAGCGAATGTATGATGTGAGCAAGCTACACTTAGGGCGACTTGGTCCTTAGCAATTTAAAATCAAGAAAGTTATCGTCTTTTATGTTGTGTGTTTCGTTCGAACTAAGACAATGTAATAACTTAAGTTTGTAAAACTTAACTTTAATTATCATGTGTTGTGAAACAATAATTCTGCCACACGACTCCCCGACGTTTCCGCCGTTGTTTGTTGTTTTACGCGGTCGGGGTGTGACAGAAGAGTTGGTATCAGAGGTCATGGTTATAGGGAATTAGGTTATTAGTAAAATTTTGACCTAGACTTTAACCTTTCTAGGACCCTAACACAAGTTACCTTGTGTTTAGATCTTAAAACAATACCATCACCTATCCTTAGGTGATTACCAAAACAAGTACATAAATCTCAATTCCATTTGAAAATTAATCATCTATCCTTAGATGATTTGTTTTTAGGCTTTATGCCTTTAAAGTTTTCAAATCTCGTCAAAGTTTCGGTCTTAATAATGTAAACACGTGCAATCCGGAAGGGTGGGTGCCTGTGCCCTGAGTTTTCTGTCTAAGGCTAGAGTGTTCGTACAAATCCACATAATCGGACCAGTCACTCTTACCTGGGAACTCTTGGGGTGAGTGTCCACTTATAGGCTAAATCATGTCTTCATTATGCATTATGTAGACCTATTTACTTTGATTAGTCACTGTGTTGTTTGTTTGTTTTAAGTAACGAACAAATGACCACCTTCCTTTGTTTTGTCGATGTTTTCAATACTCCTTTTGATTGTCCAATGTCAATCTCACACATTTCCTTGTGGTCTTCCTTTTTCTAGATGCCTCCTCAATGTGATCAAACTCAAGACGTCGCAATGGCAGCCTTGACCACTGAGCAAATCGCTGATGTACTCCCGAAACTAGTTACCCAATTAAACCAAGCAAACAACAATAACAATGCACATGTTTTGTGCAACTTTAAGACTTTCAATTCGGCTAAACCGTTTCAGTTTTCTAGGTCAGAAGGAGCAACTGGGCTCCTACAGTGGTTCGAGAGTCTCGAGAGTACGTTTCATCACCTTCAATGCCCGAATGAGCGAAAGGTTGAGTTTGCGTCAAGTGTGTTTCAGAAAAGGGCGTTTACTTGGTGGAATGGTGTGGTGAGGGACAGAGGTGCCAACATGGCATTGGCTCAAACATAGGAAGAGCTTCACACACTTATGATGAAGGATTTTTGTCCTCGTCATGAACTGAGGGCACTGGAAAACGAATTCCACGATCTCAAGCAAGATGGTGGAGAGCACCGTGCCTACACAGACTGGTACGAAGAACTGAGCCTGCTGTGTCCCACCATGGTCACGCCTTTGGACAAGGCGATTGAGAAGTACATAGATGGCTTTCCTGATCCCGTTCAGGATATTGTCACCGGCAGTAACCCTACCACGGTGAGACAAGCTATTGAGCTAGCTGCAACTTTGACTGAGTCTCAAGTCAAGAAGGGTAAACTCCACTGCAAGGGTGATAAGAAACCATCTGACAAGACAGAGAAGAAGAAGGGAAAGAAAGCTGAAACCTCGAAGAAATCTAGGAAGCGTAAGTCTTCCCAAAACTTTGCGGTTACTGCACAACCCAACCAGAACACTCAAAACCAGCCAGCACCGCCACCCGCCAAGAAACAGTATGTTGGTACATAACCTCTTTGTAACAAGTGTAATTGTCATCATCAACCACATCTTCAGTGACGTCTTTGCAACAATTGTGGAAGATATGGCCATTTGGCTAACACATATCGCTCTCCTCCTGCTCCAAATCAAGCGGCACAAAACCCTGCCCAACAGCCAGCAAATCCTGCACGACCTCCTTTTCCACCTGGGTCTTGCTACAATTATGGGGATCTGACTCACTACAGGAACAAGTTCCCGAAGTTGGCTAATGCGAACTCGGCTCGTGGACGAGCATACAACATCAATGCCAATGAAGTGCGTACCGACAATGAGGTGGTCAACGGTACGTTCTATGTTAACAACCAACTTGCTTATATTCTTTTTGATTCGGGTGCCGACAAGAGTTTTGTATCCCTAGCTTTTGAACCTTTGCTTGCCAAGCCTAGAACAAAACTAGGAAAACCCTTGACTTTAGAGTTAGCCAGTGGTGAATCCTTTGTACTCGATTCCGTCATTCAAAATTGCCAGTTGAACCTCAACGATCATCTTTTTCCCATTGATCTCACGCCAATGCAACTTGGGAGTTTCGACGTTATAGTAGGGATGGATTGGTTGACCCAATACCATGCAGAAGTAGTTTGTTTTTGACAAGATTATTCGTGTACCTCTTTCGTCTGGTGAAGTCTAAGAGGTTCGTGGAGCGAAACCCGCTAGTAGCCTTAAACTGATGACAAGCACCCAAGCCCAGAGATACCTAAGAAAGAATTATCTGGCTTTCTTGGCACATGTCGTAGAGGAGAAAGACAAGGGTAAAACTGTTCAAGACATCCCCGTCATTCGGGATTATCCTGAGGTTTTTCTTGAAGACTTACCTGGTTTACCCCCAGCACGTCAAATCGAGTTCTGTATTGACCTTGTACCTGGTGCTAACCCGATTGCTAAATCTCCATACCGTCTTGCACAGTCTGAGATGCAAGAGTTGTCGAAGCAGCTGCAGGAGTTATCAGACAAAGGAATTATTTGTCCGAGCTTTTCCCCTTGGGGCGCACCTATCCTATTTGTAAAGAAGAAGGATGGATCTTTCCGAATGTGTATCGATTACCGTGAGCTTAACAAACTCACCATCAAAAATCGATATCCCCTACCTCGCATTGATGATCTCTTTGATCAGCTTCAGGGTGCTACCTGCTTTTTGAAGATTGATCTATGTTCTGGGTATCATCAGCTTTGCATATCCGAAGAAGATATTCCCAAGACTGCTTTCCGCACACGATAAGGCCACTTTGAGTTTTCTGTTATGCCTCTTGGTTTAACGAATGCTCCTGCCGTCTTCATGGACTTAATGAATAGGGTTTGTAAGCCTTATTTAGATAAGTTCATCATCGTCTTCATTGATGACATCTTGATTTATTCCAAGACACGAGCTGACCACGAACAACATCTCCGTCTAACAATGGAACTCCTAAAGAAGGAACAACTTTTCGCTAAATTCTCCAAGTGTGAATTTTGGCTTAGGGAAGTTCAATTTTTGGGATATATTGTTAACGAACAGGGTATACATATAGATCCCGCCAAAATCAGTGCGATTAAAGATTGGAATACACCTACTACTCCTACCGAGATGGGTCTCGCGAGTTATTATTGCAAACTTCTCTAAGATTGCGGTTCCTCTCACAGCTTTAACTCAAAAGAATAAACCTTTTGAGTGGGGACCCAAACAAGAAGAAGCTTTTCAGAACTTGAAACATAAACTCTGCGACGCTCCTGTGTTGTCTTTACCTGAGGGAAACGACGACTTTGTCATATATTGTGACGCATCGAATCTAGGTCTTGGTTGTGTTCTCATGCAGAGAAACAAAGTTATAGCCTACGTGTCAAGACAATTGAAAGCCCATGAGAAAAACTACACGACTCATGATCTTGAGTTAGGCGCTGTGGTTTTTGCTCTCAAGATTTGGAGACACTACCTTTACGGAACAAAATGTGTGGTTTTCACTGACCACAAAAGCCTCCAACACATCTTCAATCAGAAAGAACTATACATGAGGCAACGACGTTGGGTAGAACTTCTAAACGACTACGACTGCGAGATTCGCTACCATCCTGGAAAGGCGAATGTCGTAGCCGATGCGTTAAGTCGAAAAGAAATAGTCAAGCTTCGTTGCGTTTGAGTTCGATCTGATATTCAAACCCGCATCTTTCAAGCTCAACATACTTGTGTTACACAAGGCTTGATGGGTAAAGAATTACCGTGTCACATTAAACCTGAGCTTGAAATGAGAAACTTTGGGATATTCTATTTCATGGACCGTTTGTGGGTCCGAAGTATAGACAATCTTCGCACCTTGCTTATGGATGAAGCTCATAAGTCTCGTTATTCTATTCATCCTGGTGCAGACAAAATGTATAAGGACCTTCGAACCCAGTACTGGTGGCCGGGAATGAAGAAGGACATTGCCTTATACGTATCAAAATGCCTTACTTGTCTAAAGGTTAAGGCAGAACATCAACATCCCTCTGGATTATTGGAACAACTAGAGATACCGGTTTAGAAATGAGAAAACATTAACATGGATCTCATTACCAAACTACCGCGCACTAATAGAGGTCATGATGCCATTTGGGTAGTAGTTGATCGTTTGATAAAATCTGCTCACTTCTTACCAATCCGTGAGGATCTCTCTGCTGACAAGCTTGCCAAGATCTATGTGAATGAAATTATATCCCGACATGGTGTTCCCTTGAACATCATATCAGACTGAGATGCTCGATTCTCATCTCACTTTTGGAGAACCATGCAATCTGCTATGGGAACTCAACTCAATTTGAGCACAGCTTATCATCCTCAAACGGATGGACAATCTAAAAGAACAATCTTAACATTGGAGGATATGCTTAGAGCTTGTGTGATCGATTTTGGTGGTAGTTGGGATTCGCATCTTCCATTGATCGAATTCTCCTACTGATGCGTGCAAAGTGTTATATATATTAGGTGTATATTTTAAGCCCCTTTAACACTTATTTTAGCCAAGTTTGAAATTTATAAAACACGATATTTTACTAACACTAAACACACATATGGGCAAGTGCACCCATCGTGAGCGTAGTATAGCGTTGGTAAGATACCGAGGTCGTCCAACGACACAAGAGCTTTTAGTACCGGTTTATCCTCAACGTCTAATCAAAATAAAAAGTTTAGAAAAATGTTTTTAAACTAAGAAAAATAAAAACTAAGTAAAATGCTGAAAATAAAAATAAAAGTAAAAACAGATAGACAAGATGAATCACTTGGTTCCGACTCGTATCTAGTATAACCTTTGATTATTTCCGCACTTTTGCACATAATTAAGAGATTATCTTAGTTATTATAGTAGGCCCCTCTTTTGAAGGTGACGTTACCCTCACCCCAGTAGTTTGAGTCAGCAAGGATACAATCCTAAAAGGGTGGATTATTGGAAGATAATGAATTAAGTTATTAATGCAATATTATGGTAGGCCCCGCTTTTGGCGGTGACGTTACCCTCGACTAAGTAGTCTGAGTCAGCAGGGATACAGTCCTAAATAGCCGGGTTATAGTATTAATAGTAGTTAACTTATGAGGGGATCAAAGAGTTTGGACCCCCGCCATCCAATACCGTGAAGCATTGAAGGAGGTCCTACTAAATTTGACCCAGGTCCATTGTAGGACCTCTAAACGCTGAACAATGGCAAGACCTTTACCAAACCGTTCCCTTAACCCCCGACCAGGTAGCCAACATACCTCCATATAGACCGTGGAGATATGAATGGTGAAAATCTTTTATTTTATATAGACAGTAAAATAATGCCAAGACACCACGGATAAACGATAAGGAAAGATCACCTTCAACATAAGTAACTAGTTATTAAAGTCATTAATACAAAACCAAATAAAAAGTGCAAAAGATTAGAAATAAAAAGTATTATACTAGACACTTTGTCTTCACCAAGTGATGTAAGAGACTTAGGCAAACATGGCCTTGATTGTCAAGAACTCTTACGATCAATCTTGGATCCCGAGACGACTCACACACTCTACGATGGACAATGGATGATGGTGGTGGATGATGGTGTTGTGATGGTGGTGGGTGGTGGATGAAGTGTGAGAGAGGTGGTGTGCCAAGGGATGAGTTGAAATGAAACCAAGCACTCCTATTTATAGGCTGAACAGAGGGCTGGGCACGGCCCCGTGTCCGCTGGGCACGGCCCCGTGCCTGTCCGACACTCTCTCTCCTCATTAATTGTAATTCGCAATTACAATTAATGCGCCTGCTGTACTTTCGCCACGCCCCCGTGTTCACTGGGCACAACCCCGTGGTCGGCAATAGAAGCTTCTATAGGTTTGTCTTTTCTGCTGCTTCTTGGGCACGGCCCCGTGCTGGCTGAGCACGGGGCTTGTTCAGTCTTCTGCCTTCTCTATTTTGCTTGGGAAGATGCCGTTGAGGGGTCGGGCAATCCACTTATGTTCCTTTTCTTGTATTTATGTTGGATTTAGCTGTCTTTTTGCTTCTTTTGTGTTTTTGAGCTCATTTAATCCTGAAAATACAAAAGGAAGACAAAAACACTCTTTTTCCAATATTAGTACTTAAAAAGGGTTAGTTTTATGCCTCATTTGATGTAATTTATATGTTGCATTTTACACACATCAAATACCCTCACACTTGAACTTTTGCTTGTCCTCAAGCAAAACTCTTTAATATGTGGCTTACACTCCCAAATGGAATGGGTAGAAGAGAAGGTTTTTGGCTTGTCGTAGAGTGTTGGGAATCCAAGATCTTTTTGGGTTTTATTTTTATCTATTTACAATCCTATTCGTAATGATTTATTTAGAACGTTTCATAGGAGAAATTACTTATTTGGGCATAACATGCCTTTTTAAAATTCCATTTATATACAAGTTCACATACCTCACGGGAGAAATCACTCACACTCGGCCGAAGGTGTATTTTTAGTGAATCACTCGAGAGCGGCATGGAACTTATTCCTACCATAAGCTTGCCAAGCAATCAATCCTCCTCCTTTTTAACTTTTATACCTTTGTAAATATCAAGAGGACTTTGTGGGTTAAGGGTTAGGCTTGGGTTAAAGGTAGGTGGTTGGGATAGTGGTTAGTGGTTAGTAGAAAAAGGGCGAAAAGCGTAACAAGTGTCGGTTTTCGTAAGACTTTCTATTTTTGTAATTTTTTATTTTGATGAAGCTTTTATTCAAACAAAGTTATTTTTGATGAACTTGTTTGTTTATTTTCTTTTTGCTTCATCATCAACACATTTTTTTTTGAACGATCATACGAAAAAAAAATCGAACTTGTTACTAAAACAAAGGGTTAAAAATAAAAAGGTTTTGGTGGGTAAAAGGGTTTTTGGTTTGGGTGATGAAATGAAAAGATTTAGGCTCAAAGGGGCTAACTAGGGGGATTTTTGGGTAGGTGGTAAAAGAAAATGAAAAATAATGGTGTAGAAATAAAAAGGGTTAGTCCTAATGCCTCCATCATTTACTTACTCGGGTTTAAGTTGATAAGGACCGGGAATGTATCGTCATGGCAAGTTCTAGAGTCGTAAGAACCAAGCGGCTATTCACAAAAGAAACGAAAAATGAGCATTTAGTCTAATGATATGTAATTGTATGCTCAATAAAGGCTCAAAACTCACTTTTGCGGGAATGGGTTTTTATGTGATCAAGTATATATAATCAAATTTTAACTAAGTTTGCCATGCCTTTTCATAATTTTCTTATGTTGGTTCTTTTTATCACTACGCTATCGGTTGTAAATTCGTAAAAATATAACCTTTTTGAGAACTTGAATTTCCCGAGTTAAACCTAGACAAGAAAAAAAATGAAATTTTTGAAAAAAATTTGGGGTGATTAGCGGTTCCAATAGAGTTTTGTGTAAGGCTTGTATTTAGGACTTTGCAAAATTCAACGTTTTAGCATCCCCCCCACACTTAAATTACACATTGTCCTCAATGTGTCCCAAAAATAAATTTTTAGGTTGATTAGATGTGTAAAATGGTGTTAAAAAGCAAAAATTTTGTGTTACTGGGCGCTGAACACGGCCCCGTGTTGTCCGGGCACGGCCCCGTGTTCAAGTGCCAGTAACAAAATTAAAACAAGAGAAGCAGAAGTCTGGACACGGGGGCGTGTCGGGTGAACACGGCCCGTGTCCAGTTACCTGAACTGGGCGTTTTTCTGCAGGTGGTTCAGCACGGGGCCGTGTTGGTTGGGCACGGCCCGTGTTGAACCTTCTGAAATGGAGAGAATTGTCGGGTTGCCTTGTTCTTGTGCGTGGGGTCATTTTTCTTGTTCCCCTTTTCACCCCTTTCCACCATGAGTGTGTTTTATTCCTGAAAATTAAAACTAACTAGAAAACATAAAAATTAATCTAAATTAAACTAAGGATAGTTCCGCGGAATGCCTCCGTGGTGCGCCACGTTTATAAGGGTCCTTGGCTAGACCCAAAGCCGGTCATATGTCGCCCAAGTGGGATGTATTGCATCCCATGTTACACCGTCGGAGAGCATCATCCAAGCTTGAGTCTATGACCTGCATGTAGTTGACCGGGTCTTCATCCTCAATTCTTTTTCCACATTCAAACTTCACCTCCTTATCCCCAAACTTCAATGTTAACGTTCCGTCATTCATGTCTACCACCGCTTGGGCGGTGGCTAGAAATGGCCTCCCGAGGATGAGAGGGACCTCGGTGTCTTCCTCCATGTCTAGGATGACAAAGTTGGTAGGGAAAACGAAGTTGTCAACTTTTACCAGCAAATTCTCAGCGACACCTTGTGGAAATTTGACGGATCGGTCAGCGAGTTGTATGCTCATCTTTGTAGGGCTTGTTGTTCCTAGGCCGAGTCGTTTGAACATTGATGTGGGCAATGAGGTTAATGCTAGCCCCAAGATCGGCTAACGCATTACGAACGGGAGATTCCCCAATCGAGCAAGGAATTGTGAAGCTTCCGGGATCGATTTTCTTTTGTGGAAGTTTGTTGAGCACTAAGGCGGAGCATTCTTCGCCTAAGTTAACTAATTGCAATGATTCAATTTTCCTTTTGTTTGTGAGGAAATCCCTCATAAATTTTGTGTATTTAGGCATTTGGGTTAGGACCTCGATAAAAGGAATATTAACATGCAATTGTTTTAGTAAATTTTCAAATTTAGCGAATTGCTCATCGGTCTTTTGACGATTTAACCTACCGGGGTATGGAATTGGAGGAGTCTTGGTGGGCTCTTGAGTTAGTAGAGAAGCCTTTTCTGGCGCAGGAGGAGTCACAGGTTGGCTAGAATGGCTTCTTTCATTTGGCGGCAATGGAGCATCCTCGGGACCCACGGTTCGATTTCTTAATGTGATGAGATGTACTTGTGCCTTCGGGTTGGTTTCGGTATTACTAGGTAACGCGCCTTGTGGTCTCTCGGAGAAATTTTGAGCTAGTTGATTTAATTGTTTTTCAACGTTTTGAATGCTAGCTTGTTGATTTCTAAAATTCGATTCCAATTGTTGAAATCGATCCGAGTTTTTCTTTTCAGTGTCAGAGATGAGGCGAGATACAGTATCTTCAAGCCTTTCTCTTCCACCTTGTTGTTGAGAGAAATTTTGTGGTTGTTGAAAATTAGTTCGTTGGTTTTGTTGGTTACTACTATTGCCGGGATCTCTCCAACCAAGATTTGGGTGGTTACGCCATCCTTGGTTGTAGGTACCCGTTGGAGGACCCGACGGTCTAGGTCTATTATCAATGTAGTTTACCGTTTCTGTTTGTTCATCTATTTCTTTCTTACAACTCCAATTTTCATGTGACCCACCACACCCTTCACAAGCCATAACCGAGGCCGTTTTTGTCATTTCTAGCTTTTTGATTTTTGAAGAGAGGGCCTCGATTTGGGCTTGTAAAGAGGTGCTTTCATCAACCTTATGGGCGCCCGGGGCAATAGATTTATTACCTCGGGGAGTGTGCCATTGAAAATTGGTTTGAGTAATTTCCTCAATTTGGTTATATATTTCATTTGGGCGACGATTACCTAAAAGTCCCCCGGAGCTTGAGTCAAGTGTCTGTCTTGTGTGTGGCAACAACCCATTGTAGAAAGTGGATACTTGTTGCCACACTGCTAGACCGTGATGAGGGCACTTTCTTAGAAGCTCCTTGAACCTTTCCTAATTTCATATAAGGATTCCCCATCCTCTTGTGAGTATGTATTAATTTCAGTCATTAATTTAGCCGTTTTAGCAGGAGGGAAATACTTATATAAAAACTTTTGGGCAAGTTCATCCCAAGTGTTTACCGATCCAACTGGGAGGGTGTTAAGCCAAGCCTTAGCTCGGTCTTTTAGTGAAAATGGAAACATTCGAAGGCGGATGGCGTCATTTGATGCTCCATTGATCCGAAAGGTATCACATATTTCTAAGAAGTTAGTAATATGTAGATGGGGATCCTCGTCCGCAAGCCCGTGGAAGGTTGCGGAGTTTTGGAGCATTTGTATCAAATGCGGCCGAAGTTCGAAGTTATTGGCTTCGACATTCGGTGCATTGATAGCGGTGCCGAGATTGCCTACGGTGGGCCGTAGGTAATCCATGAGGGTACGTTGATCCGCCATTGGAAGTGGGTCCCCCGAAACTTTCTCTTGATTTTTGGCTTTAAGTCTTTTTCTGAGAAAGCGTTCGGGTTCTTTTAGAGGTTCTTTTATGTCTCTACTAGAACTGGAGCTCATGCACTACGTAGGAGGTTCAAATGTGGCGCCTAGGTTCCAAGTCCTGTAATAAAAACAGAAAAGAACGTTGGTCAGAATATTCACCACGGCCCCGTGCTCAGCGAACACGGCCCGTGGTCAGAGGTACAGTGATTTGTTTCTGGATCCCTGTTACTGGGAGTTGGACACGACCCCGTGTTGCACCGACACGGCCCCGTGTTCAGCTCTCTGTAACTCAGAAAATAAAAACTGCCAGTGATGATGCTGGGCACGGCCCGTGTCTGACCGGGCACGACCCGTGCTGAGCTCTGCAGAAGCTGAAAAACTAAGAAAATCCTAAAAAATGAAAAAGAAAAAAAAATAAAAAAATGATTAGGCCGTTGATTCCTAACTTTCTTAAAATCCTTGTGTCCCCGGCAACGGCGCCAAAAACTTGATGCGTGCGAAGTGTTATATATATTAGGTGTATATTTTAAGCCCCTTTAACACTTATTTTAGCCAAGTTTTAAATTTATAAAACACGATATTTTACTAACACTAAACACACATATGGGCAAGTGCACCCATCGTGAGCGTAGTATAGCGTTGGTAAGATACCGAGGTCGTCCAAGGACACAAGAGCTTTTAGTACCGGTTTATCCTCAACGTCTAATCAAAATAAAAAGTTTAGAAAAATGTTTTTAAACTAAGAAAAATAAAAACTAAGTAAAATGCTGAAAATAAAAATAAAAGTAAAAACAGATAGACAAGATGAATCACTTGGTTCCGACTCGTATCTAGTATAACCTTTGATTATTTCCGCACTTTTGCACATAATTAAGAGATTATCTTAGTTATTGTAGTAGGCCCCTCTTTTGAAGGTGACGTTACCCTCACCCCAGTTGTTTGAGTCAGCAAGGATACAATCCTAAAAGGGTGGATTATTGGAAGATAATGAATTAAGTTATTAATGCAATATTATGGTAGGCCCCGCTTTTGGCGGTGACGTTACCCTCGACTAAGTAGTCTGAGTCAGCAGGGATACAGTCCTAAATAGCCGGGTTATAGTATTAATAGTAGTTAACTTATGAGGGGATCAAAGAGTTTGGACCCCCGCCATCCAATACCGTGAAGCATTGAAGGAGGTCCTACTAAATTTGACCCAGGTCCATTGCAGGACCTCTAAACGCTGAACAATGGCAAGACCTTTACCAAACCGTTCCCTTAACCCCCGACCAGGTAGCCAACATACCTCCATATAGACCGTGGAGATATGAATGGTGAAAATCTTTTATTTTATATAGACAGTAAAATAATGCCAAGACACCACGGACAAACGATAAGGAAAGATCACCTTCAACATAAGTAACTAGTTATTAAAGTCATTAATACAAAACCAAATAATGCAAAAGATTAGAAATAAAAAGTATTATACTAGACACTTTGTCTTCACCAAGTGATGTAAGAGACTTAGGCAAACATGGCCTTGATTGTCAAGAACTCTTACGATCAATCTTGGATCCCGAGACGACTCACACACTCTACGATGGACAATGGATGATGGTGGTGGATGATGGTGTTGTGATGGTGGTGGGTGGTGGATGAAGTGTGAGAGAGGTGGTGTGCCAAGGGATGAGTTGAAATGAAACCAAGCACTCCTATTTATAGGCTGAACAGAGGGCTGGGCACGGCCCCGTGTCCGCTGGGCACGGCCCCGTGCCTGTCTGACACTCTCTCTCCTCATTAATTGTAATTCGCAATTACAATTAATGCGCCTGCTGTACTTTCGCCACGCCCCCGTGTTCACTGGGCACGGCCCCGTGGTGGGCAATAGAAGCTTCTATAGGTTTGTCTTTTCTGCTGCTTCTTGGGCGCGGCCCCGTGCTGGCTGAGCACGGGGCGTGTTCAGTCTTCTGCCTTCTCTATTTTGCTTGGGAAGATGCCGTTGAGGGGTCGGGCAATCCACTTATGTTCCTTTTCTTGTATTTATGTTGGATTTAGCTGTCTTTTTGCTTCTTTTGTGTTTTTGAGCTCATTTAATCCTGAAAATACAAAAGGAAGACAAAAACACTCTATTTCCAATATTAGTACTTAAAAAGGGTTAGTTTTATGCCTCATTTGATGTAATTTATATGTTGCATTTTACACACATCACCTACAATAATAGTTATCACTCCAGCATCAACATGGCTCCTTTCAAAGCTTTATACGGTCAAAAATGTCGTTCGCCAGTCTGCTAGAATGAGATTGGTGAAGCTCAGCTCACTGGACCTGAACTCATTCTAGAGACTACAGACAAAGTCAAGAAAATTTGCGACAACCTCTTAACAGCTAGAAGCCGTCAAAAGAGTTACGCGGATAGACGACGCAAGCCTTTGGAATTCCAAGTCGGTGATCTCATCCTGCTCAAGGTATCTCCTTGGAAAGGTGTAATCAGATTTGGGAATAAAGGAAAACTTGCACCATGATATGTTGGACCATTCAAGATCGTTGAAAGAATCGGAAAAGTAGCCTACAGACTTGAGTTGCCTCTTGAACTTGGAAATGTTCATCCAACTTTCCACGTGTCCAATCTGAAAAAGTGTTTGGCTGATGAAAACCTCCACATCCCCCTTGATGAAATTCGTGTCGACAACACGATGCACTTCGTCGAGAAACATGTGGAAATATTGGACCATCAAGTCAAGAAGCTCAAGCGCAAGCGCATACGGATAGTCAAAGTTCGCTGGGAATCCAAACGTAGCCCAGAGTTTACTTGGGAACGAGAGGATCAAATGAAGGCAAAATATCCACACCTTTTCCCACAAGTTTCCTCTAATTAAATTTTGGGACGAAATTTCCTAAAGTAGGGGAGACTGTGACATATGTGTATTTTAATCCCTGTACAATTCTGAACAACTTTGTATTTAATAAGATATGGTGTTTTAATTCCAGTAGTTGTTAATTATTTGTGACATTTACACGTTTTCAATCACTGTTCAATTCCGAACTCTCAAACCTGTTCTGGAAGTGAAATCGTAAACCGTTACGTGAACATAATCAGTTTAACGCGAGGTACACTCCGGAACTGTGACATAAGCCAAACATACTCTAAATACCCTTTACATAACATAGAAATAAGTTTCGAAGGATTCGGTATGGTAAAAACATGTTTATTCGAACTATTTACGACAAAAACTGCGAAACGAACGTTGTGACCGCCCGGATAATATTTAAATCCTAAAAATATTCTGTTATGATTAAACTTTTATTTTTAATCATGTTCGTGTTGAAAAATAAATTAAAACACTTAAAAACGTTATTTTTCAAGTTTAAGCGCGTACCGCGTGTTACTGCGTAACACAGTGCTTCTACTGCAAAACGCAGACAACGCAGCCAGTCTCGGCAACCGAAATTTATTTCAGTAATATTTTGGCGAGTTTATTTTTATAGAATAATAAAAATAATTTAGAACGCCATAAACCGGGATTTAAACGCT
Organism: Helianthus tuberosus; assembly: GCA_030545235.1. Taxonomy (NCBI): domain Eukaryota; kingdom Viridiplantae; phylum Streptophyta; class Magnoliopsida; order Asterales; family Asteraceae; genus Helianthus; species Helianthus tuberosus. The sequence goes on along the minus strand of CM060412.1, from coordinate 98,364,341 downwards.
AGATAAAATACCCGGTATCCAGTTAAATACTTATTCTCATCTATTTTTACCATTTAAAATTTACACTTTACCCCCCCCCCCCCATATTGTTCACGGTCACATGGGGGTGACCCACCAAAAATATTGCCAAAATCCTTTAGGATCCATCTTGATCTTTCTTGATTTACTTTGATTTCCCTTGGATACACTTAGATTTTTATGAGATCTTGACCTATAAATACACCATACTTCACACTTCACTCCACTCCCTCACTCTCTCTCTCCCCCAAACCGTAACCCTCACCACCATCACCATTATCGTCTTTTCAACCTTGTTCTTCAAGATCAAACTCCATTTCAAGTAAATTTCAAGTTGGTGTGAAGATCTAAAGGGGTTTCCAAGGTGCTTTCAAGTGATTTCAAGCTCCATATCATCAAAATCTCACCAAAAACTTACTTGAATCTTGAAGGTATAAAGTTTATGTTTAAATCATACACTTGATTCTTGGTTGTTCTTGATGATTGGAAGTTTCTCTTGAATCTTGGAATTTTTTACAAACTTGAAATCTAAAAAGAAATGGGTCTTGATACAAAATAAAAATGGCAGTGTTTATGTGTGTATATGTAACCGTATATATATCTATATGTGTGTATGAGATTTGAGCTTGATTTTTGATAAATACTTGTTTAGGATGTTTGCTTGCATGAACAAGAATATGTGCAAATATGTTAGAGATATAAAGGAGTGATTGAATCATGAGTTATAATTTGAAATAATGTTAGTATTTTGACATGTAAATGGCCAAAAAATTTATTAGACATATTTGAGAATTTTTAAGTTGTTGCTTGTTCTTGAATGATAGTTAAAATGCAAGTGTTTGATGATTTGTGCATGATATGATGAATGTTCAATTAAATCAGCAAGTAATCATGAATATATTACATGTTTGATGCATTTAAATTCATATGAGATGATGATGATATGATAATGTGCTTTAGACACTTGTACCTAAGAATACATGTTGATTTAAAGCTCAAGAAATGATAAAAAATGATTGTATGACAAAAATGTTTTAGAACAGGTTATAAACACTAAAAATAACATTATTTGGTATATTATAATGGCATGAAACTTTGTCATAGGTTTGATAGCTTTGCATGTTGTACATATAGCTTAGAAAGTGGTAAAATATATGAAATTTGCATGATTTATGTACCTTATGTGAGACCTGCACTATCATGAGTATAACCACTATTTTATTCAGTAAATAACATGGGTTATGTTAAAATATCAAGTCATTACGATTTGGGATGGTTAGGGTAACGTTTGATGCAAAACTATGCGGTAAAACGGTTAAAAATCGGCTTTTCGGAGGACTTTTATAAAACTGTTTTAGATCAGTAAGTAAACTTATATTTTTGATATAAAAATAAGTATTTTAACTTATATTAAGTTTACTTGGTGTTTGGTTAGTCATACGTGACATCCGGCGCCCAAAAACGTTAACGAATCGCTAAAATACGTGTTTTTCAACATACACTATAATGCTTTGTTCATGGGTAAATTTTATGTGTTGCAATGTATTATGTGTTTTATAATATGTGTATGATGACATGTTAATACTTGACAAGATTATGTGTATTACGCTATTATTTGTATGTTACATTTGAGTATATATATTACGACGCGCAAATCGTAGATATATTGCTTATAACATGATGAGGGTCACCAATAAAATCGTTCAAATCGCAAAGTTTTTTTTTAAAATATATATATGAACTCACATATATATATAAATACACCAATATAATCAAAAATAATGTAGGATCGTTGTACGACCTGACTGAGTCGATCAGAAGAGTTGTTTATCCGAATCAAAGGCGGAATCAATGACACAGACGCTCGATACAATTTAAATGTCTCGTATATTGATATAATAGTGATTACAGCACCTGGAGACAATTCGGCAGCACTTCGTTACCGAATACAAGATCCTCATTCCGCTCACAAATGAAATGGCAAGTGCTCGTATATATAGTAGTTCTGATTTCGCTTGAAATGGACAAGACAAGTTCAAGCGAAATTAACAATGTTGATTTCGCTTGAACATGCTCTTGACAGTTTCAAGCGGAATCAGCATAAATCCCACTAAACTTAGTTTCTAGCACCCCGAGCACTAATTATCCTATCCTATTACATTACATGACTCGATACAAGATGAAGTCAATAGACATAGTGCACTAACAGACTCCCCCTTGGATATTGACGAAGTCTTCAGTATCGAGTCTTTATCATGACACATCTTCAGTCTTGATCAGTCTTCATGCTCTGTCTCTGTCTAACACTGTAAACATCTATCAATCTTTCTTCAAGTCTTCAGGCTCCCCCTTTCGTCAAGCTTCCGTGCTTTAGGGATCAACACCTTGCTTTCCAGTTACAAGCTCCCCCTTGCTTTAAGCTTGTCTTCAGACTCCCCCTTAGACTCAGCTGTTGGGATCGTAGTCTGGAATCTCATCTTCAGTCACTCAAACATTTATAAGTAACAGCATTTCAAATTTTAGTTATCCAGGAATTGTAACCTGGCTCACTCAATCTTTCTAAACTAACACATCTTATGAATATTAGCAGTTTCAGGATCGAAAACCTGGACTTCTTAACAATATAAGAGTCCAAATCTCTCACAATTAATCTTCCCAATCAAAATTAATGACCTTGGAGATATCACAAACTATTTTTGATTTTTGTTTTAAAAAATTTCAAGTTTCATATAAATGAACTTGTTTTATTTTCAGAAACACAATCAGCTTACTTAGATTTTGACACTCAGCATCTCAGACATCGGTTGTCGAAAATAAAACAGAATCAAAAATCTTTTTGTATTTTCTGAAAATATAAAGCAGTAAAGAAATATGTACAAACATATTTACAAATAATATTTTTGTTTGAGTTCGCGTCAGAGGATCATATCAGTTTCTGACAAGTCATAAGTACCGTTGAGCTTAAAATCACTTCAAGAATTAAACAATTCACTTAGATTGTCGATATACTGATCCACTTAAATTTTCACACAAATTTCAACTGATTCAGGATACGAATTAGATGTATTAAGAACTTAAACTCATTCATGTGTCCCACCTCTTGAATATACTCCCGTATCCAGATCCCAATATTCAGTCTTACATGTGAGTATACCTAGATGATATCTGTAAGGGGTTAAGTTGCGAAGGACCACGAGAGCTCAGGTCAGAACTTCCGTTCAGCAAAGAGATGACGACTTCGACTTTTGGTGTGTCCCCTTTAGAGGATCTTTTCTTCAACAGCACATGATTAGCATTTTTCAATGTTTCATCATTTTTTTATGCTGAGGGCGATGCTATATTTCAAGCAAGCAGAAAGTATTATATGGGGACTAGGCCATTGCTTCCGCAAAATCAGAAGTCCCGGGATAATAACCCAGATATCACTGAGTATAAAGACTTTGTATTTCAGAAAGAGGGGTCCTTCAAACGAGATTTCAGGGGTTACCTATATATCCAAGTAGTGTTCCCCACAAAATAAGCAAGTTTGAATTTAGGTTTATATCCCGAAAAAGTTTACTAAATGTATAAAAACCTATCGGCATATCATCAGTGAGACTGTTTAATGCTATAAAATCATTACATTTCTTTAGCATACTGTAACTGTCTACTGATGTACTATCATTTCCTCTTTTTACGCAAAAACTCATTTTCGAATTTTATCATGTTTTTTACTTTTTCAAATTTTCAAATCTTTTTGGATTTTCTAACAATATTACTCCCCCTAAAATGCAAAACCATTTATAGAAAATTTTAACAAACCAATACTGATAGCTTTGTCTCGCCATCCATTTTCTACTTCTCGTTTACTGATTTGCAGAAAATCTAATGTACCCCCATGATTTACAACACATTGATTTTTTACAGTTTGAAAACCGTTTTTCAATCTTGTGAAATTAATCATGTTTGTTCAGCCGTGAGGGTTTCGGCGTATTCAATCAACATATTTTTGTAATTTTTTAATTTTTACAAATTTTAAAAACATATTTTTGGTTTTTCAAATTTTTCAATTTTTAGGGATTTTGAAATATTGTTTATTTATGTATATAAAACAAACAAACTCCTTGTTTCAACTAAACCAGGGTTCAGCAGCCTCCTTTTCCCATTGTGCCAGGCTGCTCCAACTTCCATTCTCACAATCATTGATTTTGTTGAGCACCTGCACATTCAGACTACTTGTTTACTTGAACAATTTAGCCCAGGTCTGTTGGACCTTAGGCATTTCAACACAATATGTATCATGCAGTTTCGGAAAATCTTTTTCATCAAAAATTTTCTCAACTTTGACTTCAACTTTTTCATCTTTTACCAAAATCATTTGTTTCTTAGCACTCCATGTTTGACCTTTCGAAGTACCTCTTTTGTAAAAATGTGACTCTTTTTGAATATTTTGATTTTGACCAACAACTTTTGGTTTCCAAAACTCTTGGGGTTTTGTTATATCAACAGATGTTTTCCAACTTTGAGTTGTTCTGACTCTGGGTGTGTGAGAATTCCAGATCTGTTTTAAATCGAATCTATTTGTGTTTGATTTCAAATTTTGATTCGAAGCAAACTTGTTTATGTTGTATCTCCAAGTTTGTTTTGAATCAAATCTGGTTGACCTGTGTTTCACATCCTCAATTTTTTGTTTCTCAACATTATCAGACTTCTTTTTGTCAACATCCACAGGTTCCAGATTCGGACACTTTCGTGCAAGATGACCTATTTGATCACACTTAAAACATGTTCTTTCTGAAACATCTTTGACCTGTGGTTGTTGCATTTTCTTTTGAGCAAAGAACTTTTCATTTGACTGTTGTCCAAATTTAAGTTCTTTTTCTCCTTCAAAACTTTTTCCTTGAACAAAATTCATTTTTGTCTGAAAATTCGGCATTTCATTTTTATTTCGACTTTGTTTCTTTTTATAACCCAACCCAGCCTTCATATTTTTCTTTTTGAAACCAGGTTTGTTATAAAAAGTTTTTTGACCTTTACCAACAAACTTTGAAATCACAGACTTTTCAATCTCAACCATTTTGAAAACTTTATCAATCTTTTCTGAAATCACATTCTGAATCGGGAATACAACATCTAAGAATAATTTGTCTGATCTAATCATGGTATAAACCAATCCTTTTGAATCATCATTCAAATTTTTCTCGGATTTTGTGTTTTTCATATATCCATCATGAAAATTACCTTCATTTTCATCCTGTGATTCAGATTTACCTGTATCAACCGACTCTTCTTTCAACACACTTTCAACGACCTTACCTACCACCTCTGAATCACTAGAATCATCAGATTTAGAATAGGTTACGTCAATGTTATCTGGCAATTGATCTACCATGTTGAAAGCTTTTTCGACCTTTTCATCATCATAAAACACAAACTTTTCCAGTGGTGGAACTTGATGAAACTCTGAGCCAATACCCTTCTTGTTTTGCTCAGAATCTATTCCATCCGGTTTTATGCTGAAAATTTTTTCAAGCACATATGAGTCGGCATGATAACTTTTTAACTTGTTATTATCCTGTTCTAAATCAGCAATCTGACGCTTAAGTTTAGCAACATCTTCAATATAAGAATTTACAACTTGTTGCTTTATTTCATACTGTCTCTTAAACGTATCAGTCGTTTCAGAACAATATTTCAATCTTGATTGAACAAGTTTCATTTCACTTTTTACTTTTTCAAATGATTCTTTTGTAATGTGATAAGCCAATTTTATTGAATCATACTCTTTTTTCATTTCTTGACAGACATTTTCCTTTTGATCACATTCTTCTGTCATTTTTGAAACATTTTCTTTTAAACTTTCATTTTCTTTTTCTAACTTTTTACATTTTTCTGAAAACATTTCATTATTTCCTTTTAAAACCTTTTCATTTTCTAACATTTCTTTGCATTTATTTTTGAAAACTTTTTCAATTTTTGTGAATTCAAGATCTCTTGTTCTAAACTTTTCGTCTTTTTCAGTACAAGCACTGCACGTTTCCATGCATTTCTTGCATTGTTCAACTATTTTGATTTGAATTTCAGAATCAGAATTTACCTCAGTGACTGACACTTCGGTGTTTTCTGCTGCATCTGTCTGATCAGCATCTTCTTTCTTTTCTTTAACACCAACTTCATCACTAACATCAGCATCACTCTTCACTTCACCAGCAACTTTCGAATTCTCATCCTTCACTTCAATCAAACCTTCAACATTCTTCTCATCTTCTTCAACCTGTTGTTCTTCAGTAACAGCTTTCTCAACCTTTTCTACCTTCACATCCTCAGCAATCTTCACATCTTCTTTTTTAACTGCTTCGACTTGGACTTTCTCGGCTACCTTCTTCAAATCACTCACCAGATTCTCAATATTCTTCTTCATTCTTTCTTCATTCCTCTTCCTCAGATTTGTTGTCATCGCATCTCTGATGATTTTATCCAGCCTTTTTACATATGTTTTGTCTTTTGCAACGAATAATATTCGCCAGACCGAGGAATTACTAGAAGAACATCATCATGAATTATGTCGCTTCTTGGAACAACTGGTTCTCCTTCTTTGTTGATGAAACATTCTTGTTTCTTATCCCATCTTTTGTTTCTCTCTGCATTTTCATACTCTTCCTGCATTTTCTCCATTCTGCACCCCACAATGAATCTTTCTCTTTCAGTCTTCTCTTTCAGAATCTCTTCTCGAGTTTTCTCTTTTATCTCAACTGTGCCTTTTTCTTCTTGGTTTTCCTTTTTTATTTCAGCAACAAAAGCATAATGATCATGTCTTTTGTAAAGAATTTCTGCATCTTCCTTTGTAAGAATTTCTGCATCTTCCTTTGTTCTTATTTTGAATCGATAATCAATACGATCTTCTTCTGGACAAATCTGACTCCAGTCAAATCCCTCATCATCATGAAAAACTGCACAAGCTCTTGATTTGGGTTTATCTTCAATCGTTTTCGGCTCTTCTTTGCTTCGGTGGTAGATTGCCTTTCGGTAGTAATCATCAATGAATGGATGTTCATTTCCACCAGCTGCAGAATTATTGCATTCTCTCTTGAAATGACCTTTTTGCTTACATTTGAAGCAGGTAACTTTGGATTTGTCAAATCCAAGCTTCGTTGATGGACCGCCCAATGATTGCTTCCCAGTAATCTCCATGTATCTTTGAGCTCTGCGAATGCAACTTGCCAGACACCAACGGATGTCAATGAGTTCCATCTCTTCCGGATCAATCTGGTCGTAGTCTTCTTTGGTTAATTCGGAGTTTCCAATTTTGCCAGCTACCAGACCTTCATACGATTCCAGAACAGATGCAAGGAAACTCATTTGCTATTTTGCTGCATTAATGCTCATTGCAGGAGAATTTTTCAACTTAAGAGCAACGTTGCACAATATCTCCTCTGCTTCTGCAGGACTTGTTTTTGAAGATGAATGATATCCAGAATTGTAGCTCGATGAGGTTGTTTGCGGTTCTTTCATCTTCTCACCACTGAATGTTGTCTTTGGTGAACTATCAGCTTTCATCGAAGGTAAATTGCCTTTGTAATACAGACCAACATTCTGATGATGTGATGAACTGCTCATCTTGCTTTGCTTTTGCAATTCCAGATCATGACTCTCAATTTTTTCTAACAAAACATCTTGTATCATACAAAGCATCATTTTTCAGAATAAAAACAAATGTTTGCCACTGATCAGCTCGTGGTAACGCTTCAATTACTTTGTCAATTATTTCTTCTCTTGTTTTCACAATCTGAAACCTTTCAAGCTCAATTTTTAGGTGACAAAAGCGTTCTATCATTTGCCTAACAGATTCACCTTTTAAACTATCAAACAAATCGAACTCCTTTTTTAATAACGCAATTTTTTTTTCTTAATTTGTTTACCCCCCTCGGCTTTCACCTGCAAAGCTTTCCACACAGATTTTGAAGACCCATCATGAATTAATAATGAAAAAATATCATCTCGAACTGATTGTTGGATCAAGGCAATCATCTTCTGTTCATATGAAAATTGCTTTTTGTCTTCCTCTGAAAAACTTTTGATCGGAATTTCTTCATTTTTGTCATTAGTAGGTTTATCATACCCAAACTCCAAACAAAACCAACTTTCATGTGCATACGCTTTAGTCTAGTTGATAAACCTTTCTTTCCACCAGACATAGTCCTCAATATTATCAAGCTTAGGTGGTTTCGAATAGGTTCCATAAAAGTTGTCATGTTTAATGTTGTCTTTGATTGTTTTTGTTATCGCTTTGGGTGTAGCATCTGAAGCTCTAACCGTATCCGAGGTAAACGTATTGTAGAAAGTATTGAAAAATTCTTCAGCCATGATGAAAATTCTTGAATCAATATACCTGGAGACAAACAGTCAAACAAACACAATCAGTCTAAACACTATTAAACAACTTGAAATAAACTGACACTCGGTTGACGTGAAATGATCTTGACGCGAAAAAATCCACTTTCAAACGGAATAATAATCTCAAGCGAAATCACTAGTTGAAGCAAAATCACATGTTCAAGCGGAATAGCAACTTTCAAGCGAAATCCCTAGATGACCCTTCAAGCGAAATTAGAACTTCAAGCGAAATCAGATTAACTCTCAAGCGAAATAGCAGATTCAAGCGAAATCTCATGCAAATCTCAAGCGGAATTAAGATTTGAAGCGAAATCAGCTAGACTTTTCAAGCGAAATCAGAATGTTCGTTCAAGCGGAATTACGTTTTTGATCCAATTTTGTCATTTTTACTTCGAATTTTGATCTGAAACTCTCAAGGGTTTGTTAAAACACTGTTTTGCATGTACTATGAAAAATTCAATCCATTTTGACCAAGATTTCACGGTCAATTTTGAAAAGAAGGTATAGAAGTCAGAAAATAGATGCAATCAAGCTGAACTCTTCATCCTGTGCTCTGATACCACTTGTTGGATCGTTGTACGATCTGACTCAGTCGATCAGAAGAGTTGTTTATCCGAATCAAAGGCGGAATCAATGACACGGACGCTCGATACAATTTAAATGTCTCGTATATTGATATAATAGTGATTACAGCACCTGGAGACAATTCGGCAGCACTTCGTTACCGAATACAAGATCCTCATTCCGCTCACAAATGAAACGGCAAGTGCTCCTATATATAGTAGTTCTGATTTCGCTTGAAATGGACAAGACAAGTTCAAGCGAAATTAACAATGTTAATTTCGCTTGAACATGCTCTTGACAGTTTCAAGCGGAATCAGCATAAATCCCACTAAACTTAGTTTCTAGCACCCCGAGCACTGATTATCCTATCCTATTACATTACATGAATCGATACAAGACGAAGTCAATAGACAAAGTGCACTAACAAATAATAACTTTTCGAGAAAATCTCAAAGTTATGTGAAAATTCTAAGTATCGGAGAAACTTATGTATTTTTGTGGTTTTTTATTATTAAATCGTTCTTATTTAATTTAGGACAAATAAAAATTTGAGGGATTGTGTAACATATAAAAACGCACCCAAAGGTGAGTACATAGTTCCCCTATTTTACGCTTTCAAATGTTTTGGGGTGAAGCATATGTGCATAACCTTACTTTTCGTTTTCATGACATGATACATGTTTTATTACATATTACATATAATACATTATTTCAAAGACATTTTACTTGGCATATTGACTTAGTATGCCTATTACATGGTTTTACAAAGACATTTTCATGACATGCTTACATTGAAAAAAGACATTTGGTATGTTTAACAGAGTAGTACATTCATTAACATTGATCACGCCGCTCGGTAGTATGTAATAGCGCTATAGGACTTGACAAATCCCGTTCCCGCTTTCTAGGTATTTCGGAAGGGGAATGACAGAATCCGAATACATTTTTTTTGATAAACGTTGATCCTGATAAGGGTTTATCCGACAGTCTCAAGGCTTGAGTGTATGCGATAGACAAACCACATAAATGTTCATATCAATAAAAGCAATGGATTTCAAAATATAACTTTTATTTTTAACTTTTGTTTATTCAAAGACTTTGTTTTGTACATGACATTTGATTACATCAGACATTTGTTTATACATGACATTATGCATTTGGCTTGAGTAAATACTATTTATTCGCCATACAAGAGATGGTTTATACTAGACATTTGACATTTGACATTGGACATTGGCATTTAAACAAGAGATTATTTCATGGTTATTAATAAGTGATTTAAGTAACGAGACGTGTGTAATATGATAAAAGCATGGTGGATACGTCGCTGGTAGTTCCTATATATAAGTGCTTTTATTGTATTGCATATCGTGGCATTATCTAAACCACTTCAACAAAGACAAGACATGACATATTTTATACATATTATTTTCATTTGGTTATTTACTTAACCATACATCATTCTTTTATATCATTTGATTTTCATATGATTTTATAAAAGAAAATATTTTATAAGGTTCATGACTACTTTTCATTAAACATTTCTCTTAACATTCAAAGTCATGAATCTTCAACACTACACCTATGTTACTCACAGGCATTTTTATGCTGACGTATTTACTTTCACATATGTTTCAGGAGCGAATGTATGATGTGAGCAAGCTACACTTAGGGCGACTTGGGCCTTAGCAATTTAAAATCAAGAAAGTTATCGTCTTTTATGTTGTGTGTTTCGTTCGAACTAAGACAATGTAATAACTTAAGTTTGTAAAACTTAACTTTAATTATCATGTGTTGTGAAACAATAATTCTGCCACACGACTCACCGATGTTTCAGCTGCGGTTTGTTGTTTTACGCGGTCGGGGTGTGACAATTTTGCTTAAATATGCATAATTCTGCACTTTTAGTGGGTTTTAGGCACTTTCCGGCACTTAAACTATCACCTAGTGACACAGTTTTATGGTCCTTACTTCCCTACACACCCTACTAGTGTAGTACCTTGTCTCTGGCTCATACTGGGTCTCAAAACAATGTCTGTCTATGTACTGACATTGTCAGCATATTTCTGTGGCATCCGCTAACTGTGCTAACCGTGCTTTGTGCATCGTTTATGTCACTAAAGTTTGTACGTGATAAATGATGTGACAATATGAAATGTGATGCACATGTATGTAAGATACAGAAATCAGAAGGCAATTTAAGTCATCAATTGTAATTTAGCACAGTCATTAAGCACTTAATCAATATTAATTAATTGTACGGATACCTGGATTTTTTACTGTTGTCACATTCTCCCCCTGTTAAGAAAATTTCGTCCTTGAAATTTGTACTACCTTAACTACTTAGGGTTTCATTATGCGTGTATGTATATGAATGATACTGGGGTAACTACCAAACCGCATTTAACCTCATTCACATCAGGTGAATTCCATGGATATATTTTAACAATAAGAGCCCAATGGTTACAAGGCACGTGTTCTAGCATTTGGTCTTAAAGGACACAAGTCGTAGAGGTGTCTAGTCTAGCGTAACTCAGTTAACAGGGGTTCCACAAAGGGGAGTGTTGACCAATGGATTCTTCAAACAATCGGTCACAATACGCAAATGAGTACTCATAAACCATAGCATCCGCTATATGAACTCAAAATCAACAACTTGAATATGAAAAAGATCTGTCAACTTTCGAATAAATAAATGGTAAGGATTAGTGCGTTGACATTCTTGAATTGCGAAAATACACCGAATGAAATACAAGTGAATCTGGTGTATCAATGTCTTAATTCGTAGTTGCATCAGGAATGTTTAAATGACAAGTCAAACAAAAGTATATGTAGTTTTGTGTGAAACGGTTGACCATGATTAGCACAAGCTACAAGTTTGTAATGACACCACAAGGTGTCGTAGTGACATAATTCGATTATAGTGGTGACTGAACAAGTTCACCGTGTCTGAGATCGAATGAAAATGTACTGAAACAAGCCTGAAGATTTGATTTACACAATGTCATAGAGTTTTCAGTTGGATACGGAACATCAAAGAGCCACTGTTTTTTTATTGAAGACGGAAACAATAAACACTGCGAGTTATTCAATTTGTGATGAAAGAATCGTTAGGAGGTACACCGTGATATGAAATGAATCTAGGTACCATTGCCTCAACACACAACTGTGTTGAGACAACTTTAATAGTGATAAGCAAAACGGATTTAGAACAAATAAATAGACAATTAAATCCGTGTATAGGGTGCGTAACTAAATTAGCGCAAGCTTCAATTCTGTGAAAGTATCACCGCAAGGTGTCGAAACTAATCAAACGATTTAGTGGGGTCATCGACCAACCAAGTCTACTACGACTCGAAATGAAAGAATCTTTGCAAAAAAAATTATATATAATGCTCCCAATACATCATATTACGTCTTAAACTGAATATGCGAAATGGATAAGTTCAAGCAATTGAACTTGGTTCTAGCGAAATCCGACAATAAACGTATTTATCAACAAGGGAATTTCAGCATGGTTACGAAGATGAACTAAGAATGTTACTTGAAAGAAAAGAAGTTTCAAGAAAGTGTGTTGACTTGATAACAAAAGAGCCAACAATTACAATATTATAGGTCATTCGAATCACAATTCATTAATTAGGTTTAGCAAATTAATATTTGAATTTCAATGAAGCGTTTGTTCGAAACGAAACATTATGCGTAGCAAATGGTGCATGTGTGACATATAAGTTTCCGAGTACTGAAACCATGAGTATTTGCTAAAATGAAGAAATGACCAAGTATCGAAGCCAATGTGTGTGTTCGCTCTCAGCGAAGAAAATTGGGGCGATGCACTACCATTAAGGGGGAGTAGAGATGCAAGCATCTACTCGCTAGAAACAAAAGCGGAAATTCCAACAAAAGAAATTTGAGTACTTTCTGTTTGGTTAACTGAAGTAGCGTATTTATCAGGATAATGGGGTTTGCTTGAGTTAACAAGTGTGGTTCCTAAGTGACAACCTTTATGAGTTTTAGTCTGGGTTCCCAAAGGATTAAGCACATGTTTTGTGCGTTGCGCAGGAACCACAATTCTTTTGTGTAGATTTAAAACAAGTTATTGTCCCACAATCCCCGGTATACTTTCTTCCTAAATTCCCATATAATGACGCTCAATTATCGACCAGTCTTAAAATAGTAGTTTGATCCTCATTGTTAGTTAAGTAAGTAACTTGTTAATTCTCATCAGGGGTTACCGACTCTTGTTGGTTTGCTCGTTCGGCTCCTGGTGGTTGATGCTCATTTGAAATCATCGTCCTTCTACTTGACGAGCAGCACTGGTGTTACTCAAAATGGGAAACTTGGTCTGTTAGCTTCCTTCTTTATCATCTACTGAAGCTACACTGTCAATCCTTGCTTCTCCAAAGGTGTAAGTCGCTAAGGTGCATTGACTGCAGGGGCGGCACCTGGAATTAAATCGATGCGAAATTCGACTCGTCGTTGAGGAGATAATTCAGGCAAACCTTCGGCTTCTTCGTCCACGACAATGAGCCAAGAAGGCAACGCATCCCTTGCGCGAAAATTTTCGTGTCTTCAAGCACTAGTAGTTTATAGAGGCGTATCCTGCTTCATGAGCCACGATTGCTTCGCCGCTCATCATCGGGGTGTTGATAACAACCATCATTCGATTGCTTGACAACTGGTCCATTCAAGTTACTACGTCGAGGCTTCCCATTAACTAGTTCTATCAAGTGCGGGTTATCTAACTTATCCCTTTACTAAACCAAGTATATTCTTAAATTCATGAGATACGAAGCTATGGTCGGCACTGGTATCAAATAACATAGATGCAAAATTTTGGTTGACCGAGAACGTACCAGCAACCACATCTGGATCTTGGCGTGCTTCACGAGCTCTGATGTTGGATGCTCCTTCACGGCCTTGGTTACTCCTCATTGGGCAATCTTTTCTAAAGTGCCCCACGTTTCCACATCTGTAGCAGCCCGGAACTTTATCATTATTATTTCCGCCTTGGTTGTTGTCACCACTTCCTCCTTTTATGGGACTCTTCGCCCGACAGGCATCCTTGTTGTGTCCCCACTTTCCGCACTTACCACACTTAGGCTTCTGGTATCGACCTTCGTGGTGAAATTTTCACTTATCACATCTCGACTTAGTTCCCAAGTATGTCTTAACATCGGCTTGATCGTTGTTAGGGAAATCTTTCTTGAAATGCTCCTTGTCCCCATAGTCAAAACAACCTCGAATATGTTTTGTTCATCATTGGCTCTACTTTGATAGTCGTTGTTGCCGTTGTTTCCTTCCTGATTTCCGTCGTCATCTTGACCTTCGTTTCCATGTCCCGTACCGATCTGACACGTCTCCTTGACATGCCCTACTTTGTCGCAGACATCACTTCTTCCATCCCTACATGACCCAGCGCGATGAAGTGGGCAGTTATCGCACTTAGGTAGGATACCCATGTATTCCTTTTCCCTTTTGGCTTTGTTCTCGTCATTCGTTCGGGTATCCTCCTAGAAGTCAGTGAGCTTCCTTTTGTTCTTTCCGGATGATTCTACCTTCGTTTCCTTCTTCTCGTCGGGGATTGAAAACTCTTCCAGTCTAATCGCTTCTTTACTGAGTGCCGCACTTAACTTGATTGCATCGATGGTGGTTGGCGGAGCTGACACCGCCATTAAGTGCAGGATCTGAGGCACCAGTCCCCAGATGAATGGCTCCATCCTTTTCAACTCTTGTTCCACTAGGTACGGAACAACTCGCGATAGATCGTGAAGTTTTTACACGTACTCCGCCACATTTGGACCTTCCATCTTTAGCTTCCAGAATTCGAATTCCAGCTTCTGGATCGCCATCTAAGAACGATACTCCTTACGCATAATTTCCTTTAGCTCACCCCATGTTAAAACATTCATAGCAGCTCTGCCCATTATTCGAATCTGAAAGTTCCACCATGACCAGACCCCATCTTGAAACAATCTTGACGCATATAGGACTTGTTGCTCTAGCACCTCCAGTGTCATCGAAATGCGGAGGCTCGCATTTCACAAAGGCTATGGCACCTCCAGTGTCGTCGAAATGCAGAGGCTCGCATTTGAGGAACTGCCAGTAGGTACAGCCATGAGGTGGGTTGTTTTCTGAGGTACCCCTGCTGGGTTCAGAGTTCAGGGCCTCGTGTTGTGCTATCGCTTGTGTGATGTGCGCTTGTAGTTCTGCCTCGGTCATGAGCAGCTGAATGATCTTTTGAGACATATTCTACGAAAAGTTTGGGTTGGTCAGGTCTCATTTGTTCAGGGAGTGTAAATAGTTGTTTAGAGATCATATGTATTTACACGAAATAAATCATCATATCAACACATCTAGCAACAGCATACTCATAGCATAAGCAAGTAAATGGAATTATGTTAATTGAGAGCACAACACACAAGTACGTACCATACAATCATTAGTAGTACATCTAAGGAGAATATTACGATTAGGTTTTCACTAAGCAGGTAAGCGCATAATATCTCAATCATAGCATAAACAAGTAATTTAACAATGTATATAATGAGAATACTGCGATTGAGCTTTCATATATCAATGACCACAAATACCGTTTTACAAGGTCGTCAAATGTATCAAATCACAATAAAAGGGAATATAGGGTCACATCACCCATGTCCAAATCATCTATCAACTACAACAGTCATGTACACAAAGAGTGGTCTTCAAAAAGTCTTCTCATTCTGGGCTCAATAGCAACACTCTCACCAAAAGTAATCTATCTGCATAAGACCAAAAACCAACTATGCTGATGGTGGAGGAGGAGGAGGTGGAGGAATGAAAAGCAACCTGCTCAAATGCGCTAAATCTTCCTCAAGAGCATGAATGATACGCAGCAGGTAACTAATCTGCTGCTCCATAGTAAGGAAACGAACATCAAAATCTGGGTATGGTAAAAGAGGAGCGGGCGGAGTCACGAACGGTGACTAACAAGTGCAAGGTGGAGGACGCGGAATCCTCTCAAGATCCATGACTCTGTGACGCAACATCTCCTGCTGGAGCTGTAAGGATAGGAGTAGCTCATCCCTCATGTACCCAGTGTAATGGTAGGGATGGTATGGATCAGAAACCGGCATCGTGTTGGGTGAAACCAGATCAGTGGCTCGCCCGATGGTGCAGAAGAAAAAGGTGCAGTATGTGAAAACTGTGGTATGAAGGGAAAAGCTGCTGACACCGGTGGTATGTGACTGAGCTGCTGACTCGATGGACCTTCCCCTGGACGGGGAGGAGGTATATCCTGTAGGAACGTGACCGGTAGATCGGTGCGGAGTATGTCAGACACATGTGGGTGAAACGGGGCGATATCAACAGGTGCATGTGTAGGTGCAGGTGGGGGAGTAACAGGTCTAACAAAAGGAGGCAAGTCATCGTCGTCCTCTATCCACCCATTGTGTGTGAATGCATAATGGGGATCTACACGGTCCACAAAAGGAGCATGATCAACGGCTGCAGGTAAGGGGTCAGGTAGAAGTGGTGCAACAACTGGTACATCAGCAGGTGCAGGGCCATGCTCAGGTAGAGGATCGTGAGCAGGTATGGGCTCGGGTGCAATCAAAGGCTCAGGGTCAGCTGGTTCAAGCTCAAGATCAGCGGGTATATCAAAGAGCTAATCATCAGGAATAACAAGTGCCTCAAAAGGCTAATCGTCAGGGACAACTCAATCTCATGCTCAGGGTCAAAGTCGTGTGGAAATACTGGATCAAACTCATCATTAAACTCGAAGTCCTGTGGAGGAACAGGTGCGGCAGACAAAGCTGTGTCGGAATCAGAATTTCTGGGATAACGCTATAATCCCAGTGCGTGTAGAGTAGTAGATGACACAGACTCGAATGAATCAGGACCAGAATGGTCAGACGAAATCTCAACGACAGGAATCTCAATAAGCAGAACAGCAATAACATCGTCGACTGGAATCTCGACAAGTGGAGCGACAACGGTGTCACACCCTGACTTTTGCGGAAGCGTATGATGTGTGACTAGTTTAATATCATTGCATTCAATCGTAATAAATAACTACATGATCAAAACGATGTTCATCCATTCATAAAATTTGAGTATTACAAACACTGGTTATTCAAGTTTTTAAAACACAACCTTCGACTAGGTTACAAACCAAAAAGTGGATGACATCTAAACTTGAAGTCTACTTTTAGTTACGACACCCGCGCCCAAGATCCACAATGTTACCTTAAATACATGTAATTTTGGAAAACATCAACAAAAGTTGAGCGAGTTCATGCGTTTTGTTTGTGAGTACTGTAATCTTGTAAATCTTTGAGAGACTCCATTGTAGACAGGTATGAAAAGTGTGTATGAACATTAATTTTTTACAAGGACTTTAAGGCATGTGAGGACATAGGTAGCACTCGTAATGAGTAGGCTTATACCCTTGTCGATTTTCCTCGACTGTGTCGATTTCCCTCGACTGTGTCGATTTCCCTCGACTGTGTCGATTAACCGTGACTGGGACTCCGAAGCACTTCTTGGTACTAGTTGTGACCATGAGTGGGGTTCGGCCATACCCGTTAGATCTAACCCTCGTCCCTAATTAAGTATTAATGGCATTTCAATATTAAGTCTATGCTCACATGATCTAGTATTTCATAGGCATTTCATACCGTTTAAGCATTCGTACATGTATTCCACCCCCGAGAGTTATAAAACCAAAAACAGTTAAGAGAAACGAGGGAGCATGAACTCACTGTTTTGCGTCTTCAGTACTCGTAACTCAAATCTCGTCAGCAAACACGACTACCTACAATGTGCTAGGGTCTATTAGACGAGCGGCTGTGCCTTGCCTTAGTACTCATGTTTTGAGTTACGTTTCTTTTATGTCTCAAATAGTATTCCAAGGTTTCGTGACAATACTTCTCTAGTATTTATTCTCGTATTTCCTTGCCAAGGATGGCAGTATTTCCTACATGTATCTTCGTATTCTCGTATTTGTAGTTTCCCAAAATAATATATTTTCAAGTCTTATTATTAGAAAATATATTTAAACTTCTTTTGTCCCAATAATGTATTTCAAGAAAATATAATTTTACTCCCGAAAATAATATATTTTCTACTTGTTGAAAATATGACATAACTTGGTAACGTGTACAAAAATCATATTTTCACTTCTTTCGTTTCCAAAATAATATTTACCAAAAATGTATTGTAACGGTATTTCCCGGAATATTTCATAAGTTACGTTTTTGCGTTCGGTTTCACAATATTAAGTGCGTAACTTATATATTTATTCCTTGTGATCTTTGGTATTATTTTGGAGTTGTAAATTCTTGGTATTTGTAAGTTATATTATTTTATCCTAATATAACATTACTATTCCACAAAGTATACAATTATTCACACAAGTGTCTTTAGTATAAAATATATATTCTAAATATATATTTATCCATTTTTATTTACAAAAACCAACCTCCAATACTTGTATTTTTGTAACAAAATCTATGGCAAAATTTATATGGGAAAACCAAAGTTAAAACACACTTGTAAATACTTGTTAGAAAATATTTCTTTAAGTGTTTGCATTTTTAGAAAATTTCGCCATAGTTTCCTTTGAAAAATGGAGGTGTCCATGCTATTTAGCATATCATTTTCTTTTCAAAATCACACATAATGATCAACACTCAACCCTAAACAATATTACACTTACCAAGTGTAAAAACTATTCAATTTACATACTAACATGAACTTGATCTTTCACCTTGGTAAAGTGTTTAGTAGCCTTGGTTACCTTCCAAAATATATTTACTTCTTGGTAAACTTCATTCTTGGAAATTTTAGATGTTTACAACTTGTAAACATATTTTACAAAAACGTTTCTTTATTAAACCTTCTTGTTTCTCTAGTGTTCCTTCACTTATTTCATCACCAAAAATAGTGTAAGTTTAGTAGAAACCATGATCTTTCGAAAATGATATTTTGAACTTGGTTTTCTTGGAAAATCATTCACAAGTCTTGAAGCTATAAGTTTACTAGCTCACTATGTTTATTGTTTTACAAGAAATCACTTTATTTATCAAGTTCATGTGTTTACTAGAAGATAATCATTATATGTAGTTACATGATCATCCTTCCACTTGCTAGATTAAGTGTTTAAACACCATCTAGCAAGCTTCATGTGATGATTAACATCATCATCTGAAGAAATCAACAAACAAACATTATTCATGCACTAAACAACATCATATCATCTATATATCATCATATTTCATCTTATGTTTCAAGATTCAAGTTTATGTCTTTTATGGTTCTAGTGATTTTCAACACAGTATGTCTTTTAACCAAGCAAAAATAGAAGTAATCAAGGATCAAGAGAGTCTTTCTACTAGCTTTAAGCTAGGGAAAAACAATGATGAAAATTGAGTGGATAAAAGCAAACGGAAGAGGTCCTTGATGATCCGCAAACTCCAAGCTTCGTTAGTGACCTTCTTACACTTCAAGATAACCTTGGAATGAATGAAGCTTGAATGAAAAATTGTGGTGTGTGTGTAGGGTGTTCGGCCGAGCTTTATGGAGGAGAGGGTGAGAGAGTTGTGAAGTGATGTATGTTATGAAGGTGAAGGTGAAGGTTACTTATAATCAAGGTTTAAGTTTTACACAATGGTTCTTATGTTCCTCCTAGTACAAACATGATCTTTTCATAATCCAAGTAATATCTTATGGAGATTTAGGAGATCAAGGGAGGATTTGGGGTGGGGCCACCTTCTTTGGGCCGTAAACAACATAAAGGGGGGGGGGGGGGGTTAATTGTAATTTTGATGGTTAAAGTAGGTAATTTAGTTGGAAGATAAGTATAAGGTCTAGTGTTTTATGTGTATCTTGCATTATGTAGTATGTTAAGGTGTTCGGGAACCATAACTAGTTCAGAAAAAGTAAAACAATGCTTATAGCAATATTTTGGTGTTCCGGGTAATGTTCTATTGTTCGGTTAGATACCTGTTCGTTAAAGTGTCAAGTTATACCGTATAGTGTCCTTTATGTAACTTTTTGTGACACCTTTCATTCCCGACACTTAGGAAAGCATACAGGACCATTTTGCCATATTTTTGCACATTACTAGTTTATTAAAATGCTGAATTTTGCTGAAATATGCAGAATTCTGCACTTTGGGTGAGTTTTAGGCAATTCCCGGCACTTAAACTATCACTTAGGCATGCAGCTTTGGGGTCCTTACTACCTTACACACTATACTAGTGTATCACTTGGTCTCTGGCTCATACTTGGCCTTAAAATACTGTCTGTCTATGTACTGAACTTCGTCAGCATTTTTAGTTTGTCTGGTAATGGTGCCAATTCTGTTCTGCGTATTATTAGAACTATATCGTGTTGCATGTAGCAACGAATAAAGTCTTGCAACATGAAATGCCATTGTATGTATATAACAGTAATCAGAAATTCATTTGTCTTGTAAACTAGATCATGCACAATTATTTAAGCACATATTACTGTCCAATTAGTGTACGGAATGTACGGAAAAGTGACAGTTGTCACAGTCTCCCCATGTTAAAGAATTTCGTCCCGAAATTCAAGCGATGCCATCGGTCGCATGGGAGTTGTGAATCAAAGGTGGTCACTTAGGTTCAAGATTTGTCTTCATGTTCCCATGTAACTCTGGGTCATGATATGAATTCTATCATACTCAAGTAATTCAATTACGTCTTTTCTGTGACTTGTGGACTCTTGGTCCGTAACCTTAACAGGTTCTATAGTAATTTTTTCGTTTGTCAATGACGTGAATCTTGTTTGTGGGAACAACAACTGTCCCTTGAGTCAGTATCCTCTAAAGACTAGACACATGCAATGTGTCGCGATCACTACTGATCTTTTCTGGTAGTTTCAGCTTGTGAGCAATGGTTTCGATCCCTACATCGGGGGTCAAACCTTTATATTTTCCAATTCACTCCACGCCTTCTCTAGGCGAGGCTCCCATTTAAGTCATACTTCTTATCTCAAATTCTTACGATTTTTGCCGCTCATCGGCGCAACCTTTCTGTATTCCGCAGGCTGTCTCGATATGATCACATATCTGAACGATCTTGCCTCTAGTTTTTCCTGGACCAACTCGGGCCAGTAGATTGTTTATCTCCGGTCTCCGTTCATCACGAAGGGAATCGACTTATTATGTTCCAACTAAAGCTTCACACGAAGCGATTTAAACAGTTGGTGTGATAAATACTGTTGTAGGAAAACTCCACTAAGGGCAAGTGAGTGTTCCAATTTTTCATCAAAGTTTAACACACAAGCACGTATCATGTCCATACAGTCTGCATCATTCAGTAGCGTAGTCCATCTTCGTTATTATTCAAGTTCTTACGATCAACGGTGTGCTACAACCCTTGTGATTAATAGGTCGTGCAGTGTTTTCTTACAGGTAATGACATCAAATTTGTGGTGCGCAATCACTGTATCTAGATCAAGGTTTCTTCTCATGATCTTTTAATCAACGTGACGCGTATGCAATGTCGTGGTCTCGTTGCATTGACCCGCAATCGAGACTTTGTCGAGAAGCGTCACATAATTGCAACTCTAACTCCTTAGCTCTTGATTGCAGGGTTGGCATGAATCTCGTTCTTATCCACCATGTATCTTAAAGTTCTCACTTCGCGAATTCGAAATCCGCTTTTCGACATCTTAGCACATAACTGTTCTTTCTCTAAGAGTTGCAAGGTAAATTGCAGCTGTTGCTCATGACCTTCCTTGGTCGTTGGCCATATGAGGATGTAGTCAATAAATATGATCACGATCTATCCACGTATGGCTTACACGTTCGATTCATGAGGTCCACGAATATTGTCGATGCATGTGTTAAGCCAAATGGTACGACAAGGAACTCGTAATGCTCGAAGCAAGTCCTAAAGGTCGTTTTAGGGATATTTCCTTCTTGTATTCACAATTGAGGACATCCTGTCCTCAAGTCGATCTTTGAGTGGTAACTGTAACCTGACGGTTGGTCTGTTCATGTCATCGATCCTTGGCAAAGGATACCAAACTTTGACATCCAATTCTCGGGAATTTATGCAAAATGGAAACTGTCAACTTTCTCTTTGTGTCCTTAACTAAGGGTGTCATGTCCTTAATTTCCTCTGTCTAGCAGCTCTTGCAGTTATAATGGAGGTTCATGCTTCTCGGACGAAACTAGTTGGTAAGGCGTCATCTTGTCACTGGTGCCGCTTCTGGCACGAGGTTCATCTTAAACTTCTCTTGTCGTTGTGGGGGGGTATTCCTGGCAAGCCTTCAGGAAAGGCTACTAGAACTTCTTCCGTCACGGGGATGTTTTCAGGCTCCGTAGTTGTCACACCCCCAAAATCCACACACGGAATACTACCGCTTGGAGGCGTGACATGACCAGGATCAAGCCACCAATCATATTGAACATAAGCATGCGTATCAAAAGTCATTCATCAATACGATAGGTGTTTACAAAACCAAATATAAACAAGTGTGTAGCGGAAGCATTAATGTACAAACCCATCATCAGTCTAAGTACAAAAAGTCATATATTTAACAACACATTCACGATCCATATCCACAACGACCGTGCCTCCCGTGCAAGCTCCATAAGTACCTAAGGTCCTGCAAGGCATGTAACAGAGAGTCAACAACTAGTTGAGCGAGTTCACAGTTGGCTATTTAGTGAAAATGTTCATTTCGTAAATCGTATGTTCGATTAGTAATCATGTATCGTATGTAATAGCATCGCGGCCCTCAAGGCATGTTTGCGAAGTTTAGTGGGGGTTTCCCATGTTTTATAGACTAGTTATATTTGTATCGCGGCCCTCCAGGCATGTTTGCGAAGATTAAAGTATAGTTCGCGGCCATTTCCAGGCATGTTTGCGAAGATTAAAGTATAGTTCGCGGCCATTTCCAGGCATGTTTGCGAAGATCGTTCTAGTATAGTTCGCGGCCATTCCAGGCATGTTTGCGAAGATCGTTCTAGTATAGTTCGCGGCCATTCCAGGCATGTTTGCGAAGATCGTTCTAGTATAGTTCGCGGCCATTCCAGGCATGTTTGCGAAGAGAAGTATGTGTATCACTAGTCTAGTAGTATATACCATTGACCTTCCACTCCCGAGGCCTATGGTATGTAATTTCCGATAACTATTCAACATAAAAAATCAATCAACCCATTCCCAACCCCGGGAATCCCATGCCTTGGTAGAAGTGTGAACTCACCTTGTTTCGCTCGGTATGCTAAGTATGTGCTCACGGTTAATCAATCACGTCCTAAGGTATGCACGTATACATAATCAGTTTGTATTAAAGTTGTTTGTGCGTAAACATAATCATCATGAACATCGCATCAATCACAATACACGTATTTGCAATCATACAAGTAATACTTTATACATAACAGCAGTTAACTAACCCAGTTAACACTTAACAGAATTAACTCAAGTTAGTGCGCAGATTAACTGTTCGGCGAAATACACATATTGGCGAAACACAGATATTGGCGAAACACACATTCGACGAAACACGTTCTGTTTCGTCGGGGTCTCATTTGGCGAAACAGAATTCAATTTCGTCGATTACTCTTGGCGAAACACTTTCTGTTTCGCCGAGGGTTCTGTTTCGTCGGATGTCAATTTCGCAGACATCAGTAACAGCAGATACGGATAACACAGAAACCCTAATCGCCGATACAACAGTTTTACAGAAAACGTTCAATCCTCGCTCAATATAATGAGTCTTATGTTACTAACCATTATTCTATGCATCTCAACCGAAGCATCAATGAAACAGGGATCATATCATCATCATCATCAATAAAATCATGTAATCATCACAAAACAACACTCATAAAATCCATACTCTATGCATACCCGCTATCATGCACAATCATTGAGAGGTTCATGAAACCCTAAGTTTTCATCATACACGTATACTCCTATAATCCAGAAATCAAGCATATACACAACATGTATAAAGAAAACAAAGAACAAAGAAACCGATTAGACGAGCACGCACTAACCGAGATATCCGGGATGAACAAGGGAGGATTCGAGAGAGAAAGATGATGGTTGAGGATGGTTATCGCCTTCACAGAGTGGAGAGTTCTAGGGTTTCTATTTTTGTTAAAAGTGTGAAACAGGGAGTCGGTTCACGTTAATATGAACGAATTACCGTTCTGGGCCCTTAATGGGCTTGGCGAAACTGGGCTTGGCGAAACAGACTTCTGTTTCGTCGGGATGCTTATGACGAAACAGTCTGTTTCGTCGGGTCCTGTCTGTTTCGTCGAGTCCTTTCATGTGTTAACAGTTTAAGTTTTTCAACAGGTTTCATGTTATACAGCCAAACACAAAATCATGCAACCACAATGCGTTCATAAAATATATATAAAAAAAATAACGTGTACAGTTACAAGTTGAACAAGTTAAACAACTACACAATCAAAGTCAACGTGCACTAAATGCGAAAATGAAAGTCGGAAACTCGAGTTGTCACATTATCCCCAACTTGAAAGAAATTTCGTCCCGAAATTTAGCATGCGGTTACTGAGGAAGCTAGGTAAGTTATCGTTTACTGGTTTTCCTGGGGTGTCACATCATTCCCCCGTTGAGTTGGAATTTCATTCCGAAATTCCGTAGTAGCTTCAGCCTCAGTAGTAGTTGCATTGTTTTCGAACAACTGGGGATATTTGAGTTCCATTTGATCTTCGCGCTCCCAGGTGAACTCTGGGCCGCGACGGGAGTTCCAACGAACTCGTACAAGAGGTATTCTAGTGTTCTTGAGGACCTTAACATCCCGGTCCGTGATTTCAACTGGTTCTTCGACGAAATGCAACCGTTCGTCGATAGTGAGCTCCTTCAAAGGAACTATAAAGGTCTCATCTGACTGCCACCTCTTCAGATTCGACACATGAAAGACGTTGTGAACTGCACTAAGTTCAACTGGTAAGTTCAGTCTGTAGGCCACTTTGCCTATCTTTTCTATGACTTCAAATGGTCCAACGTATCGTGGATTGAGCTTGCCTCGTTTGCCAAAACGAACAACACCCTTCCAGGGTGACACCTTGAGTAGTGCTCGATCCCCAACTTGGAATTCGAGTATTTTCCTGTCTTTATCAGCGTATACTTTCTGACGGTCACGTGCTGCCGCCATGCGTTGTCGTATTTGAGCAATCTTTTCAGTAGTATCAACTACCATTTCCGGACCTGTGATCTGACTGTCACCCACCTCTACCCAACAAAGAGGTGATCGGCATTTACGCCCGTACAATGCCTCAAATGGAGCAGCTTTAATGCTGGTGTGGTAACTGTTGTTGTACGGAAATTCCATAAGTGGCAGATGTTTTTCCCAGCCTTTGCCAAAGTCAATTACGCACGCCCGAAGCATGTCTTCTAGAGTTTGAATAGTGCGCTCAGACTGCCCATCTGTCTGAGGATGATAAGCTGTGCTCATGTCTAATCGAGAGCCAAAAGATTTGTGCATTGCTTGCCACAGTTCTGAAGTAAAACGTGCATCACGATCAGAGATAATAGATGTGGGCACCCCGTGCCTCGAGACAACTTCCTTAAGGTATACGTCTGCTAGAGTGGAGAACTTATCCGTTTCCTTGATAGCCAAGAAGTGAGCAGACTTTGTGAGTCGATCCACGATCACCCAAATAGTATCATTCCCACGTTGAGACCTAGGTAGGCCAGTAACAAAATCCATGGAAATTTGCTCCCATTTCCATTGTGGTATCTCAGGTTGTTGGAGTGGGCCTGATGGTTTCTGATATTCTGCTTTGACTCTCGCACAAGTCAAACACTTGCTAACGTAAGTTGCTATGTGGGCCTTCATACTAGGCCACCAATATGTAGTTCTGAGGTCGTGGTACATTTTATCCGAACCAGGATGTACTGAGTAGCGAGACTTATGAGCTTCATCCATTACGAGTTCGCGTAAACTACCATAGAGTGGGACCCAGATGCGTCCGGTTACATAGTAGGCGCCATCTGTCCTTGGTTCTAACCGTTGCCTTGAACCGCGTAGAGCTTCAGCCCTGACGTTTTCTGGTTTCAATGCTTCTACCTGAGCATCTCGTATCTGTGAAGGAAGACTAGACTGAATAGTGAGTTGCAACGCTCGTACACGCCTAGGTATAGTATCCTTTCGACTGAGGGCGTCGGCCACCACATTGGCCTTGCCTGGATGGTACTTTATAGCACATTCATAATCGTTCAGTAACTCGACCCATCGACGTTGTCGCATGTTCAATTCTTTCTGCTTGAAGATATGCTCAAGACTCCTGTGATCGGTGTAGATGGTGCACTTGGTGCCATACAGGTAATGTCGCCATATCTTGAGCGCAAAAACAACAGCTCCAAGTTCTAAATCGTGCGTAGTGTAATTCCGTTCGTGAATCTTAAGTTGGCGCGAAGCATAAGCAATGACTTTATCCCGCTGCATCAACACACATCCAAGACCTTGGATAGATGCATCACAGTAGACTACAAAATCGTCCGTGCCTTCAGGCAATGAGAGGATAGGTGCGCTACAAAGTCTATCCTTTAAATGTTGAAACGCTGTATCCTGTGTATCACTCCAACGGTAAGCAACACCTTTCTGTGTCAGTAATGTAAGTGGCTGTGCAATCTTTGAGAAGTCTTTGATAAACCGTCTGTAATAACCCGCCAATCCCAAGAATTGGCGTATTTCTGTCGGTGTGCGAGGTACAGGCCAGTTCTTGATCGAATCTACCTTGGATGGATCAACATGTATCCCATCCTTGTTTACCACGTGGCCTAGAAAGTGGACTTCACGAAGCCAGAAGTCGCATTTTGAAAACTTAGCGTGCAGTTGTTCCGTTCGAAGGAGTTCCAAAATAAGTCGTAAATGCTGTTCGTGTTCCTCCCGATTCTTCGAATAAATTAGGATGTCATCAATAAAAACAATAACAAACTTGTCAAGATAAGGTTTGCACACCCTGTTCATAAGATCCATGAAAACCGCAGGCGCGTTCGTTAGCCCGAATGGCATGACCAAAAACTCATAATGACCGTAGCGAGTTCTGAATGCTGTTTTGGAGACGTCCTCATCCCGGACTCTCAGTTGATGGTAACCTGACCTTAGATCAATCTTTGAGTAATAGCTCGACCCTTGTAACTGGTCGAATAAGTCGTCGATGCGTGGAAGTGGATAGCGATTCTTCACCGTCACCTTGTTCAGTTCGCGATAATCTATGCACATACGAAAGGTACCGTCTTTCTTCTTCACAAATAATACTGGAGCTCCCCATGGCGAAGAGCTAGGACGTATGAAACCCTTTTCCAAGAGTTATTGCAATTGCTTAGACAGTTCTTCCAGTTCGGTTGGAGCTAAGCGATAAGGTGCTCGAGCTATAGGTGCTGCTCCTGGAGCTAGCTCGATCTGAAATTCGACCTGGCGATGGGGTGGTAACCCAGGTAACTCTTCAGGAAACACCTGAGGAAAGTCGCGTACTACAGGAATATCCCAAATCTTTTTCTCTGTCGTCGATGTATCAGTAACGAGTGCTAAAATAGCTACGTGGCCTTTTCGCAGACACTTCTGAGCCTTCAAGAAAGAGATGATGCCACTCACGACACCACTCTTGTCGCCTTGAACTTCGAGAGGTTCTTTTCCAGAACGAGGAATACGAATGATCTTCTCCTTGCATAGGATCTCTGCTTGTTGTTGGGATAACCAATCCATACCAATGACGATATCAAAGCTACTCAGAGTTATAGGAATGAGATCGATAGAGAAAGTCTGACCGGCGAGGATAAGATTACAACCCTGAACTATGTGTGTGGCTTCTAAACTTTTACCGTTAGCTAACTCTACGACATGTTTGGTGTTCAAAAGTGTTGGTGCGCGTTTAAGCATTTGACTAACATTCAGAGACATATAACTGGTATCCGCACCCGAATCAAATAATACGGTAACATAAAAGTCGTCGAGAAGAAACTTACCCGTAACCACATTAGGATCGTTCCTTGCGTCACTCTGGCCAATCACAAACATACGACCTTTTGCACCATTGTTGTTGTTGTTTCCCCCATTGTTGTTCCCACTGCCCTGATTATTGTTATTGTTGCTTTGATTCTGGTTTAATTGGGGACAGTTCCGCTTGAAATGACCTTCAGCCCCACACTGAAAGCATGTCTTATTTCCTTGCTGTTGTTGCTGTGACTGGTTTCGTGGAACGGGTGACTGTTGTTGCTGGTTCTGACTCGCAGGCCTTGAGCTCCTGCAATCTTTAGCATCATGACCTACTCTTAGACATCTCTGACAGCGGCCTCTACGACACTGACCACTGTGGTGTTTGTTGCACCTGTTACACAGTGGATGAATTCCCCGATATCCACTCTGCCCTGACCACCAGACGATTGTTGACTCGAACTCTGATAATCACTAGTCTTGCGCTGTTGCTGTGCTTGAGACTGTACAATAGCTGAACCCCTGCTGGAATCCCCTTCCCATTTCCGCTTGTTGTCACTGGGAATAGCAGGAGTAATTGGAGTGGTAGCGGTAGTAGTAGCGTTGATACGTTTAGGCAGCCTGTTCTGTTCCACCGCCTGATCAGTGAGGCGATGAGCTAGCTTAACGATCTGTTGAATAGTGCCCAGATTCGCTGAAGTTACGTGGCTTTGAATCTCCGGCACCAGACCATTGAGATACAGTTCGATACGCTTAATGGGAGGGTCCACCATAGTAGGACACAGAATAGCCAACTCATTCGATCTTCTGGTGTACGCTTCAATTTCTGACCCCATCATTTTCAAATGGTAAAATTCTACCTCCAGCTTATGAATATCATCACGACTACAGTATTCCTCTTTAATCAATTCCTTGAAACCGTTCCAGGGTGTGGCGTTAGCAACAGCCAACCCTAACATCTGAACTTGCGCATTCCACCAAGTCAGCGCAATGCCTTCTAAAGTACCAGTGGCGTACTTCACTCTGCGAGCCTCAGGGCATTCGCACATTTCAAATACTGACTCGAGCTTTTCAAACCAATGGAGAAGTCCAACCGCTCCTTCCGTGCCACTAAAAGTAGTAGGACGACAGTCCATGAACGTTTTGAAGGTGCAAACAGGTGGCTGAGCGTGCTGACCTCCTGCTTGTGCGGCTGCAAGTGCCGCAGCAATTTGCTCGTTAATGAGAGCCGTCAGTTGGGCTTGCGTCATGTTAATACGTCCAGACATGATCTTCATAGCAAATATGACATAAGTGAGAGAGGTTCGAGAGTAGTGCGATAACAAAAGGGAATAGTCTCACAAGTGTTCTCATGCAATAGTGTTAAGTTAACCTAAGCATACCCGGAGCAAAGTTCTATGCAATTCTAGCAAGTAGGCAATAAAACATGTACCATATTACCTAGAGTGATGAGTCTTGCACGTGGAGCGAGGCGTCGTTGTGGATCGTTGAGCACTGTTCTGGTTATAGTCTGGTTTTAATAAAAACGTTTTCCCCTTATTAAAACCGAGTTCTCTATAACCAATGGCTCTGGTACCAATCTGTCACACCCCCAAAATCCACACACGGAATACTACCACTTGGAGGCGTGACATGACCAGGATCAAGCCACCAATCATATTGAACATAAGCATGCATATCAAAAGTCATTCATCAATACGATAGGTGTTTACAAAACCAAATATAAACAAGTGTGTAGCGGAAGCATTAATGTACAAACCCATCATCAGTCTAAGTACAAAAAGTCATATATTTAACAACACATTCACGATCCATATCCACAACGACCGTGCCTCCCGTGCAAGCTCCATAAGTACCTAAGGTCCTGCAAGGCATGTAACAGAGAGTCAACAACTAGTTGAGCGAGTTCACAGTTGGCTATTTAGTGAAAATGTTCATTTCGTAAATCGTATGTTCGATTAGTAATCATGTATCGTATGTAATAGCATCGCGGCCCTCAAGGCATGTTTGCGAAGTTTAGTGGGGGTTTCCCATGTTTTATAGACTAGTTATATTTGTATCGCGGCCCTCCAGGCATGTTTGCGAAGATTAAAGTATAGTTCGCGGCCATTTCCAGGCATGTTTGCGAAGATCGTTCTAGTATAGTTCGCGGCCATTCCAGGCATGTTTGCGAAGATCGTTCTAGTATAGTTCGCGGCCATTCCAGGCATGTTTGCGAAGATCGTTCTAGTATAGTTCGCGGCCATTCCAGGCATGTTTGCGAAGATCGTTCTAGTATAGTTCGCGGCCATTCCAGGCATGTTTGCGAAGAGAAGTATGTGTATCACTAGTCTAGTAGTATATACCATTGACCTTCCACTCCCGAGGCCTATGGTATGTAATTTCCGATAACTATTCAACATAAAAAATCAATCAACCCATTCCCAACCCCGGGAATCCCATGCCTTAGTAGAAGTGTGAACTCACCTTGTTTCGCTCGGTATGCTAAGTATGTGCTCACGGTTAATCAATCACGTCCTAAGGTATGCACGTATACATAATCAGTTTGTATTAAAGTTGTTTGTGCGTAAACATAATCATCATGAACATCGCATCAATCACAATACACGTATTTGCAATCATACAAGTAATACTTTATACATAACAGCAGTTAACTAACCCAGTTAACACTTAACAGAATTAACTCAAGTTAGTGCGCAGATTAACTGTTCGGCGAAATACACATATTGGCGAAACACAGATATTGGCGAAACACACATTCGACGAAACACGTTCTGTTTCGTCGGGGTCTCATTTGGCGAAACAGAATTCAATTTCGTCGATTACTCTTGGCGAAACACTTTCTGTTTCGCCGAGGGTTCTGTTTCGTCGGATGTCAATTTCGCAGACATCAGTAACAGCAGATACGGATAACACAGAAACCCTAATCGCCGATACAACAGTTTTACAGAAAACGTTCAATCCTCGCTCAATATAATGAGTCTTATGTTACTAACCATTATTCTATGCATCTCAACCGAAGCATCAATGAAACAGGGATCATATCATCATCATCATCAATAAAATCATGTAATCATCACAAAACAACACTCATAAAATCCATACTCTATGCATACCCGCTATCATGCACAATCATTGAGAGGTTCATGAAACCCTAAGTTTTCATCATACACGTATACTCCTATAATCCAGAAATCAAGCATATACACAACATGTATAAAGAAAACAAAGAACAAAGAAACCGATTAGACGAGCACGCACTAACCGAGATATCCGGGATGAACAAGGGAGGATTCGAGAGAGAAAGATGATGGTTGAGGATGGTTATCGCCTTCACAGAGTGGAGAGTTCTAGGGTTTCTATTTTTGTTAAAAGTGTGAAACAGGGAGTCGGTTCACGTTAATATGAACGAATTACCGTTCTGGGCCCTTAATGGGCTTGGCGAAACTGGGCTTGGCGAAACAAACTTCTGTTTCGTCGGGATGCTTATGACGAAACAGTCTGTTTCGTCGGGTCCTGTCTGTTTCGTCGAGTCCTTTCATGTGTTAACAGTTTAAGTTTTTCAACAGGTTTCATGTTATACAGCCAAACACAAAATCATGCAACCACAATGCGTTCATAAAATATATATAAAAAAAATAACGTGTACAGTTACAAGTTGAACAAGTTAAACAACTACACAATCAAAGTCAACGTGCACTAAATGCGAAAATGAAAGTCGGAAACTCGAGTTGTCACAGTAGTCTACTTGGAGGCTCTTCTGTGTCTCTTCGACCAATGAGAGATGTCGCAGATCCGCTGCCTTGTGGGGTCTAGCACCCTTATTCCTATTGCAGGAAGGTTGTGTACTATAAATGTTTCATCATTCGCAAGAGGGATGTGACTGATTTTCCTTATATCGAACGGCTTCAGCTCTATACTTGGATTTCCAATTCATGCTGACTATCATGACTTCCCCATTCAATGGTAACAGAAGGTTCCGTCCTTCTGAGTCCCCAAAATACAATCCTTAATTGCTTCGTCTGCTTAAACTAGCCTTCTATATGCCCATTTCTAAAGAATACGTGGCGTCTATTTTACTCGAAACTAGGCTAAGCAGTTTCTTAAGTTCTTAAGCATGCAATGTTAAAGTTGTGCCAGTATAATCAGAAATGGATGCATAAGGTTGGTTAATAGGGAACGTACCCTTAACCACATCTGGATCCTGGCATGCTTCACGAGCTCCGGTCGTGAAGACCCTTACTTGCTTGGTTCTCCCTAGGGCAATCTTTCATAAAGTGCCCTACTTCACCACATTTGTAGCAACCTGGTACTCTATTATCTCTTCCATCTGGATCCTTCGCCCAACAGGCGTCCTTGTTGTGCCCTTCTTTTCCACACTTTCCGCACTTAGGCCTCAGACATCGACCTTCATGGTGAAAAGTGCATTCCCCGCACCTCGGCTTAGTCCCCAAGTAAACCTTACTACCAGCCTTATGGGTGGCTCCATAAGCTTTCCTGCCATGCGGCGGGTTCACTTCCTTTCTTTTGTTAGCTTTAGGGCTTCCATAGCCGACTTGGGTGCCTATCTTTAGGTTTGAAGACTTCCTTTTCTTATTGCCTGATGACTCCACATGAGTCTCTTTCTTGTTATCCTCAGATTCCGAAAATTTCCCCATGCGTAGAGCTTCTTCAGTAAGAGTGACACTCAAATCGATAGCCTCTACAATGGTTGAGGGCTTTGAGGTAGTAACCATGCTCCTAATTTGAGGTGCAAGTCCCCAAATGAATCATTCAATCCTCTTGAATTCTGGCTTGACTAAGTAGGGGACGACCCTAGACAAGTCGTGAAATCGCTGGACGTACTCAGAAATCTTCGGCCCGTCCATTTTCAAATTCCAGAACTCCACCTCAAGCTTCTGGATTTCAGCCCTAGAACAGTATTTCTTCTCCATCATTTCCTTGAGCTCGTCCCATCTTACTGCATAAGCAGCATCTGCACCAAGGGTTTGAACCTGAAGGTTCCACCAGGAGAGTGCGCCATTTAAAAATAACCCTGAGATAAAGGTAACTCTCTGCTGGGGCGAACAATTACTCATTCTTAGAACAGAGTCAGTCTTTTCAGCCCAATGAACAAATGTTACGGAACCTCCTGTGCCATCAAAATTCAATAGCTTGCAGTCCAGGAATTGTTTATAGGTGTAGCCAGTTGGAGGGTTATTTCTGGTAGTGTCACTGCTGTGCTCAGAGCGTAGGGCTTCATGTCGTGCAATTTCCTGTGAGATGCGTTCTTGCAGCTCGGCTTCTGTCCTTGGTAACATACTTGTGTCTGTGTCACGTCTGGGCGGCATTCTCTTCTGTCAAAATGGTACGATGTAGGTTAGACAACATTCCATAATTGTCTATGAGGCACATAGCACCATAAGCCATCATGTAATCACCCAATTTCACATGTATATATAATCAACAATGTATGGGCGAGGAAACAATTACTGAGCCTTCACATAGGCTTGCCAACTTGGCTTATTGTTTGTAATGAACTCGAAGTTACTTTGCCTTGGTCATACAAGTTTTGTGAAATGGTAGTTGTTCACGTAGGGGTGATAGAGAGTGTAATGTCACTGAATCTTTTCGAACGTTAGCCATCTTTTCTTGCTTAAATATCGTTTCTCAATCGTCTCGTACACGGATAGAAGTATCAGACATGAAGTAGGCAAGACAGGTTTCCTACTTTATACAGTGCTAAAGCACTGGTCTATGTATTGTCCTACCAGCTGAAGGTGTGAACACCTATAGATTATTTTTGGAGGGATGGTGATCATTAACTCGACCCGTAGAGTCCACCAGGATTTCCATACACTACAAGTTGTTATTACGTGGGCCCCCGTAATAATAAATTGTCTTGCACAGTAACCCCAATTTTCTCTCGTCCAAGCAGATGATCAATCAAGGAGGGGACACTACTGTCCTTATACCTCTATCATGGAAAGGACCATTGCGGTGGTCCACGCGCTAACACTCGTTATCGTTACGCGCGAATAGGCACGATGATTAAATGAAGTAGGAATAAAGAGAATTCCTAGTAGTTGGAGGGGCACCTTCAAGATGAATACTTCATCTTCCTTTTCTGGTCAAGTATGTCGTCAATCTCGCTTCACAAAAGTCGCAGGGATCTTGTCCTGCTGATTAAGAAGTCGTCCAAGGTTGCCGCTCCTGCCTCGTCGCCGCTACCGTAGTCAGGCACCTTCACGATCGAGAGGGAAGAGCAGCCATTTCCTATGGAAGCAAGTTCAGAATCTTGTTTGGTAATTACTCCAGCCATGAGCTTTGCAAAGAACGCGAGGTCGATAGCTTCATCGTGCGAGTTACGTACAGTAATAGGATTTGGAGTCGAAGGTATCTTATTCACGTCAATAATTATTCTGTACACTTATTCGTATGTATTCACATCAATATTTATTCCGTACACTTATTCGTATGTATGTATCGATAAACAAATACGTTACTTAGCATAAACAGGCATTTCGATGCATCATATTACATATAACTCTCGTTTTGGGGGGGGGGTCATTTTTCTAGTTGTCGATTCACGACTGAGACACAAAAACACTACGTGGTACTAGTTATCACCAAGGGTGTATTTTATCTTTGGCAAGTCTAACTCGTGTAGACTATGTCTTAGTTGGCACCTTATCTTAAGGGTATTCCCTACTAATGTCGTTGCCTTGTCTCTTCTTTGAAAAATGTTTGACTCATGGATCTTGACGCTTACGTGAATGCAATGAAAAACCTTTTTGTAAAATATTTTTGTGAGAGAACTCTAGTGATTGTAGTCTAGACTCGAGATGGAATCCTAGTTCACTACAATCGAAGCTCCGATACCAAACTGTCACACCCTGACTTTTGCGGAAGCGTATGATGTGTGACTGGTTTAAAATCATTGCATTCGATCGTAATAAATAACTACATGATCAAAACGATGTTCATCCATTCATAAAATTTGAGTATTACAAACAGGTTATTCAAGTTTTTAAAACACAACCTTCGACTAGGTTACAAACCAAAAAGTGGATGACATCTAAACTTGAAGTCTACTTCTAGTTACGACACCCGCGCCCAAGATCCATCCTGTTACCTGAAATACATGTAATTTTGGAAAACATCAACAAAAGTTGAGCGAGTTCATGCGTTTTGTTTGTGAGTACTGTAATCTTGTAAATCTTTGAGAGACTCCTTTGTAGACAGGTATGAAAAGCGTGTATGAACATGAATGTTTTACAAGGACTTTAAGGCATGTG
The DNA here is from genome assembly GCA_030545235.1 of Helianthus tuberosus. Classification (NCBI taxonomy): domain Eukaryota; kingdom Viridiplantae; phylum Streptophyta; class Magnoliopsida; order Asterales; family Asteraceae; genus Helianthus; species Helianthus tuberosus. Next base: position 98,329,173 of record CM060412.1, on the reverse strand, counting down.
AGGACATAGGGAGCACTCGTAATGAGTAGGCTTATACCCTTGTCGATTTTCCTCGACTGTGTCGATTAACCTCGACTGTGTCGATTAACCTCGACTGTGTCAATTTCCCTTGATTGTGTCAATTTCCCTCGACTGTGTCGATTTCCCTCGACTGTGTCGATTTCCCTCGACTGTGTCGATTAACCTCGACTGTGTCGAATAACCTCGATTGTGTCGATTAACCTCGACTGGGACTCCGAAGCACTGCTTGGTACTAGTTGTGACCATGAGTGGGGTTCGGTCATACCCGTTAGATCTAACCCTCGTCCCTAATTAAGTATTAATGGCATTTCAATATTAAGTCTATGCTCACATGATCTAGTATTTCATAGGCATTTCATACCGTTTGTTAGGATCGGAGGCTCTCATGATTGTGCTTGTTTGTGTAAATTGAATCAACAGTGAATATGAAAACATGTAAAGTGCAGCGGAAATGATCACAAACTTTATAAACACAATCAAAGAAGAAAATAGTTTAGATAAACACAATCGAAAGATTACAAAGTAAATCAAAAGATTTCAAACATGCTTACTTACTAAGCTCCCCCTCAGCCTGATACTACAGTGGTTGAATTGCACAAGATGAAAGGATTGAATTGAGGAGAAGGACTCACTCAAAATGAATCAAATGTATCAGTACAGGGTACTGTTCCATTTATAGACAATTCAATCCACTGATGCATCTCAGCTGACGTCACCATGAAAGAGACGTCTAACAACCTAACAACCCTTTATCTACTGACCTTATACAAACACTGCAAAACCTAACAACTGACAATACATAAGACAGATGATATACTGAACTACTGCTCTCTCTAATCATCAGTGCTTTCCTCAAGGTTGATCAGTCCTTGACTGGGCAGTGCTTTGTCATCAGCAGTTTGTACCAGTAGTGCTTAGTTTCCAGCAGTCTTTTAGGCTTCATCAGTAGTTATGCAGAGCAGCAGTAGTATCCGGGCAGTGGATATATGACCATCAGCTGTTGTAATCACTTTCAAGGGAGAAGACTTAGTGTAAACAGCTGCTTATTATGAATCCACTGTTGTGACCTGGTTTTGGCTTTCATTATCTGTTCCTCTGGTAGGGTTCAATCCCAACAGTCTCCCCCTGGAACAGATAATGCCAAAACCTGTCATTATTCTGGATCTTTATTCCTCGTCAGTAGTTCCTTTGCAAGTCTTTTAAATTCTTCTTCAAATTCTTTGGAATTGGTGTCATCTTCATCCCTGCACAGTGAAAGTTCAAGGAGATCCTGCAAATCTTCAACACTAAGGCCTAGTGCTTCTTTCCTTGATATGTACTTCACATTGCCATTGGATCTGACCAGGGTCAATACGTGGGTCTTTTGATCAGACATCCACTTTAGTACTTTCGAACCCAATGGGTTTCTTGGGAGAGATTTATTTTCTGATGAGCTTTGGGATAATGGCCTTGAGAAGAATTGAAATGCAGTATCCTGAACTTCAGACATTCTTTTGAAAGCTTCTTCTATGACTTCATTTGCTGCAGCTATATCTTCTGCAACCTCTTTGTCAATCAGCTCTTGTCTCTTTTGTTGATCAAGTTCAATGTCTGGGATATCTGCTGAAATGTGTGGTGATGCAGGCTTAGTTAATACCTTTTTGAAAAGGTTTTGAAGACTCACTGAACTATCTTCTTTTAGACCCATTTTCTTGATGGCTTCTGTGAAGTACTCAGCTTCCTTTTCTTTTTCTTCTTCACTGGTCAGCAGTTTCCCTTTCTCTTGGTTTATCACAAGGCTCAGGCTAACTTTTGATGTGATCAGTGTTTTGAGAGCATCCAGCTGTTGTTCTATCTTGTTGTAGTCTGGCCTTTTAGAAGTGCCTGAGACTGTTATCTTTCTTTTCTTCAGCCGTTCATAAGCTTCGTCAGTTTGCTGCTTTGACCACTTTGATATGGCATTGGCAGTGTCCACTCTTGCATCTATCAATTCCTGTTTCTTCTTTTTGTATTCAGAAGTAAGATCAGCAATTAGCTTCTTGTACTTATTCCAATTTGGAGCTGTCTTCTTCTTACTTGGATCACCTTTAACCCTTTCAATCCTGTTTGCTTCATGTTTCAAGGCAATTATTGGCCATTCTTCAAACTGTTTTTCTTCAGCTGAATAGAACTTTTCTTTCATTATATATGCAAGATACTCTTTTCTTATTTCTTTTCGTTGATCTGCTTTTTCTTTGCTCAGTTCTTGTGCAAAGTCTTCCATTAGCTTGACCTTTGTGAGCAAGAGTACCATTCTTTCAGCAATGGCTTCATCACCTTCATCTTTGCATTCAAGCTTAGCTCTAATCCTTGCTTGCCTTTCTTTCATTTCGAGATATTCATCCATGTTTTCTGGAACAATGAAGCCAATGAGAGAAGGAAACTTTCTTTTTGAAGGATCTTCCTCGGTGTAAAATTGTCTCATCTCATTTTTCACAGCATCTAGTTCTAGTGGAAATTTTGCGGCAATAGGATCATATATTTCATCAGTGGCTTGAGTTGTTTCTCTTTTTCGTTTGTGAAGCTTTACGAATGAAGAGGGTTTTGATTGTGATGTAGGAATGATGAGAGCAGTGGTGGATGGTTGACAAACAGCTGTTGAAATAACTGGTGTTTCAACTGCTGTTGTCATTACAACTACTGATGTGTCAGTAGATGTCTTCTGCTTTTGAGCAGGGGATGAAGGTGGTGAGGTAATTTTTGAGGGTGGTGATGGTGGTGGTGAATCATCGGATATGAAAATCCTTCTCCTTTTTATTGTAGGAGAGGCTGATGATGTCTTGGGTGGATCAGTGGTGGTGACATGAGTGGCAGTGGTTGGTGATTGACTGACAGTGGTTGAAACAACTGGTGTCTCAATCACTGTTGTCATTACAGCAGATGTTGTAACATTTGCAGTCTTCTGTTTTATGACAGGAGGTAATGGTGGTAGGGCAGTGGTTTTGGTGGTGTGTGGTGAAGTTGTGTGTGTTGATGAGATGACAGCTGTTTGGCTACTGACAGCAGTTTTTGTAACTACTGCTGTATCAGCTGTTTGAATGGAAGTTTGAGATTTTGTATCTTTTGAGATTTTAGATGGCTGTTTTCCTTGTTCTGGTTCAACATACAGACCATCTTCAATTCCCTTTTTCTTCAACTGTTTGACATTCTCCCCCTTTTTGGCATTATCTGCAAGGGGGTTATCCATAAAAAAGATAGTGGAGGGAACTTTTCCAGGAGTTCTTTGGAGATGAGCCTTGATAGCTTTGATGTTTGCTTGAGTATCTTTAAATCTCGACTCCACCATGTTGGTCAGCATTTTCACATGTATTTCATGCTGCTGATCAGCCATCTGTTTTTGTTTTTCAAGTAATGGCTGGAAAATATTCCAGAGCTCATTTTCAGCAAATGCTTGTTGTGGAGCAGGTGCTTGAGGTGGAACAGCAGTGGATTGTGCTTTTTGAGCTTTCAGAATCTCTTGCACCAAACCCTTTATTTCAGCAACCGAGGTTTCAAGTTTTTCAACTCTGCCCGTCAATTCCTGATATTTTGAATCATCACCCACTTTAGTAGGATCATCTGAATCCCCACCAGCAGTGGTTGTATCAATGTGTGACTTAGGAACTGAGTCCCAAAAATCACTCATTGATGCCCCTTGTTCTTGGTACTGGGGACTTCTTTCTTCAGCACTTGAGAAATCTTTAATGTTACCAGTGGACAGAATAGCCTCACTAGTGATTTCCAGAGGTGCTATGGAAGAAATTGCCTTCAAGGGAGTCTTATTAATGAAACAACTGTCCAAATGTAGATCTGTTGATCCAACATTTGTAGTTGCTGCTCCACTTGAACTACCACCGAGAGTTACTTGTAACTCAGGGGGTGTAACCTCCTCAGTTGTTGCTGGGATAGCAGGGGTAGTAGCATCAGACCCAGTCACTTGTGGGAGTATACTCTCAGTGACAGGTGATAGAGAGGAACTGGTTTTTGTCTGAGCTATATCAACTGCATGCAACAAAGGAAAGATGGATTGTGGTAGTATTATTGGTGAAGGTATGGGAGTTGAAGGAGACATGTCCTTGGGATTAGGACTGAGGAAGATGGATCCGATTGGACCCAGAGCTTCATATTGTGGGGTCCCTGTGATTACAACCTGATCCTTTTGTGAGGATGCAGGAGGAGTTTGAGGCAATGGTGGAGATCTTTCTACCAACTGCTGTGAGGAAGTAGCAGCAGTGGTTTGTGGTGACATTTGTGTTGTCACAGGCAGTTGCTCTGGGATCTCATCTTCCAGATTTGCCTTTTTCTTGGGTTTGGTGGGCTTTTTGTAAGATTTTCTGTGACACCCCAGGAAAATCAGGAAAACAACGCAACTTAACTAGCTTCCTCAGTAACCACGCGCTAAATTTGGGGACGAAATTCTCTTAACAGGGGGAGAATGTGACAACCCTCAAAATCCCATGTATTCCGTACAATTCATTAATGATAATTAAAGTGCTTGACGACTGTGTGGAAATATTTAACTGCTCTCTGATTTCTGTGTTATATTCACATGTGCGTGTTAACATACTAGTAGTATGCAGAAAACCTGACTAAATGGTCCTGAATATTTTCCTATATGTCAGGAATTTATTTCGTTACAAAAATATACAAATAAGACACTTTACGGTACAATTAAACACTTTAATGGAACAGTATCCGACCGAACAACCGGACATTACCCGGGACACCAAATATTTGCCAAATATATTGTGTTATTATTCTTGGCTTGTCGTGATCCCCGTATACCCTAACACCCACTAAAAACCTTACAACTAACATATACCACCACAACACTTGAAATCTAACTATCCATTTCTTATTAGTTACAAATGTTACCTTTAACCCCCCCCCCCCCTTAAATGAATTCGGTCCCCAAAGGGACCTACAATTTATCCACACCATGCTCCATATCTTGATCTTGGATTTAATTCCATTTTTTTTATTAGGATGTTACTTGTTGAGGTTAGCAAGATATATGGAAGGATGATTATAGGTAAGGCTTCAAGATCATCACCATCCCTTCATATCTTCACACCTCTCACTCATCACTCTCTCTCCCTCTTGTCTCGGCTGCCCCAAACCGAAAACACCATCACCCCCTTTGAACATCTTCATCTTCTCCAACATATTGTGCCATTCAAAGCTTCAAAGGATCTATGGAGGTTGCAACTTAAAGGGACTTCAAAGGAGCTTGTTCTAGTCTTTTTCACCATCTTTTCTTCACATTTCTTCACTAAATTCTCCCCTAGCTAGAGGCTAGTAGTAAGTTTCCTTACACTTGGTTTCATCTTGTTCGAAATTATGACATGTAGTATGATGTATTTACAAGAATGCTAGAAAATGTGAAACATGAGTTATCAACATAAAAGCTACATAAAAGTTTACTTATGTCTAAATCATGAAGCGGAATCTTGTTGGTTTGAGGGTTGGTTAAATCATACTTGATGTTTAAAAGTTGTTTTCTTGTTAAACCCGTTAATCGGACACTTGTTAATACGTTCTAGTAACATTTAAGCCACAAAACAGCAAGCTGAGTAATGATTTACAGCCAACTTCAGTTGGCTGTAACAGGACCATAACTTAACGAAAAATGTATTTTCTGAAGCCTAGATTTATGTGTTATAAAATACGGTTCTAATGGCACCAGAATCGTAATTTTTGGACTCCGTTTACTATTTTTAAAGAACCAATTTGCAACAGCAGCTTAGGCTGAGTTTTTACAGCAATAAATGAGTGTTGTATTTTCTGTTGTAACCAGAGTTTTGTGATGAATCAGACCATGAAATCTCTACAGTATATGGAAACCGATGCATTTGTAATTACCCCACTGGAATTTCGTAAATCGGACACTCGATGAATTTTTAATAAATTGTTCCGTGAACTGTGGTCAGAAATACATGAATCTGAGTTCAGTCCGGAATATGAATTTTTATAAAATATTGGTAATGAACCGGACCCCGATATTTTTACACAATAAAATATGGAATGTTTATGACATTCTGAACAAATTTGGGAATTTTTGGAACACGTTAACTATTTTATTAAAATCCCCGAAAACAGCCCAGTTTTGAACATAAAAGCTGAAATGACATAAGTAGTGTTTTGCGTGTCTAAATGTCGGGTAGGTTATCCGAGAATGATATAACATGTTATATGTGTTATGTGCATTATCGTATGTTTGATTTTGAGTGGGGAATGGATGGGAAACTAGATGGGCATAAACCGTTAAAACAATGCATGTTGTGTGATAGATACGTGTAGGAACTTTGTGTTCTATTTGAAAAGCCACTAAATGACTAACTGGTAAATCATACTAGGACAAGATTGACCGACCTCGACTGTTAGCTATATTTGAGAATCTAACCGAGCAACCGAGGTGAGTTCACACTTTTCTACAAAGCATGGTAAATTCCCGGTGGGAATGGGAATGGGTACAGGAATAGGGATTCCTCGTCCTTTGGGATGCGTTCAGGAATGTGGATTCCTCGTCCTTGAGACGTGTGCAGGAATGTAAATTCCTCGTCTTGCTGGGACGGATTAGACTTACTAGACTAGAACTCTATCTGCGAAGTCCCTCCCTTTTTATATCGACTTAATCGCCGAGGCTATGGCGAGCGGGTCATTAGTTAATAGCGCTATTAGGTTTAACAAACCGCACACCGTGCCAGTTGGACGGGTGTGTACTAATGGACTATGGCACGTCGGTGGTGATAGAACACCGACGCTAGGGCACAATTGATTTTGTTAGTAGTCGATATGATAAACGAGTCTGGTAGTTTAAATAACGGGGTAGCTCCCCACGGCCAAAGCGCCGGGCTGGAGAGCCAGGGAAGGTGAACATGGGATGGTTAACTAATAAACGTTTTTCGAACTATGGGGTAACCCCCACGGCTGGATAGCTGATTAAGATTTAACTATGTTTTTGGAAACAACTCTAAAATGGACAACCAACCGTGAACTCACTCAACTTTGTTGTTGACTCGTTGCTACATGCTTTGCAGGTCGCTAGATGCTAGGGAGCTTGCATATGGAGGTGGTCGTTGTGGGATACGGACTGTTATGTTCCGTGCTTAATAAATAAACTTTATGAACTTATGAAACTTATGTTTTGGGACTTTAAACTCATAAACTATGGACTTATGTTTTGGGTTTCACGTTTTATGCTTCCGCTGTTTAAAATGAACTTGGTTAACTTTCCTTAGGTCACCAATTGTATTGTGTTGGTTTGATTTACTTAACTATGATGTTCAATATGATTGGTGGCTCGATCCTGGTCACGTCACGCCTCCAAGCGGTGGTACTCCGCATGGTGGATTTTTGGGGGTGTGACATTTTCTTTTGGTCTTTTTGGTGATATCAGGTGTGGGTTTCAAAGCAGTGGTTGTGCTGCTCTGATCACCTGTAGCAGTGGGCTCAGCAGCAGATGTCTGAGGAGCAGTGGTAACTGCTGAAATCTGCTCAGACACCTCTGCTTTTGTTTTTATTGGTGCCATCATTCTGGAAAATGTTTCTTTTGTTAAGCCTTTTATTTGAAAATAGGCACCTTGTTTAAGCAAATTTTCATTTTCTTTTTCAAATTTTTGTTTGAAATAATAGCTCAAAAATCTTGGAAAAAGTAAAAATGCTTTGCTATCAACGTTTTTCACCAAGTCATTGAAGATCTCCTGGGAGTAGTTGTAATCTTTATTGTTTAAAATAGCATATCCCAGGCATTGAATCTTCAATGGTATTTCATTAAACGCTGTTGTTTTATTTGAAACACAACTCAAAAGCGTATGAAATAAAAACCTTGGTGCAGAAGGGAAATAACCTTTTTGTAAGGTATCTACCTTTGATTGTTCTGCATATCCCCTTTTTACGAAATCAGTTTTCATCTCGGCTTTATCAAAAGAAATTTTACCTTTCTGATCATCGAGTTTAAAGACTTCGGAGATTGATTGTGGAGTGATTTGAATCACTTTACCCTGTATCGAGGAGTTAATGGCTATGACTTTATCGTCTTGTTTTTCAAGCGTCGCCTTTTTCCAAAACTCGTTCTGGGCTTGTAGATAAATGGGAGCATCTGTCGTCAACAAAGTTTTGTACTTTGATGCAGATAATGTATCAATGATGGAGTCGAAAATGTGGTTATCGGTAGGTTTTGTGAGCAAACCCAGATAATTATGAGGAGATTTGTGGTATCTCGATGGATTCTTCGGCCGTTTGAGCGACCTCTTTTGAAGGTGATGTTGATTTTGGTTTAGATTTTGATTTTGATTTTGTCATTTTTGCAGAGAAGAACGAAGAATGATTTTGGGAAGAAGGGTTGGAAACTGCTTTGAGAAGAGAACTTTGGAATTCAATTCAACAGTGTAAAACCCTGTTTGGGGGTTTTGATCAGGGTTTTATTTAGGGAAAAAAATGATCGCTGATGTGGCAGCGGTTATTATGATCTGAAGGCTAAAAACTGACCACGTGTCAACAGATGATGAAGAGATGAATTATGGAGAACAGTTGTTTTTGGAAACCACTGATGAAACAAATATCAGTGGTATCTACGGTTAAAATGAGGACAGTGGGTGATTTTTACTATCAGTGGATAGCACATCAGTGGATAAGTCACTGATTTTGAGCATCAGTGCTTGTCAAGAGAGTGGAAGGATCAGTGGTTGACTTTCAGCAGTGGTCAATATTTAGTGATCAGATGTTTAAACAAAGCAGTGATTGGGGTAAATGGTATAGATTTGAAGGACAAGTATATCAGCAACTGTATAGAGAATTTTTCATTCAAGGTTTTTGCCACATGTCAAGTACACATTTTGAAGCTTTTTCAAATCTCTGACAGTGGTTTAGTACTCCAGATGATGAGAACTTTTTGCTAAGGTAACTCATTTCCGTTTAATATTCAAATTAAAACATGAGTGCCCCAATAGTTTAAGCACAGTTTAGTAATCAACCTTTGATTAATGTTTAAAAACGACCTGAGTATGATATGATCTTGACATATGTACCATTTCCTTTTGACCCATTTATGAGGACAATAATACCAACAAAAATAAGGTACTATATCCTGACAGGTAACTGAAACTATTGCCAACAAAAACAAGCAAAAGTTCAAAATATATTATTCTTTAAAAAAATGAACAATATATCCTGGTTATTCGAGAAAATCCTTTGAAAAAAAATGGTTAAAGGATTTTCTAGAACAGCATCAAAAGGGATCTGGAATATTTTCAATAAAAATACATAATCATATCATACTTAAGTTTATGAAAATGGTTAGTGGTTTGACAGCAGTGGTAGGAAATTTTGAATACATTTTGACCACTGTTTGGTACCATTTTCTTGTTAGTTGATTGCAAACATGAGGACACATGGACACATGAGTTTTGAAGATCCTGTTATAGATCTTATTACCATGTGATGATTTTGAAGATTTGTCTAGTCCTCTTGTAAGCTTAACCGCTGAGAATACTATTGTCCCCTGAAATTTCTGAACAAATGAGTATAAACAGTTGCTTAATGACCAATATTAACCCAAGCTTTGACTCTTAAGTGTTTTATATTTATACTCTTTTCTTTTGACTTCAAAAGTTTTGAGATAAACACACTTTCGAGTTTTTGTGAATTTTAGTCCAAAATCATTTTGCAGTAATGTTTTGAGAGACTTGGTCATGTTTGCACAAGTTGTTTAGCCAATCTCACACTACATATGATACGGACTATGTTGACCCCTGTTTTTCTTAATGTATTTGGACAAAGTTGATTTGTTCCTTTTGAGGATCTCAACCTGTTTTCAACACATAAGATCAAATAGCTAAAGTTTTAATTTCCCTCTTTTTGTGTTAGCAAAACATCAATGTTTTTAAGAACATAGGTTTTGTTAATCTGAGGTTCATACTTTAGTATTTAATGAAAACATCACAATTACACATCAACAATTGAAATCATTTTAGAAAATAAGAAGAAATCTCATAGTTTAACAGATATTGTTTTCAGATCTAGAAACTATGAGTGTCTTGTGCATGAAATCACTTGTTGTGTGAAATTTGTGTGTCATATGACATCTTGGTTGATTTACAGAGGTTTTGAATAACCACTTTGGACATGATTTACTCGGTACTCTGTTTTTTTCAACAAAATGCACCCAACCTCAGTATCAATTAATTATGAGCCGAACTGTTATGTCAAATTGATTGTTGGATCAAATTTTGACTGTCCAAGCTCTGATACCAATTGTTAGGATCGGAGGCTCTCATGATTGTGCTTATTTGTGTAAATTGAATAAACAGTAAATATGAAAACATGTAAAGTGCAGCGGAAATGATCACAAACTTTATAAACACGATCAAAGAAGAAAATAGTTTAGATAAACACAATCGAAAGATTACAAAGTAAATCAAAAGATTTCAAACATGCTTACTAACTAAGCTCCCCCTCAGCCTGATACTATAGTGGTTGAATTGCACAAGATGAAAGGATTGAATTGAGGAGAAGGACTCACTCAAAACGAATCAAATGTAACAGTACAGGGTATTGTTCCATTTATAGACAAGTCAATCCACTGATGCATCTCAGCTGACGTCACCATGAAAGCGACGTCTAACAACCTAACAACCCTTTATCTACTGACCTTATACAAACACTGCTAAACCTAACAACTGACAATACATAAGACAGATGATATACTGAACTACTGCTCTCTCTAATCATCAGTGCTTTTCTCAAGGTTGATCAGTCCTTGACTGGGCAATGCTTTGTCATCAGCAGTTTGTACCAGCAGTGCTTAGTTTCCAGCAGTCTTCTAGGCTTCATCAGTAGTTATGCAGAGCAGCAGTAGTATCCAGGCAGTGGATATAAGACCATCAGCTATTGTAATCACTTTCAAGGGAGAAGACTTAGTGTAAACAGCTGCTTATTGTGAATCCACTGTTGTGACCTGGTTTTGGCTTTCATTATCTGTTCCTCTGGTAGGGTTCAATCCCAACACCGTTTAAGCATTCGTACATGTATTCCACCCCCGAGAGTTATAAAACCAAAAACAGTTAAGAGAAAAGGGGGAGCATGAACTCACTGTTTTGCGTCTTCAGTACTCGTAACTCAAATCTCGTCAGCAAACACGACTACCTACATTGTGCTAGGGTGTATTAGACGAGCGGCCGTGCCTTGCCTTAGTATTCATGTTTTGAGTTACGTTTCTTTTATGTCTCAAATATTATTCCAAGGTTTTGTGACAATACTTCTCTAGTATTTATTCTCGTATTTCCTTCCCAAGGATGGGAGTATTTCCTACATGTATCTTCGTATTCACGTATTTGTAGTTTCCCAAAATAATAAATTTTCAAGTCTTACTGTTAGAAAATATATTTAAACTTGTTTTGTCCCAATAATGTATTTCAAGAAAATATAATTTAACTCCCGAAAATAATATATTTTCTACTTGTTGAAAATATGACATAACTTGGTAACGTGTACAAAAATCATATTTTCACTTCTTTCGTTTCCAAAATAATATTTACCAAAAATGTATTGTAACGGTATTTCCCGGAATATTTCATAAGTTACGTTTTTTGGTTCGGTTTCACAATATTAAGTGTGTAACTTATATATTTATTCCTTGTGATCTTTGATATTATTTTGGAGTTGTAAATTCTTGGTATTTGTAAGTTATATTATTTTATCCTAAAATAACATAACTATTCCACAAAGTATACAATTATTCACACAAGTGTCTTTAGTATAAAATATATATTCAAAATATATATTTATCCATTTTTATTTACAAAAACCAACCTCCAATACTTGTATTTTTATAACAAAATCTATGGCAAAATTTATCTGGGAAAACCAAAGTTAAAACACACTTGTAAATACTTGTTAGAAAATATTTCTTTAAGTGTTTGCATTTTTAGAAAATTTCGCCATAGTTTCCTTTGAAAAATGGAGGTGTCCATGCTATTTAGCATATCATTTTCTTTTCAAAATCACACACAATGATCAACATTCAACCCTAAATAATATTGCACTTACCAAGTGTAAACACTATTCAATTTACATACTAACATGAACTTGATCTTTCACAAAAATGCGTAGTAACTTGGTAAAGTGTTTAGTAGCCTTAGTTGCCTTCCAAAATATATTTACTTCTTGGTAAACTTCATTCTTGGAAATTTTAGATGTTTACAACTTGTAAACATATTTTACAAAAACGTTTCTTTATTAAACCTTCTTGTTTCTCTAGTGTTCTTACACTTATTTCATCACCAAAAATAGTGTAAGTTTAGTAAAAACCATGATCTTTCGAAAATGATATTTTGAACTTGGTTTTCTTGGAAAATCATTCATAAGTCTTGAAGCTATAAGTTTACTAGCTCACTATGTTTATTGTCTTACAAGAAATCACTTTATTTATCAAGTTCATGTGTTTACTAGAAGATGATCATTATATGTAGTTACATGATCATCCTTCCACTTGCTAGATTAAGTGTTTAAACACCATCTAGCAAGCTTCATGTGATTATTAACATCATCATCTGAAGAAATCAACAAACAAATATTATTCATGCACTAAACAACATCATATCATCTATATATCATCATATTTCATCTTATGTTTCAAGATTCAAGTTGATGTCTTTTATGGTTCTAGTGATTTTCAACACAATATGTCTTTTAACCAAGCAAAAATAGAAGTAATCAAGGATCAAGAGAGTCTTACTACTAGCTTTAAGCTAGGGAAGAACAATGATGAAAATCGAGTGGATAAAAGCAAACGGAAGAGGTCCTTGATGATCCGCAAACTCCAAGCTTCGTTAGTGACCCTCTTACACCTCAAGATAACCTTCGAATGAATGAAGCTTGAATGAAAAATTGTGGTGTGTGTGTAGGGTGTTCGGCCGAGCTTTATGGAGGAGAGGGTGAGAGAGTTGTGAAGTGATGTATGTTATGAAGGTGAAGGTGAAGGTTACTTATAATCAAGGTTTAAGTTTTACACAATGGTTCTTATGTTCCTCCTAGTACAAACATGATCTTTTCATAATCCAAGTAATATCTTATGGAGATTTAGGAGATCAAGGGAGGATTTGGGGTGGGGCCACCTTCTTTGGGCCGTAAACAACATAAAGGGGGTGGGGGTTAATTGTAATTTTGATGGTTAAAGTAGGTAATTTAGTTGGAAGATAAGTATAAGGTCTAGTGTTTTATGTGTATCTTGCATTATGTAGTATGTTAAGGTGTTCGGGAACCATAACTAGTTCAGAAAAAATAAAACAATGCTTATAGCAATATAAACTTGAATAAGCATCATCATCGCTACTCATAGTGTCCGATGTAAAAACCTCAGGGTTTGTGGCTATCTCATCGTCTGAAACTATGGCCATAGGGTCTATGGTATCTGATACTCCACTATCAGAAGAGGACATGGTGCCTGTAACAAAACAATCACAACATATGCACATATATCAACAATCATCGAATAAGCATGTAAGTAGTAACAATGTAAGCATGTATGTATCCTAGTCTTCCCAGGACTATCCCACCCAGCCTCTCAAACCGAACTACTTAGTTTCTCAGACTAAACCTCCCAGTTTCCCAAACTGAACTACCCAGCCTCTCAGGCTAAACCTCCCAGTCTCTCAGACTGCCCCTACTAGTCTCTCAGAGTACCCAGTCTCTCAGACTAACTCCCCAGTCTTTCAGACTGACTTATAAACGAATTCCTTGAAATGTAATTTGTGTCTTTTATTTGTAAAAATGTTTGTTTCATGGATCTGGACATTTTGTGTATGCAATGAAAACATGTTTGTGAAAACATTTTCGTGAGAGCCCTAATGATCGTAGTCTAGACTCGAGAAGGAATCCTAGTTCGCTACGACCGAAGCTCTGATACCAAGCTGTCACACCCTGACTTTTGCGGAAGCGTGGTTATTGGTGTGACTTCTTAATACCATAGCATTCAATCATAACAACGCTATATGGTAAAACCATAAGATGTTCATCCATAAAATTTAGTTTGAAAACAACATAGCATAATTGTCTGAAACGTTGACACCAAATTTAAGTTACAACCCATAATATGTTTTAATGAGTTCACAAAGACTTGACAACATGACTTAAACCAACCCGAGCTTAGGACCATGTATCTCATCCACGAGTAAGATACATCTCCTAAACCCTAGAGACTCGGATGACATCCTTTATTTGTAACACAGCTGGAAAACATGCAACACCTGCCAGATCCACTTAGTTCCCTGAAATACATGTATTTTGAAAACCATCAACAAAAGTTGAGCGAGTTCATGTGTGTGTGTATGAATAAACCTTAAAGTATGCATGTAAGAATGTATGTCCCTGGTATGTAGCAATAAGGAAAAAGAGATCACCAATGGGTTGCAAAGCCAATGGTATGTGTGAAAATGGTGCAGGAAGACTCAAACCTAGCGGATTTTGCCACGGCTTCAGTTTGTGGACATAGTCACCACATGGTCCACCCTGGTCCTCATGGGTGTGGGCTCGCAACACCCAAATAGATCTATCACTCATGTCCCTCGGTCCTACAACGAGGATTAAAGGCCTTAAGTGTTGTACCCACCACTGACATGATCTAGAAGTAACCCTCCTTAGCTAATCATACCATGTATAAAAAGTTTGTAAACAATTGTAACATGTATTTCACCCCCGAAGTATAAAACTGAAAACAGTTAAAAGAAAAGGGGGACATGAACTCACAGTATTGCGTCTTCAGTACTGGTAACTCTAATCTCCTCAACAAACACGATTACCTACAGTGTACTAACGTCTATTAGACGAACAGGCCGTGCCTTGGCATAGAGTTTAACGTTTTCGAGTTACGTTTCTTATGTTCCCAATATTATTCCAAGTTATAATTACTTGTTAAAATAATAATTATTTTAACGTTAAATTATATTTAGTTTTGGAATAATCGTTAAACAACATTTCTGTAATAATACTTCTCAAGTATTTTCCTTCCCAAGGATGGGGGTATCTTATACATGTATTTTTGTATTTGTATTCTTAAAATAATATATTTCCAAAACAATATATTTTCAAGTCTCACTTTAGAATATATATATATATAACTTATTTGTCAAAAATAATGTATTCCAAGAACATATATATTTTTCCCAAAAATCATGTATCTTCTAAATATACTAGAAAAATATATTTGTAATTCTCAAAAATAATATGTTTTCTTCTTGTTGAAAATATGACATAACTTGGTAATATGTAAAAAATCATATTTTCACTTCTTGTATCCAAAATAATATTTACCAAAAATATATTTATAACGGTATCTTCCGGAATATTTTGTAAGTTACGTTTTATCGTTCGGTTTCACAATATCAAGTGTGTAACTTATATTTTATTCCTTGTGATCTTTGGTATTATTTTGGATTTGTAAATTTCGTGGTATTTTGTTAAGTTATATTATTTTTCCCTAAAATAACATAACTTTTTTTACAAAGTATACAAATATTCACACAAGTGTCTTAATGTAAATATATATTCTAAATATATATTTATCCATTTTTATTTATAAAAACCAACCTCCGATACTTGTATTTTTGTTACAAAAATTATGGCAAGTTTATGTTGAAAACTTATGATCAAAACACACTTGTAAATATTTGTTAGAAAATATTTCTCTAAGTGTTTGTATTTTTAGAAAATTTTGCCATAGTTTCCCTTGAAAATGGAGGTGTCCATGCTATTAAAGCATATCATTTTCTTTTCAAAATCAACACACAATAATCAACAATCAAACCCTAAACATTTTACACTTACCAAGTGCAAAAACAAGCTATATACATAAAGATCATGAACTTGAGTTTTCGTAAAAACTTGTAGTAACTTGGTAGTATGTTTAGTGGAGTTAGTTACCCTTTAAAGTGTGTTTATTTCTTTAAAAATCTCATTCTTAAAGAATTTAGGTGTTTACAACTTGTAAACATATTTTACAAAAACGTTTATTTATTAAATCTTCTTGTTTCTCTAGTGTCTCTACACTTATTTTATCACCAAAAATAGTGTAAGTTTAAGTAAAAAAAACCAAGATCTTCTAAAAATCATATTTTAAACTTGGTTCTTTTGGAAAACCATTCATAAATCTTAGATTCATAAGATTACTAGCTTACTTTGTTTATTATTTTACAAGAAATCATTTTATTCATCAAGTTCATGTTTACACAAGATGATGATTATCTTATGTTGTCACATAATCATCCTCTCACTTGCTATATCATGTGTTTAATCATAATCTAGCAAGCTCCATGTGATGATTAACATCATATTCTCAAGAAAACAACAAGCAAGCATTATGCCTGTCACACCCCGACCACGTAAAACAACTAGACGTGGCGGAAACGTCGGGGAGTGTTGTAACAGAATCATTGTTTCATAACCATGGAATAAATAAATTTTGTTTTATTGAATAAATGAACTCATTGTTTTAATACAATCAAATAAGTACAATTATGATCTTCCAAGTTTTAAAGTTGCTAAGGCACGAGTCCATCCTAAGTGTAGCATATATCATCAATCATCACAAAGCAGTACCTGAAACATGTGTAAAAATAGGTACGTTAGCATAAAAATGCCTGTGAGATACATAGGTTTTGTGAACATAGGATTCATGACTTATGTTTAAAGAAGATGTTTAATAAAAATTTTTCATGAATCTTGTTAAGTGTTTTATTTCATAAATCATTTGAAAAGTGGTAAATAAACCAAATGATATATATTTATAAAAGAGTAATGTATGGTTAAGTGAATAACCATGTAAAATGGGTTTGTATTGAATGTATTGTTCGAAAACAATATTTTGATAAAAAGGCTTATAGTATATGTGAAAATATACTTTGGATTTTAAGAGAATCGAATGAGTAATATATTAAAATATATTTCAGTTCCAATATCGTTGACCCAAGTGTACTAAATAACGCCACGGTATGTAATGCAATGAAAACACTTATATATAAGAAGTACCAGCGGCGTATCTACGATGTTTTCATCACATTACACCCGTCCCGTTATCTAAACACTAACCAAAACCCAATCGTTAGATAGATAGTACATTAAATATACTTTAGTTGTTTAAAATAATTGTTTTAAGTAGTATATTACAAGTATACTTCGGATTTATAAATAACATATTAAACTATGTTTTGGGTTTCATAAATAACATATCAAAATATGCTTTGGATGGGATAAATAACATATTAAACTATGTTTTGGTTTTGTAAATAACATATCAAGATATGCTTTGGATGTGATAAATAACATATTAAACTATTTTTTGGTTTTGTAAATAACATATCAAAATATGCTTTGGATGTGATAAAATGTATGTTGGTTTTGTACAATACCACACATGAGAGTATATCAAAATATACATATAAAAGTGTGATTTAAGAATTCATTCAGACCTAGTGCATCAAAATACACCTTTGTGACTATAGGGATACCACAAAGGAAATCCCTATTTAGATGGAGAAACAAATTGGTTTCAAACATTCCATGACAACAGGAATGGGGTGTCAAATCCTATAGCGCTATATCATACTACCAATCGGTCTGGTGAACATAAAATAAGTACAATTCAACATTTTATTTTATGTTCTTGAGAAATCAGTGTTTAAACCACAGATAGTCATTTAGTTTGTCAAATGATAAGTAATAACATGTATAATCAATTATACTTTGAAATCATGAAAATAACAGATAGGTACACATGCTTCACCCCAAAACATTTGGAAAACAGTAAAAGAGGGGACTATGTACTCACTTGAGATTGCTTAGAAGTCCTAGGATAACCACCCAGCAATGCTAGAGATCATGGAAATCAAACGGCACCTAATATAGGTAACTATGTTAATAAACCGGACCTAAATCGGAGGATTGGATAGAATGAGGGCTCGTAAACCAAATGAGCATAGGGACTCATGTAATATGGTTTAACAAAGCCTACATACTAAAATGAAACCTAACCTAAGTGCTTACGACCCATTACGATCCGTTTAGGTAGCTTATGCGACTTTAACGCGTCGTTTGCGTGAAACGTGTTCGGACTGCCTAACTAGTCCTATGACAAGTAAAATATGCCTTAACATGTCTAATATTGTTGCCAAATCAGTTTAGATGTCAAAAGTTATGTTACATATGCTTAAAATGAATTTTGGCGTAAAAAGGGCATTTTGGTAATTTACCTAAGGCATATAAACTACCTACATACAACTACTTAAATGAAGCGACCATAAGGTATAACCTCGGAAGGTTATTCCCTATATACTATGGTCACCTAATGTGTTTGGTCGGATCCTAATGATCGACCAAATGGGTCGGGTTCGAAAGTATAAGCGATTGTTTAGATCGCTTACCTTACGACCCTATATAAGCACTAAACTAAAAGTGGCGAGCTAAGCATGCTAAAACATGCTTAACTAAGTTTAGAAAACAGGTTTGGTATCAAAACAAACGGTTTTGATACCCAAGAGTATTTTGGTTACAAAATACGCAAGAATACGCATTTTGGCCGAAACTACGACTCGTCACTGAGCCTAGATAACGTGGTAATCAGTAGGTATAGTCACTAGGGACTATAACCATCGTGATTACGCTCACATTATGAAGTTCAAACGAACTTCGCATTGACCATAAACTGGTCAATGCAGAAAGTCAAACAAAGTTTGACTTTCGGACTCGAAAAGCAATAAAAGAACGAAGGAACACTTACAAAGGGTCCCCGAAAGCTAATCTTGATCCAAGTAGCTCAGGTATGAAACAATGGTTTCAACTTAGAGCTTCTAAGATCAGATTTTTGTGGGTTTTGCAATGAAGGGGGTTGGCTATTTATAGTGTTCGGAGAGCCGTTAAGATCATTTCTTGGAAACCGTGCTTTGATCTTGGCCATACACCTCAAGACCCTGGTTTTAGAAAACCATTTGAGCCCATAGTATTGCCCCAAAACCATGTGCACAAGTGGAATGGACCAGATGCAATGTTTTTGCACATTCTGCTGTCTGGGGAAGCCTTACGGACCGTAAGGGTGATGGCTTACGGTCCGTAAGCCATCAACTTTGGCAGAATTACAATTTTAGTCCATGTCATGCATTAAAGCCATTTCCGACATGTTTAAGGCCCGTTAACCCCATTTCAAAACTCTAAAATGAAGTTAAAGTATAGGGAACTTAAAATGTGCTAAAAAATATCTCGGATGTCGGTTCGTTTGGCCGTACGATTGCGTTGTTCGGTTAATTACGACGGAAGTCGTAACGGACGTAAAAACGGTCCAAATTGCGCGACGAATGGATTTTTCTTATGCCAAACACTAAAATAAAATATTTTAGTGCTTACATAAATTTTTGAATGTCCGGATGTATTCAGAACGTTAGTTATGCGTGAAAGAGCAAACTTATGCACTTTTTGACGCTTTTAGTCCCTGAATGACCCAAAAGTTTATTTTAGCACACCGAACCCCTCAAAGCCTATTTCTAAGCCATTTAAAGGATATTTATGGTATGTTTAACTTATGGTCAAGTTCCGGAATGTCTGTTACAGTTCAAATTGGCATACTTTCGCAGTTTGTCAAATTTAGTCCCTGTAAGTGAATTAACTTGTTTTTGCCATACCAAAGCCTTCAAAACTTACTTCTAAGTTATGTAAAGGTTATTTAAGGTATGTTAAACCTATTTCACTATTCCAGAGTGTTCGTTGCATTAAACTGGTTATATTTACGCATCAGTGCGCGTATAACCTTCCAGAAAGCGATTTAGAGCCCGAAATTGAACAATAATTGATATGTGCAAATGATACACATATTTATACAAATCCCAAGTATAAAATATATTATTTTATTGGTTTGGTCTTTGTTTGATGGTTGAAGTGACACAGGTGTCACAGTCTCCCCTACTTTAGGAAATTTTGTCCCGAAATTTAATTCTAGAGGAAACTTGTGAAGACAGCTGTGACGGTTTCGCCTTCAAATAGATCCATTGAACCCTTAAGTAAAACTATGGGCCATGTTAGGATTCTTAGCGAATTTGTTAACCCTCAAAGTGAATTCCTTGTAGTAGCAAAACATGGAATTTTGAACTATGGACAGAAGAACGTTTCTTATGAAGACTTATCATAGGAAACTTGTGTGTGCTTGAAATCAGAATTGGGGAGTGTAAGATAAAATGACATCGGTCAAGGTTCAAGACTTCTCCCGTATCATTATTCTTGTCACTATAGGTTTTAACACATGACAAAACTTCTTGTGGTTTCTCTGCACTGAATTCCATAATTATGTAGGCCTCCATAATTACGTAATTCCTTGCACAGTCCACATAGTTCATTTCATAATGCGTAGGGAAAAAGAATTAGTTGAGTAAACATGAAGCGACTTGACTAGACCACCAAAGGATCTTTTCAACTAGATCAACGAACGATCTTTTTAACTAGATCAACACATGATCTTCTTAACTAGACCGTCGTACGATCTCCTTAAATAGACCACTTAAGGGATCTTTTTAATTATATCATCACATGATATTTCTAATCAGATTTTCAAATCAATCTGTTTATCTAGACCACTCAAGGGGTCCAATTTTAGAATAGTACTTTAAAACCCAAGGGACTTGACTACAACGTAGAAGTCCATTAAGAATTTAAGATAGTAACTTTGGATATCCTACTATGAATCCCTCATATGAGATATGAAAGACTCTACGAGGATTTGGACGGATCATATACAACTACAAAACATGTAAGAAAACACATAAGCACAAAATTAGCTAACTTGATTCTTTAATTTGTTATCTTTAGGCATGGATATTTAAAGCACACTAGGAATCCAATCCATGGATTTCATTTGGCACTTTATTGATTTTCAAGGATCTATCTATAAAGATAGAAGGATTCTCAATAAGAGTTTGGCTTTGTTTCTTAAAAGAATCGATCGTTTAAGGTTCTTGGGAAGATCACAAGTGATCATAAAAATTACAGAACCACACGAGTAGTTTGTCTTTGGGTTGACATCATAAGGTTGCATCAAACATTCACATAATCGCATAAATTTTGCAGGAATAAAAACAACAAATCTTTATTTATGTAACAACCGAATTGTCTTGAAGTGTCAAAAGATAACAACCAAGGAAATACAAAACACTAATTGTTCACTGCTGCATCATTGTTCATGTTTGCCTCATTGATGTTAAACACTCGTCCACGCGCTGGAGGTATGTTAACAAGTCTTGGGAAATTGTTCCTGTAGTGGGTAAGGTCACCACAGTTATAACATGACCCCGGAGGGAACCGTGCTTGAACAGCAGCAGGGTTTGCAGCAGCTTGATTTGCATAACGACAAACATTGATCAAATGTCCCAACCGCCCACAGTGGGTACATTTGTGACACTGCTCTTGCTCTAGATGATGACGGTTGCATTTGTTGCACAAAGGTGCGGTACCAACATAGTTTTGCCTTTTGCGAGGTTGTGCTGGCTGGTTTGGTGCAACCTGTTTGTCTTGAGCAGTTATGGCGTAGTTTTAAGAGGCTTTGCGCTTCTTCTTCTTGGATACCTCAGCCTGTTTTTCCTTTGGTTCAACTTGAGTAGTCTTGTCAGATGGTCTTGGGTCGCCCTTCTGAAACAGCTTACCCTTCCTGATATGGGATTCAATCAGAGTGGCAGACAATTCAATGGCTTGTCTGACAGTAGTAGGGTTGTTGCCAGTAACGATATCCTGAACTACGTCAGGAAGACCATCAATGTATTTCTCAATCGCCTTATCCAGAGGCATAACCATAGTAGGGCATAACAAGCTCAATTCCTCATAGCGGTCAGTATAGGCTCGATGTTCCCCACTGTCTTGCTTCAAATCATCAAATTCCCTTTCTAGAGCCCTTAGCTCATGACGAGGACAGAATTCCTTCATCATAAGAGCCCTAAGCTCGGCCCAAGTCTGTGCTAATGCAACCTCAGCACCGCGGTCTCTCATAACCCCGTTCCACCATGTAAGAGCCCTTTTTTGAAACACACTAGAAGCAAACTCGACCTTGCGATTATCAGGACACTGAACGTGACGTAACGTACTCTCAGTGCTCTCGAACCATTGTAGGAGCCCAGTTGCTCCTTCAGAACCACTAAACTTGAGTGGCTTAGCCGAATTGAAACTCTTGAAATTGCATGGAGCATGATTGTTGTTGTTGAGGGCTTGATTCATTTGAGCAAAAAGATTTGGGAAGGCAGCAGCCATTTGCTGCGCGATGATTTCCGCCAGTTCGGCATTCGCCATCTGATTGTCGCGTCGAGGAGGCATTCTAAAAGAGGAACATGAAAGGAAACGAGTGAGAGAATTAGACGAAAAGAATGAGATGAAACAAATCTGATGAAAGCAAAGATAATGGTCATTTGTTTGTTACTACAAAGCAACAAACGACCTCGGTGATTAATCAAAGTAAATAGGTCAAAAATAATGTATCGCGATAGACATGCTCGCCTATAAGTGGACACTCACCCCAAGAGTTCCCAGGTAAGAGTGACTGGTCCGATATTGCGGATTTGTACGAACACTCTAGCCTTAGACAGAAAGCTCAGGGTATAGGCACCCACCCTTCCAGTTTGCACGTGTTCACATTATTTAGACCAACTTTGACAGGATTTGAAAACTTAGAGGGTTCAAAACCATATAATAAATCATCCTAGAACAGATGATTAGTTTTCAAAGCGGGATAGAAATTTGTGTTCTTATTGTGGTTGTCACTTAAGAATAAGTGACGGTATTGTTTTAAAACTAAACACAAGAAAACTTGTGTTAGGGTCCTAGGAAGGTTATAGTCTAGGTCAAAGCATTACTAATAACATAATTCCCTATAACCATTGGCTCTGATACCAACTTTTCTGTCACACCCCGACCACGTAAAACAACTAGACGTGGCGGAAACGTCGGGGAGTGTTGTAACAGAATCATTGTTTCATAACCATGGAATATATAAATTCTTTTTTATTGAATAAATGAACTCATTGTTTTAATACAATCAAATAAGTACAATTATGATCTTCCAAGTTTTAAAGTTGCTAAGGCACGAGTCCATCCTAAGTGTAGCATATATCATCAATCATCACAAAGCAGTACTTGAAACATGTGTAAAAATAGGTACATCAGCATAAAAATACCTGTGAGATACATAGGTTTTGTGAAAATAGGATTCATGACTTATGTTTAAAGAAGATGTTTAATAAAAATTTGTCATGAATCTTGTTAAGTGTTTTATTTCATAAATCATTTGAAAAGTGGTAAATAAACCAAATGATATATATTTATAAAAGAGTAATGTATGGTTAAGTGAATAACCATGTAAAATGGGTTTGTATTGAATGTATTGTTCGAAAACAATATTTTGATAAAAAGGCTTATAGTATATGTGAAAATATACTTTGGATTTTAAGAGAATCGAATGAGTAATATATTAAAATATATTTCAGTTCCAATATCGTTGACCCAAGTGTACTAAATAACGCCACGGTATGTAATGCAATGAAAACACTTATGTATAAGAAGTACCAGCGGCGTATCTACCATGTTTTCATCACATTACACCCGTCCCGTTATCTAAACACTAACCAAAACCCAATCGTTAGATAGATAGTACATTAAATATACTTTAGTTGTTTAAAATAATAGTTTTAAGTAGTATATTACAAGTATACTTCAGATTTATAAATAACATATTAAACTATGTTTTGGGTTTCATAAATAACATATCAAAATATGCTTTGGATGTGATAAATAACATATTAAACTATGTTTTGGTTTTGTAAATAACATATCAAAATATGCTTTGGATGTGACAAATAACATATTAAACTATGTTTTGGTTTTGTAAATAACATATCAAAATATGCTTTGGATGTGATAAAATGTATGTTGGTTTTGTACAATACCACACATGAGAGTATATCAAAATATACATATAAAAGTGTGATTTAAGAATTCATTCAGACCTAGTGCATCAAAATACACCTTTGTGACTATAGGGATACCACAAAGGAAATCCCTATTTGGATGGAGAAACAAATTGGTTTCAGACATTCCATGACAACAGGAATGGGGTGTCAAATCCTATAGCGCTATATCATACTACCAATCGGTCTGGTGAACATAAAATAAGTACAATTCAACATTTTATTTTATGTTCTTGAGAAATCAGTGTTTAAACCATAGATAGTCATTTAGTTTGTCAAATGATAAGTAATAACATGTATAATCAATTATACTTTGAAATCATGAAAATAACAGATAGGTACACATGCTTCACCCCAAAACGTTTGGAAAACAGTAAAAGAGGGGACTATGTACTCACTTGAGATTGCTTAGAAGTCCGAGGATAACCACCCAGCAATGCTAGAGATCATGGAAATCAAACGGCACCTAATATAGGTAACTATGTTAATAAACCGGACCTAAATCGGAGGATTGGATAGAATGAGGGCTCGTAAACCAAATGAGCATGGGGACTCATGTAATATGGTTTAACAAAGCCTACATACTAAAATGAAACCTAACCTAAGTGCTTACGACCCATTACGATCCGTTTAGGTAGCTTATGCGACTTTAACGCGTCGTTTGCGTGAAACGTGTTCGGACTGCCTAACTAGTCCTATGACAAGTAAAATATGCCTTAACATGTCTAATATTGTTTCCAAATCAGTTTAGATGTCAAAAGTTATGTTACATATGCTTAAAATGAATTTTGGCGTAAAAAGGGCATTTTGGTAATTTACCTAAGGCATACAAACTACCTATCATACAACAACTTAAATGAAGCGACCATAAGGTATAACCTCAGAAGGTTATTCCCTATATACTATGGTCACCTAATGTGTTTGGTCGGATCCTAATGATCGACCAAATGGGTCGGGTTCGAAAGTATAAGCGATTGTTTAGATCGCTTACCTTACGACCCTATATAAGCACTAAACTAAAAGTGGCGAGCTAAGCATGCTAAAACATGCTTAACTAAGTTTAGAAAACAGGTTTGGTATCAAAACAAACGGTTTTGATACCCAAGAGTATTTTGGTTACAAAATACGCAAGAATACGCATTTTGGCCGAAACTACGACTCGTCACTGAGCCTAGATAACGTGGTAATCAGTAGGTATAGTCACTAGGGACTATAACCATCGTGATTACGCTCACATTATGAAGTTCAAACGAACTTCGCATTGACCATAAACTGGTCAATGCAGAAAGTCAAACAAAGTTTGACTTTCGGACTCGAAAAGCAATAAAAGAACGAAGGAACACTTACAAAGGGTCCCCGAAAGCTAATCTTGATCCAAGTAGCTCAGGTATGAAACAATGGTTTCAACTTAGAGCTTCTAAGATCATATTTTTGTGGGTTTTGCAATGAATGGGGTTGGCAATTTATAGTGTTCGGAGAGCCGTTAAGATCGTTTCTTGGAAACCGTGCTTTGGTCTTGGCCATACACCTCAAGACCCTGGTTTTAGAAAACCATTTGAGCTCATAGTATTGCCCCAAAACCTTGTGCACAAGTGGAATGGACCAGATGCAATGTTTCTGCACATTCTGCTGTCTGGGGAAGCCTTACGGACCGTAAGGGTGATGGCTTACGGTCCGTAAGCCATCAACTTTGGCAGAATTACAATTTTAGTCCCTGTCATGCATTAAAGCCATTCCCGACATGTTTAAGGCCCGTTAACCCCATTTCAAAGATATAAAATGAAGTTAAAGTATAGGGAACTTAAAATGTGCTCAAAAATATCTCGGGTGTCGGTTCGTTTGGCCGTACGATTGCGTTGTTCGGTTAATTACGACGGAAGTCGTAACGGACGCAAAAACGGTCCAAATTGCGCGACGAATGGATTTTTCTTATGCCAAACACTAAAATAAAATATTTTAGTGCTTACATAAATTTTTGGATGTCCGGATGTATTCAGAACGTAAGTTATGCGCGAAAGAGCAAACTTATGCACTTTTTGACGCTTTTAGTCCCTGAATGACACAAAAGTTTATTTTAGCACACCGAACCCCTCAAAGCCTATTTCTAAGCCATTTAAAGGATATTTATGGTATGTTTAACTTATGGTCATGTTCCGGAATGTCTGTTATAGTTCAAATTGGCATACTTTCGCAGTTTGTCAAATTTAGTCCCTGTAAGTGAATTAACTTGTTTTTGCCATACCAAAGCCTTCAAAACTTACTTCTATGTTATGTAAAGGTTATTTAAGGTATGTTAAACCTATTTCACTATTCCGGAGTGTTTGTTGCATTAAACTGGTTATATTTACGCATCGGTGCGCGTATAACCTTCCAGAAAGCGATTTAGAGCCCGAAATTGAACAAGAATTGATATGTGCAAATGATACACATATTTATACAAATCCCAAGTATAAAATATATTATTTTATTACTTTGGTCTTTGTTTGATGGTTGAAGTGACACAGGTGTCACAATGCCTACACTAAACAATATTATTTCACCAATATATCATCATATGTTAAGCTTATGTTTATGATTCTTGATTATGTCTTTTAATGTTTATCAAGATAATCCATGAATATCATCTTTTAACCAACAAAATTAGAAGTATTAAAGGGTTAAGAGAGTCTTACAACTAGCTCTAAGCTAGGGAAGAACACAAGATGAAAATGGAGTTGATAAAAGCAATTGATGAAGGTCCTTCAAGTTCTACAAGCACCAAGCTTCATAAAACACCTTCTAACACCTTGGAATGATCTTGGAATGCTTGAATAGTGGATGAAAATGGTTGTGGTGTGAGTGTGGGGGTCGGCCGAGAGGTAGAAGGGAGGGAGGAGAGAGTTGGAGTGATGTGAAGTGTAGAAGAAGATGGTTACTTTTAATCAAATTTGAGTATTGTCCATTGGGTCTAATGTTTCAAGAAGTACATACCAAATCTTTCCCAAACTAAGCAAAATCAAGATGATATTATGTAAGATTTAGGGAAATCTTAGGTGGTGGGGTCCTTGTGACCGATTACATACATGGGGGGGGTCTAAGTGTAAGTTGTAATTGTGACAACCCAAACTTCCGAGGTCAGTAATGTTTAATTCCATAATTCTAGTTCTCGTTATTCATCCCTCTTATTTGTGATTAAACGCGTGATACTAGTAATCTAACTTGTTCTTCGTACCCTTTTTGTGTTTGGGCCGTGTCGTAGCATGCATTTACTATCATAACTGACCCATACACACGGACTATCTTAGAGAGTGTCACTCGAGCCCAACACCAACCAAAGCCCAAACCGGACTCATCTCACTATCCGGATGCATGATTGGGCTTGGGAGAGCCCAAGTAGGTATTGAGTTATGGGGGGCCGACCTTTGGCTATTTACACAAAATTTACGCATGATGAGTAACACAACCATATCCCAAAACCCTAGACTCCCCCAATTCGTACACGGCAGTTGTAAAGCTCAACCCTTCCTGTTCGAGACAACACATTGATCAATCAGGTTTCGGTTAGTGATGCTTCACTATTGAATTCTTTTATTTGTATAATAGTGAATGATTTGGTGTTATGGATATGTGATCTTGATTAACATGGGTGTCGATAGGATCCTAGGAATTGTTGCAAGTTTATTAATTCTAGACATAATGATTATAAATACTGATTGCTCTCTGAGGTTACACATGATTTCATAAATTGCACATGATTGTGATCTAAGGTTTGCATGTGATTAAATTGGATTCATTAGTCAAACCGTAGGTTAGCGGCCCAATACATGTGTCAGCCCACTAAACAAATCGGTCCAATAAGAATGATACGGTGAATGAATATAGTTGTCGGCTATGTTTAAGAATCATCAGGTTGCATGTGTAAATCAAGCCGTTTGTTCTTATCATGACAATTCATGTCATCAAGTGGCAGGTTCACGTGTAATTGTATCTAGTATGTCGGCCCAAAGAGGGCAGCCCATGTGATGATGGCTCACTAATGATGATCCATTATTGTTTATCATTACTAAACTAATGAACCAAATCATGAAATGTTAGGCCATGTTAAGAGTTTGTATATGTGCCAAATTAATGAGATTTAAACCTGATTAATTAAAGAACTAGATGGACATGTTACTGATCGATGAGAATGATACATGTTAGGTTGTATTGTGGTGTAATTTTGAATTATGTGGATTAATAGTAGATGGGGGTCATTATTGTGTGTAATATATGATTAATTGGACCACAGTAACAAATAAAATACAAGTGAGATTGGAGTGGGCCGCTACCTTAGATAAATGTGCTTTTGGGCCACGAAGACAAGGACTGGTCTACACTGTTCCTCTTAATGTTGCATCAGGTTTTTTTTTGTTAAATGGGCCGCAAGGATTGGGTTAGGTGATTTGGGCCTGGGTTCGTATGCCGGGTTAAGGGTCTCGTATGGTACCTGTAGTCACCCGTTAGTTGTGTGTGCGACATGAGACATTAGATGAACAACTGGAATAATTTAATGAGCCGTCAAGTGTTATTAGTCAGTTATGGCTGCGATACGTGATCACTTGTGATATGAGTACCTATTATGCATTACGTGAACTACCTGTGATATGAACTTACGTGAACTATTACGCCATATACGCCACGAAATGATCAGTCTATGTTTACAACTTGTTTTAGTAGGTGGATGTTGGTGCATGAGTCTAATTGATATCGGTAACTATGTTAGGATTGTTTGAGCAACTGAACACGTAACTAGTCTTACCGAGCAAACCAAAGGTGAGTTCACTACATTCGAGCATGCGTCCCAGTGGTTGGGGACAGTCAGTGGTCTGGGTAATAACGGGTATATTGGTTAATATTCTCACCTATCATTTTTGTAAGTCCCTTATTATGTTACCTGGAGGGTAACGAGTATTAGTTGGTAGCGCTACTTAGGTTTGGCACCCTCACACCGCTCCTAGATAGGACGGATGTGAACTAATGACCCAGTCGGGGCCCAGTACTAGATAGGAGTACGTGGGAAGGGCAGTCATGTATTTCAGGAGCCGTCTTGTTCGGAATTGAGATATTAACAATATTACTTGCATTTGTTAGTGAACTGTTTTACATACAACTGGTAACAAACGTTTTCTTAAACTGTGAACTCGCCAGCTTTGTCTGATACACTTGTTACATGCTCGCAGGTCGTTAGGTATCTTGGAACAGGAACTTGCTGGCTGGAGGGCATGAGTGGTCATGGTTCACACCGATTGGTTTTATTTATTGAACATTGGTTCTTACATTTGTTTGGAAAATGTTTATATTGTGATACGTTAACGCTTCCGCTGAACTTGCTGGTTTCGAATAATTTATGTTTGGATTTTAATATTAAATGATGAAACTTTATTTTAAACTTATGGATTCAATGTAATTGGTGGCTCGTTGCTAGTGGGTCACACGCCTAACAGGGACACTCCCTAGGTGGTATTTTGAGGGTGTGACAGTTTGGTATCAGAGCCACTGGTTATAGTGAATTTGGTTTTAAAAACATTTCTATAAAACCAGACTATAACCGAACAGATCCGAAATCGACCATGACACTCAGCTCCAGACTGCAAGGTTCGTCTCTCGTTTACTTACTGTACTGCATAACTAGTGAACACTTACATATGATATTGCATGTGATTGCACGTTTAGGACAACCGTATGAATTCATTACTTGCATGTGTTATGTGATGGGTAGTGTGGTGTTTCCTTAGACATTCATGACTCGCGTTTTGTGATGTTCTTTGCTTGCTACTTGAGTTTGAGGAACCATTTGACATGAGTTAGGAGGATCTGAGATGAGCATGCAAATCACAATATTATTGTGGGTGCACACATAATAATAATGTGGGGTGCATGCGAGTCCCAGTGAGGCTTAACAAGTGAAAAAGGGGTTCCGTTTCGTTATTTGATTGATGTGAAACACAACAGTCTACAAGAGTCATAGCAGTGATTGTCTCTTACTTGAACGTGATCTTTTCACTCCACTCTGAATCCTTACGAATCTCGATGCTATCGAGTATTACCTGAACGCCCATCTGAACGCCTAGCGAACAGTGTAGAATGTTAGATGCTGGTACGAACATCCCTGAGTTGGATGTTGCAGCGTCGAATGATTGGACTATACCTTTTCACTCTTTTTCATTGG
Organism: Helianthus tuberosus; assembly: GCA_030545235.1. Taxonomy (NCBI): domain Eukaryota; kingdom Viridiplantae; phylum Streptophyta; class Magnoliopsida; order Asterales; family Asteraceae; genus Helianthus; species Helianthus tuberosus. The sequence continues at coordinate 98,298,990 of CM060412.1, read as the reverse complement.
TTGGAACTCAATGTACCGACGTCTTAGACACCGGAGTGCGACCACTTCTGCAACACTCTAGAAACATATCGTGTATTATTCAGTCAACTTGCAAGAACGAGGGACAAGAGGATGAGCGTAGTGCCTTACCAACCTCAGTATTAAAACGACCTTGATTACCAGCAACGAACTCCAGCAGATTGACCACAACCGAATCCTTAACCCTAGTAAGCAACTTATGGGAGTCGACTCTTACGAATCCATCGGGATACGGAATGTGTAACTTCCCACGCAGTGAGTAATGCCTTAGGACCCGACACGGGATGGGACAAAATGGACCCTGTTGTTGAAAGAGCGTAGGCCCCGTTTTAAGCAACGACAGTAGAGGCGACGGTCACGACAACATCAAGGAACTCGTAATCATAGCTTATAGTATGGAAACGAAGTTGACCTCGACAAGGATTGACTGTGTTAAGTCAAAGTGCCAACATCCAAGGGAACAAAGACGGTACTAGGAGTTCTCGCAACGAAAACAACAACACTGGAAATGATGCCTACGGAAGGGCATTTAGAATTGGCGTGGGCGACGCCAGGACTTTAGCAACATGGTAGCTAGTATGCGTAGCTAATCGCTCCGTCTCTGTTCCGTTTGACCCTGATGCTCCTTGAATTTGAACCTGTTGTGGGATCGGCTGACGGCAAGACAATTGAAATTTCATATGTTAGTTAGGATGTAAACTCGACCTTGTGGGACAAGCGTTCGACATCAGTCTTCTTTCTGCTATCCTTGATGGTTTGAAGCAGTAGTTGGAATGGATTGGTAATCCATACATCGCGCAGATATACCCTGTGAGAAGAAAACTTTGCATATCCCTCCTCCTAGTGGAGAATCGTCATCTGATTCAAAGTATCAGAATTGTGCAAAGGTTAGCGTCAATTCTGCAATGGAAGCCCGAAAGTGTCCTCGGAGGGACTACCCCGCTATGTTGGCAATCGCTACTAACGTTTGGGCTAAGGAAAGAGGATCGAGGATCCACCAATTGTTCGTGATTCCACTCGGTGTGCTACTCGAGGAACTTTCAGGTTTACTTTCACAACTGTTAGTCGGAATCCTAGTTGATCTCACGACAGAGGCAGCTCTAAATACTCGTACATTGTACCATCTTGCACAGGAGGGTTGCAAGAACTATTTAACCAACTACAGGAAATACTGGACAGGAGTTTGTCGGACCTAGTTTTTCTCTTTATCCGTGAAGATAAGCCTTTTCGTATGCATACTGATTATCGAGAACTCAACCAAGTGGCAGGCAGGAACCGTTTGCCCCGACCACGTATTGACAACCTATCGACCAGTTGTAAGGGACAAGCTTCCATTCGAGGATTGACTAACGAGCAAGCTATCATCAGGTGAAAGTCCAAGGGGAGAATGCTCTTAGAACGATATATCGAACGCAATACAGCCATTGCGACTTGGCACACCATGAACATGGAGCTAATCAATACACCAGCAGTTATATGGATCACATGAATCAGCAATGCCTATTGTGGGCATGTTGAATTAATCCCAGGAGAAAGGAACACCATGGGCAGCTTTGTATCCTAGTTGAGAGCTCCTGAGGGAAGAGCCACACCGCGCGAAGTCTTGATAAATGTGACTTCTGGATGCGAGAGGTACCTTTTTAGTCATAAATCAACGAAGTGGGAATACACTTGGATCTCGCTAAGACCCGTTTGGGTTAGAAACTGATCGACATCAAAGATCCCTTTGAGGATACATCAATTTCTTGGCCTCACCAGATGCTACCGCAGATTCATCATAAGATTTTTGAAGATCGAGCAGCTTACATCTCTTTAGCACATCAGGATGCTGTATTCGTGGGAGATAAAACAGGAGGACGTCTTTTCAGATTTCGAATCCCAACTCTGCAACACACTGAGCATCATCTCTACCCGAGGGTGCGGGTGATTTAGTGGTATGTCATGATGGTTCGAATCAGAGTCCCAGTTACACGCCGATGCAACACAAGGAGGTGATATCTTACGTAATAGACTCACAAGGAGGATTGGATGACACACAATCCGTGGTGGAAACCGTGGTCCTTGGATGTAAGTTGGGGGCATTACTTGGACGGTACCGAATGCGCCGCTCAGACCGATCACAAGGGCCTCCCGTGTACCCTGGTTTCGGAAGAGCTAAATCAGTTTATGGCATCGCTGGATGGAATTTTTGGATGTTTACGACTGCGAAACTTGAATGTGCATGAGCTCTGCATCTCATTATCGACTCTAACCTACCTGATCAAACTTGCTCTGTTCAGAACGGAGAACTGAAGAAAGAGGATTTTCAAGTAGAACCCATGCGGGGCATGGAGAAGCAACAATTGGCAGGACGGACGATATTCGCTACCTCCTGGAATGAAGGCGGATCTAGTTATACGACAACTGTAGGGAGCTTGTGTTGGGGAAAACACACCGGCCTCGAAATACTAGTCGTCTGGGTTTTTGGATGAGGGATACTAGGATCTATAAGTATTGTATTAGCGATCAGGCATGAAGACCCATCTAGCAATGTATGTGGATGATGTTGACTGGTGCGGAGGTCAAGGTGGGAAAAACAGAAACTTTCTAGTGTTGTCAACTACCAGAAACACCGGTTTGGAAATGGGAACAGACTGTCATGGATTTTGTCGCTAGTCTACCTACAACTCGAAACAAAGACAATATCGCCTGGATGATCGTTGATTGTCTTACATAACCAGCGCACTTTATTGCAATCAAGGACATGGACGAGTCGTCACAGCTTGTGTATATTCCTCTGGGAGAGGCGGCTTTTAGACACGAGGTGCCAACTTCTGTTACCTCCAGTTTTGAACTGTGCCTGATTGATGGCAGGCAAAATGCAACACCCTCGACTCACGTCTAGATATGAGCATTGCTTGTCACTGATGGACAAATGGTCAGAACAAATGAACCATCCTGATACTTGAAGACATGCTGCGTGCATGTGTGTGATTGACTTTAGTAAGAATAGACGGGCATTTACCTTTGGTTGAGTTCTACCATCGCAGTCACCATTCTAGTGTTCAGACAACTCTGTTTGTGGTATTGCAGGGACAACACCACTAACCTCCTTGTTGGATTAAGGTGGGTGACAACCTAATCACAGACCCAGGACTGTACTCGGAACTCTTGAAGATTGCTTAGATTGGAAATTGTTGACGGCAACGCGTGACTATCAAGAAAGTTGATACGCTTAGGAAACACTGGGAGTTCGCCGTAGGTGAACGTGTCATAATCGAAAGCCCCACCCTGGGAGGGTGCAGTACGCTATAGACAACGTGACAAGCTTAGTTTACGATGCGTTGGGATATCCGGATCCCTGGAACGAATCGATAACATGGCTCACAAACTCGAGTTAACTGACGAAATGGGATAACGTTCGCGGTGATATTTATGCCTCAAATTTAAGGCAGTGTTGTTCGATGAAACACTTGTGATATCTTCACCAGAGTCTAAGGTTATCTGACCAGTTGTAATTATCAGAGAATCTATCGAAAACATGGACCAAGAAGTCAAGATGCGTAAACATAGTCGTATCCCAATAGTGAGAGTTCGTTGGAACTCAAGACCTGGACCGGAGTTCACGTGGGAGCGTGAGGATCAGATGAAACTCAAGTATCCTCAACTATTTCCTGATGACAAGTCGAAACCTTGTAAAGCTGGTGAATTTCGGGACGAAATTCCTTTTCAAGTTGGGGATGATGTGATACCTGAGCAAAATCCGCAATAATCTTGATTTCTCACTTCACCTAACTGTGCTTACTTGTCAAATTTCGGGACGAAATTTCTTTCAAGTTGGGGATGATGTCACAACCCAAACTTCCGAGGTCAGTAATGTTTAATTCCGTAATTCTAGTTCTCGTTATTCATCCCTCTTATTTGTGATTAAACGCGTGATACTAGTAATCTAACTTGTTCTTCGTACCCTTTTTGTGTTTGGGCCGCGTCGTAGCATGCATTTACTATCATAACCGACCCATACACACGGACTATCTTAGAGAGTGTCACTCGAGCCCAACACCAACCAAAGCCCGAACCGGACTCATCTCACTATCCGGATGCACGATTGGGCTTGGCAGAGCCCAAGTAGGTATTGAGTTATGGGGGGGGCCGACCTTTGGCTATTTACACAAAATTTACACATGATGAGTAACACAACCATATCCCAAAACCCTAGACTCCCCCAATTCGTACACGGCAGTTGTAAAGCTCAACCCTTCCTGTTCGAGACAACACATTGATCAATCAGGTTTCGGTTAGTGATGCTTCACTATTGAATTCTTTTATTTGTATAATAGTGAATGATTTGGTGTTATGGATATGTGATCTTGATTAACATGGGTGTCGATAGGATCCTAGGAATTGTTGCAAGTTTATTAATTCTAGACAAAATGATTATAAATACTGATTGCTCTCTGAGGTTACACATGATTTCATAAATTGCACATGATTGTGATCTAAGGTTTGCATGTGATTAAATTGGATTCATTAGTCAACCCGTAGGTTAGCGGCCCAATACATGTGTCAGCCCACTAAACAAATCGGTCCAATAAGAATGATACTGTGAATGAATATAGTTGTCGGCTATGTTTAAGAATCATCAGGTTGCATGTGTAAATCAAGCCGTTTGTTCTTATCATGACAATTCATGTCATCAAGTGGCAGGTTCACGTGTAATTGTATCTAGTATGTCGGCCCAAAGAGGGCAGCCCATGTGATGATGGCTCACTAATGATGATCCATTATTGTATTATCATTACTAAACTAATGAACCAAATCATGAAATGTTAGGCCATGTTAAGAGTTTGTATATGTGCCAAATTAATGAGATTTAAACCTGATTAATTAAAGAACTAGATGGACATGTTACTGATCGATGAGAATGATACATGTTAGGTTGTATTGTGGTGTAATTTTGAATTATGTGGATTAATAGTAGATGGGGGTCATTATTGTGTGTAATATATGATTAATTGGACCACAGTAACAAATAAAATACAAGTGAGATTGGAGTGGGCCGCTACCTTAGATAAATGTGCTTTTGGGCCACGAAGACAAGGACTGGTCTACACTGTTCCTCTTAATGTTGCATCAGGTTTTTTTTTGTTAAATGGGTCGCAGGGATTGGGTTAGGTGATTTGGGCCTGGGTTCGTATGCCGGGTTAAGGGTCTCGTATGGTACCTGTAGTCACCCGTTAGTTGTGTGTGCGACATGAGACATTAGATGAACAACTGGAATAATTTAATGAGTCGTCAAGTGTTATTAGTCAGTTATGGCTGCGATACGTGATCACTTGTGATATGAGTACCTATTATGCATTACGTGAACTACCTGTGATATGAACTTACGTGAACTATTACGCCATACACGCCACGAAATGATCAGTCTAAGTTTACAACTTGTTTTAATAGGTGGATGTTGGTGCATGAGTCTAATTGATATCGGTAACTATGTTAGGATTGTTTGAGCAACTGAACACGTAACTAGTCTTACCGAGCAAACCAAAGGTGAGTTCACTACATTCGAGCATGCGTCCCAGTGGTTGGGGACAGTCAGTGGTCTGGGTAATAACGGGTATATTGGTTAATATTCTCACCTATCATTTTTGTAAGTCCCTTATTATGTTACCTGGAGGGTAACGGGTATTAGTTGGTAGCGCTACTTAGGTTTGGCACCCTCACACCGCTCCTAGATAGGACGGATGTGAACTAATGACCCAGTCGGGGCCCAGTACTAGATAGGAGTACGTGGGAAGGGCAGTCATGTATTTCAGGAGCCGTCTTGTTCGGAATTGAGATATTAACAATATTACTTGCATTTGTCAGTGAACTGTTTTACATACAACTGGTAACAAACGTTTTCTTAAACTGTGAACTCGCCAGCTTTGTCTGATACACTTGTTACATGCTCGCAGGTCGTTAGGTATCTTGGAACAGGAACTTGCTGGCTGGAGGGCATAAGTGGTCATGGTTCACACCGATTGGTTTTATTTATTGAACATTGGTTCTTGCATTTGTTTGGAAAATGTTTATATTGTGATACGTTAACGCTTCCGCTGAACTTGCTGGTTTCGAATAACTTATGTTTGGATTTTAATATTAAATGATGAAACTTTATTTTAAACTTATGGATTCAATGTAATTGGTGGCTCGTTGCTAGTGGGTCACACGCCTAACAGGGACACTCCCTAGGTGGTATTTTGAGGGTGTGACAGTAATGATAAGTAGGTAATTAGTTGAAAACCAAGTGTATTAGTTTAGGTGTTATGCATAAGGTATGTTATATAGTGTGTTAAGATGTTCGGGGATTATAACTAGCCAAGAAATAATAAAACAATGCTTCTAGCAATATTTTGGTGTTCCGGGTAATGTCCGGTTGTTCGGTCAGATACCGGTTCGTTTAAGTGTCAAAGTATTCCGTTTAATGATTTTTAAGTACCCTTTTGTGACACTTTTAATTCCCGACACTTAGGAAAACATTCAGGACCATTTTGCCATATTTTTGCATGTTACTAGTTCATTAAAATGCTGAATTTTGCTGAAATATGCAGAATTCTGCACTTTTAGTGGGTTTTAGGCACTTTCCGACACTTAAACTATCACCTAGTGACGCAGTTTTATGGTCCTTACTTCCCTACACACCCTACTAGTGTAACCTTGTCTCTGGCTCATACCGGGTCTCAAAACACTGTCTGTCTATGTACTGTCATTGTCAGCATATTTTTGTGTTATCCGCTAACTGTGCTAGCCTTGCTTTGTGCATCGTTTATGCCACTAAAGTTTGTACGTGATAAATGATGTGACAATATGAAATGTGATGCACATGTATGTATGATACAGAAATCAGAAAGCAATTTAAGTCATCAATTGTAATTTAGCACAGTCATTAAGCACTTAATCAATATTAATTAATTGTACGGATACCTGGATTTTTGACAGTTGTCACCGGCAAGACAAGAAAGTTGGCTCCGAGATACATTGGGCCGTATGAAATTATTGCTAAGGTTGGATCTGTAGCGTACCGACTGAAATTACCAGATGAACTGAGCACAATTCACGATGTCTTCCACGTATCCAACTTAAAGAAATGTCTCACGGATGAAGCAGCTATCATACTGTTAGAAGAAGTGCACATTGATGACAAACTCCACTTTGTGGAGGAACCGGTAGAAATAGTAGATGGGAAGACCAAACAACTACGTTATAACAAAATCTGCTGGTAAAAGTCCGGTGGAACTCGAAGCAAGGACCTGAGTATACCAGGGAACGGAAGGATGAGTTCCGTAGAAAATACCCACATCTCTTCCCTAACTAGACGAATTGAATTTTGGGGACGAAATTTCTAAACCTGGGGAGACTGTGACACCCATGACAAAACCAGGTACACCCTAAGCGATCCAAAACTGTAAAGCACACTTAACACTTTAATTGCGCAAAAACCCTAAAAACATGTGTGACTTATATGCTTGATTAAATGATATCTATTATGTCTCGGAGGAATCCGAGAACACGTGATGACTAACATGACACTAATAAGGGCCAGCAGTGCGAAGTTGGTGTCCTTAGCCTTGAAACACGTGTTCAACAGGAGTGTTCCGTTTAACAACGCTTTAAACCTTTGACATTGATTATTAGGTTATCGGTAGCATCATTTAAGATTTCGAGTTCCAGGAACAACTTAGTTTTGTGCCTTAGACTGTGACATAAGGTTTGAAGCCAATCAGAGAGCGGGCACGCAAAACGAAGCAGCTTCCCGGTTAGGGAAACGCTTTCGTTTCAAGAATAACATAAGGCAATCAAACGTGTAAGAAACGATCAATCAAGCTTAAAAACACTTAACCCACCCTAATACGAGTCTTTTATGATTAAAACGTAACTAGGTTCGGATTTCAAGACGGTTATGCATGATTTTTAAAACCGAGTCTTTTTGTAGGACCGTATTTGACAGTCAATTGAGTCAATTCGAGCTAGCAACTACCGAAAATGCAGCGGAAATACAAAATCGGCATGAATCAAAGCAAGAAAGGTGTAGAAACAGAAGTAGATCACTTTAAAACAGTTTTCTCATTAATCTTTCACAAAATACACGAGCAGCAGTTCGGCTACACGGGAGACATGAACGTACCAAATGAGAAAACAACTTGGGTTTATATAGGGGAGGAGGTTTCGCTTATGTGACCATGTCCGTATGAGCGAAACCATCTAGTTGGGGTTTCGCTCATATGTCACATGTCCATAAAAGCGGAACCTCTACATTAAAATCCCAAATTTACATATTCAACCCCTATACAATACATAATTAACACATCTAGACCCTATACATTGATCAACTAAGACCAAGACGCAGGCTTTAGACATTATGCACCAACAAACTCCCCCTTGGATACAGCCAGAGTCTTAGTCTTGGTCTTCAAACTTTACAGGGACTTGAATTTTCCTTCTCTAGACTTAGGCTTCTTCAACAGCTTCCTAAGCTTCTCTTTCTCTTTCGCAGGCTCCCCCTTTCATCAATCTTCTGTGCTTTTGGAATTGACACCTGGATTACCATCAACAAGCTTCCTTTTGCATCAAGCTCTTCTTCAGACTCCCCCTAAGACTCTGCTATCAGGATCTTAATCTGGAACTTTCACCTGCAAACCTCAAACATTTATAAGAATAAACATTTTAAATGTCTAGAATTGATGATCTGGTTCTTTCACAATCCTATAAAGATGTGACTATATAAAGAATCCAATCAACTAAACCTAACACTTTACAATCAAATTTTAAACCATTTAATTTTTACTGACACACCCAGTTAACCAAGTCCAAGTTAATGACCTTGGTCAACCGCTTGGTCCACCAAGTCCAAGTTAATGACCTTGGTTGACCAAATTATGAAGTACGCAGTTATTTCATTCTGAAAATAGTTCAAACGAATGAACTTTTGAACATTTTGAACTTCCAAACACTTTTCAACTGTCCAACACTGTACCAATCATTGTTCTGCATCACCAGCTTACCCAGCCCTCATCATACACTGACATGATCTGCACTAAGCTTTGATCGTCCGATTCCCAATGTCAGTTGTCGAAAATAAAATAAGAAACTAAAATCTTTTTGGATTTTTAACTGGATAAACTGAAAACTGTACACACAATCTTTTTGTGAGTGTGTTAGGGAATCATATCAGCTGTCGACTAGACACAAGCACCGTTAAGCTATAATTTCATATCAAGCATTAAACAATTCGCGTAGATTGCCGATATACTGATCCTCTTAAATTCTCACAGAACTTTCAATCTGTCTGGGATACTAATTTAGTGTTTTAGAACTTAAACCTCTACATGTGTCCCACCTCAGTATATACTCACGTATCCAGATCCCAATATTCAGTCTTACAGGTGAGTATACCTAGATGATATCTGTAAGGGGTTAATTGCGAGGGCCGTGAGAGCTCAGGTCGATCTTTCGATCCGCAGAGAGATGACGGCTTCGACTTTTGAAGGGTCCCCTTTAGAGTATCTTTTCTTCAACAGCATGATTATCAATTTTATTGTTTAATCATTTTTGCTGAGGGGAGGCTTATATTTCAAAGCAACGTAAAGTATTCTCCGAGGACTAGGCCATTGCTTCCGCAAAATCAGAAGTCCCGGGATAATACCCCAGATATCACTAAGCATAAAGACCTAGTATCTCAGAATACGGGACCCTTCAAACAGGATTTCAGGGGTTACCTATATATCCTGGAGGTGTTCCCCACGTAGACGCAAGTAAATTTTATGTTTATATCCCAAACTGATCTACTGATTTTGTGAAAACCTATCGGCACATATTTAGCGAGACTGCTAAATTGCATTTTATACATTACAATTCTTTAGCGTACTGTGTCCGTCTAGCTGATGTACTATCATTTCCCCTATTATACACAAACTCATTTTTACTTTTTCAAATGTTTTTGGTTTTTGTAGTTTTTATCATGTTTTTGTAATTTTCTGCAAACTTTCTCCCCCTAAAAAGAAAAACATATTTTTGTGTTTTTGTTTTTAACGAAAAGCAGAAAATAAACTGTACAAACAAAATTGACAACACGACAAAGGTTCACGTCAGATCGCCGCCCAACTCGGCTTCGCATTCAATAACCCTCCCAGATTTCAGATTTTTCAACCCGTTCAATTTCAAAAGATAATAAAATCTCTTTTTGTCAAAAGGTTTAGTATAAAAATCCGCTTTCTGATCATCAGTGTGCAAGTGTTCAATCCGAATTAACTTTTTCTCGTGACAATCACGGATAAAGTGGTGACGGATCTCAATATGTTTTGTTTTTGAATGGTGAACCGGATTCTTAGTGATGTTAATAGCTGCTTCAATGTCCACATAGATTGGAGTGTCTAAGAACTGCAACCCATAGTCGCGCATCTGCTGTTGGATCCAAAGGATCTGCGAGCAACAGCTGGAGGCTGAAACGTATTCAGCCTCGCATGTAGAGAGCGCTACTGCGGTTTGTTTCTTACACTGCCAGGTAACGAGTCGAGTTCCGAAGAACTGACACCCAGCAGTGGTGGACTTTGCATTTTGCTTGCAGCTCCCAAAATCAGAATCAGCAAAACCAGATAAAGTAAAGTCACCCGATCGAGGATACCACAAGCCGATGCTTGGGCAGCCTTTCAAATACCGTAAGATACGTTTCACTATGGTCAGGTGTGACTGCTTTGGATTCGAATGATATCTGGCACAAAGGCACGTCAGGTACATGATGTCTGGACGGGAAGCCGTGAGATACATCAGAGATCCAATGATTGATCGGTACAATGTCTCATCCATCTTCAATCCATTCTCGTCTGGACAAATTCCATGATTCTGCGCGAGGGGGGTTGATGCAGGACTGCAATCTGTCATGTCGAACTTGTCAAGCACGTCCTTCACGTATTTCATTTGGTGAATGAAGATTCCATCGGGCATTTGCTCCACCTGCAGCCCGAGGAAGAACTTCATCTCCCCCATTGAGCTCATCTCAAACTTTTTCTTCATCACCTTTTCAAATTCTTTGCACAGGTCGTCGTTGGTGGATCCAAAAATGATATCATCAACATATATCTGCACGATCAACAAGTGGCTTGCTTCTTCCTTCGTGAACAAAGTGCTATCTACTGTGCCTCTTGTGAACCCGTTGTCCAACAAGTATTGAGAAAGCGTCTCGTACCAGGCTCTCGGGGCCTGGTGAAGTCCGTACAACGCTTTGTCCAGTAGATACACCTTGTTTTTGTGCAGTGGATCTGTGAACCCCGGTGGTTGCCCCATGTACACTTCTTCTTTGATCTTTCCGTAGAGGAAGGCAGATTTGACGTCAAGTTGATACACTTTAAAATCTTTCCAAGATGCGAAGGCTAAAAAGATCCGAATTGCCTCAAGTCTGGCAACTGGTGCATAAACTTCATCATAATCTATTCCTTCCTATTGACTGAAGCCTTGAACCACAAGACGCGCTTTGTTTCTCACCACAACACCTCTGTCATCACGTTTGCCCTTAAAAACCTATTTCGTCTTGATTAACTTCTGGTTTTGTGGCAAATTGACAAGTCTCCAGACGCCCAGCTTTTTGAACTGTTGCAGCTCTTCTTGCATTGCATTCACCCAACTATCCTCGGTTAACGCCTCTTTGTAGGTTCTGGGCTCGATCTGCGAAATAAAACATTTTAATGAGACTTCTTTTTGCATATCAGCCATAGAAGAATAGAAACATGTAAAAGCTTGGTCTATTTGATGTCGGGTTTTGACACCACTTTGTAGGTCGCCAATAATCTGTTCTGAGGGATGATAAGACAACGTCCGTGGCATAGCATTGTCAGGCACATTTACTTTCGATTCCAAGCTCGATGTGTCAAGATCAACAGTTTGATCCTCAGCTTCCGTTGGATCCTCATCAAAAGTCAGAGCGGGTTCCGCTTCTGAGTCGTCAGATTCGTCAAACGATGGAGCTGGTTCCTCTGGTGGTTCGTGAGCTGTTCCACTCGGTCCTGCTTCATCATCGTGAGTACCCATGGTGGGTTGAGAAACTTCTAGTGGTCTAGTCATTTGCTCATGTGACATATTTTGCTGATACAGGTACATAAGAACTAGTTCCTCATCACTCGGCTCGACCGGCAGATGAAACGACTCCCAGAGCTTATCGTAGTTGAACAGGAATCTTTGTCCGGGAAGTTGTGGTGATGGAGTGTGCTTCTGACAATCCACGTGTTGGACTTGAATCACCTTACCCAGGCATGGTACGAACACCCTTTTGAGTGGGCTAGCGTAACCTACAAAGAAACCCTCATTAGATTTAGCGCTAAATTTACCGTTTTCATCAATAAAAGTACAAGGAGACCCGAATGGCTCCAAAAACTCAAGATTCGGCTTATAACGGTGCAGCAGCTCAAATCAAGTCTTTTTGTACTTCTTAACAGTGAGAACTCTATTCAATGTGTAACAGGCTGCTGATACTGCTTCACTCCAGAAAAAGATTGGAAGCTTGGAATCGGCTAACATTGTACGAGCTGTCTCAATCAGGGTCCGATTCTTTCGTTCAGCTACGCCGTTTTGCTGTGGAGTATACGGCGCACTAAATTCATGAAGAATTCCTTTCTCGTTGCAGAACTCGTACATCTTGTTGTTCTAGAATTCCGTTCCGTTGTCGCTCCGAATCCTCCGGATTGGCAGTTTATACACCGTTTCCATCTTCTTGAAAAGCACCATCAATGACTCAAAAGTTTGATCTTTTCGTTCCAAGCACACTACCCAAGAAAATCTCGTAAAGTCATCAGTCACCACCAAGCAATATAAGTCTCCGCTGATGCTCTTTACGTTGACAGGCCCGAAGAGATCCATGTGCAATCTCTCAAGAGGTAACCTGATCGTGTTCATGATCTTCAAAGGGTGTGACTTCCGAGTCTGCTTTCCTTTCTTACACGCTACACAATCATCATTTAAGTGAAAATTCTTCAGATTAACACCATCAACTAAATCATTGTGTATCAAAAAGTTCATTTTGCGAACATGAATGTGGCCCATCTTTCGATGTCACATAATCGAATCCTTTTCTGTCTCTTTAGTTTTAGACACAAAACACTGTTTCTGATGAGATGTTGGCGTTGCGACGCTCATATCAAGTATATAAAGATCATTCTCCCGCGGAGCGCGCAACAGCACCATTTCATCAGGGATTTTAAACCCTGGTTTCAACACAACACATTCAGTTTTAGTAAAATGTACACTAAACGCTTTATCACAGATTTGTGAAATACTGAGTAAATTTTTTGCTAACTCTACTATGTAGTTCACTTTGTCGAATAAAATCACGCCATTTGACAGCGTTCCTTGACCAACTATCCTTCCACCTTGATTCCCGGAAAATCCAACATAGCTTCCGTTTATGGATTTGACATCATATAGCAAAGCAAGCGTCCCAGTCATATGCCTTGAAGCTCCACTATCCATAATCCACTTTGATAGTATCGACTTGGGAAGCCCCTGCAAACATCACATCAATTTATTCAAACAATGAAGGCCAGGTTTTCTTAACTTCTGACACACTTCCGAACACGACATCACACTTCTCATTTGTTTTCGGAAAATCAAATGTGACATTTGGAACCTCTTCTTTCACAATTTGTTTTATTTTATTGTTAATTGTGGGAAATTCTGCGAGAAATTTGTCAAGCTCAAATTCAAACTCAACAACATCGTCTTTAACAACATTTGTTTCAATTTTCAAAGCATGTTCCATCTTTTTTACCTCAACAGATGGTTTTGACTTCGCGATCCAAGATTGGCCAATCTCGAAAGTCGATTTCAGCTTATCCTCCGACTTCAAAGATTCACCTCTCTTCAAAATACGGATCGGAGAAACCATCGGCTTTTTGCCCTTTGTGTCAGTCGGAGATTTAGGCCGAGGTTTTTGAATGTTTGTCTTTTGAATGGTTGGTTTAGAAACAATTTGTTTTTGAACACTTGGTTTTGAAACAGGTTGTTTTTTAACCGGTTTTACAACAACAGGTTTCTCGATAACTTTCTGACACTGTTTCGCCATGTGTCGGATTTCACTGCAGCGGTAACACACCCTTTTGTCATATTCGACAAAAGTAGATTTGACTGTCTCTTCTTTCAACTTCTTTGCTGCATTGAAATCGTCCACAGCCTTTTGACTGAAAATATAATCTTTCTCATCGTCAACACTTGGACCAGCGACAAAAACATCGTTCATCTTCTCTTTCGGCTTAAACACCTGCTTAGCCGTTTTCTTTTCAAACCTGATTCCTTTGTTTTTAAAGTTGTTTTTCTTGTTATGACCTTTACCATCCCCATCTTTCTTTCCCGAACTCGTTGGACGTGATGTAACAAATGACTTTTTGGGTTTTGAAAAGAATTCATTGTTATTGACTTCATTAATGTTCATTTCAACCAATTTAAACACTTTTTCGACATTCTCAATTTTCACATTCTGAAGTGGATACTCGTAATCGGAATAAAGTTTGTCTGTTCCAATCATGGTGTATACCACCATAATCGGATCGTCATTCGCACTCTTTTCCGATTTCGGTATGTATTGATCTAAGAAATTCCCTTCATCTTCAGAATCACTAACAACCTTCTCAGATTGAGCCTTTTCAGATTTCTCACTGTCCTCATCCAACACCTGATCGACAACAGTTTTGATAACCTGAGATTCGTTGTCGGTATCGGATGGGGAGAATGTGACATCTATGGTCTCAGGCAAATCATCCTCTATCGATCTCAATTTGAGATTCAAAGCCGCTTCCACCCCATCTGGATATTTCTGTGTGTAATGATTCCACATTGGGGGTGGAACGCTTTTAAAGACTGGTGCAGCATGTGGCTGCTGAGGGACAATTTGATCAAGAACATACGATGAAGCCACATAACTCATTAACTTTTTATCAATACGATCGTTTTCAATTTTAACCAATTCAAGTTCCTTTTTAAGCGATGCGATCGTGTCTAAATGAAAATTGACTTCATTTTGTTTATCCAATAATGTTGCTTTGGCCAATTTTGTAGCTTTATCGTTTTCAACACTTTCTTTTTGTATCATCTTGATTGACCTGGCGAGAGTATCGTACGCCTCTTTGACTTGACCGAGGTCAAACTTAATCATATCAGCGTGGTGTTTCAATTCCTGATACTTAGTGTCTTTTTCAAGACACTCCGTGCATGGTTCTAAACACTGTTTGCACGGTGTTTCAGGGATTGAAACAACCTTTTCAACACCCTGCTCTACACAATCAATTTTACCGACATTGTTTGACTCAGACTCAGACAGTTTGACTGATTTGATCTCCTGAACTCCAGATTCCTCTCGTTTGACAGACACACTACTGACAGACTTTGACTCCTCGGATTCTGAGTCTACCTCTCGTAGCTTCCCCATGAGAGCTTTATCAGCTATGTCCTTCAATGCTTCTCCAGTCATTTCTTTTGACACATCTATCAA
The DNA here is from genome assembly GCA_030545235.1 of Helianthus tuberosus. Taxonomy (NCBI): domain Eukaryota; kingdom Viridiplantae; phylum Streptophyta; class Magnoliopsida; order Asterales; family Asteraceae; genus Helianthus; species Helianthus tuberosus. The sequence continues at coordinate 98,283,482 of CM060412.1, read as the reverse complement.
CTCTTCAATGACTTCTTTCTTCTCTTCAAACCTTGGGCATGATCCGGTCCTTGGTTCTTCAAAGTAACCTGCAAAAGATTCAGAAATGTTAGGAGGCAATACAGATTTCATTAAACTTCCCAAAACCTCCTGCTCAGACTGATAATAATACACTTCAGCAGCTATTTCTTCAAAATTGTCCGCATTTTCAGCAGAAACCTCTTCAACAACTACATAAACATCTTCAGTAATTGTTTCCGGTTCAAACACCATCTCAGAAATTTCAACAACTTCAGCCATCATTGCCTGTCCATCGCTACCGGGGATATATTTATCCCAGCTGAAACCTGCAGCTACCTTCTCATCGTCTTGATTCACGATCAGCGCTTTTTCCGGTTTATTCTCAATTTGTGGCCTTTGAACAGTTGGCTGTTGATTTGGTCGGTGATAGATCGCTTGCCTGTAGTAGTCGTTGGTGAACGGGTTTTGATGATTGTTTACTTCACGGTTGGGACATTCTCGTTTGAAATGACCGCGTTCTTTACATTTAAAACAAGTAACTTTCGACTTATCGAACCCTAACTTCTGATCGGGGCCTGATAGACTGTTCCGGCCTGTAATTTCCATGAAACGTTGAGCGCTACGCACCAAACTCGCCATACACCACTTGATGTCAATCAGTTCAAGTTCTTCGGGATCGATTTGGTCGTAATCCTCCTTTGTCATGTTAGGATTACCGATTCTCCCTGCTACTAAGCCCTCATAAGCCTCAAGAATGGAAGCAAGCATTGCTATATGCTGTTTTGCGGCTGTTTCCATGATCTCTTTTCCATTCTTTATGTTTACCGCAATATTGCACTGAACCCAAGAAACGTGCGCCTGATGATTTGATCCTGTTGAGCTTTGAGATGAAGGCTGTTCCTGAGCTTTGACATTTGGTTCAAAGTTCGCGAATGGTGAAGAATTGCCGGATTGAGGAGTGTTTGAAGAAACACTTGAGGTGTTATCAGCAATGAACCCTGTCTGTATTTTTGGGCTTTGATTGGTTGAAACTGAAGGGTTGCCTTTGTAATACAGAGACACATCTTGCTGCACACTCGCTGAGTTCATTTTCTTGATTTTCAGCAATTCCAGCTCATGGGCTTCAATCTTCTCGATGAATGAGCTAAGGTTTAGATTCACAAAATCAGAATTATTCTTCAGCATCATTAGATAAGTGCCCCACTCATCATACGGAAGTGCATCACACAATTTATCAATCCATTCTTCATTCGTTTTTGTAATTTCTAAACGCTTCATTTCAACTACAAGATGACAATATCATTCGATTAACTGCTTTGTCGTCTCGCCTTTAATCCCAGTAAAAAATATCAAATTCCTTCTTGATTAAGGCCTTTTTGCTTTTAATCATCGAAACACTGCCTTGAAATTTCAGCTTCAAAGCTTTCCACGTTGACTGAGAATTGTCTTCATGTTGCAGTAAAACAAGAATATCTTCCTTGATGGCCTGTTGCAGAATGCTCATCGTCTTCTTTTCAGCCTTGAAGTCAATCTGTTCGGATTCTGTCAAACTCCCGATGCCCTTTTCTAATCCCATACCGTTAACTGGTGGTACATACTTCGCCTCTATTTTCATCCAACATTCGAAGTGATTGGATTGCACCCGGTTTTTGAAACGTCCTGACCAACCCGCATATTCATCCAAACTCATAAGCTTCGGTGGCTTTTGCATCGTCCCTACCTCGTTTTCCATGTTAACGTTCTGCACTATACTTGCCGGACTCTGCGTAGCCGTCAAACCACTTCCCGCAAACAAGTTATAAAAATCTTGATGTTCCATTTTTAGTGACAACTTTAAAAAAATGTTTAACTTTTTGATTAACCGGTTGATTTTATCGAAAAAACTTTTAACACAAACTGAGTTTCCAACACTCGATCACGTACAAAATGGACTAAACGCTCAAAACATGGATTTTACACTAAAATAGGTCAAATAAGTGAAACCAGATACTAAGAGTACTTAAGAGCGAAACCTGTATAAGCCCTTATAAGCGAAACCACAAAAGCGAACCCAAATATGTCACTATAAGCGAAACCTCAGGAGCGAAACTCCTGAAAATGACACTAAGAGCGAAACCTCTGATATGCTTATGTCGTAAAAGCGAAACCTATCAAGATACCAAATAAGCGGAACCTATTCACGAGCCATTTTAGATCACTTTTAAGCTGTTTTTAGGTCTGAAAATCTCAAGGGTTTGTTATTAGACACTTTTACACTATATGTTCAAATTTCAGTCCATTTTGTCCGTTGGAAAGTCCAAAAACTCAAAATGTGATAGAAACAGGCTTTGATTCGGGTAAACTAGCTCACAACTGGCTCTAATACCAATTGTAGGACCGTATTTGACAGTCAATTGAAGTCTTTCGAGTCTTAGAAGATTCGCCAATCTCGAAAGTCAATTTCGGCTTATCCTCCGACTTCAAAGATTCACCTCTCTTCAAAATACGGATCGGAGAAACCATCGGCTTTTTGCCCTTTGTGTCAGTCGGAGATTTAGGTCGAGGTTTTTTAATGTTTGTCTTTTGAACAGTTGGTTTAGAAAAAAAAAAATTTAACACTTGGTTTTGAAACAGGTTGTTTTTGAACCGGTTTTACAACAACAGGTTTCTCGATCACTTTCTGACACTGTTTCGCCATGTGTCCGATTTCACTGCAGCGGTAACACACCCTTTTGTCATATTCGACAAAAGAAGATTTGACTGTCTCTTCTTTCAACTTCTTTGCTGCATTGAAATCATCCACAGCCTTTTGACTGAAAATATAATCTTTCTCATCGTCAACACTTGGACCAGCGACAAAAACATCGTTCATCTTCTCTTTCGGCTTAAACACCTGCTTAGCCGTTTTCTTTTCAAACCCGATTCCTTTGTTTTTAAAGTTGTTTTTCTTGTTATGACCTTTACCATCCCCATCTTTCTTTCCCGAACTCGTTGGACGTGATGTAACAAACGACTTTTTGGGTTTCAAAAAGAATTCATTGTTATTGACTTCATTAATGTTCATTTCAACCAATTTAAACACTTTTTCGACATTCTCGATTTTCACATTCTGAAGTGGATACTCGTAATCGGAATAAAGTTTGTCTGTTCCAATCATGGTGTATACCACCATAATCGGATCGTCATTCGCACTCTTTTCCGATTTCGGTATGTATTGATCTAAGAAATTCCCTTCATCTTCAGAATCACTAACAACCTTCTCAGATTGAGCCTTTTCAGATTTCTCACTGTCCTCATCCAACACCTGATCGACAACAGTTTTGATAACCTGAGATTCGTTGTCGGTATCGGATGGGGAGAATGTGACATCTATGGTCTCAGGCAAATCATCCTCTATCGATCTCAATTTGAGATTCAAAGCCGCTTCCACCCCATCTGGATATTTCTGTGTGTAATGATTCCACATTGGGGGTGGAACGCTTTTAAAGACTGGTGCAGCATGTGGCTGCTGAGGGACAATTTGATCAAGAACATATGATGAAGCCACATAACTCATTAACTTTTTATCAATACGATCGTTTTCAATTTTAACCAATTCAAGTTCCTTTTTAAGCGATGCGATCGTGTCTAAATGAAAATTGACTTCATTTTGTTTATCCAATAATGTTGCTTTGGCCAATTTTGTAGCTTTATCATTTTCAACACTTTCTTTTTGTATCATCTTGATTGACCTGGCGAGAGTATCGTACGCCTCTTTGACTTGACCGAGGTCAAACTTAATCATATCAGCGTGGTGTTTCAATTCCTGATACTTAGTGTCTTTTTCAAGACACTCCGTGCATGGTTCTAAACACTGTTTGCACGGTGTTTCAGGGATTGAAACAACCTTTTCAACACCCTGCTCTACACAATCAATTTTACCGACATTGTTTGACTCAGACTCAGACAGTTTGACTGATTTGATCTCCTGAACTCCAGATTCCTCTCGTTTGACAGACACACTACTGACAGACTTTGACTCCTCGGATTCTGAGTCTACCTCTCGTAGCTTCCCCATGAGAGCTTTATCAGCTATGTCCTTCAATGCTTCTCCAGTCATTTCTTTTGACACATCTAACAACTCTTCAATGACTTCTTTCTTCTCTTCAAACCTTGGGCATGATCCGGTCCTTGGTTCTTCAAAGTAACCTGCAAAAGATTCAGAAATGTTAGGAGGCAATACAGATTTCATTAAACTTCCCAAAACCTCCTGCTCAGACTAATAATAATACACTTCAGCAGCTATTTCTTCAAAATTGTCCGCATTTTCAGCAGAAACCTCTTCAACAACTACAGAAACATCTTCAGTAACTGTTTCCGTTTCAAACACCATCTCAGAATCAAACAGGCAGATTTAACAACTTACAAAATTTATTGTCTACAAAAGACTTGTCTACTCCTGAATCAAACAATACTCTAGCATAAACATCATTGATAAGGAATGTACCTGTTATAACATTGTCATTCTGAATGGCTTCCTGAGCATTCATTTGAAAGACCCGATCATTGCTCTTTTTAGCCTCCTTAGGCCTCTTTGCAAATTTTGGGCAGTTAGTCTTGATATGCCCTTTTTCGTTACAATTGTAACAAGTTGCATCTTTCATCTTCTTACAATCCAACGTTTTATGTTCATTTGATTTGCAGATCCCACAAACTCTAGGCTGCGATTGCTGTTGCGATTTCGATTCGAATCTGCACTTTCCAAAATGATTCTTCTTGCAGATTTTACATTTGGGCTTCTCACCTGTTTGTTGGTTATCCTTTTTAAACCCCGAACTATTCTTGTGATCTAAGTTCCCTTTCCTTTTCTTGTCGGAGCGATGAGAACTCTCATCCTCCCGCTTTCGTTTACCTTCATCAGAAGCTTTGGCAGATTTGTTTCTGATAGCATCCAGTGTGAGAGATAGAGACAGATCTGCCACTGACCTGAATGTGGTAGGTCTGGATGCTTTCACATTTCCCTTGATTTCTGGAGCTAAACCTCCAATAAAATGAGCTATGCGCTTCGATTCCGGTGTGACCAAATAAGGAACCAATCGAGACATAGTGTTGAAGCTTGTAAGATATGCTTGACAATCCAAGTTCTTCATGACCAGAGTCAAGAAGTCGGTCTCGATTTTCTCCACCTCATGCTGTGGACAGAAGTTTTCCTTGATTAGAACAACAAACTGATCCCAAGTTAAATTATATAATGGAATCTTTCATGTAGCTTGGATTAACGACCTCCACCAAGCTAAAGCTTCACCTTTAAACGATTGTGACAAAACTTCACTATATCCTGATCTGCACAACCACTGATATCAACCACGGTATCCATCTCATCGAGCCATGTCATACAATCAATGGCCCCTTTTTTCTCCTGTGAAGTCTCTTGGCTTGCAAGAGACGAAGTATTTATAAGAGCAGGTCTTAACACGTGGCTCTTGATTGAGCACAATATGCTTGGATGGAACACTCCTCTTATTCGACGAATGATGAGAATCGTCCTTATGTGATGCGTGCGACTTGGAAGGTGGTTTTGTATGAGGTACAGATAGAGTCCTGCTACGAGTACCACTTGATTCTTTGAACTGTCTGTCCATGGCTTGGGTGACAGCATTATCTATCATTGCTTGCAAATCTGCACCAGCTACATCAACTCTGGTGGTATCATTCCTCTCCCTTGGGTGACTGTTAACCTCATCTGATTCAGCCATGTAGCTTGATTGCTACATAAAAATGATGACAATGATTTATTCAGAAGTCTTATTATGGAATTGTCATTTTTGACGATTCATTAATCATGGTGAATATAAACCATATTGATTAATTTGTTAGTCATATTTGTTTAGGGTTTTCATTATAATTTGACCCTAGTTATAAATCATTAAAGGTGTTAAAGTGGCACAAAAGGCCTAGTCACAAGGACACTTTTAGAATTTAATAGCCATGATCTTATAAGATCGAGGCATTAAGGTTTGAACATAGTTCATTACCTTTTCTTGACAGGGAGTCGTAGACTACAACTGTCTTGTTGTCTCATTGGACAATGAACATGGCCCGCAGGCACTTTATCATTAATGGATATTTAAATCACTAGGTAAGAATACGGAATTATAAAAAGTCCAATATAAGGATGACAAGTGTGATTTTATCGTATCACTGTTGTCCGGAGTGTTAACATGTTTTCAGATGTTAGCAAAGATTTGAATCTTAAGAAGGTTTTACCATCAGGGCCATGTCTAAAATGACATATGGGCTAGGTTATGCCTTCAAGATTTCCTTTAATATTTTATTGGCAGATCAACTTTAAAATGGAAGTGATATTTTGATTTATATATACTCATACATATAATGACAAATGGAATTTAAATTAAAACATCCCATAAATTGAAAGAAGTACATAATTGCCCTAAACGACACTTTTAAATAAATAATTTGTCCACATAGGGACTAAAAGAAGAAATACAAGCCCTCGCAGGGACTGAATACATAAATAGATGTCCACGTAGGGACTAAATTGAAATTTTAAAAAAATTACAAAACAAAATAAATAAGGAATTTCAATAATTCCTCTTCTTCTTCCCCTTTATCAGGTTTGCCAAACCCTTAAGTAGACCCCGGTGGCTCCTACGCTCCTCCTGTACTTGTTGCTCCACCTCGTGCAACTGTTGAAGGATTTCCTGCTGCTGCGGTGGTTGGATCTGTGGCGGCTGCGGTGGCTGCTGCTGCGGAGGTTGAGGAGGTGGTGGGTATTGATACCCATAAGCTGGGTACCCAGTTTGGTACGCTGCGAAGGGTCCTTCAGGGTGGAGAGCATTGTAGTTCACCGCCTCGAGGTACGGGTCAACATTAGGGGCATTGTAGTAGTTGTAACCTGAATAAGCCTGCTGTTCAAACGGGTTATACGCCGCTGCACCGGCGTAAGAAGGAATTGGGTTTTCATAACCCATGGGCGGTGGTGGTGCGACTGGAGCTGAGTCGACTTCAGAAGCTGGGTTTGAAGGCCCACCCATTTGTGGGTCTTCATACAGTGGTGGGTAGTGGCTGCCACTGGAGTGTTGGGGGGTGCTGAAGTGGAAACCCCCTCGCACGGACATCCGTGCACCTGATCATCTTCGCCTCGGTAGTTCTGGAGGCAGTTGATGTTCTAGCGGCAGTGGTGGCGGTGGAGTAACCGCCTGGAAACACGAATCCTCAGAGGGATCCTGTTGCTGTTGTTGAGGTGGGTTGAAAGGGGGAGTGAACTCCCAGTTGTATGTGGCCCATCTTTCAGCAAAACTGTATAGGCCCCTGTAAGGCGAACCATGAAATGATGATCCGCTGGAAATCTCGATCGGATGCGTCGGTGTCCCAGTTGGTGGCATCTCGGGATCTGGATCTTCGTCCATCTCCATATCCTGCATCTCAGGATAGTGATCAACTAGCCCCAAAGGGTTTGGACCCTCTGGTTCTTGAACCTGGTTCATTGGATTGAACCTGCTTTGGAAATATGGGGTCGGGTCCTGGAAGGCACGGTGCGAACTCGACCGTTGTAACGGGATGAAGGAGTGGTGAGAGTGGTCGGACTCATTGTTCTGATGGAGCCCGAATGAATCGTGATATGATGGTGAGGAACTGAGCGAGACAGAGCGTCTCCCAGGCTCTAGATAAGTTCTCCAATCCTCCTGTGGACTAGAGCTAAAGGTCGCTCAAGGTGTTCGCCGGTGAGATGGTCCAGCTTCATGATCATTCCTCATCAGAACTAGGGCCTTTCCTCTTCCACCTCTTCCTCTGTCATGTGGCGGCATTTTGTCTTGTTCCTGCCAAAACAAACAAAAGAAACCAACAAAAAGAAAACAATAAGATTAGGATTAGTCCTAAGTCATTTGCCTAGACTCGGAAGTCAAGGAATGTGCAAACTGTGTCATTGAGATTAAACACAAAAGGCTAGTGTTTAATTCACTCAATCTTGGCTCTAATACCAACCTGTCACACCCCGATATTTCCACATATTACCGGTGGGGAGTATCGTGACGTAGTTGATATCAACATAGTCAATTAATCACGGTTTAATGCACAGCGGAAGTCTAAAAGTAATAATAAAAACTGATTTGAAAGTATAATAAAATATTACACAACGGTTGTAAGTGGATCCATAGGCGGATCAAAACAAAAGAAATATTGTTCAACAGACTTAAAGTGATAAAATCTTGCAAGACTCTTTATTTAATCACTCAAGAGTTTCCAGCCCATTACGCGTAGTACCTGCACTTAACCTTTTTGGAAAATACGTCAGTTTACACTGGTAAATACAATTAACTGACTTTTTTTGAAAAGCGTTTATAAAATTGATTTAAATGCACAAGGCACAAATATTATTTTATAACTTGGGACAATTATTTAAAATAATCTTGTATACAGATTTATATGTTTGTCGTCCATTCAGGACCCGGTTAGAAGAGTCGAGACAAGATTAATAGACACACCACTAATATAATCTCACGGTGAGTTATCCTCAACGAGTGGTTATATCTTTTACATACGCAACTGTCAGGTGTATGCCTACACCCCGTGCTTAAGTCGTGGCCATTCAAAAGAAGGAACCGAGGATATCCAGGACACGGTCTTTAACCCCCCCCCCCAAAGGCATTGCATCAAACAAAATAGATTAAAACGGGTTATCTCAATGATTTAACCACTAATCGATTAAAGATTCAATACCCGACCAAGCGGTATTATTAAATACCGTATCCCAAGCCCGTATAACGGAAAATAAGTTAAAAGTATTTACCTGAGCAAAATATAATTTTATTCTCAGCCGTATATCAATCAGCAAGTACAAGTAGCTTTTACTGGGCTCCGAATCTGGAACGAAGGTTTTAATAACCTATTAGATTCCTAATGGATCTTATTTAAGTCTTAACTCAGACCGGTTAGTTTTAATGAAAGATTTACGGTTCAAACGCAAGATTAAGCGAAGACCGGATTAGAATGTGATTTAGACCCGACAAGTATGAAGACTTGTATAAAATGGGTAAACTAAACACATTCTGGATTTTGAAGTGAAAATGATAAGGTTTGACCCGTTTCGGTTAATTTATGCAAACTAGTTACATAAATCGTACCGAACGCGAATATGCATAACGGGTAACCAAATGAATCATGTACAGGTTCCACAAGTTAATATGCTTTAAATATGTTACGATATCAGTAGGATACCTTCCATTATGCCCAAAATGAATTTAAAATCAATTTAAGCCCCGTAGGGGCATTTTGGTCATTTTAGAGTTTATAAAAGAGGTTAAATAATAATCTAAGGTTCTAGTCTAAAACAATCAGTAAAAATATTTATTTTAACAAGTTACATTAGTAAGATATCACACATATGTGAATTTTATCATTTATGGCCAAACTATGCACCGTAGGGGCATTTTGGTCATTTCACATATGCTATAAGGGTCAAATTTGGAAATCTGGGTTCAAAAATTTTTCTTACTGTTAAAGTATAAAAAGTTTCTTATAATATCAGTAGGTAATAAGTCTTAGGTGTTAAAGATAGTTTTAAACCATACTATGCGCTTAATAAGCGTAAAAGTCGGTATTTGACGATATTCGGGTTATTTAAGGAAATCTGAGATTTTGATCAGTCTCAAGTGTTTAAAATATTTTATTTATCATATGATATCAGTAGAAAAAGGTTTGGTATCAAAATGATATGTAAAACTTATTTTATTTACAAAAAGGGCTTTTTCGTCAATTACCAAATTTATGCTATAACTCTATGTTATGGTTAGTATAAAATTTGAAAAAAATTTCTAAAAATCCCAAAATATTATACTATAACAGTGGGTAGAAAGTTTGGTGCCAAAAATTGGGTTTAAATAGGATTTATGTTAAAAATGCCATTTAATTAATAAAAAGCTTTCGTTTTACGATATCGTGCATAATTCTTATTTCAGACCATAAACTGATGTCAAATTTTTAGGAGATACTTAAATATCAGTAATAAAGGTTTTTGTCCTCTCACATTTTCAAAAATCTCGTTTTAATGATAAAAGGGCATAATGGTCCATTTTAAGCATTTAACGGGAACATGCATATGAACTAGGATTTCTATGGAACCAAGTTGTATAACCTCAGAGGGTTATACTAACCTATAATATGGTCCTAAAGGAACCCTAAGGCATATCTAAACTAAGCTAAATCGGGTCAGAACTGAAAGTCAAAGCAAAAGTCTACTTTTGCGACTTTCGGTTGCGAACCGAGCCTAAACTCAGAATTGTCGGGTTAAACATTCCTAAACATGTTGTTATATTATTTACCAAATTATTTTAGTGTTAAAATATGTTCCATAACTACAGCATTATCAGTTATGAATTATTTTGCAAAAACTGACCCGTTTGACTTTTTACTAAGAAGTTTGACCCGACAATTGACTGAGATAACGGGATAATTTGAAGGTGCCCTTTTAAGGGTTTAACACCTACATAATTACCAACACATAGCCATTTTTAATTGAATAATGGCTAGACCGTTAGTGATTAATCACTAAGTCAAAGCTTAATTACGCTAACTTTGACTTTCGGTCATTAAGCTAATAAAACTTTAACTAAGGAAGCTAAGAACACTTACTAGAGTCCTTAGCACGAATTTGGAACTCAAGTGTAGGATCGTGTTCGGACCCGAAATGAGTCGGTCAGAGGTGTTCTACTCAAAATGAAAGGCGGAAACAGACATAATGAGTTTAATTCAGCAAGATATCACTTTAAACTGTCGTTTATATTGATCTGGAACAGTTTTACAGCAAGACAACACTTCGACAAAGCTTCTCCGTCGGAAACACTCTTCTCTAATTCCGCTCCAAATGAAACAGACTATCACCTATTTATAGACATCTGATTCCGCTTGAATAGACTCAAGCGGAATACCATCTCAAGCGAAATCACAACAAATACACACTCAAGCGAAATCAGCTATTCAAGCGAAATAGCATGCTTCGAGCGAAATCACTTATAAACTTGATTTCTTGAACTTCATGCCATGTGTAATGCAAGACTCGATACAAGACGAAGTCGACAGACGTATGCACTAACAGACTCCCCCTCGGATGTTGACGAGTCTTAAGTGTCGAGTCTTCAACGTCTTCAGTCTTTATCAGTCTGAACGTGTAAGCATCCTCAAACTTTATCTCTATCTCTTCTTCAGTGTCAACAGACTCCCCTCGAACAATCTTTACTCTGATGTCTTAAGACTCCCCCTTTCATTATGCTGGGATCGCAGTCTGGCTTGTTGAAATAACAGAGTCCTCAGGTATTGGAACCTGGCTTTGAGCTTTTTCTTCATGTTCAGGATCGAAACCTGTCTACACCTGCACATTCTCTACCCAAAAGTAAATTTCACAAATTTAACATTTTACAAAATTTATATACAAACTCCTCTTCAAATTTAACCAGAAAGATTTATCAATGTTAGAAACTACAGATGACCACTTATATAAAAAAAATTCATTTAAAAACACAACTCCCCCTCACCACATGCTCATCATGTTTAACACTTGGAATTTTGAAAATCAGCTTTCCAACATCAGTTGTCGAAAATCTTTTTGAATTTTCAAAATTTATGCTAAAACACACTAAAATCTTTTTGGAATTTTTTAATGAACTGAAACGCAGTAAACGAAATATTTACAGACAATAATTTTGCGAGTTTGTGCAAGAGGATCATATCCGTTTCTGACAAATCACAAGTACCGTTGAGCTTAATTACACATTAAGAATTAAACAATTCACTTAGATTGCCTATATACTGATCCACTTAAATTTTCACACAAATTTCAACTGATTCCGGATACGAATTAGGTGTTTTAAGTACTTAAACTCGTTCATGTGTCCCACCTCTTGAATATACTCCCGTATCCAGATCCCAATATTCAGTCTTACAGGTGAGTATACCACAGATGATATCTGTAAGGGGTTATATGCGAAGAACCGTGAGAGCTCAGGTCAGAACTTCCGTTCAGCAGAGAGATGACGGCTTCGAATTTTGGTGGGTCCCTTTTAGAGGATCTTTTTTACAACAGCACATGATTTGCATTTTTCAATGTTTTATCATTTTTATGCTGAGGGTGAGCTTTTATTTCAAGCAAGCGTAAAGTATTCTCCGGGGACTAGGCCATTGCTTCCGCAAAATCAGAAGTCCCGAGATAATACCCCAGATATCACTGAGTATAAAGACCTAGTATCTCAGAAAGAGGGACCTTTCAAACGAAATTTCAGGGGTTACCTATATATTCAAGTAGTGTTCCCCACAAAATAAGCAAGTTTGAATTTAAGTTTATATCCCGAAAAAGCTTACTAAATGTGTAAAAACTTATCGGCATATCATCAGTGAGACCGGTTAACGCTATTTAAACATTACATTTCTTTAGCATACTGTAACTGTTTACTGATGTACTATCATTTCCTCTTTTCTGACAACAAAACTCATTTTTATTTTTATCATGTTTTTGCCTTTTTCAAATTTTCAAATGTTTTTGGATTTTCTGAAAATTTTTACTCCCCCTAAAATGCAAACACATTTAAGAAAATTTGAAAACAAACTGTACAATTAAAATGACAACCGATATCGAATTGCTTCAAATCGCCAACCACTTGGCATAAACAATCAGAACTCCCTCTTTCAACAAACTATTTTATCATTATGATTTCAAAACACTTAAGTTTGTTTTAACCAAAATGATTTTTCCAGAAAATAAGTTTTGTTGATTTTACAAAACTACTTGTAGATTAGGGAATCAATTCATCACTTTGTTTTCTCAATCATTTGTAGAAAATCAAATACAACTTAATGTCCCTGATTTACCACTTGTAAGTAAAAACCTTTTTCAACCACTTGTAAGACGAAATATCACAGTTGTGAATTTCTCAAGAAAGATGCCGATACCTGCTCCACGCTTACCTATCTGGGAGTTCTGGTAAGTCATACTTATCATTTATGAAAAACAAACATCCAAGCTTCACCAAACTTAGATGTTTCCTCCTCAACTTCACCTGGGTAGTAAGATGCCTTCTTTATTTCATAAAAATCTTTTATCCCTTTGACTTTACCCTCGACCATTTTTTCAAACATCTTTTTAACATTCCCATTAAACATTTTCTCAACATCAAATTCTTTCTTCTCAGAATAGAATTGATCTGAGATTTCAACCTTCCCAACTTTTGATTTAAAATTTTCAGCCCTCAATAGTGGAAAATGAACATCATCCATTGGAGGTACTGAGTTTTCACCTTTTAACTCAACTTGTGGCTTGTCTGATTTTGTGGAATCAGATTCATCGCCAAGTTTTTCATAAAACTTCTTAACAACCCACACTTGGTTGTCATGTTTAGCTCTCTTTTGATAAAAATGTGACTTTGAACACTCACCAACTTCATATGTTGAATTTTCAAAGATTTTAAATTTTTCAGTTGGTGGTTCATTTTTCTCAACAACTTTCTCTTTAAATTTTTCAGAAACTCCGTGTTTTGTCTTTGTATCCAACGAACAATTCAATGCAATGTGACCAACTTCATTGCATCTGAAACAAGTTCTAGTCTCCTTTCTATGAAAAACTCCAGTTCCCATTCTCTCTTGCTTCTTGGCAATGAATTCTTTGTTTGATTGCTTCCAGAATGGGCTTTTTGCTTCCTCTTCGCAGCTTGTCCCTGAAACAAATATCATTTTTGATTTAAAATCTCGAACATATTTTTCATTTTTATAATTTTCAGGTGGAATAAATCCTAATCCTTTCTTTTTTAAATTACCGTTATGGTTTGGTTTCTTTTGAAAGCCAGAACCAGAATCGTAACCTTTTTTCTTGTTTAAACGTTGTTGAACTCTTGAAGTGTACTTTTTAGGTTTTTCAGTAAGATTTAAATCTTTTATTTCAGAAATGTTAATTTCTGTCATTTTGAAAACCTTTTTGATCTTTTCAATTTGAACACTTCTTATTGGAAATTCCTCATCAGAATATAATTTGTCGGAATCAATCAATGTATATACCACTTTGATTGCTTCGTCCTTCAAATTAGATTTTGATAACAGGAATTCTTTATTGTAAACTCGTTTAACCGACGACTTTGAATTGTTGATCGACGAACTCGAACTTTTGACTGACGAACTTGAACACCCAGACTCAGATTTTGACTCAGATTTTAACTCCAACTCCTCATCTGTATCCAACACCTGATCGACCACCTTTTTTAATAACTCGGACTCATGATCAGTGTCAGACGATGTAAAAACGACGTCAATGTTTTATGGTAATTCATCGGTTATGTCGGACTTTAACTTTATATTGACTGCTTTTTCGACTTGCTCCTCATTCGGTTTTCTAGGAGAATATCCTTCCCAAATTGGAGGCGGACACTTGTTATAACTAACACTCTGTTTCTTACCAGTATCTTTCTTCTTTGGCTTCTCATCATCTTTAAATGCTTCAAAACCTGCAATAGTTGGATAAATTCGATCAATAAGATAATCAGAACTAGAATAACTCTGTAATAAACGTCTGATTCTCTCATTCTCAATCTTTTCTGTCTCCAACTCCCGCTGCAACTTTGCACATTCTTCAATGTAATGATTAATTGCCTTCTGCTTTGTCATCATCACAGAATTCATCATAGTCAATGCATCTTCTCTTTCTAAATTAGTCTTTTGTAGACCAGTTACTGTTCTGTTTAGCACATCGTATAACTCTTTCACATAATTGAGATTGAACAATAATTGTTCTTTCATCTTTTCTTGCTCGCTCAGTTTCTCATCTTTTTCAGCACATTTCTTGCAAGATTCCAAACACTTTGAGCAAGGCTTGATGACTTCCACAATCTTTTCAACTTCAATGACTTTCTCAATCTCAATCACTGGTTTAGTTTCAATCACCATTTCAGCTTTAACTTCTTCTTTTTGAACAGTCTCTTCTTCTTGAGCAACACTTTCACTCTTCATTTTCTTTTGTTCTTTTGCTGCTCGTCTCTCCTTCAGCTTCTCCAAGCGATCTGCAAAATAGAATTGAAAACTTTCAGGAGATAGATGAGTTTTTGCAACATTAATATGTCTTTCTTCCTCATCATCACCACTGTCATCAGTTGGTGATTGATCAAAATCTATTTTCTTCTCAGAACTATCATCTGAAGAACTAGACTCTGATGGTGTTTGGTCAAAATTCAATGTCTTTTCAGAACTCTCATCTAAAAAACTAGAATCAGATGATGTTTGATCAACATCAGTTGTTTCTTCTGAACTTTCATCGGATGAAACAGATTCTTCTTCTTGATTCTTCTCATGAACACCAATTGCTTTCATCCATTGTGTAAACAAATCAGGTTCTTAAACTATCTTTGCAATGAAAGCTTTAAAATTCCCATTCTCATCTGCAAACATATCCCAGCTGAACCCTTCAGGTAACTTTTCATCATTTTGATTTATTAAACATGCTTTACTATCAGCTGAAATATATTTGTTCCAACTGAAACCTGGAGCCATTTTCTCATCATCTTGATCAATGATACCAGAATAAGCTTTCTTATTTGCATCTTCGATCATTTTTCCATGAGCAGTTTGTGTTTCTTTTTGTTGATATGGTTGATGAGCAACTTGTTGATATATGGCTTTCCGATAGTAATCATCTTTTCTAAAAGGATTCTTTGCTCCACTAGCCTCTTGATTTTTGCATTCTCTTTTGAAATGACCTTTCTCCCTGCATCGAAAACAAGTAACTTTAGATTTATCAAAACCCAAAGTAGAAACATGTGCATCCAGAAAATCATTTCTCCCTGTTATCATTTTAAATTTTTCTGCTCTCCTCAAGACACTAGCTAGACACCATTTGATGTCCATGAGCTCCATTTCTTCAGCGTCTATCTGATCGTAATCCTCTTTCGTTAGCATAGGATTTCCGATCCTCCCTGCAACCAAACCTTCATAGGATTGTAGCACAGTTGCAAGTAATGCCATGTGATCTTTTGCAATTTCTTCAGAAAAACTTTGACTATCTGGAAGATTCAATGCAATGTTGCACTGTATCACACAACCATTTCCATTTTTTGAGCTTTGAGAATGAAAACTTGAATTTGAACTCTTTGGATTAACACTTGGATATGAAGAAAATCCACTGCTGCTATTTTGACTTTGTTCAACATTTTCTGATGAGTTTCCAGCACTAAAAGCAGTTTGAATCTTCGGACTCTTTTCAAACTCTTGAACATTTCCTTTGTAATACATTTTCACATCTTGTTGATTACTCGGATTATTCATCCTTGTAATCTTTTGTTGTTCAAGATCTTGACCCTCAATCTTCTCAATAAACTGAGAAATCGTCAAATCATCATAAACTCCGGTGTTCTTTAAGATCATCAAAAATGTACCCCATTCTTTCTGAGGTAAAGCATCAGCTAATTTGTCGACCCATTCTTCTCGATCTTTGGTTATGCTTAGCAAGGACATAGAACGCACTAAGTGGCAATATCGTTCAATCAATTTCTTTGTGTCTTCCCCTGGAAAACTTTTGAATAGATCAAATTATTTCTTAAGTAGTGCCTTTTTACTCTTAGTCATCTTCTCACTTCCCTCAAACTTGATTTTAAGAGCATCCCAAATTGATTTTTAAGTTTTGTCATGTTGAAGCAATACAAAGATGTATTCTTTAATAGCTTGCTGAAGCAGACTAATCATCATTTTTTCAGCCCTGTACATGTCTCGTTCTTTATCATTGAATTCAGAGATTTCTTTCTCAACTTGCAGATCAGTACGTGGTAGTACATACTTTTTCAGAATACACTCCCAAGATCTCAAGTGATTAGCTTGAACCCAGTTCTCAAACCGATCTTTCCAACCATAATACTCCTAAATGCTCATTAGCTTCGGGGGGTTTTTGCGTAGTTCCAGTCTCATTTTCCAATTTCATATTTTGAGCAATGGTAGCCGGAGTAGTCGAGGATGTTGCAAATGCGTTATAAAATTCTTCACTCATGATTCTGTAAACTTTTTCACAAAACTGTCACTTTCAAGCGAGATAGCCCTTCAAGCACGATAACTCCAAGCGAAATTACTCTTTCAAGCGAGATCACCTGCAAACTACTTCAAGCTAAATCAAGATTTTCAAACAGAATATCAATTCAAGCGGAATAACCGTTTGAAGCGAAATCAGATTTTCACTTTCAAGCGAAATTAAATGATTTTCAAGCGAAAACACCTTTTCAAGCGAAATCAGTTGTATTTCAAGCTGAATCACTTATTTCGCTTGAAACAACTTCAACTTTTCAAGCGAAACTAGATGTTTCGTTCAAGCGAAATAAGAACTTTGTTCAATTTTGTCACTTTTAAGCTGAATTTTGTTCTGATGTTTTCAAGGGTTTGTTAAAACAAGATTCCGATTATGTTGTGAAAATTTCAGGCCATTTTAACCGTGAAAAGTTATCCAATTGATAAAAGAAGGTGTATAAGTAAGAAAATGAGATGAAATCAAGCTGAAATCTGCAGAACTCCTACTCCTGAGCTCTGATACCACTTGTAGGATCGTGTTCGGACCTGAAACGAGTCGGTCAGAGGTGTTCTACTCAAAATGAAAGGCGGAAACAGACATAATGAGTTGAATTCAGCAAGATATCACTTTAAACTGTCGTTTATATTGATTTGGAACAGTTTTACAGCAAGACAACACTTCGACAGAGCTTCTCCGTCGGAAACACTCTTCTCTAATTCCGCTCCAAATGAAACAGACTATCACCTATTTATAGACATCTGATTCTGCTTGAAAAGACTCAAGCGGAATACCATCACAAGCGAAATCACAACAAATACACACTCAAGCGAAATCAACTATTCAAGCGAAATAGCATGCTTCGAGCGAAATCACTTATAAACTTGATTTCTTGAACTTCATGCCATGTGTAATGCAAGACTCGATACAAGACGAAGTCGACAGACGTATGCACTAACATCAAGAAAGCTTCCTTTAGCTCCAGGAGGCTTCAGAGACTGAGTTTTGAAGTAAAATTCAAATGAGCAAGTTCTAAGTGCAACCCATGACCCTTTATATAGGAAATTCAAGGCTTCCAAGATCAATCCACCTGCTATCTAAAGTAATCTGATGATCCTAAGTGTCCCCAGGGCAGTAAAAACCAGTTGCCCAGTCCCGGGTATCGAAAACAGCCAAGCAATGGCGGTGGAACAGGCTGCAACATGCAGCTGTACAAAAATTTGTCGATGGCACTGCTGTCGCGGCCCGCGTAGACTTTAGAGGGAGTCTACGCGGCCCGCGAGAACCTCCTAATCCAGTCAAAAGTTTCCAAACTTGGCAATTTCAGTCCCTGTCCATTTTAAGTTTATTTAACTTTCTTTTATTGCACTTATGACCCCCATAGTTAACTTTTAAGTGTCTTGGGTCACTATTTAACTTCGTTAAGCTCCCGGTTAGTTATGAGATCACCCGAAATGTTCCTTAAGCGCGTAAAAACTCCATGAAATCATTATTCATTATATATGGAAGCATAATGAATATTACAAAGCTTTGGGGTCGTTAAAATGTCACTCAGAGGTAACATTTAACATGTTGACACATTTAACCCCTGTGCTTTGTAAATTTTATATTTTTAAGCACATACGGCTTCTTATGTCCGTCAATTTCTTCATTCATGAATACGAACATCTTATGAGGTCATTCAGAGGCACGAGTTTGGCATGATGACACATTTAATCCCTCTATACACATACTTTCTTTGTTTGTCCAATTTAGTCCATCGAAAATAATTCGTTATACATTTAAAGTCCATGACACGTGTCTTTATTATATTGGACATGATTTTGCGAGGTGTTACAGTATTTTAGTGAGTTATTTTATCTCATGTCCTAAAATAATATAACTAATACACAAAGTATACAAATAATCACACACATGGTGTCTTCTAAATATATATTTTCCTAAATACATATTTAGTCACTTTTATTTATAAAAATCAACCTCCAATATTCATAATTTTTGTAACAAAAATTATGGCAAAGTTTATGTAACAATTTATGGTTGAAAATATACTTGTAAGTGCATGTTTATAAATATTTTTCTAAGTGTTTAAATTTTTAGAAAATTTTGCCATAGTTTCCCCTAAAAATGGAGGTTTCCATGCTTTCAAGCATATCATTTTCTTTTGTAAAAAATCAACACAGTCAACAATAAACAACCTTTACTTACCAACTTTGCCAAAAACAAGTAATAACTACTACTTCATGAACTTGAATATTTGTAAAAATTTGTAGTAACTTACTAGTGTTATTAGTAAGCCTTGTTATCCTTTAAAGTGTGATTAATTCTTTAAAAACATCATTTTTAAAGAATATAGATCTTTACAACTTCAAATCATATTTTTCAAGAATGTTTCTTCTTAAACTTTTCTTGTTACATAAGTGTTTCTACACTTATTTAACCTTTAAAAATGGGGTTTATTTATGTAAGAACCAAGATTAAATAAACCTTGTATTTTTAACTTGGTTTCTTGAGAAATCATACTTGAAATATTTAGATTTACAAGACTTTAACTTACTTTGATCATTACTTAACAAGAAACAACTTTATTCTTTCAAGTTCATGATCTTTGTGTGGATGATCCATTAATCTCTAACATGTTCATCATCTCATCTTGCTAGATTATGTTTTTAATCATGATCTAGCAAGATCATATGATGATCAACATCAATTTCACAAACAATCAACAATCATCAAGCATAACAACTCATATTCATCAAGATTTCTTCATACTTTAAGCTTAGGTTCAAGTTTACTTCTTGTGATTCTTAGTGTTCTTCAAGATTATGATTATGATTCTTCTTTTAACCACTTAAAATGGAAGTAAAATAGCAAGATCAACGTTCTTACCACTAGCTCAAGGCTAGGGATGATCAAGTGAAGAAATCAAGTGGATAAAAGCAAATAAGAGAGGTCCTTGAACTTCCGAAAGCTCCTAGCTCCTTTATGTGACCTCTAACACACTTGTATATGCTTGGATTGTATGAGAAAAATTGAATGATGGTGGGTGTGTGGGTGTTGAGTTTCGGCCGAGAGCACCAAGGGGAGAAGGAGAGAAGTTTGTGTGTGTTTAGTGTGTGTAGTTATGAGCTCATAATCTTAAGGTGCATTCTTTTAATCCAAGTTCTCATGTTTTCCATTGTATAAAGTGTCACTAAAGAAGCAACAAGATCTAACATTAAATTGGAAGAAAATCAAGAAGATGGGGCCCTTGTTGGCCGTCCATAGGTGGGGGGGGGGGGGGTAGTAGATTAGGTTTGTAACTAAGTTGGTTAGATCATGGTAAAATTGTAAGTATTAGTTAGTTACATTAGTTACTTGATATTTTATAGGGTGTTATGATGTTCGGGGACCATAACTAGCTTGGTAATGTTAAAACAATGCTTCTAGTGAAAATTTGGTGTTTCGGGTAGTGTCCGGTTGTTCGGTTGGTTACCGGTTCGTTAAGGTGCTAAACTTTGCAGTTTAGTGTGCTTTATGTACCCTTTTATGACAGTTTTGATTCCCGACACTTAGAAAAGCATTCAGGACTATTTAACCATATTTCTGCATAATATTAGTGTGTTTAAATGCTGAAAATTGCTGAATTTTGCTGAATTCGGCACTTTATGTGAGTTTTAGGCACTTTCCGGCACTTAAACTATCTCTAAATAGGCAGTTTTGTGATCCTTACTTTCCTACACACTATACTAGTGTAAGACTTGGTTTCTGGCTCATTTTGTGTCTCAACACACTGTCTGTCTACGTACTGAACTCCGTCAGCATATTCCTGATTTATCTGATAACTGTGCTAACTGTGTTTCGTGCATCATTTGAGTCAAATAAGCTTTCATGCAATAATGATATGACATCAAGCAATATATGATGCACATGTATGTATATGGAAATAATCAGTAAGCAGTTAATAGCAATTCAACACAGTCATTAAGCACTAATCATGGTTTAATAGTTGTACGGATACCTGAAATTTTGACAGTTGTCACACAATCATCCACTCCGGTCACCCTCATTAACCAAAAACTCCAATAGAAACCCAACACAACCATTTGCAAAAGAAGATCATTGATAAAATGGTGAAGAAAATCACAAAATGTCTTCTCAATTTGTTCAAACATTGGTCTCCTTCATTAATTTCTTCTCCACGGGGCCCACCTCATCAATTACCTCTCTCCATCCACGTCGTGACTAGCCCTAAGGGCACTGCCCAATGCCCTCAACCACACATGATTGTGGTGGTGTGCGGGGCGCGGTTAGTCCGACGTGTCACCGGAAAACGCAGTAGGGCATGGCAGAAACACATGACCTAATATCACTCTCTCAAGTCTCACCCTTATTTTTTATTAAAAAAATTCAAATATGAATTTCACTTTTTACTCAACTTATAAAATGTATTTAAAATGTTATATTTTCTCTAAAACAACATCTAAAATGTTATTTTTTTGAACAACTAAGTTTTTCCTCCCCTAAAGACTATTATTATTATTATTATTATTATTATTATTATTACACAGTGTCCATAAATAGTAACCTAACTTTTATATATTATTATGATTTTTTTAATTTTTAATATTTTTTATTATAACCTAATTTTTAAATATGATTATAGTTTTTTTATTCTTTAATATTTTTTATTATAATATCATACTTATAATAGTAACATATAGTTTTTTTTTTTTTTTTACTTTTGTAATTATAATTAATTTATTTTGTTTTCACTTATAGCTAAGATATGATATTTTATATATTAACATTTATCATTTTATTTATTCTAATAATTTAGTGTAATGTTTTATAGAACTTCGAAAGTACTATTGTGACATGCTTATTTCATATGAATTTCGTTAAACTGAGCCGATACTATTTGAAAAATTCCGTTAGCGATATAGAGTACTTTTTACGATTTTAGTAGTGGTATAAAGTACCTTTTTATATGATACGCTATAGAGAGTGTCGCTGATGAATAAATCTGATACTATCTGAACAACATCAATACTATGTCGATTTTAACCGAACATCGGTATCAATATTTATACTTTAAATTATTATTTTTTTTGCCTATAAATATTTATATTGTTTCATTCCAATCACCAGGGCAAATTACATAAGGATAGTAGGTAGACGAGCAACAAACTGCGCTGCCATCCCCTTCTAAATAGAATACCCTAATCTACTAAAAACAAAGCATCGCCCCTGAGGGATCGAATAGTTGTTGTGGACCACACGCTGAACTCTAGAACCGAACCGCTTCTGGCGCCAAGGAGCCGAACGTGTCAAACGCCAGGGGGACAAAGGCATGCTGATTATCCTCACAAGATTTCGCGTGCTTTTCCACCTTCTTTGACTCTGCTTTCAGTATCGCTTGCCCCGCCGTAAACCCATTTTTCTGGAACCCGGCTACAGGGGATACACCTGTGAGATCGGCACAAGCATGTTTCCCGCCACCCAACCAAAAACTAGCACGTCATTCAGGCGTAGGGTGGACCTCCCTTCCGCCGGGTCTGTAAGAAAATTAACCGGTGCCTCTTTCTTTGCCGAGATCACTGCTCGTATGAGAATATCCATTAACACATCTTGAACAAAGTCATGGCGATACTTAAACCCCGACAACTCTCTCCAGTGTAACACATGCTCCTCGTATTTATCCAGACATGCTTTACAGCAGACTGTGCAAGTTTCATCATTCGGGAACATGGGGATCATCAGACGGTACTTAAGGATTGACCGGTACTCCACCGCTGACATACGTTGACCCAGACCTTCAATATGAATAGCTGTTAAGAAATCCTGAGCGTGAGGCCTTTGTAGGCATTCAATGACAGCTTTCTGGCGGGGGACAAATGGAAATCTTCTCCCAAACTTTGTGCGATGTAAAAGATGTGGCGATATCTTTTAGGCATATGATGACTTTTTTTAGTTTATTTTTTGATCGCTATACAAAGTGCCGATTACGATACCAATACTATATTGAATCGAATCGAATCGATGCCGACTGAGTTTACAATGCAATGCACGGAATAAATCCACTAGTATATATTAAAGGGTCATGCTATTTACACACGGCCAAAATTATTTTCACACTTCAAAGCGCCGCGCTTTGGCCATAGCGCGGCGCTTAGCTCGACAAAAGGTGACTTGATTGACGTTTGAGACATGAGTTACTGTTTGAGAGACATAAAGCTGATTACGAGGTTTGTCGTTAACCCTAAGTGCCGCGCTTTGGCCATAGCGCGGCGCTTCGACCCCAAATTTTCCCTTTTAAAAGCAAGCTGAGACAGTACCTTTAATGTTCGAGACATAAAGCACTCAATATGTTGTTTACAAACATACGGGGGTTTTGTTGTTTGTCAATTTCCAAATTACTTGTGTTTCTTCAAAATAACGCGCGGTTTTGCTGTATTAGTTACGTGTCTTGAAAAAACGATGTCGTGGTTAAGCAACTATCTTTTCGGTCCATATTCTGACGAGTCAGTTGTTCCTGATTCTTACGAGGGGACCGCTATTTCTGGCTCGTATGAGAAACCGGTCTCGTCCAACTTGAAGGAGGCAGAGGTTGTATCTGGCATTCGTTATCGTGATAACACGGTGACGCTGGATTTGAATACCCCTGTGGAGGACCCTTACGCACAACAAGGTTATTCGAATTTCGGTTACGGTGGCGAGCACAGCTTTGTACAGCAGGAGTGTTATCCAAATCACAGTTACGGTTGTCAACAGAGCTTTGAACATCAAGTCTATTCGGACCTCGGTGACGATGGTGAGCCGGAGAATGTGTCTGTTGACGAGGAAGGCTGTTACCCGGTTACATTTTCGTTTGATACAACGCAGACCTTTTCGTCACGTAAAGAGTTGGTGCGTTGGGTACAAGACACGGCAAAAGACAATGGTTACCTCATTGTGATTAAGAGGTCGAATAAAAGAGGAGAGAATTACAAGATTTGGTTTCAATGTACTTTTGGTGGGGAGCATAAGAGTATAGCTACACAGAGGAAAACGGGTAGCAAGAAAATAGGCTGCCCGTTCGAGATGATCGGGTTTTCGGAATCATCCGGAAGTGTTTGGAGGATCGAGGTGACAAAGGCGAAGCATAACCACACTCCTATTGAAAATTTAGAGGGTCACGCGTATGCGAGAAGGCTTTCTTCGGAGGATACAAAACTGGTTAAGGAGCTGGCAGAGCAAGATATTCCCAACCAAAGTATCTGGCGAACGCTGATGAAAAACAATCGGGCTAGAAAGCTTATTCCGAAAGATATACACAATGCTGTTCAGAAGATCAACGCCGAAAAAAATGTCGGTAAGTCTCCGATGCAAAAACTTGAAAACATTCTTCTCGAAAAAGATTACACTAATTACATGCACACGAATGAGATATCGAACGCAGTTGAAGATGTCTTCTTTGTTCACAAAAAATCATTCACTATGTGGTGTGCCTTCCCGCATGTGCTAATGATTGACGCCACCTACAAAACGAACATGTACAACCTGCCATTTGTTCAGGTCGTAGGCATGACGTCGACAAACAAATCGTTTACGGCTGCTTGTGCGGTAATTTCCGCTGAGAAGTTAGAGAACTACCTATGGGTGTTGCAGAGGATCAAGTCTATGCTGGTAGGATATATGGAACCGCGCGTGATTTTAACAGACAGGGAATTTACGCTAATTAACGCATGTGAACAAGTTTTTCCAAAAGCGCATAAGTATCTTTGTCGGTTCCATATTCAACAAAATATTAATAAGAACAGCAAGAGGAAATTCTCTGACAAGCAGTGGAAAGAATTCGTACGTACATTTTGGACATTGTGCGAGTCTACGACCGAGAAAATGTGTATAACTTGGAAAACCTTGAAGCACAGCTGAAAGAAGATGGCCGTGAACGTGAGTATTTCTTACATAATTATGTTCAAATTTTATATAATAACAAAAACTGACTATTTACGTTTTTTAATTTCAGAGGTTTTTGATTATTTGATGAAATCCTGGTTGGATCCGTACCGTGAAAAGTTTGTATCTTGCTGGATTAACAAAACTATTAACTTTCACCAAACTACGACCAACAGGGTTGAGGGCATGCATGCAACACTAAAAAGTCACTTTCCAAGTCATCGCAACACACTGGATAAACTTGTACTGTATGTTGATCATGTTGTTGATAGACAATACGCCGAGATTAGTAGTAGCTTTGAAACAAGCCTCCGAAAAGTGATGAAGCACCACAAGGATCATCCCATGCTTGCAAATATTCTCAGAAAGGTTTCAATATTTGAGATTGAGCTTTTGAATATGGAACTAAAACGTAAGGAAGACGGGTTGAGAGCCTACGGTGCAAGCTGTGGTTGCCAACTTTTTACCAGCTGTGGTTTGCCATGTGCCTGTCGTTTGGAAAAGTTGGAAAATAACGGTAATTAATATTTTTGACCTTTGTCGTTATGATTTTGCCACCTAATTTGTTTTCGTCCACAGGTCAGCAAATCCGTATCAATTTGATAGACGTGTTCTGGAAGAAGCTTGACTTCAAGCCTGCAAGGACTAAGATAGAGGATATCGATGTAGACGCGGAATTTGAAAAATTGAAACGACAGATCGATCCAACACCCCCTCAAGTGAAAAGGAGCTTCTTTGAAAAGTTTCAGCAAATCCTCAATCCAGGGAACAATAACAAAAAACCCCCTGTTGTTCTGAAGAAAACTCGTGGTCGCCCAATATTGAAAACGCAGGAACAAAGGAAGGTTGAAGCCGATAGAAAAAGCTCCTACATTCCGTCGGAAGAAACTTGGGTCGAGGCCTCAGACGATCTTCCCCGTCACAGCTCGTACGTATCATCCCAAGATTCTAGAAGACAAAAGAATACCAAACCGCTCAACCTACACCCTGATTTCCCGATGATCAAGCTCGGTCCTAAGATGGATATAGCGATCCGCAACTACGCATCTCAGATTCCCAAAGTGATCCATCCATACATCGTGAGAATAAAGGACGTGAAACCAGATGGTCATTGTGGGTTTCGATCGGTGGCTGTTGGGTTAGGAGTGAAACAAAATACGTATTTGATGATCCGAAAACAACTTAAAATGGAGTTACGTAAGAACGAATCTCTTTGGAGGCAGTTTTTCGATCCGGAAAACATAGGACATTATGATGCGCTGGTTAGACGGATCGATTTCATGGGGGTGGGACGAGCAGGTATCGAAAATTACATGACGATGCCTGAGACGGGGTTTCTTATTGCCCAACGATACGGTGTGATTGTTCATACCTTCGACATTCGTGGGAACGATACAATTTTCCCTCTGCTGGGCGGGCCAAACGAAGCTGAGCAACCTCACCTGGTGGTTGCGGTTGTGTTCGTCGACGATGGGCATTTCATACATGTAGAGCTTGGAGGATGTTATCCAATGCCTCCCCCAAACCTACTCTGGACAGCGAACAGAACAGAGCGCGCAGCAGCCTGGCATACATTATACAGGGATCAGATCAACGCGTACGAAATGCTTACGTATCGTCCCCCTGACCTTAATGTAACCCAATATGTTCAAGATGTATGTTAAATGTGTTTAATAATAATCACGTTTGTGTTTGTTCAATATATGCGTTACATCACGTTAAAAACCGAATGTCACCGACACGACCCAATCAGATTCAATACGCACTTGTACGACCCAAAATGACAATATACATCATAATACTACAATTAATGAAAAAATACGTCATGTACATGTACGGTAGGCGGCTGATACACATAACAGTACTCATAGGAGTACTTGTGCTTTCAAACCAAAATGATACGATATAATGGAATAAGACATCACACGTAACCGATTTGATCCAGAACTTGCAGTATAGTCCATATATATTAAAAAATGATGTATAATGGAAAAAGCGTAAAATTTAGACTTTAATCGACGCGTTTGTGAATTAAAAACAATTTTAAAAATTTTAAAAAAGGCCCAAAGCGCCCCGCTTTGACCTAAGAGGGGCGCTTTGCCCTTAAACATGAACCGAAGCGCCCCGCTGTGGCCAAAGCGGGGCGCTTTGGTCCCTCGTTTAACCTGAAGCGGGGTGGCTTCTCCCCCATTTCAACACAAAACACAAACACACACACAAAAGGTGCGATTACACACACTCAACTCGCGATCGTGTTTTTCCAGATTTCAAACGCTATTAGGTACAATCGAACTTCATTTATTGTTTTGGTTCAATTTTTATGTTTGATTTTGTTTTGATTTGGGGGGTTTTGATCAGCTGGCTGGGTTCTATTTTTTAGAACGAAGAACCAAAGCGCCGCGCGAAGGCCAAAGCGGGGCGCTTTGGTTCATGTTTAATTTTTTTTTCTATTATTTATTTATTATTTGTTTAATATTATTTGTTTATTATTTATTTAAATTGTTTAATAATAGTATTTGTTTATTATTTTTTATTTAATATTATTTGTTTATTATCTTTTATTTAATATTATTTGTTTATTATCTTTTATTTAATATTATTTGTTTATTATCTTTTTCTAAATTGTTTAATAATATTATTTGTTTATTATCTTTTATTTAAATTGTTTAATAATATTATTTGTTTATTATCTTTTAAACGTGCAGGGATGGATTCCGATGACGAGATTGAGCATATGGACGCTGAGGGAGAGGTGGGAGATGTGGGAGAGGAGGTATGTCCGTACCTGCAATTTCCGCAGGGGTCACGGGCGGCGAGGAGATGCGCTAGGTTGCGCACCATGGAGATTGGGGGGCATGTAGGGATAGACTGGGACCTGCTGGAGACCGTGGGAGAGGCCGCGCGGACGCGTGATATAGTTGGACTAGATACTCCTTGGTCGCGCCTATTTCAGACAGCGATGGAGGACTCGTACCGTGAGCTTACGATCGAGTTTCTTTCTACGTTTACATACGCGCCGCATCCGGCGGATTACGTGGAGGACCCGGATTTTCCAGTCCACGAGGTTACATTCCGTCTCGCCGGTCAGCAATTTGTGATGAGTGTGCGGGAGTTTGCTGTCCATCCAGGTTTGTACACAGAGCCCGAGCTTGATACTGATTTATATACCCAGGGGGTTAGGCAGATGGACAGGCAGACGCTTATTAGTTTCTGGAGGGCCATTTCCAGGGTTCCCTTTGGGAAATCCTGGCAAAAGGCCACCACTATTAAAGACCCCTTGTACCGATACCTGCACCATATTATCGGGTCATCTATCGTGCCGCGGGGTACCAGCAGGGAGAAGGTCAACCTCAGTGACCTTTTCTTTCTATACTGCCTACTTCACGGCCAGACCTGCGATCTAGCAGGCTGCCTGGCAGATTACTTTGCCACAGCATACCATCGGCAGCTCCGCGGGAAGCTGCACGGTGGCTCATAAATCACCGCCATTGCACGCTCGCTAGGGATCGTGCCCGAGAGTGATCCGGAGCTGTTCGCGCCGATCCCGTCGACTACGTTGGGTCGCGCGTCAGTATCTAGCATGCAGATCACCCGTACCTTTGATGTTGGTCTGAGGTTTAAGGGCCGTGATGGGCTGATTTGGCATCCGGAGGTGTTGCCGGAGGTTATCCCGGTTGTTAATGAGGTGAGGCCTGGAGTGTTAGCCCCTCCTCATGTTCAGGAGGCCGCTCGGCAGGCTCAGCTACAGGCTCTGGGCCTCGATCAGTACCCGGGCTAGCCTCAGGATCAGGCTCAGGCTCAGCCTCAGGCTCAGGCTCAGGCTCAGCCTGTATTCGAGGATCCGGCTCAGGAGGAGCATGTCGAGGAGATCCCGGTACCACCTGTTCAGCCAGCTCCTTAGCCGCCACAGTACCCGCAGCACGTTTACGCTGACCTGCCTCCGGCAGCGCGTGAGGTGGCTCGGGACTTCGACCGGCGCCTCAGACGCCAGGGCGCACTCATTGACTGGATCGTCGAGACGCTCGTTGCTCTACGAGAGCTCGCTGGGTTGCCTCCACTTCCCCTCCCACCGTCCCCACCGCACGAGGATTAGTACCTTAGTTTGTTTGTTTAGTGTTTTGTTATGTATTATGTACTCAGTTGTACCTTTTTGTTTTGTATGTACAAACTGATATATATATATATATATATATATATTGCAGTTAATCTTCTATTTACATCACGTTGGTTTTGGATTGTTTACGTTTAATTCTTATGGCTTTCTGTACATTTTATTTAACGTGTTCGTTTAATTTAACAAAATAAACTAGGTTAACAGTTTATAAAGACGCACTTATATTTTATACGTTCTATAAAAATAATGACGTAAAAAAACGTAATTATAAAACAACTATGAATTATATGTAATACTAATATTTTATAATAATAATAATAAAACTCAAATACAATTTTTTCCTCCAAAAAATACTACCAAACTAACTCACATCCCACCTATTTAAAAAAAAACAACACAAACTCATCTCCACTGGCCATTTGTCTTTTTGCACACCCAAAGCGCCGCGCTTTGGCCAAAGCGCCCCGCTTTGGCCAAAGCGCGGCGCTTTTGGTGTGCAAAAAGACAAATGACGTGTGCGAATAGACCAGGCCTATATTAAATTAAACATCCTAAAGATTAAACCTTTATATTTGTAAAGCAGGTAATTCTTTTTAGTATGGTAGAATTATTATCAAAAAAGATTTATTGGAAAAGGTGTTCCTAGGGAAGGAACAAGTGATAGGGGGTTGACAATCAATCATGTGTAGTTACATCTTGCATATACGTGGTGTTTCGTCTCTGGGTATTATGTTTGCTTTTCATTGATTTCAATGTTCTTTAAAGCAACTACACCCATACTCTACACCTTCTGACCAACTTCCACTTTCTTACTTTCATGTAATTAATTTAAAATCAGCGGGTGGTGGTCTATTTATAAGACTGTGGGGTATGGTGGGGCTTGGGTTGGGGGCTTGGGTTGGGGGCATGAGTTGACATGTGGGGTTCAAGCCCCTCCACCGTCTAGTAATATGTCTGTGGGGTATGGCGGGGCGTGAGTGCACCGCTTGGATTGGCAGGTTATTAAAAAAATTACAAAAAATTTTAAAAATTCGCACAACATTTATAAAAAAAAAACCCTAAAATTTTATTAAATTTTTAAAAATTACATAATCCTAAAAATTACATAATTCCTAAAAATTACAAAATAAAAAAACCTAGAGCGTTAGGTAAATTTCAAAAAGGGCGAGCTTGTCGATCGCCTTTCGCTCCTTGCCTCGAAACTCAATATTCGCCACCGCCACCCGGTCTTCGTGGCTTAACTCGCCGCTCAGAACGGCTTCGTAGTAGGCCTTGAAACGATCGAGTTTGGGCCGTAGCTCGCGCCATTTATGTTTGCACGAGTTGAGGTTGTGTCGGTCGTGTCCGACGTTATGTCGGTAGCTTGCGAATGCTTCCGACCAATATCGTGTTTGGCCGGGTTGCCGCCCCTTCATAGCGTCAACGACGCTTGTGACGCGAGCCAATTCTTCTTCGTGGGTCCAATTGGCCATCTTCTTCGGGTTGGGGTAGCGGGTTCGTGGTATCAAGTGGGTTATGGTTGGGGTAGCCGGTGGGGTAGCGGTGGACAGCGACGGTTTGGGATGGGGTAGCTGGTGGGGTTTGCGGTTACATTTATAGGGGATGTTGGGGGTTGGGGTGACCGCTTGGCTTGGCCAAACGGTTGGAATTTAAAATTCAAACCCGCTATGACATGGCGGTGGACAGCGAATAGGAGGC
Source organism: Helianthus tuberosus (assembly GCA_030545235.1). Lineage (NCBI taxonomy): Eukaryota > Viridiplantae > Streptophyta > Magnoliopsida > Asterales > Asteraceae > Helianthus > Helianthus tuberosus. Next base: position 98,252,754 of record CM060412.1, on the reverse strand, counting down.
CGCCATATCGGATCTCAAGCCCGCCCCACGCCCGGCTTCAAACCTAAGCCCCAAGGGCCACGTCCCAACCCAAGCCCACTCGGGGTGGTGGCTTAGGCGTTTTCCCCCAACCCACGCCCCAACCCAAGCCCCATACACCATAGTCTAAAAGCAAAGCCTTTAAATATATTGTAAGAGAAGGTCATGGTTTAAGTCCACAGACAACAGTAACAAAAAAAATTTACCGCTAAAAAAAATTAATCAATTTGAAATATCTATTAGGATTAGGTGGTGTATTGGTAAAGACAAATTCTTTAAACAATTAGGTTTAGAGTAAAATACACGGATAGTCCATGTGGTTTGGTGAAATTTCACCTTTAGTCCCCAACTCTTCAGAATTACACTCTTACTCCCGGTGATTTGACAAGTTGTTACTCGGATAGTCCCTAAAGCGGATGAAGGTTACTCGGATAGTCCTTTTGTTTGACAAGTTGTTACTCGGATAGTCCTTGTCATTTCACACCAACTTAACCAGAAAAACTAACATTCATCCGCTTTGGGGACTATCCGAGTAACAACTTATCAAATCACAGGGACTAAAAATGTAATTTTAAAAAGTTAGGGACTAAAGGTAAAATTTCACCAAACCATAGGGACTATCCGTGGATTTTACTCTTAGGTTTAAGAGAAAAAGGCTTTGGATTCAAGTCATAAAGAAGACAAGATTAAAAAAAATTAGCCGTTCAATTTTTTATTGAAATATCCATTGTCTTAAAAACCGTAAGGGATTTGTCATTTATTCTAGTTAAACCGGATCCGCCTCCTAGCCCAGTTGGTGGGTCGGCCGGGGGTTTGCTTAGGCCACCCCGGTTCGACTCCCGACTCTTACGGTTAGTGGGGCGGATTATCCCAATGATGGATCGTCTCCTACCAAGGCATGGAACGGTCGTGAGGGAAACCCGGTTTTACCCAGCTGTTACCCCAGCGAGTCTCTCGTGTGGGGGCAGTATGGTTTCCGGGCGGAAGTCAGCTCACGCGGCAGGCCGGGGCCCAATCGAACATCGCGTCCGCAGATGCGGGGCTGACGGGGGAATGTCTTTGACATAAACCCGGTGACCACTGGTCCAGTACATAGAAAGTCACCTTCCAAAAAAAAACCGGATACCGACATCTTATGGATTTAGTTACTCGTTTATTATAGTTTATTGATCAAACAATTACTAACTTATAGGTCCAGTGATACCGTATTTGCTCTTCAGAAAAAAATGATATTATAAGTGTAGGAAAAAGATCAAATACAAATAAAATTAACATACTAAACATACAAATTGAAGGAAAAGTCAAAAAGACAAGGTGACATTTTTGTAAGACAAAATTGCAGAAAACAACCTTTATGTTTGCCCCAAACAGCACTTTATACCTTTCACTATGAAATCAGCAAAAACCAACCTTTATGTTTATGTTTTGCGATAGGTTCAACCTTTAACACAAACACCGTTAATTTTTTCTGGTTAACTCCCCTCACATGTTTTGCATGAGAGGGTATTTTGGTATTTTCTAAATTTTTTCAATACAATTTATTTATTTATGTATTTAGAGAGTGAAGCGTAGAGAGAGATCAGATGAGAGAGAAAGCGTAGAGAGAGAGTAGGAGTGAGAGAGTCGGAGAAGATGGTGGCCACGGCCTCTCGCCAGCCACGCTCCGGCCGCCTAGGCAATCGAAAACACAAACATAAGCTGTGGTAGTTGTTGACATTGGAGGTAGTTGTTGACGGAACCGTTTACTGCGGATCTGGGTTGTTGCTACTTAACATAGGTCAAGCTCTAGTCATCCCTTCTAAGTCCCGCACAACTCCGGTCATTCAAGCTCCGATCGTCCCTGTAAAGTCCGGCATAACTCCGTTCAATTTTCAGTGATTCAAGCTCCAATCGTCCCTGTAAAACCCAAGACAAACACCAAGAAATAACCCAATTCCAAGACCAATGATTCCAAGAAAAATGCCCTAACGTCGGAGTTTGTCTCATCAATTCCGATAATCTGGTAAATACTTTCGTTTTCTGCAATTTTGTTTATCTTTTTTTTCACATATACGATGGTTAATCAATAGTAATCTACTTTGTTTATGCTATTAGTACTGGATACTGTACTGTTGTTGTTGATTTGTTGTTATAGATGCTTGATTTGTGATTCACGATCAGTTATTTTATTTTATTTTTTTCAATTGAAATTTAAATTTTATTATGTTATTATGTTTTAAGTTTACGATCTGTTGCTGTTACTGTAACTGTATTCTGTTTGTACGGTTTATAGCAAAATTTGTGTCATCTTTCAGTTTTGAAATTTCAGATACGTTTTGATTGATTTTGATTTTGGTATCAAAATACACGTTTTGAAATTTCAGATACGTTGTGATGTTTCGATGCACTCCAAGGTTTTTTATTCGATTGTGTGTTGTTACAGGATGTGTGATTCAACACCTCGTGTGTTTGATGCTCTGTTTAAAACATATGCACAAATGAAAGGGATAAAGGTGTGGTTTTGTGGTGTAAAAAAATACAAATTAAATAAGGATTTGAAAAGACCAAAATACCCTCACATGCAAAGCATGTGAGGGGAGTTAACCAGAAAAATTTAATGGTGTTTGTGTTAAAGGTTGAACCTATAGCAAAACATGAACATAAAGGTTGGTTTTTGCCGATTTCATAGTGAAATGTATAAAGTGCAGTTTGGGGTAAACATAAAGGTTGTTTTCTGTAATTTTGTCTTTTTGTAATTACCACCAACTATCAAAGTTACTATACAAATGTGAACTCAACCAAAAATACCTAAAAAGCACAATTTTTTTATAATATTTTTATAAAAAAATCGCTACATTTTGTTACAAAAAAAATTGCAAAAAAATTGCTACTAAAAGTAGCGATTTTTTTATAAAAAATATTAAAAAAAATTATTTTGTGTGTGTTTTTTTTTTTTTTTTTAGGTTTTTTAGGGGTTTAGTTTTTAGCATTTTAGCTTGGGTGGGGGGGGGGTTAGGTTTTTGGGGGTGGGGGAGGGGGAGTGGGGTGGGTTAGGTTTCTTTTAGGTTTTTGGGGATGGGTGGGGGAGGGGGGTTAGGTTTTTTTTAGGTTTTTTAGATACATTTATAGAGTAACCTTGATAGTTATATATAATTACAAAAATGCCACCTTGTCTTTTTTACTTTTCCTTCAATTTGTATGTTTAGTATGTTAAGATTATTTGTACAAGAACTTTCCCCTATAAGCGTATGGTTAAATGGAATTTAAATGTAAAAAAATATTATTTAAAATTTATTTTGATAGAACACAAATAAACATCCTGTTTTTTAGATACCTAGAAAAAGTAGATGGCTATGGAACCTTGTCATGAAACTATGAAACTGGAAAGAGCTTCCATTGCTAATATGATGTTATGCTTTTGGGTGCATGGGAGGAAGAAAATATCTTTAATATTAGGAGATTTATGAGGTGCTTTTTTCTAGTCTCTGGACTAAAAATCAACCTCCATAAGTCATGTCTTTATGGAGTGGGAACTACCTCTGACGAGTGCGAATACATGGCAAGTCGGCTTGGGTGCAAGTCTGGATCTATTCCTTTCATGTATCTCGGCCTCAAGGTAGGTGGTAATATGAACAAGTATAATAATTGGACACCGGTCATCGAAACTTTTGAAGCTCGTCTTTCACTTTGGAAAGCCAGTACTCTATCGATCGGGGGTAGAACTACACTCATTAAATCTGTCCTGGATTCGTTGCCTTTATATTACTTCTCTCTTTACCAAGCACCCGTTGCGGTGCTAAATAAATTAGAAAAAAATAAGAAGGGATTTTTTTGTGGGGGGATACGGTGGCAAGAAGAAGGATGCATTGGGTACGTTGGGATCGAGTAACACAACCGATAAAAAGCGGGGGGCTCGGATTGGATTCCTTGTATAATATGAACTGTAGTCTATTGTCGAAATGGGCTTGGAGGTACAAAACGGAATCCAACAGGCTTTGGAGATCGATTATCATGTGCCTTTACTTCAATCAGAAGCACGGTAATTTTTTGCCTTCAAAAAAAGGTCTTTCAAGGGTATGGAACAACATTATCAAGAAAGCAGAGTCTCTCAAGAACAAAGACATTCACCTTAATCTTCTATTCAGATGCAAGATAGGTAATGGGTCTGATGTTGGGTCTGATGCACAGTTCTGGACTGATGTTTGGGCATTGGATACACCCTTAAATGTATGTTTCCCAGCTCTTTATTTGCTGGAAAAATATAAAGGATGTCGTGTTCGAGATCGAGTACAGCGATCGGGTGTAGAAACCGCAAACAGTACCTTATGGCGATGGCTTCGAGAACCATCTTCATCTCAGGAACGAGCGGAACTCGAGGAACTAACTAACATTGTTATGCAGATTCCTTTATCACACTCCAAAAGATGCATGGAAGTGGACCTCATATCCGTCAGGGGTATTTTCGGTAAACTCTGTCAAAAAACTCCTCATCAATTCGTCTCATCAACCTTTTGTTAACAATTTTGATTGGAATAGTTGGGTCCCACGTAAAGTAAATATCTTTGGTTGGCGGATGGCTCTCGACCGACTACCTACACGGGTGGCTCTAGCTAGAAGGAATATAAGCATGACATCGACCTGTTGTCCATTATGCGGTGACAGGGAAGAATCAGTTTATCATCTATTTGCGGAAAGTCTGGTTAGCTCGGTAACTTGGCAGATGGTGTCCAGCTGGCTCGGTATACCTCCCATCTACTCCTTTACCATTGAAGATCTGCTCCGGATACATAAAAACATCACGGGTCCAGCAAAAATGAAGAAAATGGTTCAGGCTATCGTATTAATCTCATGCTGGAATCTATGGAAATTACGTAGCGACGTCATTTTCTCCAGTAATCGGGTGGATATCTCTAGACTCCTGGCTGAAATAAAATCCACAAGTTTCCTTTGGGTGAAAAATAGAGCGAAAATGCACTTGTTAGAATGGTCAGATTGGTGCAGTTTTAAGGTTTTGTAATTTATGGTTTCTTTTTGTATTGTCTAGCTCCTTGCTAGCCGTTTTCTTAATAAAATCAGCCGTTCAAAAAAAAAGAAAAAGAAAAAGTAGATGGCAAATAACCGATCCTTGCATCATTCCTTTGCTAGCTAACCAGTTAAACTGGCACATGGTTAAGATTTTGTTCGGTTAAAAAAACATTAGTTATGATATTTTTTGTTAAGGGGGAGAGAAGTTATTTAAAAGTTCAAAAATGTGTATGCAATATTTAAGTTAAGATCCCGTGTAGCAGCATGTAAGACTTTTATCATGGAGGAAGATAAACGGAGGAGCATGGATATCCAACAAAAGGTATTTTCATGGTATCTTAAATGCAAATGTTCATTGCAATTATATTAATGGGCTGAAAATAGATGGGGCGTGGGTAACCAACCCGGTTTTGGTTAAGGATTACGCGTATAGTTTTTTTAGAGCAAATTTAGCGATCCGATGGCTTCTAGGCCGACCTTGGTTTGCCCGAACTTGGCAACTTTGTCAAACTTAGAGGCTGACTTGCTCATGGTTCTGTTCTCATGTGACGAGGTACGTAGGGCGGTTTGGGACTGTGAGGGGGATCGGGCACCTGTGCCGGATGGGATAAACTTTAGATTTCTAAAGAAATGTTGGGATGTGTTTAAAGATGATTCCATGCGGATGATCAAAGACTTTTTCGGGAATGCAAATTTTAGCGAGGGGTGTACTTCGTCGTTCTTGGCCCTTATACCAAAGTGTAATGACCCGGTAGGCTTGTGGAGTATAGGCCGATTAATCTTAATGGGTGTATCAATAAGATCATTTCAAAGGTTTTTTGTGAGTCGTTTAAACTCGGTAATTCAAAACCTTGTGTCCGAAGAGCAAACAACCTTTTTGGGGAATAGAAGCATAGTGGATGGTCCCTTGATGTTGAATGAAGTTATATCTTTGATGAAAAAGGGTAAAAAGGAGGGCGTGGTATTTAAAGTGGACATCCGTCTTGTCTCACTTCCTCTACGCCGATGACGTGGTCTTCTTGGGAGAATGGCCGCGGCAAAATACTTTAAATCTAAAAAGGATCCTTCGGTGATTTCACCTTGCCTCGGGTCTCTGGGTGAATGCATCAAAGAGTCATGTATTTGGGGTTGGGGTGAGTGGGGTTCGGGTACAATCCATGGCCACGGTGCTAAAGTGTAATGCCGGTAACTTCCTGTTCAAGTACATGGGGTTATATGTGGGGGCTAATATGAACTTATGTAAAAATTGCGATCCGATGGTGGAGATTTTTAAAAAAAGATTGTCGGTTTGAAGGGGTGGGACATTATCTTTTGGGAGCAAGCTTACGCTAATAAAATCGGTCCTAAACTCTCTACCGACATACTTCTTTTCACTTTACAAAGCGTCGCGTCAAGTAACGAAGTGCTTGGAGCGTTTAAGGAGGGAGTTTCTTTGGGGAGGGACATCGGAGCATGCAAAGATGTGTTAGGTTAAATGGAAGTGTAATAACGCCAAAGGAGTTAGGTGGGTTGGGGCCCGGGTCACTTCGGGAAGCCAACACTGCCATGCTAGCCAAGTGGTGGTGGTGGTTCAAGGTGGACCATACGGAGTTGTGGAGAAAGGTAATATGGAGTATACATGGTAGCTCGAGAGCGTGGACCTACAAAAATGACGACTGTAGGTCCATGGAAACAAGTCGCAAAATCGGTGGAGGACATTAAGGAGGTTGTGGTTGAGGTACAAAGCTTGATTTGGGTTGTTCCGGGGCTGGGCAACATTGTATGTTTTTTGACAGATTCATGGGCTCCGAGTGGGCCTCTATATTTAAGATATCCACTTCTGTTTGGTCTGGAGAAAAAGAAGAATGTGATGCTTGCTGAAAGATGGGGCTGAACGGGTCATGGCAGAAATCTGTTTTTTTATTGGGCTCATGCCCCGTCATTCGGGCCCGAGTTGCTAGAAATGCAAGATTTATTGGTTGAGCTGCATAATCTAAACACCAATGGGGCAGCTGATAAGTGGTAGTGAGTGCTGGCAACGTCGGACTCGGTAAAGAGTCCGAGAAAAAAAAAACTGCAGGAAAAGGCTTTCCAAAACCCGGATGTAAGCTGCGAATGGAAAAAGCGGTGTCCAATTAAAGTTAATTATTTGGTTTGGAGGTTAGCGATGGACCGGTTATCAACATTCGTTAATCTTGCTAAAAGAAACATACAGGTGGGTTCAGTGACATGCAAGTTTTGCGGTGAATCAGAAGAGACATCAGAGCACTTGTTCATAGCTTGTCAGTTATCGTAGCTTGTCAGTAATCATAGTCGGTGTGGGATTTCGTGGGGTCTTGGTGTCGGTTACATGGTTTCTTTTTGTTTGAAGTAAATGAGGTGCTGAGGTTTCATAAGATGGCTCGAGGGAACAAAAAATGGAAGGAGGCAATGTATAAAGTTATCCAAACAGCATTGTGGGTCATTTGAAAGACACGTAATGAGGTGGTTTTCAAGGACAAGCAGCCGCAAGTTACGCGGATAAAAGAAGAAATTAAAGTTTTGGGCTATCTTTGGTTCAGAAATCGAGTGAAAATGACGGAACTCACTTGGGAAAAATGGTGTGCATTTGATTTATTATGTATGGGCAATTGATGTAATCTGGTTGTTTGTGTACTTGGTGTAACTTTGGGTTAACGAAGTGTTGACCCATTGGATGAATAACGTTATTTTGTTGGCCGTTCAAAAAAATATTTAAGTGTTTACATCTACAAATCATTTTAATAAATAGATTATATATGAGTGTGTAAATCGTATCGGGTTAGTGGGTTAATGTTTTGATGTGATTCGCGTTGGCGGGTTGAGAACGACCCATATTATTATTTGTGTCAATATATCAACCCTAACCCGCACATTTAAAATTGTGTAATCCGAACAAGATATGTTTAACTTAGTAAATCTAAAAGTGTCAAACAGGTTGGTGGGTAGTAATAGAGTTGTAAACATATTAACTGGGTTGATGGGTTGCAAAAAAATTAGTTAAACATGTTAGTGGGTCGACTTATTTTATTGAACCAGGTTAAAATGCATGATCAGTTTTATTGAATTGGTCACTCTGAACACAACTCGTTATGTTAAACATGTCCACCCAAACACGGTCTGTTTAACTAAACATGTCAACCTGCACATGACTCATTTATTTAATGAGTTAGATTTGACATACTAAAAATGATTATTTTTGTGTCGTGTCGAGAATGCCCCCTATATCTATCTATCTATATATGATATAGTTTAATGTTTATAATATATTAATATTAAATTCTTTATTAAATTAAAGTGTAGATTGCTATTCTGTGATATAGTTTAATGTTTATAATATGTTAATATTAAATTCTTTATTATTAAATTAAAGTGTAGATTGCTATTCACAGATCAACTTAACCGGTTTTAACCGATCAAAACATTTAACTCACATTTAGGAATGGAAATAATATGAGGGTATAAGATATCACAAAAGCCCTATTAATAAGTATCTAATCACCTTGCTCATTGGGCTTACAAATTGAGCACAATTGTAGGCTTTTAGCCCACTGATAGAAGTTGTCGTATCATCATGTTTATTGGGCTAATAAATTGAGCACAATGGTAGCCCATTAATAAAATCGATCAAATCACCATATTCGTTTGGCCTATAGTTTGAAAGGTCTCTATCCCTTTTTTGAAACTTGAAGTGTGTTGGGATTGAACCCTACAAAGGAACAGTTTATAAAGCCAAAACTGGTCCAGATTAGTGGATCCTTCATAAGCAGTTGTTTGCACATATCTTTCTCCTTGACAGTGACCTAACATCTGATGACCCAAAGCACTGCCATTAAAACTGCTGCTGATCTAAAGACTATTGAAGATTAAAGTGCTGATGCTCAATCTACTGGTATGTCTCAAGTACTGCTGAAGACCAAAGCACTGCTGAAGTTATAACAGTGGAATGAAGAATCAGTAGTTTAGTTTTGCTTTGTATTGCTTTATGTAAATCAGTAGTTTAGTATCAGTGGTTGTAGGTTGTTAGGAAGTTAGATGTCACTTTCATGGTGACGTCAGCCGAAGATGCTCAGTGGTTGTTCTTTACTATAAATAGAACAGTACCATGTACTGTTCTGTTAGCTCTTCTTCACCAAGTCAATTCTGTACGAACAATCAAGTGAGCTCAGGCTGAGGGGGAGATTTGTGCATGCATGCATTGTAATTGATTTTTGTACTAAATACAATTATTCGGTTCAATGATAAACATGTTTGCTTAAACTTATTCTTCCATTGATTGAGTGTTCAAAGTTTATTTCATATTTCCACTGCAATTCATCTCTGTTTCACTTCCATTTACTTAAACAAAAACACAATCTAAGAAACTCAGATCCTAACAATTGGTATCAGAGCAAGGACAGTCAAATTTGATCTAACAATCATTTTGACGTAAAGTTCATCTCAATTTCGTTGATACTTTCGATTGTTCATTTTTAGTTGAAAAACAAAGTAAGGTATAATCACGTATAAAAGTTGATTATTCAGCGCCTGTAAAACAACCAGAATGCCATCACAATCACAGGATAACACAATGAACACTGGTTCACTCTTCAAACCACCTATGTTGGTCAGATCTGAGTATAACATCTGGCAGCGTAGGATGAGTCACATCTTAGCTCAACAAAACACAGGGTGTTGGCGATCGGTTGTCTTTGGACCACATGTTCCAATGGTGCCGAGTGCTGAGGATCTAAAAGTTATGGTACCTAAGAAAATTGAAAACTATTCTGACCAGGATTTTCAGAAAATTGAGCTGGATGCCAAGACATTTAGTATCGTTGCATCTGCACTCCCAAATGAAATTTATGCTGGGCTGTTACACTGTAACAGTGCCAAGGAACTGTGGGATGCACTTAAGGAACAGTTTGGTGGTACTGAAGAAGTAATTGAAAACAATAGAGAGGTTTTGAATTAACAGTATGAAACCTTTTGTCATGTCAAGGGTGAATCATTAACACAACAGTTTGAATGTTTTAGCTATCTCATAAGTGAACTAAAACTTGTTAACACTAAATTTACTAAATCAACTCTAAACAACAGGTTTTTAAGGTCACTTCCTGAAAAATGGGACACAATTGCTTTTGTAACCAGAAATTCAGTTGGGTTCAAAGAGTTAACACTGACTCAAATTCATGGTAGACTCCTGACCTATGAAAGGGAGTTGAACCAGAAAAATAAGTTACAAGAGTCAGGGAAGGTTGCTGATGACTACACATTCGGTAGCACAGCACTTCTGGGTCAAGAGGAATCTGGTAGTAGTAAGGATCAGGGTTATGATCATTACATTGACATAACTGCTGGTGGAGCTTTTAACAACTCTGATTCTTACTCAAACAACTATGCTTTCAAAGCTAGTAGTGAAAACCATATTTCTAATAATCTCTCTTTTGAACTCAATGATCTTCAGCATTTTGATCCAACTGATTTAGAGGAAATGGACATACTACACCAACTTGCACTGCTGAGTGTTAGAACCAACAAGTTTTACAAAAGAATAGGGAGAAAATTTCCAAGGTTACATGGGAATCTGAAAGTAGGGTTGGGTAAATCAAAGATAAAATGCTACAAGTGTAATAGGTTAGGTCATTTTGCTAGAGAGTGCAGGAGTCAAACTAGTGGACCAATCATCACACATCCTAGCCCTAGCCCTAGACCACAAAAACAACCAAACCACTGTGCATTATTCCCAATATGCCCCTGCTGCTCATGTAAACACTACTCACTATGCACACCCTGCAACCCCGGTTCCTGTACACTATGTCCAAACCACTGTTCCTCAGATACAGTATGTCCAGGCCCCAGCTCCTTAGGTTCAGGTGCAACAAGTTGCACCTCAACAAGCTACACAAACAGTTGTTCAACCAGATCAACAAAGCTTTTTCACCCAAGGCTTTGTTGATTGGAGTAGTTTGCCTGAGGATCTAGGTGATGAAAACTTTGCTCTATATGCTGAGAATGTTGTTTCTAGTGATAATTTTTTTTTTGTAGCATTAGAGTCTATACCAGAAGGGCTGGAAACTGAAGAAGGACAGTCAAATGAAGAAACAGTGGATATAATTGCTGAAGCAGTGGTTACTGCTGTTGTTGGTGAACAACTGTTGGGAGAAAATTCAGAACCCCTGTTGGAACCACTGTCTAACCCCTGGTCTGCTGAAGAAGAAGAAGAAGAAGAAGAAGAAGAAGAGAAGAAGTCAGAGGAAAGTGAACATGTATGTGATTGTGCCATGATGGATGCAACTAAGGTATCACCCCAGGTTCTTAAAAACCTTTGTTCAGACAAATGCATCATAGCATTTGCAAACATCAAGGAGGTGAATGAAAACCTTAGATATAAAGTGTTAAGTGATGAAATACAATTTGAAAAATCTTTAAAAGAATTTAAAATCAAATTGTTAGAAAAAGAAAATGAGATTTGCAGCCTCAAACATGAGCATAGCACAACCAAGGACCAACTTCAGGCAATGATAGAAAAATATCAGGCATGTAAAAAGGAGTTGGAATCCACCCAAATCACATGTGAAAAATGGGTGGAATCCTGCAAAGGTTATGAAGTTATGCTTGAGAAACAGATAAAAAGCAATTTAAAATTTGGTGTAGGGTTCAGAAAACATGACCAAGTTGAAAACACTGCTGCTAATGAATCGGTTCAAACCACTGTTGAAATCATACCCACCAACAAGGATGGTCAAGAAGTTAAAATAACTGACAAAAGTGGCAACAAAATCACTCTGGAAAGATCAGTGAGGTCCTCAACTTTTGAGGAGATTGAGAAATACCAATTCAAACCCACATGGTCTGATGAGTGTGACATCCTTGAAAATTTTAAACCCATGGATTTCACCATTGTGGATGGTGTCAAAGCTCCAAAGGCCAAGGTAATTCCTCTTAAGGACATCCCAACAGTGATTTAAAACTCTGTTGCAAAGGAGTCTGAAAAGAAGAAAAGGAAAGAAAAGATTAAAAACTTGTTTTGTGACTTTTGTGAAAAGAAAAATCATTTGACCAAAGATTGTTTTCATTTAAAAGCCTATGACATTAACAAAACAAGTATCATTCTGCCTTCAATGAGCTACACCATCTGTGGTAAAACAAACCATATCACTCAGGAGTGTGTGTATTTTAAAACCTTTGATGTAAAAAAAAATGAGTACACTTCTAAAACACTCATGAGTTCATCAAGCTCACAAGTCAAGAAACAACCATCCTTTGTGCTTGTCCAAACAGTTGTTACAAAACAGCTGAACCAAAACTCTGTTAAAAGAGAAGTTCAAGTGACAGATGCACCCCCTGCTAACCAATACCAAAAAGGTAAAGGTCAACCTCCATACCAAAGGGTCCCACATGTTTATGAAGTTTACAAAAAGTCTTCTAAACCAAAAGTGAACAGGCATCCCTTTGGTTACCAACAGCTGATAGGAAATGGTCCCCAACAGTGGTTAGAGAAAAATGTTCCAAAAACTGTCCAAACCCCTGAGCTAACCACTATCCATCTTCCTGACTTAACATAGACACTGTTGAGACCCCATCCAAAGCCTTGTTGGCTTTGGAGACCCTCCTGAACTAATTATTTACTTGATGTGCAGGGAGCTTCTGCATGCTTAGATAGTCTTTGGTATGTAGATAGTGGAGGGTCCAGGCACATGACTGGATGTAGAGCCCTACTCAAAGAATTCAAAACTCATGGAGAGGGTGATATATCTTTTGGTAATAATAGTAAAGGGAAGGTGATGGGTTCTGGTACAGTTCAGTCTGGAAATGTTAAGTTTGAAAATGTCAATCTGATTGACAATCTAAAATTCAACCTCCTTAGTGTCTCACAAATGAGTGACAAAGGTTATGGGTCATTCTTTACTAAGGAGTGTTGTAGGATTGTTGGATCAGAAATGGTTAAAAAGCTTGAAGAAATAATAAAAAATGGAAAAATCCAACTTGTTGCTCAAAGGAGTGGCAATGTTTATGTAGTTGATTTGTCAAAAGAGAGCCCGAGGACTGATGCCTATCTGTTCTCAGCTGCCTCTAACAAAGAGACAGAACTATGACACAGAAGATTGGGGAACACAAATCTTAAGACAATCACTGCTTTGTCAAAACAGGGCCTTGTAAGAGGTCTTCCACAAAAAGGGTTCACCTGTCCTGAGCATTGTGTTTCCTGCTTAAAAGGAAAACAACATAAAAGCTCATTTAAGTCCATTGAAGAGTCCAAAACAACCAAGTGTTTGCAAATGCTGCACATGGATCTCTTTGGCCCCATAAAAGTCATGAGTCTTATAAAGAAAAGATATTGTTTGGTAATTGTAGATGACTTTTCTAGGTTTACATGGACTTATTTCTTACATTCTAAAGATGAGACTGCAGGCATTCTGCAAGACTTTGTCAAACAGGTTGAAAAGCAGTTTGACTTGCCAGTAAAAGTCTTTAGGAGTGACAATGGCACAGAATTCAGAAATAGGGAGTTGGATGAGTTTTGTGTGTCAAAAGGAATTGTAAGGCAGTACAGCATTCCAAGGACACCTGAACAAAATGGGGTTGTTGAGAGAAAGAACAGGACACTAATTGAGGCTGTCAGAACCATGCTTGCTGATTCAGGTTTGCCATTAACTTTCTGGGCAGAGGCAGTAAACACTGCTTACTATGTCCAGAACAGAGTTTTGATAAACCCCAGACATTAAAAGACTGCATATGAAATTCTGTATAAAATCAAACCACTGATCTCATACTTCAAAGTTTTTGGCTGCCCATGCTTCATTTTAAACTTAAAAGATTCAATTTCTAAGTTTGCAGCCAAAATAGACTGTGGTTATCATTTAAGATACTCAACCACTGCTAAGGCCTACAAAGTGTTTAACACCAGGACTAAGACAGTGGAAGAGACTTTGAATGTAAAGTTCAATGAACTTTCTTCAATGAAAATCCCTGCAAACCCTGCTGAGTTATTTAATCTTGATAAATTTACTTTTGAAAATGTTTCTGTCAAGACTAACAGTGCAGGTCCATCACAACCTCCTCCATCAAACAATGGATATGAAGTGATCATTCCACAACAAAAGTTCACATCCATTGCTAGAGCAGCAGATGTTCAAAACAGCTGTCAAAGCTCAACCACTGCTACCTCAATAGTTGTTGACCAAAGTAGTCCTCAAACCCCTGCTTCCACATCCTCAAACACTGTTGATAAAAATCTTCAAACAGTGGATAAAAATCAACATGTTTCCACACCACTGCCTCCTATCCCTCCACCTCCATTTCAAGACACTATTGGATCATCAAAGTCACCAACAGTTGTTAGCTCAGATGATTCACATCTGCAGCCCTCACCCTTAAATGCCATTGTTCCATATAAAGGAGATTTAATCTTCTTGAAGTCTCATCCACCTAACCAAATCATTGGCAACATCAGTGAAGGGGTGCTCACCAGAAGTCAATCCCAAAACATCTGTCTTTTTGTTGGTTTTCTATCACTTCATCAACCCGTCAAGTACCAAGAGGCACTGAAAGACAACAGTTGGGTGGAAGCCATGAAAGAAGAGCTCCATCAGTTTAAAAGACAACAAGTATGGGAGCTTGTACCATTGCCAGAGGGTGTAAGTCCTATTGGCACAAAGTGGGTCTTCAAAAATAAAACTGATGAAAGGGGCATTGTTGTCAAGAATAAAGCTATGCTTGTGGTTCAAGGTTTCAGACAGGAAGAGGGCATTAACTATGATGAAACTTTTACCCCTATAGCAAGATTGGAAGCTATCAGACTATTCCTGGCCTTTGCTGTCAAACACAACATAAAGGTGTTTCAAATGGATATAAAATGTGCATTCCTCTATGGTAAGATTCAAGAAGAGGTATATGTTTGTCAACCTCCTGGTTTTGAGGATCCACTTAATCCAAATCATGTCTACAAGCTAAATAAAGCTTTGTATGGCCTGAAACAAGCACCTAGAGCCTGGTATGAAACTCTTTCCACTTTTCTTCTCTCTATTGGTTTCACAAGAGGGAAAATTGACAAAACACTGTTTTTAAAATGGATAGGGAAAGACTTGATGATTGTCCAGATTTATGTGGATGACATCATTTTTGGAAGCACATGTTCAAAAATGTGTGAAGAATTCAGAAAACTCATGACAGCTGAGTTTGAGATGAGTGCAATGGGTGAACTACAGTGCTTTCTTGGTCTCCAAGTAAAGCAACTGCAAAATTGTACTTTCATTCATCAAGGAAAATATGCCAAAGAACTTTTAAAAAAAATTGATATGAATGATTGCAAACCATGTAGTACACCCATAGCAACCACCAAGATAGTCATGTCTGATGAGAAGGATGATTTGGTTGATCAAACTCTTTATAGAAGCATGATTGGGTCTTTATTGTACCTAACTGCATCTAGGCTAGACATCATGTTTGCAACATGTGTCTGTGCAAGATCCCAATCAGCCCCTAGAAAGTCAAACCTTATTGCTGTAAAAAGGATATTCAGATACTTAAAAGGTGCTCCCACACTTGGTATCTGGTATCCAGCTAATGTAAATATCAAGCTTTCAGGTTTCTCAGACAGTGACTTTGCTGGATGCAACACAACAAGGAAGTCCACTTCAGGAGGGTGCCAATTCCTAAGCAATTGATTAGTGTCTTGGCAAAGCAAAACGCAAGCAGCTATTTCAACATCCACTGCTGAGGTAGAGTATATAGCTACTGCAAGCTGTACAGCCCAACTGTTATGGCTTCAAAATCAACTGCTGGATTTTGGTATCACTGCCTTAAAGACACCCCTCATGTTGAACAGTCAGGCAACAGAAAATATCATCAAAAATCAAGTTTCACATTCAACCACCAAGCACATTGACATCAGACATCATTTTGTGAGGATTGCTATGAAAAAGGTTTGATTTCTCTACACCATGTTCCAGCTAAAGATCAGCTAGCAGATGTGCTAACAAAGGCTTTAGACACACCCACCTTTGAAAGCTTGATCTCTAGAATTGGCATGCTTAACATGGAATAAAAGGCAAAATCTTGTTTTTCTATGAATAAAAAAGCATTAAAATTGTTGGTGTACACATCTGTCGACTTCGTCTTATATCGAGTCTCGGTTGCGTTGCGGATCTGAACAAGCGTGACATCATATATGTGACATCACAAGTGACATCATCTATGTGACATCACAAGTGATATCATCATTGAAAGTCAAATACACAAAACAGATTCGATGTTCGGTTGAAAATCATGTTCGCTTAAATTGTTTTATGTAGTTCGCTTGAAGTGTAACCGCTTGAACATGTATGTGTCATTTCAAGCGGTCAAGCATTCACTATATATATGTGTCATGAATGTTCATTTGAAGCGGATAGACAGAAGACTAGGAATTGATACCGAGGTGCTGCCGGTATTCCATGTGATTGTAATAGCTGTTATTTCAATATACAAGAGGGTTAAAGTGATAATCAAGCTGTTTCGAAATCAGTTTCTTATTTTCCGCATCTGAAACTGATAAAATCTCTTCTGAACGACTCATTTGGGTCACAAACCGATCCTACAAGTGGTATCAGAGCTTAGGAGGAAGAGATCTTGCCAAAACAGCCTGTTTTCGTCATTTTTTCTGATTTCTACACCATTCTTTTCAAAATTTAAAATTTTTCACGGTTAAAATTGGCTCAAACTTTTACATATTGTGCATAATCATGTTTAAACGAATCCTGGAAAGTTTCAGCATTAAAATCCAATTAAAACTGGTAAAAAGTCGTATGTCCGCTTGAAATCTGTTCGATTTTGCTGACGTCATTGACTGTTCAAGCGAACATAACACCGTGAGTCCGCTTGAAACTGGTTTCTCGCTTGAAAATTCACCGAGTCCGCTTGAAAAAGACCGTTCGCTTGAAAATACATTGATCTTTCGCTTGAAAATGACACACCGCTTGAAAATGACACACCGCTTGAAACAACAAACCGCTTGAAACCAACACACCGCTTGAAAGTGCATTGATATTATCATTTCATTTTTAAAGTTTCCATGTCTCGTAAATTGGAAGTCAGATTGCATGTGAATATCTCGGTTTAAACAAGTTGCATGTAATTACACTGTTCGAAACTTTTGGAATCATATTCATTTGAAAATTGTGTTGTCAGCCCAATAGAATTAAAGAGCTGATTAAAAGTATTCGGACCAAGCTCATCCACTACATTTGAGGTCCAATGGGATTTGAGTGGTGATCAACATTGTCGGCAATTTTTTAAAGTCAATTGTGTCAGCCCACGTGATCCATATATGCGGCCTAATCAAATTGTTGTCGGTTCATGCGCATGTGAAAAAAGATAAATTGTCGGCTTGTCTAGTTGTATGTGATCTCATTATATAGTATGTTATCTCAGTCTGCACGTAGTGGGTCAGGTTGTTGATTTTGATCCTGGTCATAGCAGTCCGTACAGTGTGTCAACCTTCAGTCCGCATAGAATATTCGTCAATTCGAGTATCAGTCTTATTCTATAAATTGATAAGTCTTTAAACTGATTGTGTTTTGTTTGTTTGTTCTACAGGTGATTCGAGGTGTTTTACGAGGTGAACCAGTTCGTTTGAAAGCTTGTTTAAGAAATTCTTCGATACCGAAACATGGATTCTGAATTCTACAACGCATTTGCTTCAACCCCGATTACTCCGACTACCATTGCTCAGAACATGAATTCAGAAAATGAGACTGGAACTACACAAAACCCCCCGAAACTTATGGGAATTGAAGAGTATCATGGATGGAAAAATCGTTTTGAGAATTGGGTTCAGGCAAACCATCTAAGAGCTTGGGAAAGTATTGAAACAGCATACATCAGACCACAGACTGCTATGAATGTTGATAAAATTATCTCAGAGTTTTCAGACCAAGAGAGAGAGAGAGTTATAAAGGAGAGAAAATAATGATAAGTCTGTTGCAGCAAGCTATAAAAGAGGATATATTTGTTTTGCTCCAGCATGATGGAAATGCATATTCGATCTGGAAAGCTCTTGAGAAGAAATTTGAAGGAAGTACAGAGATGTTACAAAGTAAAGCAGCGTTACTGAAAAAGGAGTTTGAGTTGTTTACTAGCATGCCTGGTGAACTACAAAGACTCTCATTAAGAGATACTGTCATCTTGTGCGCACCATGTCTCAGTTGAAGATTACTAAAACTCCAGCAGAATGGGTTGAAAAGCTTGCTGATGCTTTACCACAAAAGGAATGGGGTACATATCTCATGATTCTGAAGAATTCTGGACAGTTTAGCAGATTGTCGATTGGTCAGTTTATTGAAAAACTGGAGGCACATGATCTTGAACGGCAGAAAATTGCAAGAATGAACAGTTCAAGCCATCAACAAGACATCAAACTGTATTACAAGGGAAATGTTCAAACTGTTGAAGCAAGTCCAAAGATCCAAACTGCATTTAGTGCAGGAAATCAATCTGGAACAGGCATTCAAAGTTCAGTTAACACTAGTGAATTTTCAAGTGTTAATCCTCCAAGTGTTCAAAGTGCGAGTGTTGGTAATGGGCATATGATTCAGTGCAATGTGGCATTGCATCTTCAAAATGGTCAAAACTTTTCTGAAGAAGTTGTGAAAAATCATATGGGCCTATTGGTTAATGCTTTGGAATCTTATGAAGGTTTGATAGCCGGAAAGATTGGTAATCCGATGCTAACGAAGGAAGATTATGACCAAATAGATGCAGAAGAGTTGGAGCTCATGGACATCAAATGGTGTCTAGCTAGTGTCCTGAGAAGAGCTGAGAAGTTTAAAATGATAACAGGACTAAATGACTTTTTGGATGCTCATCTTTCAGCTTTAGGTTTTGATAAATCTAAAGTTACTTGTTTTAAATGCAGGGAGAAAGGACATTTTAAGAGAGAGTGCAAGAATAAGGAAGTTAGTGGTGCAAAGAATCCGTTTGGTGGCCATGATTACTACCGGAAGGCTATATATCAACAAATTACTCATCAACCGCATCAACAAAAAGCTTCAACAACTGCTCATGGGAAAATGATCGAAGATGCAAAAAAGAATAGCTCATTTTGGAGACAAACAAATCAAGAATTTTTTTGCTGAAAAGAAGATTGGAACTTATCAGAAGAAAGAATCCAGAACCTGTTTTAGATGTAATGAAGTTGGTCACATTGCATGGAACTGCCCAAAAGCGACCAATACAAAACAGGGAGTTTCTGGAAAACTGAAAGAAGTTGTTGTTGATAAAAACGAACCACCAACAGAAAAATTTAAAGTGTTTAAAAACTCTACATATGAAGTTGGTGAGTGTTCGAAAAGGATTTACAAGAAAAGGGGAAATCTTGACAACCAAACTTGGGTTGTTAAGAAATCAGAGGTAAAATCTGGTGATGAATCTGATTCCACAAAGTCAGAGGAGCCACAATTTGATGAGAGTGTTGAAAAAGCAGTTCTTTTAATGGATGATGTTCATTTTCCACCATTGAGAGCTGAGAATTTTAAATCAAAGGTTGGAAAGGTTGAGATCTCGAATCAATTCTATTCTGAGAAGAAAGAATTTGACGTCGAGAAAGCATTTAATGGGAATGTTAAGAAATTTTTTGGAAAGATGGTCGATGGGAAGGTTAAAGGGGTTAAAGACTTTTACGCTACAAAGAAAGCAACTTATATCCCAACTGAATCTGAATTGAAAACACCCAAGGCTGGTTCTTTCACTGAAAAACCTGACTTGCCGGAGATCCCAAGTTTGTAATCGTGGATCAGGAATCGGCATCATTCTTGTTAAACTTGTTTTTGTGAAAGATTTTTAAATTGTCTAAATTTTTACAGGTTGTGCTATGCCGGAGCTTCCAGGTTGGTAAGTGTGAAGCAGGAATCGGCATCTTTATTGGTAAAATGATTTTGTGTAGATGTGATATTCCTACAAGTTGGTTGATGAAAGTTTACACTTACAAGTGGTAAATCAAGGACATTAAGTTATACTTGTTTTTTCCTACAATTGGTTAATCAAGGTCATTAGGTTGAACTTGATTGGACCAAACTAACAAGTGGTATTTGATGACAATGTGATGAACCAAACCCCTAACTTTACAAGTGGTAAAACCAACAAAACTTATTTTCCGGAAAAATCATTCTGGTTAAAACAAACTTAAGTGTTTTGAAATCATTATGAGAAAATAGTTTTGTGAAAGGGGGAGTTCTGATTGTTTATGCCAAGTGGATGGCGATTTGAAGCGATTTGATATCGGTTGTCATGTTTTGTATAGTTTGTTTTCAAATTTCCTGAAATGTGTTTGCATTTTAGGGGGAGTAAAAATTTCAGAAAATCCAAAAACATTAGAAAATTTGAAAAAGACAAAAACATGATAAAATCAAAAATGAGTTTTTGTGTCAAAGATGAGGAAATGATAGTACATCAGTAGACGGTCACAGTATGCTAAAGAAATGTAATGATTAAATAGCATTAAACAGTCTCACTGATGATATGCCGATAGGTTTTTACACATTTAGTAAGCTTTTTCGGGATATAAACCTAAATTCAAACTTGCTTATTTCATAGGGAACACTACTTGGATATATAGGTAACCCCTGAAATCTCATTTGAAAGGTCCCTCTTTCTGAGATACTAGGTCTTTATGCTCAGTGATATCTGGGGTATTATCCCGGGACTTCTGCTGAATGGAAATTCTGACCTAGTCCCCGGAGAATACTTTCCGCTTGCTTGAAACATAGCGCCGCCCTCAGCAAATTGATGAAACAATAAAATTGATAGTCATTGTTGTTGTAATACAAAAGATCCTCTAAAGAGGACACACCTAAAAGTCGAGTCATGATCTCTCTGCTGAATGGTAGTTCTGACCTGAGCTCTCATGATTCTTCATAATTTATTAACCTCTTACAGATATCATCTGTGGTATACTCACCTGTAAGACTGAATATTGGGATCTGGATACGGGAGTATATTCAAGAGGTGGGACACATGAATGAGTTTAAGTTCTTAAAACATCTAACTCATATCCTGAATCAGTTGAAATTTGTGTGAGAATTTAAGTGGATCAGTATATCGGCAATCTAAGTGAATTGTTTAATTCTTAATGTGTAACTAAGCTCAACGGTACTTGTGACTTGTCAAAAACTGATATGATCCTCTTGCACGAACTCACAAAAATAATGTCTGTAAATATTTCTTTACTGCATTTCATTTCTTTATATTCAAAAATTCCAAAATATTTTTAGTGTGTTTTAGCATAAATTTTGAAAAATTCAAAAAGATTTTCGACAACTGGTGTTGGAGAGCTAATTTTCAAAATTCCAAGTGCTAAACATGATGAACAGATGGTTTGGGAGAGTGTGTTGTTTATGAAAATAAAAATGATATATCTTCAAGTGGTTCGTAAATGATTAACAGTGTAAAATCATTCTTTAATTGTATAATTCCTGCAAGTGGTTCATTAGATAGTGAAATTGTTTTTTACAAGTTATCATTAGAAAATTTATTGTGAGGTAGAGGATGTACAGGTTTCTAAGAGATAGAGAGCCAGGTTCCGATACCTGAGGAATGTGTGAGTTCAACATGCCAGACTGCGATCCCAGCATATCGAAAGGGGGAGTCTGAAGACATCCGAGTAGAGATTGTTTGTGGGGAGTCTGTTGATGCTGAAGAAGAGAAGGAGATAAAGTTTGAGGATGCTTACACTGTGAGATATGTCAGAGAGTGTTCAGACTGATAAAGACTGAAGATGCAAAGACTCGACACTTAAGACTCGTCAACATCTGAGGGGGAGTCTGTTGGTGCACACATCTGTCGACTTCGTCTTATATCGAGTGTCGGTTGCGTTGCGGATCTGAACAAGCGTGACATCATATATGTGACATCACAAGTGACATCATCTATGTGACATCACAAGTGATATCATCATTGAAAGTCAAATACACAAAACAGATTCCATGTTCGGTTGAAAATCATGTTCGCTTAAATTGTTTTATGTAGTTCGCTTGAAGTGTAACCGCTTGAACATGTATGTGTCATTTCAAGCGGTCAAGCATTCACTATATATATGTGTCATGAATGTTAATTTGAAGCGGATAGACAGAAGACTAGGAATTGATACCGAGGTGCTGCCGGTATTCCATGTGATTGTAATAGCTGTTATTTCAATATACAAGAGGGTTAAAGTGATAATCAAGCTGTTTCGAAATCAGTTTCTTATTTTCCGCATCTGAAACTGATAAAATCTCTTCTGAACGACTCATTTGGGTCACAAACCGATCCTACAAAAATGTTTTCAGAAAATCAAAAATCCATCCTTAAAAATAGCTAAAAATGAAACTTTCATTAATCCTTAAAAGTCTGTCACAACCACTGTTTTGGTTCAAACATCTGGTCTGTTGATATCATCCACTGCTGAAAGACAACCTCTGTCCTTCATGTTCCTTGTTAATCACTGTTGTTCAAACCTCAGTGTTTTAACCCACTGATGGCTATCCACTAATAGTTAAAAGTCAGCCACTGTTTTCATTTTCACCACTATAAACCACTGATATTGATCATCAGTGATTTCGTAAACAACTGTCATCCATTAATCATCAGAGGTTGTCACGTGGTCAGTACTTAGCCGTCAGATCTTTGTAACCGCTGCCATGTCAGCACTCACTTTTTCACCTTATAAAACCCTGATCAAAACCCCAAACATGGTTTTTACTGTCGAATCGAATTCAAAATTCCTTTCAAAAACAGTTTCCATCAAAATCCTTTGAATCATTCCTCTTCTTCCTACTTTCGCAACTACTTTCAAATTACCATGGCTCTCGCACTAAAAACCCTCATAACTACCTGTGTACCCTTGAGAAAACAAGTCAAAACACAACCTTTCACTCCATTATTGATGCTCTTTCTTCTTCAAAGTACAAAAATTTGTTGACTTGCAATGCACCTATTTACCTGGAAACCCTATGTGATTTCTGGAAACATGCACAAATTGAAGTTCAAGACAAAAAGCCTTGGGCTATCACTTCAACAGTAGGGGTAATTCAGGTTGCTATCACACCTCAAACCATCTCTGAGGTTTTTGAAATAAATGATCATACAGGTAAAAATTCTTTCCCAAAGGAAGAATATCAAACAGATTTGATTGAGAGGGGGTATGAGGAACAAATGAAAAAAGATACTTTGCAAAAAAGGAGTTTTCCACCTCCCATGAGATTTTTATTCCATACCCTTCTCATGTGTGTTTCAAATAAAACAACCGCCTTCAATGAAATACCATTGAAAATCCAATACCTGGGATATGCTATAATGGTTGAAGTTGATTTTAACTACTCCCAGGAGATTTTCAATGATATGGTCAAAAATGTTAATAATTTTAAAGAAAAGAAAAAACCATTTTTATTATTTCCAAGATTTTTAAGTTTTTATTTACAAAAGAAAATTCCAAAGGATAGTGCACATGTGCTTATCCAAGGAAATCCTTTTCAAATAAACAGCCTATCTTCTAAAACTTTTACAAGGCTGTCAAAACCTTCTAAAACACAAACAGAGAAACCTGAGCAGAATTTAGCTGAGACAACCTCTGCTCCTCAGGTTTCTGCTGTTGAGCCCACTGCTCCTGGTGATCACAGCAGCATAACCACTGTTGTGAAACCCCCACCAAAACCCACCAAAAAGCCCAAAAAGAAAATTACCAAAAAGCCCATCATCCCATCGAAAAAGGATCTTCTGGAAGATGAGATCCCATAAGTAACTCATGTGACAGCACAAAAGTCACCTATAACCACTGCTGCTACTTCCTCACAGCAGATGGTAGAAAGATTTCAACCTGAGCCTAAAACTCCTCCTGCATCCTCACAAAAGGATCAGGTTGTATACACAGGGACACCACATTATGAAGCTCTGGATCCACTCAAATCCATCTTCCACAGCCCTGCTCCCGGTGCAAATTCTCTTTCTACTCCCATTCTCACTTCACAAATTCCACCATCTTTCTTACCTCTGTTGAATGCTTTGGATATGGATCAGACAAAAATTAGTTTTTCTCAACAACCTATCACTGAGAAAATACATCAACAAGTGACCGAGTCTGATTCATCTATCCTTGCTAACCCATCAACAGCTAAGGAGGTTACACTGCAGGAGTTACAAGTAATTCCTATTAGTAGTTCAAGTGGAGCATCTACTACAGGTGTTGAATCCACTGATTTACACCTGGACAGTAGTTTCATTAGTAAGCCTCCCTTGAAGGCAATTTCCTCTATGGGAACCAAGGTGACCACTAGTGTGTTCCACATACCCACTGGTGTGTTTACTAAGGTAACCACATGCTGAGGAAAGAAGTCCCCAGTACCAAGAAAAGGGGGCATTAGTGGATGATTTTTGGGAAACTTTTCCTGCATCAACTGCTGATACAACCACTATTAGTGGGAAATCAGATGATCCCATTCATTTGGGTGATGGTTTAAAATACAAAGAATTGACGGAGAGAGTAGACAAAATTGAAACTTCTGTTGCAGATATCAAAAATATGCAGCAATAGTTGTAACACTCTCAAAAATCTCCATCCACTGCTGCAACATCTGCTCCATCCCCCACTAAGCTATGGCACTTGTTTCAACCTATGCTTCATCAACAAAGGCAATATACTGATCAATAGCATGAAATTCAACTTCAGATGTTCAGAAACATGATGGAAGCTAGGTATAAGGATACTCAAGCTGATATAAAGGCCATCAAAGCTCATCTGCTCCAAACCACTGGCACTTCTCCTCCTATAATTGTTTTTGTAGAAAACCTTGATGATGCCAAAAAGGGGGAGAAAGGAAATAAAGGAAAAGAAGGTTTATATCTACCACCAGATCCATTGTCTAAACCTGTGGTAGAAATTCCAAGGCCAGATGGTTCTAAAAAGGTTGATGTGACTCTCAATGCATTTGCTGATCAAAAAGCAAACAAAAAGGAGACAATGGAAATAAAGGGGTCAAAAAGATTTGAAAAGGAAAAGAAAGTTATGATGGAAAAGGAAGAGCAGGGTACTTCATACAGAAGAAAGACTACCAGAAAGGTCAGTCAACCCAAAACCACACCTTCCAAAACCACTAAACCTACTCCTAAAATCTCCCAAAGTTCCTCACATCGATGTTGAGACACCTGTTGTATCAATAGTTGTTGACACTTCAGTGGTTTCAACAAATGTTGTTCCAACCACTGCCCTCATCATTACACCAACCACCACTCAATCCACTGATACACCAAAAACAACACCACCATCACAAAAACCACCTGCCAAAAAGCAGAAGACAACAGTTGATACATCAACAGTTGTAATGACAACAGTGGTTGAGACACCAGTTATTTCAACAGCTGTTAGTCAGTCACCCATCACTTCAAACACCCCTTCTCAAGCCATAATCCTTTCTGTTCCTAAAATTCAAACAAAAACACCTTCTCCCAAAAAGGTGTATACCAGAAAAAGAAAGTTTCAGGTGAATGATGATGATATACCAGCACCTGTTCCTATTTCATCCACACCCTACAATGTAATCAAACCTCAACCATTCATTCCTCCCACCTTAGCCAAACCAATCAAAGATCCAAAAGTAATTAAAGGATATGATCATGCTGATGTTATACCAATAGCAGCCAGTTATCCACTAGAATTGCATGCAGTAAAGAATGAAATTAAGCAGTTCTACACAGTGGATGACCCTTCAAAAAGAAATTTCCCTTCTCTTGTTGGTTTTAGAGATCCAAACAACATGGATGAATATTTAAAACTCAAAGCCAGACAAGCTGAATTAAGAGCTAAATATGAGTGCAAAGGGAAGGGTGATAATGCTTTCTCAAATCGAATGCAGTTCCTGCTCACCAAAGTTAAACAATTAGAAGATTATGCAAGAGATTTGAGCAAAGAAATGTCCAACCTGCCACCAGAGGCTGACTTACAAGAAGATCTGAGAAAATATCTTCTGGCACTGATCATGAGTGAAAAGTTTTACCCTGCCAAAGTTGAACAATTCCAAGACTGGCCACTAGTTGCTCTCAAGACTGAACTTAATAGAATTGAAAGAATAAAAAATGATCCAGGTATGAAAAGATCAGCACCAAACTGGAGAAAATATAATAAGAAAATTGCAGATCTTACCTTGGAATATAAAAGGAAGAGAGAAGAGTTGGTTGCAGCACAATATGGAACAGCTAGGCAGATATCAAGATGGTCAAAGCAGTACATTGATCAGACCTACAAAAAGCTAGAAGAGCTAAGAAAAACAGATCCCACTGCTCCAAAGAAACCATCTTACAAAACCAAGAAAATTGGTGAATCACAGCAGCGAGATCTTTCCTTGAAAACCATGTTCACATCATCTAATACTTCCACCATTACCTTAAATCAAAGAAAAAGGCAAAAGCAGATGGAAGCAGAAGAAGACAAGGCTCAAGAAGAATATATTATGAAGATGGTCCTTCAGACAATGATGGCAGAAAATCCAGACTTAGCAAAATCTCAAGACCCTGCCAAAGCAGTCATAACCAGGCCTCCATCACCAAACTCATCAAAAATAAAGCCTCTCCCAAGAAACCCACTGGACTCAAAAAGTACTAAAGTGGAAGTCTGATCAAAAGACCCATGTATTGACTCTGCTCAAGTCCAATGGTGAAGTTAAGTATATATCAAGGGAAAATGTACTTAACATGAGTGTAGAAGATTTACAAGATCTCCTTGATCTTCAACTGTGTAGGGATGAGGATGATGAAGATTCCATGAACTTTGAATTACAATTCAAAGGGCAAGTTAGGGAATTCTTGACGAGGCAATAAAGATCCTGAATAACGAAGTGTTTTGGCATCATCTGTTCTAGGGAGAGATTGTTGGGATTGAACCCTACAAAGTGTCACACCCCAACCGATGACGGAAACGTCGGGCCACGGCACTAAGCGAAACAGATTGTCAAGAGAAATTCCATAACGACTAAATTGCCGAATAGTTAATATTATGTCCCATACCATAACCCATTAAGTAATCTAATTATTACTGACAATAGATATTCTCAAAACAAACATGTTCTGACAACTCAGATTCAAATAAAATATAAATTGTCTTTGTTTCTAGACTCTCGGTCCTACTTGATTCCACAAACGCAGGTAAGCAACATCCTATGCATTCAAACACCTGTCACATACGTTAAAATAAAAGTTAATACACATAGTGTAAAGGTGAGCATACACGTTTGATAATAGCATAATAGAGTTCGAAATCATTTACGCATAACCAGCATGTACAACGTATAATGTGAAGCATGTAAGTTATCGACAAAGATCCTATCAATACCAATGACTGCGAGTTGACTGCGAGTAGCAAGTGCGCATCACATGTTTACCACTGTGAACACGTGAAGTATTGTACTTAGCAACCCCTGAGTAAACAGGTGATGAGTCCAAACTATAGTACTATCGTTCCTAAGGCAGGTAGACAACAATCAATGTGTTAACATAACAAACAGGCATTCATCGAGTCACGTATAACATGCATTTAAGGTCACCGTATAAATAGTGTTTGCGTTGTGTGTTCGATGTGATTTAGAATAAGTAACGTATGTAACACCCAAAAGTGTATAAAGTAGAAAGGGATCGAGTATACAGATAGTGTTTAACTTAATAAACACTGCCTTGGATTGAAGGGAGCGCTTGAGAGATTAGCCTGAACAATTAATGATTGCATAAACGATGAGCGGCACGTAAAACGATGCAAGTGTACCAAGTATCGGATGGCAATCCGATCGGATGGCCAGTCGATCAGATGTTAATCCGTTCGGATGGTCATCCGATCGGATGGCCATTCGATTGGATTGACACCTCGTTTGGTAAGGATGTGTTTGTGTATGATGGTTTGTCCTTTGAAGTTTTCGTTGTAGCATTCTGAAAGTAGAGAAGTATCTCTACCCTTCAGGTCAGTCGATCAGACGGTGCTTTGATCGTACGGCGATCCAATTGGCGAGGCTTCTTAGTTGAGAACAAATTCACAGCAGGACGATCACTCGATCGGATGGCTATCCGATCGGGTGGCAATCCGTATGTATTGAACATGATGAAAATTGAGTAAGTACCAAATTTACATACGTCACATGATCGGACGGTCGCTCGATCGGATGGCAATCCGATCAGGCGGTAATCCATTCGACGTTCAGATCCTTGAAAAGTTTAAATAAAAGTTTAAGTGTGGAACCAAGTGCAACCCGATCAGATGGCTGGTCGATCGGAGGGCAATCCGATCGGATGGCAATCCTATCGGACGGTCTGATCGTCTTGACACTTGATACTGTTTGAAGTTTTGTAGTTTTGAATGAAGCGTTATGATAACTTGCTTAAACAACATAACCTTATCTCGACCCAAGTGACCCGACCGAAAAGGAACCACCCTAGTCCGACCGGTTCACGGTTCGAGACGGTTGTTCATGTTCAAACCCGAAATCAGAAGTCTCTTAGATGGAATTTAGATCCGGAACTAATACATTACTAAAAATGAGTAGAAGATCAGAACAAGCTCCGATTCTATCGGTTTTGAGTGCATTGAGTGTAAAAGAGTTGAAAGAAGTTGGAAAACCTTCTTTTCAATCCTTTCAACCATGAATTTATGTAGATCTATGTGGAAATCCTTCAGATCTAAGTTGTTCTTGGTGGAATGAAGCCAAACTTTGAAGTTCATAAGAACTCCATGATGACATCACTCTAGAACACCTCAAATCCGGTGATTTCGCAGTTAAATGTTAAGATTCAAAGGTGAAAATGATGAAGAAGTCTGTATTGATCATAGAAGTACAAGATTTAGGTTGGAAACTTACAAGAATCGAGAGAAATCGAGAGAAATGAGAGCTGGAGTTCGGCTGGTCGAACAAGGGAGCTGTCACATCATAAATGATGTGGCTGGTGGGTATTTATAGGGTTTCCCAAAAAGGAAAGTGTGGAAGTGCCGGGTTGATCGGGTGGCAACTCGATTGGGTGGCAGCCCGATCGGGTGACAACTCGATCGGATGACAATCCGATCGGATGGCAATCCGATCGGATGGCAATCCGATCGGATGGCAATCCGATCGGATGACCACTCGATCGGTTGGCCACTCGATCCTGTTGTTCGGCGCGATGAGTTTTGTCGTTTCGATTCACGCGTCGAGCGTTGCGATGCGATTCGGAGCGATGCAATGGTATTACCCATTAGTTACACAAATAACATAACTACTATATCTAACATAAAATCACTATAATTAACCTGCGTTTAGCGTTTGCGATTCGATTACGATGCGATAGATTGTGATTGCGATTGAGACCTCAACATAAACATAACATGCACAAGTAACACATAAATAGCACACACACGTAAAACAATATCCAGAACACATATTTTTAGTTGCGATGCGAAAGCGATAAGCGATAAATCGATTAAACATGAGATTAATATGCGATTTAACCTCAATTATTAATAGATACTCCACATGATACAACTAAAGCAAATAAATAAATAGATTCAATTACAAGTCAAAGAAGTCAAAACAGTAGTTGAGCAAGGAGTGACAGATTGAAATTAGCAATCTTTTCTTCCTTTGACTTCAATCTTGACTTTGACTTTGACTTTCGAAACACGGGGTGTTACAGCCTCCCCTACTTAAGGGAATTTCATACCGAAATTAGGCTTTAGCCGTAACAAACAACTGCGGGTACTTCGCCTTCATGTCGCTTTCGAGTTCCCAGGTGAACTCGGCGCCTCGTTTGACTTCCCAGCGAACCTTCACAATGGGAATGCGTGAGCGTCTGAGCATCTTGGTTTCTCATCCCACGATCTAGACAGGCTTTTCCACGAAGTGTAATGTTTCGTCCACTTGTAGGTCCTCAAGAGGAACATGTAATTCTTGGTCAGCCAAGCACTTTCTGAGGTTCGAAACGTGGAAAGTCGGGTGGAAGTTACTCAGTTCCTCTGGTAGTTCGAGTCTGTAGGCCACCTTTCCAATCCTTTCCAGAATCTTAAAGGGTCCAATATATCGAGGCGCGAGCTTTCCTTTCTTGCCGAATCTGATCACCCCCTTCCAAGGTGCAACCTTTAGGAGTACGTGATCACCAACGTCAAATTCAAGGGGTTTGCGGCGTCTATCAGCGTAACTTTTCTGTCGGCTCCGAGCTTTCAATAGATTGTCTCGGATTTGGAGGATTTTGTCAGTCGTTTCTTGCAACAGCTCGGGACTGGTAATTTACGCATCTCCGATCTTGTGCCATACAATAGGCGATCGACATTTCCTTCTGTATAAAGCCTCAAATGGTGCCATTTGTATGCTAGAATGATAACTGTTATTATACAAGAATTCGACCAAAGGTAAGTATGCGTCCCAATTACCACCGAAATCTATGACACACGAACGGAGCATGTCTTCAAGGGTGTGAATCGTTCTTTCAGTCTGGCCGTTGGTTTGGGGATGGAAAGCGGTACTTAGATTAAGAGTAGTACTGAGAGCAGATTGAAACGTTTCCCAACAACGCGAGGTAAATCGACCATCGCGGTCAGAGATGATGTCACGAGGCATCCCGTGTCGACTAATGATCTCGTTGGTGTATATTCGGGCTAATTTTTCTACCTTAAAGTCTTCTCGTATCGGCAGGAAGTGAGCTGACTTGGTCAATCGGTCAACCACAACCCAAATGCTATCATGACCAGATTGAGTACGTGAAAGCTTCGTTATGAAATCCATAGCTATACTCTCCCATTTCCACATCGGGATCTCGGGTTGAACAAGTAAGCCAGAGGGTCTTTGATGCTCAGCCTTGACCTTGGAACAGGTCAGGCATTTTGAAACATAGATAACGATATCCTTCTTCATGCCCGGCCACCAGTACTTGTAGCGCATGTCCTGGTACATCTTGTCGGCACCGGGATGAATAGAATATCGAGATTTGTGGGCTTCGTCCATCAGAAGTTGTCGCAAGTTCGTACGCTTGGGAATCCAAATTCGGTCCAAATAATGAAAGATACCATTTGACTTATTCTCGAGTTGGGCGCCATCGTTTAGAATTCTTTCCTTCTTCAATGTTCGTTCGGTAAAACAAGCATGCTGCACGTCACGGATAAGAGCTTCAAGATTAAACTGGGCTTGGGAATTACGAACACTAAGCAAGTAACTTCGTCGACTGAGAGCATCGGCAACGACGTTTACTTTTCCTGGATGGTAACAAATCTCGCAGTCGTAATCGTTGAGTAGTTCTACCCACCGGCGTTGGCGGATATTCAATTCCTTCTGTTCAAAGATATGTTGTAGGCTCCTATGATCGGTGATGTCACACCCCAACCGATGGCGGAAACATCGGGGCATGGCACTGAGCGAAACAGATTGTCCAGGAGTTTCCATAACAACTACGATTACCAATTATTTAAGCATCATGTCCCATACCATGACATAACAAGTAGCATAGTTATTACAGACAAATCAAAGACAAATTGTTCTGTTCCGACAACTCAGATTTCAAATAAAAATAAATTGTTCGTTGGTTTCTAGACTCTCCTAAGCTCAATTCCATCAAGTAGCAAGCACGCATCCTAAGCACCTGTCACATACGTTAAAATATAGGTCAATACAGATAGTGTAAAGATAAGCATACAAGTTTGATAATAGCATAATAGAGTTCGAAATCGTTACGCATAACCAGCATGTACAACGTATAATGTGAAGCATGTAAGTTATCGACAAAGACCCTATCAATACCAATGACTGCGAGTTGACTGCGAATAGCGAGTTCGCATCACATGTTCACCACTGCGAACACGGGAAGTAATTATCCTTAATAACCCCTGAGTAAACAGGTGTTGAGTCCAAACTATAGTACTATCATTTCTAAGGCAGGTAGACAGCAATCAATGTGTTAACATAACAAACAGGCATTCATCTAGTCACGTACAACATGCATTAGAGGTCAGCGTATAAATAGTGTTTGCGTTGTATGTTCGATGTCATTTAGAATAAGTAACGTATGTAACGCCCAAAAGTGCATAAAGCAAAAAGGGATCGAGTATACTCACAGATAGCGTTTAACTTAATAAACACTGCCTTGGATTGAAGGGAGCGCTGAGAGAAATTAGCCTAACCAGTTAACGATAGCATAACGATGAGTGGCACGTAAAACGATGCAAGTGTACCAAGGATCTGATGGCAACCGATCGGATGGCAATCCGATCGGATGGCCAGTCGATCGGGTGGCAATCCGTTCTGATGGTCATCTGATCGGATGGCCATTCGATTGGATTGACACCTCGTTTGGTGAGGATGTGTTTGTGTATGATGGTTTGTACTTTGAAGTTTTCATTGTAGCATTTTAAAAATAGAGAAGTATCTTTACCCTTCAGGTCAGTCGATCGATCGGTCGTTCGATCGGACGGCAATCCGATTGGCGAGTCTTCTTAGTTGAGAACAAGTTTACAGCAGGATGGTCACTCGATCGGATGGCTATCCGATCGGGTGGCAATCCGTTAGTTACTCATGGTATTTGAAAATTGATTCAGGTACCAAAGTCCGAGACGTCACTCGATCGGGTGGTCGTTCGATCAGATGGCAATCCGATTGGACGACAATCTGTTCGACGTTCCGAACCTTAGAATTTTGAATAAATAGTTTAAGTGTGGAACCAAGTGCAACCCGATCGGATGGCCGGTCGATCGGACGGCAATCTGATCGGACGGCAATCCGATCAGACGGCAATCCGTCCCAACGGTCAGATCGTCTTGTCACTTGATTTCGTTTGAAGTTTTTGTAGTTTTGAATGACACGTTTTGATATCTTGCTTGAACAACGGAAACCTCATCTCGACCCAAGTGATCCGACCGAACAGGAATCACCCTAGTCCGACCGGTTCATGGTTCGAGTCGGTTGTTCATGTTCAAACCCGAAATTAGTAGTCTCTTAGATAGAATTCAGATCTGGAACTAACACATCACTAAGAATGAGTAGAAGGTCAGAACAAGCTCCGATCCTATCGGTTTTGAGTGCATTGAGTGTAAAAGAGTTGAAAGAAAGTTGGAAAACCTTCTCTTAATCCTTTTAACCATGAATTTGTGTAGATTTATGCAAAAACATTGATTAATTTTGTGGAAATCCTTCAGATCTAAGTTGTTCTTGGTGGAATGAAGCCAAACCTTGAAGTTCATAAGAACTCCATGATGACATCACCCTAAAACACCTCAAATCTGGCGATTTCACAGTTAAAAGTTGAGATTCGAAGGTGAAAATGATGTAAAAGTGCGTGTAGATCAAAGAAGTACAAGATTTAGGTTGGAAACTTACAAAAATCGGGAGAAATCAAGAGAAATGAGGGCTGAAGGTCGGCTGGTCGAACAAGGGAGCTGTCACATCACAAATGATGTGACAGGTGGGTATTTATAGGGTTTCCTAAAAAGGAAAGTGGTGTAAGTGGCTGGTCGATCGGGTGGCAATGAGATCGGGTGACAACTCGATCGGATGGCAACCCGATCGGATGGCAATCCGATCAGATGGCCACTCGATCGGTTGGCCACTCGATCCATGAGTCCGAAGCGATGAGTTTTGTTGTTTCGATTCGTGTGTTGAGCGTTGTGATGCAATTCGAGCGAGCGATGTGATAGTATTACCCATTAGTTACTCAAATAACATAACTACTATATCTAACATACAATCACTATAATGAACTTGCGTTCAGCGTTTTCGATTCGATTGTGAGGCGATAGAATTGCGATTGCGAATAACACCTCAACATAAACATAACATGCACAGGTAACACATAAATTGCACACACACGTAAAACAATATCCAGAACACATAACTCGAGTTGCGATTGCGATAGCGATTAGCGATAAATTGATTAAATATGCGCTTAAATAGCGATCAAACCTCGATTATTAATAGATACTCCACATAATACAACTAAAGCAAATAAATAAATAGATTCGATTACAAGTCAAATAAGTCAAAACAGCAGTTAAGCAAGGAGTGACAGATCGCAATTAGCAAACTTTTCTTCCTTTGACTTCAATCTTGACTTTGACTTTGAGTTTCGAAACACGGGGTGTTACAGGTGAAGATCATACACTTGGCACCATAAAGGTAGTGTCGCCAAATCTTTAATGCAAAAACAACTGCCCCAAGCTCAAGGTCATGTGTGGTGTAGTTCTTCTCATGAATCTTGAGCTGTCGAGAAGCGTACGCGATAACCTTGTCTCGTTGCATAAGAACATAACCAAGACCCAGGTTCGTGGCATCGCAGTAAACTACGAAATTATCGTTTCCGTCGGGCAGTGAGAGCACGGGAGCATTGCAAAGCATGGTCTTGAGGGTTTGAAAGGCTTCCTCCTGTTTGGTTCCCCAAACAAAAGGATTGTCCTTGTGCGTAAGATAAGTAAGCGGTACGACGATCTTAGAAAAACCTTCGATAAAACGGCGATAATAGCCTGCCAGTCCGAGAAAAGAACGGACTTCAGACGGATTCTTGGGTGTAACCCAACTCTTAACATCTTCGATCTTCGCAGGGTCAACGTGGATACCTTGACTATTGACAATGTGACCTAAGAATTGTACCTCCTCCTGCCAAAATTCACACTTGGAGAACTTGGCATAGAGACGGTTTCCCTGGAGCAACTCAAGAACCAAACGTAGATGCTGTGAGTGTTCGGCTTTTGATTTGGAATAGATCAGGATATCGTCGATGAATACGATTACGAAGTGATCAAGGAAGGGTTTGCACACTCGATTCATTAAGTCCATGAAGACTGCAGGAGCATTAGACAAACCAAAAGGCATGACGACGAACTCATAGTGACCATAGCGGGTTTGAAAAACGGTTTTGGGTATATCCTCCTCTTGAATACATAACTGGTGATAGCCTGAGCATAGATCGATCTTGGAAAAGCACGTAGCACCTTGTAGCTGATCAAATAAATCATCGATTCGAGGCAAGGGATAGCGTTTCTTGATTGTCAACTTGTTCAACTCCCTATAGTCGATGCACATCCTGAACGAACCATCCTTCTTTTTGATGAAAAGGACAGGCGCGCCCCATGGAGAGGTGCTAGGGCGAATAAAGCCTTTATCAAGGAGTTCCTGGAGCTGACTCGAGAGTTCGCGCCTTTCAGAAGGAGCAAGACGATACGGCGCTTTAGCAACAGGGTTTGCTCCAGGAATGAGGTCGATTCGGAAATCGATATCACGAGCGGACGGTAGACCTGGTAGCTCACCGGGAAATACGTTAGGGAATTCACAAACCACGGGGACATCATTCACTCCTGGATTACCTTTCTTTTCCTTCTCCGCTACTACAATGTGCGCCAAGAAAGCTTGGTATTCCTTGCGGAGATACTTGCTAGCCTGGACACACGACATGAGTTGGACTTTCTTCGACGCGACTTCACCGTAAACACACAATTGATCACCATTAGCGAGCGAGAATCGAATCATCTTATCGAAGCAAACAACTTCAGCATGGTTTTCACGAAGAAAGTCCATGCTTACTATGACGTCAAAACTACCGAGCTGCATCGGAATAAGATCGATAGGAAAGACGTGATTTTTGAGCTCGAGAGTACAATCACGAAGAACAGAATTGACGGCGACGGTTCTTCCGGTGGCAACTTCAACATCGAACGTCGAGGGGAGATGAGCGCGCTTACGATTGAGGAGCTTTTCGAATTCAAACGATACAAAACAATTATATGCTCCAGTATCAAATAAACATGTAGCATATATACCATTCACGAGGAACGTACCATTGACCACATTGTTATCGGCTTGAGCCTGGCGGGCGTTAATGTTGAAAGCACGTCCTCGGGCTGTTGGTTGTTGCTGAGGTTGCTGCTGGGGCTACTGTTGTTGTGGCTCTTGCTTGACCACTCGATTCGGGCACATGTTGGCGAAGTGGTTGGGATCACCACACGCATAGCAAGCTCTAGCATTGATCACGGGTGCATGAGCCGCTTGATGGCCTTGAGGAGCAGTAAGTAGAGCTTGTTGAGCAGGAGCTTGACCTTGAGTTGGAGCAGGGTTTTGACGTGGACCTGTCGGCAGTTGGCGGTGAAGTGGCCGTACATGTTGCAATGCGCACAATATTTGCAGGCGGTTCCCACCGGATGGTGATAAGTACAAGTAGGGCAGACCGGATGAGGACCAGTATACGCACGCTTTGCCAGCGGTTAGTTGGTAACCGGGGCC
The DNA here is from genome assembly GCA_030545235.1 of Helianthus tuberosus. NCBI lineage: Eukaryota > Viridiplantae > Streptophyta > Magnoliopsida > Asterales > Asteraceae > Helianthus > Helianthus tuberosus. The sequence goes on along the minus strand of CM060412.1, from coordinate 98,216,548 downwards.
GCTACTTGGCAGTGTTGTTGTTGCTGGGGAGCTGGAACTGATTGGAGCGGGGCAGCATTGGTCACAGCGCAGTTCTTGTTGCTGGAACTGCTGTTGTTCTTTCTCTTGCGTCTTGATAGCTTGGATGACTGAGGAGCGGTGGCGGTTGAAGCGGTGGTAGCTTGATGTAGATTCTTGGGAGCTTTATCCCAGACACCAGACTTGACTCGCTTGTCGTTGATCTCAGCAGCGAGCAAGTAGGTTTCTTCAATCGTTGACATCTTTGCAGCTTGAATGAAATCAGCCACGTAATCCAAAAGAGCATGGATATACTTCTTGATGGTGATTTCGGGTGTCTTGACTTGATCCGGACAAATTATACTCAACTGCTTGAAGTGCGCAGTCAAACCAGCGTTGTCACCATCTTTCTGCTTAATGTGCCATAATTCATCCTCCAACTTTTGGCGCTCATGGGGAGGGCAGAACTATTCCATCATCACGTCCTTCAACTCATCCCATGTTAGCCCGTAAGCTGCATCATTTCCGCGTTTGTTTCTCTCGGCCGTCCACCAGTCTAAAGCACGAGACTGGAAGACACCAGTTGCGTTGAGAGTACAGAGATTGTCAGGACAGCCACTCTGATACAGGGTGACCTTGATAGAATCAAACCATTGGAACATGGCCGTAGGACCATCTTCACCGGTAAACTCTTTCGGTCCGCAGGCTTTGAACTGTTTGAAGCTGAAAGCAGCTTTGGGAGTATCGGTCCTGGACTCTTCAGAAGACTTGCTTGCATTCTCGTTTAGTTCACTCATGATCTGAGGGATGACTTTAGCGATTTGATTGGCGACGAGAGAAGCAAGTCGCTTGTCGGCGTGCTTACGCCTAGCAGCTCGTGAGTGTAGGGATCCAGATGACGACATTGTCTGCAACAGACAGCGCCATAGGATTCAAAACACTATTCGATCATTCCTAGTATAGTCTAGCGATTCACCATAAAGCTCAGGAACACATCCATTTATATAAGCACATAAACACATAATCACATAACATGTAGGGCACATAAACACGTAGGCACGTAAGGCACAGGAGCACATAAGGTGGACAAAATACAGAAACCTAACTATATGTTACACGTATTCCCTATCCTTCACAGCACGTATAGCGATTAAATATAGCGATTGCGAGTATCGAGCAGCGATTGCGAATAATGACCAGCGATTAGTTAGCGTATTGAGGTAGATGTGTAGTGCGAGTTGTGCGTGTTGATCGAAATGAACAGCGAAAACGAATAAATCACCAAAATCCAAACACGTAATCATATAAAAGCACACAAAATCCACATAAAAGCGACAAATATCAGAGTCAGCAGTTGCGGGCTCAGAATAGAAACACATAGAAATCGAGAATAGATTGTCTGCGGCTGGTAGACGTCGACTACCCAAAGTGATTCAACTATTCATAAGGACTTTAAGTGCACACTTTGGCCTTCGGAACTGTGCTCTCGCTTCGATTCGAGCGGTCGGCACACATCCTTCCAGTTACAGTGTGACCTCAAGTCGTTGGAGTCCGTCGAAACTTTGGTGAGAGTTTTGTAAAACCTCATTAGATAGTAGAACGAGTCATCAAGGTTCGGGTTTCACCCCTAACTTAGCGACTACGTTCCTGTTTGTGTGATGAAATCACGAGATAGATAAGGAGGTATGCGTCGAAGTTTGGATTTCACTCCTAATTCAACGCAATTTCTCTTGTTGGTAGTAAAAATAGCAACTCGAACGAGTAATCTGGTCGAGAGTTTGCGGTTTTCACACCTAGTCTTAACCAGATCATTCGTTTGTGTGTGTAATCAGCCTTAGGAAAGGCTGATCTTGCGCGGAACTGTAGTATGCGATGTTCGCGCAAGTGTGTAGTGTACAGCAAGTTTGAGCGAGAAATAGCGAGTAAGCTTGTACAAAACCCTTACTGGGCATGCACAAGTCGGTCTGTTGGTACTTAGACTATAGACTAGGTCGTTCTAAGACATCGACCCGGACTAGGTCGAGTCTTGCCTAATTCCCTATAGTTATGGCTCTGATACCAATCTGTCACACCCCAACCGATGACGGAAACATCGGGGCATGACATTGAGCGAAATAGATTGTCAAGAGAAATTCCATAACGACTAAATTACCGAATAGTTAATATTATGTCCCATACCATAACCCATTAAGTAATCTAAATATTACTGACAATAGATATTCTCAAAACAAACATGTTCCGACAACTCAGATTCAAATAAAATATAAATTGTCTTTGTTTCTAGACTCTCGGTCCTACATGATTCCACAAACGCAGGTAAGCAACATCCTATGCATTTAAACACCTGTCACATACGTTAAAATAAAGGTCAATACACATAGTGTAAAGGTGAGCATACAAGTTTGATAATAGCATAATAGAGTTTGAAATCGTTTACGCATAACCAGCATGTACAACATATAATGTGAAGCATGTAAGTTATCAACAAAGATCCTATCAATACCAATGACTGCAAGTTGACTGCGAGTAGCGAGTGCGCATCACATGTTCACCACTGTGAACACGTGAAGTATTGTCCTTAACAACCCCTGAGTAAACAGGTGCTGAGTCCAAACTATAGTGCTATCGTTGCTAAGGCAGGTAGACAGCAATCAATGTGTTAACATAACAAACAGGCATTCATCGAGTCACGTATAACATGCATTAAAGGTCAGCGTATAAATAGTGTTTGCGTTGTGTGTTCGATGTGATTTAGAATAAGTAACGTATGTAACACCCAAAAGTGCATAAAGCAAAAAAGGGATCGAGTATACTCACATATAGCGTTTAACTTAATAAGCACTGCCTTGGATTGAAGAGAGCGCTTGAAAGATTAGCCTGAACAGTCAATGATTGCATAAACGATGAGCGGCACATAAAACGATGCAAGTGTACCAAGTATCAGATGGCAATCCGATCGGATGGCCAGTCGATCGGATGTCAATCCTTTTGGATGGTCATCTAATCGGATGGCCATTCGATTGGATTGACACCTCGTTTGGTAAGGATGTGTTTGTGTATGATGGTTTGTCTTTTGAAGTTTTCGTTGTAGCATTTTAAAATAGAGAAGTATCTCTACCCTTTAGGTCGGTCGATCGGACGGTGGTTCGATCGGACGGCGGTTCGATCGGACGGCGGTTCGATCGGACGGCGATCCGATTGGCGAGGCTTCTTAGTTGAGAACAAGTTCACAGCAGGACGATCACTCAATCAGATGGATATCCGATCGGGTGGCAATCCGTATGTATTGAACATGTTGAAAATTGATTAAGTACCAAAGTTCCATACGTCAGACGATCGGACGGTCGCTCGATCGGATGGCAATCCGATCGGGCGGTAATCCGTTTGACGTTTAGATCCTTGAAAAGTTTAAATAAAAGTTTAAGTGTGGAACCAAGTGCAACCCGATCGGATGGCTGGTCGATCGGATGGCAATCCGATCGGATGGCAATCTGATCAGACGACAATCCGTCCCAACGATCTGATCGTCTTGACACTTGATTCTGTTTGAAGTTTTGTAGTTTTGAACGAGGCGTTATGATAACTTGCTTAAACAACAGAACCTTATCTCGACCCAAGTGACCCGACCGAACAGGAACCACCCTAGTCCGACCGGTTCACGGTCCGAGACGGTTATTCATGTTCAAACCCGAAATCAGTAGTCTCTTAGATAGAATTCAGATCTGGAACTAATACATCACTAAAAATGAGCAGAAGATCAGAACAAGCTCTGATTCTATCGGTTTTGAGTGCATTGAGTGTAAAAGAGTTGAAAGAAAGTTGGAAAACCTTCTTTTTAATCCTTTCAACCATGAATTTGTGTAGATCTATGGGAAAACATTGATTATTCATGTGGAAATCCTTCAGATCTAAGTTGTTCTTGGTGGAATGAAGCCAAACTTTGAAGTTTATAAGAACTCCATGATGACATCACTCTAGAACACCTCAAATCCGGTGATTTCGTGGTTAAAAGTTAAGATTCAAAGATGAAAATGATGAAGAAGTGTGTGTAGATCATAGAAGTACAAGATTTAGGTTGGAAACTTACAAGAATCAAGAGAAATCGAGAGAAATGAGAGCTGGAGTTCGGCTGGTCGAACAAGGGAGCTGTCACATCACAAATGATGTGACAGGTGGGTATTTATAGGGTTTCCCAAAAAGGAAAGTGTGGAAGTGCCGGGTCAATCGGGTGGTAACTCGATCGGGTTGCAGCCCGATCGGGTGACAACTCGATCGGATGACCACTCGATCGGTTGGCCACTCGATCCTGTTGTTCGGCGCGATGAGTTTTATCGATTCGATTCGCGTGTCGAGCGTTGCGATGCGATTCGGAGCGATACGATGGTATTACCCATTAGTTACACAAATAACATAACTACTATATCTAACATACATTCACTATAATTAACCTGCGTTTAGCGTTTGCGATTCGATTGCGATTGTGATTGACACCTCAACATAAACATAACATGCACAAGTAACACATAAATAACACACACACGTAAAACAATATCCAGAACACATAATTCGAGTTGCGATGCGATAGTGATAAGCGATAAATCGATTAAACATGCGATTAATATGCGATTTAACCTCGATTATTAATAGATACTCCACATAATACAACTAAAGCAAATAAATAAATAGATTCAATTACAAGTCAAAGAAGTCAAAACAGTAGTTGAGCAAGGAGTGACAGATTGCAATTAGCAATCTTTTCTTCCTTTGACTTCAATCTTGACTTTGACTTTGACTTTCGAAACACGGGGTGTTACACAAAGGAACAGTCGATAAAGCCAAAACTGGTTCAGATCGGTAGATCCTTCATAAGCAGTTGTTTGCACATATCTTTCCCCTTGACAGTGGCCTAACATCTGATGACCCAAAGCACTGCCATTACAACTGCTGCTGATCTAAAGACTATTGAAGATTAAAGTGCTGATGCTCAATCTACTTATATGTCTCAAGTACTGCTGAAGGCCAGAGCACTGCTGAAGCTATAACAGTGGAATGAAGAATCAGTAGTTTAGTTATGCTTTGTATTGCTTGATGTAAATCAGTAGTTTAGTATTAGTGGTTGTATAGATCTGTGATTGTAGGTTGTTAGGAAGTTAGATGTCACTTTCATGGCGACGTCAGCCGAAGATGCTAAGTGGTTGTTCTGTACTATAAATATAACAGTACCCTGTACTATTCTGTTAGCTCTTCTTCACTAAGTCAATTCTTTACGAACAATCAAGTGAGCTCAGGCTGAGGGGGAGATTTGTGCATGCATGCATTGTATTTGATTTTTGTACTAAATACAATCATTCGGTTCAATGATAAACATGTTTGCTTAAACTTATTCTTCCATTGATTGTGTGTTCAAAGTTTATTTCATATTTGCGCTACAATTCATCTCTGTTTCACTTTCATTTACTTATACAAAAACACAATCTAAGAAACTCAGATACTAACAAAGTGTTCATGGGGCTCATAAATTGAGCACAACGGTAGCCTATCGGTTAGCACTTGGCCCAATTTTAGACCACTATTTTTTAACGGCACACATGGATCTAGCAAGCAAAACCAAAACAAATTGTTTTTTTTAAACAATCTACTTCTAATTTTGTTTTTTTTAACTAATACACTTTCAAATATTTTTAACTCTATATCTTCCAAAATTTGAATCATTTACCTTTTTTATTGAGGGAAGACACCTTATCACCATATAATGTTGCTTGAGAACCATGAGAAACTAGCAGTTTACCTGTCTGCTAGGACGGGTTAACATTCAAACTATGTGTATATTAAATATCAAGTAGATTTCTTATCCAATTGGGATTAGTAGGTGTAGCAGTTGTTTAATTTGCATATATGTTAATACATATTTTGTTATTTCGTTGGCACAATTTAATATCTTTGATTCATTATTTGTAAGTTTGTTAATGTAGGAGTTGCTATCACCATAAAAATCATAAAAGAGAGATATATACATATTACATATTTATGAAAATAGTAAGAATAATAAAAACTATCAATGACAATTAAACATATAAGATGTTTAATGGCACACTAAATTTTACAATTTCATTTCCAAAGTTGTATAACTCATGAAAATAGTTTTGGATACTTCACTCACTTAATGTAATCAACATTAATAAATGTATTCAAAATGGCTTAGATTGTTCTTTACAATACTCAAAAATAGGGTATTATAATACTTGGTCAAGAACCGAACATACATGATATTGTTTTTTTTTTTCGTCAAGAACCAGAACCGTACCCGGTTATTATAATACCAAATACTTTTTTTAAAACTCAATACCTGAAACCGGGTATTAAAAATACCCGATTTGGGCACCTTTATAGGCAAATATCAATCCACCAATAATCTGATTAATGGAATGGGTCAATCCATCCTAAATGCCTTTGGGCCACTTTAAACAACATCCTAACCATGTCACCGTATACAAATCGTTGGACCAAATAGCAACCCAATAATGTAAAACTCATATGTCATTAAATGAAGACAACCCAAACAAAACAAAATATAATATTGATCATGATAAAAAAAAATTACTGATTAAAAAAAATTCTAGCATTTCAAGGGTTAAGTTATTTTAAAAATGCTAAAATAAAAGAGACGGTGAGAAAGCACCATAGAATGACAAGTAATAACATGTATGAACTTGTATAGAGGGTGTATAACATGTATGCAAGTAATACGGATGATGCAATTCTCGGATTTTCCAACGATCAGAGTCCTGGGTTGTCGATGATGAAACGAAATACGATTATGATAGAATCAAGCATCCAAAAGTAGATTTACTAGACACCTTTACTATATTAGGAAAGTTTCGAAAAAAGCGAAGCGTTACACCCAGAGGGGGAATCCGTGACCAAGCTCCGGCGTGAGAATAAGTAACCGTGCCGGAGAGTGAAGAGCTTATTCCGACGAGTGTAGGGTCACCGATATATCTTCAATGGTGTGGATTCTTGGCTCGAAGCCTTAAATATGATCCAAATGAATGTTTGGAATAAATGATGTGTGTGTATTTAATGAGAGGTAATATTCAATGCATACCTTAGACAACCTTCAACCTATCTTATATAAAGAAGTTGGCTTATCCCTTTGAAAAGTACCATCGGATTCATCTAACGGTTTCCTTAAGTCATTAGGAGACTAAGACACGTGACTGAGCCCCAACAATCAGATCCTTAGTTCATTATTGGAGCCAGTTGCCTTTGACGTACTATTTCCGGCGATCTCTCTCTTGCCTTCAGGCAATTAATGTGGTCTCAGAGACATGACACCTCTTTTTCCCGCCATATCCCATGGCTTCACTTAAGGGACAAAAGCCATTTATTGGGCTTGTTGACGAGCCCAAATAAAACGGAGCCCAAGACGAGACCGCTGGACTCCAAGTGGGCCTCGTCGTCAATAAGTAATATAACCTACAGAAGGTAGGTATAATGGTATAAAATGTAAAAAAAAAATGTCATTCTTCTTTTGAGTGAAGATTTCATAAGATGTTACCTTTTACAGCATTTAAAAGAAAAAAAAACTTGATAACTGTTATAAATAAATAATGTTCTAGGTTACATCAGGGGGTCTAGAAAGAATTAAGAACTTGGACCTGGAAAGGTAAAATATTGTTAATTGTTATTTTTAATATTTTTCTTACGGATTTCTACTTGTTTCGGTTAATAAAGACACACCAACTTGAATGTAATACTTGGTTATTGTTGGGATTGTGAAGAGGATGGACAAAACATCGCCAATTGAGAACATTAGCGCGTGAATGTAGGCTTTGATTTGTTACCATTTTACAATAAACTTGTGAAACTGCAGTGTGATGCATCTGGTCTGTGGCTAAACAAGTGCACGTGTTTACATGTCCTTGAATCAATATGTCATGTTGAGCATGATTGTAATCTTGTGAAAGTGACTGTACTGTGATGCATCTATGGAAAGAAATAGTTTTATGTTAAACACTTTTCCCTTGAAGAACCAGAAGTAAAATAAATAAAAAGGAATTATGCACCAGCCGGGAATCGAACCCGGGTCTGTACCGTGGCAGGGTACTATTCTACCACTAGACCACTGGTGCTTGTTGGTTACCTTCTTGCAAACAAATATATGAATTCAAACGTAGCGTAAGTGTAAAGAGTGACGTGGCAAAATGTCCATCAAACCCACAGGCACAAAGAGACTCACTCACACTTTTGCTATTGCTAATGGTTGTGGGTGAAATAGCAGTACCAGCAGGAGCGGTGGCCATGAGTTGTCAATTCTTATCTTCATCTGGAACTGCAATTAAGCTTCCGAGGAAGAAAGTGATCATGAGCATGAATGTTATTGGTTGTTCTACTTCCCCGATACCCAATCCTGTTTTAAGGTAATCTGATCCACCATTAATTGTAAATTTCATATGGTGTGGTGTTATAACCTAAAGTTGGATATGATTGTAGACCGGAGTTGTCAATCCGTGTCGGAACTCGACTCATTCCACACCCGAAAAAGGTATGTTCCTCTTACAGACAGGTTATGGGTTCGGTCAGGGTCGAACCTGCCAACACGTTCAACTGTCGGGTTCACCACCCTTTTTACCATTTCCTTATTTATTTCAAATTTCTAATATATGCTCGCTTACCTGCGATATTGATGTAAAGTGCATTTTCCACTGTTAATTTTAATATATAATTCTCAGTTTAAAAAAAAAAAAAATTCTAAAACATTAATAACTTAAACTATTTGCGTACTTTTTCACTATGTTCCGAGTCTCATACCAGGGAGGGAGAGGAAAGAAAAAAGATGAAAATATGAAAAAATCATGTTCTCGAGATTTTTTAAGGATAGAAGGGGGGAGAAAGAAGGGAAAAACGAAGAAAATTTGTATGTATATTTATCCTCTCAAATCAGAGAGATTAGGAGAGAAAAATCTTATCAATCACTAAATTACCCTCATATCTAATTAAAATGTTTTATGTTTAAAGAGTATAATGGTAAAATTGTTCCTTTCTTTTCTTTTCGTCCTAACTCGGGAACACATAAAATGCTTGATTTCTTCTCTTTTCCCTTACTATTTATTAAACTCGGGAACACGAAAAAAATCATATCTTTTCCTTTCTTTTCTCATTTAATTCATTTTCCTTCCCCTTCCATGTTAAATGAGACTCGGGAAGACAAAAAATTTGAAAAATAAATTGGCATCGTTTAAAAAAATAAAAATATTTTTAAGTATTAATATATAAAAGGAAGTCAAATATTTAATTTTCTAGGTATGAACGGGTTGTGTTGGTGTAAACCTACGAATACACGTGTCATATTAAGGTTCATGTGTGGTGCAAAATTCCGGGCTCATGTCCGGTTCGTCCTCACCAACCCGCTAACACAACTTGTTTAGCACTTCAGCGTGTTAACTTATGAATACTTTGGTTTGGGTTTGGGTTATGTTTCATCTCAGGCCAGAGTAGTTGAGTAGGAACAGTTAAGAACGGTCGAACGGGCTAATGCATTCAAATAACCTTCTAAATCATTTCCTTTTCAGATTGTTAAAATAGTGTTTTTGTAATCATTATAAGCACATGAACTATTTACTACAAGAAAGTGTTAGCAGCTCATATAAACACAAACCATCCTGTCCTGTTTTGACCCATACTAAAAATGACCCGTTTTGATCTATTACCCAATACAACTAACCCATCCATCTTACCAACTCTAGTAACAAATTTTGTTTGCCATTTGATCATTTTTTTCTTTATTCCTAAGGCTGACAAAGGCGGGGAAGATGCTTTCTTTGTGAGTGGTTACAGTGGTGGCGTTATGGCTGTTGCAGACGGTGTTTCAGGGTATGTTGTGTTGTTTATTAACAAAGAAAATTAGTTAATTTATTACCATGGACTGTAACCTAAACTTCATACAACCTTTTGTTTTGCAAATCATGATAATAGATGGGCAGAAAAAGATGTGGACCCTGCACAATTCTCAAGAGAACTTATGAGGAGAGCTTCATCTTTAGTTGATGATGAAGAGGTACTTATCACCTCATCTCTTTATTTGATTGTTTTTATAGTAAAGTTAAAACGTTTGTGACAAGTTTTCAAACAATTAGAATATATCCCATCAAACATTGGGGTTAACATGTGATTTCTAGTACATAATTGTGTTGGTTGGGGTTTGGGGGGTTGATTTGATGACCCGGACACGACCCTTATATTTATCTGTGTTAAAGATATAACACTAACTTGGACACACTTAAAATCGTTAATCGTGTAACATGAACACGACTCGTGTAATGGTCATAAATGGTTGGCGGGTTGTAAATACGTTGGAGATGTATTTTTTTTTAGTTTTTAATGGGTTAACATGTTTAATTAACTGGATAAAAAATGACAACCATCATCATCATATTCAGGAAATCCCACCAATAGCAAAGCAAAGGTAGGGTCTGAGGAGGGTAACATGTAGACACTCTTACCTCTACCCCGTATGAATAGAGAGGCTGCTTCCAGTGAGACCCCCGACTCGATAGTAGTTTTGCTTCAAGCCTTGGACATAAGGCACATAACACTCAGCAATCGGGATAAAGACCGATTAGTGCATGTACCCTTTTGTCTTTCAGTTATCAACGCCACCACATGATGCATGATTAACCGTCCTCAGCTTTTAACGCTATTTTCACGAAATTAGTAAAATAACGTTAAAATTAGTGCACTTTCACTTTTGCCCCCGGTGGCCCACACATATATACATTATATGCGCATACCGCAAGCGGGGCGTCATAAAAAAAAAAAGACAACCAGAAACCTATATTATCATGTCGTGTTTTGGGTCATATCAGGAATCGCCACCACTAATCTTTAAGCAAGTAATGCTTATATTAATGTTTGTTTCAGGTTAATTATGATCCTCGGATGCTTGTAAGAAAAGCACACGCTGCAACCTCATCCACAGGTTCAGCTACTGTGTATGTTTTAACACGTATTAAATTAAATCATTAATCCCTTATTTTATCCACATTTTAATATATAATCCCACCTTAATGCTTTTGTCTTTGTAGAATTGTTTCTATGCTAGACAATAATGGGATTCTTAAGATTGCTAATGTTGGAGATTGTGGACTTCGGGTTATTCGCAAAGGTAAACCAAGATCCAATTATTTTGTTCGACTTTGTTGTTAGTGACATTGTTGTTATAAATCTTGAACATTTAGGTCAAATAATATTTTCCACTTTCCCACAAGAGCATTATTTTGATTGTCCATATCAGTTGAGCTCTGAGACCGTCAGCCAAACATATCTCGATGCCACGGTAAGAAAGTCCATAGATGAGTGGGTACGGGCAGATTAAGTAATGGGTCAAATGGGTTTGGGTTAAAACATGTCATATTTTAGTGCTTGTCAAACGGGCCGGACGTGGTCTATTTTTTGAAACTTGTTATGAATAATTGGCGTGTTAATTTTAACTACAAAAACAATAATATAATATAATATAATATAATAATGATACTAATATTATAAATATTTGAAATCGAACAATGTAAAAGGTTGTATGCATTAAAATAGTCTTTGACCCGTTTGAGACAATACACTAAGCAAATTAACCCACAATAGGTAAATGGGTTGAAATTGCCATCTCTATATCATTATTATTATTATTTTACATTGTCTATACATAAATGCAGGTTACTAGTATTGATATAGTGAAGGGAGACATCATAGTAATGGGTTCAGACGGGCTTTTCGATAACGTGTTTGACCATGAAATAGTATCAACAATTAAGGAACATAAAGATGTTGCGGAGACGGGTAACTGTCACTTGAAAATATTTTATTACATTTTAAAAACAAGCAACTTAATTTCAAGTGTCATGAATAAGTTTTTATTTGAATACTAGCTAAGGTATTGGCTGATCTTGCTTACAAGCACTCAGTGGACTTCTACTTTGACTCCCCATTTTCAATTGAAGCAAGAAACAGAGTAAATATTTCTTTCCACTGGTATCAAATTTATAGAAAATCTGTAGTCTAGAGGTGGCATAATCCGCGGGCTGGATTAAAAACTTATATATCTATATCTCTCTCTCTATATATATATATATCTATGCGTGTGTGTGTGTGCGTACTTTCAAATGAGAACTACCCTTGCGTTGTGAGAACCGCGAGAACTCCTTCTCGTGTGAGTTTTTCAACCAAATTCTGCACAAAGGTAGATTAACATCTAACTAAGACATCTGTGAAAAAAAAATCGAAAAAAAAAATTTACGTTGGTGTAAATGGTTGTTGATCTCAGCAGCCCCAGAACATTAAATGTGGTTTACACCATCGTAGGAATTCGTATACGATACAAAAAATTTGTCAATTTTTTTTTTCAAAAAAGCTTTGGATCAAAAGTTCTCACAGTTCTCACAACTCAAGCTAGTTCTCATTTTAACCCTTCCCTATATATAATATCTATACTATATTATAATGCATGAGGGAAGGGCATTTTAAGATACCAAAAAATTTAAGAACTTTTTCCCTCTTAATTTATAAATAAACCCCTAAAAGGAGGGTAAATCGACCTTTTAAACAATAATTATATTTTAGCCCCCCATCTTATTACACTTAAATCTAATGAATTTTAACATAATTATGGGTAAGTAATTACACTTTTCTCCCTCCACAACAAACTTATAATTCTTTTACGTATGCTTGCTATATCTTATAAACTATAATGTTTTAAAAAAATCCATAAGTACCGTGACGACCTACTCATTTTTGTCGACGTTTCGATAGTTGTCTTGGTAAGTATTGACGTGTGGATTAAAAGGTACAAGTAGATAATGCCTTAGTATACAAGTGATTAAAGCCCAATGTACTTCGTCATTATCCCAGAATGTTTAATAGCTACAGAATGTCAAGTGCTTAAATACCGTCAATTTAATCCTCTTTTCTAGATTACACTTTAATCCCTCATCTTTAACAAAATTATAGATAATTAGTTAGTACTTACACTTTATCCCATTATAAAAAGCTAACTTCCCCCATGATTTATAAACGGTCATAACTTTTTGGTACGTTAATATTTTTTTAAGTTACACCATATAAACGAGTATTTTATTCTCTTTAATTTGAATATAGTATTGCTATAGTTTTTTAATTAAAAAAATTGATATGTTACGTGATTAATAGTGTCTAAGGGTGAGTAATAACTGAATCCTTAACCAACACTGAACCGAAATTAACCAAAAACTGAATTAACTAAAAACTTATTAACCGAAACCCCAATAAACAAAAACGGTTATCGATTTTTTTGTACCCTCATTTAACCAAAATTAATTGTACCAAACCATTCATATTTTCATATATTTCTACCTTTTATACCTTCAGTTCATGTATTTCATATTTATACCCCTATTTTAAGTATTTATACCTCCATTTGAAGTACCTATACATCCATTTCATGTATTTATACCTAAATTTCATGTATTTCTAATCAAAAGTTTTAGCCCAAGTTTGGTTTTAATTATTAACCAAAATTAAATGAATCAAACCAAAAATCGTCAATGAATAAACTAAACCGATTAACTAAAAACGGATTGGTTAATAAAATAGATTAATCGATGACCTCGATTTTGATTGAGGATAATAATCTCACCAACCGAACAATGCACACTATGGCAATGTCTGTGTTTCTCGCCTAATCGCGTGCGCACCTATCGGTTATTAACCAAAATCGGTTATCGGTGAACAATAACTAAATCATTAACCTAAACCAAACCGAAAACAAATGAAACTGAACCGAAATCAACCGAAAACTGAATTTAATGAAAACCGAATTAACCAAAAACCGGTTATCAATTTTTTTGTACTCTCGTTTAACCAAAATTAGCTGAACCGAACCGAATCATTCATATTTTCATATATTTCTAGCTTTTATACCTCCAGTTCATATATTTCATATTTATATCACCATTTCATATATTTATACTTTCATTTCATATATCTATACCTCAATTTCATATATTTCTAAGCAAAAGTTTTAGCCCAAGTTGGGATTTTGCTACTAATTTAAATTAAATGAACCAAACCAAAAACCGTCAATCTAACCGAATAAACCGAAGTGAGTAACCGAAAACCGATTGGTTAATAAAATAGACTAACCGATGACTTTGGTTTCGGCTTCGGTTGAGGACAATAACCGAACCGACGGAACCATGCACAACACATTGAAATGGATTACCCAATTACTTCGCTTTTAATGTATATCTATCACAATGATGCTACAATAAATATTAGGAACCACCATTTATGAACCACGAGAACTAGTGTGAACACAACCAAAACTACTTAAAAAAGTTTAAAAACACATTTTTTTATTATCCATTAAAATCGCAACTTTTTTTTAATAATTTTTTTTATAAAAGTCGTGATTTAACTGTAAAAAATTAAAAAAAAAAAAAAGAGTTAGCATTTAGCTTGGGTGGGGGTGGGGGGTTTAGGTTTTTTCAAGGTTTTTGGGGGTGGGGGCTCATTGTTTGTTTTGGGTGTATTTTGGTTGCGTTCACATTTGTTCTTGCCCTAAAGTTGGTTCTCACATGAACCTACCCTATGTATATAGTGGAAGTGTAAAATACAATATTCCTTAACGTACGATACGTACGATATGAAATTACACACGTTATAAACCTCAAAACTCTAATCATGCATGTTGAAAAACCATAAATCACACCATAATCACGCATTTTGAAAAACCATAATCACGTATCAACAAAATCATAACCATGTGTGATTATGACCATAATCACGCATGTTGAAAAACCATAATCACGCTTGAACAAAATCAGAACCATGTGTGATAATGATTTTTCAACATGCGTGATTAGGGTTTTGAGTTTTTTAACTTGCGTAATTTCATATCGTACATATGGTACATTAAGGAATATTGTACGTTAACCTTCCCCTATATACACACACACATGTTAGTACAGGTCAAGTTGGCTTGCAAACACATCTTTTATAATTTTACATTAACCAATATGTTAAATATGATTACAAAAAATTTAAATTTATATTACATTAATAATCTTTATTTTAATAAATTGAATTAGAAAGTTTTTGCATTTAATTACTCTTTGATCGTATTTCAATCAGTTTGACCCCCGTTGTCTTGTTCCTTCGTTTAGCTATATTCAGTTGCTAGTCAATTTGACCCATTTGCTAGTTAGCAAATTCAGGTCGTAATTTTTATTTAGTTTTTACATCTCAAACGGGTCAACGGCTAAAAAAAAAGTTAAAACCTTAGAAGGAAACTAGTCAAGGGTCAACTGACTTGTTTTCTTATGCACACAACCTTCTAAATCGCTTTAGTCAAAATATCACATTATTTTGATTATAACCAATATTTGTAGTCATATTTAGTTAAAAACGTATTATGGGTCAACCTGAACTGTTCGTATAGGTAGTCGCGGTAACTTGTGATTTCTTTTGTTTACACACAGGGGCTTGATGTTCCATGGTGGAAAAAGGCCTTGGGGCAGAAGCTAACAGGCATGGCCAACGAAATTTAATCATTTTATAATTATGAGTTTAAACAAATATCATATGTGTTGACCAAGTGTTTTTGTGCAGGTGGAAAGATGGATGATATAACTGTAATTGTTGGTGAAGTGGTAAGTAATTGACATGATTAAGTTCACTAAACATTTCTTGTAAATTTTTGAAAATTCTGTATTGTATTTTTTTTTTAAATTGCATTTTAAAGATCCAACAAATCACATGTATATTGTGAAGTTTAGTAAGCAATTCTTCTATAGATTAGCAAGTGTTTTGGCAAAAAAAAATCGACAAAAGGGCTTGCCTCAAGTGGCTAATAACCATGGTTGAACCAAATTGTAAATGTGGCTATGAACCAGGGTCATGGGGGATCTGAGATGCCGTCTAGTTCATAACTGGCTAAAAGGATCATGGTTGGAATATGACTTGCCTACAACCCGGCAATAGTTTAAATGCCACAGAAGTTGATCTGCGGGTCAGTAATAAAGTGATGCAAAGTTCTTGTTGTAATTGTCAATTTCAAAAACCTTGAAAATACAAATCGTACGTTAAACAGTAAATTTTCTTTTTTTTAACGGCAAATTTCTTTTATTCCTGTCGTCTGTGTGACCTAAAACCTCCTTCTCCCAAGGCGTTTAAAGGCTTTGCCTTTGCCAATGGACTACCACCCCATTGGTAACAGTAAATTTTCTAACTAAAACATGTCATGTCATGCTTAATTTAAAAAAAAAAAGTAAAAAGAGGCACACCTGGGCAATCGGCACATCACTTCTAACATCTTGAGCCTTGAGGTGACTCGCATATAGGGGTGTAAACGAGTCGGGCCAAGCCAAAGCCTGACTGGGCTTGAGCTCTGCTCATCATGTTTTAATAAAGTACGGTTCATTTCGAGCCTACTTATTTGAGCTCAAGTTCAGCTCGTGAGTAAAACCCAAAGCTCGGCTCGACTTGGCATGAGCTATCTTGATATCAACCTCAAACGAGATAAAAGCTCGGCTTGAGCTTGTTTCAGTATCGTTTAAACGAGCCCAAGCTCGGCTCACCGATATTGTCATTATTATTATTATTATTATTATTATTATTATTATTATTATTATTATTATTATTATATACATATATATAGGAAGTGTAGAATACAAATCCCCTTATCATACATTACGTACGCTACATCCATGGCCATATACGTGTCGTGATTCATTTTTCTTTCATAAGGTTAAATCAGACAATTCATTTAATCAGCTGAGGGCAAATTAGTCTATTCATTCAATCAGCGAGAAGTTCGTTACACCAATATCCCGTTAATTATGATTCGTATCAGTTTCAAATTTTCATAATTCTCAAACAATACGTTGCAGTTTCGTTTTTCTGCGTTAGGGTTTGAATCGATTGCTTGTTTTCAATGGATCCACAGAGCAGCACCGGACGAAGCACAGATGTTGAGTTTGAAGACGCTCGACCGGTTGGTGATCAGGTTCAATTATCTGCTTATCAGAGAGTTACGATTGACGAAGTTATAAGTCCTCGTTCATCAAAATGCAAATGCAAATACAAGTGGTGCAAATGAGTTTTCGAATGGTATTTTTTGTTAATTCAAATGTTTAAATTGTTCACAGATGTTTTTGTGTAATCGTTCTAATGATTTTGTATGATTATAACTGATTGGAAGGTTTTGAATGTTTATTAGAGGATAATTGATACGAAAGCAAAGTGTTTAAATTCGCATGTTATGAGTCTAACAATTCGCATGTGATATTAATGTTGATTGTCCAGGAGAATCTATAACAACTATAATTACCAAATATTTAACGTCATGTCCGATGCCATAACATATAAAGTAAAACAGTTATTACAGATATAGTTCTCAAAGACAATAATTATTCCAACAACTCAAATATTGTTTAGTTTGTTTCTGGACTCCCCTAGCTTGATTCCACAAAAGCAAGGCATAGCGTAGCATCCTAAACGCCAGTCACATACGTTAAAGTAGGTCAATACACATAGTGTAAAGGTGAGCATACAAGTTTAATAGAACATAGTAGCGAAAAGCGATTTACGCATAACCAACATGTAACACGTAGAAATGTGAAGCAAGTAAGCTATCGACAATGAAATATGCACAGACATGACTGCGAGTTGTAGAATGCGCAACACATATCACCACCATGACACGTGAAAACATAACATACAAGCAATCATCGAATAACACGTATAACATGCAGAGCGGTTAGCCTATAAAAGTAGTTGCGTTGTGTGTCGAAGTGATTTGATATAAGTAACGTATGTAACACCCAAAAGTGCGTTAAGTAAAAAGGGATCGAGTATACTCATAGATCATGTTTAATGAATAAACACAGTCTTGGATTGAAGGGAGCGCGGGAGAAATTAGCCTGATCACAGTACGACAGTATAAGCGTTGAACAATGCGTGAAACAACATGTCGGTGTGATGAACAATCGAATGGTGGTTGGATCGGATGGCCATCCGGACGGATGACCGTTCGGTCGGATGGTCATTCGACTGAGGTAGGTGTGTTTGTGAAATGTTAAACTTTTGAAGTTTTCGTTGTAGTATAAGTAAAGTCGTTCGATCGGATGGTCATCCGGACGGATGGCCGTTCGATCGAATGGCAATTCGTTTAAGTAGAATGTTACATAGAATTACGTCTCCTGTCCGGATAGTCATTCGATCGGATGGCCGTCCGTTCGGATGACTATTCGTTTGGAAGCTGATATTCCTTGAAGTTTTGCAAAGTTGATTAAGTTGTGAAATCACAAGTCACCTGGTCGAATAGTCGTTCGATTGGGTGGTTGTCCGATCGGATGGTTATTCGCTCGTGCAACTGTTCGTTTGAAAACTTAGTAAAATCAGTTAAGTTGGAAAGTTTTGCGGTTGGACAGAGACGTTATGACAACGTGTTTAAACAAC
Organism: Helianthus tuberosus; assembly: GCA_030545235.1. Classification (NCBI taxonomy): domain Eukaryota; kingdom Viridiplantae; phylum Streptophyta; class Magnoliopsida; order Asterales; family Asteraceae; genus Helianthus; species Helianthus tuberosus. The sequence continues at coordinate 98,198,065 of CM060412.1, read as the reverse complement.
GGAAATCCCATCAAATCCAACTCATCCGATCGGGAATCACCCTGTTCGATCCGAACCAGCTGTTCTTGACGGAGTTTCATATTCAACTCGTGAAACAGTCGTCTCTTCGGTAGAATTCCATTCTCAGACCGGTTCTCCACTAGGGAATGAGTAGAGAGCCCGAACGAGTCCCGATTCTAACGGTTTTTGAATGAAAAGTGAAAAGTGTTGAAGAAAAGTGGAAATCAGTTGGAAAATGTTTAGATTTAGGTGAAATCAGTGTTTAAACAAGTGGAAATCCTTTAGATCCGAACCATTCTTGATGAGATGAGGTCACACTTCAATGTTCATAGGAACTCCATGATGACATCACCTTAGAACAGCCCGAATCAGAGGATTTCACGGTGGAAATGTGAGATTTGTTGGTGAAATCGATGAGAAAGTGTGTAATGAACAAGGAAGTACAAGATTTGAGTGAAAACTTACAAGAATCGCGAGGAAACGAGAGAAAAGAGCCTGAGAGTGCACTCGGTCGGAGGGAGCTGTTGTCACACCCCAACTGATGGCGGAATCATCGGGGCACGACACTGAGCGAAACAGATTGTTCAAGTAAATTCCATAACGACTACATTACCGAATAGTTTAAATATCATGTCCCATACCATGACCCATAAGATAAAATTGTTATTACAGACATAGATATTATTCAAACAAAAGCATGCTCCAATAACTCAGATTCTAAATAAATGAAAATAAATTGTCTTTGTTTCTAGACTCTTTCCTAGCCTTGATTTCACAGCAATCCAAGCAAATTAACATCTTAAGCACCTGCCACATATGTTAAAGTAAAGGTCAATACGCATAGTGTAAAGGTGAGCATGCAAGTTTGATAGATATAATAGAGTTCGAAATCGTTACGCATAACCAGCACGTACACAGTGTGAAATGAAGCACGTAAGTTATCGACATGAACCTATCAATACCAATGACTGCGGGTTGACTGCCCAAGGCAGTTCGTAATACACTCTCACCACTGTGAGCCATGTAACAAATTTTCCTTAACAAACCCTGAGTAAACAGGTGCTGAGTCCAAACAAATAGTACTATCGTTGCTAAGGCAGGTAGACAGCATTCCATGTGTAAACATAACAAACAAGCACTCATTAAGTCATGTATAACATGCGGTAACGGTTAGCATTAAAGTAGTTCGTAGTGTGTTCGATGTGATTTAGTATAAGTAACGTATGTAACACCCAAAAGTGCATAAAGCAAAAAGGGATCGAGTATACTTACAGCGGTTGAATTAATGGATTGAAGGGAGCGCTAGAGCGGATAATAGCCTGAACAGTTATCGATAACATAAGCGAGTGTCGGTGCGTAAAATGGTGTGAAGTGTCAGTGGGTCGGACGGTAATCCGGTCGGGTGGTAATCCAATCAGACGGCCGGTCGATCGGATGACAATCCGTTCGGGCGGTCACCCTATCGGGTGGCCACTCGACTGGATTGTCATCTCGTTTGGGATGGATGTGTTTGTGTATGATGGCTTGTCTTTTGAAGTTTTCGTTGTAGTATTTTAAAAATAGAGAAGGATCTCTACCTTTCAGGTCGGTCGATCAAACGGCCGTTCGATCAGGCAGCAATTCGATTGGTCGAGACTTCTCTTGTTTGAGAACAAGTTCACAGCAGGACGGTCACTCGGTTGGATGGCTATCCGACCGGGTGGCAATCCGCTCGGATTGAATATGTTTGAAAATTGATTAAGTGTTAAAGTCAAACATCACATGGTCGTATGGCAATCCGATCGGACGGCAATCCGTTCGATGTTCAAACCTTAAATATTGAAATAAAAAGTCAAGTGTGGGACCCAAGGTGCAATCCGACCGGGTGGCTGTCCGGTCGGACGGTAATCCGATCGGACGGCAATCCATCCCAGATGACCTGGTCGTCTTCTTCCTTGGTTGTTTTGGTAGTTTGAAGTTTTCTCGAGACTGTTTGATAACGTGCTAAACAACAGAAACCTCGTTAAGGTTTAGTGACCCGTTCGGACAGGAATCACCCTAGTCCGACCAGCTAACTGTTCGAGACGGTGTTTCATGTTTAACCCGAAATCAGTGTTCTCGTGGATAGAATCCAGATCTTGAACCAACACATCAACAAGAAAGAGTAGAAGATTAGAACAAGCTCTGATTCTATCGGGTTTGAGTGCATTGAGTGTAAAAGAGTTGAAAGAAAGTTAGAAAACCATCTTTCAATCCTTTTCACCATGAATATGTTCAGATCTATACAAGATCTTTGTTTATTTATGTGGAAATCATTCAGATCTAAGTTGTTCTTGGTGGATTGAAGCCCAAACATGAAGTTAATAAGAACACCATGATGCCATCATCCTAGAACACCTCAAATCTAGTGAATTCACGGTTAAAAGTTAAGATTCAAAAGATAGAAACGTGTAGGAGTGCGTGTAGATTAAGGAAGTACAAGATTTAGGTGGAAAACTTACAAGAATTGCGAGAAATCTAAGGAATAGCGGCTGGAACGAGTGGAGAGGGAGAGAGAGCTGTCAACATCAAGGATGTGACAAATGAGGGGTATTTATAGGGTTTCCATAAATGGAAAGGGGAGGAGAGGGCTGGTCGGTCGAGTGGCAACTCGTCCATGTGGCTGTTCGGTCGAGTGACAATCCGATCGGGTGGCACCTGGTGGGTGGCAGCTCGGTTGAGTGGCACTTCGACCGGATGGCAGTCCGACTGGGTGGCAACTCGGTCGGTTGGCCACTCGGTTCGAGTGTACAGCGCGATGAATTTTGCGATTTCGATTCGAGTGTTGAGCGTTGCGATGCGGTTCGAGCGGGCGATACGATAGATTTACTTATCAAATTACTTTTAATACCAACTACTATATCAACATACAAGCATCCTATTTAACGTTCATTTAGCGTTTGTGATTCGATTGCGATTGCGTTTTGATGGCGTTTCGATTAATCACCATAACAATCAACATAAATAAACATGCACAAGTAACACATAATGTGCACACACACACATAAGAACAATAACTAGAACGCGTAATTTGAGTTGCGATTGCGATAGCGATAAAGCGATAAAACATGCGATTAATATGCGATTATTAATAGATACTCCACATAATACAACTAATGCGATAACAAAATTAGACTATTTACAAGTCAAAGAAGTCAAAACAGGAATTGGGCAAGGAGTGACAGATCGCAATTAGCAATCTTGTCTCCCTTTGACTTCAATCTTGACTTTGACTTTGACTTTCGAAACACGGGGTGTTACAGCCTCCCCTAGTTGAGGGAATTTCGTCCCGAAATTAGGCCGAAGCCGTAAAAAATAACTGCGGGTACTTCGCCTTCATGTCGCTTTCGAGTTCCCAAGTGAACTCTGCGCCTCGTTTGCCTTCCCATCGGACTTTCACAATAGGAATGCGCGAGCGTCTGAGTTGCTTGGTTTGGCGGTCCATGATTTCGACAGGCTTCTACACGAAGCGTAGTGTTTCGTTTACTTGAAGATCTTCTAGAGGTACAATTAAATCATGCTCAGCCAGGCATTTTCTGAGGTTCAACACATGGAAAGTCGGGTGAACGTTGCTAAGTTCCTACGGTAGCTCGAGTCTGTAGGCGACTTTTTCGATCCTTTCCAAAATATTAAAAGGTCCAACATATCGAGGCGCTAGTTTCCCTTTCTTGCCGAATCTGACCACACCCTTCCAAGGCAACCTTTAGGAGTACGTAGTCGCCAACGTCAAATTCAAGGGGCTTGCGTCGTCCATCGGCGTAACTTTTTTGACGACTCCGAGCTTTCAGCAGATTGTCTCGAATTTGGAGCACTTTGTCAGTCGTTTCTTGCAATAGCTCAGGACCGGTTAATTGCGAGTGCCCGATCTCATGCCATACAATAGGCGATCGACATTTTCTTCCGTATAAAGCCTCAAACAGTGCCATTTGAATGCTGGAATGATAACTATTATTATACGAGAATTCAACTAAAGGAAAGTATGCGTCCCAATTACCTCCGAAATCTTTGACACACGAACGGAGCATGTCTTCAAGGGTACGAATCGTTCTCTCAGTCTGACCGTCGGTTTGGGGATGAAACGCGGTACTTAGATTAAGCGTAGTACCAAGAGCCATTTGAAACGTTTCCCATAGACGCGAGGTAAACCGAGCATCACGGTCAGAGATGATGTCGCGAGGTGTCCCATGTCGACAAATGATCTCATCAGTGTAGATTCGGGCTAATCTTTCTACTTTGTAGTCTTCCCGTATTGGCAAAAAGCGAGCAGATTTGGTCAATCGGTCAACGACAACCCAGATACTGTCGTGACTTGATGGCATACACGGAAGTTTCGTTATGAAGTCCATAGCTATACTTTCCCACTTCCACATAGGGATCGGGGTTGTTCAAGTAAGCCAGAGGGTTTTTGGTGCTCGGCCTTGACTTTCGAGCAAGTCAGGCACTTTCCAACATAGAGAGCGATATCTCTCTTCATGCCCGGCCACCAGTACTTGTAGCAAAGGTCCTGGTACATCTTGTCGGCACCGGGATGAACAGAATATCAGGATTTGTGGGCTTCGTCCATCAAAATCTGTCGTAAGTTTGTCCGCTTAGGGATTCAAATTCGGTCCAGAAAGTGGAATATCCCATTCGACTTATTCACAAGCTGGGCTCCATCGTGGTAGATTCTTTCCTTCTTCAGAGTGCGTTCATTAAAGCAAGCATGCTGAGCTTCGCGAATCAGGGTTTCGAGGGCTTGGACATTGCGAATGCTGAGCAAATAACTCCGTTTGCTGAGAGCGTCGGCAACAACATTTGCTTTGCCAGGATGATAACGAATCTCACAGTCATAATCGTTGAGAAGTTCTACCCATCGGCGATGACGCATATTAAGTTCCTTCTGGTCAAAGATATGTTGTAGGCTCCTATGATCGGTGAAGATCGTACACTTGGTATCATACAGGTAGTGTCGCCAAATCTTTAACGCAAAAACAACTGCGCCTAGCTCCAGGTCATGGGTTGTATAGTTCTTCTCGTGGATTTTGAGTTGGCGAGATGCGTAAGCAACAACCTTGTCTCCTTGCATGAGGACACAACCAAGGCCAAGGTTCGAGGCATCACAATAGACAATAAAGTCGTCGTTTTCGTCGGGTAAAGTGAGAACAGGAGCATTGCCAAGCACGTGCTTGAGGGTTTGGAAAGCAGACTCTTGTTCAGTTCCCCAAACAAAAGGCCTGTCTTTATGCGTGAGAGCGGTAAGCGTCACAACGATTTTTGAGAACCCTTCGATAAATCGACGATAATAGTCCGCTAGTCCGAGAAAAGAACGAACCTCAGACGAGTTCTTCGGTGTAATCCAACTCTTAACTGCTTCAATCTTCATGGGATCGATGTGGATACCTTGACTATTAACAATGTGACCGAGGAATTGAACCTCCTCCAGCCAAAATTCGCACTTGGAGAATTTGGCATAGAGTCGATTCCCTTGGAGTAGCTCGAGAACCAAACGTAGATGTTGCGCGTGTTTGGCTTTCTACTTGGAATAGATCAGGACATCATCGATGAAAATGATGACGAAGTGGTCGAGTTACGGTTTACACACACGATTTATCAGGTCCATGAAAACCACGGGTGCGTTGGTTAAACCAAAAGGCATAATAACGAATTTGTAATGGCCGTATCGAGTGCGAAAAGCGGTTTTGGGTATATCCTCCTCTTGGATGCGTAGTTGGTGGTAGCCTGAGCGTAGATCGATTTTTGAGAAACACATAGCACCTTGTAGCTGGTCAAATAAATCATAGATTCAAGGCAGGGGATAGCGATTCTTGATTGTCACCTTATTCAATCCCTGATAGTCGATGCACATCCTGAACGACCCATCCTTCTTTTTGACGAAAAGGACTTGCGTGCCCCACGGAGAGGTGCTCGGGCGAATGAAGCCTTTATCTAGTAGTTCCTGGAGCTGACTCGAGAGTTCGCGCATTTCGAACGGAGCGAGTCAGTAAGGAGCTTTTGCAACAGGGTTTGCTCCAGGAATGAGGTCGATACGAAAGTCGATATCACGACTTGGCGGTAGTCCGGGAAGATCCTCAGGAAACACATTAGGAAATTCTCGAACCACTAGAACATTGTTTACACATGGCCTTCCTTTCTTTTCCTTCTTCGCTACTACAATATTAGCCAAGAAAGCTCTGTATTCCTTGCGGAGATACTTGCTAGCTTGGACACATGACATGAGCTTGAGACCTTTCGAAGCAGTTTCACCATAAATACATAACACATCACCATTTGTGAGCGATAATCGAATCATCTTATCAAAGCACACAACTTCAGCATGGTTTTCGCGAAGAAAGTCCATGCCTACTATGACGTCAAAACTTCCGAGTTACATCGGAATAAGGTCGATTGGAAAGATGTGATTGTTGAGTTCAAGAGTACAATCACGAAGAACGGAATTGACGGCGACAGTTCTTCCGATGGCGACTTCGACATCGAACATCGAGGGGAGATGGGAGCACTTACGATTAAGGAGCTTCTCGAATTCGAACGACACAAAACAGTTATCGGATCCAGTATCAAACAAACACGAAGCATAAATACCATTCACAAGGAACGTACCATTGACCACATTGTTGTCAGCCTGGGCCTGGCGCGCATTGATGTTAAAAGTTCTGGCACGGGCGGCTTGTTGTTGCTGTTGAGGCTGCTGCTGCTGCTGAGGCTGCTACTGCTGAGGCTCTTGTTTCACAACCCTATTCGGGCACATATTCGCGAAGGGGTTGGGATCACCACACGCGAAGCACACTCTGGCGTTAATCGCAGGTGCCTGAGCCGCTTGTTGGCCTTGAGGAGCTGGAAGTAGAGCTTGATGAGCAGTGGCTTGGGCTGGTGCTCGTCGGGGACCAGTACGGCAGTTGGCGGTGAAGTGGCCGTGCATGTTGCAATGCACGCAAAATCTGCAGGCGATACCCATCGGATGATGATAAGTACATGTCGGGCAAGCAGGGTGGGGACCTGTGTATGCACGCTTTGCAGGTGGTGCATAGGTAACTGGAGTTGATCGATGCTGAGCTTGCTACTGAGCCGGTACAGCTTGAAGTGGAGCAGCAGTGGTAGTGACAACACAGTTCTTGTTGCTGGAGCTGCTGTTGTTGTTCTTCTTCTTTCGTCATGAAGCTTCCGAAGACTGGGAGTTGGCGGTTTCGGTGGTTGGTGCGGCGGTAGCTTGATGCAAGTTCTTGGTAGCTTTAACCCAAAATCCGGCTTTGACTCGCTTGTCGTTGATTTCAACGGCAAGCAAGTAGGCTTCTTCGATCGTTGCTGGCTTGGCGGCATGCACAAAATCTGCAACACAGTTTGGCAGAGCTCGAATGTACTTCTTGATCATCATGTCGGTAGTCTTCACTTGATCAGGACAGATGATACTGAGCTGCTTAAAGCGAGCAGTCAGAGCTGCGTTCACCACTTGCGAGCGAGAATCGAATCATCTTATCGAAGCACACAACTTCAGCATGGTTTTCGCGAAGAAAGTCCATGCCTACTATGATGTCAAAACTTTCGAGTTGCATCGGAATAAGGTCGATTGGAAAGATGTAATTGTTGAGTTCAAGAGTACAATCACAAAGAATGGAATTGACGGCGACAGTTCTTCCGGTGGCGACTTCGACATCGAACGTCGGGGGGAGAAGGGAGCGCTTACGATTAAGGAGCTTCTCAAATTCGAACGACACAAAACAGTTATCGGCTCCAGTATCAAACAAACACGAAGCATAAATAACATTCACAAGGAACGTACCATTGACCACATTGTTGTCATCCTGGGCTTGGCGCGCATTGATGTTGAAAGTTCTGGCGCAGGCGGCTTGTTGTTGTTGTTGTTGAGGCTGCTGCTGCTGAGGCTCTTGTTTCACAACCCTGTTCGGGTACATGTTCGCGAAGTGGTTGGGATCACCACACGCGAAGCAGACTCTGGCGTTGATCGCGGGTTCCTGAGCCGCTTGTTGGCCTTGAGGAGCTGGAAGTAGAGCTTGATGAGCAGTGGCTTGGGCTGGTGCTCTTCGGGGACCTGTACGGCAGTTGGCAGTGAAGTGGCCGTGCATGCTGCAATGCACGCAAAATCTGCAGGCGATACCCACCGGATGATGATAAGTACATGTCGGGCAAGCAGGGTGGGGACCTGTGTATGCACGCTTTGCAGGTGGTGCATAGGTAACTGGAGCTGATCGATGTTGAGCTTGCTGCTGAGCCGGTACGACTTGAAGTGGAGCAGCGGTGGTAGTGACAGCACAGTTCTTGTTGCTGGAGCTGCTATTGTTGGTCTTCTTCTTTCGTCGTGAAGCTTGGAAGACTGGGGGTTGGCGGTTTCGGCGTTTGGTGCGGCGGTAGCTTGATGCAAGTTCTTGGTAGCTTTATCCCAAAATCCAGCTTTGACTCGCTTGTCGTTGATTTCAGCGGCAAGCAAGTAGGTTTCTTCAATCATTGCTGGCTTGCAGCATGCACAAAATCTGCAACAAAGTCTGGCAGAGCTCGAATGTACTTCTTAATCGTCATGTTGGTAGTCTTCACTTGATCAGGATAGATGATACTGAGCTACTTAAAGCGAGCAGTCAGAGCTGCGTTATCTCCATCTTTCTGCGTGATATGCCAGAATTCGTCCTCCAGCTTTTGGCGTTCATGGGGAGGGCATAATTCATCCATCATAATGGCCTTCAGCTCTTCCCATGTCAGCTCATAGGCTGCGTCATTTCCGCGTTTGTTCCTCTCGGCCGTCCACCAGTCTAGTGCGCGGGACTGGAAGACGCCGGTAGCATTCAGAGTACGAAGATTTTCAGGACATCCACTCTGGTGCAGAGTGACTTCGATGGAATCAAACCATTGAAACATAGCCGTAGGGCCATCTTCGCCAGTAAATTCCTTTGGACCACAAGCTTTGAACTGCTTGAAACTAAAAGCAGTATTCGGTGCATCTGTTCGAGATTCTTCACACGATTTGCTAGCGTTCTCATTCAGTTCACTAACAATCTGAGGAATTACTTTAGCGATTTCATTTTATAGCACGAGAGTGAAGTGATCCAGTGGACGATATTGTCTACAACAAGCATCGCCATAGTACTACTAAAGCTCAGGAACACGGACAGGTAAACACATAGGCACATAAACACAGATTCACATAAGCACAGAAGCACATAAGCACGTAGGGCACATAATCACAAAAGCACAGAAGCACATAATCACAAGAGGCAGTCAGAATACAGAAACCTATCATTCAAAGTCCGCGAGCGTTCTAGAATAGCGTTCGCGTATAGCATAGCGAGTAGTATAGTATAAGCGTATATCATAGCAAGAAATATAGCGTACGGTGGTTCCTCATGGTAGTAGCGATTTGTTAGCGGTTTGAGGTAGATGCGCAGTGCGGTTCGTGTGTGTCGATCAAGCGAAATAGCGAAAATCAAATAAATCACCAAAAATCGAAGCATATAAACAGGTAAATACACACATAAACACATAAAATCGATGAGTATCAGAGTCAGCAGTTGCGGGCTCAGAATCGAAACACATAAAAATCGAGGATGTATTGTCTGCGGCTGTTTAGACATTGACTATCCAAAGTGGTTCGACTATTCACAAGGACTGTCTGTGCACACCTTGACCTTCGGGACTGTGCTCTCGCCTCGAATCTGGGTGAATGGCACACATCCTTCCAGTTTCAGCGTGACTTTAAGTTGTTGGAGTCCGTCGATACTTTGGTGAGAGTTTTGTAAAACAAAATATAGATTGGAACAAGTCGTCGAGGTTCGGGTTTCACCCCTGACTTAACGACTTCGTCCCTGTTTTTGATAAAGTAAAGGAGAAATTATTCGTCAAAGTATGGATTTCACTCCTGATTTGACACAATTTCTCCCGTTTGTAGATAAAATGCGGGCCGAACAAGCGACTCAGTCGAGAGTTTGCGGTTTTCAAACCTAATCTCGGCCTAATTGCTCGTTCGTTTTCGAAAACTGGAGTGCAGTGATAGTATAGCGTAGGCGAGAATAGCGAGAAATGGCATGTAAGCTCGTACATAACCCCTACAGGATATGCACAAGTCGGTCTATTGGTACCTAACTACAGACTAGGTCGTTTCTAATACGTCGACTCGGACTAGGTCGAGTCTTGCCTAGTTCCCTATAGTTATGGATCTGATACCAATCTGTCACACCCCAACCGATGGCGGAATCATCGGGGCGCGGCACTGAGCGAAACAGATTGTGCAAGGAAATTCCATAACGACTGCATTACCGAATAGTTTAAATATCATGTCCCATACCATGACCCATAAGATAAAATAGTTATTACAGACATAGATATTCTTCAAACGAAAGCATGTTCCGACAACTCAGATTCTAAATAAATGAAAATAAATTGTCTTTGTTTCTAGACTCTTTCCTAGCCTCGATTTCACAGCAATCCAAGCAAATTAACATCTTAAGCACCTGCCACATATGTTAAAGTAAAGGTCAATACACATAGTGAAAAGGTGAGCATGCAAGTTTGATAGATATAATAAAGTTAGAAATCGTTACGCATAACCAGCACGTACACAGTGTGAAATGAAGCACGTAAGTTATCGACATGAACCTATCAATACCAATGATTGCGGGTTGACTGCCCAAGGCAGTTCGTAATACACTCTCACCATTGTGAGCCATGTAACAAATTGTCCTTAACAACCCCTGAGTAAACAGGTGCTGAGTCCAAACAAATAGTACTATCGTTGCCAAGGCAGGTAGACAGCATTCCATGTGTAAACATAACAAACAAGCACTCATTAAGTCACGTATAACATGTGGTAACGGTTAGCGTTAAAGTATTTCTTAGTGTGTTCGATGTGATTTAGTATAAGTAAAGTATGTAATACCCAAAAGTGCATAAAGCAAAAAGGGATCGAGTATACTCACAGCGGTTGAATTAATGGATTGAAGGGAGCGCTAGAGCGGATAATAACCTGAACAGTTATCGATAACATAAGCGAGTGTCGGTGCGTAAAATGGTGTGAAGTGTCCATGGGTCGGACGGTAATCTGGTCGGGTGGTAATCCGATCGGATGGCCGGTCGACCGGATGACAATCCGTTCGGGCGGTCACTTTATCGGGTGGCCACTCGGCTGGATTGTCATCTCGTTTGGGATGGATGTGTTTGTGTATGATGGCTTGTCTTTTGAAGTTTTCGTTGTAGTATTTTAAAAATAGAGAAGGATCTCTACCGTTCAGGTCGGTCGATCGAACGGCCGTTCGATTGGGCAGCAATCCGATTGGTCGAGACTTCTCTTGTTTGAGAACAAGTTCACAGCAGGACGGTCACTCGGTCGGATGGCTATCCGACCGGGTGGGAATCCGCTCGGATTGAATATGTTTGAAAATTGATTAAGTGTTAAAGTCAAACATCACATGGTCATATGGCAATCCGATCGGATGGCAATCTGATCGGACGGCAATCCGTTCGACGTTCAAACCTCAAATATTGAAATAAAAAAGTCAAGCGTGGGCCCAAGGTGCAATCCGACCGGGTGGCTGTCCGGTCGGACTGTAATCTGATCGGACGACAATCCGTCCCAGATGACCTGGTCATCTTCTTCCTTGGTTATTTTGGTAGTTTGAAGTTTTCTCGAGTCTGTTTGATAACGTGCTAAACAACATAAACCTCGTCAAGGCTTAGTGACCCGTTCGGACAGGAATCACCCTAGTCCAACCAGCTAACTGTTCGACACGGTGTTTCATGTTTAACCTGAAATCAGTGTTCTCGTGGATAGAATCCAGATCTTGAACCAATACATCAACAATAAAGAGTAGAAGATTAGAACAAGCTCCGATTCTATCGGTTTTGAGTGCATTGAGTGTAAAAGAGTTGAAGGAAAGTTAGAAAGCCATCTTTCAATCCTTTTCACCATGAATATATTCAGATCTATACAAGATCTTTGTTTATTTATATGGAAATCATTCAGATCTAAGTTGTTCTTGGTGGATTGAAGCCCAAACATGAAGTTCATAAGAACACCATGATGACATCATCCTAGAACACCTCAAATCTAGTGAATTCACGGTTAAAAGTTAAGATTCAAAAGATTGAAACGTGTAGGAGTGCGTGTAGATTAAGGAAGTACAAGATTTAGGTGGAAAACTTATAAGAATCGTGAGAAATCTGAGGAATATCGGCTGGAACGAGTGGAGAGGGATAGAGAGTTGTCAACGTCAAGGATGTGACAAATGAGGGGTATTTATAGGGTTTCCATAAATGGAAAGGGGAAGAGAGGGCTGGTCGGTCGAGTGGCAGCCCGTCTTGGTGGTTGTTCAGTCGAGTGACAATCTGACCGGGTGGCACCTGGTGGGTGGCAGCTCGGTCGAGTGGCACTTCGACCGGGTGGCAACTCGGTCGGCTGGCCACTCGGTTCGAGTGTACAGCGCGATGAATTTTGCGATTTCGATTCGAGTGTTGAGCGTTGCGATGCGGTTCGAGCGGGCGATACGATAGATTTACTTATCAAATTACTTTTAATCCCAACTAGTATATCAACATACAAGCATCCTATTTAACGTTCGTTTAGCGTTTGCAATTCGATTGCGATTGCGTTTTAATTGCGTTTAGATTAATCACCATAACAATCAACATAAATAAACATGCACAAGTAAGGGAACACACATATAAGAACAATAACCAGAACGCGTAATTTGAGTTGCGATTGCGATAGCGAATCGCGATAAGCGATAAAGCGATAAAACATGCGATTAATATGCGATTATTAATAGATACTCCACATAATACAACTAATGCGATAACAAAATTAGACTATTTACAAGTCAAAGAAGTCAAAACAGGAATTGGGCAAGGAGTGACAGATCGCAATTAGCAATCTTGTCTCCCTTTGACTTCAATCTTGACTTTGACTTTGACTTTCGAAACACGAGGTGTTACAGCTGTCACATCAGGTGAATAGTGATGTGATAGGTGAGGTATTTATAGGAGAAGAGGAGAAAGGCGGTGCAGTGTACGTGGGTCGGACGGCCTTTCGATCGGATGGCCATCCGGTCGGATGTCCATTCGATTGAATGGTCCTTCGATCGGAGGGCTTCTGAGAGTTGGTTTTCCGACTTTCATTTCTTGCATTGAGCGTTGCGTTTAATCGAGTTGCGAGTAAGTGATGCGATAGTTTTAAACAATAGTTACACAAATAACATAACTAACACTTAACATGAAAGTACAACTTAGTTTTCGAGTTCGCGATGAGATTGCGTTGCGATTGAGTTGCGATTGCGTCTTTAAATAACACCTTTAACATATATAAACATGCACAAGTAACACATAATAACACACACATGTATAATAATACCATTTATTGCGATTCGAGTTGCGATGCGATGGCGATGAGATAGCGTTAAATATATTAGCGTGTAATTGCGTTTATCGCATTGTTAATTCACATATTAAATAATTGTAAAACAAAATAGCGTAAATTAAAGTATCGATTAGCGAGGTTCGAGAGTACAAGAAATAATTAAGTCAGAAATGACAGATCTGATTAGCAATCTTTTCTTCCTTTGACTTTGACTTCAAAAAGTTGGGTTGTTACAGCCTCCCCTACTTTGGGGAATTTCGTCCCGAAATTAAGGCGCAGGCGTAACGAATAGCTGTGGATACTTAGCCTTCATGTCACTCTCGAGTTCCCAGGTGAACTCGGCACCGTGTTTGCCTTCCCAGCGAACCTTCACTATGGAATGTGTGAGAGTCGAAGTTTCTTGGTTTCTCGATCCATGATCTCGACTAGCTCTTCCACGAAGTGTAATGTTTCGTCCACTTGTAGATTCTCAAGAGGTACATGTAAATTCTGCTCGGCCAGGCACTTTTTGAGGTTCGAAACATGGAAAGTCGGGTGGACGTTGCTGAGTTCCTCCAGTAGTTCGAGTATGTAGGCCACTTTGCCAATTCTTTCCAGAATCTTAAAGGGTCCAACATATCGAGGCGCGAGCTTTCCTTTCTTGCCGAATCGTATCACCCCCTTCCAAGGTAAAACCTTTAGGAGTACGTGATCGCCAACGTCAAATTCAAGGGGCTTGCGGCGTCTATCGGCGTAACTCTTTTGACGAGTCCGAGCTTTCAGGAGATTGTCTCGTATCTGGAGGGTCTTTTCAGTTGTTTCTTGCAATAACTCAGGACCGGTAATTTGCGCATCTCCGATCTCGTGCCACACAATAGGCGATCGACATTTTCTTCCATATAGTGCCTCAAATGGTGCCATTTGAATGCTAGAATGATAACTTTTGTTGTACGAGAATTCGACTAAAGGTAAATGTGAATCCCAATTACCACCGAAATCTATCACACATGAGCGAAGCATGTCTTCAAAGGTGCGAATCGTGCATTCAGTCTGACCGTCAGTTTGGGGGTGGAAAGCGGTACTTAGATTAAGAGTAGTACCGAGAGCAGATTGAAACGTTTCCAAAAGATGTGAGGTAAACCGACCGTCGCGGCAGAGATGATATCACGAGACGTCCCGTGTCGACAAATAACTTCATTGGTATAGATCCGTGCTAATCGTTCTACCTTAAAGTCTTCTTGTATCGGTAGAAAATGAGCAGATTTAGTAAGACGATCAACAATAACCCAGATGCTATCGTGACCTGATGGCGTGCGCGGAAGCTTCGTTATAAAGTCTATAGCTATACTCTCCCATTTCCACATAGGGATCTCGGGTTGTACGTGTAAGCCAGAGGGTCTTTGTTGTTCAGCCTTGACTTTCAAATAAGTCAGGCACTTCGAAACATAGATAGCGATATCCTTCTTCATTCTAGGCCACCAATACCGAAAACGAAGGTCATGGTACATCTTTTCGGCACCGGGATGAACGGAATATCGGGATTTATGAGCTTCAGTCAACAATATCTCCCAAAGGTTATTGCGACTTGGAATCCAGATGCGATCGAGATAGTAGTAGATACCGTTCGATTTGGTGATAAATTAAGTTTCAGCACCACACTTATTTATTTCCTCTTTCAAGGTATTCTCACTGAAGCAGGAGTGCTGAGCGTCACAAATTAAGGGTTCGAGGTCGTGCTGGGCGTGCGTATTACGAACGCTATGCAAATAGCTTCGTCGGCTTAACGCATCTGCAACAACATTTGCTTTTCCAGGGTGATAACGAATCTCATAGTCGTAATCGTTAAGAAGTTCAACCCATCGGCGTTGGCGCATATTCAGTTCCTTCTGGTTCAAGATATGTTGCAGGCTCTTATGGTCGGTGAAGACCGTACACTTGGTACCATAAAGGTAGTGTCGCCAAATCTTCAACGCAAAAACAACTGCACCAAGCTCGAGATCGTGGGTTGTATAATTCTTCTCGTGGATCTTGAGCTGACAAGAGGCGTACGCGATAATCTTGTCCCGTTGCATAAGAACACAATCGAGACCGAGGTTAGAGGCATCGCAATAGACTACGAAGTCATCGTTTTCGTCGGGTAACGTGAGGATAGGAGCATTGCAAATCATATGCTTGAGAGTTCGAAAGGCTTTCTCTTGTCCGGTTCCCCAAACAAAAGGTTTGTCTTTATGCGTCAAGGAAGTAAGCGGAACGACGATTTTAGAAAAGTTAGCGATGAATCGGCGGTAATAGCCCGCCAATCCGAGGAACGAACAAACTTCGAACGGTGATTTTGGTGTAACCCAGCTCTTAACTGCTTCAATCTTCGCGGGATCGACGTGTATACCTTGACTATTGACGATGTGACCGAGGAATTGAAGCTCATTTAGCCAAAATTCACACTTTGAGAACTTGGCATAGAGTCGATTCCCTTGGAGTAGTTCGAGAACCAAACGTAGATTTTATGCGTGTTCGGCTTTCGAGTTCGAATAGATAAGGATATCATCGATAAACACGATGACGAAGTGGTCGAGAAAGGGTTTACACACGCGATTCATCAAATCCATGAAAACCGCGGGTGCGTTGGTTAAACCAAAGGGCATCACGACGAATTCATAATGGCCGTATCAGGTTCGGAAAGCGGTTTTAGGTATATCTTCCTCCTGGATTCGTAACTGGTGGTAACCTGAGCGTAAATCGATCTTCAACATGTTGCACCTTGTAATTGATCAAACAAATCATCGATTCAGGGCAGGAGATAGCGATTCTGGATAGTAAGCTTATTCAGTTCCCTATAGTCGATGCACATCCGGAACGATCCGTCCTTCTTTTTGACGAAAAGGACAGGTGTGCCCCAAGGAGAGGTGCTAAGGCGAATGAAGTCTTTATCAAGCAATTCCTGGAGTTGACTCGAGAGTTCGCGCATTCAGACGGAGTGAGGCGATAGGGAGCTTTCGCAATAGGGTTAGCTCCAGGAATGAGGTCAATACGAAAATCAATATCACGACTCGAGGGTAAACCAGGTAAATCGTCAGGAATGACAGCAGGAAAATCACGAACCACAGGCACCTTATCCATTGCCTTCTTTTCCTTTTCCTCTGCTACTACGATGTGTGCCAAGAAAGCTTTATATTCCTTTTGGAGATACTTGCTCGCTTGTATGCACAACATAAGTTTGAGATCCTTCAATGAGACTTTTCCATAGACATAGAGTTGATCACCATTAGAGTGAGAGAAACGAATCATCTTATCAAAGCAAACGACTTCAGCACGATTTTCGCGAAGAAAATCCATGCCTACTATGATATCAAAACTACGAAGCTGCATCGGGATAAGATCGATAGGGAAGACGTGATTGTTGAGTTCAAGCGTACAATCATGAAGAACAGAATTAACAGTGACGGTTCTTCCAGTGGCAATTTCTACGTCGAACGTCGTAGGGAGATTAGCGCATTTACGGTTTAGGAGCTTTTCGAATTCTAACGATACAAAACAGTTATCGGCTCCAGTATCAAATAAACATGAAGCATATATACCGTTGACAAGAAACGTACCATTAACCACGTTGTTGTTCATTTGTGCCTGGCGGACATGGATGTTGAATGCATGGTCGCGAGCTGCTTGTTGAGCTGGTTGTTGCTGCTGTTGAGGCTGTTGCTGTGCTGGTTGCTGTTGTGGCTCTTGCTTCACCAGTCTGTTCGAGCAGACATTTGCAAAGTGGTTAGGATCACCACATGCGAAGCAGGCTCTTGCATGAGCAGCGGGAACAGGAGCTGCTTGAATACCCTGAGGAGCGGGAAGAGGAGCTAGCAGTGCAGGAGCTTGAACTTGAGCTTGACGGGGACCAGTACGACAGTTGGCAGTAAAGTGTGTCACACCCTCAAAATTCCACATGCGGTACCCCGCTAGGCGTGTGACATACCAATAACGAGCCACTAATCATGTTGAACTCATCACAAGTTTAAAAATGAAATTGCCAATTATTAAAGAAATGTACCAACAATAAGTTTAATGAAATCCAACAAGTTCAGCGGAAGCAATAAGTAAATCAAGTTTAAATGTTTCAAAGCAAGTATGTAATGTCAACAATCACATCATGAGTATCCAATTAGCTCGACACATGACCACTCCAGCTACTCCAGACAGCAAGTTCCAATCCAAGACATCTAACGACCTGCGAGCATGCAACAAGTGTATCAGAAACGTTAATTACCAAGTGTTTAATCCAGTTTGTTAACAAATCCGAAAGTAATGTTGATAATATCTCGATACTGAACAAGACGGCTCCTGATGTATGTTTTGCCCGTTCCCCAGTGCTCCTATCAAAACACTGGGCATGACTGGGTCATTAGTTCACACCCGTCCTCTCCGGTACGGGGTGAGGGTGCCAAACCTAAGTAGCGCTACCAACTAATACCCCGTTACCTCTCCGGTAACAAAAAGATGGGACTTAAGAGTGATAGGGTGAGAGTATTATCCAACATCCCAGTTTTTACCCGAAAGACTTATCCCTCCCCGGGATACCCACTGACTGTCCCAACCACCGGGACGCATGCTCAAGAGGAATGAACTCACATTAGTTTGCTCGGTTTGATAATGTGCCTTTACGCGTTAAATACTAGTGAGGTCCATTACACGCGACCTAATGTACGTTAAACGCAAGTATGTATGATGGTAGGATCATGCAATACCCTAATGTCCAAACAACCTTGTGTTTTACGGAATCAAGTTAACAAGTTAATATATAACAACACACAGCTGGATGTTAGCACGAGTGCATTTACGTAATAATAACTTGAAACAAAATAGCGGTCACACATTGAATGAGGCCCACTGTCAACAAACATATATATACAACCCATTATTGTTTATGATCTTTTATAATTTATGAAGTCATTTCTATTACATTATTATTATTGATTTTACATCAGCCCACTAATTAGAACATGCATGGATAATTCATACATACATGAATGTTAAATTTCAACTATACACTTCGAATACTACCCACTTATGTGCAGACATAAAATGAATATCATATTCCTCAATTTTCTTTTGACAACTTCTATATATACTGACAAATACAATTCCCTTTGTATCTCAATTATATTCAAAACATCTAAAGAAATATGCATGGCCCAACCATTACCCACACTTGACCAACTAATAATAAACAAAAGAGGCTTCGGTCCATTAGTTATCACGCACATCATATTCATTCTGCATGTGCTGACCTTATTAGTTTAACGTGTGCAGATGTGTTTGTCAGATCAAAGGCGGCCCATTTAACATGTAATGGAGTTAGCCCAAATAATAATAATAATAATAGATCAGACCTGGATATGTTTCCTAAACCCTGACTATCAATATTGTAAACTCTGAATGTTATTTAACTAAACTCGGACCCCTTAGTCTACAACTAAACTCGGATATTATCATACCTCTAATCTCGGACCAATGGTGTAAAACACAATTAAACGTGGACCATTCATTCATGTCATAAACTCTGAGCAAGACAATCCTACCAAACTCGGAAACAATGAAGAAAAACTCGGACCTCCTATCTTAATAAACCCTGAACCCCTTTTATCCATTTGTTAAAATCGGACTCCATTATTTCTTTTGTAAAAACTCGGAACTCCACAACAATTGTCAGGACATGTATTATTCCTATTCATTCAGGGTTTATAATATGAAGTTCGGACTCTTGGCACTTAATTAACTCGGACACTACATGAATATATGTAAACCCTAACTCCTTATTCGGACTTTGTGACTTCACAAAATCTGACCAACCCTAGTCGCACATGAACACATAATAATTAAGCATCAAGTTTTCTCAATGTACAGATACATCTTGCAGTTCTACGACCACAATCCAAATTAAACAAGGTTACAAATCAATCAGCAGTTTAACAGTTTCTAATATGTCGATTGCATCAATAACATCATATAAACATTTTACACATTCATCTACAGGCAATCACGCATTCTTCAAGCATAACCAAATAAACACAGATTAGTTGTTTGGCTTTCTAGGGTTTGTATGAAATCAAGAGAACAAGAACAACAACAACATATAATCATAAACACTTACCTATGATTCGATGTAAAGATTGCTCTTGAAAGATTTAAAGATCAAAGATTGGAGAACTTGATGTAGCCAAATGATTAGAGGAATGATTGGAGAAGATGACTAGAGGAATGATAAACTGCCGTATGATTGGAATTATGAGAGGTTTAGGGTTATGAGGAGTTTTATTAAAGTTTCTAACCTATCCACAAAACACCCCTAACTATCACAT
The DNA here is from genome assembly GCA_030545235.1 of Helianthus tuberosus. NCBI lineage: Eukaryota > Viridiplantae > Streptophyta > Magnoliopsida > Asterales > Asteraceae > Helianthus > Helianthus tuberosus. The sequence goes on along the minus strand of CM060412.1, from coordinate 98,178,376 downwards.
TATTACACGAAGTATACACAACTTGTAATTTACAATTAAAACATGCATTCTCACGTATTTGTCATGCAACACATAAGTTCGTATAAACCGCCCGTTCATAATTAATATTCGTGTTAATCACCAACGTTCAAAGTTATCATGTGTGTTCTGGTAATTCCTTGAATCACCAATGTTTTGCATTCCGGTAATTCCTTGAATTACAAACCTAGACTCATTTAACCACGGTTAGTTGAATGCAATGCTATGAATATATGTCTAAGTCGGCAGTGATTTGGTTAAAGTATCAACCTGAAGTTGCGGGTTGTCACAAAGTGGTCGTAAAGGTTGCAGTGAACACAAAATCGACACGCGATCCCAACAGGATGATAATAAGTACAAGTAGGGCACAGAGGGTGTGGACCGGTATATGCACGTTTTGCAGGAGGTGTATTGGTCACGGGTGAGGCTACTTGGCGGTTCTTGTTCTGGGGTTGAGCAGGGACGACGTTGAGAGGTGCGGTGGTACAACACAGTTCTTTTTGTTGTTGTTGTTCTTGCGCTTGCAGCGTGAAGACTTGGAAGCTTGAGGTGTTGCGGGTTCAGAAGCAGGTGTAGCGGTAACTTGATGGAGACTTTTGGTGGTATTCTTGAAGTAACCAGCCCTAACTCGCTTGTCATTGATTTCTGCAGCGAGTAGGTAAGTCTCTTAGATGGTAGTCGTCTTGGCGGCTTGCACAAAATCAGCAACACAATCCGGTAAAGCACAGATGTATTTCTTGATTGTGATGTCAGGAGTTGAGACTTGGCTAGGACAAATGATGCTAAGCTACATAAAGCGGGCAGTTAGACCAGCATTGTCGCCACCTTCTTGCTTGATGTTCCAAAACTCGTCCTCCAGCTTCTGGAGCTCATGCGGAGGGCAGAATTCTTTCATCATGATTTCCTTCAATTCCTCCCAAGTAAGCCCATAGGCTGCGTCATTTCCTCGCCTGTTTATTTCGGCAGTCCACTAGTCCAGAGCCCTGGACTGGAAAACGCCATTTGCGTTGACAGTGCGGAGGTTGTCTAGACATCCGCTTTGGCGAAGAGTGAGTTCAACCGAGTCGAACCATTGAAACATGGCGCTGGGCCCGTCTTCACCAGTGAAGTCTTTGGGGCCGCAGGCCTTAAACTGCTTGAAGCTAAAAGTAGCTCGCGGAGAGTCGGTCCTAGATTCCTTAGAGGACTTGCTACCAATTTCATTGATTTCACTTACGATTTGCGGAATGACCTTAGCCATTTCCTTGGCGATTAGCTAGGCGATGCGTTTGTCAGCGTGGCTGCGGCGGGTAGCGCGAGAAGTATAAGATCCGAACGACGACATTGTCTTCAACAGACATCGTCATAGGACTCAGACGTGATTAATTCGAGTATAGTCTATCGTATCACCCAAAGCTATTTTATATAAAGCACAGGAACACGTCTAACACATAGGCACAGAATCACGTAGGCACATAAACACATAAGCAGGTAGAACACAGAAGCACATATTCAACTATATTTTACACGTATTCACCTACATATATGGCACGTATTCACCTACCATTCAAGTTTCGCGAGCGCGTTCGAGAGTAGCGGGTGCGAGTATTACATCGTACGGTTCACATACTTCATTAATGCGATGAGAGGGTTGCGATTTGTTAGCGTTTCGAGATAAATGTGCAGTGCGAGTTGTGCATGTTTATCAAAGCGAACAGCGGAAGAGCGTGTAAAAGTACAACTTAGTTTTCGAGTTCGCGATGAGATTGCGTTGCGATTGAGTTGCGATTGCGTCTTCGAATAACACCTTTAACATATATAAACATGCACAAGTAACACATAATAACACATTCACTTATAGAATAATACCAATTATTGTGATTCAAGTTGTGATGCGATGGCGATGAGATAGCATTAAATAGATTAGTGTTTAATTGCGTTTATTGCATTGTTACTTCACATATTAAATAATCGTAAAACAAAATAGCGTAAATTAAAGTATCGATTAGTGAGGTTCGAGAGTACAAGCAATAATTAAGTCAGAAATGATAGATCTGATTAGCAATATTTTCTTCCTTTGACTTTGACTTTGAGTTTGACTTGTACTTTGACTTCAAAAAGTCGGGTTGTTACAAGAACTGGATGCAAAGCTCAACTTATGATTTCTTCGGTGGATGGTAGATCATATACAGTCAAGAAATTTGTTGATGGCCATAATCATAAGTTTGTATGTCCACATGATATTCATATGCTGCCAGCTTAGAGGCAATTGTCAGAAGTCCAAGAGGAAATGATATAGGAACTAGGTACTCTAAACCTTGGCCCTGTCAAAGCTTTTCATATAATGAGGAAATGATACGGTGGTTTCGAGAATGTTGGCACCACGGTCGATGTTTGCAAAAACTTTAAAACTCGAATTAATAGCTATATAGGAGAATATGACGCTGACATGGTGATTAATAGGCTGACTGACAAAAAAAGAATATTTAGTTGATTTTTCGTTTGAATATTCGGTTGATGAGGACAAATGGTTAACTGGTTTGTTCTGGGCCGATGGGTTATGCAAGAGTAACTTTATGGAGTTCGGGGATGTGATATCGTTTGATGCTACTTTCAAAACAAACAAGTAAGTGTTACATTAATGTTTTTTAATATTTTCGCATGTTATATGATTTTGTAAACTGGCAATATCGCATGTTAATATACATTGAAATTTAGGTGTTGAATATATCGCATGTTTTAGTGTCTATTTCGCATGTTTGTAATGTCTATTTCGCATGTTTTTTTAATATTTTCGCATGTTATATGATTTTCCACCGCTGGTTTCTTTGTAAAATCATTATTCACAGGTGGTGGAACGTGGTTATACCCAACCCCGCCTCCATGACTATAAACATCTTCTCCATTCTTGTCCTTACCGATGGGTTTCAGAATGATATGATCAAGGACATACCGAGCAGTTGAATAACTAACAAGTTTCAAGTTCACACGCTCATTTTCAGTTTTTGCTTCTTCAAGTTGTAGTTTAAGATTAGCAATGTCATCAAGAAATTTATTAATACTTAATTGCTTATCTTTAACCATTATCTTTAACATTTCATTTGTCTCATATTGTTTATCAGCGCGTGTTTCAAACTCCTTAGTTTTTCTTTTCATTTCATCGTATGCCTCTTTCATTTTCTTGTAGTCAAAACTAAGCATGTCATTATGTTCTTTAAGTTTTTGCATTTCGAAATCCTTTTTGTTACTATCAAAGTCACCTTCTTTCAAATCTTTTTCCAAAAGAACCATTTTTTTTTCATTCAAATCCTTGATTTGTTTTTGTTTCTATTTAAGATCTTTTTCTAGTAAAACAATTTCTTTACATCTTTCTTTTAAAAGATTATCAATTTTCGTGAATTCGATGTTTTTGGATTTCAAAGTTTCGTCTTTCCCAGTATAGGCACTTCATGTTTCCATGCATTTCCTGCACTGCACCTCATTTTTAATCTCAAAATTTTTACCATTTCAACACCATTACCCATTGACTTAACCTTTTGTGACGACTCGGTAGACTCAATTTGTGTTTCTACCTCGTTTAGTTTCGCATTCATTGCTTTACTGATATTCATGATGTTAAACCAAACTTTAGACATAATTACTCTACTTATGTAAAAACAAGAACTGCATAAATTACTATAAAAAAATTACTCTACGGATGCAACATTCCTATACGTATATGAACACAAGTGTCTCCATAAAAAATACTCTACTTAGTTGAACAAGGGTCCTCATAAAATTACTCTAGCCATAATTACTTTACTGAAATTCTTGATGTTAAGCCAAACTTTAGACATGATTACTCTACTGATGTAAAAACAATAACTACATAGATTAAATTACTCTACTGATCTAAGATTGCTATACGTATATGAATGTAAGTGTACAAATAAAAATTACTCTACTTATTCTTAAAAACAGTCGTGTCTATATGCATAATATTAAAATTACTCTTCATCCAGATTTATTCCACAAATAACATTCAACTGATGTAAAAACTATATCAATTCCTACGATAAAAACAACACAAGCCAAAGCGAATCGATCAAAAAAGCTACAACCGTTGCAAATTAGAGTTCATATGTTCTTCAGCCATTGATGATGAAACGACGACGCGATCAATCAATTTGAGATGATAGAGAATTGTAATTAAACCCTAGATATAAAATGGGGCTACTCAATCTGATTAAATCATGGAAGAAATTGAAATAGAATCAAGGTCGTTGATTTGTAGGTTATGACGATTTGGCATGAGAAAATACAGATTCACATAATTATGAAATTGCCACTGCCCCTTAATTTTTCACTCCATTCATACGTTTTGTACGATAACAATATTCGTATTTGATCTTTTGTCTTAAAGTAATACCAATCATGGTTGTTAAAGTTGTATTTTGTAATTATCAAGTTTGATAATTTAGAGTAAAATGCTCGAATAGTCCCTGTGATTTGTCAAAATAACACATATAGTCCCTAACTTTTGAAAATTACACTCATGCTCCCTACGGTTTTACACTTTGTTACTCGGATAATCCCTACACTGGATGACCGTTAAGTTTTCAGGTTAAGTCCAAGTAAAATGACAAAGTTGCCCTTGTTTTAAAATAATAAAAACAAATAATACTAAATCCAGCCCAACGCAACCCACGACACCCCACTATAATCTCTCTCATCTTTGTCACCGTCATGTTCCATCCTCACCGCCGCATACACTTTGACCGGCACCATCATTATCACCACCATCTTGCTTCTTTTTGGCAACCATCACCTTTGTGCATCACAACACAAAGGTGTTTAATTCTACACAAAAAGTTGTTTTTTTTCTAGAATTGTCTGCATGTATATACTCAGAAGCAAGAAAGTTTCTTTATGGTAGGGTAAAATGGAATTATTACATTAAACTTGATTCACATGGTTCTATTATGTGATTTGGAGATGAATTTCTTGTGGTTTTTGTAATGGTAGGTTTAATTATTGAATTGGGATTTTGGTAACTGTATAATTGAGACAACATTTTGTTCAAACTATGTGTCTGACATACACAACAATAATGTATTTTCATTCCTTTGAATAAAATGGTGGTTGTGACCGAACTGGCCGGAGAAGATGACCGAAAATGGAGGGTATAAGAAAGAAGGTGGGTTTTTGGGTGGTGATGAGGTTGGTGTTTAAATTAGTTTTTGTTTTTTTATTATTTATTTAATTTGGTTTTTGTTTTTTTATATATTAGGAGATGTGTTTATAAATGATATTTCTTTTAATTGGTATTTATTAATAGTAAGGGTATTTTTGTCATTTTACTTAGACTTAACTTGTTAATTTAACGGACATCCAATGTAGGGACTATCCGAGTAACAAAGTATAAAACCATAGGGAGCATGAGTGTAATTTCTAAAAGCTGAGGACTACATATGTTATTTTGACAAACCACAGGGACTATTCAAGCATTTTACTCGATAATTTATTTGTTTATCATAAATGTTTGTCGAATATATTCATTAAAATTCACAAACAACAATGTAAATTCTAGGGTTTTCAATGAGAATACCTATTTAATCTAAAGATCACATCAAATGCATGCCTCATCTGTTCTAATAAAGATTCAAGTAATGTATCGAGTTATCTCTCTCTCTCTGAAAGACTGTTGGGCTGCTGGTTCTAGTGGGGTTTTTTCCGGCACGTGGCACCCGGCAGAAATGGATGGCCGGGGTTCAGGATATGACCCCAAAACTATGAAATTCTACGTCTCAAGGCTACCGGAGAGATGTAGTTCGAAGGACATTTCAAAAGCGCTAGGAGCATTCAGGACTATTCAGGGTGTTTACATTGCTAGGAAGAGAGACAAGCGGGGGTATCATTTTGGTTTCGCTAACTTCAAAGGGGTGAAAGATGTGGCCAAGTTAGAGAAGGAGATGAGAAATATTTGGATGGATAACTATAGGCTTATCATCAACGTGGCTAGGTTTGCTATGGAGAACGAAGCGGGAAGAGACAACAAGGAATAGCCAGGGAAGAAGAAGGGGCAATTTAATATGGAACAGGGAGATAATCAACATACCATAAAAAAACAGGAAGGATACAAAGGCAGCTTTACTTACAACAATGGAAGATCGTATGCTGAAACGGATACTGGGAAGATCAACGGTTCAGTAAGACTGAAGGGAGTGGTGGTATCCGGGTACGTCAAAGCTTATGGAGATCGACCTTCACGGCAAGGCAGTTGTTGGCAACGTGAAAGATTTGTGGACTCTAAGAAAGTTAAACATACTAATCGTCACACCCCCAAAATACCACATGCAAAAACCCCGCGAGGTGTGTGACGTACCAAGATCCAGCCACTAATCACATTGAACTATAATAAGTATTTAAATAAAACATTCCATTCATAATATAGTTTCAAACCATTCGTTAAAACCAAAGTAAACATTCAGCGGAAGTATAAGATTATTCGTTGTTCAAGTGTTTCAAAACAATGTGCTAAACAAAGAATAGATATCCAAGATTTGCGACCCATGACCACTCCAGCACTCCCAGTTAGCAAGTTCCATTCCAAAAACCTAAGGACCTGCAAGCATGCAGAAAAGTGTATCAGGCAACACTGGTGAGTTCACAATTTGTTTTAACCGTTTGATACCAAGTAGTGACTTATGATGTGTTATGTTATGTTGATAATAACTCAATACCGCAGACGACCCTTTTTGCCCTTCCCCAATGCTCTATCAAACATTGGTCATGATTTAAAGTTATTAGTTCACGCCCGTCCTATCCGGGTACGTCGTGAGGGTGCCAAACCTAATATCGCTATCAACTAATAACCCCGTTGCCCTACAAGCAACTAACCCGGTAGTATGATGGGACTTAAGTGATAGAGAGTGAGTGTATTATCCAACATTAACATTTACTGAAAACCGTTGCATATCCCCTGCAAGGATATGCGTATGTGAAATCCGCCTCACATCCCCTACAAGGATGTGGGTATTTGAAAACCGCCTCTTATCCCCTACAAGGATATGGGTTTACGAAAATCCATTTACAAGTTTTGCCAGTATGATTGTCCCCACCGGACGGATGCTTGTTTTAAGAGAAGTGAACTCACATTGGTTTGCTCGGTATGATTAGATATTCGTTCACACTTAATCAATCAGAGCCTATATTATTCATGTATACGTAATTAGTTAACATTCACTTGGTTCGTGTATGAATTATAACACCTAGCAGTCATTCCAACTCATACATATCCACAATTCACACGCATGTCTCGCAACAGTATTCAACTGTTAAGTGTGCTATTCAAAACCGAATCATGTTCTTCAGTCATAATTAATCATCATTAGTAGGCAGTAATATGATTTCATGAACATAATCATTCACCAACACAATCAACTTTGTCCGCTATTCCGTTTGATTAGTCCATCGGCGAAAAACCCCCTTGACGAAGAACCAAGCTTCGTCGAAGGTTCATGTCACGAAACATTAAGGTATTTCGTCGATGCGTGTGTGACGAAACAATAAGGTATTTCGTCGTGTGTGTGTGACGAAACATCAATGTATTTCGTTATGGCCTTAACAGTTTCCAAGTTTCCTAACCCTAGTCATGTCAGTTTGTTCCATAACATCTTCCAATTCGTATGAACAGTATCACAAAATCCTCAACTTATCATTTACTACAAAAAACTTAGACGTGAACTCTAGATTACCCAGTCATCTTCCCATACGTATCTGTATTACACATTCATTCAATATCCATAACCAACAGATAACATAATATACAAACAACAAGCAGAATTATTGACTCTGTGCAGTGAACCTGAATGAATACCAAGCCTAGAATTCTTATCCTGCGTGTTCCAGTCTATATGTTTAAACAATAAACTATCCAAACCCTAATTAGCATTGCATGAGAGTTTAATTTCTAACGAATCCCTATGTTCACAATAGATCACAATCAACACATAACAATTATCAAACAAAATATCGAGCAGGTCAAGTCGGTTAATTACTTACTAACCGATTGCAAGATGAGACTTGGGAGCACTTCGAAAGGAATGAGGATCGCCGCCGAGTGCAAGGGAGGGGAAGGATAGTCTAGGGTTTCGCTGATTGAGATTTTACGTAATGATAAGCGAGCACAGTACATATAGCCGGGTCTGTTGGGCCTCACTTGGGCCAAAAGCCCATCTCGGCGAGGTGACGACGAAAAATCAAAGGGTGGCGAAATTCCATTCTTCGTCGTGACAAAATTCCATTTTTCGTCAAGCCCACAAGTACCGTTTTTCGTCAGGCCATAATTTTATCATAATAGGCTTTCATCTAATACTCAATCATTAAATCACCAATTAACTAACTTATATTGAACTCATTTTAAAATAATAATATACACGATACAACGTACAACGAAATATAAAACAGGATTGTAGAAGAGATGATGCGTAAAGGAAAGGTCTTGGAATCTCGGGTTGTCACATCATCCCCAACTTGAAAGAAATTTCGTCCCGAAATTTGATAAGTAGTCCAAAAGCGGTGAAGTGTCTGATCAGGATGACTGTGGATTTTTCCTGGGTGCCACATCATCCCCAACTTGAAGGGGAATTTCGTCATGAAATTCATTAGTTACACGAGGTTTAGATCGTTTCTTTGGGAAAAGGTGAGGATACTTGAACTTCATCTGATCCTCGCATTCCCAAGTGAACTCCGGTCCAAGTCTTGAATTCCAACGAACTCTCACAATCGAAATTCGGCTATAATTTCGATTGGTCCATAATTTCGATTGGTTCTTCGACAAACTGCAACTTGTCATCAATTTTCAGCTCTTGAAATGGTACTACAAGTGTTTCATCGGACAAACACTTCTTCAATTGTGAAACATGGAAAACATCATGGACGTTACCCAACTCAGCAGGTAACTCGAGCTTGTACGCCACCTTACCAATTCGTTCCAGAATTTTGAACGGCCCGACGTAATGCGGATTAAGCTTGCCGCGTTTCACAAAGCGCGCCACACCCTTCCAGGGTGAGACTTTTAACATAACTCGATCACCTACAGCGAATTCCAAGGGTTTCCTACGGTTGTTAGCGTAGCTTTTCTGACGACCACACGCTGCCGCCATACGATTTTTGATCTGAACGATTTTCTCTGAAGTTTCAAGTACAAGTTCTGGATCTGTGATCTGGCTGTCACCCACTTCAGCCCAACAGAGAGGAGATCGACATTTCCGTCCGTATAAGGCCTCGAACGGAGCTGCCTGGATACTGGTATGCTAACTGTTATTGTAAGAAAACTCCACCAAGGGCAAGTGTCTTTCCCAACCTTTACCAAAGTCGATAACACATGCTCGCAGCAAGTCTTCCAATGTCTGGATGGTTCGCTCACTCTGACCATCCGTTTGGGGGTGATAGGCAGTGCTCATGTCGAGACATGAGCCAAATGATTTGTGCATCGCTTGCCACAAATCGAATATGAAACGCGGATCTCGATCAGAAATAATGGAGGTTGGCACTCCGTGCCTGGAAACCACTTCCTTTAGATAGTTAGTAGCCAGCTGCGAGAACTTGTTAGTTTCTTTGATTGCGAGGATGTGTGCAAACTTGGTGAGACGGTCAACGATCACCCAGATGGTATCATTTCCGTTTTGAGTTCTAGGTAGCCCAGTGACAAAATCCATGGCGATTTGTTCCCATTTCCACACAGGTATTTCTGGTTGCTGAAGTAGGCCTGAGGGTTTCTGATACTCCACCTTGACCTTTGAACAAGTCAAAAATTTACTTACATAAGTCGCGGTGTGGGCCTTCATCTTCGGCCACGAGTACAAGACCTTGAGATCCTGATACATCTTATCCAAACCCGGATGAACTGAGTATCGAGACTTGTGCGCTTCATCCATCACAAGATCTCTAAGGTTACCATACAGGGGAATCCATATTCGATCCATGAAATAGTAGATGCCGTCCGATCTCTCTACGAGTCGCTTCTCCATGCCCCTTAAGTACTCTGCTTCAATGTTTTCCTCTTTCAACGCTTCAGTTTGTGCAGAACGTATCTGATTTGGGAGGTTTGAGTGAATGGTGAGCTGCAAGGCGCGAACACGTTTGGGTTTCGTTTCCTTTCGACTAAGGGCATCAGCTACAACATTAGCTTTTCCTGGATGATACTTGATTGCACAGTTGTAGTCGTTTAAGAGTTCTACCCAGCGACGCTGTCTCATATTCAATTCCTTCTGATCGAATATATGCTGAAGGCTCTTGTTGTCAGTATAAATAGTGCATTTAGTACCGTACAAGTAATGCCTCCAGATTTTGAGCGCAAACACCACAGCCCCTAACTCCAAGTCGTGAGTCGTGTAATTCTTTTCATGAACCTTCAACTGTCGAGAGGCGTATGCTATAACTTTCTCGCGTTGCATCAACACGCAACCGAGACCTTGAATAGAGGCGTCACAATACACTACAAAATCTTCGGTGCCCTCAGGTAAAGACAAAATCGGTGCACTGCAAAGATTTTGCTTTAGAAGCTGAAAAGCGTCTTCATGTTTCGTCCCCCAGGTATAAACTACACCCTTCTGTGTCAGAGCAGTGAGAGGTTGAGCGATATTTGAAAAACCCTTGATGAATCTTCGATAGTAACCAGCGAGACCAAGGAATTGTCGCACCTCCGAAGGATTCTTTGGCGCTGCTCAATTCCTGATAGAGTTGATTTTTGTGGGATCCACATGTATTCCCAACTCATTGACTATGTGACCAAGGAAGTGTACTTCTCGAATCCAGAAGTCACGCTTAGAAAACTTCGCGTAAAGCTGCTCCTTCCTCAGAAGCTCCAAGATAAGACGTAGGTGCCGCTCGTGGTCCTCCTTGCTCTTAGAATAGATCAGAATGTCATCGATGAACACGATGACAAAATCGTCAAGGTATGGTTTTCATACGCGGTTCATGAGATCTATGAATACCGCTGGTGCGTTGGTTAACCCGAATGGCATGACCAGAAACTCGTAATGACCATAACGCATGTGAAAAGTTGTTTTTGGAACATCCTCATCTCGAACTCTCATCTGATGATAGCCCGATCTTAGATCAATCTTTGAGTAGAAGCTCGACCCTTGCAACTGGTCGAACAGGTCGTCAATGTGAGGTAAAGGATAATGATTCTTAACCGTCACCTTATTGAGTTCGCGATAATCAATACACATGCGAAAGGATCCGTCCTTCTTCTTTACAAACAACACCACGGCTCCCCAAGGAGAAGAACTGGGTCGAATAAAGCCCTTATCCAACAGTTCTTGGAGTTGATTGGACAATTCTTGCAACTCCCCAGGTGCAAGACGATATGGTGCGCGAGCAATGGGAGCTGCTCCTGGTGTAAGATCAATTTGGAATTCCACCTGATGATGTGGAGGTAAACCTGGAAGTTCCTCGGGAAAAACATCAGGAAACTCCCGTACGACTGGTAAATCATTGATTTTCTTCTCTTCAGGCCGAGTATTAGTAACAAGCGCAAGAATAGCAGGGTAGCCCTTCCGTAAACATTTCTGGGCTTTCATGGATGAAATGATGTTGATGGTTGCACCGCTTCGATGACCCTGGACAGATAATGATTCCCCGCTAGGGAGAGGTACACGCACGATCTTCTCCTTGCAAAGTATGTCTGCTCCATGTTTGGACAACCAGTCCATACCAATGACTATATCAAAACTACCAAGAGTGATGGGAAGAAGGTTAATGTGGAACACTTGACCTAGAAGATCGAGTTTACACCCTAAGAATACATGTGTGGCTTCTATCGACTTGCCATCAGCTAATTCCACTACGTGTTTGTTTACAAGAGGCGCAGGAGTCAACCCTAGCTGATGACTAAATCCCAAAGATACATAACTCTAGTCGGCACCAGAGTCGAATAACACAGAAGCAATAATACCATTAACAGAGAACGTACCGGTCACGACGTTTCCATCGTCCCTTGCATCACCTGCCCCAATAGTGAACGCCCTACCTCGAGCGCCATTCCCTTCGTTATTCCCATTGTTTTTGTTTCCCGCGTTGTTGTTGTTGTTCTGGCGATTACCCCCATTGTTATTGTTGACATTCTGATTCAATTGTGGGCAATCCTTCTTGAAATGCCCTTCACTTCCGCACTGATAGCATCCCCTCTGATTACCCCGATTCTGCTGGGGTTGTTGCCTCTGTTGTTGTTGTTGAGGTTGTTGCTGTTGTTGCTTGGGATGTGGAGCTCTACAATCTTTCGCCATGTGACCGAGCTTGTCACACATTTGACATGCCCGACTACACTGGCCATAGTGGTGGAAACCACACTTATTGCACTTCGGCTGCTTTCCTGCGTAACCGGAAGTCTGACTGTGGTTCTGATTCTGATTAACCGAAGACGATTGACTAAAGCTGCGGCTGTTGTTGTTATCAGGCTTCTTCTGCGATTGATTCGAGTTTGCTGTCTTATCTGTGTCGTTCCACTTACGCTTAATATCCGTGGTGGTGGTAACCGTAGCAGCAGTGGTAGTAGCAGCAATACGGGGTGGCAGCGAGCCACGCTCCACCTCCTGATCAGTGATCTTGAGAGCCAGCCTAATAATCCGTGGTAGGTTGTCGAGATTTGCTGCAGTGACTAACCCCTTAACTGATGGTGCCAATCCCTTAATGTAGAGCTCGATCATGCGAGATGGTGGTCGGGATAAATTAGGACACATGTTTGCCAGCTCGTGAGACCATTTCGTATAGTCCTCGATCTCCGATCCTTCCATCTTCAAGTTATAGTACTCGTTTTCCAACTTTTGAATTTCATCCCGAAGGCAGTACTCCTCCCGAATCAGTTCTTTGAAATCATCCCAAGTGGTCGCGTTTGCCATCTCGATGCCCAACATTTGAACATGAGCATTCCACCAAGTCAAAGCACCGTCCTCCAAGGTGCCAGATGCAAACTTCACCCTGTCCCCCTCTAGACAGTTACACATAGCAAAAACAGATTCTGCTTTCTCGAACCAACGGAGCAGTCCCACAGGACCTTCAGCTCCACTGAAAGTTTGAGGCTTGCAATCCATGAACATTTTGAACGTACACACAGGTGGATTGTTCTGGATTTGATTCGCTTGGAGACCTAAGGACGAAAGAAAATACAGCACACGGGTAAGAATTGGGTACGCGATACAACAATAAAGAGTATTTGGCACATATCGTACCAGCTTGATAGGCTGCCAAGGCCTCAGCTACAGGTGTGTTAATCAAGTTTATCAACTCAACCTGAGTCATCGCAATGTGACCACGTCCATGGCCTCGTCCGCTCATGATTCTATATAAGAAGAGGAAAAAGTTTTAAGAATCAAGATAAGGTAGGAGTCAAACCTCACGTTGACATCTACAAACTACAAAGTTTACATCAAACACAGGGTGGAACCCTTCTCACACTCGTTAAGCCTCACTGGGACTCACATGCACCTCACGTTATTATTATGTGTGCACCCATAATAATAAGGCAATTTGCATGCTTATCTCAGTGCCTCTTAACTTGCGCTAAAAGTTTCCCCCACATTCAAATAGCAAAACGAAAGGCATTACAGGATTAACAATCACAAAAGTCGGAGAGTACTTTCACACTATCGAATTTCACTAAAACATGCAGCACAGGTAATCACATCGTGGTATCTAGTATGTAGTTTCATGCAAGTCGTGAGTGTGTGATTACTAAACAAGTAATACATAAAGTAAACAACGGACGAACCTTGCAATCTGGAGTTGAGTGTCATGGTCGCTTTCGATACTGTTTGGTTATAGTCTGGTTTTATGAAAACGTTTTAAAACCTAGTTCACTATAACCAGTGGCTCTGATACCAAACTGTCACACCCCCAAAATACCACATGTGGAAACCCCGCGAGGTGTGTGACGTACCAAGATCCAGCCACTAATCACATTGAGCTATAATAAGTATTTAAATAAAACATTCCATTCATAATATAGTTTCAAACCATTCGTTAAAACCAAAGTAAACATTCAGCGGAAGCATAAGATTATTCGTTGTTCAAGTGTTTCAAAACAATGTTCTAAACAAAGAATAGATATCCAAGAATTGCGACCCATGACCACTCCAGCACTCCCAGATAGCAAGTTCCATTCCAAAAACCTAAGGACCCGCAAGCATGCAGAAAAGTGTATCAGACAACGCTGGTGAGTTCACAGTTTGTTTTAACCGTTTGATACCAAGTAGTGACTTATGATGTGTTATGTTATGTTGATAATAACTCGATACCGCAGACGACCCTTTTTGACCTTCCCCAATGCTCTATCAAACATTGGTCATGATTTAAAGTTATTAGTTCACGCCCGTCCTATCCAGGTACGTCGTGAGGGTGCCAAACCTAACAGCGCTATCAACTAATAACCCCGTTTCCCTACAAGCAACTAAGCCGGTAGTATGATGGGACTTAAGTGATATAGAGTGAGTGTATTATCCAACATTAACGTTTACTGAAAACCGTTGCATATCCCCTGCAAGGATATGCGTATGTGAAATCTGCCTCCCATCCCCTACAAGGATGTGGGTATTTGAAAACTGCCTCATATCCCCTACAAGGATATGGGTTTATGAAAATCCGTTTACAAGTTTTACCAGTATGATTGTCCCCACCGGACGCATGCTTGTTTTGAGAGAAGTGAACTCACCTTGGTTTGCTCGGTATGATTAGATATTCGTTCACACTTAATCAATCAGAGCCTATAGTATTCATGTATACGTAATTAGTTTACATTCACTTGGTTCATGTATGAATTATAACACCTAGCAGTCATTCCAACTCATACATATCCACAATTCACACGCATGTTTCGCAACAGTATTCAACAATTAAGTGTGCTATTCAAAACCGAATCATGTTCTTCAGTCATAATTAATTATCATTAGCAGGCAGTAATATGATTTCATGAACATAATCATTCACCAACACAATCAACTTAGTCCGCTGCTCCGTTTGATTACGCTATCGGCGAAAAACCCCCTTGACGAAGAACCAAGCTTCGTCGAAGGTTCATGTGACGAAACATTAAGGTATTTCGTCGATGTGTGTGTGACGAAACATTAAGGTATTTCATCGTGTGTGTGTGTGACGAAACATCAATGTATTTCGTCGTGGCCTTAACAGTTTCCAAGTTTCCTAACCCTAGTCATGTCAGTTTGTTCCATAACATCTTCCAATTCGTATGAACAGTATCACAAAATCCTCAACTTATCATTTACCACAAACAACTTAGACGTGAACTCTAGATTACCCAGTCATCATCCCATACGTATCTGTATTACACATTCATTCAATATCCATAACCAACAGATAACATAATATACAAACAACAAGCATAATTATCGACTCTGTGCAGTGAACCTGAATGAATACCAAGCCGAGAATTCTTATCCTGCGTGTTCCAGTCTATATGTTTAAACAATAAACTATCCAAACCCTAATTAGCATTGCATGAGAGTTTAATTTCTAACGAATCCTTATGTTCACAATAGATCGAAATCAACACATAATAATTATCAAACAAAATATCGAGCAGGTCAAGTCGGTTAATTACTTACTAACCGATTGCAAGATGAGACTTGGGAGCACTTCAAAAGGAATGAGGATTGCCGCCGAGTGCAAGGGAGGGGAAGGATAGTCTAGGGTTTCGCTGATTGAGATTTTACGTAATGATATGCGAGCACAGTACATATTGTCGGGTCTGTTGGGCCTCACTTGGGCCAAAAGCCCATCTCGGCGAGGTGACGATGAAAAATCAAAGGGTGACGAAATTCCATTCTTCGTCGTGATGAAATTCCATTTTTCGTGGAACCCACAAGTACCATTTTTCGTCGGGCCATAATTTTATCATAATAGGCTTTCATCTAATACTCAATCATTAAATCACCAATTAACTAACTTATATTGAACTCATTTTAAAATAATAATATACGCGATACAACTTACAACAAAATATAAAACAGGATTGTAAAACAAATGACGCGTAAAGGAAAGGTCTTGGAATCTTGGGTTGTCACACTAATGAAGGAAGCAAATTATGGGGGTGCGTTGATTATTTACTTAGGTGGGTTGAACATCTTGTTGGTTTTCCAAACACCCACCGAGGTAGACAGTTTTAGAGCCGATTCTCCTGGATTCGGCTGGTTCATTAATGTGGAGATATGGAGGGGACAAACGATGGCTTTTAAGAGATTCGTGTGGCTGAATATTTACGGTGTCCCTCTACATCTGTCCGAGAATGAAATCTTTGATTTGGTAGGGAGACGGTTTGGCAAAGTTATCCATGCCTCACAAAGACAACCGTGGGATAATATTTTATCCTCAGATTGTGTGTGCGTCATGACGGACTCGATAAAGAGGATCGAAGAAAAAGTCATTATAGTCGAAGATGGAAAACGGTTCGGAATCTGGGTTGAAGAAGAAAGGGGGGAATGGATCCCGAACTCGGTTGAGAAACATGGGGTTTCTTTAGAGGATGGAAATGAATGGGAGTACATGTCTGAGAGCGAAAAAAAGTAAGAAATCGTCTGATCCGGAGGAAAAAAGTATGGAGCCAAAGACTCACCGGAAAAATAGAGAAGGGGAGGTGGGAAAGGGGGATAGTGTGTCAACTGGAACGACATTTTTGACGGAAAATCCTAGGGAAAATCCAGACGGCAACTTGCACGCGAGTAATCACACTTTTCCGGTGGACACTAACGTCGACGATGAGGATAGTTTTTCTGACGGAATTCCGGGAGCGGCTGCCGGAGACCAATCGGACCTCCCGACCGGAGGTCGGAGGTATGGGAAAGAGGAACAGTTCGGAAGCTTTTATGAAGTGGAAACTCTAACATAATGTAATAGTAACTTTAATTTAATTCCTCAAACAATGAATACAGTGGCGGCAGATTATTATGTTAAGGGGAATGGCAGTAAAGAAGATGAAGGGGAATCGAAAATAGATAAAGAGGAGGGCGGCGATAATGTTTTTTTATATAATAATATGCCTTTCAATGTCAACCCAGAAGCCTTTCGGCTAGTTAAAGGCAAAAAGAAAATATTTAGGAAGCCTAAGTGTAACAAAACTTTAGTGGAGGAGGTTTGTGGGCTTATTAGACCAAGAAAGAGAACGAGAAAAAATGATCCATTCGACTTGAAAGAAATTATTGGAATACAAGAGGATAACACCAACATTGAAGATTAGGAAGAAAGCGATGATTTCAATTTGGAAAACACAGGAGGTTATGATAATTATCATGAAAAGTCAAGTGGCGGTAGGAAAGAATCTGTCACACCCCCAAAATCCACACACGGAATACCACCGCTTGGAGGCGTGACATGACCAGGATCAAGCCACCAATCATATTGAACATAAGTATATATATCAAAAGTCATTCATCAATACGATAGGTGTTTACAAAACCAAATATAAACAAGTGTGTAGCGGAAGCATTAATGTAAAACCCAACATAAGTTTAAGTACAAAATGTTATAACGTTTAACAACACATTCACGATCCATGTCCACAACGACTGTGCCTCCCGTGCAAGCTCCAAAAGTACCTATGGTCCTGCAAGGCATGTAACAGAGAGTCAACAACTAGTTGAGCGAGTTCACAGTTGGTTATTTAGTTATAATGTTCATTTCGTAAATCATATGTTCGTTTAGTAATCATGTATCGTATGTAATAGCATCGCGGCCCTCAAGGCATGTTTGCGAAGATTAGTGGGGGTTTCCCATATGTTCACTAGACTAGTTATATTTGTATCGCGGCCCTCCAGGCATGTTTGCGAAGATTAAAGTATAGTTCGCGGCCATTCCAGGCATGTTTGCGAAGATTGTTCTAGTATCGCGGCCGATCCCGGCATGTTTGCGAAGAGAAGTATATGTATCACTAGTCTAGTAGGATCTACCATTGACCTTCCTCTCCCGAGGCCAATGGTATGTAATTTCAATAACTCTTATGCATAAATAATCAATCAACCCATTCCCATCCCCGGGAATCCCATGCCTTGGTAGAAGTGTGAACTCACCTTGTTTGCTCGGTATGCTAAGTTAAGTGCTCACAGTTAATCAGTCAAGTCCTAAAGTGCATGTATACTCAATCAGTTCACAGTGTTTATTAAAGTTTCACATGGAACTAGTGTCACAGTAATATCACAAAGTGCCTAGACATTAGCATCTTGTATCAGGTAAACAGTTAAATCCAACTTATGCAATTCATGTTTCACATAAAAGCTTTCACAGTTAATTCTAACATTTTCAAACAGGGGTACACAGTTAACAAGGTTAATATTTAATAACTAACTGTGTCACATGCTTTTCTTAACTAAATTTAGTTATAACAGAGTTAACATAGTTGATATAACCCAGTTAATATACTTAATAATTATAACAGTTTACCAGAGTTTATCAACTGACAGGATTATTTACTTAACATTATGTCATACATAAATCTAACAAAGTTAATGAGATCAACTGGGTTAATAAAGTCAACTGAGTTAATAAACTTAACTCAGTTAGTTGGTTGAATATAATTGCATACTTATCAGTGTTATAAACTTAACTTAACAAGATTAACAGTTTAATAAATCATAACAGTTTGGGTCGAAAACCCCCTTATGTCTGAAATCCATACATAAGCCGAAATCCCTTATGTCCGAAATCCATACATAAGCCGAAAACCAAACCTAAGCCGAAAACACCCTTATAGCCGAAAACCAAACATGTGGCCGAAAACCAAACATGGGCCGAAAACCCTTTGGGCTGAATTGTTTGGGCCGAAATCACTTTAAGTGATTTCGTCCACCTTCCTTTGTGGGGGTGTTTTCGTTACTAGTCATCATCATCAACAATACATACTGTAACTTAAAAACCCAGCAAATCCAATCCCATTTCTAATCAGATTTCAACCCTTTGTAGGAACAATCAATTCAACAGAAGCTAGTACATTCATTTAGATACTTACTCATCTAAACAATCAGGATTAACATCCAACAATCATCAAAGTTTTTAACATTTAACAGGAGATCTAGTTATGCATTTATCAACTGACCATCTAATATCACTTCATCTCAAAGATTAACAATCACCATTAACAGAGAACAATGATCTAAACATTAAATCATCAATCAAAATCAAATCATAAGATCATCATGTCTTACAGTAGCAGTCAATATAAGATATCATCTATACATGTAAATCACTAACCGTATCAAACAGGGGTTTTGCTTCAAGTGTAGAATTCTTTCAGTGGGTTTTAGAGATAGAGAGATAAACAAAGTGATAAGCTTTGGTAAGTGGAAACTTATTGGAGAAGATTTGTTTATAAAATGATTATACAAAATATCTCAATACTGGGCCATGGGCCAAGCCCATTTGTGATTTCGTGGTCATCAGTGGACGAAAACACCTAAAGTGTTTTCACCACTTGGGTGTTTTCATGATACTTGTTTACAGTGAGTTCCAACTTTTAATTAACATGTAATTAATACAAACCTTAATAACACACACTCACATATAATAAATATCATGGATTTCCAAGTACAAAATATTAATCGAAATACGATATAACGTATTACAAAGGTAAGCGTTGTGAAACAACGAGTCGTATCAACAAACACTTAATAATAAAAAAAAAATTTTAACGTGCACTAAATGCGAAGATAGAATCTTGGAAACTCGAGTTGTCACATTATCCCCAACTTGAAAGAAATTTCGTCCCGAAATTTAGCATGCGGTTACTGAGGAAGCTAGGTAAGTTATCGTTTACTGGTTTTCCTGGGGTGTCACATTATCCCCCCGTTGATTTGGAATTTCTTCCCGAAATTCTGTAGTAGCTTCAGCCTCAGTAGTAGTTGCATTGTTTTCAAACAACTGGGGATATTTGAGTTCCATTTGGTCTTCGCGTTCCCAGGTGAACTCTGGGCCACGACGGGAGTTCCAACGAACTCGAACAAGAGGTATTCTGGTGTTCTTGAGGACCTTAACATCCCGGTCCGTGATTTCAACTGGTTCCTCGACGAAATGCAATTGTTCGTCGATAGTGAGCTCCTTCAAAGGAACTATAAAGGTCTCATCTGATTGCCACTTCTTCAGATTCGACACATGAAAGACGTTGTGAACTGCACTGAGTTCAGCTGGTAAGTTCAATCTGTAGGCCACTTTGCCTATCTTCTCAATGACTTCAAATGGTCCAACGTATCATGGATTGAGTTTGCCTCGTTTGCCAAAACGAACAACTCCCTTCCAAGGTGAAACTTTGAGTAGTGCTCGATCCCCAACTTGGAATTCGAGTATTTTCCTGTCTTTATCAGCGTATACTTTCTGACGGTCACGTGCTGCCGCCATGCGTTGTCGTATTTGAGCAATCTTTTCAGTAGTATCAACTACCATTTCCGGACCTGTGATCTGACTGTCACCCACCTCTGCCCAACAAAGAGGTGATCGGCATTTACGCCCGTACAATGCCTCAAATGGAGCAGCTTTAATGCTGGTATGGTAACTGTTGTTGTACGAAAATTCCACAAGTGGCAGATGTTTTTCCCAGCCTTTGCCAAAGTCAATTACGCACGCCCGAAGCATGTCTTCTAGAGTTTGAATAGTGCGCTCAGACTGCCCGTCTGTCTGAGGATGATAAGCTGTGCTCATGTCTAAACGAGAGCCAAAAGATTTGTGCATTGCTTGCCACAGTTCTGAAGTAAAACGTGCGTCACGATCAGAGATAATAGATGTGGGCACCCCGTGCCTCGAGACAACTTCTTTAAGGTAGACGTCTGCTAGAGTGGAGAACTTATCCGTTTCCTTGATAGCCAAGAAGTGAGCAGACTTGGTGAGTCGATCAACGATCACCCAAATAGTATCATTCCCACGTTGAGATCTAGGCAGGCCAGTAACAAAATCCATGGAAATTTGCTCCCATTTCCATTGTGGTATCTCAGGTTGTTGGAGTGGGCCTGATGGTTTCTGATATTCCGCTTTGACTCTCGCACAAGTCAAACACTTGCTAACGTAAGTTGCTATGTGGGCCTTCATGCTAGGCCACCAATATGTAGTTCTGAGGTCGTGGTACATCTTATCTGAACCAGGATGTACTGAGTAGCGAGACTTATGAGCTTCATCCATTACAAGCTCGCGTAAATTACCATAGAGTGGGACCCAGATGCGTCCTGTTACATAATAGGCGCCGTCTGCCTTTTGTTCTAACCGTTGCCTTGAGCCGCGTAGAGCTTCAGCCCTGACGTTTTCTTGTTTCAATGCTTCTACCTGAGCATCTCGTATCTGTGAAGGAAGACTAGACTGAATAGTGAGTTGCAACGCTCGTACACGCCTAGGTGTAGTATCCTTTCGACTGAGGGCGTCAGCCACCACATTGGCTTTGCCTGGATGGTACTTTATAGCACATTCGTAATCGTTCAGTAACTCGACCCATCGACGTTGTCGCATGTTCAATTCTTTCTGCTTGAAAATATGCTCAAGACTCCTGTGATCAGTGTAGATGGTGCACTTGGTGCCATACAGATAATGTCGCCATATCTTGAGCGCAAAGACAACAGCTCCAAGCTCTAAATCGTGCGTAGTGTAATTCCGTTCGTGAATCTTAAGTTGGCGTGAAGCATAAGCAATAACTTTATCCCGCTGCATCAACACACATCCAAGACCTTGGATAGATGCATCGCAGTAGACTACAAAATCGTCCGTGCCTTCAGGCAATGAGAGGATAGGTGCGCTACAAAGTCTATCCTTTAAGTGCTGAAACGCTGTATCCTGTGTATCACTCCAACGGTAAGCAATACCTTTCTGTGTCAGTAATGTAAGCGGCTGTGCAATCTTTGAGAAGTCTTTGATAAACCGTCTGTAATAACCCGCCAAACCCAAGAATTGGTGTATTTCTGTCGGTGTACTAGGTGCAGGCCAGTTCTTGATCGAATCTACTTTGGACGGATCGACATGAATCCCATCCTTAGTTACCACATGGCCTAGAAAGTGGACTTCACGAAGCCAGAAGTCGCATTTTGAAAACTTAGCGTACAGCTGTTCCGTTCGAAGGAGTTCCAAAATAAGTCGTAAGTGCTGCTCATGTTCCTCCCGATTCTTCGAATAGATCAGGATGTCATCAATGAAAACAATAACAAAATTGTCAAGATAAGGTTTGCACACCCTGTTCATAAGATCCATGAAAACCGCAGGCGCGTTCGTTAGCCCGAATGGCATGACCAAAAACTCGTAATGACCGTAGCGAGTTCTGAATGCTGTTTTGGAGACGTCCTCATCCCGGACTCTCAGTTGATGGTAACCTGACCTTAGGTCAATCTTTGAGTAATAGCTCGACCCTTGCAACTGGTCGAATAAGTCGTCGATACGTGGAAGAGGATAACGATTCTTCACCGTCACCTTGTTCAGTTCGCGGTAATCTATGCACATACGAAAGGTACCGACCGTCTTTCTTCTTCACAAATAATACTGGAGCTCCCCATGGCGAAGAGCTAGGACGTATGAAACCCTTTTCCAAGAGTTCTTGCAATTGCTTAGACAGTTCTTCCAGTTCAGTTGGAGCTAAGCGGTAAGGCGCTCGAGCTATAGGTGCTGCTCCTGGAGCTAGCTCGATCTGAAATTCGACCTGGCGATGAGGCGGTAACCCAGGTAACTCTTCAGGAAACACTTGAGGAAAGTCGCGTACTACAGGAATATCCCCAATCTTTTTCTCTGTCGTCGATGTATCAGTAACGAGTGCTAAAATAGCTATGTGGCCCTTTCGCAGACACTTCTGCGCCTTCAAGAAGGAGATGATGCCACTCACGACACCACTCTTGTCGCCTTGAACTTCGAGAGGTTCTTTTCCAGAACGAGGAATACGAATGATCTTCTCCTTGCATAGGATCTCTGCTTGTTGTTGGGATAACCAATCCATACCAATGACGATATCAAAACTACTCAGAGTTATAGGAATGAGATCGATAGAGAAAGTCTGACCAGCGAGGATAAGATTACAACCCTGAACTATGTGTGTGGCTTCTAGACTTTTACCGTTAGCTAACTCTACGACATATTTGGTGTTCAAAAGTGTTGGGGCGCGTCTAAGCATTTGACTAACGTTCAGAGACATATAACTGGTATCCGCACCCGAATCAAATAATACGGTAACATAAAAGTCGTCGAGAAGAAACTTACCCGTAACCACATTAGGATCGTTCCTTGCGTCACTCTGACCAATCACAAATAAACGACCCTTTGCACCATTGTTGTTGTTGTTTCCCCCATTGTTGTTCCCACTGCCCTGATTATTGTTGTTGTTCTGATTCTGGTTTAACTGGGGGCAGTTCCGCTTGAAATGACCTTCAGCCCCACACTGAAAGCATGTCTTATTTCCTTGCTGTTGTTGCTGTGACTGGTTTTGTGGAACGGGTGGCTGTTGTTGTTGGTTCTGATTCGCAGGCCTTGAGCTCCTGCAATCTTTAGCGTACCCTTAGACATCTCTGACAGCGGCCTCTACGACATTGACCACTGTGGTGTTTGTTGCACCTATTACATAGTGGATGAATTCCCCGATATCCACTCTGCCCCTGACCACCAGACGATTGCTGACTCAGACTCTGGTAGTCACTAGTCTTGCGCTGTTGCTGTGCTTGAGACTGTACAATAGCTGAACCCCTGCTGGAATCCCCTTCCCATTTCCGCTTGTTGTCACTGGGAATAGCAGGAGTAATTGGAGTGGTAACGGTAGTAGCGCTGATACGTTTAGGCAGCCTGTTCTGTTCCACCGCCTGATCGGTGAGGCGATGAGCTAGCTTGACGATCTGTTGAATAGTGCCAAGATTCGCTGAGGTTACGTGGCTTTGAATCTCCGGCACCAGACCATTGAGATACAGTTCGATACGCTTAATGGGAGGGTCCACCATAGTAGGACACAGAATAGCCAACTCATTCGATCTTCTGGTGTACGCTTCAATTTCTGACCCCGTCATTTTCAAGTGGTAAAACTCTACCTCCAGCTTATGAATATCATCACGGCTACAATATTCCTCTTTAATCAATTCCTTGAAACCGTTCCAGGGTGTGGCATTAGCAACAGCCAACCCTAACATCTGAACCTGCGCATTCCACCAAGTCAACGCAATGCCTTCTAGAGTACCGATGGCGTACTTCACCCTGCGAGCCTCAGGGCATTCGCACATTTCAAATACTGACTCGAGCTTTTCAAACCAATGGAGGAGTCCAACCGCTCCTTCCGTGCCACTAAAAGTAGTAGGACGACAGTCCATGAAAGTTTTGAAGGTACAAACAGGTGGTTGACCTCCTGCTTGTGCGGCTGCAACTGCCGCAGCAACTTGTTCGTTAATGAGAGCCGTCAGCTGGGCTTGCGTCATGTTAATGCGTCCAGACATGATCTTCATAGCAAATATGACATAAGTGAGAGAGGTTCGCGAGTAGTGCGATAACAAAAGGGAATAATCACACAAGTGTTCTCATGCAATAGTGTTAAGTTAACCTAAGCATACCCGGAGCAAAGTTCTATGCAATTCTAGCAAGTAGGCAATAAGACATGTACCATATTACCTAGAGTGATGAGTCTTGCACGTGGAGCGAGGCGTCGTTGTGGATCGTTGAGCACTGTTCTGGTTATAGTCTGGTTTTAATAAAAACGTTTTCCCCCTTATTAAAACCGAGTTCTCTATAACCAATGGCTCTGATACCAATCTGTCACACCCCCAAAATCCACACACGGAATACCACCGCTTGGAGGCGTGACATGACCAGGATCAAGCCACCAATCATATTGAACATAAGTATATATATCAAAAGTCATTCATCAATACGATAGGTGTTTACAAAACCAAATATAAACAAGTGTGTAGCGGAAGCATTAATGTAAAACCCAACATAAGTTTAAGTACAAAATGTTATAACGTTTAACAACACATTCACGATCCATGTCCACAACGACTGTGCCTCCCGTGCAAGCTCCAAAAGTACCTATGGTCCTGCAAGGCATGTAACAGAGAGTCAACAACTAGTTGAGCGAGTTCACAGTTGGTTATTTAGTTATAATGTTCATTTCGTAAATCATATGTTCGTTTAGTAATCATGTATCGTATGTAATAGCATCGCGGCCCTCAAGGCATGTTTACGAAGATTAGTGGGGGTTTCCCATATGTTCACTAGACTAGTTATATTTGTATCGCGGCCCTCCAGGCATGTTTGCGAAGATTAAAGTATAGTTCGCGGCCATTCCAGGCATGTTTGCGAAGATTGTTCTAGTATCGCGGCCGATCCCGGCATGTTTGCGAAGAGAAGTATATGTATCACTAGTCTAGTAGGATCTACCATTGACCTTCCTCTCCCGAGGCCAATGGTATGTAATTTCAATAACTCTTATGCATAAATAATCAATCAACCCATTCCCATCCCCAGGAATCCCATGCCTTGGTAGAAGTGTGAACTCACCTTGTTTGCTCGGTATGCTAAGTTAAGTGCTCACAGTTAATCAGTCAAGTCCTATAGTGCACGTATACTCAATCAGTTCACAGTGTTTATTAAAGTTTCACATGGAACTAGTGTCACAGTAATATCACAAAGTGCCTAGACATTAGCATCTTGTATCAGGTAAACAGTTAAATCCAACTTATGCAATTCATGTTTCACATAAAAGCTTTCACAGTTAATTCTAACATTTTCAAACAGGGGTACACAGTTAACAAGGTTAATATTTAATAACTAACTGTGTCACATGCTTTTCTTAACTAAATTTAGTTATAACAGAGTTAACATAGTTGATATAACCCAGTTAATATACTTAATAATTATAACAGTTTACCAGAGTTTATCAACTGACAGGATTATTTACTTAACATTGTGTCATACATAAATCTAACAAAGTTAATGAGATCAACTGGGTTAATAAAGTCAACTGAGTTAATAAACTTAACTCAGTTAGTTGGTTGAATATAATTGCATACTTATCAGTGTTATAAACTTAACTTAACAAGATTAACAGTTTAATAAATCATAACAGTTTGGGTCGAAAACCCCCTTATGTCCGAAATCCATACATAAGCCGAAATCCCTTATGTCCGAAATCCATACATAAGCCGAAAACCAAACCTAAGCCGAAAACACCCTTATAGCCGAAAACCAAACATGTGGCCGAAAACCAAACATGGGCCGAAAACCCTTTGGGCTGAATTGTTTGGGCCGAAATCACTTTAAGTGATTTCGTCCACCTTCCTTTGTGGGGGTGTTTTCGTTACTAGTCATCATCATCAACAATACATACTGTAACTTAAAAACCCAGCAAATCCAATCCCATTTCTAATCAGATTTCAACCCTTTGTAGGAACAATCAATTCAACAGAAGCTAGTACATTCATTTAGATACTTACTCATCTAAACAATCAGGATTAACATCCAACAATCATCAAAGTTTTTAACATTTAACAGGAGATCTAGTTATGCATTTATCAACTGACCATCTAATATCACTTCATCTCAAAGATTAACAATCACCATTAACAGAGAACAATGATCTAAACATTAAGTCATCAATCAAAATCAAATCATAAGATCATCATGTCTTACAGTAGCAGTCAATATAAGATATCATCTATACATGTAAATCACTAACCGTATCAAACAGGGGTTTTGCTTCAAGTGTAGAATTCTTTCAGTGGGTTTTAGAGATAGAGAGATAAACAAAGTGATAAGCTTTGGTAAGTGGAAACTTATTGGAGAAGATTTGTTTATAAAATGATTATACAAAATATCTCAATACTGGGCCATGGGCCAAGCCCATTTGGGATTTCGTGGTCATCAGTGGACGAAAACACCTAAAGTGTTTTCACCACTTGGGTGTTTTCATGATACTTGTTTACAGTGAGTTCCAACTTTTAATTAACATGTAATTAATACAAACCTTAATAACACACACTCACATATAATAAATATCATGGATTTCCAAGTACAAAATATTAATCGAAATACGATATAACGTATTACAAAGGTAAGCGTTGTGAAACAACGAGTCGTATCAACAAACACTTAATAATAAAAAAAAATTTTAACGTGCACTAAATGCGAAGATAGAATCTTGGAAACTCGAGTTGTCACAGAAACAGTGGAGGAAGTTGTAGAAGATTTAAATTTGCAACCCAACGAGGAGGAGGAGGAGAAGGAGAACGTTGATATGGAGATGCAAGTCACATCTGTTTTTGGTTGCATAGTGGGAGTTGACCTTCAGAACCATGGGACTTTGATAAAAGAAGCGATCAGGGAAGAAGGAATTCAAAAAGGAGTCAGATAAATTTTCTATCTTTAAATATTAGAGGTTTAGGAGAGGGGGGTAAAAACAAAGCGGGGTGGATAAAAAAATTGAAACGTGAAAATGGTATTGACTTCATCGCTTTACAAGAGATTCAGTTTAGTGACGTATCAGGTATCAAATTTGATAAATTTTGGGGAGCAGGCAATTTCGAGATGGATCACGTGCCGGCGACTGGTAGATCTGGAGGGGTGGTTAGCATGTGGGACCCTAACATTTTCAAGGTACACAAGTCTATCAAGCATCCAAATTTCTTATTAACTATGGGGACTTTAAAAGGAAGCAATATTGCTATGAATATTGTTAACGTGTACACTCCGTACACAGTCCCTCAAAAAAGGTTCTCTAGGACGACATTAGAGGGTGTTGGGGAGTCACCCGGGATGTTGGGTTTTATTGGGGGATTTTAATGCGGTGCGCAATCGGGAAGAAAAGGGAAATTCTATTTTCAATAAAAAATGCGCTTCAATTTTTAATAATTTTATTTTTGAAAATGGATTAAGAGAATATGCAATGAAAGGTAAAAAAATCACGTATCTTAAGGACAATGATAACAAACTTAGCAAAATCAATAGAGTCCTAGTTTATCATGAGTTCTTTTAGGAGTGGCCGGGGTGGCATGCCTTCAGGCGATGCCGAGACTATTCTCGGACCATTGCCCTCTTGTTTTGACATGTTTGGATAAAAATTTTGGTCCCAAGCCGTTTAGGTTCAAATCATGGTTGGAAAGAAAGGATTTCGATGAGGTGATTCATAAGGCGAGTGCTAATTTTAGCGGGGTTGGAGAACCGGACGAAGTGTTAATGCAGAAATTTAAGGAGATAAGGGAAGTTATAAAAGTTTGGAAAAAAGAATTGTTATCCAAGGAAGGAGAAATGGAGATGACGCTTAAGGAAGATCTAGAATGCTTGGAAGATCTGGTGGAAGGCAGAGAGTTAACCGAAGAGGAGGAGTGGACTAAAATGGAATGCCTAAAAGATCTAAAAGATCTCGAAGGACACAAAATGAAAGATATAAAACAAAGAGATAGAGTTTGGTGGGATATGGAAGGGGATGAGAACTCAACGTTCTTTCATGGGTACATAAATAGTAGAAGGGCCTGCAACAATATTCCGGGTCTTCTGATTGATGGTGTTTGGACTACGAAACCTTCTATAATTAAAAAAGAGATTATGGGTTTTTTCAAAAGGGCTTTTGAGGAAAAAAATACAAGATAGGCCTAAACTCATATGCAGAATGTTAGACGTCTATCAGAGTGGATGCGGCATCTTTGACGATTCCATTTAGCAAAGAAGAGATAAAAAGTGTAGTGTTCGGATGTGGGTCTGTGATGTGTGCAAAATGCAACATATAAATTACATCAAATGTGGCATAAAACTAACCCTTTTTTAGTACTAATGTTGGAAAAAGTGTGTTTTTGTCTTCCTTTTGTATTTTCAGGATTAAATGAGCTCAAATGAACAAAAGAAGCAAAAAGGCAGCTAAAACTAATATAAATACAAGAAAAGGGAAGAAACGTGGCATGCCCGACCCCTTGACAGCATCTCCCAAAGCGAAAATAAGAAGAAAGCTGAGCATGGGGCTGTGCCCAGCTGAGCATGGGGCTGTGCCCAGCTGAGCATGGGGCTGTGCCCAGCTCGACACGGGGCGTGTCCAGCTCGACACGGGGCGTGTCCAGCGAACACGGGACCGTGTCCAGCGAACACGGGGCCGTGTCCAGGATGGTCAGCTCTGGCACTTAAGACAAACCTGTAGAAGCTTCTATTGCCCACCACGGGGCCGTGCCCAGCGGACACGGGGGCGTGGCGAAAGTACAGCAGGCGCATTAATTGTAATTGCGAATTACAATTAATGAAGAGAGAGAGTGTCAGACGGACACGGGGGCGTGCCCAGCGGACACGGGGGCGTGTGGAGCTAATAAAGACAAACTGTATTAATGAAGAAAGAGAAAAGGGTGGACACGGGGCCGTGTCCAGGCTTCTGTACAGGCTATAAATAGGAGTGCTTGGCTCAAGCTCAAACCATCCCTTGGCACACTACCTCTCCCACACTTCATCCACCACCCACCACCATCACAACACCATCATCCACCACCATCATCCATTGTCCATCGTAGAGTGTGTGAGTCGTCTCGGGATCCAAGATTGATCGTAAGAGTTCTTGACAATCAAGGCCATGTTTGCCTAAGTCTCTTACATCACTTGGTGAAGACAAAGTGTCTAGTATAATACTTTTTATTTCTAATCTTTTGCACTTTTTATTTGGTTTTGTATTAATGACTTTAATAACTAGTTACTTATGTTGAAGGTGATCTTTCCTTATCGTTTGTCCGTGGTGTCTTGGCATTATTTTACTGTCTATATAAAATAAAGGATTTTCACCATTCATATCTCTACGGTCTATATGGAGATATGTTGGCTACCTGGTCGGGGGTTAAGGGAATGGTTTGGTAAAGGTCTTGCCATTGTTCAGCGTTTAGAGGTCCTGCAATGGACCTGGGTCAAATTTAGTAGGACCTCCTTCAATACTTCACGGTATTGGATGGCGGGGGTCCAAACTCTTTGATCCCCTCATAAGTTAACTACTATTAATACTATAACCCGGCTATTTAGGACTATATCCCTGCTGACTCAGACTACTTAGCCGAGGGTAACGTCACCGCCAAAAGCGGGGCCTACCACAATACTGCATTAATAACTTAATTCATTATCTTCCAATAATCCACCCTTTTAGGATTGTATCCCTGCTGACTCAAACTACTGGGGTGAGGGTAACGTCACCTTCAAAAGAGGGGCCTACTACAATAACTAAGATAATCTCTTAATTATGTGCAAAAGTGCGGAAATAATCAAAGGTTATACTAGATACGAGTCGGAACCAAGTGATTCATCTTGTCTATCTGTTTTTTTTTTTCAGCATTTTAGTTAGTTTTTATCTTTTCTTAGTTTAAAACATTTTTCTAAACTTTTTGTTTTGATTAGACGTTGAGGATAAACCGGTACTAAAAGCTCTTGTGTCCTTGGACGACCTCGGTATCTTACCAACGCTATACTACACTCAACGATGGGTGCACTTGCCCATATGTGTGTTTAGTGTTAGTGAAATATCGTGTTTTATAAATTTAAAACTTGGCTAAAATAAGTGTTAAAAAGGGCTTAAAATATACACCTAAAATAAGTAACACTTCACGCACATCAAGTTTTTGGCGCCGTTGCCGGGGACACAAGGATTTTAGGAAAGCTTAAAATCGACGGCCTAATCAGTTTTTCAAAACCTTTTCAAAACGGGCCCACATTTTTCTGCATTTTAGTTTAGTTTTGCATTTTACAGTAGGTTGAACACGGGCCGTGCTCGCTGAACACGGGGCCGTGCTGCATATTTTTCATAAAACACCCAGTAACAGAAGCTTGGACACGGGCCGTGCTCACTGAACACGCCCCGTGCTCAACGAAATCAGTAAATTTAATTAAAACGCCCAGATACAGATCCTGAACACGGGGCCGTGCTCACTGAACACGGGGCCGTGTCCAGCCTCTGTTTACGCTTTTATTTTTGTTTTCTGATCTCGAGACTCAGTTGTGGTCTGCTGAGTGATTCTTATGGATCAATACTCAGGAGGTTACAACTACACCTATGAGGAGGATGATTATAGGGGTAATTATTGCACTAATTGTCGTAACGCACGATCGGTTCAAAATAATCGCTCATATCAACCATCCAATTCTTACACCTACTATGAGGAGCCCAGGTACGAGCCATCAACTTCATACACATCCTATGAAGACCAAAGGTATGAACCTCCTCCCTCATACTCATATTTTGATGAACCAAGGTATGAGCCTTCATACTCATACTTTGAGGAACCAAGATATGAGCCACCACCTTCATATGCTTATTATGGGGAACCTTGGCGTGAACAACCCACCTCATATGAGTATTATGAAGAACAAAATTACGAACCTTATCCATCATATACTTACAATGAAGAACAATGGTGCGAGCCATCTACTTCATATGGGCATTATGAGGAACAAAGGGTCGAACAACCGGATTCAAGCTTAGAAAATACCGATTCTTTTTCTATAACCGAAGTGACCGATAGGATATTAGAACACATTAGAGTTATCGATCGATGTATAAAAGAAGCTCGCGCAAGGGAAGAGGAGTCCCGCGCAAGAGAAGAACTAAAAAAGGAAGAGATAACTGAAAATGTAAAAATGGAAGAACAAATAAGTAAAAAACCGACACATGAGTTAAACAACGAAAAAGGTGAGTCCGACAACGTTAAAATTCAAGAAGAGTCTAATTTTGAAGAAATTAATCTCTTGTCACCTTCTTTCGAAAACCATTGTTTAGTACCCACTCATGCTAAGTTTTTAAAAGAGTTAAACACTAACGCTAAAATTGACGAAACAGTAAGTGTTAAGTTAACTAATGATCAAACCTCGCTAATAAAAGAAGACCCATTTGAAATTAACATTACACCGGTTCCATGTTTCTTTCAAAATTCATTTATTAGTAATGTCACAATCGATAAAGATCTTTGTGTTAACATAATGCCTAATTACATTTTCGAAAAATTAAGTATTAGTGATTTTTCTCCACTTCAAATACCCATTTTTCTATCCAATCGGAGAGTAATAAAATCAATCGGTATAGTTGAGGATGTATTGGTTCAAACAAATCAAATGGTAATCCCGACCGATTTTGTCATCCTCGATGACGCTCCTCTAGTGTTGGGACGACCATTTGTAAAAACTCACGAAGCTTTGAAAAACCGGAAGTTCAACAATCTACCTCTTCAATTAGGGGAATTTAAAAGAAGTGTCGATCTTGAGCGATCAATGAAATATCCATTCGGCAATGATGACCCCCTAATTGAAGATGAGCCAGAACCACCCGATAAGGTGGGTCTAGCCAAGGACCCTTATAAACGTGGCGCACCACGGAGGCATTCCGCGGAACTATCCGTAGTTTAGTTTAGATTAACCTTTATGTTTTCTAGTTTAGTTTTTAATTTTCAGGAATAAAACACACTCGGGATGGTGAAGGATGATAAGGGAAGCTTGAACCAACACCCCATACACAAAAACAGAGCCTCCCGACGATTTTTCTTCATTACAGCAGGTTCAGCACGGGGCCGTGCTCACCCCAACACGCCCCGTGCCCAAGGTTCTGTAGAAAATGCCCAGTTCAGGTACCTGGACACGGGGCCGTGCTCACTGGACACGCCCCCGTGCCCAGCCTTCTGTTTACTTTTGGTACTGGCAGTCTGGACACTGGGTCGTGCTCAGCCAACACCACCCCGTGTTCAGCTACCCAGTACCATAAAATCTTGTTTTTAACCCACTTTTACACATTTTAATCAACCGAAAAACTTATTTTTGGGACACATTGAGGACAATGTGTAATTTAAGTGTGGGGGGGATGCTAAAACCTTGAATCTTGCAAGTCCTAATAACAAGCCTTACACAAAACTCTATTGGAACCGCTAATCACCCCAAATTTTTTCAAAAAAATTTTCAATTTTTTTTTTACTTGTCTAGGTTTAATTTGGGAATTTCAAAATTCTAAAAAGGTTATATTTTTACAAAATTACAACCGATAGCGTCGTGATAAAAAGAACCAACATAAGAAAATTATGAAAAGGCATGACAAGCTTAGTTAAAATTTAATTATATATACTTGAACACATAAAAACCCATTCCCACAAAAGTGAGTTTTGAGCCTTTATTGAGCATACAAATATATATCTTTAAATTAAATGCTCATTTTTCGTTTCTTGTGTGAATAGCCGCTCGGTTCTTACAACTCTAGAACTTGCCACGACGATACATTCCCGGTCCTTACCAACTTAAACCCGAGTAAGTAAAAGATGGAGGCATTAGGACTAACCCTTTTTATTTCTACACCATTATTTTTTTTTACCACCTACCCAAAATCCCCCTAGTTAGCCCCTTTGAGCCTAAACCTTTTCATTTCAAAACCCAAAAACAAACACCCTTTCACCCACCAAAACCTTTTTTATTTTTTAACCCTTTGTTTTAGTAAACAAGCTCGGTTTTTCTTATGACTTTCACAAAAAAATAAAAAAAAAATAAAAAAAAATGATGATGAAGCGAAAGAAAAATAAACAAACAAGTTTATCAAAAATAACTTGGTTTGAACGAAAGCTTCATCAAAATAAAGATTGCAAAAAATAAAAATAAAGGTCTTACGAAAACCGATGCTTGTTACGCATTTCGCCCTTTCACTAACCACTAACCCAACCACCTACCTTTAACCCAAGCCTAACCCTTCACCCAAAAGTCCTCTTGATATTTACAAAGGTATATAGTTAAAAAGGAGGATGATTGATTGCTTGGCAAGCCTATGGTAGGAGTAAGTTCCATGCCGCTCTCGAGTGATCCACAAAAATACATTTTCGGCCGAGTGTTGAGTGATCCCCGTGAGGTATGTGAACTTGTATATAAATAGAATTTTACAAAGGCATGTTATGCCCTAATAAGTAATTTGTCTTATGAAAAGTTTTAAATAAATCATGACGAATAGGATTGTAAATAAATAAAAATAAAACTTAATAAAGAATCTTGGAAATCCCGACACTCTATGACAAGCCCAAAAACCTTCTCTTCTACCCATTCCATTTGGGAGTGTAAAGCCACATTATAAAGAGTTTTGCTTGAGGACAAGCAAAGATTCAAGTGTGGGGGTATTTGATGTGTGCAAAATGCAACATATAAATTACATCAAATGTGGCATAAAACTAACCCTTTTTTAGTACTAATGTTGGAAAAAATGTGTTTTTATCTTCCTTTTGTATTTTCAGGATTAAATGAGCTCAAATGAACAAAAGAAGCAAAAAGGCAGCTAAAACTAACATAAATACAAGAAAAGGGAAGAAACGTGGCATGCCCGACCCCTTGACAGCATCTCCCAAAGCGAAAATAAGAAGAAAGCTGAGCATGGGGCTGTGCCCAGCTGAGCATGGGGCTGTGCCCAGCTCGACACGGGGCGTGTCCAGCTCGACACGGGGCGTGTCCAGCGAACACAGGACCGTGTCCAACGAACACGGGGCCGTGTCCAGGATGGTCAGCTCTGGCACTAAAGACAAACCTGTAGAAGCTTCTATTGCCCACCACGGGGCCGTGCCCAGCGGACACGGGGGCGTGGCGAAAGTACAGCAGGCGCATTAATTGTAATTGCGAATTACAATTAATGAAGAGAGAGAGTGTCAGACGGACACGGGGGCGTGCCCAGCGGACATGGGGGCGTGTGGAGCTAATAAAGACAAACTGTATTAATGAAGAAAGAGAAAAGGGTGGACACGGGGCCGTGTCCAGCGGACACGGGGCCGTGTCCAGGCTTCTGTACAGGCTATAAATAGGAGTGCTTGGCTCAAGCTCAAACCATCCCTTGGCACACTACCTCTCTCACACTTCATCCACCACCCACCACCATCACAACACCATCATCCACCACCATCATCCATTGTCCATCGTAGAGTGTGTGAGTCGTCTCGGGATCCAAGATTGATCGTAAGAGTTCTTGACAATCAAGGCCATGTTTGCCTAAGTCTCTTACATCACTTGGTGAAGACAAAGTGTCTAGTATAATACTTTTTATTTCTAATCTTTTGCACTTTTTATTTGGTTTTGTATTAATGACTTTAATAACTAGTTACTTATGTTGAAGGTGATCTTTCCTTATCGTTTGTCCGTGGTGTCTTGGCATTATTTTACTGTCTATATAAAATAAAGGATTTTCACCATTCATATCTCCACGGTCTATATGGAGATATGTTGGCTACCTGGTCGGGGGTTAAGGGAATGGTTTGGTAAAGGTCTTGCCATTGTTCAGCGTTTAGAGGTCCTGCAATGGACCTGGGTCAAATTTAGTAGGACCTCCTTCAATACTTCACGGTATTGGATGGCGGGGGTCCAAACTCTTTGATCCCCTCATAAGTTAACTACTATTAATACTATAACCCGGCTATTTAGGACTGTATCCCTGCTGACTCAGACTACTTAGCCGAGGGTAACGTCACCGCCAAAAGCGGGGCCTACCACAATACTGCATTAATAACTTAATTCATTATCTTCCAATAATCCACCCTTTTAGGATTGTATCCCTGCTGACTCAAACTACTGGGGTGAGGGTAACGTCACCTTCAAAAGAGGGGCCTACTACAATAACTAAGATAATCTCTTAATTATGTGCAAAAGTGCGGAAATAATCAAAGGTTATACTAGATACGAGTCGGAACCAAGTGATTCATCTTGTCTATCTGTTTTTTTTTTCAGCATTTTAGTTAGTTTTTATCTTTTCTTAGTTTAAAACATTTTTCTAAACTTTTTGTTTTGATTAGACGTTGAGGATAAACCGGTACTAAAAGCTCTTGTGTCCTTGGACGACCTCGGTATCTTACCAACGCTATACTACACTCAACGATGGGTGCACTTGCCCATATGTGTGTTTAGTGTTAGTGAAATATCGTGTTTTATAAATTTAAAACTTGGCTAAAATAAGTGTTAAAAAGGGCTTAAAATATACACCTAAAATAAGTAACACTTCACGCACATCAGTCTGATAAAGCCCCGGGTCCAAACGGGTTTAACTTCCAATTCATCAAAAGGTGTTGGCATTTATTTGAAAATGATTTTTATAACTTATTGGTTTCTTTTTACAGCAAAGGTTCGATTGCGGTGGGATGTAGCTCATCCTTCATAACTCTTATTCCAAAAAACAAGGATCCGGTGGGCCTGAGAGAATATAGACCTATCAATCTGATCGAGGTAATACGTGATACCATTTCTAAGATCCTAGCAAATCGTCTCAAAGGGGTCATAGGGACCATCATATCGGAGACCCAAACGGCGTTTCTTAAAGGGAGGTATATTCTGGATAGTCCTCTAATGTTAAATGAACTATTGACATGCATTAAAAAATACAATAAAAATGCTTTTCTTTTAAAAATCGATTTTGAAAAAGCTTACGATAACGTTTCCTGGAGTTTTCTTCTGGACATAATGGGGCAAATGGGTTTTCCTGACTTATGGTATATATGGATCAAAGGGATCCTAGTGTTGGCTAGATCCTCGGTTCTTGTGAACGGGTCTCCAACTTTTGAGTTTAAATGTACCAAAGGGGTCAGACAGGGTGACCCCTTATCCCCTTTCCTGTTTCTTCTGGTCATGGAAGCCCTGTCATGCATTCTGCACAGAGCTAGGAATGAAGGGCTTGTTAAAGGAATTCAACTCCCAATAACGGTCCGGTTATTTCCCACCTTTTTATGCTGCTGATGCTATGGTTTTGGGGGATTGGGATAGGGGTAATTTAAAGAATGTGGCGAGATGTTCGAGAATTTTTTATTTATGTTCGGGTTAAAAAATTAACCTTCAAAAATCAAACATATATGGATTGGTAGTTGACAGTGGGGA
The DNA here is from genome assembly GCA_030545235.1 of Helianthus tuberosus. NCBI lineage: Eukaryota > Viridiplantae > Streptophyta > Magnoliopsida > Asterales > Asteraceae > Helianthus > Helianthus tuberosus. The sequence goes on along the minus strand of CM060412.1, from coordinate 98,141,596 downwards.
AGTATCCGAAATGGCTAAAGAGATAGGGTGTAAAACGGACGATATCCCGTTTAGTTACTTGGGGATTATGGTGGGGGCAAACATGAACAGAATTAACATCTGGACACCTATTATTGACGTTTTTGATAAAAGATTGTCATTTTGGAATGTAAAACTTTATCGATAAGGGGGAGACTTACTTTGATCAATTCGGTGTTAGAAAGTCTGCCAGTTTACTATTTCTCTCTTTATAAGGCCCCGTCTGGGGTCATCAAAACCCTTGAAGCCAAAATGACAAAAATTCATATGGGCGGGTTCCAGTAGCAATTCTAAAATGAACTGGGTGGCTTGGGATTGGGTTACTTGGCCAAAGAAAAAAGGTGGTTGGGAATTAACAGGCTCAAAGAGGTCAATGAAGCCCTCCTTGTTAAATGGGGATGGAGATATAGGGTTGATAATCAAAATTTTTGGTGTAAAGTGGTGGAAGCGTGCCATTGTAAGAACAATCAGTGGAGCTTCCTCCCGCTTAACGGAAACATAGCGGGGTGTTGGAAAAACATTGTGAAATTGATATCCAAAATGAAATAAATGGGAAGGGGTTAAATCGGTTAATCTTGGGTGAGGTAGGGAATGGAGCTGATATTCGTTTTTGGATTGACACGTGGGAGGGCGATCTTCCTTTCTTGGAAAAATGGCCCCATTTATACGGTTTGGAGTTATTTAAAATGTGCAGGGGCGTAGAGAGAATTGCAGCAGGTCAAGGAGGTGGAGCGTTTAATTGAAAGTGGTCTAGGCAACCTGAGACAGACGAGGAAATAAAGGAATGGAAGGAATGTCACGAGGTTCTCAGCAACTTGAGACTCTCCAACGATAAGGATGCTTGGCATTGGATGGATGATAGCCAGAATGGTTTCTCGGTGAAGATATTGAAAAAGGCGTTGATTGCGGATAGAGGCAGTTGTCATCCCCCAAATTTTGTCTGGTATAAATGGGTTCCCATCAAATGTAATATCATGAATTGGAGAGGCAATTTGAACAGGCTTCCCACAAGAATTAATTTAAAAAGGAGGAACGTGGATATTCCCTCGGTTATGTGCCCTTTTGTGACGAATTCATGGAAACGGTGGAGCATTTGTTCACCGCTTGCTCGATGGCTATCAAGGTTTGGTCGGCTTTCAGCGGGTGGTGCAAACTTCCGCCGCTCTACTTTTTCGAGTTTAGAGACATCCTAGGCATCCACAAGTTCTCTAAGAGTGGTAAGAAGGCGGAAAAGTTCATTTATGGGCTGGCTATGATAGCTTGTTGGTGCATTTGGAAAGAAAGGAACGAGGTGGTGTTCAGTCAGAAAATTAGTTGTCCGCAGGATATCATAAGGGAGATAAAGTCGAGAGGATATAGTTGGGTTAAAAATAGAACGTCATGTAATTTTATTAGATGGGCTGACTAGTGTAAATATCTTTTGTACATGTTGTAATTTCTTTGCCCTTTACCCGTTTGGGTTGGGGGTTCTGTTAATTGTTTGGCATTTTGCCCGTTTGAGTCGAAGGTGCGTTTTTTAATGAAGTATATCTTTAAAAAAAATGTATCGAGTTAAAATCGAAGCCTGAAAATAGGTGGTGTATTAAATCAAGAACCCTGTTAAAATATAAAATTGCATTTGTTTTTTATTAAAAAAAAACAACTTTCCAGATAAGAAATGACTATTTTTAATGAACACTTTTGCAGCAACATGAACATGGTTTAGGTAAAGCACAATGCTCTGGATCTAACCATTTCTTTTCAAACTTTAGTTAAAACTCAGAAACTATGACCGGAGTTATTCAAGTAACGGATGATCTGTTTCAGAAGGGTTTTGGTAACGTGACGGTACGCAGCTTCGCTTGGATGAATGCTATCGAAAAACAAGTGGTTTGAAGGGTTTGTACATAATGGAGTAAAAGGTGTACATATTGGCCCTGCTTCCAAAAACCCTATTCCACAGCATCCAATTTTCGTTTGGGTAAATCCTGCAAAACATTTTAATTATTTTAATTTAGTTATATTAATTATAATAGGAATAGATTTTAAAGTAATAAATAATAATCTCCGAAATTTGTATAATTCAAAAGTAACATTATTAATATTAAAAAAAATAAAACAATAACTATCTTATTAGTTATCAATATTTAATTTTATACCGTTAACATTCGAATAAAAAACTATTTTGTCGATTTATTTTAGATTTTAAAACAAGTATAACTAAAAAATTGTAATGATATAAGGATGAGGTGTAATGAGCTCACACCTATAACCCGCTCATCACATCCACGCCCTCAATACCATCTTGTGTGGGCGTTATATCTTCCTAGTGAGTCTAACAACAATATGTTGGGTCGTGGCTCTTAAAAAACTATTTTTATTTGATTTTGTTATGTAAAAACAATCTTACCAATATGACGATAACGTTTCATTAATTTTCAGTTTATATTAAAATCATTAGCGATAGTTTAAGCGTGATTTTACTGTCTTTTACCTCACAAATTTGAAATAATAACAGTTTTTGTATTCGGTATAAAATATAATTTAGAGCAAAGTACATTGTTTTCTATAGCATTTTTTTATAAATTTCATTATAAATGTTATAAAAACTAAGTTGTACCTAACATTAATTATTTTTTTAATAGTAAGAAACCAAGATAAATGGATATTGGATATAGCTCAGTAGTTTCCTGTATAATATAGTAGTATATAAAGAGACAAAAAATGTATCGTACATTTTGCCTTAACGTACGAAGCGTCCGCAATGACAAATTCGCATGTTATAATAAAAGTCGCATGTTGTAAAAAATGAATGTCGCATGTTCAAAAAGAAAAAAAAAACAAATCGTATGTTTATAAAAAATAACAATTTCGCATGTTAATAAAAAAAATCGCATGTTGGTTCAAAAAACCAAACTCGCATGTTATAAACCTTTTTTTGCATGTTGATACTGAATCTCGTACGCTTCGTACGTTAAGACTATTTGTACAATAACCAGCCTCTATATATATAAATAGGGTTAGGTTAAAATGAGAACCACCTTGAGTTGTGAGAACCATAAGAACTAAGTCATCCAAAAGGTTTTTCCAAAATAAAAAATTCTCAAAAACCTAAAAAAATCACTTGTTTCAGCAAAATAAATAAATAAATAAATGTCGCATACACAAATTTACATGAGTTATAAAAAAATATATTTATCGTCGTAACAATAATTTACACCAGCGCGTAAACAAAACTTACATCAGGCAAAACTATCGACTCGACATTTTTTTTTTGCTTTTTTCATAGATGTGTTTATAATATTATCATCTACTTTGTCCAAAAAATTGTGAGCCAACTCACGCGGAAAGTGAGTTCTCATGGTTCTCTTTTGAACCGAAGCCTATATATATATATATATATATATATATATAGGGTGGGGTTCTAGAGTGAACATTAGTGTATTTGCGAACTGAGTGAACAAATCTTGGCCATTGATTTACACACGTGGATGACTAGGATTTCATCATCAAATCGTAAATTACACTAGTGTATTTCATTATCAAATCTTGGCCATTGATTTACACACGTGTATGGCCAAGATTAGTTCGCTCAGTTCGCAAACTACACTAGTGTTCACTCTTGAACCTAATTATATATATATATATATATATATATATATATATATACTATATAATAAAAGAAACTAAGTTTTGGACATGTGTCATTCATTGAGGGTATTCTCAAATTATACTTATCTTATATTAACTAAATTAATAATAAATTAAATAATAAAAAAACAAAGCATATCTGGAAAAACTCTACGGATTATACAAAGGTGGTTTAAAATAATAGTTTTTTCATTAACTTTAAAAGATAGAACTTTTTCTTATTAATTTTTAAAAGCCTTAAATTATAAATAAAATCTAATAATGACTGTGATATTTTTTATATTCAAATAGTAACCTAATTATAAAAAAACTCTAAAATCTTATACTAATCCTATATTAACTAAATAAATAATAAATTAATATTAAATCTAAATATAACTTTTTTTATTATTTACTATACAATGTTACATTTATATAACCTGTGTAATACACGAGATATAACTTTTTATCATTTGCTATGTAAAATTAGATTTATTCAACACGTGTAATACACGGGGTTTTTAAGGATATATTTTTTTATTATTTGGTAGATTTTTCAACCCGACTATACACGTGTTTTTTTAAAGATACGACATTTTTAGTATTTAATATACAAAATTACATTTATTAATCTGTGCAATACACATGGTTTTTAAAGTTATAATTATAAATAAAATCTAATAATGACTGTGATATTTTTTATATTCAAGTAGTAACCTAATTATAAAAAAACTCTAAAATCTTATACTAATCTTATATTAACTAAATAAATAATAAATTAATATTAAATCTAAATATAACTTTTTTTATTATTTACTATACAACGTTACATTTATATAACCTGTGTAATACACGAAGTTTTAATGATATAACTTTTTATCATTTGCTATGTAAAATTAGATTTATTCAACACGTGTAATACACGGGGTTTTTAAGGATATATTTTTTTTATTATTTGGTAGATTTTTCAACCCGACTATACACGGGTTTTTTTTAAAGATACGACATTTTTATTATTTAATATACAAAATTACATTTATTAATCTGTGCAATACACATGGTTTTTAAAGTTATAACTCTTTTTTATATATATTCAACACGTGTAATATACGAGGTTTTTAAGGATATAATTTTTTTATTATCTGGTAGATTTATTCAACCCGATTATACATGAGGTTTCTTAAGATATGACGTTTTTTAGTATTTAGTATACAAAATTACATTTATTTAATCTATGTAATACACATGGTTTTTAAAGATATAACTTTTCTTTTATTATTTGATATATAAAATTATATTTATTTAACCCGTACAATATACGGGGTTCATAAAGATATAACTTTTTATTATTTAATATATAAAATTATATTTATTCAACTCGTGTAATACACGGGGTTCTAACCTAGTATATATATATATATATATATATATATATATATATATATATATATATATATATCAAAATGGAAGAAAAGCCAAATAAATTAATACTTTTATATTTCTATTAAATATTATAATTATTAAAAAACACCAAATTATATCCCAAATAAAAAGAGAAAAGAAATATATCTATCGTTTCATATATGAGTTGTCAAGAGGAAAAAAAGGTTGTATTAAATTCTGTGTAACTCAAATATCTATCGTTGCATATATAGGTCAAAAAAAAGTTTCTTTTTGCCATCTATAGTAGTCAGAACTAATTAAAAAATATGCCAAATATATAGAATTAATGCAATATAATAATGAATTTTGTAACTTCAATTGTTTTATATACTTAAATCCTGTAATTTTTTCTAAATACATTTATAAACTATTTATATAGTATTATTTAGTAATTTTTGTATGCATATGGTGTTATACCATATGTTTTCGGTAGTTTAAAAAAAAAATAGAATTTTACTTTTTAACACAAATCTTTCTATTTGTTGCAAATTTAACTTACAAAATTGATTTTGTTTACTTTAAAGCCAAAACTTTTCTTCTTTTACAATTTAACCTCACAACTTTTCAACTTTTCATTTTTTTGCAAATTCTCGATTCACGTTTCGTACTAAATTCTACGAGTTATCATGGAGCAACGTGCTTGTGTGGTTCAACGTTTTTACGTTTCTTTCATAATTTTGCGAGTTAACACGACACAACGTCCATGTTTACTTCAAGGTTTTTACGTTTATTGTTTTTCATCTTACAGGTTCGTTACAACGCGTGGGTCATTGATCGACTTAGTTATTTTTTGTATGTTCTATGTTTTGGTTTCTTACAATTTTAACCTCACAAAATTGAATTTTTAATTTTAACCCAAAACTTTTTATCTTTTACAATTAAACCACACAACTTTTTTACTTTCAACTTTGATCCCCTATATTTTTCATCTTTCGCCATTTTTCGTTTTACATTTCGTACTAAATTTGCAAGTTAACACGACGCACAGTGCATGTGTGGTTCAACGTTTTTACGTTTCTTTCATAATTTTGTGAGTTAACACAGCGCAACATCAATGTGTGGTTCAAAGTTTTAACGTCTATTTTTTCTCGTTTGGCAGGTTCATCACAACGCGTGGGTCTTAGATCGACTTAGTTATTTTTTTATGTGTTCTACGTTTTGGTCTATTTCTTCGCTTTAAAATGCAACAACTTTAGCATTGGTTGTCGCTGACGGTTATGTGGCATTTGTGCTATTTGACATGATTTTATATCCCTACCGAAACGTGGGATGCTTAATTCTAGTTGTTTTTATTTTTTAGTGTTTTGGTTATTCTAGTGGTTTTTATTTTTTAGTGTTTTGGTGATGTGTATTAATTCAAAGATGACATAGAAAGTAGCGTTTTTTAATTAACCCCTTAATTAACTCAACCCGCTGTTTTTCTTAATGACAAATTTAGATCACTGACGAATCACTAGAGTATCGTCGTCTCACCAGCAGAACCACCTGTTATATCAATCTCCAATAGACAATAATGTATATATATCAATTCAAGAGGAAACCCAATAAATATGGGAGAAACCCCCTTGTAAGAATCAAACCATAACCTAATAGTCATAGGACTTATTCCACCTCAAAATGTCACTAGTCTATAATAACATGGGAAACTCATCTCACTGTTAGGTTCATATTTTAAAACATAAACAAAATAACGGTTTTGTTACCCAAAGTATTTAAAAGCATAACCTTTAATTATCATGCTATGATTCTAAATTCATATCCATGGCTTTATAGTCTAGTGACATTTTGGATGTGAGATAAGACTTTAAGACTAATAGATCCTGTATCTGATTCTTACAAGGGGGTTTTTCTCATATTTATTAGGTTTCCTTCTGAATTGATGTATAGGCAATAGGCATTATGTCTAGTGAAGATGGATATGATTGAGTGGTTCCGTTGGTAGCACGTTGATACTCTAGCGGTCCGTTGGTGATCCAAATTTACCGTTAAAAAAATGATACTAAATTCATAACTAATACCAAAAATGATATCACTGTCATCGTATATTAATCAGATAAAATGAAATTACTTTTTATGGTCAACCATATTTTAATGATAATAAATAGTAGAAGTAGAATTAATGTTTCTGATAATATTAAAACATAACGTTTTTTAATTACCTTTCAGACCATTTAATTAACTTATCTGACCCCTTTAATTAAGTATAACTCATTAATTATCTTAATTTAACCAATAATAATTATCTTGACTAAGGTTATTGTACAAATAGGTTTATATATTTAAAAAAAAGGTTTATATATAAAACGTGAGTGGTGAAGCATTACGTATAAAACGTATAAAACGTGAGAAATGAAGGAATGTTTTTTTTTCCTATTTTTTAAGCATGTAATTCAGTCTCAGAATCTAAAAAAAGAAAAATTTCATGTATTTATACTAGTAAAGTAGTTATGTAATCACTCTAGAGTAATTACACATAATTACTATACTAGAGTAAATACATGATTTTTTAGTACAATTCATTTGATATTTAAGACCCATTTGTATTTGATGTTTACCAAATATTTTAATGAAACCAAAAATTATGTATAATTCATTAATTATCTTGCTTTTAAAAAATGATTGAACTTGCTTCACGTGTGAGGAAATAACGTCAAGATTTTACCATAATTTTGTGGATTGTGAATCATCTCCATCAGTGGAGTGTAGATATCGGCATACATAATCCGGCTTCCGGGTAGAGAAGATTGAATTTGCGGTAACATCTTCTTGAGCTTCTGATTATAAATTCTTGCATCAAAGTTTTGTTCCTTCAAGCAGGTTCTTGTGAATCTTGACGCCATTTGAATCGGTAAACACCCCATCGGTGGTAACCCTGAAACCACCATTGTTCGGCATCCCAGCTTGTAGAGTTCCTGTTAAAAACCACCATCATTATCTTCAAAAAAATCATTATTGGACAATAAATTATTGAGAGAAAAAATAAATCTAAATCCTTTAATTCTATATTTATAAACAATTCATATTTATGAAATTTTGCTTTTTAACCTATAAAAAGCATATGTTTATGTAAATAAAAAGCCATCAACATACCTTTTTTCTGGTTTTAACCATTTACCTACACAGTGTACGCGTATGTAATATAGCTTACATATAATCCACACATATTTATTTAGGTTAAAATATATAAATGAAAGATAGTGAGGTTGTACTTACCGAGAGTGTCGTCTCCAAAAAAACAATTACTCAGTACGTGAAATATAGTATCCAAATTATTGACTTTTTTTTAACGACAAATTTCTTTTATTTCTGTCTTCTGTGTGATTTGAACCGCCTTCTCCTCTCAAGGTGTTTAAAGGTTTTGACTTTGTTAATGGACCATCACCTTATTAATACATACTTGACTAATGAAATAAAAAAAGATGTACTAAAAATAGTAGCAATAAATTACCGACAACCTAATGTTGTGACAAAGACATAAATATGTCGGTTAGATATACATATACGAACAAACATTTACATCTCTATCATTTTCTTTTAATTTAATACTTTATGATGTTAGAAAAATAAACGATTAATTTTATTTATGTTCTCATAGCTAGGGTTATGCGCCGCCCACGTTGCAGGGCGCTAAACCGAATATTTCTTAGTCTAATAATATGTACGTCTTTATTTCGGTTATTTATACATGCTACTTATAACATGATCTCAAAAAGATACATCGAGTCAACCAATCAAACAAAAACACTACCATAGTTATGATAAAAATTAACTAAAACGATGGCAAGGGTGTAATTTAAAGTTGGTGGCAAAACAATAATTTGTCAGAAACAATTAGCGAGTGTTAGGCAGCTGTTTTAAACCGGGGGCAAAATCGTAATTTTAAACTTGGGATAAAATTGTAATTTGACAAGACATATAAATAACTATTATATGCAAAAAAAAAAAAAAAAAAGTGGCCGCCACTTTTAGCCAACCACATAACACAACTATTCCTGCCGGCCACTTTCTTTTGTATGTATTGTAAATGTAAATTTATATACCTAGAGTAAGAGAGAGAAATTTACCTTGGTGAAGTTTTGAAGCTTCTTCAATACAAAATCTTGGTACCCTCCAATAGCGAAATCATCTCTTCTTGTACGTAGATCATAGTAACTAATGGTGAAATCATTAGTTCCCGCACTAATAGACACTAATGCCCCTTTAACTATACTTTTTGCCTCTTTTACCCCCACAACTTTCTTCAACCTTTTAATATACTCCTTAAAGTAATTCAACTGTTTCGTCATAGGAATCACCCCAGAAACCCGGGCTGTTACACCATCGTACCCCGATCCGGCCGAAGCAAAGTTGACTCCGGTACGGATTTGGTAATTTGAGAGATTCGGCTTCAGATATGGCGGAATTGTTTGTTTTATTCCCAATAAAGATACCCAAAAGTCTGGCACAAGTTTTCCATTGGAAAACCGGCCAGTAGGGATACGCCCTGGAAAATCCAGGCCATATGGACGATGGTTGGCTTTGAATGTGGTGGATATGTAATTGTTGTTGCCTGAATCAGCTGTGGAGTCGCCAAAAACGAGGACAGCCTTGAATAGATTGGTGAGGTTATGAGTGGAGTCCACATTGGAGAGTTTGAGAAGTAGAACAAAGATAAAGAGGGTGAGAGCCATTGATGAAACCTTTGGAGGCTTCTTTGACATGCAAAAAATATGTATGTGTACCTATATATATTTATTAATTACAAGGATCTTTGCATTAAACGTATAGAATAAATTAAAATTGTTACTTTTTCGTTATGTAATCATATAACGTTTGATCTTACGTATAAGATAGCATTAATTGTACTATACTTTTTTCAACATAAAGAAATTTACAAAATATAATTTTTTTATAATATTACTATGTTAGAATCACGTGTATTACACGGGTTGAATAAGGGTTGTGTTAAATACACTAAAAAATTAACTCTTTTTTATATTATTTTTTGGTGGCATCAATTAAAAGTTAATTGACTTTTTAAATAATCTCTATTTCTATTGGGTGTTCTTTTGATACACCAATCTACTTTATTAGTGTAATTATTACCAAGTAACAACAATAAAATTATTACTTAATTATTAACTAATACTTAGTTAATTTTTCTAAAAGAGCCCTAGAATATATTTTTTAAGTATTTCAGGTTTTTTTTTTGTTTTCTTATTAACGTACTTGTTTATTTATAATTATAATATTTATTTTGACACCTCATTTTTTCTATAATTTTTATAAAATAAATATAAGAAAGAATATATATTTAACATTAATACACACAAATGTGTAATATCGAGAATACATTTCAAAAAAACTACTTGCATATGGCTTGTAGATAATGAGACAAAAACCACATATAAACTAATAATTATTAGTTATGTTTATATGGGTAACTTTACAAGTTAGAAACCATATTTTTCATATTTTCAAAAAAAAAAAAAAAAAAAGAAACCATATTTTTCAGAATTCCTGTTATTAATATCATTCAAACTTGTACGTCAAGTTTTATTAAAAATTTTAATTTTATGAAATTTATTTATTAATGTTAAAAAGTTTCAGAACTAAGTGAGATATATAGATGAATCATTGTCTGTATTTTGTGATGTTTTTCTTTCTAGAATTTGACTTAATTCAATATTTATCAAACTTGTTTATCATGTAGGGAATTTTTTCTTCACTATAAATAGTAATTACCAAATTAATTAATATGTGTTTAGTTGAATTATATACCCAACTTCTTATATCACCGAGTTGCTTGTAAATGGGAGACCATGTATAGGTGATTAATTGTTTTAATGTTTGCACGTTTATTTTTTTATTAGAGACTCGTCATTTATTTATTTATGATGAACCTTTTTATTTTCGTGTTTATAATAAAGTGTTTTGATTATTTATTTATTAATATTGATATTAATAATAGTATAACAAAATATAAAAAGGTAAAAAATTATAATAAAATAAAATAACATAAAAAACATAATTATTACTTTTGACTTTAGAATAAAATAATGTATTAAAGTACATAATCATTACCAAGTTTGACTAATTTGGTATATTAATCCATATGTTGGGTGTATTTATCACACCCCGTTGAATAAATGTAATTTTATAAACGAAATAATAAAATAATATATCTTTAAAAAAACTCGTTTATTACACGGGTTTTTAAATGTAATTTTATATACTAAATAATAAAATACTATATCTTTCAAAACCTCGTTTAATACACGGGTTGAATAAATGTAATTTTATATATTAAATAATAAAAAATATACCTTTAAGAACCTCGTGTATTGTACGAGTTGAATAAATTTAATTTATATACCAAATAATTAAAAAGTTATATCTTTAAAAACCACATGTATTATATGGTTAAATGAATGTAATTTAATTTTAAATAGTAAATAATAAAAAAATATATCTTTAAAAAACTCGTGTATTACAAGGGTTGAATAAATCTAATTTCATATACCAAATAATAAAAAAAAGTTATATCTTTATAGCTTGTAAAATATTTTTCTTTATTTAAAGAAAACTATAGTAATTGTAAAAAATAAAATCTTATACATGTGAATAATCATTTAAATAATCGATATACATGTGTCTACACTCGCCAACAAATGACAAATCTACACATAAAGGGTAACTTATAGTGCTCAATTTGAAACACTAACATTCATCCTAATCCTTTACGTAAATAAAAAATAGAGTTTTATAGGGAGATGGATTTGTAGACCCACAAACTTTATATTCTCTCGTAATCCCAATCAAAACGAATTAAAGAAATTGAAGAAACAAGGTGTATTCTGTTTTGGTGTTGAAGCATGACTATGAATTTGAAAGGTATAATTAATCTTTATCATTCTAAACAATTAAACGTTGATATTTTTTATCTTAATAACTAATATATTATTATCAGTTATTCTTGTCCTTACCATCAAAATCTATTCTACAAATTTTAAATTTTAATTTTAATATTATCAATAATCGTTTTCATAATAAATATTTATTTAGGTAGGAAAAAAGAATTGAGACCATCCCATAGAGCGCCATGTGTCCACAAATGGTTTCTTTTATTATATAGTACTAGTAGTAAGACCTGTGCGCAAAAACGGCTGTTTTTAAAAAAAATTACATACCACATTTTATTAAACGACGAATCACTATACATTATTTAAGATTTAACTGAAAATGGATTATAAAGAAAGGGAACATCTTTTAAATGACAAATAAATTACAAAACATGTTTAATCGTTTTAAAATAATAAAGTGAAACGTAAATATAATCGAGCACACATGATTTATACACCATGTGCGCGTTGCAGCATGCTAAACCAATAACGTAACTTTTAAATAATTTAAGTTTACTTTTCATTTGAAGATTCTTAACCCTTGCACTTGAACTTGGGGGTTCCAACCACCTCAGCTCAGATCTATAACTAAAAAGTTTGTTTTTCATTTGAAGATTCTTAACCCTTGCACTTCCAGTTGCTGTACCACTGGAGCTTGTTGCTGTACCATTGGTATTGTCGTTGTGGGAATGCTGTTAGTCACATGAGAATTAAATCCCTGCGAAGAAAACATCCAAAATTAGTCATTTATTGTTTTTCACATAGGCTAATAACATAAGTATATGTTTGTTAAAGACACAACCTCCTGAGGTGTGACAACCAGAACTTTCAAGGTTAGTAACGTTTAAAGCTTATGATCTCAACTCCTCGTTATTTCTTAATGCTACACGTCCGTACTCGTGCAATTCTGATAACCGCGTATGATCACTTCGTTAAACAAACACATTAGTGTTTTGGGCCGCAATTGTATTGGGTCACATCTTAGTGTTACTTGTTCGAGCGGACCGCACCCTAAATCCTGGTAACCTAATAAAAACTATTTAGATTAAAATTAACCCATTAGGATAACAACTCTAATGTATGTTGTGATGGCCCAATTAAAGGGGCTTGAGCCCATCTTGGTCAAAGAAGTGGACCGCCCCAAAATCTTGGTTATTTAGGTATATTAACACAAAACTTAAACAAATTAAACCCTATCTTCCACTCTTGTGCGTACGGCAACAGCGGACCCCCTCCCTCTCGTGACATTCTCCTCTATTGATAATCATTTGATTGGTATGTCCCTCTCATTATATAGCTTATACACGTGGATGTACTGTTGGTGCATGAATTGTGAATATGTGTATATAATATTAGTTGTGACCAGATTATGTGATTGCATGTGTATGCATGAGTTTGATTATAGACTAAAGCATGAATATATATATATATATATATATATATATATATATATATATATACTGAACAGTCGACATGAATGATTTAGGAGGAATGGATGTTTGTTTGCTAAGATCTCATGCAATAAATAAGTCAAGTTAGGGCTCGGTTATATAGTGTTAGGTTCGTAACATTAGCGACCGAGGTGATCTTATACAGATATTTGATGTGGCAAATTATATGTAACAAGATTTTCGTATCTTGTTGTTGGTTCTGTTGGACACTCGAGTATATATAGAGTTATATGTGTGGACTTTGAATTGTTAGAATCTTAATCATGTGTTTTGTTATATGATTTAAGACTACTGGAATGTGATGGAAGTGATCATAGTGTAACACACCATTTAATCCTGATTAGGTATGGAATGTCAATGATTGTTGCCTTCATAATAAACCTAACTAATTGAAGTGGAAATTGGAAACTGATTAATTGCGGTATGTAGTTTACAAATCATATGAATGAAATCTGGGCCAGACCCAAAAGTAAAACAAACAGTAACTTGGATGTTGGGTCAACCGCATATTTGCTGATGGGCTTTATGGTGATATTGGGCCACACGATGACATTAGACCAGTCCACTCTGGGCCGAGCATGTGGGCTGGGCCGCATACACTGAATCAGACCAGTTAAATAACTGGATTACATAATTGTCATGGGCTAGTGATGATGGGCCGTGGGCTACCGAGGCCTCTTTTGGTTGGGATGCAATTGGGTTAGCACGTAACACTTGAACGTACTTGGGCTGGGCCAGCAATGTTTGGGCTTTACATAATAAGGCCGGTTAGGATAACCGGCCAAACACTTAAGTTACTTAGTAACCGTTTGGGTCATGTTCGCGTGTGAATAACAAATTTGTTGCAAACTGATTAAGTGAATCAAGTATTTAGGGAGTTACCTCGCAATGTGAGTATGTGTGATGCGGAATGCTTGTTGTAACTTATGTGATAATATGTGCCATATTCGTTTACCACTTGTGGAATATGTATGCAAAGGATGTGTGTTTCTATGTAAACAAAACTGACTGTTATCGGTAACCCTTTTAGGGCGTGTTTTGTTCGACTGATAAACAAGATATTTAATCTTATCGAGCAAACCAAAGGTGAGTTCATCTCTCTTGAGCATGCGTCCCGGTGGTTGGGACAGTCTTTGGGTATCCCTGGGAGGGATTGGTTTTGGGTAAATCATGGGTATTCCTGCGAGGAATACGTCTTTTGGATAAATCTAGAATGTTGGATAATATACTCTTCCTATCACCTTTAAAGTCCCTCCGTGTTTTTTGGTTACCTGAGAGGTAACAAGATATTAGTTAGTAGCGCTACTTAGGTTTGGCAACCTCACCCCGTACCTGGGAGGACGGGTGTCGAACTAATGACCTAGTCATGACCAGTGTTTTGATAGGAGCATTGGAGAAAGGGCAATGTAAATCAGGAGCCGTCTTGTATTCGGGATATTATCAACATTAATTTCAATGGAATAAACTAAACACTTGGTAACCAACATTTTCGTAAAACTATGAACTCACCAGCGTTGTCTGACACACTTGTTGCATGCTCGCAGGTCGTTAGGTACTTTGGATGGGAACTTGCTGTCTGGAGTAGCTGGAGTAGTCTTGGGTCGACGGGAGGGATTCATGTGATTGATTATGCCTATTATACATTGGTTTTGAACAATTTAACTTTGGTTTATTATTTGCTTCCGCTGGACATGTTGGCTTTCATTTAAACTTGTTGATGACATTTTTCATTAATAACTGGGGATTTTATTTATAAACTTGAATAGGTTCAATGTAATTAGTGGCTCGTTGTTGGTACGTCACACGCTTAACAGGGACATTCCCTAGGTGGTATTTTGGGGGTGTGACATGAGGAGTTTGTAACACCTGACCCCTGAGGGATTCATCGTTATCTGGCCTGAAATACGACATATCATATCCGCTCTGAGAATCATATGTCTGCTCTAATACGATATCAGACTCCAAAAATCAGAATGTTGAAGAAAAAAAATTACAGATTAAATAGTAATAAGATATTATGGAGAATGTAAAATAAAAAGAATCCACTAACCGAGAAATTTGGCAATTCTGAAGAACCTTGTTGTTGATGCGTCTCTGAAAGAGCATAAGACGGGCTGTTGTGCCTAACCATACCGATATTGAGTTTAGATCAAGTAGAAGCAGTTGTGATAAATGTATGCTAGCTGCTTTGCTATCACCCGGTCTTTTGGGAAACTCGCTTTCATGAGTGCAGATATCGTTGAGCATCTGTAGCATTCTAGCCGTTGTGACATTGTCTAGAGGTTTTATAATAGAAACACTATCAGCACTTAAGTACATAAAATTAGAAGCAACTTTGATTAAATATAATACCCTGTATAACCGAATTATTATATAATTAGTAGCAACATTAGAGAGCATCATAATTAACATCCCTATGTTACAGTCACATACGCGTAATATCCACCTCATAACACCATTTTCTATGCTATGTTCCTTTAAAAGCATAGATCACTTCTCATATGTTCCTTAATTAACTTGTATTCTTGACTATTGCAAGTTGGAATAAAACAATGACAAAGTGCAATACCGAGTCGAAAGAGCTTGTACTCATGTTATTATCAAAGCTAGTTATTCTCAAGTTCATCTAAGTATGAATTAGATCTAAAAGATCTAATATCCTTCTTTTTGAAATCCATGCATCATCAGTATTATCTGTTGTTAATTGAGAATAAATTATGATGAAATCATGTGGGCTCATGTGCAATTCTCATTGTTTGATGTGGGTTAGAGCAGACTTGTATTTTATATTTATTCTGCTTCTGAAATCTTTGCCTACCAATGCACCAGCAGCCTTCTACTGTATGACAAGCTTTCGTTTATCATATCAGGTTGTTTGAAGCTCCTACCTCCCAAAGAATTTCAACATCTGGGTTTTCCAGTCAATAAAGATTCATCTGTTCCTATTAAGAAAGTAATATATTTATCAGAGAGTAATGCACCTTATGATATAAATTCTCAATAGGAGTTGGGGACCACGAGGTTTAATCTGTTTACTGGTTTTCAAACGTTTCATCAGAGAGAATAAAGCTTTAAGGTTATAGCCTCTTTTAACCTAATAGTAAAAAGTTTTGCTTCCTGTAATTATCATTGGTGTATTTCATTAATAATTTTATTAATAACTGATAATACAGGTGAATGAAACTACATCTGTACACTGTGGTTTCTATAGCAAAGACGAAGGATTTACAATATCAGAGGAAGACAAAAGTTACGTATCGATATTGGTGTAGTTTTCCATGTTTTGTGGGCTTGATGACTCGACCTTATCAGTCAATTGTGGTTCAGATGTCCTTGAACCGGGATAAACTGAACAAGAGCTTTGTTCGTCTACCAACTCAGCTGGTTTGCTTCCGGAAGGTTCATCAATAGAAGATTCCAGAGAGCTAGCCGATAAACTGTCATCCAGTCTAAAATGAGTTCAAATAAGTTATTAACCACTAACCAGACATTAAAATCAATATAAGTTTTATTGAGATTCACCGACCTTGCCAAAGGTTCAACATGTGATTCATCAACATTCTGGGGTAAATCCGAGTCAACTCCCAAGCTGCCAAAAGTCAACCGACAACGGTCAGTCTCCGAGACCCGAATGTGTGCTGCAATTATCACATTCTGATCCTCATGATTATGCGGTAATTCTAGCTTAACTTCAAAGCTGCCAAAAATCAAATCCTTAGAATTTTTGGCAGGAGATGATGTGGATTTTTTAGACGTTCCGATAACTCTCACTATAATAACACCCGGTTTTTGACTTGATTTTGGTTTCCACTCCTTATTTTCTCAGGGAGCTACAATTTAACAAAGAGTAGCTCAACGCCATGTTACCCTAAGAAACTGATATTTAAAAATAAAACAAACTGCATACCTTTGTGGTGAGTCACAAGTTGCTGATCTGGCATGCTACCGTACTAATTATTAAAGGACCGTCCGCTTGGCACTGATTCATATGCATTGATGTTTGACATTTTAGAGTTAGACTTAGGGTCAGATTCATCCACCTCGATGATCTCATATTCTAGCCAGGTAGCACTGCTTGCAGCTGTTTTGAATAGGAATTCTTAAAAGGATTCACATACTTATATAATAAAATATCGGTTTGAATAGAAGACTAAATTGCAACGAAAATCAGTTACTCTACTTATCGATCCAAATAAAGCAAACTGTAATTCCCTGTTACATAAACTGAACCATAGGAAGAAAGCAAATATGAATTAGGGTTTTGTCACATCAATAAAATGCATAAATGTCGCAACCCCCCCCGACCCGTGCCTCGGGAGGAGGGCGGCCGCGGCCTACTCAGAGATGGTGGTATTGGTATTTATCAGTTTGGCAGTGAAAATTTTAACTGGACCGTAGTTAGGAAATATTTTATCAGAGTAAAATACCACATTTTATAATAATAAACATATTGGGATAAAACCCAAGTTTCCGTTACAAACAGGTTTATAGGGATAAACCCTATTTTATTAAAATAAAACATCTTCTTTATTTAGGTAACTTTTTATAGCCACTTTTCCAAGCCTTTAGTACTGTCCAGCTGGCTTCTAATTGGCTTTCACACTTTGTTACCTGAAACGCGTTTAAAAACATTTTGTTAGTGGGAAATACTGGTGAGTGAATCCCAATTTAATCAAGACCGATTTTATCAGTTTTACAGTATTGAGGGCGATCTCGCAATTACATTTGTTTCCATCTACTTGAATTACCACCCACGGTACTGTCAACCTGACTTGTGGTCATGTTACTACTCACAGTGTAGTAACAAATTTTGTATATAAAACCCCAACGTACCGATGATAATTGTAGAATATAAATACTCAATTACTGTTTAATATAATGTAAAATATTTGAGGTTTTGTAAAAGCAGTTTGCAAAAAGGTTTACAAAAAGGAGATTACTCACATTGCTACTTTAGGGTTTTCCTTCGTGATTTCCTTGTTATTATCTATTAATTAAACAATGCACACGCGTTAGTATAATAACCCAAAATTTACATTAGTTATACCCTCCCCGAGACAGAACTCCAACGACTACGTCGGGCAGAGCCTCAACAGCCGTTACGGAGCACTAGATCAATCGGGTAGCGTATCTAATACGTAACCGGGGGTTATGATACTTACAACGAGGCAGGGCTTCGCTAATTAGGGGGTATAATGCCCGGGAATTACTTCTACACTACATAAATTGAGAGAGAATTTGTGTGTTTGAACGATTTCAAATGAGAGCCGAGACTCTCAATTTATCGAGCCTGATCTGGTCTGCCTTGTGGCCCGCGAAGGATCCTTAAGGGGTCTTCGCGCCCCGTGACATAGGGTATGTAGGGCCTAGCTATGTCTAGTCAACAGTATAGGTTCGACACAACACCTGACACATGGCAGCACCGGGTACGCTCTGATCTTAAGCTGTCGCGGCCCGCGTAAGCCTTGGCTTACTTCTTCGCGGCCCGCGAGGACTAAATTTCATTTTTATTTAATTTTTATAAAAATAAAGGTATCCGGGACCGGTTTTCGTATACGGGGTGTATTTTAGGACGTGTAGGGATGTTCTAAATATATTAGAGGTGTCAGAAATATTTTAGGAGAGTTGTTATATCCTCCCCACCTTGTTTTAGAACTCGTCCTCGAGGTCTACTGGAACAGGTGTGGGTATTTTCTCTGCATCTCTGATTCAAGCTCCCACGTGTATTCTGGTCCTCTTTTGGAATCCCATTTTACTTTGACTAGAATTAGTCTATTGTGTTTAAGATTCTTGACTTTTCTGTCTTCAATTTGTAGAGGCTTCTCTACAAACTTAAGCTTTTCATTTACCTCTATGTCCTTAAGAGGTACTACTAATTATTTATCAGCTAAACACTTTTTGAGATTACATACATGAAATACATCATGTATTCCTACCATTTCCTCTGGCAGTTGTAGCTGATAAGCTACTGGTCCTATTCTTTTGATAATCTCAAAGGGTTTGACATACCTGGGGCTTAGCTTTCCTCTTTTGATGAATCTTACCACTCCTTTCCAAGGAGAAACTTTTAATAAAACTTTATCTCCTACCTGAAATTCCAATGGTTTGCGCCTGTTGTCAGCATAACTCTTTTGTCTATCACGTGCTGCTTTCAGTCTTTCCTTGACTTGGATGATTTTGTCTGTTGTTTCTTGTACGATCTCGGGTCCAGATAGTTGCTATTCTCCAATTTCTGCCCAACAGACTGGAGTTTGGCACTTTCGTCCATAAAGTGCTTCGAATGGCGCAACATTTGTCACACCCCGACCGCGTTAAAACATCAAACCACGGCGGAAACGTCGGGGAGTGTTGTAACAGAATTATTGTTTCACAACCATGGAAATTTAAGTTATGTTTTATTTATTAACAAACGGGGGTTACATTGTCTTAAACAAAGAAAACGAGAGTACAAAACATAATTAAACTAGTTCTGGATTCATTTTAAGTTGCTAAGGCACATGTCCTCCTATGTGTGTCTCGATCATCCTATGCAACAGCTCCTGAAAACACATGTGAAAATAGGTACGTCAGCATAAAAATGCCTGTGAGATACATATGTTTTGTGAAAATAGGATTCATGACTTGAGTTTAAAGAAATGTTTAATAAAAATTTGTCATGAATCTTGTTAAGTGTTTTCTTTTATAAATCATACGAAAACTTGATAAGAAATCAGATTATATAAAAGAAAGGTGTTTGGTTAATTAAATAACCAAGTAAAATGAGTTGTATAAAATAAACTGTTTGTAAAACAATGTCTTGTGAAAATATGTTATTTATGTAAATTGTAATATGTCTAAATTGAAATGGTTTAAATAACGTACGATATGTAATACCATAAAGGCATCTATATATAGGAAGTACCGGCGGCGTATCCACCATGCTTTTATCATATTACACGTCGCCTCGTTATGTAAATCACTTACCCAAATAAACCATCAAAATGTAATGTTCAAACAAATATTGAAATGTTATTGTGTAAACAAATGTAATGTATAGTGAATAAAAGTATTTACTCAACCCTATAAGAAGAATGTACAAAACAATGTAATTGATGTAAAACACAGTTTAAACCAAAGATATCTTTTGTAAAAATGCATGCTATACTGATACAAACACTTATGTGGTAATGTTAAACGTATACATTCAAGCCTTGAGATTATAGGATAACCTTAGAGTAAAGGTTATCAAAAATATTTTCGGATTCAGTCATTCCTTACATCCAAACAAACCTAGGATATCAGGAATGGGAGTTGTCAAGTCCTATGGTACCACTACTTACTACCGAGCGGCGTAGTTAATGTTAATGAACGTATTTTAGTTCGTTAAACAAACCAAATGTCATACCAAATGTAAGCATGTTTTATAAAAACAATGTACCTAGTATGCTAAGTGAACATACAAGGTAGAAATGTAAAACAATGTGTCCATATATTGAGTAAACATATGCAACAGAAAATGCAATGTAAAACAATGTACTAAGTATGCACTAAATAGACATACATAGCATAAAATGTAATGTAAAACAATGTACTAAGTATGCACTAAATGGACATACATAGCATAAAATGTAATGAACTCATGTACTATAAGTGTACTAATGAACATAACAAGCATATGATATGAAAACAAGGAAAGCACGAAAGTAACAAGTAGGCACATGTGTTTCACCCCGAAATATTTGAAAAAACAGTAAAAGAGGGGACTATGTACTCACTTGAGATTGCTCAATAGTCTTTAGATAACCACCAAGCAATGTTAGAAAGATCACGGAATCAAACGGCACCTAATATAGGTAACTATGTAAATAAACGGGCCTAAATCGGAGGATCGGATAGAATGAGGTTTCGTAAACCAAATGAGTGTAAGAACTCATGTAATACGGTTTAACAAAGCCTATATTCTAAAACGGAACCTATCCTAAGTGCTTACGACCCATTACGACCCGTTTAGGTAGCTTATGCTACTTTAACGCATAGTTCGCGTAAAACGCGTTCGGACCGCCTAACTAGTCCTATGCCAAGTAATATATGCCTTAACATGTCTAACATTGTTGCCTAATCAGTTTAGATGTCAAAATTTAGGTTACATATACTTAAAATGAATTTTGGCGTAAAAAGGGCATTTTGGTCATTTTCGTAAGGCATATAAACTACCTATCATACAACTAACTAAACGTTGTGACCATAAGGTATAACCTCGGAAGGTTATTCCCTATACAACTATGGTCACCTAATGTTTTTGGTCGGATCCTAATGATCGACCAAACGGGTCGGGTTCGAAAGTCTAAGCGATTGTCTAGATCGCTTATCTTACGACCCTATATAAGCACTAAATCCTAAAGTGACGAGCTAAACATGTTAAAAATGTTTAACGAGGTTTGAAAACAGGTTTGGTATCAAAACAAACGGTTTTGATACCCAAGAATAGTTTGGTTGCAAAATACGCATAAACGCGTATTTTGATCGAAACTATGACTCGTCACTATGCCTAAATAACGTGGTAATCAATAGGTATAGTCACAAGGGACTATAACTATCGTGATTACGCTCACGTTACGAAGTTCAAATGAACTTCGTGTTGACCATATACTGGTCAAAGCTGAAAGTCAAACAATGTTTGACTTTCACACTTAAAACGCGTAAAAGAACGAAAGAATACTTACAAAAGGTCCAAGAATGGAGGTTTTGATCTGAAAATTCTCAGGTATGAAGGTTTTATCCTTCAACTTAGAGAAAAATCTGATCAAAGTGTGAGTTAGGAGCAAATGGGGGTTGGGTATATATAGATTTTAGAGAACCGTTAGGATCGTTCATCGAAAACCGAGCTTTGATCTAGGCCGTACACATGAACCCATGGTTTTGGAATACCATGGGCACCCAAAATAGCCCATAGATTACAAGAAAAACCATTTGCAACTCACCAAAAGAGCTGGAACAGGCTGGAAATAGCTGGAATCAAGTTTTTTATGTCTGAAGGCTGCTTTCGGACCATATGCAGTTCCCCTTACGGTCTGTATGCTATGTGCAGACCAGCAACTTTTGCAAAATGTCAGTTTTGGTCCCTGTGTGCGTATTGACGTGTTTTGGTACTTCTAACACCCGTCAAACCCATTTTTAAGCTCCATAAGGATGTTAAAGCATAGGGAACTTGAAATATGCTCAGAAATGTTACGGATGTTGGTTCGTTCGGCTGTACGGTTGCGTTGTTCGGTTAATTACGACGGAAGTCGTAACGGACGCGAAAACGATCCAAATTGCGAAACAAATGAAGTTTTAGCATACCAATCACTAAAATGTAATATTTTAGTGATTACAAAAATTTTTGGATGTCCGGATGTATTCAGAACGTAAGTTATGCACGAAAATGCAAACTCAGGCACTTTTTGACGCTTTTAGTCCCTGAATGACCAAAAAGTTTATTTTAGCACACCGAACCCCTCAAAGCTTATTTTTAAGCTATGTAAAGGATATTTAGGTTATGTTTAACTTATGATCATATTCTGGAATGTCCGTTACAGTACAAATCAGCATACTTTCGCAGTTTGTCGAATTTAGTCCCTGTAAGCGGATAAACTTGTTTTTGCCATACCAAAGCCTTCAAAACTTATTTCTAAGTTATGTAAAGGTTATTTAAGGTATGTTAAGCATGAATTGATGTTCCAGAGTGTTTTTCGCGTTAAACTGATTACGTTTATGCATCGGTTTGTGTAAAACTATCCTGAAAGCGATATAGAGTTTGAAATTGAACAAAAACCAAAACATGAAAAATGTCAAAAATAATTAAACAAACATTGGGATCAAATGGCATTATTTTATTGATAACTGAACTGATTACAATGATTACAAGCACATGTGTTACAGTCTCCCCTACTTGTGGAAATTTCGTCCTGAAATTTATTTAGAGGAAACTTTTGAGAAAAGATGTGGATATTTCACCTTCATTTGATCTTCACGTTCCCAAGTAAACTCTGGTCCACATTTAGATTCCCAGCGAACTTTGACTAATGGAATGCGCCTGCGTTTAAGCCACCTGACTTCACGGTCCATGATTTCCACATGTTTCTCAACAAAATGCATCATGTTATCAACACGAATTTCGTCAAGTGGTATGTGGAGGTTCTCATCAGCTAAACACTTCTTGAGATTGGATACGTTAAAGGTTGGATGAACATTTACAAGTTCAGGAGGTAACTCAAGTCTGTTGGCTACCTTACCGATTCTTTCGACGATCTTGAATGGTCCAACATATCTAGGTGCAAGTTTTCCTGTCTTTCCAAATATGATCGCACCTTTCCAAGGTGAGACTTTAAGTAATACACGATCACCGACTTGAAATTCCAAGGGCTTGCGTCGTCGGTCCGCGTAACTCTTTTGACGGCTTCTAGCTGTCTGAAGGTTATCGCGAACTTTCTTAACCTTATCTGTTGTCTCTAGAATGAGGTCAGGTCCAATAAGCTGAGCCTCACCGATCTCATTCCAGCAGACTGGTGAATGACATTTTCGACTATAGAGAGCCTCGAAAGGAGCCATGTTGATGCTGGAGTAATAACTGTTGTTGTAGGAGAATTCAATCAACGGAAGATACGAATCCCAACTACCACCAAAATCGATCACACAAGCTCTAAGCATATCCTCCAAAGTCTGGATTATTCTCTCAGATTGACCATCAGATTGCGGATGATAAGCTGTGCTCAGATTAAGTTGGGTCCCCATAGCAGATTGCATGGTTCTCCAAAAACGAGACGAGAATCAAGCATCTCTGTCAGAAATAATGTTCAAAGGAACACCATGTCTAGATACGATTTCATCCACATATATGCTAGCAAGCTTGTCAGTAGATAGATCCTCACGGATCGGCAAGAAATGTGCTGACTTTGTAAGACGATCAACAACTACCCATATGGCATCATGACCTTTCTTAGTGCGCGGAAGTTTGGTAATAAGATCCATAGCAATGTTTTCCCATTTCCAAACTGGAATCTTTGGTTGCTCCAATAAACCAGAAGGATGTTGATGTTCAGCCTTAACTTTAAGACAAGTAAGGCATTTTGAAACGTATAAGGCAATATCTTTCTTCATACCAGGCCACCAATACTGAGTACGAAGATCCTTATACATTTTGTCTGCACCAGAATGAATTGAATAACGAGATTTATGAGCTTCATCCATAAGCAAGGTGCGAAGATTGTCTTGACTTGGGACCCACAAACGGTCCATGAAATAATACAATCCGTTGTCTTTCAGTTCAAGATCAGGCTTAATGTGATAGGGTAATTCCTTACGCTTCAAACCTTGTGAAACACAAGTATGTTGAGCCTGAGAGATGCGAGATTGGATATCAGATCTAACTTTGACACAGTGAAGCTTGACACGTTCCTTACGACTTAATGCGTCAGCCACGACATTCGCCTTACCAGGATGGTAGCGAATTTCGCAGTCATAGTCGTTTAGAAGTTTAACCCAATGTCGTTGCCTCATGTTGAGTTCTTTCTGATTAAAAATATGCTGAAGACTCTTGTGGTCAGTGAAAACCACACATTTTGTACCATACAAATAGTGTCTCCAGATCTTGAGAGCGAAAACAATAGCACCTAACTCAAGATCATGAGTGGTGTAGTTCTTCTCGTGTACCTTCAACTGCCTTGATGCATATGCTATGACTTTGTTCCTTTGCATGAGAACACAGCCAAGACCCAAGTTTGATGCATCACAATACATGACAAAATCATCATTGCCCTCAGGCAAAAATAGAATAGGCGCATTACAAAGCTTCTGCTTCAAGGTCTGAAATGCTTCTTCTTGTTTGGATCCTCATTCAAAGGGTTTGTTCTTCTGAGTTAGAGCAGTTAGAGGAACTGCAATCTTTGAGAAGTTCTCGATGAAGCGACAGTAATAACCAGTAAGACCAAGAAAGGAACGAACCTTAGTAGGAGTAGTAGGCATATCCCAATCCTTAATCGCACTGATCTTGGAGGGATCTACATGAATACCTTGTTCGTTGACGATATGTCCAAAAAATTGTACTTCCTTAAGCCAAAATTCGCACTTGGAGAATTTGGCAAAAAGTTGCTCTTTCTTCAGGAGTTCCAGAGTAAGACGAAGATGTTGCTCGTGATCAGCTTGCGTCTTAGAATATATCAAGATGTCATCAACGAAAACGATGATGAACTTGTCTAAATAAGGCTTGCAGACCCTATTCATTAAGTCCATGAAAACAGCAGGAGCATTAGTCAAACCGAATGGCATAACAGTGAACTCATAAGGCCCATATCGAGTTCGGAAAGCTGTCTTGGGAATATCTTCTTCATGCACACGAAGTTGATGATACCCAGAACGTAGATCAATCTTTGAAAAGTATGAAGCACCCTGTAACTGATCAAAGAGATCATCAATGCGAGGTAAGGGATATCAATTCTTGATGGTAAGCTTATTAAGCTCACGATAATCGATACACATCCTGAAGGATCCATCCTTCTTCTTGACATAAAGAATGGGAGCACCCCAAGGTGAAAAGGTAGAACGGATAAAACCTTTGTCAGAAAGCTCTTGAAGCTGTTTAGACAATTCTTGCATCTCGGACGGAGCAAGACGATATGGAGACCTGGCAATAGGATTTGCACCAGGTACAAGATCAATACGAAACTCGACTTGGCGTGCTGGGGGTAAACCAGGTAACTCTTCAGGAAACAGTTCAGGATAATCCCGAACAACAGGGATATCTTGAATAGACTTACCTTTGCCTTTATCTGCTACGATATGTGCCAAGAAGGCCACATAGTTCTTTCGCAGATACTTCCGAGCCTGAGCACAAGACATGAGCTTGAGGCTACTAGCAGGTTTCTCACCACGAACCTGTAGGATCTCACCTGTCGAGAGCGGAACACGAACAATCTTTTCGAAACAAACTACCTCTGCGTGATGCTTGGCTAACCAATCCATACCCACTATAATGTCGAAACTCCCAAGTTGCATTGGCGTGAGGTCAATAGGAAAAAGATGGTTGTTAAGGTTCAGTTGGCAGTTACGAAGAACAGAATCGAGAACAATAGGATCACCACTAGCAACTGCTACTGTCAAAGGCTTTCCTAGTTTCGTTCTAGAAATGCGAAGCAATGGCTCAAAAGACAATGACACAAAACTCTTATCAGCACCCGAATAAAAAAGAACAGAAGCAGACTGATTGTTAAAAAAGAACGTACCGTTCACCACCTCGTTGTCTGCACGTGCCTCATTAGCATTCATGTTGAAGACTCGACCTCGAGCCTGAGCCTGATTCTGATTTGCGTTGGCCAGTCTTGGACACTGGTTTCTGTAGTGGGTCAGATCCCCACAGTTATAGCAAGAACCAGGTGGGTAGTGAGGTCGTGCAGCTTGAGTCTGTTGTTGAGCAGGAGGATAAGCAGCTTGCTGAGCTGGGTTACGTGCAGCTTGATTCTGGTTTGCAGGAAGACGACATGTAGCAGCAAGATGACCAGATCTTCCACAATTGGCACAATAACGACACTGGATGTGCGGCTGATGATGACCGTTACACCTGTTGCACAGAGGTGCATTGCCAAGGTATGGTTTCTTGGCAAGTGGTTGCGCAGGTTGATTTGGAGCAGCTTGATTGGCCTGTGCATTAATGATGAAGTTTTGGGAACCCTTGCGCTTCCTAGACTTCTTAGTAGACCCATCTTTCTTTCCCTTCTTGTTCTCACCCTTATCAGACGTTTGCTTCTTATCCTTGTCACCCTTCTTATGAAGCTTCCCCTTTCTGATCTGCGACTCAGTCAATGTCGCAGATAGCTCGATTGCCTGACGAACTGTGGTAGGGTTACTACCAGTGACGATGTCTTGAACGGAGTCAGGTAAGCCATCAATATACCTCTCGATAGCCTTCTCGAGTGGGGTAACCATTGTAGGGAAAAGTAGGCTTTGCTCCTCATACCTGTCGGTGTAAGCCCGGTGTTCCCCACTATCCTGCTTCAAGTCATCGAACTCCCTTTCTAAAGCCCTTAGCTCATGACGAGGACAGAATTCCCTCATCATAAGAGCCCTAAGCTCGGCCCAAGTCTTTGCTAAAGCAACCTCAGCACCACGGTCTCTCATAACCCCGTTCCACCAAGTAAGAGCCCTCTTCTGAAACACACTGGAAGCAAACTCGACTTTCCGATTTTCAGGACACTGAACGTGACGAAACGTACTCTCAATGCTCTCGAACCACTGTAGGAGCCCAGTTGCTCCTTCAGAACCACTAAACTTGAGTGGTTTAGCCGAATTGAAACTCTTGAAATTGCATGGAGCATTCTGGTTATTGTTGGCTTGGTTCACTTGAGCAATAATGTCTGGGAGTACAGCAGCCATATGCTGTGCCATGATAGCTGCCATTTCGGCATTAGGTAGCGGATTTTCGCGTCGAGGAGGCATTCTAAAAGAGGAAACATGAGAGAAAATGAGTGAGATGATTAGATGAAAAGAATGAGATGATAAAAAAATTGACAAAAGCAAAGATGGTGGTCATTCATTTATACCACAAAGCAAACAAATGACACACAGTGACTAATCAAAGTAAATGGGTCAAAAATAATGTATCGCGAAGACATGCTCGCCTATAAGTGAACACTCACCCCAAGAGTTCCCAGGTAAGAGTGACTGGTCCGATTATGTGGATTTGTACGAACACTCTAGCCTTAGACAGAAAATTCGAGGTACAGGCATTCACCCTTCCAGTTTGCATGTGTTCTCACTATTTAGACCCAAAACTTTGACTAGATTTTGAAAACTTGGAAGGCACAAGGCCAAAAGAATCATTCAAAAATGGATGATTAAATTTTCAAAATCATTCTGAAAAATTGAAGGGTTCAAAACTGTTGGTGCACTACATCTGTCGACTTTGTCTTGTATCGAGTCTTACATTGTATTGTATAGATTAGGGCGCGTTGTGTGAGAAAATAGGAGAATGTTTAGAGTTTAGAGGCTGATTCCACTTATGTGTACATAGGTGATTCCGCTTATGTGTACATAGGTGATTCCGCTTATGTGTACATAGGTGATTCCGCTTATGTGTACATAGGTGATTCCGCTCATGTGTACATGTACACATAAGCGAAATCAGGAGGTCTATATATAGGGTCTCATAAGCGAAATCAGTATCCAAGTCTTGTATTCCATACCGAAGTGCTGCCGGTGTGAAGATTGAGCTGTAATCGTTATCATATCAATACAATCAATAGATTAAGTGAAGAATCAGCTGTTTCTAGCTTCGTTTCTTGTTATTCCGCACCTGAAACGAAGTTGAACACCTCTGAACGACTCGTTCGGGTCAGATCACGATCCTACAATTGGTATCAGAGCTCAGGAGGAGGAGTTCTGCAGTATTCAGCTGATTTTCATCGAGATTTCTTACTTCTACACCTTCTTTTATTATTTCAGAAAGTTTTATCGGTCAAAATTGGATCAAAATTTCACAAACTGTGCGTAATTGAACATAGACAAACCCTGGAAAGTTTGACACTAAAATTCGGACTAAAAATGGACCAAATTACCCTCGAAAATGATTTCGCTTATACGGACATTTCATGATTTCGCTTATATGTCAGCTTGATTTCGCTTTTGTGACATACATACCTTGTGATTTCGCTTTTGTGACACATTGTTTGGGGTTTCGCTCATAAGGTATATCTGGTTTCGCTCATAGGACAACTCAGACACCTGATTTCGCTCATAGGGACATCCAAAACCTTGATTTCGTTTTTGTGAACATTGGTGGTTTCGCTTTTAGTGCTCAAATCCTGATTTTGCTTTTAGGGTTTTTGGGGTTTCGCTTTTAGGTCACTTAAGTTGTCTAAAAAGTATTCTTTCAAGGTTGTTGTCGGGTCCATGTGACTTTGTTTTTGAGGGTCCTATCAGAATATTAAAAAAGGTTATTTTGCTTTGGGTTTGAAGAAAAAAAATTGCATGTAAATTGATAAAACATTGTCGGATTGTTGATTCTTTGCATGTGATAGATATTGTATCAGTCAATTACTCAGACCAATCATTTCACATAACAATTGATGTTGTCGATTTAGTGGGCTTGGAGGTCCAATAGGCTCTTGATTGAAACAGGCCATGTGATATGATAAAAGTTGAAGGCTCTTCATTGTTTTGGTATTAATTGTTGACGGCACAAGATTTTATCAGCTCATGTGATCAGAGGTTACATATTACAAACGGCTTTTTGATTCTTACGGCCCAAAATTATAAATTGACTAGAGTGCTCTAGCCCATATTTCGTGGCCCAAGTGAATCAATTCTTTTATCAGCCCATTAAACTTTTCGAGATAGCAATCAGCTCACATTAGTTCACCAGAAATAAGAAGTTTAGTGTGTTAAGTTGTTATTTTGCTTGAAACTTGGACTTTTGATTTCGCTTGAAGTTTGTTGTTTTGCAGGTTGCTATTCCACTTGAATCTGATTGTTAGGATATTATGCTTGAACTACAAGAATAATGGATACAAATTTCTTTAATATGACTAAAGAAACATTTGATAGAATAAATGTATTAAAGAAAGAATTTAATTCGTTTTCAGGTTATCCAGGAGAAAACACAAAGACTATCATTGAGAGGTATAAACATCTTGTTCGTTCAACGCCCAAAATTGGTATAACCAAAAGACCAAAAGAATGGGTTGAGAAATTTGTCAGTGTTTTACCTGAAGAAGAATGGGGAAAATATATCTTGAATTTGAAGATTTCAGGAGAATTTTCTCGATTGACGATTTGTCAACTCATTGAAAAGATTGAAGAACAGATGGTGATTAATGCTGAAAATAAGAAAAGTAAAAAGGATGTGCAAATGGGAGAAGATTTGACTAAAGAAATTTCAGTTTGAGAGACAAAAAGAAATCTGATGATAAACAGATTCTTGTTTTGTAGGGAAATTGTGAAAAACTGAAAGATGAAAATGACAAAATGTTAAGTAACTTGAACAGTTTGACATTGGAAAATCAGAAATTGAAAGAAAATGCAAAAATGTTTGAAGATAAAATCAAAAGTTTTTTTGAAATTGAGAAATTAAAAACTGAGAAAGAATTTCAAAGTCAAATAAAAATTCTTGAAGATGGGAGAGATGTGTTTAGCAAAAACAACATTGAAAAGCAAAAAATGATAAATTCCCATCTTCAGAAAATTATTAAACTTGAAAAAGAAGGTGAATGTGCTCGAAAGAAAATCAAAGAGTTAGAAGAAAAGGAGTCGAATTCAGAAAATGAAGATTTCTGGATAAAGCTTGAGAATAAGAATCTGAAAGCAAATGAGACAAAATTTCAAGAACAGATAAACGTTTTGGAAAATGAAAAGTCTGTTCTTGAAAACATGAAGAATGAGAATGAAAAATCAATCAAGTCTCATCTTGAAAGAATATCTCAACTTGAAAATGAAGCTGAGAATTCAAGAAACAAGATTGATGAACTTGAAAAGAAATTGAAAGGTTTTGTGACTTTATCTGTGTTCCCCTGTCCAAAACCGATCAATTCTGTTCCAATAAGTGACAATGTCACAAACTTTGACAATGTCAAAGTTGAAGATTGTGATGAGAAATCTGATGATGAAAAAGATAAAATTGAAAAACAAAAAATGTTTTTGAAATTAAAAGAAAAATTTCAGAAAACTGTTCTGCAATCGACTGAAAAGGGAGAATGCTCTAAGCAAAAACCTTTGAAGAAGAAAGTGGAACAGAAACAAAAAATAAAAAATGAGAAAAATATTCAAAAAGAGAATAACAGCTCATCAGATCGATCATCCAATCAAAAACAAAAATTACAAAAATCGAAAAATGAAAACTAAAAAATTGTTGGCAATAAGTGGTGCAGGTCGGACCACAGTGCTCAAAAGTCAAATCCAGCAAACATGAGGAAGGAATATCACCAAGCCAAACAATACTATGATCTGAGCATCTGGTGTGAAAATGGTGATTGGTACGATAACAGAGTGTGTTACCGATGCGGCTATCAAGGACACATTGCTGTTAACTGCCAGAGTTGGAGGTTTGAGTCAAGAAGATGCTTTAACTGCAACATCATTGGCCATATTGCTAGAGATTGCTCAATGAAATCAATGAGAAGATCGAGGGCTGAATCTCAGAAGCAGGTGAAGAAACCAGTCAATGTCAAGCCCAAAGAACAGAAGGTTCAAGAACCTAAAGTTCAAGAAAGGAAAGTGAAGCTTTCACAGGGGCAGAAAGACAGACTGAGGAAGAAGAGAAAGAAAGCGAGAGAGTATCTAGAAAGGATTTTGTCCTCGGATACAACTGGTAAAATAGATAAAAGTTCTGATAAATCGTCTTGTTCGCCAAAGACTGACAAATCAAGCAAAACGAATTCATCAGATACAAATCTGAGGACAAAGGAGAGAGTAAAGAAAGAAGATAAGAAAAAGAAGAAAATGGTCGGCGATGAATCTGATGTATCAAAGTCAGACAAGCCATCTTCAGGCGATGAATCTGATGTATCAAAGTCAGACAAGCCACCTTCAGGCGATGAATCTGACAGGTCAAAGTCAGACAATCCATGTGCAGGCAATGATTCTGGTTCGTTAAAGCCAGAGGAGCCATTGGTTGAGGTAAAAATGGAGAATTCAGGTTTAACAATGGATGATGCAAATTTTCCACCATTGTTGAACAAGAATTCGAAATCACCCAAGGACCGTCAGGCTTGGGTGAATCTGTTTAAATAGAAAAACCTGACTTGCCGGAGATCCCAAGTTTATATCGTGGATCTGGAATCGGCATCATTCTAGTGTTTGAAAAGTTTGCTTGAAAGATTTTTTAATGAGTTTAAATTTAACAGATAGAAGGATTACGCCGGAGCTTCCAGGTTGGTAAGTGCGAAGCAGGAATCAGCATTCTGATTGATAAAATGATGCATGTAGACGTAACATTCCTACAGTTGGTATTGGTTAGTCATACCTACAAGTGGTATTGTTTGTGATCCTAAAATTGGTAATTCTTACAATTGGTACAGAGGTTGCTTAATTGCAAACGGTAAATCAGGGACATTAAATTGTACTTGATTTACTACATTTGATAAAAACTGACAAGATGATGAACCATATCCCCATACTTAACAAGTGGTAAACTTACAAGTGGTAAAAACAAACTCATTTTCCGGAAAAATCATTTTGATTAAAACAAACTTAAGTGTTTTGAGATCTAAATGAGAAAATGGTTTGTTGAAAGGGGGAGTTCTGATTGTTTATGCCTAGTGAATGGCGATTTGATGCAATTCGATGTCAGTTGTCAAGTTTCTGTATAGTTTTGTTTTTCAATTGGGTCAAGAGCTTAGATAGTTTTCAAATTTCCTAAAATGTGTTTGCATTTTAGGGGGAGTAAGAAATTTCTGAAAATCCAAAAACATTTGAAAATTTGAAAAATACAAAAACATGATAAAATCAAAATGAGTTTTGTTGTATAAAAGAGGAAATGATAGTACATCAGTGGACTGTCACAACATGCTAAAGAATTGGAAAGTATAAATGTGATAAACAATCTCACTGCGGATATGCCAGTAGGTTTTTGCACATTTAGTAGATTGTGACGAGATATAAACCTAAAATCAAACTTGCTTATATCGTGGGGAACAACTTCTTGGATATATGGGTAACCCCCGAAATCTTGTTTGAAATGTCCCTCTCTCTGAGATACTAGGTCTTTATGCTCAGTGATATATGGGGTATTATCCCGGGACTTCTGCTGAATGGAAATTCTGACCTAGTCCCCGGAGAATACTTTACACTTGCTTGAAATAGTGCCGCCCTCAGCAAATTGATGAAACAATAAAATTGATAGTCATTGCTGTTGTAATCAAAAGATCCTCTAAAGGGGACACACCAAAAGTCGAGCCGTCATCTCTCTGCTGAACGGAAGTTCTGACCTGAGCTCTCACGGTTTCGTACTATAATTTATTCCCTTACAGATATCATCTGTGGTATACTCACCTGTAAGACTGAATATTGGGATCTGGATACGGGAGTATATTCAAGTGGTGGGACACGCGTTTGAGTTTAAGTGTTTAAGACATTAATATCGTATCTCGAAGCAGTTGAACTTTGTGTGAAAATTTAAGTGGACAAGTATACTGACAATCTAGGTGAATTGTTTAGAACTTAAAATGAAATAAAGCTTAACGGTGTTGGTGATATGTCTCATAAACTGATATGATCCTCTTACACGAACTCACAAAAATATTATTTGTAAATATTTTATTTCTGCATTTTGTTGTTTCTACAAGTGGTGTTAGTTACTTTCTTTCAGAAAAATCCAAAAAGATTTTGTGTGTGTTTTAGCTTAAATTTTGAAAAAGTCAAAAAGATTTTCGACAACTGATGTTGGAAAGCTGATTTTCAAAATTCCGAGTGCTAAACATGATGACATTGTTGTGAGGGGGAGTGTGTCTTGAATGTCAAAATATTTTTTTAAGTCAACAATTGGTTCATCATAGAATTAGTTATTTTTGAGGGAGATTTGTTGTTGGTGCACATGTTTATGAGAGAGAGTCATCTGATTATATCGGAGTGTTGGTGCATACAAATTGTTAAATTTAGAAAATTTATTTCTGGGTTAAGAATGTGCAGGAATAGTCAGGTTTCGATCTTGGATCTAAAGACAAAGAGCCAGGTTACAATACCTGAGGACTCTGACTGAAGAAAGCCAAGTTTCGATCCTGAAATTTAAAGACTTTGCAGATAGAGCTTCAGCCAGGTATCAATCCTGGAACATGAAAAGCCAGACAATGATCCTGAAGCAGATGTTGCTGAAGAACAAATGAATGCCAGCAAATCGAGAGGGGGAGTCTGAAGATATTCAAGCAGATATTATTAAAAGAGAGCCTGTTGATGAAGATAGAGAGAGAGAAAAGCCCAGAGGCTGATCAAGACTGAAGAAGTGAAGACACAGCATTGTCGTGACTCGATAGTTGACTCGTCAACATCTGAGGGGGAGTCTGTTGGTGCACTACATCTGTCGACTTTGTCTTGTATCGAGTCTTACATTGTATTGTATAGATTAGGGCGCGTTGTGTGAGAAAATAGGAGAATGTTTAGAGTTTAGAGGCTGATTCCACTTATATGTACATAGGTGATTCCGCTTATGTGTACATAGGTGATTCCGCTTATGTGTACATAGGTGATTCCGCTTATGTGTACATAGGTGATTTCGCTCATGTGTACATGTACACATAAGCGAAATCAGGAGGTCTATATATAGGGTCTCATAAGCGAAATCAGTATCCAAGTCTTGTATTCTATACCGAAGTGCTGCCGGTGTGAAGATTGAGCTGTAATCGTTGTCATATCAATACAATCAATAGATTAAGTGAAGAATCAGCTGTTTCTAGCTTCGTTTCTTGTTATTCCGCACCTGAAACGAAGTTGAACACCTCTGAACGACTCGTTCAGGTCAGATCACGATCCTACAAAAACCTTATAATAAATCATTTAAAAACAGATGACTGATTTTCAAAAATCGTTTTGGAAAAATTGGGTTCTTGTTTTTGCAATCACCTAAGGATAGGTGAAGTGCATGTTTTAAGATCTAAACACAACATAAATTGTGTTAGGGTCCTAGAAAGGTTATAGTCTAGGTCAAAGCATTACTAATAACCTAATTCCCTATAACCATTGGCTCTGGTAGCAACTCTTCTGTCACACCCCGACCGCGTTAAAATATCAAACCGCCGCGGAAACGTCGGGGAGTGTTGTAACAGAATTATTGTTTCACAACCATGGAAATTTAGGTTATGTTTTATTTATCAACAAACGGGGGTTACATTGTCTTAAACAAAGAAAACGAGAGTACAAAACATAATTAAACTAGTTCTAACTTCATTTTAAGTTGCTAAGGCACATGTCCTCCTATGTGTGTCTCGATCATCCTATGCAACAGCTCCTGAAAACACATGTGAAAATAGGTACGTCAGCATAAAAATGCCTGTGAGATACATAGGTTTTGTGAAAATAGGATTCATGACTTGAGTTTAAAGAAATGTTTAATAAAAAATTGTCATGAATCTTGTTAAGTGTTTTCTTTTATAAATCATGCGAAAACTTGATAAGAAATCAGATTATATAAAAGAAAGGTGTTTGGTTAATTAAATAACCAAGTAAAATGAGTTGTATAAAATAAACTGTTTGTAAAACAATGTCTTGTGAAAATATATTATTTATGTAAATTGTAATATGTCTAAATTGACATGGTTTAAATAACGCTACGATATGTAATACCATAAAAGCATTTATATATAGGAAGCACCAGCGGCGTATCCAGCATGCTTTTATCATATTACACGTCGCCTCGTTATGTAAATCACTTAGCCAAATAAACCATCAAAATGTAATGTTCAAACAACTATTGAAATGTTATTGTGTAAACAAATGTAATGTATAGTGAATAAAAGTATTTACTCAACCCTATAAGAAGAATGTACAAAACAATGTAATTGATGTAAAACACAGTTTAAACCAAATATATGTTTTGTAAAAATGCATGCTATACTGATGCAAACACTTATGTGGTAATGTTAAACGTATACATTCAAACCTTGAGACTATAGGATAACCTTAGAGTAAAGGTTATCAAAAATGTTTTCGGATTCAGTCATTCCTTACATCCAAACAAACCTAGGATATCAGGAATGGGAGTTGTCAAGTCCTATGGTACCACTACTTACTACCGAGCGGCGTAGCTAATGTTAATGAACGTATTTTAGTTCGTTAAACAAACCAAATGTCATACCAAATGTAAGCATGTTTTATGAAAACAATGTACCTAGTATGCTAAGTGAACATACAAGGTAGAAATGTAAAACAATGTGTCAATATGCTGAGTAAACATATGCAACAGAAAATGCAATGTAAAACAATGTACTAAGTATGCACTAAATGGACATACATAGCATAAAATGTAATGTAAAACAATGTACTAAGTATGCACTAAATGGACATACATAGCATAAAATATAATGAAATCATGTACTATAAGTGTACTAATGAACATAACAAGCATATGATATGAAAACATGGAAAGCACGAAAGTAACAAGTAGGCACATGTGTTTCACCCCAAAATGTTTGAAAAACAGTAAAGAGGGGACTATGTACTCACTTGAGATTGCTCAATAGTCTTTAGATTACCACCAAGAAATGCTAGAAAGATCACGGAATCAAACGGCACCTAATATAGGTAACTATGTAAATAAACGGACCTAAATTGGAGGATCGGATAGAATGAGGTTTCGTAAACCAAATGAGTGTAAGAACTCATGTAATATGGTTTAACAAAGCCTATATTCTAAAACGGAACCTATCCTAAGTGCTTACGATCCATTACGACCCGTTTAGGTAGCTTATGCTACTTTAACACGTCGTCCGCGTAAAACGCGTTCGGACCGCCTAACAAGTCCTATGACAAGTAATATATGCCTTAACATGTATAACAGTGTTGCCTAATCAGTTTAGATGTCAAAATTTAGGTTACATATACTTAAAATGATTTTTGGCGTAAAAAGGGCATTTTGGTCATTTTCCTAAGGCATATAAACTACCTATCATACAACTAACTAAACGTTGTGACCATAAGGTATAACCTCGGAAGGTTATTCCCTATACAACTATGGTCACCTAATGTGTTTGGTCGGATCCTAATGATCGACCAAACGGGTCGGGTTCGAAAGTCTAAGCGATTATTTAGATCGCTTATCTTACGACCCTATATAAGCACTAAATCCTAAAGTGACGAGCTAAACATGTTAAAACATGTTTAACGAGGTTTGAAAACAGGTTTGGTATCAAAACAAATGGTTTTGATACCCAAGAATAGTTTGGTTCCAAAATACGCATAAACGCGTATTTTGACCGAAACTATGACTCGTCACTATGCCTAAATAACGTGGTAATAAGTAGGTATAGTCACAAGGGACTATAACTATCGTGATTACGCTCACGTTACGAAGTTCAAACGAACTTCGTGTTGACCATAAACTGGTCAAAGCTGAAAGTCAAACAATGTTTGACTTTCACGCTTAAAACGCGTAAAAGAACGAAAGAATACTTACAAAAGATCCAAGAATGGAGGTTTTGATCTGAAAATTCTCAGGTATGAAGGTTTTATCCTTCAACTTAGAGAAAAATCTGATCAAAGTGTGAGTTGGGAGTAAATGGGGGTTGGGTATATATAGATTTCGGAGAACCGTTAGGATCGTTCATCGAAAACCGAGCTTTGATCTAGGCCGTACACATGCACCCATGGTTTTGGAA
Organism: Helianthus tuberosus; assembly: GCA_030545235.1. Lineage (NCBI taxonomy): Eukaryota > Viridiplantae > Streptophyta > Magnoliopsida > Asterales > Asteraceae > Helianthus > Helianthus tuberosus. The sequence goes on along the minus strand of CM060412.1, from coordinate 98,103,886 downwards.
TACCATGGGCACCCAAAATAGCCCATAGATTACAAGAAAAACCATTTGCAACTCACCAAAACAACTGGAACAGGCTGGAAACAGCTGGAATCAAGTTTCTGATGTTTGAAGGCTACTTACAGACCATATGCAGTTCCCCTTACGGTCCGTATGCTATGTGCAGACCAGCAACTTTTGCAAAATGTCAGTTTTGGTCCCTGTGTGTGTATTAACGTGTTTTTGCACTTCTAACACATGTCAAACCCATTTTTAAGCTCCATAAGGATGTTAAAGCATAGGGAACTTGAAATATACTCAGAAATGTTACGGATGTCGGTTCGTTCGGCTGTACGGTTGCGTTGTTCGGTTAATTACGACTGAAGTCGTAACGGACGCGAAAACGATCCAAATTGCGAAATGAATGAAGTTTTAGTATACCAATCACTAAAATGTAATATTTTAATGATTAATTTTTTTTTTGGATGTCTGGATGTATTCAGAACGTAAGTTATGCGCGAAAATGCAAACTTAGGCACTTTTTGACGCTTTTAGTCCCTGAATGACCAAAAAGTTTATTTTAGCACACCGAACCCCTCAAAGCTTATTTCTAAGCTATGTAAAGGATATTTAGGGTATGTTTAACTTATGATCATATTCTGGAATGTCCGTTACTGTACGAATCGGCATACTTTCACAGTTTGTCGAATTTAGTCCCTGTAAGCGGATAAACTTGTTTTTGCCATACAAAAGCCTTCAAAACTTATTTCTAAGTTATGTAAAGGTTATTTAAGGTATGTTAAGCATGAATTAATGTTTTGGAGTGTTTGTCGCGTTAAACTGATTACGTTTACGCATCGGTTTGCGTAAAACTCTCCAGAAAGCGATATAGAGTTTGAAAGTGAACAAAAACCAAAACATGAAAAATGTCAAACATAATTAAACAAACATTGGGATCAAATGACATTATTTTATTGATAACTAAACTGATTAAAATTATTACAAGCACATGTGTCACATCATTGATGCTGGCATGATAGATATTGTTGTAGGAAAATTCTATTAATGGTAAGTGATCGTCCCAATTACCTTCGAAATCAATTACATAAGCGCTAAGCATATCTTCTATTGTCTGAATTGTCCTTTCGCTTTGTCTGTCTGTTTGAGGATGATAAGCGGTGCTTAGATTTAGCTTGGTTCCCTTTGCTTTTTGGAAACTAGTCCCAAAATGAGAGGTAAAACGGCTATCTCTATCAGAAACAATTGATAAAGGAATTCCATGTAATGAAACTACTTCATTTACATATAACTTAGCTAACTGTTCCATACTAAAAGTCTCCTTCATTGGCAAGAAATGAGCTGACTTAGTTAGCCTGTCTACAATCACCCAGATTGTATCATTACCTTTTCTTATCTTGGGTAATTTGGTAACAAAATCCATTGTTATCAATTCCCACTTCCACACTGGCATTTCTAACTGCTGCAATAAACCTGAGGGTTTCTGATGTTCAGCTTTAACTTGTGAACAAGTTAGACACTTAGAAACATAAGTTGCTATATCCTTTTTCATTCCTATCCACCAAAAATTCTTCCTTAAATCTTGGTACATTTTATCACTTCCAGGGTGCATTGTATACTTAGACTTATGGGCTTCCTCTAATATTTGGTGGTGTAGGTTTCCTCGTTTAGGTACCCAGATCCTTTTCTTATGGAATCTCCAAATTCCATCTATTCCTTGTTCTAATTCTTTAATCATTCCTCTCAAATTTTCAGTATCATCCTTGATTACTGATTCTTGTGCTTCTCTAATCTGGTCATTTAAATCTACTTGTAGATTTAATTTAAGAGAACGTACCTTTTTTATTTTTCATGATACTTTCGACTTAAAGCATCGGCTACTACAGTTGCCTTTCCTGCATGATACTGAATATTACAATCGTAGTCACTAAGAATCTCCATCCAGCGTCTCTGTCTCATATTTAACTCCTTTTGCCCAAAAACATATCTTAAACTCTTATGATCGGTAAAAATGGTAAACTTACTACCATAAAGGTAATGTCTCTAAATTTTAAGGGCGAAAATTATGGCTCCTAATTCTAGATCATGGGTTGTATAATTCTCTTCATGATTCTTAAGTTGTCTAGAGGCGTATGCTATAACCTTTTGACGTTGCATTAATACACATCCATAACCTAACTTAGAAGCGTCACAATATACTACAAAGTCTTCTGTTCCTTCTGATAATGCTAATATGGGTGTATTGGTTAATCTTTGCTTAAGAATTCTAAAGGCTTCCTCCTGTTTTGGTCCCCATTCAAACTTAACAGATTTACAGGTTAACTTAGTTAAGGGAATTGCTATTCTAGAAAAATCTCGGATAAATCGTCTATAATATCTGGCCAGTCCTAGAAAACTTCTAACTTTTGTTGGTGATTCAGGGGTTTTCCATTTAGTAATTACCTCAATCTTTTTGGGATCCACATGAATTCCTTCATGGTTAACTAAAGGTCCAAGAAATTGCACTTCTTCTAACCAAAATTCATATTTCGAAAATTTGGCATAAAGCTTTTCTTTTCTTAATAAACTTAGGAGTGTATGCAGATGCGCTGAATGTTCCTCTTTACTCTTAGAGTAAATAAGAATATCATCTATAAAGACAATTATGAATTTATCCAAATATGGCTTACATATTCGGTTCATCATTTCCATAAATGCAGCTGGGGCATTGGTTAAACCAAATGGCATGACAATAAATTCATAATGGCCATACCTTGTTCTGAAAGCTGTCTTAGGAATGTCTTCTTCCTGTACCTTTAATTGATGATATCTTGAGCGTAAATCGATCTTAGAGAAAAATCGAGCTCCTTGCAATTGATCGAACAAATCATCGATTCTCGGTAATGGGTATCGATTTTTAATCGTGACTTTATTCAATTCACGGTAATCAATGTACATACGCATCGACCCGTCTTTCTTTTTGACAAATAAGATCGGTGCTCCCCATGGCGATGAACTTGGCTGTATGAATCCTTTCTCCAACAGTTCATCTAACTGTTTCTTCAATTCTTGCATTTCTGCGGGTGCCAACCGGTAAGGGGCTTTGGCAATTGGTGTTGTTCCTGGTAGCAGATGAATTCTAAATTCGACTTCTCTCTCCGACAGTAATCCTGGTAATTCTTCTGGGAACACATCTGGAAACTGAGATACTATGGGAATATCCTTTAGTTCTTTTCCTCTAGTGTTAATGATTATGGAAATCAAATACACTATTGATACTTTTCTTGCATAGCTAACTGTTTTTATCACAGAGATGAATTTTGTGGATCTAAATGGCCTATCTCCTTTAATTGTGATCTTTTCACCCTTTGGTGAATTTACTTGGATTGACTTTTGATCACATAGAATACTGGCTTTATTGGCTGCTAACCAATCCATTCCTAATACCACATCAAATCCTGCCAGATTCATTGGGTAAAGGTTTGCAATCAACTTTTGATTTAAAAATTCTTTTCTTGCTCCCTGCAAGATTTCAGTGATCTTAATGGTTTCTCCATTTGCTGTTTCTACTAGACATTCTTGTGAAATCCTGCCAGATTCATTGGGTAAAGGTTTGCAATCAACTTTTGATTTAAAAATTCTTTTCTTACTCCCTGCAAGATTTCAGTGATCTTAATGGTTTCTCCATTTGCTGTTTCTACTAGACATTCTTGTGGGAGTTTAGTTAAAGGTTGATTGAGAAGTTTGCAAAATGAAGTATTAATAAAACTTTGGTTCGCACCAGAGTCAAATAATACTTTAGCAAAAACATCATTACCTAAAAACATACCGGCAATCACGTCCGGAATCATTTTGGCTTCTTCCGTAGTCAGAACAAATGCTCTAGCATTTTTAGTAGTCTTGTTATTCATGGCTGGAGCTAGTTTTTGACAGTTCGGCTGGATATGACCTTTTTCTCCACAGTTGAAGCACACTCTGTTACTAGGTTTCTTCCTACAGTCTTCTTCCTTGTGTCCTGGTATCTTGCAGAAATTGCAGTAAGTGGAGCATCTTCCTGAATGCTTTTTCTTACAGGCTTTACAATAAGGTGTCGAGGTAGAACCTATGTTTTTCCCACGGTTGGAATTACCGTAGCGAAATTCCTGGGTAAGTCTTTGAGCTAGGTTCCCTCTCTGGTTCTCTTCTTGTGTACGCACTAATTCATCTGTCAAGGTATTAGCTAGTTCTACGGCTTCTTCTATAGTTTGTGGTCTAGCTGTCTTGACTACATGTCTAATCTCACTGATTAATCCCCAGATGTAACGGGAGATTAATACTGGTTCATGTGATGCTAGGGTTGGCACTATTCTAGCATATTCAAAGAATGTAGTAGTGTAACCCTTACTATCCACTCCAGTCATTCTAAGGTTTAAGAACTTATTTGCTATCTGTTCCTTTTCATTGGGAGGACAAAATTTCCTTTTCACCATATTCTTAAACTGATTCCATTCAATATTATAAGGTCACTTCCCTAAGACTGGAGGATAGTGTTCCACCATTCTAATGCTGAGTTCTTAAACAAATTGGAGGCAAACATTATCTTATCCTCTTCCGCACACTTGCTTATTTTTAAAACTGCCTCAGTCTTTTCTATCCAGCGTAGGGCTGCAATGGCTCCTTCATTGCCAGAGAATTCTATTGGTTTACATGACTAGAATTCTTCGTAAGAACAACCATAAGACATGGTTCTTCTTTGTTTTGGAATTGGCAATTGAAGTAAGGGTCCATTGTTGACGCTGTGTTCGGGTTCGGTAGGTGGTCGTTTACTTCCAGTATTACTTTTATTATTTTCTGCTTCCTTAACCGTTTTGATAATATATGGCATTGCGTCTATAATCCCTTGTGCTACTATGTGTTGGTTGACACTATTATCTACTTGGTTTCTGTTATTATCGTTATTCTGGTTTTCTTGATTCACTTGGTTGTCCATCTGAATTTTAAACATTTACCACGTATTAATATTACAAAAAAATATTTAATGCAAACAATCACACAACAAGCATATTGATCAAAATCATCGAACATTGCGACCTTTACTCTATTTTACATATATATGCATCTAGTACAAACTGGAACTGAAATCCAAAATTACAATACTAGTATGCATCCGTAGCTATTTATCTCTCTCTATATATATATATATATATATATATATATTCAACATACAAACATATTATATATATATATTACTATTATTATTATTACTATTACTGGTATGGGTTCATCCAGAATTGCATATTACGCTCGTCATATTTCCAGACGAGCCTTTCACCTATCTGTCTCATTCTCTCACTTCCTTCTAATATCTCCTCACCAAAGGTTCGGAGTTCTTGCACATTCTCAGTACTCATGGGTGGGACTGGGGCTGGTATTGGGTCAGGAAACTGGGGCATCGGTTCTTCGTGTGGGTAAGGGTTCTCTAGAATTTCCCTAATGTATTGGTCATTATCAAAATATGGGTCCAGAGGGTCCATGTTGGGACAAGGTGCTACGGGTTCCTCTATTACGTAAAGTTGTTGGTAATCCCTGTGGTCGTCAAACCATGGGTCATAGTCTGGGGGATGGGTGCTGGTACTCTAGGAATTTCAGCTGGGTCAAAATCAGGCATTGGTATTTGGGCTACAGGGTTTGGCTCAATTTTTGTAGGTTGTGTGGGAAATAATGGTAACGGCTGGGATATGAAAGTTTGCTAATCTCCTATTGATCATATCCTGTGTTTGAGCATTCATTTCTCTATTCGCGGCTGCTGAAGTTTTCTCATTCTTTTTCTACGTTCATGAGCTCCACTGCTGAACCATCGTCTCTTCTTAGGAGGGAATGGCTCTTCAGATTGTGCTTTGAACATGAAAATCCCTTCTTCGGTGTCAGCTGAATACCCCGAGGGGGTAGGCTATGAAGAGGTGCCTTCGTCCCTAGGAGAGCTGGACAACTGACGGTAAGCGTCTGAAGGTCCTTGGTCGCTCACACTGTAAACTAACAGATTGTCAAATAACACAAAATAATAAAATATGCACGTAGTTCCGTAGATAATTTCCTAACATAATAGATAAAATTTTGGTGTCAGCAGAACATTTCTGTGGCTGAAATAAGTGGCTGTAGCTCTGATACCAACTTCTGTAGCAACCCCCGACCCCTGCCTCGGGAGGCGGGCAGCTGCGGCCTACTCAGAGATGGTGGTATCGGTATTTATCAATTTGGCAGCGGAAATTTCATCAGGACCGTAGTTAGGAAATATTTTATTAGAGTAAAATACCACATTTTATAATAATAAACATATTGGGATAAAACCCAAGTTTTCGTTACAAATAGGTTTATAGGGATAAACCCTATTTTATTAAAATGAAACATCTTCTTTATTTAGGTAACTTTTTATAGCCACTTTTCCAAGCCTTCAGTGCTGTCTAGCTGGCTTCTAATTGGCTTTCACATTTTGTTACCTGAAACGCGTTTAAAAACATTTTGTCAGTGGGAAATACTGGTGAGTGAATCCCAATTTAATCAAGACCAATTTTATCAGTTTTACAGTATTGAGGGCGATCTCGCAATTACATTTGTTTCCATCTACTTGAATTACCACCCACGGTACTGTCAACCCGACTTGTGGTCATGTTACTACTCACAGTGTAGTAACAAATTTTGTATACAAAACCCCAACGTACTGACGATAATTGTAGAATACAAATACTCAATCACTGTTTAATATAATGTAAAATATTTAAGGGTTTGTAAAAACAGTTCGCAAAAAGGTTTACAAAAATGAGATTACTCACATTGCTACTTTAGGGTTTTCCTTCGTGATTTCGTAGTTATTATCTATTAATTAAACAATGCACACGCGTTAGTATAATAACCCAAAATTTACATTAGTTATACTTTCCCCGAGACAGAACTCCAATGAATACGTTGGGCAGAGCCTCGACAACCGTTACGGAGCACTAGATCAATCGGGCAGCGTATCTAATATGTAACCGGGGGTTATGATACTTACAACGAGGCAGGGCTTCGCTAATTAGGGGGTATAATGCCCGGGAATTACTTCTACAGTACAGAAATTGAGAGAGAATTTGAGTGTTTGAACGATTTCAAATGAGAGCCGAGACTCTCAATTTATAGGGCCTGATCTGGTCTGCCTCGCGGCCCACAAAGGATCCTTAAGGGGTCTTCGCACCCCGCGACATAGGGTATGTAGGGCCTAGCTATGTCCAGTCAACAGTATAGGTTCGACACAACACCCAACACGTGGCAGCACCGGGTGCGCTCTGATCTTGAGCTGTCGCGGCCCGCGTAAGCCTTGGCTTACTTCTTCGCGGCCAGCGAGCGAGGACTAAATTTCATTTTTATTTAATTTTTATAAAAATAAAGGTATTCGGGACCGGTTTTCGTACGGGGTGTATTTTAGGACATGTAGGGATGTTCTAAATATATTAAGGGTGTCAGAAATATTTTAGTAGAGTTGTTATAATAAACAACAACGTAAACAACAAAATCGTAGCTTATTAACAAAAGCACAATCAAACTCACCATACATAGCACCAAAAGAATGCCCGTGCATTGAGCTGGTTCCGGTGATGATGATGATTGTGGTGCAGTTGAACTCGAGGGTTCCGACCACCTCAGCTTAGAACTATAACTAAAAAGTTTGCTTTTCATTTCAAGATTCTTAACCCTTGCACTTCCAGTTGACATGAATGTCTCTAACATCTTAGCTCCAATACTTGTGTCGGGTGCCGGGCTATTATTTGGGTGAAATATGCCCAACTCTTTGCATCACCTTCATCCTTTAGTCAAAAAATACAATTTTGTAAGAAGCAACTTATATGCACATAATAGAGTACTCAGTCTCTGTGAAACAGTTTATACCTCATTATCACTACCTAATGCATTTCCATATGCGTTGATGTTTGACATTTCAGAATCAGACTCAGGGTCAGATTCATCCACCTCGATGATCTCATATTCCAGCCAGGTAGCACTCTTTTAGTGGTTCAAAAGTCTTTTTGACCAAAGTCAAACCAGTGTTTTAACCCAACAGTGGTTTGAAACATCTGTTTTCTCCACAAAATACTATTTTAACCCAACAGTGGTTTCACACCACCGTTTAAACCCAACAGTGGTTTCAACCACTGTTTTCTCCACAAAACATTGTTTTAACCCAACAGTGGTTTCAAACATCTGTTTTCATCCATCTGTTGATCAACAGTGGTTTTAAACACTGTTTTATTTTCTAACACTTGTTTTAACCCAAAATACTGTTTATAACATCTGAGTTAAACTAAACCAACACTTACCAGAATACGCCACTTGAATCTGCTGAAATTTCCGCTTAACATTCCCCAAAAACTCCGAATTCGTCGTCCATATATCTGAATGTTTTGATAGACTAACTTTGATCAACGCATTCATTGATTGCTTCAGTGCATCTAGCATCAACCTTTTCGGCGACTTGTCAACCCTGTGTCTGTACGATAAAGTATCTTTTCAAGAACTATCCTGTTTAGCAGTAAATAAGTCAATCAATTCACATAGTTTGACTGTATGAGATTATGTAATACAACTGATTTAAAGGGCACAAAGTTCCCAAATTTTTTATCATTGTAACAACCCGCTTTTTGGAAGTCAAAGTACAAGTCAAAGTCAAAGTCAAAGGAAGAAAAGATTGCTAATTGCGATCTATCACTCCTTGCTTAACTATTGATTATATGTCAATGACTTGTAATCAAACTTTTTATTTAATCGCTTTAGTTGTATTATGTGGAGTATCTATTAATAATCGAGGTTTAATCGCTATTTAATCGCATGTTTAATCGCTAATCGACTTATCGCTAATCGCATCGCAACTCGAATTATGTGTTCTGGATATTGTGTTACGTGTGTGTGCTATTATGTGTTACTTGTGCATGTTATGTCTATGTTGAGGTGTTTAATCGTAATCGCAATCACAATTCTATCGCATCGCAATCTAATCGTGAACGCTAAACACAAGTTATTTATAGTGATTGTATGTTAGATATAGTGGTTAAGTTATTAGTGTGACTAACCGATCGAGTGGCCATTTGATGGGATTTCCGGACACCTGGATGGAATGGCCAACCGATCGAGTGGCCATTTGATCGGATTGCCATTCGATCAGATTGCCATCCGATCGAACCGCCATTCGATCGGTGACCAATCCGATACTTGTGCACTTTCCTCTTTTGGAAACCCTATAAATACCCTCCTGTCACATCACTTGTGATGTGACAGCCCTCTCACTCGACCAGCTCGCTCCAAGCCTTCTTTCTCTCCATTCCTCACGATTCTGGTTAGTTTTCAACTCAAACCTTGTACTTATATGATCAACACACACTCCTTCATCTTTTTCACCTTTGAATCTCTACTTTTAACCATGAAATCCATGGATTTGAGGTGTTCTAGGGTGATGTCATCATGGAGTTCTTATGAACTTCAAGATTTGGCTTCATTCCACCAAGAACAACTTAGATCTGAAAGATTTCCACCTGAATAAACAATGATTTTGCATAGATCTAAACATTTTCAAAGTGGAAAGGATTGAAAGATGGTTTTCCAACTTTCTTTCAACTCTTTTACACTCAATGCACTTAAAACCGGTAGAACCGGAGCTCGTTCTGATCTTCTACTCTTTCTTAGTGATGAGTTGGTTCAAGATCTGGTTACTATCAAGGAGACAACCAATTTCGGGTTAAACAAGAACAACCGCCACGAACCAGTAAACTGATCGGATTTGGGTGATTCCTGTTCGATCGGACAACTTGGGACTTGACGAGGTTCTGTTGTTTAGTACGTTATCAATCCGTCTCGAACAAACCGCAAACTTTCAAAAAATAATCAAGTTCAAAACGATCAGATGCATTGGGATGGATTGCCGTCTGATCGGATTGCCATCCAATCGAGCTGCAATCTGATCGGATTGCACTTGAGCTTCCAAAACTTAAACATTTTCAATTTTTTTTAAAGAACAACAGTTTCCAACGGATTGCTATCCGATCGGATTGCCATCCGATCGAGTGACCTTCCTGCTGTGAACTTGTTCTCACTAACTGTCCTGCCAATCGGATCACTATCTGATAGAACGACCGATCGATCGATCGACCTGAATGGTAGAGATACTTCTCTATTTTCAAAATGCTACAACGAAAACTTCAAAGCCATCATACACAAACACATCCTTACCAAACGAATGTCAATCCGACTGAATGGCCATCCGATCGGATGACCATCCGAATGGATTGACATCCGATCGAGTGACCATCCGATCGGATTGCCATCCGATAGGATTGCCGTTCGACACTTGGTCACTTTTCACCGTTTTACGCACCGCCCTTCGCTTATGCTATCGTTAACTGTTCAGGCTAATAACCCTAGCGCTCCCTTCAATCCATTTCCATCGCTGTGAGTATACTCGATTCCATTTTGCTTACGTACATTTGGGTGTTACATACGTTACTTATTCTAAATCACAATTAATCACACAATGCAAACACTATTTATACGCTGACCGTTATTGCATGTTACTTGTTACTCGATGAATACTTGTATGTTATGTTAACACAGTGATTATTGCCTAACGCCTTAGCAACGATAGTACTATTTGTTTGGACTCAGCACCTGTCGTGGACAGGGGTTGTTAAGGTTACCTCTTCACGTGCCACAGTGGTGATATGTGTTGTGCATTCTATAACTCGCAGTCTAGTCTGTGCATATTTCATTGTCGATAACCTACTAGCTTCACATTATACATGTTACATGCTGGTTACGCGTAAACGATTTCGAACTCTATTATATCTATTAAACTTGTATGCTCACCTTTACACTCTGTGTATTGACCTCTATTCTAACGTATGTGACAGGTGTTTGAAATGCTTAGGATGCTGTTGTAGGATCGTTGTGCGACCTCAACGAGTCGATCAGAAGAGTTTTTGATCAAAACGAGAGGCGGAAACATACGTTTTGTTGTTGAATCAGCTTGTAATGCACTTAGAATCAGTTTAACTATCTCTTGTATTGATATGAAAGCTTTACACGACCTGGAGACACTTCGGCAGAGCTTCGCTACCGGAATCCAAAAGTTCTACAAATGAAATGTCAAGTCCTCTATTTATAGGAGTGCCATTTCGCATGGAATGGGAATGCCCATTTCGTGCGAAATGACTACATCTCACATGTTTCTCGTTTTTCTCGATCTACGTGACTTGATCTATCATTCTAGTTACAAGAATCGATACAAGACGAAGTCGATAGACATATGCACCAACAGGCTCCCCCTTGGATGTTGACGAAGTCTTCAGTTTGACGAGTTTTCAGTCTTGATCAGTCTTCACGCTCTTTCCAAAGTGTCTGACATTGTAAGCATCCTCAATCTTCTCTCTTCTCTTTATCAGCTTCTGCAGCTAACCTCCCCCTTGGATGTTGATCCAATAAAATCTTCAGGATCAGCAGCTGGCTCGAACATCAGGATTTGACACTGGTTCTACTATCTTCAGACTCCCCTTTGCTAGCAGACTCCCCCTTAAATTGTTCCGGGATCGCAGTCTGACATATCTCTTTCACAGGTTCAAGAATGATTCCTGGCTCTCCGTAGCAACAGGATCAGACACGGGGATCTGCACAAATCTCTACCTCAAAATAAATTTCACAAATTTAAAAATTTGACAAATTTAAAAATTTGACAAATTTAGAAACCACTTGTAGATATCGTTCAAACATCAACAATTTATATCAAGTTCAAACTTACTTTTGGGTAGATTTATTTATAACAATTTTCATTTCAAAAACAAATTCTCATTTCAAACTAACTGAACCAACCCACTGTTCATCATGTTTAGCACTCGGAATTTTGAAAATCAGCTTTTCAACATCAGTTGTCGAAAACAAGATGAAATAAAATCTTTTTGACTTTTTCAAAATTTTATGCTAAAACAAACTAATGAAAAGCAGTAACGTAATATTTACAGACAATATTTTTGCGAGTTTGTGTAAGAGGATCATATCAGTCTATGACAAATCACTAGCACCGTTGAGCTTTAAACACTTTAAGTTCTAAATGATTCACTTAGATTGTCAGTATACTGATCCACTTAAATTTTCACACAAATTTCAATTGTTTCGAGATACGAGATTAACGTTTTAGAGACTTAAACTTATTCGCGTGTTCCACCTCAGAATATACTCCCGTATCCAGATCCCAATATTCAGTCTTATAGGTGAGTATACCTAGATGATATCTGTAAGGGGTTAAATGCGAGACCATGAGAGCTCAGGCGATTGCTTCCGCAAAATCAGAGAGATGATGGTTCGACTTTAGGTGTGTTCCCTTTAGAGAATCTTTTCTTCAACAGCACATGATTAACATTTTGCAATGTTTCATCATTTTTATGCTGAGGGCTGTGCTTTTATTTCAAACAAGTGAAAAGTATTATACGGGGACTAGGCCATTGCTTCCGCAAAATCAGAAGTCCCGGGATAATACCCCAGATATCACTAAGCATAAAGACCTAGTATCTCAGAAAGAGGGGTATTTCAAACAAGATTTCGGGGGTTACCCATATATCCGAGAGATGTTCCCCACGAAATAATTAAGTTTGATATTTAGGTTTATATCTCGACACAATCTACTAAATGTGCAAAAACCTACTGGCACATCATCAGTGAGACCGTTTATCACTTTTTAACTTTCCAATTCTTTAGCATGTTGTGATCGTCTACTGATGTACTATCATTTCCTCTTTCTCACACCAAAACTCATTTTTAAATTTTCAATGTTTTTGCCTTTTTCAAATTTTCAAAAGTTTTTGGATTTTCTGAAAAATTTTACTCCCCCTAAAATGCAAAAGCATTTAAAAGAAATTTGAAAACAAACTGTACACATAAAATGACAACTGTTGTGAATTGCTTCAAATCGCCATCCACTTGGCATAAACAATTAGAACTCCCCCTGACAACAAACTATTTTCCCATTATGATTTCAAAACACTTAAGTTTGTTTTAATCAAATGGTTTTTCCGGAAAATTAGTTTTGTTGATTTCACTTGTAAAAACGGGGATAAACTCATCTCATTGTTCTTTCAGCCATTTTGTATGAAAGGTAAATCAAGTTCAACTTAATGACCTTGATTAACCACTTGTAGGTGAAAACCCTTTTCCAACCACTTGAAGGTTCACTTACCAACCATACCATTTGCAAATTGAAATATGACAATTTTCAGGAATACTACCACTTGAAGATCGAAATATCACAGAAATGAATTTCTCAAAAAAAAAAAATGCCGATTCCTACTCCACAATTACCAACCTAGGAGTTCCGGCAAGTGAGGATTTTTACATATGAAATACAGACACCCAAGACTGACTATCCTTGGGTGTGACCTTTTCAGTTTCACTTGGGGTTTCAACATTTCTTTTTTATTCATAAAAATCTTTTACCCCTTTTACCTTCCCCTCAACCATTTTCCCAAAAATATGTTTTACTTTTCCATTAAAAGCTTTTTCGACATCAAATTCTTTCTTTTCAGAGTAGAATTGATTCGAGATCTCTACCTTTCCAACTTTTTGTTTGAAATTTTCAGTCCGCAATGGTGGAAAATTGACATCATCCATTGGCGGAACTGAGTTTTCTTGGTTTAGCTCAAATTGTGGCTCCTCTGACTTTGACGAGTCAGATTCATCGCCGGATTTCACATCTGATTTCTTAATAACCCACTTTTGGTTGTCAAGATTCACCCTTCTTTTGTAAAACTTTTTCGAACATTCACCAACTTCATATGTTGAGTTCTTAAACACTTTGAACTTTTTAGTTGGTGGTTCGGTTTTATCAACAATCTTTTCTTTGAGTTTAGAAACAACTCCCTGTTTTGTGTTGGTTGCCTTTGGACAATTCCAGGCGATGTGACCAACTTCTTGACATCGGTAACAGGTTCTTGTCTCCTTTCTCTGATTAGCTCCATTTTTCTCAAACTTTTGTTTTTCTGCAAAGAACTCTTTGTTTGACTGCTTCCAGAATGAGCTCTTTTCTTCTTCTTTAGAACTTTCTCCTGAAACACATACAGTTTTTGGTTTATAAGTTTTTTTATTTTTATGATTTTCTGGTGGAATAAAACCTAAGCCTTTCTTTTTGAAATTACTATTATGGTTTGGTTTCTTTTGATAACCCGAACCAGAACTGTAACCTTTTTTCTTGTTCAATCTTTGTTGAACTCTTGAAGTGTATCTTTTAGATTTTCCAGTAAGATTTACATCTTTTATTTCAGAAATATTAATTTCTGTTAATTTGAAAACCTATTTAATCATTTCAGATTTAACACCTCTTATTGGAAATTCCTCATCAGAATATAATTTGTCTGAATCATTCAAAGTATATGCCACTTTGATTGGTTTATCATTCAAATTAGATTTTGATAACAGGAATTCATTATTGTAAATCCTTTTGACCGACGACTTTGAATTGTCAACTGATGAACTCGAACTCTCGGATTCGGACTTTGACTCTGACTCCTCATCTTTATCCAACACCTGATCGACCACTTTCTTTATTAACTCAGACTCATGATCAGTGTCAGACGATGTGAACGTGACGTCAATGTTTTCTGGTAAATCATCAGTTGTTTCAGACTTTAACTTTATATTGACAGCCTTTTTGACTTGCTCCTCATTTGGTTTTCTGGGAGAATAACCTTCCCAGATCGGAGGCGGACACTTGTTATAATTTGCACTTTGTTTCTTACCAGTATCCTTCTCTTCCGTCTTTTTGTTCTGAAAAGCTTCAAAACCTACAACAGTTGGATAAATTCTATCAATAAGATAATCAGAACTTGAATAACTTTGCAGTAATCGTCTGATTCTTTCATTTTCTGTCTTTTCAGTCTCCAACTCTTGCTTCAACTTTGCACATTCTTCAATATAGTGATTGATAGCCTTTTTCTTTGACATCATCACTGCATTCATCATGGTTAAAGCATCTTCTCTTTCAGAATTTGTCTTTTGCAGACTATTCACCGTTCTGTTCAACACATCATATGATTCTTTCACATAATTGACATCGAACAATAACTTTTCTTTCAACTTGTCAAGTTCACTATACTTCTCGTCTTTTTCTTCACAATGTTTGCACGGTTCCAAACATTTTAGACAAGGTTTTCTGACTTCAACAATCTTTTCAACTTCGATAATCTTTTCAATTTTGACTATCTTTTCAACTTCAACCATCTTCTCAGCTTCAATCATCTTCTCAGCTTCAATCATCTTCTCAACAACTTTAACCTCTTCACTTTGTTCAGACTTCTCTTCCTGAGCAACATTCTTGCATTTTTTCTTTTTCTGTTCTTTTGCTGCTCTCTTCTCCTTTAGTTTTTCCACTCTATCTGCAAAATAAAATTTAAAACTTTCAGGAGATAATAGATTTTTTCCAATGTTTATTTGTGTTTCTTCTTTATCATCACTGCTATCAGATGACGATTGATCAGACACTTGGATCTTTTCTGAACTATCGTCTGAAGAAACAGATTCTCCATCTTGGCTTTTCTCACTGTTATCAAACACACTCATCCATTCTTTCATCAAATCTTGTTCTTGGACTATTTGTGCAATGAATGCTACTAGCTTTGAATCAGGTGGAATGTATTTATCCCAGCTAAAACCTTCTGCCACTTTTTCATCATCTTGATCGAATATACCAAAATAAGCTTTCTTTGTTGACTCTTCGATCGCCTTCCTAGCATGTGCAGTTTGTGGTTCTTGTTGTTGATACAGTTGTTGAGCAACTTGTTGATATATAGCTTTTCGATAATAATCATTATTTCCGAACGGATTCTGAGCTCCTCCTGCTTCTCAATTGGTACTTTCCCTCTTGAAATGTCCTTTTTCCCTGCATCGAAAACAAGTAACTTTAGATTTATCAAAACCTAAAGTAGAAACATTAGCATCACGAAAATCATCTCTTCCTGTGATCAGCTTAAATTTCTCAGCTCTCCTCAACACACTAGCTAAACACCACTTAATATCCATAAGTTCCATCTCCTCAGCATCGATCTGATCGTAATCCTCTTTAGTCAACATAGGATTTCCGATCCTTCCTGCAACTAAACCCTCATACGATTCTAACACTGTAGCTAGTAATGCCATATGACCTTTAGCGACTTCTTCAGAGAAATTTTGACCGTTCTGAAGATGCAACACGATGTTACAGTGAAACACATGACCATTACTGCTGTTTGAGCTTTGGAACTGGTGACTTGATGTTGAAACATTTGGACTGACATTCGAGTATGAAGAAAATCCACTGTTGTTGATTGGACTTTGATTAACTGATCCAGATGAATTTTCTGCACTGAAAGCAGTTTGGATCTTCGGACTTGCTTCAACATTCTGAACATTTCCTTTAGAATACATCTTGATGTCTTGTTGACCACTTGGATTGTTCATTCTAGCAATCTTTTGTTGTTCAAGATCTTGTCCTTCCAGTTTTTCAATAAACTGAGAAATTGTCAATTTATCATATTCTCCAGTGTTCTTTAAGATCATCAGATAAGTACCCCATTCTTTCTAAGGTAAAGCATCAGCTAATTTGTCAACCCATTCTTCTCGATCTTTGTTGATATCCAATAGTGACAATGATCGAACCAAAAGACAATATCTCTCGATAAGCTTCTTTGTAGTTTAACCCGGCAAGCTAGTAAACAGATCAAATTCTTTCTTTAATAATGCTTTCTTACTCCTGATCATCTCCGTACTTCCCTCAAACTTAATTCGAAGTGCTTCCCAAATTGAACGTGAAGTATTATCATGTTGAAGTAATATGAAGATGTCTTCTTTAATAGCTTGCAGGAGTAAACTGATCATCATCTTTTCTGCTTTATACATGTCTCTCTCTTTGTCCGACAATTCAAAAATAGTTTTGACAACACCCATATCTGTACGAGGTTTAACATACTTTTTCTCAATACACTCCCAAGACATCAAATGAGTTGCTTGAACCCAATTTTCGAACCGGTCTTTCTAACCATAGTATTCTTCAATACCCATCAGTTTTGGAGGTTTCTGTAACGTTCCTGTCTCATTTTCAATGTTCATACTCTGAGAAACAGTAACAGGAGTACTCGGGGCAGTAGCAAACGCGTTGTAAAACTCTTCTTCCATAATTCCGTACGAATGTTCACAAAAAAACTGATTGTTCAAGCGAGCTGGTAAACAATTCACCTTGAATCACATGGAGACACAAAAACAAATGATCAGTTTAAACGAACTGAATATGTGAACGTGTGTGAAGGTTGAATCAATCTAGAACTCGTGTCGAAGATTCGCGGACTCGTTCAATGTATTCCGGGTATAATCACTGAATGAGCCGAACACATAATTTACTCTGATTAGACCTCCAAATTGGACAATTATCTCAATCAAATGGGCCGACACTCTATAGAACTGACATCACTTTTGTGATTGGGCCGATAATAAGAATCACATGGGCTGACTCCATAAATCACATGTAATAGTCAACTTGGACCGATGATATCATGAGAAAACAATAATGGCCGACAATCAATGAAGTTTAAATCAATCTGATTGAGCCGATGGACTGAACCAAGAAATATCACTTAAGATTCTCGATTTAGATTTGATTTCTGATTGGGCCTCAAATTCCACTTGACTGTTCAATATATAATACTTGAATTTTGAACAAAAAATGGCCGACAATCCTTTTATGAAATCACATGCACTTCTTAAACTCTTGAGCCAAGAAGATTAAACATATCACATGCACAACTGACAATCTTGATTATTGAGCCGAGAATCATATGATCACATGAACTGCTGGAACATGTTGACAAACACGTTTAAACGAAATGACAATTTCAATACGTACGAAATGATGATCTGGGTGCACTTCAAACGAAATGATACACTAACTGAACATTCCGCGCGAAATAGACTCTAATTTTAAACGAAATGAAAGTATCTCGTACGAAATGGAGTCAACTCATGCCAATTCGTGCGAAATAGATGGTATCTTCACACGAAATGACAATATTCAAACGAAATGCCATATTCAAATGAAATGGCTTCTCATATCGTGTGAACAGAAGCGAAATGAGGGTTCTATCTCGTGAGAAATGACGTCATGTTCGAACATTTGGACATAATTTTGACAAATTAAACAATTTTTAAGCCTATTTTAGATCTGATTCTTTCAAGGCTTTGTTAAAATAGTGTTTCGCATATAATGTGAGAAAATCAAGCCATTTTAACCGTGAAATCTTGTTAATTTTGAAAAAGAAGGTGTAGATGTAACAACCCTCACAAATCCAGGTATCCGTACGAATTAATTAATATTTAATTAGTTGTTAATTACTGTGCTTGCTTACAATTGTGGTTAAACTGTTTCTTGATTTCTGATACATACATACTCATGCATCACATTTTATACTGTCACTCTATTATTTACACACAAACATTACTGACAACCTTGATGCACAAAAGCACAGTTAGCACACTAAACGGATAACCTAGTAAACATGCTGACAATGCCAGCACCTAGACAGACACTATATTGAGGCTAGTATGAGCCGGGAATAAAGTACTACACTGGTAGAGATTGTAGGGAGGTGAGGATCATTAAACTGCGTCACTAGGTGATAGTTATGTTGCCCGGATGTGCCTAAAACACACTTAAAGTGCAGAATTCTGCACTAAAATACCAAAATTCAGCTTTTAACAAAGCTAGTAAAGTGAAAAAACTTGGTAAAATAGTCCTAGACACTTTCCAAAGTGTTGGTAAATTAATGTGTCACTAAAAATAATATTAAAGACACTTTAAAGCTTTATTTGACACTTTAACGGATCAACATCCAACCGAACAACGGGACTTTACCCGGAACATAAAAATATTGCCAAATACATTGTTTAGACTTTTCTGAGCTAGTTAGGGTCCTCGAACACCCTATACATTAATAAACACATCAATATCCTAACAAAGTGCCATTAGATTTCAACTTGAACTTAACTATATCATTACACCCCAACCCTTACCCCCCCTCATAGGCGACGGTCACAAGGGTGGGACACACCCTTGTGTTTCCTTGATTATTTTATTGCTTATGTTGGGTATCTAGATGACACTTTACATGATGGATTAAGCTTGAATTTGGATTATAAATGTGCACCTTAGTCCACCATTCTCTTTCCTAAACACAACATCAACCAACATCCTTCTCTCCCTCCATAACCACTCACGGCCGCCACCCTCTCACCCTACTACCACCACCTTCAACCTTTGATCAACCAAAATTCATACACCCATAGAAGCAAGGAGTCCAACAACTAAGCCCGGTGCTTTCGGAAGTTCAAGAACCGCTCTAGATTTCTTTTATCCACCACATTTGCGCCTTGTTTCTTCCCTAGCCTTATGCTAGTAGTAAGTGTTTCTAATCATCATCTTGATCTTGTTTATGGTGGTTAATAGGTGATTTAATGGTTAAAAATTAAGAACACTAAAGAACATAACTTAAAGTCTTGAACATAAGATAAATAAGGTGGATAAAGGAAAGATATGTGTGTAAATCTTGTAAATCTTATATAGTTGTGATTACTTGATGTTGTATGTTAGTAAAAGTTGGATGGATCATCATCTAGACATATTAGATCATGTTCAAGAACATGAACTAGTACGTTATAAATGTTAGAGTGATAAAAGATGATGAAACCTTCCATCCATGAAACATGAACTTGAGTAAATAAAAATTTTCTTGTAAAATAAGATTCTAAACATGTAGATCTAAAGATCTACAAGTGGTTTTTCGAAAGAACCTAGTGAAAGATGCAAGTCTTGTTAAAACCCGGATGTTTTATGAACTAGAAGCATTTTTGGTAGATAAACAAGTGTGTAAACACTTGTGTAACAAGAAGATTTAACAAAGAAGTATTTTTGAAAATCTTGACTAGAAGTTGTAAAACTCCAAGTTCTTTAAAAATAAAGTTTTTAAGAAACTAATTTTATTTTTAAAGATAACAAAACCTACTAAATACGCTAGTAACTTACTACATATTTTTACAAAACCTTCAAGTTCATGAGTTTGTGATTTAGGCTTATTTTTGTCAAGTTTGATGCTTAAATATTGTTGATTGATGATTGTTAAATTGTTTGATTGAGTTTTGAAAAGAAAATGATACGCTTGTAAGCGTGGACCCCTCCGGTTACAGAGGAAACTCTGGCGAAATTTTTCCAGAAATATAACACTTAGAAATATTTTTGTAACAAATGTTTATAAATGTGTTTTTAACTTGGTTTTCAAAATAAACTTCGCCATGATTTTTATTTCAAAAATTACAAAGTGTCGGAGGTGGATTTTCGTAAATAAAACTTGTTAAATATATATTTAGAATATATATTTCATAATAAAACGCTTGTGTGATTATGTGATTATTTTGTTAACTAGATATATTATTTTTAGGATAAAAATAATATAACCTGGGAATATTATGAAATCACGACTCCAAAATAATACCAACGCTATCACAAATAAATATTTAAGTTACACCGGTATTGTTATTACAACGCGAACTTTAAAATGTAACTTATGTATTTTCGGAAAATACTCTTAAATGTGTATTTTGATAAAGTATTATTTTGGAAATGGTATGAAGTAAAATATAATATTTTTGGGAAAAATATGTATATTTTGGAGTTAAAATATTTTAGACAAGTGATTTAAAATATATTTTTCAAGTGAGACTTAAAAATATATTTTCAGAATTATATAGCAAACTTGTATTAAAACCCCCATCCTTGGGAAGGAATACAGTTATAAAATAAATAACAACTGTGAATACGGAATAGTTACCTAACTATTTCTCCAACAAAACGTTAAACCCTAAACCAAGGCACGGCCATCCGTCAAATAGGAATTAGTACGTGTAGGTCGTCACGCAGCAGATAGAGTTGGAGATTGACGTTTCTTGATACGCACTTCTGTGAGTTCATGTCCCCCTTTTCTCTTAACCGTTTTCAGTTTTTTACTTCGGGGGTGGAATACATGTTACAGTAATTACGGATACTTTTATACATGGTATGGTTAGCTTAAGGAGGGTTTACTACTTAGATCATGTGAGTGGGTAGGCTGGAACTAGAGGCCATTAATCCTCATTGTAGGACCGAGGGTCATTAGCGGTAGATCTATCTGGGTGAGCGAGCCCAACTCCAGGCCCACTGTATGGACCTCGGGGTGACTTTGAGCCCGACGCAAAAATCTGCTAGGTTTGAGTCTTCCTACAACACTTCACACATATCATTGGCTTTGCAACCCAATGGTGATCTCTTTTTCCTTAATTGCTACATACCAGGGATTTTTCATACATACAAACATATTACAAAGGTTTTACATACTCACTTTTACATGAACTCGCTCAACTTTTTGTTGATTTTTCAACTTACATGTATTTCAGGAAATTAGAGGATCTGGCAAGGTATGCACTGTCGTCACGCTGCGTAGGAATAATGGTGTCATCCGAGTTTAGGAATTGTGACCTTTGCCTGGACGGGTCGCAAGTCTTAAACTGTGTTTCTATTCATGTCTTATGGTTGTGTTTTGTGAACAAGTTTTTAATTATGTCGTTGTTGTAATCTGTTTTAAGTGTCGACTTTCAAAACAATGTGGTTGTGTTAACTTTTAAAACTTGTTGAATGGATGAACGTCATGGTTTTATTATCATATAGCATTGTTGTGATTATGCTATGGTATTAAGAAGTCACACCAAAATAAAACCCACGCTTCCACAAAGCCAGGGTGTGATAGCTGGTATTAGAGCATCGATCATAGCGAACTAGGATTCCTTCTCGAGTATAGACTATGATCACTAGGGCTCTCACGAAAACATTTTTACATTGCATACATTACGTCCAGATCCAGGATACAAAACATTTTACAAACAAAAAGGTTCGAGCACTTTTTCATAATTTATGATTCAGTCTTAGGGACTGAGGGAGTTCAGCCCTAAAGACTGGGGAGGTTCAGTCGGGGAGACTGAGGGAATTCAGCCCTAAAGGCTGGGGAGGTTCAGTCGGGGAGACTGAGGGAGTTCAGCCCTAAAGGCTGGGGAGGTTCAGTCGGGGAGACTGAGGGAGTTCAGCCCTAAAGGCTGGGAAGGTAGTCTAGTGAGACTAGGAGGATTGCTTACTTGCGTTATTATGACTTACATGTTTGTTTGATTTATGATTGATATATGTGCATATATGTGATTGTGTTACAGACGACATGGCTTCATCGTCAGACACAGGAGTATCGGATACACTAGACCCCATGGCGATAGTGTCGGATGACGAGATCCCATCAGAGCGAGAGGTCTACACATCAGACACCACCAGCACGGACGACGATGATTTCCAGCCGTTCGCGCTGCCTGACGTTGGAGTTGAGCCTGCTGATGGCCTTCCTGCCGGGGATTTACCACTTACGGTGATCCCTGCTCCTATACCCTCGCTACTTTTCTAGTTGTCGACATACCACTCGATGCCGTTTCTGACGACGACATCGATCTGTTTGAGGAGTTTCCTGTTGGTTCACCGGTCCCGGACTCATTGGAGTCTGTGGCATCTGCTTCTTCGTACGCCCATGGCGTGCAGCCCCACCTTTCTGATCCTGACATGGCGATGTCAGCTGCACCCGGTCCATCACACGAGTTCGAGTTCGACCACGAGGTTGATGACGCTTTTGAGCCGATCTTTCCCCCTGATTTCGACCCTGACCATGACATTGAGTTTATTCACATGGATTAGCCCCTAGAGGCGCCTATAGATCCTATTGATCCTTTGCTTGACATCCCTGCCGATCTTGATATAGATCTTGCTGACCCGGAGCCTGCTGTGGCCCCAGAGCCTGTAGTTGCTCCTGACCTTGCATTAGAGCATGGCCCTGTCCATGATGATGCACCAGCTGACGCACCTCTTATTGAGGATATACCCGTGGCAGATCTGCCCGTTGTTGCTCCACCCTTGATAGTTGATCCTGTTGTTGAGGCACCACTTCCTGATCCCGTGCAGGTACTGTTTGACCGTGCACCCTTTGCTACTCATATAGATCCATGTTACGCTGACACTCGCAATGGGTGGATTGATGACGATGACGATTACCCACCATTTGTGTTACCTGTTACACCTCCAGTCATACCTGTTTTGACACCCACTGATATTCCACTATCTCACCCACGTACGACCGATGTCCATCGTACTGATCTCCCGATTACCTTTCTCTAGGACATCCCTCCACCACGTCCTAGGGAGGGTTCATCACGACAGCCTTTTGGTCGCACACCCTTCATGGCAGGAGGCAGCCAGTTCATACCCCAGATTTCTCATCCTACTTTTGTTCCCCCTGTGTTGCCATCATCCTTACCGTTCACGTCACAGTTTTCTTCTGTTGCACCACCCACTGCACCATCTTACATGCCGTCGAGCCAGCCATTTTTATGGACTACGCCCCCTATCATGCCACTGTCTGATCCATACCACCCGTACCATGTTGGGTACTCTACTGAGGACATCCTCACTTCTTTGATGATATAGCAGGATGCTTTGACACATTGTATTCAGGTTTTGGAGAGTGCTCCACGTCCATCTTGTCATGGTCAGACCCCGTTTGCAGCACCACACGCTCCTTTTCTAGCACTCACTGACTCAGATATTCGTTTTGTGACACCTGTGTCACTGTGGCCATCAAAAAAATACTAAACCTATGAAATATTGTATTTCATGCTTTGGACTTGTGTAAATATGTGTATCTTTTGCACATATCAATTCTTGTTCAATTTTAAACTTTAAATCGCTTTCTTGAAGGTTATACGCGCACTGATGCGTGAATATAACCAGTTTAATGCAACGAACACTCCAGAACATCAACATATACTTAACATACCTTAAATAACCTTTACATAACTTAGAAATAAGTTTTGAAGGCTTTGGTATATAAAAAACAAGTTAATTCGCTTACAGGGACTAAATTTGACAAACTACGAAAGTATGCCAATTTGAACTGTAACAGACATTCCGGAACATGACCATAAGTTAAACATACCATAAATATCCTTTGAATAGCTTAGAAATAGGCTTTGAGGGGTTCGGTGTGCTAAAATAAACTTTTGGGTCATTCAGGGACTAAAAGCGTCAAAAAGTGCACAAGTTTGCACTTTCGCGCATAACTTACGTTCTGAATACATCCGGACATCCAAAAATTTATGTAAGCACTAAAATACTTTAGTTTAGTGTTTGGCATAAGAAAAATCCATTCGTCGCGCAATTTGGATCGTTTTTCGCGCTTATGCGCATACCGTCGTATTTAAGCGAACATCGCGTTCGTACGACCAAACGAGCCAACATCCAGCATATTTTTGAGCATGTTTCATGCCCACAACGTTTAGGCATCCTTGTGGAGCCTTGAAAATGATTTAACTAGCCTTAAGCATGTCGGAAATGGCCTTAATACGCAACGGGGACAGAAAGGGGAACACTTGAAAGTGTTTGCTGATCAGGGGGACCCTAGCGTGACACCTAGCCCCCCTGGCGTCACGCTAGGCCTCTTCTGATCAGCAAAAGCCATTTTTAACACATGTTAACAACCCCTCACACCCTACAAAGGTCAAGTGCCACATGTTAATCTCTTATGGTGGGCAAAATCAGTTACCACAACATGCCAACAAGTGTAGGGATGTGATCATTCCCTCTTCTCCAATAAATGATCCTAACGGTGAACCGAAAACTATAAATACCCACCTCCACCCTTCACTTTTCCTCACAAGAATCTGATCTAATGTGTTCTAAGTTGAAACCTTTGTTTCATACCTGAGCTATTTTGATCTAGATTAGCATTCGGGGACCCTTTGTAAGTGTTCCTTCGTTCTTTTATTGCTTTTCGAGTCCGAAAGTCAAACTTTGTTTGACTTTCTGCATTGACCAGTTTATGGTCAAAGCGAAGTTCATTTGAACTTTGCAACGTGATTGTAATCACGATGGTTATAGTCCCTTGTGACTATGCCTACTGATTACCACGTTGTCTAGGGTCGTAAGGGTAAGCGATCTAATAAATCGCTTATACCTTCGAACCCGACCCATTTGGTCGATCATTAGGATCCGACCAAACACATTAGGTGACCATAGTATATAGGGAATAACCTTCCGAGGTTATACCTTATGGTCGCTTCGTTTAAGTAGTTGTATGATAGGTAGTTTATATGCCTTAGGTAAATTACCAAAATACCCCTTTGATGCCAAAATTCATTTTAAACATATGTAACATAACTTTTGACATCTAAACGGATTTGAAAACAATATTTGACATGTTAAGGCATATGTTACTTATCGTAGGACTAGTTAAGCGGTCCGAACACGTTTTACGCGAACGACGCGTTAAAGTAGCATAAGCTACCTAAACGGGACGTAATGGGTCGTAAGCACTTAGGTTAGGTTTCATTTAGTAGGTAGGCTTTGTTAAACCATATTACATGAGTTCTCATACTCATTTGGTTTACAAACCCTCATGCTACCCGATCTTGCGATTTAGGTCCGGTTTATTAACATAGTTACCTATACTAGGTGCCGTTTGATTCCGTGATCTCTAGCATTGCTTGGTGGTTATCTTAGGACTTCTGAGCAATCTCAAGTGAGTACATAGACCCCTATTTTACTGTTTTCCAAACATTTTGGGGTGAAACACATGTGCCTACTTGTTACTTTCCTGCTTTCCTATTTTTACATCATATACCTGCTATGTTTGTTAGTACATTATAGTACATGATTTCATTGTGTTTCATGCTATGTATGCCCATTGTGTGCATATTTAGTACATTTTTTTACATTACGTTTCATGCTATGTATGTCCATTGTGTGCATACTTAGTACATCATTTTACATTACATTTCATGCTATGTATGTCCATTGTGTGCATACATAGTACATTGTTTTACATTGCATTTCTGTTGCATATGCTGATCCAGCATATGAACACATTATACTACATTTTGAATCGTTTATAACTATTTGACTATGTGAACCGTTTGTAACCGTTGAACTGTGTGAACCGTTTGTAACTATTGAACCGTTTGTATCCGTTGACATGATTTATATTTGACAATAGAAAATTGACTATACATAAACATTTCTACAATTGTTATACATTACATCTTGATGGTTTGGTTTGAGTAAGTGATTTAAGTAACGAGGCGTGTGTAATATGATACAAGCATGGTGGATACGCCGCTGGTACTTCCTATATATAAGTGTCTGTATGGTATTACATATCGTAGCGTTATTTGAATCATTTCAATTTGAGACATATAACATTTTATACAAATAACATACTTTTCACAAGACATTGTTTTATAAACAACTTATCTTATACAAACTCATTTTACATGGTTATTCAGTTAACCTTACATTTATTTATACTTATCATCTGATTTTACCGTTTTTCAAATGATTTACAAGACAAAGCAAATTACAAGGTTCATGACTAA
This sequence comes from Helianthus tuberosus, assembly GCA_030545235.1. Classification (NCBI taxonomy): domain Eukaryota; kingdom Viridiplantae; phylum Streptophyta; class Magnoliopsida; order Asterales; family Asteraceae; genus Helianthus; species Helianthus tuberosus. The sequence continues at coordinate 98,077,369 of CM060412.1, read as the reverse complement.
ACATTTTCTTAAACACAAGTCATGAATCCTATTTTCACCAAATCTATGTATCTCACAGGCATTTTTATGCTGACGTACCTATTTTCACATGTGTTTTTCAGGAGCTGTCGCATAAGATGATCAAGATACATGTAGGCAGACTTGGACTTTAGTGACATTAAAAGATGCAAGACTAGTTGAAAATGTTGTGTTTCTTTGTTTGTTAAGACATTGTAACACTTTTAATCAATAAAACAATATTTCAATTTCCATGTGTTATGAAACAATGATTCTGTTACAACACTCCCCGATGTTTCCGCCACGTTTTGTTGTTTTACGTGGTCGGGGTGTGACAGAAAAGTTGGTATCAGAGCCCATGGTTATAGGGAATTAGGTTATTAGTAATGCTTTGACCTAGTCTATAACCTTCCTAGGACCCTAACGCGAGTTTACTTGCGTTTAGTCATAAAACAATACCGTCGCCTATCCTTAGGCGACGACTACAACAAGAACATAACGTTCAAAACCACTTTGAAAACTAATCATCTGTTCTAGGATGATTGATTACTAGGTTTTGAACCCTTTATTATAAGGTTTTGAACCTTCAAAGTTTTCAAAATCTCGTCAGAGCTTGGGTCTAAATAATGTGAACTCGTGCAAACTGGAAGGGTGGGTGCCTGTACCCTGAGTTTTCTGTCTAAGGCTAGAGTGTTCGTACAAATCCACATAATCGGACCAGTCACTCTTACCTGGGAACTCTTGGGGTGAGTGTCCACTTATAGGCGAGCATGTCTTCGCGATACATTATGAGGATCTAATTGCTTTGATTCAGCCTTTGTGTGTCGTTTGTTTGCTTCGTGGTTCAAACAAATAACCATCACCCATGCTTTTGGTCGGTAATTTTCTATTCCTACCCAATGCCATCTCACTCATTTCCCTTCATGTTTCCCTCTTTTTAGAATGCGTCCTCGATGCGAACATCAGAGAGCGACTGCCGAACTGGCAGAAATCATTGCACAGCAAATGGCTGCTGCCTTCCCAAATTTCATTGCTCAAATGAACCAAGCCAACAACAACAATCATGCTCTATGCAATTTCAAGAGTTTCAACTCGGCTAAACCACTCAAGTTTAGTGGTACTGAAGGAGCAACTGGGCTTCTTCAATGGTTCGAGAGCATTGAGAATACTTTCCATCACGTGCAGTGTCCTGACAATCGCAAGGTCGAGTTTTCTTCAAGTGTGTTTCAGAAGAGGGCTCTTACGTGGTGGAATGGGGTTATGAGAGACCGTGGTGCAGAAGTTGCTCTAGCTCAGACATGGGCTGAACTTAGGGCTCTTATGATGAGGGAGTTTTGTCCACGTCATGAACTACGAGCATTGGAGAGAGAGTTTGATGATCTTAAGCAAGAGAGTGGTGAGCATCGAGCCTACACGGACCGTTATGAGGAGTTAAGTCTGTTATGCCCAAGCATGGTCACGCCTTTGGATAAGGCAATCGAAAAATACATTGATGGTCTCCCTGACTCAGTTCAGGACATTGTTACTGGTAGCAACCCTACTACAGTTAGACAGGCCATTGAGCTAGCTGCAACCTTAACTGAATCTCAGATCAGGAAACGTAAACTTTTCCGAAAAGGTGACAAGAAACCGGTCGAGGAATCGAAATCAATCGAGGAATCAAAGACCATGGATGAACAGACTGGATCCCCTAAGAAGTCAAAGAAGCGAAAGGCTTCTCAGAACTTCGTCGTGGTCGCTCATAATGATCAAGCCGTCCCCAACCAACCAGCTCAACCCCCTGCTAGGAAGCCCTACAACGGAACTGCACCCTTGTGCAACCAATGTAGCCTCCATCATCATGCCAATGTAAAGTGCTGCAAATGCCAGACTTGTGGACTTATAGGCCATACAGCAAGAGTTTGCCCAGCTGCAGCTGCACCAAACCAAACTGGCAACAATCCTGCTCAAGGTCGTTTTCTACCAGGTTCTTGCTTCAACTGTGGCGAGATGGGCCATTTCCAAAGAAACTGCCCAAAGCTTGCTAATGTGAATCCAGCGCAGGGATAAGCATCTGACCGAATGGAAGACAACGCTGTTTAGAAATAATCAAGCCTTATGTATTATTTTCTTTTGTTGTCAAGATCCATGAAACAGTTGTTATCATTGTTAATAAATAAATCTTTTATTTACATTGCAATGTATTTATGTGGTTGTATGTACAAACAACATATCCCCTACAATAACGACAATCAATGAATCGTATTCCTTGAAAAAAAAAAACAAACTACCCCCAAAATTTTTCCATTTTATGATCTCTTGCGTTCTCCACGAAATTCCTAAGTACCCGTTTCATCCAAGGATACGAAGTACAAGGCGCAAGTTACAACTTTGGACAAATACCCACTCCTTAATGGGGTACCTAAGGATTTTCCGTAAGTCCTTAATTGTTGTGTACCTTAATTCGAATATGGTGATTCCTTGAAATCAAAAATCAAATTTTTGGGAGATCATCCTATCTTTTCAGATAGATCCTAGAGGACATTTAAGTCCACCGGCTGGTTTCCATATCCATTTTCAATCGATGACAAGTTAATAACAAATTAATAATCAAGTTAAACAATTATGTGATTAAGTGTTTATGTATTCCCTGTTATGTTTTTGGTGTGATCCAAATCATGTTATCCAAATCCTCGTAGAATCTTACAAAAGATTCATAGTAGGATACCCAGAAGTACTACATAAAATCCTTAATGGACTTCTACGTTGTAGTTAAGCCCCTTGGATTTTAAAGTACTACTCCATAATTAGACCCCTTGAGTGGTCTAGTTAAACTGATTGATCCAAAAAAATCTGGTTAGGAATATCATGTGATGATATAGCTGGAAAGACTCATGGGTGGTCTAATTAAAGAGATCATATGTCGATCTAATTAAAAGGACCCTATGGTAGTCTAGTCACCCTCATCACAGGTTTGATATTCTTCCCCAAAACATTACAAAACAAACTGTGCGGAGTGTGCAAGGAATTACGTAATTATGGATGCATACATAATTATGGAATTTAGTGCACAGAAACCACAGCGAGTTTTGTCATGTGCCTAGAGTTAACTTTATTCATTTCCATTTCTGAGGAAGCACCCGTTGAAAATGACTCCGTTTGTTCATTTTCGTTTCTGAAGATTGTCCATTGAGGAAATAAATATCCGTTGTGTAATCCTTCATTTCCAACTCTAAGGAAGCAACCGTTGAAAATGACTCCGTTAGTTCATTTTCGTTTATAAAGATTTATCCGTTGAGGAAATGAATATCCGTTGTGTAATCCTTCATTTCCAACTCTAAGGAAGCAACCGTTGAAAGTGACTCTGTTAGTTCATTTTCGTTTCTGAAGATTTATCCGTTGAGGAAATGAATATCCATCGTGTAATCCTTTTCATTTCCGTTTCTGAGGAAGTAACCGTTGAAAATGATTCCATTTGTTCATTTTCGTTTATGAAGATTATCCGTTGAGGAAATGAATATCCGTTTGATTATCCTTTTCATTTCCATTTCTGATGAAGCACCCGTTAAAAATGACTCCGTCAGTTCATTTTTCGTTTCTGAAGATTCTCCGTTGAGGAAATGAATATCCATTTGTTGATCCTTTTCATTTCCGCTTCTGAAGAATACTCGTTGAGGAAAATGACTCTGTTTGTTCATTTTCGTTTCTGAAGAATGTCCATTAAGGAGATGACGGGATTATGCCTTGCTTATCTTTGATGGTTATAAACACAAAGTCACAGACAGAGCTCTACGAATAAATTTCGGGACGAAATTTCCTAAAGTAGGGGAGACTGTGACACCTGTGTCACTGCGGCCATCAAACAAATACTGAACCTATGAAATAATGTATTTCATGCTTTGGACTTGTGTAAATATGTGTATCTTTTGCACATATCAATTCTTGTTCAATTTTAAACTTTAAATCGCTTTCTGGAAGGTTATACGCGCACTGATGCGTAAATATAACCAGTTTAATGCAACGAACACTCCGGAACATCAACATATACTTAAAATACCTTAAATAACCTTTACATAACTTAGAAATAAGTTTTGAAGGCTTTGGTATAGCAAAAACAAGTTAATTCGCTTACAGGGACTAAATTTGACAAACTGCGAAAGTATGCCAATTTGAACAGTAACAGACATTCCGGAACATGACCATAAGTTAAACATACCATAATATCCTTTTCATAGCTTAGAAACAGGCTTTGATGGGTTCGGTGTGCTAAAATAAACTTTTGGGTCATTCAGGGACTAAAAGCGTCAAAAAGTGCACAAGTTTGCACTTTCGCGCATAACTTACGTTCTGAATACATCCGGACATCCAAAAATTTATGTAAGCACTAAAATACATTAGTTTAGTGTTTAGCATAATAAAAATCCATTCGTCGCGCAATTTGGATCGTTTTTCGCGCTTATGCGCATACCGTCGTAATTAAGCGAACATCACGTCCGTACGACCAAACGAGCCAACATCCGGCATATTTTTGAGCATGTTTCATGCCCAAAACGTTTAGGCATCCTTGTGGATCCTTGAAAATGATTTAACGAGCCTTAAACATGTCGGAAATGGCCTTAATACGCAACGGGGACTGAAAGGGGAACACTTGAAAGTGTTTGCTGATCAGGGGGACCCTAGCGTGACACCTAGCCCCCCTGGCGTCACGCTAGGCCTCTTCTAATCACAAAAGCCATTTTTAACACATGTTAACAACCCCTAACACCCTCCAAAGGTCAAGTGCCACATGTTAATCTCTTATGGTGGGCAAAATCAGTTACCACAACATGCCAACAAGTGTAGGGATGTGATCATTCCCTCTTCTCCAAGAAATGATCTTAACGGTGAATCGAAAACTATAAATACCCACCTCCACCCTTCACTTTTCCTCACAAGAATCTGATCTAATGTGCTCTAAGTTGAAACCTTTGTTTCATACCTGAGCTATTTTGATCTAGATTAGCATTCGGGGACCCTTTGTAAGTGTTCCTTCGTTCTTTTATTGCTTTTCGAGTCCGAAAGTCAAACTTTGTTTGACTTTCTGCATTGACCAGTTTATGGTCAAAGCAAAGTTCGTTTGAACTTCGCAACGTGATTGTAATCATGATGGTTATAGTCCCTTGTGACTATGCCTACTGATTACCACGTTGTCTAGGGTCGTAAGGGTAAGCGATCTAATAAATCGCTTATACCTTCGAACCCGACCCATTTGGTCGATCATTAGGATCCGACCAAACACATTAGGTGACCATAGTATATAGGGAATAACCTTCCGACGTTATACCTTATGGTCGCTTCGTTTAAGTAGTTGTATGATGGGTAGTTTATATGCCTTAGGTAAATTACCAAAATACCCCTTTGATGCCAAAATTCATTTTAAACATATGTAACATAACTTTTGACATCTAAACGGATTTGACAACAATATTTGACATGTTAAGGCATATGTTACTTATCGTAGGACTAGTTAAGCGGTCCGAACGCGTTTTACGCGAACGACGCGTTAAAGTAGCATATGAAGGGATTTTAACATGTTTATCAAAGCAATTTCATCCATATGAAATAAAAACGCAGCGGAAAATAAGTTCAAAACATGTTACTTTTATGAGATATAAAACCATTTATATGCAAAATCCCAAAACCCGGATCCATATATGAGATGTATACTATCAAACACAACCATAGGATGTTTAGAAAACTACCTTCTTGAAGTACAAGGATTATGAAACGGATGATGCTTCTTGAAATGGTTGTCTTCAAGAGTAGAAGACCTCAAGCTTGTATACCCCAAGCCTTCCAACAAACACCACAAGTTTAGCAAGGATTTAACACTTGAAGATCAAAATTTGAACACTTGAAAGAACCCTCTTATGGCCGAAAATTAGAGAGCAAAAATTCAGCTCTACCTCTTATTTTTGGTCATACATTTTTATTTAAAATGCTAGAGAGAATATCATCAAAACCAAGACCCAATCAAAAACCCTTACACATGCAAAATTGCATGTCATAGCATTGGACCAACATGGGTCTTGGGAAGACCACCATGGTGGACGGCCCCTTAGGGGTTTTTAAAAAAAAATCCAATTTTTTTATAACAAATAAAGTCTTGTTTAATTTTATAACTTTTATAAAATATAACACTATGTTTGCAAGACTTTATATAATCTTTTATAATGTTATTTAACCTATTAAATAACAAAATAAAATATTCTCTCAAAATAAATTATCCACATAATTTATTGGTTTCTCAAGTGTAATTATTTAGAAAACCAATTTCTAAATATTGTAAGTGTTAATATTTATTTGTTTGATCATATCACAAATAAATAATATAAGTGTTTGTCTAGCTTGTTATTGGGTATGACTCGACTTGGATCATAACGTACTAGCCACATCAATTTATTATGTGTCTTGGGCATACAGAGTCCAACAATCTCCCACTTGCACAAGATACATAGAAGATTGATGCAAGTAGTAAATGACGCCTAACTACGGTTTACTACCCCTAATACGTATGACTATATTTGCCATTCAATAACATCATCCCTTTCAAGTCCCTTACTTGAACATGATTTAGGTGAATCTATCATTTATCCTTTCGTTACAGATGTCATGTCAAATCCAGAGACATAGAGTGATCACTCTCTATTGATTTAACTTTAGCAGGCCTTAGACATCTTACTCTCAACGAATAAGAGGAACAAATCCCATCTTGACTACATACGTCTCTCACAATCACCTTGTACCACACCTGAGCTTAGCCTTATGTACTGTCATATTACTGACAGCGAAGAAATAAGTCAAGGCATAATATTTGGTGAATATCAAGACCCAATATGTATCTCAGGTCTGAGGATATTATGATATTCTCCTTTACTCAAATTTACTTATGATCAATCACAGATGATTCCATGCAGTAATATTTGAGAGCGAGTCAGTCCAATATTTGTATCCCACAAATATCTATGAACCTTGGTAGCAACACTTTGCTCTATATTCATATCTAATGAATATCCACCAATCCAAATTCATAATAGTCTTACATTCATATTTGTTCCCACAATTATGATCGACTACGGACATTTAGAATAAGTAACTTATTCACGGATTTAAACATGCTAATATGGAACATAACTCAAAATACCATAAAAGAGTTAAAATAACAATTGTTCCAATATCCAAATACAAAATAGATCAAATCCAATCACTAGAATATCGAAGTCCTAAGGCACAAGTATGACCCTTTCATGCTTTGCCCATTCAAGGAGCTTCGTGAGTGGATCCGCAATATTTTGATCAGTGTGAACTTTGCGAATACATATTTTCCCTTTTTCAACTTCATCCCTTATGTAGTTGAAACTCCGCTCAATGTGCCTAGTCTTTTGATGTGTACGAGGTTCCTTGATTTGAACAATCGCACCATCGTTATTATGTTATCACAAAGATCTCTAGGGGTCCTGAATGGTAAGGACTACCCCTAGATCGGCAATAATTCAAGTGGCAGATCCATATGAATTATCTCAATCAATGAAGCGGCGATGTATTCTGATTCTGTAGTGGACAATGCTACCCTGTTTGTGATCGAGAACCATCTTGATCAGTTTGGAAACTCGTATCCATGTAACCATTTACAACGAATTCCTAAACTCGCATCCTTGTAACCCTTTACAACGAGTTCTTCTTTACTAGATCCATATATTAGAAATATATCCTTAGTCCTTCTAAGGTATTTCAATATACTTTCTAATAGTCACCCAATGACTGTTACTCGCTGGTATCTTTTCGTCATGCCTAAAGCGCATGACATGTCCGTTCCAGTACATATCATTACATACATAATGAATCCTATAGCTATCGCATATGGGATTCCTTTCAATCTTTCTTGCTCATCCTTTGAGCTTGGACATTGAAACGCTTTCAATATTGTCCTCTCTTTGAATAGGTAACAAACCTTTCATAGAGTTCTCTATCTTGAACCTTTTCAAGAATTTGTCAATGTATGCACTTTGAAAAAAAAAAAAAAACTATCAAGCGCCTTGATCTATCCCTATAGATCTTTATTCCCAAAATATAGGTGACTTCACCAAAATCCTTAATAGAAAAACAACTTTCAAGCCAAGCTTTTACACCTTCCATGGTTGGAATGTCATTCCCAAATAGTAGAATGTCATCGACATACAATACTAAGAAAGTGATGATGCTCCCACTAGCTTTCTTATACACACAAGCTTCATCACCGTTCTTGATGAATCCAAAATTCTTAATTTCTTCATCAAAACGATGATTCCAACTTCTAGATGCTTGTTTCAATCCATAGATTGATTTCTTTAACTTGCATACTTTGTCAGGATGTTTTGGATCGACAAAACCTTCAGGCTGAACCATATAGACATCTTCATCAAGATATCCATTAAGAAAAGCTGTTTTGACATCCAATTGCCAGATCTCATAGTCATAATATGCAGCTATGGCAAATAATATCCTGATTGACTTTAGCATCGCCACAGGCGAGAAGGTCTCATCATAATCAATCCCTTGAGTTTGAGTGAAACCTTTTGCTACAAGTCTTGCTTTATAAGTATCCAAGTTACCATGCATATCCGTTTTCTTCTTGAAAACCCACTTACTTCCAATTACTTTGGAGTTGAGTGGTTGCACAACCAATTCCCAAACTTGGTTGTCATACATGGATTGCATCTCTATGTTCATGGCTTCAAGCCATTTGTCACAATCGGATTTTGACATTGCATCATGGTATGTGGTTGGTTCATCTGAATCTACCACGTAGCATCCATCCATGAAAAATCCATATCTTTCAGGTGGATTACTAATTCTACCAGATCTGCGAACGTTTTGTGTATGTTGATCAACCATTTGATCATTTTCAACAACCTCTTGTTGAGTGCTAGTATCAACCAAACGTGTATCGGCTTGTGGTTCTTGATCCTCATCAAGTTCCACTGTTCTACTAGTTCCTTCCATAAGGAACTTATCCTCCAAGAACTTACCCTTTCGAGCAACAAATACCTTTTGCTCTGTTGGATCGTAGAAATAATATCCTATATCGTCTTTAGGATATCCTACGAAGATACACTTAATGGATCATACTTCTAACTTGTTTGGGGTGTATTGCTTTACATAAGCATCACAACCCCATACCTTCAAATATGATAATGATGGAACTGTTCCATGCCATATTTCAAAAGGTTTCTTATCCACTTTCTTGGTTGGGGCCATATTCAATATACGAGCCGCGGAGAGCAAAGCGTAACCCCAAAATGATAGAGATAATGCGCTCCTAGCCATCATAGATCGAACCATATCTAATAGAGTTCGATTCCTCCTCTATCGAAACGAAGAACTTTAAAAGAGTTGATTTTGTACTTCACTTTTTGAAGATTCTGAACGTTTCAAAACTTCTTCTTTGTGTCAAGTACACATAACCATAACTACTATAGTTGTCGGTTAAAGTAATGAAGTATCTTTCACCATACCTAGTCATTGGCTTAAAAGGATCACATACATTCGAATGTATGATACCTAAGAAATCTATTGCCCTTTCCCACTAAAGGGTTTCTTAGTCATTTTACCTTGTAAACAAGATTCACATGTATCAAATGAACCAATTTCATTTGTTTCCAAAAGATCATTCTTTCGAAGTGTTTACATGCGACATCTATTTATATGACCAAGGCGATAATGCCAAAGATAAGTCTCACTCAAATCCATTTTGAGTTTGTTGGTGATTGCTTGGTACATTGAACTATCAAATGATGTATTATTATGAACCAATTCATAACTATCATTTGAAGGCATAGTTTTAAAGTAAAACATGTCATTCATAGAAATATAAATGTCATTGTTTACAAACTTTAAATCAAAACATATTGTCTCAAAAGGGAAACTTAAATAATGTTCCTAGTCAAACTAGGAGCATTCAAAACATTTTAAAACAATTTCCAAACCATTTGGAAGTTTCAAAACATAGTCTCCTTTCTTGTAATATTTATTTCTTTTGAACCTTTTGCAACGAATTGCAAACATGAGTTCCACATCCGGTATCTAATACCCATGTGTTAGAAGAGATAACATTAAGGTCAATATGTATTATTAAGATTGTACCTGAGGTTTGCCTAGCATCCCTCTTGTTTTTTAACTCTTTGAGATAGGTTGGACAATTCCTATTTAAATGCCCTATCTCACCACACTCAAAGCATGGATCGTTTATGGCAACCTTTGCCTTCTTCTCTTTTGGTTTCGGTGGTTTTGCTTTAGTCTTTCTAATTATTTCCCTTTGAATTACCCGTTTCCATTTGCAACATTTGCTTTGGTGTCGGGGTGATGCCCTTTCTTGTTGCCACCCTCATTGATCGTTAGAATGGATAAAACCCTTTTATCCATATTGAGCCTTTCGAGGTGATCAATGTGGCTTTTCATCTTAAATACATAAGATGAGTCCGATTGGGTTTCCTCCATTCGACATGCATAAAGTGCTCGAACCGTTTCGAAGCGTTCTACCCTTAGGAACATTTCCTATAATTGGGTAATCATGTCGTGTGCTCATGATGTTCAAAACCTTTTGAATCTCGGGAATCATAATTCCTAACATGAGGCAAGAGGCTTGCGTAGTATTCTCAATATACTTTATCCAATCGTTATAGGCATCCTTATCTTCCATAAGATGTTCATCGGGATTAGGATCGTTTATTAGTGATAGGTTACGGACGGTTTGGGTAATATTGTTAGCGGCCATCTACAAAATTTAACAAGGTTCAATTTTAGTATTTTCGATATTATTATATTTTAATCATTAATACCCTTTTATGTCTCATAGACAATTAATAATTAAAATCTAGAATCCAACGTTACATTTAAATATTGGTTAGGTGACCTTTATCCCTCTATTTAAATTAACAAGGTAGTCAACGTTTGACAATTGCAACTCTTTGCAACTTCTAGCCATATGGGATCGGTTAAACATCTTTATGTTTAGTTGGCATGTTTAATCCCATCAACACCTTTGTTCCCCATGCTTCGGTGACCCTAAGTTCATGGTTTCCAAATCAAGTCGTCCAACTTACACACACGTGTGAGTTTATACACATAAGTGGTTAGGTGACCTTTATCCCACAAACATGGTAAACCCACCTTGAATATACAAGTTCCCTCAAATGTGGTTAGGTGACCTTTATCCCACGAAAGAGTTCCCAAGTGTTTCGAGTGTTGTATAAAAGGATGGTGTTTGACTTGTTTTATAAAAGGGATTTTTGAGTTTTCAAAAATTCTAGTTTAGAAAACTTTATGTACCATACATTTGCATGCATTCAAATCCTTGGTACTTTTGTGAAAATAAATTTTCAAGGTTCTTTCTAATAAAACCCATTTTATTATAAAATCATTAATTTTTAATAACCTTTTATTAACCAATTTTGTGAAAATAGTTTGTTAAGCATGCATATCCAAATATCATCTAAACAACATAAATAAACAACCACACAAGCACAACATATATAACAATAGGTGCATAACCATAGCCAACTATTTTGACAACACTTGTTAGCCGAAACAAGTGTGCCAAAAGGTCCTTCCTAAAGGGTGAAAAATGACACAAGTATTGTGTCGTTAAACTCCCACTTGATCCCGCATCCAAATGCTTCAAGTCTTCCTTTTGTGTTGTGATTTCTCCACTTTCTTTGATCTTCCAAATGTCTTTTATATTCAGCTCCAAACTCCTTTGGACTTCAAAAATGTGTTTTGGTTATCGGGCTAAAATCCCGTTTAGAACTATGAAGTCCTTTATGCCCGAAATTGGCAAAAACCAAAACCGCATTTTTGTGTGCATCTTCTTTTACAAAATATATCCTAATACATTTTTCTAGTAAAATAAAACGCACCTAATCTATTTATTTTACATACCAAATGAAAATAAATAAAATACATAACTTTACAAGTGGAAGAACAAAATAATAATTATTACAACCTTTGAAATAATTCAATAAATAAATCACAACACAATTATTCAACACAAGGTCATGGCTAGGTTATATGCACCAAAATATATATCCATATATATATATATATTAATTTCAAGAAGCATAAAAAAATGGTTCCCTTTTAATAACCATTTTCGGCTATGTCCAAAAAACCGAAAAGGTTAGTTTTGTCCAAACAAACAAATCATCCATATGAAATAATTTTTCAAGATTCATTTATGCATGTAAGAATATAATCTTGAAAAACAAAGGGATAACCATACTTAAAATTTTCGGCCATAGGGTTTTCTTCAAACCCGAAACCCGAAATTTTTAATCTATTGAAGTATGCACTCATATAAGCGGCTCTAGATGCCATTGAAGGGATTTTAACATGTTTATCAAAGCAATTTCATCCATATGAAATAAAAACGCAGCGGAAAATAAGTTCAAAACATGTTACTTTTATGAGATATAAAACCATTTATATGCAAAATCCCAAAACCCGGATCCATATATGAGATGTATACTATCAAACACAACCATAGGATGTTTAGAAAACTACCTTCTTGAAGTACAAGGATTATGAAACGGATGATGCTTCTTGAAATGGTTGTCTTCAAGAGTAGAAGACCTCAAGCTTGTATACCCCAAGCCTTCCAACAAACACCACAAGTTTAGCTAGGATTTAACACTTGAAGATCAAAATTTGAACACTTGAAAGAACCCTCTTATGGCCGAAAATTAGAGAGCAAAAATTCAGCTCTACCTCTTATTTTTGGTCATACATTTTTATTTAAAATGCTAGAGAGAATATCATCAAAACCAAGACCCAATCAAAAACCCTTACACATGCAAAATTGCATGTCATAGCATTGGACCAACATGGGTCTTGGGAAGACCACCATGGTGGACGGCCCCTTAGGGGTTTTTAAAAAAAAAATCCAATTTTTTTATAACAAATAAAGTCTTGTTTAATTTTATAACTTTTATAAAATATAACACTATGTTTGCAAGACTTTATATAATCTTTTATAATGTTATTTAACCTATTAAATAACAAAATAAAATATTCTCTCAAAATAAATTATCCACATAATTTATTGGTTTCTCAAGTGTAATTATTTAGAAAACCAATTTCTAAATATTGTAAGTGTTAATATTTATTTGTTTGATCATATCACAAATAAATAATATAAGTGTTTGTCTAGCTTGTTATTGGGTATGACTCGACTTGGATCATAACGTACTAGCCACATCAATTTATTATGTGTCTTGGGCATACAGAGTCCAACAGCATAAGCTACCTAAACGGGAGGTAATGGGTCGTAAGCACTTAGGTTAGGTTTCATTTAGTAGGTAGGCTTTGTTAAACCATATTACATGAGTTCTCATACTCATTTGGTTTACAAACCCTCATGCTACCCGATCTTCCGATTTAGGTCCGGTTTATTAACATAGTTACCTATACTAGGTGCCGTTTGATTCCGTGATCTCTAGCATTGCTTGGTGGTTATCTTAGGACTTCTGAGCAATCTCAAGTGAGTACATAGACCCCTCTTTTACTATTTTCCAAACATTTTTGGGTGAAACACATGTGTCTACTTGTTACTTTCCTGCTTTCCTGTTTTTACATCATATACCTGCTATGTTTGTTAGTACATTATAGTACATGATTTCATTGTGTTTCATCCTATGTATGCCCATTGTGTGCATATTTAGTACATTGTTTTACATTACGTTTCATGCTATGTATGTCCATTGTGTGCATACTTAGTACATCGTTTTACATTACATTTCATGCTATGTATGTCCATTGTGTGCATACATAGTACATCGTTTTACATTACATTACATTTCATGCTATGTATGTCCATTGTGTGCATACTTAGTACATTGTTTTACATTGCATTTCTGTTGCATATGCTCATCCAGCATATGAACACATTATACTACATTTTGAACCGTTTGTAACTATTTGACTATGTGAACCGTTTGTAACCGTTGAACTGTGTGAACCGTTTGTAACCGTGTGAACCGTTTGTAACTATTGAACCGTTTGTATCCGTTGACATGATTTATATTTGACAATAGACAATTGACTATACATAAACATTTCTACAATTGTTATACATTACATCTTGATGGTTTGGTTTGAGTAAGTGATTTAAGTAACGAGGCGTGTGTAATATGATACAAGCATGGTGGATACGCCGCTGGTACTTCCTATATATAAGTGTCTGTATGGTATTACATATCGTAGCGTTATTTGAATCATTTCAATTTGAGACATATAACATTTTATACAAATAACATACTTTTCACAAGACATTGTTTTACAAACAACTTATCTTATACAAACTCATTTTACATGGTTATTCAGTTAACCTTACATTTATTTATACTTATCATCTGATTTTACCGTTTTTCAAATGATTTACAAGACAAAGCAAATTACAAGGTTCATGACTAAACATTTTCTTAAACACAAGTCATGAATCCTATTTTCACCAAACCTATGTATCTCACAGGCATTTTTATGCTGACATACCTATTTTCACATGTGTTTTTCAGGAGCTGTCGCATAAGATGATCAAGATACATGTAGGCAGACTTGGACTTTAGTGACATTAAAAGATGCAAGACTAGTTAAAAATGTTGTGTTTCTTTGTTTGTTAAGACATTGTAACACTTTTAATCAATAAAACAATATTTCAATTTCCATGTGTTATGAAACAATGATTCTGTTACAACACTCCCCGATGTTTCCGCCACGTTTTGTTGTTTTACGTGGTCGGGGTGTGACACGTTTCCTATAGCTTATGCGTCTCGCCAGTTGAAGGTTCATGAGAGAAACTATACCACGCATGACTTGGAGTTAGGCGTGGTGGTATTTGCGTTGAAGATTTGGCGACACTATTTGTATGGTACGCGATGTACAATTTATTCTGATCACAAGAGCTTACAGCACATATTCGATCAGAAGGAACTCAACATGTGGCAAAGACGCTGGGTAGAACTGTTGAATGATTATGATTGCGAGATCAAATACCACCCAGGGAAAGCAAATGTGGTCGCTAATGCCCTGAGTCGAAAAGAGAGGATCAAGCCCATAAGGGTTAGAGCTTTGGAAATGATTGACCAAACAGACCTCTCTTTGCGCATTCGTGCCGCACAAAGGGAGGCTTTGAAAGAAAGGAATCTTGAGGACGAGTATCTCCGTGGGATGGAGAAGCAGTTGATACCAAACGAGGAAGGGACTTTATGCTTCATGAAACGGATTTGGGTTCCTCTGTTTGGTGGTTTGAGGAAGGTTATTTTTGATGAAGCCCACAAATCGCGGTACTCAATTCATCCCGGAGCGGATACGATGTACCAGGATCTCAAGGATTTCTACTGGTGGCCTAGGATGAAAGGCGATGTTGCAGTATATGTTAGAAAATGTTTAACGTGCGCCAAGGTAAAGGCCGAGTACCAGAAGCCCTCAGGTCTTCTACAGCAACCTGAAATACCCAAATGGAAATGGGAACAGATTTCCATGGACTTCATAACGAAGTTGCCAAAGACGCCTAGAGGCCACGACACAATTTGGGTAATAGTTGACCGTCTGACCAAGTCCGCACACTTCTTGCCAATCAAAGAGAAAGACAACACGAGTAAACTTGCGGAAATATACATGAGAGAGATTGTCGCACGTTATGGAGGCCTCTCTCGATTATCTCTGATAGAGATGGACGCTTCGTGTCAAGGATTTGGCAGTCTTTCCAAGAAGCTTTTGGCTCACAGTTGAATCTAAGTACTGCGTTTCACCCACAAACTGATGGCCAAAGTGAACGAACTATTTAGACGCTGGAAGATATGCTGAGAGCATGTGTAATGGATCTAGATGGTAGCTGGGATAATCATTTACCATTGGTCGAATTTTTATACAACAACAGCTACCACACAAGCATTGGAGCCGCACCATTTGAAGCTCTTTATGGACGCAAGTGTCGATCACCACTGTGCTGGGCTGATGCGGGTGATAGACAGCTTGTTGGTCCTGAAATAGTCCAAGAGACGACAGACAAGATTGCACAGATTCAAAAGCGCATAGAGGCGGCTCGCGACAGGCAGAAAGCCTATGCAAACCGAAGAAAGAAACCTTTAGAGTTTCAAGTTGGGGATATGGTTTTGTTAAAGGTTTCACCCTGGAAGGGTGTGGCACGCTTCAAAAAGCGTGGGAAGCTGAATCCGCGTTACATTAGCCCTTTCAGAATCCTGCAAAGGATTAGGCTTGTAGCCTACAAGTTGGACCTACCTGCCGAACTTAATGGTGTTCATGATACATTCCATGTATCAAACTTGAAGAAGAGTCCAACACAGGAGACAGTAATCATTCCTGCTGACGAAGTTCATATCGACGACACGCTCCACTTTACCGAAGAACCCGTCGAGGTTACGGATTGGAAACTTAACAAAACACGCAGGAGTAGTGTCAAACTCGTCAAAGTTCGGTGGAATGCTAGACATGGGCCTGAATTCATGTGGGAACGTGAGGATCGTATGAAAGAGAAATACCCTCATTTATTTCCCAAGACCCCTGCAACTAGAAGCAGAGCCTAAAATTTCGGGACGAAATTTATTTAACGGGGGGAGAATGTGACAACCCTCACAAATCTAGGTATCCGTATGAATTAATTAATATTTAATTAGTGCTAAATTACTGTGCTTGCTTACAATTGTGGTTAAACTGTTTCTTGATTTCTGATACATACATACTCATGCATCACATTTTATACGGTCACTCTATTATTTACACACAAACATTAGTGACAACCTTGATGCACAAAAGCACAGTTAGCACACTAAACGGATAACCCAGTAAACATGCTGACAATGCCAGCACCTAGACAGACACTATATTGAGGCCAGTATGAGCCGGGAATAAAGTACTACACTGGTAGAGAGTGTAGGGAGGTGAGGATCATTAAACTGCGTCACTAGGTGATAGTTATGTTGCCTGGATGTGCCTAAAACACACTTAAAGTGCAGAATTCTGCACTAAAATACCAAAATTCAGCTTTTAACAAAGCTAGTAAAGTGCAAAAACTTGGTAAAATAGTCCTAGACACTTTCCAAAGTGTTGGTAAGTTAATGTGTCACTAAAAATAATATTAAAGACACTTTAAAGCTTTATTTGACACTTTAACGGATCAACATCCAACCGAACAACCGGACTTTACCCGGAACATAAAAATATTGCCAAATACATTGTTTAGACTTTTCTGAGCTAGTTAGGGTCCCCGAACACCCTAACACCCTATATATTAATAAGCACATCAATATCCTAACAAAGTGCCATTAGATTTCAACTTGAACTTAACTATATCATTACACCCCAACCCTTACCCCCCCCCCCCCCCCCCTCATAGGCGACGGTCACAGGGGTGGGACACACCCTTGTGTTTCCTTGATTATTTTATTGTTTATGTTGGGTATCTAGATGACACTTTACATGATGGATTAAGCTTGAATTTGGATTATAAATGTGCACCTTAGTCCACCATTCTCTTTCCTAAACACAACATCAACCAACATCCTTCTCTCCCTCCATAACCACTCACAGCCGCCACCCTCTCACCCTACTACCACCACCTTCAACCTTTGATCAACCAAAATTCATACACCCATAGAAGCAAGGAGTCCAACAACTAAGCCCGGTGCTTTCGGAAGTTCAAGAACCGCTCTAGATTTCTTTTATCCACCACATTTGCGCCTTGTTTCTTCCCTAGCCTTGTGCTAGTAGTAAGTGTTTCTAATCATCATCTTGATCTTGTTTATGGTGGTTAATAGGTGATTTAATGGTTAAAAATTAAGAACACTAAAGAACATAACTTAAAGTCTTGAACATAAGATGAATAAGGTGGATAAAGGAAAGATATGTGTGTAAATTTTGTAAATCTTATATAGTTGTGATTACTTGATGTTGTATGTTAGTAAAAGTTGGATGGATCATCATCTAGACATATTAGATCATGTTCAAGAACATGAACTAGTACGTTATAAATGTTAGAGTGATAACAGATGATGAAACCTTCCATCCATGAAACATGAACTTGAGTAAATAAAAATTTTCTTGTAAAATAAGACTCTAAACATGTAGATCTAAAGATCTACAAGTGGTTTTTCGGAAGAACCTAGTGAAAGATGCAAGTCTTGTTAAAACCCGGATGTTTTATGAACTAGAAGCATTTTTGGTAGATAAACAAGTGTGTAAACACTTGTGTAACAAGAAGATTTAACAAAGAAGTATTTTTGAAAATCTTGACTAGAAGTTGTAAAACTCCAAGTTCTTTAAAAATAAAGTTTTTAAGAAACTAATTTTATTTTTAAAGATAACAAAACCTACTAAATACGCTAGTAACTTACTACATATTTTTACAAAACCTTCAAGTTCATGAGTTTGTGATTTAGGCTTATTTTTGTCAAGTTTGATGCTTAAATATTGTTGATTGATGATTGTTAAATTGTTTGATTGAGTTTTGAAAAGAAAATGATACGCTTGTAAGCGTGGACCCCTCCGGTTACAGAGGAAACTCTGGCGAAATTTTTCCAGAAATATAACACTTAGAAATATTTTTGTAACAAATGTTTATAAATGTGTTTTTAACTTGGTTTTCAAAATAAACTTCGCCATGATTTTTATTTCAAAAATTACAAAGTGTCGGAGGTGGATTTTCGTAAATAAAGCTTGTTAAATATATATTTAGAATATATATTTCATAATAAAACGCTTGTGTGATTATGTGAATATTTTGTGAACTAGATATATTATTTTTAGGATAAAAATAATATAACCTGGGAATATTTTGAAATCACGACTCCAAAATAATACCAACGCTATCACAAATAAATATTTAAGTTACACTGGTATTGTTATTACAACGCGAACTTTAAAATGTAACTTATGTATTTTCGGAAAATACTCTTAAATGTGTATTTTGATAAAGTATTATTTTGGAAATGGTATGAAGTAAAATATAATATTTTTGGGAAAAATATGTATATTTTGGAGTTAAAATATTTTAGACAAGTGATTTAAAATATATTTTTCAAGTGAGACTTAAAAATATATTTTCGGAATTATAAAGCAAACATGTATTAAAACCCCCATCCTTGGGAAGGAATACACTTACAAAATAAATAAGAAGTGTGAATACGGAATAGTTACCTAAATATTTCTCCAACAAAACGTTAAACCCTAAACCAAGGCACGGCCATCCGTCTAATAGGAATTAGTACGTGTAGGTCGTCACGCGGCAGATAGAGTTGGAGATTGACGTTTCTGGATACGCACTTCTGTGAGTTCATGTCCCCCTTTTCTCTTAACTGTTTTTATACTTCGGGGGTGGAATACATGTTACAGTAATTTCGGATACTTTTATACATGGTATGGTTAGCTTAAGGAGGGTTTACTACTTAGATCATGTGAGTGGGTAGGCTGGAACTAGAGGCCATTAATCCTCATTGTAGGACCGAGGGTCATTAGCGGTAGATCTATCTGGGTGTAGCGAGCCCAACTCCAGGCCCACTGTACGGACCTCGGGGTGACTTTGAGCCCGACGCAAAAATCTGTTAGGTTTGAGTCTTCTTACATCACTTCACACATATCATTGGCTTTGCAACCCAATTGTGATCTCTTTTTCCTTAATTGCTACATACCAGGGATTTTTCATACATACAAACATATTACAAAGGTTTTACATACTCACTTTTACATGAACTCGCTCAACTTTTTGTTGATTTTTCAACTTACATGTATTTTAGGAAATTAGAGGATCTGGCAAGGTATGCACTGTCGTCACGCTGCGTAGGAATAACGGTGTCATCAGAGTTTGCCTGGACGGGTCGCAAGTCTTAAACTGTGTTTCTATTCATGTCTTATGGTTGTGTTTTGTGAACAAGTTTTTAATTATGTCGTTGTTGTAATTTGTTTTAAGTGTCGACTTTCAAAACAATGTGGTTGTGTTAACTTTTAAAACATGTTGAATGGATGAACATCATGGTTTTATTATCATATAGCATTGTTGTGATTATGCTATGGTATTAAGAAGTCACAGCAAAATAAAACCCACGCTTCCGCAAAGCCACGGTGTGACAGTAGAAGTCAGAATTTAGATTAAATCAAGCTGAATTTGGTAAGAACTCTTCCTCCTGAGCTCTGATACCACTTGTAGGATCGTTGTGCGACCTTAACGAGTCAATCAGAAGAGTTTTTGATCAAAACGAAAGGCGGAAACAGACGTTTTGATGTTGAATCAGCTTGTAATGCACTTAGAATCAGTTTAACTATCTCTTGTATTGATATGAAAGCTTTACACGACCTGGAGACACTTCGGCAGAGCTTCGCTACCGGAATCCAAAAGTTCTACAAATGAAATGTCAAGTCCTCTATTTATAGGAGTGCCATTTCGCATGGAATGGGAATGCCCATTTCGTGCGAAATGCACATTTTCCATTTCGTACGAAATGGCTCTTCCATTTCGTGCGAAATGACTACATCTCACATGTTTCTCGATCTACGTGACTTGATCTATCATTCTAGTTACAAGACTCGATACAAGACGAAGTCGACAGACATATACACCAATAGCTGTGCTCTTGCTTTTGTGGTATCAAGTAGGAGAGAGTCTAGAAACAAACAAACTATTTATATTTGAGTTGTCGAAATAGAACTATTTGTCTTTGAATTATCTGTAATAACTATGCTACTTGTTATGTCATGGTATGGGACGTGATGCTTAATAATTGGTAATCGTAGTTGTTATGGAAACTCCTGGATAATCTGTTTCGCTCAGTGCCGCGCCCCGATGTTTCCGTCATTGGTTGGGGTGTGACAGATTGGTATCAGAGCCATAACTATAGGGAATTAGGCATGACTCAACCTAGTCCGGGTCGATGTCATAGAAACGACCTAGTCTATAGTTTAAGTACCAACATACCGACTCGTGCATACCCAGTATGGGTTTTGTACGAGTTTACTCGCTATATCTCGCTCGCACTCGCTGTACACTACACACTTGCACGAACATCGCATACTACAGTTCCGCACAAGATCAGCCTTTCCTAAGACTGATTACTCACACAAACGGATGATCTGGTTAAGATTAGGTGTGAAAACCGCAAACTCTCGACCAGATTACTCGTTCGAATTACTATTTTTACTACAAACAAGAGAGTTTACGTTGAATTAGGAGTGAAATCCATACTTTGACACAAATCTCCTGATCTATCTCATGATTTTACCATACAAGCAGGGATGTAGTCGCTAAGTTAGGGGTGGAACCCGAACCTTGATGACTCGTTCTGCTCTATACTTTTGGTTTTACAAAACTCTCACCAAAGTCTCGGCGGACTCCAACGACTTGAGGTCACACTGTGACTGGAAGGATGCGTGCCAAATGCTCGGAGTGAAGCGAGAGCACAGTCTAGAGGGCCTTAGTGTGCACCTACGAGTCCTTGTGAATAGTCGAATCGCTTTGGGTAGTCAATGTCTACACACACCCGAGACAATCTCTCCTCGATTTTATGTGTTTCGATTCTGGAATTGCCGCCGCTGACTCTGTGATTTATCAATTTTATGTGAACTTATGTGTTTTATATGATTATTTGTTTGCGTTTTGAGGTAAACAGTACGGTGGTACTGACGATTTCGATTTCGCGTTTCTCGCTCTGTTTAAATCACGCACAACACACACCACGCCAATGAATTGCTGGTTTTTATTCGCAATCGCAGCTCGCCAATCGCAATCGCTATATGTGCTGTGAAGGATAAGTGAATACGTGCAAAATATATGTTTATGTTAGTTCATGTGTGCTTATGTGTTTATGTGCTTACGTGGTTCTGTGATTATGTGCCTACGTGAAATTTTGTGAATGACAGCGTTCCTGAGCTTTATGGTGAATCGCTAGACTATACTAGGATTAATCAAAATTGTGTTTGAGTCCTATGGCGATGTCTGTTGCAGACAATGTCGTCGTTTGGGTCATTCCACTCCCGAGCAGCTCGCCGAAACCATGCTGACAAACGCATCGCCGCTCTCGTCTCTAAGCAAATGGCAAAAGTCATCCCACAAATCATCAGTGAGCTGAATGAGAATGCAAGCAAGTCCTCGGAGGAGTCCAGGACCGATACCCCTAAAGCCGCTTTTAGCTTTAAGCGGTTCAAAGCCTGCAGACCAAAGGAATTCACCGGAGAATATGGTCCTACGGCCATGTTTCGATGGTTTGATTCTATCGAAGTCACCCTACGCCAGAGTGGCTGTCCAGATAACCTTCGCACCGTCAATGCTACCGGCGTCTTCCAATCCCGCGCTCTTGATTGGTGGACGGCCGAGAGGCACAAACAAGGAAACGATGCAGCTTTCGGATTGTCTTGGGATGAGTTGAAGAACATAATGATGCAAGAGTTCTGTCTTCCCCATGAACTCCAAAAGCTTGAGGATGAATTCTGGCACATAAAGCAGGATGGCGGAGACAACGCTGGTTTAACTGCTCGCTTTAAGCAGTTGAATATTATCTGCCTTGGCCAAGTTACTACCCTGGACATTACAATCAAGAAGTATATCCGTGCTCTTCCGGATTGCGTCGCATATTTTGTTCAGGCTGCAAAGACGACAACAATTGAGGAAACCTACCTGCTCGCTGCTGAGATCAACGTTAAGCGAGTTAGGGCTGGTTATTTTGACAAAGCTGCCAAGAATCTGCATCAAGTCACCACTGCTTCAACCGTTGAAACCATCGCCGCTCTGCAATCTTCAAAGCTCTCACGCCGCAAGAGGAAGAACAACAACAGTTCTAGCAACAAGAACTGTGTAGTTACTGCTGCCCCGCTCCAAACTGTACCTGCCCAACCGCAACCTCAACACCGCCAAGTAGCGGCACCTGTGGTCAATGCACCGCCTGCTAAGCGTGCATACACTGGACCACACCCGCTTTGCCCTACTTGTACTTATCATCACCCGGTGGGTCTCGCATACCGGTTCTGTGTTCATTGCAATATGTACGGCCACTTCACTGCAAACTGCCGTACAGGTCCACGTCAAACCCCAGCTCCAGCTCAAGGTCAAGCTCCTGCTCAACAAGCTCTACTGCCTGCTCCTCAAGGCCATCAAGCAGCTCCTGCACCCGCGGCTCATGCTAGAGCTTGCTTTGCGTGTGGTGATCCCAACCACTTCGTAAACATGTGCCCTAATCGAGTGGTGAAGCAAGAGCCACAACAACAGCAGCCTCCACAGCAGCAGCCAGCAGCCCGCGGACGTGCTTTCAAAATTAACGCCCGTCAAGCTCAAGCAGACAACAATGTGGTCAATGGTACGTTCCTTGTGAATGGTATATATGCTTCATGTTTATTTGATACTGGAGCCGATAACTTTTTTGTATCGTTTGAATTCGAAAAGCTCCTTAATCGTAAGCGCGCCCATATCCCCTCGACGTTCGATGTTGAAGTTGCCACCGGAAGAACCATCGCCGTCAATTCTGTTCTACGTGAATAACATGAAGTATGAATACATGGTAAATTGTTTAAATTTAGACACATTGAGTGAGGATTAAAATGATACCCACCAAGTGTGTGATGAAATGCTCAAATACGTTTATTGAGTTTTTTAGTGCATTTGCATATGTTACAAGCAGTTTGACTTTTAAAAGTCAAACTGATCTATAATACGATCAAATGGAAATTTTTATATAAAGTCCGTAAGGTGGGATAGTCGAGGTAAAATGTGACACCCGGCTATTTTGAGTCTGTACCGTACTAGTTAGACACGTGTTACGAATAAATTAAGGCAGTAGTTTAGTAAATAGGTGTAAATATGTGATATCTAATGTGATGATAAATCCTAACATTGTTAAAAATTATGTTGGCAATAATAAGATAAATTCTTATTGCGTAACAAACAAAATACGAAACGAACATCGGTGACCGCCTGGATAATGTTAAAATCTTAAAAATATTCCGTTATGATTACAATTCTATTTTAGTCATATTCGTGAAGAAAAATTAATTAAGACACTTAAAAACACTATTTTTCGAGTTTAAGCGCATACAATGCAAAATATAGATAAAAAAAACCAGTCTAGGCAAATAAAATATTATTCAGTAATATTATGGCGAGTTTATTTTTATAGACTGTAGGTCCCTCGGAGGTTGAGGTTAAACCTTATCCTTGTTAAGTTTAACACACTAGCAAGTGCGGAATCCAAGCTAGAATGCAAACCGGTAGTTTATAATGAGAACACAAGCTACAAAGAGAAAGGTAGACACACAAGATATCAAAGTTTTCTCTTGTATTTCAGTGGACACAGTTACAGCCCTTGACCAAACTGAAAATACGCTCTCTGCAAGACTAAGTTCACTCACCCACATGAAGTGAACACATTACATCAGTATATATATCCATCACAGGTCGTCTGGTCGAAGGATCAATTAGACTGATCGTAAGATCATCTATCGAGATACAGCCTATCGAAGGATCCACATATACCTCGAAGGATTGACATCCTTCGAGGTCCATCTGTATCCATCGAAGGTTATCCTTCGAGCTCATCGAAGGATATAAACAATCCTTCGATGACCATCCTTCGACACACACGAACTTACAAACTTTTTCTAACTGTTTGACCAAGTCAAACCAGGAGGATGGTTGACTGGTCAAACTTACATTAAGCACACACATAAACACATCTAAGACGTAACACGACAACAAAAGACATCGTTTTATATCATTACAAAATACAGACAAAGTACAGACACAAGTGCACCAACAAACTCCCCCTTGGCTGTGGCTTTGTCTCGATCTTTGTGTCTTCAAGTCTCTGACGTCCTTTCAACTGTCAAATGATGTGATGACCATGTACTTCCCGCATTAACCAGTAGATTGAAGCAGTACCGGGCCATCTTCTGAAACTTCATTGCTTGATCTCGATCCCGCACCAAGTAGTTTATCTCATGATCCTTCAGAACAATAATATCCGATCTGGACATGTTAGTAATCCACATCGGATCTATTATTCTAAAGTTCTCCTGACTATCTCTGAATAGGATCACGGCTTCTCCAGTATCCGCATCATAGACCCAGCAACGAAAGTTTCCTAGAAAGTCAGTCTTCATTTTCAGCAAAGGTATCTTCTTCATCACTTTTGGAGGATCATACACCAAACGATAGCGAGCAGTGTTTGTTTCTGGATCAAGTGTAAATCTGATCTGCTCGTATCTAGGAAACTGTGGCTTGTATAGAGGATCCTTCCAGCTCCTTCTTCTTTCCAACCTGATTTTCTTAGCAAACAGATCCACCATCTTATCTTCGACTCGATTGATAACATCTAGTTGAGCTAACACTGCAACATCATAGTACGGAAGTGAAAGAATACTGAGAAGAGTTCTGAAATACTGAAGACCATTTTCTCGTTTCACGACCATGCAGTGAAGTTCCTTAACAAACATCCAACTAATAATGCGACCCCGAGCCCGATTCTTTTCCAGTCTCATATAATTAGCCTGATCCAACGGAGCGGGCGGAGGAGGATTCCTAGCAAGGAAATCCGCTCGCCATTCTTTCACTGTCTTCTCACGGTTTTCTTGAGCTGTCGGAGAATCTGAAGAAAGATTGGCAAATTCTGCTGTCTTTTCTGCCACATAATCATCATCAAGAGCATTCACCTCCGCATTGTCTTTCCCAACATAGACAGGACATTCAGGATCCGAATCGATGAAGATTTCATCAATTGTAGAGAAATCGGTTTGGTCCTGAACCAACGGAGTAGCATCAATCATGCTTACAGCAACCTCATCCAATTCCGTCAGAGCCAGTATCTGTTCATCAGACATTTCGGTAACATGTTCTCCCTCTTCTAACAGTTCACCCGTGACTGGATGATACTGAAGAACACCTGAGGATTCAGGGAGATCTGCAAACATTTCTGGTTCCAGACTAACATGCTCAAGCCCTGTAGAAGTTCCCAGTGTTTCTGTCTGCTCAGATGGGCCAGTAGTAGCTGTTGAAGGAGCAGAAGGAGCATCTTGAGATGTACCAGACCCACCTGCAGCCCCGGATGCAGTTGCACCGGAACCTGAGACAGCTGGTTGATCTGGATTTGCTGCATCATCATCCTTGTCATCCTCATGCCTTGAGGGTACAATGCCTAATGCATTGCATCTTTCATTCCACAGCGTACCCACTTTCTGATTAGTCTTCTTGAAGTTTGCGAACACAGGCTTGAAGCTTTCTGATAATCGATCATCGCGATTTTTATAGTTCTCTGACAGCTCTTCATGCTTCTGCCTTAGTGCTTTTGCCTCATTCTCCAACACAGTACTATGCCTTTTCATTATCTCGACCTCCCTGTCACGTGCCCTGTTCGCTTCCTTCAACCTTTCAATTTCCTCAGCCTGTTCCTTGATCTTAATAATCTGAGCATTAACAATTGAACACAGCGTGTTGTGTGCCACCACATCCTGTTTTCGTTGCACACGATACTCTTCAATTGTTCTTGTATACCGACCGACTATGGAACCCAATTCACTGACTTGTTCAATCAGGAATTGAATCTTTTCAGATTCAGATAAACCAGACAAAGTCTCTGCCAGAGTCGGTCGCGAAGGCTCAGGTCCTGAGGAGCCAGCCTGACCAGCCTGACCAGAAGCACCTGTAGGTCCAGTAATAACAAGAGTAGGTCGGACATGTGTACCTGAGGCGGGAGTTGCAGGCGGCTGTTGATCAACAGTCACCGTGCGTGTCCCAGAAGACCTCTGAGGAGAAGACATAAGATCCAGCGTCTCTGATGCAGTTAGTTGATCACTAACAGGAGGCAGCTGTTGCTCTGGAGCAGTAGAATGCTGAACAGAAGCAGGAACAGAGGAATCACCAGCAGTTTTCTTTGACGTATGAATACCCTGTCGTTTTGCTTTCCTCTTTCGGATAAAACCCGGAGAAGTAAGAACATAATCCTCATCCTTGTCAGATTCTCCAGTTCTAACCGTCTTCTCTATTTGCTCAAAACGAGGATTCCCGCGACTATCATAGACCTTTTTCATTCCTGGAGGAGGAGGATTATCGTCCTCAGAAGATGAACCATCGTCACCAGAACCTCCTTCCTCTTCAGAAGACGAACTACTATCATCCGCTTGTCTCCTCGGCTCATCTACCTTTCCTTTGCCTTTGTCAGTCGCAACAGTACCTGACTGACTCGCAGGATCACCATCTCCACCTGCACTACCGCCTGTTTCAACAACCACAGTACCACCATCACCACCTGCACCAATACGAGCATCAGGATCTACAAACTCTCCCTGAACTTCTTCAGCAGCAACATTAACATCAACCTCAACACGTGCTGCAGCACTTGAACTGCCAGCAGACTTCCTTGTTGCTTTGATTCCATGTTTAGCCCCGAGCTGCGTGTCAGCCAAAGTGATCAACGTTGGCTCTTCATTATCAGAATCACTCGCGTCTCGACGCCATTTGTTGTTCTGCGGTGCCTCGTAGTTCGGAACATCGAGATGACCAATAAGCTTTCTAATTGGATCCGATTCCGTATAGGCGGACATGGACTTGAATATCAGCAGTGTACGCTCATTCATTGGATTGACAGGTAGAACATCTGCTTCAGCCTTTGGAAGATCAGGAATCTGATCATCAATCATCATCTGCAGAAATCTGGGATATAGCCAGAATTTGGTAGATGTTCGTTGGGTTGCAGACGGGAGGGGCCTTCGAGCATTTTCCTTCAGATTGTCGAAGATATAGCGAGATATGTTGAACGGCTTGTTCAGAATCAAAGCCGTAAACAATCCAGTTAAATCAATCGGCGACAGATCATATCCAGAACGCTTGTTGCTCAGGCAATGAATAAGGATATGCAACAAGAACTTGTATCGAAGCGGCATATACTTCTTGTTGATCTGATTTGCAAGAACGTTGTCGCTGTACCGCAGCCTCATTAGTAAGCCCCACTGACATTGTAAATCAATTGAAGTAGGATCTTCTGGTTGATCTCCAAGCTGTAGACGTGCTCTGATGGTGTTCTCTGTAATTACCACGGGTCTCCCAGCAACTGATCCATTAATTACTTCCTTATTCTCCACTGTTTCAACCACAGCCGAATTCCAGAAATCCTTGATGTGCGACTGATAGGCAGTGTGCTGTGTAGTGATCGCATAGTTGATACGAGCGCGATGAAGGTACTCCATAATTCCTGTGAATTCCGGACTGATCTTGCCTTCCGGTTGTAAATAAGCAGCCATGTTATGTCTAGATTCAGACATAGATTCAACCTCAGATTTCTCCTTCTTTGTTGGCTTTGCCCGTTCCTTTTTCACCTTTGGTGCCATTTCTGTACATCAAAACATTGACACGTAATGAGGAAAAGTCAAACAGTCAACAAGAATTCCACACTTAGAGAAATTTCAATTTCTTGAAAAATTACTAAGTGTTGAGTCCTCGAAGGATACTATTTACCCATCGAAGGATTGAAACATGACATCGAAGGATGACAGACTGATCGAAAGATGATACTTTCCTCGAAGGATGAAAGCCTTATCGAAGGATCATCTTTCGAAGAATCAAGAATTTGAAAGATGTCTTGATCATTCGAAAGGTTTGATCAGTCGAAGGATGAATCTTTCGAGAACCTTATCATCTTTCGAGTCTCTATTCGAAAGATACTTTACACCACAGCTTTCGAGGTTGAGAGTCAACATCCTTCGTGTTGACTTCCGGCAAATGTTAATCGGAATATTTTCCGGCGGTCATTTTTAAGTTAAGTTCCGGTGACAGTTTCAAGTGGTTTTCAAGTGCATTTTATACCAGGTAAACACTACACTAAAATACCATTCAAAAAACATCAACTATTTAGACCACATCGGACACAAAACATACGCACATGTATCAGTTTAGCCATTAAACCCTAACCATTACCCTGTTTAACCCAATACAACCACCATTGACATCAAGATTCAAAACAACATTCTGAACACAAACAAACAGATAAAAGAACACCATATGATCATCAAAACTATCATTGATTCATTTACAACATATTCATGTTTCACATTTTATCCTATCATAAATTAGAAAAATAAGAACACATTATCATGTTGATGATTGAGCCGTTGTATGTTAAGATGATGATGATTATCCTACCGAGTGTTGTGTAAAAATCCTGATACTTTAACTTGATGAAAAATTTTGACAGAGTTTCGGGGTAATGAGAGGTTTTGTGTGATGAATTTTGAAACTGTTAAGTGCAAATGAAGAAGATGATACCTTTATATAGTCTGACCTCGAAAGACGAACCATCTCGAAAGATCCATGACCTTTCGAAAGATGTAAAGGTGTCCCGAAAGATCACCTTTGGGTCGAAGGATACCAGATATTTGTTGTTATCCTTCGAAAGATATCTTTCGATCTAAACCATCTTTCAAAAGGATCTGATCAGCTCGAAAGATCAATTGGTCAAAACCTTCGTTGACCAAAACATCTTTCGACTGAGATGATTGACTTTCGTTGACTTTCTTTGACCATCTGATCTTTCGAGGGCCATTGCTTCCTCGAAGGATCAGATTTCCACCAACACTTTGGATTTTTGGGAATTTTCAATTCAAACCCTTCAAATTTTGAAGGTTTTTCAGAAATGACCATTTTGAAAAGTTGTCCGTTATGAAGTTCTGCAAAGGTTAGTTTTATGAAGTATCTCGGCTTGTCAGGTATCGGATCGAGCACCAACATCAGTTAATCAAAAATAATATTAAATTGAAAATCTTTTTGGATTTTTGATAAAATAAAAGACAACAATTTTAATATCCTTTGAATGTTATCAAACGACATCACCGCTAATGTCGTGCTGATATGCACCAAACGACAAAACTGTTTAAAATAAGACAATAAAACTAAGCAGTAAATAAATATGTACAAACACAACAATATTTTTTGCGAGTTTCTGGCGAAGAGAATCATATCAGCTTGCGGTCTTTTGTCAAAACACATTTCCTTTTAGAATTCTTTTACAGAAGTGGATAAGTATTCTACCACAATTACCGATATTGTTGTCCACTTAAACTCAGCGATCAAGTGTAATCATAATACAATGAGATACATTTAAGGTATGATTTATACTTACCGACCGGTGTTCATCCACTCACGACACATTCCCGTATCAAGGTATGCACGAGAGTTCATCTTACTGGGGAGTATACCATTTATCATCCGTTTTTAACGTATATAACATGTGAACAAGTCACTTATTTGAGTTGAAAACAAGCCCTATGTGATAGAATCACTTATTGATGAGGAACTTGATTTTCGATGCATGAGGGCACAGGAGCAAGTCCGTGAACAGGTCAGTACTTCCGTACAGCAGAGAGACGAACTTGACTCCCGGATAAATGTGATATTTTATCACTTATTTTGTATGGACATGTGATTGTTTATCACTTATTGAGGTCGAATGCAGTATGAGATATGTACACGTATGTATGGTATCATGGAAGAACTTAGACTTTGTCTTTTATAGAAACAACCATGATACCCAGATGATAAACAGCATAAACCCCGAATATCTCAGAACCTCGGCAATCTATCAAACGAAATTTCGGTACCAAGACCATATGCCAATGAGCGGTTCCCACGCGGTTTTCAGTTCGTTATGTTTATATCTCCTGCATACTTTAAAATGATCGTGAGTCTACCGGTACATCATTAGTAGAGCTACTTATCATTTTCTTTTTCTTTTGATTTCTAGAAACATGTTTCAACCGACCTCTGATGTAATATCATTTTCTCTTATATTACCAAGAAACTCATTTTTGTTTTTCTATTGTTTTTGTGTTTTTCTGTATTTTCTCCCCCTTAAATGCAGAAAGTAAATAAATTAAAGCCATATTTTTGTATTTTTGTGGTTTTTCAATGTTTTTGTATTTTTCTTGAAACTTGCTCCCCCTAAAATTCAAAAATAAAATAAAGTAAAAACATATTTTTGGATTTTTGGTTTTAGAAAAAATATTTACAAAAACGATTTCCTGATGTCGGTTACTCTTGCTTCACCTTTATGCCGTTTACCAAAAGTAAATAATCAAATCTTGATTTATCAAATGCTTTGGTAAAAAGGTCGGCACGTTGGTGATCGGTATGAATGTGAACCACATCGATAAGTTTCTTTTCAAAGCAATCACGTATGAAGTGATATTTAATATCGATGTGCTTCGTTTTTGAGTGCTGTACAGGATTTCTAGTGATCTGTAAAGCAGCTTCATTATCAACAAAAATAGGAGTAGTTAGGAATTCAAAACCGTAGTCCCGCATCTGTTGTTGGATCCATAGAACCTGGGAGCAGCAACTAGACGCAGCAATGTATTCTGCTTCACATGTAGATGTAGCCACACATGTCTGCTTCTTGCACTGCCAAGTGACTAGGCGATTGCCTAAGAACTGACATCCTGCTGTTGTTGATTTACCATCTTTCTTGCAGCCGCCGAAATCAGAATCACTGTAAGCCTTGAGATCGAAGTTATCATCCTTAGGATACCATAACCCGGTGTCAGGGCAACCCTTCAGATAACGAAAAATCCTTTTGACAGCAGCATAGTGAGAGACCTTCGGATTCGCTTGGTACCTAGCGAGAAGACAAGTTGGATACATAATGTCGGGTCTTGATGCGGTGAGATACATTAAGGATCCAATCATAGCACGATAAAGTGAAGAATCCACAGCATCCCCTTTTTCATCCGGAGTAATCCCGTGATTCTGCGGAAGAGGAGTAGAAATTGGCTTCGAATCGGACATCTGGAACCGGCTCAAGATGTCTCCGACGTACTTGGTTTGATGGATAAAAATTCCAGATTCGGACTGATTAACTTGCAAACCCAAGAAGAACGTCATTTCACCCATCGCACTCATCTCGAATCGATCTTGCATCACCTTTTCAAATTCCTTGCATAACTTATCATCGGTAGAACCAAAGATAATGTCATCGACATACACCTGTACCAACAGAAGATCTTCACCTTTTTCCTTGATGAAGAGGGTACAATCGATCAAACCCCGTCTAAACCCATTGCTCAGCAGGTAAGTAGACAGTGTCTCATACCAGGCCCGGGGTGCTTGATGAAGACCATATAACGCCTTGTTAAGTAATAAAACTCTGTCAGGATGTAATGGATCTTCAAACCCCGGTGGTTGCTCGACATATACTTCCTCTTCGACTACTCCGTGTAGAAAAGCACTTTTAACATCCATCTGGTACACCTTGAATTTCTTGAAGGATGCGTAGGCTAGAAAGATTCTAATAGCCTCCAGACGAGCAACAGGTGCATATACTTCATTGTAGTCAATACCTTCGATCTGACTGAAGCCTTGAACAACTAACCTTGCTTTGTTTCGGACAACAATCCCACGGTCGTCCTTTTTGCACTTAAACACCCAACGAGTTCCGATCTTCTTGTAGTTGTCGGGCCTATCAACCAATTTCCATACGCCCAACTTCTCGAACTGCTGAAGTTCTTCTTGCATGGCTTCCACCCAGGAATCATCTTTCAATGCATCCTTCCAAGATCTAGGCTCTTCTTGGCTAACATAGCAGGCGAAAGACCAATCATTTTGTTGTCCCGATTCTCGTATCTCAGCATACAAGCCAGCATTTTCATTATTTCTGATTTGATTTCTTGTCCTTACACCACTGAGAACATCACCTATAATATTTTGCTGAGGATGAATGTTATGAATTCGGGTTTCAGGTACTAGAGGAATGTCAACATTGGTCCTCAAATTATTGATATTTAAATTCCCGATATCATTCTGAAGCTGTTGAGTTGTAGAAGATGATGCATTTTCTTCTTGGACAATTGGCGCAGACACTGGATCCGTTGCTTCTGAAGTACCTTGAACCGGACCCCGTGATTCACCATCATTTGCATCAACATACTCCTCATCTTCCGATGACAAATTGTAGTCTACAGCATCATTAAACACCTCATCTGAAGCGAGATTGTTGACAGAGGAAGATGCTTGTGAGTCAACAATGATTGGGCGAGCTAACTGAGAGCCAGTCGCATTCTCGCTTTCAGACAACATTTGAGCAATTGCATTGTCATCATCAAATGTCGGCAGATTGAATGAGTCGAAAAGACCATCATAATCGAACATCCATGGATCTCCAGAAGGCTTCGGAGGATTAGAATATCTTTGAACTCTTACTTCACCCCATTCTTCAATCTTCTTGGTAGTTAGGTTCCATACTCGCAGATTAGGAGTAGCATACCCAAGGAAGTAACCTTCGATAGCTTTGGCACCAAACTTCCCGTCAGGCTCAATCATGGTACATGGTGCACCAAAAGGTTCTAGATATTCCAAGTCAGGAGTCTTCTTGTGTAGGAGTTCGAAGCACGTTTTGCCATGTCTTTTCACTGTGAGAACCCTGTTTAACGTGTAGCAAGCCGAGGCAACAGCTTCAGTCCAGAATCGAACTGGAAGCTGAGACTCAACCAACATGGTTCTTGCAGTTTCAATTAAGGTTCTGTTCTTTCTTTCAGCGACTCCGTTTTGTTGTGGCGTGTACCGAGAGCTGTATTCATGAAGGATTCCTTTTGCAGTGCAAAATTCATCCATAACCCTGTTTTTGAACTCGGTTCCGTTGTCGCTTCGAATTCGCCTCACCTTTAGATTATAAAGATTTTCCAACAAGGTGATCAAATTCTTTAGAATTTCTGGAGTCTCGCTCTTGTGGACCATGAAATCAACCCATGAAAATCTTGAATAGTCATCAGTGACTACCAAGCAGAAAACTTCCCCGTGCACACTCTTATGTTTGACTGGGCCGAAAAGGTCCATATGCAGACGTTCGAATGGCATGTTTACAGTGTTAACCTTCTTCAATGGATGTGATTTCTTGATCTGCTTCCCTTTCTGACACGGCACACAGACATCTTGAAGTTGAAAATTCTTCACATTGACACCTCTCACCAGATTGTGTTTGACAAGGTGATTCATTTTTCTGAGGTGAATATGACCCATCCGTCTGTGCCAAGAAATCGTCTCCTTTTCAGTGGCTTTTGAAATAAAGCAAGTAACTTGTTTGGACTTGGTTATTGCTTGGCTCATATCGAGGACATACAAATCATTTACTCTTGGTGCTGATAAGAGAATCCATTCTTCGGGAATCTTGAATCCTGGCTTCAGCACATAACAACCGGCATCATCAAAATGCACGGTGAACTTCTTGTCGCAGATCTGAGAAACACTCAGGAGATTGTGATCCAACTGTTGCACATAATTGATTTTGTCGAAACTCACAACTCCATTTGAGATCATTCCCTCGCCGGTGATATACCCTCCTTTGTCTCCAGCAAATGCAACATATCCTCCTCTTATACTTCGCACATCGAAAAGAAGACGGTAGTCGCCCGTCATGTGTCTGGAAGCCCCACTATCAACAATCCAATGACTATTAATAGTTCCTCCTGGAGCCGCCTGCACATGCAATTAACTTATCAGTTTGAGAGGGGGACCCAAGCCTTTGTGGACTTGGGTCGTCCTTGATCATCAAGGAAAGTGATTTCAATCACTTGATGATTAGGAAAAAGAACCTGTGGTGCTCCCCCTGATTGAATTACCTGTTTTTGCTTCCAAGCTGTTTGTCCTTTACCAGTATTTGAATTTATTGTTTTAGCATTTACTGGTTTTACAGTTTCAGATTTTGCTTGTACAGGTTTTTCTTCCTTGACCTCTGATTTTAGGGCCTTTTCAATTACCTTTTGATTCTTTTGCTTTAACTTCTTTTCCCTTTCTTTCAAGACACGTGGGTCTTGTTTCGGGGAAACTGATCGTTTTCGGTAATCGATTTCTTGGGGAGCACTCGTTGTTGACTTCAGCCTTTGCACGTATGGGCAATATCTTACAATATGCCCAACTGTCCCACATTCAAAACATGTTCTCCGCTCTACAAACTTCGGAGAAACATGTTGATGACCAGACGTAGAATCAGACAATGAACTTTGTGATCTAGACGTGCTTGGGCCTAAATCACATCCGTTGGTGTGTTGGGTGTAATTATTCTGATCATTTCGTTT
Source organism: Helianthus tuberosus (assembly GCA_030545235.1). Classification (NCBI taxonomy): domain Eukaryota; kingdom Viridiplantae; phylum Streptophyta; class Magnoliopsida; order Asterales; family Asteraceae; genus Helianthus; species Helianthus tuberosus. The sequence continues at coordinate 98,042,281 of CM060412.1, read as the reverse complement.
TAAAATTCTAAACTGTTGTATAAACTCAAGGTTAGATTTATCCTGAAATGTTTCAAGTTTGTCTGAACCCGTGGATCCAACAAAGTTCATTTTCGGTCCTCGCTTCTTAACAGGAGCTCTTTTGTTTTGCACCTTTTGTTGTTGAACCTTAGGTTGCTCAACCCTTGATTGTTGAATTTTAGGTTGTGCAGCCTTAGGTTGAGTAGCCTTAGACTGTTCAACTTTAGGTTGTTGAACCTTTGGTTGTTCAGTCTTAGGCTGCTGAACTTTAGGTGCTTGAACATTCTTGTTCTGAGCCTTCTTTCCCTGTACCTTACCCTTTCCGGAGTTGATTTGTTGTTTTCGCTCAATTGATAGTTTTTGGTTTCCGTATTGTTTTCTAATTTGTTCACACGGAATTGGATCACATTGAGTGACGGTAACTTTGCCACTTTTGTTCCCTAAAAACTTATCAGTGCATCCTTCAAAAATTTTCTCAATTAAATCTTGATTTACATTTTTAAGTGGAAAATCTTTGTTAGAGTAGATTTTGCTATCACCTTTGAGCGTGTACAACAAGCTATTCTCTTCACGGCTAGATACAAGGGACTCCATTGCTTTTGACGTTTCAGTCTTACTCGGTTTCACTGGTGGATCACACAGGATGTGATTCTCAATTGGAATATCTGTTGTAACCGAGTTAGACTGTTGTTTCACAATCTCTTCAGATTCATCATCCGAAGAATCAGCATCCTCAACAATGGGAGGACTCTGTTCCTTAACACACGATGAATCTGTCACATTCTCAGATTCTGATTGACCCGAGGATGATGTACCAGTTGTGAACCCGAGGCCTGCTGCAAAGTCATCTAGACCGAGTGGCACAGGAGGTTCAAAACGGGGCATATCCTCGTCATCAGGCAATTTGGAGTAATTGTGATTCATTGGGGGAGGACATGATTTGAATCCAATACATGGTTTATCCCCCTTTTTCTTTCTCTCTTGAACGTCAATGATGTGATCCAATACAAAGCGGGAATTGGAATAGCTTTCCAGTTTCTGCTTAATTGTTTCACATTAACATCGAGCTGTTGCCAACTCTACCATTTACTTTTCAATTGTGTCAATAAGATTGTTGTTAGCATGTTGTTTTCGCAAAACAGCCTTTTGTAATTCTGAAACATCATGTTTTAATGACGCAATTGTTGCTTTAAATTCCTTTTCATTTCTGGTTAAAAACAAGTTAGCTTCAGTTGCTTTAGAAAGATCTACAATCAATTCTTGATTGTGTTTGTATGTGATTTCAAACTGACTTTCCTTTTCAGCATATTTAACATTTAAGCTATCACAATTTTCACAGTTAACTACAGTGGGTTCATCGACACATACCTGACTTGATGAACTGTCGACATTAGCCATAAAGGCTGAATGGAAAGAAAAAGATCCATCTTCAGAGAGGAACTGAGCAAGCTTCTCGGAAGTTCCAGCAGATTTCTGGCAAAGAATAGATCTCCTCTTGCATAATGCTTCAGCTTCAGCCAAAAGCTCATCAACTTCCAGATCTAAAGCATCACTTGATAAATCACCAGCATCAAGTGATTCCCCATCCATGCTCCCACTATAACCCGAACTATCTTCATCTTCTGAAGATTCACCAGCAGACACGGGTTCTACGACCTTCTCAATCACTTTAGCATAACATGCTGTTCCACCATTTCCTCCTTCTCCAAGCTGAAGGTTCCAATTGCAGATTTCATCAGCTTGAACAACCAATCCTCTGTGGGGATTAGTGTTTGTGGATCCAGATGCATTTCCTCCAACCGGCACTATTGATCTGTCGTTCTGTTGCTGTTGTGGCTGTCCTTGATTCCTGAAGGGATTCTGATTTCCTTGCTTAGGAGGCTTCTGACACTCCCGCTTGAAGTGACCCTTTTCACCACAATTGAAGCAAGTGACAGCATTCTTATCAAAACCATACTTGGTGTTGTTGTTGCTATTCAAGTTGGTTCTCCCCGTCCTTTCCATAAACTCCTTTGCTCTTCGAATTGCACTAGCAAGAGCCCATTTGATATCCATCATTTCAAACTCTTCCCTATCCACTTGCTGATAATCTTCATTGGTTAGATTGATATTCCCAATCTGACCTGCAACCAATCCACAATAAGCACTAACCAAGGTGTTCAACATCTCCATATGCTCCTTGGCTACTTCGACACTGACTTTGGAAAAGCTGGAAGTGTCTAATCTGACTGTGTTCGGATTGGAAGTGGCTTGAAAGTTTGAAGAGCTTCCATAAAACCCTTGCTGTTGCGGTTGTTGCTGCTGAGCTCTGCTTGGGTCTAAGAAAGGCGGTGGTGTGAATTGAGGAGCAGGTTGCACATCCTGTTGTAGAGAAGAAGAATCTGGTCTTGAGAACATCGTGTATGCTGAAGGATCAAACTGATTTGTTGTGGAAGGCCCGGTGTTTGAGATGAAGGCTGTTTGAAGCTTCGCATGTTGAGAAACTGGTTTTTCTCCACTGATGCCTCCTGCAATCCCATAGTACATCTCTGGATTTTGAGGAGTTAGTGTTCTTTTTGCCTTAAGCTTTTCTTCTACATCCTTGTTCTCCAATTTCTGAATTAACTCATACACAGTGATTGTGTCTAGAACACCATTTTCTTTGAGAATTTCAAGATAACTGCTCCACTTTGCTGGTAAGCTATCAGCAAATCTCTTCACCATTTCTTGTGGAGTGGCAGTAACTCTAAAGGCAAACATCTCGCTCAACAAATGATGGAACCTTGTAGATAACTCTGCCAAAGTCTCATTCTCCATACACGTGAATCCTTCAAATTCTTTCTTCAACAATTCTTGCTTGATCTTTCTAGATTGAGCATTTCCTTCACATCGTAACGTGAGCATATCCCACAAGCTTTTTGTAGTCGTGCAGTAAACAAACTGGTGGTAAATGTCTCTGTGAAGAGCTTGTGTGAGAATCATGAATGCTTTCTTCTCTAACTCAAATTTCTTCTTATCCTCCTCAGACATAGTGCTGTAAGTTTGTGGATTAGATCCTGCAACTTCCAATTCATTTTCAAATGGCGTAAAGAAGCACATCCATAAATCTTGACCTTGCCCCTGAACATAAGTTCTCAGCCTTTCTTTCCACCATCCCCAATCATTGATGTGATTCAGCTTTGGCGGTTTTGTGCTTGTACCAGTTTCACTGTCGTTCTGCATCATAGCTTGAATGCTGCTGCTTTGATTTGTGACCAATGCCCATTGATTTGCAGTTATCATTGCAGCTTGAGGTGGGGCAATAGCCTGCATCCATGCATTTTTGTTGAAATCTGACTGAGATTGCGTAGCTGATGATTGCGTAGCTGATGATTGTGGAGTCAAATGTCACACCCCGACCGCGTAAAACAACAAATCGCGGCGGAAACATCGGGGCGTGTTGCGACAGAATTAATTGTTTCAAATCCATGGCAAACAAAGTTGTATTTTATTTATAAACAAAGGTGTTACATTGTTTCAAACAGGAAATTTAAGAGTTCAGAACATAATTAAACATAGTCTATCTTCTTTTAAAGTCTCTAAGGCACAGGTCCGCCCTAGTATCATGATCAACATCCTATGGAAAAGCTCCTGAAAACACATGTGAAAATAGGTACGTCAGCATAAAAATGCCTGTGAGATACATAGGTTTGTGAAAATAAGATTCATGACTTGTGTTTGAGAAAATATTTCGTCATGAACCTTGTAATTTGATTTGTTTTGTAAATCACTTGAAAAACGATAAGATCAGATGATATGTATAAATAAGAGAATAGTGTATGGTTAAATGGATAACCATTGTAAACTGAGTTTGTATAAGATAAGTTGTTTGTAAAACAATGTATTGTGAAAAGTATGTTATTTGTATGAAATGTTCTATGTATAAAACTGAAATGATTCAAATAACGCTACGATATATAATACCATACAAACACTTATATATAGGAAGTACCAGCGGCGTATCCACCATGCTTGTATCATATTACACACGCATCGTTACTTAATCACTTAATCAAATCAAACCAAACCAAACAATGTAAAATGTTCATGTCAAGATGTAAATCATGTAAAAAATGTCTATGTCAAATATCCAAGTCAAATGTCTATGTTTAAACCAATAGTCAAAAGTCCTTGTATAAACCATGTCAAATGTTGATAGTCCAAAAGTAGTCAAGTAATGTATAACCAAAATGATATGTATGGTAAGTAAAATAAGACTACTTAAACCATAAGTAAAAATGTACAAAACAAAGTATTTTGATTATATCAAAAAGTTATGTTTTGTAAAGTGATGCATGATACATTGATACGAACATTTATGTGGTAAGTTAACGCATACATTCAAGCCTTGAGACAGTCGGATAACCCTTTCAGTCAAGGTTATCAAAAGAATTGTATTCGGATTCAGTCATTCCTTACATCCAAACAAACCCGGGATGTCAGGAATGGGATTTGTCAAGTCCTATGGTACCACTACTTACTCCCGAGCGGCGTAGCAAATGTTAATGAACGAAATAAAGACCCGTTTGTGCAAACCAAATGTCATAGTAGTTGTATACATGTCATATGAAAACAATGTACTAGGTATGCTAAGTTAACATACAAAGTAGAAGAGTCTTGTAAAATCAATGTGCTAGCATGCTATCAGTCAACATACATAGCAGAAATGTAATGTAAATCAATGTGCTAGCATGCTATCACTCAACATACGTAGCAGAAAGGTAATGTAAATCAATGTGCTTAGCATGTTATCAGTCAACATACATAGCAGAAAAGTCATGTAAATCAATGTGCTTAGCATGTTATCAGTCAACATACATAGCAGAAAAGTAATGAAATCATGTACTATAATGTACTAACAAACATAGTCGGTATATGATGTGAAAACAGGAAAGCATGAAAGTAACAAGTAGGCACATGTGTTCCACCCCAAAACAGTTTGGAAAACAGTAAAAGAGGGGTCTATGTACTCACATAAACACCTTGAAAACATTTAAAAGAGGGGGTTCTATGTACTCACTTGAGATTGCTCAGATGTATAAAGATAATCACCAAGTAATGCTAGAGATCTCGGAATCAAACGGCACCTAATATAGGTAACTATGTTAATAACCGGACCTTAATCGGATGATTGGATAGAATGAGGTTTCGTAAACCAAACGAGTGTAGAGACTCGTGTTATTTGGTTTAACAAAGCCTACATACTAAATGAAACCTAACATAATTGGTTACGACCCAATACGACCCGTTTAGGAAGCTTATGCTACTTTAACGCGTCGTGCGCGTGAAACGCGTTCGGACCGCCTAACTAGTCCTATGACAAGTATTATATGCCTAAACATGTTACAAAATCAGTTACGTGACAAAAGTTTAGGTTACATATGCTTAATTACCAATTATGTATGAAAAGGGTATTCTGGTAATTTACCTAAGGCATATAAACTACCTATCATACAACTACTTAAACGTCGTGACCATAAGGTATAACCTCGGAAGGTTATTCCCTACACTATGGTCACCTAACGTATTTGGTCAGATCTTAATGATCGACCAAACTGGGTCGGGTTCGAAGGTATAGGCGATTTATCAGATCGCCTACCCTACGACAACGTGGTAATCAGTAGGCATAGTCCCAAGGGACTATGACCATCGTGATTACAATCACGTTGCGAAGTTCTAACGAACTTCGCATTGACCATTACTGGTCAACGCTGAAAGTCAAACAAAGTTTGACTTTCTGACTCGAAAAGCAGTAAATAATAAGGAAAAGAACGAAAGAATACTTACGAAGGGTCCCCGAATGCTAACCCAGATTAAAATAGCTCAGGTATGAAACGAAGGTTCCAACTTAGAGCTTCCTTAATCAGATTTGTGGGTTTTTGTGTTGAGTATGGATGGGTATTTATAGTAAATGCACCACCGTTAGGATCGTTTATCGGGAAACGTGCCTTGATCTCACCCGTACAAGTGTCGGAAGCTTATGGTGGCTCATTTGGTCACTCTCCATAAGATATCAACACTTGGCATTGGGATTAGGAGTGGTTTGCAGCTGTTAACAGCTGTTTAAACATTGCACCTGGTCTGGAGACCCCATACGCATCGTATGGTATATATACCATACGCATCGTATGGGTGAACTTTGGCAGAATTACAGTTTTGGTCCCTGAACTGTATTTAGGCCATTTTTGACACGTTTAAGGCCCGTTAACCCCATTTCAAAGCTCTTAAATGAAGTTAAAGTATAGGGAACTTAAAACATGTTCAAAAATATCTCGGATGTCGGTTCGTTTGGCCGTACGAACGCGATGTTCGCTTAATTACGACGGAATGCGCATAAGCGCGAAAAACGATCCAAATGACGAAACGAATGGATTTTTCTTAAGGAGAACACTAAAATATAATATAGTCATGCTCTCATAAATTTTTGGATGTCCAGATGTATTCAGAACGTAAGTTATGCGCGAAAATGCAAACTTGTGCACTTTTTGACACTTTTAGTCCCTGAATGACCCAAAAGTTTATTTTAGCACACCGAACCCCTCAAAGCCTATTTCTAAGCTATGTAAAGGATATTTAAGGTGTGTTTAACTTATGGTTATGTTCCGGAATGTTCGTTACAGTTTAAATTGACATACCTTCGCAGTTTGTCATATTTAGTCCCTGTAAACGAATTAACTTGTTTTTGCCATACCAATGCCTTCAAAACTTATTTCTAAGTTATTTAAAGGTTATTTAAGGTATGTTGAGTATATGATGATGTTCCGGAGTATTTCTCGCATTAAACTGAGTACGTTTACGCACTAGTTTGCGTATAACTCTCCAGAAAGCGATGTAGAGTTTGAAATTACATAAAAGTCAAAACATGAAAAATGTAAAACATAACAAAACAAACATTGTGATCAAATAACATTGGTTTATTGATAACAGAACTGTTCATAGTGATTACAAGCACAGTTGTTACAGTCTCCCCTACTTGTGGAAATTTCGTCCCGAAATTTATTTAGAGGAAACTCGTGGAAAAAGATGTGGGTATTTCGCCTTCATTTGGTCTTCGCGTTCCCAAGTAAACTCAGGTCCACGTTTAGCTTCCCAGCGAACTTTGACCAAAGGAATGCGCTTGCGTTTAAGCCACTTGACTTCACGTTCCATGATTTCCACTGGTTTCTCAACAAATTTCAGTGTTTTGCCAACACGAATTTCGTCAAGCGGTATGGGGTAGTTCTCATCAGCTGTACACTTCTTGAGATTTGATACGTGAAAAGTTGGATGAACATTTCCCAGTTCCGGAGGTAACTCAAGTCTGTAGGCTACCTTTCCGATTCTTTCGACGATCTTGAATGGTCCAACGTATCTAGGTGCAAGTTTTCCTTTCTTTCCAAATCTGATCACACCTTTCCAAGGTGAGACCTTAAGTAATACTCGATCACCGACTTGAAATTCAAAGGCTTTGCGTTTTGGGTCCGCGTAAATCTTCTGACGGTTTCTAGCTGCCTGAAGGTTATCACGAACTTTCTTGACCTTGTCAGTTGTCTCTAAAATGAGGGCAGGTCCAGTAAGTTGAGCCTCGCCAATCTCATTCCAGCAGACTGGTGAACGACATTTTCGACCATAGAGAGCTTCGAAAGGAGCCATTCCGATGCTAGTGTGATAACTGTTGTTGTAGGAGAATTCAATCAATTTAAGATGTGAATCCCAGCTACCACCAAAATCGATCACACAAGCTCTTAGCATATCCTCCAGAGTCTGGATTGTTCTCTCAGATTGACCATCCGTTTGCGGATGATAAGCTGTGCTCAGATTAAGTTGGGTTCCCATAGCAGATTGCATGGTTCTCCAAAAATGAGAAGTGAAACGAGCATCTCTGTCAGAAATGATGTTCAAAGGAACACCATGTCGAGCCACAATTTCATCTACATAGATTTGAGCAAGTCTGTCAGTAGGAAAATCCTCGCGGATTGGCAAGAAATGTGCTGACTTTGTAAGACGATCAATGACTACCCAGATGGCATCATGACCTTTCTTTGTGCGCGGGAGTTTGGTAACAAGATCCATAGTAATGTTTTCCCATTTCCAAACTGGGATCTCTGGTTGTTCCAATAAACCCGAAGGACGCTGATGTTCAGCCTTAACCTTAAGACAAGTAAGGCATTTTGATACGTATAAGGCAATGTCTTTCTTCATACCAGGCCACCAATAGTGAATACGAAGATCCTTATACATTTTATCTGAGCCCGGATGAATAGAATAACGAGACTTATGGGCTTCATCCATAAGCAAGGCACGAAGATCATCCTGGCTTGGGACCCACAAACGGTCCATGAAGTAATACGATCCATTGTCCTTCAGTTCAAGAGCAGGCGTTATGTGATAGGGAAATTCCTTATCCATCAATCCTTGTGAAACACAAGATTGTTGAGCTTGAGAAATACGTGCTTGAATATCGGATCGAGCTTGAATAACAGATTGAACACGTACACAATGAAGCTTAGTACGTTCCTTACGACTCAATGCATCAGCTACGACATTCGCCTTACCAGGATGGTAGCGAATTTCGCAATCATAGTCGTTTAAAAGCTCAACCCAACGTCGTTGTCTCATGTTGAGTTCTTTCTGGTTGAAGATATGCTGAAGACTTTTGTGATCAGTGAAAACCACACATTTTGTACCATACAAATAGTGTCTCCAGATCTTGAGAGCAAAGACAACTGCACCCAACTCAAGATCATGAGTGGTGTAGTTCTTCTCATGTATCTTCAATTGCCTCGATGCATAGGCTATGACTTTGTTCCTTTGCATAAGAACACAGCCAAGACCCAATTTCGATGCATCACAATACACGACAAAATCATCATCACCCTCAGGCAATGATAGAACAGGCGCATCGCAAAGCTTCTGCTTCAGGTGTTGAAAAGCTTCCTCTTGTTTGAATCCCCAGTAAAAGGGCATTTTCTTCTGAGTTAGAGCAGTTAGAGGAACTGCAATCTTAGAGAAGTTTTCAATGAAGCGGCGATAATAACCCGCTAGACCAAGAAATGAACGAACTTCAGTAGGAGTAGAAGGTGTATCCCAATCCTTAATCGCACTGATCTTGGAGGGATCTACATGAACACCTCGTTCGTTGATAATGTGTCCCAAAAATTGAACTTCTTTAAGCCAAAATTCGCACTTGGAGAATTTGGCGAAAAGTTGCTCTTTCTTTAGGAGTTCAAGAGTAAGACGAAGATGCTGCTCGTGATCAGCTCGCGTCTTAGAGTAAATCAAGATATCGTCAATAAAAACAATGACGAACTGATCCAAATAAGGTTTGCAGACCCTATTCATTAAGTCCATGAAAACAGCAGGAGCATTAGTCAAACCGAATGGCATGACTGTGAATTCATAATGCCCATAACGAGTACGGAACGCTGTCTTCGGAATGTCTTCTTCTTGCACCCGAAGTTGATGATATCCAGAACGCAGGTCGATCTTCGAAAAATAAGAAGCGCCTTGTAACTGATCAAAGAGGTCGTCGATGCGAGGTAGGGGATATCGATTCTTGATGGTAAGCTTGTTAAGCTCACGATAATCGATACACATCCTAAAGGATCCATCCTTCTTCTTGACAAAAAGAACGGGAGCACCCCAAGGTGAAAAGCTAGGACGGATAAAACCTTTATCAGAGAGCTCCTGAAGCTGTTTAGACAACTCTTGCATCTCAGATGGTGCAAGACGATATGGAGCTCTGGCAACGGGATTTGCACCAGGTACGAGATCAATGCGGAACTCGACTTGGCGTGCTGGAGGTAGACCAGGTAAATCTTCAGGGAATACTTCAGAATAATCCCGAACGACAGGAATATCTGAAATAGACTTACCCTTGCCTTTATCTTCTGTAACATGTGCTAAGAAAGCCACATAGTTCTTCCGCAGATATTTCCGAGCTTTAAAACAAGACATGAGTTTGAGACCACCGGTAGGCTTCTCACCTTGAACCTGCAGAATCTCGCCTGTCGAAAGCGGTACACGAACAATCTTCTCAGAACAAACTATCTCTGCGTGATGCTTGGATAACCAATCCATTCCCACAATGACGTCGAAGCTTCCAAGTTGCATAGGCGTGAGATCGATAGGAAAAAGATGATCGTTAAGGTTCAACTGGCAGTTGCGTAGAACAGAATTAAGAATAATGGGTTCACCACTAGCAACCTCTACTGTCAAAGATTTACTTAGTTTCGTTCTAGACACGCGAAGCATCGGCTCAAAAGACAATGACACAAAACTCTTATCGGCACCCGAATCAAAGAGAACAGATGCAGGCTGATTATTAATAAAGAACGTACCGTTCACCACGTTATCATCCGCCTGCGCCTCTTGGGCATTCATGTTAAAATCTCGGCCTCGAGCCGGAGCCTGATTCTGATTCTGGTTCTGGTTGACTAGCCTTGGGCACCGGTTCCTGTAGTGGGTCAGATCCCCACAATTGTAGCACGAACCAGGAGGAAAATGAGGTCGTGCAGCTTGGCCCTGTTGCGGGGCAGGAGGCTGAGCAACCTGTTGAGCTTGGTTACGAACTGCCTGGTTCTGATTGACAGGAATGCGGCAGTCGACAGCAAGATGACCAGATCTTCCGCAGTTGGTGCACTGACGACACTGGAGATGTGGTTGGTGATGGCCGTTACACCTGTTGCACAAAGGTGCATTGCCAAAATAAGTCTTCTTGGCAGGTGGTTGCGCAGGCTGATTTGGTGCAGCTTGAGCCTGTGCAGTAACAACAAAATTTTGGGCACCCTTTCGCTTCCTTGATTTCTTTGATGCTTCACCTTCCTTACCCTTACCCTTATTCTTGTTTTTCTCAGAATTAGTCTCCTTCTTTTTATCACCCTTGCGGGTGAGTTTACCCTTCCTGACTAGAGTCTCAGTGAGGGTAGCAGACAACTCGATAGCTTGGCGAAGGGTAGTAGGATTAACACCAGTCAAAATCTCCAGAATAGAATCGGGTAGCCCATCAATATACCTCTCGATCGCTTTATCCGGAGGGGTAACCATGGTGGGACACAATAGACTGAGTTCTTCAAAACGATCCGTGTATGCACGGTGTTCAGCCCCATCTTGCTTTAAGTCATCAAACTCTCGTTCCAAAACTCGAATTTCATGACGGGGACAAAACTCCTTCATCATGAGAGCCCGAAGCTCTTCCCATGTCTGTGCCAACGCCACTTCGGCACCCCTATCGCGCTTAATACCATTCCACCAGGTAAGCGCTCGCTTCTCAAACACGCTTGAAGCAAATTCAACCCTACGCGCATTCTGACACTGCACATGTAAGAATGTGCTCTCGATACTTTCAAACCACCGTAGGAGCGCAGTTGCTCCTTGCGACCCAGAAAACTTAAGCGGCTTCGCAGAATTGAAATTCTTGAAATTACAGTGTGCGTTATTGTTGTTGTTATTGCCGTTGTTGTTAAATATATCGTGGACTTGAGTTACAACCCCGGGAAGTACAGCAGCCACTTGCTGAGAAACCAGGGCTGCGATCTCTTCAATAGTAAAAGTTCGAGGATCGCGTCGAGGAGGCATTCTAAAAGAGGAAAACATGAAAGAAAACGAGTGAGATGATTGGATGAAAAGAATGAGATGAAACAAGATCAACAAGAGCAAAGATGGTGGTCATTCGTCCGTATCACAGAGCAAACAAACAACACACAGTGACTAATCAAAGTAAATGGGTCAAAAATAATGTATAATGAAGACATGCTCGCCTATAAGTGAACACTCATCCCAAGAATTCCCAGGTAAGCACAACTGGTCTCGCGTCTGATGAGATGTATACGAAGTGCTTGCCTAGACAGAAAACCCAGAATACAGGCATTCACCCTTCCAGTTTGCACATGTTCACATTATTTAAAACCCAAAACGTTTGACGGGATTTTGAAAATTTGAAGGCACAAGGCCAAAAACCAAACTGAAAAGGGTTCAAAACCATATAAAAGAGAGTTCAAAACCTTGTAATAATTTATTCAAAAACAGATGATTGTTTTTCAAAAATCGTTTCGGAAAATTTTGGTTCTTGTTTTGATAATCACCTAAGGATAGGTGATGTATATGTTTTAAGATCTAAACACAAGATAACTTGTGTTAGGGTCCTAGAAAAGTTATAGTCTAGGTCAAAGCATTACTAATAACCTAATTCCCTATAACCATTGGCTCTGATACCAACTCTTCTGTCACACCCCGACCGCGTAAAACAACAAATCGCGGCGGAAACATCGGGGCGTGTTGCGACAGAATTAATTGTTTCAAATCCATGGCAAACAAAGTTGTATTTTATTTATAAACAAAGGTGTTACATTGTTTCAAACAGGAAATTTAAGAGTTCAGAACATAATTAAACATAGTCTATCTTCTTTTAAAGTCTCTAAGGCACAGGTCCGCCCTAGTATCATGATCAACATCCTATGGAAAAGCTCCTGAAAACACATGTGAAAATAGGTACGTCAGCATAAAAATGCCTGTGAGATACATAGGTTTGTGAAAATAAGATTCATGACTTGTGTTTGAGAAAATATTTCGTCATGAACCTTGTAATTTGATTTGTTTTGTAAATCACTTGAAAAACGATAAGATCAGATGATATGTATAAATAAGAGAATAGTGTATGGTTAAATGGATAACCATTGTAAACTGAGTTTGTATAAGATAAGTTGTTTGTAAAACAATGTATTGTGAAAAGTATGTTATTTGTATGAAATGTTCTATGTATAAAACTGAAATGATTCAAATAACGCTACGATATATAATACCATACAAACACTTATATATAGGAAGTACCAGCGGCGTATCCACCATGCTTGTATCATATTACACACGCATCGTTACTTAATCACTTAATCAAACCAAACCAAACAATGTAAAATGTTCATGTCAAGATGTAAATCATGTAAAAAATGTCTATGTCAAATATCCAAGTCAAATGTCTATGTTTAAACCAATAGTCAAAAGTCCTTGTATAAACCATGTCAAATGTTGATAGTCCAAAAGTAGTCAAGTAATGTATAACCAAAATGATATGTATGGTAAGTAAAATAAGACTACTTAAACCATAAGTAAAAATGTACAAAACAAAGTATTTTGATTATATCAAAAAGTTATGTTTTGTAAAGTGATGCATGATACATTGATACGAACATTTATGTGGTAAGTTAACGCATACATTCAAGCCTTGAGACAGTCGGATAACCCTTTCAGTCAAGGTTATCAAAAGAATTGTATTCGGATTCAGTCATTCCTTACATCCAAACAAACCCGGGATGTCAGGAATGGGATTTGTCAAGTCCTATGGTACCACTACTTACTCCCGAGCGGCGTAGCAAATGTTAATGAACGTAATAAAGACCCGTTTGTGCAAACCAAATGTCATAGTAGTTGTATACATGTCATATGAAAACAATGTACTAGGTATGCTAAGTTAACATACAAAGTAGAAGAGTCTTGTAAAATCAATGTGCTAGCATGCTATCAGTCAACATACATAGCAGAAATGTAATGTAAATCAATGTGCTAGCATGCTATCAGTCAACATACGTAGCAGAAAGGTAATGTAAATCAATGTGCTTAGCATGTTATCAGTCAACATACATAGCAGAAAAGTCATGTAAATCAATGTGCTTAGCATGTTATCAGTCAACATACATAGCAGAAAAGTAATGAAATCATGTACTATAATGTACTAACAAACATAGTCGGTATATGATGTGAAAACAGGAAAGCATGAAAGTAACAAGTAGGCACATGTGTTCCACCCCAAAACAGTTTGGAAAACAGTAAAAGAGGGGTCTATGTACTCACATAAACACCTTGAAAACATTTAAAAGAGGGGGTTCTATGTACTCACTTGAGATTGCTCAGATGTATAAAGATAATCACCAAGTAATGCTAGAGATCTCGGAATCAAACGGCACCTAATATAGGTAACTATGTTAATAACCAGACCTTAATCGGATGATTGGATAGAATGAGGTTTCGTAAACCAAACGAGTGTAGAGACTCGTGTTATTTGGTTTAACAAAGCCTACATACTAAATGAAACCTAACATAAATGGTTACGACCCAATACGACCCGTTTAGGAAGCTTATGCTACTTTAACGCGTCGTGCGCGTGAAACGCGTTCGGACCGCCTAACTAGTCCTATGACAAGTATTATATGCCTAAACATGTTACAAAATCAGTTACGTGACAAAAGTTTAGGTTACATATGCTTAATTACCAATTATGTATGAAAAGGGTATTCTGGTAATTTACCTAAGGCATATAAACTACCTATCATACAACTACTTAAACGTCGTGACCATAAGGTATAACCTCGGAAGGTTATTCCCTACACTATGGTCACCTAACGTATTTGGTCAGATCTTAATGATCGACCAAACTGGGTCGGGTTCGAAGGTATAGGCGATTTATCAGATCGCCTACCCTACGACAACGTGGTAATCAGTAGGCATAGTCCCAAGGGACTATGACCATCGTGATTACAATCACGTTGCGAAGTTCTAACGAACTTCGCATTGACCATTACTGGTCAACGCTGAAAGTCAAACAAAGTTTGACTTTCTGACTCGAAAAGCAGTAAATAATAAGGAAAAGAACGAAAGAATACTTACGAAGGGTCCCCGAATGCTAACCCAGATTAAAATAGCTCAGGTATGAAACGAAGGTTCCAACTTAGAGCTTCCTTAATTAGATTTGTGGGTTTTTGTGTTGAGTATGGATGGGTATTTATAGTAAATGCACCACCGTTAGGATCGTTTATCGGGAAACGTGCCTTGATCTCACCCGTACAAGTGTCGGAAGCTTATGGTGGCTCATTTGGTCACTCTCCATAAGATATCAACACTTGGCATTGGGATTAGGAGTGGTTTGCAGCTGTTAACAGCTGTTTAAACATTGCACCTGGTCTGGAGACCCCATACGCATCGTATGGTATATATACCATACGCATCGTATGGGTGAACTTTGGCAGAATTACAGTTTTGGTCCCTGAACTGTATTTAGGCCATTTTTGACACGTTTAAGGCCCGTTAACCCCATTTCAAAGCTCTTAAATGAAGTTAAAGTATAGGGAACTTAAAACATGTTCAAAAATATCTCGGATGTCGGTTCGTTTGGCCGTACGAACGCGATGTTCGCTTAATTACGACGGAATGCGCATAAGCGCGAAAAACGATCCAAATGACGAAACGAATGGATTTTTCTTAAGGCGAACACTAAAATATAATATAGTCATGCTCTCATAAATTTTTGGATGTCCAGATGTATTCAGAACGTAAGTTATGCGCGAAAATGCAAACTTGTGCACTTTTTGACACTTTTAGTCCCTGAATGACCCAAAAGTTTATTTTAGCACACCGAACCCCTCAAAGCCTATTTCTAAGCTATGTAAAGGATATTTAAGGTGTGTTTAACTTATGGTTATGTTCCGGAATGTTCGTTACAGTTTAAATTGACATACCTTCGCAGTTTGTCATATTTAGTCCCTGTAAACGAATTAACTTGTTTTTGCCATACCAATGCCTTCAAAACTTATTTCTAAGTTATTTAAAGGTTATTTAAGGTATGTTGAGTATATGATGATGTTCCGGAGTATTTCTCGCATTAAACTGAGTACGTTTACGCACTAGTTTGCGTATAACTCTCCAGAAAGCGATGTAGAGTTTGAAATTACATAAAAGTCAAAACATGAAAAATGTAAAACATAACAAAACAAACATTGTGATCAAATAACATTGGTTTATTGATAACAGAACTGTTCATAGTGATTACAAGCACAGTTGTTACATCAAAGTTGTTTGAGTCCACGCAGTTGGATCCCACTGACCGTTTGTTCCCATTTTATAAAGACAATTAATATATTAAGTGAAAAATATATTTAAAATTTGAAAAACAAGTTTTCCCTTTTTTTTTAAAAATTAAATTTTCACAAACTATGTTAAAATCTCGAAGGATAACAAACAGCCGAAGGATCTTTGATCGAAAGACCTGAAAAACACAAACTTGTTAAGCTTAAACAGATTAGGATCGAAAGATCAGAACTTGTTCGAAGGATCAACAGTGTTCGAAAGATCACTGTTGAGTTTCGAACAATGATTTCGAAAGACTCTCCAATCGAAGGATCCTTGTCTTTCGAATAAGACCTGTAGATCGACAGATATATCCTTCGAAAAGATTCCTTGGATCGAAAGATAAGTCACAGACTTCGAAGGATGTTCGAAAGATGATTATCTATCGAACCTCCTTTGATCGAAAGATGATCTTTCGACTTCGAAGGATATCCTTCGATCTGCACTGACACAGCTGACACAGTTGGCAAAAGTTGACAGGTTGGTGAAAAGGTGATTGGTTGGTAAAAACTTTCGGCAGAAGGTATGTTCAGACCATACTTTCTGCCAACCCAGATTTGACTAATAAAATATTGCCTAAAAAGAAGGTTCTTATCCAGAAACCGGTCACCGGAGTAAGCCGGAATTTGGCCGGAAATTACCAAACTTCTTAAAAACAAGTTTTTAAGTTACCCAACCCGTTCTTTAACACACCCGGTTAGTTTAGAACACATTTTTACGTCAAGAACTGTGAGAAAAACACTAAAAACAGATGTTAACCCGTGTGAGTTTTTGTCCAAACACTCCAAAGTCTTGTATAAACTCGGTTTTTAACAAGGAAAAGAGCCACGACTCTGATACCACTTGTAGGTCCCTCGGAGGTTGAGGTTAAACCTTATCCTTGTTAAGTTTAACACACTAGCAAGTGCGGAATCCAAGCTAGAATGCAAACCGGTAGTTTATAATGAGAACACAAGCTACAAAGAGAAAGGTAGACACACAAGATATCAAAGTTTTCTCTTGTATTTCAGTGGACACGGTTACAGCCCTTGACCAAACTGAAAATACGCTCTCTGCAAGACTAAGTTCACTCACCCACATGAAGTGAACACATTACATCAGTATATATATCCATCACAGGTCGTCTGGTCGAAGGATCAATTAGACTGATCGTAAGATCATCTATCGAGATACAGCCTATCGAAGGATCCACATATACCTCGAAGGATTGACATCCTTCGAGGTCCATCTGTATCCATCGAAGGTTATCCTTCGAGCTCATCGAAGGATATAAACAATCCTTCGATGACCATCCTTCGACACACACGAACTTACAAACTTTTTCTAACTGTTTGACCAAGTCAAACCAGGAGGATGGTTGACTGGTCAAACTTACATTAAGCACACACATAAACACATCTAAGACGTAACACGACAACAAAAGACATCGTTTTATATCATTACAAAATACAGACAAAGTACAGACACAAGTGCACCAACATAGACCGATAAAAATAAGTTTAAACGCCTTAAAACGCAATTTAAACGCGAGATAAAATATCCGGTAGCCAGTTAAATACCTGTTTTTAGCTTATATATATATATATACATGTATGTATATGCATGTGCATATGAGAGGGAGACATATGTGTCGACCAAATGATTGAAGGTTGTTGCCACCTTTTTCTAATGTGATGCCATGTGTTGATTGTAAGAAAGTGGTCCAATCACATTAATTCCTTTCATGCAACGTATAACACTTTTCAAGAATCAAAATATTTCAAAAATCATCATCTTCTTCTTCTTTAAAACTCACGGCCGAACACCCCCTTTTCAACCTCCACTTTCCATTCCAAGCTAGTTTCGGGTTGGTTTGAAGATCTAAAGTTGATTTCAAAGTGATTTCAAAGAGGAACAAGCTTGTTTCATCAAGATTATTATTATCATAAAAACCCACTTTGTTCTTGAAAGGTATAAAGTTTTATTTCTTTTAAAACTCGTTTGATGATGATGATGATGATGAGCATGTTTCTTGGATACTTGGATTTTCACTATTCTTGAAATCAAACCAAACAAATGTTTTTTATAAAAATAAAAATGTGAGGTTATGAATGTGTGATAATGGCGGAAAGTTTATGTGTGTGTATAGTGTTTGTATTTTGAATTTTGTTTGCAATAATACTTGAAAGATGATTTCTTGAATGAACAAGATTATATGCAATGTGTTAGAGATATAAAGGAATGAATGAAATTTGATTTATTTTTAATAATGTTAGTATATATTCATGTATATGGCCTAAAATATACTAGTCATGTTGATGAATTTTTAAGTTGTTGCATGTTCTTGAATGTTAGTTAAAATGCATGTGTAGGATGATTTAATGATCATCATAAAATATAATTGTTGTGATATGATAAACATTCATTCAAATCAGTAAATAAACATGTAAAATAAAGCTATTTGATGTATTTTGAAGTTACAAAAATTATGTCATAACTTGGTAGCTTTGCATGTTGTACTTATAGCTTGAAAAGTAGTAAATCGGGTGATGTTTGCATGATTTTTGTGCTATTCATGAGACCTGCATATACATGAGTAAAATTATTTTTTTGATCAGTAGATAACATGTGTTATGTTAAAATATCAATTCGTTATGATTTGGGATGGTTACGATAAAGTTCGGTACGAAACTATGCGTTAAAAAAGGTAAAAATCGGCTATTTAGGTGATTTTTATAAAACTGTTTTAAATCTGATTTCAAACTGACGTTATATGATAAATGTAAGTACTTTAACTTATATTAAATATTTTTGGTGTTTGGTTGGTCATACGTGACTTCCGACGCCCAAAAACGCTACCGAAACGGTAAAATACGCATATTTCAACGTACGCGAAAACGGGATGTTCAAGAGTGAACTTTGTGTTATATAGATTGATATATGATTATGATTATGTGTAATGTGATTTGCTAAGTTGGTTAATGATAATATGAAGTGATGCTATGTTTAAATGTTTGTGCGGTAGAAACGGTAAAGTAGATCAGAAATCGCATTATGTGTGAAAATTTATGATAAACATGAGAAATATGTTTAAAGTGACTTGATGAGTTATTTGATATATATTAAGTGTTTAAACATGATATATATGTGTGAAATAACGTGATACATGAATTACGATATATATATATATATATATATATATATATATATATATAGGGAAGAGTTTAAATGAGAACGCTAAATATTGCGAGAACCGTGAGAACAAATGAAAAAACCACGAGAACTTGGTCTAAAACAATTTAAATTCGAATTTATTTTTGCACTTATGAGTATTATTCGAATACAATGTTAGAAATTAAATTTACACATTTAATTTACGTGAATTCTTAAATAAAGAAAATTTACACATATGTAAGTTTGCCATTTACACATGTGTAAATTCGTTATATCTACACATGTGTAAAGAATCTAATAAGAGTGATTTTGAGAGGAGAAATGAACTATTTGATGTTGTCAATTGTTTTTTTGATATTGTATTTTAATTACAATGAGGTTTGTATTAAAAAAATGGTTTTGATTGAGTTTTTCATTCGTTCTCACAGTTCTCGCTATATTTAGCGTTCTCAAGACAACCCTCCCCTATATATATATATATATATATATATATATATATAAGGTTCTTGCGAGAACCCCCCCCCCCCCCCTCAAGCCAAATGCTAAAAATTAAAACCCCCAAAAAAACATAAAAAAACCCTAACCCTCCCACCCCACCCCACCCCAAAAACCTAAACCCCCCCTCCCCCCCCCCCCCCCAAGCTAAAATGCTAAAAACTAAACCCCCAAAAAACCTAAAAAATCTAAAAAAATCTAAAAAATCTAGAATTTTTTTTAAATATTTTTTATGTTAAAATAATTTCTTTTTTGCTACGAAGTGTAGCAATTTTGTTATAAAAATATTAAAAAAAAAATTGTGTGATTTTTAGCTATTTTTAGGCATTTTTGGTTGTGTTCACATTGGTTCTCGCGGTTCTCGCAATAAGAGGTGGTTCCTAACGGATCTTTGTCCTATATATATATATATATATATATATACATACATATATAGTGTGAGGTTCATTGGGGAACACTAAAAAAGTGGGGAACCGGGGAACATTCTTAAAAATTTAACTTAACATGTTAAAAATTAATTTTTTAAAAATCTTTTTCGGCGCTTCTCCTTATATATACTTGTAGAAGCATTTTTAATAAAATATAAAAAACTAAAAATATAAAAAAAAACAATTAAAAAAGGTTAATTTTTTTTATTCTACTAGTTTCTCCTCCTTTTTATAAAGAAAAACGCTGATTTTTTTTTAAATTGATTTTTAACATGTTAAGTTAATTCTATAAGATATAACTGTTTTTTAAACTTTTTTTTATATTTTTAGTTTTTGATTTTTTTATGAAAATTGTTGCTACTTGTATTTATAAGAAAAAGCACCGAAAAAAGTTTAGAAAAAAATATTTTTTAACATGTTAAGTATAATTTTTAAGAGTGTTCCCCCGTTCCTCACTTTTCTAGTGTTCCCCAATGAACCCTCCCCTATATGTATATGTATATGTATAGGTATATGTATATGTATATGTATATGTATATACATATATATATATATATATATATATATATATGCTGTTTTGGTCAAAAATTACCGAAGCAATTAAGTGATCAAATTAGTTAAGTGAGGTAGTGTGCTAGAAATGTGTGTTGAAAATATGCTAGTTAAGTTATTTGCAAAAACAGTTTCAGGATACGGCTCAGGATATACAGCTGTATCTATGATCAAACAATGAGCAAAAAATGTAAAGGATGACACAGGATGTACGAGGAAAGCCCATGACCAGTCTAGATCGCCGACACAAAACCTCGGGAGCTGACAATCGCAGCTGCTTTGTTCTTCTATTATTTCAAATATCAGGATACAGTGCAGGATATGATGCGGATCAACTAGGTGTTACAATGTAATTCGAGTACAAGTGTTTGTGTGTAGTGATTGTTTGCAACAGGAGAGAAAAAGTGTGCGTAAGAGTGTGTGCCTTAACCTGATCCGATCAATCTATTTATAGTAAAACGAAAATAACAAACTACCCTATTAAATCGGGATACTTCGAATATTCCTCAAGTAAACGTTGCAGTCCACTTCTTTCGGGTTCAACGTCTATAACCCAACCGATTTGCCCGAGTCTTGAGGGGAAGAAGTCCTCCTGACCGTTGGAGACTTGCACCTTCTAATCTGCACGTGGTTAAATCAGTCACTACCAGGATATCGTATCAGGATGTTGCCAATATCCTGATCCGGTATCCTGATCACAAATAAACAATCAAAGCCAGAATATTAGTCAGGATATATATGCAGAAAATGACCCATAACAATTGTCCCCAAAATATACCTGTTTGAATTATGAATTCAAACGGATATATTTTAAACTTTATCACCTGGATCGAGCAATCAATACGACGAGACTCTTCAAATGACAATGTGCAACTTCCAATGCGTTATTTACTCTTTACCCCCTATTACTCAGCCTATAATTAGCCGAAATACTTTGCATTGTGATCATTACTCCTCAAGCAAATCTCAGGTACTTCTCTTCTCTTCTCTATTTTTATTTTCTTTGAATTTCTTGTTTCTTGGTCGATACCCCTTATGGCATCTCGAACAAGATCATGGTCAAACGAGCCGGTCGCAACCCTCACGAGTCAAAACCTTATCCGAGAACCACAAAATGTGATATGCTCTTTCAACAACGCTGATATCGCCGCTTTGAAGGATTCCGGTGCCTTTCCTGCGGTAGTGGTCATTCGCCCTTTTGATCGGGAAGTCCGATCAGATGCGTCATCAAACGAGTGGGTCTGCTTTCTTGCCTATCCCTTTTCTTTGGGACTCCGGTACCCATTTCCACCCTTTATCTCTCGTTTCTTCGAGCTTACCGGCCTCAGTTATGCCCAGATTATGCCAATGGCATGGCGAGTTTTAATGGTGTTAAACCAAATTACATCTCGTCATTGCCCTGACCTATGCATCGAAGACCTTCCCATAGCATACCGACTGAGATCCCATGGCAACAGCCGCTTTCTTTTGTTCTCCACTTCCAAGAACCCCCTAATCCTTAAGGCCACCAAGAATGAAGATCAGTGGCAACGAAAGTTCTTTTTCGTAAAAAGGGACTCTATTGACAAGGGTTTTGATCTGCCAGTTAGATGGTTAACCAAGGGTAGGATTTAGGGTTTTAGGAATATCCCCAAATGTATCCTTAAACTATATCCTTGACTTATATCCTGATATTTTGTGCAGCGAATTTCAGAGACCTAGCACCCCCAAGCGCGGAATCAGAACCCAGGATCAAAGAGATCTACCGACTTCCTGCTAGTGAAAGAACCTTCTCCCTGTCTCTCACAAACTCAAGTAAAAAATCAAGCTCAGAGATGTCTGGTAAGCATACGATTATATTGATTATAAATTATAAGTGTTATAAACTAAACATTACTTCCTTTGTTCAGTGCCGGTCATTAACCTTGAAGGCTTCCAGCTTGACGAGTTAGACAATTATTCCAGCCTCGCACCTGTTCAGCAAGAGATCAACCCGAAACCAGCTGCCACACCAAAGCCTACCGGTCCGAAGACCGCTACTGCTCCTAAAGCTCCTCCAGCATCCAGGACCCGGGCATCCAGCTCCCGGAAGAGAAAGGAAGTAGAGCATCCCGCTACGCCCCATGTATTCCCATTTGAGAACCATGGGTTTACGGAATCCAGCAAATTCATGACCGGATTCCTCAACCAGGTTAGTATCCTGACCCATATCCTGCACCATATGCTGGTTATTAAAGTTAATTAAAGTCACTACCTGTTTCTTTATTTTGTAGGGTCTCGAACGCCTGGTGTTCCTCTATGAAGACGCATGTGGCCTAAACACCATGTTAGAGAGCAAGCTGAAGAAGGCCGAAGCCACTATTGCAGACCAAGCAGCGGTCGCCACCGCTAAATCAGAGCATTACGAGGCTAAATATAAGGCAATGGTCCAAGAGCACCAGGCTGCCATCCAGAAGGTCACTCACGAGGCTCAAGCCAAGTCCGATGCAGCCCAAGTTCAACATGAGCAGGACATGGCTTCATACCGAGAAAGCCTCAAGAATTCTGTTATCATCTCCCTTCTCCAGGCTAGACTGAAGATGGCTTACAAAGCCATGGCTTTGGGTGTTGAATACCCTTCATGGAATATCAAGGCTTGGGAGATGAAACTGAAAGATCTTGGTGGTAACCCCGTGGAGCCCCCTTCAAAGCCTGTTGCAGAGGAGCCCACTAAGGCGACCGAGAAGGTAGATGATGCTGGTGCTTCAAAGGATGCTGGTGGCGATGCTGGAGGTGATGCTGAAGGTGATGCTGGAGGAAATGCTGGGAAGGATGCTGCTGACGAGGTCATGATGGAAGGAGGATCTGCCCCTTAGAGGCATCGAAGTGGGCGATGATGGATATACATGCCAAGGCCGGAGCCCACTTTTTTAAATTCAATGGTTGTGGTATGTTTAAACAATTTACTTTTCCTGTCTTTGAACAATTTACATTTCCTGCACTAGAACAATATGATGACCAAAGGTGGATGGGTCCTGGGTTTCAGGATGAAGCCCTTGGTCATCAATTAGTATAATCTGTTTTGAATGATGCAACGGTTGGAGGCAGATGGATCTCATTTTGAGATGAAACCTTCAACTGTTGCGTAAATATGGTAAAAAACTAATCGTGCTTTTGGCGGATGGGCCTCGGTTTGAGGTGAAACCAAAATCACAACTTTTGACATGTTAATAATATAACCACCTTTTGACTTATTCGCTGTTGCCTTTTAATTTTTTGTCATGCATTACTTAGTTTAAATTTTAGCTTTGCAAAATTAGTGCAATTATTTTTTGAAAATATCCTGATCAATATACTCGGCGGTATCCTACGAAGACTTTCGTCAAATAGGACTTCTCAAAATTCAAACAATTTAGACAAAGTCTTTAAAGAATAAAAGATAGTTTATTTTTCAAAATCTGTTTTGATAACACTTGTTTGACCAGAGTACTGATTTTCAACCCAAGTATTATTTCCCAAATATTCCAATCAAATATCCTGAAACATATCCCAAAAAACACATTTTGAGAACATATCCTAAAGATATATCCTCATCAGGATACTTGAGCCTTAAACATAGTTTCAAAAGTTTAAACAACTTATGTAAGGTTCACAAAGGAAAGATCATACCAGGAATAGAGTGTAACCCTAGTATCGAACTTCAATCCTTTTGCAACTTCTTCAACTAAGAAGTCCCCAGTCCGAGATACTTAGTACACTAGGTTTGAGTTTGATTCTTTGAGCCTTACACAATCGCCTTAGGAGGAATGTCCCCGGTGCATGAAGTCTTTGAACACTTAGAAAATTTTTGAATTCAAGTTAGAACTTGTTATGACAGTTCTTGTGTTACTGGGGTAAAACCCAAAAATATACTGGAGATAACTCCTTAGTATCCTGGGGAAAATCCCATATGTATCCTGGGGGAAAATCCCACATTTTCATGCGCTGTAGGCGGGAGTGTATAAACTCCAAGACTTAGAAAGGTGATAACCTTTAAACCTTAGAGAGTATGAAAATACCCTTTCGTGAGAGAGGGTGATCAATCCTCGTATACCTTTAGGATCCAGGATATAGCCAACAGTGACGAAATTGTCAGCCACTTTTACATGAACTGGTCCCGCCACCTTGAACTATCATTGGATAACTTGCGCTCCAGGCGGGGTGTTTAAACCCAATTCGAGAGAAAGGTGAATACCTTTAAACCTGTGAAGGGATCAGGATCCCTTAAACGTGAGAGAGGGGGCCAATCCTCTAATCTTTCGAAGTATCCTAAGTGTGTATCCTGGATCTATATCCCGAAGCATATACTGCAAAACAACTGTAAGCTAAGGTGGGTGTTAGCCTGGCTAACACCCCTCCGATGCTTAAGTCAGTAACGAGTTCAAAAAAATAAATAATATTAAAACATATTAAAAGAGATAGAATCCATACCATCCTGAGTTAGAATTTAAATTCCAAACTCACTTGAAATAGAGCTTTAGATGTATAGCATTCCAGGATCTTGGTAGCATATCCCCCTCCATATTCTTGAGTCGGTATGCTCCTTTTCCTGATTCTGATTCAATCTCATATGGTCCTTCCCATTTTGGAGCCAACTTTCCATCAACAGGATTAGTAGTATTCTGGAAAGCCTTTCTCAATACCCAATCTCCAACCTGGAACCTTCTAATCCTTATGTTCTTGTTATATGCTTTAGATATCCTCTGTTGATATGCTGCCATCCTTAGCCTTGCTGCGTCTCTTGTCTCATCAATAGTATCCAATTCCTGGCATAGGACTTCAGGATTCTGCTCAGGATCCCGGAGGTTGGATCTCGCTGTAGGTATTACCATTTCCGTTGGGATTACTGCTTCTGCTCCAAATACTAAGGAGAATGGGGTTTGACCAGTTGCACTTTTCACCATCGTCCTATCAGCCTATAAAACAAAGGGTAATTCTTCTGCCCATCTTCCCTTCTTAGCTCCAAGCCTTTTCTTCAAATTGTTGACAATTATCTTGTTTGAGGATTCTGCTTGTCCATTTACTTGAGGATGTACTGGTGTGGATGTGATCATTTTGATTCCCCAACTCTTGCAAAAGTCAGTAGTCCTCTTACTTATAAACTGAGATCCATTGTCACAAATTATCTCAGCTGGTACTCCAAACCTAGTCAGGATATTCCTTTTTATGAAGGATACCACTTCTTGATCTCTAACTTGAACAAATGCTTCAGCTTCGACCCACTTAGAGAAATAATCAGTCATTGCCAACATGAAGACCTTTCCTCCTGGAGCCTTTGGCAATTTTCCTACTATATCCATCCCCCACTTCATGAATGGCCAAGGGGAAGCTATAGGATAAAGTGGCTCAGCCGGCTGATGTAATATATTACTGTGTCTTTGACATGCATCACATCTTCGAGCGTATTCCGCAGCATCTTTTCTCATCGTCGGCCAATAATATCCTGTCCTTAATACCTTTGAGAATAATGATGTGACAACTGGCACAAAACCGGTAATTTTCGTACAATTTAATTAATACTTAATGACTGCAATTATGTGCTTAAATGTCAACATTATCTAATTATGTGCTATACATGTGAATTCATGCACGTTTTATACTACACAATATTGCTTTATGCATTAATGATAGCGTTGCGTCAGAAATACTAGTAAACTCACCGGTAAGACACATTTTGTCAACAATTCTGCAGAAAGCAGTCAGACAATAGAATTGGTGCCTAGGTGTAGGCCCAACGTCAAGAATACATTAAAACCCAAGAGTATATACAAGGGTTAACATATAGACTTTCCGGAAGCTAGAATATGCACTAAAAAGCACCCGAAACGCACTTTAAATGCAGAATTCTGCACAAATCAGCTATAATCAGCTTTTTAACACATAAATATTATGCAGAATTCATGTTTTATTATCCAGAATACCCTCCTAAGTGTTGGGAATTAAAAGGGATACAAAAGGGTACATAAAGGACACTAAACGGTGCAATTTAGCACTTTAACGAACCGGTATTTAACCGAACAACCGGACATTACCCGGAATATCAAAATATTACTAGAAGCATTGTTTTAATGTTTCTGAACTAGTTATGGTTCCCGAACACCATAACACCCCTTATAACATAATAACACATCAAGTCCCTAAACTTTACACTTGAAACTAACTTATTTATGTAAATAGGAATTGGAAGTTACACTTTACCCCCCCTCCTTTTCATATGGTCACATGGGGGTGACCCCACCAAATATTTGCCATGATCCTACAATATCCCATTTGATATTACTTGGATTTATTTTGATTTCATATGATCTTGTAAGATATTCTATAAGATTTACTAGAGATCTTGTCATACACTATAAATATCATCATCAACATCTCATTCATCACCTCACACCACTCTCCCTCTCTCCTCTCCCTACAGCCATGAGCCACCACCCACACCACCACCAACTTCAAACTTTGTTCATCCATTCCAAGGTTTACATAAGATGCAAGAAGGTGTCTAACAAAATGTGGAGCTTGTAAATCTTGAAGAACCTTCTTCCTTTGTTTTTATCCAACCCATTATCATCTTCAACATCAAGTGTTCTTCCCTAGCCCTTGTGCTAGTAGTAAGCTCCTTGTAACTTGTTACTTCATATTTTGATGAATAAAAGATGAAGAATATTGTTAATCTTGAAGAACACAAAAGAACATGATCATGATACTTTAACATAAGCTTAAATACATAAGAATACATGAAAATAATGTTGATTTGCTTCTTGTTGATTGATTATTAGTGTTAGTGATGTTAGACATCATATGGAAACTACTAGATTGTGATTAAACACATGATCTAGTAAGTTAAGATGGTGATCTTATGAAAGACCAAGATCATCATACTTTATGTCTCCATGAACTTGAATAATGAAAGTGATCTTCATATGTAAAGATGATTTAAACAAAATACAAATCTTGTAAATAGATGATTACAAGAATAATTTTTCCCAAGAAACCAAGTTTATTTACAAGATTTACAAGGTCATGGTTTCTAAGTAAACTAATCATATTTTTAGTGTTTAAACAAGACTAGGAACATGATTGTAACAAGAAAAATACAAAAGAAATATTTTTAGAAAAATCATCTTACAAGTTGTAAATGACTAAATCTTTTAATAAAGTGATTTACAAACAAATAACCATGTTTTTAAGGGTAACTAAACCTACTAAATAACATGGAAAGTTACTACAAATTTTTACAAAACTTCAAGTTCATGAAGTAGTGTGATTTACTTGATTTTGACACTCGGTAAGTGTTAAATGAGTTGATGATTGTTGTGATGATTTTAAAAGAAAATAAACACATGTTTTGAAAACATGGGAAACCTCCATTTTTAGGGGAAACCATGTCAAAATTTCTATAAATTTTGACACTTAGAAAAATACAAGTTTTGGTGAAACTTATTCCCTAAAAATTCCCTAAAAATATTTACCAAGGTTTCCCTAATTTTTATGTAAACTTCAAGTTAAGAAATGATGATTTCTTCAACATAAAAAGTGATACTAAGTATGTATATTTTTGAGAAAGATATATATATATATATATATATATATATATATATATTTGTTGATCACCGAATTTTTGTTCTAAGTGTATGTAATATATATTGTGTGTAATAGTGTATTAGGACTTGAAAATACACTAAATACTCCTAAGGAGTAAAAATACAAAATACACATAAAACATGCTTAGACAAATACAAGAGAATATATTTATGAAAATATATTACTTGATAGATTAAATAACTTGGAAAAGTTATGAACATGAAATGAAGTTTTGGAGAAAAATACATAACTCGGGTAAAAAAATACAAGAAACTTATATTTATTTTTGAGAAAATAATATAAGTAAGATACATAGTTAAAAATATAAATTATTTTTAACACAAGAACAAATACATAAAAGATGGTGACTTGTACTTGTGCGATACAAGTCTAGTGACTAACGTTAATAAAACACGTATAGGTCACGACGCTATATAAGCAAAACCCGGTGAAGTTTACGGCGCAAGAAACGCAAAGTTGTGAGTTCATGCTCCCCCTTTTCTTTTAGCTGTTTTCAGTTTTATAACTTTGGGGGTGAAGTACATGTTGCTAAATGTTTACAGAAAAGTGAGTTTATGTCCTCACTTTTAATCTTTTACATACTTTTAAACTTGGGGAAAATACATGAGTTATGGTATGATGGATACAAGAAATAAGGAATGATACTTGAAATTGTGTTGCGAATAGGGTACCAGAAGCACCATTAATCGTGTACATACTAAGACCGCAGAACAAAAGTTTAGATCTAATGGGTTTTCGGGCAGCCACACTCTTGGTGATAACTAGTACCAAGCAGTGCTTTTGTGTCTCCGTCGTGAATCGACAACTGGAAAAATGCCTATGGTTTGGATGCTTCCTATGTCGTGACACATGTTAATGGCCTTGCAACCCATTAACAATCTCGATACATACAGGAATACTTGAGTTATACAAATTACATACCATATTTTCATACAAAGTATACAAACGTTCAATACAAAAATTGCATGAATTCACACCAACATTATGTTGACGTTTTTCCAAAAACTCACATGTATTTCAGGTAACTAAAGTGGATGTGCGCACGGTCATACTCTTGCTCTTGGATGTTGTTTATGTTTATCGTTGAATAAAGTTGTAAACTTTTCAGACAATATGCTGTCTTGTGATGTAAACACTTGAACCATGTTTTCAGTTATGAAATGTTTGGCATTTGGAGTTATTTTTACGAGCATGTAGTATGTTTACTTTTCGTAAGCAATGAGAACCTTTCACGATCACACCTCGTGCTTCCGCCTTAGAAAGGGGTGTGACAGATTGGTATCAGACCTGCGATTGTAGTCAACCAGGATTCCTTCTCGAGTCTAGACTACAATCTCTAGGATCTTTTCATGAAAACAATTTTTCAAAGAGTTTTCATTGCATAAAACTTTCCGCGACATCCACTACCTGAAACTATTTCAAAGAGTCAAGAAAAGACACTACGAGACTTAGGGTGCAATTGAGTAGCACTTGTCTTTGACTAGAAATTTCTTGCAACTATGTGTGATAATTGATATATACATATACTAGAAATAGAATATCTCAGGTACTCGTGACTTTACCTGAAAGCAATGGCCTATCTAAAGGAAGTGATACGAGGATGAAACGAACTGTGCGGACTGTGCAAGGACTTACGTAATTATAGATGCATACATAATTATGGAATTCAGTGCAGAGAAACCACAGCAAGTCTTGTCTTGTATCATAAGAGATTCCATCAATACAAGAAAAGGTCAAACGTGAACACCCTTCCCCCAGCCTATTAAATACTCTTTTGGAGTAATAAGTTAGGGTATAAAGACAAGAACCGCCAAATGTTAAGTAAGATATTTTGTCCTTTACATATATTAGACTTGTACTTTAGGGAGATGTAACCCTTATGCATTATGTTTACTTCGCAAACAATGATGTAACAAGTTGTTCTGATATGTGTAAAGACTCGGTGAATATCTTATGACACGCCAGTATTTATCTATTTAAGCATGCTTGTTACTGTATAAATTGATTTATACGCTTGGCGGATTATTTGATGTCACTTATGTGGGTATATGTCTGTGTATATATACTACTACTGTCTCGTATGACGATATCAAACAAATGTCTAACCCTGTTGTGTTGTGTTCTTTCAGAACATGGAACCTAGGAGAGCTGTGAACAACCAAGATTCCGATCAACCCCCTCCTCCTCCTCTGCCGAGAACCGCTGAAGAACTGAACGCCTGATGCGGGTTGGTGTGTATATGGATTTAAGTATATTTTAAGCCCTTTTTACACGTTAGTCAAGTTTTAAATTTATAAAACACGATATTTTAATAACACCAAACACACATATGGGCAAGTGCACCCATCTTGAGCGTAGTATAGTGTTGGCAAGATACCGAGGTCGTCCAAGGACACAAGAGCTTTTAGTACCGGTTTATCCTCAACGTCTAATCAAATCAAAATTTTAGAAAAAGGTTTTAAACTAGAAAAGTAAAAACTAACTAAAATGCTGAAATATAAAATAAAAGTAAAAACAAATAGACAAGATGAATCACTTGGCTCCGACTCGTGTTTAGTGTAACCTTTGATTATTTCCGCACTTTTGCACTTTTTAAGAGATTATCTTAGTTATTGTAGTAGGCCCCTCTTTTGAAGGTGACGTTACCCTCAACCCAGTAGTTTGAGTCAGCAAGGATACAATCCTAAAGGGTCGGATTATTGAAAGATAATTAATTAAGTTATTAATGCATATTATGGTAGGCCCCTCTTTTGAAGGTGACGTTACCCTCGGCTAAGTAGTCTGAGTCAGCAGGGATACAGTCCTAAGTAGCCGGGTTAAAATATTAATAGTAGCTTACATATGAGGGGATTAAAGAGTTTGGACCCCCGCCTTCCAATACCGGTGGGTATTGAAGGAGGTCCTACTAAATTTGACCCAGGTCCTTGCATGATCTATACACTGAACAAGGCAAGACTCTTACCAAACCGTTCCCTTAACCCCCGACCAGGTAGCCAACGTACCTCCATATAGACCGTGGAGATATGAATGGTGAAAATCTTTTATTTTATATAGACAGAAAAATAATATCAAGACACACGGACAAACGATAAGGAAGAATCACCTTCAACATAAGAAACTAGTTATTAAAGTCATTAATACATAACCAAGTAAAAAGTGCGAAAAGATTAAAAATAAAAAAGTATTACACTAGACACTTGTCTTCACCAAGTGATGAAAGAGACTTAGGCAAACATGGCCTTTGATTGTCAAGAACTCTTATAATCAATCTTGGACCCCGAGATAACTCACACACTCTATGATGGACAATGGATGATGGTGGTGGATGATGGTGTTGTGATGGTGGTGGGTGGTGGGTGAAGTGTGAGAGAGGTGGTGTGCCAAGGGATGGTTTGCAAATGAGCCAAGCACCCCTATTTATAGGCTGAACAGTAGCTCGGGCATGGCCCCATGTCCGTCCTCCTTCTCTTTCTACATTAATTGCAGTTTGTCTGCATCAGTTGACCACGCCCCCGTGTCCGCTGGGCACGCCCCCGTGTGCAGAAGCATATCTGTACTATCAAGATTTCCTCAGATTCTGCGAATCTTAGAGTTGACCACAGCCCCGTGTCCGCTGGGCACGCCCCCGTGGTGGGTGATAGAAGCTTCTACAACTTTGTCTTTTATGCTGGCACTTGGGCACGCCCCCGTGTCCACTGAGCACGGGGCGTGTTCAGTCTTCTGTCTTCTTGATTTTGCTTGGGAAGATGCTGTCGGGGGGTCGGGCATGCCACGTTTGTTCATTTTCTTGTATTTATTTTAGATTTAGCTACCTTTTTGCTTCTTTTGTTCATTTGAGCTCATTTAATCCTGAAAATACAAAAGGAAGACAAAAACACACTTTTTCCAACATTAGTACTAAAAAAGGGTTAGTTTTATGCCACAATTGATGTAATTTATATGTTGCATTTTGCGCACATCAATTACCCCCACACTTGAATCTTTGCTTGTCCTCAAGCAAAACTCTTTATAATGTGGCTTTACACTCCCAAATGGAATGGGTAGAAGAGAAGGTTTTTGGGCTTGTCATAGAGTGTCGGGATTTTAAAGATTCTTTATTAAGTTTTATTTTTATTTACTTACAATCCTATTCGTCATGATTTATTTAAAACATTATATAAGATAAATTACTTATTAGGGCATAACATGCCTTTTTAAAATTCCATTTATATACAAGTTCACATACCTCACGGGGATCACTCAACACTCGGCCGAAGATGTATTTTAGTGAATCACTAGAGAGCGGCATGGAACTTACTCCTACCAGAGGCTTGCCAAGCAATCAATCCTCCTCCTTTTTAACTCTATACCTTTGTAAATATCAAGAGGACTTTTGGGTGAAGGGTTAGGCTTGGGTTAAAGGTAGGTGGTTGGGTTAGTGGTTAGTAGAAAATGGCGAAAGGCGTAACGGCGTCGGTTTTCGTAAGACTTTTTATTTTTGAAATTTTTATTTTGATGAAGCCATTATTCAAACAAAGTTATTTTTGATAAACTTGTTTGTTTATTTTTCTTTTGCTTCATCATCAACATTTTTTTTTTTAAAGTCATACGAAAGACCGAGCTTGTTACTAAAACAAAGGGTTAAAAATAAAAAGGTTTTGGTGGGTGAAAGGGTGTTTGTTTATGGGTTAAGAAATGAAAAGGTTTAGGCTCAAAGGGGTTAACTAGGGGGATTTTGGGTAGGTGGTAAAAAAAAGAAAAAAATATGGTGTAGAAATAAAAAAAAGGGTTAGTCCTAGTGCCTCCATCATTTACTTACTCGGGTTTAACTTGGTAAGGACTGGGAATGTATTGTCGTGGCTAGTTCTAGAGTCGTAAGAACCAAGCGGCTAATCACACAAGAAACGAAAAATGGGCATTTAGTTTAAAGATATGTATTTGTATGCTCAATAAAGGCTCAAAACTCACTTTTGTGGGAATGGGTTTTTATGTGATCAAGTATATATAATCAAATTTTAACTAAACTTGTCATGCCATTTCATAATTTTCTTATGTTGGTTATTTTTATCACGACGGTATCGATTGTAAATTTGTAAAAATATAACCTTTTTAGAATTTGAAATTCCCAAGTTAAACCTAGACAAGTAAAAAAAGGAAAAATTTTTGAAAAAATTTGGGGTGATTAGCGGTTCCAATAGAGTTTTGTGTAAGGTTTGTGATTAGGACTTGCAAGATTCAAAGTTTTAGCATCCCCCCACACTTAAATTACACATTGTCCTCAATGTGTCCCAAAAATAAGTTTTTAGGTTGATTGAATGTGTGAAAAGGTGTGAAAAAGCAAAATTTATGTTACTGGGCTTCTGGACACGGCCCCGTGGTGTCCGGGCACGGCCCCGTGTTCAGATCGCCAGTAACAAAAGTTTGTAAAAAGAAACATAAGCCTGGACACGGGGGCGTGTTGGGTGAACACAGCCCGTATCCAGTTACCTGAACTGGGCATTTTCTGCAGATTGTGCAGCATGGGGCCGTGTTGGGTGGGCACGACCCGTGCTGAACTTGCTGTAATGAAGAAAATTTTGTCGGATGGCCCTGTTTTCGTGCATGGGGTGCTGGTTCAAGTTTCCCTTGTTATCCATCACCATCCCGAGTGTGTTTTATTCCTGAAAATTAAAACTAAACTAGAAAACATAAAAATTAATCTAAACTAAACTAAGGATAGTTCCGCGGAATGCCTCCGTGGTGCGCCACGTTTATAAGGGTCCTTGGCTAGACCTAAAGCCTGGTCATATGTTACCCAAGTGGGATGTTTTGCATCCCATGCTACACCGTCGGAGAGCGTCATCCAAGATTGAGTCTATGACCTTCATGTAATTGACCGGGTCTTCGTCTTCTACTCTTTTTCCAACTCCAAACTTCACTTCCTCGTCCCCAAACTTCAATCTTAGTGTTCCGTCATTCATGTCTACCACTGCTTGGGTTGTGGCTAGAAATGGCCTCCCTAGGATGAGAGGGACTTCGGCGTCTTCTTCCATGTCTAGTATGACAAAGTCGGCTGGGAAGACAAAATTGTCGACTTTGACCAATAGATTTTCAACGACACCTTGTGGATATTTGACGGATCTGTCGGCAAGTTGTATGCTCATCTTTGTAGGGCTTGTTTTTCCTAGGCTGAGTCGTTTAAACATTGAGGTGGGCATGAGGTTGATGCTAGCCCCAAGATCGGCTAGTGCATTGCGAATGGGGGATTCCCCAATTGAGCAAGGAATCGTGAAGCTTCTAGGATCAATCTTCTTTTGCGGGAGTTTGTTGAGTAGTAAGGCGGAGCATTCTTCGCCTAAGTTAACTAATTGCAATGATTCAATTTTCCTTTTATGAGTGAGGAAGTCCCTCATAAATTTTGAATATTTAGGCATTTGGGTTAGGACTTCGATAGATGGAATATTAACATGCAATTGTTTTAGTAAATTTTTGAACTTTGCGAATTGCTCATCGGTCTTTTGACGAATTAACCGACCGGGGTATGGAACCGGAGGAGTCTTAGTGGGCTCTTGGTTTGGTGGAGAAGTCTTCTCTGGTTGGGGCGTGGGTGGAGTTATGGTATGGTTGGATTGGCTTCTTTCAGCTGGCGGTAATGGAGCCTCCTCGGGACCCACGGTTCGGTTTCTCAATGTGATGAGATGTACTTGTGCTTTTGGGTTGGTTTCGGTATTACATGGTAACGCGCCTTGTGGTCTCTCGGAGAAATTTTGAGCTATTTGATTTAATTTTTTTCAATGTTTTGAATGCTAGCTTGTTGATTTCTGAAATTCGATTCCAACTGCTGAAATCGATCCGAGTTTTTCTTTTCGGTGTCGGAGATGAGGAGAGATACAGTATCTTCAAGCCTTTCTCGTCCACCTTTTTGTTGAGAACAATTTTGTGGTTGTTGAAAGTTAGTTCGTTGGTTCTGTTGGTTACTACTGTTTCCGGGATCTCTCCAACCAAGGTTAGGGTGGTTACTCCATCCTTGGTTGTAGGTACCCGTTGGAGGACCCGACGGCCTAGGTCTATTATCAATGTAGTTTACCGTTTCCGTTTGATCATCTAATTCTTTCATACAACTCCAATTTTCATGTGGCCCACCACACCCCTCACAAGCCATAACCGAGACCGTTTTTGCCATTTCTAACTTTTTGCTTTTTGAAGAAAGGGCCTTGATTTGGGCTTGTAAAGAAGTGCTTTCATCAACCTTATAGGCGCCCGGGGCAATAGATTTATTGCCTCGGGGGGTGTGCCACTGAAAATTGGTTTACGCAATTTCCTCATTTGGGTGACGATTACCTAGAAGTCCCCCGGAGCTAGAATCAAGTGTTTATCTTGTGTTTGGCAACAACCCATTGTAGAAAGTGGATACTTGTTGCCATACCGCAAGACCGTGATGAGGACACTCTCTTAGTAGCTCCTTGAACCTTTCCCAAGTTTCATATAAGGATTCCCCATCCTCTTGTGAATATGTATTAATTTCAGTCATTAATTTAGCCGTTTTAGCAGGAGGGAAATACTTATATAGAAACTTTTGGGCTAGTTCATCCTAGGTGTTTACCGAACCAACTGAGAGGGTGTTAAGCCAAGCCTTAGCTCGGTCTTTTAGTGAAAATGGAAACATACAAAGGCGGATGGCGTCGTTTGATGCTCCATTGATCCGAAAGGTATCACATATTTCTAGGAAGTTAGTAATATGTAGATGAGGATCCTCGTCCGCAAGCCCATGGAAGGTTGCGGAGTTTTGAAGCATTTGTATCAAATGTGGCCGAAGTTCGAAGTTGTTGGCTTCGACATTCGGTGCATTGATAGCGGCGCCGAGATTACCTATGGTGGGTTGTAGGCAATCCATGAGGGTACGTTGGTCCGCCATTGGAAGTGGGTCCCCCAAAACTTTCTCTTGGTTTTTAGCTTTAAGTCTTTTTCTGAGAAAGCGTTCGGGTTCTTCTAGAGGTTCTTTTATGTCTCTACTAGAACTGGATCTCATACACTACGTTGAAAGTTCAGATGTGGCGCCTGGGTTCCTAGTCCTGCAATAAAAACAGAAAAGAACGTTGGTCAAAAGGTTCACCACGGCCCCGTGCTCAGGTGAACACGGCCCGTGGTCGGAGATACAGTGATTGTTTTCTGGATCCCTGTTACTGGGGAGTTGGACAAGGCCCCGTGTTGCACCGACACGACCCCGTGCTCAACTCTCTGTAACTTGGAAAATAAAAACTGCCAGTGACAATGCTGGGCACGGCCCGTGTCCGACCAGGCACGGCCCGTGCTGAGCTCTGCAGAAACAGAAAAATTAAGAAAAATCCTAAAAAACAGAAAAATTAGAAAAAAAAGGTTAGGCCGTTGATTCCTAACTTTCTTAAAATCATTGTGTCCCCGGCAACGGCGCCAAAAACTTGATGCGGGTTGGTGTGTATATGGATTTAAGTATATTTTAAGCCCTTTTTACAGACAGTAAAATAATGCCAAGACACCACTGACAAACGATAAGGAAGAATCACCTTCAACATAAGAAAATAGTTATTAAAGTCATTAATACATAACCAAGTAAAAACTGTGAAAAGATTAAAAATAAAAAGTATTACACTAGACACTTGTCTTCACCAAGTGATGTAAGAGACTTAGGCAAACATGGCCTTTGATTGTCAAGAACTCTTACGATCAATCTTGGATCCTGAGATGACTCACACACTCTATGATGGACAATGGATGATGGTGGTGGATAATGGTGTTGTGACGGTGGTGGGTGGTGGGTGAAGTGTGAGAGAGGTGGTGTGCTAAGGGATGGTTTGAAAATGAGCCAAGCACCCCTATTTATAGGCTGAACAGTAGCTCGGGCATGGCCCCGTGTCCATTGGGCATGGCCCCGTGTCGATCCTCCTTCTCTTTCTTCATTAATTGCAGTTTGTCTGCATCAGTTGACCACGCCCCCGTGTCCGCTGGGCACGCCCCCGTGTGCAGAAGCATATCTGTACTATCAAGATTTCCTCAGATTCTGCGAATCTTAGAGTTAACCACAGTCCCGTGTCCACTGGGCACGCCCCCGTGGTGGGTGATAGAAGCTTCTATAGCTTTGTATTTTATGCTGAAACTTGGGCACGCCCCCGTGTCCACTGAGCACGGGGCGAGTTCAATCTTCTGTCTTCTTGATTTTGCTTGGGAAGATGCTGTCGGGGGGTCAGGGATTCCATGTTTGTTCCTTTTCTTGTATTTATGTTAGATTTAGCTAGCTTTTTGCTTCTTTTGTTCATTTGAGCTCATTTAATCCTGAAAATACAAAAGGAAGACAAAAACACACTTTTTCCAACATTAGTACTAAAAAAGGGTTAGTTTTATGCCACAATTGATGTAATTTATATGTTGCATTTTGCGCACATCAACGCCCTACTGGAAGAAAGGATCTCCGCAACTATCGCCCAATACGAGGCGAACCACACCGAACAAAGTGGAGGACCAAGCAATGCTAGACGTAATGGGAATGGAGATTCATCTGGAGGAAACGCAGCTCAGGGCTGCACTTTCAAGCAGTTTCTCGACTGCAAACCGCTAAACTACGATGGCACTGGAGGTGCAGTGGCATTTGTACGCTAGACGGAAAAGACGGATGCCACTATCCGTATGAGCAAGTGTACTGCGGATCAGCAAGTCACTTTTGCTACGGGGTTGTTTGTTGATGAAGCTTTGACTTGGTGGAATTTGCAAGTCCAGACTCTGGGTGATGATGCTGCGTATAGCATGACGTGGGATGCGCTAAAGGAACGTATTAGGGAAAAGTATTGCTCTCATGCTGAACTCCAAAGGTTGGAGACTGAGCTTTGGCACTTAACGATGGAAGGTGCTGACATTACTGGTTATACCTGAAGGTTCCATGATCTGTTGAGAGTGATCCCTTATATGGTGACTCCTGAATTTAAGCGCGTTGAACGCTACATTTGGGGATTGGCCTCAGAATTTCGCAGCATGGTAACTTCTGCTAAACCTCAAACGATCACTGAGGCTGTAACTCTGGCTGTCAGCCTTACTGAAGATGATGTCCGTATGAAGAAATTGTCATTGAACCCAACTGAAAAGACCGAGACGCATGCTGAGTCGTCTGGTGACAAGAAAAGAAAGCATGTGAACCTGAATCAAGCGACACGTAACAACAAGGGTTCCAACAACAAGAAGCGAGACTCAAACCCGCCTCAGGAGGCGAAAACTCTTGCAACCATGAATGACGCTCCTACCAAAAGGTACCTGGGTAGTGGGCACTCTGCCCACTTGCAACCAGTGCAAGCGTCATCACGAAGGAGTTTGTCGCATTCCAAAATGCGACAAGTGTGGAAAAATGGGTCACCATACTGAGGATTGTTGGGGAAAAGGAAGGAACGGGAATGGAAATCGCAACGGGGCTGGTAATAGAAACAATGGTGGAAATGGAAATGGCAATGGTAACCGGAATGGTAATGGAGCTGGGCAGAACCAAGGATGCTTTGGGTGTGGAAGCAAGGATCATTTCATAAAAGATTGCCCAAGAGGGAACAATGCTCAGGCTTGGGCTTTTGTGATTGGAGCAAAGAACGCACGTGAGGACCCTAATGTGGTCACCGGTACGTTACTCGTTAACAATCACTTTGCATCCATATTATTTGACACTGGTGTCGATTATAGCTTCATGTCTGTGGAATTTAAACGTATGCTTGGAATAGAATCTAGTAGATTAGATATCCCTTATTCCATAGAACTGGCCAATGGTAAACTTGTTGAATCAAGCGAACTTGTTAGGGGTTGTACATTAGAACTTGGTGAGCAAAGATTTAGCATCGACCTCTTACCTATTCAATTGGGTAGCTTCGACGTAGTGGTCGGAATGGACTGGTTGTCCAAGAACAAAGCTGAAGTTGTTTGTCACGAGAAAATCATTCGCATCCCTTTGGCGAATGATGAAAATCTCATCATGCACAGAGAAAAATGAGACACGCCTCTACGAATCATCAGTTGTATGAAGGCACAGAAGTGTTTGAGGAAAGGATGTGTTGCTTTCCTAGCGCACGTGGTAGATAAGAAGGCTAAGGAGCCAAAACTCGAAGACATTCCTGTGGTGAAGGAATCCCCTGATGTTTTTCCCGAAGATCTGCCAGGACTACCTCCGCAACGACAAGTCGAATTTCGTATAGACTTGGTTCCAGGAGCTGCTCCTGTAGCCAAGGCACCCTATCGGCTTGCTCCATCCGAGATGCAGGAATTATCTACAAAACTCCAGGAGTTGTTGGATAAAGGATTCATAAGGCCAAGCTTCTCACCTTGGGGAGCTCCAGTATTGTTCGTGAAGAAGAAGGATGGAACACTGCGGATGTGTATCGATTACAGAGAACTGAACAAGTTCACAATCAAGAATCGGTACCCACTACCGAGGATTGATGACTTATTTGATCAATTGCAAGGATCGAGCTACTATTCCAAGATCGACCTTCGATCGGGATACCATTAGTTAAGATTCCAAGAGGAAAGCGTACCAAAGACTGCATTCAGAACACGTTATGGCCATTACGAGTTCCTTGTGATGCCATTCGGACTGACGAACGCGCCAGCGGTATTTATGGATCTGATGAACCGCGTATGCAAACCATATCTCGATAAATTCATGATTGTATTTATCGATGATATCCTAATTTACTCGCAAACGAGAGAAGAGCACGAGCAACATCTAAGAACCATTTTGGAACTACTGAAGAAAGAGAAACTTTATGCGAAATTCTCCAAGTGCGCATTTTGGATTTGCGAAGTACAATTCCTTGGTCACGTTGTGAATGAGAAGGGCATTCATGTAGACCCATCCAAGATTGAAGCAATAAAGAATTGGGAAGCCCCCAAAACCCCAACTGAAGTTTGACAATTTTTAGGCTTAGCGGGCTATTACCGGTGATTTATCGAGAATTTCTCCAAAATAGCTCAACCGCTGACTACCCTTACGCAGAAAGACAAGAAGTACGACTGGGGTGACAAGCAGGAAGAAGCCTTCCAACTGCTCAAAAATAAGCTATGCAATGCACCGATACTATCCTTACCCGAAGGCACTGAAGACTTCGTGGTATACTACGACGCTTCGCGCCAAGGTTTGGGCTGTGTGCTCATGCAACGCCAAAAAGTCATTGCTTACGCTTCAAGACAGTTGAAGGTACATGAAAGGAATTATACCACTCACGACCTGGAGCTAGGCGCAGTGGTATTCGCCTTGAAGATCTGGCGACATTATTTATACGGTACTCGATGTACAATCTTCATAGATCACAAAAGCCTACAACACATATTTGATCAGAAGGAATTAAATATGCGTCAACGACGTTGGGTTTAGTTGCTGAACGATTATGACTGTGAGATTAAGTACCATCCTGGAAAGGCAAACGTTGTAGCAGACGCGTTAAGCCGAAAGGAAAGGGTTAAGACCCTAAGGGTTCGAGCATTGGAAATGACTATTCGAATGAACCTCACTGCACGTGTAGAATCGTTTTCAGACCCGAACGAGTCGTTCAGAAGAGTTTATCTCAACACAAAAGGCGGAAACAGACGTGTAGAGTTCAATTCAGCTAGATTCACACTTAAAACTATTGTAATATTGATTTCACAATGATTTACAACCTGACAACACTTCGGCATCACTTCGTTGCTCTGGCCGGAAAATTCTTAAAAGTTACAAATGATGAAAGTTTGAAGGCTATTTATAGGACAAGACCCTGTCCGTTTGAAGGTGTCATGGCACTCTTCAAACGGTTACACTTTCAAATGGACAACACATTCAAACGGTCATACATAATCAAACGGTTACATCTTCAAACGTGCAACGATGTTCAAACGACCAACATTTGGTTTTGTCTTCTTGTGTAATATTTTTCATGCATGCCATGTAGTGATGTCACCTATGTGATGTCACTTGTGATGTCACCAATGTGATGTCATGCTTGTTCAGATCCGCAATGAACCCGAGACTCGATATAAGACAAAGACAACAGATGTATGCACTAACAGACTCCCCCTCAGATGTTGACGAGTCTTAAGTATCGAGTCTTCGCATCTTCAGTCTTTATCAGTCCTCTCGAACTCTTTGAAATGTCTGACGCTGTAAGAATCCTCAAATTTTCTCTCTTCTCTTTTTCAGCATCCACAAGCTCTCCACGAATAATCTCTACTCTGATGTCTTCAGACTCCCCCTTTCGATGAAATTACAAAGTCCTCAGGTATCGGAACCTGACTCTCTATCATTCAACTAACCTGCACATCCTTAACCCAGAAATAAATTTCATAAATTTTAACATTTGACAAAATTTAAATTCAGATTCCCTTTCAGATTTATCCAGAATGATTTATCATTGATAAAATCCTCAGATTACCAAATGTATACACATATTCAAAAACTTTTCTCGTTTAAACACATTTTCCCAAACCAATTGTTCATCATGTCTAGCACTCGGAATTTTGAAAATTAGCTCTCCAACACCAGTTGTCAAAAATCTTTTTGGATTTTTCAAAATTTATGCTAAAACTCACTGAAAATCTTTTTGAATTTTTTAATGAAAAGAAATGCAGTAAAGAAATATTTACAAACACTATTTTTATGAGTTTGTGTAAGAGGATCATATCAGTTATGAGACATATCACCAACACCGTTAAGCTTTAAACATTTTCAGTTCTAAACGATTCACATAGATTGACGATATTGTTGTCCTCTTAAACTCA
This sequence comes from Helianthus tuberosus, assembly GCA_030545235.1. Classification (NCBI taxonomy): domain Eukaryota; kingdom Viridiplantae; phylum Streptophyta; class Magnoliopsida; order Asterales; family Asteraceae; genus Helianthus; species Helianthus tuberosus. The sequence goes on along the minus strand of CM060412.1, from coordinate 98,000,450 downwards.
ATCTAAAAACTTTCGACAAGCTTACCGATACGTTAAGGTACATTTAATTTTGCACTAAATTCTTATGGACCCCACGATCTTAGCATATCCCCTCATCATGCAATACACTGACTCAAGTAATGCCTTTAAACTTTTATCAACTGTGATTTGTGCGAAAACAAAGCAGAATGTTTAAACATTAACAATCAGGTCGATACTTCCGTATACGCAGAGAAAGTCCAATGTTTAAACAAAATAAGAAAATAAAAATAAGTTGAAGTTGTTTAGGCTTTAACCACCAGGTCGATACTCCCGTATACGCAGAGGTGATCCAAAGCTTAAACGAAACACCAAAGAAAATAAAGCAGAACGTTTAGGCAATAACATCCAGGTCGATACTCACGTATACGCAGAGGATGTCCAATGCTTAAACAAAATAAAGAAATAAAACAAGTTTAAATCTTTGCAAAATAAAATGCACAATCACAGCAACTTTTCAGCAAAGTTGTGAAAGTTCACAAACTTAACCAGTTTTATGTCATTTGACAATCAGCGATTACAGAGTAGGCACACAGTCAAGAAGGACAAAACTAAGTACTATGCTTTCGACCCTGTTTCCCACTAGAACTAGGGTTTTTGCTTTAGGTTTATATCGTTATCGCAAATCTACTAGTCTAGCCGAGCCTATCGTCAAATCTTTAGTGAGACTGTTTATCACATTTTGACTTTCCAATTCTTTAGCATGTTGTGATAGTCCACTGATGTACTATCATTTCCTCTTTTTCACAACAAAACTCATTTTTCATTTTATCATGTTTTTGGCTTTTTCAAATTTTCAAATGTTTTTTGGATTTTCTGAAAAAATTTACTCCCCCTAAAATGCAAACACATTTTAAGAAATTTGACAATAAATTGTACAATAAACTTGACAACCGATATCGAATCGCTTCAATTCGCCATCCACTTGGCATAAACAATCAGAACTCCCCCTCACAACAAACTATTTTCCCATTGATTTCAAAACACTTAAGTTTGTTTTAATCAAATGGTTTTTCCGGAAAATAAGTTTTGTTGATTGATTTTACCATTTGTAGATTAGGGGTTTAATTCATATTGTTTTTCAAAATACCATTTGTAGGAAAATACAAGTACAACTTAATGTCCTTGATTTTACCACTTGTCAGTGTAAACCTTTGTACCAGTTGTAGGAAGAAAACATCTACATAAAATCATTTTACTAATAAAAATACCGATTCCTGCTTCACACTTACCAACCTGGAAGCTCCGGGAATTCACATTTACCTGTAAAAATTTAACCATTAAAATTCTTTCACAAAAACAATTATCAAGAAGAATGCCGATTCCTGATCCACGGTTACAAACTTGGGATCTCCGGGCAAGTCAGATTGTTTAAGGGAAAAGAATTTCCACCCAAGTCTGACCAACCTTGGGTGTTTTTAACACTTTTAGCTCTTGTTCAGTAGGGTTGTAAGTTGCCTTTTTAGTTGCATAAAAATCTTTAACCCCTTTTACTTTCCCATCAAGCATTTTCCCAAAAAAGTTCTTAACATTCCCATTGAATGCTTTCTCGATATCAAATTCATTCTTCTCAGAGTAAAATTGATCCGAGATCTCAACCTTACCAACTTTCTGTTTAATCTTCTCAAACTTCAGTGATGGAAATTCATCATCATTCACTGAAGATACAGAAATTACCTCTTTTACCTCACCTTGTGGCTCTTCTGGCTTTGTGGAACCAGAATCATCGTCGGATTTTACCTCTGCTTTCTTAACAACCCAAGCTTGGTTATCAAGATTTCCCCTTTTCTTGTAAAACCTTTTCGAACACTCACCAACTTCATATGTTGAATTTTTAAACACTTTAAACCTTTCAGTTGGTGGTTCAGTTTTATCAACAACAATTTCTTTCAGTTTATCAGAAACTCCCTGTTTTGTGTTAGTCGCTTTTGGGCAGTTCCATGCAATGTGACCAACTTCATTGCATCTAAAACAAGTTCTGGTTTCTTTTCTCTGAAATTCATTCTTCTTCTTCTCAGCAAGAAATTCTTGATTTGATTGTTTCCAGAAAGGTTTCTTCTGTTCTTCTTCTGCACTTCCTCCTGAAACAAATTCAGTTTTTGTTTTAGAATTTTTCTCATTTTTATAATTTTCTGGTGGAATAAAACCTAAACCTTTCTTTTTGTAGCTACCATTATGGTTTGGTTTCTTTTGAAAACCAGAACCAGAATTGTAACCCTTTTTCTTGTTTAATCGTTGTTGAACTCTTGAAGTGTATTTCTTAGGCTTTCCAGTTAGATTTAAATCTTTTATTTCAGAAATATTAATTTCTGTCATTTTAAAAACCTTTTTAATCATGTCAAATCTAACACTTCTTATTGGAAATTCTTTATCAAAATATAATTTGTCAGAATTATTCAAAGTGTACGCCACTTCAAATGTTTCATCATTCAAATTAGATTTTGACAACAAAAATTCTTTACTATAAACCCGTTTTCCCGATGATTTTGAACTCTTTTCGGACGAACTCGAACTTCTGACAGACTGACACGAACTTTCAGACTAGGATTTTAACTCTGACTCCTCATCCCTATCCAACACCTGATCGACCATTCTTTTTATTAATTCAGACTCATGATCTGTGTCGGACGCTGTGAATGTGACGTCAATGTTGTCTGGTAATACATCGGTTAACTCGGACTCTAACTTTAGATTAACTGCCTTTTGGACTTGTTCCTCATTCGGTTTTCTAGGCGAATACCCTTCCCAAATTGGAGGCGGACACTTGTTATAACATACACCCTGTTTCTTACCCGTATCCGTTTTCTTCTTTGACTTCTTATCTTCGTCTTTAAACGCCTCAAAACCTGCAACAGTAGGATAAATTCTGTCAATTAAGTAATCAGAACACGTATAACTTTTCAGCAAACGTCTGATTCTTTCATTTTCAAATTTTTCACCATCCAACTCTTGCTTCCATTTCGCACATTCTTCAATGTAGAAATTTATCTCTTTCTGCTTTGACATCATTGTTGTATTCAACATTTTCAACACTTTTTCTCTTTCAGTGTATGTTGTTTGCAAACTATTCACTGTTCTGTTTAAAACATCGTAAGATTCTTTCAAATTCTTCACATCAAACAACAACTTTTCTTTCATCTTTTCTGATTCACTAAACCTCTCGTCTTTTACTTCACACTGTTTGCAAGATTCCAAACATGTGAGACATGGTTTCGTAACTTCAACAATCTTCTCTACCTCCACAATCTTCTCAACTTCAACTACCTTTTCCACTTCCACTATCTTCTCAACAACTTTGACCTCCTTCAATTCTTTTGCAGCTTTTCTCTTTTTGAATTTCTTCAATTTATCTGCAAAATAAAATTCAAAACTATCAGAAGATAAATGTGTTTTTCCAAGGTTTATCTGTTCAATCTCTTCATCATCACTATTATCTGTTGAACTGTTTTCAGAGGAAACAGATTTTTCATCTTTCTCTTCATCATCAGATAACACAGCCATCCATTCCTTTATCAACTCTGGCTTTTGAACAATCTGAGCAATAAAAGCTTTAACGTTAGGATCAGCTGGAATGTACTTGTCCCAACTAAAACCTTCAGCCACTTTCTCGTCATCTTGATCAATGATGCCATAGTAAGCTTTCCTGTTCGCATCTTCGATCATTTTTCCATGAGCTGTTTGTGGATCTTTTTGTTGATGTGGTTGAACAGTGATTTGTTGATATATAGACTTTCTATAATAATCATCTTTTCCAAAAGGATTCTTTGCTCCACTAGACTCTTGGTTCTTGCACTCTGTTAGTACATTACGTCTGTAGCTTCCGTCAGCATGTAGTCATATTTTGTATTCTGTGTTTATGTATATTGTCTGTATGTATGTTTGTAGTTAGCAGGACAACTCAGAAATAGGTTTTGTATGTAAAAGTGTTGTTTGGGTACAAGATCAACTCGTGCGGATAGCAATACGCACGTATGGCAATACGCACGGATGACATATCCTCACGGATAAGTCATACGCGCGGATGGCCATACGCACGGGTAGCTCATACGTACGGGTAGCCCATACGCACGGGTAGCCCACCCGCGCGTACAACACTTATAGTCTTTCTGAGTTTGTCTATAAATAGAAGGTCCGGTGCTATTTTGTCAGAACTTTCGAGACGCACGGATAGCTTGTATGTTCAACGGAACTTTGTGACTTTCAGAACGATTAATAGAACGAACAAAGACAAGCAGTTAAAAGTTGAATTCTCTGTTGTACAAATCTGTGATTCGACTTAGTGGATTCCGCACACTAAGACGAAATCGATTCATCTTGTTCCTACGATCAGATCCTGTATCTACGGGACCAACAAGTGGTATCAGAGCATCCAGGGAGCTGAATCGAGATCAACGACACTGAATTCACCGGAATTCAAGTTTTATTCGCCGATCAAAGTCGAATTTCACCAGAAATTTTGACTTCTGTTGCTGATTTGATTCAAATTTCACCGGAAATTTGACAGATTTCATATACATCTACTCAGATTTTACATTTGTTCTTCATTTGTCACCATAAAATCAGAAAAACATAAAATTGAGCAAGAATTTACGGTTAAAATTTGTTAAAATCGATATCAATCAACTCGCAATCATTCAAAGTATAATCCTACTTAGTTTCATAATCAGATTCAACCTAAAACCAGATCAAATTCATCAAAAATCATGTTTAGTTGTTCGTATTTGATGACGTCACCTACTCGTGCGGACAGCTGTCTGAATGGTTTGGCTTAGTTAGTTACTGCAAAATTGTTTGCTGACATCATCATCGTTACACGCACGGATTACTACCCGTGCGGATAACCAGAAAAGTCAAAAGGACAAAACTACCCGTACGCACAACCATCCGAGCGGATCACCGTCCGTGCGGATAGACTGTGTTATCATTCGAACGGATAACTATTCGGTTCAACTGTTTGAAATTTTAAAATTTGTAAGAATTGTCTAAGTGTTTGATAATTGTTTCAGGAACTTAAAAAATGGAAGAATTCATGAATCCATTCAGTGAGATGTATGCCTTCGCGGGAAATTCTGAAGCTGACACTTCAAATCATTCAAATGATAATCCAACCCCAAAGAAAACTTTATTCGATGCCCTAAGTGTAGAAAGTGCATATGGTACCTACAACAAACCACCAAAGCTAATGGCAATCGAAGATTATAATCGGTGGGCAAAAAGATTCGAAGAATGGCTGAAAGCTTTCGCTTATTCAAGCTGGAAGAACTTAAAGAACGGTTATGCTTCAGATATACAAGATCCTGAGAATTTATCAGCGGGTGACGAAATAGAAAACTTTGTAGCTGAACAAAAATGCATTACTTTGATTCACCAGTCCATAAGAGACGACATTATTTCACTGATTGAATACAAAAACGCAAACGATCTATGGGAGAAGTTAAACAAAAAATGCATAGGAAGTGAAGAAATAATCAAAAACAAAAAGAAATTACTGCGAAAAGAGTTTGATTTGTTCGGATGCTTAAAAGGTGAATCTGTTTGTAAAATGATTGAAAGATTTGGACACTTAAAGTTGGAATTGGCAAGGCATGGAATTAAATATACTCCAGAAGAGCTAGTTGACAAACTTTTCGATTCACTACCAGACGAGATGGATTGGCAATACTATGCAATGATGTTAAAAAATACAATCACAGCTGAAAAACTCACTGTCGACTTGCTGATTGAAAGACTAGAAAGTCATGAATTGGAGATAAAGAAAACTCACAAAGTAAATCATTCATCTTACCAACAAAATGTGGAGTTGTACTATCCTAAGAGTATGATTCCCAAGAATGTTTCTCCAAGAACTGCTTTCTCAGCTGAAAACACAAACACTTCAAGTAAAGAAAGTCCAAGTTCAAACAATGGTTTTCATGGAGGTTTTTCATCAAACGCTCCAAGTCAAGGATCTTCTTCAAACCTTTCAAGTCAACAACAATCTGTTCCAAAGAATGTATTTTCATGCAACATTGCAGTAGATTTGAAGAATGCTCAGAACTTTGATGAGGAGTCCGCAAAACAGCAGATGATCTTTCTAGCATCTGTGTTGGAGTCATACGAAGGGTTAGTAGCAGGAAAGATAGGAAATACCAATCTGACGAAAGAAGATTATGACCAGATTGATCCCGAGGAAATGGAGCTGATCGATATTCGTTGGGCAATGGCCAGTGCTGTTCGTAGAGCACAACGCTTCATGGAAATTACTGGCAGAAAGACAATCGGTGGTGCTTCTACTAAGCTGGGGTTTGATAAATCGAAGGTGACGTGTTTCAAATGTAAGCAGAAAGGTCACTTCAAACGAGAATGCAGAAATGCATATGCTGATGAGTCAGAAAACCCTTTCAGAGATGATTATTACAAGAGAGCAATCTATCACCAGAATAAATCTGAGCCACCTAGATTGAAGCAAGTTGAAGACAACAAAGAGAAGTCTAGAGCTCTTGCCGTGATTCATGATGACGAAGGGTATGATTGGAGCGAAATATTGCCTGAGGAAGATGCAGTGGGTTATGCATTCGTGACGAAAATTATTCCTTACAAAGACATTAGAACTGATAAAGAAAAACTCGTCAACCGAAGAATGAGGGCCCAAACTAGATTAAACAAAATTTATAACACTTACAAAGAAGCTAAAATTGCAAAAAGGTAGGATGCCGACAGAGAATGTTACCTTGATCCTGAAGGAAACATTGCAGTTGACCCAAATTCCATCAGTATTGATGTTCTTACACAACAAGTTACCGAGGAAGAAGAAGCTAGACAAAGAGAATGGTGGGGAGGTGGTGAAGATAAACAAGTAAAGAAAGATGAAAAAGCCAAAGATCCAGAACAGAAACCAAAGTCAAAGAATGCTGATGATGGGATCATCGACACATCACAAGAGCTAACAGCTGGGAACTTGATGAAGATGGCTGAAAAGGTTCTTGCAGCAAAAGAACTTGAGGTAGTGTCTAGTTCTGGAACTGAGTCAACAAACAAGGTCAGTTCAAATGATAAAGTTGAATCAGGTAAGAAAGATAAATCTGAAAATGACTGCAAAAATTGCATGAAAGAGTGCAAAGTTTGTAGTACAATCACTTACCTCAGTGGTAAGAAGATTGAAGAATTGACTAGTAAAGTCAAAAGTGTTGAAAATCAAATCTTAGACCGTGACAAAATGTTGAAAGCTTCGAATGATAGATTAAAAGAATTAGCTGATAAAATTGAAAATGATAAAAATGACATTGAAAGAATAAGAAAAGAAAATGAAAAGTTGATTCTTGAAAGTCGTAAAATTTCTGAAAATTATGAGAAGCTAAAGCGAACGGTTAAAGATTCTGATGAAAGAAATGGTAAAACAACAAAGGAAAACCTTCAATTATCAGGGGTTCTAAGGGTAAAAGAAGAGTTAATCAATAAACAACTTGATGAAATTGCAAAATTGAAGCTTCAGTTTGAAGAAACTAAAATTGAGAATGAACGTATTAATCTAAAACTGAGCAGTTACAACTCTGCAAGCTTTATTTTGCAACACATTGTTCCAAAACCCATTGGAAAAACCAAAGCTGGCGAAGATGTATACTGTGATGGAACTGGGGTGGGGTTTCATCAAGTCCCTCCACCGGTTCTAAACAATTTTTCAAAGAAGCAGTCAGGGTTGGTTAATGATGATGAATCAAATGAGATAAACCTGCCAGAAACGATTGATGTGACATTTTCTTCATCATCATTCAATGACAGTGTTCAAACTGAAATTATTAAAGGCATGGCTGAAAATGTCTTGGATAGTGACTCAAATGAAGATGAAGAATGCTTTCTGAACAATTACATTCCGAAACCAAAATCTAAAAACAACTTAAATGAAGAACCGGGTCTTGTGATGTACAAGATGTCTGGATCTGATAAGTTGTATTCAGACTTTGAATTTCCTCTGGAGAATGTTAATGTGAACAAATTGAAAAATGTTTTCAAATTGGTTGAAATTGATTTCTCTGAAGTGGAAGGTTTGAAACAGACAAAAAGACAGATGAATTTTGAGAAAGATAAATCTTACTATAAGAAACCTGTTATTCCACCACGTTTTTCTAACAAATATCAAAATAAATGGTCGGGAGGATATCAGGGTGGTAAGAATTATCAGAAAAGGAATGTTCAGAACAAGAAGTTTGCTGTGAAAAAGGTGTTTGTGAACAGTTCAAGTTCACTTTCTGAAGAGGAATCTGAAATCTTTTTAAAATCAAATAAAGAGTTCTTTGAAAAGAAGGCATCACAGCCTCAGTCTGAAGGCTCAGGACGGGTAGTTGACACCCGAACATGCTTCAAATGTAATCAAGTTGGACATATTGCACGAAAGTGTACCAACTTGAAGCCTAAGACTGAAACTGTGAAGAATTCTATCAAGAGAGATGTTGTGAAAGGAAAGGGTCCAATGACTGTTGAGAAAAATGTTTTGAAAAATGAGAAAACCAAGATCAAAACTGAACCTGTTAAGAATGTGGTATCAAAAAATGATAAATTTTACCAGCGGGTTGCATTACCTCAACAAACATGGAAGCCAAAAATTGTTGAAAAGAAAGTTGATTTACCAAAGGTGTCTGAAACTGAAAAACCATCATCTTCTAACAAAAAGAAGTATATACCTTTGAAGTTTTATGAGAAACAAAAATCGACTTCTGAAAAGAAGTATGTGGTAAAGAAAAATCAACCAACCGCTCAACCTCAAAAGGACGAATTTTTATTATTCAAAGAGGTTGAAGTTGAAACAGCTGAAAGTCTTAAAATAAATGATAAAAACTTTCCGCCACTTTACACCAAAACAACTCGCCTTAATTTCAAGTTACCTGAGTCAAAAAAGGCTTGGGTAGCATCAAAATCTCATTAAAATGTTTTTGACATGTGCAGGAGCTTCCAAGATCCATTTCACATTGGATTATGGATAGTGGAGCTTCTCGGCACATGACAGGAAAGACAGCACTGCTGTATGATGTCAGAAATATCAATGGTGGTTATGTGGGATTTGCTGGTCATGAAGGTGGTAGAATTATTGGTGAAGGAACTTTATCCAACGGGATCGTTACGTTTGAAAGAGTTAACTACATCACTGAGTTGGAGAACAATCTGCTAAGTATCTCGCAGATTTGTGACAATAAGTATACTACTCACTTCACAGACAAAGAATGCTTGATCTTGAAGCCTGGATTTGTTATCCCTGAAGAATGGATTATAATGCGAGCACCAAGAGAAAATGACTTATATGTGTTGGATATGTCTGTAGCAACTACAACAACAGGTCAAGCACACTGTTTTGTTTCGAGAGCAACGGAAAAAGAATCAAAGTTGTGGCATCGTAAGATGGGGCACATTCATCTTAGAAAAATGAATCATTTGGTGCACAATGATCTAGTTCTTGGAGTTAATATCAAAGGTTTTCATCTGGAAGGGGAGTGTATTAGTTGCATGAAAGGCAAGCAAAAGAAAAAGTCACACCCCACAAAGCAATTCAATTCAGTCTCAAGACCTTTAGAAAGACTTCATATGGATTTATGTGGTCCTGTGAATGTCAAAAGTATCACCGGAGAACTTTACTGTCTTGTGGTTACTGATGATTATTCCAGATTTTCATGGGTGTTATTCTTAAAGTCAAAAGAAGAAACGTTTGACAAATTAAAGGGGTTGTTCAGAAAGATTGAAAATTTGTACCAAAGACGTATTAGAAGAATCAGAAGTGATAATGGTACTGAGTTCAAGAACAACAATATGGAAGAATATTGTGAAGAAAAAGGTATCTTGCATGAGTTCAGTGATCCGTACACTCCGCAACAGAATGGAGTTGCAGAACGTAAAAACAGGACACTGATTGAAACGGCCAGAACAATGCTTGCTGATTCAAAGTTACCAATAAATTTCTGGGCAGAAGCCGTTTCCGCCGCATGCTACACGCTCAACAGAGTTCTCACTGTCAAGAAATTCAACAAAACATGCTTTGAGTTGATCAATAACCGAAAACCAAATCTGAAGTATCTTGAACCGTTCGGGTCACCCTGCACTGTTCTTGAACCTTTTGGAAAGTTTGGAGAGAAGAGTATTGAAGGAATATTCGTAGGCTATGCCAGTCCTTTAAGACGAGTCTTCGTTCCAAGTCTAAAACGGATTATTGAAGCTCAAAATGTTGAATGCCAAGGTCACACAATGCCTCCACAAAATCCAGGCGACTCATGGCGTTTCAATTATGATGTTTTGTGGGAATGCTTCAACATGGAGGAAGAACCAGAATTCTTTGATGAGTTGGATATTCTAAGAGAATATGAAGATGAAAGGTTTCCAGCTGACTCTTATCGAAAACAACAAGCTTTAAATGATGACGAAGCAGGTCCTAGCAATGCTGGAGAACATGACGATGTTGAAAATGATATTGCTCAAGAAAATCAGACGGTAGAGAATGATGATCAAGAATCTGAAGACAGACCAATCTTCGATCATGATAATTCAGACTCTGAGGGGGAGATAATCCATTTTTCAAATCAAACTATTCCAGTTAGTGAACAAGTTGCTGATCAAAACGTCACAAATTTGGAGAGCGAAGTAGATGTTTTAGGCGAGATGATGCCAAGAACGCTTTCTTATCATCCGGAGGATCTAATAATCGGAGAACTGCAATCAGGCGTCCGCACTCGAAGACAGCTTGATCAAGGGCTTACATGTTTTTACACAAAAGTTGCACCTTTACAAACTGAATTCTCATTAAGCTGTTTTATCTCGCAGATAGAACCAAGGACGTACAGAGAGGCGCTTACTGAAGATTCATGGGTAAATGCAATGCAGGAGGAGTTATGCCAATTTGAAAAGCTTGGAGTATGGAAGTTAGTAGATTTGCCCGATGGACACCGGAAGATTAATACCAAATGGGTGTTTAAGTGCAAGAGGGATGATCGAGGAGTTATCATTCGAAACAAAGCTCGACTCGTTGTTCAAGGCTTCAGTCAGCAGGAGGGGATAGATTTCACCGAAGTATATGCCCCCGTCGCAAGACTTGAAGCTATCAAAATCTTCCTTGCATTTGCATCATGGAAAGGATTTAAAGTTTTTCAATTAGATGTGAAGTCGGCATTTCTCTATGGCAAGGTGAAAGAGGAGGTTTATGTCGGACAGCCACCGGGCTTCACCGACCCAATTCATAAAGATAAAGTTTATCTCCTTGACAAAGCGTTGTACGGCTTACATCAGGCCCCGAGAGCCTGGTATGAGACCTTGTCTCAACATCTGTTAGCCAACCACTTCACTCGAGGAAAGATAGACGCCACTCTTTTCACAAAAGAAGTCGACGGACATCTTCTAATTGTCCAAATTTATGTGGATGACATAATTTTCGGGTCTACAAATGAACAACTCTGCAAAGATTTTGAACAAGTTATGAAGCAGAAGTTTGAAATGTCTTCAATGGGTGAGATGAAGTTCTTCTTGGGACTTCAAGTTGATCAACTTTCCGAGGGAACTTTCATACATCAAACAAAATATGTTCATGATGTTCTGGAGAAATTCGGGATGTCAGGAATGTCACCAATGTCCACCCCATTAGCGACAAATCATGGCATACACCCTGATCTCACCGGAGAGAAGGTAGACGAAACACTGTATCGCTCCATGATCGGTTCGTTAATGTACTTGACGGCATCAAGACCGGATATTATGTATCCAACCTGCCTCGCGGCGCGATTTCAGTCAAATCCTAGAGCTTCGCACATGGTAATTGTGAAAAGGATTCTACGCTACCTGAAAGGAACTCCATCTCTGGGGTTGTGGTATCCAAAAGTTGGCGACTTCATGCTCGAAGGATATTCTGATTCTGATTTCGGATGCTGCAAAGTGAATGCTAAATCAACAACAGCGGGGTGCCAGTTTTTCGGACCACGATTGGTCACCTGGCAATGCAAGAAGCAGACCTCTGTCGCTTTATCCACTTGTGAAGCTGAATATGTATCTGCTAGCAGCTGCTGTTCTCAGATCTTGTGGATCCAGCAACAGATGCGAGACTACGGTTTGCAATTTCTTAACTCCCCTATCTTTGTTGATAATGAGGCAGCAATAAACATTACAAAAAATCCTGTTCATCACGCTAAAACAAAACACATTGAAATTCGTCATCACTTCATCCGAGACTGTTTCGAGAAGAAGTTGATACGAATAGAAAAAATCCACACCGATGAACAAAAAGCTGACTTACATACCAAAGCATTTGATAAAACTCGCTTTAAATATCTTTTGAAACTTAATGGTATGAAGTTGCTATCGGATGCGGAGGAAATTGTTGGCGTTGATGAAGGTGCCACTGTAGATGATGTTGAGAAACAATCTGCAATGGTTTGTCGAATTTTTACTTGTTTTGGTTTTTAGGGGGAGATAGTAGTTTTCAGAAAATACAAAAACAATAAAAAATTCGAAAAAGCCAAAAACATTAGAAAATTGTCAAAAACCCAAAAACATGATAAAACTTCAAAAAGAGTTTGTGTAAAAAAGGGAATATGATAGTACATCAGCTAGACAGTTTCAGTACGCTAAAGAAATGGAAAGTTTAAAATGTATTAAACAGTCTCACTAATGATGTGTTGATAGGTTTTTACACATTTAGTAGATTTGTTCGGGATATAAACATAAAATCTTACTTGCTTATTTCGTGGGGAACACTACTTGGATATATAGGTAACCCCTGAAATCTCGTTTGAAAGGTCTCTTAATCTGATATACTAGGTCTTTATTCTCAATGATGTCTGGGGTATTATTCCGGGACTTCTGCTGAACGGTAGTTCTGACCTAGTCCCTGGATAATACTTTCTGTAATGCTTGAAACATAGCATTAAACCCTCAGCATGCTGAAACAATAAAATTGATAAACGCTGCTGTTGTAAGCAAAAAGATCCTCTAAAGGGGACACACCTTAAAGACGAAGCCGATATCTCTCTGCGTATACGGAAGTATCGACCTGAGATCCCTCGGCCCTCGCATACCTAATTTATGTACAGATATCATTGTAGTAATACTCACCTGTAAGACTGATTATTGAGATTCTGGATACGGGAGTATATTCAAGAGGTGGGACACACGTATAAGTTTAAGTCTTTAAAACACTTAATTCGTATCCTGAACAAATTGAAATGTGTGCAAAAATTTAAGATGGATCAGTATATCAACAATCGAGGTGAATTGTTTAATGTTTGGCATGATATCAAGCTTAATGGTACCTGTAACTTGTCGGAAGCTGATATGATTCCCTAACACGCTCACCAAAAATATGTTTGTAAATAGTTTACAGTTACTGCTTTTATTTTTCTGTCTTTTATTTCTTGCTCCATTGATAATTCCAAAAAGATTTTATTTTCTGCTTTATTTTCCGACAAACCAAAGTGGAAAGTTGATCTTCAAAGTCGAAAGTGATAAAAGATGCAGGAAGTTTTCTGGGATGGAAGATGAGTTTGGAGCTAATCTCAACTAATTTGTAATTGGAATGACAAACACAAGTTCATTAATTTGATACTTGTAAATTTTCAGAAAAGTTGTTTAAACAGAATTTTTCAAAAGTCAGTATGTTTTGTCTCAGATCAACCAAGGTCATTAAGTTGGACTTGGTCGACAAATTAAGTAACTTGGGTCATTAATTTGAACTAAGTAACTTAAGTGGATTTCTAAAAACTGGCAAATGATGAGAAAAATCAAAGATTTCATTGAAAAGTTAAAGTGAGCCTCATTCGGATGTACATCCGGACGGGTAGCCATACGCACGGATGGCAATGCGCCCGGATGACCATACGCATCTGATGATAGTATAAATAGAGGGTCAAAGAGTCAGTCAAAGCTATACGCACGTACGATACTCTTTCTCTCTCACACTTTGACTTTCTGACTTCGAAATTCTTTGCACGGATTCTTGTTCTCGTTGGTTTGCACAACTTAAAAAATGGCAAAGGTATGTTTTTCTGATTCAAATCTGCAAAAATTCATTGTTCAATGTCTGTTCATCACGTATCTGTTCTTTCGGAGCTTTATATCTTAGATTTAGCCTGTATTAGTTCGATTTGTCATGAATAAATGATTAGGTTTTGATCGAAATGCTTAGATCTAAAGATTTACCGGATTAATTTGTGTTATAACATGTTAAAATCTGTTAGATCTGATGTTTGAACGGTACATAGTTTCGGCTAGGATTTTGTTAAATTGACCTGTGATTAGGATGTTTTAGACATTGTTGAACATAGGGTTTTGATCGTCTTAACATTCTCTGTATGGATCTATGTTCAATTTTAGTTTTTGACATTAAAATTTTCATAAGCTGTTCCTGTGACTTGTATCTGCACGCACAACTTGTACGTGCGTATGGCAATCCGTGGGAAGTAATGTTGTACGCACGTATGGTAATCCGTAGATATGTCATGTTGTACGCACGCACAACAATCCGTGACAAGGACATGCTGTACGCACGCATGACAATCCGTGGCAATGACATGTTGTACGCACGGATGACATACCGGAGATGTGATTTGTTGTACGCACGGGTGGTTATACGCGGTGTAGACAAGTTGTCCGCACGGACAACTTATCCGCACGGTCAAGTCATGCGTACGGATATCTTTTCAAGTGTCATACCATTCATCAAGTCTTTTCTAGACAGAATATTTTGAGATCCCAAAATTTAAAAAAAAAATGAATAAAATTTCTGCAGGATTGGGATAAAGCTCATAATGTATATTGTTTATTGGATGAAGTGTATACTGAAAACACAGTAGTTCAGGATGTTGCAAAATTTTTGAGGGAAAGTAGAATTTCAAAGGCCTTAACTGATAAGACAGTAGCTTATGTATCACATGTGAAACGATTTTGGAATGCTGCTAGATACGAAGAAAGTGATAAGACCATTTATTCTGCTGTATCAAAGAAAGATGAGAATGGAAGAGATGAAGATTTGGAAATGAAAGTGACAGTTGGTGTTATTAGAAGAGTGCTGAATTTAGGAGACAATGATAGTGATCCAACCATAGTTTCTGAACGTTTAGTAAAAGGATTGTGGTGTAGGATGGGTTTTGCTGGTAGTGTGAATGGAAGAATGCAAAAGACAAGTTTTAGCCATGCTTACAAATTCTTGGCTCATTGTGTGCTTCATGCTATGTCACATAGAATAGGTGGATATGATGAAACTCAAGACTACATCATGAATATCATTGCTTGTCTTGTACTGAATAAACCTTACAATATTTCTCAAGTTATATTTGATCACATGACTGAGAATGCAAAGGATGGAAGCAAGAAGTTTCTTATGTATCCTAGGTTTGTCCAGATGCTGATAGATGATCAGTTTCAAGATTTAGAAAAGAGTAGTAGTGACATTTTGGGTTTAAGGCACATGACACCTGACACGATCAGCAGGTTGATCAAAGGTCCAAATCCTGGAGCAAAGAGAATGATCTGTAAAATTTCAAATCCAAGCTATGTAGCTCCAGAGAATGATGCATGGAGACATGAAGACAGCAATTCTGATAATGAAGATGACCAAATGAGTTTGTTCTACAAGAAAGATACAAGATGGTGGTGTATCAAAGATGGAAAGAGGAAGAGAACTCCAAAGTCGTCCCCTGCAGTTTCTATTCCTAAGAATGTGAAAAAGGGTATTGTGAAAGGGGGAGTCATAAGGAATTTAGAATTTTACATTATGAAAATTTCTAATAAATTTGTAAAAACATCTGTTTTGCAGGGACTTCTGGAAAACAGAAGCACAAGTTGACAGATGAACCAGTTTTGGAACCATTAACAGTTATTCAAGAAGGTGTTGATTTGTTATCACAATCTCTTCACAGTTTCTTGAAGAAGAATGAGGATGCTGCTCAAGGAGTTAAAGATCAAGAAGGTGTTAAAGATCAAGAAGGAGTTGTTCAAGATCTTTCAAGTGATGATGATTCTGAAACCACAATATCAGAATCTGAACTTGATCCACTTACTATTGGCAAAGGAAAGGTCTAGTTGAAGAAAAGATCTCCAAAGAAAAAGAAAGGATCAGACGAAGAAGACTCAAATTATGATCCTGAAAATCCAAAGAAACAGATGAAAAAGAAAAGAAAAGCTGTTGTAACAGGTCTCATTCCAAGAAGTGTTCGAGCGAGAAAAGAAGTAAGTCAAGTTCAAAAGGAACATGATGGCAAAGATATTCAACATGTTGAATCTCCACAACCAAAAGAAACAGAAGCAGAAAAGCTAACTAGTCACGATGACTACATTGAAGTTACTGATGCTGGAGTCTTTTACTCAAAATTCCCAAATGTACCAGAAAACATAGAGATTCCTGAATCATCCTCACGTCCAAGAAATTCAGAAGATTTCTTTAGCAATATGCCACCTGCTTCAGGTGATCCTTTAGAAGATCTGAATTTTGATGATGACCTATTCAACAATGATGCTGTAAGAATTCTAGCAAAGAAGGTCAAAGATCTTGAGAAAGAAAAAGAAAAAGCTGAAAAAGAACGTGATCTGTTAAAAGAACAAGTGAAAAAGTTAATGAAAGCTCATGATCAAATCAGAACGGTGATAATCCAGGATGAACGCGATATGAAGAAGATAAAGGAAGATGGTGAAAGTAACACTAAAGTGATTGAAGCTCTTCTGACAGAAATTTCTTCACTAAACAAGAATCTCGAAGATGTTAATAAAACACTCAATCAGGTGGTCAGTGATATAAGTGAATCAACTTCGAATGAAATGAAAATAATGAAGTTGGAGATGGAAGCCATGAAAGCTGACAAAGTGATGAAAGATGAACAACTGAAGATGCTATATTCTGTTGTTGAAAATCTTTTGAAGAAGGATGTTCATGCTGCTTATAATGAAATTGAAGTAAAGAAAGTTGAAGAGAGAAGACTTGAAAGAGAACGAAGACTGGCTGAGGATGCTATCCAAAAGAACAAAAGTGTAATTGAAGATGTTCAAGAAGCTAGTGGTTCTTCTCTTCAAGAAGATGCTGAAATGGTTGATGCTGTACATGCTGAAGATCAACATGTTCAAGAACAAGTTGCTCAAGAACAACATGAACAAGTCTTACATGATCAAAATTTTATGCTGATTGGAGAACCTTCTCAAGTCATTGATCCTGAAGAGATCATTCGTAGAGTTGCGGCTGAACAAAAGAAGAAAAAGTCCAAAGAAGTGATGTTACTTGAATGGAAGACAAATCAGTTTGTTCTTGTTGGTAATTCTTATATTGTACCACTCAACGTAAAAGATGGTCTTTACAGAATGAAAGTTATGAAGAGAAGAAAAGATGCAAAGAGAGCTCGGGGTGAAGAAGTTAGTGATTCTGATGAAGAACTTCTTGTAGATGATGATGCAGAAGAAGATGAAGAAACAGTTGATGATGATGAGAAAGACGATGAGAATAAGAAAGATAATGATAAGAAGAATGATGACGATGATCAAGGATCGTCAGGATTAATTGTGAAGAATCCTATTGATGAACAAAGGATAGAGGAGTTTCTGAATGATCAGATCAACGAAATAGAAGATGATGATCATCAAGAAACTTCTACTTCTGGAAAGCAACACATGGAACAGGTATTTCTCACAAATCCCACTGTCATTCTCTTACAAGATAAAAGTCAAGAAGTGATTGAGGATAGTAGAACAAGGGCAGAAATGTTAGAGGAATTGGGTTTGCAAGAGGGTAAATTTAAATTTGATATTGAAGATGAGATACCTGAAACTTCTGAAGATGTACTGGAGTCAAGATATGCCTTTGAAGCTGATAATTACAATGATGTAATCATTGAAGATGCTTCAGATTCATCTGATGATGAAGTTCGTTTCCACTATTATGGGATTGATACAACATTTCCTTCATTGTCGGAAATGTGTAAAGATCGAAATGAAGATGAAATTAGAAGGAAGATAGTGGAGAAGGTGTCTGCAGAAGGAATTCCAAACACTATTCCAAGAGAAAATTTGGCAGAAGAAAGAAAGAAATGGTACAAAGTCATGCCAAAAGAGAGAAAGAAACTTCGAGCCCTACAATTTTTTACACACGACAAAGAACTCTCTTGGGGTGATATTCTATCATGGGGATATTTGGAAGATTTGAAAGTCTATGCAATCAGAAGAGAACAGGGAGTACAGTACTTTGAGTTCTTATCTGATATAAAAACTTTGCCGTGGTGGGATATCGACGAGCTGGTAAAAACAAAGAATATCAAAGAATTCTACCATGGGTTGGATGTTAAACAACATGATCAGAAGTTATGGAATTATGTGAAGCTGCAAGCTGAGAAAAGATATCCTGATTGGCAACCACATTTTCCACGTCGAATTGAAAGAATTTTAGAAAGTGGTGAAAAGGATATTACACTGGATATCAAGCCTCCAAGTTGTTTGAAGAATATGCCTTTAAGGGCAATGGAGCAAGATTTCCATGATGAGTTTGAAAGTTGGCTGTATAATCAATCTACAGCAGAAGCAATAATTTCTTTAAATAACAAGTCCACAGGAGAAGCTAGAAGGATCTGTGTGTTAGATCCTATGTGGCTTGTTAACTGCTCAAAGAAGGATATTGATTGTTTGTTCTACAACAAGATAGTTTACGAAAGACCTGATAGAGAGCAAGCTCTGCAATATCAAAAGGTTGTGGATGTTTGTTACGCAAAAGACATCAACTCTGGAAGATACTGGAAGACTAAATGGAGAGATCTAGAGATTGATGAATTCTTGAAGGTATACAAGCGTGAACAACGTTCAAAGAAGATTGCTGAAAGAGCTGCTGAACGGGGGAGACGTAATTTGGGAATTGTTCCTCCAACAGATCAGACACCAATAGAATCTGAAGAAAACAAAATTCCAAGGTGGGATCGGAAGCGTGATGGAGATCCTGTATACAGACATTGGTGGTTAACTGAGGGAAGACAAAAGAGAAAAAGGATGTTGGAAGAAAAAGCACAGAAGAGAAGAGAAAAAGCGCGTGAAAGAAGACGCAACAGAAGGAATTAAAGACTATGCTGGAAGGAACTACAGCTACATCCGAGGGGGAGTCTGTTAGTACATTACGTCTGTAGCTTCCGTCAGCATGTAGTCATATTTTGTATTCTGTGTTTATGTATATTGTCTGTATGTATGTTTGTAGTTAGCAGGACAACTCAGAAATAGGTTTTGTATGTAAAAGTGTTGTTTGGGTACAAGATCAACTCGTGCGGATAGCAATACGCACGTATGGCAATACGCACGGATGACATATCCTCACGGATAAGTCATACGCGCGGATGGCCATACGCACGGGTAGCTCATACGTACGGGTAGCCCATACGCACGGGTAGCCCACCCGCGCGTACAACACTTATAGTCTTTCTGAGTTTGTCTATAAATAGAAGGTCCGGTGCTATTTTGTCAGAACTTTCGAGACGCACGGATAGCTTGTATGTTCAACGGAACTTTGTGACTTTCAGAACGATTAATAGAACGAACAAAGACAAGCAGTTAAAAGTTGAATTCTCTGTTGTACAAATCTGTGATTCGACTTAGTGGATTCCGCACACTAAGACGAAATCGATTCATCTTGTTCCTACGATCAGATCCTGTATCTACGGGACCAACACACTCTCTCTTGAAATGACCTTTTTCCCTGCATTTAAAACAAGTAACTTTAGATTTATCAAAACCTAAAGCTGAAAGATGAGCATCCAAAAAATCATGTCGTCCTGTAATCATTTTGAACTTTTCAGCTCTTCTCAGGACACTAGCTAGACACCATTTGATATCCATAAGCTCTAATTCTTCTGCATCTATTTGGTCATAATCTTCCTTTGTTAGCATCGGGTTACAAATCTTTCCAGCTATCAAACCTTCATAAGATTCCAATGCAGTAACTAGTAAACCCATATGATTTTTCACCACTTCTTCAGAATAATTTTGACCATTTTGAAGATGTAAAGCTACATTGCACTGAATCATATGCTCATTTCCAATACTTGCACTTTGAACGCTTAGAGGATTCACATTTGAAAATCCACTAGTATTAATTGAGCTTTTACTGCTTGTTCCGGATGAATTTCCTGCACTAAATGCTGTTTGGATTTTTGGACTTACTTCAACTGTCTGAACATTTCCTTTATAGTACAGTTTGATATCTTGCTGATTGCTTGAACTGTTCATTCTGGCAATCTTCTGCTGTTCAAGATCCTGTGCCTCCAGCTTTTCAATAAATTGAGCAATTGACAACCTGCTAAACTGTCCAGAATTCTTCAGAATCATCACATATGTACCCCACTCCTTTTGTGGTAACGCATCAGCAAGCTTTTCAACCCATTCTGCTGGAGTTTTAGTAATCTTTAACTGGGACAGTGTGCGTACAAGATGACAATATCTCTCAATGAGAGTCTTTGTAGTTTCACCAGGCATGCTTGTAAATAATTCAAACTCCTTTTTCAGCAATGCTGCTTTACTCTGTAGCATCTCTGTACTTCCTTCAAATTTCTTTTTAAGAGCTTCCCAGATAGAATAAGCACTGTCATCATGTTGAAGCAATACAAATATATCCTCTTTTACAGCTTGTTGTAACAGGCTTATCATCATTTTCTCTCCTTTATAGCTTTCTCTCTCTTGGTCTGTGAATTCTGAAATGATTTTAGCAACTCCCACTAAGTTTTGTGGTCTATCATATTCAGTTTCAATGCTTTCCCAAGGTTTTAGATGATTCGCCTGAACCCAATTCTCGAAACGTTTCTTCCATCCATGATAATCTTCAATTCCCATAAGTTTCGGGGGTTTTTGCATTGTTCTGGTTTCATTCTCTGAGTTCATGTTCTGAGCAATGGTAGTCGGAGTACTCGGGGTTGAAGCAAATGCGTTGTAGAATTCAGAATCCATGTTTCGATATCGAAGTATTTCTCAAACAAGCTTTCAAACAAACTGGTTCACCTTGTAAAACACCTGACAAAAAACAAACAAACAATCAGTTTAAACAACTTATCGATTAACCGAATAAGACTGGTACTCGAACTGGTGAATATTCTATACAAACTGAAATTTGACACACTGTGCAGACAGCTTTGACCCGAATCAAATTCAAACTATGTACTTGGGCCGTAACCGAATATAGTAGGCTGGCAAATTAAACCATTTTAATTTGATCAAAAAATGACTTGGGCCGATACACTTGTTTGGGCTTTTAATGATGATGATTGGGCTGCAACTATGGATCACATGAGTCGCAATATATGGCAAAATCAATTTGTAATTCACTTCTCATTTTAATCTCATTGGGCCGTTGACACAAGTAACTCAGATTGGACCTCAAATAATGTCTTAGAGCATTCACATCCAAACCATCAAATTATACATACATTCCACTAAAAAACAACTCCTATATCAATATATTTCCACTAAAAACAAATACTTTTTCTCTCTCCTTTTCAATTAAATAATATTATCATCACATTTTTCTCTCTCCTTCACTCACAACCACTTTCAATATAATTAAAAAAATTATACTGGGTGAACAGTGTCCCCCCAAATATACAGATGAACAGTAACATTTTCTCTCTCATCCACTCACAACCACTTTTTATACCCTTTATAATATAAAAACTCCCCCTCACATATTTTGATGGATAGAATGTGAATGCTCTTATCACATGCAATATCACATGGGTCGAGACACTTAGGCTGACAACAATGATACAAACCAAAGACTGATTGGACCAACAAACAACCACTAAGCCGACATTTTCAAATATGAATAAAATCTGATTGGGCCGCTGTATTGAGTGTTTACTTAATTCTGTTCTCTGGGGCCAAAGAATGTAACCAACCGACAATTATGATCACCACTTCACATCTCATTGGACCAAAAATGTAGTGGGCTGTCACCTTAAAAAAAAACTTTGGTAATCAGTTCAACACCAAGCCGACAAAAACATGAATGGGCACACAAAACCAAATGAATTCACGTGATGATGCTTATCCGACAAACCAATGTCACATGTAATTCTTGAACAAAACACTCACGTGACACTAACACACTTTAAAATCATCACATGCAAACTTTGAATGAAGCAATCATGTGACCGACTGACATCCTTTTAAAGTTTCACACAATACGATGTATGTTTTTCGTGAAATGAGAACAACTTTCAAACGGAAGTCGTGTTTCAAACGGTCATGTCACAGTTTCAAACGGTAAGGTGCAGATTTCAAACGGTCAGTCCAGTTTCAAACGGTAAGGTGCAGATTTCAAACGGAAAGGACATGCTTCGTTCAAACGGACACCAGTTTTCAAGCCATTTTTACCACTTTTACTTCGAATTTTGAACTGATATTCTCAAGGGTTTGTTAAAACACAATTACGCACACATTGTGAAAGTTTTAGCCGATTTTAACCGTAAAAAATGTTAAATTTTGAAAGAAGGTGTAGAAAGTCAGAATTAAAGGCTGAATTGGTATGAACTCTTCCTCCTGAGCTCTGATACCACTTGTAGAATCGTTTTCAGACCCGAACGAGTCGTTCAGAAGAGTTTATCTCAACACGAAAGGCAGAAACAGACGTGTAGAGTTCAATTCAGCTAGATTCACGCTTAAAACTGTTGTAATATTGATTTCACAATGATTTACAACCTGACAACACTTCGGCAGCACTTCGTTGCTCTGTCCGGAAAATTCTTAAAAGTTACAAATGATGAAAGTTTGAAGACTATTTATAGGATAAGACCCTGTCCGTTTGAAGGTGTCATGGCACTCTTCAAACGGTTACACTTTCAAACGGACAACACATTCAAACGGTCATACATAATCAAACGGTTACATCTTCAAACGTGCAACCATGTTCAAACGACCAACATTTGGTTTTGTCTTCTTGTGTAATATCTTTCATGTATGCCATGTAGTGATGTCACCTATGTGATGTCATGCTTGTTCAGATCTGCAATGAACCCGAGACTCGATATAAGACGAAGACGACAGATGTATGCACTAACAGCACGCATTCAAGATGCACCACAAGAAGCCCTTAAGATGGAGAATCGTAGAACTGAATACCTTCGAGGCATGCTGAAGAATTTGGTGCCAAACAAAGAGGGAACCTTGTACTTTAAGGAGCGTATTTGGGTTCCGCGCTATGGCGGTATTCGAGAAGTCATCCTTAATGAAGCTCATAAGTCGAGATACTCGATCCATCCAGGATCGGACAAAATGTATCAAGACTTAAAGGACTACTATTGGTGGCCGAGACTTAAAAGCGATGTTGCTATCCATGTTGGGAAGTGCCTAACCTGTGCTAAGGTTAAGGCTGAATATCAGAAACTGTCTGGCCTACTACAACAACCAGAGATACCCATGTGGAAGTGGGAGCAAATCTCGATGGACTTCATAATGAAATTACCCAGGACCCCGAGAGGGCACGATATGATATGGGTGATAGTTGATCGATTGACGAAATCTGCGCATTTCCTACTGTTCCGAGAGAAGGATAGCACCGGAAAGTTTGCTGAGTTGTACTTGAAAGAAGTCGTGGCACGTCATGGAGTGCCTATCTCAATTATTTCAGACAGAGATGTATGTTTTGTCTCAAGGATCTGGCAATCCTTTCAGGAAGCCTTTGGAACTCAATTAGATCTAAGCACGGCCTTCCATCCGCAAACAGACAGCCATACTATATAAACACTAGAAGATATGCTTCGCGCATGTGTTATGGACCTAGGCGGCAGCTGGGATACTCATCTACCCTTAGTTGAGTTTTCCTACAATAACAGTTATCATACGAGCATAAAAGCCGCTCCGTTCAAAGCTCTGTATGGACGCAAGTGCCGCTCGCCATTATGTTGGGCAGACGCTGGAGACAAACGTATGGTTGGTCCTGAACTTGTGCAAGAGACAACCCACAAAATTATGCAGATCCGAGAACGCATTAAGGCGGCTCCAGATCGACAAAAGAGCTACGCTGATCGAAGACGAAAACCATTAGAATTCGAGGTGGGAGACAAAGTGTTGTTAAAGGTCTCACCTTGGAAGGGCGTAGTAAGATTCGGAAAAGGTGGAAAGCTGAATCCACGATACATCGGACCATTCAAGATCTTGGAAAGAATTGGTACCGTAGCCTACAAGTTGGAATTACCGGAAGAACTTAATGGAGTACATGATACGTTTCATGTATCCAATATCAAGAAGAGTCCAACCCAAGAAACAGTGATCATCCCTGTGGATGAAGCGCATATTAACGACACCATTCGATTTACAGAACAACCCGTTGAGGTTACAGACTGAAAAGTCAACAAGACCCGAAGGAGTAGTATCAAGCTTGTCAAAGTATGTTGGGACTCTAAGCACGGACCCGAGTACACGTGGGAACGTGAAGACCAGTTTAAAGAAAAGTATCCCCACCTGTTCAAGAAAACTCCTGCGAGAGTTAGATCAGCCTGAATTTCGGGACGAAATTATTTTAACGGGGGGAGACTGTGACAACTGGCACAAAACCGGTAATTTTCGTACAATTTAATTAATACTTAATGACTGCAATTATGTGCTTAAATGTCAACATTATCTAATTATGTGCTATACATGTGAATTCATGCACGTTTTATACTACACAATATTGCTTTATGCATTAATGATAGCGTTGCGTCAGAAATACTAGTAAACTCACCGGTAAGACACATTTTGTCAACAATTCTGCAGAAAGCAGTCAGACAATAGAATTGGAGCCTAGGTGTAGGCCCAACGTCAAGAATACATTAAAACCCAAGAGTATATACAAGGGTTAACATATAGACTTTCCGGAAGCTAGAATATGCACTAAAAAGCACCCGAAACGCACTTTAAATGCAGAATTCTACACAAATCAGCTATAATCAGCTTTTTAACACATAAATATTATGCAGGATTCATGTTTTATTATCCAGAATACCCTCCTAAGTGTTGGGAATTAAAAGGGTTACAAAAGGGTACATAAAGGACACTAAACGGTGCAATTTAGCACTTTAACGAACTGGTATTTAACCGAACAACCGGACATTACCCGAAACATCAAAATATTACTAGAAGCATTGTTTTAATGTTTCTGAACTAGTTATGGTTCCCGAACACCATAACACCACTTATAACATAATAACACATCAAGTCCCTAAACTTTACACTTGAAACTAACTTATTTATGTAAATAGGAATTGGAAGTTACACTTTGCCCCCCCCCCCCCTTTCATATATACGGTCACATGGGGGTGACCCCACCAAATATTTGCCAAGATCCTACAATATCCCATTTGATATTACTTGGATTTATTTTGATTTCATATGATCTTGTAAGATATTCTATAAGATTTACTAGAGATCTTGTCATACACTATAAATATCATCATCAACATCTCATTCATCACCTCACATCACTCTCCTCTCCTCTCCCTACGGCCATGAGCCACCACCCACACCACCACCATCTTCAAACTTTGTTCATCCATTCCAAGGTTTACATAAGATGCGAGAAGGTGTCTAACGAAATGTGGAGCTTGTGAATCTTGAAGAACCTTCTTCCTTTGCTTTTATCCAACCCATTATCATCTTCAACATCAAGTGTTCTTCCCTA
The DNA here is from genome assembly GCA_030545235.1 of Helianthus tuberosus. Taxonomy (NCBI): domain Eukaryota; kingdom Viridiplantae; phylum Streptophyta; class Magnoliopsida; order Asterales; family Asteraceae; genus Helianthus; species Helianthus tuberosus. Next base: position 97,974,832 of record CM060412.1, on the reverse strand, counting down.
GCCCTTGTGCTAGTAGTACGCTCCTTGTAACTTGTTACTTCATATTTTGATGAATAAAAGATGAAGAATATTGTTAATCTTGAAGAACACAAAAGAACATGATCATGATACTTTAACATAAGCTTAAATACATAAGAATACATGTAAATAATGTTGATTTGCTTCTTGTTGATTGATTATTAGTGTTAGTGATGTTAGACATCATATGGAAACTACTAGATTGTGATTAAACACATGATCTAGTAAGTTAAGATGGTGATCTTGTGAAAGAGCAAGATCATCATACCTTATGTCTCCATGAACTTGAATAATGAAAGTGATCTTCATATGTAATGATGATTTAAAGAAAATACAAATCTTGTAAATAGATGATTACAAGAATAATTTTTCCCAAGAAACCAAGTTTATTTACAAGATTTACAAGGTCATGGTTTCTAAGTAAACTAATCATATTTTTAGTGTTTAAACAAGACTAGGAATATGATTGTAACAAGAAAAATACAAAAGAAATATTTTTAGAAAAATCATCTTACAAGTTGTAAATGACTAAATCTTTTAATAAAGTGATTTACAAACAAATAACCATGTTTTTAAGGGTAACTAAACCTACTAAATAACATGGCAAGTTACTACAAATTTTTACAAAACTTCAAGTTCATGAAGTAGTGTGATTTACTTGATTTTGAAACTCGGTAAGTGTTAAATGAGTTGATGATTGTTGTGATGATTTTAAAAGAAAATAAACACATGTTTTGAACACATGGGAAACCTCCATTTTTAGGGGAAACCATGTCAAAATTTCTATAAATTTTGACACTTAGAAAAATACAAGTTTTGGTGAAACTTATTCCCTAAAAATTCCCTAAAAATATTTACCAAGGTTTCCCTAATTTTTATGTAAACTTCAAGTTAAGAAATGATGATTTCTTCAAGATAAAAAGTGATACTAAGTATGTATATTTTTGAGAAAGATATATATATTTGTTGATCACCGAATTTTTGTTCTAAGTGTATGTAATATATATTGTGTGTAATAGTGTATTAGGACTTGAAAATACACTAAATACTCCTAAGGAGTAAAAATACAAAATACACATACAACATGCTTAGACAAATACAAGATAATATATTTATGAAAATATATTACTTGATAGATTAAATAACTTGGACAAGTTATGAACATGAAATGAAGTTTTGGACAAAAATACATAACTCGGGTGAAAAATACAAGAAACTTATATTTATTTTTGAGAAAATAATATAAGTAAGATACATAGTTAAAAATATAAATTATTTTTAACACAAGAACAAATACATAAAATATGGTGACTTACAAGTCTAGTGACTAACGTGTGAAGTTTACGGCCCCAGAAACGCAAAGTTGTGAGTTCATGCTCCCCCTTTTCTTTTAACTGTTTTCAGTTTTATAACTTCGGGGGTGAAGTACATGTTACTAAATGTTTACAGAAAAGTGAGTTTATGTCCCCACTTTTAATCTTTTACATACTTTTAAACTTGGGGAAAATACATGAGTTATGGTATGATGGATACAAGAAATAAGGAATGATACTTGAAATTGTGTCGCGAATAGGGTACCAGAAGCACCATTAATCGTGTACATACTAAGACCGCAGAACAAAAGGTTAGATCTAATGGGTTTTCGGGCAGCCACACTCTTGGTGATAACTAGTACCAAACAGTGCTTTTGTGTTTCCGTCGTGAATCGACAACTAGAAAAATGCCTATGGTTTGGATGCTTCCTATGTCGTGTCACATGTTAATGGCCTTGCAATCCATTAACAATCTCGATACATACAGGAATACTTGAGTTATACAAATTACATACCATGTTTTCATACAAAGTACACAAACATTCAATACAAAAATTGCATGAATTCACACCAACATTATGTTGACGTTTTTCCAAAAACTCACATGTATTTCAGGTAACTAAAGTGGATGTGCGCGCGGTCATACTCTTGCTCTTAGATGTTTTTTATGTTTATCGTTGAATAAAGTTGTAAACTTTTCAGACAATATGCTGTCTTGTGATGTAAACACTTGAACCATGTTTTCAGTTATGAAATGTTTGGCATTTGGAGTTATTTTTACGAGCATGTAGTATGTTTACTTTTCATAAGCAATGAGAACCTTTCACGATCACACCTCGTGCTTCCGCCTTAGAAAGGGGTGTGACAAAAATATATTACTTGATATATTACTTGATAGATTAAATAACTTGGACAAGTTATGAACATGAAATGAAGTTTTGGACAAAAATACATAACTCGGGTGAAAAATACAAGAAACTTATATTTATTTTTGAGAAAATAATATAAGTAAGATACATAGTTAAAAATATAAATTATTTTTAACACAACAACAAATACATAAAAGATGGTGACTTGTACTTGTGCGATACAAGTCTAGTGACTAACGTTAATAAAACACGTATAGGTCACGACGCTATATAAGCAAAACCCGGTGAAGTTTACGGCGCAAGAAACGCAAAGTTGTGAGTTCATGCTCCCCCTTTTCTTTTAACCGTTTTCAGTTTTATAACTTCGGGGGTGAAGTACATGTTACTAAATGTTTACAGAAAAGTGAGTTTAGGTCCCCACTTTTAATCTTTTACATACTTTTAAACTTGGGGAAAATACATGAGTTATGGTATGATGGATACAAGAAATAAGGAATGATACTTGAAATTGTGCCGTGAATAGGGTACCAGAAGCACCATTAATCGTGTACATACTAAGACCGCAGAACAAAAGGTTAGATCTAATGGGTTTTCGGGCAGCCACACTCTTGGTGATAACTGTAACACCTGTGCCTCCACGGCCATCAAAAAAATACTGTAGCAATGGAATATTGTATTTCATACTTGGGATTTGTGTAAATATGTGTATCATTTGCACATATCAATTTTTGTTCAATTCCAAACTCTAAATCGCTTTCTGGAAGGTTATACGCGCACCGATGCGTAAATATAATCAGTTTAAATGCAACAAACACTCCGGAATAGTGACATTGTCTTAACATACCTTAAATAACCTTTACATAACTTAGAAATAAGTTTTGAAGGCTTTGGTATGGCAAAAACAAGTTATTTGCTTACAGGGACTAAATTTGACAAACTGCGAAAGTATGCCAATTTGAACAGTAACGACCATTCCGGAACATGACCATAAGTTAAACACACCTTAAATATCCTTTACATAGCTTAGAAATAGGCTTTGAGGGGTTCGGTGTGCTAAAATAAACTTTTGGGTTATTCAGGGACTAAAAGTGTCAAAGAGTGCACAAGTTTGCATTTTTGCGCATAACTCACGTTCTGAATACATCCGGACATCCAAAAATTTATGTAAGCATGACTATATTTTATTTTAGTGTTTGGCATAAGAAAAATCCATTCGTCACGTCATTTGGATCGTTTTTCGCGCTTATGCGCATTCCGTCGTAATTAAGCGAACATCGCGATCGTACGGCCAAACGAACCGACATCCTAGATATTTTTGAGCATGTTTTGAGTTCCCTATACTTTAAATTCATTTTAGAGCCTTGAAATGAGGTTAACGGGGTTCAAACGCATCGAAAATCGCTTAAACGGGCTGCAGGGACCATTTCTGCCAATTTTGAAACAGGGGGCAGTGGCGTAGCGCGAGCCCTAAGGGCCTATGCAGTAGCGCTACACGACTGCCTTACCTGGACAGAAACATCGCATCTGGTCCGTTTTCAGTTTCGCACATGGTTTTGGCAATACCGTGGGCTCAAATGGTTTTCAAAAACCACTATCTTGATGTGTATGGTTGAGATCATTTCCCCTTTTCCAAGAAACGATCCTAAAGGTTACCCGAAAACTATAAATACCCCCCCCCATCCATTGCAAAACCCACAAGAATTTTGATCTTAGTAACTCTAAGTTGAAACCATTGTTTCATACCTGAGATTCTCGGATCGAAATTAGCATTCGGGGACCCTTCGTAAGTATTCTTTCGTTCTTTTATTGCTTTTCGAGTCTGAAAGTCAAACTTTGTTTGACTTTCTGCATTGACCAGTTTATGGTCAATGCGAAGTTCGTTTGAACTTCGCAACGTGAGTGTAATCACGTTGGTTATAGTCCCTTGGGACTATGCCTACTGATTACCACGTTGTCTAGGGTTGTAGGGTAAGCGATCTAATAAATCGCTTATACCTTCAAACCCGACCCATTTGGTCGATCATTAGGATCCGACCAAATACATTAGGTGACCATAGTAGGTAGGGAATAACCTTCCGAGGTTATACCCTATGGTCACATCGTTTGAGTAGTTGTATGATAGGTAGTTTATATGCCTTAGGTAAATTACCAGAATACCCTTTTCATGTATAATTGGTAATTAAGCATATGTAACCTAAACTTTTGTCACATAACTGATTACGTAACATGTTTAGGCATATAACACTTGTCATAGGGCTAGTTAGGCGGTCCGAACGCGTTTCACGCGAACGACGCGTTAAAGTAGCATAAGCTACCTAAACGGGTCGTAATGGGTCGTAAGCATTTATGTTAAGTTTCATTTAGTATGTAGGCTTTGTTAAACCATATCACATGAGTTCCTACACTCATTTGGTTTACAAACTCTCATGCTACCCAGTCTTCCGATCTAGGTCCGGTTTATTAACATAGTTACCTATATTAGGTGCCGTTTGATATCCGCGATCTCTAGCATTGTTTGGTTGTTACTCAAGGACTACTAAGAAAATCTCAAGTGAGTACATAGAACCCCTCTTTTACTGTTTTCCAAACTGTTTTGGGGTGGAACACATGTGCCTACTTGTTACTTTCATGCTTTCCTGCTTTCATATCATATACTTGTTATGTTCAGTGGTACACTTATAGTACATGATTTCATTACATTTTATGCTATGTATGCCCATTGTGTGCCTACTTAGTACATCGTTTTACATTACATTTTATGCTATGTATGCCCATTGTGTGCCTACTTAGTATATCGTTTTACTTTACATTTTATGCTATGTATGCCCATTGTGTGCCTACCTAGTACATTGTTTTACATTACATCACATTCACATGCTATGTATGTTCATCGTACTTAGTACATTTTCATTTCATCACATGCTTACATTTTGGTATGACATTTGGTTTGTTTAAATGGGACAATACATTCATTAACATTAGCTACGCCGTTCGTTAGTAGGTAGTGGTACCATAGGAATTGACAACTCCCGTTTCTGAAATCCCGGGTTTGTGGGGATTGGAAGGAATGACCGAATTCGATATACATAAGCACAGATAATCCTTTAAGTCGTTTAAGGGTTTATCGCCACAGTCTCAAGGCTTGGATGTATGCATTATAACAACACCGCATAAATGTTCATATTCAGTATAGCATGCATTTCCACAAGACATAATATTGATTTAAACCATGTTTTACTTCAATACTTTGTTTTTGTGCATATGGTTTAGTTGATACATTTCACTAGCCATACATATCATTTTGGTTACACATTACATGATTTACATTGATCATGCATTTCCACAAGGCATAATATTGATTTAAACAATGTTTTACTTCAATACTTTGTTTTTGTGCATATGGTTTAGTTGATACATTTCACTAGCCATACATATCATTTTGTTTACACATTACATGATTTACATTGATCATGCATTTCCACAAGACATAATATTGATTTAAACCATGTTTTACTTCAATACTTTGTTTTTGTGCATATGGTTTAGTTGATACATTTCACTAGCCATACATATCATTTTGGTTACACATTACATGATTTACATTTGACGCATGAACATTATTGACATTGGTTATACATTACATAACTCACATCTTGACATAAACATTTTGACATATTATTCAATACATTTGGCAATTGGTTTAAACATAGACATCTTATATTGTTGGTTTGGTTTGAGTAAGTGATTAAGTAACGAGGCGTGTGTAATATGATATAAGCATGGTGGATACGCCGCTGGTACTTCCTATATATAAGTGTTTGTATGGTATTACATATCGTAGCATTATTTGAATCTTTTCAATTTGAGACATATAACATTTTATACAAATAACATACATTTTCACAAGACATTGATTTACAAACAACTTATACAAACTCATTTTACATGGTTATTTATTTAACCATACATTATTCACTTATTTATACATATCATCTGATCTTATCGTTTTTCAAATGATTTACAAGACAAAACAAATTACAAGGTTAATGACTAAACAATTTCTCAAACATAAGTCATGAATCCTATTTTCACAAAACCTATGTACTCGCCGGCATTTTTATGCTGACGTACCTATTTTCACATGTGTTTCAGGAAATGAAGCATAGGATTGATCAAGATACACTTTGTCACACCCCGACCGCGTAGAACAACAAAGCGCGGCGGAAACATCGAGGCGTGTTGCAACAGAATTAATGTTTCATAACCATGGATACCAAAAGTGTTTCGTTTTATTAAGCATTGAATGATTACATCGTCTGGAAATCTAAATACACAATTTAAACATAATCTATCATTGTTATTGAGTCACTAAGGCCTTATCCAGTCCTATGTGAGCATGCATCTTATCAAACGATATCATCCAACAATACCTGAAACATATGTAAAAACGAGGTCAGCAAAGAAATGCTGGCGAGTACATAGGTTTTGTGAAAATAAGATTCATGACTTCTGTTTTAAGAAAATGTTTAGTCATGAACCTTGTAATTTGCTTTGTCTTTGTAAATCATTTGAAAAATAATAAGTTCAGGTGATATGTATAATAAGAGAAATAATGCATGATTAAATGAATAACCATGTAAAATGAGTTTGTATAAGATAAGTTGTTTGTAGATAAATGTCTTGTGAAAAGTATATTACTTGTATAAAATGTTCTATGTCTCGAACTGAAATGATTCAAATAACGCTACAATATGTAATACCATACAAACACTTATATATAGGAAGTACCAGCGGCGTATCCACCATGTTTGTATCATATTACACACGCATCGTTACTTAATCACTTAATCAAACCAAACCACCAAAGTAATGTTCATGCCCAAATGTAAATCATGTAATATGTATAACCAAAATGATATGTATGGCTAGTGAAATGCATCAACTAAACCATAGGTGAAACGCACAAAACAAAGTATTGAAGTAAAACTTGGTTTAAACCAATACTATGTTTCGTGTAAATGCATGATCAAATGTAAATCATGTCCCAATGTTTACCCAATCGTTACCCATTCGTTCAAATCGTCCTTGTTTTAATTGTTCAAATCGTCCTTGTTTTAACTGTGAACTACTTTATGGTCGATTCTCTAATAACATTCAAACCTTCTTGACGCGTTCCTCGTTCCAACTCGCTCTCGCTCTCGTTCTTAACAAACCCTTACCAAAGGATAAGTTAATAATTACAGATTCAGTCGCTACCCACAACCCCCACACATAACAATGGGTGCAGTAAATAACGGGATTTGTCAGATCCTATGGTACCATAACCTAATACTGGTCGGCTTGATCATTGCTAATGAATGTCATCGGTCATGTAAACTACAACCAACAAGTTTGTTCACTTTTTGAAATTGTTATTAGTTTTTGAAATCATTGTATTCGTTCTTGAAATCATTGTATTCGTTCTTGAAATCATTGTTAGCGTTCTTGAAATAATTGTTATTGTTCTTGAAACCACATTGTAATTGTTCTTGAAACCATTGATAAAACATTTAGCACATATGAGTCACCCCAAAACAGTTGAAAACAGTAAAAGAGGGGAATAATGTACTCGCCTGAGAATGCTTAGAGGTCTTGAACGACAACCAAACAAAGCTTGAGGGAGCACGGAATCAGTCGGCAATCTAAAACTATATAAATAAACCGGACTTAAATCGGGAGATCGGATAGGATGAGGCTTGGTAAACCAAATGAGTATTGGAACTCATATGACATGGTTTAACAAGGCCTACATACTACAATGAAACCAAACCTAAGTGCTTTCGACCCATCGCGTCCCATTAAGGTAGCTTATGCTACTTTAACGTGTCGTGCGCGTGAAACGCGTTCGGACCGCCTAACTAGTCCTATGACAAGTGTTATATGCCTAAACATGTTACATAATCAGTTATGTGACAAAAGTTTAGGTTACATATGCTTAATTACCAATTATACATGAAAAGGGTATTCTGGTAATTTACCTAAGGCATATAAACTACCCATCATACAACTACTTAAACGATGTGACCATAGGGTATAACCTCGGAAGGTTATGCCCTAAACTAGGGTCACCTAATGTATTTGGTCGGATCCTAATGATCGACCAAACTGGGTCGGGCTCGAAGGTATAGGCGATTTATTAGATCGCCTACCCTACGACCCTAGCCAACGTGGTAATCAGTGGGCATAGTCCCAAGGGACTATGACCAACGTGATTACACTCACGTTGCGAAGTTCAAACGAACTTCGCATTGACCATTACTGGTCAACGCTGAAAGTCAAATAAAGTTTGACTTTCTGACTCGAAAAGCAGTAAAATAAGGAAAAGAACGAAAGAATACTTACGAAGGGTCCCCGAATGCTAATCCCGATCCAAGAACTCAGGTATGAAACAATGGTTTCAACTTAGAGCTCTCAAATCAGAATTCTTGTAAGAAATGAGGTTGGGGTGATGGGGTATTTATAGGAATACCCGAACCGTTAAGATCGTTTGTCGAAAATCGTGCCTTAATCATGTCCGTACAAGTGTCGGAAGGTTATGGTGACTAAATTGCCACTAACCATAGGGAATCAACACTTGGCAAAGGATTTGGGAGTGCAAAACAGCTGTAAACAGCTGTCGATACATCGAATCTGGTCCCGAAAATGCGAAAAATGAGTTTTCTGCATGTTTCTGCCCAGAATAGGCAGTCGCGTAGCGCGACTGCATAGGCCCTTAGGGCTCGCGCTACACCACTGCCCCTCTGTTTCAGAAATGTTTCCAAATTGGCAGTTTTGGTCCCTGTTGTGTTTTAAGGCCTTTTTCGATGCGTTTGAACCCCGTTAACCTCATTTCAAGGCTCTAAAATGAAGTTAAAGTATAGGGAACTCAAAACATGCTCAAAAATATGCCGGATGATGGTTCGTTTGGTCGTACGAACGCGATGTTCGCTTAATTACGACGGAATGCGCATAAGCGCGAAAAACGATCCAAATGACGCGACGCATGGATTTTTCTTAAGGCGAACACTAAAATATAATATAGTCATGCTTACATAAATTTTTGGATGTCCGGATGTATTCAGAACGTAAGTTATGCGCGAAAGTGCAAACTTGTGCACTTTTTGACACTTTTAGTCCCTGAATGGCCCAAAAGTTTATTTTAGCACACCGAACACCTCAAAGCTTATTTCTAAGCTATGTAAAGGATATTTATGGTATGTTTAACTTATGGTCATGTTCCGGAATGTCTGTTACAGTTCAAATTGGCATACTTTCGCAGTTTGTCAACTTTAGTCCCTGTAAGCGATTTAACTTGATTTTGCCATACCAAAGCCTTCAAAACTTATTTCTAAGTTATGTAAAGGCTATTTAAGGTATGTTAAGCCTATATCACTATTCCGGAGTGTTTTTTGCATTAAACTGGTTATATTTACGCATCGGTGCGCGTATAACCTTCCAGAAAGCGATTTAGAGTTTGAAATTGAACAAGAATTGATATGTGCAAATGATACACATATTTTTACAAATCCCAAGTATGAAATATAATATTTCATTGGTTTGGTATTTGTTTGATGGCCGTGGAGGCACAGGTGTTACAGTCTCCCCTACTTTAGGAAATTTCGTCCCGAAATTTATTTAGAGGAAACTTGTGAGAGTTTAAAACATGAAGTTGAAAAGATCAAACAATATTGGTTAGGGTTCTGAACTTCTAGTAACCTTAATAACATTATGCTTGCAATGTAAGAGGGACACTTATATACAAGTATATGAAGCGTCATTGGTGCGTCCACCGTACCTCCATTACATCGTTCTCATTTCGTTATTGTTGTCACTATCGGTTCTTACACATAATAAATATTACTGGGTTTCTGTGCACTAAATTTCATAATTATGTACGCGTCCATAATCAGACAATTCCTTACACAGTTCACACAGTCTATTTTATAATGTGTAGGGTAAAACCAAATGAACAATCCTGTGATGCGTGTAACTAGACCGCCATAGAGTCCTTTTAATTAAATCAATAAATGATCTAAATAGACTATCAAGGAGTCTGTTCAGCTACATCACTAGGTGTCGTTCTCCAACCAAATTGTGAATCAATCTTTTTGACTAGACCACTAAAAGGGTCTCTTATCGAACCATGGAATGGTACCATATAACCCAAGGGTCTTAACTACAACGTAGAAGCCCATAAAGAATAAGGTAGTACCATTTGAATATCCTACTATGAATCCCTCATATGAAGATATGAAAGATTCTATGAGGATTTGAAAATCGTATCACACAAAAACATAGAGAAGAACACATAAACACATAACATATAATCGCACAATCGTTCAATTTGTTTAATTGTTTAATTTGTTATCGTTGGACACGGGTATTTAAAGCATACTAGGAATCAAATCCTTAATTGCGGTAATTTGGATTGATCCATATGAATACCCTGCTTGTTGACTACATGACCCAAGAACTGAACTTCTTTAAGCCAAAATTTCCCCTTGGAGGATTTAGCGAAAAATTTGTTCCTTCTTTAAGGGTTCCAATGTCAACGAAGGTGTTGATCGTTACCAGCTCGGGATATGAATAGATCAAGATGTCATTAATAACAATGACGAACTGATCCAAATAAGGCTTGCAGACTCAATTTATTAAGTCCTTGAAGATGGCTGGAGTATTTGTCAACCTAAAAGGCATGACTGTAAACTCGTAATGGACATACTTCATGCAGAAAACCGTTTTGGGAATATCTTCTTCGAGAATACAAAGTTGATGATACCCAAAACGTAAATCGATCTTGGAAGAGCACGAACGCTATGCAGTTGATCGGAGAAATCGTTGATTTAAGGTAGGGGGATATCAATTCTTGATGGTAAGCTTACTAGGCTTACGTTAATCGATATTCATTCGAAAAGATCCATTTTTCTTTTCACAAGGAGAACAGGAATTTCTCCAAGGTGCAAAGTTCGGACGGATGAATCCTTTATCAGACAACTCTTAAAGCTGTTTTGATAATTCTTGCATCTCGAACGGTGCAAGACGATAAGATGTTTTAGATTTAAAAGAAACAAGTGTTTGAGGTTCTTAGGGAGATCACAAGTGATCGTAAAAATGACAGAACCACACGAGTAGTTTTGTCTTTGTGTTGACATCATATGGTTGGATCAAACATTCATACAATTGCATTAGTTAATAAATAAAACCACAAATTTTATTTATATAACAACTGCATTGTCTTTAAATGTTACAAGATAACAACCAGAGGAAATACAAAATGCTAATCGTTCATCGCTGCATCGTTGATAGCCTTATTGATGTTAAACACTCAACCACGTGCTGGATTCACATTGACGTTGGCGTTCGCATTTGGGTTTGCGTTAGCATTTGCATTCACCAGTCTTGGGCAGTTGTGGTGGAAGTGACCAATCTCTCCGCAGTTGAAACATGAACCCAGTGGGAATCTCACAGCATTCCCTTGGACCGGAGCTTGAACCTGAGCAGCCTGATTTTGTCCCAAACGACAAACCTTGGCCAAATGCCCAAGTTTTCCACACGTCGTGCATTGCCAGCAAGCTTGTTGTATCGCGTGATGACCGTTGCAGCGTGCACAATGAGGTGCGGTACCGGCATATGCTTTCTTTGCAGGTGGCTGAGCTGGTGGGTTCCGCGGGTTCTGAGCAGTCTGTGCTGTAACAGCAAAGTTCTGACCACCCTTTCGCTTTCTTGATTTCTTTGACATCTCACCTTCCTTTCCCTTCTCGTTTTGACCTTTCTTGCTATCCTCCTTGTTAGCTGACTGTTTCTTGCCCTTGTCACCCTTCCTGTGTAACTTGTTCTTCCGAATCTGTGACTCAGTCAATGTTGCTGATAACTCGATCGCCTGACGGAGTGTGGCAGGGTTACTACCAGTAAGGATGTCTTGTACCGAGTCAGGTAGGCTGTCGATGTACCTTTCGATAGCTATGTCAAGTGGGGTAACCATTGTTGGGCAAAGCAGACTCAACTCCTCAAACCTATCAGTATACGCCCTGTGCTCACCACTATCTTGCTTCAACTCATCAAATTCCTTCTCCAAAGCTCGCTGCTCATGACGAGGACAGAATTCCCTCATCATAAGGGCCCTAAGTTCAGCCCACGTCTGTGCTAGAGCAACTTCTGCACCACGATCCCTCATAATCCCGTTCCACCATGTGAGAGCCCTCTTCTGAAACACACTCGAAGAAAACTCGACCTTGCGATTGTTAGGACACTGCACGTGGCGGAAAGTATTCTCAATGCTCTCGAACCATTGAAGAAGTCCAGTCGCTCCTTCAGAACCACTAAACTTGAGTGGTTTAGCCTGGTTAAAATCCTTGTATTTGCATAGAACATTGTTGTTGTTGTTGGCTTGTTGCCATTGAGCAAAGAGATTTGGAAATTGGGCAGCCATCTGCTGCGCAATAATTTCTGCCAGCTCGGCAGTCTCTATCTGGTTCTCGCGTCGAGGAGGCATTGTCTAAAAGAGGAAGCATGAAAGGAAAAGAGTGAGAGAATTTAGACGAAAGGAATGAGATGAAACAAATCTGATGAAAGCAAGGATAGTGGTCATTTGTTTGTTACTACAAAGCAACAAACGACACACAGTGACTGATTAAAGTAAATGGGTCGAAAATAATGTATCGCGAAGACATGCTCGCCTATAAGTGAACACTCATCCCAAGAATTCCCAGGTAAGCACAACTGGTCTCGCGTCTGGTTGAGATGTATACGAAGTGCTTGCCTAGACAGAAAACCCAGAATACAGGCATTCACCCTTCCAGTTTGCACGTGTTCACATTATTTAAAACCCAAAACTTTGTCGAGATTTTGAAAATTCCATAAAGGGGTTCAAAACCTTATAACCGAGGGTTCAAAACCTTGTAATCAATCATCCTAGAACAGATGATTTAGCTTTCAAAGCGGTTTTGAAATTTATGTCCTTGTTGTGGTCGTCACCTAAGGATAGGTGACGGTATTTGTTTTATGACTAAACGCAAGTAAACTCGCGTTAGGGTCCTAAGAAGGTTATAGACTAGGTCAAAGCATTACTAATAACCTAATTCCCTATAACCATTGGCTCTGATACCATCTTTCTGTCACACCCCGACCGCGTAGAACAACAAAGCGCGGCGGAAACATCGAGGCGTGTTGCAACAGAATTAATGTTTCATAACCATGGATACCAAAAGTGTTTCGTTTTATTAAGCATTGAATGATTACATCGTCTGGAAATCTAAATACACAATTTAAACATAATCTATCATTGTTATTGAGTCACTAAGGCCTTATCCAGTCCTATGTGAGCATGCATCTTATCAAACGATATCATCCAACAATACCTGAAACATATGTAAAAACGAGGTCAGCAAAGAAATGCTGGCGAGTACATAGGTTTTGTGAAAATAAGATTCATGACTTCTGTTTTAAGAAAATGTTTAGTCATGAACCTTGTAATTTGCTTTGTCTTTGTAAATCATTTGAAAAATAATAAGTTCAGGTGATATGTATAATAAGAGAAATAATGCATGATTAAATGAATAACCATGTAAAATGAGTTTGTATAAGATAAGTTGTTTGTAGATAAATGTCTTGTGAAAAGTATATTACTTGTATAAAATGTTCTATGTCTCGAACTGAAATGATTCAAATAACGCTACAATATGTAATACCATACAAACACTTATATATAGGAAGTACCAGCGGCGTATCCACCATGTTTGTATCATATTACACACGCATCGTTACTTAATCACTTAATCAAACCAAACCACCAAAGTAATGTTCATGCCCAAATGTAAATCATGTAATATGTATAACCAAAATGATATGTATGGCTAGTGAAATGCATCAACTAAACCATAGGTGAAACGCACAAAACAAAGTATTGAAGTAAAACTTGGTTTAAACCAATACTATGTTTCGTGTAAATGCATGATCAAATGTAAATCATGTCCCAATGTTTACCCAATCGTTACCCATTCGTTCAAATCGTCCTTGTTTTAATTGTTCAAATCGTCCTTGTTTTAACTGTGAACTACTTTATGGTCGATTCTCTAATAACATTCAAACCTTCTTGACGCGTTCCTCGTTCCAACTCGCTCTCGCTCTCGTTCTTAACAAACCCTTACCAAAGGATAAGTTAATAATTACAGATTCAGTCGCTACCCACAACCCCCACACATAACAATGGGTGCAGTAAATAACGGGATTTGTCAGATCCTATGGTACCATAACCTAATACTGGTCGACTTGATCATTGCTAATGAATGTCATCGGTCATGTAAACTACAACCAACAAGTTTGTTCACTTTTTGAAATTGTTATTAGTTTTTGAAATCATTGTATTCGTTCTTGAAATCATTGTATTCGTTCTTGAAATCATTGTTAGCGTTCTTGAAATAATTGTTATTGTTCTTGAAACCACATTGTAATTGTTCTTGAAACCATTGATAAAACATTTAGCACATATGAGTCACCCCAAAACAGTTGAAAACAGTAAAAGAGGGGAATAATGTACTCGCCTGAGAATGCTTAGAGGTCTTGAACGACAACCAAACAAAGCTTGAGGGAGCACGGAATCAGTCGGCAATCTAAAACTATATAAATAAACCGGACTTAAATCGGGAGATCGGATAGGATGAGGCTTGGTAAACCAAATGAGTATTGGAACTCATATGACATGGTTTAACAAGGCATACATACTACAATGAAACCAAACCTAAGTGCTTTCGACCCATCGCGTCCCATTAAGGTAGCTTATGCTACTTTAACGTGTCGTGCGCGTGAAACGCGTTCGGACCGCCTAACTAGTCCTATGACAAGTGTTATATGCCTAAACATGTTACATAATCAGTTATGTGACAAAAGTTTAGGTTACATATGCTTAATTACCAATTATACATGAAAAGGGTATTCTGGTAATTTACCTAAGGCATATAAACTACCCATCATACAACTACTTAAACGATGTGACCATAGGGTATAACCTCGGAAGGTTATGCCCTAAACTAGGGTCACCTAATGTATTTGGTCGGATCCTAATGATCGACCAAACTGGGTCGGGCTCGAAGGTATAGGCGATTTATTAGATCGCCTACCCTACGACCCTAGCCAACGTGGTAATCAGTGGGCATAGTCCCAAGGGACTATGACCAACGTGATTACACTCACGTTGCGAAGTTCAAACGAACTTCGCATTGACCATTACTGGTCAACGCTGAAAGTCAAACAAAGTTTGACTTTCTGACTCGAAAAGCAGTAAAATAAGGAAAAGAACGAAAGAATACTTACGAAGGGTCCCCGAATGCTAATCCCGATCCAAGAACTCAGGTATGAAACAATGGTTTCAACTTAGAGCTCTCAAATCAGAATTCTTGTAAGAAATGAGGTTGGGGTGATGGGGTATTTATAGGAATACCCGAACCGTTAAGATCGTTTGTCGAAAATCGTGCCTTAATCATGTCCGTACAAGTGTCGGAAGGTTATGGTGACTAAATTGCCACTAACCATAGGGAATCAACACTTGGCAAAGGATTTGGGAGTGCAAAACAGCTGTAAACAGCTGTCGATACATCGAATCTGGTCCCGAAAATGCGAAAAATGAGTTTTCTGCATGTTTCTGCCCAGAATAGGCAGTCGCGTAGCGCGACTGCATAGGCCCTTAGGGCTCGCGCTACACCACTGCCCCTCTGTTTCAGAAATGTTTCCAAATTGGCAGTTTTGGTCCCTGTTGTGTTTTAAGGCCTTTTTCGATGCGTTTGAACCCCGTTAACCTCATTTCAAGGCTCTAAAATGAAGTTAAAGTATAGGGAACTCAAAACATGCTCAAAAATATGCCGGATGATGGTTCGTTTGGTCGTACGAACGCGATGTTCGCTTAATTACGACGGAATGCGCATAAGCGCGAAAAACGATCCAAATGACGCGACGCATGGATTTTTCTTAAGGCGAACACTAAAATATAATATAGTCATGCTTACATAAATTTTTGGATGTCCGGATGTATTCAGAACGTAAGTTATGCGCGAAAGTGCAAACTTGTGCACTTTTTGACACTTTTAGTCCCTGAATGACCCAAAAGTTTATTTTAGCACACCGAACACCTCAAAGCTTATTTCTAAGCTATGTAAAGGATATTTATGGTATGTTTAACTTATGGTCATGTTCCGGAATGTCTGTTACAGTTCAAATTGGCATACTTTCGCAGTTTGTCAACTTTAGTCCCTGTAAGCGATTTAACTTGATTTTGCCATACCAAAGCCTTCAAAACTTATTTCTAAGTTATGTAAAGGCTATTTAAGGTATGTTAAGCCTATATCACTATTCCGGAGTGTTTTTTGCATTAAACTGGTTATATTTACGCATCGGTGCGCGTATAACCTTCCAGAAAGCGATTTAGAGTTTGAAATTGAACAAGAATTGATATGTGCAAATGATACACATATTTTTACAAATCCCAAGTATGAAATATAATATTTCATTGGTTTGGTATTTGTTTGATGGCCGTGGAGGCACAGGTGTTACAGTCTCCCCTACTTTAGGAAATTTCGTCCCGAAATTTATTTAGAGGAAACTTGTGAGAGTTTAAAACATGAAGTTGAAAAGATCAAACAATATTGGTTAGGGTTCTGAACTTCTAGTAACCTTAATAACATTATGCTTGCAATGTAAGAGGGACACTTATATACAAGTATATGAAGCGTCATTGGTGCGTCCACCGTACCTCCATTACATCGTTCTCATTTCGTTATTGTTGTCACTATCGGTTCTTACACATAATAAATATTACTGGGTTTCTGTGCACTAAATTTCATAATTATGTACGCGTCCATAATCAGACAATTCCTTACACAGTTCACACAGTCTATTTTATAATGTGTAGGGTAAAACCAAATGAACAATCCTGTGATGCGTGTAACTAGACCGCCATAGAGTCCTTTTAATTAAATCAATAAATGATCTAAATAGACTATCAAGGAGTCTGTTCAGCTACATCACTAGGTGTCGTTCTCCAACCAAATTGTGAATCAATCTTTTTGACTAGACCACTAAAAGGGTCTCTTATCGAACCATGGAATGGTACCATATAACCCAAGGGTCTTAACTACAACGTAGAAGCCCATAAAGATTAAGGTAGTACCATTTGAATATCCTACTATGAATCCCTCATATGAAGATATGAAAGATTCTATGAGGATTTGAAAATCGTATCACACAAAAACATAGAGAAGAACACATAAACACATAACATATAATCGCACAATCGTTCAATTTGTTTAATTGTTTAATTTGTTATCGTTGGACACGGGTATTTAAAGCATACTAGGAATCAAATCCTTAATTGCGGTAATTTGGATTGATCCATATGAATACCCTGCTTGTTGACTACATGACCCAAGAACTGAACTTCTTTAAGCCAAAATTTCCCCTTGGAGGATTTAGCGAAAAATTTGTTCCTTCTTTAAGGGTTCCAATGTCAACGAAGGTGTTGATCGTTACCAGCTCGGGATATGAATAGATCAAGATGTCATTAATAACAATGACGAACTGATCCAAATAAGGCTTGCAGACTCAATTTATTAAGTCCTTGAAGATGGCTGGAGTATTTGTCAACCTAAAAGGCATGACTGTAAACTCGTAATGGCCATACTTCATGCAGAAAACCGTTTTGGGAATATCTTCTTCGAGAATACAAAGTTGATGATACCCAAAACGTAAATCGATCTTGGAAGAGCACGAACGCTATGCAGTTGATCGGAGAAATCGTTGATTTAAGGTAGGGGGATATCGATTCTTGATGGTAAGCTTACTAGGCTTACGTTAATCGATATTCATTCGAAAAGATCCATTTTTCTTTTCACAAGGAGAACAGGAATTTCTCCAAGGTGCAAAGTTCGGACGGATGAATCCTTTATCAGACAACTCTTAAAGCTGTTTTGATAATTCTTGCATCTCGAACGGTGCAAGACGATAAGATGTTTTAGATTTAAAAGAAACAAGTGTTTGAGGTTCTTAGGGAGATCACAAGTGATCGTAAAAATGACAGAACCACACGAGTAGTTTTGTCTTTGTGTTGACATCATATGGTTGGATCAAACATTCATACAATTGCATTAGTTAATAAATAAAACCACAAATTTTATTTATATAACAACTGCATTGTCTTTAAATGTTACAAGATAACAACCAGAGGAAATACAAAATGCTAATCGTTCATCGCTGCATCGTTGATAGCCTTATTGATGTTAAACACTCAACCACGTGCTGGATTCACATTGACGTTGGCGTTCGCATTTGGGTTTGCGTTAGCATTTGCATTCACCAGTCTTGGGCAGTTGTGGTGGAAGTGACCAATCTCTCCGCAGTTGAAACATGAACCCAGTGGGAATCTCACAGCATTCCCTTGGACCGGAGCTTGAACCTGAGCAGCCTGATTTTGTCCCAAACGACAAACCTTGGCCAAATGCCCAAGTTTTCCACACGTCGTGCATTGCCAGCAAGCTTGTTGTATCGCGTGATGACCGTTGCAGCGTGCACAATGAGGTGCGGTACCGGCATATGCTTTCTTTGCAGGTGGCTGAGCTGGTGGGTTCCGCGGGTTCTGAGCAGTCTGTGCTGTAACAGCAAAGTTCTGACCACCCTTTCGCTTTCTTGATTTCTTTGACATCTCACCTTCCTTTCCCTTCTCGTTTTGACCTTTCTTGCTATCCTCCTTGTTAGCTGACTGTTTCTTGCCCTTGTCACCCTTCCTGTGTAACTTGTTCTTCCGAATCTGTGACTCAGTCAATGTTGCTGATAACTCGATCGCCTGACGGAGTGTGGCAGGGTTACTACCAGTAAGGATGTCTTGTACCGAGTCAGGTAGGCTGTCGATGTACCTTTCGATAGCTATGTCAAGTGGGGTAACCATTGTTGGGCAAAACAGACTCAACTCCTCAAACCTATCAGTATACGCCCTGTGCTCACCACTATCTTGCTTCAACTCATCAAATTCCTTCTCCAAAGCTCGCTGCTCATGACGAGGACAGAATTCCCTCATCATAAGGGCCCTAAGTTCAGCCCACGTCTGTGCTAGAGCAACTTCTGCACCACGATCCCTCATAATCCCGTTCCACCATGTGAGAGCCCTCTTCTGAAACACACTCGAAGAAAACTCGACCTTGCGATTGTTAGGACACTGCACGTGGCGGAAAGTATTCTCAATGCTCTCGAACCATTGAAGAAGTCCAGTCGCTCCTTCAGAACCACTAAACTTGAGTGGTTTAGCCTGGTTAAAATCCTTGTATTTGCATAGAACATTGTTGTTGTTGTTGGCTTGTTGCCATTGAGCAAAGAGATTTGGAAATTGGGCAGCCATCTGCTGCGCAATAATTTCTGCCAGCTCGGCAGTCTCTATCTGGTTCTCGCGTCGAGGAGGCATTGTCTAAAAGAGGAAGCATGAAAGGAAAAGAGTGAGAGAATTTAGACGAAAGGAATGAGATGAAACAAATCTGATGAAAGCAAGGATAGTGGTCATTTGTTTGTTACTACAAAGCAACAAACGACACACAGTGACTGATTAAAGTAAATGGGTCGAAAATAATGTATCGCGAAGACATGCTCGCCTATAAGTGAACACTCATCCCAAGAATTCCCAGGTAAGCACAACTGGTCTCGCGTCTGGTTGAGATGTATACGAAGTGCTTGCCTAGACAGAAAACCCAGAATACAGGCATTCACCCTTCCAGTTTGCACGTGTTCACATTATTTAAAACCCAAAACTTTGTCGAGATTTTGAAAATTCCATAAAGGGGTTCAAAACCTTATAACCGAGGGTTCAAAACCTTGTAATCAATCATCCTAGAACAGATGATTTAGCTTTCAAAGCGGTTTTGAAATTTATGTCCTTGTTGTGGTCGTCACCTAAGGATAGGTGACGGTATTTGTTTTATGACTAAACGCAAGTAAACTCGCGTTAGGGTCCTAAGAAGGTTATAGACTAGGTCAAAGCATTACTAATAACCTAATTCCCTATAACCATTGGCTCTGATACCATCTTTCTGTCACACCCCGACCGCGTAGAACAACAAAGCGCGGCGGAAACATCGAGGCGTGTTGCAACAGAATTAATGTTTCATAACCATGGATACCAAAAGTGTTTCGTTTTATTAAGCATTGAATGATTACATCGTCTGGAAATCTAAATACACAATTTAAACATAATCTATCATTGTTATTGAGTCACTAAGGCCTTATCCAGTCCTATGTGAGCATGCATCTTATCAAACGATATCATCCAACAATACCTGAAACATATGTAAAAACGAGGTCAGCAAAGAAATGCTGGCGAGTACATAGGTTTTGTGAAAATAAGATTCATGACTTCTGTTTTAAGAAAATGTTTAGTCATGAACCTTGTAATTTGCTTTGTCTTTGTAAATCATTTGAAAAATAATAAGTTCAGGTGATATGTATAATAAGAGAAATAATGCATGATTAAATGAATAACCATGTAAAATGAGTTTGTATAAGATAAGTTGTTTGTAGATAAATGTCTTGTGAAAAGTATATTACTTGTATAAAATGTTCTATGTCTCGAACTGAAATGATTCAAATAACGCTACAATATGTAATACCATACAAACACTTATATATAGGAAGTACCAGCGGCGTATCCACCATGTTTGTATCATATTACACACGCATCGTTACTTAATCACTTAATCAAACCAAACCACCAAAGTAATGTTCATGCCCAAATGTAAATCATGTAATATGTATAACCAAAATGATATGTATGGCTAGTGAAATGCATCAACTAAACCATAGGTGAAACGCACAAAACAAAGTATTGAAGTAAAACTTGGTTTAAACCAATACTATGTTTCGTGTAAATGCATGATCAAATGTAAATCATGTCCCAATGTTTACCCAATCGTTACCCATTCGTTCAAATCGTCCTTGTTTTAATTGTTCAAATCGTCCTTGTTTTAACTGTGAACTACTTTATGGTCGATTCTCTAATAACATTCAAACCTTCTTGACGCGTTCCTCGTTCCAACTCGCTCTCGCTCTCGTTCTTAACAAACCCTTACCAAAGGATAAGTTAATAATTACAGATTCAGTCGCTACCCACAACCCCCACACATAACAATGGGTGCAGTAAATAACGGGATTTGTCAGATCCTATGGTACCATAACCTAATACTGGTCGGCTTGATCATTGCTAATGAATGTCATCGGTCATGTAAACTACAACCAACAAGTTTGTTCACTTTTTGAAATTGTTATTAGTTTTTGAAATCATTGTATTCGTTCTTGAAATCATTGTATTCGTTCTTGAAATCATTGTTAGCGTTCTTGAAATAATTGTTATTGTTCTTGAAACCACATTGTAATTGTTCTTGAAACCATTGATAAAACATTTAGCACATATGAGTCACCCCAAAACAGTTGAAAACAGTAAAAGAGGGGAATAATGTACTCGCCTGAGAATGCTTAGAGGTCTTGAACGACAACCAAACAAAGCTTGAGGGAGCACGGAATCAGTCGGCAATCTAAAACTATATAAATAAACCGGACTTAAATCGGGAGATCGGATAGGATGAGGCTTGGTAAACCAAATGAGTATTGGAACTCATATGACATGGTTTAACAAGGCCTACATACTACAATGAAACCAAACCTAAGTGCTTTCGACCCATCGCGTCCCATTAAGGTAGCTTATGCTACTTTAACGTGTCGTGCGCGTGAAACGCGTTCGGACCGCCTAACTAGTCCTATGACAAGTGTTATATGCCTAAACATGTTACATAATCAGTTATGTGACAAAAGTTTAGGTTACATATGCTTAATTACCAATTATACATGAAAAGGGTATTCTGGTAATTTACCTAAGGCATATAAACTACCCATCATACAACTACTTAAACGATGTGACCATAGGGTATAACCTCGGAAGGTTATGCCCTAAACTAGGGTCACCTAATGTATTTGGTCGGATCCTAATGATCGACCAAACTGGGTCGGGCTCGAAGGTATAGGCGATTTATTAGATCGCCTACCCTACGACCCTAGCCAACGTGGTAATCAGTGGGCATAGTCCCAAGGGACTATGACCAACGTGATTACACTCACGTTGCGAAGTTCAAACGAACTTCGCATTAACCATTACTGGTCAACGCTGAAAGTCAAACAAAGTTTGACTTTCTGACTCGAAAAGCAGTAAAATAAGGAAAAGAACGAAAGAATACTTACGAAGGGTCCCCGAATGCTAATCCCGATCCAAGAACTCAGGTATGAAACAATGGTTTCAACTTAGAGCTCTCAAATCAAAATTCTTGTAAGAAATGAGGTTGGGGTGATGGGGTATTTATAGGAATACCCGAACCGTTAAGATCGTTTGTCGAAAATCGTGCCTTAATCATGTCCGTACAAGTGTCGGAAGGTTATGGTGACTAAATTGCCACTAACCATAGGGAATCAACACTTGGCAAAGGATTTGGGAGTGCAAAACAGCTGTAAACAGCTGTCGATACATCGAATCTGGTCCCGAAAATGCGAAAAATGAGTTTTCTGCATGTTTCTGCCCAGAATAGGCAGTCGCGTAGCGCGACTGCATAGGCCCTTAGGGCTCGCACTACACCACTGCCCCTCTGTTTCAGAAATGTTTCCAAATTGGCAGTTTTGGTCCCTGTTGTGTTTTAAGGCCTTTTTCGATGCGTTTGAACCCCGTTAACCTCATTTCAAGGCTCTAAAATGAAGTTAAAGTATAGGGAACTCAAAACATGCTCAAAAATATGCCGGATGATGGTTCGTTTGGTCGTACGAACGCGATGTTCGCTTAATTACGACGGAATGCGCATAAGCGCGAAAAACGATCCAAATGACGCGACGCATGGATTTTTCTTAAGGCGAACACTAAAATATAATATAGTCATGCTTACATAAATTTTTGGATGTCCGGATGTATTCAGAACGTAAGTTATGCGCGAAAGTGCAAACTTGTGCACTTTTTGACACTTTTAGTCCCTGAATGACCCAAAAGTTTATTTTAGCACACCGAACACCTCAAAGCTTATTTCTAAGCTATGTAAAGGATATTTATGGTATGTTTAACTTATGGTCATGTTCCGGAATGTCTGTTACAGTTCAAATTGGCATACTTTCGCAGTTTGTCAACTTTAGTCCCTGTAAGCGATTTAACTTGATTTTGCCATACCAAAGCCTTCAAAACTTATTTCTAAGTTATGTAAAGGCTATTTAAGGTATGTTAAGCCTATATCACTATTCCGGAGTGTTTGTTGCATTAAACTGGTTATATTTACGCATCGGTGCGCGTATAACCTTCCAGAAAGCGATTTAGAGTTTGAAATTGAACAAGAATTGATATGTGCAAATGATACACATATTTTTACAAATCCCAAGTATGAAATATAATATTTCATTGGTTTGGTATTTGTTTGATGGCCGTGGAGGCACAGGTGTTACACACTTAGGCGTACTTGGGCCTTAGTGACAATAAAAGATGGAAGACTAGTTAACTTTGTTATACTTCTTTGTTTGTTAAGACATTGTAACTACTTTAATTCAATAAAATAATATTTCAATTTCCATGTGTTATGAAACAATGATTCTGTTACAACACTCCCCGATGTTTCCGCCACGTTTTGTTGTTTTACGTGGTCGGGGTGTGACAGAAAAGTTGGTATCAGAGCTCATGGTTATAGGGAATTAGGTTATTAGTAATACTTTGACCTAGTCTATAACCTTCCTAGGACCCTAACGCGATTTTACTTGCGTTTAGTCATAAAACAATACCGTCACCTATCCTTAGGCGACGACCTCAACAGGAACACAAATTTCAAAACCGCTTTGAAAACTAATCATCTGTTCTAGGATGATTGATTACTAGGTTTTGAACCCTCTATTGTAAGGTTTTGAACTCTCTGTTATATGGTTTTGAACCCCTTTGAATTTTCAAAATCTCGTCAAGGTTTTGGGTTTGAAATAATGTGAACACGTGCAAACTGGAAGGGTGAATGCCTGTATTCCGAGTTTTCTGTCTAGGCAAGCACTTCGTATACATCTCATCAGACGCGAGACCAGTTGTGCTTACCTGGGAATTCTTGGGATGAGTATTCACTTATAGGCGAGCATGTCTTCGTGATACATTATTTTTGACCCATTTACTTTGATTTGTCACCATCTCATTTGTTTGCCTTAGGTAACAAACAAATGATCACAATTTTCATGCGTTGCCATTCTGTTTTGATTGTCTGATAACCTTTCACTTGTTTCTTCCAATATCTTTCATTTTCTTCTAGAATGTCTCTTCCTCTCAGCACTGGTCAAATGTCCGAGCAAACAGCCAAATTTGCCCAGCAAATAGGCGAGGTGATTCTGAAGAGTGTGGATTTAGGCATTGCAATGTCTCGTCTAAAAAATGAAGTCTCTCGTCTCAACAAAGAAGCCACTCAAGGGCCACCAAAGGAGACAGAAGTCAAGCCAGCACCACCAGCCAAGAAACCAATCGTGGAATCAAAGACCATGGATGAACGATCCCCTAAGAAGTCAAAGAAGCGAAAGGCTTCTCAAAACTTCGCCGTGGTCGCTCACAAGGGTCAATCCGTCCCCAACCAACCAGCTCAACCCCCTGCTAGGAAGCCATACAACGGAACTGCACCCTTGTGCAACCAATGTACCCTTCATCATCACCCTAGTGTGAAGTGCCGCAAATGCCAAATTTGTGGACTTAAAGGTCATACAGCAAAGGTTTGCTCAACTGCGGCTGTACCAAATCAAGCAAGATCCATCCGGGTGGCAACACCGCCTGCTAAGAAGCAATACAAGGGAACAGCCCCAATATGTGACAAATGTAATGCACACCACTTAGCTCACCTACAGTGTCGTTTGTGTGCATCATGTGGGCGACTCGGTCACCTGGCAAATGCTTGTCGATTTACCCCAAACCAAGGTGGTCCAAACCAACCACAAGCCACCTCTGCTCAAGCTCGTTTTCCGCCTGGGTCTTGCTACAACTGTGGCGAGACGAGCCATTTCAGGAACAAATGCCCAAAGCTTGCTAATGCAAATCCAACCCTTGGATGAGCATTCGGCTGAACAAAGGATGTTGCTGTCTTATGCCTTTGTTTCTTTTGTTTTCGTGTATTGTGAAACAATATGTCTTGTTCATAAATAAAAGTTGTTGTTCGCAATTCTGATATACAAGTATAATTACATGTGTTTATGGCTTTTCCCTATAATACCTGTATTAAGGAACTATGTTCCTTACAAACTACTCTTGTGTTTCTCTCTTTCAAATGATCGCTCATGATTCCTTCGAAAATTTTAAGTACTCGTTTCATTCTAAGATACGAAGTACAGAAAAATAAAGTGACATTATGAGTAATCATGCTCCTGCACATCTGTGCCTTTGAATCTTTGGTTAGATAACTAAGGGTATTCTCAAATCTCATACCTATTACGTTTTGATTCTTCAACATACACAGTACAATTATTTCAAAAAACAATCTTCATGATCTCAAAACATTTCATATAGTTTGAAAACAAATTTTTTTTAAAGCATTGTCTATGTTATTTCAAAAGCATCATTCATGTTTTCCAAAAACCTTATACATAATTTCAAAATTCATCTTGCATGATTTTAAAACATTTTTATAAATATACTTATCTAATAACCTACTTCATGATTTCAAAAGTATTATATATAAGGTTTCAAAAACATTTTTAGAACCCCATGCATAGTTTTTCCAAATATATTTTCCTCATACATTTACTTAACCCTCAAATTCTGCTTCATATGTTGCCTTGACATATCTAGCATCTCAACTTCATAAGCATTTTTACTTCATGTTTTGACTTAAGCACGTCCAGTGCAATGTTTCAAAACATCTTCAACTCCTAAAATCCATATGGGATCTTTTTGTCTTCACATTTGGACCCTTGTGGATGATTATCATTCAAACCAGAGTCCTTGATTGGATTCCTAGTGTACCTTAATTCGAACATTTTGGTTCCTTACAATCGAAATCGAATTTTCCTTTTGAATCTTTCTATCTTTATAGTTAGATTCTTGATAATGTTTAAAGTACCAAATGAAATCCACAAGATGGATTCCTAGTGTGCTTTAAATACATGTGCTTTGTTAGCAGAACAAATTTCTAGTTAAACAATTTTGTGGTTATGTAACTATGTGTTTATGCATCTTGTGTTTTCATTTATACATTTTTGTGTTTTTGGTATACTCTGGATATTCGTTATCCAAATCCTCGTAGAATCTTTCATATCTTCATATGAGGGGTTCGTGGTAGGATATTCAAAAAGGTACTACCTTAAAATCCTAAATGGGCTTCTATGTAATAGTTAAGACCCTTGGATTATATAGTGCTATTCCATGATTCATAAGAGACCCTTTTGGAGGTCTAGTCAAAAGATTGATTCACAATATGGTTAAAGAACGACATCTAGTGATGTAGCTAGACAGACTCCTTGATAGTCTATTTAAATCATTTATTGATTTAATTAAAAGGACTCTATGGCGGTCTAGTCACACTCATCACAGAATTGTTCATTTGGTTTTACCCTACACATTATAAAATAGACTGTGTGAACTATGCAAGGAATTATCTAATTATGGACGCGTACATAATTATGAGATTTAGTGCACGGTAATCACAGTAAGATTTATTATGTGTAAGAACCGATACTGACAACAATAACGAAATGAGAACGATGTAATGGAGGTACGGTGGACGCACCAATGATGCTTCATATACTTGTATATAAATATCCCTCTTACATTGCAATCATGATGTTATTAAAGTTACTTGAAGTTCAAGAACTCTAACCAATGTTGTTCGATCTTTTCAACTTCATGTTTTAAACTCTCACAAGTTTCCACTAAATAAATTTCGGGACGAAATTTCCTAAAGTAGGGGAGACTGTAACACCTGTGCCTCCACGGCCATCAAACAAATACTGTAGCAATGAAATATTGTATTTCATACTTGGGATTTGTGTAAATATGTGTATCATTTGCACATATCAATTTTTTTTCAATTCCAAACTCTAAATCGCTTTCTAGAAGGTTATACGCGCACCGATGCGTAAATATAATCAGTTTAAATGCAACAAACACTCCGGAATAGTGACATTGGCTTAACATACCTTAAATAACCTTTACATAACTTAGAAATAAGTTTTGAAGGCTTTGGTATGGCAAAAACAAGTTATTTGCTTATAGGGACTAAATTTGACAAACTGCGAAAGTATGCCAATTTGAACAGTAACGAACATTCCGGAACATGACCATAAGTTAAACACACCTTAAATATCCTTTACATAGCTTAGAAATAGGCTTTGAGGGGTTCGGTGTGCTAAAATAAACTTTTGGGTCATTCAGGGACTAAAAGTGTCAAAAAGTGCACAAGTTTGCATTTTTGCGCATAACTCACGTTCTGAATACATCCGGACATCCAAAAATTTATGTAAGCATGACTATATTTTATTTTAGTGTTTGGCATAAGAAAAATCCATTCGTCGCGTCATTTGGATCGTTTTTCGCGCTTATGCGCATTCCGTCGTAATTAAGCGAACATCGCGATCGTACGGCCAAACGAACCGACATCCTAGATATTTTTGAGCATGTTTTGAGTTCCCTATACTTTAACTTCATTTTAGTGCCTTGAAATGAGGTTAACGAGGTTCAAACGCATCGAAAATCGCTTAAACGGGCTGCAGGGACCATTTCTGCCAATTTTGAAACATTTCTGAAACAGGGGGCAGTGGCGTAGCGCGATCCCTAAGGGCCTATGCAGTAGCGCTACGCGACTGCCTTACCTAGACAGAAACATCGCATCTGGTCCGTTTTCAGTTTCGCACATGGTTTTGGCAATACCGTGGGCTCAAATGGTTTTCAAAAACCACTATCTTGATGTGTATGGTTGAGATCATTTCCCCTTTTCCAAGAAACGATCCTAACGGTTACCCGAAAACTATAAATACCCCCCCCCCCATCCATTGCAAAATCCACAAGAATTTTGATCTTAGAAACTCTAAGTTGAAACCATTGTTTCATACCTGAGATTCTCGGATCGAAATTAGCATTCGGGGACCCTTCGTAAGTATTCTTTCGTTCTTTTATTGCTTTTCGAGTCTTTTGAGTCTGAAAGTCAAACTTTGTTTGACTTTCTGCATTGACCAGTTTATGGTCAATGCGAAGTTCGTTTGAACTTCGCAACGTGAGTGTAATCACGTTGGTTATAGTCCCTTGGGACTATGCCTACTGATTACCACGTTGTCTAGGGTCGTAGGGTAAGCGATCTAATAAATCGCTTATACCTTCGAACCCGACCCATTTGGTCAATCATTAGGATCCGACCAAATACATTAGGTGACCATAGTAGGTAGGGAATAACCTTCCGAGGTTATACCCTATGGTCACATCGTTTGAGTAGTTGTATGATAGGTAGTTTATATGCCTTAGGTAAATTACCAGAATACCCTTTTCATGTATAATTGGTAATTAAGCATATGTAACCTAAACTTTTGTCACATAACACTGATTATGTAACATGTTTAGGCATATAACACTTATGTAACATGTTTAGGCATATAACACTTGTCATAGGGCTAGTTAGGCGGTCCGAACGCGTTTCACGCGAACGACGCGTTAAAGTAGCATAAGCTACCTAAACGGGTCGTAATGGGTCGTAAGCATTTATGTTAAGTTTCATTTAGTATGTAAGCTTTGTTAAACCATATCACATGAGTTCCTACACTCATTTGGTTTACAAACTCTCATGCTACCCAGTCTTCCGATCTAGGTCCGGTTTATTAACATAGTTACCTATATTAGGTGCCGTTTGATATCCGCGATCTCTAGCATTGTTTGGTTGTTACTCAAGGACTACTAAGCAAATCTCAAGTGAGTACATAGAACCCCTCTTTTACTGTTTTCCAAACTGTTTTGGGGTGGAACACATGTGCCTACTTGTTACTTTCATGCTTTCACATCATATACTTGTTATGTTTAGTAGTACACTTATAGTACATGATTTCATTACATTTTATGCTATGTATGCCCATTGTGTGCCTACTTAGTACATCGTTTTACATTACATTTTATGCTATGTATGCCCATTGTGTGCCTACTTAGTATATCGTTTTACTTTACATTTTATGCTATGTATGCCCATTGTGTGCCTACCTAGTACATTGTTTTACATTACATCACATTCACATGCTATGTATGTTCATCGTACTTAGTACATTTTCATTTCATCACATGCTTACATTTTGGTATGACATTTGGTTTGTTTAAATGGGACACTACATTCATTAACATTAGCTATGCCGTTCGTTAGTAGGTAGTGGTACCATAGGAATTGACAACTCCCGTTTCTGAAATCCCGGGTTTGTGGGGATTGGAAGGAATGACCGAATTCGATATACATAAGCACAGATAATCCTTTAAGTCGTTTAAGGGTTTATCGCCACAGTCTCAAGGCTTGGATGTATGCATTATAACAACACCGCATAAATGTTCATATTCAGTATAGCATGCATTTCCACAAGACATAATATTGATTTAAACCATGTTTTACTTCAATACTTTGTTTTTGTGCATATGGTTTAGTTGATACATTTCACTAGCCATACATATCATTTTGGTTACACATTACATGATTTACATTGATCATGCATTTCCACAAGACATAATATTGATTTAAACCATGTTTTACTTCAATACTTTGTTTTTGTGCATATGGTTTAGTTGATACATTTCACTAGCCATACATATCATTTTGTTTACACATTACATGATTTACATTGATCATGCATTTCCACAAGACATAATATTGATTTAAACCATGTTTTACTTCAATACTTTGTTTTTGTGCATATGGTTTAGTTGATACATTTCACTAGCCATACATATCATTTTGGTTACACATTACATGATTTACATTTGACGCATGAACATTATTGACATTGGTTATTCATTACATAACTCACATCTTGACATAAACATTTTGACATATTATTCAATACATTTGGCAATTGGTTTAAACATAGACATCTTATATTGTTGGTTTGGTTTGAGTAAGTGATTAAGTAACGAGGCGTGTGTAATATGATACAAGCATGGTGGATATGCCGCTGGTACTTCCTATATATAAGTGTTTGTATGGTATTACATATCGTAGCGTTATTTGAATCATTTCAATTTGAGACATATAACATTTTATACAAATAACATACATTTTCACAAGACATTAATTTACAAACAACTTATACAAACTCATTTTACATGGTTATTCATTTAACCATACATTATTCACTTATTTATACATATCATCTGATCTTATCATTTTTCAAATGATTTACAAGACAAAACAAAACAAATTACAAGGTTCATGACTAAACAATTTCTCAAACATAAGTCATGAATCCTATTTTCACAAAACCTATGTACTCGCCGGCATTTTTATGCTGACGTACCTATTTTCACATGTGTTTCAGGAAATGAAGCATAGGATTGATCAAGATACACTTAGGCGGACTTGGGCCTTAGTGACAATAAAAGATGGAAGACTAGTTAACTTTGTTATACTTCTTTGTTTGTTAAGACATTGTAACTACTTTAATTCAATAAAATAATATTTCAATTTCCATGTGTTATGAAACAATGATTCTGTTACAACACTCCCCGATGTTTCCGCCACGTTTTGTTGTTTTACGTGGTCGGGGTGTGACAATAACTAGTACCAAGCAGTGCTTTTGTGTCTCCGTCGTGAATCGACAACTAGAAAAATGCCTATGGTTTGGATGCTTCCTATGTCATGTCATATGTTAATGGCCTTGCAACCCATTAACAATCTCGATACATACAGGAATACTTGAGTTATACAAATTACATACCATGTTTTCATACAAAGTATACAAACGTTCAATACAAAAATTGCATGAATTCACACCAACATTATGTTGACGTTTTTCCAAAAACTCACATGTATTTCAGGTAACTAAAGTGGATGTACGCGCGGTCATACTCTTGCTCTTGGATGATGTTTATGTTTATCGTTGAATAAAGTTGTAAACTTTTCAGACAATATGTTGTCTTGTGATGTAAACACTTGAACCATGTTTTCAGGTATGAAATGTTTGGCATTTGGAGTTATTTTTACGAGCATGTAGTATGTTTACTTTTCGTAAGCAATGAGAACCTTTCACGATCACACCTCGTGCTTCCGCCTTAGAAAGGGGTGTGATAAATGACCTGCCCCCAGTATGATTACCACAATCCCCTTCGTGTATATCCTGAAGCACCTCCTTGGTTTCGGGATCCTCTAAGCACCTCAGATATGGTCCTGCAAGAGATTTCTTATACAAGACATTATTTATAATAGTGAATCGTGATACCTTCATCCTAAAGGCCTTAGGATTCTCATCCTTTGGGATGTGTCCTTACTTGAGATATCTCATGATTGGAGTATCTGTTCAAGTGTGAAAATATCGAAATATCCTGCTAATTTTTTGAGAATTTTGAGATACTCGATTAACTTCTCACCTTTAACTTCATAGGTTCCATTAAAATGATTAGTAATTAACAAAGAATCAACATATACTTGCAAACTCTTGATATTCATACTTTTAGCCAATTCTAATCCTGCGATCAAAGCTTCATATTCTGCTTCATTATTAGTGGCAGGAAACTCACATCTAATAGCCTGGGGTAATATGTCCCCATGTGGCGATTTTAGTAGTATACCCAAACCTACACCTCTAACATTAGATGCCCCATCAGTATATAATGTCCAGGATTCTAAGTTTTCTCCTAGCTGTTGTACTTCTAGGTCCGCTTCACTTTGAATATCACTACTGAAATCAGCCACAAAGTCAGCTAAAGCATGAGACTTTATGGCATTTCTAGGCTCATATACTAGATCAAAGGCACTTAATTTCACTGACCACTTAGCCATCCTACCTGACATCTCGGGTTTCCTAAGTACATTCTTAACATGATAGTTTGTTTTAACATGAATCCTATGTGTTTCAAAATAATGTCTAAGTTTTGTTGACGCCATAACTAGGGCTAGTATCAATTTCTCTAAGTGAGAATACCTAGTTTCAGCATCTAATAAACTCTTACTAACATAATAAACAGGATACTGCTGA
Organism: Helianthus tuberosus; assembly: GCA_030545235.1. Lineage (NCBI taxonomy): Eukaryota > Viridiplantae > Streptophyta > Magnoliopsida > Asterales > Asteraceae > Helianthus > Helianthus tuberosus. The sequence goes on along the minus strand of CM060412.1, from coordinate 97,942,416 downwards.
CCTTCATGATCCTTCACAAGGACATCACTTACTGCATTCCCCGATACTGCAAGATACAGAGATAATGGTTCACCATCCTCAGGCTTCATCAATAGAGGTGTGGTTGAAAGATACCACTTCAAATCCTACAAGGCTGCTTCATGCTTTGCTCCCCATTCGAACTTCTTATTCTTCTTCAGGATATCATAAAATTCCTTGCACTTTTTCGAGGATCTTCAAATAAATCTATTTAATGCTGTTACTCGCCCTGTTAACCGTTGAACATCCTTCATATTTGAAGGTGATTTGATATCCAAGATAGCTTTAATCTGCTCCAGGCTTGCCTCTATCCCTCTTTTAGTCACCATAATCCTAGAAACTTTCCTGCCCCCACTCCGAAATGACACTTAGCAGGATTTAGCTTCATGTTATACAGATCCAGGATATCAAATGCTCCCTTGATATCCTGGAGGTGATCCTCAGCCTTTTTAGATTTTACTACCATATCGTCGATGTACACCTCCATAGTGTCCCCCAGCTTGTCTTTGAACATCATGTTTACCAATCTTTGATATGTTGCACCTGCATTTTTCAAACCAAAGGGCATAGCAGTGTAGCAATAAATACCTGTTGGTGTCATGAAGGCATTATCCTCCTGGTCTGAAGGTTCCATTTGGATCTGCTGGAATCCTGAGGATGCATCCATGAAGGTTAACATCTCATGGCCGGCAGTAGCATCCACCATTGAGTCGATATGAGGAAGAGGAAATGGGTCTTTGGGACAAGCTTTGTTCAAGTCTGTGTAATCTACACAAACTCTCCATTTCCCATTCTTCTTTTGTACCACCACTACATTTGCTAGCCATCTTGGAAACTTGACTTCTCTGATCATTTTGGACTTCAATAACCTCTCTACTTCTTCCTAAATAATCACATTTCACTCCGGAGCAAACTTCCTTCTCTTTTGTTGGACAGGCTTGAATGATCTGTCAATACCGAGCTTATGAGTTATAATATCCTTGGAAATGCCTGTCATAGTGCTTCCACGTGAATGTTGACATCCTACATTTCAAAAAAATTAGTTAATCGATCTTCAATATCCTGAGGGATATTGGTTCCCACGAGCACCGAGATATCCGGATTATCCTGATCCAGGATAATTTTCTTCACATCCTGTTCTGAAGCTTCCATGATATCCTGGCCTCGCATCTTTAATTGCTATGCTGCACTAGGTTTTGTTGAGGATTTCATTGAAGAAGAATAACACTCCTTTGCTTCCTGTTGATCACTTTCCACCTTGACAACTCCCCAAGGAGTAGGGATCTTGATACATTGATGGTAGGTTGATGGAACAACTTTCATATCATGGATCCAAGGCCTACCTAATATAATATTATAGCAGGATAGAGAGTCCATAACACAAAAGCGCTGCATTGAGTTGACCCCTTGAATATACACGGGCAACTTTATATCTCCTACGGTATTCCTAGCTTCTCCACTGAAACCAACAAGCACAGTGGACTTCGAAGTAATGTCCATCGGAGATACATTCATCCTCTTCAACGTTTCCAGCTGAATTATGTTGACTGAGCTGCCATTATCCACTAATATCCTATGTACAAAATGGTTAGCAACATATAACGTTATTACTAAAGCATCATGATGGGGATCCTGGACAATATCCATGTCATCATTATTAAACGTGATGACTTTGTCAGTGGTGAGGGTTGACATCCTTGTCGGCTTATCTCCCTCTTTGCTTTGGATTCCTTCGCGTGTCTTTTCGCTGTAGAATATGATGTGTTGTAGATGTCGGATCCTCCTGAAATAAAGTTAATTATTTTTGCGTCCACATGAGGTGATGCTGCACGTTCAGGATCCTTCTCAGGATCCTGACCCTTATTCTTCTTTCTTCCCAAGAGGTCCTTCAGATATCCCTTACTCAAGAGATAGCTTATTTCTTTTCTTAAAGCAATGCAATCCTCAGTAACATGTCCGAAATCCTCGTGGAAGGCACACCATTTGGACTTGTCCTTCCAATCAGCCTTTTGTTGATTCTTTCAGGGCCATCTTGCTTTGTCTCCTAAACCCTGCATAGCATACATTAGTTCAGGTATATTAACGGAAAAACAATATTCAGACAACTCAGGATACTCCTCAGGATCCTCGTCTTCAACAACATTCACTTTTTTGCTATCATTTCTGCCATATGGCTTCGAACGATATGGTTTATACGAGGACTCCGATTTCCTGTTGGTTGACTCATAGGTCGTGGACGAATTCATTCTCTCTTGCATCTTTTTATCATCCTCCAGCTGAATGTATCTTAAAGCTCTATTACGAGCTTCATCCAGATTCCTGCAGGGATTCATTACAAGATCCTGATAAAATTGAGAATCCTTTTGCAACCCCATCTTGAAGGCTTGCACGGCCGTTGCAACATCAAGATGTGGGATATCTAAGGATTCCCGACTAAACTTGTTCACATAATCCCTCAAGGATTCCTGAGGTCCTTGAGTTATCCTGTAAAGGTCACTGGTTAGTTTCTCAAAACTCCGGCTGCAAGAAAATTGACTATTAAATAAATTAACTAGATGAGAAAATGAAGTAATTGAGTGAGGAGGAACGTTTAAGAGCCATTTTAAGGCTGCTCCTGTTAAGGTAGAACCAAAACCCTTGCACAAGCATGAGCAAACGCAAGGATGGGTCACTGGTTATTTTCTGTACTTTGTTTCTTAGAGTGAAACGAGTACTTAGAATTTTTCCAAGGGAATCATGAGCAAGCGCAAGGATGGGAAACTTCGCAAGAGTAGTTTGTAAGGAATATAGTTCCTTGATGTAGGTATCATAGGAAAAGTCATACACACATGTAACTACACTCGTATATCAGAATTGTGAACAATAATTTATTTATAAACAAAACAGATTGTTTCACATTACAAGAAAATAGAAGAAACAAAATCATAAGACAACAACATCTTCTAATCAACTGCTCATCCATGGGTTGGATTTGTCTTAGCAAGCTTCGGGCATTTATGCACGAAATGTCCCATCTTGCCACAGTTGTAGCACGATCCAGGCGGGAAGCGAGCTTGAGCAGGATTGGCTTGTGGTTGATTTGGACCACCTTGGTTCGGGTTATATCGACAAGCACTTGCCAGGTGACCAATTCGCCCACATGATACACACAGACGACATGTAAGTGAGCTTGGTGATGCCCATTACATTTGTCGCATATTGGTGCCGTTCCCTTGTATTGCTTCCTAGCAGGGGGTTGAGCTGGTTGGTTGGGGATGGCTTGACCATTGTGAGCAACCACGGCGAAGTTCTGAGAAGCCTTTCGCTTCTTTGACTTCTTAAGGAATCCAGCCTGTTCATCCATGGTCTTTGATTCCTTGATTGGTTTCTTGGCTGGTGGTGCTGTCACTTGGCTAGGTCTTGCCTGTTTTGGTGCAACCGCTGCGGGATTCTTTGAAGCTTTACGTTTAGTTGGTTTAGGTGTAGGCTTGGCTTCTGTCTCCTTTGGTGATTCTTGAGTGGCTTCATCCTGGAGACGATACATGGCAGCAGCTAATTCAACAGTCTTCAGGACGACTTCGCCTATTCGCTGAGCGAATTTGGCAGTCTGCTCGGATATCTGCGCATCGTTGCGATGAAGAGACATTATTGAGGAAATGAAGGATATAGGAGGAAACAATGAAATGTTATCGGAAAATCAAAACAACATGGCAACGCATAAAATTGCGATCATTTGTTTGTTACCTAAGGCAAACAAATGAGACGGTGACTAATCAAAGTAAACAGGTCATATTAATGTATTACTGAAGACATGCTCGCCTATAAGTGAACACTCACCCCAAGAGTTCCCAGGTAAGAGTGACTGGTCCGATACTGCGGATTTGTACGAACACTCTAGCCTTCGACAGAAAACTCAGGGTACAAGCATTCACTCTTCCAGTTTGCACGTGTTCACATTATAAGACCCAAACTTTGACGAGGTTTTGAAAATTCAAAGGGGTTCAAAACCTTACAACAGAGGGTTCAAAACCTAGTAATCAATCATCCTAGAACAGATGATTAGTTTTCAAAGCGGTTTTGAAATTTGTGTTCTTGTTGTGGTTGTCGCCTAAGGATAGGTGACAGTATTGTTTTATGACTAAACGCAAGTAAACTCGTGTTAGGGTCCTAGGAAGGTTATAGACTAGGTCAAAGCATTACTAATAACCTAATTCCCTATAACCATGAGCTCTGATACCAACTTTTCTGTCACACCCCGACCACGTAAAACAACAAAACGTGGCGGAAACGTCGGGGAGTGTTGTAACAGAATCATTGTTTCATAACACATGGAAATTGAAATATTGTTTTATTGATTAAAAGAGTTACTATGTCTTGACAATCGAAGAAATATAACATAAATAACTAGTCTTGCATCTTTTATTGTCACTAAGGCCAAGTCCGCCTAAGTGTATCTTGATAAATCCTATGCATCATATCCTGAAACACATGTGAAAATAGGTACGTCAGCATAAAAATGCCTGTGAGATACATAGGTTTTGTGAAAATAGAATTCATGACTTATGTTTGAGAAAATGTTTAGTCATGAACCTTGTAATTTGCTTTGTCTTGTAAATCATTTTGAAAAGCAATAAGATCAGATGATATGTATAAATAAGAGAATAATGTATGGTTAAATGAATAACCAAGTAAAATGAGTTTGTATAAGATAAGTTGTTTTTGTAAAACAATGTCTTGTGAAAAGTATGTTATTTGTATAAAATGTTATATGTCTAAATTGAAATGATTCAAATAACACTACGATATGTAATACCATACAAGCACTTATATATAGGAAGTACCAGCGGCGTATCCACCATACTTGTATCGTATTACACACGCCTCGTTACTTAAATCACTTACCCAAACCAAACCACCGAAGTAAAATGTTTATGTATAATCAATTGTCAAAATGTTTATGTCTAATGTAAACCATGAATTGTGTATATCAATGTCAAAATGTTTATGTATGGTAAGTGAAATATGTCAACTAAACCATATGTAAAATGCACAAAAACAAGGTATTGAAGTAAAACATGGTTTAAATCAAAGTTATGTTTTGTTTAATAAATGCATGCTATACTGATATAAACATCTATGCGGTATTGTGAAAATGCATACACTCAAGCCTTGAGACTGTGGCGATAAACCCTTAAATAAATTAAAGGTTTATCTAACTTATGTGTATCGAATTCGGTCATTCTTTCCAATCCAAAAAACCCAGGATTTCAGGAATGGGAGTTGTCAATTCCTATGGTACCACTACCTACTAACGAACGGCGTAGCTAATGTTAATGAATGTATTGTTCCATTTAAACAAACCAAATGTCATACCAAAATGTAAGCATGTGATGAATAATAAATGTACTAAGTATGCACACAATGGGCATACATAGCATAAAATGTAATGTAAAACAATGTACTAAGTACGCACACAATGGGCATACATAGCATAAAATGTAATGTAAAACAATGTACTAAGTACGCACACAATGGGCATACATACCATAAAACACAATGAAAGCACGTACTATAAGTGTACTAATGAACATAGCAAGTATATGATGTGAAAACAGGAAAGCACAAAAGTAACAAGTAGGCACATGTGTTTCACCCCAAAACAGTTTGAAAACAGTAAAAGAGGGGTCTATGTACTCACTTGAGATTGCTCAGAAGTCCTAAGATAACCACCAAGCAATGCTAGAGATCACGGAATCAAACGGCACCTAATATAGGTAACTATGTTAATAAACCGGACCTAAATCGGAGGATCGGGTAGCATGAGGGTTTGTAAACCAAATGAGTGTAGGAACTCATGTAATATGGTTTAACAAAGCCTACATACTAAAATGAAACTTAACCTAAGTGCTTACGACCCATTACGACCCGTTTAGGTAGCTTATGCTACTTTAACGCGTCGTTCGCGTAAAACGCGATCGGAACGCCTAACTAGTCCTATGATAAGTAAAATATGCCTTAACATGTCTAATATTGTTACCAAATCAGTTTAGATACCAAAAGTTATGTTACATATGCTAAAAATGAATTTTGGCGTTAAAAGGGCATTTTGGTAATTTACCTAAGGCATATATACTACCTATCATACAACTACTCAAACGATGTGACCATAAGGCATAACCTCGAAGGTTATTCCCTATACAACTATGGTCACCTAATGTGTTTGTTCGAATCCTAATGATCGACCAAATGGGTCGGGTTCGAAGGTATAAGCGATTTATTAGATCGCTTACCCTTACGACCCTAGACAACGTGGTAATCAGTAGGCATAGTCACAAGGGACTATAACCATCGTGATTACGCTCACGTTGCGAAGTTTAAACGAACTTCGCATTGACCAGAAACTGGTCAATGCAGAAAGTCAAACAAAGTTTGACTTTCGGACTCGAAAAGCAATAAAAGAACGAAGGAATACTTACAAAGGGTCCCCGAAAGCTTTGATTTCTCAAGTATTCTCAGGTAGGAAGTGAAATATCACAACCACTTAGAGAACTCTCAAGAAGATCAAGTGGGTTTTGCTCAAGACTTGAGGGGGTATTTATAGTTTTCGGAGAGCCGTTAAGATCGTTTCTTGGAAACCGTGCTTTGATCTTGGCCATACACCTCAAGAACATGGTTTTACAAAACCATTTGAGCCCCTAGTATTGAGAAATACCATGTGCAAGTGGATTAGAAGTGGTTAACAGCTGTTAACAGGCTGTTTAAACACTGAATCTGGTCAGAAGGGGCTTCGCGTGACGCCAAGGGGGCTAGGTGTCACGCTAAGCCCCTATTTCTGCAGAATTGGCAGAATATGTCCCTGTTGGTGTTTAAGCTCATTTCCGATACGTTTAAGGCCCGTTAAGCCAACTTTAAGGACCTAAAATGATTCCTAAACATTGTGGACATGAAACATGCTCAAAAATATTCCGGATGTTGGTTCGTTTGGTCGTACAATCGTGATGTTCGCTTAATTACGACGGAATGCGCATAAGCGCGAAAAACGATCCAAATGACGCGATGAATGGATTTTTCTCATGCCAAACACTAAAATAAAATATTTTAGTGCTTACATAATTTTTTGGATGTCCGGATGTATTCAGAACGTAAGTTATGCGCGAAAGTGCAAACTTGTGCACTTTTTGACGCTTTTAGTCCCTGAATGACCCAAAAGTTTATTTTAGCACACCAAACCCCTCAAAGCCTATTTCTAAGCTATGTAAAGGATATTTATGATATGTTTAACTTATGGCCATGATCCGGAATGTCTGTTACAGTTCAAATTGGCATACTTTCGCAGTTTGTCAACTTTAGTCCCTGTAAGCGATTTAACTCGATTTTGCCATACCAAAGCCTTCAAAACTTATTTCTAAGTTATTTAAAGGTTATTTAAGGTATTTTACGCATTAAACGGGTTATATTTACGCATCAGTGCGCGTATAACCTTCCAGAAAGCGATTTAAAGCTTGAAATCGAACAAGAATTTATATGTGCAAAGGATACACATATTTATACAAATCCCAAGTATGAAATACATTATTTCATTGATACAGTATTTTTTTTAGGGCTGTGGAGGCACAGGTGTCACACTGGGATACTTCAGGAATTGGCTGAACCACCCCAGGTACACTGGATATCACGTCCTTCAGTTTTTGAAGCTCCCTGGAAAATGCTGATGTCATACCTGCACCCTGCAAAGATCCAACACCATTAGTAGCAAGAGTGTAATTATTATTAGATACATTACCAGCTTGGGGATTCTGGCTATATCCTGAAGCATATCCTGAGCTTCTCACAGTTGATACTCTTACTGAAGAGGGTATCTCAGGAGTATGATTCTGGGAATGGCTAGGCACAATATTCCCCCGGTTATCCTCAGTGTAAACTGCAGAACTGAAGTTCAAAGCCCTGTGTTGCAAGGGAGTGATAGTATCTTCAGCAGGCCTACTCGGGCCAGATTTCAAGAGTTATATCTCTCTCATCAACATCTGATTAGTTTCCTGCTGCTGCCTCATCTGTTCCTGTACACTACCAAACAAATTTAGAATTTCTTCGTTAGAAGCCAAAACAGGACCAGATCCTTGGATATTGCGAGCGGGAATAACATCCCGAGCCACATGACTTTCAGTTCCCTATGAAGAGGCTTGCATTTCCGGAGGAGGTGGTGGAAGCACCGAACCAATTGTTGCAGAGGTTGTGGCAGACACGGTGGAAGAGCTCATGTTTGATCTTGAGGCCATTGAAAATAGTGTAGCAAAAAGTTTTGAAAATAGAAAACCAAGTAATGATTTTGCAAAAGCTTTTAGTAGAAATAGCACCACTTGTCCCACGGTGGGCGCCAAATTGTTTTGGTAAAAAATTACTAAAGCAATTAAGTGATTAAATTAGTTAAGTGAGGTAGTGTGCTAGAAATGTGTGTTGAAAATATGCTAGTTAAGTTATTTGCAAAAACAGTTTCAGGATACGGCTCAGGATATAGAGCTGTATCTATGATCAAACAATGAGCAAAAAATGTGAAGGATGACACAGGATGTACGAGGAAAGCCCTTGATCAGTCTAGATCACCGGCACAAAACCTCGGGAGCTGACAATCACAGCTGCCTTGTTCTTCTATTACTTCAAATATCAGGATAAAGTGCAGGATATGATTCGGATCAACTAGGTGTTACAATGTAATTCGAGTACAAGTGTTTGTGTGTAGTGATTGTTTGCAACAGGAGAGAAAAAGTGTGCGTAAGAGTGTGTGCCTTAACCTGATCTGATCAATCTATTTATAGTAAAACGAAAATAACAAACTACCCTATTAAACCGGGATACTTCGAATATTCCTCAAGTAAACGTTGTAGTCCACTTCTTCCGGGTTCAACGTCTATAACCCAACCGATTTACCCGAGTCTTGAGGGGAAGAAGTCCTCCTGACCGTTGGAGACTTGCACCTTCTAATCTGCACGTGGTTAAACCAGTCACTACCAGGATATCGTATCAGGATGTCACCAATATCCTGATCCGGTATCTTGATCACAAATAAACAATCAAAGCCAGAATATTAGTCAGGATATATATGCAGAAAATGACCCATAACATATGCAGATATACATATATATACATATATATATATATATATATACACATATATTTATATATATATATATACACACACACACACATATATATATATATAGGAGCGGGATCAGGAGAAAACGCCCAAAAGTGTGAGAATGGTGAGAACGCATCCTGGCCCAACACGTGTCACGCGACATAGAGAAGGGCGGAGGGGCTTTTTTGTCCTTTCATATTTCTTTTTTTAAACGCGTGTCACATCACTTTTCCATTTTTTGGTATTTAATAAATACGCGGCGTTTTTATTGTTTTTAGATCAGGATCATAGTAAATATTTTGGCGCTTTAAGTTTGGCGTTTTTATTGTTTTTAGATTAGGATGCAGGCCCATAATGTAAAAAACATCAGTCATTTTCTTGATGTTTATTTTTTTTTTCTATCAAGTAGGATACAGACCTATAATGTGACAGGAAATTATGGCGTTTTGAAAAGATAAATAAATTCAATTTTCCATGTAGTGGCTTTTAATATAATAAATGTTTGGCAATAATGTTACCGTCTCTTCATTTTACTGTTTTGCAATTACTGTTTCGTTTAATTTCACCTGTCAATTAGTGTTGCTTTTTCCAGTAATACTTTGTTTGACGTTTTTTAGCGTTTTATATAGCAACATCGTGATTTGCTAGCATCCGTTCTCACAGTTTTCACACTATCAGGCGTTTTGGTGTTTGTAGTTTTTGGCGTTTTATACTCAATTTTTTATTATAATAAACAACAGAGAATTAGATAACAAACAATAGAAAATGAAAAAATATTAAAAATTATAATCTAATTTCTCATCCAAATCTTCACTGTCATCAGCCTCTTCTGCTTTAACCTTTTTGTCGTTTTGAACCTGTTTTTGAATACCTTATGTAGATCCTTATTTTCCTACATAACGCCCGTCTTTAGAAGATGTTTATTTATGGTGGCATCCTTTATTGTGGTTTGATATATACTTGTTTGGTGACATGTTGAAGATCAATGCCTGCTCGAATGTATTGATCCCTTCATGCCATCAATATATCCATCAAGAACAAAGTGACATGATGACATATCAGTGTCATCAGTCTCTTTTTCAAGAATATTTGTCCATCTCATTCAGCAAAAGCTTATAGAGATACCCACCTCAGAGAAGAATCCATTTAGTGAAACTTCATTCAGAACAATACTCAATATAAAAGAAACGAGGTTCCGCATCTGTGGCTTTTTTAACTATTTTTTTGGCGTTTTAAAGTGAATGGTTTCTAGGAAACATAGCGTTGTTTTTGGTTTGTGATCAGTTGATTGTGCAGAGACGTCTCTCTTATAAGATGTTTTTGGCGCGTAGTTTAGGCGGGATTTTATTTATAATAAATGATATTAATAAAGTAGCCGTCTTTTCAGTTACTGTTTGTATTTTTACTGTTTTTGTTCAGCTTTTTATGAGTTTTTAGGGTCATAGACATTCCATCTTCCAAGTTTGGCGTTTTTTAATGGCTTTAAGTAGTTTTTGGCGTTTTTTTTCCATTTTTAGCTTTTTATAATACTTCTCCAAATTACTTTTATTATAGTTGGGAGTTTTTGGCGTTTTACTGCATTATGGCGTTTCACAATCATTATGACTTTTTGGCGTTTTATTAATATAATGTATTTTTTATTCTAAATTGAAAAATACATAACAAAAAACAGAAAAAGAAAATTAAAAAAATAAAAATAGAAACAATTCATCTTCCAAATCTTCACTGTCATCAGTCACTTTCTTCTTTGAAACATGTTCACTGGCGGTTTGGCTTTGTCATGCTTGTGTTTTTGTGGCCGTTTGGAAAGACAAAATGACATGAGTTTTTTTTAATATGTGTTGGGATTGAACCCTACCAGAGGAACAATTGATTAAAGCCAAAACCGGATCAGAGTAGTGGATCCAAAATAAGCAGATGTTATGTTTACATTCTCTCCCCTTGGAAGTGGTTCTAACAACTGATGACCTCCATCCACTGATCCTTTACAACATCTGCTGACTTACAACTGCTGATCAAGTTAAAGACTGATGAAGACTAAAGCCTATTGATCAATCTACTGCTATAGGTCAAGCACTGCTGAAGATATCAAGTACTGCTGGAGTCACAATAGTAGAAGGATAAAGCAGTAGTTTAGTCTTTCTTGTGTAATGTATTGTAATCAGTAGTTAGCATAGCAGTGTTTATATTAGATCAGTAGTTAGAGTTTGTTAGGAGGTTAGATGTCACTTTCATGGTGACGTCAGCAAAGATGCCACAGTGGTTTGGGTGTGCCTATATATAGAACAGTACCCTGTACTGTTCTATTAGCTCTTCATCACTTTTCTTCCTGTACGAACAAACATTGTGAGCTCAGGCTGAGGGGGAGTTTGTTACATGCATACATATTGTAATTGAATCTTGTAATAAATTCAAGCATTCGGTTCAATGTTAAACTTCTGTGTTAAAAGCATTTCTCCTGTTTGATTGTGTGCAAAGTTTAATTCCATTTTAATTTCGCTGCATTACTTGTTCATTTTTCATCTTAAATCAAACGTAAAACACAATCATTCCAAACTCAGATCCTAACATATGGTATCAGAGCTCGGACAGTCAAATTTGATTTAACAATCATTTTGACGTGAATAGTTCAGCTCACAATCGTTGATACTGATAGTTGTTTGTTTTGTTGAAAAACATAGTAAGGTTTAATCACGATCAAAGTTGATAATCAGTGCCTGTAAAACGACCAGGATGGCGTCACAATCACAAGATGATAAGAATAACATCGGTTCACTTTTCAAACCACCTATGTTGAAACGAAATGAATACAACATCTGGGAGAGAAGGATGGGTCACATCCTTGCTCAACAGAATACCGGATGTTGGAGATCTGTTGTTTTTGGACCACATGTTCCCATGGTGCCAAGTGCTGAGGACACAAAGAAGTTCGAACTTAAGAAACCTGAAAACTATACTGAAACTGATTTTCAAAAATTCGAACTCGATGCCAAAGCATTTAGCATCATTGCATCTGCGCTACCCAATGAAATTTATGCTGGGCTATTACACTGTAACAGTGCCAAGGAATTATGGGATGCACTTAAGGAACAATTTGGGGGAACTGAAGAAGTAATTGAAAATAACAGGGAAATTCTGAATCAGCAGTATGAAACCTTTTTGTCACACCCCGACCGCGTAAAGCAACAAATCGCGGCGGAAACATCGGGGCGTGTTGCAACAGAATTATCGTTTCACAACCATGGATACAAAAGTGTTTCGTTTTATTGAATATTACACATTATCATTGTCTTAAAATAGAACAAACAAGTTACATATCGACTAATATTGTTTTATGTCACTAAGGCCTCGTCCAGATCCTACGTGACGCATGCATCCTAGCAAATCATCATCAAGCATCAACTCCTGAAACATATGTAAAAATACAGTCAGCAAAGAAATGCTGGCGAGTACATAGGTTTTATAGGGGTATTGGATTCATGGCTAGTTTAAATGTTGCAATACATTAATAAAAAAACCTTGTTTTGAAAAGAGTATAATATTGCAACTTTATTAACCAACTCAAATCGAGCGGGTTATAGTTTATGAAACCTCGTAGCCATGATTCCTAACCCAAAAACCTTTGTTTTAGTAAAGCAAATTGTAAAACATCTCGTATTAACTCGTTAATAAAACTCGTATGTTACTTCGAAAACATCGTTGTGTGACATCGTGTCGCTATCGTTTACCCAAATCGTTTAACATCGTATCGTCCAAATCGTTTACAAATAGTTTACATCATCCAAATCATTTACAAATCGTTTACATCGTCCAAATCGTCCTCGTTTTAATTGTGAATAACTTATATATGGTCGCCTCGCTAATAACATTCAAACCTTTGTGACTCGTCCCTCGTTTCTCGCATTAATAAACCACCATAGGGTAAATTAACAAATATCAGATTCAGTCGCTACCCACAACTCCCACACATAACCATGGGTGTAGTATGATAACGGGATTTGTCAGATCCTATGGTACCATAACCTAATACTGGTCGGCTTGATCATTGCTAATGAATGTCATTTTTTATGTAACCCAACCAACAAGTTCGTTCACATTATCGAAATCGTTATTAGTTTTGTATAAATCGTCTTAATCGTTTTTGAAACCATCGTTATAACATCGAAAATCGTTTTGATACCATCGTTAAAACCTTGAAAACATTTAGTACATATGAATCACCCCAAAACAATTGAAAGCAGTAAAATAGGGGAACTATGTACTCACAGTAGTGAAAGGTATCGTCAATCAATCGAACTTCAACCAACTCGAGCAAACCAGTGAAATCAAACAATAACTAGTAATCGAACCGCTAGTCAAACAACAGAACCCTAAATCGGAAGATCGGACAGAATGAGGTCTTGTAAACCAAATGAGTGTTGGAACTCATGTGATATGGTTTAACAAAGCCTACATCCTAAATCGGAACCTAACCTGAGTGCTTTCGACCCATCGTGACCCATTAAGGTAGCTTATGCCACTTTAACGCGTCGTGCGCGCAAAGCGCGTTCGAGACGTCTAACTAGCCCTATGACAAGTGTTATATGCCTATACATGTTTTATCATGTTGTATAATCAGTTATGTACAAAGGTTTAGGTTACATAAGCTTAATTACCAATTATTCATGAAAAGGGGTATTCTGGTAATTTACCTAAGGCATATATACTACCTATCATACAACTACTTAACGAAGAGACCATAAGGTATAACCTCGGAAGGTTATTCCCTATATACTATGGTCACCTAATGTATTTGGTCGGATCCTAATGATCTACCAAATGGGTCGGGTTCGAAGGTATAAGCGATTTATTAGATCGCTTACCCTACGACCCTAGACAACGTGGTAATCAGTAGGCATAGTCCCAAGGGACTATAACCATCGTGATTACAATCATGTTGCGAAGTTCAAACGAACTTCGCATTGACCATAAACTGGTCAACGCAGAAAGTCAAACAAAGTTTGACTTTCAGACTCGAAAAGCAATAAAAGAACGAAGGAATACTTACGAAGGGTCCCCGAATGCTAATCTCGATTCAAGTAACTCAGGTATGAAACAATGGTTTCAACTTAGAGTTTCTCAAATCAAAATTCTAGTGGGTTTTGCAATTGAAGGCATGGGGTATTTATAGGATTTCCCGAATTGTTAGGATCGTTTCTTGGAAAACGTGCTTCAATCTTGGCCATACATTTGCACCCATGGTATTGTAATACCATGTGCACATAAAACCAGCCCCTAGTATTTCCCAAAACCATGTGCAAAGGTGGTATAGGCCAGATTCAATGTTTCTACACAGAAAGTTTCAAAAATGGCAGATTTGGTCCCTGTAGTGTAATAAGGCCTTTTCCGACGCGTTTAAGGCCCGTTAACCCCATTTCAAAGCTCTAAAATGAAATTAAAGTAAAGGGAACTTAAAATGTTCTCAAAAATATCTCGGATGTCGGTTCGTTTAGCCGTACGGTTGCGTTGTTCGGCTAATTACGACGGAATGCGCATAAGCGCGAAAAACGATCCAAATGACGCGACGAATGGATTTTTCTTATGCCAAACACTAAAATAAAATATTTTAGTGCTTACATAAATTTTTGGATGTCCGGATGTATTCAGAACGTAAGATATGCGCGAAAGTGCAAACTTGTGCACTTTTTGACACTTTTAGTCCCTGAATGAGCATAAAGTTTATTTTAGCATACCGTACCCCTCGAAGCCTGTTTCTAAGCTATGTAAAGGATATTTAGGGTATGTTTAACTTATGATCAAGTTCCGGAATGTTCGTTACTGTGTAAATCCTCATAGTTTCACAGTTTGACACAATTAGTCCTTGTGATCGAATAGACTTGTTTTCAACACACCAAACCATTCAAAACTTATTTCTAAGTTATGTAAAGGTTATTTAAGGTATGTTAAGCCTATGTCACTATTCCGGAGTGTTTGTTGCATTAAAATGGTTATATTTACGCATCAGTGCGCGTATAACCTTCCAGAAAGCGATTTAAAGCTTGAAATCGGAATCGAATCGAATTGTAAAATCACCAAACATAAACACACACATAAAGACATCAAAACACATATAATAACACCAAAGCACATTGTTTTATTAATAATCAACATTGTTTTACATCGTACATCGATTACAGAGTACAGTTGTCACAGTCTCCCCTACTTCAGGAAATTTCGTCCCGAAATTTTTAACTAGAGGAAGCTTGTGAAAACAAATGCGGATACTTCGTCTTCAACTGGTCCTCACGTTCCCAAGTAAACTCAGGACCACGTTTGGATTCCCAGCGAACTTTGACCAAATGAATCCGTTTGTTCTTCAACTGTTTATAAGTACGTTCCACTATCTCCACAGGTTTCTCGAAAAAGTGCATCGTTTCATCTATTTGGATCTCGTCGAGAGGAATGTGAAGATCAGCGTCAATTAAACACTTTCGCAAATTGGACACGTGAAAAGTCGGGTGAACATTTCCAAGCTCTGGAGGTAGCTCTAGTCGATAGGCAACCTTTCCAATTCTTTCAACAATCTTAAATGGTCCAACGTATCGTGGTGCAAGTTTTCCTTTCCTTCCAAATCTCACGACTCCCTTCCAAGGTGAAACCTTGAGTAGGACACGATCTCCGACTTGAAATTCTAAGGGCTTGCGTCGTAAATTCGCATATCTCTTTTGACGTAATCTAGCTGTCACAAGATTATTGCGGATTTTCTTGATCTTGTCTGTTGTTTCCAGAACGAGTTCAGGTCCAGTAAGCTGAGCTTCACCGGTCTCGTTCCAACAGACAGGTGAACGACATTTTCGACCGTAGAGAGCTTCGAATGGTGCCATTTTAATACTAGTATGATAGCTATTGTTGTAAGAGAACTCGATCAGTGGCAGATTAGAATCCCAACTACCACCAAAGTCTATTACACATGCTCTAAGCATATCCTCCAAAGTTTGAATCGTTCTCTCAGATTGGCCATCTGTTTGGGGATGATAATAAGTGCTTAGATTCAATTGGGTTCCCAAAGCAGATTGCATGGCCTTCCAGAAATGAGATGAAAATCGAGCATCACGATCAGAAATGATATCCAAAGGAACACCATGTCGTGACACAATCTCATCAACATAAATCTTTGCAAGTTTATCAGCAGATAGATCCTCGCGGGTCGCAATAAAATGAGCTGACTTCGTTAATCGATCGACAACAACCCAAATAGCATCGTGACCTTTAGATGTACGCGGTAATTTAGTGATGAGATCCATCGTAATGTTCTCCCACTTCCAAACCGGTATTTCTGGCTGTACAAGCAAGCCAGAAGGTCGTTGATATTCAGCCTTGACTTTGAGACAAGTTAGGCATTTTGATACATACAAGGCAACATCCTTCTTCATACCAGGCCACCAGCACGAAGTACGAAGATCCTTGTACATTTTATCAGCACCAGGATGGATAGAATATCGAGACTTATGAGATTCATCCATTACCAAGGTGCGAAGATCGTCCTGATTCGGAATCCACAAACGATCAATGAAATAGAGCAAACCATCGTCTTTCGCTTCGAGTTTAAGCTCAAGCTGATGTGGTAATTCCGTACCTATCAAATTTTGTGAAACACAAAATTGCTGAGCTTATAGAACACGAGATTGAAAATCAGATAGTGTTTGAATAGAATGAAGCTTGACTTGTTCTTTTCGACTAAGCGCATCAGCTACGACATTCGCCTTACCAGGATGGTAGCGAATCTCGCAATCATAGTCGTTCAAGAGTTCAACCCAACGTCGTTGCCTCATATTCAGCTCTTTCTGATTAAGAATATGCTGGAGACTTTTGTGGTCTGTGAAAACCACACACTTCGTTCCATAGAGGTAGTGTCTCCAGATTTTAAGCGCAAAAACCACAGCTCCTAACTCCAGATCATGAGTCGTGTAGTTCTTCTCGTGAATTTTCAACTGTCTAGATGCATATGCAATAACTTTACCTCGTTGTATGAGGACGCAACCAAGGCCTAGTTTAGATGCATCGCAATAGACAACGAAATCATCGCTTCCCTCGGGCAGAGATAGAACAGGAGCATTACATAACTTCTGCTTCAGCGTTTGGAACGCTTCTTCTTGCTTGGGTCCCCACTCAAAAGGCTTTTTCTTCTGAGTCAAAGCAGTGAGTGGAACCGCAATCTTCGAGAAATTTGAAATAAATCGCCGATAATAACCCGCAAGACCAAGAAAAGATCGGATCTCTGTAGGCGTCGTCGGTGTATTCCAGTCCTTAATAGCAGCAATCTTGGATGGATCCACATGGATACCCTGCTCATTGACTATGTGACCCAAGAATTGAACTTCTTTAAGCCAGAATTAACACTTGGAGAATTTAGCAAAAAGTTGTTCCTTCTTCAGGAGTTCCAATGTTAAGCAAAGGTGTTGTTCGTGCTCGGATCGAGACTTTGAATAAATCAAGATGTCATCAATAAAAAAAATGACGAACTGATCCAAATAAGGCTTGCAATTAAGTCCATTAAAACAGCAGGAGCATTAGTCAAACCGAAAGGCATGACTGTGAACTCGTAATGCCCATATCTTGTGCGGAAAGCAGTTTTGGGAATATCTTCTTCGAGAACACGAAGTTGATGATACCCAGAACGCAGATCGATCTTGGAAAAACATGAAGCACCCTGCAGCTGGTCGAAGAGATCATCAATTCGAGGTAGGGATATCGATTCTTGATGGTGAGCTTATTAAGTTCACGATAATCGATACACATTCGAAAAGATCCATCTTTCTTTTTCACGAAGAGGACAGGAGCTCCCCAAGGTGAGAAGCTTGGTCGAATGAATCCTTTATCAGATAGCTCTTGAAGCTGCTTCGATAATTCTTGCATCTCAGAAGGTGCAAGTCGATAAGGCGCTTTTGCAATCGGGTTGGCATTGGGTACAAGGTCAATATGAAACTCGACTTGACGAACTGGAGGCAAACCAGGCAGTTCATCAGGAAACACCTCTGGATAATCCCAAACAATCGGAATATCCTGAATACTCTTTCTCTTGTCTTTCTCCTCGGTGACATGTGCCAGAAAAGCAACATATCCTTTCTTCAAATACTTTTGGGCTTTCGTACACGTCATCAGCTTCAAACCACCAGATGGTTTCTCACCACGAATCTCCAGAACATCGCCAGAAGACAAAGGAATACGAACAATCTTGTTGAAACAAACCACCTCAGCATGGTGTTTGGTTAGCCAATCCATTCCAATGATAATATCGAAGCTTCCAAGTTGCATCGGTGTGAGGTCAATAGGAAAAAGATGGTTATCAAGGTTCAACTGACAACCATGAATAACAGAATCGAGAATAAGAGGTTTACCAGTGGCAATTTCAACAGATAAGGGTTTCCTCAGTTTAGTTCTAGGTATCGCAAGCAAAGGCTCAAATGACAATGAAACAAAACTTCTATCGGCACCAGAATCAAAAAGAATAGACGCAGGTCGATTGTTAACAAGAAACGTACCGTTAACCACTTCGTTGTTGACCCTCGCTTCGTTTGCATTCAAATTGTACGCTCGACCACGAGCGGGGTTCACATTGACGTTTGCATTCGGGTTTGCGTTAGCATTCGCGTTTGCATTCGCCAGCCTCGGACAGTTGTTGCGGAAGTGACCATACTCCCCACAATTAAAACATGAACCCGGTGGGAATCTCGCAGCATTCCCCTGACCCTGAGCAACCTGATTTTGTCCAAAACGACAAACATTGGCCATATGCCCAAGTCTACCACACGTCGTGCATTGCCTGCAAGCTTGTTGTGCAACGTGATGACCATTGCAATGAGCACAGTGAGGTGCGGTACCAGCATATGCTTTCTTTGCAGGTGGCTGAGCCGGTGGGTTCTGTGGGTTCTGAGCAGTCTGGGCTGTAACAGCAAAATTTTGGGCACCCTTTCGCTTCTTCGATTTCTTCGACGTCTCTCCTTCCTTGCCCTTACCCTTTTTCTTGTTTTTCTCAGAATCAGTTGCCTTCTTTTTATCACCCTTGCGGGTGAGTTTACCCTTCCTGACTTGAGTCTCAGTCAAGGTAGCAGACAACTCTATTGCTTGGCGAAGGGTAGGAGGATTAACACCGATCACAATCTCCAGAATAGAATCGGGTAGCCCATCGATATATCTCTCGATTGCTTTATCCGGAGGGGTAACCATGGTGGGACACAATAGACTGAGTTCTTCAAAACGATCCGTGTAAGCACGGTGTTCAGCCCCATCTTGCTTTAAGTCGTCAAACTCTCATTCCAAAACTCGAATTTCGTGACGGGGACAAAACTCCTTCATCATGAGAGCCCGAAGCTCTTCCCATGTTTGTGCCAACGCCACTTCGGCACCCCTATCGTGCTTAATACCATTCCACCAGGTAAGCGCTCGCTTCTCAAACACGCTTGAAGCAAATTCAACCCTACGCGCATTCTGACACTGCACATTTATGAATGTGCTCTCGATACTCTCAAACCACCGTAGGAGCGCAGTTGCTCCTTGTGACCCAGAAAACTTAAGCGGCTTCACAGAATTAAAATTCTTGAAATTACAGTGTGCGTTATTGTTGTTGTTGTTATTGCCATTGTTGTATAACTCGTGGATTTGGGTCACAACGCCAGGGAGTACAACAGCCATTTGCTGAGAGACAAGGGCTGCGATCTCCTCAGCAGTAAAAGTTTGAGCATCGCGTCGAGGAGGCATTGTCTAACAAGGAAACAAGAGAATCGAGTGAGGTTGAAATTTAGGAAAAAACAAAAGAGGTATTGACAAAACACAATGAAGGCGATCATTTGTTTGTTACCTCGAACAAACAAACGACACGCATTGACTAATCAAAGTAAATAGGTCAAAATAATGTATAGCGAAGACATGCTCGCCTATAAGTGAACACTCATCCCAAGAATTCCCAGGTAAGCACAACTGGTCTCGCGTCTGATGAGATATATACGAAGTGCTTGCCTAGACAGAAAACCCAGAATACAGGCATTCACCCTTCCAGTTTGCACGTGTTCACATTATTTAGACCCAAACTTTGACGAGATTTTTGAAAACTTAGAGGGTTCAAAACCTTATAAAAGAGGGTTCAAAACCTAGTAATCAATCATCCTAGAATGGATGATTAATTTTTGAGGCAGATTCGAAATGGAGTTCTCATTGTGGTTATCACCTAAGGGTAGGTGATAGTTTTGTTTTAAAATCTAAACACAAGATAACTTGTGTTGGGTCCTAGAAGTTATAGTCTAGGTCAAAGAATTACTAATAACCTAATTCCCTATAACCATTGGCTCTGATACCAACTCTTCTGTCACACCCCGACCGCGTAAAACAACAAATCGCGGCGGAAACATCGAGGCGTGTTGCAACAGAATTATCGTTTCACAACCATGGATACAAAAGTGTTTCGTTTTATTGAATATTAAACATTATCATTGTCTTAAAATAGAACAAACAAGTTACATATCGACTAATATTGTTTTATGTCACTAAGGCCTCGTCCAGATCCTACGTGACGCATGCATCCTAGCAAATCATCATCAAGCATCAACTCCTGAAACATATGTAAAAATAAAGTCAGCAAAGAAATGTTGGCGAGTACATAGGTTTTATAGGGGTATTGGATTCATGGCTAGTTTAAATGTTGCAATACATTATTAAAAAAACCTTGTTTTGAAAAGAGTATAATATTGCAACTTTATTAACCAACTCAAATCGAGCGGGTTATAGTTTATGAAACCTCGTAGCCATGATTCCTAACCCAAAAACCTTTGTTTTAGTAAAGCAAATTGTAAAACATCTCGTATTAACTCGTTAATAAAACTCGTATGTTACTTCGAAAACATCGTTGTGTGACATCGTTTCACTATCGTTTACCCAAATCGTTTAACATCGTATCGTCCAAATCGTTTACAAATAGTTTACATCATCCAAATCGTTTACAAATCGTTTACATCGTCCAAATCGTCCTCGTTTTAATTGTGAATAACTTATATATGGTCGCCTCGCTAATAACATTCAAACCTTTGTGACTCGTCCCTCGTTTCTCGCATTAATAAACCACCATAGGGTAAATTAACAAATATCAGATTCAGTCGCTACCCACAACTCCCACACATAACCATGGGTGTAGTATGATAACGGGATTTGTCAGATCCTATGGTACCATAACCTAATACTGGTCGGCTTGATCATTGCTAATGAATGTCATTTGTTATGTAACCCAACCAACAAGTTCGTTCACATTATCGAAATCGTTATTAGTTTTGTATAAATCGTCTTAATCGTTTTTTGAAACCATCGTTATAACATCGAAAATCGTTTTGATACCATCGTTAAAACCTTGAAAACATTTAGTACATATGAATCACCCCAAAACAATTGAAAGCAGTAAAATAGGGGAACTATGTACTCACAGTAGTGAAAGGTATCGTCAATCAATCGAACTTCAACCAACTCGAGCAAACCAGTGAAATCAAACAATAACTAGTAATCGAACCGCTAGTCAAACAACAGAACCCTAAATCGGAAGATCGGACAGAATGAGGTCTTGTAAACCAAATGAGTGTTGGAACTCATGTGATATGGTTTAACAAAGCCTACATCCTAAATCGGAACCTAACCTGAGTGCTTTCGACCCATCGTGACCCATTAAGGTAGCTTATGCCACTTTAACGCGTCGTGCGCGCAAAGCGCGTTCGAGACGTCTAACTAGCCCTATGACAAGTGTTATATGCCTATACATGTTTTATCATGTTGTATAATCAGTTATGTACAAAGGTTTAGGTTACATAAGCTTAATTACCAATTATTCATGAAAAGGGGTATTCTGGTAATTTACCTAAGGCATATATACTACCTATCATACAACTACTTAACGAAGCGACCATAAGGTATAACCTCGGAAGGTTATTCCCTATATACTATGGTCACCTAATGTATTAGGTCGGATCCTAATGATCGACCAAATGGGTCGGGTTCGAAGGTATAAGCGATTTATTAGATCGCTTACCCTACGACCCTAGACAACGTGGTAATCAGTAGGCATAGTCCCAAGGGACTATAACCATCGTGATTACAATCACGTTGCGAAGTTCAAATGAACTTCGCATTGACCATAAACTGGTCAATGCAGAAAGTCAAACAAAGTTTGACTTTCAGACTCGAAAAGCAATAAAAGAACGAAGGAATACTTACGAAGGGTCCCCGAATGCTAATCTCGATTCAAGTAACTCAGGTATGAAACAATGGTTTCAACTTAGAGTTTCTCAAATCAAAATTCTAGTGGGTTTTGCAATTGAAGGCATGGGGTATTTATAGGATTTCCCGAACCGTTAGGATCGTTTCTTGGAAAACGTGCTTCAATCTTGGCCATACATTTGCACCCATGGTATTGTAATACCATGTGCACATCAAACCAGCCCCTATTATTTCCCAAAACCATGTCCAAAGGTGGTATAGGCCAGATTCAATGTTTCTACACAGAAAGTTTCAAAAATGGCAGATTTGGTCCCTGTAGTGTAATAAGGCCTTTTCCGACGCGTTTAAGGCCCGTTAACCCCATTTCAAAGCTCTAAAATGAAATTAAAGTAAAGGGAACTTAAAATTTTCTCAAAAATATCTCGGATGTCGGTTCGTTTAGCCGTACGGTTGCGTTGTTCGGCTAATTACGACGGAATGCGCATAAGCGCGAAAAACGATCCAAATGACGCGACGAATGGATTTTTCTTATGCCAAACACTAAAATAAAATATTTTAGTGCTTACATAAATTTTTGGATGTCCGGATGTATTCAGAACGTAAGATATGCGCGAAAGTGCAAACTTGTGCACTTTTTGACACTTTTAGTCCCTGAATGAGCATAAAGTTTATTTTAGCATACCGTACCCCTCGAAGCCTATTTCTAAGCTATGTAAAGGATATTTAGGGTATGTTTAACTTATGATCAAGTTCTGGAATGTTCGTTACTGTGTAAATCCTCATAGTTTCACAGTTTGACACAATTAGTCCTTGTGATCGAATAGACTTGTTTTCAACACACCAAACCATTTAAAACTTATTTCTAAGTTATGTAAAGGTTATTTAAGGTATGTTAAGCCTATGTCACTATTCCGGAGTGTTTGTTGCATTAAACTGGTTATATTTACGCATCAGTGCGCGTATAACCTTCCAGAAAGCGATTTAAAGCTTGAAATCGGAATCGAATCGAATTGTAAAATCACCAAACATAAACACACACATAAAGACATCAAAACACATATAATAAAACCAAAGCACATTGTTTTATTAATAATCAACATTGTTTTACATCGTACATCGATTACAGAGTACAGTTGTCACACTTTTGTCACATTAAGGGTGAATTATTGACTCAACAGTTTGAGCGATTCAGTGAGCTAAGACTTGTTAAGGTTGTATTTCCAAATTCTACACAAAATAGCATGTTTCTTAGATCACTACCTGAAAAATGGGATATAATTGCCTTTGTAACTAGAAATTCTGTTGAGTTCAAAGATCTGACACTGACCCAACTTTATGGTAGACTCCTGACCTATGAAAGGGAGTTAAACTAGAAAAAGAGGTTGCAAGAGTCTGGCAAAGTTGCAGATGATTATTCATTTGGCAGCACAGCTCTTCTGGGTCAAGATGAGTCTAGCAGTAGTAAGGATCAGAGTTATGATCATTTTATTGACATAACTGCTGGTGGTAATTTCAACTCTGATCCTCTCTCATCCAACTTTGCTTTCACAGCAAATGGAGAAAGCCAGATCTCTGATAATATGTCTTTTGAACTCAATGATTTACAGCACTTTGATCCAACTGACTTAGAAGAAATGGACATTTTGCATCAATTGGCATTGCTTAGTGTAAGAACAAGCAAATTCTATAAAAGAACAGGGATAAAATTCCCAGGGTTACATGGGAATTTAAAAGTGGGGTTGGATAAGTCAAAAATCAAGTGCTATAAGTGCAATAGGATAGGTCATTTTGCTAGGGAATGCGGGATTCAAACCACTGGTCCAATTATTACTAATCCCAGCTCAAACCCTAGACCACAACATCAAAGCACTGTGCACTATACCCAATATACCCCTGCAGCTCATGTTAACACTGCTCACTATGCTGCAACCCCTGCGCCTGCGCATTATGTTCAAACCACTATTCCACAAATTCAGTATGTTCAAGCCCCTGTCCCTCAGGCTCAAGTGCAACCTGTTGCACCTCAACAAACTGCTCCATCAGTGGTTCAACCAGATCAACAAAGCTTTTTCACCCAAGGTTTTGTTGACTGGAGTAGTATGCCTGATGAGCTTGGTGATGAAAATTTTGCACTCTATGCTTCTAATGATACTTTTAATGATGAATTTTGTCTTATGGCATTAGAGTCAATACAAGAAGGGGTAGAAGCTGAAGGAGAACAGCTAAGTGCTGAAACAGTGGATGAAGTGGCTAAAGCAGTGGTTACTGCAGTTGCTGGTGAAGTTGGGAGAAAATTCAGAAACCCTGATTGAACCACTGTTTGACCCCTGGTCCAAAGAAGAAGAAAACGAAGAGAAGAAAGTAGTTGATAAAGAAGAGATAACTGATGAAGAAAGTGATCATCAATGTGATTGTGCCATGATGGCTGCTGCCAAGGTATCATCTCAGGTTCTTGAAAATCCGTGTTCAGAAAAATGCATCATAGCATTTGCTAACATTAAAGAGGTGAATGAAAACCTTAGGGATAAAGTGTTGAATGATGAAGTCAATTTTGAAAAGTCTTTAAAAGAACTTAAAAACAAATTGGCTGAAAAAGATAAAAAAAATCTGCAGTCTCAAAGAAGAGCAAAGCATAACCAAGAACCAACTCCAAACTATGGTAGAAAAATATCAAGTTTGCAAAAAGGAGTTGGAATCCACCCAAATCACTTGTGAAAGATGGGTGGAATCTTGTAAAGGTTATGAGGTTATGCTTGAAAAACAGCTTGAAAGCAATGTAAAATTTGGCATAGGATTTAGAAAATATGATGAAATTGAAAACACTACTGCAAAACAAGCTGGTTCAGTTGAAATAACACCAACCAACAAGAATGGCCAAGAGGTTAAGATAACTGACAAACTTGGTAACAAAATCACTCTGGAAAGATCTGTGGGATCCTCAACCTTTGAGGAAATTAAGAAATACCAATTTAAACCCACATGGCCTGATGAGTGTGACATTCTTGAAAATTTTAAACCAATGCACTTCTCAACCACTGATGGTGTAAAAGCTCCTAAAGCAAAGGTCATTCCTCTCAAAGACATCCCAACAGTGGTTCAAAACTCTGTTGCTAAGGAGTCTGAGAAGAAGAAAAGAAAAGAAAAAAAAAAGTTAAAAACCTGTTTTGTGATTTCTGTGAAAAGAAGAACCATCTAACAAAAGACTGTTTTCATCTAAAAGCATATGATATCAACAAAACAAGTGTAATTGTACCTGCTGAGAGCTGCACCATCTGTGGTAAATCAAACCACAAAACTCAGGAATGTGTGTATCTCAAATCCTTTGATGTAAAAAGGAATGAGTACACTGCAAAAACATCCTTAAGTTCATCAACATCATCTGTCAAATTCACCAAGAATCAACCACTGTTTGTGTCAGTTCAAACAGCTGTTCCAAAACAGCTGAACCAAACATCTGTCAAAAGAGATGTTCAGGTGACTAATGCACCCCCTGCCAATCAATACAGAAGAGGTAAGGGATAACAACCATACTAAAGGATCCCACATGTTTATGATGTTTACAAAAAGCCTTGTAAACCAAGAGTGAACAGGTATCCTTTTGGTTATCAGCAGATCATTGGGCAAGACCCCGAACAGTGGTTAGAGAAAAACAGTTCCAAAACTGTCCAAACCCCTAACCTAACCACTGACCATCCACTTGAACTTAACCTAGACACTGCTGAGACCCCATCCAAAGCCTTATTGGCTTTGGAGACCCTAATGAACTAATTTTTTACTACATGTGCAGGGAGCTTCTGCATGCTTAGATAGTCTTTGGTATGTAGATAGTGGAGGCTCCAGGCACATGACAGGATGTAGAGCCCTTCTCAAAGATTTTAAAACTCATGGAGGGGGTGATATATCCCTTGGCAATAATAGTAAAGGGAAGGTTCTGGGGTCTGGTACTGTTCAGTCTGGTAAAGTTAAGTTTGAAAATGTCAATCTAATAGACAATCTAAAATTCAACCTCTTAAGTGTCTCTCAAATGAGTGATAAGGGCTATGACTCATTCTTTACAAAAGAGTGTTGTAGGATTGTTGGACCAGAAATGGTTGAAAAGATTGAAGCAATAATAAAAAATGGAAAAACCCAACTTGTTGCTCAAAGAAGTGGCAATGTTTATTTGGTGGGTATGTCAAAAGAGAGCCCCATGACTGATGCATGTCTGTTCTCAGCTGCCTTAAACAAAGAGACAGAATTATGGCACAGGAGATTGGGGCACACAAATATCAAGACAATCACTGCTATTTCAAAACAGGGGTTAGTAAGAGGTTTACCTCAAAAACTGTTCACCTGTCCTGAGCATTGTGTTTCCTGCCTAAAAGGAAAATAACATAAAAGCTCATACAAATCAATTGAAGAGTCCAAAACAACCAAGTGCTTGCAAATCCTTCACATGGATTTGTTTGGCCCAATTAAAGTCATGAGTCTTAGAAAGAAAATATATTGTTTGGTTATTGTTGATGACTTTTCTAGGTTTACATGGACTTACTTTTTACACTCAAAAGATGAGACTGTAGGCATTTTGCAAGACTTTGTGAAACAGGTTGAAAAGCAGTTTGACCTGTCAATAAAAATCTTCAGAAGTGATAATGGCACAGAGTTCAGAGACAAGCAGTTAGATGATTTCTGTGTGTCAAAAGGAATTGTGAGGCAGTACAGCATTCCAAGAACACTAGAACAAAATGGGGTTGTTGAGAGAAAGAACAGGACTTTGATTGAGGCTGCCAGAACCATGCTTGCTGAGTCAGGTTTGCCATTAACTTTTTGGGGAGAGGCAGTAAACACTACTTGCTATGTCCAAAACAGAGTTTTAATCAACCCCAGGCATTAAAAGACTGCCTATGAATTGCTGTATAAAATAAAGCCATTGATTTCATATTTCAAAGTTTTTGGCTACCCATGCTTCATTTTAAACCTAAAAGATTCTATCTCAAAGTTTGCAGCCAAAATTGATTGTGGTTATCATCTGGGATATTCAACCACTGCTAAGGCCTACAAAGTTTTTAACACAAGGACTAAAACAGTGGAAGAGACTTTGAATGTAAAGTTCAATGAACTTTCATCAATGAAAATCCCTGCAAATCCTGCAGAATTGTTTGATCTTGATAAATTTACTTTTGAAAATACTGCTGTCAAGACTAACAGTGCAGGTCCATCAGAAAGTTCATCATCAGACTATGGACATGAAGTCATCATTCCACAACAAAAGTCTGCATCAAATGGTAGAGCAGCAGTTGTTCAAGACAGCTGTCAAAGTTCAACCACTGCTACCTCAACAGTTGTTGACCAAAGTAGCCCATCAACCCCTGCTTCCACATCATCAAACACTGTTGATAAAAGTCCTTAAACAGTGGATCAAAGTCAACATGTGTCCACACCATTACCTCCTATTCCACCACCCTTTGAAGCCACTGCTGGATCATCAAAGTCACCAGCAGTGGTTAGCTCAGATGATTCACATCTGCAGCCTTCACCTTTAAATGCCATTGTTCCATACCAAGGAGATCTAATCTTCTTAAAATCTCATCCACCTGACCAAATCATTGGTAACATCAATGAAGGGGTGCTCACAAGAAGTCAATCCCAAAACATTTGTCTTTTTGCTGGTTTTTTATCTCTCCATCAGCCAGTCAAGTACCAAGAGGCACTGAAAGACAACAGCTGGGTAGAAGCCATGCAAGAGGAGCTCCAACAGTTCAAAAGACAACAAGTTTGGGAGCTTGTACCACTGCCAGAGGGTGTAAGTCCTATTGGTACAAAGTGGGTCTTCAAAAATAAAACTAATGAAAGGGGCATTGTTGTCAAGAATAAAGCTAGGCTTGTGGTTCAAGGGTTCAAATAGGAAGAGGGCATTGACTATGATGAAACATTTGCCCCCGTAGCAAGACTTGAAGCTATCAGACTATTCCTGGCCTTTGCTGTCATCCACAACATCAAGGTGTATCAAATGGGTGCTGAGTTTGAAGAGTTTAGGCAACTCATGACAGCTGAGTTTGAAATGAGTGCAATGGGTGAACTCCATTGCTTTCTTGGTCTCCAAGTAAGGCAACTGCAAAATGGCACCTTTATCCATCAAGGAAAATATGCCAAAGAACTTTTAAAGAAATTTGAGATGGATGATTGTAAGCCATGCAGTACACCCATTGCAACCAATAAAATAGTCATGTCTGATGAAAAGGATTATTTGGTTGATCAAACTCTATATAGAAGCATGATTGGGTCTTTATTGTACCTAACTGCATCTAGGCCAGACATCATGTTTGCAACATGTGTTTGTGCAAGATCCCATGCAGCCCCTAGAAAGTCAAACCTTATTGCTGTAAAAAGGATATTCAGATACCTAAAAGATGCTCCCACACTTGGTATCTGGTATCCAGCTGATGGAAATATCAAGCTTTCAGGTTTCTCAGAAAGTGACTTTGCTGGATGTGACAAGACAAGGAAGTCCACTTCAGGAGGGTGCCAATTCCTAGGCAGTTGCTTAGTGTCTTGGCAAAGCAAAAAGCAAGCAGCTGTTTCCACATCCACTATTGAGGCAGAATATATAGCTGCTGCAAGCTGTACAGCCCAACTGCTCTGGCTTCAAAATCAGTTGTTGGATTTTGGTATCACTGCCCTAAAGACACCTCTCATGTTGGACAGTCAGGCAGCAGAAAATATCATCAAAAATCCAGTTTCCCACTCAACCACCAAGCACATTGACATCAGACATCACTTTGTGAGGGATTGCTATGAAAAAGGTTTGATTTCTCTGCACCATGTTCCAACTAAAGATCAGCTGGCAGATGTACTAACCAAAGCATTAGACACATCCACCTTTGAAAGCTTGATCTCTAGGATTGGCATGCTGAACATGGAATAACAACCAAAATCTTGTTTTTCTATGAATAAAAGCATTAAAATGTTTTCAGAAAATCAAAAATACATCCTTAAAAATAGCTAAAAATGAATTTTTCATTAAATCCTTAAAAGTCTGCCATAACCACTGTTTTATTAAAACATCTGTTCTGTTAAAAGCTGTCCACTGCTGAAAGTCATCCCCAGTTCTCTCATTCCCTTGGTAATCACTGTTGTTCAAAATCAGTGTTTTATCCACTGATAGGCTATCCACTGATAGTTAAAGTCTCCCATTATTTTCATTGTACCGTTACAACCACTGATATTGCTCCATCTGTGGTTTCATAAAACAACTGTCTTCCATTACTCATCAGGGGTTGGCACGTGGACAGTACATAGCGGTCAGATCTTTTGTAACCGCTGCCACATCAGCATTCACTTTTTCCCTTATAAAACCCTGATCAAAACCTCCAAACAGGGTTTTACACTATCGAATTGAATTCTAAAATTCCTTTCTCAAAGAAGTTTCCATCTTTCTCTCTCAAATCCCTCATCGTCTTCTTCATCCTGCAACCTACTCATGTCTTCTTCCGCTTCAAAATCATCTTCTATAAAGGCCACTCAAATGGCTACCACACCCATCGAAATTCCATACAAAGCTCCTCACAATTATTTGGGTCTACTCACAAAACCCACTCAAATTGAAACCTTCAATTCCATCATTGACACTATGTCATCTTCAAAGTACAAAACTTTGTTGACTGCTGATGCTCCAATTTACCTAAAAACCCAGAGAGAATTTTGGAAAAATGCCACACTTGAGACCCAAGGTGAGACGGTCATAGCCATCAATTCCTCAATTATGGGTAAAAAGGTCAAAATTACACCACAATCCATTTCAGAAGTATTTGAACTCGATGATTAGCAAGGTAAAACTTCTTTTCCCAAAAACGAGTATCAAACTGATTTTCTTGAGAGGGGGTATACTGAAGAAATGAGAAAGGACACCTTACAAAAAGGTTACTTTCCTCCTGCAATAGGATTTTTATTCCATACCCTTTTGATGTGTGTTTCAAATAAAACAACTGCTTTTAATGAGACACCATTAAAGATTCAATACCTGGGATATGCTATTTTACAAAATGAAAATTTTAACTACTCTCAGGAAATCTTTGATGACTTGGCCAAAAATGTTACTGCAAAATCATTCTTATTATTTCCAAGGTTCTTAAGTTTTTACTGTCAAAAGAAATTTGGAAAGAATGATGCTCATGTGCTCATCCTAGGTGATTCTTTTCAAATAAATGGCTTACAAACTGAAACATTTACAAGATTATCAAAGCCTTCTAAAACAAAAGCAGAGGCTCCTGAGCAGAATTTAGTAGCTACCACTGCTCCTCAGGCACCTGCTGCTGAGCCCACTACTCTAGGTGATCACAGCAGCAAAACCACTACTGTGAAACCCACACCTAAAACCACCAAAAAGCAAAAACAAAATAAAACACAAAAGCCCCCCAAACCAAAAACAAAGGCAACTCTGGAAGATGAGATCCCAGAGCAACTGCCAGTGATAACACCAAGGTCACTAGAAACCACTGCTGCTACTTCCTCACAGCAGATGGTAGAAAGATCTCAACCCATGCCTCAAACTCCTTCTGCTTCTTCTCAAAAAGAACAGGCTGTACACATAGGGACACCACAATATGATGCTCTGGAATCAATTGCTTCCATCATCCACAGCCCACTGCCCGGGGCAAATTCGCTTTCTACACCCATACTCACAGCCATAATTCCCCCACAAACAAAACTTTGTTGGTTGCTCTTGATTTGAACCAGACACAAACCAGTCCTTTTCAATCACCTGTCAATGAGAATATACCTCAACAAGTGACTGGGTCTGATGTTTCAATCATTGCTAACCCACCAACAGCACCTGAGGAGGTTACACCCCTTGAGTTACAAGTAACTCTTGGTGGTAGTTCAAGTGAAGAAGCCACTATAAGTGCTGAACCCACTGGTTTGCATTTGGACAGTGGTTTCATTAATAAGACTTCCTTGAAGGAAATTTCTTCTCTGGGAACTCTTGTGTATCCGATTTTTACTGGTTCACTAAAAAGAGTTTCTCATTTTGAAGGAAGAGGTCCCCAGAACCAAGACAAAGGGGCATCAGTGGATGAATTTTGGGATACATTTCCTGAGTCAACCACTATTACAACCACTGCTAGTGGGAAATCAGATGATCCCATTAAATTGGGTGATGGTTTAATGTACCAAGAATTGACGGGTAGAATTGATAAACTTGATACATCTGTTGCAGAAATTAATGATATGCTGCAACAGTTGTTGAAAGTTCAAAAGGTACCACCCACTTCTGCACCAACTCCAACAGCTGCTTCATCATCTGCTCCTACTACAGATGAGCTGTGGAGTTTGTTTCAACCACTGCTCCAACATCAAAGAGAATTAGCTGATCAGCAACATGAGATTCAAGTTCAAAAGATCAGAAATCTCATGGAGTCAAGGTTTAAACACACACAGGCTGATATCAAGGCTATTAAAGCCCATTTGCTGAACACCACTGGCACTGCTCCTCCCTCTATCATCTTTGTGGATGAACCACCACCAGCTGATGCCAAAAAGGGGGAGAAATTAAAGCAGTTCAAAAAGAAAGGGTATGAAGATGGCCTGTATATTGAACCCGACAAATCAAGCATGCTTGCAGACATTCCCTTGCCAGATGGTAGCAAAAAGATTGAGGTAACCACAAATGCACTTGCTGAAGCAAAAGCAAGTGTAAAAAGGGATAAGGAAGCTAAGGATAAAGCCAGGTGGGAAGAGGAGAAAAGAGCTTCTATGGAGCTGAATGAGCAGGGTACTTCTGAGCCTAAGGATGATAAAATCCTGAGCCAAAAAGAAAGCAGCCCACTAGAAAAGTGAGGTAACCCAAACACACACCATCCAGACCCACAAAGCAAATTTCCAAACCTACCAAAAGCTCCAAACATCAATCTCCTAAACCAGCAGCTGTTAAAACTCCTGTTGTATCAACAACTGTTGATACTCCAGTGGTTTCAACAACTGCTAGCCAAACAACTGCCACCACTTCAATACACACCACAACCACTGCCTTACCACCACCACCAAAAATATCATCACCATCACAAACAACTACAAAACCACCATCACCTCCTTCCAAAAAGCAGAAGACAGCTGATGACACATCATTAGTTGTAATGACAACAGTGGTTGAAACACCAGTTGTTTCAACAACTATTAGTCAATCACCTTCCACTACAACAACCACCACTCAAATCACCACCACTGAACCAACCAACACACCACAAGCCTCTCCTAAACCAAAAAGGAGAAGGATAATTTTGAAAGATGGTGAATCTCCATCACCACCAACATCTTCACAACCTTTGTCACTTGTTACTATCCCAAACCCTATTCCTCTCTCTTCAGCCTAAGTTCAAAAACCAATCACTGCCATTGTTTCAGCATCTGTCCAATATCCTTTAGAGCTTATAGCAGTCAGAGAAGAGATCAAATCTTTCTATTTTGAAGATGACCCTGCTAAAAGGAGTTTGCCATCTGTTGAAGGATATCCAAAGCCTAGTAGCATTGAAGAATACTTGAAAGTTAAGGCTCAACAAGCAGAGGATATCTCTAAAAGAAATTCACAAGGAAAATCTGACAAAGAAATTCAAAGGCATTATCAATTCCTGCTCACACAAGTCAGATATTTGGAGCAGTTTGCAAAGAACCTGTGTCAGCAACTATCAGAAAGAGCAGATGAATCCTTGAGAAAAGACTATCTTGAAAACATCATGGCCTACAAGAAATACAAGGGAGAAAAATACATGTACAAAGAATGGACCATTCAAGAGCTTGAAAGTGAAGCAGCCAGGATTCAAGATATGATAAAAAACAAGGTTAAACATACTCCTCCAGATTGGGCAAAATACAACAAGAATGTACCTGATAAGGTGCTAAAACTGAAGAGAATGAAAGAGGAACTTATCACTGCTGATTTTGGGTCTAGAAATCAGGTGACAAGGTGGAAAGAAGACAAAGTCAGGACCAGCTACAAAAGGTTGGAAGAACTAAGAAAGACAAATCCAAATATACCACAAAAACCTGACTATCCTGAAGCAGAGGTTTCAACAAGACCACCAAAGCTGCAAGTCAGTAAATCCACTGCTCCACATGCTGCCATTCTTTATCAAAGAAGAAGACCAAGGCAGATGGATGTAGAAACACCAGAGGATCAAGCAACAGGTGATGAAGTTTTAAAAATGGTCCTCAAACAAATGATGGCTGATATTCATGAACTTGCAAAAGCTCAAAGCACTGCTCAATCAGTTATCACCAGGCCACCATCTCCCAATTCCTCATCAAATACAGATCTCCCAAGAAACCCACTGGATTCAAAAATACTAAAGTGGAAAACTGACAAACAATCCCACGTATTGACTCTGATCAAATCCAGTGGAGAAGTGAAGAAAATATCAAGGGAAAAAGCACTAGGCCTGAGTGTTGAAGATCTGCAGGATCTCCTTGATCTTACACTTTGCAGGGATGAAGATGATACAGATGCCCTAGACTTTAAGTTACAACTTAAAGGTCAGATAAGGGAACTGCTGATGAGACAATAAAGATCTACAATAGTTAGCATAGCAGTGTTTGCATTAGATCAGTAGTTAGAGTTTGTTAGGAGGTTAGATGTCACTTTCATGGTGACATCATCAAAGATGCCACAGTGGTTTGGGCGTGCCTATAAATAGAACAGTACCCTGTACTGTTCTATTAGCTCTTCATCACTTTTCTTCGTGTACAAACAAACATTGTGAGCTCAGGCTGAGGGGGAGTTTGTTACATGCATGCATATTGTAATTGAATCTTGTAATAAATTCAAGCATTCAGTTCAATGTTAAACTTGTTTGTTAAAAGTATTTCTCCTGTTTGATTGTGTGCAAAGTTTAATTCCATTTTAATTCTGCTGCATTACTTGTTCATTTTTCATCTTAAATCAAACGTAAAACACAATCAATCCAAACTCAGATCCTAACAATATGTATCTTCAAACCACTCATCAGTGTCATTCGTCTCTTCATGCCATTATAATATTATTCAATAACAAAACACTAAAAATGACATAAGTCTGACACCAACATCTTTTTGTTTATGATTTGTCCATCTCATGCAGCAAAATGTTATTTGAGTCACAGTACCTCAGGGAAGAATGCATTCTCCGAAACTTTGTGTAGAACAATATTGAATATACAAGAAACGATATTTGCCATTTTTGGCATTTTACTGAGGAAATATTGTATCTGAAAGAAACGTCGATTTTTTTGAATCTTTGATGTTTGAGTGTTTTGGCGTTTTCTAAGATGATCGGTATATAGTAAAATATGGCGTTTTTTTGAGTAGGCGTGTTTGATGTTTTGGGGATTTTGGGGTTTGTAAGATGAATGGTATATAGTAGAAAATATGGTGTTTCAGGTTCGGGGGGGGGGGTGTTTTTATGTCTGGGATGTTTTATTTATATAGGGATATGTTTTGGCCTGTAATGGCGTTTTATTCATTAGTTTGGCGTTTTGGTATATAAGTGTAAAGACCCTTTTACCCTTAATGAAGCACGTCCACTTAATAGAATTCGTGTTATTTACGAAAACGCCACCGCGCCAATCTAGTCCATAGATTGTTTTGATCGGACGATTCATAAGCGTTCTCACCGTCCTCACACTTTCCACCGTTTTCTATAAATCCTGACCCTATATATATATATATATATATATATATACACACACATATATAGGGTTGGGTTCATGCGAGAACCGCCTTAATTGCGAGAAATGTGAGAACCAATGTGAACACAAAAAAATACCTAAAAAAATCTAAAAAACACACAATTTTTTTAATACTTCTCTAAAAAAATCGCTATATTTCGTTACAAAAAAAACTTTTTTTTCGAGTAACAATTATGAATGCACATGTGCATATGTATCATTTCTTGGACAAATTCGTAATATACTACCAGTAGTAGACAAATGCACTTTCACTTACATTACCATATGCAATACATTCATTTTTACGTTACCAATATTAAAAATGCACATGTGCATCATTATGTATGACCATGATATAACGTGTTTTGGTACAAAAAGTTTGTGATTTTAAATGATGAAGTAGGCCCATATACATGTTTGTTGGTTAGTTATATCTAGTGGTTGATGGTTTGATTATATTTGTCACTTGATGATGTAATATGTTGTTTGGATGGTATAAAGGGTGTTGATGTACTTGTAATAGAATGAAATATTGGTAATGGTATTGTATTATGGATGGTAGGAGGTAATGGCATTGTATCACGGATGGTAGGAGTTAATGGTAGTTTATTATGGATGGTATGATAGATGAAAGGATAAGTGTATTCAAAGTGGTGTACCAAAACACGTTATAACATGTTCATATATAAAGATGCACATGTGCATATTTAATGTTGTTCGTGTTATAACAAGTTCATACATATAGAGGAACATGTGCATTTCTAATATTGTTAATGTAAAAAGTAATGTATTATGAATGGTAGTGTAAATGAAAGTGCAATTGTCTGATATTAGTAATGTATTACGAAATTTGTCAAAGAAATGATACATATGCACATGTGCATGGATAATTGTTACTCGAATTTTTTTTGGTTTTTTTAGTGACGAAATATAGCGATTTAAAAAAAATTTAAAAAAAAATTTTTGAGTGTTTTTTTTTTATTTTTTAGGTATTTTTTGGTTGTGTTCACACTGGTTCTCGCGGTTCTCGCAATAAAGGGTGGTTCCTAACGGATCCTTCTCCTATATATATATCGCAATTCGCGTATCACGTTGTTTCACATATATATTATGTTCAAACACTCAACATATATCAAATAACTTATCAAGTCACTTTAAACATATTTCTCATGCTAATCACAAATTTTCACATAAATACGATTTCTGATCTAGTTTACCGTTTCTACCACACAAACGTCTAAACATATCATCGTTTAATATCATCATGATAACATTTAGTAAATCACATTACACATACTCATATTCACATATCAATCAATAACACATAAAGTTCACTCTTGAACATCCCGTTTTCGCGTACATTGAAATATGCGTATTTTACCGTTTCGGTATCGTTTTTGGGCGTCGGAAGTCACATATGACCAACCAAACACCAAAGATACTTTTTATAAGTTAAAATACTTATATTTATCATAAAAACATCAATTTATGATCAGATTTGAAACAGTTTTGAAAAATCACTTTAATAGCCGATTTTTACCGTTTTTAACGCATAGTTTCGTACCGAACTTTATCGTAACCATCTCAAATCATCATGACTTAATATTTTGACATAACACATGTTATCTACTGATCATAACAATAATTTTACTCATGTATATGCAGGTCTCATGAATAGCCCAAAAATCATGCAAATATCACCCGATTTACCACTTTTCAAGCCAATAGTACAACATGCAAAGCTACCAAGTTATGAAATAATTTTTGTAACTTCTAAACATATCATATAAATTTATTTTCATGTTTACCTACTGATTTGAATGAATATTCATTATCTCACAACAATTTCACTTCATGATGATCACTAAATCATCCTACAAGTTGTTAGTGCATTTATGTCTATCTCCTCCGTCAAGACGATTCGTAGCAAGAAACAGAAGAAAACAAGCCTTTTAGTATTATATTTAGAGTAAAAGGCAAGGTGTCATTTATGTAATTAATGAGAACTTTCATTAAGCCCCTTGGCCTATAAATAGAACCCTTAGGGTTAGTTTTAAGAACTTTTTGCCACTTTTGCCATTTTGCACTTTGGAGAGCTATAGTGTTAGAGAGAGAAGCTAGAGAGAGAAAGTGTTGTGTATGTGATTCAGGTGATGTACGTTTTTAGATCATTCAATAGAATAAAAGTTATAATTACGTCGTGTGTGTTCTGTCACGTTCGTGTACGGATTCCGCACATTACACGAGTCGGTTCGCAATCGTTTCGGAGTTTAAAACCGGTCCTACAAGTGGTATCAGAGCAGGAGTTCAATTGCATGGGTTAATCACACAGATTCTCACAAGATCTCATCATAAGTAGATCAAAATTCATCCAGATTTGTCAAAATTTCTTCACTTTTATATCCTCTTCACTTTCTGTTCGAAAATTGCAAAATTAACATGGCTTTTACGGTTAAAATTGGCTGATTTTTGGATATTATGTGCCAAAATCATTGATCTATAAGCCTACAAAATTTCAGATCAAAACTCTAAGTAATTTGTGAGAAATTAAGATTTTTTTGTCCGATCTGTTCAACATGTTCGTCATTGTTCTTGGTGATGTTCACCGATCGGATGGCAATCCGATCGGCTGACCACCCGATCCTTTGCAAGTCATTAATAAAAAGTTGACTTTGTTGACTGTCACACGATCAGATCACCATCCGATTCAAGGGACTTTGTTCATTCAAGTTTTAAGGTTTAAGTGTCGAGTGACAATCCGAATGGATTGCCATCCGATTCTAAACATTACATTTGTTTGTGATTTAGGTCAAAGTGTCAGATACCCACTCGGTCGGATCCCCACCCGATCGTCAACACAAGTGGGTTAAGTATCAGATGCCCACTCGATCGGGTCATCATCTGATTCAAAGCATATTTCCAATCGTCGGATCTCCACTCGTTCGGATCACCATCCAATAGTTGGTTGGTGTCACTCGATCGGGTCACCACCCGATCCAAGGCACACTGTCACTCGATCGGATCACCACCCGATCCAAGGCACACTGTCACTGTCACACCCCCAAAATCCACCTGCGGAGTTCCACCGCTTGGAGGCGTGACTGACCAGGATCCAGCCACCAATCATATTGAACAAGCATATAAGTAGTTATAAAATCCAACCAATACAATTGGTGTTCAAACAAAACATAGTTAAGTTGCAAGCGGAAGCATAAGTCTTAAATCAAAACATAAGTTTAATTGTTTCATAGTTTAACATGGCACACAGTCGTCCATGTCCCACAACGATCCTCCCCCATGCAAGCTCCAGCTAAGAACCTAAGGACCTGCAAAGCATGTAGTAACGAGTCAACAACAAGTTGAGTGAGTTCACGGTTGGGTGTTCGTTTTAAGTTGTTTCGAAAACAGTTTCCTTTATCTGGCATCCTGCCGTGGGGGTTACCCCATAGTTAAAAACGTGACTTGTTTATTCCCGGTTACTCTGGCAATCCAGCCGTGGGGGCTACCCCGTGTAGTTATCT
The DNA here is from genome assembly GCA_030545235.1 of Helianthus tuberosus. Lineage (NCBI taxonomy): Eukaryota > Viridiplantae > Streptophyta > Magnoliopsida > Asterales > Asteraceae > Helianthus > Helianthus tuberosus. The sequence goes on along the minus strand of CM060412.1, from coordinate 97,903,861 downwards.
GGCATTTCGGCCGTGGGGGCTACCCCATGTATCTACTAGACTCGTTACCATATCGACTGCTGACTGTAGTCATGTTTATGTGCCCTGAACTGTCAATGTCTATCATCATTGACGTGCCAGTAGTCCATTAGTTCACGCCCGTCCTCTGCGGCACGGTGTGAGGTTTGTCAAACCTAAATAGCGCTATCTAACTAATGACCCGCTCGCCATTGGCCTCGGCGATTAAGTCGATACAAAGATGAGGGACTTCGTGATAGAGTTTTGGTCTAGTACGAGCTATCTGTCCGTGAGGACGAGGAATTACATTCCTGAACCTTTGCTGTCCTACCCAAGGAGGACGAGGAACCCAGTTCCTTAACCCCAATTCCCGACCCCTGGGAATCCCATGCTTTGTAGAGGGTGTGAACTCACCTTGGTTTGCTCGGTAGATACACAGAAAAGTCAATCAAGCAATATTGTAGCTACTCACGTCCTATCATAGTTGTATCATACAATCAGGTTCGTATTCAAGTAGTGCACGTATGGCATACACGTATAATAGCAGGTAGCATGCAGGTATAATTTATGGCATACATTCATAACCATACGGTTCACAAAGACACTTATGAGTTCAGTATACAAGCGAACAAGGCCCAATAGTCCGGCCCAAGCACTTCGGCCCGTAACAGTGAGAGCCCAAATAGTGTGTACACGCACATGGGCTCGAGTCGCAACCGGACTCGCAACCACGGTTTCGGTTCGTGCTGTTTTGGTTACGAGTCGCAACTGGACTCGCAACTGTGGTTCCGAGTCACCAAGTTGGTGTGCTGATCATGTGTGGTTTCGAGTCGCAACCAGGTGTTTGCGACTCGCAATCTGTGTCGCAACCGGGAGATTTCGACTCATCGTGCATGGTTTCGAGTCGCAACTGATGGTTTCGGTTGGACAGGAGTTGATTCGGTACAGTGTACTACCCACTAACATTCTGATTTCATGTAACAGTTTGTACTATCCAACCAAAATCCTTAAACATGTTTCTTGTCTAGCAAATTACTAAAAATGGATCAAACATATCAGATTTCAAATATTCAACATGTTCATATGATATTCAACAAGTTCTTCATGTGTTCATCATGTTCATCTTTAGGGTTTTCATCTTTTGAACAAACAAGCTTATTAAACCGATTTATGTCAACATAATCTACTTAGTTTAATGCACCAATGATCCTTATCATTCACATATTCAATCCGAGAACATAATAGCACCATATTCAAACATTTTTCTACTTATTCATATGTTAAGTTATCATGAAACATTAGCAACCACTCTAATCATGACTTTGTCTAGAAATCAAGCATATACATCATAGATGAACAACAACAATCTTAACATCGGTTATTCAAGGAGGATATATATCTATCATGTATGAACCTTAACAAGCAAACATGTTATCAAATCATCATCATCAACCGAAAATCATACATCATTATCAACTCAAAACACAATACACATCCGGTTCACAAACATCATCAAGCATACACTACACTAGTTAAGTTCTATCATTCATACCATTATTAAACAACAACAAACATCATAAATTCACTAACCGGTTCAAGTGTGGGTTCAAAGGTGTGAGTGAAGCTTCCAACCGGTGTGTGTGAGAGACGATCCGAGAGCTTCTTACGGTTGTCGATTGGATCCGAGAATGAAGGAGAGACAATGTTGTGACTTAGGGTTTTAGTGAGAGGATGAGGAGTGTGTGTGTAGAGGAGAGTATGAGTGTTGTCCAAAATGACAAGTGTGGGTATCATGAGGATTATATACTTGTTTCACTTGTGCACCCTAATGGGCTTCGAAATAGGCTAAGGGGTGTGTGTGGCCCAACCGGCCCACATGTTACGGTTCACTCGGTTCATATACATACCCGTATACATACACAAAGCATACACATAACATAACACATAGTCATATAAGTTCACATGTATTCATTAAATCATCAAATCGGTTAGTCGCTAAACGTTCAAGCACACAACAAAAGGTTCTAAATTTCGAGTTGTCACAGTCACTCGATCGGATCACCACCCGGTCCAAGATATATTGTCAATCATCGGATCGTCACTCGATCGGATCACCATCCGATCCATTGCCACCCGATCATTGTTACTGTTGACTGTGGTTGACCTCACTCGATCGGATACCTGTCCGATCCAGGTGTTTAATATTTCTTTAATTGATTGTTTGTTTTTTATTTAGGTGATTCGAGTTGATAAATAAGAAGCATCATGGGTGAAGAATTCTACAACACGTTCTACAAAGCGTTCACATCAGAATCCACAGAAACTCAAACTGTTACACCCAAAACAATAACAAAAGCAATCAATGATAAAATTAAACACGATAACTTCTGGGACGTATTCGAAAACACCTAAACTTGACAACATAGAAGATTACACATGGTGGAAAGAAAGGTTTTCAGAACTGGACAAAGGCATACGCTCACGAGAGTTGGTTTTGTTTGGAGTTCGGATATAGCCGACCGATAAACGACAAAAATGAAGAAATCCATCTCAATGATCTTTCTGATGAAGACAGACGAAAATTTTCATACGAATAGAAAATGATTGCACTGATTCAGCAATCTATCAGAAATGATATTTTTTCGTTGTTAACACATGATGGTTTTTCAAAATCAGTTTAGGAAGCTTTGAGGATTAAAGTTGAAGGGGGAAAACAGATTAAAAAGAATAAAATTGCTTTACTAAAAAAGGAATTTGATCTCTTTGACTGTTTAAAAGGAGAATCGGTGAGACAAATGATTGAGCGATTTTGTCATTTAAAAATTGAGCTTGATAGGTTTGGGATAGTAAAAACTCGAGAAGAAATCATAGACAAAATTGTTGAAGCGTTACCACGAGCTGATCAGTGGCAAACATTTGTTTTTATTTTGAAAAATGATGTATTGTATGAAACAATTACTCTCGATGTGTTGATTGAAAAGATTGAAACTCATGAGCTTGAATTGCAGAAACAGAACAAGATGAGTAGCTCTTCGCATCAACAGAATGTATGTCTTTACTACAATGGCAATGTACCCCGGGTGGCTGTTAATGAATCACCAAAGACGGCATTTAGTGTTGAAGAGTTAAAAGAACCACAAAAAGGCCCATCAAGTTACAATCCAGGATATCATTCATCATCAACAACATCAAACTCTGAAGAACCTGAAGAGATTCTCTGCAACATCACTTTAAAGTTAAAAAAGTCTCTGACAATGAACATCAACGTTGCTAAACAGCAAATGAGTCTTCTGGGATCAATTCTAGAATCTTACGAAGATCTGGTAGCTGGAAAAATTGGAAATTCCGAACTAACAAAGGAAGATTACGACCAGATCGATCCAGAAGAGATGGAACTCATTGATCTGAGATGGTGTTTAGCAAGCTGCATTCGACGAGCTCAGCGGTTCATGGATATTACTGGCAGACAATCAATTTGCGGACCATCAACAAAGCTTGGATTCGACAAATCAAAAATGACCTGCTTTAAATGCAAGCAAAAGGGTCATTTCAAAAGAGAATGCAGAAACCCTGAAGTTGAAGAAAGAGCTAATCCGTTTAAAGAAGATTACTATCAAAAAGCTATCTATCACAAGAGCAAAGAGGAATCTCCAAGGTTGAAACAAATTGAAGATAATCCTGAAAAGGAGAAATCAAGAGCTTGTGTTGTGATTCAAGACGATGAAGGTGTTGTGATTCAAGACGATGAATGGTTTGACTGGAGCGAATTCCTTCCAGAAGATGATCTTGTTGATGATCGGTTCACAGCTCATGGCAGAACTATATCAAAGAATAAACATCGTGCATTTGTTGTTGAGATAAAGGAAAGAAGTCGAGAAGAAATTTCAAAAGAAAAGACTGAAAGAGAAAGATTCTTTGCTAGTTGTCGAATTGAGAAAATGCATGAAGAGTATGAGGAAGCAAAGTACTATGGGAGATACGACAAGAAAAGAGATTGCTATATCAACAAAAATGGTGATCCTTTCGTTCATCGAAAAGAAGTGGCATTTTATGATGTTCTTGCAGTAATCCCTTTGTCTGGCGAATACTACTCAAACGTAGCAAAAGATAAAACTTATCTGAAAAGGCTGGACAAGATAATTCATGACGTAATGACCACGAGTTTGAAAAAGAGCGATGAAGAAAGAATGAAGAAGAATGTTGAAGATTTGGTTGATGATTTGAAGAAGGTTGCTGAGGAAGTCAAAGTTGAAGCTGTGAAAGAGAAAGATGTGAAGATAGAAGAGGAAGAGAAAAGAAAAGAAAAAGTTGTTGAAAAGAAAGCTGTTAGCGAAGAACAGCAAACTAAAGAAGAGATGAAGAAGAAAAAAGAAGAAGAAGAAGTGAAGATAGAGAGATTGGATGCTAATATTGGTGATGCTGCTACTGGTGAAAAAAAACAGAAGAAAGATGCTGATCAGACAGAGACAGTAGAAAGATTCGAAGTGCCAATCACTGAGGTAAAATCTGATTTTGAAATCTTAAACAAAAATGTTGAACAGTGCAAGAATTGCATGGAAATGTGCAGCGCTTGTACTGAAAAAGATGAAAAATTCAGAACAAGAGATCTAGAATTCACTAAAATCGAAGAAGTTTTCAAAAATAAGTGCAAAGAGATGTTAGAAAACGAAAAAGTTTTGAAAGATAATGATGAAAAATTGACACAAAAATGCAAAAGTTTAGAAAAGGAAAATGAAATTTTGAAAGAAAATGTTTCAAAAATGACTGAAGAGTGCTTACAAAAGGAATATGCTTTTCAAGAAATGAAGAAAGAATATGATTCGATAAAACTTGCATATCATATTACAAAAGAGTCATATGAGGACGTGAAAGGTCAAATGAAACTTGTTCAATCTAGATTGAGATACTGTTCTGAAACAACTGATACGCTTAAGCGACAATATTTAATAAAGCAACAAGTTGTTAATTCTTACATTGAGGATGTTGCTAAGCTAAAGCATCAAATAGTTGATTTAGAACAGGATAACAACAAGTTACATAGTTATCATGCATCATCATATGTGCTTGAAAGAATTTTCAACATAAAACCGGGTGATGATGATTCTGAGAAAAACAGAAAAGGGATTGGCTTAGAGTATCATCAAGTTCCTCCACCGGAAAAGTTTGCATTTTATGATGATGAGAAAGCCGAAAAAGCTTTCAACATGGTCGATCAGTTGCCAGAAAACATTGACATAACCTATTCCAAATCTGATGATTCTAGTGATTCAGAGATGGTTGGTAAGGTCGTTGAAAGTGTTTTGAAAGAAGAGTCGGTTGAAACAGGTAAATCTGAATCACATGATGAAAATGAAGGCAGTTTTCATGAAGGTTATCTGAAAAACTCAAAATATGAGAAAAATACGAATGATGATTCAAAAGGATTGGTGTACACCATGATTGGATTGGAAAAATTATTCTCAGATCTTGAAGTCCCGATTCAGAATGTGATTTCAGAAAAGATTGACAAAGTGTTTAAAATGATTTAAATTGAAAAATCCGAAATTTCAAAGTTTGCTGGAAAGAGTCACAAAATTTTTTATAACAAACCTGGTTACAGAAAGAAAAATATGAAGGCTGGGTTGGGTTATAAAAAGAAACAGAGTTGGAAAAGAAACGAAATGCCAAATTATCAGACAAAAATGAATTTTGTTCACGGAACAAGTTCCGAAGAAGAAAAAGAACTCCAATTTAGGTGTCAGTCTAATGAAGAGTTCTATGCTCAAAAGAAAAGGCAACAACAACAGGTCAAGGATATGTCCAAGAGAACATGCTTCAAATGTGATCAAACTGGACAACTTGCCCGCAAGTGTTCAAATCCAAAACCTGTTGATCTTGAGACGCAAAAGAAGTCTGATGATGTTGAAAACAGAAATCTGAGGATGTGAAACAAAGGTCAACCAGATTTGTTTCAAAACAAACTTGGAGGTACAATACAAATAAGTTTGCTTCGAATCAAACTTGGAAATCAAACCCGAATAAGTTTGATCCAAGACAAACCTGGAATTCTCACATACCCAGATTTAGAACAACACAAAGTTGGAAAACAACTGTCGATGCAACGAAACTAAATCAGTTTTGGAAGATAAAAGTTGTTGAAAATCAAAATGTTCAAAAAGATTCACATTTTTACAAAAGATGTGCTCCAAAAGGTCAAACATGGACAGTTAAGAAACAAATGACTTCAGTAAATGAGGAAAAAGATGATGTCAAATTTGAAAAAGTCTTTGCACAAAATGACAAAGATTTTCCGAAGTTGAATGAATCATATTGTGTTGAAATGCCTAAGGTCAAACAGACATGGGCTAACTTGTTCAAGTGATTGAATTAAGTTGAATGTGCAGGTGCTTCCGAAGAAAACTGAATGTCATCAAGAGGAGTGTCGGAGCAGCCTGGCACGAGAGAAGGAGGCTGCTGGTCCCTGCGACTATTGAACAGGGAGTTTGATTGATTTCTGTATATAAATAAACCATATTTCAAAAACCCTAAAAATTGAAAAATTTATAAATAAAAAATATGTTTGTTTTTAAATTTTGTCAAAAATCAAAAATTTCAAAAATATGTTACTTGAATGTGTCGAAACCCTCACGGCTAAACAAACATGATTAATTTCACAAGATTGAAAAACGGTTTTCAAAACTGTAAAATATCAATGTGTTGTAAATCATGGGGGTATAGTTTTTGCAAAACAGAGCATGTAAAGCAGAAAATGGATAGCGAGACAAAGCTATCAGTTTCAGGTTGTCAAATTTTTTCTTTAAATGTTTTGAATTTTTGGGGGAGTAAGAAATTTTCAGAAAATCCAAAAACATTAGAAAATTTGAAAAAGCCAAAAACATGATAAAATTCAAAATGAGTTGTGTGTAAAAAGAGGAAATGATAGTACATCAGTAGACAATCATAGTACGCTAAAGAAATGGAATGTTAAATGTGATAAACGGTCTCACTGATGATATGCCAGTAGGTTTTTACACGCTTAGTAGATTGTTTTCGAGATATAAACCTAAATATCAAATACTTACTTATCTCGTGTGGAACATCTCTCGGATATATGGGTAACCCCCGAAATCTTGTTTGAGAGATTGCCTGATTCTGATATACTAGGTCTTTATATTGTTTGATATCTGGGGTATTATACCTGGTCTTCTGATATTGCGGAAGCAATGGCCTAGACCTCATATAATACTTTACATGCTTTAAAAGCTTACCCTCTGCACAAAAATTGAAAAAAATATCAAAAGATATGAATCAATTGCAGTTGAAGAAAAGATTCCCTAAAGGGAACACACCTAAAGTCGAGCCTTCATCTCTTTGACTGAACGAAAGTTCATACCTGAGCTCTCAAGGTCTCGCACTATCCCAGAATACAGATATCAAATTGGTATACTCACCTGTAAGACTGATTCTAGGGAATTTTGATACGGGAGTATATTCTGAGGTGGAACACGCGAATAAGTTAAGTTCTTAAAACACTAATCTCGTATCTCGAATCAGTTGAACTTTGTGTCAAAATTTAAAGTGGATCAGTATACTGACAATCTAAGTGATTCGTTTAGAACTTAAAGTGTTTAAAAGCTCAACGGTGCTAGTGATTTGTCATAAACTGATATGATCCTCTGACGCGAACTCAAACAAAAATATTGTCTGTAAATATTTCTTTACTGCTTTATGTTTCAGAAAAATACCAAAAGATTTCGATTCTACTTTAGTTTCGACAACCGATGTCTAAAAGAAAGTTTTGGATGCTTAAATTGTAAAATTTGTTGTATAAGAGCCAGTTTTCGATCCTGGTCACTGAAACTGCTACATCTTTAAAAGCAATTTGATAGGGGGAGAAAATCAAGTATTCCTGGATATATTCATATTATTATATTTTAGAGCCAGGATCTTGATTAAAAGTTTTTGAGGGCCAGATCATGATTCCTGAACAATTGAAAAAGGTTTCACTGTCGTATATGATGAGAGAGTCGGTAATCATTCCTGGATGATTAAAACATTTTCACTAATAAATGTTTGATATTTGCAGATGCTATTCCAGACTACGATCCCGATAGTTGAGTCTAAGGGGGAGTCTGAAGACGAGCTCGACGCAAGGGGGATCTTGTAACCGGAAAGCCAGGTGTTGATCCCAAAAGCACGGAAGCTTGACGAAAGGGGGAGCCTGAAGAAAGAGTCTACTGAAAGGGGGAGCTGAAGCTAAAGACAAATCAACGGGGATTCTGTTCGAGCTAGAAGGAGTCTAAGTTGATGAAAATGTAATAAAGCTTCAAGAAGACTCAGAGAGAGAGAAAAGACAAGACGCTACGAGATTGACTGCGGCAATATCCAAGGGGGAGTCTGTTAGTGCATTTATGTCTATCGCCTCCGTCAAGATGATTCGTAGCAAGAAACAGAAGAAAACAAGCCTTTTAGTGTTATATTTAGAGTAAAAGGCAATGTGGCATTTATGTAATTAATGAGAACTTTCATTAAGCCCCTTGGCCTATAAATTGAACCCTTAGGGTTAGTTTTAAGAACTTTTTTCCACTTTTGTCATTTTGCACTTTGGAGAGCTATAGTGTTAGAGAAAGAAACTAGAGAGAGAAAGTGTTGTGTACATGATTCAGGTGTTGTACGTTTTTAGATCATTCAATAGAATCACAGTTATAATTACGTCGTGTGTGTTCGGTCACGTTCGTGTACGGATTCCGCACGTTACATGAGTCGGTTCGCAATCGTTTCGGAGTTTAAAACCGGTCCTACACAAGTCTATGTACAAGCACTTTATGCACATTTTACTTCATATTCATCACATAAGATTAATCATCTTTAATATTTTGTTTATCATAACATATGACATATTCATACGTTATTCAATCATTTCAAATTTCAAATGCATGATATTAAAATCATTTAAATAATCAATCTACAAGAACACTTTTAATCAAAAATCAAAACATACATTCTAACACACACATACATGCTCACGGCTACACACACATACATATGTTCATCTCATTTTTAATTTTGTAAAAACCATTTGTTGTTTTGTTTAGAAGAGTTATGAGAATTCCAAGTATTCAAGAATCACGCTAATCATCATCATCATCATCATCAAGAACAATACTTTAAAATAATGAAATTTTTATACCTTTCAAGTATGAAAATGGAATGATGATGAGATTTTTGATGATAATGAGCTTGTTCCTCTCTGAAATAGCCTTGAAATCACCTTTTGATCTTCAAACCGAATCAAGACTAGCTTGAAATGGACATGATCTTCATGAAAATGAGTTGAAATTTTGAAAAGTGGAGGTGTAGTGATGGTTTCGGCCGTGAGGTTGTGGGAAGAAGAAGATGAAAATGTGTTTGATGGTTTTGAGAAGATTTAGGTGGTTTTTGAGAAGATTTGAAATGATTAGGTTGTTTGCATATCTAACACTTGTCATTACACACAAATCAAGAGAGAGGTGGGCACTTTATTGGCCGCCACCTATCACATCTCTCACATACACACATATACATATATTATATACGCATAATACAGGTAAAAAGCAGGTATTTTACTGACTACCGGGTATTTTATCTGACGTTTCATCGCATTTTAATGCTTTTAAAAATTATTTTATTAGATTATAAAAAATAATCCTACTAAAATATTAATGAATAATATTTTGTCATTCTAGATTGATTGCGTTTTTCCCGTTTCGCATTATACACGTGGTATCACGCGGTATGTGCTTAAATTCTCAAAATAAGAATTTTAAGCGCTTTAATTAATTTTTCTTCACGATTATTATTAGAAATAGGGGTTCAATCATAACTGAATATTTTAAGGATTTTAATAGTATCTGGGCGGTCACCAACGTTCGTTTCGCATTTTGTTCGTTATGCGATAAGCGTTTATCTTTTCATTGCCAACTGACTTTCTAGTTTAGTTTGGATTTACCAAACTTTTTTTATTATTAAATAACATTATATCTAATAAAATCTTATTATTATTCAGTCACTAAACGTGTCATAACAATACGGTACTGGCCTAAATTGCCAGGTGTCACAATCTGGTTGTCCACTTGCCTTGGTGTAGGTGTCACCAGTGGAGATGGTTGTGTTTGAGCTTGATTTAGCACTTGTTATGCACTCAGCTGCGCGTAGATGAGATTCAAAGTCGCTTGACTTTTTGCATACCAGGAGGCGAGAGTTTCTCCCTCTAGCAATCCTAACAGCGCAGATATTCCTGAAGGCGCTGGTGTTGATGGGCAAGCACCATGATTCGTTGGGGTTACCGTCTGGGTGGTACGGATACCACTTGCATGGACAGCCCCAACGTTTGTGCCCTCCCCCTCGATATACTCGTCATTAGGTAGGTTTTGGACATGCGAGGTGTCCTCCATCGTACCTAATTGAGAGCGTGCACCGATAGGTGGAAAAGGGATTCCCTGATCAACCATGAATCGAGAAAAAAGTGGTAAAACACTAAACACACCGTTAAGCTTGTTACAAAGAGGGGAATAAGGGGTTCTTCTCGTAACCACCCTTTGGCGTGAGAAAAAGTATATGCTTTGAGGATAAAAGTGTGTGATTAAGAGTGAGGGAGCAAGGAAGCGGAATCCTTAAACATGGAGGTGAAGCTCACTATTTATAGCCGGAGTGGTGTGGAAGGAGATGGGCTGATAGGCCTTGGGCCTATAGTCAACAACAAGGAATATCTGTTTTGTCCCCCTGCCACGACCGTTGGTGCTTCTAGGTGAGAGGGAAGCTGGTGCACGCTGAATGGAACCACGTGGCCTGACCGATGTCCTTTTTGTCTTGTCTATCATCAGCGGCTAATTGGAGATAGTGGAGCAGATGTCGGCGCATGCTGATTGGTGGCACGTGTGCGTCCTTATGTACCTTTTTGTCTACTGTACGATTGTTAATCATGGAGCATGATTGGATACAGCCTGTTGGATGCTCATTGGTCCACTGCTCTGCCACGTGTACCTTTAGTACTTGTCCTAGGATTACCAGCGCTTCTGTCCTTCGCACGACCATCGGGGATATCCCATGTAACCGGAGCAAGGTCCAGGAATTGTGGGTTTTCATCCAAGGAACCAAGTGTGAAGTCTGGTCTCGTGTTTGCTATGACCTCGCGCGCGACCTAGGTTACACCTGATTAGCCAGCGTGAGGTTGGGAAAACTACCATATTAGATAGGTAAGTGTATGTCCCGTGCACGACCTGATTGGTCGGCGCAGGTTTTGGGACCATACCCCTTCAGAAGTTCATCCTGAATCTTCATTTCATTAACATTACTGAGGTACTTGATGTCGTCAAGAATTTGGATAATGAGAAAAAGCAACGTGAGAGAAAATCAGAGGTAATCGAAAACGGTCTAGGGAAAGCGACCAGAATAATTCTGATAATCAGGGTGGCAATGATCAATCCCAAGACCGAAGGGGTCGTTCTGAAAGGTATTATAACAATAAGTCGTGATATGAAAGAAATCGATATTAGAATCACAAGCCTGCACAGAATCCAAAGAAACAGAATCAGGCCTCTAGAGCACAACCGCAAAATCAGCAAAACCCGAATCAGAACCGTGCTAGTATTCGTCTTTGTAATTATTGTGGGAAACGTCATGGTGGTTCGTGTCGCCTTGCTGATGTTCGTTGTTTCAGATGTGGAGATGCAAACCACTTGATTAAGGATTGTCCTCGGCGTGAGCAGCGAGCTAATACTGATGGAAACACCAAAACTACTGGGGGAGGCCGAGTTTTCGCACTCACAGCTAAGGATGCAGCTAATGCCTCAGGTACACTTTTCGGTTATGTGCATATTGGGGATCGTGATATGTATGCTCTTTTTGACACGGGTGCGACACATTCAGTGGTATCACTTTTGTTTGCTAAGTATTTGAAGTCTATGCTTACTGCTTTAGAGTACCCTCTAGTTATATCTACTCCTTTGAGAGATGCTACTGTTATATCTCATGTTTATAGAGATTGTCCGATCCGAATCGATTCTATCATCCATACAGCAGACTTGTATCCTATTCAGATGGGTGATTTTGATGTTATTCTTGGTATGGACTGGCTATCGCAGAATAGTGTTTCAATCAATTGTCAGACATGCCGCGATCTGTTTAGCGATCCCCAAATCCCTGAACTTATCTTTCATGGGACCCAGCCTCGTAAATCTCTGAAAAATATCTCTGCAAGGCTCAGAAGTTTCTATCACATGGTTGTGCATGATTTTTTGCTTCGATGAAACCCACATCTTCTGAAGAGCCTAATATTGCTGATTATCCTACGGTCTGTGATTTTCCTGATGTCTTTCCTAAGGAGTTTCCTGGACTCCCACCAGATCGTGAGATGGAGTTCACAATTGATCTTATTCCTGGTACTGAACCGATTTCTAAAGCACCGTATCGTATAGTACCTCTAGAGCTCAAGGAGCTCAAAGAACAACTACAAGAATTATTGGAACTTGGTTTCATCAAACCAAGCGTCTCACCTTGGGGTGTACCTGTTTTGTTTGTGAAAAATAAGTACGTTCTATGAGACTCTATGTTGATTATCGAGAGTTAAATAAAATCACCATTTGGAATCGATATCCGCTGCCTTGCATAGATGATTTGTTTGACCAGCTTCAGGGTGCCAAATGTTTTTCTAAAATTGATCTAAGGTCTGGTATCACCAATTGAAGATCAAAGATTCAGACGTGCCTATGTCAGCTTTTCGTACATGATATGGTCACTATGAGTTTTGGTTTATGCCTTTTGGTTTAACTAATGCTCCGACTATTTTTATGGACCTAATGAACCGAGTCTTTCATGAGTTTCTCGATAAATTCGTCATAGTATTCATCGATGATATTATGATATATTCTAAGAGCAAGGAAGAGCATGAGGACCATCTTTGTACAGTACTTGAGATTTTGCGACAAAAGAAGCTTTCTGTGGATCCTGCTAAGTTGGAGGTAATCAATAAATGGCCTACACCTACCTCGGTCACCGAAGTTCGTAGTTTTCTGGGACTCACAGGTTATTATCATAGATTTGTTGAAGGATTTTCGACTATTGCCTTACCTCTCACCCTTCTTTTGAGAAAAGGGGCTAAGTACTCTTGGAACGAAGACAGGGAGAAGAGTTTTCAAGAGTAAAAGAAAAGGTTGGTGTCTGCCTCGATTCTCACACTTCCATCAGGTACAGGCGGATATCAGATTTACAATAATGCATCGAAGAAAGGTCTGGGTTGTGTTTTGATGTAGCATAACAGGGTTATTGCTTACGTCTCATGTCAGTTGAAACCATATGAGGTTAATTATCCGACACACGATCTCGAGCTTGCTGCTGTTACCTTCGCTTTAAAGATCTGGCGACATTAGCTGTACGGAGAGACTTGTGATATTTTCACGGATTGCAAGAGCTTGATGTATATTTTTATGCAAAAGGAGTACATGAGGCAGAGGCGTTGGTTAGAGTTGTTGAAAGATTATGACGCCAACATTTAGTATCACCCAAGGAAGGCCAATTTTGTGGCCGATGCTCTCAGTCGGAAGAACTCTGGATCAATCTCTTATTTTCAGTTGCAACTGCACATTCTCACTGACCTCGAAAGGTTGGATATTGGTATCGATTTTGGTGACACCGCTATCTAGCCAGATTCCAGATTGAACCCGATTTGATCTCTCGAATCAAGAGAGCTCAACAAGAAAATGGAGAACTTTGGGCTGTTATACAGAATTTGGAGGTTGGTAAGCAGCCAAAATTTAGAATTGACGAGAGTGGAGTAGTCTGGTGTGGAAAATGATTATGTGTGCCTAGTGATCCTACCATACGTGAGTCATTGTTAGCTGAGGCTCATAGTTCACCATTCTCTATTCACCCTGGATCTGCAAAGATGTATCGGGATCTTCGCCAGCACTTTTGGTCGAGCGTTATAAAGGAGGACGTAGCTAGATATGTTGGTAGATGTCTTACTTGTCAACAAGTTAAGATAGGGCATCAGAGAGCCGGTGGATTGCTTCAACCACTAGATATTCCCGTTTGGAAGTGGCATGACATTTTGATGGATTTTGTTGCCGGTTTATCGAGGACTTTCAAGAAGAATGATACTATCTGGGTGGTGGTTGACCGTTTGTCTAAGTCGGCTCATTTTCTTCCGATTCAGCAGGGTTTCTCAGTCGGTAAATTATCTGAGATATTTACTCAGGATATTATTAGACTTTGATGTACGTAAAATGAAACAAATAAATTACATCAAACAAGGCGTAAAATCAACCCCTTTTTGGTATTAATGTTGGAAAAAGCATGTTTCTTTGTTTACTTTTAATTTACAAGATCAAAAGAGCTTAAACGAATAAAAGGAACAAATTAATAGTAGAAACCAACACAATAGAAAGAAGAAGGATTGACACGACTCGTCGAATCCCCATCCACATCCAAAACAACAAAAATAACAAAAACAGAAGCTTAGGTACAGGGTCGTGCCCACCAGGCATGGGGCCGTGCGCAGTCAAGATTCCCTGCAGAAAAACGCAACAGCAAAACACAAACCAACACGGGGCCGTGCCAACTCAACATGGGCCATGGTCAACTCTAAGATTCGCAGAATCTGAGATAGTACAGCAAGTACAATCACCACGGGGCCATGCTCTGTCACCATGGGGCATGTTAGTACAAGACCTGACATCGCAGTTAATGAAAGGAGAGAAATTGAAGTCCATGAGGCCGTACTAGGTAGGCACGGGGCTGTTTGAAGACTCTGTTTCCAGCTATATATAGGGGTGATTGGTTTCATTCCAACTCATCCCTTGGTAAACCACTTCTCTCACACTTGCCATCAGTCCACCACCACTACAACACCAACACACATCTTTCATCTTTTAGAGTGTGTAGTAGTCTCGGGATCCAAGATCGATCGTAAGAGTTCTTGTCAAACAAAGTCCATGTTTGGCTAAATCTCTTACATCACTTGGTGAAGATAAATCTTTTACGTATTACTTTTGATTTCCAATCTTTGGCAACTTCTTATTTGGGTATGTATTAATGACTTTAATAACTAGTTTTTTATATTGAAGGTGAACTTTACTTAATCAGTTCTTCATGTTTTGTTGACTCACTCATTCGTGTCTTTACGGTCTATATAAAGCGCGTTAACTTCCTGGAAGGGGGTTAGACACGCCTGGAATGGGGTTAGAAGGGTGTTTGGGTAAAGTTCTTGCCTCGTTCAGTGTATAGATCCTGCGAGGACCTGATTCAAGCATAGTAGAACTTCCCTAGAGGCAGATAGCATCAAATCGGGGGGAAGTAAGAACGGCTTGTAAACCCTTATTTATAAACTACTATTAAAACAATAACCCGACCTTGAGGGAATGTATCCCTGCTGACTCAGACCAATAGGATGAGCGTAACGTCGCCTTCACAAGAGGGGCCTACCACTTTTCGCATTAATAACTTACTTAATTATCTTTCAATAATCCAACCTTGCTGGACTGTGTCCCTGCTAACTAAGACCAATAGGTTGAGGGTAACGTCGCCTTCACAAGAGGGGCCTACCACTATAACTAAGATAATCTCTTAAAAAGCCCAAAGTGCAGAAATCATCAAAGGATACATAAAAGAGGAGTTGGAACCAAGTGATTCCTTCTTGTCTATTTGTTTTCCTTATATTTACATTTATATTTTCTTGTTCATCTTTTAAAATTTTGAAAACTTTTTATCAAAATTTGGTTAGAATAGATGTTAAGGATAAGCCGGTATTAAAAGTTCTTGTGTCCTTGGACGACCTCGGTATCTTACCATCACTATACTACGTCCACGATGGGTGCACTTGCCCTAACGTGTGTAGAGTAATAGTATTGTATTGTGTTTTATAAATTTAAAGCTTGATTCACGAGTAAAAAGTGCTTAAAATATAACTAAAAATTTACACCCACACCGTCACCCGTCAGACTTCATGGTACCCCGGCGGTCTCAATTGTTTATGATCGAGACCCATGTTACACTTCACGCTTTTCGAAAGGTTTGCAAGCCACTTGGGGTACAAGACTAAGATTCAGCACCGCATTTCATCCTCGAACCGACGGTCAGTCAGAGCGTACTATTGAGACCTCGTAGATATGCTTCGAGCATGTGCCTTAGAGTGGAGCGGGAATTGGGATGAGTATTTATGTTTGGCAGAGTTTGCCTATAACATTAGTTGGCAAGCTAGCATTGGAATGGCACCATTTAAGCTTCTTTATTCTCGGAAGTGTAGAGCTCCTATATGTTGGGAAGAAGTTGGCGAGAAAATCATTGAAGGCCCTGAGTTAGTGCAGATCACTAGTGAGAAAGTTGCTGCTGCTCGATAAAAAGTTAAAGGAAGCTCAGAGTCGTCAAAAGAGCTATGCAGATAGACATCGTCATGCATTGGAATTCAATGTTGGTGAGCGGGTTTTCTTGCGAGTTTCGCCTTGTAAAGGCATTTGCCATTTTGGGATCGAATGGAAGCTTAGCCATAGATTCATTAGTCCGTTTGAAATCCTTGACAAAGTCGGTGAAGTTTCTTCTCGCTTGGCACTACCACCTTAGTTGTCGCACGTCCATAATGTCTTCCACATATCTCTCCTTAAGGGATACAACTATCATCCGTTGCATGTTGTGAATTACCCATTTCATCTTATTCGGGAAGACTTATCTTGTGAAGAGGAACCCGATGCTATTCTAGACTGCCATGAGCGGAATTTGAGAAAGAAGACTATTCCTTAGTATGTATGATGTCTAAATGTTTGTTGTGTGTAAACTCTATTCTGTATCCGTTATGATTGAGATCGTTCGTATCCATGCTTAGCAATTTCAAGGACAAAATTTTTTTAGAAGGGTAGAATTGTAATAGTCGTAAAATTTAAAACCATATAATTATATAAAAGTTTGATTAATTATGAGATTATATAATTCAAATAGGGTAAATTAATTGTGGGGATGCATGTTGACATGGAAAATAAAATAATAAAATAAAATAGATATATAACTGGATATTTTTAATAATGAGTGAAAGTTTTCAAATTTTGCCATTTACTTTTCCATTCATCATCCTCAGTTTTTTCCGTTCAAGAGTTATCGCTAAAGTCTTTTACAAATCTTGAATATCTCCTAACGAATCAACCAACAATTAAGGGATTAAGATTATCCGTTCATCGTCGCACTTCAATATCTTTTTATAACTTCGATTCGACATCCACTTCTACAAAACACCATCCCGCTAAAAGTTTCGATCACATGTGGTAATAAGTCCCTACACTGTCACACCCCCAAAATCCACAAGCGGAGTATCACTGCAGGAGGCTTGACTGACCAGGATTCAGCCACCAATCATATTGAACAATGTAATTAAATAAATAAAAGTCCAACCACACAATATAATTGGTGTTAAAAACAAGTTAATCAAATTCAAGTTATCAGCGGAAGCTAAAACCAAAGTATAAATTTAAAAGTTCAAATGTTTAACATGGAACTCAACAGTCCATATCCCACAACGACTCCAGCTCCCATGCAAGCTCCAGCTAAGCATCTAACGACCTACAAGGCATGTAACAATGAGTCAACAACAAAGTTGAGCGAGTTCATGGTTGGTTGTCCATTTAAAGTTGTTCCAAAAACCATAAGTGCTTTCGAAAACCATGTATTAACCAATTCCTTGTTTCCCAAACCATAACCAGTGGGGGCTACCCCATGTTAACCACTAGACCCAATACCATATCGACAACTGACTGGAGTCATGTTTATGTGCCCTACGCCAATGGCTATCATCATTGACTAAGTGCCAAGATCCATTAGTCCACTCCCGTCCTCTGCGGCATGGTGTGAGGCTTGTAAAACCTAATAGCACTATTTAACTAATGACCCGCTCACCATTGGCCCGTTGATTAAGTCGATATAAAAAAGAGGGACTTCATGACAGAGTTTTATCTAGTAAGTTATATGTTGTCATCCTTCCTACGGAGGATGGAGGTACGTAATCTACCCAAGGAGAATACGCAGGTTTAATGTTATCATCCTTCCCATGGAGGATGGAGGTACATATTCTACCCAAGGAGAATATGCAGGTTCCGTTTTAGTTTCTTAACCCATTCCCAAACCACCGGGAATCCCATACCTTATAGAAAGTGTGAACTCACCTTGGTTTGCTCGGTTGGTTAAGGTACTTATTTTCAGTTAATCAATCAAAGCCTATGATATTCATGCATACGCAATCAGTTTCACATTCGCAAGGTTCACGTATAAATATAAATCACAGTGGGTACTCAATCAGTGAGCACCAAATAGCACATAGCAGTTACACAACTTGTTCAAATTCACAGTTCAGATGTATGTTTCGTAACAGTACTTAATAGTCAAGTATGCTAATCAACACCGAATCATGCTTCTTCATGCATAACTGATATCTTCAATAGACAGAGGTCAACATATAATCATACATTATTATACTTGTACCAAACTACATTCTGTTTGTGAGATTCTGACCTACGGCGAAACCCCTAGGCGACGAAACCCCAAGGTGACGAAACCTCTCATGTTTCGTCGGCATGGAAGTGTGACGAAACCTCTCATGTTTCGTCAGCATGTGAGTGTGAAGAAACTCTACTATGTTTCGTCGACAAGAGTGTTTCGTCAGGGTGGGACTTCCGTCATCAACGTAACAGTTAATCTTACACACACATAGAAACCCTAACTGCCGTCGTTCTATTAATGCCAAAACGATCAGCTGCAATCATCGCTTAATCATTCCAATTCCTCAATTAATTGTGAACTCCATAATACCCAATCATCATCATGTACAAATCCAGATCACATATTCCCGTATCATTCATAAACAACACATAATACAACATCAAACAGAAGCATGGACTCTGATTAGTGGACATGAATAAATACAGTTCATTGAGTTATCATCCTGCAGTTTCTAGACTAATTGATTTGCAATAGAACATCAAAACCCTAATTACATGATTTTCAATTCAGGCATTAATCATAACCAAGTCATTTAGCAAACAAACTCACTTATAATGATAGATATCTACACACACAGTATAACAAGTAAATCGAATCGGCTATCGTGACTAACCGGTTGTGAGATGGAAAACAAGAACTTCAAAAGAATGAAAACTGTCGTCGGTTACAAGGGAGAGAAGAAAGTGTCTAGGGTTTCGTAACATTAAGAGGTAATTATAAGTGATTATTCATGGGCCTTAACTGGGCCACAAGCCCATACGACGAAACTTTGATCTCGATGAAAGACTGATGGCAAAACACCTTGTGTTTCGTCGAGTATGGACATGACGAAACATTAGATGTTTCCAACAATTTAACATTATAACAATTATTAATCAAACAACAAGGTACACATATTACAATGCAACAAATTATGAAGACACAGTTGTGAAACGAGTAACGTGTTGAGGAAAGACCTTGAAAACTCGAGTTGTCACATCATCCCCAACTTGAAAGAAATTTTATCTCGAAATTTAGCACATAGTCACTGAGGAAGCTAGTAAGGTTGCGTGGTTTCCTGGTTTTCCTGGGGTGTCACATCATCCCCCCGTTGGTTTGGAATTTCGTCCTGAAATTCCGCAGTAGCTTCAGCCTCAGTGGTGGTTTCACTTTTCTCGAACAACTGGGGATACTTGTGTTTCATTTGGTCTTCTCGTTCCCAGGTAAACTCTGGGCCACGATGGGAGTTCCAACGAACTCGAACAATAGGTATCCTGGTGCGTTTGAGAACCTTAACGTCTCGGTCTGTAATCTGCAGAGGTTCCTCGACGAATCGTAACTGATCGTCGATAGTGAGCTCCTTGAGAGGAACTATGAGGGTCTCATCTAACAGACACTTCTTCAGATTTGACACATGGAATACATTGTGAACTCCACTGAGTTCTTCGGGTAGGTTCATTCTATAGGCCACTTTTCAAATTTTCTCAGTGATTTCGAAAGGTCCGACATATCGCGGTTTAAGTTTGCCTTGTTTACCAAAACGAACTACACCTTCCCAAGGTGAGACTTTAAGTAGTACTCGATCCCCAACCTGGAACTCGAGTGGTTTCCTTCACTTATCAGCGTAGCTTTTCTGACAGTCATGAGCTGCCGCCATTCGTTGTCGTATCTGAGAAATCTTCTCTGTTGTGTCTACGACGAGTTCTAGGCCAGTGATTTGGCTGTCGCCAACCTCTGCCAACAAAGAGGTGATCGGCACTTCCGTCCGAACAATGCCTCGAACGGAACAGCCTGGATACTGGTGTGGTAACTGTTGTTATACGAAAATTCCACTAACGGGAGGTGTCTTTCCCAGCCGTTACCAAAGTCGATTACGCATGCTCGAAGCATGTCTTCAAGGGTTTGGATGGTGCGTTCAGACTGTCTATCCGTCTGCGGATGATATGCTGTACTCATGTCTAGACGAGAACCAAAGGATTTGTGCATCGCTTGCCACAACTCAGAGGTAAAACGTGCATCACGATCAGATATGATGGAGGTTGGCACCCCGTGCCTCGCAAATACTTCCTTCAAGTAGACGTCTGCTAGCGTAGAGAACTTATATGTTTCCTTGATAGCCAGAAAGTGTGCGGACTTTGTCAATCGATCCACTATCACCCAAATAGTATCATTTCCTTGTTGAGACCTAGGTAAACCAGTAACGAAGTCCATGGAAATTTGCTCCCATTTCCATGTCGGGATCTGTGGTTGTTGAAGTAGGCCTGATGGTTTCTAGTATTCAACCTTGACTCTCGCACAAGTCAAGCATTTACTAACATAGGTTTCTATGTTGGCTTTCATACTAGGTCACCAATACGTAGCTTTTAGATCATGGTACATCTTATCAGAACCAGGATGTACTGAGTAACGAGACTTGTGTGCTTCATCCATCACAAGTTCACATAGATTACCATAAAATGGAACCCAGATTCGCCCTGTCACGTAGTAAGCGCCGTCTTCCTTGTGTTCTAATCGTTTCTTCGATTCTCGCAAGGACTCGGCCCTGATGTTCTCTGCTTTCAATGCTTCGACCTGAGCATCACGAATTTGAGCGGGAATACTAGAGTGGATGGTAAGTTGTAACGCACGTACACGCTTAGGTTTAGTCTCCTTTCGACTGAGGGCGTCGGCCACAACATTGGCTTTGCGCGGATGGTATTTGATCGCGCACTCATAATCATTCAGAAGTTCGACCCACCGACGTTGTCGCATGTTCAACTCCTTCTGATGGAAGATATGCTGGAGACTCCTGTGATCGGTGTAAATGGTGCACTTGGTACCGTACAGATAATGCCTCCATATCTTGAGTGCGAAAACAACAGCTCCCATTTCCAGATCGTGAGTAGTGTAGTTCCTTTCGTGAACCTTAAGTTGGCGTGATGCATAAGCAATAACTTTCTCACATTGCATCAACACACAACCAAGTCCTTGAATTGATGCGTCACAATAAACCACGAAATCGTCTATGCCCTCAGGCAATGAGAGAATAGGTGCGCTACAAAGTTTCTTCTTTAATTGCTGAAACGCGGATTCCTGTGCATCACCCTAATGATAGGTGACACCCTTTTGAGTTAGCGATGTGAGAGGTTGCGCAATCTTTGAGAAATCCTTGATAAACCTTCTGTAGTAACCCGCCAAACCCAAGAATTGGCGGATTTCAGTTGGTGTACAGGGTGCAGGCCAGTTCTTAATCGAGTTAACCTTGGATGGATCCACATGAATCCCATCCTCGTTTACCACGTGGCCTAGGAAATGGACTTCACGAAGCCAAAAGTCTCATTTCAAAAACTTAGCATAAAGCTGCTCTGCTCGAAGAAGTTCCAGAATAAGTCGCAGATGACGCTCGTGTTCCTCCTGACTCTTAGAATAGATCAGGATGTCGTCGATAAATACAATAACAAACTTATCCAAGTAAGGTTTGCAGACTCGGTTCATGAGATCCATGAAAACCGCAGGTGCATTTGTCAACCCGAAAGGCATGACTAAAAACTCGTAGTAGCCGTAACGAGTTCTAAATGTTGTCTTGTAGATGTCCTCGTCTCTGACTCTCAGTTGATGATAGCCCGATCTCAGATCAATCTTAGAGTAGAAGCTCGACCCTTGCAGCTGGTTGAATAGGTCATCGATAGGCGGAAGAGGATAATGATTCTTCACATTTACCTTGTTGAGTTCGCGATAGTCAATACACATTCAGAAGGTACCGTCTTTCTTCTTCAGAAACAAGACTTGAGCTCCCCAGGGGGAAGAGCTAGGACGAATAAAACCCTTGTCCAAGAGCTCTTGTAGTTGTGTCCATTAGCAAGTAGATAATCGATCGGTGATCATGATTGGAATCGTTGGGGATGATTAGAGATCTAGGAATCGTGAAACTGTAACCATGTGAATCTGTGTTTCGCGTACAATAGGGATGTCCTCTATCTTCTTCTCTTTCATTGAGGTGTCAGTAACGAGGGCTAGAATAGCTGTGTGGCCCTTTCATAAGCACTTCTGGGCCTTAAGAAAAGATATGATGCCTACTACAGCACCACTCTTGTCACCACGAACCACGAGATGTTCTTCACCAGAACGAGGGATGCGGACAATTTTCTCCTTGCAAAGAATCTCTGCTCGATGTTGGGATAACCAGTCGATCTCGATGACTACGTCAAAGCTACCAAGAACGATGGGGATAAGGTCGATGTGACAACTCGAGTTTTCAAGGTCTTTACTCGTCACGTGTCTTGTTTCGCATAATGTTTTTATAATCCGCTTGCATTGTAACTTGTCCATGTTTGGTATATGTTTGATGTATTATAGATTGGGTTAAATAATAAACTTGGGAACTGTTTGATATTTGTATGGTGTATTGTAACATAGTTGGGTCAAATAATAAACTTATGAACTGTTTGAGTTGTGAACCTAGGGAGCTTCGTCATACATATCCCGACGAAACCTTGGTGTTTCGCCACATGGGGACCCGACGAAACATCTCATGTTTTGTTGCAAACAACTTTCGCCGGCCCAGGGTTCTTTGAAGCCCAGTAAGGGCCCAGTACTATCTCTCGAGTATATTTTACTTGGAACATTTGTCATCTGTCACATAACTGCTCCATTGCAAACCCTAGAGCCCTCCCCTCTATGCGACGGCAACCTTGAGTCCTCGAAGCCCTCTATATCGATCAATTCATTGTTCCTCTTATCTCGGTTAGTGTTTAACCATTATTGATTGTTGGATTGAAATTATCATTTACTGTTTGTTTGGAATCATTATTTATTGTTGCTATGCAATGCTTAAGATCATGATTGGATGATGATTTTGTTAATAAGTCAAGGGACCAAGGGTGCCTAAATTGAAACTAATAATTGATAAAACAAGAAAAATAAAAACTCAAACACACTTTGGTGTGTTGAGGTCGAACCAGGAGCAGGGGGGCGACTAAGTTCATCAAAACCCTAAGTCTCACAAAATCTCTAAATTGAAGGATCAAACTCAGTCCAAATCAAAGTCCGAACATAGATTAGTGATCCTCATCACAAGGGGGTTACAAGGTATGTAAAATTTGATGTTAATTCTCTGTTTGAAATTCTCATGAATTTGGGAAATCTGAGAATTGAAGATGCATGTTAGTTATTTGGTTAGATTAGGCATGGTATAGTGTCTAGGAGTGAAACCTAAACAATAACATGTGAAAACATGGCTAATTTCTGGAAATCTCATGAACACAATGAAGGTGATTTATGGGTTTTGTGGGAAACTAGTGAACACTAGGGTTTAAAATGATTATTCTAGTGTAATTCGATCATAGAAAGTGATTTCAGAAATTGTGATGTTTAAATGTTATATGAAAGCTTTATTGATGATAAATTTAGCTAAATAGCAAAACCATGAACTTGAATATGAATGATATAAAATTCTGCCCTCAAAGTGTTTGAATAAATGCCTCAAAGAAGGCTTAAATCTGAAAATCTGAGTTAAACCGCATGAATTGTGATGTTTCGGAAAAATATGCGAACTATGAATTGAAAAGATTTCTAAACATGTCTTGGTTGAACTCTATAAGGAAGGATACCGGAGCTCCAAGTGGACAAGCCGGTGGCGACTTGCGTTTGAAGGGTGTGCACTAAAGGTATGTAACTTGATTCGTTACATTTGAGTAAATTTTGATATTTAGTATATATGTAATTGATTTGTGAATAAAAGTTGAGTTGGAATTAAGCGATAATGTTCGCTAGTTCGAATAATAGGCCAAGAAATTGGTTAGACCTCATTGGTAGTCATCAAAAATGGAGGATTCCTTAGATGAGCTAAACGGGTCAAATTACCAAATAAGGCATGGTAATGCATTGTAGTATGGTTACTCGGTCTTTGTTAACAATTATAAAAGACCTATTAGAATATGAAAAATCAGTATGTTGGTTGGTTAGAATGAGAAATCCGAGAAATGGGTTTGGGCAAAACAAGCAAAAAGCCAAAACATAAAGTTACAGGGACTACCGTAAGTTACGGTGTCCACCGTAACTTACGGTAGAGATTAGGATGCTTACGGTGGTTTTCTACTGGTTTACGGTAGAACAGAATTTTCAAGTGTCTATCGTAACTTACGGTAGGTACCGTAAGTTACGGTAGAGTTCTGAAAATTCTGTAAATGTTTGCATATCATAGTTAAATCGAATCCGTTTTAAACGTAGTTTCGATTATGTATTATTTTTAAGTACTTTAATACTAATGTTTAACATAAACATTTCAGTTTCTAGGTATTCAAAGATTATGGATGACGGTCAAGCAAGCTTTTGAAGAACCGAACACAACTTTTGAAGCTTCCGTAATGTTTTAACCTTTAATAGACTATGTTTATGGGTTGTAAAGAAATTGTTAAACAACTTTTGGATGTTTTACCTTAGTCGTTAGTTGACTAAGGTCTTTGCTACGTATGAACTTTACTTATGAAATATATGTTAATTAGGAATCCTTTATCTAAAATGGTATGAACTATTATTAAATTCAAGTAAATTTAGACGGGTGTTACAAGTTGGTAATCAGAGCTTAAGGTTGTCAACAAGTGTTCGGTTCAAGCTTGATCGATCGTCCGGTAAGAATTAACTTATTATTTTAACAGATTATATTTATGTAAGAAATGAGAAATGAATTGATGTGCATGGGAAGAGCGTGTTAACACACTCAAACCCGGAAAGTGCACCAAATATGAACGGTTAAAGCAAGTTGGGAACTTGGTTAAACCGAAACAAATGAAGTAATGTTATAAATGAAATGTTTAACGTTTAAATGTAAACATTTCAGTTTCAAGATGTCTGATGGAAATGATGATAATCCGGTGCAAACAAGCACCGAACAAATGAAAGAGATAATTGCCGAAGAAGTAGGGAAGGCAATTGAAGGTAGTCTATCCGGGTTTATAGAAAAAATTCAAAGCACGGTGTTGTCGCTGGTCGAAGAGCGAGTTAAAAGGTTGGAGGATAGTGTTAACCTTATGAAGGAAAAGTCGAGAGAACGTAAAGGGTGTTCGTACAAGGAATTCATGGCGTGTAAACCGCCAATCTATAACGGGGAGGTTGACCCGATAATATGCCAAAGATGGTTAAGTGATGTCGAAGGGGTGTTTGAACGGACCCATTGTGAAGTAAGCGACTTTGTTGCTTACAGAACGGGTCAATTGAGGGGCCAAGCCAAGGATTGGTGGGACAATAAAAATAAGGAAATAGGAGCCGAAGCGGCAAGGGTTATGACGTGGGATGAGTTTAAGGTGCCGTTCCTTAAACACCATAGTCCCAAAGCAGTTATCAACAGGATCAAAGAGGAATTTATCCAGTTAAGACAAAAGGGAGAATCAATTGATAAAATCACGGGCATCTTCATGGATAAGTTGAGATTCTGTGATGAGTTGGTCACCACTGAAGAGCAGAAGATATACTACTATTACAACATGCTGAGTGTTGAATACCAGGAGTTTATGACTCCCTCAAAATATGAAACTCTCACAGAAATCATCAACACCGCCCGGGAACGGGAAATCGAGTTAAAGAAACAAGTTGAAAGGGGTGAGCGAAGGGCACAGGATGTGAATCCAAGCCCTACAAAGAAAGCTAGAACTGCTGAATCAGGGAAGAAAGTGGAGACTATTCAGCAGGAAGAAAGTGGAGACTAAAGGCGGGTCGCCAAGTTGCAAGGTATGTGGAAAGGGGCACAAAGGTGAGTGTCGCTTCAAAGACAAGTCGTGTCCAGTATGTGGGAAGACGGGGAACACTGCATCGCTATGTCCCGGAAAAGTTTCCGTTTGTTACAAATGTTATCAACCCGGCCACAAAAAAGTCTGAATGCCCTGAGTTGGTTGGAAAGGGAGACACAAAAGAGTCTCCAACAGAAGCTCCAAAGGCGAAGGCTAGGTCCTTCCAACTTACCACGGCCGAAGCAAAGATAGAACCTGATGTGGTCTCAGGTATATTCACAATTAACTCAATTCCAGCACGTGTATTGTTTGATACGGGTGCGAATAAATCCTTCATTTCGCATGGATTTATTCGACATCCTTCATTTGTATTGACAAAATTATATGTGCCCTTAGAAGTAGAAATAGGGGACAACAAAAGTTTTATAGTTTGTGACGTTTGTCAAAGCTGCAAATTAAACATAGACGATGAGGAATACTTGATAGATCTAATCCTGATGTCAATGGGGGAATTTCAAGTAGTCGTTGGGATGGATTGGCTATCTCAGCACCATGCGAAGGTCGTGTGTTTTCGTAAGGAGATAAAGCTAATATCTCCGAGCGGGAAACACGTCACTATCTATGGTGAAAAAGGAGGCAACCCCATAGTATGCTCAATGTTGAAAGCTCACAAGCTTATGAAGCGAGGATGCAAGGCATTCATGATATACGCAAATGAGCCCGAGAGAGAATCACGGAAGATTGAAGATGTACCGGTAGTACGAGACTATGAAGATGTGTTTCCGGAGGATTTACCGGGGATACCGCCTGAACAGGAAGTAGAGTTCGGGATCGAATTGATTCCGGGCGCAAAACCCGTAGCAAAAGCACCGTACCGACTCGCACCGTCGGAATTACAAGAGTTGATGTCCCAAATTCAAGACCTGCTTGACAAAGGATTCATAAGGCCGAGTGTGTCTCCTTGGGGCACACCGGTACTGTTCGTGAAAAAGAAACACGGAAGCATGCGTATGTGTATCGATTACCGGGAGTTAAACAAACTCACGGTAAAGAACCGATACCCGCTTTCGAGGATAGATGATTTATTCGACCAATTACAAGGTGCGAACTGCTTTTCGAAAATTGACCTTAGATCGGGGTATCACCAATTAAAGGTCAAGGAACAAGATGTGCCGAAGACGGCTTTCCGCACGCGATATGGGCATTACGAATTCCTCGTGACGTCATTTGGGCTGACAAATGCACCCGCGGCTTTCATGGACCTCATGAACCGGGTTTGCAAACCGATGTTGGATAAATCAGTCATCGTGTTTATCGATGATATTTTGGTGTACTCAAAAAGCGAAGCTGAACATGCACACCATTTACGAGAGGTGTTAGAGACACTTAGACGAGAGAGGTTGTATGCGAAATTCTCTAAGTGTGCCTTTTGGCTACGAGAAGTGCAATTTCTCGGCCACATCATAAGTGCCGATGGAGTATTGGTAGACCCGTCAAAGATCGAGGCTGTGTCGAAATGGAATTCCCCGAGGAACCCTTCGGAAATTAGAAGCTTTTTGGGGCTTGCGGGATACTATAGGAGATTCATTCAAGATTTCTCCAAGATTGCGTCGCCGCTAACAAAGCTGACCCGGAAGGAAGAAAAGTTCATTTGGGGTGTCGATCAAGAAAGAGCGTTTCAAACGCTAAAAGAGAAATTAACTCAAGCTCCGGTACTAACCTTGCCGAACGGGGTTGAAGACTTGGTGGTTTATTCGGATGCTTCACTATCGGGGCTTGGATGCGTTTTGATGCAACGGGGCAAAGTAATAACTTATGCCTCGAGGCAATTGAAGATACACGAGAAGAAATATCCCACGCACGATCTCGAGTTAGCTGCGTTGGTATTTGCATTAACAATATGGAGGCACTACTTATATGGGGTAAAGTGCACCATATTCACCGATCACAAGAGCTTGAAATACTTCTTCGATCAGAAGGAGTTAAATATGTGACAAAGGCGATGGTTAGAAACGGTGAAAGATTTCGACTGTGAAATACATTATCACCCCGGAAGGGCAAACGTGGTGGCGGATGCCCTAAGCAGAAAGACAGATTATGTCCCGATACGAGTACGATCATTGCAACTCATTGTGACCTCGGGCTTACTTGAACGGATCCGAGAGGCACAAGATGAAGCAGTAAAGACGGAAAACTGGAGAAAGGAAAGGATTGTTGGCCAAGTTAAAGATCTCGAAGAGGGCAACCACGGTTTGAAAACACGTTTCAACAGAATTTGGGTTCCTAACACATGTGGAGTTAAAAAGCTTCTACTCGATGAAGCTCATAAGTCCCATTATTCCATCCATCCGGGAGCGACCAAAATGTATAACGACTTAAAGCAAAACTATTGGTGGCCCGGAATGAAAAGAGATGTGGTGAAGTACGTGGAAAAATGCTTGACATGTTTACAAGTCAAGGCGGAGCACCAAAAACCATACGGTAAACTTCAACCGTTGGAAATTCTGGTTTGGAAATGGGAACATATTACAATGGACCTATTAATCAAACTACCAAAGACAAATCGCGGTTTCGATGCCATATGGGTAGTGGTGGATAGATTGACCAAAAGTGCTCACTTCATTCCAATTCGTGAGACTTATACGTCAGAAAAGATGTCAGAAGTTTACACTAATGAGATAATAGCACGTCATGGAGTACCGGTATCCATCGTGTCTGATAGGGATACCCGGTTCACTTCAAATTTCTGGCGAGATTTCCAAGAGCAAATGGGAACCAAATTGTTCATTAGCACTGCGTACCATCCTCAAACAGATGGACAGAGTGAAAGAACAATACAAACATTGGAAGACATGCTACGGGCGTGTATAATCGACTTTGGAGGAAGTTGGGATGTTTATCTACCATTGGTCGAGTTTTCGTATAACAACATTTATCATGCTAGTATTAAGATGGCACCGTACGAAATGCTATATGGTAGGAAATGCCGAACCCCGGTATGTTGGGGTGAAGTGGGTCCACGTGAACTCGCCCACCAAGATAAAGTACGAGCCACTAATGAAAAGATTGATGTGGTTCGGGCACACTTGAAAGCGGCTCAAGATAGACAAAAGGCGTATGCCGACAAAAGAAATAGGCCAATCGAATTCCAGGTTGGCGACAAGGTCATGCTCAATGTATCCCCATGGAAGGGGGTTATCAGGTTTAGAAAAAGAGAAAAATTAAGCCCAAGGTTTATAGGGCCATTTGTGATCATAGAACGGGTAGGAAAGGTAGCTTACCGCCTTGAACTACCGGAGGAACTAAGCGGGATTCATAGCACATTTCATGTGTCACATCTTCGGAAGTGTCTAGCGGATGAGACAACTTATATTCCCTACAATGATATCGAAGTGGATGATCGCTTGAATAATATCATAAGGCCCATAGAAGTTTTAGATCGAAAGACTAAGCACTTACGAAACAAACAAATCGATCAAGTCAAGATCAAGTGGGAGCACAGGAAGGGCTCGGACACAACATGGGAGTCCGAAGAAGAGATGCGACGTCTCTACCCTACACTTTTCGGTACGTACTTTGGTTTCGGGGATGAAACCCTTTTTAAGGGGGATGGACTTGTAACATCCCGAAAATGCAAATTTCTTAATTTCAATTAGTTTGCAAATAAATTAGTAAGATAAACTAACTAGGATTAACACTAGCCTAGTTAGTTAAAGACATATGAGTAGTTAGGGGTTAAAATAAAATAAAAACAAAAGGCAAGGGACCAAGGGTGCCTAAATTGAAACTAATAATTGATAAAACAAGAAAAATAAAAACTCAAACACACTTTGGTGTGTTGAGGTCGAACCAGGAGCAGGGGGGCGACCAAGTTCATCAAAACCCTAAGTCTCACAAAATCTCTAAATTGAAGGATCAAACTCAGTCCAAATCAAAGTCCAAACATAGATTAGTGATCCTCATCACAAGGGGGTTACAAGGTATGTAAAATTTGATGTTAATTCTCTGTTTGAAATTCTCATGAATTTGGGAAATCTGATAATTGAGGATGCATGTTAGTTATTTGGTTAGATTAGGCATGGTATAGTGTCTAGGAGAGAAACCTAAACAATAACATGTGAAAACATGGCTAATTTCTGTAAATCTCATGAACACAATGAAGGTGATTTATGGGTTTTGTGGGAAACTAGTGAACACTAGGGTTTAAAATGATTATTCTAGTGTAATTCGATCATAGAAAGTGATTTCAGAAATTGTGATGTTTAAATGTTATATGAAAGCTTTATTGATGATAAATTTAGCTAAATAGCAAACCATGAACTTGAATATGAATGATATAAAATTCTGCCCTCAAAGTGTTTGAATAAATGCCTCAAAGAAGGCTTAAATCTGAAAATCTGAGTTAAACCGCATGAATTGTGATGTTTCGGCAAAATATGCAAACTATGAATTGAAAAGAGTTCTAAACATGTCTTGGTCGAACTCTATAGGGAAGGATACCGGAGCTCCAAGTGGACAAGCCGGTGGCGACTTGCGTTTGAAGGGTGTGCACTAAAGGTATGTAACTTGATTCGTTACATTTGAGTAAATTTTGATATTTAGTATATATGTAATTGATTTGTGAATAAAAGTTGAGTTGGAATTAAGCGATAATGTTCACTAGTTCGAATAATAGGCCAAGAAATTGGTTAGACCTCATTGGTAGTCATCAAAAATGGAGGATTCCTTAGATGAGCTAAACGGGTCAAATAACCAAATAAGGCATGGTAATGCATTGTAGTATGGTTACTCGGTCTTTGTTAACAATTATAAAAGACCTATTAGAATATGAAAAATCAGTATGTTGGTTGGTTAGAATGAGAAATCCGAGAAATGGGTTTGGGCAAAACAAGCAAAAAGCCAAAACATAAAGTTACAGGGACTACCGTAAGTTACGGTGTCCACCGTAACTTACGGTAGAGATCAGGATGCTTACGGTGGTTTTCTACTGGTTTATGGTAGAACACAATTTTCAAGTGTCTACCGTAAATTACGGTAGGTACCGTAAGTTACGGTAGAGTTCTGAAAATTCTGTAAATGTTTGCATATCATAGTTAAATCGAATCCGTTTTAAACGTAGTTTCGATTATGTATTATTTTTAAGTACTTTAATACTAATGTTTAACATAAACATTTCAGTTTCTAGGTATTCAAAGATTATGGATGACGGTCAAGCAAGCTTTTGAAGAACCGAACACAGCTTTTGAAGCTTCCGCAATGTTTTAACCTTTAATAGACTATGTTTATGGGTTGTAAACAAATTGTTAAACAACTTTTGGATGTTTTACCTTAGTCGTTAGTTGACTAAGGTCTTTGCTACGTATGAACTTTACTTATGAAATCTATGTTAATTAGGAATCCTTTATCTAAAATGGTATGAACTATTATTAAATTCAAGTAAATTTAGACGGGTGTTACAGGTGTGTATATTTGGGTTGATGATTATGATCATATGTTTAGAACATGTGGATTGTTAATGCTTGGCTGTTGTAGTCGAACGATAATTAGCAACTAGATAATCGATCGGTGATCATGTTTGGAATTGTTGGGGATGATTAGAGATCTAGGAATCGTGAAACTATAACCATGTGAATCTGTGTTTCGCATACAATAGGGATGTCCTCTATCTTCTTCTCTTTCGTTGAGGTGTCAGTAACGAGGGCTAGAATAGCTGTGTGGCCCTTTCATAAGCACTTCTGGGCCTTAAGAAAAGATATGATGCCTACTACAGCACCACTCTTGTCACCACGAACCACGAGATGTTCTTCACCAGAACGAGGGATGCGGACAATTTTCTCCTTGCAAAGAATCTCTGCTCGATGTTGGGATAACCAGTCCATCTCGATGACTACGTCGAAGCTACCAAGAACGATGGGGATAAGTTCGATGTGACAACTCGAGTTTTCAAGGTCTTTACTCATCACGTGTCTTGTTTTGCATAGTGTTTTTATAATCCGCTTGCATTGTAACTTGTCCATGTTTGGTATATGTTTGATGTATTATAGATTGGGTTAAATAATAAACTTGGGAACTGTTTGATATTTGTGTGGTGTATTGTAACATAGTTGGGTCAAATAATAAACTTATGAACTGTTTGAGTTGTGAACCTAGGGGGTTTCGTCATACATATCCCGACGAAACCTTGGTGTTTCGCCACATGGGGACCCGACGAAACATCTCATGTTTCGTCGCAAACAACTTTCGCCGGCCCAGGGTTCTTTGAAGCCCAGTAAGGGCCCAGTACTATCTCTCGATTATATTTTACTTGGAACATTTGTCATCTGTCACGTAACTGCTCCATTGCAAACCCTAGAGCCCTCCCCTCTGTGCGACGGCAACCTTGAGTCCTCGAAGCCCTCTATGTCGATTAATTCATTGTTCCTCTTATCTCCGTTAGTGTTTAACCATTATTTATTTTTGGATTGAAATTATCATTGACTGTTTGTTTGGAATCTTTATTTATTGTTGCTATGCAATGCTTAAGATTATGATTGGATGATGATTTTGTTAATAAGTCATTAGATCTATGTGATTATCAGTTACGGTTGTGTATGGTGTGTATATTAGGGTTGATGATTATGATCATATGTTTAGAACATGTGGATTGTTAATGCTTGGCTGTTATATGTGACCGATAATTAGTAACTAGATAATCGATAGGTGATCATGATTGGAATTGTTGGGGATGATTAGAGATCTAGGAATCGTGAAACTGTAACCATGTGAATATGTGTTTCATTAACTGGTGTGGCGTGACGAAACCTGAGATGTTTCGCCACACTATATCTCGACGAAACATGAAGTGTTTAGTCACATGTTAACTCGACGAAACTCTATAAGTTTCGCCACTTAGCATCTCGACGAAACTCTATAAGTTTCGCTGTTTGAAGTTTCGTCGCCCAGTGGATGGTTTGCAACAGACTGTGGTTCATCATGTGTGTGAAACCTGAATGATTATCACATTCCTGTAAATGATGTTAATCATGATTGAGGAAACATGAATTTGCTTATGATGAATAGTTACTTAACTGCTGGGTACTGTTGTAAAACATGCATATGAACTGTGAATTTGAACAAGTTGTGTAACTGTTTTGTGCTATTTGGTGATCACTGATTGAATACCCACTGTGATTTGCATTTATACGTGAACCTTGCGAATGTCAAACTGATTGTGTATGCATAAATATCATAGGCTTTGATTGATTAACTGAGAACAAGTGACTTAACAAACCGAGCAAACCAAGGTGAGTTCACACTTTCTATAAGGCATGGGATTCCCGGTGGTTTGGGAATGGGTTAAGAAACTAAAACGGAACCTGCATATTTTCCTTGGGTAGAATATGTACCTCCATCCTCCATGGGAAGGATGACAACATTAAACCTGTATATTCTCCATGGGTAGATTACGTACCTCCATTCTCCATAGGAAGAATGACAACATATAACTTACTAGACAAAACTCTATCATGAAGTCCCTCATTTTTATATCGACTTAATCGTCGGGCCAATGGCGAGCGGGTCATAAGTTAAGTAGCGCTCTTAGGTTTGACAAGCCTCACACCGTGCCGCAGAGGACGGGAGTGGACAAATGGATCTGGGCACTTAGTCAATGATGATAGACATTGACGTAGGGCACATAAACATGATTCCAGTCAGTTGTCGATATGGTATTGGGTCTAGTGGTTAACATGGGGTAGCCCCCACTGGTTATGGTTTGGGAAACAAGGAATTGGTTAATACATGGTTTTCAAAAGAATTTATGGTTTTTGGAACAACTTTAAAATGGACAACCAACTGTGAACTCGCTCAACTTTGTTGTTGACTCGTTGTTACATGCCTTGTAGGTCGTTAGATGCTTAGCTGGAGCTTGCATGGGAGCAAGAGTCGTTGTGGGACATGGACTGTTGAGTTCCATGTTTAACATTTGAACTTTTAAACTTATATTTTGGTTTTAAACTTTATGCTTCCGCTGATAACTTGAATTTGATTAACTTGTTTTGAACACCAATTATATTGTGTGGTTGGACTTTTATTTATTTAATTATATTGTTTAATATGATTGGTGGCTGGATCCTGGTCAGTCACGCCTCCTGCGGTGATACTCCGCTTGTGGATTTTGGGGGTGTGACAGATTGGTATCAGAGTCATTGGTTATAGTGAACTTGGTTTTAAAAAGGGAAAAGCTTTTTGACAAAACCAGACTATAACCTGTACAGTTCTCAACGATCCACAACGACACTTCACTCCACGTGCAAGACTCAACACTATAGGTGATACGGTTTATATTTATAATGCCTGTCCATTAGTTTGCATGATGCATTGTTCATGGTATGCTTAGTCAACGTAACGACTATTGTTTGAAAACCCTGTGTGCTTACTCTCTTTTGTCATCCCATACCTATGCACTTTCGCAACACTTCTCTCAGTTCCTTTGATATGAAGATCATGAGTGGACGTCTGAACTTGACTCAAGCCCAACTTATGGCTCTAATCAACAAATGAGTTGCTGAGGCGCTCGCAGCAGCCCCTGCAGGAGGTATAACCTGCCTTTCCGACCTATCTTAGGATGTTTAGATCCTACTCTCGCGAACCAACTCTTGTGCTTAATGTTGTCTTTTATTTCTCGTGCGACAGGTCAGCATGCTCAACCTCCCATGTGTATGTTCAATACCTTTATGGAATGTCGACCTAGTACCTTCAGTGGTACAGAAGGAGCTGTAGGTCTTCTCCACTGGTTCGAGAAGATCAAATCTGTTTTTGAGTTGTGTGAATGCCGTGAAGCTCGTAGGGTGAAATTTGCTACTGGAACACTTGAAGGCGGTGCGTTAACTTGGTGGAACGCACAGGTTGAAATGCTAGGGTTGGCAGCTGCTAATGCCACCCCATGGAACGACTTCAAAGATCTAATCAAAGAGGAGTACTGTCACCGCGACGACATTCACAAGCTAGAGGTGGAGTTTTTCAACTTGAAGATGACGGGGTCTGAAATCGAGGCTTATACGAAGAGATCGAACGAATTGGCTGTATTGTGTCCTACTATGGTGGATCCTCCTATTAAACGTATCGAGCTATACCTCAAGGGTTTAGTGCCAGAGATTCAGAGTCATGTGACTGCAGCTAACTGTCACACCCCGACCACTAAAAACAACAAATCGTGGTGGAAACGTCGGGGAGTGTCGTAACAGAATCATTGTTTCACAACCATGGATTTAATAATTTTGTTTTATTGAATTATTGAACACATTGTTTTATTACAAATCAAATAAATACAATTATTGTCTTTCAAGTTTTAAAGTCGCTAAGGCACGAGTCCATCCTATGTATAGCATGTATCAACAGTCATCACATAGCAGCACCTGAAACATGTGTAAAAATATGTACGTCAACATAAAAATGCCTGTGAGATACATAGGTTTTATTAATGTATGATTCATGACTTGTAAGTTTAAAAGAATGTTTAACAAAAAGTAGTCATGAACTTTAAAAATGTTTTCTTTATAAATCATGCGAAATTTTATTAGAAATTTGATGATATAAAAGAATGATGCATAGATAATTGAATAACCAAGTAAAATGAGTTTGTATAAAATATATTGTTTGTAAAACAATGTTTTGATAAAAGGTTTGTAGTATAAACGAAAATATACTTTGGTTTCAAGAAAGTCGAATAAGTAATATATTAAAATATATTTCAGTTCCAAAATAGTTAAACAGATAGTATATTAAATATACTTTAGTCGTCAAAATAATAGTTTTCAGTAGTATATAAAAAGTATACTTTGGTTTTATTAATAACATATTAAAGTATGCTTTGGTTTTATGAATAACATATTAAACTATGTTTTGGTTTTATAACTAACATATCAAACTTAGTTTTAGTAATTAACAAAATATATGTTGTTTTGTACAATATCACATATGAGAGCATATCAAACTATACCTATGGGAGTATAACAAAATATACAACAAAAATGTGATTTAAGAATTCATTCAGACCTTAGTGTATCAAACTACACATTTAGAGACTATAGAGATACAACAAAGGCAATCTCTATTTGGACAAAAATCGGTTTCTGACATTCCATACAACAGGAATGGAGTGTCTAATCCTATAGCGCTATATCATACTACCAATCGGTCTGGTGAATGTATAAAATAAGTACAATCCAACAATTAATTTTATAATCTTTGAAAAATTAGTGTTTAAACCATAAATAATCATTCAGTTTGTCAAAAGATAAGTACTAACATGTATAATCAATTATACTTTGAAATCATGAACATAACAATTAGGTACACATGTTTCACCCCAAAACATTGAAAACAGTAAAAGAGGGGACTATGTACTCACTTGAGGATGCTTAGAAGTCTTGAATAACAACCAAGCAAAGCTAGAGGGATCACGGAATCAAACGGCACCTAATATAGGTAACTAAGTAAATAAACCAGACCTAAATTGGAAGATCAGATAGAATGAGGTTTCATAAACCAAATGAGTATGGGAACTCATGTAATATGGTTTAACAAAGCCTACATACTAAATCAAAACCTAACCTAAGTGCTTAAGACCCATTACGACCCGTTTAGGTAGCTTACACTACTTTAACGCGTCGTTCACGTAAAACATGTTCAGACCGCCTAACTAGTCCTATGACAAGTATTATATGCCTTAACAT
The DNA here is from genome assembly GCA_030545235.1 of Helianthus tuberosus. Lineage (NCBI taxonomy): Eukaryota > Viridiplantae > Streptophyta > Magnoliopsida > Asterales > Asteraceae > Helianthus > Helianthus tuberosus. The sequence continues at coordinate 97,866,975 of CM060412.1, read as the reverse complement.
GTCTAATAATGTTGCCTAATCAGTTTAGATGTCAAAATTTAGGTTACATATGCTTAAAATGAATTTATGCGTAAAAAGGGCATTTTGGTCATTTACCTAAGGCATATAAACTACCTATCATACAACAACTTAAACGAAGTGACCATAAGGTATAACCTCGGAAGATTATTCCCTATACAACTATGGTCACAAATTATGTTTGGTCGAATCCTAATGATTGACCAAACGGGTCGGGTTCGAAAGTCTAAGCGGATGTTTAGACCGCTTATCTTACGACCCTATATAAGCACTAATCTAAAAGTGACGAGTTAAACATGTTAAAACATGTTTAACAAAGTTTGAAAACAAGTTTGATATCAAGACAAAGGGTCTTGATACCCAAAAATAGTTTGGTTGCAAAATACGCATAAACGCGCATTTTAACCGAAACTATGACTCGTCACTAAGCCTAAATAACGTGGTAATCAGTAGGTATAGTCAAAAAGGACCATGACCATCATGATTACGCTCACGTTACCGAGTTCAAATGAACTTCATGTTGACCATTGACTGGTCAAAGCAGAAAGTCAAACACAGTTTGACTTTCACGCTTAAAAACGCATAAAAGCACGAAAGAATACTTACAAAGGGTCCAAGCTAGGAAGTTTTGATCTAAAAATACTCAGGTATGAGGTTTTGAACCACAACTTAGAGTGAATTCAGACCAAATTGTGCAGAAAATGGAATAGGGCTTGGGTTTATATAGATTTCGGTAAACCGTTAGGATCGTTCCTCGATTCCCGAGCTTCAATCTCAACCTTACACTTGCACCCACTGATTTAAGATACTATGGGACCTTAAAACCAGTTAATGGTTTGTTAAAAACCATGTTCAAAACCCAGAAAACAAGCTGCAAAACCAAAAACTGATTTCTGAACTGGGCAGTCTACGTGCCCCGCGTAAAAATGAAGCTCATCTTACACGGCCCGCCTAGGTGTAGTTTCCAGAAATGTCAAAAACATCCCCTACACTTGAAAAACATGCATTTTGATGTATTTTGACATGTTTAAGGCCCCTTAACCTCATTTCAAGGCTCCAAAATGAAGTTAAAGTATAGGGAACATGAAACATGCTAAAAAATATCTCGGATGTTGGTTCGTTTGGTCGTACGGTTGCGTTGTTCGGTTAATTACGACGAAACACGAAAGGACGCGAAAAACGATCCAAATTACGCGACGAACGGAATTTTATCACGCCAATCACTAAAATAAAATATTTTAATGATTACATAAATTTTTGGATGTCCGGATATATTTAGAACGTAAGATATGCACGAAAATGCAAACTTATGCACTTTTTGACGCTTTTAGTCCCTGAATGACCAAAATGTTTATTTTAGCATACCGAACACCTCAAAGCCTAGTTCTAAGCTATGTAAAGGATATTTATGGTATGTTTAACTTATGATCAAGTTCCGGAATGTTTGTTACCACACGAATCGACATACTTTCGCAGTTTGACACAAATAGTCCCTGTGATCGAATAAACTTGATTTCAACACACCATACCATCCAAAACTTATTTCTAAGTTTTGTAAAGGTTATTTAAGGTATTTTAATCCTATGTCACTGTTACGGAGTGTTTGTTGTATTAAACTGGTTATATTTACGCATCAGATCGCGTATAACCTTCTAGAAAGCGGTTTAGAGCTCGAAATCGAACAAGAATTGATATGTGCAAACGATACACATATTTATACAAATACCAAGTATGAAATACAACATTTCATTGGTTTGGTATTTTATGATGGTTGAAGTGACACAGATATCACAGTCTCCCCTACTTTAGGAAATTTCGTCCCGAAATTTTAATTTTAGAGGAAACTTGTGAAGACAACTATGATTGTTTCGCTTTCGAATGAATCCCTCGAACCCTAAGTAAAACTCTGAGTCATGTTTGGATTCTTAGCGAAATTTTCAATTGTCAAAGTGAAGTCCTTGTAGTAATAAAACATGGAGTTTCGAACTACGGGCAGAAGAACGTTTCTTATGAAGACTATCATAGGAAACTTGTGTGTGCTCGAAATCGGAGATTATAAGAAGACATTGGTCAAGGTCCAGGACTTCTAGTAACTTAAATAATGCCACATTTGCAATGTAATAAGGAACACTTATATATAGGAAGTACTAGCGGCGTATCCACCATGCCCCTTTCTACATTGTTCTCGTTTTGTTATTCTCATCACTATAGGTCTTAACACATGACAAAACTTGCTTTGGTTTCTATGCACTGAATTCCATAATTATGTATGCATCCATAATTACTTAATTCCTTGCACAGTCCGCATAGTTCATTTCATAATGCGTAGGGGAAAAATCAAATGAATAAACATGAAGTGACTTGAATAGACCACCAAAGGATCTTTTTAACTAGATCAACGAACGATCTTTTTAACTAGATCAACACATGATCTCCTTAACTAGACGCTCGTATGATCTCCTTAAATAGACCGCTTAAGGGATCTTTTCAGCTATATCATCACATGATATTCCTAACCAGATTTTTGAACCAATCTGTTTAACTAGACCGCTCAAGGGGTCTAAATTAAAGAATAGTACTTCATAATCCAAGGGACTTAACTATTACGTAGAAGCCCATTAAGGATTTAAGATAGTACCTTTGGGTATCCTATTATGAATTCTTCATATTGAAATATGAAGATTTTATAAGGATTTGGATAATGAATATTCGGATTACAAAAACACAAGACATAAAAGAAATCACATAAGCACATAATCACATAATTAATTAACTTGATCTTCATTTTGTTAATTTTCTTGTTAATTGAGCACACGAGTAATCAAAGCACGCCAGGAATCCAATCCGTGAATTCTGTTTGGCACTTTAAACATTTTCAAGAATCTAACTATGAAGATAGGAAGATCTTAATAGGAATTTGGCTTTGTTTCTTAAAAGAAACGAGTATTTAAGATTTTTGGGGAGATCACAAGTGATCATAAAAATGACAGAACCACACGAGTAGTTTGTCTTTGTGTCGGCATCATAGGGTTGTATTAAATATACACACAATCGTATCAGTTTCGTAAAATAAAATTGAAACAAAAAATTTTATTTATATATCAACTGAGTCGATTCAAACATCCAAAAGATAACATACAATGAAAAACAAAAGACTAATTGTTCACTGCTGCATTGTCGTCTGCGTTCGCCTCATTTATGTTAAACACTCGTTGACGTTCTGGATTTGTGTTAACAAGTCTTGGGCAATTGTTTCTGTAGTGAGTAAGGTCACCACAGTTATAACATGACCCAGGTGGGAACCGTGCTTGAACAGCAGCAGGATTTGCAGCAGCTTGGTTTGCATAACGGCAGGTATCGACCAAATGTCCCAATCGCCTACAGTGGGTACATTTTTGACACTGCACTTGCTCCAGATGATGAGGGTTGCATATGTTGCACAAGGGTGCGGTACCAACAAAATTTTTCCTTTTACGAGGTTGTGCTGGCTGGTTTGGTGCAACCTGATTGTTCTGAGCAGTTATTGCGCAGTTTTGAGAAGCCTTGCACTTCTTCTTCTTGGGTGTCTCGGACTGTTTTTCCTTTGGTTCATCTTGTGCAGTCTTGTCAGATGGTCTTGGGTCGCCCTTTCGAAAAAGCTTACCCTTCCTGATATGGGATTCAGTCAGGGTGGCGGACAATTCAATGGCCTGTCTGACAGTAGTATGGTTGCTGCCAGTAACGATATCCTGAACTAAGTCAGGAAGACCATCAATGTACTTTTCAATCGCCTTTTCCACAGGTGTAACCAGGGTAGGACATAACAGGCTCAGTTCTTCATAACAGTCAGTATAGGCTCGATGTTCACCACTATCTTGCTTTAGGTCGTCAAATTCCCTTTCCAATGCTCTAAGCTTATGACGAGGACAGAACTCCTTCATCATTAGAGAGCGGAGCTCTTCCCAAGTTTGAGCTAGTGCCACATCAGCACCTCTATCCCTCATCACACCATTTCACCATGTTAAAGCTCGTTTCTCAAAAACACTAGATGCGAACTCTACCTTTCGCTCGTTCTGGAACTGAACATGTCTGAAGGTGCTCTCTAGACTCTCGAACCATTGTAGAAGTGCATTCTCTCCTTGAGACCCAGAAAACTTTGATGGCTTGGCAGAGTTGAATGTCTTGAAGTTGCATGGGGCATTATTGTTGTTGAGGGCTTGGTTATATTGAGCAATGATGTTTGGGATTGCAGCAGCCATTTGCTGCGTAATGATAGCTGCCAGTACTTCATTAGGTACCTGATTGTCGCGTCGTGGAGGCATTCTAAAAGGGGAAACAAGAATGAAAACAAGTGAAATGGCATTGAGTAAGAATGGGATGTTGCAATTATCAACCAAAAAGCATGGGTGATGGTCATTTGTTTGAACTACGAAGCAAACAAACGACACGCAAAAGCTGAATCAAAGTAAATAGGTCCTCATAATGTATCCCGAAGACATGCTCTCCTATAAGTGGAGACTCACCCCAAGGGTTCCCAGGTAAGAGTGATTGGTCCGATACTGAGGATTTGTACGAACATTCTAGCCTTAGACAGAAGATTCAGGGTACAGGCACCCACCCTTCCAGTTTGCACGTGTTCACATTATTTAGACCAAACTTTGACGAGATTTTGAAAACTTTGAGGGTTCAAAACCTTATAATAAATCATCCTAGAACAGATGATTGGTCTTCAAAGCGGATTCGAAATTTATGTTCTTATTGTGGTTGTCACCTAAAGATAGGCGACGGTATTGTTTTAAGACAAAACACAAGATAACTTGTGTTAGGGTCCTAGGAAGGTTATAGTCTAGGTCAAAGCATTACTAATAACCTAATTCCCTATAACCATTGGCTCTGATACCAACTTTTCTGTCACACCCCGACCACGAAAAACAACAAATCGTGGCGGAAACGCCGGGGAGTGTCGTAACAGAATCATTGTTTCACAACCATGGATTTAATAATTTTGTTTTATTGAATTATTGAACACATTGTTTTATTACAAATCAAATAAATACAATTATTGTCTTTCAAGTTTTAAAGTCGCTAAGGCACGAGTCCATCCTATGTATAGCATGTATCAACAGTCATCACATAGCAGCACCTGAAACATGTGTAAAAATAGGTACGTCAACATAAAAATGCTTGTGAGATACATAGGTTTTATTAATGCATGATTCATGACTTGTAAGTTTAAAAGAATGTTTAACAAAAAGTAGTCATGAACTTTAAAAATGTTTTCTTTATAAATTATGCGAAATTTTATAAGAAATTTGATGATATAAAAGAATGATGCATAGATAATTAAATAACCAAGTAAAATGAGTTTGTATAAAATATATTATTTGTAAAACAATGTTTTGATAAAAGGTTTGTAGTATAAACGAAAATAAACTTTGGTTTCAAGAAAGTCGAATAAGTAATATATTAAAATATATTTCAGTTCCAAAATAGTTAAACAGATTGTATATTAAATATACTTAAGTCGTCAAAATAATAGTTTTCAGTAGTATATCAAAAGTATACTTTGGTTTTATTAATAACATATTAAATTATGCTTTGGTTTTATGAATAACATATTAAACTATGTTTTGGTTTTATAACTAACATATCAAACTATGTTTTAGTAATTAACAAAATATATGTTGTTATGTAGAATATCACATATGAGAGCATATCAAACTATACCTTTGGGAGTATAACAAAATATACAACAAAAATGTGATTTAAGAATTCATTCAGACCTTAGTGTATCAAACTACACAAAGGCAATCTCTATTTGGACAAAAATCGGTTTCTAACATTCCATACAACAAGAATGGGGTGAATGTATAAAATAAGTACAATCCAACAATTAATTTTATAATCTTTGAAAAATTAGTGTTTAAACCATAAATAATCATTCAGTTTGTCAAAAGCTAAGTACTAACATGTATAATCAATTATACTTTGAAATCATGAACATAACAATTAGGTACACATGTTTCACCCCAAAACATTGAAAACAGTAAAAGAGGGGACTATGTACTCACTTGAGGATGTTTAGAAGTCTTGAATAACAACCAAGCAAAGCTAGAGGGATCACGAAATCAAACGGCACCTAATATAGGTAACTAAGTAAATAAACCGGACCTAAATTGGAAGATCGGATAGAATGAGGTTTCGTAAACCAAATGAGTATGGGAACTCATGTAATATGGTTTAACAAAGCCTACATACTAAATCAAAACCTAACCTAAGTGCTTACGACCCATTACGACCCGTTTAGGTAGCTTACGCTACTTTAACGCGTCGTTCGCGTAAAACGCGTTCGGACCGCCTAACTAGTCCTATGACAAGTATTATATGCCTTAACATGTCTAATAATGTTGCCTAATAAGTTTAGATGTCAAAATTTAGGTTACATATGCTTAAAATGAATTTATGCGTAAAAAGGACATTTTGGTAATTTACCTAAGGCATATAAACTACCTATCATACAACTACTTAAACGAAGTGACCATAAGGTATAACCTCGGAAGGTTATTCCCTATACAACTATGGTCACAAATTATGTTTGGTTGAATCCTAATGATTGACCAAACGGGTCGGGTTCGAAAGTCTAAGCGGTTGTTTAGACCGCTTTTCTTACGACCCTATATAAGCACTAATCTAAAAGTGACGAGTTAAACATGTTTAACGAAGTTTGAAAACAAGTTTGATATCAAGACAAAGGGTCTTGATACCCAAAAATAGTTTGGTTGCAAAATACGCATAAATGCGCATTTTAACCGAAACTATGACTCGTCAGTAAGCCTAAATAACGTGGTAATTAGTAGTTATAGTCACAAAGGACCATGACCATCGTGATTACGCTCACATTACGGAGTTCAAACGAACTTCGTGTTGACCATTGATTGGTCAAAGCAGAAAGTCAAACACAGTTTGACTTTCGTGCTTAAAAACGCATAAAAGCACCAAAGAATACTTACAAAGGGTCCAAGCTAGGAAGTTTTGATCTAAAAATACTCAGATATGAGGTTTTGAACCCCAACTTAGAGTGAATTTAGACCAAATTGTACAGAAAATGGAATGGGGCTTGGGTTTATATAGATTTTGGTAAACTGTTAGGATCGTTCCTCGATTCCCGAGCTTCAATCTCAACCTTACACTTGCACCCACTGATTTAAGATACTATGGGACCTTAAAACCAGTTAATGGTTTGTTAAAAACCATATTCAAAACCCAGAAAACAAGCTCCAAAACCAAAAAATGATTTCTGAACTACGCACCCTGCATAAGAATGAAGCTCATCTTACGCGGCCTGCCTAGGTGTAGTTTCCAGAAATGTCAAAAACAGCCCCTGCACTTGAAAAACATGCATTTTGACATGTTTAAGGCCCGTTAACCTCATTTCAAGGATCCAAAATGAAGTTAAAGTATAGGTAACATGAAACATGCTCAAAAATATCTCGGATGTTAGTTCGTTTGGCCGTACGGTTGCGTTGTTCGGTTAATTACGACGAAACACGAACGGACGCGAAAAACGATCCAAATTACGCGACGAATGGAATTTTATCATGCCAATCACTAAAATAAAATATTTTAATGATTAATTAAATTTTTGGATGTCCGGATATATTCAGAACGTAAGATATGCGCGAAAATGCGAACTTATGCACTTTTTGACGTTTTTAGTCCCTGAATGACCAAAAAGTTTATTTTAGCATACCGAACACCTCAAAGCCTATTTCTAAGCTTTGTAAAGGATATTTATGGTATCTTTAACTTATGATCAAGTTCCGTAATGTTCGTCACCACACGAATCGGCATACTTTCGCAGTTTGACACAAATAGTCCCTGCGATCGAATAAACTTGATTTCAACACACCAAACCATCCAAAACTTATTTCTAACTTATGTAAAGATAATTTAAGGTATGTTAAGCCTATGTCACTATTCTATAGTATTTTGTTGCATTAAACTGGTTATATTTACGCATCAGTTCACGTATAACCTTCCAGAAAGCGGTTTAGAGCTTGAAATCGAACAAGAATTGATATGTGCAAACGATACACATATTTATACAAATACCAAGTATGAAATACAATATTTCATTGGTTTGGTATTTTTATGATGGTTGAAGTGACACAGATGTCGCACTAACCTCCCTACGATCAGGCAGTTGAGCAGAACAAGCTGCCTAAGCGTATTAGTGCTACCACTACTTTTGATGCTCCTAGCGACAACAAGCGCAAATGGGATGGGAATTCAAGCAAAGGTTCAACTTCTGTTCAGTCTCAGTCTCGGCAGCGAAAGACTGACGACTACAAGATCCCCGGTCAGCAGTCTTCTGGAAATCAGGGACAGGGTTGGTACAAGGGAAACCACTCTAAGTGCAATCGATGTAACTTGTACCACAGCGGGCCGTGCAACAAGGGTCGTTGTCATAGATATAACAAGCTTGGTCATGCAGCAAAGGATTGCAGGAGCCCATACCCTGCGAATCAGAATCGCCAACAGCAGCCACAAGCTCCACAAAACCAGCAGCAGCAACAGCAGAGTAATAAAGGGTGTTTTCAGTGTGGTGCTGAAGGTCACTTCAAGAGAAACTGTCCACAGCTGAACCAGAATCAGAACAACAACAACAATCAGGGAAATGGAAACAATGGGGGAAACAATGATGGCAATGGTGCCAAGGGACGTGCTTTCGTGATTGGTCAGGGTGATGCGAGGAATGATCCCAACGTTGTGATGGGTAAGTTCCTACTGGATGACTTCTTTGTTTCAGTTTGATTTGATTCGGGTGCCGATACTAGTTACGTGTCCTTAAATGTTAGTCAGATGCTTAAGCGTACCCCAACACTTTTGAACACCAAGCACATTGTAGAACTAGCAAACGGTAAGAGTTTTGAGGCCACACACGTAGTTAAGGGTTGTAATCTTGTTCTTGCTGGTCATACCTTCTCTATCGACCTTATCTCCATTGTTCTTGCTAGCTTCGACGTGGTCATTAGGATGGATTGGTTATATCAACATCGAGCAGAGATCTTCTGCAAGGAGAAAATCGTCCGCATCCCTTGCTCTGGTGAAGAACCCCTTGTGATTCGTGGTGACAAGAGTGGTGCTGTGGTGGGCATCATCTCTTTCCTTAAGGCTCAGAAGTGCTTACGAAAGGGCCACACAGCTATTCTAGCCCTTGTTACTGACACCTCAACGAAAGAGAAGAAGATATAAGACATTCCTATTGTACGCGACTTTCCTGAGGTATTTCCTGAAGAATTACCTGGTATTCCGCCTCATCGTCAAGTCGAGTTTCAAATCGAGCTAACTCTTGCAGCAGCGCCCATAGCTCATGCACCTTATCGTTTAGCTCCATCAGAACTAGAAGAACTGTCCGCACAACTACAAGAACTCTTGGACAAGGGTTTCATTCGTCCTAGGTCTTCGCCCTAGGGAGCTCCAGAAACATTTGTGAAGAACAAAGACGATAACTTCCGAATGTGTATTGACTATCGCGAACTCAACAAGGTGACTGTGAAGAATCATTATCCTCTTCCGCGTATTGACGACTTGTTCGACCAGTTGCAAGGGTCGAGCTTCTACTCTAAGATTGATCTGAGATCAGGCTATCATCAGCTGAGAGTCAGAGACGAGGACATCTCCAAGACAGCATTCAAAACTCGTTACGGGCACTACGAGTTTTTAGTCATGCCTTTCAGGTTAACAAATGCACCTGCAGTCTTCATGGATCTCATGAACCGAGTGTGCAAACCTTACCTGGATAAGTTCGTTTATTGTTTTCATCGACGACATCCTGATCTATTCTAAGAGTCAGGAGGAACACGAGCATCATCTGCGACTTATTCTGGAACTTCTTCGAGCAGACCAGCTTTATGCTAAGTTTTCGAAATGCGACTTTTGGCTTTGTGAAGTCCATTTCCTACGCCACGTGGTAAACGAGGATGGGATTCATGTGGATCCATCCAAGGATGACTCGATCAAGAACTGGCCTGCACCCCGTACACCAACCGAAATCCGCCAATTCTTGGGTTTGGCGGGCTACTACATAAGGTTTATCAAGGATTTCTCAAAGATTGCGCAACCTATCACTTCACTAACTCAGAAGGGTGTCACCTATCGTTGGGGTGATGCACAGGAATCCGCATTTCAGCACTTAAAGAAGAGACTTTGTAGCGCACCTATTCTCTCGTTACCTGAAGGCACAGACGATTTCGTGGTTTATTGCGACGCGTCAATCCAAGGACATGGTTGTGTGTAGATGCAACGTCAGAAAGTCATTGCTTATGCATCACGCTAACTTAAGGTTCACGAAAGGAACTACACTACTCATGATCTGGAACTGGGAGCTGTTGTTTTTGCACTCAAGATATGGAGGCATTATATGTACGGTACCAAGTGCACCATTTACACCAATCACAGGAGTCCCCAGCATATCTTCGATCAGAAGGAGTTGAACATGCGACAGCGTCGGTGGATCGAACTTCTGAATGATTATGAGTGCGCGATCAAATACCATTCGGGCAAAGCCAATGTTGTGGCCGACGCCCTCAGTTGAAAGGAGACTAAACCTAAGTGCGTGCGTGCGTTACAGCTTACCATCCACTCTAGTCTTCCCGCTCAAATTCGTGATGCTCAGGTCGAAGCATTGAAAGGAGAGAACATCAGGGCTGAATCCCTGCGAGGATCGAAGAAACGGTTAGAACAAAAGGAAGACGACGCTTACTACGTGACAGGGCGCATCTGGGTTCCATTTTATGGTGATTTACGTGAGCTTGTAGTGGATGAAGCGCACAAGTCTCATTACTCAGTACATCCTGGTTCGGATAAGATGTACCATGATCTCAAGACTACATACTAGTGGCCCCACATGAAAGCTAACATAGCGACCTATGTTAGTAAATGTTTGACCTATGCTAGGGTCAAAGTTGAATACCAGAAACCATCAGGCCTACTTCAACAACCAGAGATCCCGACATGGAAATGGGAGCAAATTTCCATGGACTTCGTTACTGGTTTACCTAGATCTCAACGAGGAAAGGATACTATTTGGGTGATAGTGGATCGATTGACAAAATCTGCACATTTTCTAGCCATCAAGGAAAAAGATAAGTTTTCTACACTTGCAGACATCTACCTGAAAGAAGTGGTTGCTAGGCACGGAGTGCCAACCTCCATCATATCTGATCATGATGCGTGTTTTACCTCTGAGTTATGGCAAGCGATGCACAAATCCTTTAGTTCTCGTCTAGACATGAGTACAGCATATCATCCGCAGATGGATGGGCAGTCTGAACGCACCATCCAAACTCTTGAAGACATGCTTCGGGCATGTATAATCGACTTTGGTAACGGCTGGGAAAGGCACCTACCTTTGGTGGAGTTTTCGTATAACAACAGTTACCACACCAGCATCCAGGCCGCTCCGTTCGAGGCATTGTACGGACGGAAGTGCCGATCACCTCTTTGTTGGGTAGAGGTTGGCGACAGCCAAATCACTGGCCCAGAACTCATCGTAGACACAAAAGAGAAGATTGCTCAGATACGACAACGAATGGCGGCAGCTCGTGACCGTCAGAAAAGCTACGCTGATAAGCGAAGGAAACCACTCGAGTTCCAGGTTGGGGATCGAGTACTACTTAAAGTCTCACCTTGGAAAGGTGTAGTTCATTTTGGTAAACGAGGCAAACTCAACCCGCAATATGTCGGACCTTTCGAAATCACTGAGAAAATCAGAAAAGTGGCTTATAGACTGAACCTACCCGAAGAATTCAGTGGAGTTCACAACGTATTCCATGTGTCAAATCTGAAGAAATGTCTGTCAGATGAGACCCTCATAGTTCCTCTCAAGGAGCTCACCATCGACGATAAGTTACGATTCATCGAGGAACCAGTAGAGATTACTGACCGAGATGTTAAGGTTCTCAAGCGTACAAGAATACCCATTGTTTGAGTTTGTTGGAACTCCCGTCATGGCCCAGTGTTTACCTGGGAACGGGAAGACCAAATGAAACACAAATATCCCCAGTTGTTCGAGAAAAGAGAAACCACTACTGAGGCTGAAGCTACTGCGGAATTTCGGGACGAAATTCCAAACCAACGGGGGGATGATGTGACACCCCAGGAAAACCAGGAAACCACGCAACCTAACTAGCTTCCTCAGTGACTACGTGCTAAATTTCAGGACGAAATTTCTTTCAAGTTGGGGATGATGTGACAACTCGAGTTTTCAAGGTCTTTACTCGTCACGTGTCTTACTTCGCATAATGTTTTTATAATCCGCTTGCATTGTAACTTGTCCATGTTTGGTATATGTTTGATGTATTATAGATTGGGTTAAATAATAAACTTGGGAACTGTTTGATATTTGTATGGTGTATTGTAACATAGTTGGGTCAAATAATAAACTTATGAACTGTTTGAGTTGTGAACCTAGGGGGTTTCATCATACATATCCCGACAAAACCTTGATGTTTCGCCACATGGGGACCCAAAAAACATCTCATGTTTCGTCGCAAACTTTCACCGGCCCAGGGTTCTTCGAAGCCCAGTAAGGGCCCAGTACTATCTCTCGAGTATATTTTACTTGGAACATTTGTCATCTGTCACATAACTGCTCCATTGCAAACCCTAGAGCCCTCCCCTCTGTGCGACGGCAACCTTGAGTCCTCGAAGCCCTCTATATCGATCAATTCATTGTTCCTCCTATTTCGGTTAGTCTTTAACCATTATTGATTGTTGGATTGAAATTATCATTGACTGTTTGTTTGGAATCATTATTTACTGTTGCTATGCAATGCTTAAGATCATGATTGGATGATGATTTTGCTAATAAGTCATTAGATCTATGTGATTATCAGTTACGGTTGTGTATGGTGTGTATATTAGGGTTGATGATTATGATCGTATGTTTAGAACATGTGGATTGTTAATGCTTGGTTGTTGTATGTGACCGATAATTAGCAACTAGATAATCGATCGGTGATAATGATTGGAATCGTTGGGGATGATTAGAGATCTAGGAATCGTGAAACTGTAACCATGTGAATCTGTGTTTCATTAACTGATGAGGAGTGACGAAACTTGAGATGTTTCGGCACGCTATATCTCGACGGAACATGAAGTGTTTCGTCACATGTTGACTCGACGAAACTCTATAAGTTTCACCACTTAGCATCTCGATGAAACTCTATAAGTTTCGCCGCCCAGTGGATGGGTTGCAACAGACTGTGGTTCATCATGTGTGTGAAACCATAATGATTATCACCTTCCTGTAAATGATGTTAATCATGATTGAGGAAACATGAATTTGCTTATGATGAATAGTTACTTAACTGTTGGGTACTGTCGTAAAACATGCATATGAACTGTGAATTTGAACAAGTTATGTAACTTCTATGTGCTATTTGGTGATCACTGATTGAATACCCACTGTGATTTGCATTTATACGAGAACCTTGCGAATGTCAAACTGATTGCGTATGCATGAATATCATAGGCTTTGATTGATTAACTGAGAACAAGTTACTTAACAAACTGAGCAAACCAAGGTGAGTTCACACTTTCTATAAGGCATGGGATTCCCGGTGGTTTGGGAATGGGTCAAGAAACTAAAACGGAACCTGCATATTCTCCTTGGGTAGAATATGTACCTCCATCCTCCATGGGAAGGATGACAACATTAAACCTGCGTATTCTCCTTGGGTAGATTACGTACCTCCATTCTCCATAGGAAGAATGACAACATGTAACTTACTAGACAAAACTCTATCATGAAGTCCCTCATGTTTATATCGACTTAATCGCCCGGCTAATGGCGAGCGGGTCATTAGTTAAATAGCGCTATTAGGTTTGACAAGCCTCACACCGTGCCGCAGAGGACGGGAGTGGACTAATGGATATGGGCACTTAGTCAATGATGATTGACATTGACGTAGGGCACATAAACATGACTCCAGTCAGTTGTCGATATGGTATTGGGTCTAGTGGTTAACATGGGGTAGCCCCTACTGGTTATGGTTTGGGAAACAAGGAATTGGTTAATACATGGTTTTCAAAAGAATTTATGGTTTTTGGAACAACCTTAAAATGGACAACCAACTGTGAACTCGCTCAACTTTGTTGTTGACTCGTTGTTACATGCCTTGCAGGTCGTTAGATGCTTAGCTGGAGCTTGCATGGGAGCAGGAGTCGTTGTGGGACATGGACTGTTGAGTTCCATGTTAAACATTTGAACTTTTAAACGTATACTTTGGTTTTAAACTTTATGCTTCTGCTGATAACTTGAATTTGATTAACTTGTTTTGAACACCAATTATATTGTGTGGTTGGACTTTTATTTATTTAATTATGTTGTTCAATATGATTTGTGGCTGGATCCTGGTCAGTCACGCCTCCTGCGGTGATACTCCGCTTGTGGATTTTGGGGGTGTGACAATCGATGGAGAAGGTCTGACCAGCTAGCATGAGATTACAACCCCTAACTATGTGTGTGGCCTCAAGACTTTTACCGTTTGCTAGTTCTACAATGTGCTTGGTGTTCAAAAGTGTTGGGGTACGCTTAAGCATCTGACTAACTTTTAAGGACACGTAAATAGTATCGGCACCCGAATCAAATAAAACTTAAACAAAGAAATCATCCAGTAGGAACTTACCCATCACAACGTTGGGATCATTCCTAGCATCACCCTGACCAATCATGAAAGCACGTCCCCTGGCACCATTACCATCATTGTTTCCCCCATTGTTTCCATTTCCCTGATTGTTGTTGTCGTTCTGATTCTGGTTCAGCTGTGGACAGTTTCTCTTGAAGTGACCTTCAACACCACACTGAAAACACCCTTTCTTACCCTGTTGTTGCTGCTGCTGCTGGTTCTGTGGAGCGTGTGGCTGCTGTTGACGATTCTGATTCGCATGATATGGGCTCCTGCAATCCTTTGCTGCGTGACCAAGCTTGTTACATCTATGACAACGACCCTTGTTGCATGGCCCGCTGTGGTGCAAGTTACATCGATTGCACTTAGGGTGGTTTCCCTTGTACCCACCCTGTCCCTGATTCCAAGAAGACTGCTGACCGGGGCTCTTGTAGTCGTCAGTCCTACGCTGCTGAGACTGAGACTGAACAGGAGTAGAACCTTTGCTCAAATTTCCATCCCATTTGAGCTTGTTGTCGCTAGGAGTATCTGAAGTAGTGGTAGCACTAATACGCTTAGGCAGATTGTTCTGCTCAACTGCCTGATCAGTGAGACGATGGGACAGTCGTATGACTTGCTGGATCGTAGGGGGGTTAGCTGAAGTCACCAAACTCTGAATCTCTGGCACTAAACCCTTGAGGTACAGCTCGATACGTTTGATAGGAGGATCTACCATAGTAGGACACAATGCAGCCAATTCGTTCGATCTCTTCGTATACGCCTCGATTTCAGACCCCGTCATCTTCAAATTGTAAAACTCCACCTCTAGCTTGTGAATGTCGTTGCGATGATAGTACTCCTCTTTGATTAGATCCTTGAAGTCATTCCATGGGGTGGCATTAGCAGCTGCCAACCCTAGCATTTGTACTTGTGCGTTCCACCATGACAACGCAGTACCTTCGAGTGTTCCAGTTGCAAATTTTACCCTACGAGCCTCAGAGCATTCACACATCTCAAAGACAGACTCGAACTTCTCGAACCAGTGGAGAAGACCTACAGCTCCTTCTGTACCACTGAAGGTACTAGGTCGACAGTCCACAAAGGTCTTGAACGTATACACGGGAGGTTGAGCATGCTGACCTGTCACGCGAGAAAGAAAAGACAAGGTTAAGCACAAGAGTTGGTTCGCGATAGTAGGATCTAAACATCCTAAGATAGGTCGGAATGGCAGGTTATACCTCCTGCAGGGGCTACTGCGAGTGCCTCAGCAACTCGTTCGTTGATTAGAGCCGTCAGCTGGGCTTGAGTCAAGTTCAGACGTCCACTCATGATCTTCATATCAAAGGAAACACAAGTGAGAGAAGTATCGCGAACGTGCATAAGTATGGGATGACAGAAGAGAATAAGCACACAGGGTTTCAAACAATAGTCGTTACGTTGACTAAGCATACCATGAACAATGCATTATGCAAACTAATAGACAGGCAATATAAATATAAACCATATCACCTATAGTGTTGAGTATTGCACGTGGAGCGAAGCATCGTTGTGGATCGTTGAGCACTGTACATGTTATAGTCTGGTTTTGTCAAAAAGCTTTTCCCTTTTTAAAACCAAGTTCACTATAACCAATGACTCTGATACCAATCTGTCACACCCCCAAAATCCACAAGCAAAGTATCACCGCAGGAGGCGTGACTGGCCAGGATCCAGCCACCAATCATATTGAACAATATAATTAAATAAATAAAAGTCCAACCACACAATATAATTGGTGTTCAAAACAAGTTAATCAAATTCAAGTTATCAGCAGAAGCATAAAGTTTAAAACCAAAGTATAAGTTTAAAAGTTCAAATGTTTAACATGGAACTCAACAGTCCATGTCCCACAACGACTCCTGCTCCCATGCAAGCTCCAGCTAAGCATCTAACGACCTGCAAGACATGTAACAATGAGTCAACAACAAAGTTGAGCGAGTTCACAGTTAGTTGTCCATTTAAAGTTGTTCCAAAAACCATAAGTTCTTTCGAAAACCATGTATTAACCAATTCCTTGTTTCCCAACCATAACCAGTGGGGGCTACCCCATGTTAACCACTAGACCCAATACCATATCGACAACTGACTGGAGTCATGTTTATGTGCCCTACATCAATGTCAATCATCATTGACTAAGTGCCCAGATCCATTAGTCCACTCCCGTCCTCTGCGGCACGGTGTGAGGCTTGTCAAACCTAATAGCGCTATTTAACTAATGACCCGCTCGCCATTGGCCCGACGATTAAGTTGATATAAAAATGAGGGATTTCATGATAGAGTTTTATCTAGTAAGTTATATGTTGTCATCCTTCCTACGGAGGATGGAGGTACGTAATCTACCCAAGGAGAATACGCAGGTTTAATGTTGTCATCCTTCCCATGGAGGATGGAGGTACATATTCTACCCAAGGAGAATATGCAGGTTCCGTTTTAGTTTCTTAACCCATTCCCAAACCACCGGGAATCCCATGCCTTATAGAAAGTGTGAACTCACTTTGGTTTGCTCGGTTTGTTAAGTTACTTGTTCTCAGTTAATCAATCAAAGCCTATGATATTCATGCATACGCAATCAGTTTCACATTCGCAAGGTTCACGTATAAATACAAATCACAGTGGGTACTCAATCAGTGAGCACCAAATAGCATATAGCAGTTACACAACTTGTTCAAATTCACAGTTCAGGTGTATGTTTCGTAACAGTACTTAATAGTCAAGTATGCTAATCAACACCGAATCATGCTTCTTCATGCATAACTGATATCTTCAATGGACAAAGGTCAGCATATAATCATACATTATTATACTTGTACCAAACTACATTCTGTTTGTGAGATTCTGACCTACGGCGAAACCCCTAGGCGACGAAACCCCAAGGTGACGAAACCTCTCATGTTTCGTCGGCATGGAGGTGTGACGAAACCTCTCATGTTTCGTCGGCATGTGAGTGTGACGAAACTCTACTATGTTTCGTCGACAAGAGTGTTTCGTCGGGGTGGGACTTCTGTCGTCAATGTAACAGTTAATCTTACACACACAGAGAAACCCTAACTGCCGTCGTTCTATTCATGCCAAAACGATCAGTTGCAATCATCGCTTAATCATTCCAAATCCTCAATTAATTGTGAACTCCATAATACCCAATCATCATCATGTACAAATCCAGATCACATATTCCTGTATCATTCATAAACAACACATAATACAACATCAAACAGAAGCATGGACTCTGATTAGTGGACATGAATAAATACAGTTCATTGAGTTATCATCCTGCAGATTCTAGACTAATTGATTTGCAATAGAACATCAAAACCCTAATTGCATGATTTTCAATTCAGGCATTAATCATAACCAAGTCATTTAGCAAACAAACTCACTTATAATGATAGATATCTACACACACAGTATAACAAGTAAATCGAATCGGCTATCGTGACTAACCGGTTGTGAGATGGAACACAAGAACTTCAAAAGAATGAAAACTGTCGTCGGTTACAAGGGAGAGAAGAAAGTGTCTAGGGTTTCGTAACATTAAGAGGTAATTATAAGTGATTATTCATGGGCCTTAACTGGGCCACAAGCCCATACGACGAAACTATGATCTCGACGAAAGACTGATGGCGAAACACCTTGTGTTTCGTCGAGTATGGACATGACGAAACATTAGATGTTTCGTCGAGTGGGCATGAGGATGCAGGTGTTGTGTTGATGACTTTAAACAATTTATAATTTCCAACAATTTAACATTATAACAATTATTAATCAAACAACAAGGTACCCATATTACAATGCAACAAATTATGAAGACATAGTTATGAAACGAGTAACGTGTTGAGGAAAGACCTTGAAAACTCGAGTTGTCACATACACCACCGTCACAGTCCGTAGTGACTGCAGCACCGCTCATCGTATTCCGTCGTGGCCACCTTTGTTCGTCGGAGCTTTTCGTCGTGCCCATCAGTTTGATCACTTGAGTTCTGCAATCAGGATCAGGTACCAAGTTATCGTCACCCTCTTCATCTTGTTTATGTTAACGTGCTAATTAAATCCCGCATACGCAACCATATTCAGACCGTTGCAGCCGCACTCCTTCTTCGGTCGAGCTCCGTCGTCACCCTACTCCACCGTGTTCAGGCCACAACCGTTGCTGCTGCTTGACTCGTTTCGTTTGATGATCTGTCCCTTTAGTCTTTGGTGTCCGGTTAGCTCCATTTAGCGTTTAAGGTACCCAATCGAACCCTCGTCCGATTAGTATATAGAAGTAAAATTATGTTTTGTTAGTATTGGTTTTTAGGATACTAGAGCTTAAATTTTAAAAGTTGTATGGTCTGATTGTTGTAATGCGTTTGTTGCCGACATTACTCTACGACCGTTTTCTTATTTAGCTTAAGAAATTACATATCCAAATCTAAAAATAACAAGTGATCACTAATTTATTAATTGATAGTTGACCTTAAATACGAACTGAAGCAATTGTTGTATATTTATAAATCTTTGTAGTTTAGCAAGTTCTTTTTAGTGGGTTTAATTTGATTTATTGTTTTTCTTTTATACATATACAATCATGTATACGCATGGAAGTATTTTAAATATGAAATGGATTCCTTTTTTTTTTTTTTTTTTTTTTTAATGGATTCTAATTGAGGAGAAAGGACTACAACTAAATAATGTTGTGTTATTATGGTCAGTGTTTTCGTAAATAAACCGAGTCGGTATTTTCTTGAAATTACAAGTGTTCAAGTTATGGGTTTTAATTTTATAAAATTAAATCTCATAATTTATAAATGATACTACTCTAAATTAATTAGAAAAATAGTTAAAAGTAAAATGGTATTAATCAAATAAATTTTAGTTTTTCTACTAGTTAATGGAACTTGTTATTACTTAAATATATGTTATTAAGGTTCGAGTTCTAGTAAATAGAAAACTATAACCAACGAGTCATAATAAAACTGATTTGAGTAACAACGGGTCTATAGGTCTTTGATTTTTGTGGACGGCTTAAGTTTTGGTTTTGCTTTGCTTGCTAATAAGGTACGGATTCTGTTTTCTTTTCATCATAGTATACTTTTATTTTCCGTTATTCGTTGGAAGGATTTTTGTTCCTGTCATCATAGTATTTTTTTATTCAAATCCATTACATTGTAGTACGGATGTTTTCGTTAGTCGTTTTTGTTTCGTATATGATTAGTATATATTGTTGCATGCAATAGACCTTAAACCTCGTGCTCGTTATTGCATGTTCTGTTTAGACTTGTGTCAAAATACATTTATTTTCTGATACGACTTTGTACTCTGTCACCCAAGCAATTATATGTTAAGTCTTGTCGTCGGGGCGACAACGACATGGCACTCATCGCGACGGTGCGTAACTAAAGTTCATGGCGTCTCTAGTTTGGGCTTGTGTAGCACCTGGCCCCTAGAGGCGAATAGATTGATCTTAGCTCTCACTCTTGACTCCTGTTGAGATGGAATAATCTATGTACGCCTACACGCACCGTCTCGGTACATGGACTATAGCTGTGTACCCCTCTGTTTAGGCTCGTGGGTGCTTCTATATTATGTGACTTGTTTTACTATTATATGTTGTCGCGTATGTCTTGTCTCTATTATGATATGTTTGATATGTTTATATGCATCTGATTATGTTCACTATCTGTTATCTGCTCAGTATAAGTTTTGGGATTTAAGTAATATAAGTATCAGTCTCGGTGCCATTGTTTAAATCAGTTTAGTGATAATACCGTCCCATTTTGCTCTTCATATGCATGTCACTTCTTTACTATTGATTTCTCCGTTACTGAGCAACTGTTTGTCTCAGCCGTATTTTCTTTCTTGTGTTTGTCTTATGTGTTTATAGGTAATCAGTGGAAACGAGGATGAGTGAGAGGTTTTTGAAGTTCAAGTTTTTAAAAGCTTTTCGTTATTTTATTTCAGTAATTGAATAATATAAGACGTAGGCTTTCTTGTTGATTTGAGACCTTTTTGTTTCTTGGATTCTATCTTTTATTGAAACTCGTTGGTTTTTTATATCTGTAATAGTGACATGCCAGCCAATTTTGGGTTGGGGTGTCACACCAACCGACTCCAACATCCCAAGTAAACAAAACAATGACGAACGGTTAAGAGGGTTACCTTAATCAAGATTGGAAGGAAAGAACTCGGACCAGAATGAACATCATCATGATGGTGATGATGACCATTGGGATAGGTATAAACGCTAGTCTGAGTCCCGTAAGGAACCTATTCACCATGCAACAAGACATGAGAGGTATCAAGTTCGCAACACCACTCCAAATTTCCGTCACTTATTCTTCTTTGCAACTGTTTTGGAACCAACAAACCTAGCAGTAGGGTACAAACTCCATTTCTTCGTTTTTTATGATGGCTGTCGTCAGGTTCAATAATGAGATGATTCGGTTCTGTTGGTTGTGATACAAGAGTTTAGTAAAGGTATGAGCTAATTGCCATGTTACAACAAGGACCTTTTATTATCATAACATATTTTCTTGTTCCAAAAGTAATGTTTATATTTCCATTATTATTACATAACCCCCTTCAAGTTCCATCATATCGAGACCAACGCGCCTATAAATCATGCATTCACTCGCGGCTTACAAATCGTATTAATTATTCGTAAAATAATATAGGGTAGGAAATATTTGGGATGTTACAACATAGATTATTGAAAGTGGGTGAAAAAAATAGTGTCACCATTAACATAGTTTATTTATCCTTTGCAAACCCGTGCCTAAGGGTGGGCACGACCGTGCACACCCACCAAACAACGGGCTAACAAAAGACGAAAGAATGGCAATTAAAGCTCATATCATCGAGTTTTATACACAAAAGGAGGAACCTGCCCATTTCACACACACAGGTCAAGTTCAGCTACAATATCAAGAAAAGTTTCAAGAAGTGAACAACAATCATAGTAGCGGTTCCAAACTTAGGAAGATGGTAATTAGACTTCTAGATGCTTTTGAAAGACGGACTTTCTAGTTTGAGGCTCCCCGAAAATAGTATGAATAACAAGTCAGCCTCAATGAAGTAGACTTCACAAGTCATCAAGCGTCACTCAAAGTAAATGAAACTTAAGACAGGCAAATTGTTGAAATCTCTTGTGAAGAAAACGAGGGTAGAAATTGGTTGGTAGAAACATCAAGTATGGAGAAAAACGAAGGGTGTGTTTACCCGACTAAAGTTCTTGCTACATCACCATACGAAGAACCAAACTTCGGGATCAACACACAATCACACCAATAGAAATATCTGCAAGATGATGACCTTAAATAACAAATACCACATCCACTTCCTCGCCCAATTGATAGCTAACTCATGATGAAACAAACTTTTGCTTCATCACAAGATAGGGAATATCACTCTAAGGGCCACTTCACTTGGAAGAATCAGAATACTTTCAGCAGGCTATATGAGATAGCTATGACACGCTGGGGTGATCGCCTTTTTCACTGATTGAAATTTGTGAAGTTTGGTCCAGGAAATTTCAAGTGGTGGTAGCGTGACTTATATACAAACCAAATGGTTGCAAGATTGTTCGACTACCTACCATTATCTAGTTTGAAGTAATATTTCTTGGAATAGCCCGGTGAGGAATAAATTGAGAAGATGGTGCATTCGGTTGAGCTAAATCAAGGAGTTAAGATATGCATTTCATGATTACTCTTGAATTAATTCTACCATTAAGGTATCCCTTCTCGATACTAAGACAAGCAACTTTATCTTTCTACTTTATTTTTATCTTTTTAGTTTTCAAATTACTATCTAAGCCATGCCAAATATTTCTCTCAAACCGAAAGCTAAGTCTACCACCAACTGGATAACCACTTGCCGCACTAGTTCTTGCCACAATCCAGTTCTTCTTAGCCACCCCCCTTTGCGACATGGTTCATCGCACATAACCACCCTCACCATTCTAGAGCCATGGGCCAACCCTACAACCATTGTCGCCTTTCGCCATCACCGATCACAATAGTGATCACCGCACAGTGTCACCGACTTCAGTAGACCACCCCTTCACCACCTGTAATCACCTCCACCACCAAAACCATTATCACCATCGCACGAAACCTAAGTCGGTCAACCCAACACACACACACAGATACACGAAAAAATGGTTAGGAGGTGACTTGAAAATAGAATGAAGATCAAGAATTCGAACTGTCTTTCCCTTGCGCTCTCCTAGTCACCATTCTCTCTCTCGGTTGCACCCTAGATTGCAAATGACCTAGGGTTTCCCTTCTACTTAGTTTTAACTATAATTAATTACGTCTGGTCCTCGTAGTTCAGTTTCAAGCATTTTTATCCTGAAACTAATCCATGCAATTTCGACGTAACAACCACCGAGCCCTTTTTGATTCCGCTAAATCATAAACATCAATAATAATCCCATATCGTCTCGTAAGAAAAAAAAAACCCGCTAATTAAATCCATCAAAAACATCTAGTGGTGAGATATGGTTTGTTACATTAATTTTGAGTATGTTTTCTCTTTCTCTTATCACTTTCAATATACGATATTCTATGAGATGATGAGTATGTCGCTGTAACCTGAATATTTATTTATGTATGTCTCGATATAAGCTTTTTCCTGAAATCGTATTATAAGTAATAATGTACAGGCATTTGAAGCAAACGTTATATGTTTCAAAGTGATCTCACATTTAGTTTTTTTAATTATAAATTACGTCATTTACCATTTTTTTCGTTATTCTAATAATATAATATACTGTAACAGCCCGCACTTTCGCGCTCGTTACTCTCGTTACGCCTAGCATCAGAGATTCCGATCATAATGTAAACTATATCGCTTACTACGCTTCATCACATATTTTCACACTACATCGCTTATTACACACGCTATATCGCACATCACAATGCTTACGCTTATAACGCTTTCGCTTACACTGCTACATCACGTGAATATTTAAAGTACTCGCTCGCTCTCGCATAAACGCAACCCCAAACTCAAAACACGGTTACATATATATATTATAATATTAGGTATATATATATATATATATATGTAGGATCGTTTGCACGACCAAAACGAGTCGTTCAGAAGAGTTCTTGTCAATACGAGAGGCGGAAACAAACGTATCAACTTAGAATCAGCTTGATATACACTCTAATTGTCTTGTTTATTGATAAAACAATGTTTTACAGCCTGTAGACACTTCGGCAGCACCTCGGTACCGGAAACACAAAGTTACAAATGATTTGAACAAGGCCACTATATATAGACATGTCATTTCGCATGAAACAGGCTCAAGCGAAATGGCCATCATTTCGTACGAAATGGACACTTCCATTTCGTGCGAAATGGCCTATCCATCATGTTTTCCCAAATTTCTCGAAAAACGTGCCCTGATCAATTTATTCTATTACAAGACGAAGTCGACAGACATATTCACCAACAGACTCCCCCTTGGATGTCGACGAGTCTTCAGTACAAATTCTTCAGTGTGGCACATCTTTAGTCTTGATCAGTCTTCGTGCTCTTCCCAAAGTATCTGATTGTGTAAGCTTCCTCAATCTCTAACTCTTCTTCTATCATCAACTAACCTCCCCCTTGGATGTTGATCTAATCTTCAATTCCAGAATTGCAACCTGGCTTTTGAGCTTTCTAATTCTCTTGATCAGATCTCTTGATTCCTTAAGTTCATCAGCATCATCAGCTTGCATAATCATCAATCTGACTCTACTATCTTCAGACTCCCCTTTGCTAGCAGACTCCCCCTTAAGTTGTTCCGGGATCGCAATCTGACATAGCATTTCCACAGGTTCAGTTCGTCTCCTGGCTCTCCATAGCAACAGGATCAGGAACCTGGCTCAAATCTACACATCTTCTGGAGTCAAATCCTGGCTAACCTGCACAATCTCTACCTCAAAATAAATTTCACAAATTTAACATTTGACAAAATCACTTGCAGGTATCAATCAAAATGATTTAACATTTTAAAATTTCTGATGATCACTTGTAAGAATAACATTCAGAATTGACATTTTTTATTTCAATATCTTTTCTCATTTCAAACAATACCCAACCTGTTTGTTCATCATGTTTAGCACTCAGAATTTTGAAAATCAGCTCTCCAACATCAGTTGTCGAAAATCTTTTTGTATTTTCAAAAATTTATGTTAAAACACACTTAAAATCTTTTTGAATTTTTTGAAATAAAAAGCAGTAAAGAAATATTTACATACAATATTTTTGTGAGTTTGTGTAAGAGGATCATATCAGTTTTTGAGATAAATCACTATCACCGTTAAGCTTTAAACGTTTTAAGTTCTAAACGATTCACTTAGATTGTCAGTATACTGATCCACTTAAATTTTCACACAAAGTTCAATTATTCAGAGATACGAGATTAATGTTTTAATGACTTAAACTTATTCGCGTGTCCCACCTCAGAATATACTCCTGTATCCAGATCCCAATATTCAGTCTTACAGGTGAGTATACCTAGATGATATCTGTAAAGGGTTAAATGCGAGACCATGAGAGCTCAGGCTATTGCTTCCGCAAAATCAAAGAGATGATGGTTCAACTTTAGGTGTGTTCCCTTTAGAGAATCTTTTCTTCAACAGCACATGATTAGCATTTTGCAATGTTTCATCATTTTTTTATGCTGAGGGGGGTGCTTTTATTTCAAGCAAGCGAAAAGTATTATCAGGGGACTAGGCCATTGCTTCCACAAAATCAGAAGTCCCGGGATAATACCCCAGATATCACTAAGCATAAAGACCTAATATCTCAGAAAGAGGGGTCTTTCAAACAAGATTTCGGGGTTACCCATATATCCGAGAGATGTTCCCCACGAAATAAGTAAGTTTGATATTTAGGTTTATATCTCGAACACAATCTACTAAACGTGTAAAAACCTACTGGCATATCATCAGTGAGACCGTTTATCACATTTGACTTTCCAATTCTTTAGCGTGCTGTGAATGTCCACTGATGTACCATCATTTCCTCTTTTTCACAACAAAACTCATTTTGATTTTATCATGTTTTTGGCTTTTTCAAATTTTTTAATGTTTTTGGATTTTCTAAAATTTCTTACTCCCCCTAAAATTCAAAACCATTTAAAGAAAATTTGATAAACCGATGTGAATTGCTTCAATTCTCCATTCACTTGGCATAAACAATCAGAACTCATCCTGATAACAAACTATTTTCCCATAATGATTTCAAAACACTTAAGTTTGTTTTAATCAAATGGTTTTTTCTGGAAAATTAGTTTGTGGGGTTTCATCACATTGTTTTCTCAACCACATGTATGAAAGTTAAATCAAGTTCAACTTAATGACCTTGAATAACCACTTGTAGGTGAAAACCTCTTTTTGGTTCACTTACCGAACATACCATTTGTAACTCAAAATATGACAATATTCAAGAATTCTACCACATGTAGATCGAAATATCACAGATGTGAATTTCTCAAGAAAGATGCCGATTCCTACTCCACAATTACCAACATGGGAGTTCCGGCAAGTCAGGATTTTTACATATGGAATACAGACACCCAAGCCTGACTAGCTTTGGGTGTGACCTTTTTAGTTTCACTCGGGGTTTGAACATTCCTTTTTCTTTATAAAAATCTTTTACCCCTTTGGCCTTACCCTCGACCATTTTCCCAAAAATATTTTTCACTTTGTCATTAAAAGCCTTTTCGACATCAAATTCTTTCTTTTTATAATAGAATTGATTCGAAATCTCCACCTTTCCAACTTTTTATTTAAAATTCTCAGACCGCAGTGGTGGAAAGTTTGCGTCATCCATTGGCGGAACTGAATTTTCTCGTTTTAGCTCAACTTGTGGCTCCTCTGACTTTGACGAGTCGGATTCATCGCCAGATTTAACATCTGATTTCTTAACAACCCACTTTTGGTTGTCAAGATTTACCCTTCTTTTGTAAAACCTTTTCGAATATTCACCAACTTCATAAGTTGAGTTTTTAAACACTTTGAATTTTTCAGTTGGTGGTTCAGTTTTATCAACAACTTTTTCTTTGAGTTTAGAAACAACTTCCTGTTTTGTGGTGGTTGCCATTGGACAGTTCCAGGCGATGTGACCAACTTCTTGACATCTGTAACAGGTTCTTGTCTCCTTTTTCTGATTAGCTCCATTCTTTTCAAACTTTTTTTTTCTGCAAAGCATGCTTTGTTCGACTGCTTCCAGAATGAGCTTTTCTTCTCTTCCTCAGAACTTGACCCTGAAACAAATACTGTTTTTGTTTTAGAAATTTTCTCATTTTTATGATTTTCGAGTGGAATAAAACCCAATCCTTTCTTTTTGTAATTACTGTTATGGTTTGGTTTCTTTCGATAACCTGAACCAGAACTGTAACCCTTTTTTCTTGTTTAATCTTTGTTAAACTCTTGAGGTGTATTTTTTAGGTTTTTCAGTAAGATTTACATTTTTTATTTCAGAAATATTAATTTCTGTTAGTTTGAAAACCTTTTTGATTATTTCAGTTTTAACACCTCTTATTGGAAATTCTTCATTAGAATATAATTTGTCTGAATCATTCAAAGTATATGCCATTTTGATTGGTTCATTATTCAAATTATTTTTTGATAACAGAAATTCTTTATTGTAAACCCGTTTGACCGACGATTTTGGACTGTCAACTGATGAACTCGAACTCTTGGATTCGGATTTTGACTCTGACTCCTCATCTTTATCCAACACCTGATCGACCACTTTCTTTATTAACTCAGACTCATGATCAGTGTCAGACGATGTGAACGTGACGTCAATATTTTCTGGTAAATCATCAGTTGTTTCGGACTTTAACTTTATATTGACTGCCTTTTTGACTTGCTCCTCATTTGGTTTTCTGGGAGAATAACCTTCCCAGATCGGAGGCGGACACTTGTTATAATTTGCACTTTGTTTCTTACCATTATTCTTCTCTTTTGTCTTCTTATCCTGAAATGCTTCAAAACCTGCAACAGTTGGATAAATTTTGTCAATCAAATAATCAGAACTAGAATAACTTTGCAACAGTCGTCTGATTCTTTCATTCTCTATCTTTTCAGCTTCCAACTCCTGCTTCAACTTTGCACAATCTTCAATATAGTGATTGATAGCCTTCTGCTTAGACATCATCACTGCATTCATCATGGTTAAGGCATCTTCTCTTTCTGAGTTTGTCTTTTGCAAACTATTCACTGTTCTATTCAACACATCATACGATTCTTTCACATACTTAACATCGAACAATAATTTTTCTTTCATCTTGTCAAGCTCACTAAACTTCTCATCTTTCTCTTCACACTGTTTGCATGGTTCCAAACATTTTAGACACGGTTTCGTGATCTCAACAATTTTCTCAACTTCGACTATCTTTTCAACTTCCACCACTTTCTCAGTTTCAACCACCTTTTCAGCAACTTTAACTCCTTTACTCTGTTCATGCTTCTCTTTTTGAGCAACATTCTCACATTTTACCTTTTTCATTTCTTTTGCAGCTCGCTTCTCTTTTAGTTTCTCCAATCTATCTGCAAAATAAAATTTAAAACTTTCAGGAGATAATTGAGTTTTTCCAATGTTTATTTGTATTTCTTCTTCATCATCACTACTATCAGTTTATGATTGATCAAAGATTGTTGTCTTTTCTGAGCTTTCTTCTGAAGATACCGACTCTGCATCTTGATTCTTCTCACTGTTAGTGAACATATTCATCCATTCTTTCATCAAATCTGGTTCTTGAACCATTTGTGCAATGAATGCTCCAATTTTTGAATCAGCCGGAATGTATTTGTCCCAGCTAAAACCTTATGCCATTTTCTCATCATCTTGATTAACCAGATAAGCTTTCTTCTTTCCATCTTCAATAGCATTGGATGATGATGGTTGTTGAGCAACTTGTTGATATATAGCTTTTCGATAATAATCATTATTCCCGAACGGATTCTGAGCTCCACCTGCTTCTCGATTGGTACATTCCCTCTTGAAATATCATTTTTCCCTGCATCGAAAACAAGTAACTTTAGATTTATCAAAACCTAAAGTAGAAACATTAGCATCACGGAAGTCATCTCTTCCTGTATTCAGCTTAAATTTCTTAGCTCTTCTCAATACACTCGCTAAACACCACTTAATATCCATAAGCTCCATTTTCTCAGCATCAATCTGATCGTAATCCTCTTTTATCAACATAGGATTTCCGATTCTTCCTGAAACTAAACCCTCATATGATTCTAACACTGTAGCTAGTAATGTCATATGTCCTTTAGCAACTTCTTCAGAGAAATTTTGACCATTCTGAAAATGCAACGCGATGTTGCAATGTAAAACATGACCATTACTGTGGTTTGAGCTTTGGAACTGATGACTCAAGGTTGAAACATTCGGATTAACATTCGAGTATGAAGAAAAACCACTGTTGCTCATTGGACTTTGATTAACTGATCCGGATGAGTTTTCTGCACTGAAAGCAGTTTGGACCTTCAGACTTGCTTCAACATTCTGAACATTCCCTTTGTAATACATCTTGATGTCTTGTTGACCACTTGGATTGTTCATTCTAGCAATCTTTTGTTGTTCAAGATCTTGTCCTTTAAGTTTTTCAATGAACTGAGAAATTGTCAATTTATCATATTCTCTAGTGTTCTTTAAGATCATCAGATATGTACCCCATTCTTTCTGAGGTAAAGCATCAGCTAATTTGTCAACCCATTCTTCTCGATCTTTGTTTATATCTAACAGTGACATTGATCGTACCAAATGACAATATCTTTCAATGAGCTGTTTTGTAGATTCACCCTGCAAGCTAGTAAACAAATCAAATTCTTTCTTTAATAATGATTTCTTACTTCTGATCATCTTCGTACTTCCTTCAAACTTAATTCGAAGTGCTTCCCAAATTGAACGTGAAGTATTATCGTGTTGAAGTAATATGAAGATATCTTCTTTCACAGCTTGCTGGAGTAGACTGATCATCATTTTTTCTGCTTTGTACATGTCTCTCTCTTTTTCCGACAGTTCAGAAATAGTTTTGATAACTCCCATATCTGTACGAGGTTTAACATACTTTTTCTCAATACATTCCCAAGACCTCAATTGATTTGCTTGAACCCAATTTTCAAACCGGTCTTTCCAACCATAGTATTCTTTAATGCCCATCAACTTTGGAGGTTTTTGTAACGTTCCTGTTTCATTTTCCATGTTCACATTCTGAGCAATGGTAACAGGAGTACTCGGGGCAGTAGCAAACGCGTTGTAAAACTCTTCTTCCATGATTCGGTATAAAATTTCACAAATTCAGACTTTCAAACGAAATGAAGAATCTTTCAAACGAAATGATCTGATGCCAAATGGATGATTACGTGCGAAATGGATGATTTCTTGCGAAATGATAAACTTTCAAACGAAATGAAGCAACTTGATACGAAATGATCGATTTCGTGCGAAATGAT
This sequence comes from Helianthus tuberosus, assembly GCA_030545235.1. NCBI lineage: Eukaryota > Viridiplantae > Streptophyta > Magnoliopsida > Asterales > Asteraceae > Helianthus > Helianthus tuberosus. The sequence goes on along the minus strand of CM060412.1, from coordinate 97,836,818 downwards.
AAACTTTCAAACGAAATGAAGCAACTTGATGCGAAATGATCGATTTCGTGCGAAATGGAGTCTAAATTTGTCAATCCGTGCGAAATGGATGATTTCGTACGGAATGGAAGTTCCTAGGATTAATTCTCACGAAATGAAAAACTGTTTCACGTGAAAAGGGCTATTTCATACGAAATGCTGCTGATGTCACTTAACCGAATATGTTTTCAAGCGAAATGAACAAATTGAACACGTTTTAGGTCGATTTTAGGTCTAATTCTTTCAAGGATTGTTTAAAACAGTGTTTCGCATGTTATATGTGAAATTCAATCCATTTTAACCGTAAAATCTTGTTAATTTTGAAAAAAAGGTGTAGAAGTCAGAATTTTGATGAAATCAAGCTGAATTCGGTAAGAACTCTTCCTCCTGAGCTCTGATACCACTTGTAGGATCGTTTGCATGACCAAAACGAGTCGTTCAGAAGAGTTATTGTCAATACGAGAGGCGAAAACAAACGTATCAACTTAGAATCAGCTTGATATACACTATAATTGTCTTGTTTATTGATAAAACAACGATTTACAGCCTGGAGACACTTCGGTAGCACCTCGGTACCGGAAACACAAAGTTACAAATGATTTGAACAAGGCCACTATATATAGACATGTCATTTCACATGAAACATGCTCAAGCGAAATGGCCATCATTTCGTACGAAATGGACACTTACATTTCGTGCGAAATGGCCTATCCATCATGTTTTCCCAAATTTCTCGAAAAACGTACCCTGATCAATCTATTCTATTACAAGACCCAATACAAGACGAAGTCGACAGACATATGCACCAACAATATATATTATCTATGTGTTAAAACTCGCTTAAACACTCGCACTCGCAACTCAATTTATCGCTCTAAAACACAACGTAACGCGACACTTAATGCCTTGCCAAAATACTTAAAGTACTCGTACTAACTAACGCAACAAAACGCACCAAACGAGCATCCTTTACGCGAAACGGAAACCTTTTACACCAAACTGGTAGCCTCGTACGAAGACACCCGGCTTCGTACGAAGCCACTGGCTTCGTACGAAGGCAGGGCCTTCGCACAAGACCACCAGCCCTCTCCTATAAATACCTAGCCTGTCCTCATTCATTCTAACTTGCTGCCTTTTTGCTCCGAAACGCTGCCGAATTGCTGTCCGACTGTTTTCAAGTAAGAATTATCAGTTTTACATGATTACACAACGTTTTCCACTACGATTTTCCACAAGATTTACTTCGATTTCATCAAAACTCTTATGTATTCAACTAAACTCCATCTTTTTCACCTAAAACTCTATATTTTTCATCTTAACTTCATCTTTTTCATGAAAACCCTTATCATTTTCATTAAATCTTCTTTTGTTATCATGGATCTACACTAAACCGGGTGTATTGGGCCTAGCTTCGGCTTCCCAAGTTAGAAATTTGTAGATTTCACACTCTCCAAGTGTTAGATCTAGGCAAAACCCTTTAAAACCTTTTAAACTTGATTTTCACACTAAAACGGACCTAAAAGGACATGTATTTCATTCACTGGATAGTGGGACGAGGTAGTGTCGAAACCGTCTCGAATAGGACTCAAAAACACATCCGATTCAGACGAAAACACAACTCCGAATGCAAGAACAATCACTTGTGAAAACTGGACTGTTCTGTGCGAAGCCTTGGCTTCGTACGAAGGCACTGGCTTCACACAACCGAGCCCAAGTTCTCACCTGTGACTTGAACAAAGACCTCTCCAACTCTAAGTTTAATCAGTAGCTTAAGGTTGGAGGGACGAACACTCGATTTCTCGAAGACGACGCGAAGAACAATCAATTTTGAACACGAATCAAGCCACTGGTACGAAGTCACCACCTTCGTATGAAGGCACGCCTTTGTTCGAAGGCACAACTTCGTACAAGTAGCCTGTCCACCACTCAACACTCCGATTCGACCGTTTCAGCACTTTGGAGGACTTACGCATTTCTGTTCCTACACGCAGGCTGATCCCTGTGACAACTGTCAAAATTCCAGGTATCTGTACAATTATTAAACAATGATTAGTGCTTAATGACTGTGCTGAATATCAATTAATGATTAGAACTGCTTTCTGATCTTTGCCATATGCATACATGTGCATCATATATTGCAAATGACATATCATTCTTTACATGCAAACTTTGTTGATTCAAATGATGCATGAAACACAGTAGCACAATTATCAAACAAATCAGAAAAATGTTGACGAAGTTCAGTACACAGACAGACAAGGTGTTGAGACACGGAATGGGCCAGAAACCATGTATTACACTAGTATAGTGTGTAGGAAAGTAAGGATCACAAAACTGCCTTCCTAGTGCTAGTTTAAGTGCCGGAAAGTGCCTAAAACTCACACAAACTGCAGAATTCTGCAGAATTCAGCAAAATTCAGCATTTGAACACTAGGATATCATGCAGAAATATGGTTAAATGGTCCTGAATGCTTTCCTAAGTGTCGGGAATCGAAAGTGTCACAAAAGGTAACATAAAGCACACTAAACTGCATAGTTTAGCACCTTAACGAACCGGTAACCAACCGAACAACTGGACACTACCCGAAACACCAAATTTTCACTAGAAGCACTGTTTTAACATTACCAAGCTAGTTATGGTCCCCGAACATCATAACACACTATATACCATACAAATAACTAAACACCTAACTAGATACTTGAATTTTAACCATGAAATCTAACTTATGTTTAACCCCTAATCTGACCCCCCCCCCCTACCTAGTTCACGGCCCAAGATCATGGCCCCACTAAATATTTTATTTAGTTAATAGATTATGTTTGTTCTTTATAAAACATATAAACCAAGAGTTAAAGCTTTTGTGATGGATTATAAGAATACCCTTGGAGAACATAACTTTCATTTTTCCAAACACACCAACAATTGAACTTCTCTTCTTCCTCTCCTTGGTTCGGCCAAGAACAACAACCACACAACCACCATCATGACTTCACCTTCATTCAATTCCAAGTCATCACAAAGGTGCTAGAAGGTGTATAATGAAGCTTGGAGCTTGTGGAAGTGGAAGGACCTTTCTCTTGTGCTTTTATCCACTCCATTTCATCTAGTGATCATCCCTAGCCTTGAGCTAGTAGTAAGAACACCATACTCTTCATTTTACATCTTATTTTAGTGGTTAAAAGAAGATACAAGTTGTTGATCATGATGAACACTAAGAATCTTGAACTTGAAAGTTGAACATAAGACTAAATACATAAGAAATCATGATGTTTATGTGTTGTTATGCTTGTTGAATGTTGTTTACTCATGATATTGATATAGATCATCATGTGATCTTGCTAGATAATGACTAAAAACATAATCTAGCAAGATGAGAGGATGATTATGTTGAAGATCCATAGATCATCCTCATGTAAATCATGAACTTGAAAGAATAAGTTGTTTTCTTGTTAAGTGATGATCAAAGTAAGGTATGAGTCTTGTAAATCTATGATTTCAAGAATGGTTTTTCAAGAAATCAAGTTAAAAATACAAAGTTTACTTAATCTTGGTTCTTAAGGAAATAAACTACATTTTTAGTGGTTAATCAAGTGTAGGATCATGTATTTACCAAGAAAAATCCAAGAAGAAATATTTTTAGAAAAATTAATTACAAGTTGTGAAGATCTAATTTCTTCAAAAATAGAGTTTTTAAATAAACAACCACACTTTAAAGGGTAACTAGACTTACTAAATACACTAGTAAGTTACTACACATTTTTATAAATTTTCAAGTTCGTGAGGTAGTAGTTTATGCTTGATTTTGGCAAATTGGTAAGTGTAGATTGATTTGTTATTGATTGTATTGATTTACAAAAGAAAATGATATGCCTTGAAGGCATGGAAACTTCCATTTTTAGGGGAAACTATGGCAAAAATTTTCTAGAAATTAAACACTTAGAAAAACATTTTTAAACAAATACTTACAAGTATATTTTAAACCATAAATTTTCACATAAAGCTTGCCATAATTTTTGTTATAAAAAATTATAAATATTGGAGGTTGGTTTTTATAAATAAAAGTGACTAAATATGTATTTAGGAAATATATATTTAGAAGTCACCATGTGTGTGATTATTTGTATATTGTTTGTATTAGTTATATTATTTTAGGACTTGAAATAATATAACTCATCAAAATACCAAAAAATTACAATCCAAAATATTACCAAAATTCCAAGAGAATGAATATACAAAGAATACCCAAAATATTGGAGAAACCGAACAAAGGAATATAACTCACAAAATACTCTGAAAATTTTATTCATAAGTATATTTTGGAAAATGGTATTTTGGACACTAAGAGAATAAAAATATGATTTTTACAATTATTACAAAATTATATCATATTTTTGACCATAAGGATATATATTATTTTTGGGAAGAAAATATATATTTTCTTGAATACACATGGAATACATTATTTTTGGTTGAAAATAAGTTTATATATATTTTCTAAGTTAGACTTGGAAGTATACTATTTTTGAGACTTGTATGAGAATTATAAATATTTTTGCCAAGGGAAAAGTTATAAATAATTTTTCTAAGTAATATTTCCTAAAATATATATTTTGGAAATATATATTGATGTAATTTTTATTAAAGATATTATTCCGGACAAGTTGATACAAAAGTTAAGTATAAAATACTTAATGATTACAATAAAAATACATATTCTCGTACGTATAAATACACACCGGAATACGCCACCGATACTTGGCAAAAATATACAAGTATAAGAATACGAATACAAATACACCCATCATTGGGAATGATATATATGTATAAACACATAAAAGGTAACAAGTTAAAATATATTATTTTAACTATTATTCCAAAATTTAATAAATATAATTTAAGTTAAAATATTTATTATTTTAACAAATAATTATATAACTTGGAATAATTTTGAAGACACAATGAAGCGTAACTCAAAGACACTAATTAATACTAAGTCAAGGCACGACCCGCTCGTCTAATAGACCGTAGTACGTTGTAGGTAGTCGTGTACACCAGAGGAAACTTTGAGTTACAGTCGGATTCGAAGAACGCAAAACTGTGAGTTCATGTCCCCCTTTTCTTTTAACTGTTTTCAGTTTTATAACTTCGGGGGTGAAATACATGTTACAAACTGTTTACATACGATTACATTTGGTATGGTTAGCTAAGGAAAGGTACTGCTTGATCATGTGAGTGGTGGGTACAACGCTTAAGACCATTAATCCTCGTAGTAGGACCGAGGGACATGAGTGATAGATCTATTTGGGTGTAGCGAGCCCACACCCATGTGGACCGGGGTTTGGTCCATGAGGTGACTATGTCTTACTGCCGGAGACAAAATTTGCTAGGTTTGAGCCTTCCTGCATGACGTCACACATATTAATGGCCTTGCAAACCATTAATGATCTATTTTCCTTGTTGCTTTCATACCGGGGTTTACGAAACATACATACTTACAATGATTTCAAAGGTTTATTCGTGCACACAAACAAACACATGAACTCGCTCAACTTTTGTTGATGTTTTCAAACTACATGTATTTCAGGGAATTAAATGTGGATCTGGTGGGCGTTTGGATGTTTCAAGTAATGTTGGGAATAAAAGATGTCATCCGGAGTCTAAGGGTTTGGATAGTGTGTTTTATCCTAGATAAGACACATCTTCCAAAGCCTGACTTTTATTAATGTCCTTTGTCGAGTCCTTGTGGAACTCTAAAACAATTTGCATGGTTTGTATTTGGATTTGAAGTTTGTGTTTGGTTTTCAAGACAATGTTGTTTGTGATGTTTTAAACTTAAATTAATGGATGAACATCTTTAGTTTTATCATATAGATGTTTATTATAGTTGAATGCAATGATATTAAGCAAGTCACACATAATCACGCTTCCGCAAAAGTTAGGGTGTGACAATCCGGCGCTCTCTCCACTCCATTTCAGACCGTGTTTATTTGCTAAGCACGCACTGTGAGTATACTTGACCCCTTTTCACTTTAAAATGCACCTTTTAGGGTGTAACATACGTTCATACATAAACACACTTATCAAAACACATTACATGCCTAAACTGGTTATCACGCACGAATGACCAATATATATATTTACACGTGATGCTTGATATATATGTGCTAGGACTTTTACTCATTGATGTTCCACCTTAGCTAGTATGGTACTATAGTTCGACTCACACCCGAAGGGGTCTAGTTAAGGGACTTCACACCTCTCCTTCGCAGTCATCTCGGGACTTAGCTTGAGTGTTTGCCTTGTTAAGTATATATATGTTGTGTTGTATCTCGTTTATGAATGTGGAAATTCGCAGCGCTTTTATCTACTTTACTATTATATCAAACCTGTATACTCGCCAATACATTTTTGTATTGACATTATTTTAACGTATGTTGCAGGTTAATCGCAGGTTATCACGAATCAAGAGTAGGCTACTTTAGAAACCCACCTAAAATCTAAGTTGTCGGATTTGTATTGTTTGAGAGACATGAAATCTGTTATGACTTTTGTGAAATATTTGTTTATTAGTATGGAATAATGAACTTGTTATATATTGACGCCAAATTAGCTGTTATGGATTCTCTTGAGCAATCTGATTCGCTTAGTGCCACATCCCGATGTTTCCGCCATCGGTTGGGGTGCGACATATAATGCTTTAAATATACTATTACGACGTGTTTATTTTTAACCACGTATGAGTTTCGTTAGCACAAAGTTTTATTCGCAATATAGTTTTTTTTAAGTCATAGTGAGTATTAGTACAGTACCGGTACCATGACGAAACGGACTTATGATGTCAACCCAAAAACATTGGTACTAGTATTGGTGTTATCAGAACCGTCACTGGTATTCGTTTTTTATGGTTTCGATCGATGTTAAACACATGTCAATATCTTTTTGGACTTATCATACGACTTGATTTTTTAAGTTTTCTTTTTCGGTTGCTATATTAATTGCTGATACCGTATCAATGGCATAATGAACCGAACCAATATCGACCGTATACCCACAATTAACATTATTTTTATCATTACGTCTACATTATTAATGGGTGTAACCCACTAGTTTTTTTTTATAGAAGTACATGATATCTCATATTGGCTTCAATGTAATCTGATCTTATCTACTTAAATTTGATCTTCAAAAAATTCTTATTTCTTGATAAGAAATAGTAATCGTATGATAAACACAACAAAAAGATGACGATACTACAAAAAGAAAAGTAGAACAACTATAATCATGTGGATACAAGCTTTGACTTGGAAAGTCAAATATATTATAAATTGACCAAACAACTATTATTAATTACCTTGCTTTATATTTATCGTATATTTCCGGTTATTAGCACAAGGGAGACCGTTAGTGCATGCACAGTAGGTGTTTTTTCTTAGCTCATGTAGAGTCATTGGGCGTTTTTAGGTATCGTATTAGCCTCAAACAAGAAAATTGATCAAACACGCCCAGGGGGCGGTTGTTCGGCGAGATCCGGCGTTATCGGGTCTTTTTTTGAAAAATAAACGCCCATTACGGACGGTCTAAGGACGAAGTCTGATTACTTTTGTGAAAGAGGGAAGAGAGGAACAAGCGTGCTTTTTGCTACGTTTTTTTTCCTTGTAAGAGAGACAACCCGAACCAGAAGTAACCGGCTGGCGTTTTAACAATATCAACATAGTAATTTGAAATATCTTAATTTCTCAAATGGTTGTAGATATATAGCTATATACAGAGTACTATATTTTTTTATATGTTAGGCATGTGATACAATGGCTTCAATCTTATTATGCAAACAGAGGTTATAAATTATTAATTATTGTTGCTAGAATAACATGAAAACGGAAATTCACTTAAACAGCAAGAAGAAGACTAGGCATGGATGCATGATCAGTAAGTTGGCTCTGCCACACGCATTGACACTTGTCAACGCCTGGTGATCCTACATGGACGTTAGCTGACTTGGCAAACCGAGTGACCGTAACAGAAGTGTTGAAGTACTCCCTCACCTGAGTTATAACCCCGTCTGTGACCGTCCACGCGTGCACCCAGCTGACTTCACAGCTAGCTGGGAAACACCCTTCAGCCAAAACCACTGAACCAATCGGGACAATGGAGATAGGGTTGAAGTCGAATGAGTTATCCTCGTCCGACGTGGTACGGCCTGTGAGCAAGCGCATAAGACGGTTGCAAGATGGAGGACCGTGAAACCACCATTCGATGTTGGGGGCTAGGAGGCAGTGGACCGTTGTGGCGTCTCTTGAGGCCAATGCTTTGTAGAGGTTAGAGACCATATTGTGGTTGCATTCATCTGACGGCGTTTGGTGGTGTTGTTGATCGGCCATCTTCTTAATTAACTTGTTAAGACTTGTGATTATTATTTTTTTTGTTTTGTTAGAAATGTGAAGAGGCTAAAATGCATGACAAGTCTTATAAAGAAGTAGGAGGAAGATATTCAAACAATGGGTTTGACCAACGACATATTAATGATATAGTAAGAACCTTATTTGAGTTTTGAGTGAAAAGGATAATTTCTAAGTCCACTTTTTCTTTTTTTTAATGGTAAAGTTTACTAAACCTACATTACACCAAAAAATTAAATAATTGATTTGAACCAAAGATCTCTTTTCTAAGAGGCTTGAAGTATATCAAGTGGGCTTCCCTATTACATTGGTTATATGTGGAGTTTGACTACTTAGTAATTTGATAGTAAATAATTATTTCCGTTTATTTTTTTTCCGATAAAAATACCATTTTAATTTATAGGGGTTTTATATATATTTATATGGCAATATGGAATTTGGGGGATGTTCGTTTGAGAAGAAAATTAAATTTAGAAAAAAAAAACAAAAGGCACAATTATAAAACATTAAATACTTTTTTGTCTCATCTCATTTATTATTATTCACACTAAAATTTTTGCCTAGACACATCAAAATTTATCCTACACGTTTTTTAAATTTATCTTAGGTATATTGACACAACTCGTAATTCATCCTACACACATCATAATTTATCCTACACTTTAAATTCTTTTTTTTCTTTTTTGAAAAGATATATATATTTTTGAAAATAAGTTAAGAATTTAATTTAATTAGCTATTAAAAAGAAAGACTAACAATTAATAATCTATCTATGTTTACCAAAATATCCTTACACTAATATAGATAAAAAAAATTAAATGAAGTAAAATTAAGTATACTTATAGGTTGAAGTTTGTTTCTTTTTTATTCATTTCAAAAAAAAAGTTCTCATTTAAACCCTCCAGTATGGCATTTTATATGAAATCATTTAGGAAATTATAAACATTTAAAATTTATTTGGACAGTTTTCTTATGGCTATTTTTCTAATTACTATGTATAACTTTTAATAATATATGAATTGAGAAAGGTTCAATTAAAAACCACAAGTTAAAATGAAAACCTGAAAACTAACTAAAAAGGCTAAAAAATATACCAATTTTTTTACCAACTTTCGCTGCTTTTTATATATAAAAAGCAAAACAAAATTTTGTAGTTCACATTTGCATTATATGTGTACTATACATGTGTATTATTGCACATGTGCACTAGATTTTTTTTTTTAAAGTTTACTTTTATTATAAAAAATAGCGATTTTTAATAAAAAATTATATAAAAACTTTTTTTTTGTATGTTTTTAAGACTTTTTAGTTAGTTTTCGAGTTTTCACGATAAAAGTAGTTTTCAGTTGAACCCTTCCCTATATGAATTTCGACATAAAGTGACCGACTTTATATGAATACAATGAATTCAAGTTAAAGCATTTAACAATGGCTGTTCTATTTTTATGAAAGTGGCCCACGTTGGCTTCATGATATTACAGATGACAACATTAACACTAAGAAATTGATTATCGGTTTTAGTAATTAAATACTCGTTGAAGTATCTGGCTATTATTACCGATCGATAAAATCGGTGTTGTAAAAATCGCGACTAGTCGACGACTACTCGGCGATTAATCGGTAGTCAGGCAGTAACTGTGTAATTTTTCGTTAATCAGTCAATTAATCGCTAATCAGACCTAGTCAGACCTAGTCAGACCTAGTCAGACCTAGTTGGGCTTAGTCGGGCCTAGTCGGGCCTAATCGGACCTAGTCGACCGACCAAAAATCGGCGATTACGGCAAAAAAAACTGTATATTCAGGCCGAAAAGTCTAAATTCCAACCATTTTCCAAGCAAACCTTGTGAATTCCAACAATTAATCTTGTATACTTAAAAAAAATGAGTAGAGTAAGAGTTAAAAACTAGCTACTTAAAATATTTACCTATATAAATGTGTATATGTATACATAAAACTAAAAATTACATATAAAAACCCGATCCGATTAATCCCGATTAATCACGAGTAGTCGCTATGTTAATCAGTTCTGTTTTAAGCATAATAGAAAACATAAATAAAGGAAATAATTGTGATAGCAGACAGGCCAGCAGAGAAATCAGTCAGAGATGCAACCATTGAGTTTGACATACTTGTGTAAGTCCCAACACTATACAATCGGATATCAAACACCAAACAAGTAGCGGAATTACAAGCAAGATGTCGAAGATTGAAAAGCAGATGTATTGATTCAAGCAAAAAACAAGCACACGATCTAGATGATCATCTGGTACTTGATATCAACAAGGCACAATGTTTATCAAAGAATCAACAACCACAAAAGAATTAGGAACCTCCTATTTATACTAACATAGGAGTCCCTATTACATTGGGCCAAACCCACCATACCCCATAAACCACAAAACAACCAAATAAGCCCACAAAATGTATCGAACCCAACCCATACATACTAACCCAAGACAGACACAACCCTATACTAGATTATACCCTTACAATATCTCCCTAGGTTTGTGTTGTCGTGGCGTCTTTGTCTTCACTTGCGTTTCTTGGAGGGCTTCTTCTGCTTCCTTACAATCTCCGGCAGAATCGGTAACCTCCTTCCAACATAGGGACCAAAAAGTTGAGTTTCTACTCGAGAACGTTGTCCTGACCATAATTTAAACGCAAGAATCTGAGCCACACCACCCGTCCACGTCTTAGCCATCACTTCATGCTGAGGATCGCTCTAAATCTGGGTCTTTGCTAACAGATTTATGTCATTTTCACTAAAACACATTAAATCCTTGGTATCCATAAACCTGTATTTAGTATTTTCACAAACAATCACAGCTTGACCTCTTAGTGGATCATACATCCAAAACTTCAAGTCCTTCAAGCTGTTATCTGGAAGTTCTTTGAGGAGAGGAACAATATTTGTTTGTTTAGTAGCTGGCCACCTCACATTCTTGTATGGTTTACCAGTTGCAGGATTCAATACCTCTTCATCTTCTTCAATAGTAGATTGAGCCAACTTCATGTCCTTAAAATTGACTCGTGCCTGTTGCTGCAGCCTGTTAAAGAAGTTAATTCCAATCTTGCAGTTTGGATTCTTACATTGATTATGATATCCTGCATTACTCAGTTCCCTCATATCCACTGCCGTCCATGATTCAAATGCAGCAGAATTGTCATAGTATTCAACTTCTCCATCCTTCCTCAGCACTATGAACATTCCCTTTTCATCGTTATAAGCCCAGCTTCGTATACCAGATCGATTTCCACGTTTAACTTTCTCGGTGGTGATAACATTTCTATCAGGTCTATCACCAAACGCCAGATCCCTTTCAGCACCCACGTACAGCAAGGTCTTTGCTCACGCAAAACAGAAGCCGACGTTGCCTAGCACCTCCAGGTCTTTGCTCACGCAAAATAGAGGAGATACACGAGTTGGTTAGAAAAGATTTCAGAACTAGAACGAAATTGTGTGTATCGGGACATCACACACGCTTTCAAATAGCCATGCTCTAATTCCAAGTCAAGTTCTTTCCTGAGGTCATAGAATAAATATTAGTGTTTTACACAGAACCAGTCAAAGAATCCAGCCATCAGGATAAAGCCTACCAACACATCGCTCTAAAGTCAGACCATTTCAATATTGGTCTTACATGAGTCAGCCTTAATCCACATAGTGAAAATTTATTTCATTTCCAGGGTTGTAGCAAAGGCATAGCAAAGAACTATTTTTGTATTTTTCTGGTTTTTCAAATGTTTTTGTATTTTTCTGGTTTTTCAAATGCTTTTGTATTTTTGTGAGAGACTACATCCCCCTAAATTTTTTCTTAAAATTGAAAATAAAAATTAGAAGGAAAACAATTTTAAGAAACAAATTTACTGAAACGAAGAAAAATATTTTTGTGTGACCGCGTTCAATCCTCGAAATCGACCATTTTTAGAAGTTCAAGAAGAGCAAGAAAGCGTGCTTTATCAACCGGTTCTGTAAAAATATCCGCGACATTGTCGTTAGTATGAATTTGATCCATTTTAATAAGACCCTGGTTGAAAGAATCACGAATGAAATTAATTTTTATGGCAATGTGCTTGGTTTTTGAAAAACATACCGGATTTTTCACTATTTGGATAACTGCATCATTGTCACAATAAATGGGAGTTTGGGAAAATTCAAACCATAATCCACCAGCTAGTGTTGAATCCAGATAACCTGAGAGCAGCAAGCTGAAGCGACTACATATTCGGCTTCTGCAGTCGACAATGAGACAGTTTGCTGCTTCTTGCATTGCCAGGAGATGAGGCGATCCCCCATAAACTGGCATCCAACTGACGTAGAATTCATGTCCCTACCAGTGCTTCCAAAATTGCTTTCAGAAAAAGCACACACATCAAATGGAGATTCTTTTCGATACAGAAGTCCAAGCCGAGGCCTGCCCTTAAGATATCGAAAGATTCTCTGAACAGCATTTAAATGAGGAAGTTTAGGAGCAGCCTGATAACACGCACACTGACACACAGCAAACATGATGTCTGGTCTACTGGCTGTCAAATACATCAACTAGCCAATCATCGATCGGTACAGTGTAGCATCAACAACTTCTCCTTCCAGATCTTCAGTCATCACTGGTCTTTCTGCCATAGGAGTATTTGCAGGTTTAGCATCCTGAAGTTTGAACTTTGCGATGATATCATCAACATATTTTCCCTGATGAATGAGAATTCCCTTGGAATCTTGGCAAATCTGCAGACCCAAAAAGAAACTTATCTCTCCCAAAGCACTCATTTCAAATTGCTTCTTCATAACTTCCTCTAATTCCTTGCACAGTGCTTCACTAGTGGATCCAAAGATGATGTCGTCCACATAGATCTGCACCAAGATTTGATCCTCTCCCACCTTTCGAATTAACATTGTCTAATCAATTACTCCATGAGTGTATCCATGAGCGAGCAGATGCTCCATCAGAGTGGCATACCATGCACGAGGAGCCTGATGCAATCCATACAAAGCCTTATCAAGCTTATAAACATGACGAGGACACTGTTTGTTCACAAAACCCGGTGGCTGTGACACATATATCTCATCCTTTACTTTGCCGTAGAGAAACGTCGTCTTGACATCCATCTGATAGACATTGAACCCCATGAAGGATGCATACGCCAGAAAGATTCTGATTGCCTCCAGTCGGGCCACAGGAGCATACACTTCGTCATAGTCAAGGCCTTCAATCTGTCTGAACCCTTGGATAGCCAGTCTTGCTTTATTTCGAACAATCACTCCACTGTCGTCTCTCTTGTTTCGATAAACCCATTTAGTTCCGAGTGATTTCTTTCCAGCAGGTAAAGTCACCAATTTCCAGACTTTCATTTTCTCGAACTAATTTAACTCATCCTGCATTGCATCTACCCAGCTAGGTTCCAAAAGAGCCATATCGATTGTCTTTGGCTCTATTTGTGGATGAATCATGAAAACAAGCAATTGTTGATCACTCCTGACTGACTTCTGGTTAACACTCCAGCTCCTACTGGTCCAATCACATTTTCAATGGGATGATCACGCTGGACACTTGTAGGAATGGCAACTTCTGGAGCAGTTCCAGTCGGTGGCAAGTTTGTCAAGTGTTCAACTGCTACCGACTCAGTTTGGTCAATGTTTTGCTCTTCCTCTAAACCATTTGCGACAAACTCGTCAGGAATGGGACCATCAAACATGTCATCTTGATCGTTGGGTGTATCCACATCATCAGATGAATCCAACGCTTCCCCTCCATCATTGAGAATGTCGGTGTAATCAGGAACCACTTGAATCTCTGGTGCTAATGTTGAAGATGAGGTTGCAGGTGTGTGATCCCCCACAGTTGTAGAATCCCCCTCAAATTCAACATCCCCCTCTTCTTCAGCATTATGTGTGACAAATGAGGGTCGAGAAGCAGCATTTGAAGTACCAGAAGTACCTGCATGAGCAACAGGAGGATCATCAAGAATGTCAAAGGATTTAAAAAGATAAGCATAGTTATAGAGAGTAAATGGCCCGTTTCTAGCATCCGTCTGATTTTCTTCGAGCCACTGTATATCGTAAGATTCAACGATCTGTCTAGTCTTCTTGTTGTACACTCTATATGCCGTCTTGTTTTCATGAGCAGCTTTTCCCGCATATCCGATGAAATAGCGTTCATCTCCCCTAGCGTCAAACTTTGGTATGGATTCCTGGTGCAAAAGAGTGCATGGACAACCGAAAGCTCTAAAGTGCCCAACAGAGGGTTTTTCGCCGAACACTACTTCATGAGGCGTCTTTATTCGTGCCTTGTTAATAATTACTTTGTTTTGAACATAGCATGCAGTATTAATAGCCTCTTCCCAGAAAAAGACTGGGAGCTTAGAATCACAAAGCATCGTGCGAGCCGCTTCAATTAGGGTTCTATTCCTTCTTTTGGCCACTCCATTTTGCTGAGGAGTTCTAGCAGCACTGTATTGGCGAACAATTCCCTTTTCAGCACAGAAGAAATTCGATTCAGCATTCTTGAATTCGATTCCATTGTCACTTCGAATTCCCTTCACTTTCTTACCAGTCTGATTTTCCATAAAGATTATGAATCTTTTGATCAATTCTGCAGTCTCACTTTTGTTAACTAAGAAGAAAACCAAAGTAAAACGTGAGTAGTCATCAGTAATTACAAGACAGTAAGACTTTCCAGACAGACTGAGCACATTCACTGGACCAAAAAGATCCATGTGAAGCAGCTACATCACACTGTTAATAGTGTTAACAATTTTGGGAAAATGAGGTTTTGATGTTATTTGCCCTTAGCACATGAAACACATTTTTCGAAAGTTATGAAATCCTTTACCAGTAGGCCCCTCACCAACCCCAGTTTTGCAAGACGATTCACATTTTTAACATTTGAACGTCCTAAACGACGATGCCACAACATAGCATTGTGCTCAAAGATTTTGGTGAACAAACAGGCAACGCTTTCAGTAGGTGGTTTATTCATGTCAATGGCATAAGCTTTGCCCTTTCGTTCAGACTTCAACAATATCCATTCATCAGGAATGACCATTCCTGGTTTCAGAATGAGACAGCGTTTGTCAGTGAAGTGAGTTGAGTAACCGGTGTCGCATATTTGAGCAACACTCAGCAAGCTACATACTATGAAGTTTAAAGCCACAAATCAGGCTAATAGAGTCTTGCATGAATGGAGACTTCCTAGAGGTTTACTGGTTCAGGATGACGACTGCGGCTAGTGTTTTTATAACTTTAGTTTGTATGTAGTCGGTTGTCTAGTTATTATTGTTTGCAGTTTTGCTTGTTCACTCAAATATGGCATGTCGTATTTGAGAACTAGGGGTTCATGTTTTGGCTCCCACTTGTTTTATTTTGATTGAGTGATATAAAATTTGACCGGGGTAACCCTTTACCCAAAAAAAAGCTATGCTTCAACTCAGGAACGTAGTTGATGTCTTTGAAACAGAGATCACCATTCTTGATTGTGCCTCGTTGCGTGATCTTTCCTTTCTCTCCTCCCCCAAAAGCAACATATCCTCCATTAAACTCTTCAAGATCAGTAAGTTGGGATAAGTCGCCAGTCATATGCATGGAACAGCCACTGTCAATGACCCAGAGTTGAATGACAGCCCTCCATAGCTGTTCCTGCACAATATGCGGGATTAATTAGATTTTGGTACCCAAGCCATAGTTGTAGTGGGTACACCTTGTTCATTAACATATGTGACTTGCATCCAAATCAGCTTTTCCTTAGAGTAGATAGGTTTGTTATTGATGCACGATGATTTCGTAGAGTTATATGGAACATAATTCTTAGGTTTCCAAACTTGCCTAGGCCTTTCCAATTTCTTGGATGCCTTGGGTGAAACATGTGTAGAGTTTGGAGTGTGACTTTTTTCTTTCATCTTCATTATTTTAGCTTTGTTCCAGTCTCCATCAGAAGGCTTCACCTTGGAATTCAGCTTTTTAACAGGTTTAGATTTTTGAGTCTTCTCCTGTCTTGAAGGCTTGAAATTCCCTTTTGGAGCCTTCTGATGCTCTCCTTCTTTGAGTTTATCAGGACGATGCTGACAATTTCTTGCAATGTGTCCAGCAACTCCCCACGTGTAACATATTTGTCGTTTCACATGTGGTTTTGCCTGACATCCATCAGTCTTTTCAGAACTTGAGGACTTGTGTGGTTCCTGAGATGCAAACGAGACATGTTTAACTTTATTCTTAGAAGCAGAATGACATTTAATTGGATTGTTTGATCTTGATTTTGGTGGAACATATTTTGTTTCACCTCCTCTTTTAGTCTGTTTTACCAATAGATTTTTAGATTCATCAACTTTATTAGGTAAAACCACTGAATTCAAATCCACACAAATAGAACCAAAATAAATGTCAGAACATTCATCGCTCTTTAAAACAGAGCCCACACTATCCAAAGCATCAGAAAAAATTGAAATATTGTTTGACTTTTCAGAAATTAAAGAATTGTTTTTCTGAATTTTATTTTTCAAAACAACTAAAGCAATGTCATCCTCATCATCTTCATCTACCCAATCTTCAATAATTACTTGGTCTGCATTTGAAGCAACAGGGTTAGTATCATTTATTTGCTCACAAATGGTGTCACTTGATGCAGCATAAATGCTTTCAGCTTCTAGTGACATCATTGATTCAGAAGGATCAAAATTGTTTTCGTTTAAAGATTCAGCAAGGGCTTCTGTGGTTTCATCACCATTTAACTCAACAGAAGCTCCCGATGTTGCTTCTGATTCTTCTTTGATCGAATCTGATTCAACTGTTTCAGATGATTCATTTGTTAACTCTACTGAATCAACTGACTCTGAGTTGTCACAATCAGTCTTTTCAGAGGAATCACATGTTGAATCAGATGAAACTAATGATTCAGAAGGGTCATCAGACTCTACTTTAGTCTGAGGTAACTCGGCTTCTTCAGGTGATCCGTTATTGACATAGACTGATTCAACCATTTCAGATTTCTCAGGAGTGGTTGTCTCAGAAGTATCACAAGTTGTATCACCTGGGGAAGCAGATTCACTCTGTTTGCCATTTTAAAATTCTTTCATAAATTCAGTCAAACCTTTTATCATGGCAAACTCAATGTTGTCTACGTTCACTATAGACTCTCTGACCTCAGACTCTTGTGTTAGTGATTTATTTTCAGGTGACTTTTGCAAAACACAAGATTCTGCGTTTTCCAACACTTGAAAATGTTTATCAACACTTACATTTTTCTCAAAATTTAAGGTTTCTGTGTGATTTAAAACATTTTCTGATTTAACAAAAGTTTGTTGATAAGCCTGCTTTTCCAAAATATTTTTAGTGTTATCAGGCCTGGTGATTTTAATCTTTCGAGACTTGGCAGGTTCAGGTTTCTTATCCTCTGGTTTCCCGTATTCCATTTTGGGTAAATTGGCTATCTCCTCTTCAGTCATTGGAATTGAGGATTAATTGTGATTGTATGGTGGAGGGATGCATACAAATCCCAATCCTTTATTCCTCATTTCCTTTTTGCTATATTTTAACTGTTGGTTGATCATCTTTTCGACTTTTTCACTAGAAACATAAAATTTTTTAAAATTGAATTCTGTATTTTTAAAAGTTGATTTTAAGTCATTTAATTCAACAGTTAATTTTTTAGATAGCTCTTTGAAGTGGAGATATCGACAGTTCGCTTCGCTCAGATCGTTATGCAACTTGCGAATATCGTGCTTTAACGCCTCCACCATACCCTTATACCCATCCAGTTTCTTTTTGACTTCATAACTACTGGATCTGGTATATTGAAGTTGCATAACGAGCGAGTTGGCCTGCTCTTTAAACCCCTTTACCTTCTCCCTACACTTAGAAGTACAACAAATATCATCTACACATACCTCAGCTTCAGAAGGAGTGTAGTCATTCATTTGAGCCATGAGGGCTTGATAGATTGTTCCCTCAATATCTTCAGTTGCTGATTCAGTGTCTTCTTTCACTTCTGCCACGAGAGCTTGATTTGACTAATACAAAGTATCTGGAGTATGCTGCAAGTCTTTCATTTGTTGTGTCCAATCAAAACCCCTTCCTTCCTGTACTACCAAAGCACTTCCAGGATTTGCAACTGATTCTGAAGCGATTGTTTGATTTCTGGCCACAGTGTTTGAGGATGAAACCTGAGTGGGACGAGAAACGGTGATGTTTGAGGTTGACACAATGTTTGGGGCTGGTCGTGCAGCTGAACTAACAGTAACAGTGACATTTGAATCCGCTCTCTCCCTTCTTGGCTGCTTGCACTCACGAGCATAATGCCCCGGCTCATGACAATTATAACATCTGAGCTTAGACTTGTTCCAACCAAGCTCATGATCAGTTGTTTCCCATTTGTTTCTACCAGTTTTCTTCACAAAGTTTTTGGCCCTAAAAATTGCCATGGCCATCTGCCAAGTAATATCCATTTCTTCAACGTCATTAGGATGGATTTCTGCCATGGCCATCTGCCAAGCAACAAACGCATGATAATAGTTCATGACCCCTGTCATGAATGCCATAGCTTGCTCAAATTCCTTCAAAGTAGCCACGGAGGTATTTGTTGTTGCAAAAGCTGTAGTAATGTTCGAAAGAAGTTGAGTGGGTGTGGATGCAGATTCATTTGCAGGCTGTGGTGCAGATTGAGTTGGATTCACTTGCTGAACAGGAGCAGAAAAGTAACCAGACTGATTGACGTAGGTTCCAAGATTTGCGGGATACAAAACAGTAGAAGGTGTTTGAAGTGAGCCCACACCTTGCTGAGACACCAATGCAGTGTTTGTCAACACACCTGCATTGTTGTAGCTTGCAGTGTGGTTGTAGAGCCGTTGCTTATCGTCCATCTCATAGGACTTCAGCAATGATATCAGTTCAGAAAGAGTCATTCTGGCCAAATCCCTGGTTCTCTTGATAAGGGTCACGTTTGTATCCCAGTTTCTTGGAAGAGCATTGAGCAATTTCTTGTTGATAACTGAGTTTTCCAGCTTGATATCACGAGTTTTTATGTCACTGATCAAAGCGACGAATCTTTAAATATGATTTTCCAAAGTTTCTCCTGGGAAATGATTGAACAGATTAAACTTTTGTGTAAGCATCTCCCGTCTGCTTTCCTTCATTTCTTCGTTTCCTTCATACATAGCCAAGAGAGCTTCCCACATTTCCTTTGCATTTTTAAAGTCTCGAACTCCAATATCAATTTCTGGTGCCAGTGCAGAGTGTAACATAGCAAGAGCCTTGACATCAATGTCGAGTTTTTCACGATCTTCTTCAGTAAATTGAGATTCAGGCTTAGGTGCAGTAGTTCCCTCAGCATCGTTCATGACATAGGTGATCATAGTTGGTCCATTGCAAATAGACCTCCAGGCCTTTGGATCTTTGATTCTCATATATTGGATAAATCTGAATTTCCATTCTAAAAAGGATTCCCCCGAAATCAGCCTAGGAATCCTGTTGTTAGTTCCAATTATGTTATCTAGATCCTTGTTAATAGCAGCTTTTTCAGTCAATCCCAATTGATTAATTTGATCCATTTCTGAAAAGATTGTTAAATGTATAAGTAACATATAGTTCAAATATAAAACAACTTATCAATATCCTTTATGGTTACAATACAGTTTAAAAACAATTCAGAAGGTTCAACAATTAGTCAAAAGGTCCAAAACGGTGTATGGTCCATGTAGAAGTCCAAACAGTCCAACACAGTTCAGCACTTGAAGAAGTTCAACTACAATCGCACACTTGAAGGCAGTCGCACACTTGAACACTTGTAGAGATCCAAATGCAATCGCACACTTGAAAAAGGGTCAAATATAAGTTGCACAATTCAAACAAATGAACTCGCACACTGTCAGATGAGCCTTAATCAAACGCACAGTTTACAATCACACAGTCCAAATGAATCGCACACAATGAACCTCCAATATTAACAGTTCAGATGAACAGTTGGTCGCACACTAAGCTTTAAATCGCACACCTTGTTCTGGATCGCACACGTGATAAAATTTGGGCCTGAATCCTTAAAAGCCCAATCAATTAGCCAAGGTTTCACGATCGCACACTTGTTTTGGGCTCGCACACTTCTTCCAAGCCCACACCAGAGATTGAAGGAGACTTAATCTCGCACACTTCAATCGCACACCTTATTTTGAGATATGATTCTGTTTTTGGAAAATATCAATCACAATGAATTTTGACTGAAATCCCCAAAAATCCGGTGATTTATCTCCAAGTCGTTTGAGAATATCCTGTAACAACTTTCCAAAAAATCTGCAAACACAACCAATCTTGCACACCAACCGATTAAACCCAAAAATTATTCAAACTTTGATGAATAATTGATGAACTTTCAAGAACAAACCCAGAAAAATTTTAATATTAATGATACCTTTTAACATAAAAGCTGCAATTTTTGATTTAAAATATGCTAAAATAATACCAGCCTTAATTTTAAGATGAAAACAGACTCTAGATTTCAATTTTAAAACCAGGAATAATTCAGTTTTATACCAGATTTTAGCCGAAAATTAACAGACCTTGAATCTTTATACCATAAATCAGTTTATTTTGAAGCAAAACATATGCAGTTTCATCATGAATTTTTAGGGGTCTGTTCCTCAAATCAGGTCAATTTCAAGAATCAAAACAAAGATTTTTATGAAGAAAAACCTTTAACCTTTTCGATTACAAGATCAGAAAATAGTTTGACAAGAATGACAAATATGAATATTATTTAAAACGAAGTAAAATCAGACCTTTTCCTTGTAAAAAATGATTCCAATCAGCAGCAAAGCAAGCTTCAATCTTCAAGATATCCAATCACAACCGAGCCTTCGCAAGATTACTGAGGCTCTGATACCAATTGTAAGTCCCAACACTATACAATCGGATATCAAACACCAAACAAGTAGCAGAATTACAAGCAAGATGTCGAAGATTGAAAAGCAGATGTATTGATTCAAGCAAAAAACAAGCACACGATCTAGATGATCATCTGGTACTTGATATCAACAAGGCACAATGTTTATCAAAGAATCAACAACCACAAAAGAATTAGGAACCTCCTATTTATACTAACATAGGAGTCCCTATTACATTGGGCCAAACCCATCATACCCCATAAACCACAAAACAACCAAATAAGCCCACAAAATGTATCGAACCCAACCCATACATACTAACCCAAGACAGACACAACCCTATACTAGATTATACCCTTACAATATCTCCCTAGGTTTGTGTTGTCGTGGCGTCTTTGTCTTCACTTGCGTTTCTTGGAGGGCTTCTTCTGCTTCCTTACAATCTCCGGCAGAATCGGTAACCTCCTTCCAACATAGGGACCAAAAAGTTGAGTTTCTACTCGAGAACGTTGTCCTGACCATAATTTAAACGCAAGAATCTGAGCCACACCACCCGTCCACGTCTTAGCCATCACTTCATGCTGAGGATCGCTCTAAATCTGGGTCTTTGCTAACAGATTTATGTCATTTTCACTAAAACACATTAAATCCTTGGTATCCATAAACCTGTATTTAGTATTTTCACAAACAATCACAGCTTGACCTCTTAGTGGATCATACATCCAAAACTTCAAGTCCTTCAAGCTGTTATCTGGAAGTTCTTTGAGGAGAGGAACAATATTTGTTTGTTTAGTAGCTGGCCACCTCACATTCTTGTATGGTTTACCAGTTGCAGGATTCAATACCTCTTCATCTTCTTCAATAGTAGACTGAGCCAACTTCATGTCCTTAAAATTGACTCGTGCCTGTTGCTGCAGCCTGTTAAAGAAGTTAATTCCAATCTTGCAGTTTGGATTCTTACATTGATTATGATATCCTGCATTACTCAGTTCCCTCATATCCACTGCCGTCCATGATTCAAATGCAGCAGAAATGTCATAGTATTCAACTTCTCCATCCTTCCTCAGCACTATGAACATTCCCTTTTCATCGTTATAAGCCCAGCTTCGTATACCAGATCGATTTCCACGTTTAACTTTCTCGGTGGTGATAACATTTCTATCAGGTCTATCACCAAACGCCAGATCCCTTTCAGCACCCACGTACAGCAAGGTCTTTGCTCACGCAAAACAGAAGCCGACGTTGCCTAGCACCTCCAGGTCTTTGCTCACGCAAAATAGAGGAGATACACGAGTCCCAACACTATACAATCGGATATCAAACACCAAACAAGTAGCGGAATTACAAGCAAGATGTCGAAGATTGAAAAGCAGATGTATTGATTCAAGCAAAAAACAAGCACACGATCTAGATGATCGTCTGGTACTTGATATCGCACAAGGCACAATGTTTATCAAATAATCAACAACCACAAAAGAATTAGGAACCTCCTATTTATACTAACATAGGAGTCCCTATTACATTGGGCCAAGCCAATACCCCATAAACCACAAAACAACCAAATAAGCCCACAAAATATATCGAACCCAACCCATACATACTAACCCAAGATAGACGCAAACCTATACTAGATTATACCCTTACAAATTGTCAGGATGATTTGGTTCCTCCTAAGGGTGTAAGATTATGAAGGTGAGAGTTGAACTCTTGTGACAACCGGTAATTAACGGCTTCTAATTACACGATTAACAAACGTTTAAGGAGATAATAAATATTGTTTAAGGCACGAATTAACTAAATTTGGCTTGTGGAATGCCTAGGAACGCCTATCTGACGTTACAGTGCGTGTATGGTGACTTTCGGGAAATCTGCTGAGCATTAAATGAAAACGAACCGACACCGTACAAAATACTGACCACGCAGAAAAATACGGAGTTTATACGTATAACTTATACTTATGAATGTGGTTTAGTGAAAACATCATGCTTTAAAATGGCACAAAGCGCAAACGTTAACGAAAACGCAGAAACAGAGACGCACCGACAATCAACGATGAAACGGAAGCACCAGACTCGAATTTCGTCTCGACATTAATATATTATGATATATTTGGCATCATTTTCAAATTTTAATGTTCGTAGTTGAAAACTGATCGAAAAAATGGATTCAAAAACGACAAATGTAGCATTTCGCGCGTTTTAACGCAGCCAACAAAATACGCGTTAAACCTTAAATTCCGACGTAATTTTTTAGCATTCTCGACTTAACGTTATATTTTACAACAAAACGATGATCGGGTTCGAGAAACGGGCTTTAGAACGATTTGGGCCGCTCAAAAAACGCTAATGGGCCCTGGGCCCAACCTACATCTAAAAACCTAAGTATAAAAGCCCCTTTTATGATTTTCAAAACCCAAATCACATTTCTTCAACATTCAGCCCACACACCAGACCCCTTCACCTCTCTCATTCTTCTCTTGTTCGATCACCGGATATCAGAGCCAGTTACCGGCCGGTTACAGGCGCTCCGGTACCCCCATCTCCTCCGTAACATCACTGTCGACACCCCCCCAACCGAAATCTCTGTTCCTCTCTCCTCGAACCCGTCACCGGAGAAGCTCCGGTCGAGATCCGTTGCCTTGCTATTTTCCGGCGATAAGTATACACAACCCCCACCTACATCTGTCTCTTCTTCTCCGACACCGGCGAAGGACTGGAACGACGCCAGCGGCGTTGTTGATGATGTTGTTGCTGAAGCTGTCGAGGATGTATGTTGCAGACGACATGGTTTCGGTAAGTTTCCTTCTCCGAGCCCTCTTCAAGTTAGATCCATTTGGATCTCCCTCATCACGAGTTCTTTTTGTTTTTAAAAGGTATCAATATGTGAGTAATCGGTGATGACCGATGATGATAAGCAATGATGATGATGGTGCTGACGGGGGGTTGCTGACGGCGGCAGTGACCGCGTGGTGGATATCAGCGGCAACAGTGGCGACGGAGGTGACGTCCGGTCACCGTAAACAGCTTCATGTGACACTCAGGTACAAATCCACAAGGAACCTGCTTAAATTAGTAACTTAGAACTCGGTTTGGCTTCTAAAGATGTTAAACCGGGTATCCATTGTTCTGTTCCCATAAATGTGCGACACTTATGTCACACCCCTTTCTAAGGCGGAAGCACGAGGTGTGATCCTGAAAGGTTCTCATTGCATACGAATGGTAAACATACTACATGCTTGTAAAATAACTCCAAATGACATTAACATTTCGTAACTAAAAACATAAGCTAAGTTTTGAGTTTACATCATAGCATAAAATATTGTCTGAAAAGTTTACAACATTATTCAAAGACAAACATAAAGGTTTTTAATCATTATATCACCATACGAGATGGGATATAACAATCAAATCCCACAAAATGGGCATAGGAGTCTTGACACATAGTAACTAAAAACAGAAACGACATCCATGAGCATGAGTAAGACCGCACGTACATCCACTTTAGTTACCTGAAATACATGTAAGTTTTAGAATATCGTCAACATAATGTTGGTGTGAATTCATGCAGTTTTTGTATAGAATGTTTATATACTTGTATGAAAACATGGTATGTAATTTGTAAAGACGTATCTGAAATTGAGTTCTGTAAATGTAAGGAATACGAGATCGCTAGTGGTTTGCAAGGCCACTAACATGTTACTTATATTATTTTTGTGCAAGTATACTTAGGAAAGTCTACTTGTATTTTATGTAAATACTTGTGTATTTTGTATTCTTCACCAAAAATCAATACTTTGATTTTTATTACTTTCCGGAATTATATTTCTTAAAAATAACATATTTTTAAGACTTTTATGAAATATATATATATATTGTCATGTTATAAAATATATATATGGTTTTTCTTGTTTTCCACCCGGTTTTTGTATAAATTCCAATACTTGGTATAGGTTATATATTTTTGTCCAAAAATACATTTTTAAATTCATAACTTGTCCAAGTTAGATAATATGTCAAGAAATGTATTTTCATTAATATATATTTTCTTGTATTCGTCCATGTATTTCCTTGTGAGGAAGTTTTGTATACTTGTATACTTATGTATTCTCATGTATTTGTATGTGTATTTTTGTATTCATACTCCATGGGAGTATTTAGTGTATTTTCAAGTCCCTAATACACTAATATATATAATACACATAATATACACTTAGCACAAAATTTGGTGATCACTATATATATATATTTTCCCTAAAAATATACATACTTAATATTAGTTTTAACTTGAAGAAATCACCATTTCTTGACTTGTAATTTTACACAAAAATTAGGGAAACCTTGGTAAATATTTTTAGGTGAATTTTTAGGGAATAAGTTTCATCAAAACTTATATTTTTCTAAGTGTCAAAATTTTATAAAAATTTTGACATAGTTTCCCCTAAAAATGGAGGTTTCCCATGTTTTCAAAATATGTGTTTATTTTCTTTTCAACACCAAAAGCAATTTTCAACAATAATCATCAACAACATATACTAATTTTTCCATATGAAACATCATGGTGAACTTGTTTCTTGTTAAAAATGTGTAGTCTTTTAGATCTACACTTAGCATATTATGATCTTTCCAAAAATAAGTGTTCTTGAGTATTTTAACAAACTTTTTATGGAACTTTATTTCATTAACCAACTCATCCATGAGTTTAATGATCTTTAAAGTTTGTAAATCATGTTCTATAACCACTTTTATGTTTATTAGAAAGATCATTGTTTTTAACATCATGTTTAACCATGGATCTTTCAAGATCCATGCTTAATAACTTTAGATCTTCAAAAATAAGCTTTATGTTAAATTTTTAACAAACTTTCCATGAATTTTAGTTTCAAAAATTTGTTCTACACGCACTTTATCACTTCAAAATTACAAGTTTATGCATAAAAATTCATATTTCAAGTTCACATTATGCTTCATATGTTCACCTTCAAGTTTAACCATGGATCTTTCAAGATCCATGCTTAAACTTGGTAGATCCAAGCTTTAACATACTTGATCTAATCATAAACACAAGATACAACATCAACAACATCATTACATACACCAAAAATCCATGTAATCACTTATTTTCTTCATTAATATGTTAGATCTTTTCATTTTTAACATTAGAAGTTAAGTTGTTTAGATGGTGAAACTTGTACATAACATAATGTCACACCCCGACCGCGTATAACATGCAACAGCGGCGGAAAACGTCGGGGAGTGTTGTAACGGAATTAATTGTTTCATAACCATGGCATTCAAAGTTGTATTTTATTTATCAACATAAGAGTTTCATTGTCTTTAAACAGGAAATAAAGAGTTCATAACATAATTAAACTAGTCTATCTTCATTTTATGTCTCTAAGGCACAGGTCCGCCCTAGTGTCACGATCATCATCCTACGCAAAAGCTCCTGAAAACACATGTGAAAATAGGTACGTCAGCATAAAAATGCCTGTGAGATACATAGGTTTTGTGAAAATAGGATTCATGACTTGTGTTTAAGAAAATGTTTAGTCATGAACCTTGTAATTTGCTTTGTCTTGTAAATCATTTGAAAAACGATAAGATCAGATGATATGTATAAATAAATGTAAGGTTAAATGAATAACCATGTAAAATGAGTTTGTATAAGATAAGTTGTTTGTAAAACAATGTCTTGTGAAAAGTATGTTATTTGTATAAAATTTCATGTGTCTTAAATTGAAATGATTTAAATAACGCTACGTTATGTAATACCATACAAGTATTTATATATAGGAAGTACCAGCGGCGTATCCACCATGCCTGTATCATATTACACACGCCTCGTTACTTAAATCACTTACTCAAACCAAACCACCAATGTAAATTGTTTATGTATAATCAAATGTCAAAATGTTATTGTGTAAACCATATCAAATGTCTGTGTTTAATGTAAATCATGAATTGTGTATATCAATGTCAAAATGTTTATGTCTAATGTAAATCATGTAATGTGTATCCAAAAATGTCATGTATGGTAAGTGAAATATATCAACTAAACCATATGTAAAGTGCACAAAAACAAGGTATTGAAATAAAACATGGTTTAAATCAAAGTTATGTTTTGTGGAACAAATGCATGCTATACTGATATAAACATCTATGCGGTATTGTGAAAATGCATACACTCAAGCCTTGAGACTGTGGCGATAAACCCTTAAACAAATTAAAGGTTTATCTAAGTTATGTGTATCGAATTCGGTCATTCCTTCCAATCCAAACAAACCCAGGATTTCAATAATGGGAGTTGTCAATTCCTATGGTACCACTACCTACTAACGAACGGCGTAGCTAATGTTAATGAATGTATTGTTCCATTTGAACAAACCAAATACCATACCAAAATGTAAGCATGTGAAAACAATGCACTAGGTATGTAATCAAATGAACATACATAGCGTGAAATGTAATGTAAAACAATGTACTAAGTATGCACACAATGGGCATACATAGCATGAAATGTAATGTAAAACAATGTACTAAGTATGCACACAATGGGCATACATAGCATGAAATGTAATGTAAAACAATGTACTAAATATGCACACAATGGGCATACATATCATGAACACAATGAAATCATGTACTATAAGTGTACTATTGAATATAACAAGCATATGATATGAAAACATGAAAAGCATGAAAGTAACAAGTAGGCACATGTGTTTCACCCCAAAATGTTTGGAAAACAGTAAAAGAGGGGTCTATGTACTCACTTGAGATTGCTTAGAAGTCCTTCAGTAATAACCAAACAATGCTAGAGATCACGGATATCAAACGGTACCTAATATAGGTAAACTATGTTAATAAACCGGACCTAAATCGGAGGATCGGATAGAATGAGGGTTCGTAAACCAAACGAGTATGGAGACTCGTGTCATAGGGTTTAACAAAGCCTACATTCTAAATGAAACCTAACCTAAGTGCTTACGACCCATTACGACCCGTTTAGGTAGCTTATGCTACTTTAACGCGTCGTTCGCGTAAAACGCGTTCGGACCGCCTAACTAGTCCTATGATAAGTAGAATATGCCTTAACATGCCTAATATTGTCGCCAAATCAGTTTAGATGTTAAAAGTTATGTCACATATGTTTAAAATGAATTTTGGCATCAAAGGGGTATTTTGGTAATTTACCTAAGGCATATAAACTACCTATCATACAACTACTTAAACGTCGTGACCATAAGGTATAACCTCGGAAGGTTATTCCCTACCTACTATGGTCACCTAATGTATTTGGTCGGATCCTAACGATTGACCAAATGGGTCGGGTTCGAAGGTATAAGCGATTTATCAGATCGCTTACCCTTACGACCCTAGACAACGTGGTAATCAGTAGGCATAGTCACAAGGGACAATAACCATCGTGATTACGCTCACGTTGCGAAGTTCATACGAACTTCGCATTGACCATAAACTGGTCAATGCAGAAAGTCAAACAAAGTTTGACTTTTGGACTCGAAAAGCAATAAAAGAACGAAGGAATACTTACAAAGGGTCCCCGAAAGCTTTGATTTCTCAAGTATTCTCAGGTTGGAAGTGAAATATCACAACCACTTAGAGAACTCTCAAGAAGATCAAGTGGGTTTTGCTCAAGACTTGAGGGGGTATTTATAGTTTTTGGAGAGCCGTTAAGATCGTTTCTTGGAAACCGTGCTTTGATCTAGGCTATACACCTCAAGAACATGGTTTTACAAAACCATTTGAGCCCCTAGTATTGAGAAATACCATGTGCAAGGTGGTTTTGTGGGTAATACAGCTGTTAACAGCCTGTTTAAACATTGAATCTGGTCTGAGAGGCTGACGCGGGCCGCGTAAGAGATCACCCTGGGCTTACGCGGGCCGCCTGGGCCTTCTGATCAGAAACCAAGTTTCAAAAATGACAGTTTTGGTCCCTGTTGTGTTTTAAGGCCATTTCCGACACTTCTAAGGCCCGTTAAGCCAACGTTAAGGCCCTAAAATGATGCCTAAACATTGTGGACATGAAACATGCTCAAAAATATGCCAGATGTCAGTTCGTTTGGTCGTACGATCGCGATGTTCGCTTAATTACGACGGAATGCGCATAAGCGCGAAAAACGATCCAAATGGCGTGACGAATGGATTTTTCTTATGTCAAACACTAAAATAAAATATTTTAGTGCTTACATAAATTTTTGGATGTCCGGATGTATTCAGAACGTAAGTTATGCGCGAAAATGCAAACTTATGCACTTTTTGACGCTTTTAGTCCCTGAATGACCCAAAAGTTTATTTTAGCACACCGAACCCCTCAAAGCCTATTTCTAAGCTATGTAAAGGGTATTTATGGTATGTTTAACTTATGGTCTTGTTTCGGAATGTCTGTTACAATTCAATTTGGCATACTTTCGCAGTTTGTCAAATTTAGCCCCTGTAAGCGAATTAACTTGTTTTTGTCATACCAAAGCCTTCAAAACTTATTTCTAAGTTATGTAAAGGTTATTTAAGGTATGTTAAGTATATGTTGATGTTCTGGAGTATTTGTCGCATTTAACTGATTGCGTTAACGCACCAATTTGCGTATAACTCTCCAGAAAGCGATATAGAGTTTGAAATTGAATAAAAGTCAAAACATGAAAAATGTAAAACATAAACAAATAATCGTTGGGATTAAATAACATTGTTTTATTGATAATTGAATTGTTCACAATGATTACAAGCACAGATGTTACACATAAACATGACTTATTTTAGTGATCAAGAAGCTTACTACTAGCTCTAATGGCTAGGGAAGTGGCACAAGAATGATGAAGATGAATATGGAAGAAAATGAGAGGTTAAAAGCTCCACAAGGTGGTCCTTCAAGTTCCTACACTTCAAGCTTCCTTAGATAGTCTCCATACACCTCTAGATCACCTTGGATTATAAGATTGAAGCTTGAAAATGGTGGTGGTAGTGTGGTGATGGTGAGCCGAGACCAAAGAAGGGAAGAAGATGAAGAAGATGGTGATGAATGAATGTTATGTTATTAGTTTAGGTTTTTATAAGATTTTCCATATCTTTCAAGGGTATATGTGTTGGAATATACCCCAACAAAGGATCAAAAGAAATCAAATAAAATCACAAGGTGGGACCCTTGTCCCAACCGTCCAAAGAAAGGGGGGTTAAGTGTAACTTTTTGGTAGTTTAGGGGTTTAAAGTGCAAACGAGGGCGATTAAGTTAGTTTAAGTGTGTTTAGGTGTTTTTATGATGTTTAAGGTATTCTAGCACCAATACTAGTTTAATATCATAAAAACATTACTTCTAGTCAAATTTTGATGTCCCGGTTATTGTCCGATTGTTCAGTTCGTTACGGTTCGTTAAAGTGCTGAATTTCGCAGTTTCACTAAGTATGAAGCACCTTTTGTGGCAGTTTCAATTCCCGACACTTTGTAAGTTATTTTGGAAAATAAAACATAAATTCTACATGATATTAATGTGTTTAAAAGCTTATTATAGCTGAATTGTGCTGATTTATGCTGAATTCAGCATTTAAAGTGCGTTTCGGGTGTCTTTTAGTGCATAGTTTAGCTTCCGAAAAGTTTATATGTTAACCCTCGTATCCACACTTGGGTTTTAATGTATTTTAGAGGTTGGACCTATTCCTAGGCCTTAATTCTATTATCTGACTGCTTTCTGTAGAATTGCTGACACAGCGTGTCTTACCGGTGAGTTTACTAGTCTTTCTGACGCAACGCTAAAAGTAATGCGTAAAGCAATATTTGAAGTATAAAACGTGCATGAATTCATATGTATAGGATGTAATCAGAAAATGTTGACATTTAAGCACATAATTGCAGATATTAAATATAATTAGACTGTACGGAAATTACCGGTTTTGTGCCAGTTGTCACAACTTATGTCAGACCCACCATTCCAGGTTCTCTTTAAGATGGAATTAGGTTCGGGTTACAAGAAAAACGAGTGTTTGGTTGGTTATCATCGCGGGTCAGTTTCGAGTTTTGGTTTGGCAACTCGGTCAAACCCGAGTCAACTCGGGTCAACACAGTCAAAGTGGGTCAACGCAATTCGATGTTCGGGTCAACAAGTTAACGGATAGCTCAGTTTGGTGAACGAATCAGATTTTTGGGTTTCGGTTCGAGGTTCGTATCGACTCGGTTAACCGGTTAAAGACAGTCAACAAGTTAAACCAGTCAACATGTCAGGTTGACAGGACAATGCTGGTCATCGGGAGTCAAGGGCAGTCAACAGCCGTCTACGGGTTGGTTTCGAGTCAGAATTATGTTCGAGTTTTTGGTTCGGACTTGTTTTGGTGTGGTTTAACTCGGTTTGACTCGGTCAAACCGAGTCAACTCAGTCCACAAAGTCTGCCGGTCAAAGTCAGCAGTCAACTCACGAGACCTGGTAACCTTTAAACAACACGAAATTTTGTAATTATTTATAGATTTAGATCTTCTAACTAAACGCGAAAACGAGCTCGACCGATACCTTTAGTGTTCATTTACGGTTTATTTTGTCAAAAACTATATATAGTTGATTATATTGAATGAAGTATGGTTGAAAATTGTTGTGATTTGATTTAAAATATCGACACTTTCGATGTCGAGATTATTCCGAAAAAAGAGGAAACTCTGTCCGTTTTTCCTAAAAATCCAAAACACGACACACAATTACATTCTAAAAACGACACTTATCAAAAAATTCCAGTTTTTCTTATAAAATAAATATAAAAGTATATTTATTTTAGTGACGTTTTATAACTTATAAACTGAAATTATAACATTTCGACAACACGCGAGTTACAACTTAACGAAGCCCAACACTTATTTAGATAAGCATAATTATCTATATTTATTCGAGCATCGATACTTCCGAGTACTTTCATAAATAGATATAACGATTATATTTATTTCAAACATCGTTACGTCGTGTATTTTTATAAGATAAATATAATGTTTATATTTACTTCATTACGTTCTACGAAAGCTAAGAAGAGTCGTACAACTATTCACCTACGCCTTCTAATTCACGACGACTAACACGACTAGGTAAATATATTTATATTTATATATGAATATATACATCATAAACCATTCGGAATACTAAGTCGTTTTCGAGACTTAGTATTTATCCCGATTAAGCGGGATCAAATAACCGTAGATTGGTTATTCTAAATCAAAACAATAACACCTTCATAGAATCGTTGAGTTAACGATTCGGTAGAGCTCAGACACGTAGTTTAGCTACGACGATTTATTTAGAAAACTTATAAGTATTCCTTCGTAGGAGTATCATAGTTGCACGCTAGCTAATTCACGTTCCTAGAACGACACAACGGAATCACACTAAGCTAGCTTTGCACAGGAATATCCAGGTGAGTTCATAACCCCCACTTTTTACGGTTTTACATTTTTATAAATGTTTTCGGGGATGGAAAGACATGCAAGTTTTTGCAAAAGAAAACACTATTCGATGAACGAAAACACATATTTATAAACAATGTTGCAAATGAATTTCAACAAACTCGAAAGGTTTACGAAAGGTTTATACTAAACATACCGGTTTTACAAAGCAAACGCGTATTTTCGCAAACGTGCATGATTTTCATGACTAGTGACGGGAATGTCCTAGTTACTACAACAGGACTGGGTTGGTCTGCGTACGAAAAACTGAGACAACCCAATGGGTTTATGTCCCCCTTTTCTTTTGAAATACATATTAACTAGGGTATGATTAAGCTATGGAATGAATTCTTGGATCACGTGCGAATAGGCGCTAACTTAGGCACCATTAATCCTCTTAAGGACCACGGAACAGGGGGTAGATCTATCAGGTACTGGCGAGCCCCACTCACGGTCCTTGTGTGGCCACTTAGAGTGCTTTTGTGTCCCTGTCGAAGTGAATCGACACTTAAATCATCCACCGGGTTGAGTGCTTCTTATGTCGGCACACATATTAATGTCTTAGCTACACATTAATGATCATTAGGTTCATAGACGCTTACATACCAGCTTTTGATACTCAAATTTTCAAATGTTTTTAAGATTCATTTGATGGAAACTCACAAATACATGAATTTACAAACTTTGGCAACGTTTTCAACTTATGTACAAGTAAGAGGACGAGTTGGTCCTGTTTACAAAGAATCTTTTGGGCTTGGCCCATTCTATCTCGTGGGCTAGACTCACAGTTTTTATATATCATGCCGAGAAAATGATTTTTCTATATTTTCTCAACAACTTTTAAACCGGTTATCAAAAAGATTTATTTTAAATCTTTTCAAAACAAACTATGAACTCGCTCAACTTTATGCTGACTTTTTCGCATGTTCTTTCTCAGGTTGCATTTTCAAAACTATGGAACGGTAGGAATAGGAGAACCCATGGGAATTCAAGTACTTAGTGGCGTTCATTTTCTAGAAATCTTAGCTTATTTGCTTCCGCTGTGCAATGAAGATACCGGTCCAGTCACGCCAGCTCTGATATTTTGGGGTGTTACAGATTGGTATCAGAGCTACAGGTTTCAGCGAATTAGGTTTCTGTAGAGATACCTAGGCTTTAACCTCACTTTCCTCTGGGGACTTAGATTATTAAGACATTGAATACACACAGAACGCCTAGTACTCGAATATGGGTTCTAACCGTTGCCGAAAACCATGAGTTAATAGTTTTGGTTTTAAAAATACAAAAGTGTTGTGTTTGATACACGGTACACGAGACAATTACACACACAATAAGCAAAACCTGGAGGGTTTTGATAGCACGCATATAGGACCTTTGGAAAACTCTTTATGAGAAACTTATGTCAAAATTCATTAAAGGTCCTCACGTAGGAACTGCAATTATTTACTCGCGCAAATGCCATTATATTATGTTGTCTATGCTATTTTAATTACCCGCGCAGGCAACCTACGCATAACGAAATGCTAGTGCACGAGTATACATGAAACTCAAATTATACGTCAACGGATGTCGGAGTACATCACATTCTACGCAGAACGAAAAGCTAGTGCGCGAGTACACGTGAAACTTAAACTATACGTCGGTGGATGTAGAATTATATCAGACATTTCGAGGCAAGGCCTTTGGGGAAAACACAAATGGGCACGACAACAACGATGCTAATTCCCGTCAGCGGGAGAACTACTGATCGAAAAGCGGCAATTTGCCACATGATCCTGTAAGCGACACGAATCTCGCTGTGGTATGTTAGAACAATATTTCACAACAATCGGTGCATAGTCTAAAGAGATTCACAGTTATTGGCGCTGCAAAAGAAGTCACATGTCTCCGCATTTCCCCCTACTTCATTATTGGCGACTATGCTATGTTCGGCATTCTATGGTAATGTCACATAACAACCGACCATCACATGAAATTCCAGGTAAAGTCCTTAAATTTCTTTTGTTGGAATTTAGACTTTTTGCATGTAGTGAGTAGATTTTCCCAATTCTACTCCCCCTAATAGTCATTGCATCACGAGGACTTTATTTCAAAATAGCGAACACTCGATT
The DNA here is from genome assembly GCA_030545235.1 of Helianthus tuberosus. Lineage (NCBI taxonomy): Eukaryota > Viridiplantae > Streptophyta > Magnoliopsida > Asterales > Asteraceae > Helianthus > Helianthus tuberosus. The sequence goes on along the minus strand of CM060412.1, from coordinate 97,802,008 downwards.
GCTTCATTTCTTGACAAATTCACATGTTACGCATGTTTTGTTTGTTACGCATGCCGTTATATTGATTCGTGAAGACCATCGGGGGCTTCACTTTAAATTTTTGCTTTATCAACGTTCAATATTGTTTTGCTATATCGAATTTTGCATTGTGATTTGGATGACCGTGTTATTGCAAAACGTTGACTCCTTGATATCGGGTCAACGAACTCGTTGAAACTCCTTTCCTTTCAAGCTACATACATGGTTTTTCGTTGTGGCCATGTCGAAACTTCCTTATTAATACATGAATTCATTGTTGGAGTGTGTCTAAACAGAGTTTGATTGTTGAACTTGCTCGTAATACATATTCGATTCAAGGTTCCATATGATGGATTGAGGCCATCATATTCAAAATAATCCCAACAAGCAATTCATTTGTTTTGAACCATAACAGGCTTGTTGGTCTTCGACTTCATTGAATCGTTTCTTTGATCACGATCACCTTGTGGTGACGCTCTCACAAATTTGAAGCTTGCACTAATCCCATTTGCATACATCATCTACGGATTTATTTATTTATTTATTTATTTTTTTATTGATGTTAAATCGGCTGTGTTGATTTATCATATTAAAGCAATCTTAACACAATCGTGTGTTAATATAATGGTACACAAATTTATGTCATATTTCGGTGTACCTCTTAACGGTCCTTCCAGCATCGATCGAACATTTTGTGATGTTTATTGCTCTTTCATTCTCAATCGAAAAGCATTATTTATTGGTTTCATTTTCAATCGAAAATCCTATGAAATTTGTTTGAAACGAACATTCAGATTTATTTCGTTGAGCCATTCATCTGATTTCATACACGGTGATACTTGTTCGGTCATCGCTATTATTGAACTGTTTCATTCACTACGACACCTTGTGGCGTCGGTATAAACTTGTAGCTTGTGCTAATCATGATGAATTGCTTCATGGAAAACCATGTACGCTATTCGTCTGACACATTATTTAAATAGTCTTAATGCAACTATGTATTAAGATGATGATATACTAAATTCGGTTGTATTTCATTTCGGTGTATCCTTGCAACACGTTGATTTCATTCATTTAATGGTTCGAGAGTTGATAAATCATTTCATTTATACAACAACCAACGCAAGATTCCGTTGGTAGTAAATTCTGTTGTTTCAAAAATTGATTTGCAGTTTGTGAACGTTCATTTGGAATTCCATTTGTTGAATTTCCACTTTTGTTGAACCTAGTAAACCTAGTCACATTGGTGATAGTATCACAACATCTCGTCCGCTTGAGATCGATTTCTAGAACAAAATCAGTTCAACTGTTGGGTACCTATTGTTGCAAAATGTTCTTGCAATCACTTAATCTGAACAAGTTTTGGTTCGATTACACGGTCATTCACTTTGGTATTATTCGGACTTACCTAGGAATGTCATAACTCTAAGGAGATAACATAGTCTAAATTTCCAGGACGAAATTTCTGTAACAGGGGGAGAATGTGACAACCGGCAATTAACGACTTCTAATTACACGATTAACAAACATTTAAGGTGATAATAAATATTTTTAAGGCACAAATTAACTAAATTAGGCTTGTGGAATGCCTAGGAACGCCTATCTGACGTTACAGTGCGCGTATGGTGACTTTCGGGAAATCTGCTGAGCATTAAACGGAGACTAACCAACACCGTACAAAATACTGACCACGCCGACAAATACGGAGTTTATACGTATAACTTATACTTATGAATGTGGTTTAGTGAAAACATCATGCTTTAAAACGGCACAAAGCGCAAACGTTAACGAAAACGCGGAAACAGTGACGTACCGACAATCAACGATGAAACGGAAGCACCAGACTCGAATTTCGTCTCGACGTTAATATATTATGATATATTTGGCATTGTTTTCAAATTTTAATGTTCGTAGTTGAAAACTGATCGAAAAATGGATTCAAAAATGACAAATGGAGCATTTCGCGCGTTTTAACGCAGCCGACAAAATACTCGTTAAACCTCAAATTCCGACGTAATTTTTTTTAGCATTCTTGACTTAACGTTATATTTTACGACAAAACGACGATCGGGTTTGAGAAACGGGCTTTAGAACGATTTGGGCCGCTCAAAAAACGCTAATGGGCACTGGGCCCAACCCACATCTAAAAACCTAAGTATAAAAGTCCCTTTTATGATTTTCAAAACCCTAATCACATTTCTTCAACATTCAGCGCACACACCAGACCCCTTCACCTCTCTCTGTCTTCTCTTGTTCGATCACCGGCGATCGGAGCCAGTTACCGGCCGGTTGCAGGCGCTCCGGTACCCCCATCTCCTCCATAACATCACTGCCGACACCCCCCAACCGAAATCTCTGTTCCTCTCTAATCGAACCCGTCACTGGAGAAGCTCCGGTCGAACTCCGTTGCCTTGCTGTTTTCCAGCGACAAGTACACACAACCCCCCCAACCTACATCTGTCTCTTCTTCTCCGACACCGGCGAAGGACTTGAACGACGCCGACGGCGTTGTTGATGAAGTTGTTGCTGAAGCTGTCGAGGATGTATGTTGCTGATGACATGGTTCCGGTAAGTTTCCGTCTCCGAGCCCTCTTCAAGTTAGATCCATTTGGATCTCCCTTATCACGAGTTCTTTTTGTTTTTAAAAGGTATCAATATGTGAGTAATCGGTGATGACCGATGATGATAAGCAATGATGATGATGGTGCTGACGGGGGAGGCCGACGGCGGCAGTGACCGTGTGGTGGATATCAACGGCAATAGTGGCGGCGGAGGTGACGTCCGGTCACCGTGAACGGCTTCCGGTGACACTCAGGTACAAATCCACAAGGAACCTGCTTAAATCAGTAACTTAGAACTCGGTTTGGCTTCTAAACATGTTAAACCGGGTATCCATTGTTCTGTTCCCATAAATGTGCGACACTTATGTCAGACCCAACATTCCAGGTTCTCTTTACGGTGGAATTAGGTTCGGGTTACAAGAAAAATGAGAGTTTGGTTGGTTATCGTCGCGGGTCAGTTTCGAGTTTTGATTTGGCAACTCGGTCAAACCCGGGTCAACTCAGGTCAACACAGTCAAAGTAGGTCAACGCAGTTCGATGTTCGGGTCAACTAGTCAACGGATAGCTCGGTTTGGTCAACGACTCAAATTTTTGGGTTTCGGTTCGAGGTTCGGATCAACACGGTTAACCGGTTAAAGACAGTCAACAAGTCAAACCAGTCAACACGTCAGGTTGACTGGTCAATGCTGGTCAACAGGAGTCAAGGTCAGTCAACAGCTGTCTACGGGTTGGTTTTGATTCAGAATTCTGTTCGGGTTTTTGGTTCGGACTTGTTTTGGTGTGGTTCAACTCAAACCGAGTCAACTCAGTCCACGAAGTCTGCCGGTCAAAGTCAGCAGTCAACTCACGAGACCCGGTAACCTTTAAACAACGTGAAATTGTGTAATTAGTTATAGATTTAGATCCTGTAGCTAAACGCGAAAACGAGCTCGACGGATACCTTTAGTGTTCATTTACGGTTTATTTTGTCAAAAACTATATATAGTTGATTATATTGATTGAAGTATGGTTGAAAATTGTTGTGATTTGATTTAAAATATCGATACTTTCGAAGTCGAGGTTATTCCAAAAACAGAGGACACTCTGTCCATTTTTTCTAAAAATCCGAAACACGACACGCATTTACATTCTAAAAACGACACTTATCAAAAAATTCGAGTTTTTCTTATAAAATAAATATAAAAGTATATTTATTTTAGTGACGTTTTATAACTTATAAACTGAAATTATAAAATTTTGACAACACGCGAGTTATAACTTAACGAAGCCCGACACTTATTTAGATAAGCATAATTATCTATATCTATTGAGCATGGATACTTCCGAGTACTTTCATAAAATAAATATAACTATTATATTTATTTCAAATGTCGTTACGTCGTGTATTTTTATAACATAAATATAATGTTTATATTTACTTCATTACGTTCTACAAAAGTTAAGAAGAGTCGTACAACTATTCACCTACGCCTTCTAATTCATGACAACTAACACGACTATGTAAATATATTTATATTTATATATGAATATATACATCATAAACCATTCGGAATACTAAGTCGTTTTCGAGACTTAGTATTTATCCTGATTAAGCGGGATCAAATAACCGTAGATTGGTTATTCTAAATCAAAACAATAACACCTTCATAGAATCGTTGAGTTAACGATTTCGTAGAGCTCGGACACGTAGTTTAGCTACGCCGATTTATTTAGAAAACTTATAAGTATTCCTTCGTAGGAATGTCATAGTTGCACGCTAGCTAATTCACGTTCCTGGAACGACACTACGAAATCACACTAAGCTAGCTTTGCACAAGAATATCCAGGTGAGTTCATAACCCCCACTTTTTACGGTTTTACATTTTTATAAATGTTTTCGGGGGTGGAAAGACATTCAAGTTTTTGCAAAAGAAAACACTACTCGATGAACGAAAACACATATTTATAAACCATGTTGCAAATGAATTTCAACAAACTTGAAAGGTTTACAAAAGGTTTATACTAAACATACCGGTTTTACAAAACAAACGCATATTTTCGCAAACGTGCATGATTTTCATGACTAGTGACGGGAATGTCCTAGTTACTACAACGGGACTGGGTTGGTCTGCGTACGAAAAACGAGACAACCCAATGGGTTTATGTCCCATTTTCTTTTGAAATACATATTAACTAGGGTATGATTAAGCTATGGAATGAATTCTTGGATCACGTGCGAATAGGCGCTAACTTAGGCGCCATTAATCCTTTTAAGGACCATGGAACAGGGGGTAGATCTATCGGGTACGGGTGAGCCCCACTCACGGTCCTTGTGCGGCCACTTAGAGTGCTTTTGTGTCCCTGTCGAAGTGAATCGACACTTAATCGTCTACCGGGTTGAGTGTTTCCTATGTCGGCACACACATTAATGTCTTAGCTACACATTAATGATCATTAGGTTCATAGACGCTTACATACCAGCTTTTGATACTCAAATTTTCAAATGTTTTTAAGATTCATTTGATGGAAACTCACAAATACATGGATTTACAAACTTTGGCATCGTTTTCAACTTATGTACAAGTAAGAGGACAAGTTGGTCCTGTTTACAAATACTCTTTTGGGCTCGGCCCAATTTCTCTCGTGGGCTAGACTCACAGTTTTTATATATCATGCCGAGAAAATGATTTTTCTATATTTTCTCAACAACTTTTAAACCGGTTATCAAAAAGATTTATTTTAAATCTTTTCAAAACAAACTATGAACTCGCTCAACTTTATGTTGACTTTTTCGCTTGTTCTTTCTCAGGTTGCATTTTCAAAACTATGGAACGGTTGGAATAGGAGAACCCATGGGAATTCAAGTACTTAGTGGCGTTCATTTTCTAGAAATCTTAGCTTATTTGCTTCCGTTGTGCAATAAAGATACCGGTCCAGTCACGCCAGCTCTGATATTTCGGGGTGTGACAACTCTAGGGTTTGAATTTGGTTGTGGAGAGAGAGGTGGTAGGGACGATTTTGATGATTATGATGTTATGATAATTGTCTAACCTTTTAGCTCTCTAATTATCTCCTTATATATACACCCAAAAGGAAACCTAATTAGGTAATAAGGGTAATATGGTCCATCAACAATTAACAACTAATTATATAATAGGTTTTATTATATTTTGATCTATATAATATAAATGATTATAATGGCTACTAGATTAAATACAATATAATAATATATTTAATCTTATATTCTCCCACTTAGCATAGTAATCATTTATCATGAGTATTAGATAAGCCTGACCAGGAGTTAACACTCATTTTAGCTTTAAACCAAGAACCGTAGCAGAGAAATACAGCCGTTGAATCATTATGCGACTCAGGACCTCCATTAGTTATACTACAACCTCAATTTAAAACCTAACAGTTACGATCAAAATACGCATAAGCCCTTTAGCGTTTGATTTGTATTTATATTTGTCTATATGTCATTACACCGGCAGAACATGTAACACCTGTGCCTCCACGGCCATCAAACAAATACCAAACCAATGAAATATTATATTTCATACTTGGGATTTGTAAAAATATGTGTATCATTTGCACATATCAATTCTTGTTCAATTTCAAACTCTAAATCGCTTTCTGGAAGGTTATACGCGCACTGATGCGTAAATATAACCAGTTTAATGCAACAAACACTCCGGAATAGTGACATAGGCTTAACATACCTTAAATAACCTTTACATAACTTAGAAATAAGTTTTGGAAGGTTTGGTATGCCGAAAACAAGCTAATTCGCTTACAGGGACTAAACTTGACAAACTGCGAAAGTATGCCAATTTGAACTGTAACGGACATTCCGGAACATGACCATAAGTTAAACACACCTTAAATATCCTTTACATAGCTTAGAAATAGGCTTTGAGGGGTTCGGTGTGCTAAAATAAACTTTTGGGTCATTCAGGGACTAAAAGTGTCAAAAAGTGCACAAGTTTGCACTTTCGCGCATAACTTACGTTCTGAATACATCCGGACATCCAAAAATTTATGTAAGCATGACTATATTATGCTTTAGTGTTTGGCTTGCCAAAAATCCATTCGTTGCGTCATTTGGATCGTTTTTCGCGCTTATGCGCATTCCGTCGTAATTAAGCGAACATCGCGTTCGTACGACCAAACGAACCATCATCCGGCATATTTTTTAGTATGTTTCATGTCCACAATGTTTAGAAATCATTTTAGGGCCTTAAAGTTGGCTTTACGGGCCTTAGAAGTGTCGGAAATGGCATAAACACATAACAGGGACCAAAACTGTCATTTCTGAAAGATGTTTGCTTATACATCGAATCTAGTCCTTCCCACTTGTTGCACATGGTTTTGGGAATCTATGGGCTGGTATTTTGAGCACATGGTATTACAATACCATGGGTGCTAGTGTATGGCCAAGATTGAAGCACTTTTTCCAAGAAACGATCCTAACGGTTCGGGAAATCCTATAAATACCCCACCCCCCATGCTTCAAAATTACAAGAACTTTGATTTGAGAAACTCTAAGTTGAAACTATTGTTTCATACCTGAGATTTTTGAATCGAAGTTAGCATTCGGGGACCCTTCGTAAGTATTCTTTCGTTCTTTTATTGCTTTTCGAGTCTTTCGAGTCTGAAAGTCAAACTTTGTTTGACTTTCTACATTGACCAGTTATGGTCAATGCGAAGTTCGTTTGAACTTCGCAACGTGAGTGTAATCACGTTGGTTATAGTCCCTTGGGACTATGCCTACTGATTACCACGTTGTCTAGGGTCGTAGGGTAAGCGATCTAATAAATCGCTTATACCTTCGAACCCGACCCAGTTTGGTCGATCATTAAGATCCGACCAAATACATTAGGTGACCATAGTAGGTAGGGAATAACCTCCCGAGGTTATACCATATGGTCGCTTCGTTTGAATAGTTGTATGATAGGTAGTTTATATGCCTTAGGTAAATTACCAGAATACCCTTTTCATGTATAATTGGTAATTAAGCTTATGTAACCTAAACTTTTGTACATAACTGATTATACAACATAATTAAACACGTTTAGGCATATAAATACTTGTCATAGGACTAGTTAGACGTCCCGAACGCGTTTCACGCGAACGACGCGTTAAAGTAGCATAAGCTACCTTAATGGGTCGCGATGGGTCGAAAGCACTTAGGTTTGGTTTCATTGTAGTATGTAGGCCTTGTTAAACCATATCATATGAGTTCCAACACTCATTTGGTTTACCAAGCCTCATCCTATCCGATCTCCCGATTTAAGTCCGGTTTATTTATATAGTTTTAGATTGCCGACTGATTCCGTGCTCTCTCTAGCTTTGTTTGGTTGTTGTTCAAGACCTCCAAGCATTCTCAGGCGAGTACATTATTCCCCTATTTTACTGCTTTCAATTTTTTTGGGGTGACTCATATGTGCTAAATGTTTTCGATGTTATAACGATGGTTTCAAAAACGATTAAGACGATTTATACAAAACTAATAACGATTTCATAAAGTGAACAAACTTGTTGGTTGTAGTTACATAACAAATGACATTCATTAGCAATGATCAAGCCGACCAGTATTAGGTTATGGTACCATAGGATCTGACAAATCCCGTTAGTTACTACACCCGTAGTTATGTGTGGGTGTTGTGGGTAGCGAATGAATCTGTAATTGTTAATTTACTCTTTGGTAAGGGTTTATTAATGCGAGATGTTAATCTATCCTTTGGTAAGGGTTTATTAATGCGAATTGTTAATCTATCCTTTGGTAAGGGTTTATTAATGCGAGTCAAGAAGGTTTGAATGTTATTAGCGAGACGACCATTTAAGTAGTTTCACGACCTAAAACGAATTTAACGATTGGGTAAACGATTGGTTTTCACACGATGTTTTAACGATTGGGTAAACGATTGGCTTCAAAGCGATATACGGTTGGGTTTTGGTTACATATTACATGATTTACATTGGGCATGAACATTACTTTGGTGGTTTGGTTTGATTAAGTGATTAAGTAACAATGCGTGTGGAATATGATACAAGCATGGTGGATACGCCGCTGGTACTTCCTATATATAAGTGTTTGTATGGTATTACATATTGTAGCGTTATTTGAATCATTTCAGCTCGAGACATAGAACATTTTATACAAGTAACATACTTTTCACAAGACATTTATTTACAAACAACTTATCTTATATAAACTCATTTTACATGGTTATTCATTTAATCATGCATTATTCTCTTATTATACATATCACCTGAACTTATTATTTTTCAAATGATTTACAAAGGCAAAGCAAATTACAAGGTTCATGACTAAACATTTTCTTAAAACAGAAGTCATGAATCTTATTTTCACAAAACCTATGTACTCGCCAGCATTTCTTTGCTGACCTCGTTTTCACATATGTTTCAGGTATTGTTGAATGATATCGATTGATAAGATGCATGCTCACATAGGACTGGACAAGGCCTTAGTGACTCAATAACAATGATAGACCATGTTTAATTTGTGTATTTAGATTTCCAGACGATGTAATTATTCAATGTTTAATAAAACGAAACACTTTTTGGTATCCATGGTTATGAAACATTAATTCTGTTGCAACACGCCCCGATGTTTCCGCTGCGATTTGTTGTTTTACGCGGTCGGGGTGTGACAGAAAAGATGGTATCAGAGCCAATGGTTATAGGGAATTAGGTTATTAGTAATTAGTAATGCTTTGACCTAGTCTATAACCTTCTTAGGACCCTAACGCGAGTTTACTTGCGTTTAGTCATAAAACAATACCGTCACCTATCCTTAGGCGACGACCACAACAAGAACATAAATTTCAAAACCGCTTTGAAAACTAATCATCTGTTCTAGGATGATTGATTACTAGGTTTTGAACCCTCTATTGTAAGGTTTTGAACTCTCTATTATATGGTTTTGAACCTCTTTGAGTTTTCAAAACTTCGTCAAGGTTTTGGGTTTTAAATAATGTGAACACGTGCAAACTGGAAGGGTGAATGCCTGTATTCTGGGTTTTCTGTCTAGGCAAGCACTTCGTATACATCTCATCAGACGCGAGACCAGTTGTGCTTACCTGGGAATTCTTGGGATGAGTGTTCACTTATAGGCGAGCATGTCTTCGCGATACATTATTTTTGACCCATTTACTTTGATCAGTCACCGTCTCATTTGTTTGCCTTAGGTAACAAACAAATGATCGCAATCTTCATGCGTTATCATTCTGTTTTGATTGTCCAATAATCTTTCACCTGTTTCTCCCTATGCCTTTCTTTTTCTTCAAGAATGTCTCTTCATCACGATGACGCCCAGATATCTGAGCAAGCAGCCAAAATTCGCTCAGCGAATAGGCGAAGTAGTCCTGAAGACTATTGAATTAGCTACTGCCATGTATCATCTCCAGGATGAAGCCACTCAAGAGTCACCAAGACAGGCAGGACCTAGTCAGGCGACAACACCATCAGCCAATAAACCAATCGAGGAATCAAAGACCATGGATGAACGATCCCCTAAGAAGTCAAAGAAGCGAAAGGCTTCTCAGAACTTCGCCATGGTCGCTCACAATGGTAAAGCAGTCCCCAACCAACCAGCTCAACCCCCTGCTAGGTGTGTATGGCTTTTCCTATGATACCTACATCAAGGAACTATGTACCTTACAAACTACTCTTGTGATTTCTCTCTTTCAAATGATTGCTCATGATTCCCTCAAAAATTTTAAGTAATCGTTTCACTCTAAGAAACAAAGTACAGAAAATTAAGTGACATTATGAGTAATCGTGCTTTTCGCACATCTGTGCCTTTAAATCCTTGGTTAGATAACTAAGGGTATTTTCAAATCTCATACCCATTACGTTTTGATTTTTCAACATACACAGTACCAGTATTTCAAAACAATCTTCATGATCTCAAAACATTTCATATAGTTTGAAAACAATTTTTCTAGATGCATTGTCTATGTTATTTCAAAAACATTGGCCATGTTATCAAAACCAACCTTTCTAATTTCAAAATATTTCATATAGTCTGAAGACAATATTAACACAATACATTTTCTGATCAAGTGCATGATTTCGAAAAGCATCATTCATGTCTTTCAAAAACCTTATACATAATTTCAAAATTCATCTCGCATGATTTTAAAACATTTTTGTAAATATATCTACCTAATACACCTACTTTATGATTTCAAAAAGTATTATATATAAGGTTTCAAAAACGTTAAACACATTTTTCTTAAAAGAACCCCATGCATAGTTTTCAAAAATATTTTCCTCATACATTGACTTAACCTTCAAAATTCTGCTTCATATGTCGCCTTGACATATCAAGCATCTCAACTTCATAAGCATTTTACATCATGTTTTGACCTAAGCACATCCAGTGCAAGGTTTCAAAACATCTTCAACTTCTAAAATTCATATGGGATCTTTTTATCTTTACAATTAGATCCTTGTGGATGATTATCATTCAAATCAGAGTCCTTAATTGGATTCCTTAGGTACCTTAATTCGAACACTTCGGTTCCTAATAATCGAAATCGAATTTTCTTTTTGAATCTTTCTATCTTTATAGTTGGATTCTTGGTAACGTTTAAAGTACCAAATGAAATCCACGGAATGGATTCCTAGTGTGCTTTAAATGCATGTACGCAATTTACAAGACAAATTAACGAACAATTTTGTGGTTATATGATATGTGTTTATGTGTTCTCCTCTATGTTTTTGTGTGTTACGATTTTTCAAATCTTCATAGAATCTTTCATATCTTCATATGAGGGATTCATAGTAGGATATTCAAAAAGTACTACCTTAAATCCTTATGGGCTTCTACGTAGTAGTTAAGACCCTTGGGTTATATAATACCATTCCATGATTCGATGAGAGACCCTTGAGTGGTCTAGTCTAAAAGATTGATTCAAAATTTGGTTAAAGAACGACATCTAGTGATGTAGCTGAACAGACTCCTTGATAGTCTATTTAGATCATTTATTGATTTAATTAAAAGGACTCTATGGCGGTCTAGTTACACTCATCACAGGTTTGTTCATTTGGTTTTACCCTACACATTATAAAATAGACTGTGTGAACTGTGCAAGGAATTGTCTAATTATGGACGCGTACATAATTATGAAATTTAGTGCATAGGAAACCAGTAAGATTTATTATGTGTAAGAACCGATAGTGACAAAAATAACGAAATGAGAACGATGTAATGGAGGTACGGTGGACGCACCAATGACGCTTCATATACTTGTATATAAGTGTCCCTCTTACATTGCAAACATAATGTTATTAAGGTTACTAGAAGTTCAAGAACCCTAACCAATGTTGTTCGATCTTTTCAACTTCATATTTCCAAGCTCTCACAAGTTTCCTCTAAATAAATTTCGGGACGAAATTTCCTAAAGTAGGGGAGACTGTAACACCTGTGCCTCCACGGCCATCAAACAAATACCAACCCAATGAAATATTATATTTCATACTTGGGATTTGTAAAAATATGTGTATCATTTGCACATATCAATTCTTGTTCAATTTCAAACTCTAAATCGCTTTCTGGAAGGTTATACGCGCACTGATGCGTAAATATAACCAGTTTAATGCAACAAACACTCCGGAATAGTGACATAGGCTTAACATACCTTAAATAACCTTTACATAACTTAGAAATAAGTTTTGGAAGGTTTGGTATGCCGAAAACAAGCTAATTCGCTTACAGGGACTAAACTTGACAAACTGCGAAAGTATGCCAATTTGAACTGTAACGGACATTCCAGAACATGACCATAAGTTAAACACACCTTAAATATCCTTTACATAGCTTAGAAATAGGCTTTGAGGGGTTCGGTGTGCTAAAATAAACTTTTGGGTCATTCAGGGACTAAAAGTGTCAAAAAGTGCACAAGTTTGCACTTTCGCGCATAACTTACGTTCTGAATACATCCGGACATCCAAAAATTTATGTAAGCATGACTATATTATGCTTTAGTGTTTGGCTTGCCAAAAATCCATTCGTTGCGTCATTTGGATCGTTTTTCGCGCTTATGCGCATTCCGTCGTAATTAAGCGAACATCGCGTTCGTACGACCAAACGAACCATCATCCGGCATATTTTTTAGTATGTTTCATGTCCACAATGTTTAGAAATCATTTTAGGGCCTTAAAGTTGGCTTTACGGGCCTTAGAAGTGTCGGAAATGGCATAAACACATAACAGGGACCAAAACTGTCATTTCTGAAAGATGTTTGCTTATACATCGAATCTAGTCCTTCCCACTTGTTGCACATGGTTTTGGGAATCTATGGGCTGGTATTTTGAGCACATGGTATTACAATACCATGGGTGCTAGTGTATGGCCAAGATTGAAGAACTTTTTCCAAGAAACGATCCTAACGGTTCGGGAAATCCTATAAATACCCCACCCCCCATGCTTCAAAATTACAAGAACTTTGATTTGAGAAACTCTAAGTTGAAACTATTGTTTCATACCTGAGATTTTTGAATCGAAGTTAGCATTCGGGGACCCTTCGTAAGTATTCTTTCGTTCTTTTATTGCTTTTCGAGTCTTTCGAGTCTGAAAGTCAAACTTTGTTTGACTTTCTACATTGACCAGTTATGGTCAATGCGAAGTTCGTTTGAACTTCGCAACGTGAGTGTAATCACGTTGGTTATAGTCCCTTGGGACTATGCCTACTGATTACCACGTTGTCTAGGGTCGTAGGGTAAGCGATCTAATAAATCGCTTATACCTTCGAACCCGACCCAGTTTGGTCGATCATTAAGATCCGACCAAATACATTAGGTGACCATAGTAGGTAGGGAATAACCTCCCGAGGTTATACCCTATGGTCGCTTCGTTTGAATAGTTGTATGATAGGTAGTTTATATGCCTTAGGTAAATTACCAGAATACCCTTTTCATGTATAATTGGTAATTAAGCTTATGTAACCTAAACTTTTGTACATAACTGATTATACAACATAATTAAACACGTTTAGGCATATAAATACTTGTCATAGGACTAGTTAGACGTCCCGAACGCGTTTCACGCGAACGACGCGTTAAAGTAGCATAAGCTACCTTAATGGGTCGCGATGGGTCGAAAGCACTTAGGTTTGGTTTCATTGTAGTATGTAGGCCTTGTTAAACCATATCATATGAGTTCCAACACTCATTTGGTTTACCAAGCCTCATCCTATCCGATCTCCCGATTTAAGTCCGGTTTATTTATATAGTTTTAGATTGCCGACTGATTCCGTGCTCTCTCTAGCTTTGTTTGGTTGTTGTTCAAGACCTCCAAGCATTCTCAGGCGAGTACATTATTCCCCTATTTTACTGCTTTCAATTGTTTTGGGGTGACTCATATGTGCTAAATGTTTTCGATGTTATAACGATGGTTTCAAAAACGATTAAGACGATTTATACAAAACTAATAACGATTTCATAAAGTGAACAAACTTGTTGGTTGTAGTTACATAACAAATGACATTCATTAGCAATGATTAAGCCGACCAGTATTAGGTTATGGTACCATAGGATCTGACAAATCCCGTTAGTTACTACACCCGTAGTTATGTGTGGGTGTTGTGGGTAGCGACTGAATCTGTAATTGTTAATTTACTCTTTGGTAAGGGTTTATTAATGCGAGATGTTAATCTATCCTTTGGTAAGGGTTTATTAATGCGAATTGTTAATCTATCCTTTGGTAAGGGTTTATTAATGCGAGTCAAGAAGGTTTGAATGTTATTAGCGAGACGACCATTTAAGTAGTTTCACGACCTAAAACGAATTTAACGATTGGGTAAACGATTGGTTTTCACACGATGTTTTAACGATTGGGTAAACGATTGGCTTCAAAGCGATATACGGTTGGGTTTTGGTTACATATTACATGATTTACATTGGGCATGAACATTACTTTGGTGGTTTGGTTTGATTAAGTGATTAAGTAACAATGCGTGTGGAATATGATACAAGCATGGTGGATACGCCGCTGGTACTTCCTATATATAAGTGTTTGTATGGTATTACATATTGTAGCGTTATTTGAATCATTTCAGCTCGAGACATAGAACATTTTATACAAGTAACATACTTTTCACAAGACATTTATTTACAAACAACTTATCTTATATAAACTCATTTTACATGGTTATTCATTTAATCATGCATTATTCTCTTATTATACATATCACCTGAACTTATTATTTTTCAAATGATTTACAAAGGCAAAGCAAATTACAAGGTTCATGACTAAACATTTTCTTAAAACAGAAGTCATGAATCTTATTTTCACAAAACCTATGTACTCGCCAGCATTTCTTTGCTGACCTCGTTTTCACATATGTTTCAGGTATTGTTGAATGATATCGATTGATAAGATGCATGCTCACATAGGACTGGACAAGGCCTTAGTGACTCAATAACAATGATAGACCATGTTTAATTTGTGTATTTAGATTTCCAGACGATGTAATTATTCAATGTTTAATAAAACGAAACACTTTTTGGTATCCATGGTTATGAAACATTAATTCTGTTGCAACACGCCCCGATGTTTCCGCTGCGATTTGTTGTTTTACGCGGTCGGGGTGTGACAGAACATATGTTAGAGACATACAAAATCTAACTGAGGAAATTTTTATTAATTAAAACATAAGCTAGTACAGTATGCTATTAAATAAAGTCTTTAGTAAATCCCACATTCAAAACATGTTCTTCGAAAACTTTAGGTGGGAGACCTTTAGTCCTCGGATCCGCAAACATATCTTTAGTACTAATATACTCAATACAAAGATTATTTTCCTCAACTCGTTCACGTATGAACAAATACTTTGTATCAAGATATAAACCAGCTCCAGTCGAACTGTTAATGTTTGAGAAACTAAAGGCAACTAAGTTATCACAATAAAGCTTCAATGGTCTAGAAATGAAATTAACGATTTTGAGTCCAGTAATCAGATTCCTAAGCAACATTCCATGATAGGTTGCGTTATAAACAACAATGTATTCTACCATCATTGTGGAAGTTGTGGTGAACTGTTGTTTATGACTCTTCCATGAAATGAGTTCGCCTTCTAACATAAAGATATAGCCCGAAGTGGATTTTTGTCATCTTTGCATTTGGCAAAGTCAGAATCAAAATAGCCTACCACTTCTAAATGATCACTTCTTCTATAAGTCAGTTTATAGTCTTTCGTCCCTTGTAGATATCGAAGTACTTTCTTAGCTGCTTTCCAGTGATCTAGGCCAGGATTAGTCTAATAACGGCCTAGCATTGCAGCAATATAAGCGATATCAGGGCGAGTACAGACTTGAGCATACATCAGGCTCCCGACAACTGACGCGTAAGGTATCTGGCTCATTTGCTCCTTTTCAACCTTTGTTGTCGGACACTGGAATGAACCGAAAACTTCTCCCTTAACTGCTGGAGCGACTGAGGGTTTGCACTGTTGCATGTTGTAAGGTGTAAGGACACGATCTATGTAAGCCTTTTGAGACAATCTTAAGATCCCTTTTTGTCAATCTCGGTGAATTTCGATGCCAATGAAGTAAGAAGCATCTCCGAGATCCTTCATGTCGAAGTTATGCGAGAGTAACAGCTTCGACTCATGTAACATGTCTAAACTATTACTTGCCAATAGAATATCATCTACATAAAGGACAAGTATAGTAAAGTTGCTCTCACTCATCTTGAGGTAGGTGCATTGATCCATTTAATTCTTTACAAAACCTTGTTTCTTCATGACTTCATCAAACTTGAGATACCATTGACGCGATGCTTGTTTTAACCCGTAAATGGATTTCTTCAACTTACAAACTAGATGCTCCTAACCTTCAGGTTTAAAGCCTTTAGGTTGTTTCATGTAAACATCTTCGTCTAAGTCTCCGTTAAGGAAAGTTGTTTTAACGTCCATCTGATGTAGACTAAATCAAAATGAGCTACTAGGGTCATAACGATCCTTAATGAATATTTATGAGAGACAGGGGAAAACATCTCTTGATAATCAATTCCCTCTTTCTGAGTGTAGCCCTTTGCAACCAATCTCACTTTGTAGGGTTTAACGTTCCCATTCGAATCCAGTTTTGTTTTGAGTACCCATTTACATCCTACGGGTTTGAAACTGTTGGGTAATTCTACCAAATCCCAAACGTCATTTTTCTTCATGGATTTAAGCTCATCAATCATTGCTTTATTCCTTTCAGAAGATTGATCACTGCTAATGGCTTCATTATAAGAGATATGATCATTGAACTTTCTTGCATCCATTTCAGTCAGGTAGGTAACATAATCATCCCAATTAGTAGGCCTTATGGGCCTAGATGACCGTCTGAGTTAATTATCGGGTTCAGCATTTTATTAGTTTTGAGCGTTTGATGTGCCTTCGTTGTGAGGTATAATGGGTTCTGATTATGGAGGTAAATTTGGAGTTGGTATGCAGTAGCTTCATGCGCAGTTGCAGTTGTTGCATTGGGTACAAGAGGAGTAAACCTAGTAATGGTAAGCGACGATTGGTACAACTACCACTAACCTTGAAATCCACCAGGCACGCCCCCGTGCTCAACTGTCTGATGTAAAAAAAAATTCGGCCGAGAAGGTGGCATGGGCCGTGCTCACCCAGCACACCCCCGTGTCCACCATACTGTAAGTTTTCAGTTCAACATTGTTACTAGCACTTTGGCCACGGGGTTGTGTCCCCTATCACACCCTTTTCAAAGGCAGAAGCACGATGTGTAATCTGAAAGGTTCTCATTGCATACGATAAGTATACATACTACATGAATATAAAACAACTCCATATTGCCATTCATAGTTCAACCATTCAACACAAAAGTTAAGTTTAAAGTTTACATCATAATAAAAGATAATTGTTTGAAAAGTTTACAACTTCATTCCAAATCAAAGATCACGGTTTTGTTCGCTATATCTCCGCAAGGAGGCGGGATATAACAAACAAATCCATCAAAAGTGGCAATGGAGCATAGACACATAATAACTTGAAACATAAACAACATTCTTGAGCAAAGAGACCGCGCGTGCATCCACTTAGTTTCCCGAAATACATGTAAGTTTTGAAAATCGTCAACAAAAGTTAGTGTTAATTCATGCAGATTTGTATAGAATGTTTAAGCAATGTTGTATGAAAACATGGTATGTACTTTGTAAAACGTATTTGTAACTGTATTATGTAAATGTAAGGAAATCAAGATCGCTAATGTTTCGCGAGGACATTAACATTTGTCACGACATAGGAAGCATCCAAACCTAGGCATTTTTGTCACCTTGACTGAGACACAAAAGCACTCTTTGGTAGAAGTAGGCTAAGAGTGAGGTTGCCTGAAACCCATTAGATCTAACATTCCGCTCCCCAGTCTAAATGTATATATTGATTAATGGTGCCTAAATTTCACCCTATTTGTAACATGATCTATATGTCATTCCTTAGTTTTGTTTCTACATACCATAATACATGTACTTTCCCCAAAGTTTAGAAAACAAGAAAATGTTTAAAAGTGGGGACATGAACTCACTGATTTGCGTCTTCTACGTCGAAAATTCACCGGTGCTTGTCCCATAGACGTCGTAACCTATACACGTCCTACATACGTTAATAACTAGACTTGTAACTTACTAAGTACAAGTCACCATCTTAAGTTAGGTGTTTGTTTTGTATAAGTTCGTCATAAGTGAGGGTCATGCCCTTGATTGTCGGGTCTCGCACGTTCGTCGCGTTATTGTAAATTGAACTTGTATTGTTCACTTGTAAATATATATATTTTATTCCCAAAAATATATATTTCTATATGTAGTATTTGAAAAATGATATATGTTAAAAATAATATATATTTTTAACTTATCCAAAATATGATACATTATTTTCCAAAAATAAATATAAGTAATTTGTTAAATAATATTTTCAATATTATTTTTGTATAAGTATACTTAGGAAAGTATACTTGTATTTATATGTAAATACTTGTGTATTTTTCATTATTTGCCAAAAATCAATCCTTTGATTTTTAATACTTTCCATAATTATATTTCTTAAAAATATATATTTTTAAGGTTTGTTTATGATATATACATTTTTGTCATACTTTCAAGTGTGTGTGTGTGTGTATATATATATATATCTAATTTTTGTCAATTATCCAATTTTTGTATAATTTGCATTACTTGGTAGTAATTATATATATATATTTGTCCAAAATGTATATTTATGTACAAAATATCCAAATATTTGTCCAAGTCCATATATTGTGAGGATTATATTTATGTTAATATATATTTTGTATCTTGTCCAAATACCCCTTTTATGGGTAACTTTTGTATATATATTTATAAATACTTCCTTGTATATCTTTGTGTGTATTTTGGTATTTATACTCCTTTGGAGTATTTAGTGTATTTTCAAGTTCCTAATACACTAATACATATAATACACAGAGTATACACTTAGCACATAATTTGGTGACAACTAAATATATATATTTTTCCTAAAAATATACATATTTAATATTGATTTTATCCTTGAAGAAAACCTTATTTCTTGACTTGAAATTTTGTATAAAAATTAGGAAAACATGATAAATATTTTTGGATGAATTTTTGGGGAATAAGTTTCACCAAAACTTATATTTTTCTAAGTGCCAAAATTTTATAAATTTTTTTACATATTTTCCCCTAAAAATGGAGGTTTTCCATGTTTTCAAAACATGTGTTTATTTTCTTTTCATCATCAAAAATCAAGTTTCAATCATCTCACAAGTTAAATACACTAAAATCATCATGTTAAACTCTAGGATGCACTTGAATATTTCTTAAAAGCTTCTTGTTAGGCTTTTTGTAAACTTTTTATGAAACCTTATTTCACAACTTAACCATCCATAAGTTTAGTTACTTCAAGATCATGAAAACATTCTTTAGAAACCATTTTTCATGTTCACATAAACATCTTTCAAGTTCATCTTCAAGTTTCACCATGGATCTTTCAAGATCCATGCTTAAACTTGTTAGATCTAAGCTTCTAACAAGCTTACACAAGATGGATCTAACTAGAAAAACAAGATTCAACATTTACAACTTCATAATATACATCAAACAACTTCAAAACAACTTGTTTTCACTTAGATTATGTTAGATCTTCATGTTACCATCTTTTAAAGTTTAGGTTCTTTGATGGTGTAACTTGTACATACTAATAACATGAAGTAAAAGATGGTTTATGGAGATAACCACTAGCTCTTGTTGCTAGGGATGTGGCAAGAACAAGAAGAAGATGAAGAATGAACAAAATGAGTGGATAAAAGCTCCTCAAGAAGGCCCTTTCACTTCCTTTGCTTCAACCCTACTTAGATCACCTTTGTAACACCTTTGATTGCTTGAACGATGAATGAAAATGAGGATGTGTGGGTGTGTGTTGATAGCCGAGAGGTAGAAGAAAGGGAAGGAGGAAGGAGATGAAATTTTGAAGTGAAAATGATCTTGGTTCTTATACTAATGGTCACTTACAACAACTTTCCAACACATGTTTATCCATAGGTTTCCTTGTCCCATATCTTGCACACATTATGAATATTTTAATGGGAAAGGGTGTGAGCCACCCTTGGGCAGGTTGGAAGAAAGGGGGGGGGGGTAAAGTGTCAAACTTTGGAAGTTATGGGTGAAAGATGTAAATTAGAAGGCTATATGTAAGGTTAAGTGTGTTTAAGTGTTTTGATGATTTTTAAGGTGTTCTATCACCATAACTAGCTTTAAAACATAAAAACTATGTTTCTAGTCTATTTTTGATGTTTTGGGTAGTGTCCGGTTAATCGTTCGGTTGTTGGTTCGTTAAGTTGCTAAATAGTGAATTTTACAAGGTATGAAGTACCTTTTGTGACAGTTTTCATTCCCAACACTTTACAAATTATTCTGAACACTTAAACATTAATTTTGCATGTTATTTTGGTGTTAAAATGCTGATTTTCCCGAATTTCTATAGAATTATGCATTTTAGGTGTGTTTCGGGCAGTTTCTAGTGCTTATTTTAGCTTCCGGAAAGTGTTTATGTTAACCCTTGTTCCCACACTTGGGTTTTAATGTATTTTTGATGCTGGACCTACATCTAGGCCCTAAATCTATCGTTTAACTGCTTGCTGAAGCTGTGCTATCACAACTTGTCTTACCTGTGAGTTTACTAGTCATTTCAACGCAACGCTTAATGTATTGCACAATGCGATAATTGAAGTGTGAAACATGCATGAATTCATATGTAAAGTAAGCAAGCATATAATGTTGACATTTAAACACATAATTGCAGGAAATAAATAATTATTAAAATAGTACGAAAATTACCGGTTTTGTGCCAATTATCACAGTCTCGCCCCGTTAAAAGAATTTCGTCCCAAAATTCAGGCTGAGTTATCTCTCGCGGGAGCTTCCTCGAACAGGTGGGGGTACTTACCTTTGAATTGATCCTCACGTTCCCAAGTATACTCGGGCCCGTGTCGAGAGTTCCAACGTACTTTTACCAGTTTTATGCGACTTCTCCTTGTTTTCTGTACCTTCAAGTCCATCATGTCAACAGGTTCTTCTGTGAATCGGAGTTTGTCATCATTGTGTACCTCATCCACAGGGATGATAACTGTTTCCTGAGTTGGACTCTTTTTGAGGTTTGACACATGGAACGTATCATGTACACCATTCAGTTCCTCCGGTAACTCCAGTTTGTACGCTACGGTACCAATCTTTTCCAAAATATTGAACGGTCCAATATATCATGGATTCAACTTTCCACGTTTCCTGAACCTTGCTACACCTTTCCAAGGTGAGACTTTCAACAACACTTTGTCTCCCACATTTAGTAGATTGATTTCGAGATATAAACCAAAATATCAATAGCTTACTTATCTCGTGGGGAACATCTCTCGGATATATGGACTTAGTACTCCGAAATTTCGTTTGAGAGGTTACGTAATTCTAAGATATTAGGTCTTTATGCTTATTGATATCTGGGGTATTATACCTGGTCTTCTTATTTTGTGTTAGCAATGGCCTAGACCTCGTATAATACTTTGTGTGAATAATAATGCTTTCCCTCTGTATAAAAATTGAAAAATATCAAAAGATATAAATCAAGTGCAGTTGTAAAGAAGATTCCTAAGTGGAATACACCTAAAGTTGAGCCTTCATCTCTTTTACTGAATGGTAGTTCATACTTGAGCTCTCAAGGCTTCACACTAACCCAGAGTATAGATATCAATATTGTGAATGCATTGTAGGACCATGTTTGACTCCCGAACGATTGCGAAACTACACGTGCGACGTGCGGAATCCGTGCACGTGTGTGGACCGAACACAAGAACGTATAAACTGTGATTCTATTGATGATTTGAAAGAATACAAGCACCGTGAATCAACTTTGCTACTTTCTCTCTCTAGAATCTCTCTCTAACCTTCAAAGCTCCAAAGTTTGCAAAAGTTGCAAAAGCTTCTAAAATGAAACCTAAGTCTCCTATTTATAGGCCATGGCAATAAGGAGAGTTTCCTTATTTACAATAATGTCATTCCCCTATATTTAACAATATTAAACCTTGTTTCATTCAGTTTTCTGCTACGATTCGGATTGACGGAGACGATAGACATAAATGCACTCACAGACTCCCCCTTGGATATTGCCGAAGTCAATCTCTTAGCTTCTATATTTTCTCTCTCTCTGAGTCTTCACGAAGCTCTGACATCTTTAGAAATCACAGACTCGCTCTTCAAACTTTTCTTGATTCTGCGTTCTGAATCAGCTCCCCCTTTCGGTAGTCTCTTTATCTTCAGGCTCCCCCTTTCGTAAAGCTTCCTTGCTTTTAGGATCGACACCTGGTTCTTCGTATACAAGCTCCCCCTTGCGTCGAGCTCGTCTTCATACTCCCCCTTAGACTCGGTTATCGGGATCGTAATCTGGCACAATTATCTACAAATCTCAAACATTTATAAGAAATTTGACAATTTAAGATTGAAGACCCAACTCTCAGCATAAGCTGGAGCATTTCATATATGTGACAGTGAAAGCTTTTTTGATTTTTCAGGAATAATAATCTGGCTCTTAAAATCTTTTTGGATCAAGAATCTGGCTCTATTACACAAATGTAACAATATGAATTTCTCAAGTATTACTTGACCTACTCCCCCTATTAAATTACTTTATATCTGACAGTTTAAGCATCCAAATCTTCACAAATAATTTTCCACGTCCAAATTAATGACCTTGGAGATTTCACAAACCGTTTTTTATTTTTGATTTTAAAACTTCAAGTTTCAACTTAATGAACTTGTTTATTTTTAGAAACACGATCAACATACTTAGATTTTGAAACTCAGCTTTCAGTCATCGATTTTCGAAACTAAAGCAGAAACAAAATCTTTTTGTATTTTTCTGAAATATAAAGCAGTAAACAAATATTTACAGATAATATTTTTGTTTGAGTTCGTGTCAGAGGATCATATCAGTTTATGACAATTCACTAGCACCGTTGAGCTTTTAAACACTTTAAGTTCTAAACGATTCACTTAGATTGTCAATATACTGATCCTCTTAAATTTTCAAACAAAGTTCAATTGATTCGAGATACGAGATTTAGTGTTTTAGGAACTTAACTTATTCGCGTATCCCACCTCAGAATATACTCTCGTATCAAAATTCCCTAGATTCAGTCTTACAGGTGAATATACCATAATGATATCTGTACTCTGGGTTAGTGCGAGACCTTAAGAGCTCAGGTATGGACTACCGTTCAGTCAAAGAGATGAAGGCTCGACTTTGAGGTGTGTCTCACTTAGGGATCTTCTTTACAACTGCACTTGAATTACATCTTTTAATATCTTTCAATTTGCAGAGGGTAAGCTTTTAAAGCGCGTAAAGTATTATACGAGGTCTAGGCCATTGCTTCCGCAATATCAGAAGACCAGGTATAATACCCCAGATATCAAACAGTATAAAGACCTAATATCTCAGAATCAGGCAATCTCTCAAACAAGATTTCGGGGGTTACCCATATATCCGAGAGATGTTACCCACGAGATATGCAAGTTATTGATATTTAGGTTTATATCTCGAAATCAATCTACTTAGCGTGTAAAAACCTACTGGCATATCATCAGTGAGACCGTTTATCACATCTACCTTTTTATATCTTTAGCGTACTGTGATTGTCTTCTGATGTACTATCATTTCCTCTTTTTACACAAAAACTCATTTTTGAATTTTATCATGTTTTTGGCTTTTTCAAATTTTCAAATGTTTTTGTATTTTCTGACAACGTTTACTCCCCCTAAAATTCAAAACATTTAAAGAAAATTTGACAACCTAATACTGATAGCTTTGTCTCGCCATCAACTTTCTGCGTCTCATGTTCTGTTTTGCAGAAAATATAATATGTGAAGCAGTAAGTACCCCCATGATTTACAACACACTGATATTTAACAGTTTGAAAACCGTTTTTCAATTTTGTGAAATTAATCATGTTTGTTCAGCCGTGAGGGTTTCGGCATATTCACTCAACATATTTTTTTGAAATTTTTGATTTTTGACAAAATTTAAACACACACACACACACATACACACATATATATATTCATTTTCAATTTTTGACAGAATAAAAACATATTTTTGGTTTTTTTTAATTTTCTATTTTTAGGGTTTTTAATATAGTTTATTTATGTACAGAAATGAACAAACTCCCTGTTTCAGTTGCAGGGTTCAGCAGCCTTCTCTCGTGCCAGGCTGCTCCTCTCCTTAATCTGACAATCTTCTGCTTTCTGGAGCACCTGCACATTCAATCTATTCAATTACTTGAACAATTTAGCCCAGGTCTGTTTAACCTTAGGCATTTCAACACAAAATGAGTCATTCAACTTCGGAAAATCTTTATCATTTTTCACAAATGTATTTTCACTCCGATTATCACTCACAGAAGCCTTTTGTTGTGACAACCAGTACTTTTCTATGTATTCCGTACAATATTGTAGGATCGTTTGCACGACCAAACGAGTCGTTCAGAAGAATTCTCAGACTAAATCAGAGGCATAATTCAGTGATTCAGTCTTTGTTCAGCTTGTATTGCACTAGATTCACATTAAACTGTCTTGTTTATTGATTTCTCAATGTTTACAGGCTAGAGACACTTCAGCAGCACCTCGGCGCCGGAATCAGAAAAAGATACAAATGATTTGAATCAAGGCACTATATATAGACAAGCTATTCCATGCGAAATGGATATCTGCCCATTTCGTATGAAATGGCTGCATTCCATATGTTTCTCATTTTTCTCGATCTTCGTGCCCTGATCAATCATACTAGTTACAAGACTCGATACAAGACGAAGTCGACAGACATATGCACCAACAAATATAAATAGTAATTGGTATCTTAATGACTGTGCATGATTTAAACAATGAAATGAATGATTTCCTGATTACTTTCAAGAACATACAAATGCATTACATGTTGCATGATTACTTGTCATTATTGCATGCAACACAGTATGGTTCAATTAGTGCACAGATCAAAGTTAGCACAGTTATCAGACAAACTAGAAGTACTGACGGGAGCTCAGTACTCAGACAGACATGATGTTAAGACACAGAATGAGCCCCGGAACCAAGAGTTACACTAGAATAGTATGTAGGAAAGTAGGGATCATAAAACTGCCTTCCGAGTGACGATTTAAGTGCTAGAAAGTGCCCGAAACACACTAAAACTGCAGAATTCTGCAGAAAACAGCAAAAATCAGCATTTTAACATCAAAATATAATGTAGAATTATGGTTTAATGGTCCAGAATACCTTGCTAAGTGTCGGGAATCAAAACTGTCATAAAAGACATCTTAAAGCACGCTAAACTGTGCAATTTAGCACCTTAACGAACCGGTAACCAAACGAACAACCGGACACTAACCGAAACACCGAAATTTCACTAGAAGCATTGTTTTAATGTTGTGAAGCTAGTTATGATCACTATACATCATGTTACTACATAAAACACTATAACACACTTAAACCCCTAAATTAACAATTAAACACTAACTAGTTTGTGTAACTAGCATTTGAAATCCAACTAGACCCCCCCATTATGGACAGTTAGAATGTGGGTCCCACACCCCACATTTTCTTGATTATTTTATTTACTTTGCTAAGATACTAGACATATTATCCAAGGAATAACAATATGTTGGAAGTTTATAAAAAGAAACCTTAAGACCTTAACACATTACATTCAACATTATTCAATAAACACCACCCTTCTTCTTCTCTTCCATACTCACGGCCCCAAACACCCCTCTTCATACCTTCATTTTCAATTCATCTACATGCATTCTAAGGTGTTCTCGAGGTGTCTCAAGCCTATCTAAGAGGTTTGGAAGCAAGGGAATTGGAAGGACCATCTCTAGGAGCTTTTAACCACCTTGTTTCTTCATCAACTTGCTTCTTGTTCTTCCCTAGCCTTAGTGCTAGTAGTAAGCCCCTTTGATCTTGTTTTTATTCATAATCTTAGTGGTTAAAGTATAATGCAACTTGGTAATTCAAAGAATCGCAACAAAACATGAACATGAACATGAACATAAAGCTTAATAACATGAAGATCAAGTGGTTTTAGTGTATGTGTTAAACTTGTTTGTTGAATACTTGCATATATGGTGTAGATCATCATATGAAGCTTGCTAGATGATGATTAAACACATGATCTAGCAAGTATAAGGATGGATCTTGAGAAAATCATGTTGATCATCCTTTATGTGAATCATGAACTTGAAGATGAACTTGTTTATGTGTAGGATGACTATTCCTACAAAATATAAGTCTTGAAAATATAAGATTTCAAAAATAATATTTTCAAGAAACTAAAGTTTACTATAAAATTACACATGATTTGGTTTCAAAGGAAAATAACTATGTTTTAGAAGGTTAAATGGAACTAGAAAAGTGTATGTAACATGAAAAATACAAGAAGAATTATTTTTGTAAAATCACTTTACAAGTTGTAAAGAATGAAAATTCACAAGAATGAGTTTTATAAGATAAGAACCATGGATTTAGAGTTCTTACAACCTATTGAACAACATGTTAAGTTACTACAAATTTTTACTAACTTCAAGTTCATGTCATATGGAAAAATTGCATATTTAAGGCTTTTGGTAAGTTATATGTGAATTGTTGATGATTGATGATGAACTTTTAAAAGAAAATGATATGCTTTTAAGCATGGAAACCTCCATTTTAAGGAGAAACTATGGCAAAATTTTTGTAGAAATTAAACACTTAGAAAAATATTTTTAAACAAGTGTTTACAAGTAAATTTTGATCTTGGTTTTAATATAAAATTTGCCATAATTTTTTTTTTTACAAAAATTACAAATATTGAAGGTTGATTTTTGGTAATAAAAATCACTAAGTATATATTTAGAAAAATATATATTTAGATGTCACAAAAATTGTGTGCTACTTGTATATTATTTGCATTAGTTATATTAAATTAGGAACCTTGAAAATAATACACCAAAGGTACCAAAACTTGAAATATAAAATATTACCAAAATCCCAAGAAAATAAATATATAATTTATACACGAATATTGGACAAATGGACATATGGACTATAATTATATATATTCCGGAAATAAATTCATAACTCGAAAAGTATGACAAACGGTATTTTTGAAACCAAAGAAAACGAAAAGATATGGATTTTTATAACTATTACAAAATATATCATGTTTTGTCAAATAGAAAATATATTATTTTTTAGTGGAGAAAAATATATATTTTCTTAAACAAGTCAAAAATATATTATTTTGATGAAAACTAAAAATATATATTTTTCTAAAGTTTAATCTTAAAAATTTATTATTTTTGAGATATATGAAAGTATACTTATTTTTGCCAAGTAAAGTATAGATATTTTCTATAAAAATTATCTTAAAGTATATATATATATTTTAAGAATATAGATTCGGTGATTTTTGATTATATAAAAATAATATTCCGGAAATTATATACAAATTAAGTGTAAAATACTTAATAAATACAAGAAAATACGTATTCCTGTACGTATAAATACACACCGGAATACACCACCAATACTTGGCAAAATACCCGTAAAAAAATACATAAGTATAAGAATACACAAGTACAAGTATACCCATACTTGGGAAAAATCTATATATGGAAATACATAATAAACCAAGTTAAAAATATATTATTTGGACAATATTTCAAATAATTGGAGAAAAATAGTTTACGTTAAAATATTCTTATTTTAACTTATAATTATATAATATGGAATTATATAATTTACATAAATCGTATAACTCAAAGTATAACAATTACAAAAAAAATAAGTCTTAATAAATAACTAAGACTAGGAGTCGTTACACAACCTAAACATCTAATAAAACGTGGCACGTGTGTAGGTAGTTGTACGACTCGTAAGAAGGACCTTTGAGTATACGTGACAGCAGGACACAAACTTGTGAGTTCATGTCCCCTTTTCTTTTAACTGTTTTTGGTTTTTATAACTTACAGGGGTGAAATACATGTTACAAACGTTTTCAAATGGTATGGTTAGCTAAGGAATGAACTGTTAGATCATGTGAATGGGTAGGCGCACACTTAAGACCATTAATCCTTGTATAAGGACCGAGGGGCATGAGTGATAGATCTATGTGGGTGTTGCGAGCCCCACCCATGGGTCCGGGAGTGGCCCATGTGGTGACTATGCCGTTCCAGCCGGGTGGCCCGGTCAAAATCCGCAAAGGTTTGAGCCTTCTTGCACCATTGCACACATATTAATGTCCTTGCAAAACATTAATTGATCTGTTCATATACGCTTTCATACCGGATTACAAAGGAATACTTACAACTGATTACAAGTTTATACGAGCTCACATACAAAACACATGAACTCGCTCAACTTTTGCTGATGTTTTCAAATTACATGTATTTCAGGAAACTAATGGATTTGGCGGCATTAAGAAAGTTTCAAGAAGTGTTTTCAAGAAGTGATGTCATCCTATTTTGGAAGGGTTTGGTTGGGATATCTTATCTTAGATAAGAAATACCAATCAAAGCCTTGTTTTCAAAGTCTTTTGTTAAAAGTCCTTTTTATGGATCTTATTACTTTGTATGGTTTGTAAACTAAACATGAAGTGTGTTGACTGGTATTGAACAACTTGTGTTATTTCAAAACTTATGAATGGATGAACATCATGTTTTAATCATATAGTTGTTTATTATAATTGAATGCAATGATATTGATCCTGTCACACATCATACGCTTCCGCAAAAGTCAGGGTGTGACAGTTTGGTATCAGAGCTTCGATTGTAGTGAACTAGGATTCCTTCTCGAGTCTAGACTACAATCACTAGGATTCTCTCAGGAAAACATTTTTACAAAATATTTTTCATTGCATTTACAAAAACGCCAAGATCCATGGAACAAACATTTTTCAAAGAAAAGACAAAGCAAGGACATTAGTAGGGAAGGAGAATACCCTGACTAATGTGCCAATTGAGGTATAGTCAGTCCATGTGGGATAGACTTGCCAAACATGAAATGACCCCCCCGAAAGAACAAACGAGAGTTATATGTGACATGTTGCATTTATTTACCTGTATATACTAAGTAATATTATTATATATTAATATATATGCGTATATGTGTACGGGAATAATTATTGACGGGGACGAGTAACCTTCGACTTCAAATCCTATTATTATTGACTCGCACAATGAGACTATCGACCTCGCTTATATTACAGAGCTCATGGCTGAAGTGATTACCAAACGAGACCCTGAGCTTGAGCCCGTAGGAGATGGCTGTTCATCCCCCCTCGATTGCGAAGATGCCTGACCACGGCAGTGACGGCGAGGCGGAGGTGGTAACCTTGGACAACAACCTTATCAGCAGGACGAGGTCCCTGTGGCTTTTACAATATATGATTGACGACACTCTTGTTGACACAAGGAAGATGAGGTGCTCATCTCGAAGGTGCCCCTCCAACTACTATTATTAGGAACTCATTTTATTCCTACTTGACTAGCATTGTGCCATTTCACGCATAACGATAGCGGACGTTGGCGCGTGGACCATCATAAAGGTCACATCCATGTCGAAGGTATGAGGACAATAGTGTCCCCTCTCTGACTGATCAGCTGCTTTGAACGAGGGAAAATTAGGGTGACTGTGCAAGACAATTTATTATTACGGGGGCCCACGTAATAGCAACTTGTAGCGCATGGGGATCCTCGTAGACTCTGCGGGTTAAGCTAATGGTCATTACATATTTGAAAATTCCTAAGTTGTTCAAATCTGTCACACCCCGACCGCGTAAAACAACGAACCACGGCGGAAACGTCGGGGAGTGTTGTAACAGAGTCATTGTTTCACAACACATGGTAAATCAAGTTTTGTTTTATTCCATTAATGAACTCATTGTTTTAATACAAACCAGATAAATACAAATAATCATCTTTCAAATTTTAAAGTCGCTAAGGCACGAGTCCAATCCTATGTGTAGCATGCGTCAACAATCATAACATAGTAGCACCTGAAACATATGTGAAAATAAACGTTAGCACGTAACATAGGTTTTGTAAATTTGATTCATGGCTTTGGATAACAATAGAAAAGTTTCATCTTTACAAAAACATAGCCATGAATCCTTGTAAAAAGTTTGGTTTCTAAAACACATTGCTTTGGTAAAAAGGTTTGTAGTATATCAAAATATACTTTGGTTACTGAAATAATAGATTTGGTAGTATATCACAATATACTTCGGTTTAAGAATGAAAGCATCGGTAGTATATCAAATTATACTTTGGTTTTGTAAATAGCATCTCAAACTATACTTTGGTTTGAAAATAGCATATCAACTATGCTTTGGTTTGAAAATAGCTTATCAACTATGCTTTGGTAGTATATCAAAATATACTTTAGTTTGTGAAATAACAGAGTCGGTAGTATATCAAACTATACTTTAGTAAAACACTATCACGTTGGTAGTATATCGAAATATACCTAAATCGTGGTTTGGTAGTATATCAAACTATACTTTAGTAAACAATAGCATATCAAATTATGGTTTAGTAAAATAGTATCACGTTGGTAGTATATCGAAATATACCATATATCACAATTTGGTAATACATTCAAACCTAGTGCATCAAACTACACTTTGGAGACTATAGAAATACCACAAAGGCAATTCTATTTGGTTAAAACTTTGGTTTCTGACATTCCATACAACAGGAATGGGGTCTCTAGTCCTATAGCGCTATATCGTACTACCAATCGGCTTGATCATTGTTAATGAATGTATAAGTAACAATATGAACCAACAATTAGTTTTACAAACTTTGAAAGTCAGTGTTTAAGCCATAGATAATAGTTCAATTCGTCAAAGGATATGTACTATGCATGTGAAAAACATATAGCTTGAAATTATGGAAATAGTGTATGGGCACATATGAATCACCCCAAAACATTTGAAAACGTAAAAGAGGGGACTATGTACTCACTTGGGATTGCAAGTATCATTGATTAAGTGTCCTAACAAAGCTCAAAAATCATGGAATCAAGTGGCACCTAGTTGGAATCACAATGTTAAATAATCGGTACCTAAATTGGGAGATCAGGTAGAATGAGGTCTCGTAAACCAAATGAGTATTGGAACTCGTGATATGGTTTAACAAAGCCTACATTCTGATTTGGAACCTATCCTAAGTGCATATGACCCGTTATGACCCGTTAAGGTAGTCTACCCTACTTTAACGCGTCATTTGTGCAAAAGCACATACGAATAGCCTAACTAGTCCTATGACAAATATTATATGCCCTAACATGTTTAAATATGTTGTATAATCAGTTTAAGTGTCAAAAATTAAGTTACATATGCTTAAATTTAAATTATGCATGAAAAGGGCATTTTGGTCATTTTCCTAAGGCATATAAACTACCTATCATACAACTAATCAAACTAAGTGACCATAAGGTATAACCTCGTAAGGTTATTCCTATACAACTATAGTCACAAAATATGTTTGGTCAGATCCTAATGAGCGACCAAATGGGTCGGGTTCGAAAGTCTAAGCGGTTGTTTAGACCACTTAACTTACGACCCCAATTATGCACTAAACTAAAAGTGACGAGTTAAACATGTTAAAACATGTTTAACTAAGTTAGAAAACAGGTTTGATATCAAAACAAAGCCTAATCAACGTGGTAATCAGTAGGTATAGTCACAAGGGACTATAAACATCGTTATTATGCTCACGTTGCAAAGTTCAAAGGAACTTTGTGTTGACCAAACCATGGTCAAAGCAGAAAGTCAAACAGTGTTTGACTTTCATGCTTGAAATACATAATCAAGGATGAATTTGAGCAAGTTTGGAATGAGAAATTCATTGGTATTTATAGGAATCAAGGATGAATTTGATCTTGCCAAGTGTTTGTGAGTTAATCAAAGCATGATCTTCACCCTACACTTGTTTGGATGAGAGTTAAAGCCTTGATGAACACTTAAAACACCCACGAGATCTCAAAAACCAGCTTAGAAAACAGCAGGAATGAGCTGGAAGCTGTTTGTAGAAAGTTCTGAAAAACAGGTGCTATCGTGTGGCGCGCCAGGGACACCTGGGTCTGGCGCGTGGCGCTAGGGAGGTCAGACAGAAGTTTCATGTTTTGGCAGAACAGGTCCCTGCATGCTCCAAACTTGTTTTTCGACGCGTTTAACCCCCGTTAACCTAATTTCAAGGCTCTACAATGAAGTTAAAGTATAGGGGACATGAAATATGCTTGGAAATATCACGGATGTCAGTTCGTTTGGTCGTACAATCGCGTTATTCGGTTAATTACGACGAAAACTCGAACGGATGCAAAAACGATCCAAATTACGCGACGAATGGTATTTTAGCATTCCAATAACTAAAATAAAAATATTTTAATGATTAAAAAAATTTTCGGTTGTCCGAATATGTTCAGAACGTAAGATATTCGCGTAAATGCAAACTTATGCACTTTTTGACGCTTTTAGTCCCTGTTGATCAAATAAGCATATTTTCTCACACCGAACCCTTCAAAGCTAATTTCTAAGCTATTTTAAGGGTATTTATGGTATGTTTAGCTTATGATCAAGTTAAAAAATGTACGTTGCTATAGGAATCGGTAGACTTTTGCAGTTTGTCACAAATAGTCCCTATGAATGAATAAACTTGTTTTTGCCATACCAAACCCTCCAAAACTTATTTCTAAGTTATATAAAGGTTATTTAAGGTATGTTAAGCTTATGTCACTACTCCGGAGTGTTTGTCGCGTTAAACTGATGATGTTTACGTAATAGTTTGTGTATAACTTTCTAGAAAGCGATTTAGAACTTGGAATTGAACTAGGATCGATATGTGCAAAAGTCACATGTAATTGTACAAATCCCAAGAATGAAACACAAGATTTTATTGGATTTTCATTTGTATGATGGTTGTTGAGACACAGATGTTACAGTCTCCCCTACTTTAGGAAATATCATCCCGAAATTTAATTTTAGAGGAAACCTGTGAAAACAGATGTGATTGTTTCGCTTTTGAATGAATCCTCCGTTCCCTAAGTAAAACTCTGGGCCACATTTGGATTTTCAGCGAATTTGTTAATTGTACTAGTCTGTTGTTTATAAGGATGAGTTCAGATCCGAAGATTTAAACGTCATTCTAAATAATAGATGTATGATCATACCGAAACTCAAGAGTGCCATGTTAATGTCAAAGTTATGTCCTTGTTGTAGAAAAACAGTATGAACTTTGTAGTTTCGAGCAATGGATGGGAGAATGTTTCCTATGAAGACTATTATAGGAAACTTGTGTGTGTTCGAAATTGGAGTTAGAGAGTGTAAGATAAAATAACATTGGTCAAGGTCCAGGACTTCTAGTAACTTAAATAACGCTACGCTCGCAATGTAATAAGGAACATTTATATATAGGAAGTACCAGCGGCATATCCACCATGCCCTTTTTACATTGTTCCCGTTTCGTTATTCTTATCACTATAGGTCTTAACACATGACAAAACTTGTTGTGGTTTATGTGCACTGAATTCCATAATTATGTATGCATCCATAATTACGTAACTCCTTGTATAGTCCGCACAGTTCATTTTATAATGTGAAGGAGAAAAATCAATCGAACAAACATGTAATGATTTGACTAGACCACCAAAGGATCTTTTTAACTAGATCAACGAACGATCTTTTTAACTAGATCAACAAATGATCTCTTTAACTAGATCATCGTACGATCTCTTTAAATAGACCACCAAAGGGTCTCTTAAACTTTAAATCAGATAATAGTTTTGGAATAACACTTTTGGAATCCAAGGGTCTGACTATTTGCATAGAAAAGCTCCTTAAGGATTTAAGATAGTACTTTGGACATCCTTCTGAGATTCTAACATATGAAAATACGAAAGATTCTACAAGGATTTGGATAGCGAGTATTAGAATCACACATAAACACATAATCACATAGTCGTCAACCTGGTTATTAGCTCGTTCATTAACTTGTATATATGTATTTAAATTACACCAGGAATCCAAAGCAAGGACTTCAATTAGTACTTTAAACATCCTCAAGAATCTAACTATTAAGATAGAAAGATCTTACAAGGATTTGGTTTTGTCTCAAGGAATCGTAACATACGTATTAAAGCACACAAAGAATTCAATTAAGGATTTTTTTTTTGATTTTGTGCATTAAATATCCACAAGGATCTGATTACAAAGATAGGAAGATCCTATAAGGATTCGGAATTTGTGTGGTGAAAATGTTTTGAAATTCATGTATTAGGTATGTTAGGTCAACATACGAAGTGAAGTGTTCATGAAATCAAGGTGCTAGATATGCTAAGTCAGCATATGATGCAAAAAGGGTCCTTGAAATCAATGTGCTAGGCATGTTAAGTCAACACACGAAGCAAAAATGTTCTTGATAATCGTGTACATAGTCATATAGCATAGGTCCAATTAAGGACTTATGAAAGTACCTTTAGATATCAAAATCAAGGATTTTGAAATGGTACTTCAAGTATCTGTTTAAGAATTTGTAACTTGTACCTTGTATTTTGTTTCTTAAAAGAAACGAGTACTTAGGATTTTCGAGGAGATCGCAAGTGATCATAAAAATGAAAGAACCGCATGAATAGTTTGTCTTGCAAGGAACACAGTTCCTTGGTGTCGGTATCGTAGGGGTATGTCACACATACACACAATCGTAGCAGTTTCGTAATTAAAATTGAAATAACAAATCTTATTTATGTACCAACTGAAAGGTTTCAAGCGTTATAGATAACAAGGAAAATATAAAAGTTTAATTGTTCACTGCTGCATTGTCGTTTGCATTTGCCTCTGCCTCGTTAATGTTAAATACTCGTCCACGCGCTGAATTTACATTAACAAGTCATGGGCAATTGTTCTGATAGTGAGTAAGATCACCACAGTTGTAGCACGATCCAGGTGGATATGGTGCTTGAGCAGCAGCAGCAGCAAGATTTGCAACATTTTGGTTTTGGATAGCATTTTGGCATGTATTGACCAAATGCCCCAATCGCCCACAGTGGGTACATTTGTGACACGGTGTTTGATCCAGATGATGACGGTTGCATTTGTTGCACAAAGGTGCAGTACCAACATAGTTTTTCCTAGCACGAGGTTGTGCTGGCTGGTTTGGTGCAACCTGATTATTCTGAGAAACTACTGCGAAGTTTTGTGAAGCCTTACGCTTCTTTGACTTCTTGGAGGACTCAGTCTGTTTATCCTTTGGTTTTTCTTGTGCAGACTTGCCGGATGGTTTCTGGTCGCCTTTTCGGAACAGTTTACCCTTCCTGATATGAGATTCAGTCAGGGTAGCAGATAACTCAATAGCTTGTCTAACTGTGGTAGGGTTACTACCAGTAACAATGTCCTGAACTGGGTCAGGGAGGCCATCAATGTACTTTTTAATCGCCTTATCCAAAGGCGTGACCATGGTAGGACATAACAGGCTCAGTTCCTCATAATGACTAGTGTAGGCTCGATGTTCACCGTTGTCTTGCTTAAGATCATCGAATTCCCTTTCCAATGCCCTGAGTTCATGACAAGGACAGAACTCCTTCATCATTAGAGCTCGAAGCTCTTTCCAGGTTTGTGCCATTGCCACATCGGCACCCTTATCCCTCATTACACCGTTCCACCATGTAAGTGCTCTTTTCTGGAATACACTCGATGCAAACTCAACCTTTTGCTCGTTTGGGCATTGTACATGACGAAACGTTCTTTCGAGACTCTCAAACCATTGTAGGTGCCCAGTGGCCCCTTCAGACCTAGTAAATGTGAGTGGCTTAGATGAGTTGAACTGTTTATAGCTGCACGGAGCGGGTACATTGTTGTTATTGTTGTTGTTTGCTTGGTTTATCGGGGTTATTAGCTTTGGGAGTACAGCAGAGATTTGCTGAGTGATTAACGCTGCCATAGCGGCATCCTGAGTTTGATCACGTCGAGGAGGCATTCTAAAAGAACAAAGAAACATGAAAGGAAACGTGTGAGATGATATTGAATAGTAGAAATTGAATGCTTAAAAGAATATTGATAAGGCATAAGGATTGGGATCATTTGTTCATTACTTAAAACAAACAAACGACATGGTGACTAATCAAAGTAGACGGGTCAAAATAATGTATCGCGAAGATATTCTTTAGCCTATAAGTGGACGCTCACTCCAAGAGTTCCCAGGTAAGAGCGACTAGTCCGATTATGTGGATTTGTACGAACACTCTAGCCTTAGTCAGAAAACTCGAGGTACAGGCATCCACCCTTCCAGATTGCACGTATTCACATTATTTAGACCCAAAATTTGACGAGATTTTGAAAAATTTGAAGGTATGTAGCCTAAAAGAATCTTCCAAGAATGGATGATTGACTTTCGAAATTGTTTTGGAAATTTGCGTTCTTGTTGTGGTTGTCACTTAAAGACAGCTGCCGGTTTTGTTTTAAGATCTAAACACAAGTTAACTTGTGTTAGGGTCCTAGGAAGGTTATAGTCTAGGTCAAAACATTACTAATAACCTAATTCCCTATAACCATGAGCTCTGATACCAACTTTTTTGTCACACCCCGACCGTGTAAAACAACGAACCACGGCGAAAACGTCGGGGAGTGTCGTAACAGAATCATTGTTTCACAACACATGGTAAATGAAGTTTTGTTTTATTCCATTAATGAACTCATTGTTTTAATACAAACCAGATAAATACAAATAATTGTCTTTCAAATTTTAAAGTCGCTAAGGCACGAATCCAATCCTATGTGTAGCATGTGTCAACAATCATCACATAGCAGCACCTGAAACATATATGAAAATAAAACGTCAACATAAAAATGCCTATGAGTAACATAGGTTTTGTAAATTTGATTCATGGATTTGGATAACATAAGAAAAGTTTCATGTTTACAAAAAATAGCCATGAATCCTTGTAAAAAGTTTGGTTTCTAAAACACATTGCTTTGGTTAAAAGGTTTGTAGTATATACAAAAATATACTTTGGTTTTTAAAATAGTCAAACAGATAGTATATCAAAATATACTTTGGTTACTGAAATAATAGATTTGGTAGTATATCACAATATACTTCGGTTTAAGAATGAAAGCATCGGTAGTATATCAAATTATACTTTGGTTTTGTAAATAGCATCTCAAACTATGCTTTGGTTTGAAAATAGCATATCAGCTATGCTTTAGTTTGAAAATAGCTTATCAACTATGCTTAGGTAGTATATCAAAATATACTTTAGTTTGTGAAATAACAGACTCGGTAGTATATCAAACTATACTTTCGTAAAATAGTATCACGTTGGTAGTATATCGAAATATACCTAAATCATGGTTTGGTAGTATATCAAACTATACTTTAGTAAACAATAGCATATCAAACTATGCTTTAGTAAAATAGCATCACGTTGGTAGTATATCAAAATATACCATATATCGCGATTTGGTAATACATTCAAACCTAGTGCACCAAACTACACTTTGGTGACTATAGAAATACCACAAAGGCAATTCTATTTGGTTAAAACTTTGGTTTCTAACATTCCATACAACAGGAATGGGGTGTCTAGTCCTATAGCGCTATATCGTACTACCAATCGGCTTGATCATTGTTAATGAATGTATAAGTAACAATATGAACCAACAATTAGTTTTACAAACTTTAAAAGTTAGTGTTTAAGCTATAGATAATAGTTCAATTCGTCAAAGGATATGTACTATGCATGTGAAAAACATATAGCTTGAAATCATGTAAATAGTGTATAGGCACATATGAATCACCCCAAAACATTTAAAAACATAAAAGAGGGGACTATGAACTCACTTAGGATTGCAAGTATCCTTGATTAAGT
The DNA here is from genome assembly GCA_030545235.1 of Helianthus tuberosus. Classification (NCBI taxonomy): domain Eukaryota; kingdom Viridiplantae; phylum Streptophyta; class Magnoliopsida; order Asterales; family Asteraceae; genus Helianthus; species Helianthus tuberosus. The sequence continues at coordinate 97,763,977 of CM060412.1, read as the reverse complement.
GTCCTAACAAAGCTCGGAAATCAAGGAATCAAGTGGCACCTAGTATAGAATCACTATGTTAAATAATCGGTACCTAAATCGGGAGATCGGGTAGAATGAGGTCTCGTAAACCAAATGAGTATTGGAACTCATGTGATATGGTTTAACAAAGCCTACATTCTGATTTGGAACCTATCCTAAGTGCTTATGACCCGTTATGACCCGTTAAGGTAGTCTACGCTACTTTAACGCGTCATTTGCGCAAAAGCACAAACGAATAGCCTAACTAGTCCCATGACAAGTATTACATGCCCTAACATGTTTAAATATGTTACATAATCAGTTTAAGTGTCTAAAATTAAGTTACATATGCTTAAATTCAAATTATGCATGAAAAGGGCATTTTGGTAATTTTTCTAAGGCATATAAACTACCTATCATACAACTAATCAAACTAAGTGACCATAAGGTATAACCTCAGAAGGTTATTCCCTATACAACTATGGTCACAAAATATGTTTGGTCGGATCCTAATGATCGACCAAACGGGTCGGCTTCGAAAGTCTAAGCGGTTGTTTAGACCGCTTAACTTACGACCCTAATTAAGCACTAAACTAAATGTGACAAGTTAAACATGTTAAAACATGTTTAACTAAGTTAGAAAATAGGTTTGATATCAAAACAAAGTGTTTTGATACCCGAAAATAGTTTCATCGCATAATCGGCATTTTGACCAAAATTTTGACTCGTCACTAAGCCTAATCAACGTGGTGATCAGTAGGTATAGTCACAAGGGACTATAACCATTGTGATTACGCTCACGTTGCAAAGTTCAAACGAACTTTGTGTTGACCAAACCATGGTCAAAGCAGAAAGTCAAACACTGTTTGACTTTCATGCTTGAAATACATAATCAAGCATGAAAGAACACTTACAAGAGGTCCAAGCTTGGAAAATGATCAAAGAAAACTGAAGTTTGAAGCCTTCAACCAAGTGGGAAAGCTTCAATCAGATCCAAGGTGAAAGAAAAGAAGAATGAGCAAGTTTGGATTGAGAAATTCATGGGTATTTATAGGAATCAAGGATGAATTTGATCTTGCCAAGTGTTTGTAAGTTAATCAAAGCATGATCTTCACCCTACACTTGTTCGGATGAGAGTTAAAGCCTTGATGAACACTTAAAACACCCACAAGATCTCAAAAACCAGGTTAGAAAACAGCATGAATGAGCTGGAAGCTGTTTTTAGAAAGCTCTGAAAAACAGGTGCTGTCACGTGGCGCGCCAGAGACACCTGGGTCTGGCGCGTGGCGCGAGGGAGGTCAGACAGAAGTTTCATGTTTTGGCAGAACAGGTCCCTGCATGCTCCAAACTTGTTTTTCGACGCGTTTAACTCCCGTTAACCCAATTTCAAGGCTCTACAATGAAGTTAAGGTATAGGGGACATGAAATATGCTTGGAAATATCATGGATGTCAGTTCGTTTGGTCGTACAATCGCGTTATTCGGTTAATTACGACGAAAACTCGAACGGATGCAAAAACGATCCAAATTACGCGACGAATGGTATTTTAGCATTCCAATCACTAAATAAAATATTTTAATGATTACAAAAATTTTTGGATGTCCGAATATGTTCAGAACGTACGATATGCGCGTAAATGCAAACTTATGTGGAATGGAAGCGCAATTGTTGCCTAAGGAAGATGGAACATTGTACTTTATGGAACGAATTTGGGTACCATTTTTTGGTGATCTACGAGCACTCATTTTGAATGAAGCTCACAAGTCAAGGTACTCTATCCATTCTGGATCCGACAAGATGTACCAAGACTTGAAGGACTTTTATTGGTGGCCCAAGATGGAAGCCTACATTGCTATATGTGTGGGTAGTTGCCTTACTTGCGCAAAAGTTAAGGCGGAGTACCAGAAACCATCAGGGTTGTTGTAACTCTTAGCCGACACTAATTTAGGAGTTTATTATATTTTTGTATAATTGATATTATCTTGTAATTATGTATATCTGTTCCTGAAATAGGTCTCGGGTTATCTTTGTTTTCATCCCTATATAATGGGATCGTTTGCTTTGTATCAGTCATTCAGAAATAATACGACAGAGAAGCTCTCATAACTTTCATGGTATCAGAGCTTCGGTTCTGACTACCCGGTTTCTCCTTTTTCTTACTTTTTCAAGAGCCTCGATTCTTGACTACATCCCACTGCAGCCGATAACCCAGCAACTTTTGCTGGTCAACTGCAGCCGATAACCCAGCTTCTTTTGCCATCCCTTCTGATTCAATACCTCTGCAGCCCCAAATTCGATCACTATCCTACCCCTTTTCAGCCTGTTTTAGCCGCACCCATGGATTCCAAAGCTGATAATAAACCAGAAGCCTCTCAATCAGAAAATAACACTGCAGCCAAAACCTTACACCCAACATATTATGTCTCTAACATAAATACCAAGATCCGTACTCTAGACGGAACAAAAGTCACATACTCTTCTTGGGTGAAACTTTTCAAGTTTCACGCCATAGCCTATAAGGTTTTAGATCATCTTGACGATACCCCTGCCCCCACTAAAACAGACCCATCCTATGATTCATGGAAGGAACTAGATGCTTTAGTTTCTCAATGGATTTATAGTACCATCTCAGATGATCTTCTAGGTCGGTTGCTGGACACAGAGGCGTCTGCACGTCAGACCTGACTTCGGCTCGAAAAACACTTCTTGAGCAACAAGCAAGCAAAAGCCGCAGCTCTTGAAACCCGGTTTGTCAATCTTACACTCGCTGCCTGCAGTTCAGTTGATGATTATTGTCAACAACTGAAAGACTTGGCGAACCAACTTGTTGATGTTTACCAACCTATTACCGACCAACGACTCGTGCTGCATCTTGTTCGGGGATTATCCCCGGAATTTGACACCACCGCTGCTCTTATTCACTCTCAAGGGGCCGACTGGGATCTTGCACGGACAATGCTTACTGATGAAGTAATCCGCCGAGAAGCACGAAACAAACAATCATCTTCCATTCTTGCAGCCCCCACAACCGCCTCCAACCAGCTACCGCTTAATCAGCAGCCAGAGACAAATCAGCCTCAGGAATAATGGCTGAATCAGCAGCAGAACAGTTCCCAACAGCAGCAAAACTTTCAGCAGAATTACTATCGGGGCAGGGGCAGGGGCCGCGGACAGCAGACTCTCGGGCGCGGACGCGGTAGGGGAAATCGGAACTCTCACACGAAATGGGCTTTTCAAAACAACTCTTACCCCCAATGGGCTTGGTGGAACACTCCACCCTGCCCTTATCCAACCCAACAATCATGGAGGCCAAACCAACCACCGGCCTACCCGTCTCATAATACCAACCCGGTGGCCCATTATGCAGGTTTTCCCTTGGGACAGTTAGGCGGCCCTCAATACACAGGTTTTGATGCTCTCAATCCATCAGCACTGAGCGCCGCATTCAATGCAATGCAGCTCCAATACACGGACCCGGATTCTTACTTTGACACTAGTGCTGAGAAACATATCACTGATACTCAAGGTATGATCAAACACCCTAGTTCTTTTCCTGTACATACTAAATTACTTGTTGGCAATGGTCATGTTTTACCAATTGAGTCCTCCGGTACGGGCTTTCTCCTGATTCATAATCGGACTTACATCCTACCTGACCTACTTTATAGTCCACAAATCATTAAAAAGCTTTTATCTGTTCGTAAATTTACCCGTGATAATAACGTTTCAATAGAATTTGATCCCTTTGGTTTTTCTTTGAAGGACCTCAAAACGGGACGCCTCCTCTCCCGCCACAATAGCACGGGAAACCTTTATCCAGTCACTCCACCAACACTTCCGCCTCAAGCTTGCTCTATCACCACAACTACCTTACAATGGCATGATCGACTTGGACACCCCGGCGCACAAGTCTTAGATCTTCTTAGTCGTCGTTTTAATTTTTCATGTAATAAAAACCATGGTTCTAATTTTTGTGATTCTTGTCAACTGTCGAATAGTAAACGATTGCCATTTTATGAATCAAATTCTTTTACTTTTACTCCTTTCGACATTGTACACTGTGATTTGTGGACCTCCCCAATACCCAGTAAAACCGGATATAAATATTATATGGTTTTAATAGATATTTTTTCCCACTTTATCTGGGTTTACCCATTAAAATTCAAATTCGAAACTTTTCCCACATTTGTTAAATTCCACAAGATGATTGCCACCCAATTTAATCGAAACATCAAAACCTTCCAGTGTGATTTGGGTGGTGAATTTGACAATCATGCTTTTAAAAACTTTGCAATTCAACACGGCCTTCTATTCTGTTTTTCATGCCCTCAAACATCATCCTAGAATGATCGTGCTGAACGAATGATTCGTCGCTTAAATGACATCATTCGTACCTTACTCATACACGCACATCTTCCACCTTCCTTTTGGGTGGAGGCCCTACACACTGCCGCTTACCTTCACAACATCCTACCCACCAAACGCCTTAACTTCTTTACACCAACATTTGCCCTATACATTCGTCACCCAACATATGAACACTTATGCATGTTCGGATGTGCGTGTTACCCGAACTCTTCGGCCACCATACCTCACAAACTCCACACCCGTTCCGTTCGTTGCATCTTCCTTGGCTATCCTCCTGATTTCAAGGGATACCGGTGTTTCGACCCTACAACTGACAAGGTCTCTATCTCTTGTCATGTCACCTTTGACGAGCACACCTTCCTTTACACAATCCCTACACCCACCACCACTTACAACTTCCTTGATGACCAACCACCACCCGGCTTCACTTTTTCTCTACCCAACCCATCACCACATCCACCCAACATTCACCCAGACCAACCTAACATACCTTCTATATCACCCTTCCCCATTACCTATACTCGCCGTCCCAAAAACCGCCCTCCGCCCGGCCCCACAGCAGTTGCACCAGCTTCGGCTGGTCCCACATCGACTGCAGCATCTTCGGTTGGCCCCACCGCAGCTGCGACAGCCCCGTTTACGGCTGTTCCTTTTGCTCCTACAGCCCCACCATAGCTTAACACCCATCCCATGACCACTCGTTCTAAATCAAAACATACCCTCCTACCCACACCAATCTCTCCGGTGCCTACCTCCTACTCGAAAGATTTTACTGATCCTCATTGGTTACATGCCATGCAGGCAGAATTTAGTGCACTACAGGTAAATGATACTTGGGAATTGGTCCCCCACCCAGTTGATAAACCGATCATTCGATGTATGTGGTTATTTCACCACAAATTTAAATCTGATGGCTCACTTGAAAGGTACAAAGCACGTTTAGTCGTTAACGGGAAATATCAAACAGTAGGTGTTGATTGTGATGAAACCTTTAGTCCGGTTGTTAAACCGGAAACTATTCGCATGTGTTATCAGTTGCTGTTTCCCGTTCGTGGCCTATTCACCAGCTTGATGTTAAAAACGCTTTTCTGCACGGTAATTTGAATGAGACTGTTTTTATGCATCAGCCACCAGGTTTCATTGACAAACGATACCCCACATATATCTGCAGGCTTAAGAAGTCCTTATATAGACTTAAACAGGCCCCTCGTGCTTGGTACACCCGTTTTGCCACATACATCTAATCAAAGGGGTTTCGGAGCAGTGACTGTGATCACTCTCTTTTCATTTATAGCAGGGGTCCTCACACATCATATTTTTTATTATATGTTGATGATATTGTGCTTACAGCTTCCTCAGACGTATTTCTACAGGAGATTATTCGCTTGCTCTCACGAGAGTTTGCTATGACAGATTTGGGTCAGTTACACCATTTTTTGGGTATAAAGGTTACTCGTGAGTCTCATGGTCTTTTCTTAGATCAATCCCAGTACGCGCGTGACATCATTGCCTGGGCTTCCATGTCCACATGCAAACCCTGTACTACTCCTGTGAATCTCTCTGCTAAATTAAGGGCTACAGACGGGGCTTTGTTTTCGGATCCTACGTTGTACCGAAGCCTTGCAGATGCTTTACAGTACCTCACCTTTACTAGACCAGATATCTCATATGTTGTGCAGCAGGTGTGTTTATTTATGCACGAGCCTCATGGCCCACATTACGCTTTTCTTAAGCGTATACTTCGGTATTTAAAGGGTACAACCGACTACAGAGTTCGAATAATTAAATCTGCAGCGCATTCATTGGTTGCATATTCAGATGCAGATTGGGGTGGGTGCCCTGATTCACGTCGGTCAACGAGCGGCTACTGTGTTTTTCTTGGAGAAAACTTGATTTCTTGGTCTTCTAAACAGAAGCCAACAGTTTCTCGATCCAGTGCTGAAGCAGAATATCGTGGGGTTGCAAACGCAGTTTCAGAGGCTACTTGGATTCGAAATTTATTACTCGAGCTACAGATCCCTCTCAGGCAAGCATCTGTGATTTATTGTGACAATGTCTCAGCGGTCTATTTATCTGATAACCCAGTTCAACATCAACGGACTAAGCACATTGAGATTGACATTCATTTTGTGCGAGAAAAGGTTAAAGTTGGGGACATTCGTGTGCTTCATGTCCATCTTCACTTCAATACACTGATATTTTCATTAAAGGACTCTCCAAGCAGTTATTTCAGTCCTTTCGATCTAGTTTAAGCGTCTGTCCGTCGACCGCTCAAACTGTGGGGGAGTCTTAGCCGACACTAATTTAGGAGTTTATTATATTTTTGTATAATTGATATTATCTTGTAATTATGTATATCTATTCCTAAAATAGGTCTAGGGTTATATTTGTTTTCATCCCTATATAATGGGATCGTTTGCTTTGTAGCAGTCATTCAGAAATAATATGACAGAGAAGCTCTCATAACTTTCAGTAACAACCCGAGATTCCCATATGGTAGTGGGAACATATATCGACGGATATCATTACTAAGTTACTAAGAACGCAAAGAGGACACGATGAGATTTGGGTAATTATTGACCAACTCACAAAGCCGGCGTATTTCTTACCGATCAGTGAGAAGGATATCACCAAAAAGTTAGCAGAGATATACCTAAAGGAGATTGTAGCACGTCATGAAGTGCCTGTTTCTATCATATCCAGCCGAGATGGTCGTTTCGTGTCAAGAATTTGGCAGACGTTTCACAAGGCTTTTGGATCGAAGTTGAACCTTAGTACTGCCTTTCACCCTCAGACGGACGGCCAAAGTAACGGACGATACAGACTTTGGAAGATATGCTACGTGCTTGTGTGATGGATTTTGGTGGAAGTTGGGATACTCACTTGCCCTTAGTGGAGTTTTCCTACAATAATAGCTATCACACCAGTATTCAGGCCGCCCCGTTGAAGCTTTATGGGTGGAGACCGGAGATAAACAACCTACTAGACCAGAGTTAGTTCAGGAAAACTACGGACAAGATTTCACAGATACGTGATCGTATCAAGTCAGGACGTGATAGACAGAAGAGTTATGCCAACAAGCGACGAAAATCGTTGGAATTTGAGGTTGGAGATATGTTTTTATTGAAAGTCTCGCCATGGAAAGGCGTGGTATGATTTGGTAAGCGTGGGAAGTTGAACCCACGGTACATTGGACCCTTCGAAATCCTAGAAAGGGTCGGAACTGTTGCATATATGCTGAAGCTACCAGAGGAACTTAGCAGTGTCCATGACACGTTTCATGTGTCTAATCTCAAGAAGAGCCCTACTCAGGAAACAGTTGTCATTCCCGCAGATGAGATTCACGTCAACGACAAGCTCCAATTTACAGAAGGACCTTTTAAGGTTACGGACTGGAAGGTCCACAAAACACGGAGAAGTCGTGTTAAACTTGTCAAGTTCGTTGGAATTCACGTCATGGCCCAGAGTTCACCCGGGAACGTGAAGACCAGATCAAGTAAAAGTATCCGCATTTATTTCACAACTCCCCTGCAACCGATAACGAAGCTTGAATTTCGGGGACGAAATTCTTTTAACGGGGGGAGAATGTGACAACCGGTACTTTTCCATGTATTCCTTACAATATAAACAGTAATTGGTATCTTAATGACTGTGCATGATTTAAACAATGAGATGAATGATTTGTTATTACTTTCAAGAATATACAAATGCATTACATGTTGCATGATTACTTGTCATTATTGCATGCAACACAGTATGGTTCAATTAGTGCACAGATCAAAGTTAGCACAGTTATCAGACAAACTAGAAGTACTGACGAGAGTTCAGTACTCAGACAGACATGATGTTAGGATATAGAATGAGCCCCGAAACCAAGAGTTACACTAGAATAGTATGTAGGAAAGTAGGGATCATAAAACTGCCTTCCGAGTGACAATTTAAGTGCCAGAAAGTGCCTGAAACACACTAAAACTGCAGAATTCTGCAGATAACAGCAAAAATCAGCATTTTAACATCAAAATATAATGCAGAATTATGGTTTAATGGTCCAGAATACCTTGCTAAGTGTCGGGAATCAAAACTGTCATTGTGACAACTGGCACTTTTCCATGTATTCCGTACAACAATGAACAGTAAATTGTACTTTGATGACTATGCATGATTGAATTAACAAGACGAATAAATTTCTAATTACTGTCATATGCCTACAAATGCATTTCATGTTGCAAGACTGTTTATCATTATTAGATGCAACAGAGTGTGGTTCAATTAGTGCACAAAACAAAGTTAGCATAGTTATCAGACAAACCAGAAGAACTGACGAGAGTTCAATACTCAGACAGACATGATGTTAAGACACAGAATGAGCCCCGGAACGAAGAGTTACACTAGAATAGTATGTAGGAAAGTAGGGATCATAAAACTGCCTTCCGAGTGATGATTTAAGTGTCCGAAAGTGCTAGAAACAAACTAAAACAACATAATTCTGAAGAAAACAACCAAATTCAGCAATTTTCAGCATTTCAACATCAAAATATATTGCAGAATTATGGTTTAATGGTCCAGAATGCTTTGATAATTGTCGGGAATCAAAACTGTCATAATAGACATCATATAGCACACTAAACTGCGTAATTTAGCACCTTAATGAACCGGTAACCAACCGAACAACCGGACACTACCCGAAACACCAAAATAAACTAGAAGCAGTGTTTTATTGTATTGAAGCTTGTGACAACCCGGATACTTGAGGTTAACATTACTTAAATTCCACAATCCTTGGCGTGTATCTATACGTTCAATTGCTCTTATATTACGATCATACGAGGCGTAGTGGATTACACTCGTACATCACTAAATATTTATGTGTGCTTATTATCTATTCAAGTAACCGTTAAACACTAGTATGTATCGTTGAGCTAACCTAGAAAAACTAACCCATTTAGGCTGCGGGTTACTTGTTGATTTGGGCCGCGAACTCGATTAACTCACACACACCTTCCATTGGGCCGACGACCACACTCCCTTCATGTCTCCTGCCCCTCGGCCCACACCCTAAGAGCCCACATGCACCCTTATGTTATACGTAATTTATGTGATGTTTCCCCATAATTTTACAAAACACGCATTAGAATTATCAACCCTAGTTATTCTCCTCTCTCTCTTGGCGACGAAAGCAAGAGGAAAACCTTCATTCTCGTTCCTGTAATCATCTGCTTATACCCCTCGGGTAGTAAGGTTAGTGATGTTAGAACATTATTAAGTTTCTTGGTTATGTTAGACTTGTGAATGATTATTTATGATCTAGGTTTTTTTAGATGTTATGATGTGTGTTGTTCTCTGAATCTATGTGCGTGAGGAGGGATTCTGTTTTGGATTGGGCTACGTCACTAGTTACTATTAGGAGGTATCTTAATTGGAGTTCCTGTGAATATCGATTTCTTGTAATCACTTGGTTGCTAGGAGGGAGCCGAACATGTGGCTTTCATTACTGACAGCGCATGATTATTTGGACTATCTGTGCATGATGTTAAATAAATAACATTCAAAATATAGAGTGGGCCGATGACACCATGTCTTGATTCATATTTTTGAATTGAAATTTTAGTTTGCAACTGTTAGTGGGCCGTACATGTAGGGAAAATAAGAATGCATGGGGAATCATTAACGAAATCCTAACTTGTATGTAATAGGTATATTTTTTATGATCCTTGGCACATGAACGGCCATAACTACAAATTCTTGTTCCAACTTTTGATATCACAGCCAATTAAGATCTAAAAGATTTATAGTGGGTCTATTATATATTCTGTATTAGCATGTGCCTCTAAATCTATATTTTCTCAATTTATAAAGAATCAGAATTTTAGTTGAGTTGTGTGCCGATTAGTGGGCCGAACATACACATATTAGTTATGTACTAGTGTAGTAAATTGAGGGTTTTGAAATCTATATTTGCATTAGTATTATATCTGGATATGAGGCACCTAATAAATCAAGAGTTGTATGTTATTTGCTTTTAATATGTCTCACATGCGTGTGTAGATTTCTTTAATATGTCTGCATAAACATATTAATGGAAGTTCTAATATGGAAGTGTCATCATATATGTCGTAAATTGAGATAAGGGGGTTCCGAATTATTAAACTAAGAGAAACCCACTGTGAATGGTATGTGTTATGACAATCTGTAATCCGATCACATAAAACACCGTTGTTTAGACACTAGGGTAATGTGAAACTCTACTCGTATACTCACCAACATTAAATGTAAATTAGGTCGCGTGTAATGGACTTAACTCGTGTTTAAAACTAGAAGTACAATATCATACCGAGCCAACCAAAGGTGAGTTCACTGCTCTTTTCCAAGCATGCATACCGGGGAGGGATATCGGGTAACGTTCCGGGGAGGAACGTCAGTTTAATGGGATGTTTGTTATTACACTCATTGTCTATCACATAAGACCCCTTACATCTACCGATAGTTGCCGGGGAGGCAACGAGGTTATTAGTTGATAGCGCTATTAGGTTTGGCACCCTCACACCGTACCGGGGAGGACGGGCGTGAACTAATTTCCTTAAAGCATGACCAATGTTTTGATAGAGACATTGGGGTTGGGCAAATACATCTTGTAGCCATCTGCGGTAATCGAGTTAATAACAACATCAAATCAAATTATTGAACTATTGAACTGTTTTATACACATACCTGGTAACTAAACGCGTTAACAAAACTTTGAACTCACCAGCGTTTTCTAATACACTTGTTGCATGCTCGCAGGTCATTAGATGTCTTAGATTTGGAACTTGCTGTTTGGAGTAGCTGGAGTGGTCATGGGCCGACTGGAGGGATTCATGTGATTGATTATTGATATTATACATTGGTTTTTGAACAGTTGAACTTTGGTTTACTATTTGCTTCCACTGAACATGTTGGTTTTCATTTAAACTTGTTGATGGTATTTTTCATTAATAATTGAGGATTTTATTTAGAAACTTGTACGGGTTCAATGTAATTAGTGGCTCGCAGTTGGTACGTCACACGCCCAGCAGGGACATTCCCTAGGTGGTATTTTGGGGGTGTGACAGTTTGGTATCAGAGCCACTGGTTATAGTGAACTTGTTTTTAAAACGTTTTTATAAAACCAGACTCTAACCGAACAGATCCAAAATCGACCATGACACTCAACTCCAGACTGCAATGTTCATCTCTCGTATACTCATTGTACTGCATAACTAGTGAACACTTATATATGATATTACATGTGATTGCACGTTTAGCACAACAGTATGAATTCATGTATTACTTGCCTGTGTTATGTGACTGATAGGGTGGTATTTCCCTAAACATTCATGACTCACGTTTCGTGATGCTCTTTGTTAGCTACTCGAGTTGGAGGAACCATTTGACATGAGTTAAGAGGAACTAAGACGAGCATGCAAATCGCAGTATTATTGTGGGTGCACACATAATAATAATGTGGGGTGCATGTCAGTCCCAGTGAGGCTTAACAAGTGAAAAAGGGGTTCCGTCCCGTTAATTGATCAATGTGAAACACAACAATCTGTAGGAGTCATAACAGTGATTGTCTCCTACTCGAACATGATCTTTTCACTCCTCTCAGAATCCTTACAAATCTCGATGTTATCGAGTATCACCTGAACACTCATCTGAACGCCTAGCAAACTGTGTAGAATGTTAGGTGCTTGTACGAACGGCCCTGAGTTAGATGTTGCAACATCAATTATTGGTCTATACCTCTCACACTCCTCCTTGTTTGCTGGAACTCACTGTACTAACGTCTTAGACCCCAAAGTGCGATCACTTCTGCAACACTTTGGAAACATGTCGTGTAGTACTCAGTCAACATGCAAGAACGATGGACAAGAGGATGAGCGTAGTGCCTTACCAACCTCAGTACTAGAAGGACCCTAATTACCGGCAGCGAACACCAGCAAATTGACTTCAACTGAATCCTTAAACCCTAGACAATGACTTATGAGAGTCAACTCTCACAAATCAATCGGGACATAAATGATGACAGTCGCCCATGGTGTAGAATGTGTAACTGCCAGCACAATGAGTAGCGCCTTAGGACGTGGCACGGAATGTGAAAAGGTGGACCCAGTCGGTGAAAGGCCGCATGACTCCTTTTCATCGGCATTAGAAGCAACAGTCATGATGACATCAAGGTACTCGCAAATCATGACTTTCGGTATGGAAATGATGGTGGCTTCAAGAAGGAATGGCCGAAGTTAAGGCAAGACGCCAACAACCCAGGGAACAATGACAGTTTTGGGAGTTCTAGTAGCAGTAGCAACAACACTGGATGTGGTACTCGTGGAAGGGCATTTAGGATGGGCGTGGGCGACGCCAGGATTATAACAACATGGTGGCCTACACGTTCTTGGAAACTAATCACTTTGTCACTGTTCTGCTTAACCCTGATGCTTCTTGAAACCGAACTTGTTGTGGACTAGGCTGATGGCAAGTCAACTGAAACCTCATATGATTGTTGGGATGCAAACTCGACCTTGTGGGACAGGTGTTCGATGTCGACGTTCCTTCTACTGCCCTTGTGTGACACCTGTGCCACTGCGACCATCAAACAAATACCAAACCAATGAAATATTGTATTTCATACTTTGGACTTGTATAAATATGTGTATCTTTTGCACATATCAACTCTTGTTCGATTTCAAGCTCTAAATCGCTTTCTGGAAGGTTATACGCGCACAAATGCGTAAATATAACCAGTTTAATGCAACAAACACTCCGGAATAGTGAAATAGGCTTAACATACCTTAAATAACCTTTACATAACTTAGAAATAAGTTTTGGAAGGTTTGGTATGGTGAAATCAAGTTAAATCGCTTACAGGGACTAAAGTTGACAAACTGCGAAAGTATGCCAATTTGAACTGTAACAGACACTCCGGAACATGACCATAAGTTAAACATACCATAAATATCCTTTACATAGCTTAGAAATAGGCTTTGAGGGGTTCGGTATGCTAAAATAAACTTTTGGGTCATTCAGGGACTAAAAGCGTCAAAAAGTGCACAAGTTTGCATTTTCGCGCATATCTTACGTTCTGAATACATCCGGACATCCAAAAATTTATGTAAGCATTATAATACTATGCTTTAGTGTTTGGCTTGTCAAAAATCCATTCGTCGCGCAATTTGGACCGTTTTTACGTTCGTTACGACTCCCGTCGTAATTAACCGAACAACGTAACCGTACGGCCAAAAGAACTGACATCCGAGATATTTTTGAGCACATTTTAAGTTCCCTATACTTTAACTTCATTTTAGAGCCTTGAAGTGAGGTTAACGGGGTTCAAACGCATCGAAAATAGCTTAAACGGGCTGCAGGGACCAAAACTGTAATTCTGCCAAAATAGGTGCTTGCGCACCGCAACAAATATTTGTTACGGTGCGCAAGCAGGGGTCAGTTATGCAGAAACTCATTTTCTCAGCAGTTAACAGCCTTTAACCCTTCCAAAGGCCAATGCCATGTGTCCAACTCTTGTGGTGGGTCAATATCAGTTACCACAACCTTCCGACAAGTGTACGGGCGAGATCATTCCTTCTTTTCCAAGAAACGATCCTAACGGTGAACCGAAAACTATAAATACCCACATACCCCAACTTCATTTCTCACTAGAATCTGATCATTTGTGCTCTAAGTTGAAACCTTTGTTTCATACCTGAGCTATTTTGATCTAGATTAGCATTCGGGGACCCTTCGTAAGTGTTCCTTCGTTCTTTTATTGCTTTTCGAGTCCGAAAGTCGAATTTGTTTGACTTTCTGCATTGACCAGTTTATGGTCGATGCGAAGTTCGTTTGAACTTCATAACGTGAGCGTGATCACGATGGTTATAGTCCCTAGTGACTATACCTACTGATTACCACGTTATCTAGGCTCAGTGACGAGCCGTAGTTTCGGTCAGAATACGTATTCTTGCGTATTTTGTAACCAAACTACTTATGGGTATCAAGACCATTTGTTTTGATACCAAACCTGTTTTTCTAAACTTAGTTAAGCATGTTTTAACATGCTTAGCTCGTCACTTTTAGTTAGTGCTTATTTAGGGTCGTAAGGTAAGCGATCTAAACAATCGCTTATACTTTCGAACCCGACCCGTTTGGTCGATCATTAGGATCCGACCAAGCACTTTAGGTGACCATAGTTTATAGGGAATAACCTTACGAGGTTATACCTTATGGTCGCTTCGTTTAAGTAGTTGTATGATAGGTAGTTTATATGCCTTAGGTAAATTACCAAAATACCCCTTTGATGCCAAAATTCATTTTAAACATATGTAACATAACTTTTGACATCTAAACTGATTTGAAAACAATATTAGACATGTTAAGGCATATGTTACTTGTCATAGGACTAGTTAGGCGGTCCGAACGCGTTTTACGCGAACGACGCGTTAAAGTAGCATAAGCTACCTAAACGGGTCGTAAGCACTTAGGTTAGGTTTCATTTAGCATGTAGGATTTGTTAAACCATACTACATGAGTTTCCATACTCATTTGGTTTACGAGCCCTCATTCTATCCGATCTTCCAATTTAGGTCCGGTTTATTAATGTAGTTACCTATATTAGGTGCCGTTTGATATTCCGAGATCTCTAGCATTGCTTGGTGGTTATCTTAGGACTTCTAAGCAATCTCAAGTGAGTACATAGACCCCTCTTTTACTGTTTTCCAAACTGTTTTGGGGTGAAACACATGTGCCTACTTGTTACTTTTATGTTTTCCTGTTTTCACATCATATACTTCCTATGTTCATTAGTACATTATAGTACATGATTTCATTACATTTTATACTATGTATGTCCATTGTGTGCATACTTAGTACATGGTTCTACATTACATTTATGCTAGGTATGTTAACTGATAGCATGCTAGCACATTGATTTACATGACTTTTCTGCTTTGTATGTTAACTTAGCATACTTAGTACATTTCTTATTCATCATATGCTTACATTTTGGTATGACATTTGGTTTGTTTAAACTATACTATACATATTCTTTTGATAACCCATTTTTACATGGTTATCCGACTGTCGCAAGGCTTGGATGTATGAATTTTCACAATACCGCATAAATGTCTAATATCAGTATAGCATACATTTACTACACAAAACATAACTTTGATTTAAACCAAGTTTTACTTCAATACTTTGTTTTGTGCATTTCACCTATGGTTTAGTTGATGCATTTCACTAGCCATACATATCATTTTGGTTACACATTGCATGACTTACATCTTGACATAAACATTTTGGTATATTATTCAATACATTTGACAATTGGTTTAAACATAGACATCTTACATTGGTGGTTTGGGTTGATTAAGTGATTAAGTAATGATGCGTGTGTAATATGATACAAGCATGGTGGATACGCCGCTGGTACTTCCTATATATAAGTGTTTGTATGGTATTACATATCGTAGCGTTATTTGAATCATTTCAGTTTGAGACATATAACATTTTATACAAATAACATACTTTTCATAAGACATTGATTTACAAACAACTTATCTTATACAAACTCATTTTACATGGTTATTCATTTAACCATACATTATTCTCTTATTTATACATATCATCTGATCTTATCGTTTTTCATAAGATTTACAAGACAAAGCAAATTACAAGGTTCATGACTAAACATTTTCTCAAATATAAGTCATGAATTATGTTTTCACAAAACCTATGTATCTCACAGGCATTTTTATGCTGACGTACCTATTTTCACATGTGTTTTCAGGAGATGATGCATAGGACTTATCAAGACATACTTAGGCGGACCTGTGCCTTAGTGACTTAAAACGAGACAAGAACTAGTTAATTTATGTTATGTACTCTTTGGTTCTTGTTTAAAACAATGTAAAATTTCATGTTTGATTAATAAAACGAAACCTCGATTTCCTTGGTTGTGAAACATAAATTCTGTTACAACACTCCCCGACGTTTCCGCCACGTTTTGTATGTTCTACGTGGTCGGGGTGTGACAGAAAAGATGGTATCAGAGCCAATGGTTATAGGGAATTAGGTTATTAGTAATGCTTTGTCCTAGTCTATAACCTTCTTAGGACCCTAACGCGAGTTTACTTGCGTTTAGTCATAAAACAATACCGTCACCTATCCTTAGGCGACGACCACAACAAGAACATAAATTTCAAAACCGCTTTGAAAACTAATCATCTGTTCTAGGATGATTGATTACTAGGTTTTGAACCCTCTGTTATATGGTTTTGAACCCCTTCGAGTTTTCAAAATCTCGTCAAGGTTTTGGGTTTTAAATAATGTGAACACGTGCAAACTGGAAGGGTGAATGCCTGTATTCTGGGTTTTCTGTCTAGGCAAGCACTTCGTATACATCTCATCAGACGCGAGACCAGTTGTGCTTACCTGGGAATTCTTGGGATGAGTGTTCACTTATAGGCGAGCATGTCTTCGCGATACATTATTTTTGACCTATTTACTTTGATTAATCACCGAGGTCATTTGTTGCTTTGTAGTAACAAACAAATGACCACCATCCTTGCTTTCATCAGATTTGTTTCATCCCATTCTTTTCGTCTAATTCTCTCACTCATTTCCTTTCATGTTTCCTCTTTTAGAATGCCTCCACGACGCGAAAATCCGGTATCTATTGACGATCTGGCAGCTGTCATTACACAGCAAATAACTGCTGCAATCCCGACCATCGTTGCCCAATGTCACCAAGCTATCAACAACAATAATGCCCTCTGCAACTTCAAGACGTTCAACTCGGCCAAGCCATCAAAGTTTTCTGGGTCTCAAGGAGCGACTGCACTTCTGCAATGGTTCGAGAGTCTAGAAAGCACCTTCAGGCATGTTCAATGTCCAAACGAGCGAAAGGTAGATTTCGCATCTAGTGTCTTTGAGAAACGAGCTTTGACGTGGTGGAACGGTGTGGTGAGAGATAGGGGTGCCGAAGTGGCACTGGCTCAAACATGGGAAGAACTTAGAGCACTGATGATGAAGGAATTCTGTCCTCGTCACGAGATCAGGGCCTTGGAAAGGGAATTCGACGATCTTAAGCAAGACAGCGGTGAACATCGAGCATACACTGATCGATATGAGGAGCTGAGCCTGTTGTGTCCTACCATGGTTACGCCTTTGGATAAGGCGATCGAAAAATACATTGATGGTCTCCCTGACTCAGTTCAGGACATTGTTACTGGTAGTAACCCCACTACGGTTAGGCAGGCCATTGAGCTATCTGCAACCTTGACTGAATCTCAGATCAGGAAACGTAAGCTTTTCCGAAAGGGTGACAAGAAACCGGTCGAGGAATCGAAACCAATCAAGGAATCAAAGACCATGGATGAACCGACTGGATCCCCTAAGAAGTCAAAGAAGCGAAAGGCTTCTCAGAACTTCGCCATGGTTACTCACAATGATCAAGCCGTCCCCAACCAACCAGCTCAACCCCGTACTAGGAAGCCATACAATGGAACTTCACCCTTGTGCAACAAATGTAACCTTTATCATCATGCTATGGTGAAGTGCCGCGAATGCCAAATTTGTGGACGTAAAGGTCATACAGCAAAAGTTTGCGTAGCAGCAGTTGCACCAAATCAAGCTAACCACAATCCTGATCAAGCTCGCTTTCCACCAGGTTCTTGCTACAAGTGTGGCGAGATGGGTCATTTCCAAAGAAATTGCCCAAAGCTTGCTAATGCTAATCCAGCACGGAGATAAGCATCTGACCGACTAGAAGACAACACCTTTTAGAAATAATCATGTCTTATGTATTATTTTCTTTTGTTGTCAAGGTCCATGAAACAATTGTTATCATTGTTAATAAATAATTTTTTTTATTTACATTAAAATGTATTTATGTGGTTGTATGCATAAAACAACATATCCCTTACAATACCGACAATCAAGGAATCGTATTCCTTGAAAAGCAAACTACTCCCCAAAATTTTTCTATTTTATAATCTCTTGCGCTTTCCACGAAATTCCTAAGTACCTGTTTCTTTCAAGGAAAACGAAGTACAAAACGCAAGTTACAACACTGGACGAATACCCAAAGTACTACTATAAATCCTTAATAGGGTACCTAAGGGTATTTCCGTAAATCCTAAAATTTTTGTGTTCCTTAATTCGAATAGTACGTTTCTTAGAAAACAAAAATTGAATTTTGGGAGATCTTCATATCTTTTCAGATAAATCCCAGAGGACATTGAAGTCAATTGACTGGTTTCCATATCCATTTTCAATCGATAACAAGTTAATTACAAATTAAACAACTATGTAATTATGTGCTTATGTGTTCCCTTTTATGTTCTTGTGTAATCCAAGTTTTGTTATCTAATCCTCGTAGAATCTTCCATATCTTTGTGTACTATATTAAATCCTCAATGGGCTTTTACGTAATAGTAAAGACCCTTGGATTATATTGTACTATTCCATAATTAGACCCCTTGAGTGGTCTAGTTAAACAAATTGATCCAAAAATCCGGTTAGGAATATCATGTGATGAGATAGCTGAAAGGACTCCTAGGTGGCCTAATTAAAAGGATTAGTTGTCACTCTAATTAAAAGGACCTTATGGTAGTCTAGTCACACTCATCACAGGTTTGATTTTTCCTCCCCTTCATATTACAAACAAATTGTGCGGACTGTGCAAGGAATTGCGTAATTATGGATGCATACATAATTATGAAATTCAGTGCACGGAAACCACATCAAGTTTGGTCGCGTGTGAAGAAATTGTGGAAAATGACTCATTTCGTTCATTTTCATTTCTGAAGAAATTGTGGAAAATGACTCATTTCGTTCATTTTCGTTTCTGAAGAGGTTGTGGAAAATGACTCATTTCGTTCATTTTCGTTTTTGAAGAAATTGTGGAAAATGACTCATTTCGTTCATTTTCGTTTCTGAAGAAATTGTGGAAAATGACTCATTTCGTTCATTTTCGTTTCTGAAGAGGTTGTGGAAAATGACTCATTTCGTTCATTTTCGTTTCTGAAGAGGTTGTGGAAAATGACTCATTTCGTTCATTTTCGTTTCTGAAGAGGTTGTGGAAAATGACTCATTTCGTTCATTTTTGTTTCTGAAGAGATGGTGAAAATGACTCATTTTGTTCATTTTCGTTTCTGAAGAGGTTGTGGAAAAGGACTCATTCCGTTCATTTTCGTTTCTGAAAGAATTGTGGAAAATGACTCATTTCGTTCATTTTCGTTTCTGAGGAGATTGTGGAAAATGACTCATTTCGTTCTTTTTCGTTTCTGAAGAATGCCTGTTGAAAATAACTCCGTTCATTTTTCGTTTCTGAAAAATGTCCGTTAAAGAGAAATAACAGGATTATGCCTTGCTTATCTTTGATGGTTACTTAACACAAAGCCACAGATAGACTCCTACGAATTAATTTCGGGACGAAATTTCCTAAAGTAGGGGAGACTGTGACACCTGTGTCACTGCGACCATCAAACAAATACCAAACCAATGAAATATTGTATTTCATACTTTGGACTTGTATAAATATGTGTATCTTTTGCACATATCAACTCTTGTTCGATTTCAAGCTCTAAATCGCTTTCTGGAAGGTTATACGCGCACAAATGCGTAAATATAACCAGTTTAATGCAACAAACACTCCGGAATAGTGAAATAGGCTTAACATACCTTAAATAACCTTTACATAACTTAGAAATAAGTTTTGGAAGGTTTGGTATGGTGAAATCAAGTTAAATCGCTTACAGGGACTAAAGTTGACAAACTGCGAAAGTATGCCAATTTGAACTGTAACAGACATTCCGGAACATGACCAGAAGTTAAACATACCATAAATATCCTTTACATAGCTTAGAAATAGGCTTTGAGGGGTTCAGTATGCTAAAATAAACTTTTGGGTCATTCAGGGACTAAAAGCGTCAAAAAGTGCACAAGTTTGCATTTTCGCGCATATCTTACGTTCTGAATATATCCGGACATCCAAAAATTTATGTAAGCATTATAATACTATGCTTTAGTGTTTGGCTTGTCAAAAATCCATTCGTCGCGCAATTTGGACCGTTTTTACGTTCGTTACGACTCCCGTCGTAATTAACCGAACAACGCAACCGTACGGCCAAACGAACCGACATCCGAGATATTTTTGAGCACATTTTAAGTTCCCTATACTTTAACTTCATTTTAGAGCCTTGAAGTGAGGTTAACGGGGTTCAAACGCATCGAAAATAGCTTAAACGGGCTGCAGGGACCAAAACTGTAATTCTGCCAAAATAGGTGCTTACGCACCGCAACAAATATTTGTTACGGTGCACAAGCAGGGGTCAGGTATGCAGAAACTCATTTTCTTAGCATTTAACAGCCTTTAACCCTTCCGAAGGCCAATGCCATGTGTCCAACTCTTGTGGTGGGTCAATATCAGTTACCACAACCTTCCGACAAGTGTACGGGCGAGATCATTCCCTCTTTTCCAAGAAACGATCCTAACGGTGAACCGAAAACTATAAATACCCACATACCCCAACTTCATTTCTCACTAGAATCTGATCATTTGTGCTCTAAGTTGAAACCTTTGTTTCATACCTGAGCTATTTTGATCTAGATTAGCATTCGGGGACCCTTCGTAAGTGTTCCTTCGTTCTTTTATTGCTTTTCGAGTCCGAAAGTCGAACTTTGTTTGACTTTTTGCATTGACCAGTTTATGGTCGATGCGAAGTTCATTTGAACTTCATAACGTGAGCATGATCACGATGGTTATAGTCCCTAGTGACTATACCTACTGGTTACCACGTTATCTAGGCTCAGTGACGAGCCGTAGTTTCGGTCAGAATACGTATTCTTGCGTATTTTGTAACCAAACTACTTATGGGTATCAAGACCATTTGTTTTGATACCAAACCTGTTTTTCTAAACTTAGTTAAGCATGTTTTAACATGCTTAGCTCGTCACTTTTAGTTAGTGCTTATTTAGGGTCGTAAGGTAAGCGATCTAAACAATCGCTTATACTTTCGAACCCGACCCGTTTGGTCGATCATTAGGATCCGACCAAGCACTTTAGGTGACCATAGTTTATAAGGAATAACCTTACGAGGTTATACCTTATGGTCGCTTTGTTTAAGTAGTTGTATGATAGGTAGTTTATATGCCTTAGGTAAATTACCAAAATACCCCTTTGATGCCAAAATTCATTTTAAACATATGTAACATAACTTTTGACATCTAAACTGATTTGACAACAATATTAGACATGTGAAGGCATATGTTACTTGTCATAGGACTAGTTAGGCGGTCCGAACGCGTTTTACGCGAACGACGCGTTAAAGTAGCATAAGCTACCTAAACGGGTCGTAATGGGTCGTAAGCACTTAGGTTAGGTTTCATTTAGCATTTAGGATTTGTTAAACCATACTACATGAGTTTCCATACTCATTTGGTTTACGAGCCCTCATTCTATCCGATCTTCCAATTTAGGTCCGGTTTATTAATGTAGTTACCTATATTAGGTGTCGTTTGATATTCCGAGATCTCTAGCATTGCTTGGTGGTTATCTTAGGACTTCTAAGCAATCTCAAGTGAGTACATAGACCCCTCTTTTACTGTTTTCCAAACTGTTTTGGGGTGAAACACATGTGCCTACTTGTTACTTTCATGTTTTCCTATTTTCACATCATATACTTCCTATGTTCATTAGTACATTATAGTACATGATTTCATTACATTTTATACTATGCATGTCCATTGTGTGCATACTTAGTACATGGTTCTACATTACATTTCTGCTAGGTATGTTAACTGATAGCATGCTAGCACATTGATTTACATGACTTTTCTGCTTTGTATGTTAACTTAGCATACTTAGTACATTTCTTATTCATCATATGCTTACATTTTGGTATGACATTTGGTTTGTTTAAACTATACTATACATATTCTTTTGATAACCCATTTTTACATGGTTATCCGACTGTCGCAAGGCTTGGATGTATGAATTTTCACAATACCGCATAAATGTCTAATATCAGTATAGCATACATTTACTACACAAAACATAACTTTGATTTAAACCAAGTTTTACTTCAATACTTTGTTTTGTGCATTTCACCTATGGTTTAGTTGATGCATTTCACTAGCCATACATATCATTTTGGTTACACATTGCATGACTTACATCTTGACATAAACATTTTGGTATATTATTCAATACATTTGACAATTGGTTTAAACATAGACATCTTACATTGGTGGTTTGGGTTGATTAAGTGATTAAGTAACGATGCGTGTGTAATATGATACAAGCATGGTGGATACGCCGCTGGTACTTCCTATATATAAGTGTTTGTATGGTATTACATATCGTAGCGTTATTTGAATCATTTCAGTTTGAGACATATAACATTTTATACAAATAACATACTTTTCATAAGACATTGATTTACAAACAACTTATCTTATACAAACTCATTTTACATGGTTATTCATTTAACCATACATTATTCTCTTATTTATACATATCATCTGATCTTATCGTTTTTCATAAGATTTACAAGACAAAGCAAATTACAAGGTTCATGACTAAACATTTTCTCAAATATAAGTCATGAATTATGTTTTCACAAAACCTATGTATCTCACAGGCATTTTTATGCTGACGTACCTATTTTCACATGTGTTTTCAGGAGATGATGCATAGGACTTATCAAGACATACTTAGGCGGACCTGTGCCTTAGTGACTTAAAACGAGACAAGAACTAGTTAATTTATGTTATGTACTCTTTGGTCCTTGTTTAAAACAATGTAAACTTTCATGTTTGATTAATAAAACGAAACTTCGATTTCCTTGGTTGTGAAACATAAATTCTGTTACAACACTCCCCGACGTTTCCGCCACGTTTTGTATGTTCTACGTGGTCGGGGTGTGACACCTTGATAGTTTGATGCAGTAGTCGGTATGGACTGGTTATCCATACATCGCACAGATATACCCTGTGAGAAGAAAACTTTGCGTACCCCCCTAGCGAAGAATCATCATTTGTTCCAGAATATCAGAGTTGTGTAAAGGTTAGCATCAATTCTGCAATGAAAGCCCAGAAGTGTCTACAGAGGGATTACCTCGCCATTGTTAACAACGGTTACTGATGATAAGGCTAAGGAAGAGAGGATCGAGGATCCACCAGTTGATTATAATTTCTTCCGATGAGCTACTTGAAGAACTTCCAGGATTACTTCCACAACTGTTAGGCAGAAACTCAGTTTGATCTCACGCCAGGTGCAGCTCCGAATATTCGTACTCTTACCGTCTTGCACCAGGAGGGTTGCAAGAGCCGTCTAATCAATTACAGAAATTGTTGAACAGGAGTTTTGCGGACCTAGCTTTTCGCTTTAGGGAGCCCCAGTTACACCCATAAAGACAAGCCTTACCGTACGTGTACTGGTTATCAAGAACTTAACAAGGTGACAGTCGAGAACCGTTTGCCTCAACCATGTAGTGACAACCTGTCGACTAGTTGAGAGGGACAAGCTTTCATTCGAGGATTGATTTACGAACGGACTATTATCAGATGGAAGTCCATGGGGAGAATGTTCCTAAAGCGGCATATCAAACGCAGTATGGCCATACGACTTTGTGCACCATGACCATTGAGTTAATCAACACACGAGCAGCTTTATGGATCACGTGAATCGACCGTGTTATTTGACAACGTTTTGAAACATTACCAGGGGAAAGGAACACCATGAACGACACCTGTATTTTGTCCTAGAGCTCCTAGGGGAGGAACAACTTCACGCGAAGTCTACCTAAGTGTGACTTTAGGATTTGGGAGGTACACCTTCTTGGTCACGTAGTCAACAAAGTGGGGATACATGCAGATCTCGCAAGAGATCCATTTCATTAGATAATGATCGGCACCAAATAGTCTATCGGGGATAGAGGATTTTCGAGGATTTCGCAGCTTTAACCTCTTTAGCACAGCAGGGTGCTGTGTACTCGTGGGAGACAGGCGGGAGAACGTCATTTCAGCTTTCGAATCCCAACTCTACAATGCACTGAGAATCATCTTTACCTAAGGGTACGGGTGATCTAGCGGTATACCATGATGCTCCGAATCAGAGTCCCAGTTACACGCCGATGCAACACGAGAGAGTGATGACTTACGTAATGGTGTTACGAAGAGGAACTGCACGACATACAATCTGCGGTGGAAACTGTGGTCGTTGGATTTAAGTGGGAGGCATTATTTGGACGGTACCGAATGCACTACTTAGACCGATCACAAGGGCCTCCCGTGTACCCTGGTTACGAGAGAGTTAAATCAGTTAATGGCATTGCTGGATGGAACTTTTGAATGAATACGACCGTGAAACCTGGACGTGCACGAGCTTTGTAGCTCGCTATCCACTCTAACATACCTGATCAGACTTGACTTGTTCAAACTGAAGAACTGAAGGAAGAGAGTTCTCAAGATTGACCCATGCGGGGCATGGGGAAGCAACCTTTGGCAGGTCGGACGATATTTGCTACTTCATGGAACGAATATGGACCTCACTATACAACAACCTTAGGGAACTGGTGCAGGCAAAGCACACGGGTTTCAATATCCTATTCATTTGAGTTTTGATAGGATGAATTAAAACCTGAAGACCATGTACGGATAACCGGGCTTGAAGGCCCAAATAGCAACGCATGAGAATGATGTTTAACTTGTGGGAAAGTCAAGGTGGGATATTAGCAACCAGAAACGCATATATGGAAATGGGAACAGACTGCCATGGATTTTATCACTGGTCTACTTACAACTTGAAACGGAAACATTATCACCTGGATGATCATTGATGGACTCACGTTACCAGCACACTTTCTTGCAATCAGGAAAACTAACGAGTCTTCACAGTTGTGAATGTTCCTCTGAGAGAGGCGGCTTTTAGGTACAAGGTGCCAATTCCTGTTACCTCTGAATTTGATCTATGCATGATTTATGTCAGGCAATACACAACATCCTTGGCTCACGTCAGGACCAGAGCATTGCTTATCGCTGTTGGGCAAATGATCAGAGAAAACGAACTCTCCTGGCACTCGAAGACATGCTGCGAGCATGTGTGTGACTGGATTTGGTGCAAATTGGAAGGACTCTTACCTATGGTTGAGTACTACAGTGGCAGTTATCATCTTGGTAACCAGACAGCTCTGTTGAGGCATTACATAGACAATAATGCCAACCTTCTTGTTAGACTGAGATGGTTGACAACTTAATTGCTGGTCCAGGACTGGTACTCGAAACTCTTGGGAAGGTTGTTTGGATCGGGAGTCAATGAGCGGCAACGCGTGACCGTCAGGAAAGCTGATAAACTTTGGAAACGCTGGAAGATCGCTGTAGGCGATCGTATCATGTTGAAAGTCTCACCCTGGGAGGGTGTCGAATGCTTGGGAAGCATGGCGAGCTTAACTGACATCACGATGGACCATTCAACAGTCTGGGAAGAATCGGTAGCGTAACCTACAAACTCGAGTTACCCGACGAATCGGGTAACGTGCGCGATGTCATTTATGTTTCGGACCTAAGGCAGTGGTTGTCTGATGAAACACGTGCGATACCTTTACTGGAGGAATTTATCGAACACATGGACCAGGAAGTCAAGGTTCGTTAACATAGTCGTATCACGATTGTGAGAGTTCATTGGAACTCAAGACGTGGACCGGAGTTCAAGTGGGAGCGCGAGGATCAGATGAAGATCAAGTATCCTCAACTTTTTCCTAATGATCAATCTAATTATGGTACTACTGGTGAATTTCGGGATGAAATTCCCATTTCAAGTTGGGGATGATGTGGCACCTGAGGAAAACGTGCAACAATCTTGATTTATTACATCACTTCTTTGTGCTTACTTGTCAAATTTCGGATGAAATTTCTTTCAAGTTGGGGATGATGTGACAACCCGGATAATTGAGGTTAGCATTACTTAAATTCCACAATCCTTGGCGTGTATCTTTACGTTCAATTGCTCTTATATTACGATCATATGAAGCGTGGTGGATTACACTCGTACATCACTAAATATTTATGTGTGCTTATTATCTATTCAAGGAACCGTTAAACACTAGTATGTATCGTTGAGCTAACCTAGAAAAACTAACTCATTTGGGCTGCGGGTTACTTGTTGATTTGGGCCGCGAACTCGATTAACTCACACATACCTTCCATTGGGCCGAAGGCCACACTCCCCTCATGTCTCATGCCCCTCGGTCCACACCCTAAAAGCCCACATGCACCCTTTTGTTATACGTAATTTATGTGATGTTTCCCCATAATTTTACAAAACAAGCATTAGAATTATCAACCCTAGTTATTCTCCTCTCTCTCTTGGTGACAACAGCAAGAGGAAAACCTTCCTTCTCGTTCCTGTAATCGTCTGCTTGTACCCCTCGGGTAGTAAGGTTAGTAATGTTAGAACATTATTAAGTTTCTTGGTTATGTTAGACTTGTGAATGATTGTTTATGATCTAGGTTTTTTTAGATGTTATGATGTGTGTTGTTCTCTGAATCTATGTGCGTGGGGAGGGATTCTGTTTTGGATTGGGCTACGCCACTAGTTACTGTTAGGAGGTATCTTAATTGGAGTTCCTGTTAATATCGATTTCTTGTAATCACTTGGTTGCTAGGAGGGAGCCGAACATGTGGCTTTCATTACTGACAGCGCATGATTATTTGGACTATCTGTGCATGATGTTAAATACATAACATTTAAAATATAGAGTGGGTCGATGACACCATGTCTTGATTCATATTTTTGAATTGAAATTTTAGTTTGCAACTGTTAGTGGGCCGCACATGTAGGGAAAATAAGAATGCATGGGGAATCATTAACGAAATCCTAACTTGTATGTAATAGGTATATTTTTTATGATCCTTGGCACATGAACGACCATAACTACAAATTCTTGTTCCAACTTTTGATATCACAGCCAATTAAGATCTAAAAGATTTATAGTGGGTCTATTATATATTATGTATTAGCATGTGCCTCTAAATCTATATTTTCTCAATTTATAAAGAATCAGAATTTTAGTTGAGTTGTGTTCCGATTAGTGGGCCGAACATACACATATTAATTATGTACTAGTGTAGTAAATTGAGGATTTTGAAATCTATATTTGCATTAGTATTATATCCGGATATGAGGCACCTAATAAATCAAGAGTTGTATGTTATTTGCTTTTAATATGTCTCACATGCGTGTGTGGATTTCTTTAATATGTCTGCATAAACATATTAATGGAAGTTCTAATATGGAAGTGTCATCATATATGTCGTAAATTGAGATAAGGGGGTTCAGAATTATTAAATTAAGAGAAACCCACTGTGAATGCTATGTGTTATGACAATCTGTAATCCGATCACATAAAACACCGTTGTTTGGACACTAGGGTAATGTGAAACTCTACTCGTATACTCACCAACATTAAATGTAAATTAGGTCGCGCGTAATGGACTTAACTCGTGTTTAAAACTAGAAGTACAATATCATACCAAGCCAACCAAAGGTGAGTTCACTGCTCTTTTCCAAGCGTGCATCTCGGGGAGGGATATCGGGTAACGTTCCGGGGAGGAACGTCAGGTTAATGGGATGTTTGTTATTACACTCATTGTCTATCACATAAGACCCCTTACATCTACCGATAGTTGCCGGGGAGGCAACGAGGTTATTAGTTGATAGCGCTATTAGGTTTGGCACCCTCACACCGTACTGGGGAGGACGGGCGTGAACTAATTTCCTTAACGCATGACCAATGTTTTGATAGAGACATTGGGGTTCGGCAAATACATCTTGTAGCCATCTGCGGTAATCGAGTTAATAACAACATCAAATCAAATTGTTGAACTATTGAACTGTTTTATACACATACTTGGTAACTAAACGCGTTAACAAAACTTTGAACTCACCAGCGTTGTCTGATACACTTGTTGCATGCTCGCAGGTCATTAGATGTCTTGGATTTGGAACTTGCTGTTTGGAGTAGCTGGAGTGGTCATGGGTCGACTGGAGGGATTCATGTGATTGTTTATTGATATTATACATTGGTTTTTGAACAGTTTAACTTTGGTTTACTATTTGCTTCTGCTAAACATGTTGGTTTTCATTTAAACTTGTTGATGGTATTTTTCATTAATATTTGAGGATTTTATTTAGAAACTTGTACGGGTTCAATGTAATTAGTAGCTCGCTGTTGGTACGTCACACGCCCAGCAGGGACATTCCCTAGGTGGTATTTTGGGGGTGTGACAAAGCTAGTTATGAACACTAAACATCATGTTACTACTTAAAACATATAAATCCAATTGAACACTAACTAATACCCTTGAAATCTAACCAAAACACCTAACTTGAAGTTAAAACTCAACTAGACCCCCCCATATGTGGACGGTTAGAAAAAGGGACCCACAAGTTGATTTTGTTTCAATATTTTATTGGATGATGTTGGAAAGATTATAAACATTATGACCATTATATAAAAACATGTTGGAAAATCTTTCAATAAACCACAAGTTAGAAACATAAACTCCATTCACCATCTTCCACAACATTTCTCCCCTCCTCTTCCTCTCATACCTACGGCCCTAACACCCTCTCCCACACTCTCCATTTTTCAATCCATTCAACACATTCTAAGGTGATCTAAGGGTGTAACAAGCATATCTAAGAAGCTTGGAAGCAAGGGAGCTTGAAGGACCATCTCTAGGAGCTATTAACCACTTCAAATCTTCATCATCTTCATACTTGTTCTTCCCTAGCCATAGTGCTAGTAGTAAGCTCCTATAATCTTGTTTTTACATCTAATTTTAGTGGTTAAAATGTTATGTAACTTGTTAGTCATAAGAATCTCAAAGAAACATAAGCATGAGCACTAACATAAAGATTAATAACATGAAGATCAAAGTTGTTTTAGTGTATGTATGAAACCTGTTTGTTGATTTCTTGTGATTATGATGTTGATCATCATAAGAAGCTTGCTAGATGATGATTAAACACATGATCTAGCAAGAATAAGGATGGATCTTGTGAAATTTGTGATGATCATCCTTTATGTTAAACATGAACTTGAATATGAACTTGTTTTAGTGAATGATGATTATGTTTACAAGTTATAAGTCCTGAAAATAAAAGATTTCAAAAAATAATCTTTTCAAGAAACCAAACTTATCTACAAGATTTAACATGATCATGGTTTTTAAAGAAATTAATCATGTTTTAAGTGTTAAAACAAGGCTAGAAAAGTGTTGGTAACAAGAAGAATACAAGAAGGATTATTTTTAGAAAATCATCATACAAGTTGTAAAGAACTAAAATTTACAAGAATGAGTTTTATAAACTAAAAACCATGTTTTTAGAGGTAACTAAACTTACTAAACAACATGCGAAGTTACTACACATTTTTGTTAAATTTCAAGTTCATGACATGTTGTTAAAATGCATATTATGGCTCATGGTAAGTCTTGTATGAATTGTTGATGATTGATGATGAATTTCTAAAAGAAAATGATATGCCTATGAGCATAGAAACCTCCATTTTTAAGGGGAAACTACTGCAAAATTTTTGTAGAAATTAAACACTTAGAAAAATAATTTTTAACAAGTGTTTACAAGTAATTTTTTATCTTGGTTTTGAATATAACCTTTGTCATAATTTTTATTACAAAAATAAAAAATATTGGAGGTTGATTTTTGATAATAAAAGTGACTAAGTATATATTTAGGAAAATATATATTTAGATGTCACAAATTGTGTGCTACTTGAATACTGATTGTTTTTGTTATATTATTTTATGAACTTGAAAATAACATAACACACCAAAATACCAAAACTTGAAATATAAAACATTACCAAGATCCCAAGGAAATAAATATATAAACTATACCCGAACATTGGACAAACCGGACAAGGACCTTGAACTATAATTATATATATTTCGGAAAAAATTCGTAACTCGAAAAGTATGACGAACGGTATTTTTGAAACCAAGGAAATGGCAAGATATGAATTTTTACAAGTATTACAAAATATATCATATTTTGTCAAATAGAGAATATATTATTTTTGAGTGGAGAAAAATATATATTTTTTCTTAAATAAGTTAAAAATATATTATTTTGGGTGAAAGATAGAGATATATATTTTCTAAAGTTAATCTTAAAAATATATATCATTTTTGAGATATATATGAAAGAATATTTATTTTTGCCAAGTTAGGTTATAGATATTTTTCTTTAAAAATTCTCTTAAAATACGAATATTTTAAGAATACAAAGTTGGTGATTTTTAGTTGTCTAAAAATAATATTCCGAAATATTAAATACAAGTTAAGTATAAAATACTTAATATATACAAGAAAATACATATTCTCATACGTACAATTATACACCGGAATACACCACCAATACTTGGCAATATACACGAGTATAAGAATACACAAGTACAAGTACACCCATACTTGGGAAAATACATATGTGGGAATACATAATAAACAAAGTTAAAATATATTATTTTAACAATATTCCAAATAATTGGATAAAAATAATTTAAGTTAAAATATTATTATTTTAACTAATAATTTTATGCTTTGCAATTATATAATGTACATCAAAGATGTAACTCAAAGTATACCAAGATTTCCAAAATAAGTCTTAATGAACAACTAAGACAAAGAGTCGTTACACGACCTAAACGTCTAATAAAACATGGCACGTGTGTAGGTAGTTGTACGACTCATAGAAGGACCTTTGAGTATACGAGACAGCAGGACGCAAACTTGTGAGTTCATGTCCCCCTTTTCTCTTAACTGTTTTCGGATTTATAACTATCGGGGGTGAAATACATGTCAACATGGGTATGATTTGGCTATGAAATGAACTATTAGATCATGTGAGCATAGGCTGAAACTGAATGCCATTAATTCTACAAAAGATCATGGACCAAGGTTAGATCTAAAGGGTATGGCTGAGCCCCACTCATGGTCCTTGTGTGACCACTTAGAGTGCTCTTGTGTCCCAGTCGAGGTAATTCGGCAACGGTCAAGGTGATTTGACACAGTCAAGGTGATTTGATACAGTCAAGGGGATTTGACACAGTCAAGGGGGTTTGACATAGTCGAGGTGATTCAACACTAATAATCGTCTACTCGGGTTGAGTACTCCCTATGTCGTCACATATATTAATGTCCTTGCAAAACATTAATTGATCTATTCATTGACGCTTTGCACACCTATATTCAAAGGAATCTTTCAAATGTTTACAAGTTTATCGGTACTCATACAAAACGCATGAACTCACTTAACTTTTGTTGATGTTTTCAAAATCATATGTATTTCAGGAAACACGATGGATCTTGGGCGCTGGTGTTGTTTCAGGATGTAAATTTCAAGTTTAGATGTCATCCACTTTTGTTGGTTTGTAACTTAATCAGAGGTTGTGTTGTCTGAAACTTAAATGACTGGTGTTTGTAACATTTTAAACTTTATGAATGGGTGAACATCATTTTAATCATATAGTTGTTTATTATAATCGAATGCGATGAAAACCGATCAAGTCACACCATACACGCTTCTGCAAAAGTCAGGGTGTGAAAGTTTGGTATCAGAGCTTCGGTTGTAGTGAACTAGGACTCCTTCTCGAGTCTAGACTTCAATAACTAGGATTCTCTCACGAAAACATTTTTGCAAAAAGGTTTTTCATTGCATTTAGGAAAGCGCCAAGATCCATGAATCAAACATTTTTCAAAGGAAAGACAAAGCAAGGACATTAGTAGGGAGGCGAACACCCCAACTGACGTGCCAAATGAGGTATAGTCTACGCGAGATAGACTTGCCGAAGACGAAATGACCCCCCTGAAAGAACAAATGAGAGTTATATGAGACATGATGCATTTACTTACCTGTGTATGCTAAGTAACATGTTTATTCATTAATATATATATATATATATATATATATGTGTATAAGTGTACGGAATAATTATTGACGGGAATGAGATACTTTCGACTTCTAATTCTATTATTGTTCTTGACTCGCACAATGAGACTATCGACCTTGCGTTCATTGTGGAGCTTATGGCTGATGAGATCATTAAACGAGACCCTGAGCTTGATTCCGTAGAAGATGGCCGCTCTTCCCCCTCGAGTAAGAAGGTGCCTAGCTACGGCAGTGACGACAAGGTGGATGTGGTAACCTTGGACAACAACCTTATCAGCGGGACGAGGTCCCTGTGGCTTCTATGAAACATGCTTGACGACACTCTTGTCTAGACAAGGAAGATGAGGTACTCATCTTGAGGGTGCCCCTCCAAGTGCTATTGTTAGGAACTCTCTTTATTCCTACTTTGATTAGCATTGTGCCATTTCGCGCGTAACAACAACGGACGTTGGCGCGTGGAACATCATAAAGGTCCCATCTATTTCGAAGGTATGAGGAGAGTAGTGTCCCCTCTCTGGCTGATCAGCTACTTCGAACAAGATAAAATTTGGATGACCATGCAAGACAAATTTTTATTACGGGGGCCCACGTAATAACAACTTGTAGTGCATGGGGAATCCTGGTGGACTCTGCGGCTCAAGCTAATGATCAACACCCATTCAAAATCTCTAAGTGTTCAACCCTCCATCTAATGGAACATACCAAGGTAGTTACTATAATACTCTACAAAGTAGGAAGTCTGTTTTTGCCTACTTCGTGCCTAACACTTCTACCCGTAACACGAGTCTTTTGGGAACCGATATCTAAGCAAGTGAAGATGGCAAACACTTAGAAAAGATTCTTCTCATCCATCACCTCTCATGCACCCTATCACCCACTACCTATACCCCTATCAGTAACGCTACATGTGACAACTCGAGTTTCCAAGATTTCCATCTTCGCATTAATTGTGCGTTAATTGTTTAAGTTGTTTGTTTACACGACTTGTTTGTTTCACAACTGTACACGTTTGTAATATGTTAAATCGTATTGTGATTAATATGTTATACATGGTGTGCCTTATAAGTGTGTATGTTGATATATGTCTTATATTAATATATGTGTTGTATGATTAATAAAATAGAACTTTTGCCAAACACCCTACACCCGAAAACACCCCACCTGAAAACACCCTCCTCAGGAAAACACACATGTGTTTTCGTCCACCTTGTGGCCAACGAAATCAGAATGGGCTTTGGCCCAGTGACGGATTGTTTTAGTGCTTTAACTCCCAACCTTTGCGTGAATTTTTAATCGGCAAAAGCCCTAACCGCCTCTCACTTTTCTCTTCCCCTATCCCTGTGTGATGGCAATCTCAAGACCTCGAAGCCTCTTACATCGACTGAATTGTTGTTCATTCTGTTGGGTTAGTAATCTACTGTTGATACTTATTTGATTTAATTCTTATCATGGACTGTTTGGTTGATACCATGTATAAACTGTGATTATGAAGCGTTGTGATCGTAAGACATGATGATGATTGATAAATAATTATATTTTCGTGTATTGCATGTTATGTTGAATGATGGTATATTAAATATATAGATGTGATAGGAATTCCCATGATCTGATGTAAAAATCTGTTGTGTGATGTATATTGCTTATGTTGATTTGATACTGATGATCTCGATTCGTTGTTGATTCGATAATAGGTGACTATCATATTAGGGTTTTGTGTTTAATCATATGTCGGATACATGATGATCATAACAACTTGCAGATGATTGATGATTGAGTAATAATTGAATGATAATCAGGATTATATAATGAATTGGTAGATTATATGATTACATGGTTGGTCTGATTGAATCATTGTTAGATAACTATTAGGGTTTTGTGAAACTGATATTGATGATGATGTGCCCGACGAAAACCCCCCACCCCGATGAAAATACATCTCGACGAAATCCCAAGGGATTTCGTCGCCCAAAGGATTTGGTCACCTGAAGGGGATTTCGCCACTAGGTGATTTCGCCCAGGAGTGTTTTCGTTGAGTGTCTGGCATATTAGTTCTGCTTAATATGTAACTCTGTTAGTTATCAACTCCGTTAGTTGTTAATTCAGTAAGCATGTTAACACCGTTAAACTTATTAACTTTGTTGGGATATGCATGTAACTCTATTAAACATGTAACATTGTTAGCGTGTAAATCCGGTTAAATGTGTTAACTTTGTAGAGTATATTAACTGCCTGTTGATCCTGTTAAGCATGAATTGCATGGCTTTGATTAACTGCTTATATGATACGTGATAATTGATTAAACACACTTCGTGACATAGATGGCATGTGAATCTATACGAACTTAACTGATTGAGTATACGTGTATAACTATAGGACTTGACTGATTATTTGTGAGAACATAAGTTAGCATACCGAGCAAACCAAGGTGAGTTCACACTCTTTCCAAGGCATGGGATTCCCAAGGGTTGGGAATGGGTTAATGATTTAAAGGGTAACTACAACCATCCTTTGTGGGTAGGATGCCAAGATTACACACTGGACCAAAACTCTATCAAGAAGTCCCTCATTTATATCGACTTAATCACCGAGGCCTATGTCGAGCGGGTCATTAGTTAATAGCGCTATTAGGTTTAACAAACCTCACACCGTGCTAATCGGACGGGCGTGTACTAATGGAATATGGGCAAAGGGTCAATGCTGATAGACATTGACTTAGGGCACCACTTTCATTTTCGTAGTAGTCGATACGCACGGTCTAGTAACACATGAGAAGCCCCCACTAATCTTCGCAAACATGTCTGGGAGACCGCGATATGAATTAATACGATACATGGTTTACAAAACGAACAAATGATTTACGAAACGAATGCTACAACTAAACAACCAACTGTGAACTCGCTCAACTTTGTTGTTGACTCGTTGTTACATGCCTTGCAGGTCGTTAGGTACTCATGGAGCTTGCACAGGGAGGCGCGGTCATTGTGGGACATGGCAGTGTGTGCCATGCTAAAAGCAATACTTTATTTCGTACTTAATACTTACATTGGGTTTTACAATTATGCTTCCGCTAAACACTTAACTACGTTTTTGATTTGAAACACCTTTCATATTGTGTGGTTGAATTTTACTTATTACTTGTTATGTTCAATATGATTGGTGGCTTGATCCTGGTCAGTCACGCCTCCAAGCGGCAATACTCCGCATGTGGATTTTAGGGTGTGACAGATTGGTATCAGAGCCATTAGTTATAGTGAACTTGGTTTTAATAAGGTAAAAATTTTGTTAAAACCAGACTATAACCTGAACAGTGCTCAACGATCCACAACGACGCTTCGCTCCACGTGCAAGACTCGACATTCTAGGTGATATGATTTATGTTTACATTGCCTACTTACTAGATTACATAGAACTTTGATCATGGTATGTTTAGATAAACGTAACAACTATTGTTTGAAAACACGTGTGTGCTTACTCTCTTCTGTCATCGCACTTTCGCGAACCTTTCACACTCATATTTCCTTCGATGTGAAGGTCATGAGTGGATATGTGAACCTAACTCAAGCCTAGCTGACGGCTCATATCAACGAACAAGTTACAGCTGCACTCGCAGCCGCTCAGGCAGGAGGTATAACCTGCTATTCCAAACCTATCCTAGGATGTTAGATCCTACTCTCATGACCCAACTCTCGCGCTTAACCCTGTCTTTTCTTCCTCGCGCAACAAGGTCAGAACGCTCAGCCACCTGTATGCACATTCAAGACGTTCATGGACTGTCGCCCTAGTACTTTCTGTGGCACTAAAGGAGCCGTTGGACTCCTCCATTGGTTTGAAAAGCTCGAGTCTGTCTTCGAGATGTGTGAATGCCCTGAGGCTCGTAGGGTGAAGTATGCCACTGGTACTCTCGAAGGCACTGCGCTAACTTGGTGGAACGCGCAGGTTCAGATGCTGGGGCTGGCGGCTGCTAATGCCACTCCATGGAATGATTTTAAGGAACTGATCAAACGTGAATACTGTAGTCGTGATGACATCCACAAGCTGGAAGTGGAGTTCTTTAACCTGAAGATGATGGGATCAGAGATAGAAGCGTACACGAAGCGATCTAATGAACTGGCAGTGTTATGTCCAACTATGGTGGATCCTCCCATCAAGCGTATCAAACTGTATCTCAAAGGCTTAGTACCAGAGATTCAAAGTCATGTAACATCGGCTAACCTTGCTACCATCCAGGATGTTACTCGTCTTGCTCATCGTCTCACAGACCAGGCAGTGGAACAGAACAGGCTACCTAAACGTATAAGTGCTACTGGTATTACTACTCCTACTACTCCCAGTGACAACAAACGAAAATGGGATGGAACCTCCAGCAAGGGTTCGACTACGGTTCAGTCCTAGGCACAGCAGTGAAAGACGAATGACTACCAGAGTCCTGGCCAGCAATCTTCTGGTAGTCAGGGGTAGGGTGGATATCGAGGAAATCACCCAAAGTGCAATAAATGCAATAGACACCACGGTGGTCAGTGCAACAGGGGACGTTGTCAAAGGTGTCTCAAGATGGGTCATGAAGCTAAGGATTGCAGGAGCTCACGACCTGCGAATCAGAACCATCAACAACAACCACCCACTCCACAGAACCAGCAGCAGCAACAGCGAGTCAACCGGGGATGCTTTCAGTGGGGTGCTGAAGGCCACTTCAAGCGGGACTGCCCTCAGTTAAACCAGAATCAGAACAACAACAACAATAATCAGGTTAATGGGAACAACAATGGGGGAAACAACGATGGCAATGGTGCCAGGGGTCGAGTGTTCGTGATTGGTCAGGGTGATGCTAGGAATGACACCAATGTTGTGATGGTTTCGACATCGTTATTGGTATGGATTGGCTACCTCAACATCGAGCAGAGATTCTTTGCAAAGAAAAGATCGTCCGTATTCCTCGTGCTGGTGAAGAACCTCTCGAGATTCAAGGCGACAAGAGTGGTGCTGTAGTGGGCATCATCTCCTTCCTTAAGGCCCAGAAGTGTTTGCGAAAGGGCCACACCGCTATCTTAGCACTTGTTACTGACGCATCAACGAAAGAGAAGAAGATTGAGGATATTCCAGTTGTACGCGACTTTCCTCAAGTGTTTCCTGAAGATTTACCTGGGCTACCGCCTCATTGCCAGGTCGAATTTCAGATCGAGCTAGCTCCTGGAGCAGCACCCATAGCTCGAGCACCGTATCTCTTAGCTCCAACCGAACTAGAAGAACTGTCCAAGCAATTGCAAGAACTCTTGAATAAGGGTTTCATTCGTCCTAGCTCTTCACCCTGGGGAGCTCCAGTATTATTTGTGAAGAAGAAAGACGGTACTTTCCGCATGTGCATAGATTACCGCGAACTCAACAAAGTGACCATGAAGAATCGCTATCCTCTTCCACGTATTTATGACTTGTTCGACCAGCTGCAAGGGTCGAGCTACTACTCCAAGATTGATTTGAGGACAGGTTACCATCAACTGAGAGTCCGGGACAAGGACGTGTCCAAAACAGCATTCAGAACTCGCTACGGCCACTACGAGTTTCTGGTCATGCCATTCGGGTTAACAAACGCACCTGCAGTTTTCATAGATCTTATGAACAGAGTGTGCAAGCCTTACTTGGATAAGTTCATGATTGTATTCATCGACGGCATTTTGATCTACTCCAAGAGTTAAGAGGAACACGAGCAGCATTTGCGATTTATCTTGGAACTTCTACGTACAGAGCAACTCTATGCAAAGTTCTCGAAATGTGACTTCTGGCTTCGTGAAGTCCATTTCCTAGGCCATGTGGTAAACAAGGATGGGATTCACGTTGATCTATCCAAGGTCGACTCGATTAAGAACTGGCCTGCACCCCGTACACCAACAGAAATCCGCCAATTCTTGGGTTTGGCGGGCTACTACAGAAGGTTCATCAAAGACTTCTCGAAGATTGCACAGCCGCTTACTCTACTAACTCAGAAAGGTGTCAGCTATCGTTGGGGTAATACACAGGAATCAGCATTTCAGCACTTAAAGGATAGACTTTGTAGCGCACCTATTCTTTCATGGCCAGTGGGCACAGATGATTTAGTGGTTTATTGCGACGCGTCAATTCAGGGTCTTGGTTGTGTGTTGATGCAATGGGATAAAGTCATTGCTTACGCCTCGCGCCATTCACGAAAGGAATTACACTACACACGATTTGGAACTGGGAGCTGTTATTTTCGCACTCAAGATATGGAGACATTACCTGTACGGTACCAAGTGCACAGATGCGTGCGAAGTGTTATATATATTAGGTGTATATTTTAAACCCCTTTAACACTTATTTTAGCCAAGTTTTAAATTTATAAAACACGATATTTTACTAACACTAAACACACATATGGGCAAGTGCACCCATCGTGAACGTAGTATAGCATTGGTAAGATACCGAGGTCGTCCAAGGACACAAGAGCTTTTAGTACCGGTTTATCCTCAACGTCTAATCAAAATAAAAAGTTTAGAAAAATGTTTTTAAACTAAGAAAAATAAAAACTAAGTAAAATGCTGAAAATAAAAATAAAAGTAAAAACAGATAGACAAGATGAATCACTTGGTTCCGACTCGTATCTAGTATAACCTTTGATTATTTCCGCACTTTTGCACATAATTAAGAGATTATCTTAGTTATTGTAGTAGGCCCCTCTTTTGAAGGTGACGTTACCCTCACCCCAGTAGTTTGAGTCAGCAAGGATACAATCCTAAAAGGGTGGATTATTGGAAGATAATGAATTAAGTTATTAATGCAATATTATGGTAGACCCCGCTTTTGGCGGTGACGTTACCCTCGACTAAGTAGTCTGAGTCAGCAAGGATACAGTCCTAAATAGCCGGGTTATAGTATTAATAGTAGTTAACTTATGAGGGGATCAAAGAGTTTGGACCCCCGCCATCCAATACCATGAAGCATTGAAGGAGGTCCTACTAAATTTAACCCAGGTCCATTGCAGGACCTCTAAACGCTGAACAATGGCAAGATCTTTACCAAACCGTTCCCTTAACCCCCGACCAGGTAGCCAACATACCTCCATATAGACCGTGGAGATATGAATGGTGAAAATCTTTTATTTTATATAGACAGTAAAATAATGCCAAGACACCACGGACAAACGATAAGGAAAGATCACCTTCAACATAAGTAACTAGTTATTAAAGTCATTAATACAAAACCAAATAAAAATTGCAAAAGATTAGAAATAAAAAGTATTATACTAGACACTTTGTCTTCACCAAGTGATGTAAGAGACTTAGGCAAACATGGCCTTGATTGTCAAGAACTCTTACGATCAATCTTGGATCCCGAGACGACTCACACACTCTATGATGGACAATGGATGATGGTGGTGGATGATGGTGTTGTGATGGTGGTGGGTGGTGGATGAAGTGTGAGAGAGGTGGTGTGCCAAGGGATGAGTTGAAATGAAACCAAGCACTCCTATTTATAGGCTGAACAGAGGGCTAGGCACGGCCCCGTGTCCGCTGGGCACGGCCCCGTGCCTGTCTGACACTCTCTCTCCTCATTAATTGTAATTCGCAATTACAATTAATGCGCCTGCTGTACTTTCGCCACGCCCCCGTGTTCACTGGGCACGGCCACTTGGTGGGCAATAGAAGCTTCTATAGGTTTGTCTTTTCTGCTGCTTCTTGGGCACGGC
Source organism: Helianthus tuberosus (assembly GCA_030545235.1). Classification (NCBI taxonomy): domain Eukaryota; kingdom Viridiplantae; phylum Streptophyta; class Magnoliopsida; order Asterales; family Asteraceae; genus Helianthus; species Helianthus tuberosus. The sequence goes on along the minus strand of CM060412.1, from coordinate 97,723,934 downwards.
CCCGTGCTGGCTGAGCACGGGGCGTGTTCAGTCTTCTGCCTTCTCTATTTTGCTTGGGAAGATGCCGTTGAGGGGTCGGGCAATCCACTTATGTTCCTTTTCTTGTATTTATGTTGGATTTAGCTGTCTTTTTGCTTCTTTTGTGTTTTTGAGCTCATTTAATCCTGAAAATACAAAAGGAAGACAAAAACACTCTTTTTCCAATATTAGTACTTAAAAAGGGTTAGTTTTATGCCTCATTTGATGTAATTTATATGTTGCATTTTACACACATCAAATACCCCCACACTTGAACTTTTGCTTGTCCTCAAGCAAAACTCTTTAATATGTGGCTTACACTCCCAAATGGAATGGGTAGAAGAGAAGGTTTTTGGCTTGTCGTAGAGTGTTGGGAATCCAAGATCTTTTTGGGTTTTATTTTTATCTATTTACAATCCTATTCGTAATGATTTATTTAGAACGTTTCATAGGAGAAATTACTTATTTGGGCATAACATGCCTTTTTTAAAATTCCATTTATATACAAGTTCACATACCTCACGGGAGAAATCACTCACACTCGGCCGAAGGTGTATTTTTAGTGAATCACTCGAGAGCGGCATGGAACTTATTCCTACCATAAGCTTGCCAAGCAATCAATCCTCCTCCTTTTTAACTTTTATACCTTTGTAAATATCTAGAGGACTTTGTGGGTTAAGGGTTAGGCTTGGGTTAAAGGTAGGTGGTTGGGATAGTGGTTAGTGGTTAGTAGAAAAAGGGCGAAAAGCGTAACAAGTGTCGGTTTTCGTAAGACTTTCTATTTTTGTAACTTTTTATTTTGATGAAGCTTTTATTCAAACAAAGTTATTTTTGATGAACTTGTTTGTTTATTTTCTTTTTGCTTCATCATCAACACATTTTTTTTTGAATGATCATACGAAAAAAACCGAACTTGTTACTAAAACAAAGGGTTAAAAATAAAAAGGTTTTGGTGGGTAAAAGGGTTTTTGGTTTGGGTGATGAAATGAAAAAGTTTAGGCTCAAAGGGGCTAATTAGGGGGATTTTTGGGTAGGTGGTAAAAGAAAATGAAAAATAATGGTGTAGAAATAAAAAGGGTTAGTCCTAATGCCTCCATCATTTACTTACTCGGGGTTAAGTTGATAAGGACCAGGAATGTATCGTCATGGCAAGTTCTAGAGTCATAAGAACCAAGCGGCTATTCACACAAGAAACGAAAAATGAGCATTTAGTCTAATGATATGTAATTGTATGCTCAATAAAGGCTCAAAACTCACTTTTGTGGGAATGGGTTTTTATGTGATCAAGTATATATAATCAAATTTTAACTAAGCTTGTTATGCCTTTTCATAATTTTCTTATGTTGGTTCTTTTTATCACTACGCTATCGGTTGTAAATTCGTAAAAATATAACCTTTTTGAGAACTTGAATTTCCCGAGTTAAACCTAGACAAGTAAGAAAAATGAAATTTTTGAAAAAATTTGGGGTGATTAGCGGTTCCAATAGAGTTTTGTGTAAGGCTTGTATTTAGGACTTGCAAAATTTCAAGGTTTTTGCATCCCCCCCACACTTAAATTACACATTGTCCTCAATGTGTCCCAAAAATAAATTTTTAGGTTGATTAGATGTGTAAAATGGTGTAAAAAGCAAAAATTTATGTTACTGGTAGTCTGGACACGGCCCCGTGTCCACTGGACACGACCCCGTGGCGAACTGCCAGTAACGAAAACTTACAGAAGGTGAACACGGGGGCGTGTTGATTAGGCACGGCCCCGTGTCTGACAAAAATCTGCAGGACAGTAACCAAACAGCAGGTCTGGGAGGTGAGCACGGGGGCGTGTTGGCTGGACACGTCCCCGTGTGGACAGTCTGAAAGCCCGAAAAACAGGTTTCTTCCCCTGGTTTTTCCATCCTGGCCTTATAAGTGATGAGGCTTAGCACCCCAAGCCTTGGTTTGTACCTGTTTCATCACTTAATACCACACCAAGCAACACAAACATCCTACATTACCATAGTTAATTGTTCCAAGCATAAAGTAAAAGAAAAATAAAACGGAAAATAAAAGTGAGCAAGGAAAGTAAATTGTTCAACATTTGGCACGCAGGCCATCAATTGTTCGATAGATAAAGGGACTTAAACCTGTGGAGTCATCAATCAACCGCTTCCTCCTCTGCTCCTCTCGCCTACTCCATAGCATCGTCATCATCATCATCGTCATCATCCCCACCATGGCGTGCAATGTGGTCTCGTATGTATCCGACATCGTCTTGGATCTCGGATAGGTTTCTCTCAATAGCTCCGACCCGGTGGTAGGTGTTGCTCGCCATGTTATAGGTGTTCCTAGTACACATAAGGTTTTCCTGCAACAAATCATGCAAACTTTGAAAGTTAGGAAAACCGCCTCCCGAGGAGGATGATTGGCCCAGATCACCGTGGGGTTGGTATTGGTACTGATGATGTTGCGGAGCTGGGAGGACAAGCGCTTCTTGCGGGTTCCATGCATGACCTTGCATCCTTTGAAAGGTTACCGTCCCGTCTTCTGCCTCATAAATCAGGTTCATTGAGCGGCATATGTGAATATCCACCGTACCTGACCATGGGCTCCTCTCAAATGACCTAGGTATGTGGGTGAAGTGCCTGAAGAGACGGTACACCCATCCCCCAAAGAAAATAGGAGTCGGTGCACTAGCAAGGCGGTTGTGATGCATGTTTCGGAGCATGAGGAACGGAACATCGAGCGGCCTGCGGTTGTGAATGCAGTGGAGGACAAGCAAATCTCTTAACCCAACAACGCCACTACTGTTATGCCTTTGGCTAAGAGAGTAGCCGAGGAGCCTATGAATGTATCTGTATAGCGGATCCCTCAGCTTTGTACTCTTAGTGCTGCTTGGATTGTAGAACCCTTCTCCAATCTGAGCCCACATGGCTTGGCGTTCGTTGTCACCTATCTCTCTCATTCCCCCAGTATTTTCTTCGTTTCCCGCATCCTCTTCAGCGTACAGCCCGACAATCGACCCAAATTGTGCCATAGAGATTTTGTATGTAGTTCCACCGCATCTGAACTCAACCCCATCATTGTCGAAAGGGTTGCACCTTGAATTGAATTTGAAGGTGCTGTAGAACTCCATAGTGCACTCGTGGGCGGAACGAAGTCTGGTTGTTAGGGCGACTCTGAGTGGTCCCGTTACTATGTTGTTGAAACGGTCAATTTGATTCACCAAGGTTAGCAATTCCGTGCACGCTTGCCTCGGGTATCCTTCTGGCCTCGTTTGAAGTAGCTCATATCGAGCTCTTGCATCTAGCTCATTGGCGTTGAATCTTGTGAACTTCCTGGCCATCTTGAAGAATACACCAAAAGTTAGCACGAAACAGAAATATTTTCGGACAAAACTGCAAACAGCGGCCTGGACACGACCCCGTGTTCAGCGGACACGGCCCCGTGTCCAGAGGTCTGTTACTCAAAAATCCCATTTTTCGACCCGGTTTCGAAAACTTGAAAATTTTTGGTCCAATAGGTGCGGTTTCCCCCGAAAATGAAACCCTAAGTGCCATTTTTCCCAAAATATCCCGTTTACCCTATCAATTTTATCTTTTTCGGTTCAAGAACAAGGGTTTGGGGTTTTTTTGTAAGAAATCGGGTGAATCTATGAACAATACAAGTGTATTTACTTCCCTTAACACCAATCTAACAAAATGCAAACAGATCTAAACAAAAATTTGAAGTTTGATCCGGATGAACTTCAAGAACCCTAGATTTTTCCCCAAATTTTTGGTGTTTTAACTACATGCAAATAACTAATCTAACTACTAAGAGTGATAGAATCATACCTTGACGTTGTTAGATCGATAGGAGACGTCGAAATTTTGCGAAAAATCACCTGGAACCAGAGCTTTTGTGGGGAAACGGGGCGTGTGGAATGAAGAAACTGTTTTGAAAAAGGGGTTTTATCTCGTCTACAGCGCGAACACGGCCCCGTGTCCAGCGGACACGGCCCGTGCTGAGCAAGTTTTTTTTTTTTTTTTAGTGCGCGTGTGAGTGCCCCTTTTTCCCATAAGCTATGGTTAGAAAATTACCGCTTTATTTTGTCGTCTCAATCGTTCGTAACTTACCAGGCATGATGTTTTTATTCTTCCACCGTTTGAAGCGAGATCTCCTCTTCCTCATCCTCAATGAATCCTTGATAGAGTTTCAGCCGTTGGCCATTGACCTTAAATGGTGGCCCATTTCGAGATTTAATTTCTACTGCACCGTGTGGAAAAATGTGGGTGATGGAAAAAGGTCCTGACCACCTAGACTTTAATTTACCAGGAAACAATCGAAGTCGTGAATTAAACAAAAGAACTAGATCCCTTACTCGAAATTCATTAGGTTTAATATGTTTGTCATGCAAAATTTTCATTCTTTCCTTATAAATTTCAGAGTTTGAGTATGCATAATTCCTAAGCTCGTCTAATTCATTTAATTGACAAAATCGATTTTTACCAGCAAATTCTAAATCCAAGTTTACATTTTTGATTGCCCAGTAGGCTTTGTGTGCAATTTCTACTGGCAAATGACAACTTTTTCCATAGACTAGCTTATACGGGGTTGTACCTATTGTTGTTTTCTAAGCAGTTCGAAAAGCCCATAAAGCATCATCTAATTTATTAGCCCATTCCTTTTTATTTAACCCTACGGTTTTTTCGAGTATTCGTTTTAAACCTCTATTAGTCACTTCGGCTTGTCCGTTTGTTTGAGGGTGATATGCTGTTGAAACCCGGTGATAGACCCCATATCTTGTTAAAATTTTTTCAAGTTGATGGTTGCAAAAATGGGTACCTCTATCACTTATTAAAGCTTTAGGTGTGCCAAAACGAGAGAATAATTTTTTCAGAAATCTTACCACGACTCTTCCATCATTTGTTGGAAGTGCTTCGGCCTCGGCCCATTTAGATAAGTAATCTACTGCCACAAGTATATATTTATTTCCTTTCGATGGTGGGAAAGGTCCCATAAAGTCGAGTCCCCACACATCAAAAATTTCACAAACAAGAATGCCATTTTGTGGCATTTCATTTTTGGAAGAAATATTACCTGTTCTTTGGCAAGCATCACATGTTTTTACAAGACTTTGAGCGTCTTTGTAAATGGTTGGCCAATAAAATCCTGAATCGAATACATTTCGTGCGGTACTAGCAGCACCATGATGTCCTCCGTATGGACCTTCATGACAATGGCGGAGAATTCTTCGTGCTTCACTACCATGTACGCATCGTTTGACGAGTTGGTCGGCACACATTTTGAAAAGATATGGATCTTCCCAAAAGTAGTGTTTCACATTGGCAAAGAATTTTTTTCTTTGATGATGTGGCCATCCTTTTGCAACTATACCGCTAGCTAGGTAGTTAGCATAGTCGGCGTACCATGGTTCTTCCTTGTATTCCACCATTTCCAGGGACTCAGTTGGAAATTTTTCGTTGATTTGCTCGTCCCTGGTTGCCTCTAAAGCTGGGTCTTCTAAGCGTGAAAGATGATCTGCTGCGGTATTTTCTGCTCCTCTTTTGTCCTTGATTTCAATGTCAAATTCTTGGAGGAGTAGAATCCACCTAATCAAACGTGGTTTTGCGTCTTGCTTCTTGAAGAGATATCGAATGGCTGCATGGTCTGTATAGACTATAGTTTTAGAAAGAACAAGATAAGAACGAAATTTATCAAAAGCAAATACCACAGCTAGTAATTCTTTTTCAGTTGTTGTGTAATTTTCTTGTGCATCATTAAGTGTTTTACTAGCATAATAGATTGGGTGGAAATGCTTTTCTTTTCTCTGTCCCAAGACAGCTCCAACTGCAAAGTCACTGGCATCACACATGATTTCGAAAGGAAATTTCCAATCAGGCGCTATCATGATAGGTGCATTGACTAACATTTCCTTTAGGGTTAGAAATGCTTGATTACAATCCTTGTCAAAGATGAATGGAGCATCTTTTTCAAGTAACTTCGTTAGAGGCCTTGAGATTTTTGAAAAGTCTTTGATAAATCGTCTATAAAATCCGGCATGCCCTAGGAAACTTCTGATAGCTCGTACGGAGGATGGAGGTGGTAATCTAGAAATGGTATTTATTTTGGCTCGATCCACCTCCATTCCTTCGCTTGAGATCTTGTGACCGAGTACTATTCCCTCCGTTACCATGAAATGGCATTTTTCCCAATTAAGGGCGAGGTTAGTTTCCTCACATCGGGATAGCATTCGTTCAAGGTTATCGAGGCATTGGTCATATGAATCCCCAAAGATAGAAAAGTCGTCCATGAAGACTTCCATTGTCTTTTCTATCATGTCATGGAAAATAGCTACCATGCAACGTTGGAATGTTGCTGGGGCATTACATAGACCAAACGGCATGCGTCGATAAGCAAAAGTTCCATAGGGACATGTGAAAGTTGTCTTTTCTTGGTCTTCGGGTGCTATCGGGATTTGAAAGTAACCTGAAAAACCATCCAAGAAACAATAAAATTTATGACCAGATAATCTTTCTAACATTTGATCAATGAAGGGTAAAGGAAAGTGATCCTTTCTTGTTGCTTCATTTAATCGTCTATAATCTATACATACTCTCCATCCTGTGACGGTTCTCGTTGGAATTAGTTCATTCTTTTCGTTAGTTATTACCGTCATACCTCCTTTCTTTGGAACTACTTGGACGGGACTTACCCAAGGACTATCGGAGATAGGATAGATAAGTCCGGCATCAAGTAGCTTGATGACTTCGTTTTTAACCACTTCTTGAACATTTGGATTTACTCTACGTTGTGGTTGTATGACCGATTTGTAGTCATCATTCATCAAAATTTTGTGTGTGCACATAGAGGGACTAATTCCTTTTATGTCTACAAGTTTCCAAGCTATCGCGTTTTTGTGTTTTTTCAAAAGATTAATTAATTTTTCTTTTTCTAAGTTACCTAATTTAGACGAAATAATTACAGGTAAATTACCATCTTTGTCTAGAAAAGCATATTCCAAACCTTTTGGAAGTTCTTTGAGCTCAAGTGGTGGGTCTTTAGGAGACTCCTTATTTGGTTGCTCGTTTCGATCAAGAACTTTAAAAGTTTGTTCTATGGCGACCTCTTCTTCAACAAAGTGGTCAATCTCTTCACTTGTATCGGGTGGTTCATCTTCATCTTCAATTAGGGGGTCATTATTGCCGAATGGATATTTCATTGATCGTTCGAGATCGACACTTCTTTTAAATGCCCCTAATTGAAGAGGTAGATTGTTGAACTTCCGGTTTTTCAAAGCTTCGTGAGTTTTTACAAATGGTCGTCCCAACACTAGAGGAGCGTCATCGAGGATGACAAAGTCGGTTGGGATTACCATTTGATTTGTTTGAACCAAGACATCTTCAACTATACCGATTGATTTTATTACTTTCCGATTGGATAGAAAAATGGGTATTTGAAGTGGAGAAAAATCACTAATACTTAATTTTTCGAAAATGTAGTTAGGCATTATGTTAACACTAAGATCCTTATCGATTGTGACATTACTAATAAACGAATTTTGAAAGAAACATGGAACCGGTGTAATGTTAATTTCAAATGGGTCTTCTTTTATTAGTGAAGTTTGATCATTAGTTAACTTAACACTTACCGTTTCGTCAATTTTAGTGTTAGTGTTTAACTCTTTTAAAAACTTAGCATGAGTGGGTACTAAACAATGGTTTTCGAAAGAAGGTGACAAGAGATTAATTTCTTCAAAATTAGACTCTTCTTGAATTTTAACGTTGTCGGACTCACCTTTTTCGTTGTTTAACTCATGTGTCGGTTTTTCACTTATTTGTTCTTCCATTTTTACATTTTCAGTTATCTCTTCCTTTTTTAATTCTTCTCTTGCGCGGGACTCCTCTTCCCTTGCGCGAGCTTCTTTTATACATCGATCGATAACTCTAATGTGTTCTAATATCCTATCGGTCACTTCGGTTATAGAAAAAGAATCGGAATTTTCTAAGCTTGGATCCGGTTGTTCGACCCTTTGTTCCTCATAATACTCATATGAAGTCGATGGTTCGCACCATTGTTCTTCATTGTAAGCATATGATGGATAAGGTTCGTAATTTTGTTCTCCATAATACTCATATGAGGTGGGTTGTTCACGCCAAGGTTCCTCATAGTAAGCATATGAAGGTGGTGGCTCATATCTTGGTTCCTCAAAGTATGAGTATGAAGGCTCATACCTTGGTTCATCAAAATATAAGTATGAGGGAGGAGGTTTATACCTTTGGTCTTCATAGGATGTGTATGAAGTTGATGGCTCGTACCTGGGCTCCTCATAGTAGGTGTATGAATTGGATGGTTGATATGAGTGATTATTTTGAATCGAGCGTGCATTACGACAATTAGTGCAATAATTACCTCTATAATCATCCTCCTCATAGGTGTAGTTGTAACCTCCTGAGTATTGATCCATAAGAATCACTCAGCAGACCATAACCGAGTCTCGAGATCAGAAAACAATAAGAAAAACGGAAACAGAGGCTGGACACGGCCCCGTGTTCAGTGAGCACGGCCCCGTGTTCAGGATCTGTATCTGGGCGTTTTAGTAAAATTTACTGATTTCGTTGAGCACGGGGCGTGTTCAGTGAGCACGGCCCGTGTTCAAGCTTCTGTTACTGGGTGTTTTTATGAAAATGTGCAGTACGGCCCCGTGTTCAGTGAACACGGCCCCGTGTACAGGTTACTGTAAATGCAAAACTAAACTAAAATGCAAAAAATATGCGCGCGTTTTAAAAAGGTTTTGAAAAACTGATTAGGCCGTCGATATTAAGCTTTCTTAAAATCCTTGTGTCCCCGGCAACGGCGCCAAAAACTCGATGCGTGCGAAGTGTTATATATATTAGGTGTACCCATCGTGAACGTAGTATAGCGTTGGTAAGATACCGAGGTCATCCAAGGACACAAGAGCTTTTAGTACCGGTTTATCCTCAACGTCTAATCAAAATAAAAAGTTTAGAAAAATGTTTTTAAACTAAGAAAAATAAAAACTAAGTAAAATGCTGAAAATAAAAATAAAAGTAAAAACAGATAGACAAGATGAATCACTTGGTTCCGACTCGTATCTAGTATAACCTTTGATTATTTCCGCACTTTTGCACATAATTAAGAGATTATCTTAGTTATTGTAGTAGGCCCCTCTTTTGAAGGTGACGTTACCCTCACCCCAGTAGTTTGAGTCAGCAAGGATACAATCCTAAAAGGGTGGATTATTGGAAGATAATGAATTAAGTTATTAATGCAATATTATGGTAGGCCCCGCTTTTGGCGGTGACGTTACCCTCGACTAAGTAGTCTGAGTCAGCAAGGATACAGTCCTAAATAGCCGGGTTATAGTATTAATAGTAGTTAACTTATGAGGGGATCAAAGAGTTTGGACCCCCGCCATCCAATACCGTGAAGCATTGAAGGAGGTCCTACTAAATTTAACCCAGGTCCATTGCAGGACCTCTAAACGCTGAACAATGGCAAGACCTTTACCAAACCGTTCCCTTAACCCCCGACCAGGTAGCCAACATACCTCCATATAGACCGTGGAGATATGAATGGTGAAAATCTTTTATTTTATATAGACAGTAAAATAATGCCAAGACACCACGGACAAACGATAAGGAAAGATCACCTTCAACATAAGTAACTAGTTATTAAAGTCATTAATACAAAACCAAATAAAAAGTGCAAAAGATTAGAAATAAAAAGTATTATACTAGACACTTTGTCTTCACCAAGTGATGTAAGAGACTTAGGCAAACATGGCCTTGATTGTCAAGAACTCTTACGATCAATCTTGGATCCCGAGACGACTCACACACTCTATGATGGACAATGGATGATGGTGGTGGATGATGGTGTTGTGATGGTGGTGGGTGGTGGATGAAGTGTGAGAGAGGTGGTGTGCCAAGGGATGAGTTGAAATGAAACCAAGCACTCCTATTTATAGGCTGAACAGAGGGCTGGGCACGGCCCCGTGTCCGCTGGGCACGGCCCCGTGCCTGTCTGACACTCTCTCTCCTCATTAATTGTAATTCGCAATTACAATTAATGCGCCTACTGTACTTTCGCCACGCCCCCGTGTTCACTGGGCACGGCCCCGTGGTGGGCAATAGAAGCTTCTATAGGTTTGTCTTTTCTGCTGCTTCTTGGGCACGGCCCCGTGCTGGCTGAGTACGGGGCGTGTTCAGTCTTCTGCCTTCTCTATTTTGCTTGGGAAGATGCCGTTGAGGGGTCGGGCAATCCACTTATGTTCCTTTTCTTGTATTTATGTTGGATTTAGCTGTCTTTTTGCTTCTTTTGTGTTTTTGAGCTCATTTAATCCTGAAAATACAAAAGGAAGACAAAAACACTCTTTTTCCAATATTAGTACTTAAAAAGGGTTAGTTTTATGCCTCATTTGATGTAATTTATATGTTGCATTTTACACACATCAGCACCATTTACACCGATCACAGGAGTCTCGAGCATATCTTCAAATAGAAGGAACTAAACATGCGTCAGCGTCGATGGGTCGAGCTACTGAATGATTACGAATGTGCCATCAAGTACCATCCGGGCACGGTAAATGTTGTGGCTGACGCCCTCAGTCGAAAAGATACCACACCTAGGCGTGTGCGAGCACTACAACTCACCATCCAATCTAGTCTTCCTACACAGATACGAGATGCTCAGGTTGAAGCATTGAAACCAGAAAACGTCAGGGCTGAAGCCCTACGCGGCTCAAGGCAATGGTTAGAACAAAAGGAAGACGGCGCCTACTACATAACAGGACGCATTTGGGTCCCACTCTATGGCAATTTATGAGAACTTGTAATGGATGAAGCACATAAGTCTCGCTACTCAGTACATCCTGGTTCAGATAAGATGTACCACGATCTCAGAACTACGTATTGGTGGCCTAGCATGAAAGCCCACATAGCAACTTACGTTAGCAAGTGTTTGACTTGTGCGAGAGTCAAGACCGAATACCAGAAACCATCAGGCCTACTCCAACAACCAGAGATACCACAATGGAAATGGGAGCAAATTTACATGGATTTTATTACTGGCCTGCCTAGATCTCAACATGGGAATGATACTATTTGGGTGATCGTGGATCGACTCACAAAGTCTGCACACTTCTTGGCTATCAAGGAAACATATAAGTTCTCCACTCTAGCAGACGTTTATCTAAAGGAAGTTGTCTCGAGGCACGGGGTGCCAACCTCTATTATCTCTGATCGTGATGCACGCTTTACTTCAGAACTGTGGCAAGCAATGAACAAATCTTTTGGCTCTTGACTGGATATGAGCACAGCTTACCACCCGCAAACGGATGGGCAGTCCGAATGCACCATCCAAACCCTAGAAGACATGCTTCGTGCATGTGTAATCGATTTCGGCAACGGCTGGGAAAAACACCTCCCTTTGGTGGAGTTTTCGTACAACAACAGTTACCACACTAGCATTCAGGCCGCTCCATTTGAGGCATTGTACGGGCGTAAATGCCGATCACCTCTTTGTTGGGCAGAGGTGGGGGACAGCCAAATCACTGGCCCAGAACTTGTAGTTGATACTAAAGAAAGGATTGCTCAGATACGACAACGCATGGCGGCAGCTCGCGACCGTCAGAAAGCCTATGCGGACAAGCGCAAGAATCCACTCGAGTTCCAAGTCGGGGATCGAGTGCTACTCAAAGTTTCACCCTGGAAGGGTGTGGTTCGCTTTGGAAAAAGGGGCAAACTAAATCCGCGTTACGTCGTACCGTTTGAAGTCATCGAGAAAATAGGCAAAGTGGCCTACAAACTAAACTTGCCCGGAGAACTCAGTGCAGTTCACAACTTTTTTCACGTATCAAATCTAAAGAAGTGTCTGTCAGATGAGACTCTCATAGTTCCTCTCAAGGAGCTCACTATCGACGATCAGCTGCAATTCATCTAGGAACCAGTTGAAATCATGGACCGGGACGTTAAGGTCCTCAAGCACACCAGAATACCTCTTGTTCGAGTTCGTTGGAACTCCCGTCGTGGCCCAGAGTTTACCTGGGAATGAGAAGATCAAATGAAACTCAAGTATCCCCAGTTGTTCGAAAACAGTGCAACCACTGCTGAGGCTGAAGCTACTGCGGAATTTCGGGATGAAATTCCAAATCAACGGGGGGATGATGTGACACCCCAGGAAAACTAGTAAACTACACAACACAACTAGCTTCCTCAGTAACCACGTGCTAAATTTCGGGACGAAATTTCTTTCAAGTTGGTGATAATGTGACAACTTGAGTTTCCAAGATTTCCATCTTCGCATTAATTGCGCGTTAATTGTTTAAGTTGTTTGTTTACACGACTTGTTTGTTTCACAACTGTACACGTTTGTAATATGTTAAATCGTATTGTGATTAATATGTTATACATGGTGTGCCTTATAAGTGTGTATGTTGATATATGTCTTATATTAATATATGTGTTGTATGATTAATAAAATGGAACTTTTGCCAAACACCCTACACCCGAAAACACCCCACCTGAAAACACCCTCCTCATGAAAACACACATGTGTTTTCGTCCACCTTGTGGCCAACGAAATTAGAATGGGCTTTGGCCTAGTGACGGATTGTTTTAGTGCTTTAACTCCCAACCTTTGCGTGAATTTTTAATCGGCAAAAACCCTAACCGCCTCTCACTTTTCTCTTCCCCTATCCCTGTGTGACGGCAATCTCAAGACCTCGAAGCCTCTTACATCGACTGAATTGTTGTTCATTCTGTTGGGTTAGTAATCTACTGTTGATACTTATTTGATTTAATTCTTATCATGGACTGTTTGGTTGATACCATGTATAAACTGTGATTATCAAGCATTGTGATCGTAAGACATGATGATGATTGATAAATAATTAGATTTTCGTGTATTGCATGTTATGATGAATGATGGTATATTAAATAGATAGATGCGATAGGAATTCCCATGATCTGATGTAAAAATCTATTGTGTGATGTATATTGCTTATGTTGATTTGATATTGATGATCTCGATTCGTTGTTAATTCGATAATAGGTGACTATCATATTAGGGTTTTGTGTTTAATCATATGTCGGATACATGATGATCACAACAACTTGCAGATGATTGATGATTGTGTAATAATTGAATGATAATCAGGATTATATAATGAATTGGTAGATTATATGATTACATGGTTGGTCTGATTGAATCATTGTTAGATAACTGTTAGGGTTTTGTGAAACTGATATTGATGATGATGTGCCTGACGAAAACCCCCCACCCCGACGAAAATACATCTCGACGAAATCCCAAGGGATTTCGTCGCCCAAGGGATTTCGTCACCTGAAGGGGATTTTGCCACTAGGTGATTTCGCCCAGGAGTGTTTTCGTTGAGTGTCTGGCATATTAGTTCTGCTTAGTATGTAACTCTGTTAGTTATCAACTCCATTAGTTGTTAATTCAGTAAGCATGTTAACCCCGTTAAACTTATTAACTTTGTTAGGATATGCATGTAACTCTATTAAACATGTAACATTGTTAGCGTGTAAATCCGGTTAAATGTGTTAACTTTGTAAAGTATGTTAACTGCCTGTTGATCCTATTAAGCATGAATTGCATGGCTTTGATTAACTGCTTATATGATACGTGATAATTGCTTAAACACACTTCGTGACATAGATGGAATGTGAATCTATACGAACTTAACTGATTGAGTATACGTGTATAACTATAGGACTTGACTGATTATTTGTGAGAACATAAGTTAGCATACCGAGCAAACCAAGGTGAGTTCACACTCTTTCCAAGGCATGGGATTCCCAAGGGTTGGGAATGGGTTAATGATTTAAATGGTAACTACAACCATCCTCCGTGGGTAGGATGCCAAGATTACACACTGGACCAAACCTCTATCATGAAGTCCCTCATTTATATCGACTTAATCGCTGAGGCCTATGGCGAGCGGGTCATTAGTTAATAGCGCTATTAGGTTTAACAAACCTCACACCGTGCCAGTCGGACGGGCGTGTACTAATGGACTATGGGCAAAGGGTCAATGCTGATAGACATTGACTTAGGGCACCACTTTCATTTTCGTTGTAGTCGATACGCACGGTCTAGTGACACATGGGAAGCCCCCACTAATCTTCGCAAACATGTCTGGGAGACCGCGATACGAATTAATACGATACATGGTTTACAAAACGAACAAATGATTTACGAAACGAATGCTACAACTAAACAACCAACTGTGAACTCGCACAACTTTGTTGTTGACTCGTTGTTACATGCCTTGCAGGTCGTTAGGTACTCATGGAGCTTGCACAGGGAGGGGCGGTCGTTGTGGGACATGGCAGTGTGTGCCATGCTAAAAACAATACTTTATTTCCTACTTAATACTTACATTGGGTTTTACAATTATGCTTCCGCTAAACACTTAACTACGTTTTTGATTTGAAACACCTTTCATATTGTGTGGTTGAATTTTACTTATTACTTGTTATGTTCAATATGATTGGTGGCTTGATCCTGGTCAGTCATGCCTCAAAGCGGCGATACTCCGCATGTGGATTTTAGGGGTGTGACACTACACTCTCTATCTCGTAATGCACCCCATCGTTGGGTAGTGCATTCGCGTCTTGGAAAACCGCTCTACGGTGGCCACAAGGCACAATTCGGTCCCGAGGAAGAAGTCACGTACCCTCACGACCTTATCTCTACATTTTCACTATCACCCCCTATACGTGGTAGAAATGCACAACCCCCATCCCTTGGGAAGTATACCCGTCTTTGTGAAACTAAAAATCTAAGAAGACCAATGTAGAAGGAAAATAACTACTACTTTCATATTATGGAACTTGTATGACCGAGGTGATGTAACCTTGAGTCCATTTTGTTTTCCTCTGTTAAAAACAATGAGTCAAGTTGTCGAACATATATGAAAGCTCAGTGGTTGCTTTCTTACTTTTACATTGTTGATTATATATGCATGTGATGTTAGGTGATTACATGTCTGCTTGTGGTGATATATACCTCATAGACAATTATTGGTGAATGTTGTCTAACCTACCCAATACCTTTTTCCAGAAGAAAATGCTGCCCAGACATGACACAGACACTAATACGTTACCAAGGACAGAAGCCGAGGTTCAAGAACGCATATCACAGGCAATTGCATAGCACGAGGCCAACCGCTCAACACACAACGGTGGCACTTCCAAAAATAACCCTCCAACTGGTAATGTTAAGTCACCAAAGACACATTACAAATATTTTGGGTTTTTCCAATTGTGCTTTGTCAATGATCATGCATGAATTGTGTTGCTTGTGTTACAGGGTGTACTTACAAGCAATTTCTAGATTGCAAACCCCTAAACTTTGATGGCACGGGAGGTGCCATCTCTTTTGTTCGCTGGGTCAAAAAGACCGATTCCGTGCTGAGGATGAGCAAGTGTGCACCTGAACATAGAGTTACTTACATTTCTGGGTTATTTATGGATGGAGCACTCTCATGGTGGAAACTCCAAATTCAAACTCTTGGCGAAGCGGCTGCATATGAGCTAACCTGGGGTGAGCTTAAGGAACTGATGCGCAAGAAATATTATTCAAGAGCTTAAATCCAGAAACAGGAAACCGAATTTTGGAATCTAAAGATGGATGGACCAAAGATAGTTGAGTATATTCAGCATTTCCATGATTTATCAAGGGTCGTTCCCTATCTTGGCGAGCCGGAATTCAAAAGAATTGAGGGGTTTATTTGGGGACTTGCGCCTCAAACCTAAACATGGTTACTACCATAAGGCCTCCAACCATCGTAGAGGCTATTGATTTGAGCGTTACCCTTACTGAAGAAGCTCTTCATATGGGAAAGTTTTTGAAATCTGAGACAAACAAGAAAGAAACTCACGTGGAGTTTTCAGGCGACAACAAAAGAAAGTTTTCAAACTTGAAGAAAGGCACTCAAGTAAGTCATGACAATTCAAATGCAAACAAAAGAAGGGAAGCAAACCCGCCTCATGGCATGAAAGCTTATGGAGCCACCAATAAGGCTGGTGGTAAGGTTTACTTGGGGACTAAACTGAGAAGTGACGAATGCAAGTTTCACCATGAAGGTCTATGTCTGAGACCTAAGTGCGACAGATGTGGAAAAGAAGGACACAGCAAGGATGCCTGTTGGGCAAGATATCCCAACCAAGGAGGAAATGGTAACTACAACCAAGGCGGAAATGATAATGGTAGAGTTCCAGGTTGCTTCAACTGTGGTGACTTGGGGCACTTTAGAAAAGATTACCCTAAGAAGAAGCAAGCGAGGAAGAGTCTTCACGATCGGAGCCCGTGAGCGCGCCAGGACCTGAATGTGGTCACGGGTACGTTCCCTATTAACCAACACTATGCATCCATTATGTTTGATACTGGCGCCGACCTTAGTTCTGTATTACTAGAATTTAAGAATACACTTGACCTAGTTTCAAGTAAGCTAGACGTCCCATATTCTATAGAATTGGCAAATGGAAAGTGAGTTAAAGCAAATGAGGTGATTAAGGGTTGTACTTTGGAACTTAGAAAGCGGAAGTTTTCTATTACCTGCTGATTTGGGAAGTTATGACGTTTTCGTCGGCATGGATTGACTATCCAAGAATAGAGCTGAAGTTGTTTGTCATGAGAGAATCATTCGCATCCCTCTTGCGAATGATGAAACACTTATAGTACACAGCCTTCATGCGGTTGATGCGAGGGCGCTGGGCCCCATAAGGCGGTGGACTGTGACATCCCATGTTGGTTATGAGAGCACAGAAGTGCCTTCAAAAAGGCTGCATAGTCTTCCTTGCTCATGTTATCGATAAGGAGACCAAGGAGCCAGAACTAGAGGCCATCCCCACAGGGAAGGAATTTCCAGAAGTCTTTCCCGAAGACTTGCTAGGATTACCCCCGTAGGGACAAGTCGAATTCCATATTGACCTGGTTCCAGGCACCACTCTTGTAGGCAAGGCACCGTATCCACTTGTGTCGTCTGAAATACAAGAGTTATCCATTCACAAGGCCAAGCTTCTCGCCTTGAGGAGCTCCAGTGTGATTTGTCAAGTAAAAGGATGGCAGTTTCTGTATAAGTAACGACTACAGAGAGTGAATGAGTTAACCATCAAGAATCGGTACCACTTACCTAGGATTGATGACTTGTTCGACCAATTACAATGCTCTAGCTACTACTCCAAGATCGACTTGAGGTCGAGATATCATCAACTGCGAATACAAGAAGAAAGTATCCCTAAAACAGCCCTTAGGACTCGCTATGAACATTACGAGTTCCTTGCCATGTCGTTTGGCTTAACAAACGCCCCAGCAGTAGTCATGGACCTCATGAATCAGGTGTGCAAGCCATATCGAGATAATTTTGTGATTATATTCATCAATGACATTCTTGTATACTCGAAGACCAAGGAAGAACATGAGCAACATCTGCAAGTTATCTTGGAACTTCTGAAGAAAGAACAGTTGTATGCTAAGCTGTCGAAGTGTGAATTTTGTATTCGCGGGGTGCAATTCTTAGGTCACGTAGTGAATAAGATGGAATTCATGTCAACACTGCCAAGTTCGACGGAATCAAGAACCGGAAGCCCCGAAGACACCAACTGAGATACGACAATTTCCAGGGTTAGCAGGCTATTACAGATGATTCATAAAGAACTTTTCAAAGATTGCTCAACCGCTAATAACCCTAACCTACACGGTACCTATCTTCTCTTTACCTGACGGTACCGATGGATTTGCGGTTATTGTGACGCTTCTCGATAAGGTCTCGGCTGCGTGTTGATGCAACGAGACAAAGTCATCGCGTACACGTCACGTCGATTGAAGGATCATGAGAAGAACCATACGACGCACGACCTTGAGTTAGGAGATGGGATATTCGCATTGAAAATTTGGCGTCACTACATGTGTGGTACTCGTGGCACAATCTTCACAGACCATAAGAGCTTGCAGCACATTTTTGATCAAAAGGATTTGAATATGAGGCAGCATAGATGGGTTGAACTTCTAAATGATTACGATTGTGAGATTAAGTATCACCTGGACAAGACGAGCGTTGTAGCAGATGCCTTGAACCGCAAGGAGTGCGCAAAACCTCTAAGGATGCGAGCCTTAGAGATAACCATACAAACGAATCTCGCTACTTGGATTCGTGTAGCTGAGCAAGAGGCGCTCAAACCGGAGAACCTACGAGCTGAAGCATTACGTGACTGGGAGCGCAATCGTTGCCCAAGGAAGATGGAACATTGTACTTCCTGAAGCGAATTTGGGTTCCATTCTTCCGCAATCTACGCGCACATGTTTTGAATGAAGCTCATAAGTCGAAGTACTCTATCCATCCTGGATCCGATAGGATGTACCAAGACTTTTATTGGCAGCCCAAGATGAAAGCCGATATTGCTACATATGTGGGTAACTATCTTACTTGTGCCAAAGTTAAGTGGAGTACCAGAAACCATCAGGGTGCTGCAACAACCTGAGATTCCCATGTGGAAGTGGGAACATATATCAATGGATTCATTACCAAGCTACCAATAACCCAAAGATGTCACGATATAATTGGGGTGATTATTGATCAACTCACGAAATCTACACATTTCTTACCGATCAGTGAGACAGTTAGCACGAAAAAAATTTGCAGAAATATATCTCAGGGAGATTGTGGCACGTCATGGAGTGCCTGTTTCTATCATATCCGACCGGGATGGTCGATTTGTGTCGAGAATCTGACAACCGTTCCAGCAAGCGTTTGGCTCACAGTTGAATCTTAGCACAACCTTTCACCCTCAAACGGATGATACGGACCTTGGAAGACATGCTACATGCTTGTGTGATGGACTTTGGTGGAAGTTGGGATACTCACTTGCCTTAAGTGGAGTCTCCCTACAATAATAGTTATCACACCATCATTTGGGCCGCCTCGTTTGAAGCTTTATGTAGACGTAAGTTTCGGTCACCGTTGTGTTGGGCGGAGACCGGTGTCACACCCCCAAAATCCACACGCGGAGTACCACCGCTTGGAGGCGTGACATGACCAGGATCCAGCCACCAATCATATTGAACATAAGTATATATATCAAAAGTCATTCATCAATACGATAGGTGTTTACAAAACCAAATATAAACAAGTGTGTAGCGGAAGCATTAATGTAAAACCCAACATAAGTTTAAGTACAAAATGTTATAACGTTTAACAACACATTCACGATCCATGTCCACAACGACTGTGCCTCCCGTGCAAGCTCCAAAAGTACCTATGGTCCTGCAAGGCATGTAACAGAAAGTCAACAACTAGTTGAGCGAGTTCACAGTTGGTTATTTAGTTATAATGTTCATTTCGTAAATCATATGTTCGTTTAGTAATCATGTATCGTATGTAATAGCATCGCGGCCCTCAAGGCATGTTTGCGAAGATTAGTGGGGGTTTCCCATATGTTCACTAGACTAGTTATATTTGTATCGCGGCCCTCCAGGCATGTTTGCGAAGATTAGTGTATAGTTCGCGGCCATTCCAGGCATGTTTGCGAAGATTGTTCTAGTATCGCGGCCGATCCCGGCATGTTTGCGAAGAGAAGTATATGTATCACTAGTCTAGTAGGATCTACCATTGACCTTCCTCTCCCGAGGCCAATGGTATGTAATTTCAATAACTCTTATGCATAAATAATCAATCAACCCATTCCCATCCCCGGGAATCCCATGCCTTGGAAGAAGTGTGAACTCACCTTGTTTGCTCGGTATGTTAAGTTAAGTGCTCACAATAAATCAGTCAAGTCCTATAGTGCACGTATACTCAATCAGTTCACAGTGTTTAATAAAGTTTCACATGGAACTAGTGTCACAGTAATATCACAAAGTGCCTAGACATTAGCATCTTGTATCATGTAAACCGTTAAATCCAACTTATGCAATTCATGTTTCACATAAAAGCTTTCACAGTTAATTCTAACATTTTCAAACAGGGGTACACAGTTAACAAGGTTAATATTTAATAACTAACTGTGTCACATGCTTTTCTTAACTAAATTTAGTTATAACAGAGTTAACATAGTTGATATAACCCAGTTAATATACTTAATAATTATAACAGTTTACCAGAGTTTATCAACTGACAGGATTATTTACTTAACATTGTGTCATACATAAATCTAACAAAGTTAATGAGATCAACTGGGTTAATAAAGTCAACTGAGTTAATAAACTTAACTTAGTTAGTTGGTTGAATATAATTGCATACTTATCAGTGTTATAAACTTAACTTAACAAGATTAACAGTTTAATAAATCATAACAGTTTGGGTCGAAAACCCCCTTATGTCCGAAATCCATACATAAGCCGAAATCCCTTATGTCCGAAATCCATACATAAGCCGAAAACCAAACCTAAGCCGAAAACACCCTTATAGCCGAAAACCAAACATGTGGCCGAAAACCAAACATGGGCCGAAAACCCTTTGGGCTGAATTGTTTGGGCCGAAATCACTTTAAGTGATTTCGTCCACCTTCCTTTGTGGGGGTGTTTTCGTTACTAGTCATCATCATCAACAATACATACTGTAACTTAAAAACCCAGCAAATCCAATCCCATTTCTAATCAGATTTCAACCCTTTGTAGGAACAATCAATTCAACAGAAGCTAGTACATTCATTTAGATACTTACTCATCTAAACAATCAGGATTAACATCCAACAATCATCAAAGTTTTTAACATTTAACAGGAGATCTAGTTATGCATTTATCAACTGACCATCTAATATCACTTCATCTCAAAGATTAACAATCACCATTAACAGAGAACAATGATCTAAACATTAAATCATCAATCAAAATCAAATCATAAGATCATCATGTCTCACAGTAGCAGTCAATATAAGATATCATCTATACATGTAAATCACTAACCGTATCAAACAGGGGTTTTGCTTCAAGTGTAGAATTCTTTCAGTGGGTTTTAGAGATAGAGAGATAAACAAAGTGATAAGCTTTGGTAAGTGGAAACTTATTGGAGAAGATTTGTTTATAAAATGATTATACAAAATATCTCAATACTGGGCCATGGGCCAAGCCCATTTGTGATTTCGTGGTCATCAGTGGACGAAAACACCTAAAGTGTTTTCACCACTTGGGTGTTTTCATGATACTTGTTTACAGTGAGTTCCAACTTTTAATTAACATGTAATTAATACAAACCTTAATAACACACACTCACATATAATAAATATCATGGATTTCCAAGTACAAAATATTAATCGAAATACGATATAACGTATTACAAAGGTAAGCGTTGTGAAACAACGAGGCGTATCAACAAACACTTAATAATAAAAAAAATTTTAACGTGCACTAAATGCGAAGATAGAATCTTGGAAACTCGAGTTGTCACATTATCCCCAACTTGAAAGAAATTTCGTCCCGAAATTTAGCATGCGGTTACTGAGGAAGCTAGGTAAGTTATCGTTTACTGGTTTTCCTGGGGTGTCACATTATCCCCCCGTTGATTTGGAATTTCTTCCCGAAATTCTGTAGTAGCTTCAGCCTCAGTAGTAGTTGCATTGTTTTCAAACAACTGGGGATATTTGAGTTCCATTTGGTCTTCGCGTTCCCAGGTGAACTCTGGGCCACGACGGGAGTTCCAACGAACTCGAACAAGAGGTATTCTGGTGTTCTTGAGGACCTTAACATCCCGGTCCGTGATTTCAACTGGTTCCTCGACGAAATGCAATTGTTCGTCGATAGTGAGCTCCTTCAAAGGAACTATAAAGGTCTCATCTGATTGCCACTTCTTCAGATTCGACACATGAAAGACGTTGTGAACTGCACTGAGTTCAGCTGGTAAGTTCAATCTGTAGGCCACTTTGCCTATCTTCTCAATGACTTCAAATGGTCCAACGTATCGTGGATTGAGTTTGCCTCGTTTGCCAAAACGAACAACTCCCTTCCAAGGTGAAACTTTGAGTAGTGCTCGATCCCCAACTTGGAATTCGAGTATTTTCCTGTCTTTATCAGCGTATACTTTCTGACGGTCACGTGCTGCCGCCATGCGTTGTCGTATTTGAGCAATCTTTTCAGTAGTATCAACTACCATTTCCGGACCTGTGATCTGACTGTCACCCACCTCTGCCCAACAAAGAGGTGATCGGCATTTACGCCCGTACAATGCCTCAAATGGAGCAGCTTTAATGCTGGTGTGGTAACTGTTGTTGTACGAAAATTCCACAAGTGGCAGATGTTTTTCCCAGCCTTTGCCAAAGTCAATTACGCACGCCCGAAGCATGTCTTCTAGAGTTTGAATAGTGCGCTCAGACTGCCCGTCTGTCTGAGGATGATAAGCTGTGCTCATGTCTAAACGAGAGCCAAAAGATTTGTGCATTGCTTGCCACAGTTCTGAAGTAAAACGTGCGTCACGATCAGAGATAATAGATGTGGGCACCCCGTGCCTCGAGACAACTTCTTTAAGGTAGACGTCTGCTAGAGTGGAGAACTTATCCGTTTCCTTGATAGCCAAGAAGTGAGCAGACTTTGTGAGTCGATCTACGATCACCCAAATAGTATCATTTCCGCGCTGAGATCTAGGCAGGCCAGTAACAAAATCCATGGAAATTTGCTCCCATTTCCATTGTGGTATCTCAGGTTGTTGGAGTGGGCCTGATGGTTTCTGATATTCCGCTTTGACTCTCGCACAAGTCAAACACTTGCTAACGTAAGTTGCTATGTGGGCCTTCATGCTAGGCCACCAATATGTAGTTCTGAGGTCGTGGTACATCTTATCTGAACCAGGATGTACTGAGTAGCGAGACTTATGAGCTTCATCCATTACAAGCTCGCGTAAATTACCATAGAGTGGGACCCAGATGCGTCCTGTTACATAGTAGGCGCCGTCTGCCCTTTGTTCTAACCTTTGCCTTGAACCGCGTAGGGCTTCAGCCCTGACGTTTTCCGGTTTCAATGCTTCTACCTGAGCATCTCGTATCTGTGAAGGAAGACTAGACTGAATAGTGAGTTGCAACGCTCGTACACGCCTAGGTATAGTATCCTTTCGACTGAGGGCGTCGGCCACCACATTGGCTTTGCCCGGATGGTACTTTATAGCACATTCGTAATCGTTCAGTAACTCGACCCATCGACGTTGTCGCATGTTTAACTCTTTCTGCTTGAAGATATGCTCAAGACTCCTGTGATCGGTGTAGATGGTGCACTTGGTGCCATACAGATAATGTCTTCATATCTTGAGTGCAAAGACAACAGCTCCAAGCTCTAAATCGTGCGTAGTGTAATTCCGTTCGTGAATCTTAAGTTGGCGTGAAGCATAAGCAATAACTTTATCCCGCTGCATCAACACACATCCAAGACCTTGGATAGATGCATCGCAGTAGACTACAAAATCGTCCGTGCCTTCAGGCAATGAGAGGATAGGTGCGCTACAAAGTCTATCCTTTAAGTGCTGAAACGCTGTATCCTGTGTATCACTCCAACGGTAAGCAATACCTTTCTGTGTCAGTAATGTAAGCGGCTGTGCAATCTTTGAGAAGTCTTTGATAAACCGTCTGTAATAACCCGCCAAACCCAAGAATTGGCGTATTTCTGTCGGTGTACTAGGTGCAGGCCAGTTCTTGATCGAATCTACTTTGGACGGATCGACATGAATCCCATCCTTAGTTACCACATGGCCTAGAAAGTGGACTTCACGAAGCCAGAAGTCGCATTTTGAAAACTTAGCGTACAGCTGTTCCGTTCGAAGGAGTTCCAAAATAAGTCGTAAGTGCTGCTCATGTTCCTCCCGATTCTTCGAATAGATCAGGATGTCATCAATGAAAACAATAACAAACTTGTCAAGATAAGGTTTGCACACCCTGTTCATAAGATCCATGAAAACCGCAGGCGCGTTCGTTAGCCCGAATGGCATGACCAAAAACTCGTAATGACCGTAGCGAGTTCTGAATGCTGTTTTGGAGACGTCCTCATCCCGGACTCTCAGTTGATGGTAACCTGACCTCAGGTCAATCTTTGAGTAATAGCTCGACCCTTGCAACTGGTCGAATAAGTCGTCGATACGTGGAAGTGGATAACGATTCTTCACCGTCACCTTGTTTAGCTCGCGGTAATCTATGCACATACGAAAGGTACCGTCTTTCTTCTTTACAAATAATACTGGAGCTCCCCATGGCGAAGAGCTAGGACGTATGAAACCCTTTTCCAAGAGTTCTTGCAATTGCTTAGACAGTTCTTCCAGTTCAGTTGGAGCTAAGCGGTAAGGCGCTCGAGCTATAGGTGCTGCTCCTGGAGCTGGCTCGATCTGAAATTCGACCTGGCGATGAGGCGGTAACCCAGGTAACTCTTCAGGAAACACTTGAGGAAAGTCGCGTACTACAGGAATATCCTCAATCTTTTTCTCTGTCGTCGATGTATCAGTAACGAGTGCTAAAATAGCTATGTGGCCCTTTCGCAGACACTTCTGCGCCTTCAAGAAGGAGATGATGCCACTCACGACACCACTCTTGTCGCCTTGAACTTCGAGAGGTTCCTTTCCAGAACGAGGAATACGAATGATCTTCTCCTTGCACAGGATCTCTGCTTGCTGTTGGGATAACCAATCCATACCGATGACAATGTCGAAACTACTTAGAGTTATAGAAATGAGATCTATAGAGAAAGTCTGACCAGCGAGGATAAGATTACAACCCTGAACTATGTGTGTGGCTTCTAGACTTTTACCGTTAGCTAACTCTACGACATATTTGGTGTTCAAAAGTGTTGGTGCGCGTTTAAGCATTTGACTAACGTTCAGAGACATATAACTGGTATCCGCACCCGAATCAAATAATACGGTAACATAAAAGTCATCGAGAAGAAACTTACCCGTAACCACATTAGGATCGTTCCTTGCGTCACTCTGACCAATCACAAATAACCGACCTTTTGCACCATTGTTGTTGTTGTTTCCCCCATTGTTGTTCCCACTGCCCTGATTATTGTTGTTGTTGTTTTGATTCTGGTTTAACTGGGGGCAGTTCCGCTTGAAATGACCTTCAGCCCCACACTGAAAGCATGTCTTATTTCCTTGCTGTTGTTGCTGTGACTAGTTTCGTGGAACGGGTGGCTGTTGTTGCTGGTTCTGATTCGCAGGCCTTGAGCTCCTGCAATCTTTAGTGTCATGACCTACCCTTAGACATCTCTGACAGCGGCCTCTACGACATTGACCACTGTGGTGTTTGTTGCACCTATTACATAGTGGATGAATTCCCCGATATCCACTCTGCCCCTGACCACCAGACGATTGCTGACTCAGACTCTGGTAGTCACTAGTCTTGCGCTGTTGCTGTGCTTGAGACTGTACAATAGCTGAACCCCTGCTGGAATCCCCTTCCCATTTCCGCTTGTTGTCACTGGGAATAGCAGGAGTAATTGGAGTGGTAACGGTAGTAGCGCTGATACGTTTAGGCAGCCTGTTCTGTTCCACCGCCTGATCGGTGAGGCGATGAGCTAGCTTGACGATCTGTTGAATAGTGCCAAGATTCGCTGAGGTTACGTGGCTTTGAATCTCCGGCATCAGACCATTGAGATACAGTTCGATACGCTTAATGGGAGGGTCCACCATAGTAGGACACAGAATAGCCAACTCATTCGATCTTCTGGTGTACGCTTCAATTTCTGACCCCGTCATTTTCAAGTGGTAAAACTCTACCTCCAGCTTATGAATATCATCACGGCTACAGTATTCCTCTTTGATCAATTCCTTGAAACCGTTCCAGGGTGTGGCGTTAGCAACAGCCAACCCTAACATCTGAACTTGCGCATTCCACCAAGTCAGCGCAATGCCTTCTAGAGTACCAGTGGCGTACTTCACCCTGCGAGCCTCAGGGCATTCGCACATTTCAAATACTGACTCGAGCTTTTCAAACCAATGGAGGAGTCCAACCGCTCCTTCCGTGCCACTAAAAGTAGTAGGACGACAGTCCATGAAAGTTTTGAAGGTACAAACAGGTGGTTGACCTCCTGCTTGTGCGGCTGCAACTGCCGCAGCAACTTGTTCGTTAATGAGAGCCGTCAGCTGGGCTTGCGTCATGTTAATGCGTCCAGACATGATCTTCATAGCAAATATGACATAAGTGAGAGAGGTTCGCGAGTAGTGCGATAACAAAAGGGAATAATCACACAAGTGTTCTCATGCAATAGTGTTAAGTTAACCTAAGCATACCCGGAGCAAAGTTCTATGCAATTCTAGCAAGTAGGCAATAAGACATGTACCATATTACCTAGAGTGATGAGTCTTGCACGTGGAGCGAGGCGTCGTTGTGGATCGTTGAGCACTGTTCTGGTTATAGTCTGGTTTTAATAAAAAACGTTTTCCCCCTTATTAAAACCAAGTTCTCTATAACCAATGGCTCTGATACCAATCTGTCACACCCCCAAAATCCACACGCGGAGTACCACCGCTTGGAGGCGTGACATGACCAGGATCCAGCCACCAATCATATTGAACATAAGTATATATATCAAAAGTCATTCATCAATACGATAGGTGTTTACAAAACCAAATATAAACAAGTGTGTAGCGGAAGCATTAATGTAAAACCCAACATAAGTTTAAGTACAAAATGTTATAACGTTTAACAACACATTCACGATCCATGTCCACAACGACTGTGCCTCCCGTGCAAGCTCCAAAAGTACCTATGGTCCTGCAAGGCATGTAACAGAAAGTCAACAACTAGTTGAGCGAGTTCACAGTTGGTTATTTAGTTATAATGTTCATTTCGTAAATCATATGTTCGTTTAGTAATCATGTATCGTATGTAATAGCATCGCGGCCCTCAAGGCATGTTTGCGAAGATTAGTGGGGGTTTCCCATATGTTCACTAGACTAGTTATATTTGTATCGCGGCCCTCCAGGCATGTTTGCGAAGATTAGTGTATAGTTCGCGGCCATTCCAGGCATGTTTGCGAAGATTGTTCTAGTATCGCGGCCGATCCCGGCATGTTTGCGAAGAGAAGTATATGTATCACTAGTCTAGTAGGATCTACCATTGACCTTCCTCTCCCGAGGCCAATGGTATGTAATTTCAATAACTCTTATGCATAAATAATCAATCAACCCATTCCCATCCCCGGGAATCCCATGCCTTGGTAGAAGTGTGAACTCACCTTGTTTGCTCGGTATGTTAAGTTAAGTGCTCACTATAAATCAGTCAAGTCCTATAGTGCACGTATACTCAATCAGTTCACAGTGTTTAATAAAGTTTCACATGGAACTAGTGTCACAGTAATATCACAAAGTGCCTAGACATTAGCATCTTGTATCATGTAAACCGTTAAGTCCAACTTATGCAATTCATGTTTCACATAAAAGCTTTCACAGTTAATTCTAACATTTTCAAACAGGGGTACACAGTTAACAAGGTTAATATTTAATAACTAACTGTGTCACATGCTTTTCTTAACTAAATTTAGTTATAACAAAGTTAACATAGTTGATATAACCCAGTTAATATACTTAATAATTATAACAGTTTACCAGAGTTTATCAACTGACAGGATTATTTACTTAACATTGTGTCATACATAAATCTAACAAAGTTAATGAGATCAACTGGGTTAATAAAGTCAACTGAGTTAATAAACTTAACTCAGTTAGTTGGTTGAATATAATTGCATACTTATCAGTGTTATAAACTTAACTTAACAAGATTAACAGTTTAATAAATCATAACAGTTTGGGTCGAAAACCCCCTTATGTCCGAAATCCATACATAAGCCGAAATCCCTTATGTCCGAAATCCATACATAAGCCGAAAACCAAACCTAAGCCGAAAACACCCTTATAGCCGAAAACCAAACATGTGGCCGAAAACCAAACATGGGCCGAAAACCCTTTGGGCTGAATTGTTTGGGCCGAAATCACTTTAAGTGATTTCGTCCACCTTCCTTTGTGGGGGTGTTTTCGTTACTAGTCATCATCATCAACAATACATACTGTAACTTAAAAACCCAGCAAATCCAATCCCATTTCTAATCAGATTTCAACCCTTTGTAGGAACAATCAATTCAACAGAAGCTAGTACATTCATTTAGATACTTACTCATCTAAACAATCAGGATTAACATCCAACAATCATCAAAGTTTTTAACATTTAACAGGAGATCTAGTTATGCATTTATCAACTGACCATCTAATATCACTTCATCTCAAAGATTAACAATCACCATTAACAGAGAACAATGATCTAAACATTAAATCATCAATCAAAATCAAATCATAAGATCATCATGTCTCATAGTAGCAGTCAATATAAGATATCATCTATACATGTAAATCACTAACCGTATCAAACAGGGGTTTTGCTTCAAGTGTAGAATTCTTTCAGTGGGTTTTAGAGATAGAGAGATAAACAAAGTGATAAGCTTTGGTAAGTGGAAACTTATTGGAGAAGATTTGTTTATAAAATGATTATACAAAATATCTCAATACTGGGCCATGGGCCAAGCCCATTTGTGATTTCGTGGTCATCAGTGGACGAAAACACCTAAAGTGTTTTCACCACTTGGGTGTTTTCATGATACTTGTTTACAGTGAGTTCCAACTTTTAATTAACATGTAATTAATACAAACCTTAATAACACACACTCACATATAATAAATATCATGGATTTCCAAGTACAAAATATTAATCAAAATACGATATAACGTATTACAAAGGTAAGCGTTGTGAAACAACGAGTCGTATCAACAAACACTTAATAATAAAAAAAATTTAACGTGCACTAAATGCGAAGATAGAATCTTGGAAACTCGAGTTGTCACAACCGGAGATAAACGGTTTATTGGCCCCGAGTTGGTTCAGGAAACTACAGACAAGATCGTTCAGATACGTGATCATATCAAGTCAGCACCTGATATACAGAAAAGCTACGCCGACAAGCGGCGGAAACCGTTGGAATTTGAGGTTGGAGATATGGTTTTATTGAAAGTCTCACCTTGGAAAGGCGTGGTATGATTTGGAAAACGTGGGAAGTTGAACCCACGGTATATTGACCTTCCGAGATCCTTGAAAGGATCGGAACCGTTGCTTTCAAAGCTATAACTTCCAGAAGAACTTAGTAGTGTCCATGACACGTTTCACGTGTCTAATCTTGAGAAGAGTCCGACTCAAGAAACAGTTGTCATTCTCGCAGACGAGATTCACGTAAATAACAAACTCCAGTTTACCGAGGAACCTGTTAAGGTTACGGACTGGAAGGTCCACAAAACACGGAGAAATCGTTTTAAACTTGTCAAAGTTCGTTGGAATTCACATCATGGCCCAGAATTTACTTGGGAACATGAAGACCAAATCAAGTCTAAGTGTCACACCCCGACCACATTAAAACAACAAAACCGTGGCGGAAACGTCGGGGAGTGGAGCAACAGAATCACTGTTTCACAACACATGGATTAAAGTTTCATATTATTTAAATATTAAGTTTTAACATTGTCCTGAAATAGAACAAACAAGTTCAATATATTGTCTATCGTTGTTATTAAGTCACTAAGGCCTCGTCTGATTCTATGTGAGCATGCATCCTAGTCATTAACCACATCATCAAACACCACCTGAAACATATGTGAAAATAAAGTCAGCAAAGAAATGCCGGCGAGCACATAGATTTTGTGTGTGTGTGTCAGATTCATGGCTTATATAGCGTTGCAATATCTCGTACGACTACAAGAGTCGATAATTGAAAACCTTGTTTTGTAAAATGTTTGTATTGCAATATGATTAACCAACTCAAAACAAGTTGGTTATAGTTTGTAAAACCTCGTTACCATGAATCTTGACTAAAACATTTGTTTTTGTAAAAAAAATTGTAAATCGTTCTCGTAATAAAACTCGTATGGTTTATAACATTTAGTAAACAACGTTGCGTATCATCGTTTGAAATCATTCGTTCAAGTGAACTAAACAACACTACAGAATGTAATATGATAAAAGCACTTATATATAAGAAGTACCTTTATCTAATCACATACCAAAAACCAATCGTTCATTTGTACTTGTTTTCAATCATTCGTGTTATCAAAATCAATTGTTCAAATCGTTCAACTTGTTCATGTTATAAACCATCGTTCAATCTTTCAAATCGTTCCAATCGTTTAAATCGTTCAAATCGTTCGTATTTTAGTTGTGAAAACTAACTTCTGGTCATCTTGTTAAACATATTCAAACCTGTGTGACTCGTCCATCGTTCAACTCGTATTAACAAACTACCAAAGGGTAAGTTAACAATCATCAGGTTCTGTCGTTACCCACATTACCCCCATACATAACCATGGCGATAGTCCGATAACGGGATTTGTCAGATCCTATGGTACCATAACATACTACTGGTCGGCTTGATCATTGTTAATGAATATTATTCGTATTATGTATTAACGTCCCAACAAGTTCGTTCACATTATCAAAATCGTTGTGTTTAATATAAACCATAGCATTCGTTTCGAAAAGTCGAAAATCATTTAGCACATATGAATCACGCCAAAAAATTGAAAGCAGTAAAATAGGGGAACTATGTACTCACTTGAGATTGCAAGGTATCCTTGATTAAAGTGAACTAAACAAGCTCGGGCAAATCAAGGAATTTAAGTGGCACCTAGTAATCGGATCACTATGTTAATAAATCGACACCTAAATCGGGAGATTGGGTAGAATGAGGTCTCATAAACCATATGAGTATTGGAACTCATGTGATATGGTTTAACAAAGCCTACATTCTGAATTGGAACCTATCCTAAGTGCTTACGACCCGTTATGACCCGTTAAGGTAGTTTACGCTACTTTAACGCGTCATTTGCACAAAAGCCTAAACGAATAGTCTAACTAGTCCTATGACAAGTATTTATATGCCCTAACATGTTTAATAACATTGCATAATCAGTTTAAGTGTCAAAATTTAAGTTACATAGTCTTAAATTCAAATTATGCATGAAAAGGGCATTTTGGTCATTTTCCTAAGGCATATAAACTACCTATCATACAACTAATTAAACTAAGTGACAATAAGGTATAACCTCGGAAGGTTATTCCCTATACAACTATGGTCACAAAATATGTTTGGTCGGATCCTAATGATCGACCAAACATGTCGGGTTCGAAAGTCTAAGCGATGGTTTAAACCGCTTGACTTACGACCCTACACAAGCACTAAACTAAAAGTGACGAGTTAAACATGTTAAAACATGTTTAACTAAGTTAGAAAACTGATTTGATATCAAAACAAAGTGTTTTGATACCCGAAAATAGCTTCGTCGCAAAATGCACATAATCTTGCATTTTGACAGAAACTTTGACTCGTCACTTCGACTAATCAACGTGGTAATCAGTAGGTATAGGCACAAGGGACTATAACCATTGTGATTACGCTCATGTTGCAAAGTTCAAACGAACTTTGTCTTGACCAATTCATGGTCAAAGCTGAAAGTCAAACACTGTTTGACTTTCTTGCTTGATTTAACTAAACAAGCATGAAAGAATACTTACAATGGTCCAATGCTTGAAGAGAGGACTAAGAATGCTCAGGTAGGTGGCCCTCAACAAGAGATTGCCTCCACTTAGAGTAGGTGAAGAAGGAAATAGCAAATGAGCAAGTTGGAGTTGTGAAATTCTTGGGTATTTATAGGAAATAAAGTGTCTTTAGATCATTGCCATGAGTAATTGAGTGGTTCCAAGGAAGATCATTACCATACACTTGTTATATTCTGATTAGAGGACTTGATGTGCACACAAACCAGCCTACAAGTTGCTAAAACAAGGATTAAAAACCAGTTCAGCAGCTGATTTGGAGAGTTCTGAAAAAGGGTGTTGTCACGTGGCATGCCAGGAGCACCTGGGTCTAGAGCGTGGCATGAGGGAGGTCAGACAGAAGTTTCATGTTTTGGCCGAACAGGTCCCTGCATGCCCCAAACTTGTTTTTCGACGCGTTTAACCACCGTTAACCCAATTTCAAGGCTCTACAAGGACGTTAAAGCATAGGGGACTTGAAATATGCTTGAAAACATCTTGGATGTAGGTTCATTTGGTCGTACGATCGCGTTATTCGGCTAATTATGACGAAAACTCGAACGGACGCGAAATCGATCCAAATTACGCGACAAATGGTATTTTTGCATTCCAATCACTAAAATAAAATATTTTAATGATTACAAATATTTTTGGATGTCCGGATATGTTCAGAACGTAAGATATGCGCATAAATGCAAACTTATGCACTTTTTGACGCTTTTAGTCCCTATTGATCAAATAAGCGCATTATCGCATACCGAACCCTTCAAAGCTTATTTCTAAGCTACGTAAAGGATATTTAGGGTATGTTTAGCTTATGATCTTGTTCCGTAGTGTAGGTTACTATACAAATTGGCAGACTTTCACAGTTTGTCGCAAATAGTCCTTGTGATCGAATAAACTTGTTTTTGACACACCAAACCCTTCAAAACTTATTTCTAAGTTATGTAAAGGATATTTAAGGTATGTTAAGCTTATCTCACTATTCCGAAGTATTTGTCGAGTTAAACTAATTACGTTTACGTAACAGCTTGTGTATAACTTTCCAGAAAGCGATTAAAAGCTTGAAATCAAACTAGAATCAAAACGTAAAATTGTCACACACAAATACACAAATATAGAGACCAAAGCGCATTGTTTCATTGATAATTGATATTGTTTTACATCATTCAGTGTTTACAGAGCAAAATTGTCACAGTCTCTCCAACTTTAGGAAATTTCATCCCGAAATTTTAACTAGAGGAAACTTGTGAAAACAAATGTGGATATTTCGCCTTCATTGGTCCTCACGCTCCCAAGTAAACTCTGGGCCACGCTTGGACTCCTTCAAACCTTGACTAATCATATTCACTTGTTCTTCAGTCGCTTGACTTCACGGTCCATTATCTCCACTGGTTTCTCGACAAAGTGCATTGTGTCATCGACTTAGATTTCGTTGAGTGGAATGTGAAGATCTGTATTGGCTAAACACTTCCGTAAATTGGACACGTGGAATGTTGGGTGA
The DNA here is from genome assembly GCA_030545235.1 of Helianthus tuberosus. Lineage (NCBI taxonomy): Eukaryota > Viridiplantae > Streptophyta > Magnoliopsida > Asterales > Asteraceae > Helianthus > Helianthus tuberosus. Next base: position 97,690,874 of record CM060412.1, on the reverse strand, counting down.
ATTATCCCAAGTTCAGGAGGTAGCTCAAGTCGATAGGCAACCTTTTCGATTCTTTCAACAATCTTAAATGGTCTTACATATCATGGTGCAAGTTTTCCTTTCTTTCCAAATCTCACCACTCCCTTCTAAGGGGATACCTTGAGTAGGACATGGTCTCCGACTTGAAATTCCAAGGGCTTGCATCGCATGTCCGCATAACTCTTTTGACGGCTTCTAGCTGTCAGAAGATTATCGTGAATTTTCTTGACTTTGTTTGTTGTTTCTAGAATGAGCTCATGTCTAGTAAGCTGCACTTCACCGATCTCATTCCAACAGACAGGTGAACGACATTTTTGACCGTATAAAGCTTCAAACGGTGCCATATTGATGATAGCATGACAACTATTGTTGTAAGAGAAGTTAATCAATGGTAGATGCGAATCCCAATTACCACCAAAGTCTATCACACATGCTCTAAGCATATCCTCCAATGTTTGTATCGTCCTCTCGGAGTGTCCATCCGTTTGGGGATGATAAGCAGTGCTCAAATTTAGTTAGGTTCCCATAGCAGATTACATGGTCTTCCAAAAGTAAGATGAGAATCGAGCATCACGGTCAGATATGATATCCAGAGGAACACCATGTCGAGACACAATCTCATCAACATAGATCTTGGCGAGTTTATCAGCATATAGATCCTCGTGAATCGGCAAAAAGTGAGCTGACTTCGTGAGACGATCAATGACTACCCAAATGGCATCATGACCTCTAAATGTGTGTGGTAACTTAGTGATGAGATCCATTGCAATGGTCTCCCACTTCCATACTGGTATTTTTGGTTGTACAAGCAAACCAGATGGTTATTGGTGTTCAGCCTTGACTTTGAGACAAGTTAGGCATTTCGACACATACAAGGCAACATCCTTCTTCATACCACCAGTACTGAGTACGAAGATCCTTGTACATTTTTTCAACACCAGTATAGATAGAATAACGAGACTTATGAGATTCGTCCATCACTAAAGTGCGAAGATTATCTTGTTTTGGAATCCAAAAACGATTCTTGAAATAGAGTAACCCATCGTCTTTCGTTTCGAGTTTAAGCTCTAGTTGACGTGGTAATTCCTTACCCATCAAGTCTTATGTAACACAAGTATGTTGAGCTTGAAAGACACGTGATTGGATATCGGATAGAGTGCGAACAAAATGAAGCTTGACCCGTTCCTTTCGACTTAGCGCATCGGCTACGACATTCGCCTTACTAGGATGGTAGTGAATCTCGCAATCGTAATCGTTCAAGAGTTCAACCCAGCGTCGTTGTCTCATGTTTAGCTCCTTCTGATTGAAAATGTGTTGGTGACTTTTGTGGTCTGTGAAAACCACACATTTCGTGCCATAAAGATAGTGTCTCCAGATTTTGAGAGCTAAAACCATGGCGCCTAACCCAAGATCTTGAGTTGTGTATTTTTTCTCGTGAATTTTCAATTGTCTTGACGCATAGGCTATGACTTTACCTCGTTGCATAAGAATATAACCAATGCCTAAATTCGATGCGTCAAAATAGACAACGAAATCATTGTTTCCATCGGGTAAAGATAAGACAGGAGCATCACAGAGTTTTTGTTTCAGTGTTTGGAAAGCTTCCTCTTGTTTGGGTCCCCACTCAAAAGGCTTATTCTTCTGAGTCAAAGCAGTGAGAGGAAGTGCAATCTTTGAGAAGTTCGCGATGAATCGACGATAGTATCCAGCAAGACCAAGAAAAGAGCGAACTTCTGTGGGTGTAGTAGGTGTATTCCAATCCTTAATAGCTGCGCTTTTGGAAGGATCCACATGAATACCCTGCTCGTTGACAATATGACCCAAAAACTGAACTTTCTTAAGCCAAAATTCAAACATGGAGAATTTGGCAAAAAGTTGTTCTTTCTTCAGGAGTTCCATTGTCAGACGAAGGTGTTGTTCGTGATCGGCTTGAGACTTCGAATAAATAAGAATATCGTCAATGAACACAATGATGAACTTGTCTAAATAAGGTTTACAAACCCTATTCATTAAGTCCATGAAAACAGCTGGGGCATTTGTCAAACCAAAAGGCAAGACAGTGAACCGTAGTGAGCATATCTCGTGCAGAAAGCAGTTTTGGGAATATCTTCTTCGAGTACACGAAGCTCATGATACCCAGAACGCAGATCGATCTTGGAAAAACATGTAGCACCTTGTAGCTGATCAAAAAGATCATCAATTCGTGGTAGGGGATATCGATTCTTGATGGTGAGCTTATTGAGCTCACGATAATTGATACACATACGGAAAGATCCATCTTTCTTTTTTCATGAATAGGACAGGAATGCCCCAAGGTGCATAACTCGGGCGGATGAATCCTTTGTCAGATAACTCTTGAAGCTGTTTTGATAACTCTTGCATCTTAAACGGTGTAACGCGGTAAGGTGCTTTAGCAATCAGGTTGGCATTAGGGACAAGATCAATATGAAACTCGACTTGACGAACTGGAGGTAAACCAGGCAGTTCATCAGGAAACACCTCTGGATAATCTCGAATATTCAGAATATCTTGAATACTTTTTCTCTTGCCTTTCTCCTCTCCGACATGTGCCAGAAAGGCCACATATCCTTTTCGTAAGTATTTTTGGGCTTTAGTACGCGTCATGAGTCTCAAACCACCCGAGGGTTTCTCGCAATGAACCTCTAGGACTTCACCAGACAAAAGAGGAATACGAACAATCTTATCGAAACAAACCACCTCAGCATGATGTTTGGTTAACCAATCCATTCCTACGATAATATCGAAACTTCCAAGTTGTATCGGGGTGAGGTCAATAGGAAAAAGATGGTTATCGAGGTTCAATTGACAATCGCGAATGACTGAATTGAGTACAAGAGGTTCACCAGTAGCAACCTCGACAGATAATGGCTTTCCTAGTTTAGTTCTAGGCATCGCAAGTAAAGGCTCAAATGCAACGATACAAAACTTCTATCGGCACCAGAATAAAAAAGAACAGATGCAGGTTGATGGTTAACAAGGACCGTATCATTAACAACTTCATTATCAACACGGGCCTCGTTAGCGTTGATGTTGTAAGCTCGTCTACGAGCGGGATTAGTGTTCGCATTTACAAGCTTCGGACAGTTGTTTCTGAAGTGACCCATCTCTCCGCAATTAAAACATGAACCAGGTGGGAATGGAGGCCTAGCAATGTTTCCTTAAGACTGTGCTGGATTCTGAGCAGCTTGATTCGGAATAGATCGACAGATATTGGTCGTGTGGCCAAGTCGACCACAAGAGGTGCACTGTTTACATGCTTGCTGAACCACATGATGACCATTGCACCGATTACAGTACGGTGCAGTACCAGCATATGGTTTCTTTGTAGGAGGCTGTGCTGGTGGGTTCTGAGCATTCTAATTTGGTTGTGTGGTAACAGCAAAATTCTGGGAAGCCTTGCGCTTCCTCGACCTCTTCGATGACTCGCCCTTCTTCTTGCCCTTTCCCTTGTCTTGAGTAGTGTCGGCTGACTGTTTCTTGTCACCCTTGCGAGTTAGTTTACCCTTTCTGACCTGAGACTCAGTCAGAGTGGCAGCCAGTTCAATAGCCTGACGAACAGTGGTAGGGTTACTACCAGTAACTATGTCTTGCACAGAGTCAGGCAACCCATCAATATACCTCTTGATCGCATTCTCCAACGGAGTAACCATAGTATAACACAGCAAACTCAGCTCCTCATAACGATCCATATAAGCACGATGTTCTCCCCCATCTTGTTTTAAATCATCGAACTCTCGTTCCAATGCCCTTATTTCGTGTCGGGGGCAGAATTCCCTCATCATGAGAGCCCGAAGCTCTTCCCAAGTTTGTGCCATAGCCACATTGGCACCCCTATCCCTCATCACCCCGTTCCACCATGTTAGAGCACGTTTCTTGAAAAAACTCGATGCGAACTCGACCTTTCGCTCATTCGGACATTGAACATGTCTAAATGTGCTTTCCAGACTCTCGAACCATTGTAGGAGCGCAGTTGCTCCTTGAGACCCAGAAAATTTCAGTGGTTTAGCCGAATTAAACATCTTAAAACTGTACTGAGCATTGTTATTGTTATTATTGTTATTCTCTTGATTGATCTGAGTTATGAGGTTCAGAGTCACAGCAGCAATCTGCCGAGCGACAAGGGCTGCTAGTGCAGCATCTTGTGTTTGATCACGTCTAGGAGGCATATTCTAAAAAGAACAAGGAAACATGAGAAACGAGTGAGATTGACAATTGGATAAACAAAAGAGGTATTGAAAACATCGACGAATCAAAAGGAAGGCGATCATTTGTTCGTTACCTCGAACAAACAAACAACACACAGTGACTAATCAAAGTAAATGGGTCAAAATATTGTATCGCGAAGAGTTTCTTTAGCCTATAAGTGGACACTCACCCCAAGAGTTCCAAGGTAAGAGTGACTGGTCCGATTATGTGGATTTGTACGAACACTCTAGCCTTAGACAGAAAACTCGAGGTACAGGCACCCACCCTTCCAGATTGCACGTGTTCCCATTATAAGACCCAAACTTTGATGAGATTTTGAAAACTTTGAAGGTTCAAAACCTTATAACAAATCTTCTAAGAATAGATGATTGATTTTCAAAACGGATTTGTAATTCGTGTTCTTGTTGTGGTTGTCACCTAAAGATAGGCGACGGTATTGTTTTAGAATCCAAACGCAAGTTTACTTGCGTTAGGGTCCTAGAAAGGTTATAGTCTAGGTCAAAGCATCACTAATAACCTAATTCCCTATAACCATGAGCTCTGATGCCAACTCTTCTGTCACACCCCGACCGCGTTAAAACAACAAAATCACGGCGGAAACGTCAGGGGTGGAGCGACAGAATCATTGTTTCACAACACATGGATTAAAGTTTCGTATTATTTAAATATTATGTTTTAACATTGTCTTGAAATAGAACAAACAAGTTCAATATATTGTCTATCGTTGTTATTAAGTCACTAAGGCCTCGTCCGATCCTATGTGAGCATGCATCCTAGTCATTAACCACATCATCAAACACCACCTGAAACATATGTGAAAATAAAGTCAGCAAAGAAATGCCGGCGAGCACATAGATTTTGTGAGTGTGTCAGATTCATGGCTTATATAGCGTTGCAATACCTCGTACGACTACAAGAGTCGATAATTGAAAACCTTGTTTTGTAAAATGTTTGTATTGCAATATGATTAACCAACTCAAAACAAATTGGTTATAGTTTATAAAACCTCGTTACCAAGAATCTTGACTAAAACATTTGTTTTTGTAAACCAATTTGTAAATCGTTCTCGTAATAAAAACTCGTATGGTTTATATCATTTAGTAAACATCGTTGCGTATCATCGTTTGAAATCATTCGTTCAAGTGAACTAAACAACGCCACAGAATGTAATATGATAAAAGCACTTATATATAAGAAGTACCAGCGGCGTATCTACCATGCTTTTATCACCTTACACCCGTCTCGTTATCTAATCACATACCAAAAACCAATCATTCATTTGCACTTGTTTTCAATCGTTCATGTTATCAAAATCAATTGTTCAAACCGTTCAACTTGTTCGTGTTATAAACCATCATTCAATCGTTCAACTCGTTCAAATCATTCCAATCGTTTAAATCATTAAAATCATTCCAATCGTTCAAATCGTTCGTATTTTAATTATGAAAACTAACTTTTCGTCATCTCGTTGAACACATTCAAACCTGTGTGACTCGTCCATCGTTCAACTCGTATTAACAAACCACCAAAGGGTAAGTTAACAATCATCAGGTTCTGTCATTACCCACATTACCCCCATACATATCCATGGCGATAGTCCGATAACGAGATTTGTCAGATCCTATGGTACCATAACATTCTACTGGACGGCTTGATCATTGTTAATGAATGTCATTCATGTTATGTATTAACGTCCCAACAAGTTCGTTCACATTATCGAAATCGTTGTGTTTAATATAAACCATAACATTCGTTTTGAAAACTCAAAAATCGTTTAGCACATATGAATCACCCCAAGACAATTGAAAGCAGTAAAATAGGGGAACTATGTGCTCACTTGAGATTTCAAGGTATCCTTGAATAAAGTGAACTAAACAAGCTCGGGCAAATCAAGGAATTTAAGTGGCACCTAGTAATCGGATCACTATGTTAATAAATCGACACCTAAATCGGGAGATCGGGTAGAATGAGGTCTCGTAAACCAAATGAGTATTGGAACTCATGTGATATGGTTTAACAAAGCCTACATTCTGAATTGGAACCTATCCTAAGTGCTTACGACCAGTTATGACCCGTTAAGGTAGACTACGCTACTTTAACGCGTCATTTACGAAAAAGCGCAAACGAATAGTCTAACTAGTCCTATGACAAGTATTTATATGCCCTAACATGTTTAATAACATTGCATAATCAGTTTAAGTGTCAAAATTTAAGGTACATAGGCTTACATTCAAATTATGCATGAAAAGGCATTTTGGTCATTTTCCTAAGGCATATAAACTACCTATCATACAACTAATTAAACTAAGTGACCATAAGGTATAACCATTGAAGGTTATTCCCTATACAACTATGGTTACAAAATATGTTTGGTCGGATCTTAATGATCGACCAAACAGGTCGGGTTCGAAAGTCTAAGCGGTGGTTTAGACCGCTTGACTTACGACCCTGTACAAGCACTAAACTAAAAGTGACGAGTTAAACATGTTAAAACATGTTTAACTATGTTAGAAAACTAATTTGATATCAAAACAAAGTGTTTTGATACCCGAAAATAGCTTCATTGCAAAATGCACATAATCGTGCATTTTGACCGAAACTTTGACTCGTCACTTCGACTAATCAACATGGTAATCAGTAGGTATAGGCACAAGGGACTATAACTATCGTGGTTACGCTCACGTTGCAAAGTTCAAACGAACTTTGTGTTGACCAATTCATGGTCAAAGCTGAAAGTCAAACACTGTTTGACTTTCTTTCTTGATTTAACTAAACAAGCATGAAAGAATACTTAAAATGGTCCAATGCTTGAAGAGAGGACTAAGAACTCTGCCGCAAAAGGGGGCTGCTCAGGTAGGTGGCCCTCAACAAGAGATTGCCTCCACTTAGAGCAAGTGAAGAAGGAAATAGCAAATGAGCAAGTTGGAGTTGTGAAATTCTTGGGTATTTATAGGAAATCAAGTGTCTTTAGATCATTGCCATGTGTAACTGAGTGGTTCCAAGGAAGGTCATTACCATACACTTGTTATATTCTGATTAGAGGACTTGATGAGCACACAAACCAGCCCACAAGTTGCTAAAACAAGGATTAAAAACCAGTTCAGCAGCTGATTTGGAAATTTCTCAAAAACGGCGCTGTCGCGTGGCGCGCCAGGAGCACCTGGGTCTGGCGCGTGGCATGAGGGAGGTCAGACAGAAGTTTCATGTTTTGGCAGAACAGGTCCCTGCATGCTCCAAACTTGTTTTTCGACGCGTTTAACCCCCGTTAACCCAATTTCAAGGCTCTACAAGGATGTTAAAGCATATGGGACTTGAAATATGCTTGAAAACATCTCGGATGTCGGTTTGTTTGGTCGTACAATCGCGTTATTTGGCTAATTACGACGAAAACTCGAACGAATGCGAAATCGATCCAAATTACGCGACGAATGGTATTTTTGCATTCCAATCACTAAAATAAACAATTTTAATGATTTCAAAAATTTTTGGACGTCCGGATATGTTCAGAACGTAAGATATGCGCGTAAATGCAAACTTATGCACTTTTTGACGCTTTTAGTCCCTATTGATCAAATAAGCGCATTTTCGCATACCGAACCCTTCAAAGCTTATTTCTAAGCTATGTAAAGGATATTTAGGGTATGTTTAGCTTATGATCTTGTTCCAGAGTGTATGTTACTATACAAATCGGCAGACTTTCGCAGTTTGTCGCAATAGTCCCTGTGATCGAATAAACTTGTTTTTGACACCCCAAACCCTTCAAAACTTATTTCTAAGTTATCTAAAGGATATTTAAGGTATGTTAAGCTTATGTCACTATTCCAGAGTGTTTGTCGTGTTAAACTGATTACCTTTACGTAATGGTGTGCGTATAACTTTCTAGAAAGCGATTAAAAGCTTGAAATCAAACTAGAATCAAAACGTAAAATTGTCACACACAAATACATAAATATAGAGACCAAAACACATTGTTTCATTGATAATTGATATTGTTTTACATCGTTTAGTGTTTACAGAGCATAATTGTCACACTAAGTATCCACATCTATTTCACAACTCCCCTACAACCGATAACACAGCTTGAATTTCGGGTCGAAATTCTTTTAACGGTGGGAGAATATGATAATTGGCAATTTCCATGTATTCCGTACAATAATGAACGGTAAATTGTACTTTGATGATTGTGCATGATTGAATTAACAAGACGAATAAATTTCTGATTACTGTCATATGAATACAAATGAATTTCATGTTGCAAGACTGTTTATCATTATTACATGCAACACAGTGTGGTTCAATTAGTGCATAAAACAAAGTTAGCACAGTTATCAGACAAACCAGAAGAACTGACGAGAGTTCAGTACTCTGACAGACATGATGTTAAGACACAGAATGAGCCCTGGAACCAAGAGTTACATTAGAATAGTATATAGGAAAGTATGGATCATAAAACTGCCTTTCGAGTGATGATTTAAGTGTCCGAAAGTGCCCGAAACACACAAAAACTGCAGAATTCTGCAGAAAACAACCAAATTCAGCAATTTTCAGCATTTCAACATCAAAATATAATGCAGAATTATGGTTTAATGGTCCAGAATGCTTTGATAATTGTCAGGAATCAAAACTATCATAAAAGACATCATAAAGCACACTAAACTGCGCAATTTAGCACCTTAACGAACCGGTAACCAACCGAACAACCAGACACTACCCGAAACACCAAAATTAAACTAGAAGCATTGTTTTAATGTATTGAAGCTAGTTATGAACACTACACATCATGTTACTACTTAAAACATATAAACCCAATTGAAGACTAACTAATACCCTTGAAATCTAACAAAAACACCTAACTTGAAGTTGAAACTCAACTAGACCCCCCCCCCCCCATATGTGGACGGTTAGACAAGGGACCTACAAGTTGATTTTGTTTCAATATTTTATTGGATGATGTTGGAAAGATTATAAACATTATGACCATTATTTAAAAACATTTTGGAATATCTTTTTATAAACAACAAGTTAGAAACATAAACTCCATTCACCATCTTCCACAACATTTCTCCTCTCCTCTTCCTCTCATACCTACGGCCCTAACACCCTCTCCCACACTCTCCATTTTTCAATCCATTCAACACATTCTAAGGTGATCTAAGGGTGTAACAAGCATATCTAAGAAGCTTGGAAGCAAGGGAGCTTGAAGGACCATCTCTAGGAGCTATTAACCACTTCAAATCTTCATCATCTTCATACTTGTTCTTCCCTAGCCATACTGCTAGTAGTAAGCTCCGATAATCTTGTTTTTACATCTAATTTTAGTGGTTAAAATGTTATGTAACTTGTTAATCATAAGAATCTCAAAGAAACATTGTTGTCCGTTTGCTTGCTAAAATGTGCAAGTAACAAGGTAATTATGGTTTCGGTTGGACTTCGTTGTTTATAATATATTCTAATATACTTGATGTTGTTCAGGGCCTGAGATATCACTTACTTGCCTCTCATGATCTCTTTAACTAGTAATTAAATCCATCTTAATTTTATAAAATTGTTTCTTTTTTTTCTTTTCATTTTCATCTTATAATAGGAAGCTTTGATGACAAATGTAGGTTGACTTGAAGGTATATCTGCTGAACCAGGAAGTCCAAAAAAATGTATAACTTCAGTTTAACATGCTAAATCTTGCTTTTCAAGTCAAAAGGTTTTTGTTCATTTTTAAAACGTTCTATAAAAATATAGTGTGATATATATTATTATAACAAAACTAGATGTCTACACTAGTAATCTATCTATCTATCTGGAATAAAACAGCTAAGAAGGTTTTATGCTTAAAAAGCACACCTTGGGTGACTTTTCAACCCCTTGACCCGTTCACTTTTTAATATGAATTTAACCAATGTTATCTATTAACGATAAAATTTAACCCAAATCGACCATTCATAAGTAAACAGGTTAAAGTCGCCATTTTTATATTTACAAGCTAGTGTTGACTTCCTTTTTGAATCAGGGATGATGTGGCCGATCACGAGAAAAAAAGCGATTAAATTGTGAAAGAATGCTTCACTCCAGAGGTTGTTATTAAGTGAAGTTTTATCTTTAAGCGATTATACTAACATTTCCCCAATGTAACCAATGGACATCAACGTTTATGGGTATTTTTCTATATAAATCTTTAAAACCCAATTTTCCTTAGTTTTTCTATAAAAATGTTAGCCTGCTAGTGTAAAACTTTATTAATTTTTTTGTAAAATGATTTTTTGAACTATTATGACTAGAGTTTAATAAATATTTGTTGAAAACTAAAATCTAGGTTAGAGATGAAGTTTTTCTCAAAAGCATTCTTAACTCTACCGAAATTGTAGCAAGAGAAAGGGTCCAGAACTTTGACCCAAATGATCTAGTTGGTGGTACAGAGATTGGATTAGAATGGTGTGACGTAAACGTTCAAGTACCAATAAAAAAAGATGAAAACTTGGTAAGACCATATGGTTTATTTTCTACAATTCAAGATTGTATTGGTGCATCCATCGCATGCCCCTATCCATTCATCTCGGTATGTATTTGTTAAATTTGTGATACAAATAATTTTAATATCATGGAACTTAATGCTTATACATTGATGGTTTATTTGTAGGTAGTCCATAAGGATTGAGGACACATGATGACTCAAGATTTTATGCTTCTTATTTCTTTAATTGCTTTTAATTTCTTTGTTAAATGTTAAGACTTTATGTTAGATAATGTTATAACTTATTTATGGTTAGTGTTTTTGTTATGAACATGCTTATTTGAAATACAATGATTCTTTCATTAGTTGATGTTATACAATAACTATTTGGATGTTATATGTTGATTGTCTGTTTATAAAATTGGTTTTATAATCTTATTTGGGATATTATGACCATTTTCTTGATATTAAAGTGGCTATAACGTTACATCATAACGGTCCTGTAAATTAATTTTTAAGAACGCTTGTATGTGTATCAAAAAATTAAAAGTATGGAATCACATATTAGAACTTTGTAAAAGTGTACTAATATATTCTTTTTAGGACGCTATTTAAGTAGTCTATAGACATATTATGCGACTATAAAATTGGTTTCATAATCTTATTTGTTATATTAGGACCCTTTTCTTGGTACTAAATTAGCTATAATGTTACATCATAAGGGTCCTATCAATTAATTTCTAAGGACGCTTGTAAGTGTATCAAAAGATTAAAAGTATGTAAGCACATGTTAGAACATCGTAAAAGTGTCCTAATATGTTTTTATTAGGACACTATTTTGGTTGTTAAAAGACATACAACGCGACCATAAAATTGGTTTCATAATCTTATTTGAGATGTTAGGACGCTTTTTTAGTTCCGGGACTTATTACGACCCCTTTACATGAAACGCTTTTACTGTTGGTCCCATTAAATGAAAGGTCCTATAAAATAACATTTTAGGACGCTTTTGCGCGTACTAAAAACCCACTTTTCTTGTAGTGTATGTAACTTGTTAATCTTAAGAATCTCAAAGAAACATAAGCATGAGCACTAATATAAAGCTTAATAACATGAAGATAAAAGTTGTTTTAGTGTATGTATGAAACTTGTTTGTTGATTTCTTGTGATTATGATGTTGATCATCATAAGAAGCTTGCTAGATGATGATTAAACACATGATCTAGCAAGTATAAGGATGGATCTTGTGAAATTTGTGATGATCATCCTTTATGTTAAACACTTGAATATGAACTTGTTTTAGTGAATGATGATTATGTTTACAAGTTATAAGTCCTGAAAATAAAAGATTTCAAGAAATAATCTTTTCAAGAAACCAAACTTATCTACAAGATTTAACATGATCATGGTTTTTAAAGAAATCAATCATGTTTTAAGTGTTAAAACATGGCTAGAAAAGTGTTGGTAACAAGAAGAATACAAGAAGGATTATTTTTAGAAAATCATCATACAAGTTGTAAAGAACTAAAATTTACAAGAATGAGTTTTATAAACTAAAAACCATGTTTTTAGAGGTAACTAAACTTACTAAATAACATGTGAAGTTACTACACATTTTTGTTAAATTTCAAGTTCATGACATGTTATTAAAATGCATATTATGGTTCATGGTAAGTCTTGTACGAATTGTTGATGATTGGTGATGAATTCTAAAAGAAAATGATATGCCTAAGAGCATGGAAACTTCCATTTTTAAGGGGAAACTATGGCAAAATTTTTGTAGAAATTAAACACTTAGAAAAATATTTTTTAAACAAGTGTTTACAAGTAATTTTTTATCTTGGTTTTGAATATAAACTTTTCCATAATTTTTATTACAAAAATTACAAATATTGGAGGTTGATTTTTGATAATAAAAATGACAAAGTATATATTTAGGAAAATATATATTTAGATGTCACAAATTGTGTACTACTTATATACTGATTGTATTAGTTATATTAATTTAGGAACTTGAAAATAATATAACACACCAAAATACCAAAATATGAAATATAAAACATTACCAAAATCCCAAGGAAATAAATATATAAACTATACCCGAACATTGGACAAACCGGACCAAGACCTTGAACTATATTTATATATATTCCGGAAATAAATTCGTAACTTGAAAAGTATGACGAACAGTATTTTTGAAACCAAGGAAATGACAAGATATGAATTTTTACAAGTATTACACAATATATCATATTTTGTCAAATAGAAAATATATTATTTTTGAGTGGAGAAAAATATATATATTTTCTTAAACAAGTTAAAAATATATTATTTTGGGTGAAAGATAGAAATATATATTTTCTAAAGTTAATCTTAAAAATATATATTATTTTTGAGATATATATGAAAGAATATTTACTTTTTCCAAGTTAAGTTATAGATAATTTTCTACAAAAATTCTCTTAAAATACGAATATTTTAAGAATACAAAGTTGGTGATTTTTAATTGTCTAAAAATAACATTCCGGAATATTAAATACAAGTTAAGTGTAAAATACTTAGTAAATACAAGAAAATACCTATTCTCATACGTACAATTATACACCGGAATACACCACCAATACTTGGCAAAATACACGAGTATAAGAATACACGAGTATAAGAATACACAAGTACAAGTACAAGTACACCCATACTTGGGAAAATACATATGTGTGAATACATAATAAACCAAGTTAAAATATATTATTTTAACAATATTCCAAATAATTGGATAAATATAATTTAAGTTAAAATATTATTATTTTAACTAATAATTTTATACTTTGGAATTATATAATGTACATCAAAGATGTAACTCAAAGTATACCAAGATTTCCAAAATAAGTCTTAATGAACAACTAAGACAAAGAGTCGTTACACGACCTAAACGTCTAATAAAACATGGCATGTGTGTAGGTAGTTGTACGACTCATAGAAAGACCTTTGAATATACGAGACAGCAGGATGCAAACTTGTGAGTTCATGTCCCCCTTTTCTCTTAATTGTTTTCGGATTTATAACTCTCGGGGGGTGAAATACATGTCAACATATGTATGATTAGGCTATGAAATGAACTATTAGATCATGTGAGCATAGGCTGAAACTGAATGCCATTAATTCTACTAAAGATCATGGACCAAGGTTAGATCTAACAGGTATGGCCGAGCCCCACTCATGGTCCTGTGAGACCACTTAGAGTGCTGTTGTGTCCCAGTCGAGGTGATTCGGCAACAGTCAAGGTGATTTGACACAGTCAAGGTGATTTGATACACTCAAGGGGATTTGACACCGTCAAGGGGATTTGACACAATCGAGGTGATTCGACACAGTCGAGGTGATTCAACACTAATAATCGTCTACTCGGGTTGAGTACTCCCTATGTCGTCACATATATTAATGTCCTTGCAAAACATTAATTGATCTGTTCATTGACGCTTTGCATACCTGTATTCAAAGGAATCTTTCAAATGTTTACAAGTTTATCGGTACTCATACAAAACGCATGAACTCGCTCAACTTTTGTTGATGTTTTCAAAATCACATGTATTTCAGGAAACAAGATGGATCTTGGGGGTTGGTGTTGTTTCAGGATGTAAATTTAAAGTTTAGATGTCATCCACTTTTGTTGGTTTGTAACTTAATCAGAGGTTGTGTTGTTTGAAACTTAAATGACTGGTGTTTGTAATGTTTTAAACTTTATGAATGGGTGAACATCATTTTAATTATATATTTGTTTATTCTAATCGAATGCGATGAGGACCGATCAAGTCACACCATACACGCTTCTACAAAAGTCAGGGTGTGACAGTCATAAAAGACATCATAAAGCACGCTAAACTACGCAATTTAGCACCTTAACAAACCGGTAACCAAACGAACAACAAGACACTAACCGAAACACCGAAATTTCACTAGAAGCATTATTTTAATGTTGTGAAGCTAGTTATGATCACTATACATCATATTACTACATAAAACACTATAACACACTTAAACCCCTAAATTAACAATTAAACACTAACTAGTTTGTGTAACTAGCATTTCAAATCCAACTAGACCCCACCCCCCAATTATGGACGGTTAGAATGTGGGTCCCACACCCCACATTTTCTTGATTATTTTATTAGCTTTGTTGCTAACATACTAGACATATTATCTAAGGAATAACAATATGTTGGAAGTTTATAAAAAGAAACCTTAAGACCTTAACACATTACATTCAACATAATTCAACAAACACCACCCTTCTTCTTCTCTTCCATACTCACGGCCCCAAACACCCCTCTTCATACCTTCATTTTCAATTCATCTACATGCATTCTAAGGTGTTCTCGAGGTGTCTCAAGCCTATCTAAGAGGTTTGGAAGCAAGGGAATTGGAAGGACCATCTCTAGGAGCTTTTAACCACCTTGTTTCTTCATCAACTTGCTTCTTGTTCTTCCCTAGCCTTAGTGCTAGTAGTAAGCCCCTTTGATCTTGTTTTTATTCATAATCTTAGTGGTTAAAGTATAATGCAACTTGGTAATTCAAAGAATCTCAACAAAACATGAAGATGAACATTAACATAAAGCTTAATAACATGAAGATCAAGTTGTTTTAGTGTATGTGTTAAACTTGTTTGTTGAATACTTGCTTATATGGTGTAGATCATCATATGAAGCTTGCTAGATGATGATTAAACACATGATCTAGCAAGTATAAGGATGGATCTTGAGAAAATCATGTTGATCATCCTTTATGTGAATCATGAACTTGAAGATGAACTTGTTTATGTGTAGGATGACTATTCCTACAAAATATAAGTCTTGAAAATATAAGTATTTCAAAAATAATATTTTCATGTAACTAAAGTTTACTAGAAAATTACACATGATTTGGTTTCAAAGGAAAATAACTATGTTTTAGAAGATTAAATGGACTAGAAAAGTGTGTGTAACATGAAAAATACAAGAAGAATAATTTTTGTAAAATCACTTTACAAGTTGTAAAGAATGAAAATTCACAAGAATGAGTTTTATAAGATAAGAACCATGAATTTAGTGTTCTTACAACCTATTGAACAACATGTTAAGTTACTACAAATTTTTACTAACTTCAAGTTCATGTCATATGGAAAAATTGCATATTTATGGCTTATGGTAAGTTATATGTGAATTGTTGATGATTGATGATGATTTTTTAAAAGAAAATGATATGCTTTTAAGCATGGAAACTGTAACACCCCGACCCGAATAGGGCTGACGTGTCACTCATACAGATATCAAAACTAAAAACCAATCCATAACATTAAATAAAATAACCTAATTACATTTATTACATTACTGAAATAAAGAATCTTGACCAGCAACTTCCTAACGCTCCTCACTGAAATCCCAGATCATCCCATATTACATGTAAAACAAAAAGGAAAAACACAAAAAGAAAAATACGGCTGAGCCAAAAATTGCTCAGTAACGGAGAAATCAACAGTACAAGTAAAGTCATACAGCGGAAGAAAAAAAAAACACAACAAAAGATAACTGAGGCTGAACTGAAACGGTTTACTGAAACAAGTACTAAAAATAGATGAAGACATAGGACTGATACAAAAACTGATACACGAGCCGATTTGAAACCATAGCGGAAACTGATAAGGAAACAAAAGTCATTCAGATACTTAACCAACACCGAACCTAACACAAAATTGATGTGGAGACGTTGACCATGATGACTAAAACCATTTTTAATTTATAGACGGGCCCATTCTAAAATATCATATAATAATACTTATATTTTTAATACGAGATACTTATATTGAACGTTCAAATTATTATCAAGATATAACAATTTATCTTATTTAATAGC
Source organism: Helianthus tuberosus (assembly GCA_030545235.1). Classification (NCBI taxonomy): domain Eukaryota; kingdom Viridiplantae; phylum Streptophyta; class Magnoliopsida; order Asterales; family Asteraceae; genus Helianthus; species Helianthus tuberosus. Next base: position 97,674,298 of record CM060412.1, on the reverse strand, counting down.
AACAATCATTAGACAAAAGTAAATAATTTTCTAACTTTGAAAAGTTATATATTTAAGAAAGAGTAATTTCATTAACGTGGATTTCTAAACAAAATAATAATAATAATAATAATAATAATAATAATAATAATAATGATAATTTCATAAACCGACATGGGAAACATTTATTCCTTTATAAACAATTTTATGTTAACCATCATTTAATAATTTAACGATTTTGAAAACAGGTTAATTGTCTTTGTTAAACCGAAATCCAACATAATTAAGTAAATAATTAAATATTATCTTGTAATAAACATTGAGATTTAAACGAGATATAGTTCTTTATTGAATCTCATTGCAAGTCATTACTTGAGAAAAGTAGTAATTTACAAACTTATATGTAATAAATAAGAACTATAGATAACCGGAGATTTAAAAGCCAAATAAGTAAATTTTTATGAAGATTTTATAAACGAATATATATATAAAAAGACAATTTAAAGAATACAAATACTCAGACAGACATCAGAACAGATACTCAGACTAAACGAATAACACGACATCTGAATTTAAGTCGAAACTGAAACTGACACTGAGATAGATGCTCGGTCAAAAAAATATAACTAATACGGAACATAATCGGACACTGAACATAACCAGACTCAAATTCATAATCAGAAACAGAGATGTAATCAGATTATTAGCATATTATAACATAATCCAATACACGATCGGAACTACACTCAGAGCATAGTCAGATGCACACATAACTTATCATAACGAAATCAGAAACATAACATATTCACATACTGAAATATATACTAACTTACACGATAGATGTATTGATCAAAATAAGTCGTGTAACACAGAATCACACAGAGCCAGAAACAGAGGGGTACACAGGTAGCTACTCTATGCACCAATGAGATGGTGAGTGTGGCGTGCACCCATTAATCCATCCCCCAGAAGTCAGAAGTCAGAAACAGAACTAGGATCGATCCATACGTCTCTAAGGGGCCAAGGTGCTACACAAGCACAAGTCAGAGACGCCGTGATTTTGATTACGCACTGTCACGGAAAGTGTTCATGCCGTTGACGCCCAAACGACAAGTCAGAAACGCTCGGGTGACAAAGTACAAAAGCTTAGGCCATGTAAATAATTACAGACAACTAAAAATAATTACCAACAGGAGCATGCGACCATGAGTACCAGTCTAAGGTATGACATGCTATAACATACTAATAACCAAAACCGACAATACTAACAAGAACAAAGCTAAAGGAAAATTTTCAAAAAAAAACTAAAAGATATCACAATAACATAATGACGAATAACCAATGATGACAAAATCCGTACTACAAAGTAACGGGAACAATTTTATACTATGATGAAAAGAGAACGGAATCCATACCTTAGCCAAAAAAAGCAAAAGCAACAAAGTCTTAGTCGTCCTCAACTCATACAATTACCTATAGTTTAGTTATCTCAATCAAATTCACGAAGTGGTTTTATTTATCGGTAGCTTGATTTTCCAGCGACAAAGATCTTTAGATCTCTCAATAAAATTATATATATATATATATACTAGTAAAAAACCCGCGCGATGCGGCGGCGGCAATTTAAACGAGGTACTCATAAATCGTTAGTTTATCAATCCACTCGTGATATAATGTGATATATTGTATTGTATGTGTGTGTTAGTTTTCTTATTCGTAGCATCGGTGTAGTATGTCTATGTCATAATCCTAATAGATCTCAATTAAATAATAACGAACACTAAATAAGAAAATAACAAACATTGGTTACCATGATATTAATAATAATAGCGAAAACTAATAAATAAAACATATATCATTTTTAAGAAGCATCACATCTAACATTTAACAAATGGTTGGAACGCGATTATGAAGATATTAGTTACTTAAATGGTTGACTTCGTCACGTAAACCACACATAAGCTAGGGGCTTTATTTATAACTGTCACACCCCGACCACGTAGAACATACAAAACGTGGCGGAAACGTCGGGGAGTGTTGTAACAGAATTAATTGTTTCAAATCCATGGCAATTGAAGTTTTGTTTTATTAATCAAACAGAGAGTTACATTGTTTTAAACAAGAAACAAAGAGTACATAACACAAATTAACTAGTTCTTGTCTCGTTTTAAGTCACTAAGGCACAGGTCCGCCTAAGTATGTCTTGATAAGTCCTATGCATCATCTCCTGAAAACACATGTGAAAATAGGTACGTCAGCATAAAAATGCCTGTGAGATACATAGGTTTTGTGAAAACAGAATTCATGACTTATGTTTGAGAAAATGTTTAGTCATGAACCTTGTAATTTGCTTTGTCTTGTAAATCATTTGAAAAACGATAAGCTCAGATGATATGTATAAATAAATGTAAGGTTAAATGAATAACTACGTAAGATGAGTTTGTATAAGATAAGTTGTTTGTAAATCAATGTCTTGTAAAAAGTATGTTATTTGTATAAAATGTTATATGTCTCGAATTGAAATAATTTAAATAACGCTACGATATGTAATACCATACAAGTACTTATATATAGGAAGTACCAACGGCGTATCCACCATACTTGTATCATATTACACACATCTCGTTACTTAATCACTTGGTCAAACTAAACTACCAAAGTAAATTGTTCATGTCTAATGTAAATCATGAAATGTGTATCCAAAATGTAAGCATGTGATGAATAATAAATGTACTAAGTATGCAACAAAGAACATACATAGCATAATGTGTCATGTATAACAATGTACTAAGTATGCAACAAAGAACATACATAGCATAAGTGTAATGTAAAACCATGTACTAAGTATGCACACAACACAATGGGCATACATAGCATGAAATGTAATGTAGAACGATGTACTAAGTATGCACACAATGGGCATACATAGCATGTAAAGTAAAACGATGTACTAAGTACGCACGCAATGGGCATACATAGCATGAAATGTAATGAAATCATGTACTATAATGTACTAACGAACATAGCAGGTATATGATGTGAAAACATGGAAAGCATGAAAGTAACAAATAGGCACATGTGTTTCACCCCAAAACAGTTTGGAAAACAGTAAAAGAGGGGTCTATGTACCCACTTGAGATTGCTCAGAAGTCCTAAGATAACCACCAAGCAATGCTAGAGATCACGGAATATCAAACGGCACCTAATATAGGTAACTACATTAATAAACCGGACCTAAATCGGAAGATCGGATAGAATGAGGGCTCGTAAACCAAATGAGTATGGGAACTCATGTAGTATGGTTTATTAAAGCCTACATACTAAATGAAACCTAACCTAAGTGCTTGTGACCCATTACGACCCGTTTAGGTAGCTTATGCTACGTTAACGCGTCGTTCGCGTGAAACGCGTTCGGAAAGCCTAACTAGTCCTATGACAAGTAATATATGCCTTAACATGTCTAATATGGTTGTAAAATCAGTTTAGATGTCAAAAGTTATGTTACATATGATTAAAACGAATTTTGGCATCAAAGGGGTATTTTGGTAATTTACCTAAGGCATATAAACTACCTATCATACAACTACTTAAACGAAGCGACCATAAGGTATAACCTCGTAAGGTTATTCCCTATACTATGGTCACCTAAAGTGCTTGGTCGGATCCTAATGATCGACCAAACGGGTCGGGTTCGAAAGTATAAGCGATTGTTTAGATCGCTTACCTTACGACCCTATATAAGCACTAAACTAAAAGTGACGAGCTAAGCATGTTAAAACATGCTTAACTAAGTTTAGAAAACAGGTTTGGTATCAAAACAAACGGTTTTGATACCCATAAGTAGTTTGGTTACAAAATACGCAAGAATACGTATTCTGACCGAAACTACGGCTCGTCACTGAGCCTAGATAACGTGGTAATCAGTAGGTATAGTCACTAGGGACTATGACCATCGTGATCACGCTCACGTTATGAAGTTCAAACGAACTTCGCATCGACCATAAACTGGTTAATGCAGAAAGTCAAACAAAGTTTGACTTTTGGCCTCGAAAAGCAATAAAAGAACGAAGGAACACTTACGAAGGGTCCCCGAATGCTAATCTAGATCAAAATAGCTCAGGTATGAAACAAAGGTTTCAACTTAGAGCACAAATGATCAGATTCTTGTGAGAAAAGAAGTGAAATGGGTTGGGTATTTATAGTTTTCGGTCCACCGTTAGGATCGTTTCTTGGAAAAGAGGGAATGATCTAGCCCGTACACTTGTCAAGATGTTATGGTAACTGAAAATGGCCACCATAGGAGTTTAACATGTGGCACTTGACCTTTGGGAGGGGTTAAAGGCTGTTAACTGCTGTTTAAAAACGATTTGCTGCATCTGGCCCAGGCTAGCGCACCGTTACATTAAAGTTGTAGAGGTGCACTAGGCCTTAGTTTGGCAGATTTACAGTTTTGGTCCCTGTCATGCATTCAGCCCATTTTCGACACGTTTAAGGCCCGTTAACCCCATTTCAAAGCTCTAAAATGAAGTTAAAGTATTGGGAACTTAAAACATGTTCAAAAATATCTCGGATGTCGGTTCGTTTAGCCGTACGGTTGCGATGTTCGGTTAATTACGACGGAATGCGCACAAGCGCGAAAAACGATCCAAATGATGCAACGAATGAATTTTTCTCATGCCAAACACTAAAATAAAATATTTTAGCGCTTACATAAATTTTTGGATGTCCGGATGTATTCAGAACGTAAGTTATGCGCGAAAATGCAAACTTGTGCACTTTTTGACGCTTTTAGTCCCTGAATGACCCAAAAGTTTATTTTAGCATACCGAACACCTCAAAGCCTATTTCTAAGCTATGTAAAGGATATTTGTGGTATGTTTAACTTATGGTCATGTTCCGGAATGTCTGTTACAGTTCAAATTGGCATACTTTCGCAGTTTGTCAACTTTAGTCCCTGTAAGCGATTTAACTTGATTTTGCCATACCAAAGCCTTCAAAACTTATTTCTAAGTTATGTAAAGGTTATTTAAGGTATGTTGAGCCTATTTCACTATTCCGGAGTGTTCGTTGCATTAAACTGGTTATATTTACGCATCAGTGCGCGTATAACCTTCCAGAAGGCGATTTAGAGCTTGAAATCGAACAAGAGTTGATATGTGCAAACGATACACATATTTTTACAAATCCCAAGTATGAAATACAATATTTCATTGGTTTGGCATTTTGTTTGATGGTTGAAGTGACACAGGTGTCACAGTCTCCCCTACTTTAGGAAATTTCATCCCGAAATTTATTCGTAGGAGTCTATTTGTGACTTTGTGTCAAATAACCACCAGAGATATGTAAGGCATAATCCTGTAATTTCTCTTTAACGGACATTTTTCAGAAAGGAAAAATGAACGGAGTTATTTTCAACAGGCATTCTTTAGAAATTGCAACATGAAGGAAATAAACAAGGATATTCATTTCCCTCGATGGATATTCTTCAGCAACGAAAATGAACGGAATGAGTTAACGAAAATGAACGAAACGAGTCATTTTCCACGATTTCTTTAGAAACGAAAATGAACAGAATGAGTCATTTTCCACAACATCTTCAGAAACAAAAATAAACAGAATGAGTCATTTTTCACAACCTCTTCAGAAACGAAAATGAACAGAATGAGTCATTTTCCACAACATCTTCAGAAACAAAAATGAACAGAATGAGTCATTTTTCACAACATCTTCAGAAACAAAAATGAACAGAATGAGTCATTTTTCACAACATCTTCAGAAACAAAAATGAACAGAATAAGTCATTTTTTTCACCATTTCTTCAGAAACAAAAATGAACAGAATAAGTCATTTTTCACAACATCTTCAGAAACAAAAATGAACAGAATGAGTCATTTTTCACAACATTTTCAGAAACAAAAATGAACAGAATGAGTCATTTTTCACCATTTCTTCAGAAACAAAAATGAACAGAATGAGTCATTTTTCACCATTTCTTCAGAAACAAAAATGAACAGAATGAGTCATTTTTCACAACATCTTCAGAAACAAAAATGAACAGAATGAGTCATTTTTCACCATTTCTTCAGAAACAAAAATGAACAGAATGAGTCATTTTTCACAATTTCTTCAGAAACAAAAATGAACAGAATGAGTCATTTTTCACCATTTCTTCAGAAACAAAAATGAACAGAATGAGTCATTTTTCACAATTTCTTCAGAAACAAAAATGAACATGGTTAACTCCAGATACATGACAAAACTTGCTGTGGTTTCTGTGCACTGAATTCCATAATTATGTATGCATCCATAATTACGTAATTCCTTGCATAGTCCGCACAGTTTGTCTTGAAATGTTTTAGGGGAGGAAAAATCAAACCTGTGATGAGTGTGACTAGACTACCATAGGGTCCTTTTAATTAGATCGACAATTGATCCTTTTAATTAGGCCACCAAGGAGTCCTTTCAGCTATCCATCACATGATATTCCTAACCAGATTTTTGGATCAATCTGTTTAACTAGACCACTCAGGGGTCTAATTATGGAATAGTACAATATAATCCAAGGGTCTTTACTATTATGTAAAAGCCCATTGAGGATTTAATTTAGTACCTCTGGGTATCCTACTACGAATCCCTCATATGAAGATACGAAAGGTTCTACGAGGATTTGGATAACAAATCTTGGATTACACAAAAACATAAAAGGAAACACATAAGCACATAATCACATAGTTGTTTAATTTGTTATTAACTTGTTATCTTTGGACGCGGATACCTAAAGCACACCAGGAATCCAATTCGTGGATTTCATTTGGCACTTTAATCATTTCAAGAATCCATCCATGAAGATAGAATGATCTACCAAAAAAAATTCGATTTTCGTTTTCAGGAAAACACAATATTCGAATTAAGGTACACAACAATTTGAAGATACGGAAATACCCTTAGGTACCCTATTAAGAATTTATAGTGGTACTTGGGGTATTCGTACAGAATTATTACTTGCACCTTGTACTTCGTTTCTTTGTAAGAGACGGGTACTTAGGATCTTTGTGGAAAACACAAGAGATTGTAAAATGGAAGAATTTTGGGGGTAGTTTGCTTTTCAAGGAATATGATTCCTTGATTGTCGGTATTGTAAGGGGTATGTTGTTTATACATACAATCACATAAATACATTGCAATGTAAATAAAAGATTTATTTATAAACAATGTTGACAACTGTTTCATGGACCTTGACAACAAAAGAAAATAATACATAAGATGTGATTATTTCTAAAGAGTGTTGTCTCCTAGTCGGTCAGATGCTCATCTCTGTGCTGGATTAGCATTAGCAAGCCTTGGGCAATTTCTTCGGAAATGTCCCATCTCGCCACACTTGTAGCAAGAACCTGGTGGAAAGCGAGCTCGAGCAGGTTTGTTGTTAGCTTGATTTGGTGCAACTGCTGCTATGCAAACTTTTGCCGTATGACCTTTACGTCCACAAATTTGGCATTCGCGGCACTTCACACTGGCATGATGATGTAGGCCACATTGGTTGCACAAGGGTGAAGTTCCATTGTATGGCTTCCTAGTACGGAGTTGAGCTGGTTGGTTGGGGACGGCTTGATCATTGTGAGTAACCATGGCAAAGTTCTGAGAAGCCTTTCGCTTCTTTGACTTCTTAGGGGATCCAGTCGGTTCATCCATGATCTTTGATTCCTCGACCGGTTTCTTGTCACCCTTTCGGAAAAGCTTATGTTTCCTGATCTGAGATTCAGTCAAGGTTGCGGATAGCTCAATGGCCTGCCTAACCGTAGTGGGGTTACTACCAGTAACAATGTCTTGAACTGAGTCAGGGAGACCATCAATGTATTTTTCGATCGCCTTATCCAAAGGCGTAACCATGGTTGGACACAACAGGCTCAGCTCCTCATATCGATCGGTGTATGCTCGATGTTCACCGCTGTCTTGCTTAAGATCGTCGAATTCCCTTTCCAATGCCCTGATCTCGTGACAAGGACAGAATTCCTTCATCATCAGTGCGCGAAGTTCTTCCCAAGTTTGGGCCAGTGCCACTTCGGCACCCCTATCTCTCACCACACCGTTCCACCACGTCAAAGCTCGTTTCTCAAAGACACTAGATGCGAAATCTACCTTTTGCTCGTTTGGACATTGAACATGCCTGAAGGTGCTCTCTATACTCTCGAACCATTGCAGAAGTGCAGTCGCTCCTTGAGACCCAGAAAACTTTGATGGCTTGGCCGAGTTGAACGTCTTGAAGTTGCAGAGGGCATTATTGTTGTTGATAGCTTGGTGACATTGGGCAACGATGGTCGGGATTGCAGCAGTTATTTGCTGTGTAATGACAACTGCCAGCTCATCAATAGATACCGGGTTTTCGCGTCGTGGAGGCATTCTAAAAAGAGGAAACATGAAAGGAAACGAGTGAGAGAATTAGACGAAAAGAATGAGATGAAACAAATCTGATGAAAGCAAGGGTAGTGGTCATTTGTTTGTTACTACAAAGCAACAAACGACCTCGGTGATTAATCAAAGTAAATAGGTCAGAAATAATGTATTGTGAAGACATGCTCGCCTATAAGTGAACACTCATCCCAAGAATTCCCAGGTAAGCACAACTGGTCTCGCGTCTGATGAGATGTATACGAAGTGCTTGCCTAGACAGAAAACCCAGAATACAGGCATTCACCCTTCCAGTTTGCACGTGTTCACATTATTAGAAGCCCAAAACCTTGACGAGAGTTTTGAAAATTCAAAGGGGTTCAAAACCATATAACAGAGGGTTCAAAACCTTACAATAGAGGGTTCAAAACCTTGTAATCAATCATCCTAGAACAGATGATTAGTTTTCAAAGCGGTTTTGAAATTTATGTTCTTGTTGTGGTCATCGCCTAAGGATAGGTGACGGTATTGTTTTATGACTAAACGCAAGTAAACTCGCGTTAGGGTCCTAGAAAGGTTATAGACTAGGTCAAAGCATTACTAATAACCTAATTCCCTATAACCATTGGCTCTGATACCATCTTTTCTGTCACACCCCGACCACATAGAACATACAAAACGTGGCGGAAAGGTCGGGGAGTGTTGTAACAGAATTAATTGTTTCAAATCCATGGCAATTGAAGTTTTGTTTTATTAATCAAACAGAGAGTTACATTGTTTTAAACAAGAAACAAAGAGTACATAACATAAATTAACTAGTTCTTGTCTCGTTTTAAGTTATAGACTACAAAACGTGGCGGAAAGGTCGGGGAGTGTTGTAACAGAATTAATTGTTTCAAATCCATGGCAATTGAAGTTTTGTTTTATTAATCAAACAGAGAGTTACATTGTTTTAAACAAGAAACAAAGAGTACATAACATAAATTAACTAGTTCTTGTCTCGTTTTAAGTTATAAACTCGCGTTAGGGTCCTAGAAAGGTTATAGACTAGGTCAAAGCATTACTAATAACCTAATTCCCTATAACCATTGGCTCTGATACCATCTTTTCTGTCACACCCCGACCACGTAGAACATACAAAACGTGGCGGAAAGGTCGGGGAGTGTTGTAACAGAATTAATTGTTTCAAATCCATGGCAATTGAAGTTTTGTTTTATTAATCAAACAGAGAGTTACATTGTTTTAAACAAGAAACAAAGAGTACATAACATAAATTAACTAGTTCTTGTCTCGTTTTAAGTCACTAAGGCACAGGTCCGCCTAAGTATGTCTTGATAAGTCCTATGCATCATCTCCTGAAAACACATGTGAAAATAGGTACGTCAGCATAAAAATGCCTGTGAGATACATAGGTTTTGTGAAAACAGAATTCATGACTTATGTTTGAGAAAATGTTTAGTCATGAACCTTGTAATTTGCTTTGTCTTGTAAATCATTTGAAAAACGATAAGCTCAGATGATATGTATAAATAAATGTAAGGTTAAATGAATAACCACGTAAGATGAGTTTGTATAAGATAAGTTGTTTGTAAATCAATGTCTTGTAAAAATTATGTTATTTGTATAAAATGTTATATGTCTCGAATTGAAATAATTTAAATAACGCTACGATATGTAATACCATACAAGCACTTATATATAGGAAGTACCAACGGCGTATCCACCATACTTGTATCATATTACACACGTCTCGTTACTTAATCACTTGGTCAAACTAAACTACCAAAGTAAGTTCATATCTAATGTAAATCATGTAATGTGTATCCAAAATGTAAGCATGTGATGAATAATAAATGTACTAAGTATGCAACAAAGAACATACATAGCATAAGTGTAATGTAAAACCATGTACTAAGTATGCACACAACACAATGGGCATACATAGCATGAAATGTAATGTAGAACGATGTACTAAGTATGCACACAATGGGCATACATAGCATGTAAAGTAAAACTATGTACTAAGTACGCACGCAATGGGCATACATAGCATGAAATGTAATGAAATCATGTACTATAATGTACTAACGAACATAGCAGGTATATGATGTGAAAACATGGAAAGCATGAAAGTAGCAAATAGGCACATGTGTTTCACCCCAAAACAGTTTGGAAAACAGTAAAAGAGGGGTCTATGTACCCACTTGAGATTGCTCAGAAGTCCTAAGATAACCACCAAGCAATGCTAGAGATCACGGAATATCAAACGGCACCTAATATAGGTAACTACATTAATAAACCGGACCTAAATCGGAAGCTCGGATAGAATGAGGGCTCGTAAACCAAATGAGTATGGGAACTCATGTAGTATGGTTTATTAAAGCCTACATACTAAATGAAACCTAACCTAAGTGCTTGTGACCCATTACGACCCGTTTAGGTAGCTTATGCTACTTTAACGCGTCGTTCGCGTGAAACGCGTTCGGACCGCCTAACTAGTCCTATGACAAGTAATATATGCCTTAACATGTCTAATATGGTTGTCAAATCAGTTTAGATGTCAAAAGTTATGTTACATATGATTAAAACGAATTTTGGCATCAAAGGGGTATTTTGGTAATTTACCTAAGGCATATAAACTACCTATCATACAACTACTTAAACGAAGCGACCATAAGGTATAACCTCGTAAGGTTATTCCCTATACTATGGTCACCTAAAGTGCTTGGTCGGATCCTAATGATCGACCAAACGGGTCGGGTTCGAAAGTATAAGCGATTGTTTAGATCGCTTACCTTACGACCCTATATAAGCACTAAACTAAAAGTGACGAGCTAAGCATGTTAAAACATGCTTAACTAAGTTTAGAAAACAGGTTTGGTATCAAAACAAACGGTTTTGATACCCATAAGTAGTTTGGTTACAAAATACGCAAGAATACGTATTCTGACCGAAACTACGGCTCGTCACTGAGCCTAGATAACGTGGTAATCAGTAGGTATAGTCACTAGGGACTATGACCATCGTGATCACGCTCACGTTATGAAGTTCAAACGAACTTCGCATCGACCATAAACTGGTTAATGCAGAAAGTCAAACAAAGTTTGACTTTTGGCCTCGAAAAGCAATAAAAGAACGAAGGAACACTTACGAAGGGTCCCCGAATGCTAATCTAGATCAAAATAGCTCAGGTATGAAACAAAGGTTTCAACTTAGAGCACAAATGATCAGATTCTTGTGAGAAAAGAAGTGAAATGGGTTGGGTATTTATAGTTTTCGGTCCACCGTTAGGATCGTTTCTTGGAAAAGAGGGAATGATCTAGCCCGTACACTTGTCAAGATGTTATGGTAACTGAAAATGGCCACCATAGGAGTTTAACAAGTGGCACTTGACCTTTGGGAGGGGTTAAAGGCTGTTAACTGCTGTTTAAAAACGATTTGCTGCATCTGGCCCAGGCTAGCGCACCGTTACATTAAAGTTGTAGAGGTGCGCTAGGCCTTAGTTTGGCAGATTTACAGTTTTGGTCCCTGTCATGCATTCAACCCATTTTCGACACGTTTAAGGCCCGTTAACCCCATTTCAAAGCTCTAAAATGAAGTTAAAGTATTGGGAACTTAAAACATGTTCAAAAATGTCTCGGATGTCGGTTCGTTTAGCCGTACGGTTGCGATGTTCGGTTAATTACGACGGAATGCGCACAAGCGCGAAAAACGATCCAAATGATGCAACGAATGAATTTTTCTCATGCCAAACACTAAAATAAAATATTTTAGCGCTTACATAAATTTTTGGATGTACGGATGTATTCAGAACGTAAGTTATGCGCGAAAATGCAAACTTGTGCACTTTTTGACGCTTTTAGTCCCTGAATGACCCAAAAGTTTATTTTAGCATACCGAACACCTCAAAGCCTATTTCTAAGCTATGTAAAGGATATTTGTGGTATGTGTAACTTATGGTCATGTTCCGGAATGTCTGTTACAGTTCAAATTGGCATACTTTCGCAGTTTGTCAACTTTAGTCCCTGTAAGCGATTTAACTTGATTTTGCCATACCAAAGCCTTCAAAACTTATTTCTAAGTTATGTAAAGGTTATTTAAGGTATGTTGAGCCTATTTCACTATTCCGGAGTGTTCGTTGCATTAAACTGGTTATATTTACGCATCAGTGCGCGTATAACCTTCCAGAAGGCGATTTAGAGCTTGAAATCGAACAAGAGTTGATATGTGCAAACGATACACATATTTTTACAAATCCCAAGTATGAAATACAATATTTCATTGGTTTGGCATTTTGTTTGATGGTTTAAGTGACACAGGTGTCACAGTCTCCCCTACTTTAGGAAATTTCATCCCGAAATTTATTCGTAGGAGTCTATTTGTGACTTTGTGTCAAATAACCACCAGAGATATGTAAGGCATAATCCTGTAATTTCTCTTTAACGGACATTTTTCAGAAAGGAAAAATGAACGGAGTTATTTTCAACAGGCATTCTTTAGAAAAGGAAAAAAGGAAATCTAATTAGTGATATGCAAGTGGGCGCCCTTCTTTGGCGGCTAAGGGGTGGTGTGTTGGGTGTCATATGCTATAAATAAATGTTTATATAATGCCAATTGATATATAAAAGGAACCGAAATGTTTATACGAAGCAGTCTTTTTTACCCTTCTACTGCATATTAGTCTTAGATAAGGTTATTTTAATGATCATTTATATTTGATGATTTATACGCGACCAGCGAGACAAAAAATATGAAGTTCTTTCGATGAACAAGCATTTTTATGACTATTTATTATTCATCGACAAAATATAATTCTAATATATGTTTACAAATTTGAAGTCCATGTGCCCTTGACAACAAACAAGTCGCATTTGTATTAATACCATGTAAATTATTTATAAGTAAGTCCCATTTGTATTAATACCATACAAATCGTATACAATCTATTTGACATTTATGGGTACTAAATTTGTATGCTACTTGTACCTTTACATTTAATGTTTCTTGCATAAAAAGAAGATACAGGTCTCACAAAAAAAGAGATGATGCAGACTATACAAGACTATACAGACTCCAATTTTTGTATATCGAAGGGGAATAACTCAAATGTGTTGTCAACATCAAGACATAGAAAGTATGGTTTATTACTTCCAATTGAATCTTTGTAGAGATGGGTTAATAAAAATAATATAAGTAGATATGAAGAAGGTACAAATGCTAGAAGTTGTTTGTACAGCTATTAAAAGTATAATATTTGAGAAGTCAAACGTAAGAAAGTTTTTTTAGAGTGAAATGTCTGACAGAAATTGGAACATAAAGTTTCTGTATATGCGCCTTAACCGGAAAAAAAACATGGTCACTTGGATATATGCATTTCAATTAATTTAGCTCAATTTTTTTAAATTACTCATAAATTTGTAGGACTCCTACTTTATTACAATTGAATTTACACATGCATATATGCATCTAAGACTCGCCATTTAATTTATCATTTCGTTGCACAACCATTTACCATCCAATGTGAAGTCAAACTATTAAAATGCGACAATTGTCAATTCTTTCCATTTCTTAACCTGTTGCTATTCAAAACAACAAACATATAGAAATAAAAATTTATGTTGGTCTTTCCTATTTACAAGCAAGTTAGCTTAAGTGTCATGAAGTCAAGTTTTCTTATACTAAATCAGTTCGCATGTCCAACCACAACCACTTTAAAATTAGTCTCAACAATATTGAACATTGAAATCTTATATCCTTCGATTAGAAGACACGTGTGTAACTAAAACTACCCAAAATAAGAAACATAAATCAACGAATCGGCCAAATAGCAATTCGAGAACAAACAACAGTAAGCATAGAATGCAATAAAATATATGAGCAACAGTAAGCCAAGTGTATAAAATTAGTATAGAGAATTCTAGCAGGCTGGCGGTCGTTCAATAAATCATCTTGCGTCTGGAACAATCTATTCACACAATAATATTAGCTTTATCCTCGGTATGAAGGGGTATATAGCTCAGCACATCCTGCAAACAAACACCAAATAACATATAAGCTCAGACTCATTAAACAAGAAAAATTCTGGCAAGCTGGCACTTAATCACCCGACCCATTAATTTACCTTCGACCTAGTGCTTCAAGTTCAGCTCATCTAAGCTCAGACTCAGGCGATGGACCAATGTTGGTATTTTTCAACTTCTTAGCATTAATACCCAGCAAAACCAACTTCCCAAAGTAGACTTCTACAAATTTTGTGATATTTTGTACTTTGATTTGGTCTTTCATGACCAAGAGCAGAATAAAATATTACCAATATCACTACTGTTAAATAAGAACTTTGAAAAAAATACCTGAGTAGCAGCTTCCCCAATTCTTTTATATTTTGATAATGATCTAATACCCTTATTTTGCTAGAATTCTTGTGTGCTGGAGAATGGTTCCCCAAAGCCATTCCCCAAAGATTTGGACCTGCTCCATAAAACAATACACATGTAGATATCAACTTATTAGTATTATTACAATAACAAAATGTGCAAAAAGGTGGATTTCTTAATGATAAACCTATCAAATTAAAAAAAAAAAAAAAGTTACCACATAAATAGCTACATACTAATCTTTAACCCAAAACACATGGAGCTACACAATTTCAAAGGAGTGGATGGTATTGTCTATTTGATGCTAAATGTGGAGCTTCTCATTTACTTCAGCAGCCTTGAAAAAGCCTAGCTTCTCATAGATTTGAAATTGTTAAAAAAGGTAAAATATTACCAGGTGATTCATGGAAGCTATAGCTCTATTGTTAACCTTCTGGCAGAATGTAACCATCATATTAGCTTGTGAAAAATATTAATATCACACAATTACCTTATCTGCAACTAAGAGGTGTCTGGAACAAAGGATCTAAACCACTAAGAGAAACACGTCTGATTACAATCATCAAATTTTCTCTTCTTTTTTTATCAACATATAAATTACTTCTCTACATCCTATGACCTCAAACAGGTACATATATAATACTTCTCAACCCTACCATCACCTGGATTTACCTCATCAGTCCTCAACAACCCAATAAAAAAACGTATCTCAGTTCCCCAAGACACAAAATCAACGGAAATACGAACTCAAATTGACCAAATCTTACCTTGATTGCCTGAAGAACATACGTGTAGAAATAGATCGGGAGTCGAAATCGTAGTTTGGCCGGTCTGCGTCACTAGTATGATAACCTAGATCGAGATTACCAGAACTGTCCAGGTGGTGATGTTTACAGAGAAAGAAGTAAAAGAAGAAATTGTGGTTCATATATTGAACTTGAATCGGCATCAGCAACAAATTGTTCTTCTTCTTCTTCTTTGATGCGCAGATCTGATTTCATTCACAGGGAATTTGAGAGAGAGAGTGTGTGTGGTGGGTTTGAAATTTGAAATGTGATTAGGGTTTTTTTGTCCCGCCTTTGTATATCCGGGCCTTTAAAGAGTTTTTAACTGCTTGAATATATAGATATAACATATCCACTAAAAGTTAAAAACTCTTAATTTTCAACATCTCAACACTCTCTCTCTTATATCTATTATATAATAGTATATATATATATATATATATATATAGAGGCCGGTTAACGTACAATACCTCTTATCATACATTATGTATGCGATGCCCTCAGCCGTACGATCTTCAATCGATCAAACGCGGGCGAAACTAATTTAAATGATTAAATTAATCATTTTAATATATCTAAATCATATCAGGAAGGTTAAAAACGTTATTGCGAGGTCATAAATCTCTGTAATTGACCGATGATGGTTCAAAATCAAACCCTAAATCAAATTCAAAAACCTGAAAATCTTCTTCCCCAACCTCCCTTCGTTCCTTTTAGTGCGATATCGATAGTAAGAACTACTAATTTGGGAGTTGTAAGGGTTAAACGGAAGAAGACTGACAATGATCGACCAACAATGGAAGAAGATGAACAGTAACACACACACATATTTTTCACATGCGATATTCAATTTTCCACATGCGATTCTACACACCCCATGCCATTTTTCACATTACCCCATGCTAGCCATTTTTCACATGCGATATTCAATTTTTCACATGCGATTCTACACACCCCATGCCATTTTTCACATTACCCCATGCCATTTTTTCACATGCGATATTCAATTTTCCACATGCGATTCTACATACCCCATGCCATTTTTCACATTACCCCATGCCATTTTTTCACATGCGATATTCAATTTTCCACATGCGATTCTACACACCCCATGCTATTTTTCACATTACCCCATGCTAGCCATTTTTTCACATGCGATATTCAATCCTCCACATGCGATTCTACACACCCCATGCCATTTTTCACATTACCCCATGCCATTTTTTCACATGCGATATTCAAATCTTCCACATGCGATTTTGTCCATCTACACACCCCATGGCATTTTTCACACTACCCCATGCTAACCATTTTTTCATATGCGATATGTATTGAATTCGCACCAGATCTGCACCTGATCGAACGGCTGGGATAATCGCGTACGTATCGTACGATAAGCGCATTTGTATTTTACTCTTTACCTATATATATATATATATATATATATATATATATATATATATATATTCATCAGTTAAGAATCCTAGCTTAGCTTATTCGTTAACAATGTGAATTACATAATAATTAGTCTAATTTCAACTTGCATCTCTACACTTTGTCATATCAGCTAGTACTATATATACATTTTGTTTCACGATATTTTAAAACAATTATATCAATTTAAAAGGTTTTAACCATACTCTCTCCAAATAATCACAACTTTGAAAACGTTGAAATATGTATTGATTTAGCACTTGAGAATCCTTCTTCTTTTTTTTTTTAATAAACTAGTTATTATATATTAACTTGTAAATTCAAATCATACCAAAACGTTTGTAAGCATTGTTGCTATCTACTAAACAAACCAAAATAGTTTTAAAACGGTAACAATTCATAATCACCTTTTAGAAAAGAAAAACCAATACATCAGTCGCTGGAAACGGATCGTAAGGCTTGGAGTTATTACCTCAATTAGCCGAACACGGATATGAGGTAGCAACTTGGTTCACGGTGTTCGGAGGTGGCCAATCGTGAACCGAAAATTTCGCAGAATCGTGTTGACGCTTGGCAGCCGGTTGATGGTCACGACTGAACCATGACGGTGATTAGAGTTGTTTCGTCCGGCAACCACCAGAAGTGACGGAGTGTGGCGGCATTACAGTTACAACAAGGATGAAGTGGCAGCAGTTCATGGTGATCGAAGGCGGCGAACGGCGGTCACTGCTGATTCACGGTGGCTGACGTTGTAAAGAAGGTGATTCGAACTAGCGGCAATTAGTTGCGGTGGTGGGGTTATAGTTCAAGTGGAATAGTGTCGGCGATGAAACCAAGCGGTGAAGGTGGTGTCGTTGTGACGGTTAGGTTCGTATGCATTCATACAAGCGTAAAAGGTTTGAGGAATCCAAGCCAAGAATGTTAATCATTTAATCTTTAATCAAGGTTGGTTACAAAATTGATACGGTGACGATGGTTATGGCAAATTTCTTATGGAAATTCTAAAATTCCAAAACAAGAAGATGGGCTACGTAGAACATATATGGAATTGATTTAATATGACTTCTTTACTAAACCCCTTTAACTTAAGGCCAACTTACAAAACAATCCTTTTAGTTTACTTTACATTTTTAATAATCCTAAACTATTATAGCTCAATGAAACATGTTTAATATAAATTGCTAGTAGAAACTTATTTGTTTAAACAACAATACAAAATTGTGAAATAACTATGAGGTAATTATAACGTTCGGTTAGTGTTGCTTGTCATTTAATCGATTATACGATGTACTGAATTTGTTCAAAACCGACATAATAACTCGGTATTTATTAGCTCAGGGTTTTCAAATTTTGGGGTATTATAGAAACCTCCATTTTAAGGGGAAACTATGGCAAAATTTTTGTAGAAATTAAACACTTAGAAAAATATTTTTAAACAGGTGTTTACAAGTAAATTTTGATCTTGGTTTTAATATAAAATTTACCATAATTTTTATTACAAAAATTACAAATATTGGATGTTGATTTTTGGTAATAAAAATCACTAAGTATATATTTAGAAAAATATATATTTAGATGTCACAAAAATTGTGTGCTACTTGTATATTGTTTGCATTAGTTATATTAAATTAGAAACCTTGAAAATAATACACCAAAGATACCAAAACTTGAAATATAAAATATTACCAAAATCCCAAGAAAATAAATATATAATTTATACCCCAATATTGGACAAACGGACATATGGACTATAATTATATATATTCCGGAAATAAATTCATAACTCGACAAGTATGACAAACGGTATTTTTGAAGCCAAAGAAAACGGAAAGATATGGATTTTTATAACTATTACAAAATATATCATGCTTTGTCAAATAGAAAATATATTATTTTTGAGTGGAGAAAAATATATATTTTCTTAAACAAGTCAAAAATATATTATTTTGTTGAAAACTAAAAATATATATTTTTCTAAAGTTTAATCTTAAAAATATATTATTTTTGAGATATATGAAAGTATACTTATTTCTACCAAGTAAAGTTTATAGATATTTTCTATAAAAATTCTCTTAAAATATATATATATATATATTAAGAATATAGATTCGGTGATTTTTGATTATATAAAAATAATATTCCAGAAAACTATACACAAATTAAGTATAAAGTACTTATTAAATACAAGAAAATACGTATTCATGTACGTATAAATACACACCAGAATACACCACCAATACTTGGCAAAGTACCCGTAAACAAATACATAAGTATGAGAATACACAAGTACAAGTATACCCATACTTGGGAAAAATATATATATGGAAATACATAATAAACCAAGTTAAAAATATATATTATTTGGACAATATTTCAAATAATTGGATAAAAATAGTTTAAGTTAAAATATTCTTATTTTAACTTATAATTATATAATATGGAATTATATAATGTACATAAATCGTATAACTCAAAGTATACCAATTACAAAAAAAATAAGTCTTAATAAATAACTAAGACTAGGAGTGGTTACACGACCTAAACGTCTAATAAAACATGGCACGTGTGTAGGTAGTTGTACGACTCGTAAGAAGGACCGTTGAGTATACGTGACAGCAGGACGCAAACTTGTGAGTTCATGTCCCGCTTTTCTTTAACTGTTTTTGGTTTTTATAACTTACGGGGGTGAAATACATGTTACAAATGTTTTCAAATGGTATGGTTAGCTAAGGAATGAACTGTTAGATCATGTGAATGGGTAGGCGCACACTTAAGACCATTAATCATTGTATAAGGACCGAGGGGCACGGGTGATAGATCTATCTAGAATGAACTGTTGCGAGCCCCACCCATGGGTCCAGGAGTGGCCCATGTGGTGACATCATCAGCATCAATCACTTCAACGGATCTGTTAAGCTTCTCATCAGCTTCTTCTTTGTTCTTCAGATCCTCTTCATTTTGCTGTTTTTCAATAATAGCTTCTTCTGCTGGTTTCTGTTCTTCTTTACCAGCTGCTTCTTCTTTCACATTCTCATCCTCAGCAACCTTCTTCAATTCATCTACTAGATCATCAACATTCTTTTTCATCCTCTCTTCATCTCTCTTCTTCAGACTTGCTATCATTACATCTCGAATTATCTTAGCCTTTTCAGATAATTTTTATCTTTCGCGACATTTGAATAATATTTGCCGGACAGAGGAATAACAGCGAGTACATCATTGTACACCACCTCTCGTCTATGAGCGACTGGATCTCCATTTTTATTGATGTAACAATCTCTCTTCTTATCGTATCTTCCATAAAACTTTGCTTCTTCAAACTCTTCATGCATCTTTTCAATTCTGCAATATGCAAAAAATCTCTCTTTCTCTTTCTCTTTCCGTTTTCTTTTTCTCTTTCAAAATCTCTTCCTTTGTTTCTCTTTCACAACAACAACAAAAGCATTCTGTTTCACTTCAGCCACTAAAGCAGAGTTGAATCCATATTCTTCTTCTAGAAGAAAGTCATTCCAATTGAATCCTTCATCATCTTGGATCACTGCTAGTGCTCTCGACTTCTCTTTCATAGAGTTGTTTTCAATTTGTTTCATCTTTGATGGCTCCTCTCTGCTCATGTGATAGATCGCTTTACGATAGTAATCGTCTTGAAAAGGGTTAGCAGTTTCTTCAACAGCAGAGTTTCTGCATTCTCTTTTAAAATGACCCTTTTGTTTACATATAAAGCAGATCACTTTTGATTTGTCGAATCCCAGCTTTGTTGATGGTCCACTGATTGTTTGTCTGCTAGTAATTTCCATGAACCGCTGAGCTCTTCGAATGCAGCTTGCCAAACACCATCTCAGATCAATGAGTTCCATCTCTTCCGGATCTATCTGGTCGTAATCTTCCTTTGTCAGCTCAGAATTTCCAATTTTCCCAGCCACCAGACTTTCGTATGATTCCATAATTGATGCCAAAAACTCATTTGCTGTTTAGCAGCATTAATGCTCATTGTTGGAGAATTTTTCAAATGTTGTAGAGAATCTCATCGGGTTCTTCAGAGTGTGAAGATGTTGAAGATGAATGACACCCTGGATCGTATTTTGATGAGCTTTTCTGAGAATCTTTTGTCTTTTCAACGCTGAATGCAGTCTTTTGCGATTCACTGACTGTCACCGAGGGTACACTGCCCTTGTAGTAAAGATCCACATTCTTTTGATGTGATGAATTGCTCATCTTGCTTTGTTTTTTGCAATTCAAGCTCGTGACTCTCGATATTTTCAATCAAAGCATCAAAAGTAATCGTATCATATAACACATTATTTTTCAAAATAAACAGAAATTTTTGCCACTGATCAACTCGTGGTAATGCTTCAATGATTTTATCAATGAATTCCTCACGTGTTTTAGTTATACCAAACCTGTTGAGCTTAATTTGTAAATGGCAAAACCTCTCGATCATTTCCCTCACTGATCCACCTTTTAAACTATCAAACAAATCAAATTCCTTTTTAAGTAATGCAATTTTGTTATTTTTAATTTGTTTTCCTCCCTCGCCTTTAACTCTCAAAGCTTCCCAGACTGACTTTGACGGACCATCATGATTGAGCAATGCAAAAATATCATCTGTGATTGACTGTTGGATTAAAGCAATCATTTTCTGTTCTTAAGAAAATTTTCTTTTATCTTCATATGATAAGCTATTGAGAGAAATTTCATTTTTATCATTAATCGGCCAACTATATCCAAACTCCAAACAAAACCAACTTTGGTGTGCGTAAGCTTTTGTCCAGTTCAAAAATCTTTCTCTCCACCAAGTGTAATCTTTAAAGTTTTCGAGTTTCGGTGGTTTAGAATGTGTTCCGTAAAAATTATCATGTTTTATGTTATCGTTTATAGCTTTCGTAATAGTTTTCGGTGTAACGGTTGATGTTTCGGAAGACTCGGAAGTGAATGCCTTGTAAAACGTGTTGTAAAACTCTTCAGCCATGACATACGATTCTTTTGTTTTTCTCTTTCGTGTAACGCACCTAGATTTTTCACCTTGTTTATTACCTGCAAACAAAACAAACAAACGATCAGTTTAAATGAATCGTATACGTGAAAGTCCGTGAAATGTGTGACGGCAGAATATTGCGAATATTGCGGACAAAATCAATCTAAGACTCGTGCAACAAACTCGCGGATTCGTTCCAAATTTTTGGTACGACTATAATGTTGTTCGGATGAAATCACTTGTCGAATAGGGTCAACTATCGAATGGGGTCAACTCTTTCATCATTTTGTGTCGGATGGGGTCAACAAAGTCAAAACCAATGAAGTCAATCGGATGGGCTAAGCTTATCGGATGGGATCAAAGCTATACGATTAGATGGGCCTTGAACATTGATCGGATGAGATACTTGATCGGATGAGGGCAACTGTCCTTACACCTCTTTGTCAGATGAGGTCAAATAATCGAATGGGATAAAGTGATCGGATGAGGTATTACAAAATGCTGATCGAATGGACCTAATCGGATGGGATACTTGATTGGATGAAGTCACCGTTTGGATCGAATGAATATTCGATCGGATGGACCTTAAAGCCCTTTTGTACGAATGAATATCCGAGCGAATGGAACTAATATTCAGTTTGTTCAGATGGATTACTATTGGGTCGTCTAACTTTAATGGATCGAAAACTTGCCAGACTGAATAACCTCTTTGGACCGTGTTTGACTCCTGAACGATTGCGAAACGACACGTGCGACGTGCGAAATCCGTGCACGTGTGTGGACCAAACACAAGAACGTATAAACTGTGATTCTATTGATGATGTGATAGAATACAAGCACCGTGAATCACCTTTGATGCTTTCTCTCTCTAGAATTTCTCTCTAACCTTCAAAGCTCCAAAGTTTGCAAAAGTTTCTAAAATGAAACCTAAGTCTCCTATTTCTAGGCCATGGCAATAAGGAGAGTTTCCTTATTTACAATAATGCCATTCCCCTATATTTAACAATATTAAACCTTGTTTCATTCAGTTTTCTGCTACGATTCGGATTGACGGAGGCGATAGATATAAATGCACTCACAAATATAGTGTATTCACCTGTAAGACTGAATCTAGGGAATCTTGATATGGGAGTATATTCTGAGGCGGGACATGCGAATAAGTTAAGTTTTTTAAAACACTAATCTCGTATCTTGAATCAGTTGAAGTTTGTGTGAAAATTTAAGTGGATCAGTATACTGACAATCTAAGTGAATAGTTTAGAACTTAAAAGCTTAAAAGGTCAACGGTGCTAGTGATTTGTCATAAACTGATATGATATTCTGACACGAACTCAAACAAAAATATGTCTGTAAATATTTCTTTATTGCTTTATGTTAAAGAAAAATCAAAAAATGATTTTCAAAGTGTTTTAGCATAAACTTTATAAAAGACAAAAAGATTTTGTTTCTACTTTATTTTCGACAACCGATGTTTGAAAGCTGAGTTTTAAAGTCTAAGTTTGCTGAATATGTTTCTGAAAATAAACAAGTTCAATAATTTGAAACTTGAGGTTTTTAATCGAAAAATCTAAAAACAATTTTTGAAAATCTCCAAGGTCATTAATTTGGACTTGGAAGATTATCTAAGAGAATTTTGGATGCTTATCTGTCATATTTTTAGTTATTTGATAGGGGGAGAGAGCCAGTATGTAATCATGGAGTTTTAAATCTGTCAAAAGGTTTTCATAGATCTAGGTGTTAATACTGAGATATAATAAACTTTAACTGTTAAATATTTGTGTTTAGAGCCAGATTCACAATCTTGAACCCAAATTGTCAAATATTTTACAAGTGGTTCGAAATTGTTAGATTTTCAGATGATAAGCCAGATTACGATCCCGATAGTTGAGACTAAGGGGGAGTCTAAAAACAAGCTTAAAGCAAGGGGGATCTTATAGAAATAGAACCAGGTGATGATCCTGAAAAGCATCCGGAAGCTTAAAGAAAGGGGGAGCCAGGAGAAAGAGTCAAGTGAAAGAAGCTGCTGAAGTAGGAAGCAGATGTAAGAGGATCTTGAAGAGCTAAAGGGGAGTCTGATGTAAGAGGATCTTGAAGAGCTAAAGGGGAGTCTGTAGTAATATCCAAGGGAGAGTCTGTGAGTGAAGTATGTCTATCACTTCCGTCAATCACGTATCCTAGCTTAATCAGATGTAACAAGACTGGTGCTAAACAGAGGAAAACATAAAGATAATATGTGTTTAAGTGTACGAAGGGAAGGCTAGATTCGTATGAATGGGGTGATCAAGCAGGTTCGTACGAACCTGGTCCATTCGTAGTTAGCTTTGTACGAACCCACTGTTACTACATATAGGTGTAGGGTCTTGTTCATTGGTACGACTTTGGCTGGTCAAGAGGGGAAACTCTTGCAGTTTGTTTTCGTGGTTGTAAACGTTCATCTTCTATAGGAAGCAACATTTAATTACATCTTGTGTCTAATCTACACACGTACTTGGATTTCACACAAGATACGTGTTCTATGCATTCAACGGTTAAAGAATCAATCCTCAGGGCGAATCCACAGGTACTGCTTTCATGACTCCGACATGTATATATTGTCATACTACCATGATTTTTGGTTTAAAAGATGCAGTGCAACCTATTGACGTGAAGTCGTTGTCTCATGCAAATTTAATCCAATTACAACTAATTAGCTAGCGGTAAGTGGGTATCGAACATAGGGAGTTTGTGGAATATGTGCTATCTCAATGTATGTCTAACTAACTAGATTAATCTACATTGCAAGATCAAAACATAATTGTCACAATTGAAACCTTACATTCGAGGATGATCACCAATGAAATTAGCCTTCCATAGTTCGGTGCATCATCATAACACAAAGTTTAATGTTCATACGAATCAAAAACACAAACTAAATGTTTAGAATCTTCAAGAACACAAGGAAAACAGCCAAAAGCGCCCCTATCATGCTCGCAAAACCGAAAACAATGATTGGATAATCCAAATTCTCATCAAATGGTCATTAAAAGTGAGGAGTTACACTTTTCCGCTGAGCCAACCGTAAGCTACGGTGGCTACCGTAGCTTACGGTAGCTTTCAAGTGGCTACGGTGGGTCTCTACTGCCTTACGGTGGAAGAAAAATGCTGGGGGCTACGGTGGGTCTCTACTGCCTTACAGTAGCCTTCAGCATGCAATTTTGTTTTCTAAATAACTTTTTCGTTTCAACTCCATTTTCTTCACCGTTTTCGCCTATGTTCTCGTAATTTCGTCCTCTTTCATGCTACCTTCTTAATTATTCAATTCCAATAAATTATTTTCTTCATTTATTCTCCATCTTTCAATCTCCAATCCAGCCACGCCTATTCGAAGCTTCATTTCCACACTTTGAAAGCCCCGAACACACCTGGAACATGAGCAATCGTAGTTATCTAATTCAAGATAAATACATGGATAAATGCAAGATTAAATTATCATTTATAACATTTAAGGGTTGTCCTACGGACTACCCGTCACATCCCCACACTTAACCGTTGCTTGCCCCCAAGCAACTCGCCCAAAACCAACTCGTAACTCCTCAAGCGATCAACATGAATCAAGCAAACAAATGTCCTAGTTTTACTAACTTTTCTTAAACCCCGCATAACACACCCCTCACAATGACTCTCCTCTCGGTGACAAACAATACTAGCAAGGATGAGCTAGAACACACTTAAAGCAAACAGGTGGTTGAACGACAATAAGCTTGTAATTAAATCGGTCCTTCACCTAAATGATTTGCTAAACATGCACGTGAATCAAAGGAACTTAGAGTTTGTAACGTGGCAAGGCAAATGGGAAGGAAATGGAAATACATATGCGAAGTAGCTAACGATTCAACCCGATCTTTTATTTCTAACTAAAACAAAACATAAACAACTATATACAAACTATCTCATTCATTTTTTTTTCATTTTTCATTGCTTTTTCTCTTTTTTTTTTCTTTTCATATCTCTTTTTTTCTTTTTTTTTTCTTTCGATTTAACAAACATAACAAACAAGCATACTAGAACAAGATGATTATACTAATAGACCGGGTCAAATACGGGTTAATTTTTAAGAGAAAGTAGGCACGGGTTAACAAAAGATCGGCTCAAAGCTCAAATAGGCTACTAAAGTCCAAACCCCCGCCCCTCTCGCTACCATGCTCATATATATAGTTTATAAGGTCCAACCCCCCAAATCCCACACTCGCACTCACCAAGTCGAGGCTACCTAATTACCCTAATCCTTTTCACATGCATATCAAGCTAAGGCCTCAAACCGCATTCAAGCACAAGTTCTAATGCACCACCACCCATTGCCACTCTCTGTGACAACTGTCAAATTTGCATGCATCCGTACAATTAATTAGACAATAATTAATGATTAGTGACTGTGCTGAATTATAATTAATGACTTGAGCTGCTTTCTGATTATTGCTTTATGCATACATGTGCATCATATATTGCAAATGACATAACATTACTGCATGCAAACTATACTGAGTCAATTGGTGTATGAAACAAAAACATCACAGTTATCAGACAAATCAGAAAAAAAATGCTGACAGAGTTCAGTAGATAGACAAACATTGTATTGAGACACAGAATGAGCCAAAAAATAAGTACTACACTAGTATGGAGTGTAGGGAAGTAAGGATCACAAAACTACTTTTCTAGGTGATAGTTCAAGTGCCGGAAAGTGCCTAAAAATTCTCATACACTGTAGAATTCAGCAAATTCAACAAAAATTCAGCAATTTAACAACTTAATAGCATGCAGAATTATGGTTAAATAGTCCAGAATACTTTCCTAAGTGTCGGGAATCGAAACTGTCATAAAAGGATACATAAAGCACACTAAACTGAGAAATTTAGCACCTTAATGAACCAGTAACCAACCAAACAACTGGACATTACCCGAAACATCAAAATTACACTAGAAGCATTGTTTTAGTGTTACCAAGCTAGTTATGGTCCCCGAACATCATAACACACCATAAAAATATCTAATAACTAATACATATGACCAACACTTGGAAATGAACTAGATGATAACCAACTAGTTAAAACCTATGCTAGACCCCCCCCCCCCACCTAGTCTATGGCCAACACATGGCCTATTTAATAGATTTTATTTCAATATTAAATAAGATCTTGTCTCCTACTACCTGACATATTATACAATCGATAAATGAATGTTGGTGGACAATATATATGACCCTAAGTGCCTTAACTCATCATTCTCATCTTAACACTCCACACAAAACTCTCTCCTTCCTTCCCCATACCAACACCATCATCATCACTTCATCTCATCCAATTCCATATACATACAAAGGTGTAAGAAGCTTGTTTAAGGAGCTTGGAGCTTACGGAAGTTCAAGGACCTTCACCATTTGCTTTTATCCACTTGTTTTCTCCTCTTGATCATCCCTAGCCTTGAGCTAGTGGTAAGAACTATGATCTCTTCATTTTACATCCATTTTAAGTGGTTAAAAGATGATATAAGATGATAATCTTGAAGAACACTAAGAAGCATGAGAAGTAAACTTGAACATAAGCTTAAAATTATAAGAAATCATGAAGAAATCATGTTATTTATGTGATGTTATACTTGATGATTGTTGTTTGTTTGTGTAAATGATGTAGATCATTATATTATCTTGCTAGATCATGATTAAAAACAAAATCTAGTAAGATGAGAGGATGAAAATGTTAGAGATTTATGAATCATCCTCATGCAAGACATGAACTTGAAAGAATATGTTGTTTTCTTGAAAAATAATGATTAATGTGAGTAATAATACTTATAGATCTAAAGATTTATGGAGGATTTCTAAAGAAACAAAGCTAAAAATATAAGTTTTGCTAAAACTTGGTTCTTACATAAACAAATCTTATTTTTAGTGGTTAAACAAGTGTAGAAACACTTGTGTAACAAGAAGAATACATAAAGAAATATTTTTGAAAAATATGATTACAAGTTGTAAATATCTAAATCATTCAATAATGATGTTTTTATATAAACAACCACACTTTAAAGGGTAACTAAACTTACTAAACACACTTCCAAGTTACTACAAATTTTTACAAATATTCAAGATCATGAAATAGTGATATATGCATGATTTTGGCAAGGTTGGTAAGTAAATGTTGTTTGTTGATAATTGTAAATTGATTGTGATGATTTTTACAAAAGAAAATGATATGCTTGAAAGTATGGAAACCTCCATTTTTAGGGGAAACTATGGCAAAATTTTCTAAAAATGTAAACACTTAGAAAAAAATTTCAAACAAATATTTACAAGTGTATTTTAACCATGAGTTTTCCATATAAACTTTACCATAATTTTTATTACAAAAATACAAATATTGGAAGTTGGTTTTATAAATAAAAGTGGCTAAATATATATTTAGAACACACACATATATATATATATATATATAATAAAGACACACATGTGTGATTATGTGTTTACGTTGTGTAATAATTATATTATTTTAGGACTCAAAATAATATGACACATTAAAACACCAAGAATTACAATCCAAAATATTACCAAAAATCACAAGGAATAAGCATACAAGTTACACACAAAATATTGGCGAAACCGAACAAGAAATGTAACTTACAAGATTCCGGAAATTATGTTCACAAAATATATTTTGGTAAATAGTATTTTGGATACAAAGGAAATCGAAATATGATTTTTACAATTATTACAAACTTATATCAAATTTTTTACAAGGAGAAAATATATTATTTTGGGAAACAAAAATATATTTTCTTGGAATTATTAGAAGGTATATTATTTTGGGAAAATATATATTTTCTTAAGTGAACTTGAAATACATTATTTTTGGATAAAAATGAGTTTATGTATATTTTTCAAGTGAGACTTGAAAATATATTATTTTTGGGACTTATGAGAAGTTACAAATATTTTGCTCAAAGAAAAATTATAAATAATTTTTCTAAGAAATATTTCCTAAATATATATTTTGGAAATATATATATATATATATATATATATATATATATATATATATATATATATATATATATATATTGGCGGACTTTTAAAGATAATATTCCGGAATAATCAATGTGAAATTAAGTATGGGGATACTTAATAAAAATACGCATTTTCATACGTATACATACACACCGAAATACGACACCTTTACATGGCAAAATATACAAGAATACGAAATCAAGTATACCCATCCTTGGGAAGGAAATACAAGTATCAATACTTGGGAAGTATTAAGTTAATATATATTGTTTAACAGTTATTCCAAAATTTAATAAATATAATTTAAGTTAAAATATTAATTATTTTGACAATAATTATATACTTGGAATATTAATGAAGACACTTTGAAACGTAACTCATAGACACTAATCAATACCAAGTCAAGGCACGACCCGCTCGTCTAATGGACCGTAGTACGCATGTAGGTAGTCGTGCATTCAAGAGGAAGCCTTGATGTAACACCTGTGTCACTTCAACCATCAAACAAATGCCAAACCAATGAAATATTGTATTTCATACTTGGGATTTGTAAAAATATGTGTATCGTTTGCACATATCAACTCTTGTTCGATTTTAAGCTTTAAATCGCTTTCTGGAAGGTTATACGCGCTCTGATGCGTAAATATAACCAGTTTAATCCAACAAACACTCCGTAATAGTGAAATAGGCTTAACACACCTTAAATAACCTTTACATAACTTATAAATAAGTTTTAAAGGCTTTGGTATGGCAAAAACAAGTTAATTCGCTTACAGGGACTAAACTTGACAAACTGCGAAAGTATGCCAATTTGAACTGTAACGAACATTCCAGAACATGACCATAAGTTAAACATACCATAAATATCCTTCACATAGCTTATAAATAGGCTTTGAGGGGTTCGGTGTGCTAAAATAAACTTTTGGGTCATTCAGGGACTAAAAGTGTCAAAAAGTGCACAAGTTTGCATTTTCGCGCATAACTTACGTTCTGAATACATCCGGACATCAAAAAATTTATGTAAGCACTATAATATTTTATTTTAGTGTTTGGCATAAGAAAAATCCATTCGTCACGCCATTTGGATCGTTTTTCGCGCTTATGCGCATTCCGTCGTAATTAAGCGAACATCGCGTTCGTACGACCAAACGAACCAACATCCGACATATTTTTGAGCATGTTTCATGTCCACAATGTTTAAGCATCATTTTAGGGCCTTAAATTTGGCTTTACGGGCCTTAAAAGTGTCGGAAATGGCATAAACACATAACAGGGACCAAAACTGTCATTTCTGAAAGATGTTTGCTTATACATCGAATCTAGTCCTTTCCACTTGTTGCACATTGTTTTGGGGAATCTATGGGCTGGTATTTTGGGCACATGGTATTACAATACCATGGGTGCTAGTGTATGGCCAAGATTGAAGCACTTTTTCCAAGAAACGATCCTAACAGTTCGGGAAATCCTATAAATACCCCATGCCTTCATTTGCAAAACTCACAAGAATTTTGGTTTGAGAAGCTCTAAGTTGGAACCTTTGTTTCATACCTGAGCTACTTGAATCGAAATTAGCATTCGGGGACCCTTCGTAAGTATTCTTTCGTTCTTTTCTTTCTTTTGTTGCTTTTCGAGTCAGAAAGTCAAACTTTGTTTGACTTTCTGCATTGACCAGTTTATGGTCAATGCGAAGTTCGTTTGAACTTCGCAACGTGATTGTAATCACGATGGTTATAGTCCATTGGGACTATGCCTACTGATTACCACGTTGTCAGGGTCGTAGGGTAAGCGATCTGATAAATCGCTTATACCTTCGAACCCGACCCATTTGGTCGATCATTAGGATCCGACCATGTCACACCCTGGCTTTGCGGAAGCGTGGTTAATTTGGTGTGACTTCTTAATACCATAGCTTAACCATAACAAAGCTATATGTAATAAAATCATGCAAGATCATCCATTTAATTAAGTTTTAAAAAACCAAATACAACGACAATGTCTTAACGGAAACACATCCTAATGACATAAACATTGTTCAACAAACACAGCATAATATCAGCATAGTTTAAGGACTGTGACTTGTCCAGGAAAGAGTCACATTCCCTAAACCCGGATGACCTCGTAACTAGTGCAGCGGGAAAACGTGCCATACCGTGCCAGATCCTTTAGTTCCCTGAAATACATGTAAGTTGAAAAATCAACAATAATGTTGAGCGAGTTCATGTATAAGTGAGTATGTAAAACCTTTGTATGTATAAAAATCCTGGTATGTAGCAATGAGGAAAAAAAAAAAAAAAGAGATCACCATTGGGTTGCAAGGCCAATGATATGTTGTGAAGTGCAAGTAGGAAGACTCAAACCTAGCGTATTTGGCGATGGGTACAAAGTCACCACCTGGTCCATTATGCGGGCTCAGGGGTTGGGCTCGCTACACCCAGATAGATCTACCGCTTACGTCCCTCGGTCCTACAATGAGGATTAATGGCCTCCAGTTCCCGCCTACCCACTCACATGATCTAAGTAGTAACCCTCCTTACGCTAACCATACCATGTAAAAGTACTCGTAATCATAGTAACATGTATTTCACCCCCGCAGTTTAGAAAACTGAAAACAGTTAAGAGAAAAGGGGGACATGAACTCACAGTGGTGCGTCTCTACCAAGTATGTCTCCTGATCAAGCAGCTGTGTGACGACCTACACGTACTAATTCTATTAGACGGACGGCCGTGCCTTAGCTTTATGGTTTAAGCTTTTGGGAAATAGTTAGGCAACTACTTCGTGTTTACATTCTGTATATACTTGGTAATTATTTTCCTTCCCAAGGATGGGGGATTTAATACATGTGCGTTCGAAATATATTAAGTCTCACTTAAAAATATATTTTACTTCTTATTCCAAAATATAAGTATTTTTCTCAAAAA
Source organism: Helianthus tuberosus (assembly GCA_030545235.1). NCBI lineage: Eukaryota > Viridiplantae > Streptophyta > Magnoliopsida > Asterales > Asteraceae > Helianthus > Helianthus tuberosus. The sequence continues at coordinate 97,642,414 of CM060412.1, read as the reverse complement.
TATTATATTTTCTATTACATAAGTTTTCCCAAAATAATACCTTGACAATAATACGCTTTCATAAATATTTTCTTAAAATGCGTAAGTTACATTTTAATGATCGAGTGGTAATAATAATTACCGGTGTAACTTATATATTTATTATAGAAGCGTTCGTATTATTTTGGAGTTGTCAACACGGTAATATTATTATTTTTACCCTAAAAATAATATTAGCGCATTCACAAAATAATCATAAAAATCCACAAGTGTTGTTATGAAAATATACACTAAATATATATTTATCAAGTTTTATTTTGTGAAACCCCACCTCCGATATTTTGTAAATAAAGTTGTGGCGAAATTTATAGTTTGAAAACAAGTTGTCAAGTATTTCTAACACTTATAGTGGAAATATTTCTAAGTGTTAGATTTTGGAAAAATTTCGCCAGAGTTTCCCCTGTAACTGGAGGTGGCCACGCTTTTAAGCGTATCATTTTCTTTTACAAATCAATTCAACAACTTTCTTATTCAATCAAAACAACGTCCAGCACAACAAACTAGTTAATAATTATGTAAATCGCATAAATCACATGAACTTGTAGTTTTCTAAAGTTATGTAGTAAATCCCATTACTTTTTGCGGATCTTTATATAAAGCAATCCGATCTCGTAAAAACCTTGCTTATAAAGAAATCCCGTCTTTACATCTTCTTGTAAATTTTACAAAAATTGTTATTTTGTCGAAACCTTTGTGCTACACAAGTGCTCACACCCTTGTGCGTTCTAAAAATCATACTTGCTAGTGTAAGATCCTTTTTTAGAAAACATGATTTCTTTGATACTTGGTTCTTTGAAAATACCGCTTGTAGATCCCCGTAGATCTACTAGTTTTAAACATTATTTCACAAGTAAAAACGCTTTTACACAAGTTCATGATTCGTGTGTGGTAGAGTTTCACCCTTTAACCCTTATTACATTCAAAACAACCTTATGTCATGATCCATGATCATGACCAAACCGGGTTAAATGATGATCCGAGCTACCACAACATAGATCGGGTCCAAATACGCTTTTACACAAGTTCATGATTCGTGTGTGGTAGAGTTTCACCCTTTAACCCTTATTACATTCAAAACAACCTTATGTCATGATCCATGATCATGACCAAACCGGGTTAAATGATGATCCGAGCTACCACAACATAGATCGGGTCCAAATAACCACACAAATCAATTACTACAACATTTACACAACATATAAGCTTTTATCCATCATTACAAGCATTTTTAGTAAACTTTAATGTATCATCTTGTAAGATTACTAGTTTTAACCATTACAAATCGTTTTAACCACTTTAAGATAGTTCAAGAAGGTGATTTAAGCAACATACCACTAGCTCAGGGCTAGGGGAGAATCTAGACGCAAAAAGGGTGGATAAAAGCAAGAGAGTGAGGTCCTTCAAGCTCCGAGTGCACCAAGACTCCTTATACGTGATCCTTAACGCTTGTGTGTTCTTGAAATGGGGTGCTCAAAACCGAAAATATGATGGATGGATATGGGGATGTTCGGCCGAAGCTTATAGAGCAAGGAGAGAGAGGTGTGTTTGAGAGTTGAGTGGTGAAATGATCAATGTGCAAACTCTTGTTACTTATAGACAAAATTAAAGTTAAGATCCAATGGATTTAATGTCATTTAGATATTAAACATAATTGATTAAAATAATCAAAATTGTACCATGTATGTCCCCTAGGGGACCGAATTCGTAAAGAGGGGGGGTACTAGTTCGATTCCAACTAGTAGTTAGGATATTAGTTAGGTTAATCTAGTTAAGTTTAGGGATTAACCCGGTTAGTTGTGCGTTGCGCTTTATGGCGGGTGTTAGGGCATTCAGCGACCCTAACTGGCTCAGAAAAAGATAAAACTATGTCAATGACAGTATTTTTATGTTCCGGATATAATCCGGTTGCTCGGTTGGATAGAGATCCGTTAAAGCGTTAAACAAGCTCTAAAGTGTCGTTATAATTATTTTTAGTGACACAACTTATTCTTCCAAAGTGTCAGGAATATTTTCCTCATGTCTTGGCACTTTACTAGTTAGCCAAATGCTGAATTGTTTATTAAAGTGCTGAGTTTTTGTGCTTAGAGCACGTTTTAGGCACATCCAGTCATTGTAACTTATTCCTAGAGACGCAGTTCTACAACCCTTGTATCCCTACACTCGCCACTAGTGTAGTAAAATATTTCTGGCTCATACAGGCCTTAGAGGCAGTGTCTGCCTGATGCTGGCTTTATCAGCATGTTCAATAGGTTATCCGTTTATAGTGCTACTGTGCTTTTTGTGCATCATGTTTGTCACTAAGGTTCAGCATGTAAATAATGTAGTGACGGTAAGTAAAGTATGATGCAGGTATATGCATGTATCAGAAATCAAGTAGCAGTTCATCAGTAATTTCAAACAAGCACAGTAATTAAGCAGTAATTAATTATTAATTAAGTCGTACGGATACCTGGTTTAGTGAGGGTTGTCACATTCTCCCCCCGTTAGAAAAATTCCGTCCCGAAATTTTAAGTTCTGCTTGTAGATGCAGGGTTCTTAGGAAATAGGTGGGGGTATTTCTCTTTCATCCGGTCCTCACGCTCCCAGGTGTATTCAGGACCATGTCTGGCATTCCAACGAACTTTGACGAGCTTGACACTGCTCCGGCGGGTCTTGTTTACTTTCCAATCCGTAACCTCAACAGGTTCTTCAACGAAATGGAGCGTGTCGTCCACATGAATCTCGTCGATGGGAATGGCGATGGTATCTTGAGTTGGACTTTTCTTCAGGTTGGATACATGAAATGTATCGTGAACTGAATGGAGTTCAGCAGGTAAGTCCAGCTTGTATGCTACTAGTCCTATTCTTTCCAAAATTCTGAAAGGACCAATGTAGCGCGGATTTAACTTTCCACACTTTCCAAAGCGTGCCACACCCTTCCAGGGTGAAACTTTCAATAAAACCATATCTCCAACTTGGAATTCCAAATGCTTCCGGTTTGGATCTGCATAGGCTTTCTGTCTGTGGCGAGCTGCTTCGATGCGTTTTCGAATCTGCGCAATCTTGTCTGTCGTCTCTTGGACGACTTCGGGACCAACAAGCTGTCTATCACCTGCGTCAGCCCAACATAGGGGTGATCGACACTTGCGTCCATAAAGGGCTTCGAATGGCGCGACACCAATACTGGTGTGGTAGCTGTTGTTGTATGAAAATTCAACCAAAGGCAAATGCTTATCCCAGCTACCGCCCAAATCCATAACACACGCTCTCAGCATGTCTTCCAAAGTCTGTATCGTTCGCTCGCTTTGCCCGTCGGTTTGCGGATGATACGCAGTGCTCAGATTCAATTGTGAGCCAAAAGCTTCTTGGAAGGATTGCCATATCCTTGACACAAACCTTCCGTCTCTATCAGAGATGATCGAGAGAGGCACTCCATGGCGTGCGACGATCTCTCTCATGTATATTTCGGCCAACTTGCCCGTATTATCCTTCTCTCTGATAGGTAAGAAGTGTGCTGACTTCGTTAATCGGTCCACTATTACCCAAATAGTGTCATGGCCTCTTGGCGTTCTTGGCAACTTTGTAATAAAATCCATTGAGATTTGTTCCCATTTCCACTTGGGAATCTCGGGTTGTTGCAGAAGTCCTGAAGGCTTCTGGTATTCCGCTTTCACCTTAGCACACGTTAAACATTTGCTCACATAAACAACAACATCGCCTTTCATCCTAGGCCACCAATAGTAATCTTTGAGATCTTGGTACATCTTATCCGCTCCTGGGTGGATAGAGTACCGCGACTTGTGAGCTTCATCAAAAATAACCTTCCTTAGATCACCAAACAGAGGAACCCAAATCCTTTTCTCAAAACATAACGTTCCTTCCTCGTTTGGTACCAGTAGCTTCTCCATCCCACGGAGATATTCTTCTTCAAGGTTTCCTTCCTTGAGAGCTTCTTTCTGCGCGGCACGAATGCGCAAGGAAAGATCGGTTCGGATAATCATTTCTAAAGCTCTAACCCTTATGGGCCTGATCCTCTCCTTCCGACTTAGGGCATCGGCGACCACATTCGCCTTCCCTGGATGATACTTTATCTCGCAGTCGTAATCGTTCAGCAACTCAACCCAACGTCTTTGCTTCATATTCAGCTCCTTCTGGTTGAATATGTGTTGTAGGCTCTTGTGATCTGTAAAAATTGTACACTTTGTACCATAAAGGTAGTGTCTCCAGATCTTTAAAGAAAATATCACTGCGCCTAGCTCCAAATCGTGCGTGGTATAGTTCTTCTCATGTACCTTCAACTGACGTGACGCGTAAGCAATAACCTTCTGGCGTTGCATCAACACGCAACCCAATCCTTGACGTGAGGCGTCACAGTATACCACGAAATCATTTGTACCTTCTGGTAGTGCTAAGATTGGCGCATTGCAGAGCTTATTCTTCAATATCTGGAACGCTTCTTCCTGTTTGATTCCCCAATCAAACTTCTTATCTTTTTGCGTGAGGAGTGTCAAATGTTGAGCGATTTTTGAAAAATCCTCAATGAACCTTCGATAGTAGCCAGCCAAACCCAAGAACTGTCGAATCTCGGTTGGCGTCTTTGGCGCTTCCCAATTCTTGATCGCTTCGATCTTGGTTGGATCCACGTGGATTCCATCTCCATTTACCACGTGTCCAAGAAATTGTACTTCACGTAGCCAAAACTCGCACTTAGAGAACTTGGCATACAACTGCTCCTTCTTCAGCAGCTCCAGAATAGCTCTTAGGTGTTGTTCGTGTCCAGCCTTCGTCCTTGAATAAATCAAGATGTCGTCGATAAACACAATCACGAACTTGTCCAAGTACGGCTTGCAAACTCTATTCATCAAGTCCATAAAGACTGCAGGTGCGTTTGTCAAACCAAACGGCATAACAAGGAACTCGTAGTGTCCATAACGAGTTCTGAAGGCTGTCTTCGGGATACTCTCCTCTTGTATCCTTAACTGATGGTATCCAGATCGCAAGTCGATCTTTGAATAAAAGCTTGAGCCTTGCAGTTGATCAAACAGATCATCAATTCTTGGCAGAGGATATATATTCTTGATTGTCAGCTTGTTCAATTCCCGGTAGTCAATACACATACGAAAACTACCGTCCTTCTTCTTGACAAACAAAACTGGAGCTCCCCAAGGCGAGAAGCTTGGTCGGATAAATCCCTTGTCTAACAACTCTTGAAGTTGTGTCGACAGTTCCTGCATCTCAGACGTAGCAAGTCTATAAGGTGCCTTAGCCACAGGCGTGGCGCCTGGAACTAATTCAATGCGGAACTCTACTTGTCTCTGAGGTGGCAGTCCAGGAAAGTCCTCTGGGAAGACTTCTGGATATTCCCTCACGACAGGGATGTCTTCGATTCTCGGCTCGGCAGCCTTCTTATCCACAATGTGTGCCAGGAAGGCAACACATCCCTTCTGCAAACACTTTCGTGCTTTCAGGCAGCTGATAATTCTTAACGGCGTATCGCGCTTCTCCCCGTGAACCACAATTGTTTCACCCTCTTTGGTTGGGATACGAACAACCTTTTCGTGACAAACTATCTCAGCCTTGTTGCCTGATAACCAATCCATTCCTACTACTATGTCGAAACTCCCCAACTGGACTGGTAGTAGATTCAAAGCAAACTCGCGTTCTCCTAATTCGATTACACAACCTCTGACAACTTCATTGGCTTCTACTAGCTTTCCATTGGCTAATTCGACTGAGTAGGGGATATCTAACTTACTAGCGGCTAAACCAAGCATATTCTTAAACTCTAACGATACGAAGCTATAATCGGCACCAGTATCAAATAAAACGGATGCATAGCGTTGATTTACAGGGAACGTACCGGTAACAACATTGGGGTCCTGGCGCGCTTCCCTCGCTTCGATTTGGAACACTCTTCCACGGGCTTGGTTCAACTTTGGGCAGTTCCTTTTAAAATGCCCAATATCACCACAGTTAAAGCATCCAAGTCTTTGCCCGTTTCCACCTCCATTTCCAGCTTGGTTGTTGTTTTGGTTCGCATTACCAGCTTGATTCGCATTGTTGCCTCGATTACCGTTTCCTCCATTGTTCCCCTGTGGGCGATTCCCAATACCACCACGATTATTATTTCTATTCCCAAATCCTCCTTGGCCTCCCCGGCCAGCACTAGCCCAACAATTATCCTTCAAATGTCCGGTCTTTCCACAAGCTTCACATACTTTTGGCCCGCATCGGCCAGAATGATGACGTTGGCAGGAGTTACACTTGGGCTGGGTGCCCATATATCCCTTTCCTTTCTTCCACCACCAGCTGTAACCTGAGCTGGCGCGTTTGGCTCCCCTTTCTTAACAACACCACTAACGCCTTGTTTAAAGTTCGAGAACTTTCATTTGTTTCCTCCTGATGACTCGATGTGAGTCTCCTTCTTCTTTGTCTCGATCTCACCAAACTTGTTCAGGCAGATAGCCTCCTTAGTGAGAGCTACGCTCAAATCGATTGCCTCAGTAATTGTCGTAGGCTTGGATGAGGTCACCATGCTTATGATTTGAGGAGCTAATCCCCAAATGAAGCGTTCAATCCGCTTGAATTCTGGAGTGACCATATAGGGTACCACATGCGACAGGTCGTGGAATCTCTGAACATATTCCGCGATCTTCGGACCTTCCATCTTCAAATGCCAGAATTCAGTTTCCAATTTTTGGATTTCCGCGCAGAGCAGTACTTTTTGCGCATAAGTTCCTTCAGTTCGGTCCATGTTAGTGCGTAGGCAGCAGCTTCACCAAGTGTCTGTACTTGCAAATTCCACCAAGATAGGGCTCCATCCAGAAATAGCCCAGAAATGTAGGTGACTTGCTGGTCTGGTGCACATTTGCTCATGCGGAGAACGGATTCAGTCTTCTCGGCCCAACGAACAAAAGCGACAGCACCTCCGGTGCCATCAAAGTTGACAGGCTTGCAGTCTAGAAACTGCTTGTAGGTGCACCCTGCACATACGTTACAACATATGAATGGCATTAGCATCCTTGCTAGAGATATCCAAATAGATCATGGTATGTCTTAATGACTTAGTATTACCATGAGGTGGATTGTTATTGCCATTGTTGTTTGAGCTGCTTCCGCTGGGTCCTCCTTGCGAGGCGGCGTATTGCGCGATGGCAGCAGCGATGACTTGTTGGAGTTCTGCCTCATTGGTAGGCATCGGCGTTTGACGTCTCGGCGGCATCTTCTAAAAGATGGGTTCACGTCGGTCAGGCCACAGTAAAGATCCCATGTTATAATACGTAAGCCAGGTCATAATATAGCGTACGTATATAATGATAGTAATAGTACATAACATCTCATGTTATAATCATATCAATCACACAACATCCCATGTCACAAACATCAATCACACAACATCTCATGTCATAAAACACAAATAATCAATCAAAACATCACATATGATGAGAATACTGCGATTGCCATATATCGAGACCACATAGTAAGTGTACAGTGTCATACAACATCAGTCGACTAAGGGCTACATCACCCTAGTCCAAAAACTATATCAAATCAGTGTCAATACATCCCATATACGTGATCAACAAAAGTCAGAATCAAAATGTAGTCACCAAAAATGCTGTGCAGTCAAAACAATCGTCGTCTTCTCACCAACGTCTACCCATACGGTACTGAAGAGCTCTACACGGATGGCGGTGGAGGAGGGGGAAAGTGAGTGTAAAACAAGCGACGCAAATGGAGCCAGTCCTCCTCCATGGCTCTCTGGGTACGCAAGAAAGAAGCAACCTGCTGCTCTAGGGCAAAAAGGCGTGCAGCATAGTCTGGTGGTAAAGGTCGAGAGGGCTGCAAAGGAGAGTGGGTCTGACCCTGGCACTGACACGGCGGCGGCTGGGCTCTCTCAAGCTCCTGAATGCGCTGCGTGTGTGCCTCGTGCTGGGCGACGAAAGACATCAGAACGTCCTCAATAGTATACCCCATATGGAAAGAATGGTAGGGGTCGGTCGGTGGCATAACAGAAGGTGACGACCAGAGAAACGGCTCACTGGTGGGATCAAAAGGTGCCACATGAAATGGAGAAACAGGGGGAAAAGTAGCAGACGGTGGTATAGCAGGGATAGATACCGGTACATGTCCAAAAGGGTGAGCCGAAGAACCCTCTCCAGGTCGCGCTGGAGGTGTAAAATGAGGGAAAGTAAAAGAGGCATCAACGTGACGGGTATCAGTGATCTGAGGGGGAATAGTTGGAACCTCATCATCAGCAGGAATCCACCCATGCTGGGCGTGCTCATCTCGTGGGTCCATCTGTGCCCCAAAAGGTGCTCGATCAAACTGAACAGGCATAGGGTCAAGGTGGGGTGTAACAAGAGGGTCAACAGGTGCATCAGCAATAAGTGGGGGATCAACATGATCAGCAGCAACGACATGATCGCCCTCCAACAATGGGGCATCCACAGGGTGATCATCAATGGGTGGGTCAGCAATCACAGGATCAATAGGCATGCCAGCATGAGCAGGGTCATGCTCAAGCACTGGGTCAGGAGCAGGGTCCAGAGCGCCTAACTGCTCCGGGGCCATGGCAGGCTCGGGGTCATCAAAGGCCATCTCAAAATCAAACTCGGGATCGATGGGATCAACTGGGTCTACTGGGTCGACTGGATCCTCCATAGGCTGATCCATGGGTATAAACTCTATATCCTCATCTGGGTCGAATCCTGGGGGAAAGACAGGATCGGAATCCTCCACATCATCGTGGTCGAAAGCAAAGCTAGGAATAGGGGCAACAGAGGATGCCTGGTCGGGATCTGATCCATGTGAGAAGTGTTGCGCACTCTGCGCACTCGAAAGAGTCTGGGACCGGAGAGTGAGCAGGTGACTCCTCAGCGGGAGCATCTGCGATCAACAAAAGATCTCTAGCAGCAAGAAGGGCCTCGCCCTGAACCTCATCCTCTAAGGGCTCGTCATCAAACAGATCGACGTCGTCGTCATCGTCGGCGTCGAGAAGCAAATCGTATGCAGGATAAGAAGCCAAAGGTATGGGAGCAGGGATCTCTACAAGCGGTAGGTACCCGGCCAAAGGGCCATCAGCGAGCTCATCAGCACCATCAGGTAGCGCGAAGGGCTGAAAGTCATCCTCGTCTGTGGTAGTAACGTCGGATGTGTGAACCTCGCGCTCTGAAGACTCTAGGTCGTCTGATACTATAGGTCTAGGGCCTGTGGTGTCTGAATCATCAGTGCCGGTCGAGTCCATGTGTCTGTAACATAAACACAGTACGTACAAATAATCAATCATATAATCAGATAAGCATATTAGTCATCACGTAAGAAATCAAATAATTCTCCTAGTCCCACTAGCCTCCCAGCCTCTCAGACTGCTCTTCCTAGTCCAACTAGCCAAATTCTCCCAGCCTCTCAGACTGCTCTCCCTAGTCCCACTAGCCTATTCTCCCAGCCTCTCAGACTGCTCTCCCTAGTCTTACTAGGCAACTACCTCGGTTTCCTAAACCGAGCCTCGGTCCTCCAGACCGAGCCTCAGCCTCTCAGACTGAGCCTATAAATAATAAATAAATGTGCTCAACATTGGTTTGTAAAAAGTTTTGGATCTGGGCTTAAGTGGTATGCAATAAAATGTTTTCGTGAGAGCCCTAGTGATCATAGTCTAGACTCGAGAAGGAATCCTAGTTCGCTATGATCAGAGCTCTGATACCAAGCTGTCACACCCTGGCTTTGCGGAAGCGTGGTTAATTTGGTGTGACTTCTTAATACCATAGCTTAACCATAACAAAGCTATATGTAATAAAATCATGCAAGATCATCCATTTAATTAAGTTTTAAAAAACCAAATACAACGACAATGTCTTAACGGAAACACATCCTAATGACATAAACATTGTTCAACAAACACATGATAATATCAGCATAGTTTAAGGACTGTGACTTGTCCAGGAAAGAGTCACATTCCCTAAACCCGGATGACCTCGTAACTAGTGCAGCGGGAAAACGTGCCATACCGTGCCAGATCCTTTAGTTCCCTGAAATACATGTAAGTTGAAAAATCAACAATAATGTTGAGCGAGTTCATGTATAAGTGAGTATGTAAAACCTTTGTATGTATAAAAATCCTGGTATGTAGCAATAAGGGAAAAAAAAAAAAAAAGAGATCACCATTGGGTTGCAAGGCCAATGATATGTTGTGAAGTGCAAGTAGGAAGACTCAAACCTAGCGTATTTAGCGATGGGTACAAAGTCACCACCTGGTCCATTATGCGGGCCCAGGGGTTGGGCTCGCTACACCCAGATAGATCTACCGCTTACGTCCCTCGGTCCTACAATGAGGATTAATGGCCTCCAGTTCCCGCCTACCCACTCACATGATCTAAGTAGTAACCCCCCTTACGCTAACCATACCATGTAAAAGTACTCGTAATCATAGTAACATGTATTTCACCCCCGCAGTTTAGAAAACTGAAAACAGTTAAGAGAAAAAGGGGACATGAACTCACAGTGGTGCGTCTCTACCAAGTATGTCTCCTGATCAAGCAGCTGTGTGACGACCTACACGTACTAATTCTATTAGACGGACGGCCGTGCCTTAGCTTTATGGTTTAAGCTTTTGGGAAATAGTTAGGCAACTACTTCGTGTTTACATTCTGTATATACTTGGTAATTATTTTCCTTCCCAAGGATGGGGGATTTAATACATGTGCGTTCGAAATATATTAAGTCTCACTTAAAAATATATTTTACTTCTTATTCCAAAATATAAGTATTTTTCTCAAAAATATTATATTTTCTATTACATAAGTTTTCCCAAAATAATACCTTGACAATAATACGCTTTCATAAATATTTTCTTAAAATGCGTAAGTTACGTTTTAATGATCGAGTGGTAATAATAATTACCGGTGTAACTTATATATTTATTATAGAAGCGTTCGTATTATTTTGGAGTTGTCAACACGGTAATATTATTATTTTTACCCTAAAAATAATATTAGTGCATTCACAAAATAATCATAAAAATCCACAAGTGTTGTTATGAAAATATACACTAAATATATATTTATCAAGTTTTATTTTGTGAAACCCCACCTCCGATATTTTGTAAATAAAGTTGTGGCGAAATTTATAGTTTGAAAACAAGTTGTCAAGTATTTCTAACACTTATAGTGGAAATATTTCTAAGTGTTAGATTTTGGAAAAATTTCGCCAGAGTTTCCCCTGTAACTGGAGGTGGCCACGCTTTTAAGCGTATCATTTTCTTTTACAAATCAATTCAACAACTTTCTTATTCAATCAAAACAACGTCCAGCACAACAAACTAGTTAATAATTATGTAAATCGCATAAATCACATGAACTTGTAGTTTTCTAAAGTTATGTAGTAAATCCCATTACTTTTTGCGGATCTTTATATAAAGCAATCCGATCTCGTAAAAACCTTGCTTTTAAAGAAATCCCGTCTTTACATCTTCTTGTAAATTTTACAAAAATTGTTATTTTGTCGAAACCTTTATGCTACACAAGTGCTCACACCCTTGTGCGTTCTAAAAATCATACTTGCTAGTGTAAGATCCTTTTTTAGAAAACATGATTTCTTTGATACTTGGTTCTTTGAAAATACCGCTTGTAGATCCCCGTAGATCTACTAGTTTTAAACATTATTTCACAAGTAAAAACGCTTTTACACAAGTTCATGATTCGTGTGTGGTAGAGTTTCACCCTTTAACCCTTATTACATTCAAAACAACCTTATGTCATGATCCATGATCATGACCAAACCGGGTTAAATGATGATCCGAGCTACCACAACATAGATCGGGTCCAAATAACCACACAAATCAATTACTACAACATTTACACAACATATAAGCTTTTATCCATCATTACAAGCATTTTTAGTAAACTTTAATGTATCATCTTGTAAGATTACTAGTTTTAACCATTACAAATCGTTTTAACCACTTTAAGATAGTTCAAGAAGGTGATTTAAGCAACATACCACTAGCTCGGGGCTAGGGGAGAATCTAGACGCAAAAAGGGTGGATAAAAGCAAGAGAGTGAGGTCCTTCAAGCTCCGAGTGCACCAAGACTCCTTATACGTGATCCTTAACGCTTGTGTGTTCTTGAAATGGGGTGCTCAAAACCGAACATATGATGGATGGATATGGGGATGTTCGGCCGAAGCTTATAGAGCAAGGAGAGAGAGGTGTGTTTGAGAGTTGAGTGGTGAAATGATCAATGTGCAAACTCTTGTTACTTATAGACAAAATTAAAGTTAAGATCCAATGGATTTAATGTCATTTAGATATTAAACATAATTGATTAAAATAATCAAAATTGTACCATGTATGTCCCCTAGGGGACCGAATTCGTAAAGAGGGGGGGGGGGGGGTACTAGTTCGATTCCAACTAGTAGTTAGGATATTAGTTAGGTTAATCTAGTTAAGTTTAGGGATTAACCCGGTTAGTTGTGCGTTGCGCTTTATGGCGGGTGTTAGGGCATTCAGGGACCCTAACTGGCTCAGAAAAAGATAAAACTATGTCAATGACAGTATTTTTATGTTCCGGATATAATCCGGTTGCTCGGTTGGATAGAGATCCGTTAAAGCGTTAAACAATCTCTAAAGTGTCGTTATAATTATTTTTGGTGACACAACTTATTCTTCCAAAGTGTCAGGAATATTTTCCTCATGTCTTGGCACTTTACTAGTTAGCCAAATGCTGAATTGTTTATTAAAGTGCTGAGTTTTTGTGCTTAGAGCACGTTTTAGGCACATCCAGTCATTGTAACTTATTCCTAGAGACGCAGTTCTACAACCCTTGTATCCCTACACTCACCACTAGTGTAGTAAAATATTTCTGGCTCATACAGGCCTTAGAGGCAGTGTCTGCCTGATGCTGGCTTTATCAGCATGTTCAATAGGTTATCCGTTTATAGTGCTACTGTGCTTTTTGTGCATCATGTTTGTCACTAAGGTTCAGCATGTAAATAATGTAGTGACGGTAAGTAAAGTATGATGCAGGTATATGCATGTATCAGAAATCAAGTAGCAGTTCATCAGTAATTTCAAACAAGCACAGTAATTAAGCAGTAATTAATTATTAATTAAGTCGTACGGATACCTGGTTTAGTGAGGGTTGTCACAGACCAAATACCTTAGGTGACCATAGTATATAGGGAATAACCTTCCGGGGTTATACCTTATGGTCGCTTCGTTTAAGTAGTTGTATGATAGGTAGTTTATATGTCTTAGGTAGATTACCAAAATACCCCTTTGATGCCAAAATTCGTTTTAATCATATGTAACATAACTTTTGACATCTAAACTGATTTGACAACCATATTAGACATGTTAAGGCATATATTACTTGTCAAAGGACTAGTTAGGCGGTCCGAACGCGTTTCACGCGAACGTCGCGTTAAAGTAGCATAAGCTACCTAAACGGGTCGTAATGTGTCGTAAGCGCTTAGACTAGGTTTCATTTAGTATGTAGGCTTTATTAAACCATACTACATGAGTTCCCATACTCATCTGGTTTACGAGCCCTCATTCTATCCGATCCTCCGATTTAGGTCCGGGTTATTTATGTAGTTACCTATATTAGGTACCGTTTAATTTCTGGGACTCCTCTAGCTTGCTTGGTAGTTGTGCAAGACTCCTAAGCACTCTCAGGTGAGTACATAGACCCCTCTTTTACTGTTTTCAAACTGTTTTGGGGTGAAGCATGTGTACCTATCTGTTATTTTCATATTTTCCAAAAGTATAATTGATTATACATGTTAGTACTTATCTATTGACGAACTGAATGAATTCATAAGTCACACTTTTATTTGTATATTTTGTTATACTCCCAAAGGTATATTCTGATATACTCTCATGTGTGGTATTGTACAAAACCAACGTATATTTATCGCATCCAAGGCATATTTTGATATGTTATTTACAAACCAAAAACATAGTTTAATATGTTATTTTATCACATCCAAAGCATATTTTGATATGTTACTTACAAAACCAAAATATAGTTTAATGTGTTATTTATAAATCCAAAGTATACTTGTAATATGCTACTGAAGACAATTATTTTAAACAACTAAAAGTATATTTAATACACTATCTATCAAACGATTGGGTTTTGGTTAGTGTTTAGATAACGGGACGGGTGTAATGTGATGAATACATGGTAGATACGCCGCTGGTACTTCTTATATATAAGTGTTTTCATTGCATTACATATCGTGGCGTCATTTAGTACACTTGGGTTAACAATATTGGAACTGAAATATATTTTAATATATCATACTTATTCAACTTTCTTAAAACCAAAGAATATTTTCATATATACTATAAACCTTTTATCAAAACATTGTTTTTCAAACAATATAACTTATACAAACTCATTTTACATGGTTAATCACTTAACCATACATTATTATCTTATTTATACATATCATCTGAACCTTTTGTTTTTCAAATGATTTACAAAACAAAACAAATTACAAGGATCATGACTAAACATTTTCTTAAACTTCAGTCATGAATCCTATTTTCACAAAACCTATGTATCTCACAGGCATTTTTATGCTGACGTACCTATTTTTACACATGTTTCAGGTGCTGCTTGTGATGATTGATGATATATGCTACACTTAGGATGGACTCGTGCCTTAGCAACTTTAAAACTTGGAAGATCATAGTTGTACTTATTTGATTGTATTAAAACAATGAGTTCATTTATTCAATAAAACATAATTTATTTATGCCATGGTTATGAAACAATAATTCTGTTACAACACTCCCCGACGTTTCCGCCACGTCTAGTTGCTTTACGTGGTCGGGGTGTGACAGAAAAGATGGTATCAGAGCCAATGGTTATAGAGAATTAGGTTATTAGTAATGCTTTGACCTAGACTATAACCCTTCTAGGACCCTAACACAAGTTATCTTGTGTTTAGATTTTAAAACATGCACATCACCTATCCTTAGGTGATTATCAAAACAAAAACCAAATTTTCCGAAACGATTTTTGAAAAAAAATCATCTGTTTTTGGATGATTTATTACAAGGTTTTGAACCCTCAATGTAAGGTTTTGAACCCCTTTGAATTTTCAAAAATCTCGTCAAGGTTTTGGGTTTTAAATAATGTGAACACGTGCAAACTGGAAGGGTGAATGCCTGTATTCTGGGTTTTCTGTCTAGGCAAGCACTTCGTATATATCTCATCAGACGCGAGACCAGTTGTGCTTACCTGGGAATTCTTGGGATGAGTGTTCACTTATAGGCGAGCATGTCTTCGCGATACATTATTTTTGACCTATTTACTTTGATTAATCACCGAGGTCGTTTGTTGCTTTGTAGTAACAAACAAATGACCACTATCCTTGCTTTCATCAGATTTGTTTCATCTCATTCTTTTCGTCTAATTCTCTCACTCGTTTCCTTTCATGTTTCCTCTTTTAGAATGCCTCCTCGACGCGAAAATCAGATAGCAAATGCCGAACTGGCAGAAATCATTGCACAGCAAATGGCTGCTGCATTCCCAAACCTCATTGCTCAATGGAACCAAGCCAATAACAACAATAATGCTCCATGCAATTTCAAGGGTTTCAATTCGGCTAAACCGCTCAAGTTTAGTGGTTCTGAGGGAGCAACGGGGCTTCTTCAATGGTTCGAGAGCATTGAGAATACTTTCCGTCACGTTCAGTGTCCTGAAAATCGCAAGGTCGAGTTTTCTTCGAGTGTATTTCAGAAGAGGGCTCTTACATGGTGGAACGGGGTGATGAGAGACCATGGTGCTGAGGTTGCTTTAGCCCAAACTTGGGCTGAACTTAGGGCTCTTATGATGAAGGAGTTTTGCCCTCGTCATGAACTGCGAGCTTTGGAGAGGGAGTTTGATGATTTGAAGCAAAACAATGGCGAGCATCGAGCCTATACTGACCGTTATGAAGAATTGAGCCTTTTGTGCCCTGCTATGGTTACTCCTGTGGATAAAGCGATCGAGAAATATACTGATGGTCTTCCTGACATAGTTCAGGATATTGTTACTGGCAGTAACCCTACTACTGTCAGACAAGCCATTGAACTGTCTGCCACCCTAACTGAATCCCACATAAGGAAGCGTAAGCTGTTTCGGAAGGGCGACTCAAGACTCTCTGACAAGACTGATCAAGTTGAACCAAAGGAAGAACATGCTGAGGTGTCCAAGAAGAAGAAGCGCAAAGCCTCTCAAAACTACGCTGTAACTGCTCAAGACAAACAGGTTGCACCAAACCAACCAGCACAACCTCGCAAAAGGCAAAACTATGTTGGTACCGCACCTTTGTGCAACAAGTGCAACCGTCATCATCTAGAGCAAGAGCAGTGTCACAAATGTACCCACTGTGGGCGGTTGGGACATTTGATCAATGTTTGTCGTTATGCAAATCAAGCTGCTGCAAACCCTGCTGCTGTTCAAGCACGGTTTCCACCGGGGTCATGTTATAACTGCGGTGACCTTACTCACTACCGAAACAATTGCCCAAGACTTGTTAACGCACCTCCAGCGCGAGGACGGGCATTTAACATCAATGAGGAAAACGGGAACAATGATGCAGCAGTGAACAATTAGTGTTTTGTTATTTCCTTTGGTTGTTATCTTTTGATGTTTAAAGACAAGTCAGTTGTTATATAAATAAAAATTCATCGTTTTTATTTTTGCAAAACTGATACGATTGTGTGAATGTTTGATGCAACCTTATGATGCCAACCCAAAGACAAACAACTCGTTGGTTCTGTCATTTTTATGATCACTTGTGATCTCCACAAGAACCTTAAACATTCGTTTATTTTAAGAAACAAAGCCAAACTCTTATTGAGAATCCTTCTATCTTTATAGATGGATCCTTGAAAATGATTAAAGTGCCAAATGAAATCCATGGATTGGATTCCTGGTGTGCTTCAATTATCCATACCTAAAGATAACGAATTAAAGAATCAAGTTAACTAAATTTGTGCTTATGTGTTTTTCTTACATGTTTTGTGGTTGTATGTGATCCATCCAAATCCTCATAGAATCTTCCATATCGCATACGAGAGATTCTTAATAGGATATCCAAAGTTACTATCTTAAATCCTTATTGGACTTCAACATGGTAGTTAAGTCCCTTGGGTTATAAAGTACTATTCTATAATTGGACCTCTTGAATGGTCTGGTTAAACAGATTGATTTTGAAAATCTGATTAAAAATATCATGTGATGATATAATTACAAAGATCCCTTAAGTGGTCTATTTAAGGAGATCGTACGACGGTCTAGTTAAGAAGATCATGCTTTGGTCTAGTTAAAAAGATTGTTCGTTGATCTAATTAAAAAGATCCTTTGGTGGTCTAGTCAGGTCGCTTCATGCTTATTCAATTGATTTTTTTTTCTCTACGCATTATAAAATGAACTGTGCGGACTGTGCAAGGGATTACGTAATTATGGAGGCCTACATAATTATGAAATTCAGTGCACAGAAACCACAAGAAGTTTTGTCATGTGTTAAGACTTATAGTGACAAGAATAATGATACGGGAGAAGTCTTGTACCTCGATCAATGTCATTTATTTTCACACTCCCAAATTCTGATTTCAAGCACACACAAGTTTCCTATGATAAGTCTTCATAAGAAACGTTCTTCTGTCCATAGTTCAAAATTCCATGTTTTACTACTACAAGGAATTCACTTTGAGGGTTAACAAATTCGCTAAGAATCCTAACATGGCCCAGAGTTTTTACTTAAGGGTTCAAAGGATCTATTTGAAGGCGAAACCGTCACAGCTGTCTTCACAAGTTTCCTCTAGAATTAAATTTCGGGACGAAATTTCCTAAAGTAGGGGAGACTGTAACACCTGTGTCACTTCAACCATCAAACAAATGCCAAACCAATGAAATATTGTATTTCATACTTGGGATTTGTAAAAATATGTGTATCGTTTTCACATATCAACTTTTGTTCGATTTTAAGCTTTAAATCGCTTTCTGGAAGGTTATACGCGCTCTGAAGCGTAAATATAACCAGTTTAATCCAACAAACACTCCGTAATAGTGAAATAGGCTTAACACACCTTAAATAACCTTTACATAACTTATAAATAAGTTTTAAAGGCTTTGGTATGGCAAAAACAAGTTAATTCGCTTACAGGGCCTAAACTTGACAAACTGCGAAAGTATGCCAATTTGAACTGTAACGAACATTCCAGAACATGACCATAAGTTAAACATACCATAAATATCCTTCACATAGCTTATAAATATGCTTTGAGGGGTTCGGTGTGCTAAAATAAACTTTTGGGTCATTCAGGGACTAAAAGTGTCAAAAAGTGCACAAGTTTGCATTTTCGCGCATAACTTACGTTCTGAATACATCCGGACATTCAAAAATTTATGTAAGCACTATAATATTTTATTTTAGTGTTTTGCATAAGAAAAATCCATTCGTCACGCCATTTGGATCGTTTTTCGCGCTTATGCGCATTCCGTCGTAATTAAGCGAACATCGCGTTCGTACGACCAAACGAACCAACATCCAACATATTTTTGAGCATGTTTCATGTCCACAATGTTTAAGCATTATTTTAGGGCCTTAAAGTTGGCTTTACGGGCCTTAGAAGTGTCGGAAATGGCATAAACACATAACAGGGACCAAAACTGTCATTTCTGAAAGATGTTTGCTTATACATCGAATCTAGTCCTTTCCACTTATTGCACATGGTTTTGGGGAATCTATGGGCTGGTATTTTGGGCACATGGTATTACAATACCATGGGTGCTAGTGTATGGCCAAGATTGAAGCACTTTTTCCAAGAAACGATCCTAACGGTTCGGGAAATCCTATAAATACCCCATGCCTTCATTTGCAAAACTCACGAGAATTTTGGTTTGAGAAGCTCTAAGTTGGAACCTTTGTTTCATACCTGAGCTACTTGAATCGAAATAAGCATTCGGGGACCCTTCGTAAGTATTCTTTCGTTCTTTTCTTTCTTTTATTGCTTTTCGAGTCAGAAAGTCAAACTTTGTTTGACTTTCTGCATTGACCAGTTTATGGTCAATGCGAAGTTCGTTTGAACTTCACAACATGATTGTAATCATGATGGTTATAGTCCCTTGGGACTATGCCTACTGATTACCACGTTGTCTAGGGTCGTAGGGTAAGCGATCTGATAAATCGCTTATACCTTCGAACCCGACCCATTTGGTCGATCATTAGGATCCGACCAAATACCTTAGGTGACCATAGTATATAGGGAATAACCTTCCGGGGTTATACCTTATGGTCGCTTCGTTTAAGTAGTTGTATGATAGGTAGTTTATATGCCTTAGGTAAATTACCAAAATACCCCTTTGATGCCAAAATTCGTTTTAATCATATGTAACATAACTTTTGACATCTAAACTGATTTGACAACCATATTAGACATGTTAAGGCATATATTACTTGTCATAGGACTAGTTAGGCGGTCCGAACGCGTTTCACGCGAACGACGCGTTAAAGTAGCATAAGCTACCTAAACGGGTCGTAATGGGTCGTAAGCGCTTAGACTAGGTTTCATTTAGTATGTAGGCTTTATTAAACCATACTACATGAGTTCCCATACTCATCTGGTTTACGAGCCCTCATTCTATCCGATCCTCCGATTTAGGTCCGGGTTATTTATGTAGTTACCTATATTAGGTACCGTTTAATTTCCGGGACTCCTCTAGCTTGCTTGGTAGTTGTGCAAGACTCCTAAGCACTCTCAGTTGAGTACATAGACCCCTCTTTTACTGTTTTCAAACTGTTTTAGGGTGAAGCATGTGTACCTATCTGTTATTTTCATATTTTCCAAAAGTATAATTGATTATACATGTTAGTACTTATCTATTGACGAACTGAATGAATTCATAAGTCACACTTTTATTTGTATATTTTGATATACTCCCAAAGGTATATTCTGATATACTCTCATGTGTGGTATTGTACAAAACCAACGTATATTTATCGCATCCAAGGCATATTTTGATATGTTATTTACAAACCAAAAACATAGTTTAATATGTTATTTTATCACATCCAAAGCATATTTTGATATGTTACTTACAAAACCAAAATATAGTTTAATGTGTTATTTATAAATCCAAAGTATACTTGTAATATGCTACTGAAGACAATTATTTTAAACAACTAAAAGTATATTTAATATACTATCTATCAAACGATTGGGTTTTGGTTAGGTTAGTGTTTAGATAACGGGACAGGTGTAATGTGATGAATACATGGTAGATACGCCACTGGTACTTCTTATATATAAGTGTTTTCATTGCATTACATACCATGGCGTTATTTAGTACACTTGGGTTAACAATATTGGAACTGAAATATATTTTAATATATCATACTTATTAAACTTTCTTAAAACCAAAGAATATTTTTATATATACTATAAACCTTTTATCAAAACATTGTTTTTCAAACAATATAACTTATACAAACTCATTTTACATGGTTAATCACTTAACCATACATTATTATCTTATTTATACATATCATCTGAACTTTTTGTTTTTCAAATGATTTACAAAACAAAACAAATTACAAGGATCATGACTAAACATTTTCTTAAACTTCAGTCATGAATCCTATTTTCACAAAACCTATGTATCTCACAGGCATTTTTATGCTGACGTACCTATTTTTACACATGTTTCAGGTGCTGCTTGTGATGATTGATGATATATGCTACACTTAGGATGGACTCGTGCCTTAGCGACTTTAACACTTGGAAGATCATAGTTGTACTTATTTGATTGTATTAAAACAATGAGTTCATTTATTCAATAAAACATAATTTATTTATGCCATGGTTATGAAACAATAATTCTGTTACAACACTCCCCGACGTTTCCGCCACGTCTAGTTGCTTTACGTGGTCGGGGTGTGACATTTGAGTTACATCGGATACAAGGAACGCAAAACTGTGAGTTTATGACCCCCTTTTCTCTAACTGTTTTTGGTTTTATAACTTCGGGGGTGAAATACATATTACATACTATTCACAAACAATTACAAGTGGTATAATTAGCTAAGGAATGTACTGCTAGATCATGTGAATGGGTAGGCGTTAACTTAAGACCATTAATCCTTGTATAAGGACCGAGGGGCATGAGTGATAGATCTATTGGGTGTTGCGAGCCCCACCCATGGGCCTGTGAGTTGGCCGCATGTGGTGACTATGTCGTTTTCCGGAGGGGCCGATACGAAATACGCTTACAGGGTTGAGTGTTTCCTATACCATGTCACTTACATTAATGTATTAGCTACACATTAATTGATCTGTTTTTCCTTGTTGCTTCATACCAGTTTACAAGTACATACATACTTACTTACAAAGGTTTTCAAGGATGATTCGTGCACACATACTAAACACATGAACTCGCTCAACTTTTGTTGATGTTTTCAAATTACATGTATTTCAGGAAATTAAGTATGGATCTGGCGGGCATTCGAGTTTCAAGTCATGTTGAGAATAAAAGATGTCATCCGTGTCTTAGAGTTTGGTCAGTGTGTCTTATCCTGGACGAGACACATCTCTCAAAATCTGGTTTTAACTAAAGTCTTTTGATGAGTCCTTATGGAACTCTAAACAATTTATATGGTTTGTAACTCGGATCTTAAGTCTATGTTTCAAGACAATGATGATGTAATGCTTTAAAACATAATCAATGGATGAACATCTTGGATTTATCATATAGTTGTTTGTTATGGTTGAATGCAATGATATTAAGCAGATCACACCAAATCATGCTTCCACAAAAGTCAGAATGTGACAGTTTGGTATCAGAGCTTCGGTTGTAGCGAACTAGGATTCCTTCTCGAGTCTATACTACAATCATTAGGGCTCTCACAAAAACGTTTTTACAAACATGTTTTCATTGTATACACGAAACGCCCAGATCCAGGAAGACAAACATTTTTACAAACAAAGGACACGAAACACATTTCAAGGTTTATGTATATGATTCAGTCTGGGAGACTGGGAAGTTTAGTCTGAGAGACTAGGGAGTTTAGTCTGGGAGACTGGGAAGTTTAGTTTGGGAGACTGGGAAGTTTAGTCTGAGAGACTAGGGAGTTTAGTCTGGGAGACTAGGAAGTTTAGTCTGGGAGACTAGGAAGGATAGAAAGTTGCATGAAGAATAATGTGAATACATGATTATGGCCACCACCACAGATAATGAAATTGCACCTGCACCGGATATATTTACGTCAGACACTGAGAGTGACCCTGACATGCTGACCAAGGACGAGGACGACTACCAGCCGTTCGCGCTACCAGACTTGGGCGATGATTTACCCCTTGCTGATGGCTTCCCTGATGAGGACCCTTTTTGACATCCCTGTTCCAGTCCATGGCCACCTCATCATTTGGACACCCCGATGGCGAGCACATTATGGCTCCGATCCTCGATGCCGTACATCTCATGGTCATTCCTCCCGAGGATCTACCCTTTCGACAATTTGTTTGATGATGACGTTGATTTGTTGATGATCCTCCTGTTGACGCCCAGGGTGATGGAGAGATAGCTGAGGATGTCGTTGCTATTTTACCCCCTGAGATTCCTGCCATTGAAGTATCCTCTGCTTCTATTTTACATTCGATTTCAGACTCCTTTGAGCCTGTGACATCTGCAACTTAACAGACGGCCAGACTGCAACTTTCTGCTACTGAGTTAGGTAACGACGCCGCTATGTCAGCCGCACTACCACCTGCTCGAGATCCCACACCTCCACACGACCCAGAGCCTACTCTTCCGCTAGCTTCTGTTCCTTTTGAGTCAGCCTGATGATTGCGCCTATTGACCTTGAGCCGATTCCTGATCCTGACCATGTTTCTTTTGGTTAACCAGACATTGCACCCCTTATACCTGACCCAGTACCTGCACCTGATGATCTTCTCCTTTATTGAGACATTTGCTCATGCACCTGCACCCGCTGATGTTGCTCCTATGGAGACTGACGTCCATTGCACCGACATATCTATCGCTTTCTTTCAGAACATACCCGCACCCCGGGAAGGTACTCCAGGTCAGCACCCGTATGACGATCCTTTTGCTACAGCAGCATTTTCCCCGACCTCACAGGCTGCACCGTTTGCTTCATTCATTTCTACACCACTGGGCGAGCCATTCCGATGGTTCCAATCATACACTATGTTGATTTTAGACCCTACCATCCCTCACATTATGGAGGCTACACACGGAATGAGTTGCTCCTATCACATCAGCTACAGTTTGAAGATATGAGCCGCAGAGTTTTGGAGCTTGAGCTAACACCACCCCCTCCACCCTGTCTAATGCTAGTATACTTTGATCCCCCACATTTTTCACTGCCTCCTTCTGCACTCTCACCTGCTGCTATTACACCTTTCCAGGTTTTGATGCTCGTTTCTTTACTATTAAGCAGCAAATCAGTTAATTACTTCGACGTGTATACAAGCTCGAGGAGGAGCTCGTACATGTTAGCAGTTTTCTTTTCTTCCCTTCTCTACCTCAGTCATCAGTATAGTTGGTTTTTGGTTTTATGCGGATTGCATTACTTTTGGGTAAAGACACTACAAATGAGCTGAGATTGTGGAGACATTTTGAAGACTACTTTTGACCACGTGATTTTGATACACTGACAGGCTTATTGGGCAAGGGTAGGGTGACCCTGTGTCCCATTTGATGTGATACACTTTGTAAACAATGTGATTATGGTCGGAAAATAATGTAAGCCCAATCGTCATATTCCCCATTAAACATGTAACAATACTTTATGGACAATGACTAATGAAAGCTCAGTCGCTATGTCCTCACTAAGCACATTGTTGATCTGCGTGTTGTGCTATAGGTATGATGCTACGTGCTTGCTTGTTATGTTCTCATTAAATATGTTCACACCTACTTGTTGTGCTATAATTGTGAGGTTATATGATTGCTTGCTATGACGATTGTTTATATACATATGTATACGCACCACCTAGGTCTTATTCGTTAAATAGAGACTTATGTGCTTGTGTCTTTAATAAGACCTGACCTAACTAATCTTCTTCTTAGAAGATGTCGATTCAAAGGAACACCGATACCAACAACCCTCTGCCGACGACAGAGGCGGAATTACAAGAACACATCTCACAGGCCATCACACAGTATGAGGCCCTTCGCTCCGAACGCAGCAGTGGTACCTCAGGAAATAACCCACCCAACGGTAATGTTTAGTCACTTAAGACACATTACAAAAATTTTGGACATTTCCAAGTGTGCTTTGCTAATGCCTTACGTGAATGATGTTGCTTATGTCACAGGTTGCACCTACAAGCAGTTCTTGGGCTGCAAGCCCCTGGATTTCGACGGCACTGGGTTAAGAAGACGGATTCTATTTTGCGGTTGAGCAAATGCGCCCCAGAGCATCAGGTCACGTACATTTCCGGACTGCTTCAAGATGGGGCTCTGTCATGGTGGAACCTCCAGGTTCAGACATTGGGCGAGGCTGCTGCATATGCTTTGACATGGGATGAACTGAAGGAACTAATGCATAGGAAGTACTGTTCAAGAGAGAAAATCCAGAAGTTGGAAACTGAGTTTTGGAACTTGAAGATGGAAGGTCTAAAGATAGCTGAGTACGTGCAGAGATTCCATGATCTGTCTCGTGTTGTCCCCTACATGGTAGAACCAGAGTTTAAAAGGACCGAACATTTCATCGGGGGATTGGCACCTCAGATTCTAGGCCTAGTGACAACATCTAAACCTCCAACAATCACCGATGCTATCGACTTAAGTGTGACGCTCACTGAAGAAGCGGTTAGAGTAGGAAATTTTTCAATCTCTGAAGAGAAAAAAGGAGACTCTTGTGGAGCCATCTGGAGATAACAAGAGGAAGTTCGCAAACTTCAAGCAGGGTGCTCGGATGAATAACAACAACAAGGCCAAAAAGGGAAAAGAGTACATGGGTAAACTACCTAAATGCGACAAGTGTCGATGTCATCATACCGGGCAATGTAAAAACGGAAAGTGTGGCAAAATGGGGCACTGCAAGGAGACGTGCTGGCATGAGACGGGACGTGGAAAGAGAGGTCAAGGGTGTTTTAACTGCGGCAACGTGGGGCACTTTAGGAAGGATTACCCAAGGGAGATTAAACAAGATCGTGGAAGAATGTCCAACACTTGAGCTAGGGAAGCACGCAAGGATCCAAACATGGTCATCGGTACGTCCCTTGTTAGCCAAAGTTATGCATTTGTGTTGTTCGATACTAGTACCGAGTATAGCTTCATATATCTAGAGTTTGGGAATATACTTGGTTTGTAGCAAGTAAGTTAGATAACCCGTACTCGATAGAAGTAGCTAAAGGGAAGCTTCGACGTGGAAATTGGGATGGACTGGTTGTCGAGCAATCAAGTGGAGATTGGTATCCGCATCCCGACGATGAACGGAGAAACGATCATGGAGCAGGATACGCCCCTACGGATCATCAGTCATTGAAGACACGGAAGTTTTCGCGCAAGGGATGTGTTGCCTTTTCTTTTGGCTCATGACGTGGACAAAGAGCCGAAGAACCTAAGCTCGAAGATATCCCTGTGATAAAGGAACATCCTGAAATCTTCCTCGAAGACTTGCCAAGATTACCACCCCAACGACAAGTCGAACTTCATATTGACTCTGTTCCAGGTGCCGCGCCTGTAGCCAAGGCACCCTATCGACTTGCACTTCCTGAGATACAAGAATAGTCAACGCAGCTTCAGAAGTTTCCAGATTGGGGATTTATATGGCAAGCTTTTGCCCTAAGGAGTTTCAGTACTATTCGTCAGGGAGAAGGACGATGATTTTCAGATGAGCATCAACTACCAGGAGCCGAACGAGCTAACCAACAAGAGCCGGTAACTCTTGCTGAGGATTAACGAATTAATTCATTTAACTAACTGTGAGGATCCCACTACTATTCTAAGACTGATTGTTGATCGAGTGTCATTAGCTGTGAATTTGGGAAGAAAGTATACCGAGGAATTGTGAGACAATAACTTGCTTTAAACATACACTAATGCTGTGTTTTACACACGATACACAAAACAGTTTTACACAGAATACGAAACTTTGAGAACCCAGAAAACATGTACTCAGGACCTTTGGGAACCCAGGTCAAAACTCATAAAGGTTGTCACTTAGGAACCACACCTGTTAACTCAAGCAAACCCCATTATCCTGACATATATATTTCAGTTAACCAAACAGAAAGTACTCAAATTTATTTTATTGAAATTTCCACTTTTGCTTCTAGCGAGTAGATGTTTGCATCTCTACTCCCCTTAATGGTAGTTGCATCGCGTCAATTTTCTTCGCTGAGAGCGAACACTCATTTGCTTCGGTACTTGATCATTTCATCATTTTAGCAAATACTCATTGTATCATTTCTTGGAAATTCATATGTTACTCATGCACCCTTTGTCACGCATGTGGTTTCGTTTCGAATAAGCGCTTCGGCAAAGTTCAAACATTGTTTTGCAAAATCTAAATATTGATTTGTGATTCGAATGACCTACATTATTGTAATTGCTGGCTCCCTTGATATCAAGTCAACACACTTTCTTGAAACTTCTTTTATTTCAAGTTACATTCATGGTTTATCTTTGTAATCATGCCGAGATTCCCTTATCGATACATACGTCTATTGTCAGATTGCACTGAAACCAAGTTCAAATTGCTTGAACTTGTCCATTTCACATAATTCAATTTAAGACGCCATGTGATGTATTGAGAGCGTCATATTCAAATATTTTTGAAAAAATTCTTTTGTTTCGAGCCATAGTAGACTTGTTTGGTCTACGATTTCACTAAATCGTTTGTTGGTTTCGACACCTTGAGGTGATGCTTTCACAAAAACTGAAGCTTGCGCTGATTTCGTTACGCACCTCATATACGGATTTAATTGTTTACTTATTGACTTGCTCTAAATCCGTTTCGTTTAATCACGATTAAAGCGATCTCAATACAGTTGTGTGTTAAGACAATGGTACATAAACTCATTTTATGTATTCCAGTGTACCTCCTAACGGTTCTTTCTTTATCAACCGAATGTCTTGCTGTACTTATTACTTTTTCATCTTCGATCGGAAACAGTGATTCTTTGATGTTTCGTATTCAATTGAAAACTCTATGACATTGTGTAAATCAAATCTTCAGATTGTTTCAGTACACTTTCATTTGATTTCAAACATGGTGAACTTGTTCGGTCACCGCTATTATTGAAATATGTCATTACGACACCTTGTGGTGTCGTTACAACTTATAGCTTGTGCTAATCATGGTCAACCATTTCATTCGAGACTACACATACTTTTGTTTGACCTGTCATTTAAACATTCCTACTGCAACTATGAATTAAGACAATAATACACCAGATTCGCTTGTATTTCATTCGGCGTATTTTCGCAATTCAAGAATGTCAACACACTAATCCTTACCATTTCTTTATTTGAAAGTTGACAGATCATTTTCATATTACTATCATATTCGAGTTGTTGATGTTGAGTTCGTATAGCGGATGCTATGGTTTTTGAAAACTCATTTGCATATTGTGACCGATTGTTTGAAAATCCATTGGTCAAAACCCCTTTGTTGCACCTCTGTTAACTAAGTTACACTAGATTATACATCTATACACCTCCTGCCCTTTGACATCAAATGCTAGAACACATACCTTTTAACCATTGGGTTCTTGTTGTTCAAATATATCCCTGGATTCACCTGATGTGAATAAGATTTGATTCGGTTTTGTGGTTATCTACCTCAGTATTATTCAAATACATACACGCATAATGTAACCCTAAGGAGTTAAGGTAGTATAAATTTCGAGGATGAAATTTTCTTAACAGTGGGAGAATGTGACAACTGTCAAATTTGTATGCATCCGTACAATTAATTAGACAATAATCAATGATTAGTGACTGTGCTGAATTACAATTAATGACTTGAACTGCTTTCTGATTATTGCTTTATACATACATGTGCATCATATATTGCAAATGACATAACATTACTGCATGCAAACTATACTGAGTCAATTGGTGCACGAAACAAAGACAGCACAGTTATCAGACAAATCAGAAAAAAAAAATGCTGACAGAGTTCAGTAGATAGACAAACATTGTATTGAGACACATAATGAGCCAGAAACTAAGTACTACACTAGTATGGAGTGTAGGGAAGTAAGGATCACAAAACTAATTTTCTAGGTGATAGTTCAAGTGCCGGAAAGTGCCTAAAAATTCTCATACACTGTAGAATTCAGCAAATTCAGCAAAAATTCAGCAATTTAACAACTTAATAGCATGCAGAATAATGGTTAAATAGTCCAGAATACTTTCCTAAGTGTCGGGAATCGAAACTTTCATAAAAGGATACATAAAGCACACTAAACTGCGAAGTTTAGCACCTTAACGAACCAGTAACCAACCAAACAACCGGACATTACCCGAAACATCAAAATTACACTAGAAGCATTGTTTTAGTGTTACCAAGCTAGTTATGGTCCCCGAACATCATAACACACCATAAAAATATCTAATAACTAATACATATGACCAACACTTGGAAATGAACTAGATGATAACCAACTAGTTAAAACCTATGCTAGACCCCCCCCCCCCCCCACCTAGTCTATTACACATGGCCTATTTAATAGATTTTATTTCAATATTAAATAAGATCTTGTCTCCTACTACCTGACATATTATACAATGGATAAATGAATGTTGGTGGACAATATATATGACCATAAGTGCCTTAACTCATCATTCTCATCTTAACACTCCACACAAAACTCTCTCCTTCCTTCCCCATACCAACACCATCATCATCAATTCATCTCATCTAATTCCATATACATACAAAGGTGTAAGAAGCTTGTTTAAGGAGCTTGGAGCTTACGGAAGTTCAAGGACCTTCACCATTTGCTTTTATCCACTTGTTTTCTCCTCTTGATCATCCCTAGCCTCGAGCTAGTGGTAAGAACTATGATCTCTTCATTTTACATCCATTTTAAGTGGTTAAAAGATGATATAAGATGATAATCTTGAAGAACACTAAGAAGCATGAGAAGTAAACTTGAACATAAGCTTAAAATTATAAGAAATCATGAAGAAATCATGTTATTTATGTGATGTTATACTTGATGATTGTTGTTTGTTTGTGTAAATGATGTAGATCATTATATGATCTTGCTAGATCATGATTAAAAACATAATCTAGCAAGATGAGAGGATGAAAATGTTAGAGATTTATGAATCATCCTCATGCAAGACATGAACTTGAAAGAATATGTTGTTTTCTTGAAAAATAATGATTAATGTGAGTAATAATACTTATAGATCTAAAGATTTATGGAGGATTTCTAAAGAAACAAAGCTAAAAATATAAGTTTTGCTAAAACTTGGTTCTTACATAAACAAATCTTATTTTTAGTGGTTAAACAAGTGTAGAAACACTTGTGTAACAAGAAGAATACATAAAGAAATATTTTTGAAAAATATGATTACAAGTTGTAAATATCTAAATCATTCAAGAATGATGTTTTTATATAAACAACCACACTTTAAAGGGTAACTAAACTTACAAAACACACTACCAAGTTACTACAATTTTTTACAAATATTCAAGTTCATGAAGTAGTAATATATGCATGATTTTGGCAAGGTTGGTAAGTAAAGGTTGTTTGTTGATAATTGTAAATTGATTGTGATGATTTTTACAAAAGAAAATGATATGCTTGAAAGCATGGAAACCTCCATTTTTAGGGGAAACTATGGCAAAATTTTCTAAAAATGTAAACACTTAGAAAAATATTTTCAAACAAATATTTACAAGTGTATTTTAACCATGAGTTTTCCATGTAAACTTTGCCATAATTTTTATTACAAAAATACAAATATTGGAGGTTGGTTTTTATAAATAAAAGTGGCTAAATATATATTTAGAACATATATATATATATATATATATACAATAAAGACACACATGTGTGATTATGTGTTTACGTTGTGTAATAATTATATTATTTTAGGACTCAAAATAATATGACACATTAAAACACCAAGAATTACAATCCAAAATATTACAAAAAATCACAAGGAATAAGCATACAAATTACACACAAAATATTGGCGAAGCCGAACAAGAAATGTAACTTACAAGATTTCGGAAATTATGTTCACAAAATATATTTTGGTAAATAGTATTTTGGATACAAAGGAAATGGAAATATGATTTTTACAATTATTACAATCTTATATCATATTTTTGACAAGGAGAAAATATATTATTTTGAGAAACAAAAATATATTTTCTTGGAATTATTAGAAGGTATATTATTTTGGGAAAATATATATTTTCTTAAGTGAACTTGAAATACATTATTTTTGGATAAAAATGAGTTTATGTATATTTTTCTAGTGAGACTTGAAAATATATTATTTTTGGCTCTTATGAGAAGTTACAAATATTTTGCTCAAAGAAAAATTATAAATAATTTTTCTAAGAAATATTTCCTAAATATATATTTTGGAAATATATATATGAGTTAACTGCCATTTTCGTCCCTGTGGTTTGGTCACTTTGGCCATTTCAGTCCATTTCTCAAAAATGCGCCATTTTCGTCCCCCACGTTTTGGAAAGGTGCCATTTCAGTCCAAAAATCATAACACAGTTAAGTCAGTTAGTAAATAGGGACTGATTGTGTAAATTTGTAACATAAAGGACTGATTGTGTAAATTTGAAAAATGGACTGAAATGGCAGTTAACACCACCACTAGCCTTGCCACCACCACCACTCCGCTGCCACCACCACCACCACCGCCACCACCGCCACCGCCACCACAGCCACCACAGCCCTGCCACCACCACCACTCCGCTGCCACCACCACCACTCCGCTGCCAACACCACCGCCACCACCGCCACCACAACCACCACCGCCACCACAGCCACTGCCACCACCACCACCACCGCCGCCGCCGGAACCACCACCATCAACGTCATGGCAAGACCCATATTTTCAGACGTTCATCGCCGCCGCCGGAACCACCACGTCTTCGTCTTCTCCGGTCGTCTTCTCCGATGAACTCCGAACTCCGGCGAGTTGCAGAAATGAGCAGGGGTGGAACTAGATGTTTGTGGGGATCTGCGGAACTTCTATAATCCATTCGATTCGACACATAACGACAGATTGTAGTGGGATCGATCCACTTTTAATTTTTATAGTGGATCGATCATCGATCCACGATGATCGATGATGATCGATGATGATGATAACAGATGTTGACGATGATGACGTTGATGGTGGTGGTTCCGGCGTCGGCGGTGAACGGCCATCTTCATGGTTTTGAGTTAGAGTTCTTCGTGTTCGAAGTTCTCGAATTTCCCGATCATCATCGTATCAGCAACATCGCTCCTTCAAATAACCATCATCATCACACCTTCAGCCATCTTCACTGTTCCGTTCGTCATCAGTCTCCGGTCACGTTCATCACCTCCGTTTCGGTATCGAGTTCGGGTTTCCGATATTGCACTACCATTAACGATCTCCACTGCCACCATCATTCCTCCACACCACCGTACACCGATCATCCCAGAACCTGTAACTGTTTCTCTTTAATTCAGTCATCGCCGTACCATCATCTCCGTCCACCGCCATCACTTATCAATCACCGACTACCGGCCATTATCTTCGTTTTGATTTTTAGGCTGAGCTCCGGTTCCGGCGGCAGTTAACAGAGTGGCGGTGTGGCTGTGGTGGCGGTGGTGGTGGTGGTGGCGGTGGTGGTGGTGGCAGCGGAGTGGTGGTGGTGGCAGGGCTAGTGGTGGTGGTGTTACAAATTTACACAATCAGTCCTTTATGTTACAAATTTACACAATCAGTCCCTATTTACTAACTGACTTAACTGGGTTATGATTTTTGGACTGAAATGGCACCTTTCCAGAACGTGGGGGACGAAAATGGCGCATTTTTGAGAAATGGACTGAAATGGCCAAAGTGACCAAACCACAGGGACGAAAATGGCAGTTAACTCTATATATATATATATATTGGCGGACTTTTTAAAGATAATATTCCGGAATAATCAATGTGAAATTAAGTATGGGGATACTTAATAAAAATACACATTTTCTTACGTATACATACACACCGAAATACGACTCCTTTACATGGCAAAATATACAAGAATGCGAATGCAAATATACCCATCCTTGGGAAGGAAATACAAGTATCAATACTTGGGAAGTATTAAGTTAATATATATTGTTTAACAATTATTACAAAATTTAATAAGTATAATTTAAGTTAAAATATTAATTATTTTGACAATAATTATATACTTGGAATAT
Source organism: Helianthus tuberosus (assembly GCA_030545235.1). NCBI lineage: Eukaryota > Viridiplantae > Streptophyta > Magnoliopsida > Asterales > Asteraceae > Helianthus > Helianthus tuberosus. Next base: position 97,609,992 of record CM060412.1, on the reverse strand, counting down.
TAATGAAGACACTTTGAAACGTAACTCATAGACACTAATCAATACCAAGTCAAGGCACGACCCGCTCGTCTAATGGACCGTAGTACGCATGTAGGTAGTCGTGCGTTCTAGAGGAAGCTTTGAGTTACATCGAATACAAGGAACACAAAACTGTGAGTTCATCACCCTTTTCTCTAACTGTTTTTGGTTTTATAACTTCAGGGGTGAAATACATGTTACATACTGTTCACAAACAATTACAAGTTGTATGATTAACTAAGGAATGTATTGCTAGATCATTTGAATGGGTAGGCGTTAACTTAAGACCATTAATCCTTGTATAAGGACCGAGGGGCATGAGTGATAGATCTATTGGGTGTTGCGAGCCCCACCCATGGGCCTGCGAGTTGGCCGCATGTGGTGACTATATCGTTCCGCCGGAGGGGCCGGTACGAAATACGCTTACAAGGTTGAGTGCTTCCTATACCATGTCACTTACATTAATGTATTAGCTACACATTAATTGATCTGTTTTTTCTTGTTGCTTCATACCAGTTTACAAGTACATACATACATACTTACAAAGGTTTTCAAGGATGATACGTGCACTCATACTAAACACATGAACTCGCTCAACTTTTGTTGATGTTTTCAAACTACATGTATTTCAGGAAATTAAGTATGGATCTGGCGGGCGTTGGAGTTTCAAGTCATGTTGAGAATAAAAGATGTCATCCGTGTCTTAGAGTTTGGTCAGTGTGTCTTATCCTGGACGAGACACATCTCTCAAAACTGGTTTTAACTAAAGTCTTTTGACGAGTCCTTATGGAACTCTAAACAATTTATATGATTTGTAACTCGGATCTTAAGTCTATGTTTCAAGACAATGATGATGTAATGCTTTAAAACATAATCAATGGATGAACATCTTGGATTTATCATATAGTTGTTTGTTATGGTTGAATGCAATGATATTAAGCAGGTCACACCAAATCACGCTTCCGCAAAAGTCAGGGTGTGACACTCTCATCAAGAAAAAATGTATTACAATAAATTCAAGTAGTGGCTCAACTCTCACCAAGAAAGAATAAGGGGATATGGGTTGCCGGTGTGTCATGCAATTTAATACTCAACTGTTTAATTTGGACCATTTTTCGCCTGATTTTTCAAAGATTCACAATTTTTTTAAAATTTTCCCTCATCCCCACACTTGGGATACATTGTCCCCAATGTATGGTTTTTGAAGGGAAGATCTCTTAAACCACTACAACATCAATTGAAGCTTTTCCACTCAAACCCAAATTTCTTTTTGTTTTTTATTTTTTGTATTCTTATTTCTAAAAACACCACCAACTTTCACAACCATCACTAAACATATCAAAACACCACCCATCTGCCCAACCATGAACATAAACATGAATATATACAAAGGTGCACAAAATGAGAACAAAACATGACCTGATCAGTAAATTAGCAGTGTTGGTAGTGATGCAGCTGTGGTGATCAGACAGGAACATAAGCGTCTCTCGGATTCTCTGATATCTCAGCGGGGATGTTGCCAAACATCCCCACACTTGAATCATTGAATCCGCGAGGATTGAAACATAGTAACCCACCAAAACACAAACACAACACCAAAACAAAACCAAACAAAACAAAACACGAATACAATACTCTACATCTTCGGGTTGCCTCCCGAGAGCGCTAAGTTTAAAGGTCTTCAGCCAGACCATACCTGATATGTGTTACGGTGGTCTCGATGCAAACTTACCCAAAACATTTCCAACAAATGCCCGAAAATTTACATGTCATCTCCATAAGTTTGTCAGTATAATTGGCATGTTCAGACTGCACCTGCAGGTTTTGCTAATCCACTTCATGCAATATACTCTGATGTCTTGTAATTTCACCCTTTTGATCTTCTTCCTCGAACCCTCATCCCCACACTTGTTAATTTAAATGATTAATAGGGGAGGAGGTTCGGTACATATATTCATCTCATCAAATTGTTCTGCCTCATCATCTGCACACACCATCTGATCCACCAGTGACTCTTCATCAGATAAAGGACTCATTGGTGGGGTATTATTCTCCACAACCTCCTCCTTCATGTGAGAATAATCTCTAATACCATCAGGTAATGGTGAGAGGCGTTGTTCTATCTCTATCTTCATTTTTAAATTCTGTCACCTAGAAACTAAACAGCTGATTTGATCTTCATCGGAAAGGTTGAGTGTTGATAAATACCGCTCAAGTTTGGACAAAGTTACTTCCAATATAGCAAGCTCTTTCTCCTCCTCGGTCTGATAAGTATAAACACCCTCGGGCTCAGAATATTCTCCAGGATAATATTGTCGTTACCCCTGATACGGTCTTAAGATGTGCGCATCCATCATTTTTTTATTCCAATACTTTAGGTTTTCTGAATACACCGTGCACACATCATAATCATAAGTATGATCACGACCACTACAGAAACATAGACCATCCATCCTTGTCTCATAATAAGCATCCTCGTCCCGATCATATCCATCCGAGTAATAATCATCCTCCATCTCTAAGTCATAATCATCAGCTTATGACGGAGGTGGAAGCTGTGAAACATAAGACATCGGTTTTCCATGTGCCCTCCTGTAGTGGGCCTCATGGCAACCGATACACGAATGACGTGGACCCCCGCACAATATACACGTAGAAAAGCTGAAATCTATGTAATGCTCTGTCATCCTGCATAACACAACTCAACTACCAAGTGTAAATCATGAACATCAAAGAAAATCTTTTTGGAATTTTTAAATTTTTTTATTTTTTTATTATTTAACTAATACACAAGATAACACACGTTGCGCACTACTCCCCAGCAACGGCGCCAAAATTTGACGTGAAGTCGTAGTCTCATGCAAATTTAATCCAATTACAAGTAATTAGCTAGCGGTAAGTTGGTATCGAACACAGGGAGTTTGTGGAATATGTGCTATCTCAATGTATGTCTAACCTAACTAGATTAATCTAAATTGCAAGAAATGTACATTTCAATGTTTGGGTTGATTGGTTTAATTTATCTAGAATTACTAAATTAGAATACAAATCAAAGTCAAGTTTTGTAACAGGATAAGAGGGTAGTGATCATCCCGAGTTTCAGGTTTTAAGTGACAACTAACATTCATGTTCAACTGAAAAGAACCACATAGACATGGCTCATGTAAGATCAATTATGTGTGATGAAAGGGAACTAAGTACTCGGATTCCTCGAACGCGAGGTTGTTACCCGATGATCAGTCAACATATATCCAACCCTAATCCCTCCCATGATATCTCGATTGCCAACGACACCAAGAATGTATGGTTTAGAACTATGATCAAACACACATAAACAATTTACAAATAATCATTCATACACCATAATCAACTAAACAACACATGCAAAGTTTATTACTCTAGAAATTAAAGATCAAAACATAATTGTCACAAGTAAAACCTACATTTGAGGATGATCACCAACGAAATTAGCTGTGACAACTGTGTTCTGTGAACGATGTACGATGTAAAAAAATATCAATTATCAATAAAACGATGTGTTTTGGTGTTATTATGTGTGTATTTGTGTTTTATGATTTTTACGATTTGATTCGAGTTCGATTTCAAGCTTTAATTCGCCTTCTGGAAAGTTATACGCAAACTGATGTGTAAATGTAATCAGTTTAACACGACAAACACTCTGGAATAGTAAAATAGGCTTAACAAACCTTAAATAACCTTTACATAACTTATAAATAAGTTTTGGAGGGTTTGGTGTGTCGAAAAAAAGTTTATTCGATCGCAGGGACTATTTTCGTCAAACTGTGAAACTATGCCGATTCGTATGGTAATGAACATTTTGAAACTTGATCATAAGTTAAACATACCCTAAATATCCTTTACATAGCTTAGAAATAGGCTTTGAAGGGTTTGGTATGCGAAAATAAACTTAATTGATCAATAGGGACTAAAAGCGTCAAAAAGTGTATAAGTTTGCATTTTCACGCATATCATACGTTCTGATCATATCCGGATATCCAAAAATTTTTGTAATTATTAAAATATTTTATTTTAGTGACTGGAATGCAAAAATACCATTTGTCGTGTAATTTGGATCGTTTTTGTGTCCGTTCGAGTTTTCGTCGTAATTAACCGAATAACGCAACCGTACGACCAAACGAACTGACATCCGAGATGTTTTGAGCATATTTCATGTCCCTATGCTTTAACATCCTTGTAGAGCCTTGAAAATGGGTTAACGGGGTTTAAATGCGTCGAAAATGGCCTAAATGAGTTGCAGGGACCAAACCTGCCAATTTTCAAAAGTTTCTGGATCTGTGCACTGGTGGCGTCGCACCACAGCCTAGTGGCTGTGCTGTGGCGGCACGCGACGGCTTATGCTTGGTAGAAACTCCATTTTTGACAACTGGGTTGATTTTCAGGGGCTTTTATGTAACTTTCTCAATACCGTATGATGGTTTTGGACACCCCTAGTATTCCAAATCAGTGTGCCTTACATGTACGGTCCGGATCGAAGCTCAATTATCGAGAAACGATCCTAACGGTTCTTGAAACTCTATATATACCCACTTGAGTTCATCCATTTTTCCTCACATTTGATCTAAAAGTTTGCTCTAAGTTGAAGCCTTAACTTCATACCTGAGTATTTTAAGATCAAACCTTCATTGCTTCGACCCTTTGTAAGCTTCTTTCATGCTTTTTGTGTATTTCAAGCATGAAAGTCAAACAGTGTTTGACTTTCTGCTTTGACCATGATTTGGTCAACACAAAGTTTGTTTGAACTTTGTAACGTGAGCGTAATAACGATGGTTATAGTCCCTTGTGACTATACCTACTGATTACCACGTCGATTAGTCGAAGTGACGAGTCAAAGTTTCGGTCAAAATATGTGTTTGTGCATATTTTGCATCGAAGCTATTTTCGGGTATCAAAACATTTTGTTTTGATATCAAACTTGTTTTCTAACTTAGTTAAACATGTTTTAACATGTTTAACTCATCACTTTTAGTCTTGTGCTTGTTTAGAGTCGTAAGTCAAGCGGTCTAAACTACCGCTTAGACTTTCAAACTCGACCCATTTGGTCGATCATTAGGATCCAGCCAAGCATATTTTTGACCATAGTTGTATAGGGAATAACCTTCCGAGGTTGTACCTTATGGTCACTTAGTTTAATTAATTGTATGATAGGTAGTTTATATGCCTTAGGAAAATGACCAAAATGCCCTTTTCATGCATAATTGGTATTTAAGCATATGTAACTTAATTTTTGTCACTTAAACTAATTATGCAACATGTTTAGGCATATAATACTTATCATAGGACTAGTTAGGCGTCTCGAACGCGCTTTTGCGCGAACGACGCGTTAAAGTAGCGTAAGCTACCTTAATGGGTCGTAACGGGTCGAAAGCACTTAGGATAGGTTCCGATTTAGAATGTAGGCTTTGTTAAACCATATCACATGAGTTCCAATACTCATTTGGTTTACAAAACCTCATTCTACCCGATCTTCCGATTTAGGTGTCGATTTATTAACTAGAAATCCGATTACTAGGTGCTATTTGATTTCCTTGGTTTACTCGAGCTTTGCTAGTTCACTTTAATCAAGGATACTTTGCACTTCGATGTGAGTACATAGTTCCCCTATTTTACTGCTTTCAATGTTTTGGGGTGATTCATATGTGTTAAACGATTTCGAGGTTTTAACGATGATTTCAAAAGCAAATACTATGGTTTATATAAAACGAGAACGATTTCGATAATGTGAACAAACTTATTGGACGTATTTACATAACGAATAACATTCCTTAGCTTTGGCCAAGCCGACCAGTATTAGGTTATGGTACCATAGGATCTGACAAATCCCGTTATCGGACTGCACCCATGGTTATGTGTGGGGGTTATGTGGATAACGACTGAACCTGTTAATTGTTAACTTACCCTATGGTGGTTTGTTAATACGAGTTGAATAATGGACGAGTTACGAAGGTTTGAATGTTATAAGCGAGACGACCAAAAGTAGTTTTCACAATTAAACAAGAACGATTTTGAACGATTGAACGAATATGAATGATTGGAACGATTTGGAACAATTTGAACGATTTAAACAAATAAACGATGGTCTATAACGAGAACGAATTAAACGATTTAAACGATGGGTTTTTGGAATGTGATTAGATAACGGGACGGGTGTAACATGATAAGAGCATGGTAGATACGCCGCTGGTACTTCTTATATATAAGTGATTTTATCATATTACATACCGTGGCGTTATTTAGTTCACTTGGGCGAACGATTTGGAACGATGTCACATAAACGATGATTACTAAACGATATAAACCATACGAGTTTTATTACGAGAACGATTTACGATTTGGTTACTTAAATGAATGTTTTGAGTTAAGATTCATGGCATCGAGGTTTTATAAACTATAACCAATCTGTTTTGACTTGGTTATTCATTTTACAATACAAATGTTTTACTAAACAAGGTTTTCTAATATCGATTAACGAAGTAGTACGAGTTATTTTAACATGTAAACGAGCCATGAATCAAACACTCACACAAAACCTATGTGCTCGCCGGCATTTCTTTGCTGACTTTATTTTTACATATGTTTCAGTTGGTGTCAAATGATGATTGAGACTAGGATGCATGTTCACTTAGGACTGGACGGGACGAGGCCTTAGTGACTTAATAACGATGATAGACGATATGTAAATCTTGTTTGTTTGGTTTCAAAGACAATGTTTAATGTTAATATTTTAATAAAATGAAACTTTTAAATCCATGGTTGTGAAACAATAATTCTGTCGCTCCGCTCCCCGACGTTTCCGCCGCGGTTTTGTTGTTTTAACGTGGTCGGGGTGTGACATTAGCCTTCCATAGTTCGGTGCATCATCATAACACAAAGTTTAATGTTCATACGAATCAAAAACACAAACCGAATGTTTAGAATCTTCAAGAACACAAGGAAAACAGCCAAAATCGCCCCTATCATGCTCCCAAAACCAAAAACAATGATTGGATAATCCAAACTCTCATCAAATGGTCATTAAAAGTGAGGAGTTGCACTTTTCCGCTGAGCCTACCATAAGCTACGGTGGCTACTGTAGCTTACGGTAGCTTTCAAGTGGCTATGGTGGGTCTCTACTGCCTTACGGTGGAAGAAAAATGTTGGGGGCTACCATAATTTACGGTAGATATCGTAAGCTACGGCAGCCTTCAACATGCAATTTTGTTTTCTTCATAACTTTTTCGTTTCAACTCTGTTTTCTTCACCGTTTTAGACTACGTTCTCGTAATTTCGTCCTCTATAATGATACCTTCTTAATTATTCAATTCCAATAAATTGTTTTCTTCATTTATGCTCCATCTTTCAATCTCCAATCTAGCCGCGCCTATTCGAAGCTTCATTTCCACACTTTTAAAGCCCCGAACACACCTGGAACATGAGCAACCATAGTTATATAATTCAAGATAAATACATGGATAAATGCAAGATTAAATTATCGTTTATAACATTTAAGGGTTGTCCTACGGACTACCCGTCACCTATCAAAGTCTAGTGAACAAGATGTTTATAGACAACTAGGCGACACTATGGAGGTATATATTGATGATATGTTATATTCATCCAGGATGTCAAAAGCTTTTCAAGGATCTTAAAGAAGCTTTTGACATCCTAGATGAGTATAACATGAAACTAAACTCTTAAGTGTCATTTAGGAGTTGAAGCCAAAAGGTTCCTAAGGTACATGGACATAAAAGGAGGAATCAAAGCTAGTCCAAAGCAGATTAAGGCGATCTTGAACTTAGGATCCGTAGAGAGATGCAAAGACTAACCGGATGAACAGCAGCCCTAAATAGGTTCATATCAAGATACGCAGAGAGTTGCAAAGAATTCTATGAGATTCTGAGGAAGAACAAAAAGTTTGAGTGGAAGAAGAAACATGATGAAGCATTCCTAGAGTTGAAGAAATACTTGTCTACGACTCCTTGGTTGATGAAACTATAAAAGGAAGAATCATTAACGCTCTACTTGGCAGTATCAAAGCATGCTCTCAGTGTTGTCTTAGTCAAGGATCATGAAGGTCAGCAGCATCATGTATTTTATGTAAGTAAAAGCATACTATATGCTGAAACCAGGTATTCTCATCTCGAAAAACTTATTTTAGCTTTAATAATAACATCAACTAAGGTAAGACACTATTTTGAAACACATAGGATACATATTAAACCTAACTATCCTATAAAATATGTACTTAAGTGATGCGCGTTTAAGTGTTACTTATTTTAGGTGTATATTTTAAGCCCTTTTTAACACTTATTTTAGCCAAGTTTTAAATTTATAAAACACGATATTTCACTAACACTAAACACACATATGGGCAAGTGCACCCATCGTTGAGTGTAGTATAGCGTTGGTAAGATACCGAGGTCGTCCAAGGACACAAGAGCTTTTAATACCGGTTTATCCTCAACGTCTAACCAAAATAAAAGTTTAGAAAAATGTTTTAAACTAAGAAAAATAAAACTAACTAAAATGCTGAAAATAAAAATAAAAGAAAAAAACAGATAGACAAGATGAATCACTTGGTTCCGACTCGTATCTAGTATAACCTTTGATTATTTCCGCACTTTTGCACATAATTAAGAGATTATCTTAGTTATTGTAGTAGGCCCCTCTTTTGAAGGCGACGTTACCCTCACCCCAGTAGTTTGAGTCAGCAGGGATACAATCCTAAAAGGGTGGATTATTGGAAGATAATGAATTAAGTTATTAATGCAGTATTGTGGTAGGCCCCGCTTTTGGCGGTGACGTTACCCTCGGCTAAGTAGTCTGAGTCAGCAGGGATACAGTCCTAAATAGCCGGGTTATAGTATTAATAGTAGTTAACTTATGAGGGGGTCAAAGAGTTTGGACCCCCGCCATCCAATACCGTGAAGTATTGAAGGAGGTCCTACTAAATTTGACCCAGGTCCATTGCAGGACCTCTAAACGCTGAACAATGGCAAGACCTTTACCAAACCGTTCCCTTAACCCCCTACCAGGTAGCCAACATATCTCCATATAGACCGTGGAGATATGAATGGTGAAAATCTTTTATTTTATATAGACAGTAAAATAATGCCAAGACACCACGGACAAACGATAAGGAAAGATCACCTTCAACATAAGCAACTAGTTATTAAAGTCATTAATACAAAACCAAATAAAAAGTGCAAAAGATTAGAAATAAAAAGTATTATACTAGACACTTTGTCTTCACCAAGTGATGTAAGAGACTTAGGCAAACATGGCCTTGATTGTCAAGAACTCTTACGATCAATCTTGGATCCCGAGACGACTCACACACACTCTATGATGGACAATGGATGATGGGGGTGGATGATGGTGTTGTGATGGTGGTGGGTGGTGGATGAAGTGTGAGAGAGGTGGAGTGCCAAGGAATGAGATGAAATGAATCCAAGCACTCCTATTTATAGGCTGAACAGAGAGCTGGACACGGCCCCGTGTCCGCTGGGCACGGCCCCGTGTCCGTCTGACACTCTCTCTCCTCATTAATTGTAATTCGCAATTACAATAAATGCGCCTGCTGTACTTTCGACACGGCCCCGTGTCCGCTGAGCACGGCCCCGTGATGGGCAATAGAAGCTTCTATGGATTTGTCTTTTCTGCTGCTTCTTGGGCACGGCCCCGTGCTGGCTGAGCACGGGGCGTGTTCAGCCTTCTGTCTTCTCCTTTTTGCTTTGGAAGGTGCCGTTGAGGGGTCGGGCAGTCCACTAATGTTCCTTTCCTTGTATTTATGTTGGATTTAGCTGTCTTTTTGCTTCTTTTTCGTTTTTGAGCTCATTTAATCCTGAAAATACAAAAGGAAGACAAAAACACTCTTTTTCCAATATTAGTACTTAAAAAGGGTTAGTTTTATGCCTTATTTGATGTAATTTATATGTTGCATTTTACACACATCAAATACCCCCACACTTGAACTTTTGCTTGTCCTCAAGCAAAACTCTTTAATATGTGGCTTTCACTCCCAAATGGAATAGGTAGAAGAGAAGGTTTTGGGCTTGTCGTAGAGTGTCGGGATTTCCAAGATCTTTTTGGGGTTTTATTTTTATTTACTTACACTCCTATTCGTAATGATTTATTTAGAACTTTTCATAAAAGAAATTACTTATTTGGGCATAACATGCCTTTTTAAAATTCTATTTATATACAAGTTCACATACCTCACGGGGAAATCACTCACACTCGGCCGAAGGTGTATTTTTAGTGAATCACTCGAGAGCGGCATGGAACTTATTCCTACCATAGGCTTGCCAAGAAATCAATCCTCCTCCTTTTTAACTTTTATACCTTTGTAGATATCAAGAGGACTTTGTGGGTTAAGGGTTAGGCTAAGGTTAAAGGTAGGTGGTTGAGTTAGTGGTTAGTAGAAAAAGGGCTAAAAGCGTAACAAGTGTCGGTTTTCGTATATATATATATATTTTTTTTAGATGAAGCTTTTATTCAAACTAAGTTATTTTTGATTAACTTGTTTGTTTATTTTCTTTTTACTTCATCATTATCACACTTTTTTTTTTTAGGAAGAACCGAACTTGTTACTAAAATAAAGGGTTAAAAAGAAAAAAAGGTTTTGGTGGGTAAAAAGGGTTTTTTTTTTTTTTTTTTTTTTTTTTTTTGGTGATGAAACGAAAAGGTTTAGGCTCAAAGGGGCTAACTAGGGGGATTTTTTGGTAGGTGGTAAAAGAAAAAGAAAAAATAATGGTGTAGAAATAAAAAGGGTTAGTCCTAATGCCTCCATCATTTACTTACTCGGGTTTAAGTTGATAAGGACCGGGAATGTATTGTCATGGCAAGTTCTAGAGTTGTAAGAACCAAGCGGCTATTCACACAAGAAACGAAAAATGAGCATTTAGTCAAATGATATGTAATTGTGTGCTCAATAAAGGCTCAAAACTCACTTTTGTGGGAATGGGTTTTTATATGATCAAGTATATATAATTAAATTTTAAATAAGTTTGCTATGCCTTTTCATAATTTTCTTATGTTGGTTCTTTTTATCACTACGCTATCGGTTGTAAATTTGTAAAAATATACCCTTTTTGAGAACTTGAATTTCCCGAGTTAAACCTAGACAAGTAAAAAATGAAAATTTTTTTTTTGAAAAAAAAAAATTTGGGGTGATTAGCGGTTCCAATAGAGTTTTGTGTAAGGCTTGTATTTAGGACTTGCAAAATTCAAGGTTTTAGCATCCCCCCCACACTTAAATTACACATTGTCCTCAATGTGTCCCAAAAATAAATTTTTAGGTTGATTAGATGTGTAAAATAGTGTTTAAAAAGCAAAAATCTGTGTTACTGGGCACTGAACACGGCCCCGTGTTCAAGTGCCAGTAACAGAATTAAAATAAAAGAAACAGAAGCCTGGACACGGGGGCGTGTTGGGTGAACACGGCCCGTGTCCAGTTACCTGAACTGGGCGTTTTACTGCAGGTGGTTCAGCACGGGGCCGTGTTGGTTGGGCACGGCCCGTGTTGAACCTTCTGGAATGGTGAGATTTGTCGGGTTGCCTTGTTCTTTGTGCATGGGTTCATTTTTCTCGTTCCCCTTTTCATCCTTTACCACCATGAGTGTGTTTTATTCCTGAAAATTAAAACTAACTAGAAAACATAAAAATTAATTTAAATTAAACTAAGGATAGTTCCGCGGAATGCCTCCGTGGTGCGCCACGTTTATAAGGGTCCTTGGCTAGACCCAAAGCCAGTCATATGTCACCCAAGTGGGATGTATTGCATCCCATGTTACACCGTCGGAGAGCATCATCCAAGCTTGAGTCTATGACCTGCATGTAGTTGACCGGGTCTTCGTCCTCAATTCTTTTTCCACATTCAAACTTCACCTCCTCATCCCCAAACTTCAATGTTAACGTTCCGTCATTCATGTCTACCACCGCTTGGGCGGTGGCTAGAAATGGCCTCCCGAGGATGAGAGGGACATCGGTGTCTTCTTCCATATCTAGGATGACAAAGTCGGTTGGGAACACGAAGTTGTCAACTTTTACCAACAAATTCTCAGCAACACCTTGTGGAAATTTGACGGATCTGTCAGCGAGTTGTATGCTCATCTTTGTAGGGCTTGTTATTCCTAGGCCGAGTCGTTTAAACATTGATGTGGGCATGAGGTTAATGCTAGCCCCCAGATCGGCTAGTGCATTACGAATGGGAGATTCCCCAATCGAGCAAGGAATTGTGAAGCTTCCGGGATCGATTTTCTTTTGCGGAAGTTTGTTGAGCACTAAGGCGGAGCATTCTTCGCCTAAGTTAACTAATTGCAATGATTCAATTTTCCTTTTGTTTGCGAGGAAATCCCTCATAAACTTTGTGTATTTAGGCATTTGGGTTAGGACCTCAATAAAAGGAATATTAACATGCAATTGTTTTAGTAAATTTTCGAATTTAGCGAATTGCTCATCGGTCTTCTGACGATTTAACCTACCGGGGTATGGAATTGGAGGAGTCTTTGTGGTCTCTTGAGTTGGTAGAGGGGCCTTTTCTGGCGCAGGAGGAGTCACCGGCTGGCTAGAATGGCTCCTCTCATTTGGCGGTAATGGAGCATCCTCAGGACCCACGGTTCGGTTTCTTAATGTGATGAGATGTACTTGTGCCTTCGGGTTGGTTTCGGTATTGCTAGGTAACGCGCCTTGTGGTCTTTCGGAGCAATTTTGAGCTAGTTGATTTAATTGTTTTTCAACGTTTTGAATGCTAGCTTGTTGATTTCTAAAATTCGATTCCAATTGTTGAAATCGATCCGAGTTTTTCTTTTCAGTGTCAGAGATGAGGCGAGATACAGTATCTTCAAGCCTTTCTCTTCCACCTTGTTGTTGAGAGAAATTTTGTGGTTGTTGAAAATTAGTTCGTTGGTTTTGTTGGTTACTACCATTGCCGGGATCTCTCCAACCAAGATTTGGGTGGTTACGCCATCCTTGGTTGTAGGTACCCGTTGGAGGACCTGACGGCCTAGGTCTATTATCAATGTAGCTTACCGTTTCTGTTTGTTCATCTAATTCTTTCATACAACTCCAATTTTCATGTGACCCACCACACCCTTCACAAGCCATAACCGAGGCTGTTTTTGTCATTTCTAGCTTTTTGATTTTTGAAGAGAGGGCCTCGATTTGGGCTTGTAAAGAGGTGCTTTCACCAACCTTATGGGCGCCCGGGGCAATAGATTTATTACCTCGGGGAGTGTGCCATTGAAAATTGGTTTGAGCAATTTCCTCAATTTGGTTATATATTTCATTTGGGCGACGATTACCTAAAAGTCCCCCGGAGCTTGAATCAAGTGTTTGTCTTGTGTGTGGCAACAATCCATTGTAGAAAGTGGATACTTGTTGCCATACCGCTTGACCGTGGTGAGGACACTTTCTTAGAAGCTCCTTAAACCTTTCCCAAGTTTCATATATGGATTCCCCATCCTCTTGTGAGTATGTATTAATTTCAGTCATTAATTTAGCCGTTTTAGCAGGAGGGAAATACTTATACAAAAACTTTTGGGCGAGTTCATCCCAGGTGTTTACCGATCCAACTGGGAGGGTGTTAAGCCAAGCCTTAGCTCGGTCTTTTAGTGAAAAAGGAAACATTCGAAGGCGGATGGCGTCATTTGATGCTCCATTGATCCGAAAAGTATCACATATTTCTAAGAAGTTAGTAATATGTAGATGGGGATCCTCGTCCGCAAGCCCGTGGAAGGTTGCGGAGTTTTGGAGCATTTGTATCAGATGCGGCCGAAGTTCGAAGTTGTTGGCCTCGACATTTGGTGCATTGATAGCGGCGCCGAGATTGCCTACGGTAGGCCGTAGGTAATCCATGAGTGTACGTTGGTCCGCCATTGGAATTTGGTCCCCCGAAGCTTTCTCTTCATTTTTAGCTTTAAGTCTTTTTCTGAGAAAGCGTTCGGGTTCTTCTAAGGGTTCTTTTATGTCTCTACTAGAACTGGAGCTCATGCACTACGTAGGAGGGTCAAATGTGGCACCTGGGTTCCAAGTCCTGCAATAAAAACAGAAAAGAACGTTGGTCAGAAAGTTCGCCACGGCCCCGTGCTCAGTGAACACGGCCCGTGGTCAGAGATACAGTAATTGTTTTCTGGATTCCCAGTTACTGGGAGTTGGACACGACCCCGTGTTGCACCGACACGGCCCCGTGTTCAGCTCTCTGTAACTCAGAAAATAAAAACTGCCAGTGATGATGCTGGGCACGGCCCGTGTCTGACCGGGCACGGCCCGTGCTGAGCTCTGCAGAAGCTGAAAAACTAAGAAAATCCTAAAAAAAATAAAAAAGAAAATAAAAAAAATGATTAGGCCGTTGATTCCTAACTTTCTTAAAATCCTTGTGTCCCCGGCAACGGCGCCAAAAACTTGATGCGCGTTTAAGTGTTACTTATTTTAGGTGTATATTTTAAGCCCTTTTTAACACTTATTTTAGCCAAGTTTTAAATTTATAAAACACGATATTTCACTAACACTAAACACACATATGGGCAAGTGCACCCATCGTTGAGTGTAGTATAGCGTTGGTAAGATACCGAGGTCGTCCAAGGACACAAGAGCTTTTAATACCGGTTTATCCTCAACGTCTAACCAAAATAAAAGTTTAGAAAAATGTTTTAAACTAAGAAAAATAAAACTAACTAAAATGCTGAAAATAAAAATAAAAGAAAAAAACAGATAGACAAGATGAATCACTTGGTTCCGACTCGTATCTAGTATAACCTTTGATTATTTCCGCACTTTTGCACATAATTAAGAGATTATCTTAGTTATTGTAGTAGGCCCCTCTTTTGAAGGCGACGTTACCCTCACCCCAGTAGTTTGAGTCAACAGGGATACAATCCTAAAAGGGTGGATTATTGGAAGATAATGAATTAAGTTATTAATGCAGTATTGTGGTAGGCCCCGCTTTTGGCGGTGACGTTACCCTCGGCTAAGTAGTCTGAGTCAGCAGGGATACAGTCCTAAATAGCCGGGTTATAGTATTAATAGTAGTTAACTTATGAGGGGGTCAAAGAGTTTGGACCCCCGCCATCCAATACCGTGAAGTATTGAAGGAGGTCCTACTAAATTTGACCCAGGTCCATTGCAGGACCTCTAAACGCTGAACAATGGCAAGACCTTTACCAAACCGTTCCCTTAACCCCCTACCAGGTAGCCAACATATCTCCATATAGACCGTGGAGATATGAATGGTGAAAATCCTTTATTTTATATAGACAGTAAAATAATGCCAAGACACCACGGACAAACGATAAGGAAAGATCACCTTCAACATAAGCAACTAGTTATTAAAGTCATTAATACAAAACCAAATAAAAAGTGCAAAAGATTAGAAATAAAAAGTATTATACTAGACACTTTGTCTTCACCAAGTGATGTAAGAGACTTAGGCAAACATGGCCTTGATTGTCAAGAACTCTTACGATCAATCTTGGATCCCGAGACGACTCACACACACTCTATGATGGACAATGGATGATGGTGGTGGATGATGGTGTTGTGATGGTGGTGGGTGGTGGATGAAGTGTGAGAGAGGTGGAGTGCCAAGGAATGAGATGAAATGAATCCAAGCACTCCTATTTATAGGCTGAACAGAGAGCTGGACACGGCCCCGTGTCCGCTGGGCACGGCCCCGTGTCCGTCTGACACACTCTCTCCTCATTAATTGTAATTCGCAATTACAATAAATGCGCCTGCTGTACTTTCGACACGGCCCCGTGTCCGCTGAGCACGGCCCCGTGATGGGCAATAGAAGCTTCTATGGATTTGTCTTTTCTGCTGCTTCTTGGGCACGGCCCCGTGCTGGCTGAGCACGGGGCGTGTTCAGCCTTCTGTCTTCTCCTTTTTGCTTTGGAAGGTGCCGTTGAGGGGTCGGGCAGTCCACTAATGTTCCTTTCCTTGTATTTATGTTCGATTTAGCTGTCTTTTTGCTTCTTTTTCGTTTTTGAGCTCATTTAATCCTGAAAATACAAAAGGAAGACAAAAACACTCTTTTTCCAATATTAGTACTTAAAAAGGGTTAGTTTTATGCCTTATTTGATGTAATTTATATGTTGCATTTTACACACATCATTAAGAAACTAAAATGTCAGTGAGAATAGCTAAATGGTTGGTAAAATTAAGCGCCTTTGATATAGTTTATGATCCTATGGCAATTATAAAATCACAAGCTTTAGTAAACTTTGTGGCTAATTTCACACATGATCTTGAAAAAGAAGCTGATTAGACGTTCAACAACTAGAAGAAAATGATGAAAACTGGATATTATACATAGATCGTGCCTTGAAAATTTGGGGTATAGGGCTAGGTATCCTACTGAAATCGCCATAGGGGGACATATTACACCAATCTATACATTGTAATTTTCAAACTACTAACAATGAAGTAGAGTATGTAGCTCTGATTGCAGGTTTACAAATAGCTAAGGAGATGAAGATTAGGTATCTTCAAGTATTTATAGATTCTCTCCTAATTGTTAATCATTTTAATGGATCTTACACAGTAAAGGGAGAAAAACTTGTTTGATATCTCGAGATTGTGAAAAATTTGGCCACACAATTCGAGGTGTTTAGCATCATGCATGTTCCCAGAGAGGAAAATGCTGAAGCAGATGCCTTGGCATTGGCCTTAGCTCTTAAAATCCCGGAAGGAACAAAAATACCCATCTTCATATCCTGGATCCAGCAATTAAAATTGCAACACAGGGAAATAATGAAGTATCTAACTTGGAAATGTAGGATCCTGATGAAGAATTAAGATCCCAGATTCGGGCTTAAGAACCTGAAGTATTTCAAGAATCCTGGATATACCCTATAAAGCAATATATACAAGATGGAGAGATTCCTAAGGATGAGAGCAATCCTAGAGCTTTCCAAATGAAGGTATATTGCTTTATTATTTTACAAAATGTCTTGTGTAGAAAATCTCTTGCAGGTCCATATTTAAGATGCTTGGAGATTATGTCACTCTTCTCTAGGATCCTGAGAACAGGATACTTCCTATGGCACCCGAGGGAAAAGTGTTTATGTTGGCAAATGGAAGACTACTTCTCCAAGTGGATAGAAGCTGAAGCTTTTGCTCCGGTTAGAGAAAAAGAAGTCATATCCTTCATCAAATGTAATATCCTTACTAGATTTGGGATCTCGATAGAAATCATATGTGATAATGGATCCTAATTCATTGGGAAAAGAACAACCAACTTTTGTGAAGCATGGGGGATCAAGATTATTACGTCAACACCAGTACATCCTCAAGTAAATGGTCACGTAGAATGAAGTAATAAGATAATCATCAACAACCTCAAAAACAAATTGGGATCAAAGAAAGGGAAATGGGGTAGAAGAGTTACCCTTTGTTCTTTGGGTTGATAGAACAACAATAAAGAATGGTATTGGCTAGACTCCTTTCTCTTTGGTTTCTTGAACTGAAGCTATAATCCAAATAGAAATGGTGATTCTCACTACAAGATCTTGCCTACAATCTAAGGAAACTAATGACCAAGCCTTGGATGAGGATCTTGAAGCACTAGACGAGCTCAATAACTATGCTAAAGTCAGGATCGTAGGGTACCAGCAAAAAATAATGAAAGCATGCTATAAGAATATCAGAATCCATAGATTCTAAGTTGGTGATATGGTCCTAAAGAAGGTATTATAGAATACTATCAATCCTAGTGATGGAAAGTTCGCTCCAATGTGGGAAGGGCCATACCTTATTGATTCAGAAGATGGAAAGGGAACATACTGGTTGGCTACAATGGAAGAAGAAATCTTACCAAGATCCTCGAATGCAATTCATTTGTAAGCCTACTTCATTTGATTCGACTGTACGATCCTGGTTCGGTATGATGAGGATCCTATATCTTTGGGATCCCTGGTGGGTGTTCTCTAAGCAAACACCCACCCTCACAAAGGTTTCAAGTGTTTTGTAGAAGAAGATCCTCGAGGATCCTCAGTCAAAGTTAGAGATTGTCCATCTTTTCTACGTAGAAGGTATCTAATCCATTCTAAGGTTTGAAGTTGCCTTTCGGCCTTCCTTACGAGATTGGGTTAAATGTAACAACCCGACTTTTCGGATCGTTACCTATTGCTGTCATTTCTTTCGTAAACGCTTGTACTCTTGGGATTCGATTAACGCTAAGGGTTAAACTACATTTTAACACATTTTAAACGCATATTACAATGCTTATTTTAACGCTTACTACTTAAACGCATTTTATCGCATTTTACATCGCTTATTTAGACTAAACGCTATCTCAACGCAGACTCGAAACGCGGATTTACTTGTATTATGTGTGTTATTTGTGTGATTACTTGTTTTGAATGTTATGTTGCTATCAACGTAACGCTTATACGCTTTATGACAACTGGCACCAAACCGGTAATTTTCATACTATTTATTTATTATTTATTATCTGCAACTATATGCTTAATCATCAACACGGCGTGATTGCTTGCTTTACATATGAATTTATGCATGTTTTATACTTCAAATATTGCCTTGTGCATTACATTAAGTGTTGCGTCAGAAAGACTAGTAAACTCACCGGTAAGACACACTGTGTCAGCAATTCTGCAGAAAGTAGTCAGACAATAGATTTAGGGTTTAGGAGTAGGTCCAACATCAAAAACACATTAAAACCCAAGTGTGGATACAATTGTTAACATATACACTTTCCGGAAACTAAAATATGCACTAAAAGACACCCGAAACTCACTTTAAATGCTGAATTCTGCAGAATTCAGCAGAAAAATAGCAAAACACAGCATTTTAACACCAGAATATTATGCAGAACTGATGTTTTCGAGTCTAGAATAACTTACAAAGTGTCGGGAATTGAAACTGTCACAAAAGGTGCTTCATACCTAGTAAAACTGCGCAATTTAGCACTTTAACGAACCGTTAACGAAACGAATAACCGGACACTACCCAAAACATCAAAATTTAACTAGAAGCATTGTTTTTATGATATTTAGCTAGTTATGGTGATAAAACACCTTAAAAATCATAAAAACACCTAAACACACTTAAACTAACTTAAACCTTCTAGTTTACATTCTTAACCTCCATCTTCCAAGAATTTACACTTACCCCCCCTCTCATTCTAAAACCAGCCCAAGGGCCACACCCCACCTTTTTATTATAATATTGAACATGTAATCTAGATATGGAACATATAAACTATTGGTTAAACATGTGTTGAGAATTTTTTATTATAAAACACTAAAGGAACCTATCATTTCACAAACACCCCAGCATTCAACATCTTCTTCCTCTCTTCTCTATAACCTACGGCCACCATCACCCACACATACATCCATCCTTTTCAATCCATTCCAAGGCAATGTAATCTTGTTCTAAGGTGTATGGAGACTATCTAAGAAGACTAAAAGTGCTAGAAGTTGAAGGACCTCTTGGAGGAGCTTTTAACCACTTGATTTCATCATTCTTCATCTTCATCCTTCTTGTGCCACTTCCCTAGCCAATAGAGTAGTTGTAAGCTTCCTAAACACTAATTTAGTTCATGTTTATGTTATGTACAAGTCACACCATCAAACAAACTAAACTTTAAAAGATGAAAATGTAAAGATCTAATATAATCATGAAGAAAACTAGTAATTTTAGTGCTTTTTAGGGTATGCGATGAAGTTGTTGATGTTGAATCTTGTGTGTATGTTTAGATCTAGCATGTTAAGCTTGTTATAAGTTTAGATCTAACAAGTTTAAGCATGGATCTTGAAAGATCCATGGTTAAACTTGAAGATGAACTTGTGAAACACTTATGTGAACTTGAAAGATGATTTTTGAGACATGATCTTGTATTCTTGAAGTCACAAGGTGTATGTAAAACTAAATTTTGAAACTAAAATCCATGAAAAGTTTGTTAAAAGTTCACCATGAAGCTTGTTTATGAAAGATTTAAAGACGTTAAGTATGGATCTTGAAAGATCCATGATGAAACATGGATTTAAACATAAAGATCTTTCTAATGAACATAAAAATGGTTTTAGAACATGATTTTCAAGAGTTTGAAACCATAAATGTGACAACCCGAGATTTCAAGGTCTTCCTTTACGCATTGCTGGTTTACAATTCTGTTTGCAACTTGTGCATAATTAATATATGATTAAGGAATTATTAAGGTTGGTTAATAATCATCAATCACTCTTCATAAAAGGATGATATCTCATCCATCGTAATCATCATCACATGGCGGCCAACATAGGATTGTGGGAAAGAAATTTTGTGGGACTTCTAAGCACATGCAACCATAGTGGGTTGCACATGGGCCGATCATGAGTGGACCAAAATAAAGTAGTGCAGCCATTTTTAAAAAAAAAAATAGATAATCATCACGTGAATTGGCAGATGATATTGGAGGGCACAAAGAATAGACACATGCATGCAAGTGGGCCAATAACAACCATCATAACCCAAGTGGGCCGCACATGTGTTGACTGTTATTGGACCAAACCCAAACGAAATCTGGCCACTCTCTTCGAACACCCACATAAATTGGGTGTGGTTCCTATTGTGCACGTAACATTAGTTTGATAGCAAACCCTAGCACTCATGCAAATCAGTGGCAGCCCTCTCCTTCCTTCCATCGATCCACTATCTTGGCAGCCTCTCCCTCTCCTTCGAAGTATTCGCTGGATCGGCGCAGCCCCTCTCTCGTAACAGTCACTTTGCACGGTTGTCCCTATTAGGTCAGTCACTATCCTCGTAATCTAGATTCCTCGTTGTGTTGTGTTTATCACGTTATTACTCGTACGCATGATATCCGCTGACTAGTGATTAGTTGTTAAGTCATTGGCACGAACTCGAAACCATGCATGATGTTATACCGATACATTAGGGGTTGAAGGATGTGATGTTTTGATTGTTCGTACGTATTTATGTTCTTGATCTAATCGGGATTATTATATGACATGTTGTGGCTGTATGAAAGATAGAGACCCATAAATAGTCTGATGTGTCTTAGAATTATGTTGTTAGAAAGATTGTTATACATGTGTTGGTAGGGTATGGGAATTGAATAGTATGATCAGATAACGATACTGTGTATAATGATTTGGCATATGAAAATTGTTATAAGAAAGATGATATACATGATGATCAGTGATGCATAAACCTGATGACTAAATATTATGCGGCGATGAAATTGGTTTGAATGTTGATAGCCATGATGAGTGTTATTGTTATATGATTGAATTCTTTATATGTCCGATTTCGTTTGTGAAAAGTATGATTTAACTTGGTTGATCTACATGGACCGAATATATAATTCTAAAATTGGTCTTAGTATAAACTAATAAATATATGTATCGCACATGTGAATGAATGATGAAATCCACACTGTTTTTAGAACTTGTAAATCAAATGGATATATATAATGTTGTTATAGTGGCTGCACATGTATAAGGGTCTCAATATAATTGGCAGTTGCATGTCAGAACTTATTTTATGCATTGGGGTCAGCACATGTGTTTGAAATATCTGTACATGTATTCTAAGCACATGGTTCAAAGATGTATGTGATGTTTTAAATAAATATGTTGGCATATAAGACAAGTCTGCACATTTCTTTTTAATTGGCTGTACAAATTTGATCTTCAAAGTTGGGAGTCAAGTGGTATTTGAAATGGGGGCAGCACAAGTACTCTTTATTTAATTGGTTGCATGTTTACAAGATGGGCCGCAGACATGATATATGTTTAGTGGGCCGATTTACTTGATTAATGAATTCTTATACTTTGGGCTTAACTGAATAAGTAGGTGTACAGGTTGACAAATGTCACTACTTGT
The DNA here is from genome assembly GCA_030545235.1 of Helianthus tuberosus. Taxonomy (NCBI): domain Eukaryota; kingdom Viridiplantae; phylum Streptophyta; class Magnoliopsida; order Asterales; family Asteraceae; genus Helianthus; species Helianthus tuberosus. The sequence continues at coordinate 97,588,110 of CM060412.1, read as the reverse complement.
ATGTTGTGTGCACTGATTGATGAATAAATGTGGAGTGACACGTACCGAGCTTGTATACATACTGACTGTTATATGTGCAATTATCATAGGACTTGAATGATTGTTGGTTAAACGAGTAATTAAATCTACCGAGCACTCTAAGGTGAGTTCACTACATTCGAGCATGCGTCCCAGTGGTTGGGGACAGTCAGTGGTCTGGGTAATAACGGGTATATTGGTTAATATTCTCACCTATCATTTTTGTAAGTCCCTTATTATGTTACCTGGAGGGTAACGGGTATTAGTTGGTAGCGCTACTTAGGTTTGGCACCCTCACACCGCTCCTAGATAGGACGGATGTGAACTAATGACCCAGTCGGGACCCAGTACTAGATAGGAGTACGTGGGAAGGGCAGTCATGTATTTCAGGAGCCGTCTTGTTCGGAATTGAGATATTAACAATATTACTTGCATTGGTTATTGAACTGTTTTACATACAACTGGTAACAAACGTTTTCTAAAACTGTGAACTCGCCAGCTTTGTCTGATACACTTGTTACATGCTCGCAGGTCGTTAGGTACTTGGGAACAGGAACTTGCTGGCTGGAGGGCGTTAGTGGTCATGGTTGCATTGATGGGTTATTTATCAAACATTTATTTACTATGGTTGTTTAGAAAGTATTTACATTATGTTACGTTAACGCTTCCGCTGAACTTGATGGTTTTTGAATTACTTATGTTTGGATTTTATTACTATTAAATGATGAAACTTTATTTTAAACTTACGGATTCAATGTAATTGGTGGCTCATTACTAGTGGTCACACGCCTAACAGGGACACTCCCTAAGTGGTAATTTGAGGGTGTGACAATAAAACTCATGGATGGTTTGGTTAGTAACTTAAAGTTTCATAAAAAGTTTGTTTAAAATTTACAAGAACACTTTATTTTGAAGGATCATGGTATCTAAAGTGTAGATCTAAAAGACTACACATTTTTAGCAAAAATCAAGTTCACCATAATGTTTTACATGAAGAAACTAGTGTATATTATTTGTGAAAATTGTTGGAAATTGTTTTTAGTGATGAAAAGAAAATAAACACATGTTTTTAAAACATGGGAAACCTCCATTTTAGGGGAAACTTGTTGGGTTTTTCACATGTTTATCAAAGTATTTTTATCCATATAAAATAAAAACGCACCGGAAAATATTATTTAAAACATGTTACTAACAAGATATAAAACCCATTTTATATGTAAAACCCAATACCCGGATCCGTATACGAACATGCATGCTATAAAAAATTAAAACACAACCATAGAGTGTTTAGAATACTACCTTCCAAGGAGTAAAGAATATGAAGAAGATGATGCTTCTTGAACGGTTGCCCTCAAGTGTAGAAGACCTCAAGCTTGTATACCCCAAGCCTTCCAACAAACACTTTGATTTTAGCTAGGATTTACACTTACGAACTCACTTGAAAAATCCCTCTTGATCAACCACACATGGCCGAAATTTAGAGAGAGCTTTCTTGAGTTTTTGCACTTGAAAATCACTTGAAAAAAATTCTCTAAGATGGCACTCCATGTTGGCCGATTTTTGAGAGCATTCTTTACAAGTCTTACATTCATTTTTGTCATACAAAATGCTTATTAAAAGCATGAGAGAGAATGCCACCCAAAAGACCCAATCACAAGTCTTCTAACCATGCAAAATGCATGTGATCTCATTGGATCAAAAAGAACTTGGGAAGAGCACATGTTGGGGGCGGCCCACATGGGGTTTTTATAAAAAAAATTCAAAATTCTTTTAACATTGTAAGTCTTGTTTATTTTTATAACTTTTATAAAATATAACATCATATGTTATAATACTTATACAACTTTTATTGAGTTATTTAACCCATTAAATAACAAAATAAAATATTCTCTCAAAATAAATTATCCATATAATTTATTAGTTTGTCAAGTGCAATTATTTAGAAAACCAATTTCTAAATATTATAAGTGTTAATATTTATTTGTTTGATCATATCATAAATGAATATTATGAGTGTTTGTCTAGCTTGTATTTAGGTATGACTCGACTTGGATCATAACATACTAGCCACATCAAGTTAATATGTGTCTTGGGCATACAGAGTCCAACAATCTCCCACTTACACAAGATACATAGAAGATTGATGCAAGCAGTAAATGACGCCTAACTACGGTTTACTACCCCTAATACGTATGACTATATGTCCCATTCAATCACATCATCCCCTTCAAGTCCCTTACTTGAAAATGATTTAGGTGAATCTATCATTTATCCTTTCGTTACAGATGTCATGTCAAATCCAGAGACATAGAGTTATCACTCTTTGTTGATTTAACTTTAGCAGGCCTTAGACATCTTAATCTCAACGAATAAGAGGAACAAATCCATTCTTGACTACATACGTCTCTCACAATCACCTTGTACCACACCTGAGCTTAGCCTTATGTACTATCATATTACTGACAGCGAAGAAATAAGTCAAGGTACAATATTTGGTGAATATCAAGACCCAATATGTATCTCATGTCAGAGGATACTATGATATTCTCCTTTACTCAAATTTACTTATGATCAATCACAAATGATTCCATGCAGTAACATTTGAGAGCGAGTCAGTCCAATATTTGTATCCCACAAATATCTATGAACCTTGGCAGCAATACTTTGCTCTATATTCATACCTAATGAATATCCACCAATCCAAGTTCATAATAGTCTTACATTCATATTTGTTCCTACAAGTATGATCGACTACGGACATTTAGAATAAGTAACTTATACACGGATTTAAACATGCTAAAATGGAACATAACTCAAAATACCATAAAGAGTTATAATAACAGTTGTTCCAATATCCAAATACAAAATAGATCAAATGCAATCACTAGAATATCAAAGTCCTAAGGCACAAGTATGACCTTCATGCTTTGCCCGTTCAAGGAGCTTCGTGAGTGGATCTGCAATATTTTGATCAGTGTGAACTTTGTGAATACATATCTTTCACTTTTTCAACTTCATCCCTTATGTAGTTGAAACTCCGCTCAATGTGCCTAGTCTTTTGATGTGCACGAGGTTCCTTGATTTAAGCACTGGCACCATCGTTATCACAAAGATCTCTAGGGGTCCTGAAAGGTAGGGACTACCCCTAGATCGGCAATAATTCAAGTGGCAGATCCATATGAATTATCTCGATTAATGAAGCGACGATGTATTCTGATTCTGTAGTGGACAATGCTACCTGATTGTGATCGAGAATCATCTCGATTAGTTTGGAAACTCGTATCCATGTAACCCTTTACAACGAATTGTTGGACTCTATATGCCCAAGACACATATTAAATTGATGTGGCTAGTACGTTATGATCCAAGTCGAGTCATACCCAATAACAAGCTAGACAAACACTTATATTGTTTATTTGTGATATGATCAAACAAATAAATATTAACACTTACAATATTTAGAAAATTTGGTTTTCTAAATAATTGCACTTGACAAGCTAATAAATTATATGGATAATTTATTATGAGAGAATATTTTATTTTGTTATTTAATAAGTTAAATAACATTTTAAAAGAGGTGCATAAAGTCTTGAAAACATATAGTGTTTATTTTATAAAAGTTATAAAAACAAACAAGACTTTATTTAATAAAATAAATTTGATTTTTTTTAAAAAACACCCACATGGGGCCGCCCCCCCCCCCCCCTTTGCTCTCTAACCAAAGATTTTGAGCCAATATCTTTTCATGCATTCTTGCATGTGTAAGAAGTTCTTCCATTGGGTGGTCTTCCCAAGCACAAGTTGGTCCAATCAAGCAACATGCAATTGCATGTGTTAGAGGCTATTTCATTGGGCATTTGGGTGGCAACTTCTCTCTCTTGTTTTTATAATTTTGTATGACACAAAATTAGTAGATGAACTTGAATGAAACTCTAGCAAACTCTCTACAAAAATCGGCCAAGAGTGTGCAAGTTGAAGAGATGATTTTTCAAGTAAAGAACTTGCAAAAGATATCTCTAATTTTCAGCCAAAGGGTGGTTGATCATGAGGGTTTCAAGTTCATAAATCAAGTGCAAGAACTCCACCATCTCCTCTCATATTTTCGGCCATATGATGGCTTCAAGAGGGTTTCAATAGTGAGTTCATAAGTGTAGAAATCCTAGCTAAACACAAGGAGTTTGTTGGAAGGCTTGGGGTATACAAGCTTGAGGTCTTCTACACTTGAAGGCAACCATTCAAGAAGCATCATCATCTTCATATCCTTTACTCCTTGGAAGGTAGTATTCTAAACACTCTATGGTTGTGTTTCATTTTGATAGCATACATGTTCGTATATGGATCCGAGATTGGGTTTTACATATAAAATGGTTTTTATATCTTGTAAGAAACATGTTTTAAATAATTATTTCCGCTGCGTTTTTATTTTATACGGATAAAATACTTTGATAAACATGTGAAAATCCCAACAGTGGCATCAGAGCCGCTTATATGAGTGCATGCTTCAATAGACTTAAAATTTTCGGGTTTCGGGTTTGGTGAAAACCGTATGGCCGAAATTTTAAGTATGGTTATCCCTTTGTTTTTCAAGATTATATTCTTACATGCATAAATGAATCTTGAAATATTATTTCATATGGATGATTTGTTTGTTTGGACAAAACTTACCTTTTCGGTTTTTTGGACATAGCCGAAAATGGTTATTAAAAGGGAACCATTTTTTTTATGCTTCTTGAAATTAATATATATATATTTGGATATATATTTTGGTGCATATAACCTAGCCATGACCTTGTGTTGAATAATTGTGTTGTGATTTATTTATTAATTATTCAATGGGTTGTAATAATTATTATTTTTTTGTTCTTCCATTTGTAAAGTTATGTAATTTATTTATTTTCATTTGGTATGTAAAATAAATAGATTAGGTGCATTTTATTTTACTAGAAAAATGTATTAGGATATATTTTGTAAAAGAAGATGCACACAAAAATGCGGTTTTGGTTTTTGCCAATTTCGGGCATAAAGGACTTCATAGTTCTAAACGGGATTTTAGCCCGATAACCAAAACACATTTTTTAAGTCCAAAGGAGTTTTGAGCTGAATATAAAAGACATTTGGAAGATCAAAGAAAGTGGAGAAATCACAACACAAAAGGAAGACTTGAAGCATTTGGATGCGGGATCAAGTGGGAGTTCAACGACACAATACTTGTGTCATTATTCACCCTTAGGAATGACCTTTTGACAAACTTGTTTCGGCTAACAAGTGTGGTCAAAATAGTTGGCTATGGTTATGCACCTAATGATATGTGTGTTGTGCTTGTGTGGTTGTTTATTTTGTTTGATGATATTTGGATATGCATGCTTAACAAACTAATAATCAACAACAAGCATAAAAATTGGTTCTTAACAAAATCATTAAAATGGTTAGTAAAGGTTTTATTAAAAATTAATGATTTTTATAATAAAATGGGTTTTATTAAAAAGAACCTTGAAAATTTATTTTCACTAAAGTACCAAGGATTTGAATGCATGCAAATGTATGGTACATAAAGTTTTCTAAACTAGAATTTTGAAAACTCAAAATCCCTTTTATAAAAACAAGTCAAACACCATCCTTTAATACAACACTCGAATCACTTGGGAACTCTTATTGTGGGATAAAGGTCACCTAACCACATTTGCGGGAACTTGTATGTTCGAGGTGGGTTTACCATGTTTGTGGGATAAAGGTCACCTAACCACTTATGTGAATAAACTCACACGTGTGTGTAAGTTGGATGACTTGATTTGGAAACCATGAACTTAGGGTCACCGAAGCATGGGGAACAAAGGTGTTGATGGGATTAAACATGCCAACTAAACATAAAGATGTTTAACCGATCCCATATGGCTAGAAGTTGCAAAGAGTTGCAATTGTCAAACGTTGACTACCTTGTTAATTTAAATAGAGGGATAAAGGTCACCTAACCAATATTTAAATGTAACGTTGGATTCTAGATTTTAATTATTAATTGTCTATGAGACACAAAAGGGTATTAATGATTAAAATATAATAATATCGAAAATACTAAAATTGAACTTTGTTAAAATTTTGTAGATGGCCGCTAACAATATTACCCAAACCGTCCGTAACCTATCACTGAAAACGATCCTAATCCCGATGAACATCTTATGGAAGATAAGGATGCCTAACGATTGGATTAAGTATATCGAGGATACTATGCAAGCCTCTTGCCTCATGTTAGGAATTATGATTCCCAAGATTCAAAAGGATTTTGAACATCATGAGCATACGACATGATTAACCAATTGTAGGAAATGTTCCTAAGAGTAGAACGCTTCGAAATGGTTCGAACGCTTCATACATGTCGAATGGAGGAAACCCAATCGGTCTCATTTTTTGTCTTTAAGTTGAAAAGCCACATTGATCACCTCGAAAGGTTCAATATGGATAAAAGGGTTTTATCCATTCTAACGATCAATGAGGGTGGCAACTAGAAAGGGCATCACCCCGACACCAAAGCAAATGTTGAAAATGGAAACGGGTAATTCAAAGGGAAATGATTAGAAAGACTAAAGCGAAACCACCGAAACCAAAAGTGAAGAAAGGCAAAGGTTGCCATGAACGATCCATGCTTTGAGTGTGGTGAGATAGGATATTTAAAAAGGAATTGTCCAACCTATCTCAAAGAGTTGAAAAACAAGAGGGATGCTAGGCAAACCTCAGGTACAATCTTTATGATACATATTGACCTTAATATTATTTCTTCAAACACATGGGTATTAGATACCGGATGTTGAACTCATGTTTGCAATTTGTTGCAAAAAGGTTCAAAAGAAATAAGACAATATGGTTTTGATTTAAAGTTTTTTTAAACAATGAAATTCATGCTTCGATGAATGACATGTTTTACTTTAAACCTATGCCTTCAAATGGTATTTATGAATCGGTTCATAATAATACATCATTTGATAGTTTAATGTACCAATCAATCACCAAGAAACTCAAAATGGATTTGAGTAAGACCTATCCTTGGCATTATCGCCTTGGTTATATAAACAGATGTCGCATGTAAACACTTCGAAAGAATTGTCTTTTGGAAACAATGAAATTGGTTCATTTGATACATGCGAATCTTATTTACAAGGTAAAATGACCAAGTAATCCCTTAGTGGGAAAGGGCAAAAGATTTGTTAGGTATCATACATTCGAATGTATGTGATCCTTTTAAGCCAATGACTAGGAATGGTGAAAGATACTTCATTACTTTTACCGAAAACTATAGTAGTTATGGTTATGTGTACTTGACACAAAGAAGAAGTTTTGAAACGTTCAGAATATTCAAAAAGTGAAGTACAAAATCAACTCATTTAAAGTTCTTCGTTTCGATAGAGGAGGAGTCGAACTCTATTAGATATGGTTCGATCTATGATGACTAGGAGCACATTATCTCTATCATTTTGAGGTTACGCTTTGCTCTCCGTGGCTCGTATATTAAATATGGCCCAAACCAAGAAAGTGGATAAGACACCTTTTGAAATATGGCATGGAAGGGTTCCATCATCATCATATTTAAAGGTAAGGGGTTGTAAAGCTTATGTTAAGCTATACACCTCAAATAAATTGAAAGTCCGATCCACTAAGTGTATCTTCGTAGGATATCCTAAAGATGGTATAGGATATTAATTCTGCGATCCAACAGAGCAAAAGGTATTTGTTGCTCGAAAGGCTAAGTTCTTGGAAGCTAAGTTCCTTATGGAAGGAGCTAGTAGAACAGTGGAACTTGATGAGGATCAAGAACCACAAGCCGATACACGGTTGGTTGATACTAGCGCTCAACAAGAGGTTGTTGAAAACGATCAAGTGGTTGATCATTACACACAAAATGTTCGCAGATCTGGTAGAATTAGTAGTCCACCTGAAAGATATGGATTTTTCATAGATGGATACTACTTGGTAGATTCAGATGAATCAACCACATACCATGATGCAATGTCAAAATTCGATTGTGACAAATGGCTTAAGGCCATGAACGTAAAGATGCAGTCCATGTATAACAACCAAGTATGGGAATTGGTTGTAGCACCTCTTAACTCCAAAGTAGTTGGAAGTAAGTGGGTTTTCAAGAAGAAAACGGATATGCATGGTAACTTGGATACTTATAAAGCGAGACTTATAGCAAAAAGGTTTCACTCAAACTCAATTGATTGATTATGATGAGACCTTCTCACCTGTGGCGATGCTAAAGTCAATTAGGATATTATTTGCCATACCTGCATAATATGATTATGAGATTTTGCAAATGGATGTCAAAACGGCTTTCCTTAATGGATATCTTAAGGAAGATGTCTATATGGTTCAGCCTGAAGGTTTTGTCGATCCAAAACATCCTAACAAAGTATGCAAGTTAAAGAAATCAATCTATGGATTGAAACACGCATCTAGAAGTTGGAATCACCGTTTTGATGAAGAGATTAGGGAATATGGATTCATCAAGAACGACGATGAAACTTGTGTATATATGAAGGCTAGTGGGAGCATTATTACTTTCTTAGTACTGTATGTCGATGACATTCTACTATTTGGAAATGACATTCCAAACAAGGAAGGTGTAAAAACCTAGCTTGGAAGTTGTTTTTCCATTAAGGATTTTGGTGAAGTCGCCTATATTTGGGAATAAAGATCTATAGGGATAGATCAAGGCGTTTGATAGGTTTAAACTAAAGTGCATACATTGACAAAGTCTTGAAAAAGGTTCAAGATAGAGAACTCTATGAAAGGTTTGGTACCTATTCAAGAGAGGACAATATTGAGTGCGTCTCAATGTCCAAGCTCAAAGGATGAGCAAGAAAGAATGGAAGGAATCCCATATGCGTCTGCTATAGGATTCATTATGTATGTAATGATATGCACTAGACCGGACAAGTTATGCGCTTTAAGCATAACAAGAAGATACCAGCAAGTAACGGTCATTGGGTGACTGTTAAAAATATATTGAAATACCTTAGAAGGACTAAGGATATATTTCTAATATATGGATCTGATGAAGAAGAATTCGTTGTAAAGGGTTACATGGATACGAGTTTCCAAACTGATCGAGATGGTTCTCGATCACAATTAGGGTAGCGTTGTCCACTACAGAATCAGAATACATCGCCGCTTCATTGATCGAGATGATTCATGTGGATCTGCCACTTGAATTATTGCCGATCTAGGGGTAATCCCTACCATTCAGGACCCCTAGTAATCTTTGTGATAACGATGGTGTGATTGCGTAAATCACGGAACCTCGTGTACATCAAAAGACTGGGCACATCGAGCGGAGTTTCAACTACATAAGGGATGAAGTTGAAAAGGGAAAGATATGTATTCGCAAAGTTCACACTGATCAAAATATTGCGGATCCACTCACGAAGCTCCTTGAATGGGCAAAGCATGAAAGGGTCATACTTGTGCCTTAGGACTTCGATATTCTAGTGAATGGATTTGATCTATTTTGTATTTGGATATTGGAACAACTGTTATTATAACTCTTTATGATATGTTGAGTTATGTTCCATATTAGCATGTTTAAATCCGTGAATAAGTTACTTATTCTAAATGTCCGTAGTCGATCATAATTGTGGGAACAGATATGAATGTAAGACTATTATGAACTTGGATTGGTGGATATTCATTAAGTATGAATATAGAGCAAAGTGTTGCTGCCAAAGTTCATAGATATTTGTGGGATACAAATATTGGACTGACTCGCTCTCGAATATTACTGTATGGAATCATTTGTGATTGATCATAAGTAAATTTTGAGTAAAGGAGAATATCATAGTATCCTCAGACCTGAGATACATATTGGGTCTTGATATTCACCAAATATTATGCCTTGACTTATTTCTTCGCTGTCAGTAATATGACAGTACATAAGGCTAAGCTCAGGTGTGGTACAAGGTGATTGTGAGAGACGTATGTAGTCAAGATGGGATTTGTTCCTCTTATTCATTGAGAGTAAGATGTCTAAGGCCTGCTAAAGTTAAATCAACAGAGAGTGATCACTCTGTGTCTCTGGATTTGACATGACATCTATAACGAAAGGATAAATGATAGATTCACCTAAATCATGTTCAAGTAAGGGACTTGAAGGGGATGATGTTATTGAATGGCACATATAGTCATACGTATTGGGGGTAGTAAACCGTAGTTAGGCGTCATTTACTACTTGCATCAATCTTCTATGTATCTTGTGCAAGTGGGAGATTGTTGGACTCTATATGCCCAAGACACATATTAAATTGATGTGGCTAGTACGTTATGATCCAAGTCGAGTCATACCCAATAACAAGCTAGACAAACACTTATATTGTTTATTTGTGATATGATCAAACAAATAAATATTAACACTTACAATATTTAGAAAATTTGGTTTTCTAAATAATTGCACTTGACAAGCTAATAAATTATATGGATAATTTATTATGAGAGAAAATTTTATTTTGTTATTTAATAAGTTAAATAACATTTTAAAAGAGGTGCATAAAGTCTTGAAAACATATAGTGTTTATTTTATAAAAGTTATAAAAACAAACAAGACTTTATTTAATAAAATAAATTTGATTTTTTTTAAAAAACACCCACATGGGGCCGCCCCCCCCCCCCCCCCCCCCTTGCTCTCTAACCAAAGATTTTGAGCCAATATCTTTTCATGCATTCTTGCATGTGTAAGAAGTTCTTCCATTGGGTGGTCTTCCCAAGCACAAGTTGGTCCAATCAAGCAACATGCAATTGCATGTGTTAGAGGCTATTTCATTGGGCATTTGGGTGGCAACTTCTCTCTCTTGTTTTTATAATTTTGTATGACACAAAATTAGTAGATGAACTTGAATGAAACTCTAGCAAACTCTCTACAAAAATCGGCCAAGAGTGTGCAAGTTGAAGAGATGATTTTTCAAGTAAAGAACTTGCAAAAGATATCTCTAATTTTCAGCCAAAGGGTGGTTGATCATGAGGGTTTCAAGTTCATAAATCAAGTGCAAGAACTCCACCATCTCCTCTCATATTTTCGGCCATATGATGGCTTCAAGAGGGTTTCAATAGTGAGTTCATAAGTGTAGAAATCCTAGCTAAACACAAGGAGTTTGTTGGAAGGCTTGGGGTATACAAGCTTGAGGTCTTCTACACTTGAAGGCAACCGTTCAAGAAGCATCATCATCTTCATATCCTTTACTCCTTGGAAGGTAGTATTCTAAACACTCTATGGTTGTGTTTCATTTTGATAGCATGCATGTTCGTATATGGATCCGAGATTGGGTTTTACATATAAAATGGTTTTTATATCTTGTAAGAAACATGTTTTAAATAATTATTTCCGCTGCGTTTTTATTTTATACGGATAAAATACTTTGATAAACATGTGAAAATCCCAACACGAATTCCGAAACTCGCATCCCTGTAACCCTTTACAACGAGTTCTTCTTCACCAGATCCATATATTAGAAAAATATCCTTACTCCTTCTAAGGTATTTCAATATATATATATATATATATATATATATATATATATATATTAACAGTCACCCAATGATCGTTACTCGCTGGTATCTTCTCGTCATGCTTAAAGCACATGACATGTCCGGTCTAGTGCATATCATTGCATACATTATGGATCCTATAGCAGATGCATATGGGATTCCTTTCATTCTTTCTTGCTCATCCTTTGAGCTTGGATATTGAAACACACTCAATATTGTCCTCTGTTGAATAGGTACCAAACCTTTCATAGAGTTCTCTTTCTTGAACCTTTTCAAGACTTTGTCAATGTATGCACTTTGGTTTAAACCTATCAAGCGCCTCGATCTATCCCTATAGATCTTTAATTGTAGGATCGTATGCTGACCCGATTGAGTCTATCAGAGGAGTCTCGATTAGTTACAGGTGCGGAAAACAAGTAACCAATGTAGAAACAACTAGATATTCACTTAAATCACTTTTCTGATTGATATAACAACGTTTACAGCCAAATCTCACACCGGAAGCACCTCGGTATGAAAATCAAGAACTGATTACAACTGATTTCGTTCATAGGGTTTATATAGAGCCTGGGATTTCGCTCATATGGACATGATGTCCATTAAAGCGAAATCACCATGACAAATAAGCGAAATCACATGTCCCTAAGAGCGAAATTACCTCCTAAATCACATACATTCTCATGTTTTCTCGTAAAACGTGCCCTGATCTAACATTCTAAGACTAAGACTCAATACAAGACGAAGTCAACAGATGCATGCACCAACAGACTCCCCCTCAGATGTTGACGAGTCGCAGTATCAAATCTGACAATGTTGTATCTTTGCATCTTCAGTCTTGATCTGTCTTTGGGCTTCACTCTCTCAAACTTTTCTCGCAGGTCTTCAGACTCCCCCTTGCGATATGCTGGCATTTCTGCAGTTCATCAGCATCATCAGCTTTAGGATCGTTGTCTGGCTTTCCATCTCACAGCTTCTCAGAATCAATCAGTCTGGCTCTTTATGTTCTAAGATCTTTGCCTGGCTATCTCTAATCAGAGTCCTCAGGTATCGGAACCTGGCTCTCATCTAGCTCTGATCTCAGAAATGAATATCCTGGCTCATCTTATCCTGCAAAAACTCTACCTCAAAGTAAATTTCTCTCACATACATATTTCAAACATATAAACTTGCACTAACTCAGATTCTTCTACAAAACCCAAACAAAATGATTTTTCAATCTGATGAACCACTTGAAGGTTTGATAAAAAATAATCAGTTTAAAAACAAACTCCCCCTCAAATTATACTCATCATTTTTAGCACTCATAATTTTGAAAATCAGCTTTCCAATACCAGTTTTCGAAAATCTTTTTGACTTTTTCAAAAAAATTATGCTAAAACACACTGAAAATCTTTTTGGATTTTTGAAAGTAAAGAAATAAATGCAGTAAAGAAATATTTACAGACAATATTTTTGTGAGTTTGTGTAAGAGGATCATATCAGATTCTGAGACAAATCACCAACACCGTTAAGCTTCATTTCATTTTAAGCATTAAACGATTCACATTGATTGACGATATTGTTGTCCACTTAAACTCAATCTAAAAACTTTTGAAATGCTTACCGATACGATTAGGTATATTTAGATAGCACTAAATTCTTATGGATCCCACGATCTCAGCATATCCCCTCATCATGCAATACACTAACTCAAGTAATGCCTTTAAACTTTTATCAACTGTGATTTGTGCGAAAATAAAGCAGAATGTTTAAACATTAACAATCAGGTCGATACTTCCGTATACGCAGAGAAAGTCCAATGTTTAAACAAAATAAGAAAAATAAACAAGTTGAGTTGTTTAGGCTTTAACCACCAGGTCGATACTTCCGTATACGCAGAGGTGATCCAAAGCTTAAACAAAACACCAAAGAAAATAAAGCAGAACGTTTAGGCAACAACATCCAGGTCGATACTCACGTATACGCAGAGGATGTCCGATGCTTAAACAAAATAAAGAAATAAGACAAGTTTAAATCTTTGCAAAATAAAATGCACAATCACAGCGACTTTTCAGCAAAGTTGTGAAAGTTCACAAACTTAACCAGTTTTATGTCTTTCGACAATCAGCGATTACTGAGTAGGCACACAGTCAAGAAGGACAAAACTAAGTACTATGCTTTCGACCGTGTTTCCCACTAGAACTAGGCTTTTTGCTTTATGTTTGTATCGTTATCGCAAATCTACTAGTCTAGCTGAGCCTACCGTCACATCCTTAGTGAGACCGTTTATCACATTTTGACTTTACATATCTTTAGCATGTTGTGACAGTCCACTGATGTACTATCATTTCCTCTTTTTCACAACAAAACTCATTTTTGATTTTATCATGTTTTTGGCTTTTTCAAATTTTCTAATGTTTTTGGATTTTTCTGAAATTTTCTTACTCCCCCTAAATGCAAACACATTTTAGGAAATTTGAAAATAAACTATATAATAAAATGACAACTGATATCGAATCACTTCAATTCGCCATCCACTTGGCATAAACAATTAGAACTCCCCCTATCAACAAACTATTTTCTCATTTAGATTTCAAAACACTTAAATTTGTTTTAATCAAAATGATTTTTCCGGAAAATAAGTTTGATTTTACCACTTGTAGGTTAGGGGTTTGGTTCATCATATTGTTCCCAAAATATCATTTGTAGAAAATCAAGTACAACTTAATGTCCCTGATTTACCACTTGTAAGTGAAAACCTTTTCAACCAGTTGTAAGTATATTCAAAATATATAACCACATGTAGGAATAAAACATCTACACAAACCATTTTACCAATCAAGATGTCGATTCCTGCTTCACACTTACCAACCTGGAAGCTCCGACAATTCCTCAATCTGTAAAAATTTAGACAATTTTTAAAATCTTTCACAAAAACAAGTTTAACAAGAATGATGCCGATTCCTGATCCACGATTACAAACTTGGGATCTCCGGCAGGTCAGGTTTTTTAATGAAAGAAAATGTCCACCCAAGCCTTACCAGTCTTGGGTGATTTCAATTCTGAAGCAGTTGGGGTGTAAGTTGCTTTCTTTGTAGCATAGAAATCTTTTACCCCTTTAACCTTCCCATCGACCATCTTTCCGAAAATTTTCTTTACATTTCAATTAAAAACTTTCTCAACATCAAATTCATTCTTGTCAGAATAAAATTGATTAGAGATCTCAACTTTCCCGATTTTTGATTTAAAATTCTCAGTCCTCAATGGTGGAAAGTTCTCATCATCCATCGAAGGAACTGAGTTTTCATCAATTTTAATCTCAGACTGTGGCTCCTCTGATTTTGTGGAATCAGATTCATCGCCAATTTTCTCCTCAGATTTCTTAACAACCCATTTTTGGTTGTCAAGTTTCACACTTCTTCTGTAAAATCTTTTTGAACATTCACCAACTTCATATGTAGAATTTTTAAAAATCTTAAATTTCTCAGTTGGTGGTTCTGTTTTATCAACAACAACTTCTTTCAGTTTTCCAGAAACTTCCTGTTTTGTCTTGGTTGATTTAGGACAATTCCATGCAATGTGACCAACTTCATTGCATCTAAAACAGGTTCTGGTTTCTTTTATCTGAAATTCATTCTTTTTCTTCTCAGCAAGAAATTCTTCATTTGATTGTCTCCAGAATGAGCCCTTTGATTCTTTTTCATGGCTAGTTCCTGCAACATATGTTATTTTTGATTTAAAATCTCGAACATATTTTTCATTTTTCTGTTTTTCTGTTGGAGTAAAACCAAGACCTTTCTTTTTGAAATTACGGTTAGGGTTTGGTTTCTTGTGAAAACCAAAACCAGAACTGTAATCTTTTTTCTTGTTCAATCTTTGTTGAACTCTTGAAGTGTACTTTTTAGATTTTCCAGTAAGATTTAAATCTTTTATTTCAGAAATATTAATTTCTGTCATTTTGAAAACCTTTTTGATCATGTCAAAACGAACACTTCTTATTGGAAACTCTTTATCAAAATATAATTTGTCCGAATCATTCAAAGTATACACAACTTCAAATGTTTCATCATTCAAATTAGATTTTGATAGCAAAAATTCTTTACTATAAACCCGTTTTCCCGATGATTTTGAACTCTTTTCGGACGAACTCGAACTCCTGACTGACTGACATGAACTTTCGGACTCGGACTTTGACTCTGACTCCTCATCCGTATCCAACACCTGATCGACCACTCGTTTTATCAGTTCGGACTCATGATCTGTGTCAGACGCTGTGAACGTGACGTCAATGTTGTCCGGTAAAACATCGGTTAACTCAGACTCTAACTTATTATTGACCACCTGTTTTAGTTCTTCCTCATTAGGTTTTCTAGGCGAGTACCCTTCCCAAATCAGAGGCAGACACTTATTATAACAGACACTCTGTTTCTTACCAGTATCCGTTTTCTTCTTTGGCTTTGTTTCTTCATCTTTAAACGCTTCAAATCCTTCAACTGTTGGATAAATTCTATCGATTATGTAGTCACAACCTTTGTAACTTTGCAGCAATCTTCTGATTCTTTCATTCTCAGCTGCTTCACTATCCAACTCTTTCTTCCACTTTGCACATTCTTCTATGTACAAGTTGATCTCTTTCTGCTTTGTCATCATGGTAGCATTCATCATCTTCAAAGCTTTTTCTCTTTCAGAGTTAGTCTTCTCCAGACTATTCACATGTCTGTTCAATACATCATACGACTTTTTCAAATTCTTTACATCAAACAACAATTGTTCTTTCAACTTTTCTAACTCACTAAACCTTTCATCTTTTTCTACACACTGTTTGCATGATTCTGCGCATTTAAGACAAGGTTTTGTGACTTCAATGATCTTCTCAACCTCTACAACTTTTTCAACTTCCACAATCTTCTCAATCACTTTGACATTTTTCAATTCTTTTACAGCTTTCTTCTCTTTCAGTTTCTTCAATTTTTCTGCAAAATAAAATTCAAAACTATCAGAAGATAAGTGAGTTTTTCCAATATTAATCTGTTCAATTTCTTCATCACTATCACTTTTTTCTGACGAACTGTTTTCAGATGAAACATATCCTTCATTTTCACTTTTCTCTTCATCTGATAACACTTCCATCCATTCCTTCAACATTTCTGGCTTTCGTATAATCTGAGCAATAAACGCTCCAACATTTGAATCAGCTGGAATGTACTTATCCCAGCTAAATCCTTCAGCCATTTTCTCATCATCTTGATCAACGATGCCATAGTAAGCTTTCCTGTTTGCATCTTCGATCATTTGTCCATGTGCCGTTTGAGCTGCCTTTTGTTGATACGGTTGATGAGTGATTTGCTGATAAATGGATTTCCTATAATAATCATCTTTCCCAGATGACTCCTTTGCTCCTCTCGGCTCCTGATTCTTGCACTCTCTCTTAAAATGACCTTTCTCCCTGCAATGAAAACATACAACTTTAGATTTATCAAATCCAAGATTAGAAAGATTTGCATCCAAGAAATCATTTCTTCCTGTAACCAATCTAAACTTTTCTGCTCTCCTCAAAACACTAGCTAAGGCCCATTTAATATCCATCAGTTCCAACTCCTCTACATTGATTTGGTCATAATCTTCCTTTGTGAGCATTGGATTACCAATTTTTCCGGCAATCAACCCTTCATAAGATTCTAATGCAGTGACCAGTAATCCCATATGATGCTTTACAACTTCTTCAAAATAATTTTGACCATTTTGAAGATGTAGAGCTACATTGCACTGAATCAAATGCCCATTTCCAGCAGATGCACTTTGAACACTTGAAGGATTCACCGTTGAGAACCCACTAGTGTTGACTGATCCTTGACTGCTAGGTGTAGACTGATTTCCAGCACTGAATGCAGTTTGTATCTTTGGACTAACTCAGCAGTTTGAACATTTCCTTTATAGTACAATTTAATATCTTGTTGATGAGTAGAACTGTTCATTCTAGCAATTTTCTGCTGCTCCAAATCCTGTTCTTCCAACTTTTCAATAAACTGTGCAATTGATAACCTGCTAAACTGTCCGGAATTCTTCAATATCATCAGATATGTGCCCCATTCCTTTTGCGGTAACGCATCAGCAAGCTTTTCAACCCATTCTGCTGGAGTTTTTGTAATCTTCAACTGTGACATAGTACGTACAAGATGACAATATCTCTCAATAAGAGTTTTTGTTGTTTCACCAGGCATGCACGTAAACAATTCAAACTCCTTTTTCAGTAATGCTGCTGTCACACCCCGACCACGTAGAACATACAAAACGTGGCGGAAACATCGGGGCGTGTTGCAACAGAATTAATGTTTCATAACCATGGATATCAAAAAGTGTTTCGCTTTATTATACATTGAATAATTACATCGTTTAGGAATCTAAATACACTAATTAAACATAGTCTATCATTGTTATTTAGTCACTAAGGCCTTGTCCAGTCCTATGTGAGCATGCATCTTATCAATCGATTTCATTCAATCAATACCTGAAACATATGTGAAAACGAGGTCAGCAAAGAAATGCTGGCGAGTACATAGGTTTTGTAGGAGTGTCGAAATCATGGCTAGTTTAGATGTTGCAATACTTTATTTAAAAACCTTGTTTTGAAAAGAGTATAATATTGCAACTTAATTAACCAACTCAAATCAAGCGGGTTATAATTTGTAAAACCTCGTAGCCATGACTCTTAACTCAAAAACATTTGTTTTAGTAAATTATTTGGAAAAACAATGATAAGTTCAGGTGATATGTATAAATAAGAAAATAAAGCATGATTAAATGAATAACCATGTAATATGAGTTTGTATAAGATAAATTGTTTGTAAATAAATGTCTTGTGAAAAGTATGTTACTTGTATAAAATGTTCTATGTCTCGAGCTGAAATGATTCAAATAACACTACAATATGTAATACCATACAAACACTTATATATAGGAAGTACCAGCGGCGTATCCACCATGCTTGTATCATATTCCACACGCATTGTTACTTAATCATTTAATCAAACCAAACCAATAAAGAAATGTTCATGTCAAATGTAAATCATGTAATATGTATAGCCAATCGTTAAAACATCGTGTGAAAACCCAATCGTTACCCAATCGTTACCCAATCGTTAAAACATCGTGTGAAAACCCAATCGTTACCCAATCGTTAAAACATCGTGTGAAAACCAATCGTAAATCGTTTAATTCGTTTTAGGTCATGAAACTACTTATGTGGTCGTCTCGCTAATAACATTCAAACCTTCTTGACTTTCGTCGCTTCTCGATTTCGTCGCTTCTCGATTTCGTCGCTTCTCGATTTCGTCGCTTCTCGTATTCGCATTAACAAACCTCCATAGGGTAAGTTAACACTTACAGATTCAGTCGCTACCCACAACACCCACACATAACCACGGGTGCAGTAAATAACGGGATTTGTCAGATCCTATGGTACCATAACCTAATACTGGTCGGCTTGATCATTGCTAATGAATGTCATATGTTATGTAACTACAACCAACAAGTTTGTTCACTTTATGAAATCGTTATTAGTTTTGTATAAATCGTCTTTATCGTTTTTGAAACTATTTGTTATAATATCGAAAACATTTAGCACATATGAGTCACCCCAAAACAATTGAAAACAGTAAAATAGGGGAAGAATGTACTCGCCTGAGAGTGCTTGGAGGTCTTGAACAACAACCAAACAAAGCTAGAGGGAGCACGGAATCAATCGGCAGTCTAAAACCATATAAATAAACCGGACCTAAATCGGGAGATCGGATAGGATGAGGCTTGGTAAACCAAATGAGTGTTGGAACTCATATGATATGGTTTAACAAGACCTACATACTACAATGAAACCAAACCTAAGTGCTATCGACCCATCGCGGCCCATTACGACCCGTTTAGGTAGCTTATGCTACTTTAACGCGTCGTTCGCGTGAAACGCGTTCGGACCGCCTAACTAGTCCTATGACAAGTGTTATATGCCTAAACATGTTACTTAATCAGTTATGTGACAAAAGTTTAGGTTACATATGCTTAATTACCAATTATACATGAAAAGGGTATTCTGGTAATTTACCTAAGGCATATAAACTACCTATCATACAACTACTTAAACGATGTGACCATAGGGTATAACCTCGGAAGGTTATTCCCTACCTACTATGGTCACCTAATGTATTTGGTCGGATCCTAATGATCGACCAAATGGGTCGAGTTCGAAGGTATAGGCGATTTATTAGATCGCCTACCCTACGACTCTAGACAACGTGGTAATCAGTGGGCATAGTCCCAAGGGACTATGACCAACGTGATTACACTCACGTTGCGAAGTTCAAACGAACTTCGCATTGACCATTACTGGTCAACGCTGAAAGTCAAACAAAGTTTGACTTTCTGACTCGAAAAGCAGTAAAATAAGGAAAAGAACGAAAGAATACTAACCCAGGGTCCCCGAATGCTAATCCCGACTCGAGAACTCAGGTATGAAACAATGGTTTCAACTTAGAGCTCTCAAAATCAGAATTCTTGTGAGAAAATGCAATGGGGGTGGATGGGTATATATAGTTTTCGGGTAACCGTTAGGATCGTTTCATGGAAAACGTGCCATGATCCAACCCGTACACTTGTCGGAACCTTATGGAAGCTCAAAATGGTTCCTATCATCATGACAAGGCAATTGGGAACATGTGGTGGAGGTTAAATCTGCTGAAAACAGGCTGTTTTAAACATTGCACCTGGTCAGAAGACCCCCTGCGCATCGTAGGGCAAAAGTCCCTGCGCATCGTAGGGGTTAAGTTTGGCAGATTTACAGTTTTGGTCCCTGAACTGTATTTAGGCCATTTTTGACACGTTTAAGGCCCGTTAACCCCATTTCAAAGCTCTAAAATGAAGTTAAAGTATAGGGAACTTAAAATGTGTTCAAAAATATCTCAGATGTCGGTTCGTTTAGCCGTACGAACGCGATGTTCGCTTAATTACGACGGAATGCGCATAAGCGCGAAAAACGAACCAAATGACGCGACGAATGGATTTTTCTTAAGGCGAACACTCAAATATAATATATTCATGCTTATATAAATTTTTGGATGTCCGGATGTATTCAGAACGTGAGTTATGCGTAAAAATGCAAACTTGTGCACTTTTTGACACTTTTAGTCCCTGAATGACACAAAAGTTTATTTTAGCATACCGAACACCTCAAAGCCTATTTCTAAGCTTTGTGAAGGATATTTATGGTATGTTTAACTTATGGTCATGCTCCGGAATGTCTGTTACAGTTCAAATTGGCATACTTTCGCAGTTTGTCAACTTTAGTCCCTGTAAGCGATTTAACTTGATTTTGCCATACCAAAGCCTTCAAAACTTATTTCTAAGTTAAGTAAAGGTTATTTAAGGTATGTTAAGCCTATGTAACTATTCCGGAGTGTTTGTTGCATTAAACTGGTTATATTTACGCATCGGTGCGCGTATAACCTTCCAGAAAGTGATTTAGAGTTTGAAATTGAACAAGAATTGATATGTATAAACGATACACATATTTTTACCAATCCCAAGTATGAAATATAATATTTCATTGGTTCGGTATTTGTTTGATGGCCGTGAAGGCACAGGTGTTACAGTCTCCCCTACTTTAGGAAATTTCGTCCCGAAATTTATTTAGAGGAAACTTGTGAGAGCTTGAAAATATGAAGTTGAAAAGATCAAACAACATTGGTTAGGGTTCTGAACTTCTAGTAACCTTTAATAACATCATGATTGCAATGTAAGAGGGATACTTATATACAAGTATATGAAGCGTCATTGGTGCGTCCACCGTACCTTCATTACATTGTTCTTATTTTGTTATTGTTGTCACTATCGGTTCTTACACATAATAAACCTTACTGGGTTTCTGTGCACTAAATTTCATAATTATGTACATGTCCATAATCAGATAATTCCTTGCACAGTTCACACAGTCTATTTTATAGTATGTAGGGGAAAACCAAATGAACAATCCTGTGATGAGTGTAACTAGACCGCCATTGAGTCCTTTTGATTAAATCAATGAATGATCTAAATAGACTATCAAGGAGTCTGTTCAGCTACATCACTAGATGTCGTTTTTCTAACCAAATTGTGAATCAATCTTTTTGACTAGACCACCAAATGGGTCTCTTATGAATCATGGAATGGTACTATATAACCCAAGGGTCTTAACTACTAAGTAGAAGCCCATAAGGATTTAAGGTAGTACCTTTTTGAAAATCCTACTATGAATCCCTCATATGAAGATATGAAAGGTTCTATGAGGATTTGAAAATCGGATCACACAAAAACATAAAGGAGAACACATAACACATAACCACATAGTCGCATAATCGCTTATTCGTATAATCGTTTAATTTGTTATCTTTGGACATGGGTATTTAAAGCATACTAGGAATCCAATCCGTGGATTTCATTTGGTACTTTAAATATTTTCAAGAATCTAACTATAAAGATAGAAAGATTCAAAAAGAAAATTCGATTTCGATTATTAGGAACCGAAGTGTTCGAATTAAGGTACATAAAGAATCCAATTAAGGACTCTGATTTGAATGATGATCATCCACAAGGATCTAATTGTAAAGATAAAAAGATCCCATATGAATTTTAGAAGTTGAAGATGTTTTGAAATCTCGCACGGGATGTGCTTAAGTCAAAACATGAAGTTGAAATGCTTATGAAGTTGAGATGCTAGATATGTCAAGGCGACATATGAAGCAGAATTTGAAGGTTATGTAAATGTGTGAGGAAAATATATTTGGAAAACTATGCATCGGTTAAAAAAAATGTTTTTGAAACCTTATATATATAATATTTTGAAATCATAAAGTAGGTGTATTAGATAGATATTTTTACAAAAATATTTTAAAATCATGCGAGATGAATTTTGAAATTATGTATAAGGTTTTTGAAAATATGAATGATGCTCTCCGAAATCATGCACTTGATAAGAAAATGTATTGTGTTAATATTGTCTTCAGACTATATGAAATATTTTGAAATTTGAAAGGTTGGTTTTGATAACATGGCCAATGTTTTTGAAATAACATAGACAATGTATCTTGAAAAATTGTTTTCGAACTATATGAAATGTTTTGAGATCATGAAGATTGTTTTGAAATACTGGTACTGTGTATGTTGAAAAATCAAAACGTAATGGGTATGAGATTTGAAAATACCCTTAGTTATCTAACCAAGGATTTAAAGGCACAGATGTGCGAAAAGCACGATTACTCATAATGTCACTTAATTTTCTGTACTTTGTTTCTTAGGGTGAAACGAGTACTTAAAATTTTCGAGGGAATCATGAGCAATCATTTGAAAGAGAGAAATCACAAAAGTAGTTTGTAAGGTACATAGTTCCTTGATGTAGGTATCATAGGAAAAGCCATACACACCTAGCAGGGGGTTGAGCTGGTTGGTTGGGGACTGCTTTACCATTGTGAGCGACCATGGCGAAGTTCTGAGAAGCCTTTCGCTTCTTTGACTTCTTAGGGGATCGTTCATCCATGGTCTTTGATTCCTCGATTGGTTTATTGGCTGATGGTGTTGTCGCCTGACTAGGTCCTGCCTGTCTTGGTGACTCTTGAGTGGCTTCATCCTGGAGATGATACATGGCAATAGGTAATTCAACAGTCTTCAGGACTACTTCGCCTATTCGCTGAGCGAATTTGGCTGCTTGCTCAGATATCTGCGCGTCATCGTGATGAAGAGACATTCTTGAAGAAAAAGAAAGGCATAGGGAGAAACAGGTGAAAGATTATTGGACAATCAAAACAGAATGATAACGCATGAAGATTGCGATCACTTGTTTGTTACCTAAGGCAAACAAATGAGACGGTGACTGATCAAAGTAAATGGGTCAAAAATAATGTATCGCGAAGACATGCTCGCCTATAAGTGAACACTCATCCCAAGAATTCCCAGGTAAGCACAACTGGTCTCGCGTCTGATGAGATGTATACGAAGTGCTTGCCTAGACAGAAAACCCAGAATACAGGCATTCACCCTTCCAGTTTGCACGTGTTCACATTATTTAAAACCCAAAACCTTGACGAAGTTTTGAAAACTCAAAGAGGTTCAAAACCATATAATAGAGAGTTCAAAACCTTACAATAGAGGGTTCAAAACCTAGTAATCAATCATCCTAGAACAGATGATTAGTTTTCAAAGCGGTTTTGAAATTTATGTTCTTGTTGTGGTTGTCACCTAAGGATAGGTGACAGTATTGTTTTATGACTAAACGCAAGTAAACTCGCGTTAGGGTCCTAAGAAGGTTATAGACTAGGTCAAAGCATTACTAATTACTAATAACCTAATTCCCTATAACCATTGGCTCTGATACCATCTTTTCTGTCACACCCCGACCACGTAGAACATACAAAACGTGGCGGAAACATCGGGGCGTGTTGCAACAGAATTAATGTTTCATAACCATGGATATCAAAAAGTGTTTCGCTTTATTATACATTGAATAATTACATCGTTTAGGAATCTAAATACACTAATTAAACATAGTCTATCATTGTTATTTAGTCACTAAGGCCTTGTCCAGTCCTATGTGAGCATGCATCTTATCAATCGATTTCATTCAATCAATACCTGAAACATATGTGAAAACGAGGTCAGCAAAGAAATGCTGGCGAGTACATAGGTTTTGTAGGAGTGTCGAAATCATGGCTAGTTTAGATGTTGCAATACTTTATTTAAAAACCTTGTTTTGAAAAGAGTATAATATTGCAACTTAATTAACCAACTCAAATCAAGCGGGTTATAATTTGTAAAACCTCGTAGCCATGACTCTTAACTCAAAAACATTTGTTTTAGTAAATTATTTGGAAAAACAATGATAAGTTCAGGTGATATGTATAAATAAGAAAATAAAGCATGATTAAATGAATAACCATGTAATATGAGTTTGTATAAGATAAATTGTTTGTAAATAAATGTCTTGTGAAAAGTATGTTACTTGTATAAAATGTTCTATGTCTCGAGCTGAAATGATTCAAATAACACTACAATATGTAATACCATACAAACACTTATATATAGGAAGTACCAGCGGCGTATCCACCATGCTTGTATCATATTCCACACGCATTGTTACTTAATCATTTAATCAAACCAAACCAATAAAGAAATGTTCATGTCAAATGTAAATCATGTAATATGTATAGCCAATCGTTAAAACATCGTGTGAAAACCCAATCGTTACCCAATCGTTACCCAATCGTTAAAACATCGTGTGAAAACCCAATCGTTACCCAATCGTTAAAACATCGTGTGAAAACCAATCGTAAATCGTTTAATTCGTTTTAGGTCGTGAAACTACTTATGTGGTCGTCTCGCTAATAACATTCAAACCTTCTTGACTTTCGTCGCTTCTCGATTTCGTCGCTTCTCGATTTCGTCGCTTCTCGATTTCGTCGCTTCTCGTATTCGCATTAACAAACCTCCATAGGGTAAGTTAACACTTACAGATTCAGTCGCTACCCACAACACCCACACATAACCACGGGTGCAGTAAATAACGGGATTTGTCAGATCCTATGGTACCATAACCTAATACTGGTCGGCTTGATCATTGCTAATGAATGTCATATGTTATGTAACTACAACCAACAAGTTTGTTCACTTTATGAAATCGTTATTAGTTTTGTATAAATCGTCTTTATCGTTTTTGAAACTATTTGTTATAATATCGAAAACATTTAGCACATATGAGTCACCCCAAAACAATTGAAAACAGTAAAATAGGGGAAGAATGTACTCGCCTGAGAGTGCTTGGAGGTCTTGAACAACAACCAAACAAAGCTAGAGGGAGCACGGAATCAATCGGCAGTCTAAAACCATATAAATAAACCGGACCTAAATCGGGAGATCGGATAGGATGAGGCTTGGTAAACCAAATGAGTGTTGGAACTCATATGATATGGTTTAACAAGACCTACATACTACAATGAAACCAAACCTAAGTGCTATCGACCCATCGCGGCCCATTACGACCCGTTTAGGTAGCTTATGCTACTTTAACGCGTCGTTCGCGTGAAACGCGTTCGGACCGCCTAACTAGTCCTATGACAAGTGTTATATGCCTAAACATGTTACTTAATCAGTTATGTGACAAAAGTTTAGGTTACATATGCTTAATTACCAATTATACATGAAAAGGGTATTCTGGTAATTTACCTAAGGCATATAAACTACCTATCATACAACTACTTAAACGATGTGACCATAGGGTATAACCTCGGAAGGTTATTCCCTACCTACTATGGTCACCTAATGTATTTGGTCGGATCCTAATGATCGACCAAATGGGTCGAGTTCGAAGGTATAGGCGATTTATTAGATCGCCTACCCTACGACTCTAGACAACGTGGTAATCAGTGGGCATAGTCCCAAGGGACTATGACCAACGTGATTACACTCACGTTGCGAAGTTCAAACGAACTTCGCATTGACCATTACTGGTCAACGCTGAAAGTCAAACAAAGTTTGACTTTCTGACTCGAAAAGCAGTAAAATAAGGAAAAGAACGAAAGAATACTAACCCAGGGTCCCCGAATGCTAATCCCGACTCGAGAACTCAGGTATGAAACAATGGTTTCAACTTAGAGCTCTCAAAATCAGAATTCTTGTGAGAAAATGCAATGGGGGTGGATGGGTATATATAGTTTTCGGGTAACCGTTAGGATCGTTTCATGGAAAACGTGCCATGATCCAACCCGTACACTTGTCGGAACCTTATGGAAGCTCAAAATGGTTCCTATCATCATGACAAGGCAATTGGGAACATGTGGTGGAGGTTAAATCTGCTGAAAACAGGCTGTTTTAAACATTGCACCTGGTCAGAAGACCCCCTGCGCATCGTAGGGCAAAAGTCCCTGCGCATCGTAGGGGTTAAGTTTGGCAGATTTACAGTTTTGGTCCCTGAACTGTATTTAGGCCATTTTTGACACGTTTAAGGCCCGTTAACCCCATTTCAAAGCTCTAAAATGAAGTTAAAGTATAGGGAACTTAAAATGTGTTAAAAAATATCTCAGATGTCGGTTCGTTTAGCCGTACGAACGCGATGTTCGCTTAATTACGACGGAATGCGCATAAGCGCGAAAAACGAACCAAATGACGCGACGAATGGATTTTTCTTAAGGCGAACACTCAAATATAATATAGTCATGCTTATATAAATTTTTGGATGTCCGGATGTATTCAGAACGTGAGTTATGCGTAAAAATGCAAACTTGTGCACTTTTTGACACTTTTAGTCCCTGAATGACACAAAAGTTTATTTTAGCATACCGAACACCTCAAAGCCTATTTCTAAGCTTTGTGAAGGATATTTATGGTATGTTTAACTTATGGTCATGCTCCGGAATGTCTGTTACAGTTCAAATTGGCATACTTTCGCAGTTTGTCAACTTTAGTCCCTGTAAGCGATTTAACTTGATTTTGCCATACCAAAGCCTTCAAAACTTATTTCTAAGTTAAGTAAAGGTTATTTAAGGTATGTTAAGCCTATGTAACTATTCCGGAGTGTTTGTTGCATTAAACTGGTTATATTTACGCATCGGTGCGCGTATAACCTTCCAGAAAGTGATTTAGAGTTTGAAATTGAACAAGAATTGATATGTATAAACGATACACATATTTTTACCAATCCCAAGTATGAAATATAATATTTCATTGGTTCGGTATTTGTTTGATGGCCGTGAAGGCACAGGTGTTACAGCTGCTTTACTCTGTAACATCTCAGTACTTCCCTCAAATTTCTTTTTAAGAGCTTCCCAGATAGAATGAGCATTTTCATCATGTTGAAGCAACACAAATATATCTTCTTTTACCGCTTGTTGTAACAGATTGATCATCATTTTTTCGCCTTTATAACTTTCCCTCTCTTGTTCAGTAAATTCAGAAATGATTTTATCAACTCCCATTGTTTTCTTTGGCCTCTCATATTCAGTTTCGATGCTCTCCCAAGCTTTTAGATGATTTGCCTGTACCCAATTCTCAAACCGTTTCTTCCATCCGTGATAATCCTCAATTCCCATAAGTTTCGGAGGTTTTTGCATTGTTCCGGTTTCATTCTCCATTGTCATGTTCTTAGCAATGTCAGATGGACTTGTCGGAGTTGTAGCAAACGCGTTGTAAAATTCCGTATCCATTTTTCAATGAACGTTGTTCAATCACAGGTACTTAAGAGCGAAATCAAAGTTCTGAGTGACCTTATGAGCGAAATCAGGAGTTATGGTGCCTTAAAAGCGAAATCAGTTTGTCTAAATGTACTTATGAGCGAAATCAGGTGCTAATGGTGTTCAGAAAAGCGAAATCAGTAGTCTTGGATTGACACAAAAGCGAAATCAGGATCTTTTGTTGACACAAAAGCGAAATCAGGAGTCTCTGATGTCCACAAAAGCGAAATTAGGGTAATGTAGTGTCCTTAAAAGCGAAATTAGGGTTTATGATGACCTTTGGAGCGAAATCAGAGGTTATGATGACCTTATGAGCGAAATTAGGTGTTAATGGTGGTCACAAAAGCAAAATCAGGATCTTATGTTGACACAAAAGCGAAATCAGGATTATGATGTCCTTATGAGCGAAATTAGATGGTCATTGGAGCGAAATCAGAGGATGTCCAAATAAGCAGAATCAACTCGGAGGTTCATTTTGTCCATTTTTACTTTGAATTTGAAGCTCAAACTTTCAGGGATTTGTCTATGATCAATTATCTACAATCTGTGAAATTTTGAGCAGATTCCGACCGTTAAATCTCATTCTGATGAAGAAAGAAGGTGTAGAAGTAAGAATTTATGATGAAATCCAGCAGATCTCTGTAGAACTCCTCATCCTGAAGCTCTGATACCACTTGTAGGATCGTATGCTGACCCGATTTAGTCTATTAGAGGAGTCTCGATTAGTTACAGGTGCGGAAAACAAGTAACCAACGTAGAAACAGCTAGATATTCACTTAAATCACTTTTCTGATTGATATAACAACGTTTATAGCCAAATCTCACACCGGCAGCACCTCGGTATGAAAATCAAGAACTGATTACAACTGATTTCGTTCATAGGGTTTATATAGAGCCTGGATTTCGCTCATATGGACATGATGTCCATAAAAGCGAAATCACCATGACAAATAAGCGAAATCACATGTCCCTAAGAGCGAAATTACCTCCTAAATCACATACATTCTCATGTTTTCTCGTAAAACGTGCCCTGATCTAACATTCTAAGACTAAGACTCAATACAAGACGAAGTCGACAGATGCATACACCAACATTATTCCCAAAATATAGGCAGCTTCTCCAAGATCTTTAATGGAAAACAACTTCCAAGCCAGGCTTTTACACCTTCCAAGGTTTGGAATGTTATTTCCAAATAGTAGAATGTCATTGACATATAATACTAAGAAAGTAATAATGCTCCCACTAGCCTTCTTATACACACAAGCTTCATCGTCGTTCTTGATGAATCCATATTCCTTAATCTCTTCATCAAAACAGTGATTCCAACTTCTAGATGCTTGTTTCAATCCATAGATAGATTTCTTTAACTTGCATACTTTGTTAGGATGTTTTGGATCGACAAAACCTTCAGACTGAACCATATAGACATCTTCCTCAAGATATCTATTAAGGAAAGCTGTTTTGACATCCATTAGCCAAATCTCATAATCATATTATGCAGGTATGACAAATAATATCCTAATCGACTTTAGGATCGCCACAGGCGAGAATGTCTCATCACAATCAACCCCTTGAGTTTGATTGAAACCTTTTGCTACAAGTCTCGCTTTATTAGTATCCAAGTTACCATGCATATCCGTTTTCTTCCTGAAAACGCACTTACTTCCAACTACTTTGGAGTTAAGAGGTAGCACAACCAATTCCCATACTTGGTTGTCATACATGGATTGCATCTCTATGTTTATGGCTTCAAGCCATTTGTCATAATTGACATTGCATCATGGTATGTGGTTGGTTCACCCGAATCTACCACGTAGCATCCATCCATGAAAAATCCATATCTTTCAGGTGGACTACTAATTCTACCAGATATGCGAACGTTTTTGTGTGTATTGATCAATCACTTGATCATTTTCAACAACCTCTTGTTGAGTGCTAGTTTCAACCAAACGTGTATTGGTTTGTGGTTCTTGATCCTCATTAAGTTCCATTGTTCTACTAATTCCTTCCATGAGGAAATTAGCTTCCAAGAACTCAGCCTTTCGAGCAACAAATACCTTTTGCTCTGTTGGATCGTGGAATTAATATCCTATACCATCTTTAGGATATCCTACAAAGATACACTTAGTGGATCGTACTTCTAATTTGTTTGGGGTGTATTGCTTCACATAAGCTTCACAACCCATACCTTTAAATATGATAATGATGGAGCCCTTCCATGTCATATTTCAAAAGGTGTCTTATCCACTTTCTTGGATTGGGGCATATTTAATATACGGACCACGGAGAGCAAAGCGTAACCACAAAATGATAGAGATAATGTGCTCCTAGCCATCATAGATTTAACCATATCCAAATAGAGTTCGATTCCTCCTCTATCGAAACGAAGAACTTTGATTGAGTTGATTTTGTACATCTCCTTTTGAAGATTTTGAACGTTTCAAAACTTCATCTTTGTGTCAAGTACACATAACCATAACTACTATAGTCATTGGAAAAAGGTAATGAAGTATCTTTCACCATTCCTAGTCATTGGCTTAAAGGATCACATACATTCGAATGTATGATACCTAATAAATCTTTTGCCCTTTCCCACTAAGGGATTACTTGGTCATTTTACCTTGAAAACAAGATTCACATGTATCAAATGAACCAACTTCATTTTGTTTCCAAAAGACCATTCTTTTGAAGTGTTTACATGCGATTTCTGTTTATATGACCAAGGCGATAATGCCAAAGATAGGTCTCACTCAAATCCATTTTGAGTTTCTTGGTGATTGCTTGGTACATTTAACTATCAAATGGTATATTATCATGAACCAATTCATAAATACCATTTGAAGGCTTAGCTTTAAAGTAAAACATGTCATTCATCGATATAAATGTCATTGTTTACAAACTTTAAATCAAAAACAATATTGTCTTATAAGGGAAACTTGAATAATGTTCCTAGTCAAACTAGGAGCATTCAAAACATTTTTAAAACAATTTCCAAACCATTTGGAAGTTTCAAAAGATAGTCTCCTAGGGCTTCACTTGACCTTTCGCTCCATTACCCATAAAGAGACTAATGTCTCCCTTCTTGTAATGCTAATTTCTCCTGAACTCTTGCAATAAATTGCAAACATAAGTTCCATATCCGGTATCTAATACCCATGTGTTAGAAGAAATAACATTAAGGTCAATATGTTTCATAAAGATTGTACCTGAGGTTTGCCTAGCATCCCTCTTGTTTTCCAACTCCTTGAGATAGGTTGGACAATTCCTATCTAAATGTCATATCTCTCATATTCAAAGTATGGATCGTTCGTGGCACCCTTCGCCTTCTTTTCTTTTGGTTCTGGTGGTTCCGCTTTAGCCTTTCTTTTTCTTTTCCCTTTGAATTTCCCGTTTCCATTTGCAAGATTTGCTTTGGTGTCACGGTGATGCCCTTTCTTGTTGCCACCCTCATTGATCGTTAGAATGGATAAAGCCCTTTTATCCATATTGAGCCTTTTGAGGCGATAAATGTGGCTTTTCATCTTAAAGACATAAGATGATATCGATTGGGTTTCCTCCATTCGACATGCATGACGCGCCGGAACCGATCTACCCTTGCATATTGTAGGAACACTTCCTTCAATTGGGTAATCATGTCGTATGCCCATGATGTTTAAAATCCTTTTGAATCTCGGGAATCATGATTCCTAACATGAGGCAAGAGGCTTGGATAGTATCCTTGGTATACTTAATCCAATCGTTATAGGCATCCTTATCTTCCATAAGATGTTCATCGGGATTAGGATCGTTTTTAGTGATAGGTTACGGACGGTTTTGGGTAATATTGTTAGCGGCCATCTACAGAATTTTACAAGGTTCAATTTTAGTATTTTCGATATTATAATATTTTAATCATTAATACCCTTTATGTCTCATAGACAATTAATAATTAAATCTAGAATCCAACATTTCATTTAAATATTGGTTAGGTGACCTTTATCCCTCTATTTAAATTAACAAGGTAGTCAACGTTTGACAATTGCAACCCTTTGCAACTTCTAGCCATATGGGATCGGTTAAACATCTTTATGTTTAGTTGGCATGTTTAATCCCATCAACACCTTGTTCCCCATGCTTCGGTGAACCTAAGTTCATGGTTTCCAAATCAAGTCGTCCAACTTACACACACGTGTGAGTTTATATACATAAGTGGTTAGGTGACCTTTATCCCACAAACATGGTAAACCCACCTCTAATATACAAGTTCCCTCAAATGTGGTTAGGTGACCTTTATCCCACAATAAGAGTTCCCAAGTGATTTGAGTGTTGTATAAAAGGATGGTGTTTGACTTGTTTTATAAAAGGGATTTTGAGTTTTCAAAATTCTAGTTTACAAAACTTTATGTACCATACATTTGCATGCATTCAAATTCATGGTACTTTTGTGAAAACAAATTTTCAAGGTTCTTTTTAATAAAACCCATTTTATTATAAAATCATTAATTTTTAATAATCTTTTATTAACCAATTTTAATGATTTTTTAAAGAATCAATTTTAAGCTTGTTGTTGATTATTAATTTGTTAAGCATGCATATCAATATATCATCCAAATAACAAAATAAGCAACCATACAAGCACAACACACATATCAATAGGTGCATAACCATAGCCAACTATTTTGACAACACTTGTTAGCCAAAACAAGTGTGTCAAAAGGTCCTTCCTAAAGGGTGAATAATGACACAAGTGATTTGTCGTTGAACTCCCACTTGATCCCGCATCCAAATGCTTCAAGTCTCTTTCTTGTGTTGTGATTTCTTCACATTCTTTGGGTTTCCAAATGTCTTTTATATTCAGCTCCAAACTCCTTTGGACTTCAAAAATGTGTTTTGGTTATCGGGCTAAAATCCCATTAAGAACTATGAAGTCCTTTTGGCCCGAAATTAGCCAAAATCAAAACCGCATTTTCTTTTACACAAAAAAATATCCTAATACATTTTTTCTAGTAAAATGAAATGCACCTAATCTATTTATTTTACATACCAAATGAAAATAACTAAATTACATAACATTGCAAATGGAAGAACAAAAAATAATAATTATTACAACCTTTAAAATAATTAAATACAAATCACAAACACAAACACAAATATTCAACATATTCAAACACAAGGTCATGGCTAGGTTATGAACACCAAAATATATATCCACATATATAAAATTCAAGAAGCAAAAATGGTTTCATTTTTACAAGCTACTTTTCGGTCAAGAATGAAAAAACCGAAAAAGTGGGTTTTTGTCCAAACAAAAAAAAAACAATCATCCATATGACATAATTTTTTCAAGATTCCTTTATGCATGTAGGAAGTAAATCTTGAAAAAACAAAAGGA
This sequence comes from Helianthus tuberosus, assembly GCA_030545235.1. Classification (NCBI taxonomy): domain Eukaryota; kingdom Viridiplantae; phylum Streptophyta; class Magnoliopsida; order Asterales; family Asteraceae; genus Helianthus; species Helianthus tuberosus. Next base: position 97,554,977 of record CM060412.1, on the reverse strand, counting down.
TAACCATATATAAAATTTCGGCCAAAAGGTTTTATCCAAACCCGAAACCCGAAAATTTCATATCCTATGAAGCATGCACTCATATAAGCGGCTCTGATACCATTGTTGGGTTTTTCACATGTTTATCAAAGTATTTTTATCCATATAAAATAAAAACGCAGCAGAAAATATTATTTAAAACATGTTACTTACAAGATATAAAACCCATTTTATATGTAAAACCCAATACCCGGATCCATATACGAACATGCATGCTATCAAAAATTAAAACACAACCATAGAGTGTTTAGAATACTACCTTCCAAGGAGTAAAGAATATGAAGAAGATGATGCTTCTTGAACGGTTACCCTCAAGTGTAGAAGACCTCAAGCTTGTATACCGCAAGCCTTCTAACAAAAACTTTGATATTAGCTAGGATTTACACTTATGAACTCACTTGAAAAATCCCTCTTGATCAACCACACATGGCCGAAATTTAGAGAGAGCTTTCTTGAGTTTTTGCACTTGAAAATCACTTGAAAAAAAATTCTCTAAGATGGCACTCCATGTTGGCCGATTTTTGAGAGCATTCTTTACAAGTCTTACATTCATTTTTGTCATACAAAATGCTTATTAAAAGCATGAGAGAGAATGCCACCCACAAGACCCAATCACAAGTCTTCTAACCATGTAAAATGCATGTGATCTCATTGGACCAAAAAGAACTTGGGAAGAGCACATGTTGGGGGCGGCCCACAAGGGGTTTTTATAAAAAAAATTCAAAATTCTTTTAACATTATAAGTCTTGTTTATTTTTATAACTTTTATAAAATATAACATCATATGTTATAAGACTTATACAACTTTTATTCAGTTATTTAACCCATTAAATAACAAAATAAAATATTATCTCAAAATAAATTATCCATATAATTTATTAGTTTGTCAATTGCAATTATTTAGAAAACCAATTTCTAAATATTATAAGTGTTAATATTTATTTGTTTGACCATATCATAAATAAATATTATAAGTGTTTGTCTAGCTTGTATTTGGGTATAACTCGACTTGGATCATAACGTACTAGCCACATCAATTTAATATGTGTCTTGGGCATACATAGTCCAACAAAACTATGTCAAAATTTTTATAAAATTTTGACACTTAGAAAAATATAAGTTTTGGTGAAACTTATTCCCCAAAAATTCACCTAAAATATTTATCAAGGTTTCCTAATTTTTGACTAAAATTCAAAGTTAAGAAATAATGATTTCTCCAAGTTAAAAACAATATTAAGTATGTATATTTTTAGGAAAAATATATATATTTAGTGATCACCAAATTTTGTGCTAAGTGTATATTATGTGTATTATATATAGTGGTGTATTAGGAACTTGAAAAATACACTAAAAACTCCCAATGAGTATAAATACCAAAATACACATACAAATACATAAGGATACTTAAGTATATAAGTATACAAAAATCCTCACAAGAAGAGTATATGGACAAATACAAGAAAATATATTTGTAAAAATATATTCCACAAATATTTGGACTTTAGACAATTTTTGGACATAAATATATATATATTTGGACAAATATGTAACCATTACCAAGTAATGGAAATTATACAAAAATCAGGTGAATAACAAAAATAAATATATATATTCTCTCAAGCATGACAAAGTATATATATATATATTTCATACAAGTCTTAAAAATATATTATTTTTAAGAAATATAATTCCGGAAGTAATAAAAATCAAAGTATTAATTTTTGTTAAATAATGTAAAATACACAAGTATTTACATAGAAATACAAGTATACTTTCCTAAGTATACTTGCACAAAAATAATATTGAGAATATTATTTCACAAAATACTTATATTTATTTTTGGAAAAATAATATAAGTAACATATATGGACAAAGTTAAAAATAAAGTTCATTTTTAACACTTAATACTTTGACAAATTCTACATAAATAAATATATATTTTTGAAAAGTAAAATATATATTTACAAATAAACAATACAAATTCAAAGTGCAAAGACACGACGAACGGGCAAGACCCGGCAAACAAGGGCACGACCCTCACAAGAGTTGAACATACAAAGAACCAATACACAACTAAAGATGGTGTAGGATCGTTTTCACGACCAAACGAGTCGTTCAGAAGAGTTCTTATCAATACGAAAGGCAGAAACAGACGTATTGACTTTGAAACAGCTTGATTCAATCCTTAAATGTCTTGTATATTGATTTGACAACAATTACATTCAGTAGACACGTCGGCAGCAGTTCGGTACCGGAATACAAGAACGTTACAAATGACAAGGCAACACAGGTATACATAGGGAAGGTAATTTCGCACGAAATGACACTTTTCTATTTCGTGCAAAATAGCCAATGGGTATTTCGTATGAAATTGCACTTTGCTATTTCGTGCGAAATTGCACTTTGCTATTTCGTGCGAAATAGCACTTTGCTATTTCGTGCGAAATAGCACAATCACACCCAAACCCTGTTTTCCTCGTACTACGTGCCCTGATCTAACAATCCTATTACAAGACTCGATACAAGACGAAGTCGACAGACGTATGCACCAACAGACTCCCCCTCGGATGTTGACGAGTCTTCAGTACTATTCTTCAGCATGTCGAGTCTTCTGCCTTTATCAGTCTTTGGGCTTTTCCAACGTATCTAACAGTGTAAGCATCCTCAATCTCTATCTCTTCTTCTCTCATCAACTAATCTTCCCCTTGGATGTTGATCTAACAAACTTCAGTTTCCTCTTTCCCACTCTTCAGAATTCTTGATTCCTTAAGTTCATCAGCATCAACAGTTAGTGTGAACCTCTAGAATCGAATTAGGCTTTTGCATCTTCAGACTCCCCTTTACTAGCAAACTCCCCCTTGAGTTGTGCTGGGATTGTAGACTAGCTTTCACACTGCTCATGTTTTGAAACTTTCACAGGATCAGGATCGCAACCTGGCTTTCTGTAACACTCAGAATCAGGAACCTGGCTATCCTGCACATCCTCTACCTCAAAATAAATTTCACAAATTTATAATTTGACAAATTTATTTACTGCTAACCACTTGTAAAAACAAACTCAAATCAACATTCGAAATGATTTATTATTTTAAAACTTTAATGAATCACTTGAAAAAATATCATTTTACTTTTCAAATTCATATTTCATCTCAAACAAAACTCTCCCAACCTGTTTGATCATCATGTTTAGCACTTGGAATTTTGAAAATCAGCTCTCCAACATCAGTTGTCAATTTTTTTTTGAATTTTCAAAAGTTTATGCTAAAACACACTGAAAATCTTTTTGAATTTTTTATTATAATGGAAAACAGTAAAGAAATATTTACAGACAATATTTTTGTGAGTTTGTGTAAGAGGATCATATCAGTTTATGAGACAAATCGCTAACACCGTTAAGCTTTAAACATTTTAAGTTCTAAACGATTCACGTTGATTGACGATATAGTTGTCCTCTTAAACTCAATCTAAAAACTTTCAAAATGCTTACCGATACGTTAAGGTATATTAATTTTGCACTAAATTCTTATGGACCCCACGATCTTAGCATATCCCCTCATCATGCAATACACTGACTCAAGTAATGCCTTTAAACTTTCATCAACTGTGATATGTGCAAAAACAAAGTAGAATATTTAAACATTAACAATCAGGTCGATCTTTCGATACGCAGAGAAAGTCCAATGTTTAAACAAAATAAGAAAATAAAATCAAGTTGAAATTGTTTAGGCTTTAACCACCAGTTCGATACTCCCGTATACGCAGAGGTGATCCAAAGCTTAATCGAAACACCAAAGAAAATAAACCAGAACGTTTAGGCAATAACATCCAGGTCGATACTCACGTATACGCAAAGGATGTCCAATGCTTAAAAAAAATAAAGAAATCAAACAAGTTTAAATCTTTGCAAAATAAAATGCACAATCACAGTGACTTTTTCAGCAAGTTTTGAAAGCTCACAAACTTAACCGGTTTTATGTCTTTCGACAATCAGCGATTACCGAGCAGGCACACAGTCAAGAAGGACAAAACTAAGTACTATGCTTTCAACCATGTTTCCCACTAGAACTAGGCTTTTTCATTTAAGTTTGTATCGTTATCGCAAATCTACTAGTCTAGCTGAGCCTATCGTCACATCTTTAGTGAGACCATTTATCACATTTTAACTTTCCATTTCTTTAGCATGCTGTGACAACCCACTGATGTACTATCATTTCCTCTTTTTCACAACAAAACTCTTTTTCACTTTTTCAAATGTTTTTGGATTTTCTGAAATTTCTGAAAATTCTTACTCCCCCTAAAATTCAAAATCATTTAAAGAAAAATTGAAAACAAACTATACAAGTAAAATAACAACTGATATCGAATCGCTTCAAATCGCCATCCACTTGGCATAAACAATCAGAACTCCCCCTGACAACAAATTATTTTCCCATTCTGATTTCAAAACACTTAAGTTTGTTTTAATCAAAAATGGTTTTTCCGGAAAATAAGTTTTGTCGAGTTTCACAAACCATTTGTGGGTTAGGGGTTCATTTCATCACATTGTTTTCCATCACTTATATTCTTGAACCACTTGTAGGTTCTTTACATCCAAAACCACTTGAATATCAAAATATAACAATTTAAATTTACCACATGCTAATCAAAATACCACTTGTAGGAAGATAAATCAAGTACAATTTAATGTCCCTGATTAATCTTGTAGGTCGAAATATCACAGTTACCTATCTGTGAATTTCTCAAGAAAGATGCCGATACCTGCTCCACACTTACCAACCTGGGAGCTCCGGCAAGTCAGGTTTTTAGGTAGAAAATGCTGTCACCCAAGCCTAACCAGTCTTGGGTGATTTTAAGTCATCATCACTCCATCCTCTTTTCGATTTATAAAAATCTTTCACACTTTTCACTTTTCCATCAACCATCTTTCCGAAAATATGTTTGACCTTTCCATTAAACACTTTTTCAGCATCAAATTCTTTCTTACCAGCAAAGAATTGATCTAAAATTTCACCTTTCCTAACTTTCAACTTCAAGTTTTCTTTTGACAATTTTGGAAAATTTTCATCGTTCATTTCCGGAATGGAATTCTCAACTCTTTTCTCAAACAAAGACTCCTCTGATTTTGTGGAATCAGATTCATTGTCAGAACTACTCTCAGAACTCTTAACAACCCATTTTTGTTTTTCAAATCGACTCTTCTATTGTAAAAACGTTTTGAGTTTTCACTCTCTTCAGAAATCGAGTTTTTGACCACTTTAAATTTCTCAGTTGATTGTTTCTTTTTATCAACATATTTCTTTTTCAAATCAGAGTTAAAAGAAACTCCCTGTTTATTGTTGGTTTGCCTTGTGCAATACCAAGCAATATGTCCAGTTTCTTGACAATTGAAACACACTCTTCTGTCAACTCTTTTTCCAGAATTCTTCAAAACATTCTTTTTCTTTTCCTCAAGAAACTCTTGATTTGACTGTTTCCTGAATATTTTCTCCTTTTCTTCTTCTGAGCTTGTACTGAAACAAATTTAGTATTTGGTTTATAAGTTATCTGAATTTTATAATTTTCAGGAGGAATAAAACCTAAACCTTTCTTTTTAAAATTACTATTATGGTTTGGTCTCTGTTGAAAACCATAACCAGAACTGTAACCTTTTTTCTTGTTCATTCTTTGTTGAACTCTTGAAGTGTACTTTTTATGTTTTTAAAAAAGATTTAAATCTTTTATTTCAGAAATATTAATTTATGTTAATTTGAAAACCTGTTTGATCTGTTCTGTTTTGACACTTCTTATTGGGAATTCTTCATCAGAAAATAGTTTGTCAGAATCTTTCAAAGTATAAGCTACTTTGAATGTTTCATCATTCAAATTATTTTTCGATAACATAAACTCTTTATTGTAAACCCGTTTGACTTGTGAACTCGGACTCTTTTCTGACGAACTCGAACTTTCAGATTTTGACTCCGACTTTGACTCTTCATCCATATCCAACACCTGATCGACCACTTTCTTTAATAATTCAGACTCATGATCAATGTCAGACGCTGTGAATGTAACATCAATGTTATCTGGTAATTCATCAGTCATTTCAGATTTTAACTTGATGTTGACTGCCTTTTTAATCGTTCCTCATTTGGTTTTCTTGGAGAATAACTATTCCAAATCGGAGGCGGACATCTATTATACTTGACACTTTGTTGCTTACCAATATAAGTATCTTCTGTCTTCTTTTCTTGAAAAGCTTCCAGACCTGCAACAGTAGGATAAACTCTATCAATCAGATAATCACAAGTTGTATAACTCAGCAACAATCTTTTGATTCTCTCATTTTCAATCTTTTCAAGTTCCAGATCTTGCTTCAGCTTTGCACAATCTTCAATGTACTCCTTAATGACTCTCTGCTTAGTCATCAATGTTGAAGCAGCATCAACTTCTAAGTTTGTCTTGTTCAGACTATCAACTGTTCTGTTCAGCACGTCATATGATTCCTTCACATATTTCACATCAGACAATAAATCTTCTTTCATCTTCTCTAATTCAGCAATCTTCTTATCCTTCTCAGTACAACCTTTGCAAGGAGTTAAACACTTCAAACGTGGTTTTTCAACTTCAGTCACTTTTTCAACTATCTTTTCAACCTCAACTATTTTTTCAACAATTTTCTCCACTTCTACAATTTTCTCCACCACTTTCTCCACTACCTTTTCAGATATCAGTTCTTCATCAAATTCCACTTTTACCTCACACTTTTCATCTTTGACCTTCTCTGTCAAATCTTCTTCAACTTTTTATTTCACGGCTTCCATTTTAGCCTTTTCTTCAGCAATCTTTCTTGCTTCCAACTCTCTCTTCAATCTGGCAGCCTTCTTCTCATTCAGCATCTCAACCTTATCTGCAAAGAAAAAATTAAAAATATCAGGATCCAGACCTTTTCTAGCTTTATTAATATATTCTTCTTCATCATCGGTATCTGCATCACTTCCTAATTCTGGGAAAATCGGTATTCTTTTCGGGCTAGATTTGACAGATCCTTCTTCCAAGATTCGAGCAACAAAAGCTGATTTTAAGTGTTTGTTTTCTTGAACGCATTCATCCCATCTAAAACCCTCAGCTATTTTTTCATCATCCTGTTCGATTATACCATAACAAGCTCTTTTCTTTTTTTCTTCAATAGCACGTGCATGTGCAGTTTGTGGTTGTTGAACAGGTTGATGAAAAAATGACTTTTGATAATAATTGTTCTTCCACTCTGATATTGTCTTCCGGTTGTTTCTTCATTTTTACATTCTCGTTTAAAATGTCCTTTTTCTCTGCACCGAAAACACGTAACTTTTGATTTGTCAAATCCTATCGGAGATGTAGCAATTTCATGAAATTCATCTCTTCCGGTGATTTGTTGAAATTTTTGTGCTCTTCTTACAACACTTGCTAAACACCACTTGATGTCCATCAATTCAAGTTCTACAGCATCAACTTGATCATAATCCTCTTTAGTGAGCATCAGATTTCCTATTCTACCTGCAACCAAACTTTCATATGACTCTAACATAGTAGCAAGTGATGCCATATGTTGTTTTGCAATATCTGGAGAGAAATTTTGACCATTTTGAATGTTTAAAGTAACATTGCACTGCAAGACTTGACCATTGAAATTTGTTGAAGTTTTTTACTGAGGACTTGGTGTTGAAAAATTTGGTTCAAAACTTGAAAAAGATGAAGAATTTCCACCACTCTGAGTTAAAGTGCTAGCTTTTATTCCGGAAGATCCCTCAGCACTGAAAGCAGTCTGAATCTTTGGACTTGGAGTAGTCTCAAATTTGTTGCCTCTATAATACAAACTGGCATCTTGTTGAGCATTTGGATTATTCATGATAGTAGTTTTTTGAATATCCATTTCATGTTCTTCAATTTTCTGAATAAACTGAGCCAAACTCATATTTTCAGACTTTCTCATGTGTTTAAAAATCAACAAATAGGTTCCCCACTTATGCTGTGGTAGCGCATCGGCTAGTTTATCAACCCACTCATCATCATCTTTCTTTATTTCCAATCTTCCATTTCCAAAACAAGATGACAATATCTATCGATGGTTGTTTTTTTCGATTCACCTTCAAAAGCTACAAACATATCAAATGATTTCTTAAGTAAAGCCTTTTCATTCATTATCATATCAGCACTTCCCCTAAACTTGTTAATCAACGCCAACCAGATTGATCTAGCAGTATTTTCATGTTGAAGCAACACAAAGATATCTTCTTTTACAGATTGTTGGAGAAGACTAATCATCATTTTTTCACTAGTGTATTTTAATTTCTCACCATCTGAATAATCACAGAAAGCTTTTTCAATCCCATGATCATTTTTCGGTTTAACATAATCCACATCTAACGAACACCATGCGTCAAACTTATATGCTTGCACCCAATTTTCAAACCGATTTTGACATCCTTTAAAATCTTCAATGTACATAAGCTTTGGCGGTTTTTGGTAAGTTCCCGTCTCATTTTCACTGTAAAGAGTTTTGGCAGCTGTAACTGGAGCAACTGGTGTAGCAAACGCATTGTAAAATTCCTCTTCCATGTTTCGGCAAATTGTTTCACAAAATCACAAGTTTCAAACGAAATACAATCTCAAGCGAAAACACTTTTGGTGCGAAATAACCCCTTGATGCGAAATAGACCTTTTGGTATGAAATACTCTTCAAACGAAATACCCTTGACACGAAATAACTATTTCGTGCGAAAACAGTCACGCGAAACAAGATGATTTCATACGAAATTAAATGCAAAATGCTGATTTCGTGCGAAATAGAAGTCTTTTCAAGCGAAATGAGGTATTTCGTGCGAAATACTGATGAATATGATGATTTCGTATGAAATAAGCTGATGATTTCGTAGGAAATAAAGAACTGATTCAAACGAAATACACTATTTCATGCGAAATACTGCTGACGTCACTCAACCGAACATGATTTTCAAGCGAAATGACCAATTTTAAAAGTTTTAGATTGATTTTAGGTCCAGTTCTTTCAAGGATTTGTTAACACTATGTTTCGCTTAAAGTGTGTGAAATTCAAGCCATTTTGACCGTTAAATTTTGTTTAATTTTGAAAAGAAGGTGTAGAAATCAGAATTTTGAGCTGAATCTGAAAGAACTCTTCCTCCTAAGCTCTGATACCACTTGTAGGATCGTTTTCACGACCAAACGAGTCGCTCAGAAGAGTTCTTATCAATACAAAAGGCGGAAACAGACGTATTGACTTGGAAACAACTTGATTCAATCTTTAAATGTCTTGTATATTGATTTGACAACAGTTACATTCAGTAGACACGTCGGCAGCAGTTCGGTACCGGAATACAAGAACATTACAAATGACAAGGCAACACAGGTATATATAGGGAAGGTGATTTCGCACGAAATGACACCTTGCTATTTCGTGTGAAATAGCACAATCACACCCAAACCCTGTTTTCCTCGTACTACGTACCCTGATCTAACAATCCTATTACAAGACTCGATACAAGACAAAGTCGATAGACGTATGCAGCAACAGATGGTGACATGTATTTGTGTGACACAAGTCTAGTGACTAACGTACAAAGAATAATTATAGGTCACGACGCTTAGAAAAACAGCCGGTGAAGTTTACGACGCGAGTTACGTAAAATTGTGAGTTCATGTCCCCACTTTTGAAATTTTACTTGTTTTCTAAACTTGGGGAAAATACATGTACAATGGTATGTAGAATACAAAACTAAGGAATGACACATAGATCATGTGACGAATAGGGTGACATAAGCACCATTAATCAACGTATACATTTAGACCAGGGAATGAAAAGGTTAGATCTAATGGGTTTCAGGCAATCTCACTCTTGGCCTACTTCTACCAAAGAGTGCTTTTGTGTCTCAGTCGATCTCGACAAAAATGCCTAGGTTTGGTGGCTTCCTATGTCTTGACATATGTTAATGTGGTAGCTAAACATTAGCGATCTCGTATTTCGTACATTTACAGAACTCAGTTTACAGATACGTTTTACAAATTACATACCATGTTTTCATACAAGTATACAAACATTCTATACCAAAAACTGCATGAATTCACACTAACTTTTGTTGACGATTTTCCAAAACTTATGTGACAACCCTAGATTTCAAAACCTTTCCTTCACGCGTCACCTGTTTTACGAATCCGGTTTTACATTTCGTTGAGCATTGTATTGTTAATATCATTGTAGAATGATTTAATGCTAGTTGTGTGGTGGGTTTAATGTTTGGGCATGAAGGACTTTTGTCACTTATGGGTCTCGACGAAACACCAGGGGAGTTTCACCAGGGGAGTTTCACCAGAGGAGTTTCACCAAGGGAGTTTCACCAAGGGAGTTTCACCAAGGGAGTTTCACCAGGGGAGTTTCACCAGGGGAGTTTCACCAGAGGAGTTTCACCAGGGGAGTTTCACCAGGGGAGTTTCACCAGGGAAGTTTCACCAGAGGAGTTTCACCGTGTGGGCTGGTGGCCCAGGTGAGGCCAAAGTTCAAAGCAGTTATATTTTCCTTATATTCACACACTTATACGTATGGCGATAGTTAGGAAACCCTAGAGCCTCTCTTGAACCTGACGGCAATACTTCTACTTCGTGAAGCCTTTCCTTTGATTTCATCTGATTTACGGTTAGTAAAGTACCCTCTTTAGTCGTTCTGATCCCCTATTATATGTGATCTCTTGAATGATTAGTGATTAATATGTTATATGTGATCTCTTGAATGTTTAGGGATTAATATGTTATATGTGATCTCTTGAGTATATATTGATAAATCTGTTTTAAGAACGTGGAATTGATGAACAACATGATCTAGCATGGATCGAGACTTCTGATGTCATAGCTTGATAGTTGTATGCAATCTTTGATCAGGCTTGAATACCAATGGTAATGAAAGATTTGTGGTCACTTAGTTTGTGAAGTAGGGTTGCATGTTAATGGTTGAAATCACTGTATATATGATTCGATTAGGTTTTTTAAGGATGATGATTGATTAGACTGATTGTTATTGTTGAAACTGATTGCTTATGACCACTACTGAAATAGTAGATTGATCTGATAAACCCTAAACTGTAAGTGTTAGGGGTGATGTATGACGAAACATAGAGTCTCGTCAAACCCTAGTGTCGATGAAACATAGAGTTTCGCCACCTTCTTGCCGACGAAACATAGAGTTTCGCCACCCACACCTCCATGACGAAAAACCTGATGCTTGAAATGTAAACTTGTTACACGAAATTGTATGTATGCATGAACTGTTACTTTGTTCTTGGGGGTATCATGTAGATTAATCCAAGTTGAAATCTGATTTGATGATATTTGATGTATACGAATAATGTGGAGAAGTATTTTCTATTAAACCGCATACTTGAGAGATTGATTTTAAGATTTGGGCCATACACACACACTACAATTGGGCCAAACATTGACATTGGGACGCACTCCTCAATAATGTGTATTATGGATTGTTAAGTATTATTTGGAATCAAGAATCTGTATTGTGAACTTATATGAGGCACGAACAACTGTTATATGATTGTGAAACATGAGCCTGCATATGACGTAAATACTTGCTACATAATTATATGGACTGTTGAACGGTTTCGTGTTGCGGCTTGTATAACGATGTATGTTTTGCTTGTATGCGACTTGTGAAACGTGTATGACGAATACGTGATTTATGTGTACATGAAACTAACTGTCTTTGGTAACCATGGTAGGGTTTGGTTGACCAACTTGGAACGGGTAATGTAACGTAATATACCAAGCAATCTAAGGTGAGTTCATTTCTCTTGAGCATGTGTCCTGGTGGTTGGGATAGTCATTGGGTATCTCGGAGAGGGATAAGTTTTTGGGTAAATCAACTGGGTATTCCGGAGAGGAATACGTCTTGCGTATAAAACTGGTATGTTGGATAATACACTCGTCCTATCACTCTTAAGTCCCATCTTTTTGTTACCGGAGAGGTAGCGGGGTATTAGTTGGTAGCGCTACTTAGGTTTGGCACCCTCACCCCGTACCGGAGAGGACGGGTGTGAACTAATGACCCAGTCATGCCCGGTGCTTTGATAGGAGCATCGGGGAACGGGCAAAACATAAATCAGGAGCCATCTTGTATCCGAGGTATTATCAACATTGAAATCAATGAACGTAACTAAACACTTGGTAACTAACGTTTTCGTAAAACTATGAACTCACCAGCGTTGTCTGATACACGTGTGTGCATGCTCGCAGGTTATAGATTATGTGGATCATGGAACTTGCTGTCTGGGATGCTGGAGTGGTCATGGGTCGTAAAGCATGGGATTGCAATACGAGTCTAATGGCTTAAGTTTATACTGTTTATGTAACACTTATGATTTATTCTTCCGCTGAATATAATGAGTTATGCTTTGTGCAATGTAATACCTTACCTCAATAAATGAAAGTTTTTACTTAAATCATGTATGAGTTCAATATGATTGGTGGCTATATCCTGGTACGTCACACGCCTCGCGGAGGTTCCCGCATGTGGTATATTGGGGGTGTGACAGTTTGGTATCAGAGCCACTGGTTATAGTGAACTTGGTTTTAAAACATTTTTGTGAAACCAGACTATAACCGAACAATTCTGAATACGTGAATACGACCATGACACTCGGCTCCAGATTGCAAGGTTCGTCTTTCTCTTTTGTTTCATACATTACATGGCTAATACACATTTGTTTATGACGTAGCATACGGACACACACTTGTCACCATAGTATGATTACATGAATTGCTTGCTTACATTATGATGCATTGGTAGTATGTCATAGTCTTGGGATTTCTGTGATCTTATCATTTTGATAACCTTTGTTTGGCACTCGAGTTTGGGGAACCATTTGACATGAGTTAGGAGGAACTGAGATGAGCATGCAAATCACAATATTATTGTGGGTGCACACATAATAATAATGTGGGGTGCATGTGAGTCCCAGTGAGGCTTAACAAGTGAAAAAGGGGTTCCGTTCCATTATTTGGTTGATGTGAAACACAACAGTCTATAGGAGTCATAGCAGTGATTGTCTTCTACTTGAATGTGATCTATTCATTTCCCACTGAAACCTTTCGAATCTCGATGCTATCGAGTATTGCCTGAGCACCCATCTGAACGCCTAGCGAACTGTGTAGAATGTTCGGTGCTTGTACGAGCATCCCTGAGTTGGATGTTGCAGCATCGAATGATTGGCCGATACCTTCTCACTCCTTTTCATTGATTGGAACCCTGTGTATTGACGCCTTGGATTCCGTAAGTGCGATCGTTTCTGCAATACCCTAGCAACGTACTGTGTATCACTTGACCAACTTGCAAGATCGTGGGGAAAGAGCATGATCGTAGTATCTCACTGACTTCAGTATTAGAACGGACTTGGTTTTTGGCAACGAACACCAGCAAATTGGCTTCAATCGAATCCTTAGCACTAGTCAGCGACTTATGGGAGTCAACTCTTACGAATCAATTGGGGCATAAGTGAGGACAACTGACAGTAGTATGGAATGTGTGACTGCCAGCACGATGAGTAACGCCTTAGGATGTGACTTGGAATGTGAAAAGATGGACCTTGTCGGAGAAAGATCGTAGGGCTCCATTACAAGCAATGACATTAGAGGCAACAGTCACGGCAACATCAAGATACTCGTAATGGTAACAAACAGTATGGAAAAGGAGGTGCCAACAACATGGATTTGCCATGGTTAAATTAAGATGACAACAACCAAGGAAACGACGTCAGTACTAGAAATCCTTATAACGATAACAACAACACTGAAAATGATACCCACGGAAGGGTATTTAGGATTGGCGTGGGCGACGCCAGGATTATATGTCACACCCTGACCACGTAAAACAACAAATCATGCCAGAAACGTCGGGGAGTGATGTAACAGAATTATTGTTTCATAACCATGGATACAAATAGAGTTTCGTTTTATTCATTCATTAAATAATTTACATTGTCTTAACACAAAATAAACGAGTTACATATCGACTATCACTGTTATTATGTCACTAAGGCCTCATCCAGATCCTATGTGACGCATGCATCCTAGAAATCAATCAAGCAACAACACCTGAAACATATGTAAAAACAAAGTCAGCAAAGAAATGCTGGCGAGTACATAGGTTTTGTATGAGTGTCGGAACCATGGCTTCGTTTACATGTACTTTATCAGACTACAAGAGTCAAAATACAAACCTCGTTTTGAAAAGTGTATTGCAACATAATTTACCAACTCAAATCAAGATGGTTATAGTTTATAAAAATTCGTAGCCATGATTCTTAACCCCAAAAACATTTGATTTAGTAAACCAATTCATAAAACATCTCGTAAAAACTCGTTAATAAAACTCGTATGGTTTATATCTTTTAGAAAACATCGTTGTGTGACATCGTTTCAAAATCGCTTATCCAAGTGAACTAAATAATGCCACGGTATCTAATATGATGAAAACACTTATATATAGGAAGTACCAGCGGCGTATCCACAATGCTTTCATCACATTACACCCGTCCCGTTATCTAAACACTAACAAAAAAAAACCAATCGTTTATTCAACTCGTTTAACTTGTTCAAATCGTTTCAAAATCATTAACTCATTTAAATCGTTTAACTCGTGTAAGTCGTTTAAATCATCCTCGTTTTAATTGTAAAAACTTATTTATGGTCGTCTCGCTAATAACATTCAAACCTTCGTGACTCGACTACCTCGTTTCTCGCTTCTCACATTAACAAACCACCAAAGGGTAAGTTAACTATCATCAGATTCAGTCGTTACCCACAACCGCCACACATAACCATGGGTGCAGTCGATAAGGGGATTTGTCAGATCCTATGGTACCATAACCTAATACTGGTCGGCTTGATCAATGCTAATGAATGTCATTCGTTATGTAACTACAACCAACAAGTTTGTTCACTTTATTGAAATCGTTATTAGTTTAGTATAAACCATCTTAATCGTTTTTAAAATCATCGTTTAAACCTTGAAATCATTTTGTACATATGAATCACCCCAAAACAATTGAAAACAGTAAAATAGGGGAACCATGTACTCACATGAAGTGCAAAGTATCCTCAATCAATAGAACTTCAACAAACTCAAGTAAACCAGAGAAATCAAGCAGCACCTAGTAATCGAATCACTAGTCAAATAATAGACGCCTAAATCGGAAGATCGGACAGAATGAGGTCTTGTGAACCAAATGAGTATTGGAACTCATGTGATATGGTTTAACAAAGCCTACATCCTAAGTCGGAACCTAACCTAAGTGATTTCGACCCATTGCCACCCATTAAGGTAGCTTACGCTACTTAAATGCGTCGTGCGCGCAAATGCGCGTTTGAGACGTCTAACTAGCCCTATGACAAGTATTATATGCCTATACATGTTTAAATATGTTGTATAATCAGTCACGTGACAAAAGTTTACGTTACATATGCTTATTTACCAATTATGCATGAAAAGGGCATTTTGGTCATTTACCAAAGCCATATAAACTACTTATCACACAACTAATTAAACCTAAGTGACCATAAGGTATAACCTCGGAAGGTTATTCCCTGTGCAACTATGGTCACTAATCATGTTTGGTCGGATCCTAATGATCGACCAAACGGGTCGAGTTCGAAAGTCTAAGCGGGTGTTTAGTCCGCTTGACTTACGACTCTACACAAGCACTAATCTAAAAAGTGACGAGCTAAACATGCTAAAACATGTTTAGTTAAGTTAGAAAACAGGTTTGGTATCAAAACAAACGGTTTTGATACCTAAAAGTAGTTTGGTTACAAAATACGCGAGAATACGCATTTTGGCCGAAACTACGACTCGTCACTGAGCCTAGATAACGTGGTAATCAGTAGGTATAGTCACTAGGGACTATAACCATCGTGATTACGCTTACGTTATGAAGTTCAAACGAACTTCGCATTGACCATAAACTTGTCAATGTAGAAAGTCAAATGCAGTTTGACTTTTACGATAAACACGATTAAAAAGAACGAAGGAATACTTACAAAGGGTCCACGCGAGTTTTGATCCGATTTACCCTCAGGTATGAAGTGTATACTCCAACTTAGAGGGCCAAAATCAGATCAAATGTGGGTTTTGAGAGCAAATGGTGAGGGGTATTTATAGATTTGGCACAACCATTAAGATCATTCATCGAATAACGTGCTTCGATCTCATCCGTACATGTGCACCCCTTGTTTTGTGAAACCATGGGCACCCCTAGAATGGCCCATAGTATCAAAAATACCATGTGCAAGAGTGTATAACAGCTGGAACAGCTGGAAACAACAAGAAAAACAATCTGTGCAGATCTGGTGACTCCACACGGCCCGCGTAAGGGACAGGCTTGGGCTTACGTGGCCAGCCTGAGGCTCAGATCAGCAAACAAGTTCCATATTACAGTTTCAGTCCCTGTTAGTGTTTTAAGCTCATTTTGACCCATTTAAGGCCCGTTAAGCCAACTTTAAGGCCCTAAAATGATACCTAAACATTGTGGACATGAAACATGCTCAAAAATATGCCGGAAGTCCGTTCGTTTGGTCGTATGATCGCGATATTCGCTTAATTACGACGAAATGCGCATGAACGCGAAAAACGATTCAAATTGCACGACGAATGGATTTTTATTATGCCAAACACTAAAATAAATATTTTAATGCTTACATAAATTTTTGGATGTCCGGATGTATTCAGAACGTAAGATATGCGCGAAAATGCAAACTTGTTCACTTTTTGACGCTTTTAGTCCCTATTGATCAATAAAGTTTATTTTTGCATACCGAATCCCTCAAAGCCTATTTCTAAGCTATGTAAAGGATATTTAGGGTATGTTTAACTTATGATCAAGTTCCGGAATGTTCGTTACTATACAAATCGGTGTAGTTTTGCAGTTTGACACAAACAGTCCCTACGATCGAACAAACTTGATTTCAACACACCAATCCATCCAAAGCTTATTTATAAGTTATGTGGAGGTTATTTAAGGAATTTTAAGCCTATGTCACTATTCCGGAGTGTTTGTCGCGTTATACTGACTGCGTTTTACGCACCAGTTTGCGTATAACCTTCCAGAAAACGATTTAAAGCTTGAAATCACTATCGAATCAAATTGAAAAATCCTCAAACATAAATACACACATAATAACACCAAAGAACATATAATAACACCAAATCACATTGTTTTATTGATAATAAACACAGTTGTCACAGTCTCCCCTACTTTAGGAAAGTTCGTCCCGAAATATTATTTGGAGGAAACTTGTGAAAACAAATGCGGATATTTCGTCTTCATCTGGTCCTCACGTTCCCAAGTAAACTCTGGGCCACGTTTGGATTCCCAGTGAACTTTGACCAATCGAATCCATTTGTTCTTCAACTGTTTGAAAGCACGGTCCACGATCTCCACGGGTTTCTCGACAAAGTGCATCATTTCATTTATTCGAATCTCGTCGAGAGGGATGTGAAGATCAGCCTCAGCTAAACACTTTCGCAAATTGGACACGTGAAAAGTCAGATGAATATTTCCAAGCTCTGGAGGTAGCTCTAGTCGATAGGCAACCTTCCCAATCCTTTCCACAATCTTAAATGGTCCCACATATCGAGGTGCAAGTTTTCCTTTCTTTCCAAATCTCACCACTCCCTTCCAAGGTGACACCTTGAGTAGGACACGGTCTCTGACTTGAAATTCTAAGGGCTTGCGTCACATATCCGCATAACTCTTTTGACGGCTTCGAGCTGTCACAAGATTATCGCAGATTTTCTTGATTTTGTCTGTTGTTTCCAAAATGAGCTCAGGTCCAGTAAGCTGAGCTTCACCGATCTCATACCAACAGACAGGTGAATGACATTTTCGACCGTAGAGAGCTTCGAATGGCGCCATATTAATACTAGCATAATAGCTATTGTTGTAAGAGAACTCGATCAGTGGAAGATGAGAATCCCAATTACCACCAAAGTCTATCACGCATGCTCTAAGCATATCCTCCAAAGTTTGAATCGTCCTCTCAGATTGACCATCTGTTTGGGGATGATAAGCAGTGCTTAGATTTAGTTGGGTTCCCAGAGCAGATTGCATGGTCTTCCAAAAATTAGATGAAAACCAAGCATCACGATCGGAAATGATATCTAAAGGAACACCATGTCGTGATACAATCTCATCAACATAAATCTTTGCAAGTTTATCAGCAGATAGATCCTCGCGAATCGGAATAAAATGAGCTGATTTCGTTAATCGATCGATAACAACCCAAATAGCATCATGACCTTTAGACGTACGCGGTAACTTAGTGATGAGATCCATCGCAACGTTCTCCCACTTCCAAACCGGTATCTCTGGTTGTACAAGCAAACCAGAAGGTCGTTGTTGTTCAGCCTTGACTTTGAGACAAGTTAGGCATTTTGATACGTACAAGGCAACATCCTTCTTCATACCAGGCCACCAACACTGAGTACGAAGATCCTTGTACATTTTATCAGCACCAGGATGGATAGAATATCGAGACTTGTGAGATTCGTCTATTACCAAGGTGCGAAGATCGTCTTGTTTTGGAATCCACAAACGATCCTTGAAGTAGAGCAAACCATCATCTTTCCTTTCGAGTTTAAGCTCGAGTTGAAGCGGTAGCTCATTTTTTAATAAGCCTTTGATCACACAAGACCGTTGAGCTTGAAGAACACGAGATTGAATATCAGATAGAGTTCAAACAGAATGAAGCTTGACTCGCTCTTTTCGACTAAGCGCATCAGCTACAACATTCGCCTTACCAGGATGGTAGCGAATCTCGCAATCATAATCGTTTAAGAGTTCAACCCTACGTCGTTGCCTCATGTTCAGCTCTTTCTAATTAAGAATATGCTGGAGACTTTTGTGGTCTGTGAAAACCACACACTTTGTGCCATAAAGATAATGTCTCCAGATTTTAAGCGTGAAAACCACAGCTCCTAACTCAAGATCATGAGTCGTATAGTTCTTCTCGTGAACTTTCAACTGTCTAGACGCATAAGCTATGACTTTACCTCGTTGCATAAGAACGCAACTAAGTCCTAGATACGACGCGTCACAATAGACAACGAAATCATCATTCCCTTTAGGCAAAGACAAAACAGGAGCATCACATAGCTTCCGTTTCAGCGTTTGGAACACTTCTTCTTGTTTGGGTCCCCACTCAAAAGGCTTATTCTTCTTAGTCAAAGTAGTGAGTGGAACCGCGATCTTCGAGAAATTAGAAATGAATCGACGATAATAACTAGCAAGACCAAGAAATGATCGAATCTCTGTAGGTGTCGTTGGTGTACTCCAGTCCTTAATAACAACAATCTTGGATGGATCCACATGAATACCTTGCTCGTTGACTATATGACCCAAGAACTGAACTTCTTTAAGCCAAAATTCACACTTGGAGAATTTAGCAAAAAGTTGTTCCTTCTTAAGAAGTTCCAATGTTAAGCGAAGGTGTTGCTCATGCTCGGCTTGAGACTTTGAATAAATGATAATATCATCGATGAACACAATGATGAACTTGTCTAAATAAGGATTACAGACCCTATTCATTAAGTCCATAAAGATAGCTGGGGCATTCGTCAAACCAAAAGGCATGACAGTGAACTCGTAATGCCCATATCTTGTGCGGAAAGCAGTTTTGGGAATATCTTCTTCGAGAATACGAAGTTGGTGATACCCAGAACGCAGATCGATTTTGGAAAAGCATGAAGCACCTTGCAGCTGGTCGAAGAGATCATCAATTCGAGGTAGGGGATATCGATTCTTGATGGTAAGCTTATTAAGCTCACGATAATCGATACACATTCGAAAAGATCCATCTTTCTTTTTCACTAAGAGGACAGGAGCTCCCCAAGGCGAAAAGCTCGGACGGATGAATCCTTTATCAGACAATTGTTGAAGCTGTTTTGATAACTCTTGCATCTCCGACGGTGCAAGACGATAAGGTGCTTTTGCAATCGGGTTGGCATTGGGTACAAGGTCAATATGAAACTCGATTTGACGAACTGGAGGCAAACCAGGCAGTTCATCAGGAAACACCTCTGGATAATCCCGAACGATCGGAATATCCTGAATACTCTTGCTCTTGCCTTTCTCCTCAGTGACATGTGCCAGGAATGCAACATATCTCTTTCGCAAATAACTTTGGGCTTTCGTACACGACATAAGCTTCAATCCACCAGATGGTTTCTCGCCACGAACTTCCAGAACATCGCCAGACGGAAGGGGAATACAAACAATCTTATCGAAACAAACCACCTCAGCATGATGTTTGGTTAACCAATCAATCCCCACAATAATATCGAAGCTCCCAAGTTGCATCGGTGTGAGGTCAATGGGAAAAAGATGGTTATCAAGGTTTAACTGACAATCACGAATAACAGAATCGAGAACAAGAGGTTTACCAGTAGCAACTTCGATAGATAAGGGTTTCCTCAGTTTAGTTCTAGGTATCGCAAGTAAAGGTTCAAAAGATAACGAAACAAAACTTCTATTGGCACCAGAATAAAAAAGAATAGATGCAGGTTGATGGTTAACAAGAAACGTACCATTGACAACCTCGTTGTCAGCCCTCGCTTCGTTTGCATTCAAATTGTACGCTCATCCACGTGCGGGATTCACATTTGCGTTGACATTCGCATTCGGGTTCGCATTTGCATTCGCGTTCACCAACCTCGGACAATTGTTGCGGAAGTGACCGAACTCTCAACAATTGAAACATGAACCCGGTGGGAATCTCGCAGCATTCCCCTGAACCGGAGCTTGAACCTGGGTAACCTGATTCTGTCCCAAACGATAAATATTGGCCAAATGCCCAAGTTTACCACACGTTGTGCATTGCTTACAAGCTTGCTGTGCAACATGATGACCGTTGCAGCGAGCACAATGAGGTGCGGTTCCAGCATACGCTTTCTTTGCAGGAGGTTGAGTCGGTGGGTTCTGAGCAGTCTGTGCTGTAACAGCAAAATTCTGAGCACCCTTTCGCTTCCTCGACTTCTTTGACGACTCACCTTTCTTACCCTTACCCTTTTCCTTGTCAGAATCGGTTGACTTCTTCTTATCACCCTTGCGGGTAAGTTTACCCTTCCTGACTTGAGACTCTGTCAGGGTAGCAGACAACTCGATCGCGTGACGAACAGTAGTAGGATTAACGCCTATCACAATATCCTGTATGGAATCGGGTAAACCATCGATATACCTCTCTATTGCTTTCTCCAGTGGGGTAACCATAGTGGGACACAACAGACTGAGTTCCTCAAAACGATCCGTATATGCACGGTGTTTGTCACACCCCGACCACGTATAGCATACAAGACGTGGCGGAAAACGTCGGGGAGTGTTGTAACAGAATTAATTGTTTCATAACCATGGCATACAAAGTTGTATTTTATTTATTAAACAAGAGTTTCATTGTCTTAAACAGTAAATAAAGAGTTTATAACATAATTAAACAAAGTCTATCTCCATTTTTAAGTCTCTAAGGCACAGGTCCACCCTAGTGTCACGATCATCATCCTACGGAAAAGCTCCTGAAAACACATGTGAAAATAGGTACGTCAGCATAAAAATGCCTGTGAGATACATAGGTTTTGTGAAAATAGGATTCATGACTTATGTTTGAGAAAATGTTTAGTCATGAACCCTGTATTTTGCTTTGTCTTGTAAATCATTTGAAAAGTGATAAATAAACCAAATGATATATATGTATAAAAGAATACTACATGGTTAAGCGAATAACCATGTGAAATGAGTTTGTATAAATTAAGTTGTTTGTAAAACAATGTATTGTGAAAAGTATGTTATTTGTATAAAATGTTATATGTCCAAGTTGAAATGATTCAAATAACGCTACGATATGTAATACCATACAATCACTTATATATAGGAAGTACCAGCGGCGTATCCACCATGCTTGTATCATATTACACACGCCTCGTTACTCAATCACTTACTCAAACCAAACCAACAATGTAAGATATCTATGTTTAAACCAATTGTCAAATGTATTGAATAATATGTCAAAGTGTTTATGTCAAGATGTAAATCATGTAATGTAAAACAAATGTCAAACATGTTTATGTGTAAAAATATAAATCATGTCTAAATGTTTATGTCAAAATGTCTATGTCAAATGTCTTTGTCAATTGTCTTTGTATAAACCTTATCAAAATGTCATGTATGGCAAGTAGAATATATAAGTATATATGTATCCATTAAGCCATAGGTAAAATGCACAAAACAATATACTGAAGTAAAACTTGGTTTAAATCAATGTTATGTCTTGTGGAAATGCATGCTATACTGATACAAACATCTATGCGGTATTGTTATAATGCATACATCCAAGCCTTGTGACTGTGGTGATAAACCCTTAAACAAATTAAAGGTCTATCTGTAGTATATCATCGAATTCGGTCATTCCTTTCATCCCCACCTAACCAGGATGTCCGGAACGGGAGTTGTCAATTCCTATGGTACCACTACCTACTAACGAACGGCGTAGCTAATGTTAATGAATGTATTGTCCCATGTAAACAAACCAAATGTCATACCAAAATGTAAGCATGTGAAAACAATGCACTAAGTATGTAATCAAATGAACATACATAGCGTGAAATGTCATGTAAAACGATGTACTAAGTAATGCACACCATGGGCACACCTAGCATAAAATGTAATGAAATAATGTACTATGAATGTACTAATAAACATAGCAGATATATGATGTGAAAACATGGAAAACATGAAAATAACAAGTAGGCACATGTGTTCCACCCCAAAACAGTTTGGAAAACAGTAAAAGAGGGGTCTATGTACTCACTTGAGATTGTTTAGTAGTCCTAGGATAACCACCAAGCAATGCTAGAGATCTCGGAATCAAACGGCACCTAATATAGGTAACTATGTTAATAAACTGGACCTAAATCGGAAGACTGGGTAGCATGAGGGTTTGTAAACCAAATGAGTGTAGGAACTCATGTGATATGGTTTAACAAAGCCTACATACTAATTGAAACTTAACCTAAGTGCTTACGACCCATTACGACCCGTTTAGGTAGCTTATGCTACTTTAACGCGTCGTTCGCGTAAAACGCGTTCGGACCGCCTAACTAGTCCTACGACAAGTGTTATATGCCTAAACATGTTACATAATCAGTTATGTGGCAAAAGTTTAGGTTACATATGCTTAATTACCAATTATGCATGAAATGGGTATTCTGGTAATTTACCTAAGGCATATAAACTACCTGTCATACAACTACTTAAACGTCGTGACCATAAGGTATAACCTCAGAAGGTTATTCCCTATATACTATGGTCACCTAATGTGTTTGGTCGGATCCTAATGATCGACCAAATGGGTCGGGTTCGAGAGCATAAGCGACTGATCAAGTCGCTTACCCTTACGACCCTAGACAACGTGGTAATCAGTAGGTATAGTCAGTAGGACTATAACCATCGTGATTACAATCACGTTGCGAAGTTCTAACGAACTTCGCATTGACCATAAGCTGGTCAACGCTGAAAGTCAAACAAAGTTTGACTTTCGGACTCGAAAAGCAATAAAAGAACGAAGGAACACTTACAAAGGGTCCCCGAATGCTAATCTAGATCAAAATAGCTCAGGTATGAAACAAAGGTTTCAACTTAGAGCACAATTGATCAGATTCTTGTGAGAAATGAATGAAAATGTGATGGGTATTTATAGATTTCGGTCCACCGTTAAGATCGTTTCTTGGAGAAGAGGGAATGATCTAGCCCGTACACTTGTCAAGATGTTGTGGTAACTAATTGGGCACTCACCATAGGGTTTTGACACTTGTACTTGGATTTTGTCAAGATGCAGTTTGGCAGAATGTCAGTTTTGGTCCCTGCAGCCCAGAAACTTGTATTTTGATGCATATTTGACACTTTTAATCCCCGTTAACCTCATTTCAAAGCTATAAAATGAAGTTAAAGTATACGCAACTCAAAACATGCTCAAAAATATATCGGATGTCGGTTCGTTTGGTCGTACGAACGCGATGTTCGCTTAATTACGACGGAATGCGATAAGCGCGAAAAACGATCCAAATGACGCGACGAATGGATTTTTGGCAAGCCAAACACTAAAGCATAATATAGTCATACTTACATAAATTTTTGGATGTCCGGATGTATTCAGAACATAAGTTATGCGCGAAAATGCAAACTTGTGCACTTTTTGACACTTTTAGTCCCTGAATGACCCAAAAGTTTATTTTAGCACACCGAACCCCTCAAAGCCTATTTCTAAGCTATGTGAAGGATATTTAAGGTGTGTTTAACTTATGGTCGTGTTCCGGAATGTCTGTTACAGTTCAAATTGGCATACTTTCGCAGTTTGTCAAGTTTAGTCCCTGTAAGCGAATTAACTTGTTTTTGCCATACCAAAGCCTTCAAAACTTATTTCTAAGTTATGTAAAGGTTATTTAAGGTATGTTAAGTATATGTTGATGTTCCGGAGTATTTTTCGCATGAAACTGATTACGTTTATGCACCAGTTTGCGTATAACTCTCCAGAAAGTGATATAGAGTTTGAAAATAGATAAAAGTCAAAACATGAAAAATGTAAAACACAATCAAACAAACATTGGGATCAAATAACATTGTTTTATTGATAATAGAACTGTTCATAATGATTACAAGCACAGATGTTACAGTCTCCCCTACTTGTGGAAATTTCGTCCCGAAATTTATTTAGAGGAAACTGGTGGAAATAGATGCGGATACTTCGCCTTCATTTGATCTTCGCGTTCCCAAGTAAACTCAGGTCCACGTTTAGCTTCCCAGCGAACTTTGACCAAAGGAATGCGCTTGCGTTTGAGCCACTTGACTTCACGTTCCAAGATTTCCACTGGCTTCTCGACAAATTTAAGTGTTTTGCCAACACGAATTTCGTCAAGCGGTATGTGGAGGTTCTCATCAGCTAAACACCTCTTGAGATTGGACACGTGAAAAGTTGGATGAAAATTTCCAAGTTCAGGAGGTAACTCAAGTCTGTAGGCTTCCTTACCGATTCTTTCGACGATCTTGAATGGTCCAACGTATCTAGGTGCAAGTTTTCCTTTCTTTCCAAATCTGATCACACCTTTCCAAGGTGAGACCTTAAGTAATACTCGATCACCGACTTGAAATTCCAAGGGCTTGCGTTTTGGATCCGCGTAACTCTTTTGACGGCTTCTAGCTGTCTGAAGGTTATCACGAACTTTCTTTATCTTGTCAGTTGTCTCTAAAATGAGGGCTGGTCCAGTAAGTTGAGCCTCGCCGATCTCATTCCAGCAGACTGGTGAACGACATTTTCGACCATAGAGAGCTTCGAAAGGAGCCATTTTGATGCTGGTGTGATAACTGTTGTTGTAGGAGAATTCAATCAACTGAAGATGTGAATCCCAACTACCACCAAAATCGATCACACAAGCTCTAAGCATATCCTCCAGAGTCTGGATTGTTCTTTCAGATTGACCATCCGTTTGCGGATGATAAGCCGTGCTCAGATTAAGTTGGGTCCCCATAGCAGATTGCATGGTTCTCCAAAAATGAGACGTGAAACGAGCATCTCTGTCAGAAATGATGTTCAAAGGAACACCATGTCGAGCTACAATTTCATCCACATAGATTTTTGCAAGTCTGTCAGCTGAAAAATCCTCACGGATTGGCAAGAAATGCGCTGACTTTGTAAGACGATCAACGACTACCCAGATGGCATCATGACCTTTCTTTGTGCGCGGAAGTTTAGTAATGAGATCCATAGTAATGTTTTCCCATTTCCAAATTGGGATCTCTGGTTGCACCAATAGGCCAGAAGGACGTTGATGTTCAGCCTTAACCTTAAGACAAGTAAGGCATTTTGATACGTATAAGGAAATGTCTTTCTTCATACCAGGCCACCAATACTGAGTACGAAGATCCTTATACATCTTATCTGAGCCCGGATGAATAGAATAACGAGACTTATGGGCTTCATCCATAAGCAAGGTACGAAGATCATCCTGGCTTGGGACCCACAAACGGTCCATGAAGTAATATGATCCATTGTCCTTCAGTTCCAGATCAGGTGTTATGTGATAAGGAAATTCCTTATCCATCAAACCTTGTGAAACACAAAATTGTTGAGCCTGAGAAATGCGTGCTTGGATATCAGATCGAGCTTGAATAACAGATTGAACACGTACACAATGAAGCTTAGTACCTTCCTTACGACTCAATGCATCAGCTACGACATTCGTCTTACCAGGATGGTAGCGAATTTCGCAGTCATAGTCGTTTAAAAGCTCAGCCCAACGTCGTTGCCTCATGTTGAGTTCTTTCTGATTGAAGATATGCTGAAGACTTTTGTGGTCCGTGAAAACCACACATTTTGTACCATACAAATAGTGTCTCCAGATCTTTAGAGCGAAAACAACTGCACCCAACTCAAGATCATGAGGGTGTAGTTCTTCTCATGTATCTTCAACTGCCTCGATGCATATGCTATGACTTTGTTCCTTTGCATCAGGACGCAGCCAAGACCCAATTTAGATGCATCATAATAAACAACGAAATCATCATTGCCCTCAGGCAAAGTCAGAACAGGCGCGTCGCAAAGTTTCTGCTTCAAGTGTTGAAAAGCTTCCTCTTGCTTGAATCCCCAATCAAAGGGTTTGTTCTTTTGAGTTAGAGCAGTTAGAGGAACTGCAATCTTCGAGAAGTTTTCAATGAAGCGGCGGTAATAACCCGCTAGACCAAGAAAAGAACGAACTTCAGTAGGAGTAGAAGGCGTATCCCAATCCTTAATCGCACTGATCTTGGAGGGATCTACACGAATACCTTGTTCGTTGATGATATGTCCTAAGAATTGAACTTCTTTAAGCCAGAATTCACACTTGGAGAATTTGGCGAAAAGTTGCTCTTTCTTTAGGAGTTCCAAAGTAAGACGAAGGTGTTGCTCGTGATCAGCTCGCGTCTTAGAATAAATTAAGATGTCATCAATAAAAACAATGACGAACTGATCCAAATAAGGTTTGCAGACCCTATTCATTAAGTCCATGAAAACAGCAGGAGCATTAGTCAAACCGAATGGCATGACTGTGAATTCATAATGCCCATAACGAGTACGGAACGCTGTCTTGGGAATATCTTCTTCATGCACCCGAAGTTAATGATATCCAGATCGCAGATCAATCTTTGAAAAATAAGAAGCACCCTGTAACTGATCAAAGAGATCATCTATGCGCGGTAGGGGATATCGATTCTTGATGGTAAGCTTGTTAAGCTCACGATAATCGATACACATCCTAAAGGATCCATCCTTCTTCTTGACAAAAAGAACGGGAGCACCCCAAGGTGAAAAGCTAGGACGGATAAAACCTTTATCAGAGAGCTCCTGAAGCTGCTTAGACAACTCTTGCATCTCAGATGGTGCAAGACGATATGGAGCTCTGGAGATGGGATTTGCACCAGGTACGAGATCAATACGGAACTCGACTTGGCGTGCTGGGGGTAGACCAGGTAACTCTTCAGGGAAAACTTCAGAATAATCCCGAACGACAGGAATATCTGCAATAGACTTACCCTTGCCTTTATCTGCTGTGACATGTGCCAGGAAGGCCACATAGTTCTTTCGCAGATACTTCCGAGCTTTAAAACAAGACATGAGTTTGAGACCACCAGCAGGTTTCTCACCTTGAACTTGTAGGATCTCTCCTGTCGGAAGTGGCACACGAACGATCTTCTCAAAGCAAACTATCTCTGCACGATGCTTGGCTAACCAATCCATTCCCACAATAATGTCGAAGCTTCCAAGTTGCATAGGCGTGAGGTCAATAGGAAAAAGATGGTCGTTAAGGTTCAACTGGCAGTTGCAAAGAACAGAATCAAGAACAATGGGTTCACCACTAGCAACCTCTACTGTCAACGATTTACCTAGTTTCGTTCTAGACACGCGAAGCATTGGCTCAAAAGACAATGACACAAAACTCTTGTCGGCACCCGAATAAAAAAGAACAGATGCAGGCTGATTATTAATAAAGAACGTACCGTTCACCACATTATCGTCCGCCTGTGCCTCTTGGGCATTCAAGTTAAAAGCTCGCCCTCGAGCCTGAGCCTGATTTTGGTTCTGATTCTGATTCTGGTTCTGGTTTGCTAGTCTTGAGCACCGGTTTCTGTAGTGGGTCAGATCCCCACAATTATAACAAGCACCTGGTGCGTAGTGTGGTCGTGCAGCTTGACCCTGTTGCTGAGCAGGAGGCTGAGCAACTTGTTGAGCCGGGTTCTGAATTGCGCCATTCTGAGCAAACCGACAAACATTTGCAAGATGGCCTGACTTCCCACAGTTAGTACAGAAACGGCACGGAAGTTGTGGCTGATGGTGACTGTTGCATCTATTGCACAACGGTGCATTCCCTGAATAGGGTTTCTTCGCTGGAGGCTGTGCGGGTTGGTTGGGAGCTGCCTGGTTAGCTTGGGCAGTGACAGCATAGTTTTGGGAAGCCTTACGCTTCCTTGCCCTTTTTGATGAACCAGAAACCTTTCCATTCCCGTTTTGACCTTTCTTGCTATCTTCCTTGTCAACCGATTGTTTCTTGCCCTTGTCACCCTTCCTGTGTAACTTGTTCTTCCGAATCTGCGACTCAGTCAATGTCGCTGATAACTCGATCGCCTGACGGAGTGTGGCAGGGTTACTACCAGTAATGATGTCTTGTACCGAGTCAGGTAGGCCGTCGATGTATCTTTCGATAGCCTTGTCGAGTGGGGTAACCATAGTCGGGCAAAGCAGACTCAACTCCTCAAATCTATCAGTATATGCCCTGTGCTCACCACTATCTTGCTTCAAATCATCAAACTCTTTCTCCAACGCTCGCTGTTCATGGCGAGGACAGAACTCCCTCATCATAAGGGCCCTGAGTTCAGCCCATGTCTGTGCTAAAGCAACTTCTGCACCACGGTCTCTCATTACCCCATTCCACCATGTAAGAGCCCTCTTCTAAAACACGCTCGAAGAAAACTCGACCTTGCGATTATCCGGACACTGCACATGACGGAAAGTATTCTCAATGCTCTCAAACCATTGAAGAAGCCCAGTCGTTCCTTCAGAACCACTAAACTTGAGTGGTTTAGCCTGGTTAAAATCCTTGTATTTGCATGGAACATTGTTGTTATTGTTGGCTTGGTTCCATTGAGCAAAGAGATTTGGAAATTGAGCAGCCATCTGCTGCGCAATTATTTCTGCCAATTCGGCAGTCGCTATCTGGTTCTCGCGTCGAGGAGGCATTCTAAAAGAGGAAAACATGAAAGGAAACGAGTGAGATGTTTGGATGAAGAGAATGAGATGAGACAAAATAAACAAAAGCAAAGATGGTGGTCATTCGTCCATATCACAAAGCAAACAAACGACACACAGTGACTAATCAAAGTAAATGGGTCAAAAATAATGTATAGCGAAGACATGCTCGCCTATAAGTGAACACTCATCCCAAGAATTCCCAGGTAAGCACAACTGGTCTCGCGTCTGATGAGATGTATACGAAGTGCTTGCCTAGACAGAAAACCCAGAATACAGGCATTCACTCTTACAGTTTGCACGTGTTCGCATTATTTAAAACCCAAAACGTTGACGAGATTTTGAAAATTTGAAGGCACAAGGCCAAAAATTTTAGTTAAACTGGTAGGGTTCAAAACTTTACAAAAGAGGGTTCAAAACCTTGTAATAAATCATTCAAAAACAGAAGATTGTTTTTCAAAAATCGTTTAGAAAAATTTGGTTTCTTGTTTTGATAATCACCTAAGGATAGGTGATGTACATGTTTTAAGATCTAAACACAAGATAACTTGTGTTAGGGTACTAGAAAGGTTATAGTTTAGGTCAAAGCATTACTAATAACCTAATTCCCTATAACCATTGGCTCTGATACCAACTCTTCTGTCACACCCCGACCACGTATAGCATACAAGACGTGGCGGAAAACGTCGGGGAGTGTTGTAACAGAATTAATTGTTTCATAACCATGGCATACAAAGTTGTATTTTATTTATTAAACAAGAGTTTCATTGTCTTAAACAGTAAATAAAGAGTTTATAACATAATTAAACAAAGTCTATCTCCATTTTTAAGTCTCTAAGGCACAGGTCCGCACTAGTGTCACGATCATCATCCTACGGAAAAGCTCCTGAAAACACATGTGAAAATAGGTACGTCAGCATAAAAATGCCTGTGAGATACATAGGTTTTGTGAAAATAGGATTCATGACTTATGTTTGAGAAAATGTTTAGTCATGAACCCTGTATTTTGCTTTGTCTTGTAAATCATTTGAAAAGTGATAAATAAACCAAATGATATATATGTATAAAAGAATACTACATGGTTAAGCGAATAACCATGTGAAATGAGTTTGTATAAATTAAGTTGTTTGTAAAACAATGTATTGTGAAAAGTATGTTATTTGTATAAAATGTTATATGTCCAAGTTGAAATGATTCAAATAACGCTACGATATGTAATACCATACAATCACTTATATATAGGAAGTACCAGCGGCGTATCCACCATGCTTGTATCATATTACACACGCCTCGTTACTCAATCACTTACTCAAACCAAACCAACAATGTAAGATATCTATGTTTAAACCAATTGTCAAATGTATTGAATAATATGTCAAAGTGTTTATGTCAAGATGTAAATCATGTAATGTAAAACAAATGTCAAACATGTTTGTGTGTAAAAATATAAATCATGTCTAAATGTTTATGTCAAAATGTCTATGTCAAATGTCTTTGTCAATTGTCTTTGTATAAACCTTATCAAAATGTCATGTATGGCAAGTAGAATATATAAGTATATATGTATCCATTAAGCCATAGGTAAAATGCACAAAACAATATACTGAAGTAAAACTTGGTTTAAATCAATGTTATGTCTTGTGGAAATGCATGCTATACTGATACAAACATCTATGCGGTATTGTTATAATGCATACATCCAAGCCTTGTGACTGTGGTGATAAACCCTTAAACAAATTAAAGGTCTATCTGTAGTATATCATCGAATTTGGTCATTCCTTTCATCCCCACCTAACCAGGATGTCCGGAACGGGAGTTGTCAATTCCTATGGTACCACTACCTACTAACGAACGGCGTAGCTAATGTTAATGAATGTATTGTCCCAGGTAAACAAACCAAATGTCATACCAAAATGTAAGCATGTGAAAACAATGCACTAAGTATGTAATCAAATGAACATACATAGCGTGAAATGTCATGTAAAACGATGTACTAAGTAATGCACACCATGGGCACACCTAGCATAAAATGTAATGAAATCATGTACTATGAATGTACTAATAAACATAGCAGATATGTGATGTGAAAACATGGAAAACATGAAAATAACAAGTAGGCACATGTGTTCCACCCCAAAACAGTTTGGAAAACAGTAAAAGAGGGGTCTATGTACTCACTTGAGATTGTTCAGTAGTCCTAGGATAACCACCAAGCAATGCTAGAGATCTCGGAATCAAACGGCACCTAATATAGGTAACTATGTTAATAAACCGGACCTAAATCGGAAGACTGGGTAGCATGAGGGTTTGTAAACCAAATGAGTGTAGGAACTCATGTGATATGGTTTAACAAAGCCTACATACTAATTGAAACTTAACCTAAGTGCTTACGACCCATTACGACCCGTTTAGGTAGCTTATGCTACTTTAACGCGTCGTTCGCGTAAAACGCGTTCGGACCGCCTAACTAGTCCTACGACAAGTGTTATATGCCTAAACATGTTACAAAATCAGTTATGTGGCAAAAGTTTAGGTTACATATGCTTAATTACCAGTTATGCATGAAAAGGGTATTCTGGTAATTTACCTAAGGCATATAAACTACCTATCATACAACTACTTAAACGTCGTGACCATAAGGTATAACCTCGGAAGGTTATTCCCTATATACTATGGTCACCTAATGTGTTTGGTCGGATCCTAATGATCGACCAAATGGGTCGGGTTCGAGAGCATAAGCGACTGATCAAGTCGCTTACCCTTACGACCCTAGACAACGTGGTAATCAGTAGGCATAGTCACTAGGACTATAACCATCGTGATTACAATCACGTTGCGAAGTTCTAACGAACTTCGCATTGACCATAAGCTGGTCAACGCTGAAAGTCAAACAAAGTTTGACTTTCGGACTCGAAAAACAATAAAAGAACGAAGGAACACTTACAAAGGGTCCCCGAATGCTAATCTAGATCAAAATAGCTCAGGTATGAAACAAAGGTTTCAACTTAGAGCACAATTGATCAGATTCTTGTGAGAAATGAATGAAAATGTGATGGGTATTTATAGATTTCGGTCCACCATTAAGATCGTTTCTTGGAGAAGAGGGAATGATCTAGCCCGTACACTTGTCAAGATGTTGTGGTAACTAATTGGGCACTCACCATAGGGTTTTGACACTTGTACTTGGCTTTTGGAGGGGTTAAGAGCTGAAGACAGCAGCCAAAAAATGATTTGCTGCATCTGGGCATTTGTTGCGCACCGTAACAAATAACCCTTACGGTCCGTAACAAATGCAGTTTGGCAGAATGTCAGTTTTGGTCCCTGCAGCCCAGAAACTTGTATTTTGATGCATATTTGACACTTTTAAGCCCCGTTAACCTCATTTCAAAGCTATAAAATGAAGTTAAAGTATACGCAACTCAAAACATGCTCAAAAATATATCGGATGTCGGTTCGTTTGGTCGTACGAACGCGATGTTCGCTTAATTACGACGGAATGCGCATAAGCGCGAAAAACGATCCAAATGACGCGACGAATGGATTTTTGGCAAGCCAAACACTAAAGCATAATATAGTCATGCTTACATAAATTTTTGGATATCCGGATGTATTCAGAACGTAAGTTATGCGCGAAAATGCAAACTTGTGCACTTTTTGACACTTTTAGTCCCTGAATGACCCAAAAGTTTATTTTAGCACACCGAACCCCTCAAAGCCTATTTCTAAGCTATGTGAAGGATATTTAAGGTGTGTTTAACTTATGGTCATGTTCTGGAATGTCTGTTACAGTTCAAATTGGCATACTTTCGCAGTTTGTCAAGTTTAGTCCCTGTAAGCGAATTAACTTGTTTTTGCCATACCAAAGCCTTCAAAACTTATTTCTAAGTTATGTAAAGGTTATTTAAGGTATGTTAAGTATATGTTGATGTTCCAGAGTATTTTTCACATTAAACTGATTACGTTTACGCACCAGTTTGCGTATAACTCTCCAGAAAGTGATATAGAGTTTGAAAATAGATAAAAGTCAAAACATGAAAAATGTAAAACACAATCAAACAAACATTGGGATCAAATAACATTGTTTTATTGATAATAGAACTGTTCATAATGATTACAAGCACAGATGTTACAGTGTTCACCCCCATCTTGCTTTAAATCATCAAACTCTCGTTCCAAAGCTCGAATTTCGTGACGGGGACAAGACTCGTTCATCATGAGAGCTCGAAGCTCTTCCTATGTTTGGGCCAATGCCACTTTGGCACCCCTATCACGCATAATACCGTTCCACCACGTAAGAGCTCGCTTATCAAACACACTTGATGCAAATTCAACCTTACGTGCATTCGGACACTGCACATGACTGAATGTGCTCTCGATACTCTCAAACCACTGCAGGAGAGCGGTTGCTCCTTGCGAACCAGAAAACTTTAGCGGCTTAGTAGAATTGAAATTCTTGAAATTACACTGAGCATTGTTATTAATATTGTTGTTGTATAACTCTTGGATTTGGGTCACAACGCCTGGAAGCACAGCAGCCATTTGCTGAGAGACAAGGGCTGCGACTTCTTCAGCAGTAAAAGTTTGAGCATCACGTCGAGGAGGCATTGTCTAACAAGGAAACAGGGGAAACGAGTGAGGTTGAAAATTGGAAAAACAAAAGAGGTATTGCAAAACATCGACAAAACATAAGGAAGGCAATCATTTGTTCGTTACCTCGAACAAACAAACGACACGCAGTGACTAATCAAAGTAAATGGGCCAAAATAATGTATCGTGAAGACATGCTCGCCTATAAGTGAACACTCACCCCAAGAGTTCTCAGGTAAGAGTGACTGGTCCGATTATGTGGATTTGTACGAACACTCTAGCCTTAGACAGAAAACTCAGGGTACAGGCATTCACTCTTACAGTTTGTACATGTTCACATTATTTAGACCCAAACTTTGACGAGATTTTGAAAAATTAGTAGGCACTAAGCCAAATATGAGTCAAACTGGAAGGGTTCGAAACCTTATAACAGAGGGTTCAAAACCTAGTAATCAATCATCCTAGAACGGATGATTAATTTTCGAAGCAGATTCGAATTTTTTGTTCTCGTTGTGGTTATCACCTAAGGGTAGGTGACGGTTTTTTGTTTTAAAAATCGAAATGCAAATTCACTTGCGTTAGGGTCCTAAAAGTTATAGTCTAGGTCAAAGCATTACTAATAACCTAATTCCCTATAACCATTGGCTCTGATACCAACTCTTCTGTCACACCCCGACCACGTAAAACAACAAATCGTGGCGGAAACGTCGGGGAGTGATGTAACAGAATTATTTTTTCATAACCATGGATACAAAAAGAGTTTCGTTTTATTCATTCATTAAATAATTTACATTGTCTTAACACAAAACAAACGAGTTACATATCGACTATCACTGTTATTATGTCACTAAGGCCTCGTCCAGATCCTATGTGACGCATGCATCCTAGAAATCAATCAAGCAACAACACCTGAAACATATGTAAAAACAAAGTCAGCAAAGAAATGCTGGCGAGTACATAGGTTTTGTATGAGTGTCGGAATCATGGCTTCGTTTACATGTTGCAGTACTTTATCAGACTACAAGAGTCAAAATACAAACCTCGTTTTGAAAAGTGTATTGCAACATAATTTACCAACTCAAATCAAGATGGTTATAGTTTATAAAAATTCGTAGCCATGATTCTTAACCCCAAAAACATTTGATTTAGTAAACCAATTCATAAAAATCTCGTAAAAACTCGTTAATAAAACTCGTATGGTTTATATCTTTTAGAAAACATTGTTGTGTAACATCGTTTCAAAATCGCTTATCCAAGTGAACTAAATAACGCCACGGTATGTAATATGATGAAAACACTTATATATAGGAAGTACCAGCGGTGTATCCACCATGCTTTCATCACATTAAACCCGTCCCGTTATCTAAACACTTACCAAAAAAAAAAAACCAATCGTTTATTCATCTCGTTTAACTTGTTCAAATCGTTTCAAAATCGTTAACTCGTTTAAATCGTTTCCAAATCGTTTAACTCGTGTAAGTCGTTTAAATCATCCTCGTTTTAATTGTGAAAACCTATTTATGGTCATCTCACTAATAACATTCAAACCTTCGTGACTCGACTACCTCGTTTCTCGCTTCTCGCATTAACAAACCACCAAAGGGTAAGTTAACTATCATCAGATTCAGTCGTTACCCACAACCCCCACACATAACCATGGGTGCAGTCGATAACGGGATTTGTCAGATCCTATGGTACCATAACCTAATGCTGTTCGGCTTGATCAATGCTAATGAATGTCATTCGTTATGTAACTACAACCAACAAGTTTGTTCACTTTATTGAAATCGTTATTAGTTTAGTATAAACCATCTTAATCGTTTTTGAAATCATCGTTTAAACCTTGAAATCATTTTGTACATATGAATCACCCCAAAACAATTGAAAACAGTAAAATAGGGGAACTATGTACTCACATGAAGTGCAAAGTATCCTCAATCAATAGAACTTCAACAAACTCAAGTAAACCAGAGAAATCAAGCAGCACCTAGTAATCGAATCACTAGTCAAATAATAGACGCCTAAATCGGAAGATCAGACAGAATGAGGTCTTGTAAACCAAATGAGTATTGGAACTCATGTGATATGGTTTAACAAAGCCTACATCCTAAGTTGGAACCTAACCTAAGTGCTTTCGACCCATTGCGACCCATTAAGGTAGCTTACGCTACTTAAACGCGTCGTGCGCGCAAATGCGCGTTCAAGACGTCTAACTAGCCCTATGAAAAGTATTATATGCCTATACATGTTTAAATATGTTGTATAATCAGTTACGTGACAAAAGTTTACGTTACATATGCTTATTTACCAATTATGCATGAAAAGGACATTTTGGTCATTTACCAAAGGCATATAAACTACTTAACACACAACTAATTAAACCTAAGTGACCATAAGGTATAACCTCGGAAGGTTATTCCCTATGCAACTATGGTCACTAAGCATGTTTGGTTGGATCCTAATGATCGACCAAACGGGTCGAGTTCGAAAGTCTAAGCGGGTGTTTAGTCCGCTTGACCTACGACTCTACACAAGCACTAATCTAAAAAGTGACGAGCTAAACATGCTAAAACATGTTTAGTTAAGTTAGAAAATAGGTTTGCTATCAAAACAAACGGTTTTGATACCTAAAAGTAGTTTGGTTACAAAATACGCGAGAATACGCATTTTGGCCGAAACTACGACTCGTCACTGAGCCTAGATAACGTGGTAATCAGTAGGTATAGTCACTAGGGACTATAACCATCGTGATTACGCTCACGTTATGAAGTTCAAACGAACTTCGCATTGACCATAAACTGGTCAATGTAGAAAGTCAAACGCAATTTGACTTTTACGATAAAAACGAATAAAAATAATGAAGGAATACTTACAAAGGGTACACGCAAGTTTTGATCCGATTTACCCTCAGGTATGAAGTGTATACTCCAACTTAGAGGGCCAAAATCAGAGCAAATGTGGGTTTTGAGAGCAAATGGTGAGGGGTATTTATAGATTTGGCACAACTGTTAAGATCGTTCATCGAATAACGTGCTTCGATCTCATCCGTACATGTGCACCCCTTGTTTTGTGAAACCATGGGCACCCCTAGAATGGCCCATTGTATCAAAAATACCATGTGCAAGAATGTATAACAGCTGGAACAGCTGGAAACAGCAAGAAAAAAAATCCATGCAGATCTGGTGACTCCACGCGGCCCGCGTAAGGGACAGGCTTGGCCTTACGCGGCCAGCCTGAGGCTCAGATCAGCAAACAAGTTCCATATTTACAATTTCAGCCCTGTTAGTGTTTTAAGCTCATTTTGACCCATTTAAGGCCCGTTAAGCCCACTTTAAAGCCGTAAAATGATGCCTAAACATTGTGGACATGAAAAATGCTCAAAAATATGCCGGAAGACGGTTCGTTTGGTCGTATGATCGCGATATTCGCTTAATTACGACGAAATGCGCATGAATGCGAAAAACGATCCAAATTGCGCGACGAATGGATTTTTATTATGCCAAACACTAAAATAAAATATTTTAATGCTTACATAAATTTTTGGATGTCCGGATGTATTCAGAACGTAAGATATGCGCGAAAAATGCAAACTTGTGCACTTTTTGACGCTTTTAGTCCCTATTGATCAATAAAGTTTATTTTTGCATACCGAATCCCTCAAAGCCTATTTCTAAGCTATGTAAAGGATATTTAGGGTATCTTTAACTTATGATCAAGTTCCAGAATGTTCGTTACTATACAAATCGATAGAGTTTCGCAGTTTGACACAAATAGTCCCTGCTATCGAACAAACTTGATTTCAACACACCAAACCATCTAAAGCTTATTTCTAAGTTATGTGGAGGTTATTTAAGGTATGTTAAGCCTATGTCACTATTCCGGAGTGTTTGTCGCGTTATACTAATTGCGTTTTACGCACCAGTTTGCGTATAACCTTCCAGAAAGCGATTTAAAGCTTGAAATCGGAATCGAATCAAATTGAAAAATCCTCAAACATAAATACACACATAATAACACCAAAGCACATATAATAACACCAAAGCACATTGTTTTATTGATAATAAACATTGTTTTACATTGTACATCGATCACAGGACACAGTTGTCACATTATAGCAACATGGTAGCTTGAATGGGAAGCTAAACGCTTCGTCTCTGTTCTATTTAAAACTGATGTTTCTTGAAACCGAACCTGTTGTGGAATCGACTGATGACAAGACAAATGAAACCTCATACGCTTGTGGGATGCAAACTTGACCTCGTGGGACAAGTGCTCGACATCAACCTTCCTACTACTATCCTTAATGGTTTTGATGCAGTAGTTAGTGTGGATTGGTTATCCAGAGATCGCGTAGATAGACCCTGTAAGGAGAAGATTCTGCATATGCTTCTCCTTAGTGGAGGATCGTTTTCTGTTCTAAAGCATTTGAGGGGTGCAAGGGTTAGTGCAATTTCAGCCATGAAGGCCCAGAAGTGTCTATGGAGGGATTACCCCGCTATGTTAGCACTCGTTACTGATGTTAAGGCTAAGGAAAATAGGATCGAGGATCTACCAATTGTTCGTGATTTCTCACTATGTGCTATCCGAAGAACTATCAGGATTACATTCACATCTTCAGGTGGAATATCAGATCGGTATCATGTCAGAAGCAACCCTTATTACTAGTACTCCTTATTGTCTCACATCAGGAAGGTTGTAGGAACCGCTTAATCAACTTCAGGAACTGTTGGACAGGAGTTTTAATGGACCTAGTTTTTCGCTTTGGGGAGCCCTAGTTATGTCCATGAAGACAAGCCTTTTCGTATGTGTAATGACTATCGAGAACTCAACAAGGTGACAGTCAAGAACCGTTTGCCTCGACCATGTATTGACAACCCGTCGACCAATTGCGAGGGACAAGCTTCCATTCGAGGATTGACTAACGAACGAACTATCATCAGATGGAAGTCCAAGGGGAGGATGTTCCTAGAACGGAATATCGAACGCAATGAGGCCATTTTGACTTTGTATACCATGACTTTTGGGTTAATCAACACACCAGCAGCTTTATGGACCACATGAACAGACCGTGCTTATTGATGACGTTTTGGATCATTTCCAGGAGAAAGGAACATCATGGACGACATTTGCATATTATTTTAGAGATCCTCAGGGAGGAGCCACTCCACGCGAAGTCTTGGTAAATATGGCTTCTGGATTCGAGAAGTACATTTATTTTGGGTCATGTAATCAACGATGTGGAGAAGTACACGTGGATCTCGCTAAGATCCATTTTGTTAGAAACTAATCGACACCAAATATCCCTTCGAGGATACAGTAACTTCTTGGTCTAGCAGGCACTGATGTAGACTCATTATAGGATTTCGAGGATTGCACGGCTTTAATCTCTTTAGCACAGCAGGGTGCTGTGTGCGTGGAAGACAAAATAGGAGGACGTCTTTTCAGCCTTCAAATCCCAACTCTGCAATGCGCTGAGCATCGAAATTATCCGAGGGTACTGATGATTTAGTGGTATACCATGATGATTCGAATCAGAGTCCCAGTTAAGCGCCGATACAACATGAGAAGGTGCTGACTTACGTAATGGAGTTACGAAGGAGAAAACTACACGACACTCAACCTGCGGTGGAAACCATGGTCTTTAGATGTAGATTGGAGGCATCACTTTGACGGTACCAAATGTACTACTTAGACCGATCACAAGGGCCTCCCATGTACAGTTGTTTCGAAGGAGCTAAAACATGTAATGACATCGCTGGATGGAACCTTTGAATGATTTCAACTGTGAAACCTAGACGTGTACGAGCCTCGCAGCACACCATCAAATTTAACCTACCTGATCAGATTTGTCCTGCTCAAACCGAAGCATTAAAGGTAGAGGAATTTCAAGTTGGGTCCACGTGGGGCATGAAAGAGCAACTTTTGGCAAGATGTATGATATTCGCTACCTCATGGAAATGAATGTGGGTCTCATTATACGACAACTGTAGGGAACTCGTGTTGAGCAAAGCACACCGGCCTCGATATTCTAGTCGTCTGGGTTTTGATGAGAGATATTCGGATCTATAAATCTTGTATTGGCGGCAATGAGTGACCGTCAGGAAATCTGATAAGCATAGGAAACGTTGGGAGTTCGCTGCAGGTGAACGTGTCATGATTGAAAGTCTCACCCTGGGAGGGTGCGGTGCACTTTGGGGAGCGTGGCAAGCTTAATTCACGTTGCGTTGGGCCACTCAAAATTCTGGAAAGAATCGGCAACGTGGTTTACAAACTCGAGTTACCTGACGAAGTAGGTAACGCTCACGATGTCATTTATGTCTCGAACCTAAGGTAGTGTTTGTCCGATTAAACGCCTGAGATACCCTTATTAGAGTCTAAGGTTAATGACAAGTTGCGGTTGCTGAGGAATCCACTGAAATCATGGACCGGGACGTCAAGATTCGTTGGCATAGTCAAATCCTGATCGCGAGAGTTCGTTGGAACTCAAGACGTGGATCGGAGTCCACGTGGGAACGCAAAGATCTGATAAAGCTCTGGTATCCTCAATTATTCAGATGGTTGAATCAACTTTTGCTGTCGCTGGTGAATTTCGGGACGAAATTCCCTTTCAAGTTGGGGATGATGTGGCACCTGGGCAAAATCCACAGTCACCCTGATTTAACACTGTGCTGTTTGGGATTGCTTATCAAATTTCGGGATGAAAGTTCTTTCAAGTTGGGGATGATGTGACAACCCAAGATTTCAAAACCTTTCCTTCGCGCGTCACCTGTTTTACGAATCTGGTTTTACATTTCGTTGAGCGTTGTATCATTAATATCATTGTAGAATGATTTAATGCTAGTTGTGTGGTGGGTTTAATGTTTGGGCATGAAGGACTTTTGTCACATATGGGTCTCGATGAAACACCAGGGGAGTTTCACCAGAGGAGTTTCACCAGGGGAGTTTCACCAGAGGAGTTTCACCAGGGGAGTTTCACCAGGGGAGTTTCACCAAGGGAGTTTCACCAGAGGAGTTTCACCGTGTGGGTTTGTGGCCCATGTGAGGCCCAAGTTCAAAGCAGTTATATTTGCCTTATATTCACACACTTATACGTATGACGATTGTTAGGAAACCCTAGAGCCTCTCTTGAACCCGACGGCAATACTTCTACTTCGTGAAGCCTTTCCTTCGATTTCATCTGATTTACGGTTAGTAAAGTACCCTCTTTAGTCGTTCTGATCCACTATTATATGTGATCTCTTGAATGATTAGTGATTAATATGTTATATGTGATTTCTTGAGTATATATTGATAAATCTGTTTTAAGAACGTGGAATTGATGAACAACATGATCTAGCATGGATCGAGACTTCTGATGTCATAGCTTGATAGTTGTATGCAATCTTTGATCAGGCTTGAATACCAATGGTAATGAAAGATTTGTAGTCGCTTAGTTTGTGAAGTAGGGTTGCATGTTAATGGTTGAAATCACTGTATATATGATTCGATTAGGTTATTTAAGGATGATGATTGATTAGACTGATTGTTATTGTTGAAACTGATTGCTTATGACCACTACTGAAAGAGTAGATTGATCTGATAAACCCTAAACTGTAAGTGTTAGGGGTGATGTATGACGAAACATGGAGTTTCGTCAAACCCTTGTGCCGACGAAACATAGAGTTTCGCCACCTTCTTGCCGACGAAACATAGAGTTTCGCCACCAACACCTCCATGACGAAAAACCTGATGCTTGAAATGTAAACTTGTTACACGAAATTGTATGTATGCATGAACTGTTACTTTGTTCTTGGGGGTAGCATGTAGATTAATCCAAGTTGAAATCCGATTTGATGATATTTGATGTTTGCAAATAATGTGGAGAAGTATCTGCTATTAAACCGCATACTTGAGAGATTGATTTTAAGATTTGGGCCATACACACATACTACAATTGGGCCAAACATTGACATTGGGACGCACTCCTCAATAATGTGTATTATGGACTGTTAAGTATTATTTGGAATCAAGAATCTGTATTGTGAACTTGTATGAGGCACGAACAACTGTTATATGATTGTGAAACATGAGCTTGCATATGATGTAAATACTTGCTACATAATTATATGGACTGTTGAATGGTTTCGTGTTGCGGCTTGTATAACGATGTATGTTTTGCTTGTATGCGACTTGTGAAACGTGTATGACGAATACATGATTTATGTGTACATGAAACTAAATGTCTTTGGTAACCATGGTAGGGTTTGGTTGACCAACTTGGAACGGGTAATGTAACATAATATACCGAGCAATCTAAGGTGAGTTCATTTCTCTTGAGCATGCGTCCCGGTGGTTGGGACAGTCATTGGGTATCCCGGAGAGGGATAGGTTTTTGGGTAAATCAACTGGGTATTCTGGAGAGGAATACGTCTTGCGTATAAAACTGGTATGTTGGATAATACACTCGTCCTATCTGTCACACCCCGACCGTGTAAAACAACAAACCGCGGCAGAAACGTCCGGGAGTGTTGTGGCAGAGCCATTGTTTCACAACACATGGAATTTAGAATATTGTTTTATTACATAATAAGTTACATTGTCTTGGAATTAGATCAACAAACAGTACAATTGTCGTTCATGTTTTTATAATTACTAAGGCCTATGTCCATCCTATGTAAAGCAATCAACAGTCGTCACGTAATAAAACCTGAAACATATGTGAAAGTAAATACGTCAGCATAAAAATGCCTGTGAGTAACATAGGTTTTGTGTTGAGGATTCATGACTTTGAATGTTTAAAGAAATGTTAAACGTAAAGTAGTCATGAACCTTTGAAAATGTTTTCTTTTATTAAATCATAAGAAAATCAATATGAAAATCGAATGATGTAAAAGATTAATGTACAGTTAAATAGATAACCAAATGAAAATAATATGTACAAATATGTCATGTCTTTGTAAAAAAAAAAATATGTCATATGTAAAACAATGTCTTGTGTATTCAATGTCTTGTATAACAAATGTCGAGTCATAAATAATGTATTGTTCATCATATCAAAATGTCATAGTCAATATAAGCATGTCATGTAAAGATGTCCTTGTAAACCATGTACTAAGTAATGCTAAGTCAACATGCTAAGTAAAGTGTTCATGAAATCAAGGTGCTAAATATGCTAAGTCATGTACTAGGCAAACTAAGTCAATATGCCAAATATAATGTCCTTGAAATAATGTATTTTATGTACTATGTAACAAAACATGTATAATGTCATCAAAACGAAAAGTAAAGTAAGTTATGAACATATGCTTCACCCCAAAACATTTGAAAACGTAAAATAGGGGAACTATGTACTCACCTTTGGGTGCGTTTTTATATGTTAACATAATCCCTCAAATTGTTTATTCGTCCTAAATTAAATAAGAATGATTTAATAATCAAAACTCACAAAAATAACGAAGTTTCCCCGATACTTAGAATTTTCACTTAACTTTGAGATCTTCTCGCAAAGTTGTTATTTTTTATTATATTGGTGTATTTACGTATATATGAGTTCATATACATATTTTAGGAACTTCGCGACTTGAACGATTTTATCATATCATGCATATATCATCAAAACCCTTGCATTTTAACTATCATTCAAAACTGGGCTGTATTCGGGAATTTTAATAAAATAGTTAACTTACTCCAAAAATTCCCACATTTTTACAGAATGTTTTAAACTGTCCAAATATTATCGTGTAAAAATATCGGAATCCAATTCATTACCAATATTTTAAAAAAATCATTTACCGGACTGCAATCAGATTCGTCACTTTCTGACTGCAGTCCACAGAATAATTCATTTAAAATTCATCGTAAGTCCGATTGATGAAATTCCAGTGGGAGAATTACAAAGACATCAGTGGACATCTACAGTACAAATTTCATGACCTAATTCTACACAGATTTCAAGTTATCACGAAAAAAATAACACATATTTTCTGCAGTAAAAACGCAGCTTTTGCTGCTGTAAAAAATGGTCCTTTAAAAATAGTAAACGACCTCAAAAAAATATGATTCTAGTGCCATTTGATTCATTTTTCGAAAACATATAATTTATACTTCAGAAAATCGATTTTTCGATTTATAACGGTCCATTTACAGTCAACTGAAGTTGGCTGTAAATGTTACTCAGCATGCTGTTAATCGCTTAAATGTTACTAAAACATGCAAGCAAATATCCTAAACAAGTGTTTATCAAGAAATCAAACTCAAAACTCATACACCCATATATATCACCATTTTTTATTTTATATCAAGAACCATTTCTTTTTAGATTTCAAGTTTGTGAAAATTCCAAGATTCAAGAGAAACTTCAAATCATCAAGAACAACCAAGAATCAAGAGAATGATTTAATCATAAATGTTATATCTTCAAGATTCAAGTAAGTTGTTGGATGAGATTTTAATGATAGGAAGCTTGAAATCCATTGAATGCACCTTGGAAACACCTTTGGATCTTCACACTAACTTGAATTTAGCTTGAAATGGTGTTGAATTCTCAAGAACAAGATTGAAGGTTTGAAGATGGGGAGAGAGGTGGGGTGTACGGTTGGGAGTAGAGAGAGAGAGAGAGGGATTTGAGTGATCTTGTGAAGATTTGTTGTGATATAGAAGATATAAGTAAGATATGAAATGAAGCATGCACTAACACTTGTCCACACAAGATCAAATGAAATATTTGCAAGATCTAGCAAAAATTTGGTAGGGCCACACATATATTATGACGGTAAATTTGAAGGGGGGAGGAGGTGCAAGTGTAATTTTGATGGTA
The DNA here is from genome assembly GCA_030545235.1 of Helianthus tuberosus. Lineage (NCBI taxonomy): Eukaryota > Viridiplantae > Streptophyta > Magnoliopsida > Asterales > Asteraceae > Helianthus > Helianthus tuberosus. The sequence goes on along the minus strand of CM060412.1, from coordinate 97,510,210 downwards.
AAATAGATAAAAACAGGTGTTTAACTGGATACCGGGTATTTTATCTAGCGTTTAAATCCCAGTTTATGGCGTTCTAAATTATTTTTATTATTCTATAAAAAAAATCTCGCCAAAATATTACTAAAATAAATTTCAGTTGCCAAGACTGGCTGCGTTGTTCGCGTTTTGCTGTAGAAGCACTGTGTCACGCAGTAACACGCGGTACGTGCTTGAACTTGAAGAATAACGTTTTTAAGCGTTTCAATTTATTTTTCAACACGGACCTGATTAAAAATAAAACTTTAATCATAACAAAATATTTTTGGGGTCTAAATATTATCCGGGCGGTCACCAACGTTCGTTTCGCAGTTTTGTCGTAAATAGTTCTAAAGTTCGAACAAACATGTTTTTGCCATACCGAATCCTTCGAAACTTATTTCTAAGTTATGTAAAGGGTATTTAGGGTATGTTTAGCCTATGTCGCTGTTCCGGAGTGTTTGTTGCACTAAACTGGTTATATTTACGCATCAGATCGCGTATAACCTTCCAGAAAGCAATTTAAAGCTCGAAATCGAACAAGAATTGATATGTGCAAATGATACATATATTTATACAAATCCCATGTATGAAATACAATCTTTCATTGGTTTGGTATTTTTTTGATGGTTGAAGTGACATAGGTGTCACAGTCTCTCCTACTTTAGGAAATTTCGTCCCGAAATTTATTCGTAGGAGTCTGTCTGTGACGCTGTGTTAAATAATTGTCTTGCATGGAATCTAGGGTGTCTTCAGGTACATATTCAGAAACGGAAAGGAAGAAATAATCAACGGATATTCATTTCCCTCAATGGATATTCTTCAGAATGAAAATGAATGGATGATTCGTTTTCCTCAACGGGTATTCTTCAGAATTGGAAATGAAGGATAAACAACGGATATTCGTTTCCCACAACGAATATTCTTTAGAATGAAAATGAATGGATGATTCATTTTCCTTAACAGGTACTTCGTCAGAAACGGAAATGAAGAAATAATCAATGGATATTCATTTCCCTCAACGGATATTCTTCAGAACGAAAATGAATGGATGATTCATTTTCCTCGACGGGTATTCTTCAGAATTGGAAATGAAGGATAAACAACGGATATTCAATTCCCACACCGGATATTCTTCAGAATGAAAATGAATGGATGATTCATTTTCCTTAACGGATATTCTTCAGAACTGGAAATGAAGGATAAACAACGGATATTCATTTTCCACAACGGATATTCTTCAGAACTGGAAATGAAGGATAAACAACATATATTCATTTCCCACAACATATATTCTTCAGAACGAAAATGAATGGATGATTCATTTTCCTCAACGGATATTCTTCAGAACTGGAAATGAAGGATAAACAACAGATATTCATTTCCCACAACGGATATTCTTCAGAACGAAAATGAATGGATGATTCATTTTCCTCAACGGATATTCTTCAGAACTGGAAATGAAGGATAAACAACGGATATTCATTTCGCACAACGGATATTCTTCAGAACGAAAATGAATGGATGATTCATTTTCCTCAACGGATATTCTTCAGAACTGGAAATGAAGGATAAACAACGGATATTCTTCAGAACGAAAATGAATGGATGATTCATTTTCCTCAACGGATATTTTTCAGAACGGGAAATGAAGGATAAACAACGGATATTCATTTCCCACAACAGATATTCTTCAGAACGAAAATGAATGGATGATTCATTTTCCTCAACGGATATTCCTCAGAACTGGAAATGAAGGATAAAAAACGGATATTCATTACCCACAACGGATATTCTTCAGAACGAAAATGAACGGATGATTCATTTTCCTCAACGGATATTCTTCAGAACTGGAAATGAAGGATAAACAACGGATTTTCATTTCCCACAACGGATATTCTTCAGAACGAAAATGAATGGATGATTCATTTTCCTCAACGGATATTCTTCAGAACTGGAAATGAAGGATAAACAATGGATATTCAATTTCGACAACTGATATTCTTCAGAACAAAAATGAATGGATGATTCATTTTCCTCAACGGATATTCTTCAGAACCGGAAATGAAGGGTAAACAACGGATATTCATTTCCCACAACGGATATTCTTCAGAATGAAAATGAAAATGAATGGATGATTCATTTTCCTCATCGGATATTCTTCCGAACTGGAAATGAAGGATAAGCAACGGATATTCATTTCCCACAACGGATATTCTTCAGAACGAAAATGAATGGATGACTCATTTTCCTCAACGGATATTCTTCAGAACTAGAAATGAAGGATAAACAACGAATATTCATTTTCCACAACGGATATTCTTCAGAACGAAAATGAATGGATGATTCATTTTCCTCAAAGGATATTCTTCAGAACTGGAAATGAAGGATAAACAACGGATATTCATTTCCCACAACAGGTATTCTTCAGAACGAAAATGAATGGATGATTCATTTTACTCAACAGATATTCTTCAGAACTGGAAATGAAGGATAAACAACGGATATTCATTTCCCACAACATATATTCTTCAGAACGAAAATGAATGGATATTCATTTCCCACAACGGATATTCTTCAGAACGAAAATGAATGGATGATTCATTTTCCTCGACGGGTGTTCTTCAGAATTGGAAATGAAGGATAAACAACGGATATTCAATTCCCACACCGGATATTCTTCAGAATGAAAATGAATGGATGATTCATTTTCCATAATGGATATTCTTCAGAACTGGAAATGAAGGATAAACAACGGATATTCATTTTCCACAATGGATATTCTTCAGAACTGGAAATGAACGATAAACAACATATATTCATTTCCCACAATAATAATTCAGCAGAACGAAAATGAATGGATGATTCATTTTCCTCAACGGATATTCTTCAGAACTGGAAATAAAGGATAAACAACGGATATTCATTTCGCACAACGGATATTCTTCAGAACTGGAAATGAAGGATAAACAACGGATATTCATTTTCCACAACGGATATTCTTCAGAACGAAAATGAATGGATGATTCATTTTCCTCAACGGATATTCTTCAGAACTGGAAATGAAGGATAAACAACGGATATTCATTTCCCACAACAGATATTCTTCAGAACGAAAATGAATGGATGATTCATTTTCCTCAACGGATATTCCTCAGAACTGGAAATGAAGGACAAACAACGGATATTCATTTCCCACAATGGATATTCTTCAGAACGAAAATGAATGGATGATTCATTTTCCTCAACGGATATTCTTCAGAACTGGAAATGAAGGATAAACAACGGATATTCATTTCCCACAACGGATATTCTTCAGAACGAAAATGAATGGATGATTCATTTTCCTCAACGGATATTCTTCAGAACTGGAAATGAAGGATAAACAACGGATATTCATTTCGCACAACGGATATTCCTCAGAACTGGAAATGAAGGATAAACAATGGATATTCATTTCCCACAACAGATATTCTTCAGAACGAAAATGAACGGATGATTCATTTTCCTCAACGGATATTCTTCAGAACTGGAAATGAAGGATAAACAACGGATTTTCATTTCCCACAACGGATATTCTTCAGAACGAAAATGAATGGATGATTCATTTTCCTCAACGGATATTCTTCAGAACTGGAAATGAAGGATAAACAATGGATATTCATTTTAGACAACGGATATTCTTCAGAACAAAAATGAATGGATGATTCATTTTCCTCAACGGATATTCTTCAGAACCGGAAATGAAGGGTAAACAACGGATATTCATTTCCCACCACGGATATTCTTCTGAACGAAAATGAATGGATGATTCATTTTCCTCATCGGATATTCTTCCGAACTGGAAATGAAGGATAAGCAACGGATATTCGTTTCCCACAACGGATATTCTTCAGAACAAAAATGAATGGATGACTCGTTTTCCTCAACGGATATTCTTCAGAACTGGAAATGAAGGATAAACAACGGATATTCATTTTCCACAATGGATATTCTTCAGAACGAAAATGAATGGATGATTCATTTTCCTCAAAGGATATTCTTCAGAACTGGAAATGAAGGATTACCAACGGATATTCATTTCCCACAACAGGTATTCTTCAGAACGAAAATGAATGGATGATTCATTTTCCTCAACGGATATTCTTCAGAACTGGAAATGAAGGATAAACAACGGATATTCATTTCCCACAACATATATTCTTCAGAATGAAAATGAATGGATGTTCATTTCCCTCAACGGATATTCTTGAGAACGAAAATGAATGGAAGATTCATTTTCCTCGACGGGTATTCTTCAGAATTGGAAATGAAGGATAAACAACGGATATTCAATTCCCACACCAGATATTCTTCAGAATGAAAATGAATGGATGATTCATTTTCCTTAACGGATATTCTTCAGAACTGGAAATTAAGGATAAACAACGGATATTCATTTTCCACAATGGATATTCTTCAGAACTGGAAATGAACGATAAACAACATATATTCATTTCCCACAACAGATATTCTTCAGAACGAAAATGAATGGATGATTCATTTTCCTCAACGGATATTCTTCAGAACTGGAAATGAAGGATAAACAACGGATATTCATTTCGCACAACGGATATTCCTCAGAACTGGAAATGAAGGATAAACAATGGATATTCATTTCCCACAACAGATATTCTTCAGAACGAAAATGAATGGATGATTCATTTTCCTCAACGGATATTCCTCAGAACTGGAAATGAAGGACAAACAACGGATATTCATTTCCCACAACGGATATTCTTCAGAACGAAAATGAATGGATGATTCATTTTCCTCAACGGATATTCTTCAGAACTGGAAATGAAGGATAAACAACGGATTTTCATTTCCCACAACGGATATTCTTCAGAACGAAAATGAATGGATGATTCATTTTCCTCAACGGATATTCTTCAGAACTGGAAATGAAGGATAAACAATGGATATTCATTTTCGACAACGGATATTCTTCAGAACGAAAATGAATGGATTATTCATTTTCCTCAACGGATATTCTTCAGAACCGGAAATGAAGGATAAACAACGGATATTCATTTCCCACAACGGATATTATTCAGAACCAAAATGAATGGATGTTTCATTTTCCTCAATGGATATTCTTCAAAACTGGAAATGAAGGATAAGCAACGGATATTCATTTCCCACAACGGATATTCTTCAGAACGAAAATGAATGGATGACTCATTTTCCTCAACGGATATTCTTCAGAACTGGAAATGAAGGATAAACAACGGATATTCATTTTCCACAACGGATATTCTTCAGAACGAAAATGAATGGATGATTCATTTTCCTCAACGGATATTCTTCAGAACTGGAAATGAAGGATAAACAACGGATATTCATTTCCCACAACAGATATTCTTCAGAATCAAAATGAATGGATGATTCATTTTCCTCAACGGATATTCATCAGAACTGGAAATGAAGGATAAACAACGGATATTCATTTCCCACAACAGATAATCTTCAGAACGAAAATGAATGGATGATTCATTTTCCTCAACGGATATTCCTCAGAAGTGGAAATGAATGATAAACAACGGATATTCATTTCCCACAACGGATATTCTTCAGAACGAAAATGAATGGATGATTCATTTTCCTCAACGGATATTCTTCAGAACTGGAAATGAAGGATAGACAACGGATATTCTTCAGAATAAAAATGAATGGATGATTCATTTTCCTCAACAGATATTCTTCAGAACTGGAAATGAAGGATGGACAACGGATATTCTTCAGAATAAAAATGAATGGATGATTCATTTTCCTCAACAGATATTCTTCAGAACTGGAAATGAAGGATAAACAACGGATATTCATTTCCCACAACAGATATTCTTCAGAATGAAAATGAATGGATGATTCATTTTCCTCAACGGATATTCATCAGAACTGGAAATGAAGGATAAACAACGGATATTCATTTCCCACAACAGATATTCTTCAGAACGAAAATGAATGGATGATTCATTTTCCTCAACGGATATTCCTCAGAAGTGGAAATGAATGATAAACAACGGATATTCATTTCCCACAACGGATATTCTTCAGAACGAAAATGAATGGATGATTCATTTTCCTCAACGGATATTCTTCAGAACTGGAAATGAAGGATAGACAACGGATATTCTTCAGAATAAAAATGAATGGATGATTCATTTTCCTCAACAGATATTCTTCAGAACTGGAAATGAAGGATAAACAACGGATATTCATTTCCCACAACAGATATTCTTCAAAACGAAAATGAATGGATGATTCATTTTCCTCAACGGATATTCTTCAGAACTGGAAATGAAGGATAAACAACGGATATTCATTTCCCACAACAGATATTCTTCAGAACGAAAATGAATGGATGATTCATTTTCCTCAACGGATATTCCTCAGAACTGGAAATGAAGGATACACAACGAATATTCATTTCCCACTACGGATATTCTTCAGAACGAAAATGAATGGATGATTCATTTTCCTCAACGGATATTCTTCAGAACTGGAAATGAAGGATAAACAATGGATATTCATTTTCGACAACGGATATTCTTCAGAACGAAAATGAATGGATTATTCATTTTCCTCAACGGATATTCTTCAGAACCGGAAATGAAGGATAAACAACGGATATTCATTTCCCACAACGGATATTATTCAGAACCAAAATGAATGGATGTTTCATTTTCCTCAATGGATATTCTTCAAAACTGGAAATGAAGGATAAGCAACGGATATTCATTTCCCACAACGGATATTCTTCAGAACGAAAATGAATGGATGACTCATTTTCCTCAACGGATATTCTTCAGAACTGGAAATGAAGGATAAACAACGGATATTCATTTTCCACAACGGATATTCTTCAGAACGAAAATGAATGGATGATTCATTTTCCTCAACGGATATTCTTCAGAACTGGAAATGAAGGATAAACAACGGATATTCATTTCCCACAACAGATATTCTTCAGAATGAAAATGAATGGATGATTCATTTTCCTCAACGGATATTCATCAGAACTGGAAATGAAAGATAAACAACGGATATTCATTTCCCACAACAGATATTCTTCAGAACGAAAATGAATGGGTGATTCATTTTCCTTAACGGATATTCCTCAGAAGTGGAAATGAATGATAAACAACGGATATTCATTTCCCACAACGGATATTCTTCAGAACGAAAATGAATGGATGATTCATTTTCCTCAACGGATATTCTTCAGAACTGGAAATGAAGGATAGACAACGGATATTCTTCAGAATAAAAATGAATGGATGATTCATTTTCCTCAACAGATATTCTTCAGAACTGGAAATGAAGGATAAACAACGGATATTCATTTCCCACAACAGATATTCTTCAGAACGAAAATGAATGGATGATTCATTTTCCTCAACGGATATTCTTCAGAACTGGAAATGAAGGATAAACAACGGATATTCATTTCCCACAACAGATATTCTTCAGAACGAAAATGAATGGATGATTCATTTTCCTCAACGGATATTCCTCAGAACTGGAAATGAAGGATAAACAACGAATATTCATTTCCCACTACGGATATTCTTCAGAACGAAAATGAATGGATGATTCATTTTCCTCAACGGATATTCTTCAGAACTGGAAATGAAGGATAAACAATGGATATTAATTTTCGACAACGGATATTCTTCAGAACGAAAATGAATGGATGATTCATTTTCCTCAACGGATATTCTTCAGAACTGGAAATGAAGGATAAACAACGAATATTCATTTCCCACAACGGATATTCTTCATAATGAAAATGAATGGATGATTCATTTTCCTCAACGGATATTCTTCAGAACTGGAAATGAATATAGTCAATTCTGGATACATGATAAAACTTGCTGTGATTTCTGTGCACTAAATTCCATAATTATGTATGCATCCATAGTTACGTAATTCCTTGCACAGTCCGCACAGTTTGTTTTATAATGTGAAGGGGATAGAACTTGAACAAGGTCGAGATAACTTTGATTAGGTCAACACATAATCACATAAACACATAAGCACATAATTGTTTTCTTGGTTATTAATTTGTTATCAGTTTGTTATTAACTTGATGTCGATTTGAAAAGGGTATTCAAGGTACACCAGGAACCCAGTCGATGGACTTAAACGTCCTCAAGAATCTATCTGAAAAGATAGGATGATCTTCCAAAAAATTCGATTTCTGATTACCAGGAATCATAACATTCGAATTAAGGTACACAATAATTAAGGACTTACGGAAATACCCTTAGGTACCCTATTAAGGATTTATAGTGGTACTTTGGGTATTCGTCTAGAGTTGTAACTTACGTCTTGTACTTTGTTTCCTTGGAAGAAACGTGTACTTAGGTTTTTCGTGGAAATCGCAAGAAATCAAAAGATGGAAGGAATGCGGTTCCTTGATTGTCGGTATCGTAGGGGATACGTTGTTTATACATGCAACCACATTTGTACATTGCAATGTAAACAAAGGATTTATTTATAAACAACAACAACAACTGGTTCATAGACCATGACAACAAAAGAAAATAATACGTAAGACGTGATAATTTCTAAACGGTGTTGTCTTCTAGTCGGTCAGATGCTCATCCCTGTGCTGGATTAGCATTAGCAAGCTTTGGCTAATTTCTTCGGAAATGACCCATCTCACCACAGTTGTAGCAAGTACCAGAGGGAAAACAGGCTTGACCAGGGTTGACTTGAGGTTGGTTTGGACCACCTTGGATTGGGTTGAATTGACAAGCATTTGCCAGGTGACCGAGTCGTCCACATGATGCACATAGACGACATTGCAGGTAAGCTTGGTGAGGTGCATTACACTTGTTGCACATCGGTGCAGTACCGGCATAAGGTTTCCTGGCAGGAGGTTGAGCAGCAGCAAAGTTTGCAACAGCTTTGTTTTGGATAACAAAGCGGCATATGTTAACCAAATGTCCCCATCATCCACAGTGGGTACATTTGAAGCAGGGTATCTGATTTGGATGATGACGGTTGCATCGATTACACCATGGAGCAGTTCCTTTGTATGGCTTCTTGGCTGGTGGTGTTGTCACCTGGCTAGGTTCTGCTTGTTTTGGTGCAACCGCTGCGGGATTCTTTGAAGCTTTACGTTTCTTCACTTTCGGTGAATGCTTGGCTTCTGTTTCCTTTGGTGTCTCCTGAGTAGCTTCATCCGTGAGACGAGCCATGGCAGCAGCTAATTCAACAGTCTTCAGGACTACTTCGCCTATTCGCTGGGAAAATTTGGTAGTCTGCTTGGATATCTGAGCGTCGTTGCGATGAAGAGACATTCTAGAAGAAATGAAAGACATAGGAAGAAACAAGTGAAATGTTATCGGATATTCAAAACAGAATGATAACGCATAAAAAATTGCGATAATTCGTTTGTTACCTAAGGCAAACAAATGAGACGGTGACTAATCAAAGTATTCGGGTCACATTAATGTATCGCGAAGACATGCTTTAGCCTATAAGTGGACACTCACCCTAAGAGTTCCCAGGTAAGAGTGACTGGTCCGTTTATGTGGATTTGTATGAATACTCTAGCCTTAGACAGAAAACTCAGGGTACAGGCACCCACCCTTCCAGATTGCACGTGTTCACATTATTAAGACTCAAACTTTGACGAGATTTGAAAACTTTAAAGGCGTAAAGCCTAAAAATAAATCATCTAAGGATAGATGATAAATGTTCAAATGGAATTGAGATTTGTGTTCTTGTTTTGGTAATCACCTAAGGATAGGTGATAGTATTGTTTTAAGATCTAAACACAAGGTAACTTGTCTTAGGGTCCTAGGAAGGTTATAGACTAGGTCAAAATTTTACTAATAACCTAATTCCCTATAACCATGAGCTCTGATACCAACTTTTCTATCACACCCCGACAGCGTAAAACAACAAACCGCGGCGAAATGTCAGGGAGTGCTGTGGCAGAATCATTGTTTCACAACACATGGAATTTAGAATATTGTTTTATTACATAATAAGTTACATTGTCTTGGAATTAGATCAACAAACAGTACAACTACCGTTCATGTTTTTATAATTACTAAGGCCCATGTCCATCCTATGTAAAGCAATCAACAGTCGTCACGTAATAAAACCTGAAACATATGTGAAAGTAAATACGTCAGCATAAAAATGCCTGTGAGTAACATAGGTTTTGTGTTGAGGATTCATGACTTTGAATGTTTAAAGAAATGTTAAACGTAAAGTAGTCATGAACCTTTGAAATATTTTCTTTTATTAAATCATAAGAAAATCAATATGAAAATCGAATGATGTAAAAGATTAATGTACGGTTAAATAGATAACCAAATGAAAATAATATGTACAAATATGTCATGTCTTTGTAAAAAAAATATGTCATATGTAAAACAATGTCTTGTATAACAAATGTCGAGTCATAAATAATGTATTGTTCATCATATCAAAATGTCATAGTCAATATAAGCATGTCATGTAAAGATGTCCTTGTAAACCATGTACTAAGTAATGCTAAGTCAACATGCTAAGTAAAGTGTTCATGAAATCAAGGTGCTAAATATGCTAAGTCAACGTATGAAGCAAAATGGATCCTTGAAATCATGTACTAGGCAAACTAAGTCAATATGCCAAATATAATGTCCTTGAAATAATGTATTTTATGTACTATGTAACAAAACATGTATAATGTCATGAAAACGAAAAGTAAAGTAAGTTATGCACATATGCTTCACCCCAAAATATTTGAAAACGTAAAATAGGGGAACCATGTACTCACCTTTGGGTGCGTTTTTATATGTTAACACAATCCATCAAATTGTTTATTCGTCCTAAATTAAATAAGAACGACTTAATAATCAAAACTCACAAAAATACCGAAGTTTCCCCGATACTTAGAATTTTCACTTAACTTTGAGATCTTCTCGCAAAGTTGTTATTTTTGATTATATTGGTGTATTTATGTATATATGAGTTCATATACATATTTTAGGAACTTCGCGACTTGAACGATTTTATCATATCATGCATATATCATCAAAACCCTTGCATTTTAACTATCATTCAAAACTGGGCTTTTTTCGGGAATTTTAATAAAATAGTTAACTTACTCCAAAAATTACCAAATTTTTACAGAATATTCTAAACAGCCCAAATATTATTGTGTAAAAATATCGGAATTCAATTCCTTACTAATATTTTATAAAAAATCATTTACCTGACTGCAATCAGATTCGTCACTTTCTGACTGGAGTCCACGGAATAATTCATTTAAAATTCATCGTAAATCTGATTGATGAAATTCTAGTGGAAGAATTACAACAACATCAGTGGTCATCTACAGTACAAATTGCATGAGCTAATTCTACACAGATTTCAGGTTATGATGAAAAACATAACACGCATTTTCGGCAGTAAAAACGCAGCTTTTGCTGCTGTACAAAACGGACCTTTAGAAATAGTAAACTATCTCAAAAAAATATGATTCCAGTGCCATTTGATTTGTTTTTCAAAAACATATAATTTGGACTTCAGAAAATCGATTTTTCGATTTATAACGGTCCGTTTACAACCAACTGAAGTTGGCTGTAAATGTTACTCAGCATGCTGTTAATCGCTTAAATGTTACTAAAACATGCAAGCAAATATCCTAAACAAGTGTTTATCAAGAAATCAAACTCAAAACTCATACACCCATATAAATCACCATTTTTTATTTTATATCAAGACCCATTTCTTTTTAGATTTCAAGTTTGTGAAAATTTCAAGATTCAAGAGAAACTTCAAATCATCAAGAACAACCAAGAATCAAGAGTATGATTTAAACATAAATGTTATACCTTCAAGATTCAAGTAAGTTGTTGGATGAGATTTTGATGATAGGAAGCTTGAAATCCCTTGAATGCACCTTGGAAACACCTTTGGATCTTCACACTAACTTGAATTTAGCTTGAAATGGTGTTGAATTCTCAAGAACAAGATTGAAGGTTTGAAGATGGAGAGAGAGGTGGGGTGTACGGTTGGGAGGAGAGAGAGAGAGTGAGGGATTTGAGTGATCTTGTGAAGATTTGTTGTGATATAGAAAGATATAGAAGATATAAGTAAGATATGGAATGAAGCATGCACTAACACTTGTCCACACAAGATCAAATGAAATATTTGCAAGATCTAGCAAAAATTTGGTGGGGCCACACATATATTATGACGGTAAATTTGAAGGGGGGAGGGGGTCCAAGTGTAATTTTGATGGTAAAATAGATAAAAACAGGTGTTTAACTTGATACCGGGTATTTTATCTAGCGTTTAAATCCCGGTTTATGGCGTTCTAAATTATTTTTATTATTCTATAAAAAAAATCTCGCCAAAATATTACTGAAATAAATTTCAGTTGCCAAGACTGGCTGCGTTGTCCGCGTTTTGCAGTAGAAGCACTGTGTCACGCAGTAAAACGCAGTACGTGCTTGAACTTGAAAAATAACGTTTTTAAGCGTTTCAATTTATTTTTCATCACGAACCTGATTAAAAATAAAACTTTAATCATAACAGAATATTTTTGGGGTCTAAATATTATCCAGGCGGTCACCAACGTTCGTTTCGCAGTTTTGTCGTAAATAGTTCTAAAGTTCGAACAAACATGTTTTTGCCATACCGAATCCTTCGAAACTTATTTCTAAGTTATGTAAAGGGTATTTAGGGTATGTTTACCCTATGTCATTGTTCCAGAGTGTTTGTTGCATTAAACTGGTTATATTTACGCATCAGATCGCGTATAACCTTCCAGCAAGCGATTTAAAGCTCGAAATCGAACAAGAATTGATATGTGCAAACGATACACATATTTATACAAATCCCAAGTATGAAATACAATATTTCATTGGTTTGGTATTTTTTTGATTGTTGAAGTGACACAGGTGTCACACTATCACTCTTAAGTCCCATCTTTTTGTTACCAGAGAGGTAGCGGGGTATTAGTTGGTAGTGGTACTTAGGTTTGGCACCTTCACCCCATACTGGAGAGGACGGGTGTGAACCAATGACCCAGTCATGCCCGGTGCTTTGATAGGAGCACCGGAGAACGGGCAAAACACAAATGAGGAGCCATCTTGTATCCGAGGTATTATCAACATTGAAATCAATGAACGTAAATAAACACTTGGTAACTAACGTTTTTGTAAAACTATGAACTCACCAGCGTTGTCCGATACACGTGTGTGCATGCTCGCAGGTTATTGATTATGTGGATCGTGGAACTTGCTGTTTGGGATGCTGGAGTGGTCATGGGTCGTAAAGCATGGGATTGCAAGATGAGTCTAATGGCTTAAGTTTATACTGTTTATGTAACAATTATGATTTATGCTTCCGCTGAATACAATGAGTTATGCTTTATGTAATGTAATACTGTAGTATCGGGATTCGATCAAACGAGTAGTTCAGAAGAGTTCTCGATTAATACGAAAGGCGGAATCAGACGTATTGATGTTATAGCAGCTAGATTTGCATGTAGAATTACTTTAATTGTCGATTGTATTGATTTAACAAAGTTACACGAGCTGGCGACACTTCGGCAGAGCTTCATTACCGGAATCCAAAAGTTCCAAAAGTTCTAAATGAATACCTAAGACCACATATAGGAGAACCAGACCCTATGAACCGCCAGACCCCATGAACAGCCAGACCCCACGAGCTGGCCCAGGTCGCACGAACTGGCTAGAAAGCATGAACTTAGTCACTTCGTGTGAGGTGGCTGGTTCAGGTCTGTTTCCCATTTCTCTCATTCAACGTGTCCTGGTCTATCTATTCTAGATACATGAGTTGATACAAGACGAAGTCAACAGACATATGCACTAACAAACTCCCCCTTGGATGATGACAAGTCTTCAGTGTGTCGAGTCTTCCATCTTGATCAGTCTTCTTGCTCTCACTAAAGTATTCTCCATTGTACGCATCTTTATCAATCTCCCTCTTACTCTTCCAGAATCTCAACCTTACTCTTCAAACCTTCTAAATCTCTTGATCAGATCTCTTGATTCATTAAGCTCTTCAGCATTAGCAGCTTCTATCTCGAATGCTATTTCAAGATTTGAATGTGGCTCTAACGTCTTCAGACTCCCCCTTTCGATAAGCTGGGATCGCAGTCTAGAATTCACTATCTGCAAGCTTTGGATCGGAAACCTGGCTCTAATCTGCATACGCTTATGCGTAAAGTCCTCAGGAGTCGAAACCTAGCTCTTCAAAGCTTTTTACCTGCACATACTCTACCCAAAACCTAAGGTTTTTATTTTATTTTAAAAACATTCATAGTCTAATCATCTAGACACATTTACAATTTTAACATAGATGAACTCTGATTATTCACTTGTAAAAACAAATTTGGTTTCAAATTAATGAACCATTTAATCATTTCTCATTTCAAACAAACTCTCCCAACCCTGTTGTCCATCATGTTCAGCACTTGGAATTTTGAAAATCAGCTTTCCAACATCAGTTGTCGAAAATAAGATGAAATAAAATCTTTTTGAATTTTCAAAATTTTATGCTAAAACATACTGAAATTTTTGGATTTTGGGAAATAAACTATATACAGACATCTTTTTGTGAGTTTGTGTAAGAGGTTCATATCAGTTTATGACAAATCACTAGTACCGTTGAGCTTTAAACACTTTAAGTTCTAAACAATTCACTTAGATTGTCAGTATACTGATCCACTTAAATTTTCACACAAAGATCAATTGATTCGAGATACGGATTAGTGTTTTAAGGACTTAAACTTATTCGCGTGTCCCACCTCAGAATATACTCTCGTATCCAGACTCCTATATTCAGTCTTACAGGTGAATGTACACTAATGATATTTGTAAATGGGTAATGCGAGGCCATGAGAGCTCAGGTTAGAACTTCCGTTCAGACAAAGAGATGATGGCTCGACTTTTAGGTGTGTCCCGTTTAGGGATCTTTTCTTCAACAGCACATGATTAGCATTTTTCAATGTTTCATCATTTTTTATGCTAAGGGTGGGCTTTATGATTAATGCAGTGCAGAGTATTATACATGGACTAGGCTATTGCTCCCGCAAAATCAGAAGTCCTGGTATAATACCCCAGATATCATCACATACAAAGACCTAGTATGTCAGAAATAGAAAGCCCTTCAAACAAGATTTCAGGGGTTACCTATATATCCGAGAGATGTTCCCCACGAGATAAGTAAGTATTTATATTTAGATTTATATCTCGAAAACAATCTACTAAGCGTGTAAAAACCTACTGGCATATCATCAGTGAGACCGTTTATCACATTTTAACTTTCCAATTCTTTAGCGTACTGTGATTGTCTACTAATGTACTATCATTTCCTCTTTTTCACAACAAAACTCATTTTTGATTTTTCGATGTTTTTCGTTTTTAGATTTTATCATGTTTTTGGATTTTTCAAATTTCAAAATTTCTAAATTTTTTTACTCCCCCTAAAATCAAAAATATGTTTCAATTTTTGATTTTCCGGAAAATTTGAAAGTGTAAACAATCAACTCTACAAAGTAAAATGACAAACTGATGTGAATTGCTTCAATTCGCCATCCACTTGGCTTAAACAATCAGAACTCCCCCTGACAACAAACTATTTTCCCATTATGATTTCAAAACACTTAAGTTTGTTTTAATCAAAATGGTTTTTCCAAAAAATTAGTTTTGTTGATTTCACACATCATGTGGATTCATTCATCACTTTGTTCTTTCAACTAATTTGTAAAAACTATCACTTGTAGGTTTTTCACAAAAACACATTTTTTTTATTTCTAAGAAAGATGCCGATTCATGCTCCACGATTACCAACATTGGGAGCTACGGCAAGTCAGGATTTCAAACAAAAAATGTTGACACCCAAGCCTGACCAGCTTTGGGTGCATCCGAGTTATTTTCACTCGGTGTGTAAGTTCTTCTCATTGATTCATAAAATTCTTTTACCCCTTTGGCCCTACCATCGACCATTTTTCCAAAAATATGTTTTACTTTCCCATTGAAAGCCTTTTCGACATCGAATTCTTTCTTTTCAGAATAGAATAGATTCGAAATTTCCACTTTTCCAAATTTTGATTTTAAATTTGCAGCCCGCAATGGTGGAAAGTTGACATCATCCATTGGTGGTACTGACTTTTCTCTTTTTAGCTCAACTTGTGGCTCCTCTGACTTTGACGAATCAGATTCATCGCCAGAAAGTGGCTCCTTTGCTTCCGAAGAAACAAATTCATCGCCAGATTTAACCTCTGATTTCTTAGCAACCCACGTTTGGTTGTTAAGATTCACTCTTCTTTTGTAAAACCTTTTAGAACACTCACCAACTTCATATGTTGAATTTTTAAACATTTTAAATTTTTCAGTTGGTGGTTCAGTTTTATCAACAACTTTTTCTTTAAGTTTAGAAGACACTCCCTATTGTGTGTTGGTTGCCTTTGGACAGTTCCAGGCGATGTGACCAACTTTTTTGCATCGGTAACAGGTTCTTGTCTCCTTTTTCTGATTATCTTCATTCTTCTCATGTTTCTGTTTTTCTGCAAGAAACGCTTTTTTCGATTGCTTCCAAAATGAGCTCTTTTTCTCTTCTTCAGAACTTGCCCCTGAAACAAATACAGTTTTTAATTTAAAATCTTTAATATTTTGATTATTTTCAACATCAAAACCCAACCCCTTCTTTTTGAAATTGCTTTTATGATTCGGTTTCTTTTGATGACCTGGACCGAAACCTTTCTTCTTGTTTAAACGTTGTTGAACTCTAGAAGTATATTTAGGTTTTGAAAATCCCATTTTATCTTTTATTTATGAAAACTTTATTTTTATCAATCTAAAAACTGTTTTAATATTTTCAATTTTCACATTTTTAATTGGAAATTACTCATTAGAATATAATTTGTCTGAATCATTCAAAGTATATGCCACTTTGATTGGTTCATCATTCAAACTATTTTCTGTTTTCGGAATCTCTTTATTATGACTACTCTTGACCGATGAACTCGAACTGTTGACTGATGAATTTGAACTCTCTGATTCAGAATTTGACCCTGACTCCTCATCCTTATCCAACACCTGATCTACCACTTTCTTAATCAACTCGGACTCATGATCCGTATCAGATGTTGTGAAAGTGACATCGATGTTATCTGGCAAGTCATCCGTTGTTTCTGACTTCAAATTTATATTGACTGCCTTTTTGACTTGTTCCGAATTTGGTTTTCTGGGAGAATAACCTTCCCAGATCGGAGGCGGACACTTGTTATAATTTGCACTTTGTTTCTTACCAGTATCCGTATCTTCCGACTTCTTATCTTGAAAGACTTCAAAACTTGCTACTCTCGGATAGATTCTATCAATCAAGTAATCAGAACTTGAGTAACTCATTAGCAATCGTCTGATTCTTTCATTCTCAATCTTTTCAGTCTCTAATTCTTGCTTCAACTTTGCAGACTCATCAATATAGTGATTGATGGCCTTCTGCTTAGACATCATCACTGCATTCATCATTGTCAAAACATCTTCCCTTTCTGAGTTTGTCTTTTCCAACTGGTTGACTGTTCTATTCAACACATCATAAGATTCTTTCACGTACTTAACATCGAACAACAATTTTTCTTTCATCTTGTCTAGCTCACTAAACTTCTTATCTTTCTCTTCACAATGTTTGCATGGTTCCAAACATTTCAGACAAGGTTTTGTAACCTCTACAATCTTTTCAATCTCAACAATCTTCTCAACAACTTTAACTTCTTCACTCTATTCATACTTCTCTTCCACTTGAACAACATTCTCACATTTTACCTTTTTCTTCTCTTTTGCAGCTCATTTCTCCTTTAGCTTCTCCAATTTATCTGCAAAATAAAATTTGAAACTTTCAGGAGATAAATGAGTTTTACCAATGTTTATTTGTTTAATTTCTTCGTCATCATCACTGCTATCAATTGGTGACTGATCAAAGACTGATGTCTTTTCTGAACTATCTTCTGAAGAGACAGACTCTCCATCTTGACTTTTCTCATCATTTGCAAACACATCCATCCATTCTTTCATCAACTCTGGCTCTTGAATGATTTGTGCAACAAATGATCTAAATTTTGAGTTACTTTCAGCCAGAATATATTTGTCCCAGCTAAATCCCTCTGCCAACATCTTCTTGATCTGGAGGCATAGTAATACAAGCTTTCTTCTTTCTATCTTCAATCGAAATAGTACGGGATGATGACGGTTGTTGTGCTACCTGATGATATATTGCTTTCCAATAATATTCATTGTTCCTGGAAGGATTCTGAGCTCCACCTGCTTCTCGGTTGGTACATTCCCTCTTGAAATTTCCTTTTTCCCTGCACCGAAAACAAGTAACTTTAGACTTATCAAAACCTAAAGTAGAAACATAAGCATCACGTAAGTCATCTCTTCCAGTAATCTGCTTAAATTTCTCAGCTCTCCTCAACACACTCGCTAAACACCACTTAATATCCATTAGCTCCATTTCCTCAGCATCAATCTGATCGTAATCCTCTTTTGTTAACATAGGATTTCCGATCCTTCCCGCAACCAAACTCTCATATGATTCTAACACGGTAACTAGTAATGCCATATGACCTTTAGTGACTTCTTCAGAGAAATTCAGACCGTTCTAAAGATGCAACGCAATGTTGCATTGTAGCACATGACCATTACCATTGTTTGAGCTTTGAGACTGATAATTTGAAAATCCACTGTTGTTGATTGAACTTTGATTGAGTGATCCGGATGAGTTTTCTGCGCTGAAAGCGGTCTGGATCTTTGGACTAGCTTCAACATTTTGAACATTACCTTTGATATACATCTTGATATCTTGTTGACCACTTGAATTGTTCATTCTAGCGATCTTTTGTTGTTCAAGATCTTGTCCTTCAAGTTTTGCAATGAATTGAGCAATTGACAATCTATCATACTCTCCAGTATTCTTCAAAATCATAAGATATGTACCCCATTCATTTTGAGGTAAAGCATCGGCTAATTTTTCAACCCATTCCTCTCGATCTTTATTGATATCCAAACGGGTCATTGAACTTACTAAATGACAATATATCTCAATAAGAATTTTTGTAGTTTCACCCAGCAAACTTGAAAACAATTCAAATTCTTTCTTTAATAATGATTTTTTATTCTTGATCATCTCTGTACTTCCTTCGAATTTCGTGCGAAGTGCTTCCCAAATCGAACGTGCACTACCATCATGTTGAAGTAATACGAAAATGTCTTCTTTCACAGCTTGTTGTAGTAAATTGATCATCATTTTTCTGCCTTGTACATGTCTCTCTCTTTATCCGAAAATTCAGAAATAATCTTTATAACTCCCATATCAGAACGAGGTCGAACGTACTTAGTTTCAATACACTCCTAAGACATTAGATGATTTGCTTGAACCCAGTTTTCGAACCGTTCTTGCCAACTGTAATATTCTTCAATGCTCATCAACTTTGGGGGTTACTGCAACGTTCCCGTTTCGTTTTCCATGTTTACGTTCTGAGCAACTGAACTTGCAGTAGCTGAGGTAGTACTGAATGCGTTATAGAATTCGTTTTCCATGTTTTGGTATCGAGAGTTCACAATAACAGAATTTTCAAATGATCTGAGGGTTTGGAACGAGCTAGATGCCTCAAACCACACGACCTGGAAGACTTAGTTCAAACGACCTGGAAGTTGGTACGACCTGGGATTTAAACTCAAATGACCTGGTTCAGTTCGTACGACCTGGGATTTAAACTCAAACGACCTGGTTCAGTTCGTACGACCTGGTTCAAACTTACAAGCGATCTGACAAAATTTCATACAATCTGGTCCAAAACCCAAACGATCTGATACATTTCAAACGATTTGACCTAATTTTCACCTCGTTTGAGAATTCCGTTTATCAGAACTTCAAGTTTTTGACATTTTTGAATCAGTTTTAGTTTGATTTATGATCTGCAACTTTGTACGATTGTTCAAAATGATGTTTTACACATAATATCCAAAATTCAGTCCATTTTATCCGTGAAATCGTTAAAATTTTGAGAAAAATGTGTAGAAAAGAAGGTGTTTTTGAAGAAATCAAGCTGGAATGGTAAGAACTCTTCCTCCTGAGCTTTGATACCACTTGTAGTATCGGGATTCGATCAAACGAGTCGTTCAGAAGAGTTCTCGATCAATACGAAAGGCGGAATTAGACGTATTGATGTTATAGCAGCTAGATTTGCATGTAGATTCACTTTAAATGTCGATTGTATTGATTTGACAAAGTTACACGAGCTGGCGACACTTCGGCAGAGCTTCACTACCAGAATCCAAAAGTTCCAAAAGTTCTAAATGAATACCCAAGACTACATATATATAGGAGAACTAGACCCCATGAACAGCCAGACCCCATGAACAGCCAGACCCCACGAGCTGGCCCAGGTCGCACGAACTGGCCAGAAAGCATGAACTTAGTCACTACGTGTGAGGTGGCTGGTTCAGGTATGTTTCCCATTTCTCTCATTCAACGTGTCCTGGTCTATCTATTCTAGATACATGACTTGATACAAGACGAAGTCAACAGACATATGCACTAACAAATACCTTACCTCAATAAATGAAAGTTTTTACTTAAATCATGTATGAGTTCAATGTGATTGGTGGCTAGATCCTGGTATGTCACACGCCTCGCAGAGGTTCCCGCATGTGGTATTTTGGGGGTGTGACAACTTACATGTATTTCAGGGAACTAAGTGGATATATGCACGGTCTCCTTACTCAAGATGGTCGTTTATGTTTCAAGTTATTATGTGTCGATGCTCCGATGCCACTTTTGTAGGATTTGGTTGTTATATCCCACCTCCCGTGGTGATATAATGATCAAAACCTTGATAATTGTTTTTGGAATGATGTTGTAAACTTTTCAAACAATTATCTTATTTGGGATGTAAACTTAAAACTTATCTTTTGTTTTGGATGACAACTATCAATGGCGTTATGGAGTTATTTTACATTCATGTAGTATGTTTATTATTCATGTGAAATGAGAACCTTTCAGATCACACCTCATGTTTCCGCCTTAGAAAGGGGTGTGACAGATTGGTATTAGAGCTGCGATTGTAGTGAACCAGGATTTCTTCTCGAGTCTAGTCTACAATGTCACACCCCCAAAATCCACAAGCGGAGTAATACCGTGAGGCGTGTGACTGACCAGGATCACACCACCAATCATACTGAAGAATAAGTGAAATAAAGTAAAACAAAGTAAAACAATCAATCAAGCGTTTAGTGTTTACGAAAACAAAATCCCAAACCAAGTTTAAATGTTAGCAGAAGCATAAAGCTTAAAACCCGTTAAGTAAAGTAAAAGTTATAATGTTTAATAGTGGGAATCGAACAGTTGATTCCTAGCCATAATGTCCACTCCTCGTGCAAGCTCCTGCCATGTACCTAAAGACCTGCAAAGCATGCAGTAGTGTGTCAACAAAAAGTTGGCGAGTTCACAATTGTGTTGTTTAGTGTTGTTCCAAAAACCATAAGTTGTTACTTTCCTTTGTTTTTTTATAAAAACATGCCATGTGGAGCTACCCCACTGTTTTAAACCACTACACCCGTACCATATCGACTACTGACTTAAGTTATGTTGCGTGCCCCAAGTCAATGTCTATCATCATTGACTAAGTGCCCAAGTATATTAGTCCACTCCTGTCCTCTGTGGCATGGTGTAGGCTTGTCAAACCTAATAGCGCTATTTAACTAATAACCCGTTACTAATAACCCGTTCACCATTGGCCCGGCGATTAAGTCGATATAAAATGAGTGGGGACTTTAAGATAGAGTTGTTGTCTAGTATGCTTAAGACATGTATTATAACGGTTGTCGTCCTTCACCTAGGAGGACGGTAGTACATATTCTATCCAAGGAGAATACGCAGGTTGCATCCCACCCAAGGGGGATGGTTGTCGTTGTTTAACCCATTCCCAAACCACCGGGAACCACTTGCTTTTAAGAGAAGTGTATTGTTCTACATGTATACTAACAAGTTGCATACAAGCAATGATCATGGCATAACGCATATAGCATATAAGTTCACCAACATTCATCTTTACTAGTATCAGGTTCATAATCCAAGTGTGCGGCCCACTTCAGGGGCCCGTTAAGAGAGTGCGACTCTTATATGAGTGTGCGAGCCCACTAAGTACAGCCCAAAGGTTGTCCGGTCCATAATCAAGAGTGTGCGATCATCCCTTGATTGTGCGACCCGAAGTGTGCGACTCAACATGGGTCGGTGGTCCATACCCGTGTACTGCCCAATCTGAGTTCATGTGTGGTCCAACATTTTATCCAGCATAACAAAGGGATGCGACCCACTATGTGCGACTCACATGCGAGTGTGCGACCACACCATAGTGTGCGGTCATGCAGTATATGTATGTACGTCATGCAATTATACATGTACTATATAGTAGTGTGCGAGTGGACTAGTGTGCGACTAAGCTAATGTGTGATCAGTTATGTGTATCAACTAGTTGTTCAGCATGCAATAATTGTACAGTTTTCTAGTATGTGACCACACACTGTGCGATCGGTTACATTTACCTTAAATCAGGGCAATCAGTTACAATCAATTGATAGTCGGTTATTTCTAAAATTATTCTAACCATACCTCCAGAAATTAATAACAATAAACACTATCATTCAACATTCAAACGGATCTAACAATCTAATTCTTTGAATTCATATGAACCCTAATCTCATCAAATCATAAACAACAATTAACATAGATACCATTCAAATCAAATCGGACCTACTTCCTAATGATATCATCGAATACCTATCATTGGCGACCAAAAGTTCGTTCATCATCATACCCACATTGTCATCATCATTACCATTGAAACAGATTTGCAATCATCAAGAATTCATATCATGTAACCCTAATCAACTAAAGTCATCATTAAATCTCAATCAAGTAGCATGATTAACATCATGAAACCCTAGTTTTCGAATCATTAATACCCATACGATTCAACCATACTCCTAGTCCAAATCAATCATCACAACACGATTAAACTCTATCCGCATATAACACTCTTTAATCATCATGCACCAATACAACTAAGCATGCAATGAAATTCAAACCAAGACATGGACAATATACTGACCGAGAGGTACAAGGTGCTTGAGTTAGCTTGGATGAGAAGGGTAGTGTCACACAAGGACAAGAGCTTCGAAGAACAAAGGAGGCTGCCGTTGAGTTGTGGGAGAGGGAAGAGAGAATTAGGGTTTGAGATTATGTTCTGTGTTTTGATAATTATGAGGATTATACACAAAAACCTTGTGTGATATGCGCTCATGGACGAGTCAGGCCCAGCTTGTTGATTCCGTTTTTGGGCTGCGGATCAGTCATCGAAAATAGGTGTTTTGGCCCGAGAGTATGAGCACAACGATATGGAAGTGTGCGGTCGCAGAGAAAGAGAGGTGTGCGACTCGAGGGTTTGTGCAATTGGGCTCATTATACATACATACTACATTCACAACACATAAATAAAGCAGTTTAATTCCATTCAATTTCCATCAGAATACAAAGTGTGAAGAGGAAATCAGTACAAGAGAAAGGCTTCTAAAATATGAGTTATCACATCATCCCCAAGTTGAAAGAAATTTTGTCCTGAAATTTAGCAAGTAGTCACCGAGGAAACTAGTAGTGTTGTGTGTTTTCCTGGGGTATCACATCATCCCCTCGTTGGTTTGGAATTTCTTCCCGAAATTCCGTAGTAGGTTCACTACTAGACTCACATTTCTTAAACAACTGGGGATACTTGTGTTTCATTTGGTCTTCTCATTCCCAGGTGAACTCTGGGCCACGACGGGAGTTCCAACGAACTCGAACAATAGGTATCTTGCTTCGTTTGAGTGTCTTGATTTCCTGGTCCATAATTTCTACCGATTCCACGACGAAGCACAACTGGTCGTCGATAGTGAGTTCCTTGAAAGGAACAATGAGGGTCTCATCTGACAGACACTTCTTCAGATTCGACACATGAAATACGTTGTGAACACCACTGAGCTCTTCAGGTAAATTCAGTCTGTACGCCACCTTGCCGATTTTCTCAGTGATTTCGAAGGGTCCGACATAACGCAGATTAAGCTTGCCCCGTTTGCCAAAGCGAACCACACCTTTCCAAGGTGGGACTTTGAGTAGCACTCGATCCCCAACCAGGAATTCGAGATGTTTCCTACATTTGTCAACGTAGCTTTTCTGATGGTCATGAGCTGCCGCCATTCATTGTCTGATTTGGGCAATCTTTTCCATTGTGTCGATAACGAGTTCTAGGCCAGTGATTTGGCAGTCGCCAACTTCTGCCCAGCATAGAGGCGATCGGCATTTCCGTCTGTACAAAGCCTCGAACGGAGCAGCCTTGATGCATGTGTGGTAACTATTGTTGTATGAAAACTCCACCAAAGGCAGATGTCTTTCCCAGCTGTTACCAAAGTCGATAACACACGCTCGAAGCATGTCTTCAAGAGTCTGGATGGTGTGTTCAGTCTGCCCATCCGTCTGAGGGTGATAAGCTATGCTCATGTCTAGACGTGAGCTAAAGGATTTGTGCATCGCCTGCCACAAATCAGATGCAAAATTGTTGGGCCCTTGAAGGTTTATGGATAAGTAGCATAGTGGATTAGTGGGAAAATGGGGTTAATGATGTATTTAGGCTTTTTGGGTAAACATGGGCCTAGGGTTTAGGGAGCCTCCTCCCTAAACACTTACTATAAATAGTAGTAGTATGTAATTAGGAGCATGGTTGGAGAATTAGCTTACTTGTATTAGACAAACACCTTTTGTATGCAAGTTCAAGCAATCATTTGAATCAAAGAATCTTTCTTTTCATCTCTTTTGTTTCTTTCCTAACTTGTTTGTGTGATTCCGCCACCTTACAAGTTAGTGCGATATCATTGTGATCTCGGGTTCAGGACTTACAATTGGTATCAAAGCCTTGCGAACCTGATTTCTAGGCTCGGATCTGATATCGCGATTCTGCTCGTTCTGGTTGCTATTACTGTTCTTGGATTCTGTTACTGTTCCGGCTTTCTGTGGTTTCTGGACTGTTTCTGCTCATTTCAGACCACCTTCCTCTGATCTCGGACTGCCTTCATAGCATTCGGGATCATCTCGAATCATCATTAGTCATCTCGGACTTGAAGATTGCCTGATCTCGGATCATCATCATCCCATCTCGGATCATCATCAAGCCATCTCAGATCATCATCAAGTTATCTCAGATCATCATCATGGCATCTCGGATCATCATCAAGTCATCTCGGATCATCATCAAGTCATCTCGGCTCATCATCATCTCATCTCGGATCATCATCATCAGATCACGGATAGAGTTTATCAGATTCCGTATAGTGTTTAATCATCTCTGATCATTGTGCTTGAAGATTGTCTTGTACTCCATCTCGGACTCATAACATCTCGGTTAGAACCCATCTCGGACTACTGTTTATTTCGGACTCTTTCATCTCGGATCAGTATTCATCTCGGACTCTTCATCTTGGACTACTGTTCAGATTAAACAAACATCATGTTGAACCCAACATGTATTATGAACAACGTTGTGACTACAGCTGATCCCGCTAATGCTACCCTTGCTGCCATTCAGACTCAGTCTTTGGCTTTCCATCAAGAACTTGACCAAGTTATTGGCACGTCTACCAAAGTTCCAAGGTTTTTGTACGGAGACGACTACTATGAGTGGAAGTTTAGGTTTGAGCAATACTGTAAGGCAAAGGAACCTCATGTTTGGAGAAGCATCAAGAATGGACCACACACTATCATGTACTCTACTGAAGATGACCCTCAGACCTAGATTCCAAAACCCGTAGGAATTTATACTGAGGAAGACAAAAAGGTTGTTGCTGAGGATGAAGCTACTTATGGAACTCTCTCAATGGCTCTTGGTCCAGATATCTCAATTGGAGTTCGAAACTGCAAAAGTGCGAAGGAAATTTGGGATCAACTGAAACACTTTGTGACACCCGGCTATTTAGGCTGTACAGTACAAATGTAACACGTGTCATGAATAAATAAAAAGGCTGTATTTGACGGATATTGATGTTTATATGTGATATTGGATGTGTTGATAAATCCAAACATTGATAAAAATTATGTTGGTAACAATAAGATAAACGCTTATCGCGTAACGAATAAAATGCGAAACGAATGTCGGTGACCACCCGATCAATGTAAAAATCCAAAAAATGGTCTATTATGATTAGAATGGTAATCTTAATCATGTTCAGAAGGGAAAATAAATTAAAACGCTAACAAATTCTATTTTTCGAGTTTGAGCGCGTACCGCGCGTATTTTACAAAATATTGTCAACCCAGCCAGTCAAGGCAATTGGTAATTATTTCAGTAATATTTTAGTGAGATTATTAATATAGAATGATAAAAATAATTTAAAACGCACTAAAACGAGATTAAAACGCTAGATAAAATACCCGGTATCCAGTAAAATACCAGTTTTGTCCAACAATTTATATATACATGCATACATATACGGATATATGTGTGTGTTGTGGACATAGGTGGCGGCTAGAAAGCCCACCTCTCTCTTTTTTGTGCCAAGTGTTGGTTATGGAAACTTCAAATAATGATTGTGCCTTTCTTGAAGATCTTCTAAAATCTCTCAGTGACCAAGAAACTCCATTTCAAATTCATTCTCTCTCTCTCTCTTGAATAATCTCGGCTGAACACCCTCTCACATACAACCATCTTCAAATTTCAAACTTGTTCTTGAAGATTAAAGTCCATTCCAATAAGGTTTCAAGGTGGTTTGAAGATCCAAAGGTGTTTTCAAGGTGAAACAAGCTTCCAAACATCAAACTCTTGTCAAAACCCACTAAAAACTTGAAAGGTATAAACTTATTTTCAAAATCACATTCTTGATTTTTAGTGATGATAGAGATGTTGGAAAGTTTCTCTTGAACTTGGAATTAAACATAAACTTGAGACTAATAAAGGATGAGATTTTAAACAAAATGAAAATGGGTGTGTATGTATATGTATGTATGGCCGTAGGGTATGAGTGATATGTATATAGTTGTGTTTTGATTTTTGTTGAATGATTCTTGAATAACATGATTCTTGAATGATTGATTACATGCATGAATCAAAAGGTGTCATAAGAGAATGTTCTAAAAAGGGTCTTGTGATTTGAAAAGGATATGTTAAAAAGTGAACTTTTGGAAGTGCATATGTGTATGTATATATGTAGTATGTGTATGAATATGTGTATACATGCATGTAATTTTTGTCACATATTCATAAACGTAAGAATGTTTGCATTTATGTATGTATGATTAGATGATGATGGATGGAATATGTTATGATTTATAATAACATGAAGTTAATATGTTCTTGGGTGCATTTAAGATCATGTGTAATGATGATGATGTGATATGGGTGCATTAAATGCACATACATAGACATGCATGTTGATATGTAATCATGAGAGGATGATTTGAGCATGATTTGATAAAAATAAGTTTTGATCAGATTCTAAACACTAAAAATATGAATATTTGAAGTGTTAAAATGTTATAAAACTTTGTCATAAAGTTTACTAGCTTTGCATGTTGTACTTAGTGCTTTATGAGTTGTAAAATACGTGAAATCACATGATTTATGTGACTTACACAAAAACTGCACTAATCTTATTATAATCATCACTTTAATCAGTAAATAACATGTATTGTGTTAAAATATCAAGTCATTCCGAGTTGGGATGGTTATAGTAACGTTTAACGCAAAACTATGCGGTAAAAAGAATCGACTTTTCGAACGATTTTTATAAAGCTGTTTTAGATCAGTCAGTAAACTGATATTTTTAGTTTAAATATAAGTATTTTAACTAATATTAAGTTTACTTGGTTTTTGGTTGGTCATACGTGACTTCCGATGCCCGAAAACGTTACCGAATCACTAAAATACGCGTTTTACAATGAACACTAGCATGGGTTATTTATGGGTGAACCTTATGTGTTAAAATGTGTTATGTGATTTAGACATGTGAATATGATAATATGTTAAGTGTTGACATGATAGTGGGAAATTTAGACTATGCATGTACACTTGTGCGTTTAAAGAGGTAGAATCGGTCAAATCGCTTTAAATGTGTAACTTGTTTGTCGAGCATGAAAATTGATACATATAGGTTATTTTATGTATGCATGCCTTAATAATGAAAAAATAAATTAGTTAACAAGATTTCGCGTGTTACGATGCTTAATTTATGTGTACGTTTATGTATATATTACGACGCGCAAATCGTAGATATATTACGTATAAATGGGTGTGATTACGGTTTTACATGATAATGGTCACCAATAAAATCGTTCAAGTCGTAAAATCTTAAATATATATATATATGAACTCATATATATAATAACATGCCAACATAGTCTAAAACGATAACTTTTTGAGAAAATCTCAAAGTTATGTGAAAATTGTAAGATACAGAGAAACTTAGGAATTTTTGTGATATATTGATTGATAAAATCATTCTTACGCATAATAGGACGTGTAGAAATCAATTTGTGGGATTACGCTATTTAAAATACGCACCCAAAGGTGAGTGTCACTAAACCCCCTCTTTTTACTGTTTTGTATATGTTTTGGGCGAAGAACACGCCAAAAAGGGTTTAATAATGTTTTTGGAATAAAACATACCTTTTGATATAAATTATATATTTTCATTGAAAATATATGGATTTGATAAATATATATGTTTCGGGGAGAAACGGTTTTGGTGAAAATATATGTTTCGGGATGAAACGGTTTTGGTAATTATATATGTTTCGGGATGAAATGGTGATTGTTACGGTGTTTCAGAGAAAACGACCGTGTAGTTGGGATGAATTTGCTTGGTCCTAGGAATTTCAGTAAATTCATACAACGTTTTATATTAAATTTGTCATATTAGTAGGATATATATTGTTCGTGAGGCAGACATCATAGATGGCCTCGATATGGGCCATGCGCAAGTGATGTCGTTTAATCATTTAAGTATTGCACGCTAGGAATTGTTGGTAGACCTATTGGGTTGACAACCCCGTCATGACCGGTCGCTCTGTGTCAAGTCAAAGGACAAATTGGTATTCTGTTCATTGTCTAGCATTTATTATACCTTCATTGTAAATATATAGTTTGTAATGTCTACTTAACTTTCGAGTCTGAACATTTGATGCTATAATTTAATATGTAAACTTGGGAAGATGTCTATGGTTGGAAGGTTCTACGGAAATGCTTGTGACGGCTGACCCTTGAGTTGTTTTACAAGGAAATGAATTAACTTTCTTGGAAATTATATGGATGTTTTTATAATAGACACATAATTAGAAAGTTTTTCCTTGGGATCAAATTATTTTAAATTTGAATATGTGAACTCACTTTCCTTTGTGTTGACACTTGATTTTAACGTGTTCTTCAGGTACTTGAGTTCGGCTTCGGGAATTATGGCGTATCTTGTGGTTGTTGATGCATTTTTGGTTTGAAAATGTGTTGGATAAACTTTTAAAACTATTTGGGACACATGTAATAAGATCCATAAGGATCAAGACAACTAAACTATGTTGTGGTTGTGCCGTGTTTTGAAACTTTATGTTTAAAATCTATGTTTTAATTAAGTTAAAATGTCCAACAATTAAATGCATCATTCAACAAGATATTAATGGGCACCAACTTCCATCACCACTACGTTTTATATTCCGCTGCGACGTTTTTGGGGTGTGACACACTTGTTTGAAGGAAATGCTGACATGAAAGCTAGCAGAGTTAACATGATGAACCAACAGTTCACTTCATTTAATCACATCTATGGGGAAACTGTTGAGAATCAGATTAGGAGGTTTGTCAAACTCGTATCACAGATGGTGAGTGCTGGAATTGATATTTCAAACAGTGGAATGAATCGTCAACTACTTAACTCTCTACCTAAAGGATGGGATGTCGAGGTTTCAATGATCAAGCGTACTAAGGATCTGAATAAAATGACACTTATGGAACTGATTGCTACTATCAAGTCTTGTGAGATCGACATTCAGTAGAGGGAAATTAAATGAATTTTCGTGTTACAGAACTTGATTAACACATGTAAGGCTTCGATGCTGAACATGCTAGGATCCACTGCGATGTGTTAATAGGTCTAACGCTCCAAAAGCAAAAAGATGCCAAGTGATATAAACATAATGGACTGGACATCTCGTGGGTAACAGACCAACGGTGTATGATTTCAAGGTCTTAAATCATGCATTGATTGATAGCCAACATCTGAGTTTCCGAGTATTTATGCTGATGAATCATCCGGGATATCAGGTTGTCCCTCTGTTGCATCCAGATTATATGCAGACCTGGACACAGTCAGGATATCTTGAAAAAGAGCCACAAAAGGGCCAAAACCTGAAAACGAAAGAAATCCTCATAAAAAGAGAACTCCCTGAGCTTACAAAAGCCAAATCCATACCGTTAAAGGTATTTGTCTCGCCCTCGTCAGAACTTCTCTGGTCTCTCTGCTGTACAGAAGTACTGACATGTTCACCAGGAAGTCTGGCATTGAAAAATTTAAGGATGATCTCAGTATAATCACCTGCTATGATGAACTGTTGTGCTTACCTTGATCGTGGGGGTACGCCTTGGAATGGAACACATGGATGTTACATTATAATTCTACCTAAACCGTATCACAAAGCTAAAAGTTGAAGACTGAGCGTTAGATTTAAGAGGACAGGCATATTAACAATCGCGTGGACCAGTCCAAGTAAGCGAAGATCTGAAAAGTGTTCCTTAATCAGTTTGAAAACGATTTGATCCTGTGGCAGTCTTCCCAAAATTACCCATTGTTAGTATTTCATATATTTTTATATTATTATATTAGCTGCTCGGTGGGTTGATTCGTTGATTTTGAAGGGGGTATTTTGCTACTCTTGAAAAGGTTTTGATAAAATAATAATAAAATATTAATCTGGTATGGCCCACCATCTCGGATGGGACCCATCAGCTTTGACCAAATCAAAGTCTGAACAGGCCCATCATCTCGGACCAATCATCCGAGATGGCCCTGGCCCATTACCCATTCGAGATCATTAAATACTAAAATGACAATTGTCCGAGACACAGATCTCGAACCATTCTGAAAAAATTCTTGAATTCTCTCTGAGTACTTTCTCATCTTGGACGATCTCGAACTCATCTTGAATTGAAGGTATATCATCCCGGACTAAAAAGGAGCATCTCGGATGATCTCGGACTAGGAGATCATCATCACAGATCATCTCAGACTAGTAAATCACCATCTCGGATGATCTCGGATGGATTGACTATGTCATCCCGGATGAAGAGGTCCATCCGAGATGAACCTTCATCATTCCGGACATTGACCAGGGTTGACCTGAACCCTTTTGACCTGAACCGTTTAGACCTGAACCTTTGACCTGCTAATCTGGACTATTTTTGAACCTTCTTCTTGACATGTTGGCTAATGTTTGAACTGTTTGACTTATTGACTCTGTTGATTCGTAGAATATTCAAATATAAGTTAACACATTTTTTAAAAGGATCTAACGTTTAAAAGTTTAGTGTAGAAAATGGCTGGCGCTATGATGCAAGAGAAAAATCAAAGACAATTAGAAGTGGAGCTTTTTCACAATTAAGCGGGCTACCTGACGGATCCTCCAGCAAAACACATGGAGTTGTTTGGATTGCTCATTCGGGGTCTAAAAAATTGCCCCATCACACACGCTTTACGAGCAGAGCCAGCTATATGCAACAGTTGGAGTAGAACGAGCAGAGCCAGCTTCTGGAACACGGCAAAGATCAATAGACAAGGAGCAGAAGGAGCTGGAATAATTGAGGATACTATTCAAAAGAAGAAGATTATAGTGTTCGAAGCGATAGTGCGAGAAGTTTTAAGGTTGGGAGATCAGCTACACCATCCAACATCTTACAATCAAACCAGAGTTCTCGCTGCACTTCGAATAATGAGCTATGAAGGGAGTTATCCTACAGTTCTGAAGAAACTATTTCCACCATACTGGAGGCTGCTGGTACACTTCTTCCTACACTGCATTGCTAAAAACAAAGGCGGGTTTGATCAACTCAACAAAACACAAACATCAGCAATCGTGGCATTGGTGAATGAATGGGAGTTCAACTTTTTTGCTTTTATTTTTGATCATATGAAGAAGATGCTTGAAGATCCGAAGAAGAAGATATGCATGCTGTATCCAAGGTTCATCCAGATGATTCTTGATGACAGA
This sequence comes from Helianthus tuberosus, assembly GCA_030545235.1. NCBI lineage: Eukaryota > Viridiplantae > Streptophyta > Magnoliopsida > Asterales > Asteraceae > Helianthus > Helianthus tuberosus. The sequence continues at coordinate 97,477,843 of CM060412.1, read as the reverse complement.
TACCCAGCGTTGGTCAAGGGCCCAAACTACATCAATCTAAATCCGATGCGGCCAAGATGCTTTGAGAATGTCTGCAGAAACAAAAGAGCTAAACGTCACAAATTTGAAGGAAAAATTGTTCTTGACAAACATGGAAGATTTGCAGATGTTGTGCAAGGGGCTCCTGTTGCCCCAGTTCCTCCAGTTGCCCCAGTTGCTCCAGTTCCACCACCAATTAAGCACAAATTGCTGAAGAGCACGATGTACAGCTCATGCAACAAGCACAACAAGTGGCTGGAAATGAAGAAGAGATTGAAGTTCTTGATTCAGAATTAGAGACAGGCTATAGTGAAGAAACTGATTCTGAAAGCGAGGTGAAGATAGTCATGTCCGATAAGGAAGAGGATGCTGTACGTAAGCCTGTGCCAATGACTACTGAGAATTTAGCAGCATTACTTTTGAGTTTATAGGGTGGTGATGGAAACCCTCCATCTGTCTCCACTGTTGTATTCAAGATGTTGTTGCCACATCGCAAGTTGAAATATAAATCGAAGCGATTGATGATGATGCTGAAGAATCAGCTAAAAAGAAACAAAGAACCGACTCCGCACCTGATGACATTCTCTCTAGCCCGTCAACTGCTCCTGAGACCACTCCAATCATTGACCCTCAGTCTAATCCTCAAACAGAAAATGCATTAAAGAAGAAAAACATAGAGGATCCAGAGCTGTATGACTTCAACTTTGATTTTGAAACCACTCCCTCACAGCCAGGTAGTTCAAGTGGTGGTGTTTGATTTGAAGCAGGAAGTTCCAGTGGAGCAGGTGTTACTGAGCATGATGAGGCAGCTTTCCGTTATGCAACCGAGAAAAGAAAAATCTTTGAAAGCAATAGCGACAGTGATGAAGATGCTTACGTCAAAAGGTTGAAAAGACGTGTGGTTGTATTAGAACACGATGCAGAGCTGAAGAATGCTCAGATTACATCTCTTCAACAGGATGCTACTTTAAAGGAAGCTCAGATCTCCTCACTTCAATCGCAGCTCACTAACAGAGATCTCACAATAGATCAGTTGCAAGGTGATGTGGGGATGCTGATGTCCACTATGTATGATCTGAAGTCGAAGTTAGAGAAGAAGTTTGGGAATGAGTTTGCTGACAAAGAAGATGGACAATTCTACGTTGGCAGAATATAACAAACTCCTGAACAGAGAGCAGCAGCTCATGCAGCAGCAGAAGCAGAATGTGCAGCTGCATTAGAAGCTTATCTGGCTGCCAATCCATAGAAAAGAAGCAGCAAGTCAAAGAAAAAGCAAGAGAAACAGAGCGGTAAACAATTTTTGGTGATGAAGAATCAGGATATGAATCCTCTAAATGAAAACTTTCAGTTGAAGGATCCCACAAAGAGGCCTGACAGACTTGTGATGGAATTGGGATCTTCTCACTACGATAAGGTTGGAAACAAGTTTAAAGTTGTGTGTTGGAGGTATGAGCATGACAAACAGATGTGGCTGATTACCCGAAAGAGTGGTCATCAAGAGTATTATGGCAAGGAATCTCAATTTGAATCATGGACCAAGATAGATGGTGTCGTTTGTGTGATTCCACCACCTTACAAGATGGTGTTGTTTCCTCGATGAGATCTAGGTAAGCCAGTGACGAAATCTATGGAAATTTGCTCCCATTTCCATGTTGGGATCTCTGGTTGTTGGAGTAGTCCTGATAGCTTTTGGTACTCAACCTTAACCCTAGCACAGGTTAAGCATTTACTAACATAGGTCGCTATGTTAGCTTTCATGTGGGGCCACCAGTACAGAGTCTTGAGATCTTGGCAGATCTTGTCAGAACCAGGATGCACCGAGTAACGAGACTTGTGCGCTGTGTCCATCACAAGCCCTCGTAGGTTTCCATAGAATGGAACCCATACACATTCCAGGAAATAGTAAATACCATCTTCCTTGCGTTCTAGTTTCTTTTCCATGCCCCGAAGGGACTCAGCTTTGAGGTTCTCTTCCTTCAATGCTTCAACCTGAGCATCACGTATTTGGGTAGGAAGAATAGAGTGGATAGTAAGCTGCAACACACGTACATGCTTAGGTTTGGTTTCCTTCTAACTGAGGGCATCAGCCAAAACGTTGGCCTTGCCTGGATGATACTTGATTGCGCACTCGTAGTCGTTGAGGAGTTCGACTCATCGACATTGTCGCATGTTCAACTCCTTATGATCAAAGATATGCTGGAGACTCTTGTGATCGGTGTAGATGGTGCACTTGGTACCGTAGAAGTAATGTCTCCATATCTTGAGTGCAAACACTACTGCTCCCAACACCAAATCGTGGGTAGTGTAGTTCTTTTCGTGAACCTTGAGTTGGCGTGATGCGTAAGCATTGACTTTCTCACGTTGCATCAACACACAACCAAGTCCTTGGATTGACGCGTCACAATAAACAACAAAATCGTCGGTGCCTTTAGGTAATGAAAGAATGGGTGCGCAACAAAGTTTCACCTTTAACTGTTGAAACGTGGATTCCTGAACATCACCCCATCGGTAGGTGACACCCTTCTGAGTTAGAGTAGTAAGAGGCTGCGCAATCTTCGAGATATTCTTGATAAACCTTTGGTAGTAACCCGCCAAACCCAAGAATTGACGTATTTCAGTTTGTGACAACTAGCACAAAACCGACAATTTCCGTACAATTTAATTAGTACTTAATAACTGCAATTATGTGCTTAAATGTCAACATTGCCTGATTTCATACTATACTTGTGAATTCATGGACGTTTTATACTACAAATATTGCTTTATGCATTAATGAATAGCGTTGCATCAGAAATACTAGTAAACTCACCGGTAAGACACATCGTGTCAACAATTCTGCAGAAAGCAGTCAGGCATTAGAATTGGGGCCTAGGAGTAGGTCCAACGTCAAAAGTACATTAAAACCCAAATATGTATACAAGGGTTAACATATAGACGTTCCGGAAGCTAGAATATGCACTAAAAAGCACCCAAAACGCACTTTAAATGCAAAATTCTGCACAAATCAGCTATAATAAGCTTTTTAACACATAAATATCATGCAGAATTCATGTTTTATTATCCAGAATACCTTCCTAAGTGTCGGGAACTAAAAGGGTCACAAAAGGATACATAAAGGACACTAAACGGTGCAATTTAGCACTTTAACGAACCGGTATTTAACCAAACAACCGGACATTACCCGGAACATCAAAATTATACTAGAAGCATTGTTTTAATGTTTCTGAACTAGTTATGGACCCCGAACACCATAACACCCCTTATAACATAATAACACATCAAGTCCCTAAACTTTATTCTTGAAAAGTAACTTAATTATGTAACTAGAGATTGGAATTTACACTTTGCCCCCCCCCCCTATATTGTTCACGGTCACAATAAGGGTGGCCCCACCAAAATATTGCCAAGATCCTACATGATCTTTCTTGATCTCATTGGATTCACTTTGATACACTAGATAGGATTTTGATATTATAAAGATTGGATCTAGATCTTGTGTGTACTATAAGTATAACCTTCTCATTTCACCATTCACACACCACACCCTTCTCCCTTGCTCCCCACCTACGGCCGTGAGCCACCACCCACACCACCACCATCTTCATCCATTGTTCATCCATTCCAAGTTAGTTACAAGGTGCAAGAAGGTGTTTAAGGAGGTTTAGAGTTTGTGGATCTTGAAGAACCTTCTCCATTTGCTTTTAACCATCACATTTGCCATCCTCAACTTCTTGAGTTCTTTCCTAGCCTTTGTGCTAGTAGTAAGCTCCTTGTAACTTGTTACTTCATATTTTGATGATGAATATTGCTAATCACAAGAACACAAAAGAACATGATCATGATACTTTAACATAAGCTTAAATACATAAGAATACATGAAAATAATGATGATTTGCTTCTTGATGAATGATGATTTGTGTTAGTGATGTTAGACATCATAAGAAACCTACTAGATTGTGATTAAACACATGATCTAATAAGTTAAAGTGGTGATCTTGTGAGATCGTCATGCTTTATGTCTCCATGAACTTGAATAATGAAAGTGATCTTCATATGTAAATATGATTTAAACAAAATACAAATCTTGTAAATAGATGATTACAAGAATAATTTTCCCAAGAAACCAAGTTTATTTATGAGATTTACAAAGTCATGGTTTCTAAATAAATTAACCATATTTTTAGTGTTTAAACAAGACTAGAAACATGTTTGTAACAAGAAAAATACAAAAGAAATATTTTCAGAAAAATCATCTTACAAGTTGTAAATGACTAAATCTTTTAGTAAAGTGATTTACAAACAAATAACCATGTTTTTAAGGGTAACTAAACCTACTAAATAACATAGTAAGTTACTAAAAGTTTTTACAAAACTTCAAGTTCGTGATATAGTGTAATATGCTTGATTTTGACACTCGGTAAGTGTTGAATGAGTTGTTGATTATTGTGTTTATTTTAAAAGAAAAGAAATACATGTTTTGAAAACATGGGAAACCTCCATTTTTAGGGGAAACCATGTCAAAATTTCTATAAAATTTGACACTTAGAAAAATATAGTTTTGGTGAAACTTATTCCCTAAAAATATTTACCAAGGTTTCCCTAATTTTTATGTATACTTCAAGTTAAGAAATGATGATTTCTTCAAGATAAAAATTGATATTAAGTATGTATATTTTTGAGAAAAATATATATATTTATTGATCACCAAATTTTGTTCTAAGTGTATGTAGTATGTATTATACGTGAATAGTGTATTAGGACTTGAAAATACACTAAATACTCCCAAGGAGTGAAAATACAAAAATACACATACAACATGCATAGACAAATACAAGAGAATATATTTATGAAAATATATTTCTTAAAAGACTATTTAACTTGGATAAGTTACGAACTTAAAATGAAGTTTTGGACAAAATACATAACTCGGGTGAAAAATACAAGATACTTATATTGATTTTTGAGAAAATAATATAAGTAAGATACATAGTTAAAAATATAAGTTATTTTTAACAACCAAGAACACATACAAAAAAGATGGTGACTTGTACCTGTGCGATACAAGTCTAGTGACTAACGTTAATAAAACACGTATAGGTCACGACGCTATATAAGCAAAACCGGTGAAGTTTACGGCGCAAGAAACGCAAAGTTGTGAGTTCATGCTCCCTCTTTTTCTTTTAACTGTTTTCAGTTTTATAACTTCGGGGGTGAAGTACATGTTACTAAATGTTTACAGACAAGTGAGATCATGTCCCCACTTTTAATCTTTTGCATACTTTTTAAACTTGGGGAAAATACATGTGTTATGGTATGATGGATACAAGAACTAAGGAATGATACTTGAAATTGTGTCTCGAATAGGGTACCAGAAGCACCATTAATCGTGTACATACTAAGACCGCAGAACAAAAGGTTAGATCTAATGGGTTTTCGGGCAGCCACACTCTTGGTGAAAACTATTACCAAGTAGTGCTTTTGTGTCTCAGTCGTGAATCGACAACTAGAAAAACGCCTATGGTTTGGATGCTTCCTATTTCGTTTCACATGTTAATGGCCTTGCAACCCATTAACAATCTTGATACATACAGGAATACTTGATTTATACGAATTACATACCATATTTTCATACAAAGTATACAAACGTTCCATACAAAAACTGCATGAATTCACACCAATATTATGTTGACGATTTTCCAAAAACTCACATGTATTTCAGGTAACTAAAGTGGATGTGCGCGCCATCATACTCTTGCTCTTGGATGTTGTTTATGTTTATCTTTGAATAAAGTTGTAAACTTTTCAGACAATATGTTGTCTTGTGATGTAAACACTTAAACTACGTTTTCAGTTATGTAATGTTTGTCATTTGGAGTTATTTTTCATGAGCATGTTGTATGTTTACCAATCGTATGCAATGAAAATCTTTCATGACCACACCTCGTGCTTCCGCCTTAGAAAGGGGTGTGACAGATTGGTATCAGAGCTGCGATTGTAGTGAACCAAGATTCCTTCTCGAGTCTAGTCTACAATCACTAGGATCCTTTCACGAAAACAATTTTTCAAAGAGTTTTCATTGCATAAAACCTTCCGCGACATCCACTACCTGAAAGTGTTTTCAAAGAGTCTAGAAAAGACACTACGAGACTTAGGGTGCACTGGAGTAGCACTTGTCTTTGACCGGAAATTACTGGCAACTATGTGTGATAATTGATATATACATATACTAGAAATAGAATATCTCAGGTACTCGTGACTTTACCTGAAAGCAATGGCCTATCTGAAGGAAGCGATACGAGGATGAAACGAACTGTGCGACTGTGCAAGGACTTACGTAATTATGGATGCATACATAATTATGGAATTCAGTGCACAGAGACCACAGCAAGTCTTGTCACGTGTCAAATGAGATTCTTTCAATGCAAGAGAAGGTCAAACGTGAACACCCCTCCCCCAGCCTACTAAATACTCTGTTGGAGTAATAATTTAGGGTATAAAGACAAGAACCGCCAATGTGAAGTAAGATATTTTGTCCTTTACTTATATTAAACTTGTACTTTGAGGAGATGTAGCCCTTATGCATTTTTACCTCACAAACAATGATGTAACAAGTTGCCCTGATATGTGTAAAGACCCGGTGAATATCTTATGACACATCAGTATTTATCTATTTATGCATGCTTGTTACTGTATAAATTGGTTTATACGCTTGGCGGATTGTTTAATGTCACTTATGTGGGTATATGTCTGTGTATATACACTACTACTCTCTCGTATGACGATATCAAACAAATGTCTAACCCTGCTGTGTTGTGTTCTTTCAGAACATGGAACCTAGAAGAGCTGTGACCAATCGGGATTCTGATCAACCCCCTCCTCCTCTTCTGCCGAGGACCGCTGAAGAACTGAATGCCCTACTGGAAGAAAGGATCTCCGAGCTATCGCTCAATACGAGGCGAACCGCACCGAACAAAGTGGAGGACCAAGCAATGCTAGACGTAATGGGCAGGGAGATACATCTGGAGGAAACACAGCTTAAGGCTGCACTTTCAAGCAGTTTCTCGACTGCAAGCCACTAAACTACGATGGCACTGGAGGTGCAGTGGCTTTTGTATGCTGGACAGAGAAGACTGATGCCACTATTCGTATGAGCAAGTGTACCACGGATCAGCAAGTCACTTTTGCTACGAGGTTGTTTGTTGATGAAGCTTTGACTTGGTGGAATTTGCAAGTCCAGACTGTTGGACCCAATAAGCCCTTAAAACAACTTCTTTTCACGTAATATGGCAAGTGATTTAAGTAGATGTGAAAAAGATGTGCGGAAATGGAAATCAGACTTTCAAGAAACAAGACCTATAGAATTATCAAGTTTATATCACTTTGAAAACAAAATGGTTTACAAGGTGATTGTAAGATTATTATCTAGTACAAATGAATCTTGAATTCTGTGGGTGTGGAGGGCAATGGAGTTTTGATGTATGTATGAATGATAAGCTTCAAACTCACTTTGCTTCTCCTGGTTGAGCCTTCTATTTATAGATGGCTTGGGTGCATGAATAAACAATAGTTTATTCATGCAATAAGTCCTGCAAAAAGTGGCCAATTGACATATTCATTGATTCCAATGTTCAAGTTGCCTTTTTCATCATGATATCAATTAATGTCAACTTGCTTCGGTAAGTGTGGCAGGACAGAGCCAATTTCAGACAAGTGGGGAATTTCATCAGAATTCTGATAAACCACTTCATCAGAAATTCTGATGAACAAATCATCAGAAAAATCTTGATGATCAGAATCGTCAGAAACTGATGATATTTCATCGGAAATATCATCAGATCCATCAGAATTGACCTTTTCTGATAATCCAATTCAGCTCTTGATCAACTTGTGATTCTTTGAAGTAGATGCTGTGCATTTCAATTGTCCCATCTGATCTTCTTTTTCTTGTTCGTGACCTTCAGGACTGTGATCTCTTCATTGATCCAGTTGATTGTGATTTTCTTCAATACTTACAAATAAAGTTTGCTAACAGTTTCCCCCTAAGTATTGTAAGAAAATGAACTATCTCTATATCTAACACAAACAACTTTCTTGAAAGAGAAAATTAAAAACAACTAAGTTCAGAAACATAGAACATAGTCAAACCAACCATAAACCAGACAAAATAAAATAATGTTCAAAAATAGAAATTTAATCTCATCAATTCATTAATTGATCTTTACTCCACTTTTGTATCTGTCCCCTGGTTTCAGCTTCTTCTTGTGATCTATTGCCTTTTGAGTTTCCTTGTACATTTCTTTGTACCATCCTCTTGCTTCCATCCAGTTATCAATGCATTCTTCAATTGTTTTCCTCAGCTGTTCATTGTTCTTTCCCTTCTCCTTGAGCTGCTCTTGTTTTTCATTCATGCAGTTCCTTATATATGTCAGAGTTTGATTGGAGTACCTGCATATTCCACTGATTCTGAATAGAGCTTTCTCTTCATTAGTATCTTTGAAGACTACACACATTTCTGGTTGTTCAAAGATTGCTCCAGTTCTTACTAGTTTGGAAGGAATTTCAGCTGGAATTCTGATGTTGGGAGGAGGTATTTGTACTTTGTTGTTATACTCAAAATTGATACAAAGATCAAAATCTGCCAGTGCAGCCCTGTTGTATAACTTTGCTCCTGCACTTTTGAGACTGTCAAGGGCTCTTCTGATCAAAACTGAATTCCCTTTCTCTTTATCAATGATATTCTTCATTTTGACTATGTCTATTGGATGAATATCATCAGCCAGATCTGCATCAGTAACCTTTTGAACATTTTTATCTTTTGTGATCAGGGTATACTTATTTTGCCCTTCATTTCCTAATATGCCTCCTCCAGTGGTCAAAGTATCAATTCTTTCAATGTATACTATTGGATTGGTCAAGTGTTTGTGCAATATTACCCAACTTCCATTTTTTCTTTCTTCAGTTATGCCTTTACTCATTGGTGAGAGTGGCCTTGTTGGATTGTCTTCTGGACCTTTCCAATAGTAGTGCTTTAGATGTTCTTCAGGGTACATGATTGTGTGTAAATCACCTTCCAGCATCATTGATTCTTTGATGTTTCCTTCTGAATCTTCTCTCATTATTTTCTTTGGCCTTTTTAAGGAGGTCACTTCCTGTTCCATTCTTCTCTTCTCTTTTGTATCTATCTTTATGCTTAATTTTGTTTCACCTGTGATAGCTGTAGAAGTTGGTTGAGCTGGAACATGTTCTTTCTGTTGGACCCTTGAAGTGTCTGGCTTAGGGATGTTTGGTGGAGGACCCATGAGTTGCTTATGTTTATCTGGAGGTGGACCCATGGGTTGCTTCTGTTTTTGTTCTGTTGAATTTTCTGTTGGTTTGATTTGAACTTGTTGAATGTTTTCTGTTTGTTTTTGGGGAGTTTCTAATCTCCTTGATTGTTTTTCTTGTGGAAGTGGGGCCTTCAGTTCATGAAAATCGACTTTTGCTAATCTAGCAACATTATTCTGCAATCTCTCAACTAACAGATGAACATTAGTGAGAAGTTGAGTATTTGTTTCTTCTTGTTTCTTCATTTTCTGAAACTCCTGGTTGTTTTGATTTCTTTGTGCAGTCAATTCCATTAACAGTTTCTCAAAAGCCTCAGCCATGCTGCTGTTGTTGGCTTTGAGGAACTGTATTGCTTCAAGAATCTTCCCTGAACTTGAGCTTTCTCCTGCAGTTGCAACCTCAGCCATCTTTTTCTTGATATCACTCAGTTCCTTGAGAGCTTTCTCGATTTCTGATGAGCTCTCTCTGTTTTCTGATGACTTTTGTAGTTTGTTGAGAGCTGCCGCATTGTCTTCTGTTTGTTTCTGCACAGCTTTGACAGTTTCTGACAAAACCTTGATATCTGACTTTTGATTTCTGATTTCTTCTAGTATCAGATCAAGTTTTTCTTCTGTTGCTATTTTCACAGTAGCAGTTGTGTCTTCAAGTTCTTTGTGAAGTTGTTTAGGGGACATAGATTGATTTCCTTGGGAAATAGGAGTAACAACAGATGTTCCCCTTCTACCACCAGCAGAAAACACATTCTCTGCTGTTCTGAGATTAAGAGGATTGGAAGAATCCAAATTCTCTATATTCTCAGCAGAAAATTGAAACACATTCAAGTTCTGGATTTCCTCATATCCTTGAACCTTTTCAGGTTCTCCATGAGTTGTTGAGAAACTCTTAGTTTTCTCATCCATGTTTCCTTGATCAGCTGACTGATCTCCACCTGTTGCCACCACATTTTCCTCCTCAAAATCTGATTCAGAAAATTGGTCTTTGGTTTTACTCACATTTTGTTTTGTACAGACAGTACCTCTAAGTAAAATTTCATATTTTCCTTGAATTGATTCATCAGAATCACTCTCATAAAAATGAAATAAGTTCAGTTTGGAGTGTTGTGCACCTGTTTCTCCCATATGTGAGATTTCAGCATGATGTTCTTCAGCCACAGGACTCATATTCACATCTTCATCAGCTCGATGAGGATCAGATTCACCCTGCTGTTCTATCCTTGGTGTGCTTGACTCCTGTGCATCATGCTCCATGGGTGATACATTTTCAAAACCTTCTTTGTTTTCTGCCTTTCTGCTTAACATCTTTAGATATTCTGCTCTGTATGATGAATCTTCTGGTATCACATACATCATTCTTTCTGGCAGAACAGGTATATCAAAATCTGACTTCCATGACCTTGCAGCACTCCAAGGTCTCATAATTTCTGTCTTCCACATAATTTTTTATTTTGGAATTTGTAGGTTCCTTTCAGAAAATGCATCAGAAATTATGATTGACAGAAATCTGGGAAAGGGTAGATGTGAATCTATCCTTCCAGTTTTGGTCAGAATTGATCTTCTGATTAGATTAAATATTTCTGTTCCAAAATCAATATTCAACCCAGTTATGAGACTGAACATGATTGTCAGAACATTCATATTTATCTGATCTGTACCTCCAATCTTTGATGATAAACACTTGTTCAGGATCTCCATTAACACTTGCCAGAAGGCAGGTAGCTTGTTTCTCTTGAATTCATTTATCTTTGAAATCTTTGTTTTGTAGCCCATTACAGCATCAAGTTGTGCGAACATATCCTCTTTTGCTGGTGCTTCTTCAAAGCCTTGGTTAAAGGGTAGTTGTAAACATTCCCTTATTTTCTCTGGTGAGATTGTGATGAAGATATTTTCCCATACATGTGCTGTTAGCTCCATTTGATATGTGACTTTGAGAGTTTTCACAACCTGTGTAGTAGTCTTTCTGGTACTTCTTTGGTCTTTGTGAGAGCCTGAGCTATCGGGCATCTGATCAGAAATTCAATGAGAATTTGACACTTCATGTCATACTCTTTAATGTTAACATTCATTGCTTCATTTTTGCTCTTTAATGGAAGATATTCAGCTTCAGTGATTAAAGGAACAGAGTGTTCAATTGGAGGTGTCATGATGTTGGTAGCAGCCATTGATGAATTGGGTTTTGCTTTAAAAGAGGGTTTTAGGGTTTTGAATTTGAAGGTTGAAGATGGAGGACTCTGTTTTGAATGAGGTATTTATAGTGTGTACAGACAGAGATTCTTGAGTGTTTGTCGTGGGTTGTTTGTATTCAAGGTGGTTAATGACACCTTTATGATGTTTTAATCCTTTAAGGAAACAACTGTTTTTGAAAAACCTTTGGTTTATCTCTAATTTAATGTAAATCCTTTAATGAGATTTTAGAGATTCCAAAGATTTTACGGATAAACACCAATGTCCAATTTGCACCTTTTCTTCATCTGGGACCCCTTTTGTTTTAAAATGGTCCAATAGAAACCCTTTGTGTATCTTCCCAGGTATTTCTCATGATATATATCAGAAAATTTTGAATGAAACTTTTGAGAGTTGTATTTTCTTCATACATCATCAGAATAAAATTGATTCATTTATCGAGGATGAATCATCAGTTTTTTTTAAGATGAGAGGAAATAAGTAGAGTTCTGAGATTTTTAATTACAATGCAATCTTGTGGTTCTGAACTCCACACCTTTGTTCAGAAATACATGAAGTATGTTCCAGTCCTCAAAAAAAAATTTGAAAGAAACTTATTTCAAAAAAAAAATTTAGTTGGTCATAAGTTTCTTCAAATCTTGTTAAAAGCATTGTTTTTCTGATGATATGTCAAACTTCCTGTTTTTCAAACAATTTTTCTGATAAAAAAATTGATTTTCTGATTTATTTTCAGTTTTTTCTGGTCAACTTGAAAATTTTCTGGTGAATGATCAGATTCATGTGGCTTAATGAGTTTTCTGAATAAGCAATAGATTTTCTAATTGATTATCAGAATTTTTCTGAGTACCACTTAATCCTGTCAGATCTCATTTGAATTTCACCAGATTTTCCTTATTTTTATCAGACATGTAGTGTTGGTTCCCCCTAGATCTATTGAATCATTTTTTTTAATTGAAAAGAAAAAAAAATACAAAAACAAAATATACACAAACAAAAATATATACAGTGTGTGTGGGATATGTAAATTATGAAGATGGATGATTATGATGATTACAGACTTTTCTGATGTTTCAACCTAGTTTCTGATTTTATATCAGAACTTCTGGTGATTTTACCAGATTTTCTGATGTTCCATCAGATTGATGGTTTGTTTTATCAAAAGCTAGTTGATTTGTTCTATGAATATCAGAACTTTGATGATCATCAATTTGGTTTTCAATTTGTTTCCTTGATTTTTCTGAAAAATTTTCATCATTTAGATTAACCATGCCAAGTTTACTGATTAAAAAATTGTGTCTCTTTTCATCAAGAGGCTTTGTAAAGATATCAGCAATTTGGTTTTCAGTTGGTACAAAATACATTTCAATGTTACCTTTCTCCACATGATCCTTTATGAAGTGATATCTGGCATCTATGTGTTTGGTTCTTGAGTGATGCACTGGATTTTCTGTTATTGCAATAGCACTCTTTGAGTCACACAGAATAGGTATTCTTGTCAGAGTTACTCCATAATCTTTCAGTTGAGTTTGCATCCACAGCACTTGTGAACAGCAACTTGTTGCTGCTACATATTCTGATTCTGCTGTTGATGTGGCAACACAGTTTTGTTTCTTGCTTGCCCAACAAACCAATTTTTCTCCCAAGAGTTGATAGGCACCAGATGTGCTTTTTCTGTCAATTTTACAACCTTCATAATCTGCATCTGTGTATGCAATTAATTCAAGGTTTGTATCCTTTGGATACTAGAGACCAAGTTCAGATGTGCCTTTAAGATATTTGAAAACCCTTTTTACAGCTTTTAGATGGGATTCTTTGGGATCACATTGATATCTGGCCAGAAAGCATGTTGCAAACATGATATCTGGTCTGCTTGCAGTTAAATATAGCAGTGATCCTATCATCCCTCTATAGGTTTTAATATCTACACTAATTTCATCTTTGTCAGAATCTAACTTGTTCCCTGTTGCCATGGGAGTTTTTGAAACAAAGCAGTTTTCAAGTGAGTATTTGTGTAGAATTGTTTTCACATATTTTGATTGACTCAAAAATATTCCATCAATTCTTTGTTTAACTTGTAGCCCTAAGAAAAAGGTTAACTCACCCATCATACTCATTTCAAAGTGGCTGGTCATCAATTTTTGAAATTTGTCACAAAATTTTTCATTTGTTGATCCAAATATAATGTCATCAACATATATCTGGACCAGCAATGTATGACCTTTGTGTGTTTTGAGAAAAAGAGTGGTGTCAATAGTACCTTTGGTAAACCCAGAATTGAGTAAGAAGTTTGATAAGGTTTCATACCAGGCTCTAGGAGCTTGCTTCAACCCATACAAGGCTTTGTTTAATCTGTACACATGATTTTGAAATTTTGGAACAACAAAGCCTTCTGGTTGATGCACATAAACTTCTTCTTTAATTTTACCATTCAGGAAAGCTGATTTTACATCCATTTTGTAACACCTGTGCCTCCACGGCCATCAAACAAATACTGTAGCAATGAAATATTGTTTTTCATACTTGGGATTTGTATAAATATGTGTATCATTTGCACATATCAATTTTTGTTCAATTCCAAACTCTAAATCACTTTCTGGAAGGTTATACGCGCACCGATGCGTAAATATAACCAATTTAAATGCAACAAACACTCCGGAATAGTGAAATTGGCTTAACATACCTTAAATAACCTTTACATAACTTAGAAATAAGTTTTGAAGGATTTGGTATGGCAAAAACAAGTTAATTCGCTTACAGGGGCTAAACTTGACAAACTGCGAAAGTATGCCAATTTGAACTGTAACGAACATTCCGGAACATGACCGTAAGTTAAACATACCATAAATATCCTTTACATATCTTAGAAATAGGCTTTAAGGGGTTCGGTATGCTAAAATAAACTTTTGGGTCTTTCAGGGACTAAAAGCGTCAAAAAGTGCACAAGTTTGCACTTTCGCGCATAACTCACGTTCTGAATACATCCGGACATCCAAAAATTTATGTAAGCACTAAAATATTTTATTTTAGTGTTTGGTATAAGAAAAATCCATTCGTCGCGTCATTTGGATCATTTTTCGCGCTTATGCGCATTCCGTCGTAATTAAACGAACATCGCGTTCGTACGACCAAACGAACCGACATCCGATATATTTTTGAGCATATTTTAAGTTCCCTATACTTTAACTTCATTTTAGAGCTTTGAAATGGGGTTAACAGGGCTTAAACGTGTCAAAAATGCATCGAAAACCAAGTTAGGAGGCTGCAGGGACCAAAACTGACATTCTGCCAAACTTCATTTGTTGCGTACCGTAAGGGTTATTTGTTACGGTGCGCAAAAAATGCCCAGATGCAGCAAATCATTTCTTGGCTGCTGTTTTCAGCTCTTAACCCCTCCAAAAGACAAGTACAAGTGTCAAAACCCTATGGTGAGTGCCCAATTAGTTACCACAACATTGTGACAAGTGTACGGGCTAGATCATTCCCTCTTCTCCAAGAAACGATCCTAATGGTGGACCGAAATCTATAAATACCCATCACATTTCACTTCATTTCTCACAAGAATCTGATCATTTGTGCTCTAAGTTGAAACCTTTGTTTCATACCTGAGCTATTTTGATCTAGATTAGCATTCGGGGACCCTTCGTAAGTGTTCCTTCGTTCTTTTATTTCTTTCGAGTCCGAAAGTCAAACTTTGTTTGACTTTCTACATTGACCAGTTTATGGTCGATGCGAAGTTCGTTTGAACTTCATAACGTGAGCGTGATCACAATGGTTATAGTCCCAAGTGACTATACATACTGATTACCACGTTATCTAGGCTCAGTGACGAGCCGTAGTTTCGGTCAGAGTACGTATTCTTGCGTATTTTGTAACCAAACTACTCTTAGGTATCACAACCGTTTGTTGTGATACCAAACATGTTTTCTAAACTTAGTTAAGCATGTTTTAACATGCTTAGCTCGTCACTTTTAGTTTAGTGCTTATATAGGGTCGTAAGGTAAGCGATCTAAACAATCGCTTATACTTTCGAACCCGACCCATTTGGTCGATCATTAGGATCCGACCAAACACATTAGGTGACCATAGTATATAGGGAATAACCTTCCGAGGTTATACCTTATGGTCACGACGTTTAAGTAGTTGTATGATAGGTAGTTTATATGCCTTAGGTAAATTACCAGAATACCCTTTTCATGTATAATTGGTAATTAAACATATGTAACATAACTTTTGACATCTAAACTGATTTGACAACAATATTAGACATGATAAGGCATATTTTACTTGTCATAGGACTACTTAGGCGGTCCGAACGCGTTTTACGCGAACGACGCGTTAAAGTAGCATAAGCTACCTAAACGGGTCGTAATGGGTCGTAAGCACTTAGGTTGAGTTTCATTTAGTATGTAGGCTTTGTTAAACCATATCACATGAGTTCCTACACTCATTTGGTTTACAAACCCTCATGCTACCCAATCTTCCGATCTAGGTCCGGTTTATTAACATAGTTACCTATATTAGGTGCCGTTTGATTCCGTGATCTCTAGCATTGCTTGGTGGTTATCTTAGGACTTCTGAGCAATCTCAAGTGAGTACATAGACCCCTCTTTTACTGTTTTCCAAACGTTTTGGGGTGGAACACATGTGCCTACTTGTTACTTTCATGCTTTCCATGTTTTCAAATCATATACTTGTTATGTTCATTAGTACACTATTAGTACATGATTTATATTACATTTCATGCTATATATGTCCATTGTGTGCATACTTAGTACATTGTTTTACTTTACTTTTCTGCTTTGTATGTTAACTTAGCATACTTAGTACATTGTTTTCACATTGCATCTCTGTTGCATATGTTCCAGTAACATATGGACACATTGTTTTACAGCTCTACCTTGTATGTTTACTCTAGCATACTAGGTACATTATCTTCATAAAAACATGCTTACATTTTGATATGACATTTGGTTTGTTTAAACTATACTCTACATTCATTAACACCGATCATGCCGCTCGGTAGTAGGTAGTGGTACCATAGGACTTGACAAATCCCATTCCTGAAATCTCGGGTTTTGTTTGGACGTAAGGAATGACCGAATCCAAATACATTTTCATTTTGATAACTCACTTTTACATAGTTATCCGACTGTCGCAAGGCTTGGATGTATGAATTTTCACAATACCGCATAAATGTTCGTATTCTGTAAAGCATGCATTATTCTACAAAGCATAACTTTTGATTTATTCAAATACTTTGTTTTGTACATTTTTACTTATGGTTTAAGTAGACTCATTTTACTTACCATACATGACTTTTGACTATACATAAACATTTACACATTACTTGACTACTTTTGGACTTCATAACATTTGACATGGTTTACACAAAGACATTTGACATAAACATTTTGACATAATTTACGTTTGATCATGCATTTTCACAAAACATAACTTTGATTTAAACCAAGTTTTACTTCAATACTTTGTTTTGTGCGTTTCACCTATGGCTTAGTTGATGCATTTCACTAGCCATACATATCATTTTGGTTACACATTACATGATTTATATTTGACACATAAACATTTTGGACATTTGTTATACATTACATGATTTACATCTTGGTATAAACACTTAGACATATTATTCAATACATTTGAGAATTGGTTTAAACATAGACATCTTACATTGTTGGTTTGGTTTGAGTAAGTGATTTAAGTAACGATGCGTGTGTAATATGATACAAGCATGGTGGATACGCCACTGGTACTTCCTATATATAAGTGTTTGTATGGTATTACACATCGGAGCGTTATGTGAATCATTTCAGTTTGAGACATATAACATTTTATACAAATAACATATTTTTTTCACAAGACATTGTTTTACAAAGCAACTTATTTTATACAAAATCATTTTATATGGTTATTAAGTTAACCATACATTATTCTCTTATTTATACATATCATCTGAACTTATCGTTTTTCAAATGATTTACAAAACAAAAACAATTAACAAGGTTCATGACTAAATTTTATTAAACATTTTCTTAAACTTAAGTCATGAATCCCATTTTCAAAAATCCTATGTACTCGTCGGCATTTTTATGCTGACGTACCTATTTTCACATGTGTTTCAGGAAATGATGCATAGGATTGATCAAGATACACCTAGGTGGACTTGGGCCTTAGCGACAATAAAAGATGCAAGACTAGTTAATTTATGTTGTGTTCCTTTGTTTGTCAAGACATTGTAACTATTTTATTCAATAAAACAATACTTCAATTTCCATGTGTTATGAAACAATGATTCTGTTACAACACTCCCCGATGTTTCCGCCAAGTTTTGTTGTTTTACGTGGTCGGGGTGTGACAGAAAAGTTGGTATTAGAGCTCATGGTTATAGGGAATTAGGTTATTAGTAATACTTTAACCTAGTCTATAACCTTCTTAGGACCCTAACGCGAGTTTACTTGCGTTTAGTCATAAAACAATATTGTCGCCTATCCTTAGGCGACAACCACAACAAGAACATAAAATTCAAAACCGCTTTGAAAACTAATCATCTGTTCTAGGATGATTGATTACTAGGTTTTGAACCCTCTATTGTAAGGTTTTGAACTCTCTATTATATGGTTTTGAACCCCTTTGAATTTTCAAAATCTCGTCAAGGTTTTGGGATTTAAATAATGTGAACACGTGCAAACTGGAAGGGTGAATGCCTGTATTCTGGGTTTTCTGTCTAGGCAAGCACTTCGTATACATCTCATCAGACGCGAGACCAGTTGTGCTTACCTGGGAATTCTTGGGATGAGTGTTCACTTATAGGCGAGCATGGCTTCGCGATACATTATTTTTTGACCCATTTACTTTGATTTGTCACCATCTCATTTGTTTGCCTTAGGTAACAAACAAATGATCACAATTTTCATTCGTTACCATTGTGTATTGATTATCCAATAACCTTTCACTCGTTTCTTCCTATGTCTTTCATTTTCTTCTAGAATGTCTATTCCTCTCAGCACTGGTCAAATGTCCGAGCAAACAGCCAAATTTGCCCAGCAAATAGGCGAGGTGATTCTGAAGAGTGTGGATTTAGGCATTGCCATGTCTCGTCTCAAAAATGAAGTCTCTCGTCTCAACGAAGAAGCCACTCAAGGGCCACCAAAGGAGACAGAAGTCAAGCCAGCACCACCAGCCAAGAAACCAATCGTGGAATCAAAGACCATGGATGAACGATCCCCTAAGAAGTCAAAGAAGCGAAAGGCTTCTCAGAACTTCGCCGTGGTCGCTCACAAGGGTCAAGTCGTTCCCAACCAACCAGCTCAACCCCCTGCTAGGAAACCATACAATGGAACCTCACCCTTGTGCAACCAATGTACCCTTCATCATCACCCTAGTGTGAAGTGCCGCAAATGCCAAATTTATGGACTTAAAGGTCATACAGCAAGAGTTTGCCGAGCTGCAGTTGCTCCAAAGCAAGCTGGCAACTCTGCTCAAGCTCGTTTCTCACCGGGGTCTTGCTACAACTGTGGCGAGATGGGCCATTTCCTAAGGGATTGCCCAAAGCTTGCTAATGCAAATTCAACCCTTGGATGAGAATTCGGCTGAACAAAGGATGTTGCTGTTTTATGCTTTTGTTTCTTTTGTTTTCATGTATTGTGAAACAATATGTCTCGTTCATAAATAAAAGTGGTTGTTCGCAATTCTAATATACAAGTATAATTACATGTGTTTATGGCATTTCCCTATAATACCTGTATTAAGGAACTATGTTCCTTACAAACTACTCTTGTGATTCTCTCTTTCAAATGATCGCTCATGATTCCCTCGAAAATTTTAAGTACTCGTTTCATTCTAAGATACGAAGTACAGGAAAATAAAGTGACATTATGAGTAATCATGCTTCTGCACATCTGTGTCTTTAAATCCTTGGTTAGATAACTAAGGATATTTTCAAATCTCATATCCATTACGTTTTGATTTTTCAACATATACAGTACAAGTATTTCAAAAACAATCTTCATGATCTCAAAACATTTCATATAGTTTGAAAACAATTTTTCTAAAGGCATTATCTATGTTATTTCAAAAACATTGGCCATGTTATCAAAGCCAACCTTCCTAATTTCAAAACATTTCATCTAATCTGAAAACAATATTAACACGGTACATTTTCTTATCAAGTGCATGATTTCGAAAAGCATCATTCATATTTTCAAAAACCTTATACAAAATTTCAAAAATTCCTCGCGCATGATTTTAAAACATTTTATAAATATACTTACCTAGTACACCTACATTATGATTTCAACAGTATTATATATAAGGTTTCAAAAACATTAAACACATTTTTCTTAAAAGAACCCTATGCATAGTTTTCAAAAATATTTTCTTCATACATTGACTTAACCTTCAAATTCTGCTTCATATGTCGCCTTGACATATCAAGCATCTCAACTTCATAAACATTTTCACTTCATGTTTTGACTTAAGTACATCAAGTGCAAGGTATCAAACATCTTCAACTTCTAAAAATCCATAAGGGATCTTTTTATCTTCACATTTAGATCCTCGTGGATGATTATCATTCAAATCAGAGTCCTTAATTGGATTCCTTATATACCTAAATTCGAACGTCTCGGTTCCTTATAATCGAAACCAAATTTTCTCCTCAAAAATCTTTCTATCTTTATAGTTAGATTCTTGATAACGTTTAAAGTACCAAGTGAAATCCGCGGAATGGATTCCTAGTGTGCTTTAAATGAATGTACGCAATTTACAAGACAAATTAACAAACAATTTTGTGGTTATGTGATCATGTGTTTGCATATTTTGTGTTTCATTTATGCATTTTTGTGTTTTTGGTATACTCTGGATATTCGTTATCCAAATCCTCGTAGAATTTTTCATATTTTCATATGAGGGGTTTGTGGTAGGATATTCAAAAAGGTACTACCTTAAAATCCTAAATGGGCTTCTATGTAATAGTTAAGACCCTTGGATTATATAGTACTATTCCATGATTCATAAGAGACCCTTTTGGAGGTCTAGTCAAAAGATTGATTCACAATCTGGTTAAAGAAGGACATCTAGTGATGTAGCTGGACAGACTCCTTGATAGTCTATTTAGATCATTTATTGATTTAATTAAAAGGACTCTATGGCGGTCTAGTCACACTCATCACAGAATTGTTCATTTGGTTTTACCCTACACATTATAAAATAGACTGTGTGAACTATGCAAGGAATTGTCTAATTATGGACGCGTACATAATTATGAGATTTAGTGCACGGTAATCACAGTAAGATTTATTATGTGTAAGAACCGATAGTGACAACAATAACGAAATGAGAACGATGTAATGGAGGTACGGTGGACACGCCAATGATGCTTCATATACTTGTATATAAGTATCCCTCTTACATTGCAATCATGATGTTATTAAAGTTACTAGAAGTTCAAGAACTCTAACCAATGTTGTTCGATCTTTTCAAACTTCATGTTTCAAGCTCTCACAAGTTTCCTCTAAATAAAATTTCGGGACGAAATTTCCTAAAGTAGGGGAGACTGTAACACCTGTGCCTTCACGGCCATCAAACAAATACTGTAGCAATGAAATATTGTATTTCATACTTGGGATTTGTATAAATATGTCTATCATTTGCACATATCAATTTTTGTTCAATTCCAAACTCTAAATCACTTTCTGGAAGGTTATACGCGCACCGATGCGTAAATATAACCAGTTTAAATGAAACAAACACTCTGGAATAGTGAAATTGGCTTAACATACCTTAAATAACCTTTACATAACTTATAAATAAGTTTTGAAGGCTTTGGTATGGCAAAAACAAGTTAATTCGCTTACAGGGGCTAAACTTGACAAACTGCGAAAGTATGCCAATTTGAACTGTAACGAACATTCCGGAACATGACCATAAGTTAAACATACCATAAATATCCTTTACATAGCTTAGAAATAGGCTTTAAGGGGTTCGGTATGCTAAAATAAACTTTTGGGTGTTTCAGGGACTAAAAGCGTCAAAAAGTGCACAAGTTTGCACTTTCGCGCATAACTCACGTTCTGAATACATCCGGACATCCAAAAATTTATGTAAGCACTAAAATATTTTATTTTAGTGTTTGGAATAAGAAAAATCCATTCGTCGCGTCATTTGGATCGTTTTTCGCGCTTATGCGCATTCCGTCGTAATTAAACGAACATAGCGTTCGTACGACCAAACGAACCGACATCCGATATATTTTTGAGCACATTTTAAGTTCCCTATACTTTAACTTCATTTTAGAGCTTTGAAATGGGGTTAACGGGGCTTAAACGTGTCAAAAATGCATCGAAAACCAAGTTAGGGGGCTGCAGGGACCAAAACTGACATTCTGCCAAACTTCATTTGTTGCGGACCGTAAGGGTTATTTGTTACGGTGTGCAACAAATGCCCAGATGCAGCAAATCATTTCTTGGCTGCTGTTTTCAGCTCTTAACCCCTCCAAAAGCCAAGTACAAGTGTCAAAACCCTATGGTGAGTGCCCAATTAGTTACCACAACATTGTGACAAGTGTACGGGCTAGATCAGTCCCTCTTCTCCAAGAAACGATCCTAACGGTGGACCGAAATCTATAAATACCCATCACATTTCACTTCATTTCTCACAATAATCTGATCATTTGTGCTCTAAGTTGAAACCTTTGTTTCATACCTGAGCTATTTTGATCTAGATTAGCATTCGGGGACCCTTCGTAAGTGTTCCTTCGTTCTTTTATTGCTTTCGAGTCCGAAAGTCAAACTTTGTTTGACTTTCTACATTGACCAGTTTATGGTCGATGCGAAGTTCGTTTGAACTTCATAACGTGAGCGTGATCACAATGGTTATAGTCCCAAGTGACTATACCTACTGATTACCACGTTATCTAGGCTCAGTGACGAGCCGTAGTTTCGGTCAGAGTACGTATTCTTGCGTATTTTGTAACCAAACTACTCTTAGGTATCACAACCGTTAAGCATGTTTTAACATGCTTAGCTCGTCACTTTTAGTTTAGTGCTTATATAGGGTCGTAAGGTAAGCGATCTAAACAATCGCTTATACTTTCGAACCCGACCCATTTGGTCGATCATTAGGATCCGACCAAACACATTAGGTGACCATAGTATATAGGGAAAAACCTTCTGAGGTTATACCTTATGGTCACGACGTTTAAGTAGTTGTATGATAGGTAGTTTATATGCCTTTGGTAAATTACCAGAATACCCTTTTCATGTATAATTGGTAATTAAACATATGTAACATAACTTTTGACATCTAAACTGATTTGACAACAATATTAGACATGATAAGGCATATTTTACTTGTCATAGGACTAGTTAGGCGGTCCGAACGCGTTTTACGCGAACGACGCGTTAAAGTAGCATAAGCTACCTAAACGGGTCGTAATGGGTCGTAAGCACTTAGGTTGAGTTTCATTTAGTATGTAGGCTTTGTTAAACCATATCACACGAGTTCCTACACTCATTTGGTTTACAAACCCTCATGCTACCCAATCTTCCGATCTAGGTCCGGTTTATTAACATAGTTACCTATATTAGGTGCCGTTTGATTCCGTGATCTCTAGCATTGCTTGGTGGTTATCTTAGGACTTCTGAGCAATCTCAAGTGAGTACATAGACCCCTCTTTTACTGTTTTCCAAACGTTTTGGGGTGGAACACATGTGCCTACTTGTTACTTTCATGCTTTCCATGTTTTCAAATCATATACTTGTTATGTTCATTAGTACACTATTAGTACATGATTTATATTACATTTCATGCTATGTATGTCCATTGTGTGCATACTTAGTACATTGTTTTACTTTACTTTTCTGCTTTGTATGTTAACTTAGCATACTTAGTACATTGTTTTCACATTGCATCTCTGTTGCATATGTTCCAGTAACATATGGACACATTGTTTTACAGCTCTACCTTGTATGTTTACTCTAGCATACTAGGTACATTATCTTCATAAAAACATGCTTACATTTTGATATGACATTTGGTTTGTTTAAACTATACTATACATTCATTAACACCGATCATGCCGCTCGGTAGTAGGTAGTGGTACCATAGGACTTAACAAATCCCATTCCTGAAATCTCGGGTTTTGTTTGGACGTAAGGAATGACCGAATCCGAATACATTTTCATTTTGATAACTCACTTTTACATAGTTATCCGACTGTCGCAAGGCTTGGATGTATGAATTTTCACAATACCGCATAAATGTTCGTATTCTGTAAAGCGTGCATTATTCTACAAAGCATAACTTTTGATTTATTCAAATACTTTGTTTTGTACATTTTTACTTATGGTTTAAGTAGACTCATTTTACTTACCATACATGACTTTTGACTATACATAAACATTTACATATTAGTTGACTACTTTTGGACTTCTTAACATTTGACATGGTTTACACAAAGACATTTGACATAAACATTTTGACATAATTTACGTTTTGTCGCACCCCTTTCTGCGGCGGAAGCACGAGGTGTGATCATGAAAGGTTCTCATTGCATACGAAAGGTAAACATACTATATGCTCAAAATAACTTCAAACATTACATTACTAAGACATAATTCAAGTATTTACAACACGTGATAACATATTGTCTTAAGAGTTACAACTTTATTTAGCGAAAATAAAACATAGCGACATCCACGAGCATAAGTAAGACCGCGCGCACATCCACCTTTAATTACCTGAAATACATGTGAATTTTGGAAAAAACATCAACTTAATGTTGGTGTGAATTCATGCAGTTTTTGTGTTGAACGTTTGTATACTTTGTATGAAAAACATGGTATGTATTTTGTTTCAAAACGCGTATTCATGAATGAGTCAAGTATCTCTATATGTATCAAGTGTTAATGGGTTGCAAAGCCATTAACATGTGACACGACATAGGAAGTCACTAAACCATAGGCATTTTTCTATAGTCGATTCACGACTGAGACACAAAAACACTACTTGGTTCTAGTTGTCACCAAGAGTGGGGCTGCCCTGAAACCCATTAGATCTAACCTTTTGTTCCGCGGTCTTAGTATGTACACGATTAATGGTGCTTATGGTACCCTATTCGTTACACGATTTCTCGTATCAATTCTTGGCACTAGTTTTCGCCAAGAGTACTTCTCGTTTCAATACACAACATACCAATTTGTAAATATTAAAGTATTTGTAACATGTATTTCACCCCCGAGTTATAAAACTAAAAACAGTTAAAAGAAAAGGGGGAGCATGAACTCACAACTTTGCGTTCCTGTGCGTCGTAAACTTCACCGGATTTTCTTAATTAACGTCGTAACCTATACGCGTTTTCCTAACGTTAGTCACTAGACTTGCGTCGCACAAGTACAATCACTCTCTTTTGTACTTATATTCTTGTGTTAAAAATATTTTATATTTTTAACTAAGTGTCTTACTTATATTATTTTCTCAAAAATTAATATAAGTATCTCGTGTTTTGCACTTTGCTCCCGAATTATGTATCTTGTCTAAATAGGTTGCATGTGTATTTTGTATATTTTCTTTATTCGTTACGAGTACCTCCAAGTCATATTATTTTTACTCTAAAAATAATATATACCTAGTTCACAAAGTAACCACGTAATCACACAAGCGATAAATATATATTCTAAATATATAGTTAACAAGTTCCATTTATGAAAATCCACCTCCGGTATTTGGTAATTTCGTAATAAAATCATGGCGAAGTTTGGTTGGAAAATAAGTCAAAAATATATTCATAACACTTGTCACCAAGAATATTGTAAGTGTTATTTTCTGGAAAAATTTCGCCAGAGTTTCCTCTGTAACTGGAGGTGGCCACGCTTACTAGCGTATCATTTTCTTTTAAAATTCAACCAATCAATTTTTCCATCATCAAAATACCATCTTCAAATATCAAACTAGTCAAAATAAACACAAATCGCATACACATGAACTCGCAAGTTGTGTAAAATTATGTAGTAACTCTTCAACACATTTAGTAGGTTTTTCCATCTCTAAAAATAAAGTCGGTTTCTTGGAAATCTTATTTTTAAAGAATATGAAGTTTTACAACTTCTAGTCGGTTTTTGCGAAAACTATTTCTTTGTTAAAACTTTTGTTACACTAGTGTCCACACACTTGTTTGTTCACAAAAACACCTCTATTTCATGAAAGATCCGGTTTTAAAACATGGTTTCGTCTTACAGTTGGTTTTTCGAAAATACCACTTGTAGATCTTTAGATCTACTAGTTTAGAACTTCATTTTACAAGAAAATTTCCTTTTACGCAAGTTCATGTTATTATGTAGTAGTGTTCATCATCTTGCCCTTTTTATACTTTAACATACACTAGTCCATGCTCTATGAACATAACCTAGCCGGGTTAGATGACGATCCGAACTACTACTAGCATTAAACAACACAAAATAATCATCACAAAACAAGTTTAACAAATTTTACACCATTACTTTCCTTTTATCCATTAAGTTCATCATTTAACAAGACTTTTAGTTGGTGATCTTTAGTGTTTATGATTTTTAGCCATTAAATCATCTATTAACCATCATAAACGAGAACAAGAAGATGTTTAGAAGCACTTACTACTAGCACAAGGCAAGGGGAGTTCAAGAGGACAAAAGAGGTGGATAAAAGCAAATGAAGAAGGTCCTTCAAGATCCGCTTGCACCGAGCTTCGTTAGTGGCCTTCTTACTCCTCAATATCACCTTGGAATGGATGGATGAGTTGGAAAATGAGGGTGGCGGTGGTGCTTGGTTGGGCCGAGAACAAGGGAGGGAGAGAGGGAAGTGAAGATGGAGTGATGGAATGGTGGTATTTATAGACCTTCCATATAGCATATTCCTAGCATATTCCTGGCATATTCCTGGCATATTCCTGGCATATTCCTGGTATATTCCTGGTATATTCCTAGCATATTCCTGGCATATTCCTGGCATATTCCTGGCATATTCCTGGCATATTCCTGGCATATTCCTGGCATATTCCTGGCATATTCCTAGGTTTGCTGCGTTGTCTGCGTTTTGCAGTGTAAGCACTGTGTCGCGTAGGAACACACGGTACGCGCTTAAACTTGAAAAATAAGGTTTTTAAGCGTTTTAATTTATTTTTCAACATGAACCTGATTAAGATAAAATTTTAATCATAACAGAATATTTGTGGGATTAAATATTATCCGGGCGGCCGCCAACGTTCGTTTCGCAGTTTTGTCGTAATTAGTTCTTTAGTTCAAATAAACATGTTTTCGCCATACCGAATCCTTCGAAACTTATTTCTAAGTTATGTAAGGGATATTTAGGGTATATTTGGCTTACGTCACAGTTCTGGAGTGTACGTCGCGTTAAACTGATTGCGTTTAAGCACCAGTTTGCGTATAACCTTCCAGAAAGTGATTTAAAGCTTGAAATCGGTATCGAATCAAATTGTTCGGTTGTTCGGTTAGATACCGATTCGTTAAAGTGCTTAATAAGCATTTAAAGTGTCGTTAGTGTTATTTTTAGTGACATAAAGAATTCCCGTCACTTAGGGAAATATTCTGGATGATAAACGACATTTCTGCACAATATTTATGTTGTTAAAAGCTGAATTGTGCTGAATTTAATAAAGTTCTGCACTTAAAGTGCGTTTCGGGTGCCTTTTAGTGCGTGCTTTAGCTTTCGTAACGACCATAAATTAAACCCTTATATGTACTCTTGGGTTTTAATGTACCTTTGTCGTAGGACCTACACCTAGGCCTCAATTCTAATGTCAGACTGCTTTCTGCAGTTCCGTTGACACAGTGTGTCTTACCGGTGAGTTTACTAATATATTTGATGCAACACTCTTGTTTATGCATAAAGCAATATTTTGTAGTATATAACGTGCATGAATTCACTTATTTAGTATGAAATCAGTTATTGCTGACAATTAAGCACATAATTGCAGTCATTAAGCAATAATTAATGTGTACGGAAATTACCGGTTTGGGCCAGTTGTCACAGTCTCCCCCCGTTAAAAGAATTTCGTCCCGAAATTCAGGCTGAACTCACTCTCGCTGGAGTCTTCTTGAATAGGTGGGGATACTTTTTCTTGAACTGGTCTTCACGTTCCCATGTGTACTCGGGTCCGTGCTTAGAGCTCCAACGTACTTTGACAAGTTTCACACTGCTCCTCCTGGTCTTGTTGACTTTCCAGTCGGTAACCTCAACGGGTTGTTCTGTAAATCGGAGGACTTCATCGATATGCACTTCATCCATAGGGATGATCACGCTTTCTTGTGTTGGACTCTTCTTCAGGTTGGATACATGAAACGTATCATGTACTCCATTAAGTTCTTCCGGTAACTCCAACTTGTATGCCACGGTACCAATTCTTTTCAATATTCTGAATGGTCCGATGTATCATGGATTCAGCTTTCCACGCTTTCCAAATCTGACTACGCCCTTCCATGGTGAGACTTTTAACAACACTTTGTCTCCCACCTTGAATTCTACCGATTTTCTTTTCGGATCAGCGTAGCTCTTTTGTCGATCTCGAGCCGCCTTAATGCGCTCTCGGATCTGCGCAATCTTGTCGGTTGTTTCTTGTACAAGTTCAGGACCAACCATACGTTTATCTCCGGCATCTGCCCCACATAAGGGCGATCGGCATTTGCGGCCATACAGAGCTTCGAACGGCGCGGATTTTATGCTCGTATGATAACTGTTATTGTAGAAAAACTCAACTAAAGGTAGATGAGTATCCCAGCTGCCGCCTAGATCCATGACACATGCGTGAAGCATATCTTCTAACGTTTGTATAGTCCGTTCGCTCTGGCCGTCTGTTTGCGGATGGAATGCCGTGCTCAGATCTAACTGAGATCCAAAGGCTTCCTGAAATGATTGCCAGATTCTTGAGATAAAGCGTCCATCTCTGTTTGAAATGATTGAGATTGGCACTCCATGTCGTGCCACAATTTCCCTTAAGTATATCTCTGCAAGCTTTCCAGTGCTATCCTTCTCTCGGATTGGTAGGAAATGCGCAGACTTCGTCAATCGATCAACTATTACCCATATCATATCGTGCCCTCTCGGGGTCCTGGGTAATTTTGTTATGAAGTCCATCGAGATTTGTTCCCACTTCCACACGGGAATCTCTGGTTGTTGTAGTAGACCGGACGGTTTCTGATATTCGGCCTTAACCTTAGCACAGGTTAGGCATTTTCCAACATAGACAGCAACGTCGCTCTTGAGTCTCGGCCACCAATAATATTCTTTCAAGTCTTGATACATTTTGTCCGATCCTGGATGGATCGAATATCTCGATTTGTGCGCTTCATCAAGGATGACTTCTCGTATGCCACCATAGAGTGGAACCCAAATACGCTTCTTGAAGTATAAGGCTCCCTCTTCGTTTGGCACCATGTATTTCAGCATACCCCGTAGGTATTCAGCTTTACGGTTCTCCCCTTTAAGAGCTTCTTGTTGTGCATCACGAATGCGTGCAGTGAGGTTCGTTCGAATGGTCATTTCTAACGCTCGAACCCTTAGGGTCTTAACCCTTTTTTTTCGGCTTAACGCGTCCGCTACAACGTTTGCCTTTCCAGGATGGTACTTAATCTCACAGTCATAGTCGTTCAGCAGCTCAACCCAACGCCGCTGGCGCATATTCAATTCCTTCTGAAAAAATATGTGTTGTAAGCTTTTGTGATCTGTGAAGATCGTACATCGAGTACCATATAAATAGTGTCGCTAGATCTTCAAGGCGAATACCACTGCGCCCAGCTCCATGTCGTGAGTGGTATAGTTTCTTTCATGTACCTTCAGTTGTCTTGAAGCGTAAGCGATGACTTTTTGGCGTTGCATGAGCACGCAACCCAAGCCTTGTCGTGAGGCGTCGCAGTATACCACGAAGTCTTCAGTGCCTTCGGGTAATGATAGTATCGGTGCATCGCAGAGCTTGTTCTTAAGTCGCTGAAAGGCTTCTTCCTGTTTGTGACCCCAGTCGTATTTCTTGTCTTTCTGTGTAAGGGTCGTTAGCGGTTGAGCTATCTTTGAGAAATTCTCGATGAATCGCCGATAATAGCCTGCTAAGCCCAAAAATTGACGAACTTCAGTTGGGGTCTTGGGAGCTTCCCAATTCTTTATTGCTTCTATCTTGGACGGGTCTACATGAATGCCCTTCTCATTCACAACGTGACCAAGAAATTGTACTTCGCGAATCCAGAATTCGCACTTTGAGAACTTTTCTTACAGTTTCTCTGTCTTCAGTAGTTCTAGGATGGTTCTGAGGTGTTGTTCGTGCTCTTCTTTCGTCTGCGAGTAGATCAGGATATCGTCGATAAATACAATCACGAATTTATCAAGATATGGTTTGCATACTCGATTCATCAGATCCATAAAGACCGCTGGTGCGTTCGTCAGTCCGAATGGCATAACAAGAAACTCGTAATGCCCATAGCGTGTTCTGAATGCAGTCTTTGGTACGCTCTCTTCTTGGATCCTTAACTGATGATATCCAGATCGAAGGTCGATCTTGGAATAGTAGCTTGATCCTTGCAACTGATCAAATAAGTCATCAATCCTCGGTAGTGGGTACCGATTTTTGATAGTGAGCTTGTTCAGTTCTCTGTAATCGATGCACATTCGCAGAGTTCCATCCTTCTTCTTCACGAACAATACTGGAGCTCCCCAAGGCGAGAAGCTTGGCCTTATGAATCCTTTATCCAACAACTCCTGGAGTTGTGTGGATAATTCTTGCATTTCGGATGGTGCAAGTCGATAGGGGGCCTTGGCTACAGGAGCGGCTCCTGGAACCAAGTCTATACGGAATTCGACTTGTTGTTGCGGAGGTAGTCCTGGTAGATCTTCGGGAAAAACATCAGGAAATTCCTTTACCACAGGAATGTCTTCGAGTTTCGGCTCCACAGCCTTTTTATCTACAACATGTACCAGGAAAGCGACACATCCTTTCCTTAAGCACTTCTGTGCTTTCATGCAGCTGATGATTCGCAGAGGCGCGTCTCGTCTTTCTCCAGGTACGATGAGGGTTTCATCATTCGCCAAAGGGATGCGAATGATTTTCTCATGACAAATGACTTCAGCTTTGTTCTTGGATAACCAGTCCATGCCGACTACTACATCGAAGCTACCTAATTGGATAGGTAAGAGGTCGATGCTAAATTTTCGCTCACCAAGTTCTAGTGTGCAGCCTCTAACAACTTCGCCCGATTCAACAAGTTTACCATTGGCTAGTTCTATGGAATAAGGAATTTCTAATCTACTAGATTCTATTCCAAGCGTACGTTTAAATTCCACAGACATGAAGCTATAATCGGCGCCAGTGTCGAATAATATGGATGCAAAGTGATTGTTAATGAGGAACGTACCGTTGACCACATTAGGGTCCTCGCGTGCGTCCCTTGCTCCAATTACAAATGCTCGGGCCTGAGCATTGTTTCCCTCTGGGCAATCCTTCATGAAATGATCTTTACTTCCACATCTGAAGCATCCTTGGTTTCGCCCATTTCCGTTACCATTCCCGTTACCAGCACCATTTCCATTTCCACCATTGTTTCTATTACCAGCCCCGATACGATTTCCATTCCCGTTCTTATTTCCCTTACTCCAGCAGTCTTCAGTGCGGTGACCCAACTTTCCACACTTGTTGCATCTTGGAACGCGACACACCCCTTCGTGATGACGCTTGCACTGATTGCATTTGGGCAGGGTGCCCAGGTATCCTTTAGCTGGAGCGTCATTCATGGCTGCAAGAGATTTCTCATCCTGAGGCGGGTTGGGGCCACGCTTCTTGTTGGAACCCTTGTTGTTACGAGTTGCTTGATTCAAGTTTGCATGTTTCCTTTTCTTGCCACCGGACGACTCAGCATGCATCTCGGTGTTTTCTGTCGAGTTCAATGATAGCTTCTCCATGCGAACACAGTCTTCAGTAAGGCTGACAGCCAGAGTTACAGCCTCAGTGATTGTCTGGGGTTTGGCTGAAGTCACCTTGCCGTGAAATTCCGGGGCCAATCCCCAAATGTAGCGTTCAACGCGCTTGAATTCCGGAGTTACCATGTAGGGAATCACCCTAGACAAATCATGGAACCTTCGAGTATACCCTGTGATGTCAGCACCTACCATAGTCAAGTGCCAGAACTCCGTCTCCAACCTTTGGAGTTCGGCACGAGAGCAATACTTCTCTCGCATTTTCTCTTTCAGTTCATCCCAAGTCATGCCATACGCGGCATCATCGCCTAGGGTTTGGACTTGCAGATTCCACCAAGTCAAAGCTTCATCGACAAATAACCCAGTAGCAAAGGTGACTTGTTGATCCGCGGTACACTTGCTCATGCGGATAGTGGCCTCAGTCTTCTCCGTCCAACGCACAAATGCTACTGCTACTGCTCCTCCAGTGCCATCGTAGTTCATTGGTTTGCAGTCGAGGAACTGCTTGAAGGTGCAGCCTTGGGCTGCGTTTCCTCCTGACGAATCTCCATGTCCGTTACGCCTAGTATTGCTTGGCCCTCCACTGTCTTGGGTACGGTTCGCCTCGTACTGGGCGATAGCAGCAGAGATCCTCTCTTCCAGTAGAGCGTCCAGCTCTTCAGCAGTTCTTGGCAGTGGGGGAGGAGGGGGTTGATCACCACCTCGAGCATTCATAGCTCTCCTGGGTGCCATGTTCTGATAGAACATAACACAACAGGGTTAAATATTTGTTTGATGTCGTCACACTAGACAGTAGTATCATATATATTCACAGGTATATATACCACATAAGTGACATCAAACAACTTTTACTCTAGCAGAGTACTTAGTGGGCTTGCACTGAGGGAATCTATACATGACAAGACTTGCTGTGATTTCTATGCACTGAATTCCATAATTATGTATGCATCCATAATTACGTAACTCCTTGCACGGTCCACACAGTTAGTTTCATCCTCGTATTTCTTCCTTCAGATGGGCCATCGCTTTCAGATAAAGTCACGTATACTTGTGACATTCTACTTCTAGTATATGCTAATTATCACACATAATTACAATTAACTCTCAATTAAAGACAAGTGCTACTCCTGTGCAACCTAAGTCTCGTAGTGTCTTTTCTAGACTCATGTAAACAGTTCCAGGCAGTGGATGTCGCGGGACGTTTTATGCAATGAAAACTTTTTGAAAAACTGTTTTCGTGATAGGATCCTAGAGATTGTAGACTAGACTTGAGAAGAAATCCTGGTTCACTACAATCGCAGCTCTGATACCAATCTGTCACACCCCTTTCTGCGGCGGAAGCACGAGGTGTGATCATGAAAGGTTCTCATTGCATACGAAAGGTAAACATACTATATGCTCAAAATAACTTCAAACATTACATTACTAAGACATAATTCAAGTGTTTACAACATGTGATAACATATTGTCTTAAGAGTTACAACTTTATTTAGCGAAAATAAAACATAGCGACATCCACGAGCATAAGTAAGACCGTGCGCACATCCACCTTTAGTTACCTGAAATACATGTGAATTTTGGAAAAACATCAACATAATGTTGGTGTGAATTCATGCAGTTTTTGTGTTGAACGTTTGTATACTTTGTATGAAAAACATGGTATGTATTTTGTTTCAAAACGCGTATTCATGAATGAGTCAAGTATCTCTATATGTATCAAGTGTTAATGGGTTGCAAAGCCATTAACATGTGACACGACATAGGAAGTCACCAAACCATAGGCATTTTTCTATAGTCGATTCACGACTGAGACACAAAAACACTACTTGGTTCTAGTTGTCACCAAGAGTGGGGCTGCCCTGAAACCCATTAGATCTAACCTTTTGTTCTGCGGTCTTAGTATGTACACGATTAATGGTGCTTATGGTACCCTATTCGTGACACGATTTCTCGTATCAATTCTTGGCACTAGTTTTCGCCAAGAGTACTTCTTGTTTCAGTACACAACATACCAATTTGTAAATATTAAAGTATTTGTAACATGTATTTCACCCCCGAGTTATAAAACTAAAAACAGTTAAAAGAAAAGGGGGAGCATGAACTCACAACTTTGCGTTCCTGTGCGTCGTAAACTTCACCGGATTTGCTTAATTAGCGTCGTAACCTATACGCGTTTTCTTAACGTTAGTCACTAGACTTGCGTCGCACAAGTACAGTCACTCTCTTTTGTACTTATATTCTTGTGTTAAAAATATTTTATATTTTTAACTAAGTGTCTTACTTATATTATTTTCTCAAAAATTAATATAAGTATCTCGTGTTTTGCACTTTGCTCCCGAATTATGTATCTTGTCTAAATAGGTTGCATGTGTATTTTGTATATTTTCTTTATTCGTTACGAGTACCTCCAAGTCATATTATTTTTACTCTAAAAATAATATATACCTAGTTCACAAAGTAACCACGTAATCACACAAGCGATAAATATATATTCTAAATATATAGTTAACAAGTTCCATTTATGAAAATCCACCTCCGGTGTTTGGTAATTTCGTAATAAAATCATGGCGAAGTTTGGTTGGAAAACAAGTCAAAAATATATTCATAACACTTGTCACCAAGAATATTGTAAGTGTTATTTTCTGGAAAAATTTCGCCAGAGTTTCCTCTGTAACTGGAAGTGGCCACGCTTACTAGCGTATCATTTTCTTTTAAAATTCAACCAATCAATTTTTCCATCATCAAAATACCATCTTCAAATATCAAACTAGTCAAAATAAACACAAATCGCATACACATGAACTTGCAAGTTGTGTAAAATTATGTAGTAACTCTTCAACACATTTAGTAGGTTTTTCCATCTCTAAAAATAAAGTCGGTTTCTTGGAAATCTTATTTTTAAAGAATATGAAGTTTTACAACTTCTAGTCGGTTTTTGCGAAAATTATTTCTTTGTTAAAACTTTTGTTACACTAGTGTCCACACACTTGTTTGTTCACA
Organism: Helianthus tuberosus; assembly: GCA_030545235.1. Taxonomy (NCBI): domain Eukaryota; kingdom Viridiplantae; phylum Streptophyta; class Magnoliopsida; order Asterales; family Asteraceae; genus Helianthus; species Helianthus tuberosus. Next base: position 97,443,356 of record CM060412.1, on the reverse strand, counting down.
AAAACACCTCTATTTCATGAAAGATCCGGTTTTAAAACATGGTTTCGTCTTACAGTTGGTTTTTCGAAAATACCACTTGTAGATCTTTAGATCTACTAGTTTAGAACTTCATTTTACAAGAAAAATTCCTTTTACGCAAGTTCATGTTATTATGTAGTAGTGTTCATCATCTTGCCCTTTTTATACTTTAACATACACTAGTCCATGCTCTATGAACATAGCCTAGCCGGGTTAGATGACGATCCGAACTACTACTAGCATTAAACAACACAAAATAATCATCACAAAACAAGTTTAACAAATTTTACACCATTACTTTCCTTTTATCCATTAAGTTCATCATTTAACAAGACTTTTAGTTGGTGATCTTTAGTGTTTATGATTTTTAGCCATTAAATCATCTATTAACCATCATAAACGAGAACAAGAAGATGTTTAGAAGCACTTACTACTAGCACAAGGCTAGGGGAGTTCAAGAGGACAAAAGAGGTGGATAAAAGCAAATGAAGAAGGTCCTTCAAGATCCGCTTGCACCGAGCTTCGTTAGTGGCCTTCTTACTCCTCAATATCACCTTGGAATGGATGGATGAGTTGGAAAATGAGGGTGGCGGTGGTGCTTGGTTGGGCCGAGAACAAGGGAGGGAGAGAGGGAAGTGAAGATGGAGTGATGGAATGGTGGTATTTATAGACCTTCCATATAGCATATTCCTAGCATATTCCTGGCATATTCCTGGCATATTCCTGGCATATTCCTAGCATATTCCTGGCATATTCCTGGCATATTCCTGGCATATTCCTGGGATATTCCTGGCATATTCCTGGCATATTCCTGGCATATTCCTGGCATATTCCTGGCATATTCCTGGCATATTCCTGGCATATTCCTAGTATATTCCTGGCATATTCCTGGGTTTGCTGCGTTGTCTGCGTTTTGCAGTGTAAGCACTGTGTCGCGTAGGAACACACGGTACGCGCTTAAACTTGAAAAATAAGGTTTTTAAGCGTTTTAATTTATTTTTCAACATGAACCTGATTAAGATAAAATTTTAATCATAACAGAATATTTGTGGGATTAAATATTATCCGGGCGGCCGCCAACGTTCGTTTCGCAGTTTTGTCGTAATTAGTTCTTTAGTTCAAATAAACATGTTTTCGCCATACCGAATCCTTCGAAACTTATTTCTAAGTTATGTAAGGGATATTTAGGGTATATTTGGCTTACGTCAAAGTTCTGGAGTGTACGTCGCATTAAACTGATTGCGTTTAAGCACCAGTTTGCGTATAACCTTCCAGAAAGTGATTTAAAGCTTGAAATCGGTATTGAATCAAATTGTTCGGTTGTTCGGTTAGATTCCGATTCGTTAAAGTGCTTAATAAGCATTTAAAGTGTCGTTAGTGTTATTTTTAGTGACATAAAGAATTCCCGTCACTTAGGGAAATATTCTGGATGATAAACGACATTTCTGCACAATATTTAAGTTGTTAAAAGCTGAATTGTGCTGAATTTAATAAAGTTCTGCACTTAAAGTGCGTTTCGGGTGCCTTTTAGTGCGTGCTTTAGCTTTCGTAACGACCATAAATTAAACCTTTATATGTACTCTTGGGTTTTAATGTACCTTTGTCGTAGGACCTACACCTAGGCCTCAATTCTAATGTCTGACTGCTTTCTGCAGTTCCGTTGACACAGTGTGTCTTACCGGTGAGTTTACTAATATATTTGACGCAACACTCTTGTTTATGCATAAAGCAATATTTTGTAGTATATAACGTGCATGAATTCACTTATTTAGTATGAAATCAGTTATTGCTGATAATTAAGCACATAATTGCAGTCATTAAGCAATAATTAATGTGTACGGAAATTACCGGTTTGGGCCAGTTGTCACACGTTTGATCATGCATTTTCACAAAACATAACTTTGATTTAAACCAAGTTTTACTTCAATACTTTGTTTTGTGCGTTTCACCTATGGCTTAGTTGATGCATTTCACTAGCCATACATATCATTTTGGTTACACATTACATGATTTATATTTGACACATAAACATTTTTGACATTTGTTATACATTACATGATTTACATCTTGGTATAAACACTTAGACATATTATTCAATACATTTGACAATTGGTTTAAACATAGACATCTTACATTGTTGGTTTGGTTTGAGTAAGTGATTTAAGTAACGATGCGTGTGTAATATGATACAAGCATGGTGGATACGCCACTGGTACTTCCTATATATAAGTGTTTGTATGGTATTACACATCGTAGCGTTATGTGAATCATTTCAATTTGAGACATATAACATTTTATACAAATAACATATTTTTTTCACAAGACATTGTTTTACAAAGCAACTTATTTTATACAAAATCATTTTATATGGTTATTAAGTTAACCATACATTATTCTCTTATTTATACATATCATCTGAACTTATCGTTTTTCAAATGATTTACAAAACAAAAACAATTAACAAGGTTCATGACTAAATTTTATTAAACATTTTCTTAAACTTAAGTCATGAATCCCATTTTCAAAAATCCTATGTACTCGCCGGCATTTTTATGCTGACGTACCTATTTTCACATGTGTTTCAGGAAATGATGCATAGGATTGATCAAGATACACCTAGGTGGACTTGGGCCTTAGCGACAATAAAAGATGCAAGACTAGTTAATTTATGTTGTGTTCCTTTGTTTGTCAAGACATTGTAACTATTTTATTCAATAAAACAATACTTCAATTTCCATGTGTTATGAAACAATGATTCTGTTACAACACTCCCCGATGTTTCCGCCAAGTTTTGTTGTTTTACGTGGTCGGGGTGTGACACATTTGATAAACTTTAAAATCCTTGGATGCAGCATAAGCAAGAAAAATTCTTACAGCTTCTAATCTAGCTACTGGTGCAAAAGTTTCATCATAATCTATACCTTCTTGTTGACAGTAACCTTTGACCACTAACCTTGCTTTGTTCCTAGTGATTATGCCATTCTCATCAGATTTATTCCTGTATACCCATTTTGAGCCTATGACAGATTTGTCTTTGGGCTTGGGTACCAGATCCCATACCTTGCTCTTCTCAAACTGATCTAGCTCTTCTTGCATAGCTTGAATCTAGTCTGGGTCATTCAGAGTTTCTTTGATAGATTTGGGTTCTATTTTGCTCAAGAACCCAGCATATGCACTCTCATGTGCAGTTGCAGATCTTGTTCTCACACCATCAGCTGGATTGCCAATGATATCAGAATGAACATGTCCTTTGATCCACCTTAACCTGTTGTGAATAGTTATTGGTTCTTATGGATTTGAAGTTTCCCCCTGAACAGATGGCTCAGTTGTGGGTAATGTACCAGAATTTTGATTTTCTGGTGCACTGCTCATTTGTTCTGCAGGGTTAGTACATGAAGTATCTTTTGATTTGATATTGAGAGAATTATCATGTTCTAGGAAATCTTCATTAATCATTTCAAACAGATGTTCATACTTTTCTTGTTTGTCAGAAAAATTTATTTCTTTCATATATTCATCAGAAACTTCTGTTTCTGATGAGTCATCAAATGAAACATACAGACTTTCTCTGATTGTCGTTGTGTTGAGAATAAAAATTCTATATGCTTTTGATGACAACGAGTAACCAAGAAAAATACATTTTTCTGCTTTTCTGTCAAATTTTTCAAGGCTTTCAAAATCATTAAAAACAAAACATCTACAACCAAATGTATGCAAAAATTTTATACTTGGAATTCTTCCATTTATGATGTTGTAAGGTGTTTTGTTGTGCCTTTTGTTGATTATGGTTCTGTTTTGGGTAAAAGATGCATTTTCTATAGCTTCTGCCCAAAAGTGAGTAGGCAACTTAGCATAAGCAAGCATGGTTCTGGCAGCTTCTACCAAGGTCCTATTCCTTCTTTCAACCACCCCACTCTGTTGGGGTGTTCTGGGAGCAGAAAAATCATGAGAAATTCCTTTACTCACAAGGAAATTCTCAATTTTTGCATTTTTAAACTCTGTTCCATTGTCTGATCTGATCCTTCTTACTGTTAGTTTTAACAGATTTTCAATTTTCTTGATAAAATTAATGATCAGATCAGGAGTTTCACTTTTCTTTCTTAAAAATTCAACCCATGTATATCTGGAAAAATCATCAACTATTACTAGTATAAATTTCTTTCCAGAAAAACTCTCTGTGCTTATTGGTCCACACAAATCTATGTGTAAAAGTTCCAAATTTTGTGTGATGGAAGATTCAGAAATTGACTTGTGAGAACTTCTTTTTGATTTTCCCATTTCACAAGCCTCACAAATTCTATCCTTTTTAGAGGATATAAAAGGTAATCCTTTTACCAGACCCTTGCTTGCTAGTTTGCTTAGGTTTTTTAAATTTAAGTGAGCCAACCTTTTATGCCACAACCAACTACTTCCTTTGTTGATTTTAGAAAATAAACATAATTTTGGATGTTCATTTTCTTCTTTGAAGTCGAAATAGTAAATTGATTGTCTTATTCGTTTGCCACTTAAATAGATTTTGTTATCATCCATACCTATTAGCAAGCATTTTTCTGGTAAAAAGTTACCTGAAAACCTTTGTCACAAAATTGACCACAACTCAGCAAATTATACTTTAAGCCTTCAACATAGGCTACTCTTTCAATGGTCAAACATCCATACCTGATACATCCGTATCCAATGATCCTCCCTTTCACTCCATTTCCGAAGTTCACCATTTTACCCAGCTTTGAAACAAACTTGCTGAGTAAGCTCCTATCCCCAGTCATGTGCTTGGAGCTTCCTGAATCGCAGTACTAGATCTGCTGCACATGATGGTCCTGAAATGAAATGATTAGAGGGTTTTTGATACCCAGGCATGCTTGGGTACTGTTTCTGATGGAATCTTAATAAGTTTATTTCTTCTTCTTGATTTTGCATCAGAAACTCTGTTATATGCTGAGCCATTAACAGATTCTATTTTTTTCTTTTGAAGGTGGTGTTGAACAAGCTTCAGTATGTCAACACACATACAAGTTTTATCAGAATTTTCTGATATTTCTTCTTGTGATGGAATGAGTGGATAATTTTGAAAAGATGAGTGAACTGCTTCTAGAGTCTTTACAGATTCTTGACTACATTCACTTATGTTTGATTTGAAGTTTGGTTTTTCAAAAGAATATTCAGAACAGGTTGTCTTGCAAGATTCAGATTCAGATTCTGATGGATATTTATCAGAAATCTGATGAGTTGCTTTTACAAAGATAGTGGGTATATTTCCATTTGATCTTGTATAACCTAAACCCTCTCCTTTGTTCTTAGGTGTGGACTCAATAAAATTTATGAACTCTTTTGCTTGTTGAAAACCTCTTACATTGATTTCTTTGTCATTAATTTTCTTGTACAGATCTTTTCTTTCATTTTCATAGAACTCAATTTTAGCTCTTTGATCTAAACTATCCTCTATAAGAAGTTGGTTTTCAAGAATGATTTTATTCAAAGTCCTTTGCAACTCATCAGATTTTCTTAAATCTGATTGATGTTTTTCTTGCAGATTTAGAAAATCTGACATGAGCTTGTTTACCTTGTGTTCAAGATCAAGATTGTCTAAATGTACCTTTTGTTCTGAAGTTTCTGGTAGTCCTTCAGAGAGTGCCATGAGGCGGAAATTTGCAAATTCTCCTTCTTCATCATCAGAAGAATCATCAGATAACCATGTATCTGTTCCAGCAATTAAGCTTACTTGTTGCTGCCTCTTTGCTTCTTCAAGCTTCTTTTCATAATAGGCAACATCCTTCAGCTTTTTGGTCTTGCATTCTGATGCATAATGACCTCTCTGCTTGCACTTGTAACACACAACTTCAGCCTTCCCTTTATCCTTAGATCTAAATTCCTCTTTATATTTACCATCCATCCTTCCTTTGTCACTCCTCTGGTACCTCTGGCCTCCTCCCCTCAACCTTTGCTCAAATGTTGTGGTGAGCAGTGCTATTGCATCAGCAAAAGCTGAAAAATCTGATGAAGTATCAGAAATTTCATAACTTTGCCTGTTTGATGGTTGTGGATCATTGGAAGAAGTTGGTCTTTGTGGGTTTGAGATAAGAGCTAAAGATCCCCCTCTTTGAATGGTTTCTTCAAATATTTCTTCCTCTCTAGGGACCAAGATGCTGTATAAGTCATGACGACTCATATTTCCTAGTTCTAAAGTTGATGATAAAGTCATGGTTAGACTTCTCCATTCTCTAGGAAGGGCATCAAGAAATTTGATGTTTCTTTCATCATTTGACTTTGTTATTCCAAATTTCTTTAGCTCGTTTAAAAGTTTTGTAAACCTTTGATATGTATCATTTAACCTTTCATTAGGTAAACTTTTAAACCTTTCATAAGATGAGACATTATTTGTTCTTTTGTTTCTTCTCATCCTTTCTCCTCCTTCACAAAGATTTTCCAACTGATCCCATATTTCCTTAGCTTATGCACATGCATCAACTTGTGAAAATATGTCATTGGGGATGGCCATAATTAAAAGTGACTTTGCCCTTTCATCCCCAGACACCAGATCCTTGTCTTCCTTGCTCCAGTTTATTTCACTTTTGGGAGCACGGGAGGCAGGGATTGCTGGTGTTTGGTCAGTTGCTGGAACTGCTGGTATATCAGTCATTGGTATATGTGGACCCCTTTCAATGGATTGAAACAGAGCTCGGTCATGACCATTTAGGAAATTGACCATCCTGATTTTCCACTGGGGGTATTCCTCTCTGACCAGAGTCGGAGGTTTTGACATAGAGCCAATATTAAAAGCATTATTCCAGGATTGAAAGTTGGCCATATTTAGAGAAAAGAAGATGAGCGATTGATCGTTTGAAAATAGTTTATTCAATCTGCTCTGATACCAATTGTTGGACCCAGTAAGCCCTTAAAACAACTTCTTTTCACGTAATATGGAAAGTGATTTCAGTAGATGTGAAAAAGATGTGCGGAAATGGAAATCAGACTTTCAAGAAACAAGACCTACCGAATTATCAAGTTTATATCACTTTGAAAACAAAATGGTTTACAAGGTAATTGTAAGATTATTATCTAGTACAAATGAATCTTGAATTCTGTGGGTGTGGAGGGCAACGGAGTTTTGATGTATGTATGAATGATAAGCTTCAAACTCACTTTGCTTCTCCTGGTTGAGCCTTCTATTTATAGACGGATTGGGTGCATGAATAAACAATAGTTTATTCATGCAATAAGTCCTGCAAAAAGTGGCCAATTGACATATTCATTGATTCCAACGTTCAAGTTGCCTTTTTCATCATGATATCAATTAATGTCATCTTGCTTCGGTAAGTGTGGCAGGACAGAGCCAATTTCAGACAAGTGGGGTATTTCATAAGAATTCTGATAAACCACTTCATCAGAAATTCTGATGAACAAATCATCAGAAAAATCCTGATGATCAGGATCATCAGAAACTAATGATATTTCATCAGAAATATCATCAGATCCATCAGAATTAACCTTTTCTGATAATCCAATTCAGCTCTTGAGCAACTTGTGATTCTTTGAAGTAGATGTTGTGTCACACCCCGACCACGTAAAACAACAAGACGTGGCAGAAATGTCAGGGAGTGTTGTAACAGAATTAATCGTTTCAAATCCATGGCAATTAAAGTTTTGTTTTATTAAACAAACAAGAGAGTTTACATTGTCTTTAACAAGAAATAAAGAGTTCATAACAAAAATTAACTAGTTCTTGTCTCGTTTTATGTCACTAAGGCACAGGTCCACCTAAGTATGTCTTGATAAGTCCTATGCATCATCTCCTGAAAACACATGTGAAAATAGGTACGTCAGCATAAAAATGCCTGTGAGATACATAGGTTTGGTGAAAACGGAATTCATGACTTATGTTTGAGAAATATGTTTAGTCATGAACCTTGTAATTTGCTTTGTCTTGTAAATCATTTGAAAAATGATAAGATCAGATGATATGTGTAAATAAGAGAATAATGTATGGTTAAATGAATAACCATGTAAAATGGGTTTGTATAAGATAAGTTGTTTTGTAAAACAATGTATTGTGAAAAGTATGTTATTTGTATAAAATGTTATATGTCTAAATTGAAATGATTCAAATAACGCTACAATATGTGATACCATACAAACACTTATATATAGGAAGTACCAGCGGCGTATCCATCATGCTTGTATCATATTACACACGCCTCGTTACTTAAATCACTTACTCCACCCAAACCACCAAGATGTAATGTTTAACGATTGTAGAAATGTTTATGTATAGTCAAATGTCTATTGTCAAATGTAAATCATGTCAACAGATACAAATGGTTCACACGGTTCAACAGTTACAAACGGTTCATATAATCAAAGGGTTACGACGGTTCACATAGTCAAATAGTTACAACGGTTCAAAATGTAGTATAATGTGTTCATATGCTGGATGAGCATATGCAACAGAAATGCAATGTAAAACAATGTACTAAGTATGCACACAATGGACATACATAGCATGAAATGTAGAACGATCTACTAAGTACACACACAATGGGCATACATAGCATGTAATGTAAAACGATGTACTAAGTACGCACACAATGGGCATACATAGCATGTAATGTAAAACGATGTACTAAGTACGCACACAATGGGCATACATAGCATGAAATGTAATGAAATCATGTACTATAATGTACTAACAAACATAGCAGGTATATGATGTGAAAAGAGGAAAGCATGAAAGTAACAAGTAGGCACATGTGTTTCACCCCAAAACAGTTTGGAAAACAGTAAAAGAGGGGTTCTATGTACTCACCTGAGAATGCTCAGTAGTCCTTGAGTGACAACCGAACAATGCTAGAGATCACGGATATCAGACGACACCTAATATAGGTAACTATGTTAATAAACCGGACCTAAATCGGAGGATCGGATAGAATGAGGGTTCGTAAACCAAACGAGTGTGGAGACTCGTGTAATATGGTTTAACAAAGCCTACATACTAAATGAACCCTACCATAAGAGGTTACGATCCATTACGACCCGTTTAGGTAGCTTATGCTACTTTAACGCGTCGTTCGCGTGTAACGCGTCGTTCGCGTGTAACGCGTTCGGACCGCCTAACTAGTCCTGTGACAAGTCTTATATGCCTAAACATGTTACATAATCAGTTATGTGACAAAAGTTTAGTTACATATTCTTAATTACCAATTATACATGAAAAGGGTATTCTGGTAATTTACCTAAGGCATAAAAACTACCTATCATACAACTACTTAACGAAGCGACCATAAGGTATAACCTCGGAAGGTTATTCCCTATATACTATGGTCACCTAATGTATTTGGTCGGATCCTAATGATCGACCAAAATGGGTCGGGTTCGAAGGTATAAGCGATTTATCATATCGCTTAGCCTTACGACCCTAGACAACGTGGTAATCAGTAGGCATAGTTCCAAGGGACTATAACCATCGTGATTACAATCACGTTGCGAAGTTCAAACGAACTTCGCATTGACCATAAACTGGTCAACGCAGAAAGTCAAACAAAGTTTGACTTTCAGACTCGAAAAGCAATAAAAGAACGAAGGAATACTTATAAAGGGTCCCCGAATGCTAATCCCGATCCAAGTAGCTCAGGTATGAAACAAAGGTTTCAACTTAGAGCTTCTCAAATCAGGATTCTTGTGGGTTTTGAAGCAAATGGGGGTGGGGTATTTATAGGATTCGTAGAGCCGTTAAGATCGTTCCTCGTTAACCGTGATTTGATCTTGGCCATACACCTACAAACCCTGGTTTTAGAAAACCATTTGAGCCCATGGTATTGCCCAAAACCATGTGCGAAAGTGGAACGGACCCGATTCGATGTTTCTGCATGTTTTCTGTTCAGATGAGGCAGTCACGTAGCGCCACTTCCTAGGCATGAGGTGCTCGCGCTACGCCACTGCCTACCAGTTTCAGCCAAGTTTCAAAAATGGCAGAAATGGTCCCTGCAGCCCGTTTAAGCTATTTTCGATGCGTTTGAACCCCGTTATCCTCATTTCAAGGCTCTAAAATGAAGTTAAAGTATAGGGAACTCAAAACATGCTCAAAAATATCTCGGATGTCGGTTCGTTTGGTCGTACGAACGCGATGTTCGCTTAATTACGACGGAATGCGCATAAGCGCGAAAAACGATCCAAATGGCCTGACGAATGGATTTTTCTTATACCAAACACTAAAATAAAATATTTTAGTGCTTACATAAATTTTTGGATGTCCGGATGTATTCAGAACGTAAGTTATGTGCGAAAATGCAAACTTGTGCACTTTTTGACGCTTTTAGTCCCTGAATGACCCAAAAGTTTATTTTAGCACACCGAACCCCTCAAAGCCTATTTCTAAGCTATGTAAACGATATTTTAGGTGTGTTTAACTTATGGCCATGTTCCGAAATGTCAGTTATAGTTTAAATTGGCATACTTTCACAGTTTGTCAAGTTTAGTCCCTGTAAGCGAATTAACTTGTTTTTGCCATACCAAAGCCTTCAAAACTTATTTCTAAGTTATGTAAAGGTTATTTAAGGTATGTTAAGTATATTTCACTATTCCGGAGTGTTTGTTGCATTAAACTGGTTATATTTACACATCAGCGCGCGTATAACCTTCCAGAAAGCGATTTAGAGCTTGAAATCGAACAAAAGTTGATATGTGCAAAAGATACACATATTTATACAAGTCCAAAGTATGAAATACAATATTTCATTGGTTTGGTATTTGTTTGATGGTCGCAGTGACCCAGGTGTCACAGTCTCCCCTACTTTAGGAAATTTTGTGGCGAAATTTATTCGTAGGAGTCTATTTGTGACGTTGTGTCAAATAACCACCAGAGATATGTAAAGCATAATTTGGTTATTTTCCTCAACGGATATTTTTCAGAAGCGAAAAATGAACGAACGGAGTCATTTTCTTCAACGGGTTCTTCGGAAATGGAAAATAAAGGATTTTTAACTAAACGGATATACATTTCCCTCAACGGATATTCTTCAGATGTGAAAATGAATGGATGATTCATTCTTCCTCAACGGGTCCTTCGTCAGAAACGGGAATGAAGGAATAATCCACGGATATTCATTTCTCTCAATGGATATTCTTCAGAACGAAAATGAACAAACGGGGTCATTTTCCTCAATGGTTATTCTTCAGAATTTGAAATGAAGGAATAATCAACGGATATTCATTTCCTCAACGGATAATCTTCAGAAACGAAAATGAACTAAAGGAGTCATTTTCAACGGTTGCTTCCTCAGGTACGGAAATGAAAGATTTAACAACGGATATTCATTTCCTCAACAGATAATCTTCAGAAATGAAAATGAACTAACGGAGTCATTTTCAACGGTTGCTTCCTCAGAGTTGGAAATAAAGGATTTCACAACGGATATTCATTTCCTCAACGGATAAATCTTCAGAAACGAAAATGAACTAACGGAGTCATTTTCAACGGTTGCTTCCTCAGAGTTGGAAATGAAGGATAAACGGATATTCATTTCCTCAACGGATATTCCTCAGAAGTGAAAAATGAATAGCTAGTTCATTTTTCCTCAACGGATGCTTCATCAGAATTGGAAATGAATTAGGTTAACTTAGATACATGATAGAACTTGCTGTGATTTCTGTGCACTAAATTCCATAATTATGTATGCATCCATAATTACGTAATTCCTTGCACAGTCCGCACAGTTCGTTTTGTAATGTTGTGGGGAAGGAGATCAAACTTGTGATGAGGGTGACTAGACTACCATAGGGTCCTTTTTAATTAGATCGACAGAGGATCTTCTTAATTAGGCCACCAAGGAGTCCTTTCATCTATATCATCACATAATGTTCCTAACCAGATTTTTGGATCGATCAGTTTAACTAGACCACGCAAGGGGTCTAATTATGAAGTAGTACTTTATAATCCAAGGGACTTAACTACAGCGTAGAAGTCCATTAAGGATTTTTAGGTAGTACCTTTGGGTATCCTACTACGAATCTCTTGCACAAGGATATGTAAGATTCTAAGAGGATTTGGATAACATAATTTGGATCACATAAGACATAAAAGGGAACACATAAGCACATAATCATAGTTGATGGTCATTTGTTTGAACCACGAAGCAAACAAACGACACACAGTGACTAATCAAAGTGAATGGGTCAAAATAATGTATCGCGAAGACATGCTCGCCTATAAGTGAACACTCATCCCAAGAATTCCCAGGTAAGCACAACTGGTCTCGCGTCTGATGAGATATATACGAAGTGCTTGCCTAGACAGAAAACCCAGAATACAGGCATTCACCCTTCCAGTTTGCACGTGTTCACATTATTTAAAACCCAAAACCTTGACGAGATTTTGAAAATTCAAAGGGGTTCAAAACCTTACAATAGAGGGTTCAAAACCTTGTAATCAATCATCCTAGAACAGATGATTAGTTTTCAAAGCGGTTTTGAAATTTATGTTCTTGCTGTGGTCGTCGCCTAAGGATAGGTGACGATATTGTTTTATGACTAAACGCAAGTAAACTCGCGTTAGGGTCCTAGAAAGGTTATAGACTAGGTCAAAGCATTACTAATAACCTAATTCCCTATAACCATTGGCTCTGATACCATCTTTTCTGTCACACCCCGACCACATAAAACAACAAGACGTGGCGGAAACGTCGGGGAGTGTTGTAACAGAATTAATCGTTTCAAATCCATGGCAATTAAAGTTTCGTTTTATTAAACAAACAAGAGAGTTTACATTGTCTTTAACAAGAAATAAAGAGTTCATAACAAAAATTAACTAGTTCTTGTCTCGTTTTATGCCACTAAGGCACAGGTCCGCCTAAGTATGTCTTGATAAGTCCTATGCATCATCTCCTGAAAACACATGTGAAAATAGGTACGTCAGCATAAAAATGCCTGTGAGATACATAGGTTTGGTGAAAACGGAATTCATGACTTATGTTTGAGAAATATGTTTAGTCATGAACCTTGTAATTTGCTTTGTCTTGTAAATCATTTGAAAAATGATAAGATCAGATGATATGTGTAAATAAGAGAATAATGTATGGTTAAATGAATAACCATGTAAAATGGGTTTGTATAAGATAAGTTGTTTTGTAAAACAATGTATTGTGAAAAGTATGTTATTTGTATAAAATGTTATATGTCTAAATTGAAATGATTCAAATAACGCTACAATATGTGATACCATACAAACACTTATATATAGGAAGTACCAGCGGCGTATCCATCATGCTTGTATCATATTACACACGCCTCGTTACTTAAATCACTTACTCCACCCAAACCACCAAGATGTAATGTTTAACGATTGTAGAAATGTTTATGTATAGTCAAATGTCTATTGTTAAATGTAAATCATGTCAACAGATACAAATGGTTCACACGGTTCAACAGTTACAAACGGTTCATATAATCAAAGGGTTACGACGGTTCACATAGTCAAATAGTTACAACGGTTCAAAAGGTAGTATAATGTGTTCATATGCTGGATGAGCATATGCAACAGAAATGCAATGTAAAACAATGTACTAAGTATGCACAAAATGGACATACATAGCATGAAATGTAATGTAGAACGATGTACTAAGTACACACACAATGGGCATACATAGCATGTATTGTAAAACGATGTACTAAGTACGCACACAATGGGCATACATAGCATGTAATGTAAAACTATGTACTAAGTACGCACACAATGGGCATACATAGCATGTAATGTAAAACGATGTACTAAGTACGCACACAATGGGCATACATAGCATGAAATGTAATGAAATCATGTACTATAATGTACTAACGAACATAGCAGGTATATGATGTGAAAAGAGGAAAGCATGAAAGTAACAAGTAGGCACATGTGTTTCACCCCAAAACAGTTTGGAAAACAGTAAAAGAGGGGTTCTATGTACTCACCTGAGAATGCTCAGTAGTCCTTGAGTGACAACCGAACAATGCTAGAGATCACGGATATCAAACGACACCTAATATAGGTAACTATGTTAATAAACCGGACCTAAATCGGAGGATCGGATAGAATGGGGGTTCGTAAACCAAACGAGTGTGGAGACTCGTGTAATATGGTTTAACAAAGCCTACATACTAAATGATCCCTACCATAAGAGGTTACGATCCATTACGACCCATTTAGGTAGCTTATGCTACTTTAAGGCGTCGTTCGCGTGTAACGCGTTCGGACCGCCTAACTAGTCCTGTGACAAGTGTTATATGCCTAAACATGTTACATAATCAGTTATGTGACAAAAGTTTAGTTACATATGCTTAATTACCAATTATACATGAAAAGGGTATTCTGGTAATTTACCTAAGGCATAAAAACTACCTATCATACAACTACTTAACGAAGCGACCATAAGGTATAACCTCGGAAGGTTATTCCCTATATACTATGGTCACCTAATGTATTTGGTCGGATCCTAATGATCGACCAAAATGGGTCGGGTTCGAAGGTATAAGCGATTTATCATATCGCATACCCTTATGACCCTAGACAACGTGGTAATCAGTAGGCATAGTCCCAAGGGACTATAACCATCGTGATTACAATCACGTTGCGAAGTTCAAACGAACTTCGCATTGACCATAAACTGGTCAACGCAGAAAGTCAAACAAAGTTTGACTTTCAGACTCGAAAAGCAATAAAAGAACGAAGGAATACTTACGAAGGGTCCCCGAATGCTAATCTCGATCCAAGTAGCTCAGGTATGAAACAAAGGTTTCAACTTAGAGCTTCTCAAATCAGGATTCTTGTGGGTTTTGAAGCAAATGGGGGTGGGGTATTTATAGGATTCGTAGAGCCGTTAAGATCGTTCCTCGTTAACCGTGATTTGATCTTGGCCATACACCTACAAACCCTGGTTTTAGAAAACCATTTGAGCCCATGGTATTGCCCAAAACCATGTGCGAAAGTGGAACGGACCCGATTCGATGTTTCTGCATGTTTTCTGTTCAGATGAGGCAGTCGCGTAGCGCCACTGCCTAGGCATGAGGTGCTCGCGCTACGCCACTGTCTACCAGTTTCAGCCAAGTTTCAAAAATGGCAGAAATGGTCCCTGCAGCCCGTTTAAGCTATTTTCGATGTGTTTGAACCCCGTTAACCTCATTTCAAGGCTCTAAAATGAAGTTAAAGTATAGGGAACTCAAAACATGCTCAAAAATATCTCGGATGTCGGTTCGTTTGGTCGTACGAACGCGATGTTCGCTTAATTACGACGGAATGCGCATAAGCGCGAAAAACGATCCAAATGGCGTGACGAATGGATTTTTCTTATGCCAAACACTAAAATAAAATATTTTAGTGCTTACATAAATTTTTGGATGTCCGGATGTATTCAGAACGTAAGTTATGTGCGAAAATGCAAACTTGTGCACTTTTTGACGCTTTTAGTCCCTGAATGACCCAAAAGTTTATTTTAGCACACCGAACCCCTCAAAGCCTATTTATAAGCTATGTAAAGGATATTTAAGGTGTGTTTAACTTATGGCCATGTTCTGGAATGTCAGTTATAGTTTAAATTGGCATACTTTCGCAGTTTGTCAAGTTTAGTCCCTGTAAGCGAATTAACTTGTTTTTGCCATACCAAAGCCTTCAAAACTTATTTCTAAGTTATGTAAAGGTTATTTAAGGTATGATAAGTATATGTCACTATTACGGAGTGTTTTTTGCATTAAACTGGTTATATTTACGCATCAGCGCGCGTATAACCTTCAAGAAAGCGATTTAGAGCTTGAAATCAAACAAAAGTTGATATGTGCAAAAGATACACATATTTATACAAGTCCAAAGTATGAAATACAATATTTCATTGGTTTGGTATTTGTTTGATGGTCGCAGTGACCCAGGTGTCACATGCTGTGCATTTCAATTGTCCCATCTGATCTTCTTTTTCTTGTTCGTGATCTTCAGGACTGTGATCTCTTCATTGATCCAGTTGATTGTGATTTTCTTCAATACTTACAAATAAAGTTTCCTAACACAAACTCTGGGTGATGATGCTGCATACGGCATGACATGGGATGAGCTAAAGGAACGTATGAGAGAAAAGTATTGCTCTCATGCTGAACTCCAAAGGTTGGAGACTGAGTTCTGGCACTTGACCATGGAAGGTGCTGACATTACTGGTTATACCCGAAGGTTCCACGATTTGTCGAGAGTGATCCCCTACATGGTGACTCCCGAATTTAAGCGCGTCGAGCGCTACATCTGGGGATTGGCCTCAGAATTTCGCAGCATGGTAACTTCGGCCAAACCTGCAACAATCACTGAGGCTGTAACTCTGGCTATCAGCCTTACTGAAGATGTTGTTCGTATGAAGAAGTTATCACTGAACCCAAATGAAAAGACCGAGACGCATTCTGAGTCGTCTGGTGACAAGAAAAGGAAGCATGCGAACCTGAATCAAGCAACACGTAATAACAAGGGTTCCAACAATAAGAAACGAGACCCCAACCCGCCCTAGGAGGCGAAAACTCTTGCAACCATGAATGACGCTCCTGCCAAAAGGTACATGGGCAATCTGCCCACCTGCAACCAGTGTAAGCATCATCACGAAGGAGTTTGTCGCGTTCCAAAATGTGACAAGTGTGGTAAACTGGGTCACCATATTGAGAACTGTTGGGGAAAAGGAAATAAGAACAGGAATGGAAACCGCAACGGTGCTGGTAATGGAAACCAAAATGGTACTGGAGCTGGGCAGAACCAAGGATGCTTTGGTTGTGGAAGCAAGGATCATTTCATAAAAGATTGCCCAAGGGGGAACAATGCTCAGGCTCGGGCATTTGTGATTGGAGCAAAGAATGCACGCGAGGACCCTAATGTGGTCACCGGTACGTTTCTCGTTAACAATCACTTTGCATCTATACTATTTGACACTGGTGCCGATTATAGCTTCATGTCTGTGGAATTTAAACGTATGCTTGGAATAGAATTTAGTAGATTAGATATTCCTTATTCCATAGAACTAGCTAATGGTAAACTTGTTGAATCGGGTGAAGTTTTTAGGGGTTGCACATTAGAGCTTGGTGAGCAAAGATTTAGCATCGATCTCTTACCTATTCAATTGGGTAGCTTCGATGTAGTAGTCGGAATGGACTGGTTGTCCAAGAACAAGGCTGAAGTTATTTGTCACAAGAAAATCATTCGCATCCCTCTGGCGAATGATGAAACTCTCATCGTTCATGGAGAAAAACGAGACGCTTCTCTGCGAATCATCAGTTGTATGAAGGCGAAGAAGTGCTTAAGGAAAGGATGTGTTGCCTTCCTGGCGCACGTTGTAGATAAGAAGGCTGAGGAGCCAAAACTCGAAGACATTCCTGTGGTGAAGGAATTCCCTGATGTTTTCCCCGAAGATCTGCCAGGACTACCTCCGCAACGACAAGTCGAATTCCATATAGACTTGGTTCCAGGAGCCGCTCCTGTAGCCAAGGCACCCTATCGACTTACACCATCCGAGATGCAGGAATTATCTACACAACTCCAGGAGTTGTTGGATAAAGGATTCATAAGGCCAAGCTTCTCGCCCTGGGGAGCTCCAATATGGTTCATGAAGAAGAAGGATTAAACACTGCGGATGTGTATCGATTACAGAGAACTGAACAAGCTCACTATCAAGAATCGGTACCCACTACCAAGGATTGATGACTTATTTGATCAATTACAAGGATCGAGCTACTATTCCAAGATCGACCTTCGATCGGGATGCCATCAGTTAAGAATCCAAGAGGAAAGCATACCAAAGACTGCATTCCGAACACGTTATGGGCATTACAAGTTCCTTGTGATGCCATTCGGATTGACGAACGCACCAGCGGTATTTATGGATCTGATGAACCGCGTATGCAAACCATATCTCGATAAATTCATGATTGTATTTATCGATGATATCCTGATTTACTCACGAATGAGAGAAGAACACGGGCAACACCTCAGGACCATTCTGGAACTACTGAAGAAAGAGAAACTTTATGCAAAGTTTTCCAAGTGCGAGTTCTGGATTCGCGAAGTACAGTTTCTAGGTTACGTTGTGAATGAGAAGGGCATTCATGTAGACCGATCCAAGATAGAAGCCATAAAGAATTAGGAAGCTCCCAAAACCCCAACTGAAGTTCGACAATTTTTGGGCTTAGCGGGCTATTACCGACGGTTTATTGAGAATTTCTCCAAAATAGCTCAACCGCTGACTACCCTTACGCAGAAAGACAAGAAGTACGGCTGGGGTGACAAGCAGGAAGAAGCTTTCCAACTGCTCAAGAATAAGCTATGCGATGCACCGATACTATCCTTACCCGAAGGCACTGAAGACTTCGTGGTATACTATGACGCTTCGCGTCAAGGGTTGGGTTGCGTGCTTATGCAACACCAAAAAGTCATCGCTTACGCTTCAAGACAGTTGAAGGTGCATGAAAGAAACTATACCACTCACGACCTAGAGTTAGGCGCAGTGGTATTCTCCTTGAAGATCTGGCGACATTATTTATATGGTACTCCATGTACAATCTTCACAGATCACAAAAGCCTACAACACATATTTGATCAGAAGGAACTAAACATGCGCCAGCGACGTTGGGTCGAGCTGCTGAACGACTATGACTGTGAGATTAAGTACCATCCTAGAAAGGTAAACATTGTAGCAGACGCGCTAAGCCAAAAAGAAAGGGTTAAGACCCTAAGGGTTCGAGCATTGGAAATGACTATTCAAACGAACCTCACTGCATGCATTCGTGACGCACAACAAGAAGCCCTTAAGATGGAGAATCGTAGAGCTGAATACCTCCGAGGTATGCTGAAGAATTTGGTGCCAAAAAAAGAGGGAACCTTGTACTATAAGGAGCGAATTTGGGTTCCGCTCTATGGCGGTATTCGAGAAGTCATCCTTAATGAAGCTCACAAGTCAAGATACTCGATTCATCCAGGATCGGACAAAATGTATCAAGACTTGAAAGATTACTATTGGTGGCCGAGACTTAAAAGCGATGTTGCTATTTATCTTGGAAAATGCCTAACCTGTGCTAAGGTTAAGGCTGAATATCAGAAACCATCTGGGCTACTGCAGCAACTAGAGATACCCATGTGGAAGTGGGAGCAAATCTCGATGGACTTCATAACGAAATTTCCTAGGACCCCTAGAGGGCATGATATGATATGGGTGATAGTTGATCAGTTAACGAAATCTACACATTTCCTACCGATTCGTGAAAAGGATAGCACTGGAAAGCTTGCTGAGTTGTACTTTAAAGAAATCGTGGCACGTCATGGAGTGCCTATCTCAATCATTTCAGACAGAGATGGATGTTTTATCTCGAGGATCTGGCATTCCTTTCAGGAAGCCTTTGGATCTCAATTAGATCAAAGCATGGCCTTCCATCCGCAAACAGACGGCCAGAGCGAACGGACCATACAAACGCTAGAAGATATGCTTCGCGCATGTGTTATGGACCTAGGCGGCAGCTGGGATACTCATCTACCCTTAGTTGAGTTTTCCTACAGTAACAGTTATCATACGACCATAAAATCCGCACCATTCCTGTATGGCCGCAAGTGCTGCTCGCCCTTATATTGGGCAGACGCTGGAGACAAGCGTATGGTTGGTCTTGAACTTGTGCAAGAGACAACCGACAAGATTATGCAGATCCAAGAGCGCATTAAGGCGGCTTGAGATCGACAAAAGAGCTACGCTGATCGAAGACGAAAACCATTAGAATTCGAAGTGGGAGACAAAGTGTTGTTAAAGGTCTCACCTTGGAAGGGTGTAGTGTGACACCTGTGTCACTTCAACCATCAAACAAATGCCAAACCAATGAAATATTGTATTTCATATTTGGGATTTGTAAAAATATGTGTATCGTTTGCACATATCAACTCTTGTTCGATTTTAAGCTTTAAATCGCTTTCTAGAGGGTTATACGCGCTCTGAAGTGTAAATATAACCAGTTTAATCCAACAAACACTCCGGAATAGTGAAATAGGCTTAACATACCTTAAATAACCTTTACATAACTTAGAAATAAGTTTTAAAGGCTTTGGTATGGCAAAAACAAGTTAAATCGCTTACAGGGACTAAACTTGACAAACTGCGAAAGTATGCCAATTTGAACTGTAACGAAAATTCCGGAACATGACCATAAGTTAAACACACCTTAAATATCCTTTATATAGCTTAGAAATAGGCTTTGAGGGGATCGGTGTGCTAAAATAAACTTTTGGGTCATTCAGGGACTAAAAGAGTCAAAAAGTGCACAAGTTTGCACTTTCGCGCATAACTTACGTTCTGAATACATCCGGACATCCAAAAATTTATGTAAGCACTAAAATATTTTATTTTAGTGTTTGGCATAAGAAAAATCCATTCGTCACGCATTTTGGATCGTTTTTCGCGCTTATGCGCATTCCGTCGTAATTAAGCGAACATCGCGTTCGTACGACCAAACGAACCAACATCCGACATATTTTTGAGCATGTTTCATGTCCACAATGTTTAAGCATCATTTTAGGGCCTTAAAGTTGGCTTTACGGGCCTTAGAAGTGTCGGATATGGCATAAACACATAACAGGGACCAAAACTGTCATTTCTGAAAGATGTTTGCTTATACATTGAATCTAGTCCTTTCCACTTGTTGCACATGGTTTTGGGGAATCTATGGGCTGGTATTTTGGGCACATGGTATTACGATACCATGGGTGCTAGTGTATGGCCAAGATTGAAGCACTTTTTCCAAGAAACGATCCTAACGGTTCGGGAAATCCAATAAATACCCCATGCCTTCATTTGCAAAACTCACAAGAATTTTGGTTTGAGAAGCTCTAAGTTGGAACCTTTTTTTCATACCAGAGCTACTTGAATCGAAATTAGCATTCGGGGACCCTTCGTAAGTATTCTTTCGTTCTTTTCTTTCTTTTATTGCTTTTCGAGTCAGAAAGTCAAACTTTGTTTGACTTTCTGCATTGACCAGTTTATGGTCAATGTGAAGTTCGTTTGAACTTCGCAACGTGATTGTAATCACGATGGTTATAGTCCCTTGGGACTATGCCTACTGATTACCACGTTGTCTAGGGTCGTAGGGTAAGCGATCTGATAAATCGCTTATACCTTCGAACCCGACCCATTTGGTCGATCATTAGGATCCGACCAAATACCTTAGGTGACCATAGTATATAGGGAATAACCTTCCGGGGTTATACCTTATGGTCGCTTCGTTTAAGTAGTTGTATGATAGGTAGTTTATATGCCTTAGGTAAATTACCAAAATACCCCTTTGATGCCAAAATTCGTTTTAATCATATGTAACATAACTTTTGACATCTAAACTGATTTGACAACCATATTAGACATGTTAAGGCATATATTAATTGTCATAGGACTAGTTAGGCGGTCCGAACGCGTTTCACGCGAACGACGCGTTAAAGTAGCATAAGCTACCTAAACGGGTCGTAATGGGTCGTAAGCGCTTAGACTAGGTTTCTTTTAGTATGTAGGCTTTTGTAAACCATACTACATGAGTTCCAATACTCATCTGGTTTACGAGCCCTCATTCTATCCGATCCTCCGATTTAGGTCCGGGTTATTTATGTAGTTACCTATATTAGGTACCGTTTAATTTCCGGGACTCCTCTAGCTTGCTTGGTAGTTGTGCAAGACTCCTAAGCACTCTCAGGTGAGTACATAGAACCCCTCTTTTACTGTTTTCAAACTGTTTTGGGGTGAATCATGTGTACCTATCTGTTATTTTCATGATTTCAAAGTATAATTGATTATACATGTTAGTACTTATCTGTTGTCAAACTGAATGACTATCTATGGTTTAAACACTGATTTTTCAAAGACTATAACATAAATTGTTGAATTGTACTTATTTTGTTCACCAGATCGGTTGTTAGTATGATATAGCGCTATAGGATTTGACACCCCATTCCTGTTGTCATGGAATGTCTGAAACCAATTTGTTTCTCCATCCAAATAGGGATTTCCTTTGTGGTATCCCTATAGTCTCAAAGGTGTATTTTGATGCACTAGGTCTGAATAAATTCATAAGTCACACTTTTATTTGTATATTTTGATATACTCCCAAAGGTATATTCTGATATACTCTCATGTGTGGTATTGTACAAATCCAACATATATTTTGTTAATCATCCAAAGCATATTTTGATATGTTATTTACAAAACCAAAACATAGTTTAATATGTTACTTATGAATCCGAAGTATACTTGTAATATACTACTGAAATCTATTCTTTTAAACAACTAAAGTATATTTAATGTACTATCTATCAAACGATTGGGTTTTTGGTTAGTGTTTAGATAACGGGACGGGTGTAATGTGATGAATACATGGTAGATACGCCGCTGGTACTTCTTATAAATAAGTGTTTTCATTGCATTACATACCGTGGCGTTATTTAGTACACTTGGGTTAACAATGTTGGAACTGAAATATATTTTAATATATCATACTTATTCAACTTTCTTAAAACCAAAGTATATTTTTATATATACTATAAACCTTTTATCAAAACATTGTTTTTCAAACAATATAACTTATACAAACTCATTTTACATGGTTAGTCACTTAACCATACATTATTATCTTATTTATACATATCATCTGAACTTATTGTTTTTCAAATGATTTACAAAACAAAACAAATTACAAGGATCATGACTAAACATTTTCTTAAACTTCAGTCATGAATCCTATTTTCACAAAACCTATGTATCTCACAGGCATTTTTATGCTGACGTACCTATTTTTACACATGTTTCAGGTGCTGCTTGTGATGATTGATGATATATGCTACACTTAGGATTGACTCGTGCCTTAGCAGCTTTAAAACTTGGAAGATCATAGTTGTACTTATTTGATTGTATTAAAACAATGAGTTCATTTATTCAATAAAACATAATTTATTTATGCCATGGTTATGAAACATTAATTCTGTTACAACACTCCCCGACGTTTCCACCACGTCTAGTTGCCTTACGTGGTCGGGGTGTGACAGAAAAGTTGGTATCAGAGCCAATGGTTATAGGGAATTAGGTTATTAGTAATGCTTTGACCTAGTCTATAACCTTCTTAGGACCCTAACGCGAGTTTACTTGCATTTAGTCATAAAACAATACCGTCACCTATCCTTAGGCGACAACCACAACGAGAACATAAATTTCAAAACCGCTTTGAAAACTAATCATCTGTTCTAGGATGATTTATTACAAGGTTTTGAACCCTCAATTGTAAGGTTTTGAACCCCTTTAAGTTTTCAAAATCTCGTCAAGGTTTTGGGTTTTAAATAATGTGAACACGTGCAAACTGGAAGGGTGAATGCCTGTATTCTGGGTTTTCTGTCTAGGCAAGCACTTCGTATATATCTCATCAGACGCGAGACCAGTTGTGCTTAACTGGGAATTCTTGGGATGAGTGTTCACTTATAGGCGAGCATGTCTTCGCGATAGATTATATTGACCCGCTTACTTTGATTAGTCAATGTCTCATTTGTTTGCCTTTGGTAACAAACAAATGGTCGCAATCTTCATGCGTTGTCATTTTCTTTTGATTATCTTTCCCTTGTTTCCTCCCATGTCTTCCATTTTCTACATGGTGCCTCTACGTTGCAACAACAATGTCCGAACTAGGTGTTGCAATTGTCCATCAATTAGGCGTCGTACTACCAGAAGGCCATTGATTTAGCTATCACCGTGACTCGTCTCAGGGATGAAGCCGTATAAGGGAACTGCTCCTTGGTGCAACCAATGCCACTATCATCATCTAAATCAAATACCCTGTTTCAAATGTACCCACGGTGTTCGATGTAGACATTTGGTTAACATGTGCCGCTTTGCAATCCAAAGCAAAGCTGTTACAAATCCTGCTGCTGCTCAACCTTTTGTAAGGAAACCTAATGTCGGTATGTGCTTATGTACAACAAATGTAATGCACCTCACCAAGCTTACCGACAGTGTCGTCTGTATGCATCACGTGGACAACTCGGTCACCTGACAAACCCTTGTCAATTTGACCCAAACCAAGGTGGTCTAAACCAACCCTAAGTCAACCCTGCTCGTATGATCAACTTAACATACGTAGTACCCAACCTTCAAACTCTGCTTTATGTGTCGCTTGGCATATCTAGCGCCTCAACCTCATGAACTTTCTATCTCAAGGATCGACTTAAGAACACCTCGTGCAAGGTATCGAAAAACCTTTCGTTACACAAGATTCCAAATTTCAAAATAGGATCTTTCTATCCTCATAATTAAGATCCTTATGGATGATTATCAATCAAATCGGAGTCCTAAATTGAATTATTCGTATGCCTTAATACGTATATTACGATTCAATAAGGATAAATTCGAATTCCTACTAAGATCTTTCTATTTCCATAGTTAGATTCTTATGATTAAAGTGCCAAATGAAATCCACGGATTGGATTTCCTGGTGTACTTTAAATATCCATACCTAAAGATAACAAATTAAAGGTCAAGTTAAACAATTATGTGATTATGTGCTTATGTGTTTTTCTTACATGTTTGTGGTTGTATGTGATCCATCCAAATCCTCGTAGGATCTTATATATCTTATATGAGGGATTCATAGTAGGATATCCAAAGTTACTATCTTAAATCCTTATTGGACTTCAACATTGTAGTTCAGTCCCTTGGGTTATAAAGTACTATTCTATAATTGGACCTCTTGAATGGTCTGGTTAAACAGATTGATTTTGAAAATCCGATTAAAAATATCATGTGATGATATAATTACAAAGATCCCTTAAGTGGTCTATTTAAGGAGATCGTACGACGGTCTAGTTAAGAAGATCATGCGTTGGTCTAGTTAAAAAGATCGTTCGTTGATCTAATTAGAAAGATCCTTTGGAGGTATAGTCAGGTCGCTTCATGTTTATTCAATTGATTTTTCCTCTACGCATTATGAAATGAACTGTGCGGACTATGCAAGGGATTACGTAATTATGGAGGCCTACATAATTATGGAATTTAGTGCACAGAAACCACAAGAAGTTTTGTCATGTGTTAAGACCTATAGTGACGAGAATAATGATACGGGAGAAGTCTTGGACCTCAACCAATGTCATTTATTCTTACACTCCCGAATTCTGATCTCAATCACACACCAAGTTTCCTATGATAAGTCTTCATAAGAAACGTTCTTCTGTCCATAGTTCAAAATTCCATGTTTTACTATTACAAGGAATTCACTTTGAAGGTTAACAAATTCGCTAAGATTCCTAACATGGCCCATAGTTTCACTTAAGGGTTCAATGGATCTATTAGAAGGCGAAACCGTCACAGCTGTCTTCACAAGTTTCCTCTAGAATTAAATTTCGGGACGAAATTTCCTAAAGTAGGGGAGACTGTGACACCTGTGTCACTTCAACCATCAAACAAATGCCAAACCAATGAAATATTGTATTTCATATTTGGGATTTGTAAAAATATGTGTATCGTTTGCACATATCAACTCTTGTTCGATTTTAAGCTTTAAATCGCTTTCTGGAGGGTTATACGCGCTCTGAAGCGTAAATATAACCAGTTTAATCCAACAAACACTCCGGAATAGTGAAATAGGCTTAACATACCTTAAATAACCTTTACATAACTTAGAAATAAGTTTTAAAGGCTTTGGTATGGCAAAAACAAGTTAAATCGCTTACAGGGACTAAACTTGACAAACTGCGAAAGTATGCCAATTTGAACTGTAATGAACATTCCGGAACATGACCATAAGTTAAACACACCTTAAATATCCTTTATATATCTTAGAAATAGGCTTTCAGGGGATCGGTGTGCTAAAATAAACTTTTGGGTCATTCAGGGACTAAAAGTGTCAAAAAGTGCACAAGTTTGCACTTTCGCGCATAACTTACGTTCTGAATACATCCAGACATCCAAAAATTTATGTAAGCACTAAAATATTTTATTTTAGTGTTTGGCATAAGAAAAATCCATTCGTCACGCATTTTGGATCGTTTTTCGCGCTTATGCGCATTCCGTCGTAATTAAGCGAACATCGCGTTCGTACGACCAAACGAACCAACATCCGACATATTTTTGAGCATGTTTCATGTCCACAATGTTTAAGCATCATTTTAGGGCCTTAAAGTTGGCTTTACGGGCCTTAGAAGTGTCGGAAATGGCATAAACACATAACAGGGACCAAAACTGTCATTTCTGAAAGATGTTTGCTTATACATCGAATCTAGTCCTTTCCACTTGTTGCACATGGTTTTGGGGAATCTATGGGCTGGTATTTTGGGCACATGGTATTACAATACCATGGGTGCTAGTGTATGGCCAAGATTGAAGCACTTTTTCCAAGAAACGATCCTAACGGTTCGGGAAATCCTATAAATACCCCATGCCTTCATTTGCAAAACTCACATGAATTTTGGTTTGAGAAGCTCTAAGTTGGAACCTTTGTTTCATACCTGACCTACTTGAATTGAAATTAGCATTCGGGGACCCTTCGTAAGTATTCTTTCGTTCTTTTCTTTCTTTTATTGCTTTTCGAGTCA
Organism: Helianthus tuberosus; assembly: GCA_030545235.1. Classification (NCBI taxonomy): domain Eukaryota; kingdom Viridiplantae; phylum Streptophyta; class Magnoliopsida; order Asterales; family Asteraceae; genus Helianthus; species Helianthus tuberosus. The sequence goes on along the minus strand of CM060412.1, from coordinate 97,416,772 downwards.
GAAAGTCAAACTTTGTTTGACTTTCTGCATTGACCAGTTTATGGTCAATGCGAAGTTCGTTTGAACTTCGCAACGTGATTGTAATCACGATGGTTATAGTCCCTTGGGACTATGCCTACTGATTACCACGTTGTCTAGGGTCGTAGGGTAAGCGATCTGATAAATCGCTTATACCTTCGAACCCGACCCATTTGGTCGATCATTAGGATCCGACCAAATACCTTAGGTGACCATAGTATATAGGGAATAACCTTCCGGGGTTATACCTTATGGTCGCTTCGTTTAAGTAGTTGTATGATAGGTAGTTTATATGCCTTAGGTAAATTACCAAAATACCCCTTTGATGCCAAAATTCGTTTTAATCATATGTAACATAACTTTTGACATCTAAACTGATTTGACAACCATATTAGACATGTTAAGGCATATATTACTTGTCATAGGACTAGTTAGGCGGTCCGAACGCATTTCACGCGAACGACGCGTTAAAGTAGCATAAGCTACCTAAACGGGTCGTAATGGGTCATAAGCGCTTAGACTAGGTTTCTTTTAGTATGTAGGATTTTGTAAACCATACTACATGAGTTCCAATACTCATCTGGTTTACGAGCCCTCATTCTATCCGATCCTCCGATTTAGGTCCGGGTTATTTATGTAGTTACCTATATTAGGTACCGTTTAATTTCCAGGACTCCTCTAGCTTGCTTGGTAGTTGTGCAAGACTCCTAAGCACTCTCAGGTGAGTACATAGAACCCCTCTTTTACTGTTTTTAAACTGTTTTGGGGTGAAGCATGTGTACCTATCTGTTATTTTCATGATTTCAAAGTATAATTGATTATACATGTTAGTACTTATCTGTTGTCAAACTGAATGACTATCTATGGTTTAAACACTGATTTTTCAAAGACTATAACATAAATTGTTGAATTGTACTTATTTTGTTCACCAGATCGGTTGTTAGTATGATATAGCGCTATAGGATTTGACACCCCATTCCTGTTGTCATGGAATGTCTGAAACCAATTTGTTTCTCCATCCAAATAGGGATTTCCTTTGTGGTATCCCTATAGTCTCAAAGGTGTATTTTGATGCACTAGGTCTGAATGAATTCATAAGTCACACTTTTATTTGTATATTTTGATATACTCCCAAAGGTATATTCTGATATACTCTCATGTGTGGTATTGTACAAATCCAACATATATTTTGTTAATCATCCAAAGCATATTTTGATATGTTATTTACAAAACCAAAACATAGTTTAATATGTTACTTATGAATCCGAAGTATACTTGTAATATACTACTGAAATCTATTCTTTTAAACAACTAAAGTATATTTAATGTACTATCTATCAAACGATTGGGTTTTTGGTTAGTGTTTAGATAACGGGACGGGTGTAATGTGATGAATACATGGTAGATACGCCGCTGGTACTTCTTATAAATAAGTGTTTTCATTGCATTACATACCGTGGCGTTATTTAGTACACTTGGGTTAACAATATTGGAACTGAAATATATTTTAATATATCATACTTATTCAACTTTCTTAAAACCAAAGTATATTTTTATATATACTATAAACCTTTTATCAAAACATTGTTTTTCAAACAATATAACTTATACAAACTCATTTTACATGGTTAATCACTTAACCATACATTATTATCTTATTTATACATATCATCTGAACTTATTGTTTTTCAAATGATTTACAAAACAAAACAAATTACAAGGATCATGACTAAACATTTTCTTAAACTTCAGTCATGAATCCTATTTTCACAAAACCTATGTATCTCACAGGCATTTTTATGCTGACGTACCTATTTTTACACATGTTTCAGGTGCTGCTTGTGATGATTGATGATATATGCTACACTTAGGATGGACTCGTGCCTTAGCAACTTTAAAACTTGGAAGATTATAGTTGTACTTATTTGATTGTATTAAAACAATGAGTTCATTTATTCATTAAAACATAATTTATTTATGCCATGGTTATGAAACATTAATTCTGTTACAACACTCCCCGACGTTTCCGCCACGTCTAGTTGCCTTACGTGGTCGGGGTGTGACACGTAGTAAGATTCGGAAACGTGGGAAGTTGAATCCACGGTACATCGGACCATTCAAGATCTTGGAAAGAATTGGTATCGTGGCATACACGTTGGAATTACAGGAAGAGCTTAACGGAGTACATGATACGTTTCATGTATCCAACCTCAAGAAGAGTCCAACCCAAGAAACTGTGATAATCCTTACGGATGAAGTGCATATTGACGACACCCTCCGATTTACAGAACAAACCATTGAGGTTACAGACTGGAAAGTCGACAAGACCCGAAGGAGTAGTGTCAAACTTGTCAAAGTACGTTGGAACTCTAAGCACAGACCCGAGTACACGTGGGAACGTGAAGACCAGTTTAAAGAAAAGTACCCCCAACTGTTCAAGAAAATTCTTATGAAAGTTAGATCAGCCTGAATTTCGGGACTAAATTCTTTTAACGGGGGGAGACTGTGACAACTGGCACAAAACCGGTAATTTCCGTACAATTTAATTAGTACTTAATAACTGCAATTATGTGCTTAAATGTCAACATTTCCTGATTTCATACTATGCTTGTGAATTCATGCACATTTTATACTACAAATATTGCTTTATGCATTAATGAATAGCGTTGCGTCAGAAATAATAGTAAACTCACTGGTAAGACACATCGTGTCAACAATTATGCAGAAAGTAGTCAGACATTAGAATTGGGGCCTAGGAGTAGGTCCAACGTCAAAAGTACATTAAAACCCAAATATGTATACAAGGGTTAACATATAGACGTTCCGGAAGCTAGAATATGCACTAAAAAGCACCCGAAACGCACTTTAAATGCAGAATTCTGCACAAATCAGCTATAATCAGCTTTTTAACACATAAATATCATGCAGAATTCATGTTTTATTATCCAGAATACCTTGCTAAGTGTCGAGAATTAAAAGGGTCACAAAAGGATACATAAAGGACACTAAACGGTGTAATTTAGCACTTTAACGAACCGGTATTTAACCAAACAACCGGACATTACCCGGAACATCAAAATTATACTAGAAGCATTGTTTTAATGTTTCTGAACTAGTTATGGTCCCCGAACACCATAACACCCCTTATAACATAATAACACATCAAGTCCCTAAACTTTATACTTGAAAACTAACTTAATTATGTAACTAGAGAATGAAATTTACACTTTGCCCCCCCCCTATATTGTTCACGGTCACAATAAGGGTGGCCCCACCAAAATATTGCCAAGATCCTACATGATCTTTCTTGATCTCCTTGGATTCACTTTCATACACTAGATATGATTTAGATATTATAAAGATTGGATCTAGATCTTGTGTGTACTATAAGTATAACCTTCTCATTTCACCATTCACACACCACACCCTTCTCCCTTGCTCCCCACCTACGGCCGTGAGCCACCACCCACACCACCACCATCTTCATCCATTGTTCATGCATTCCAAGTTAGTTACAAGGTGCAAGAAGGTGTTTAAGGAGGTTCAGAGCTTGTGGATCTTGAAGAACCTTCTCCATTTTCTTTTAACCATCACATTTGCCATCCTCAACTTCTTGAGTTCTGTGACACCTGTGTCACTTCAACCATCAAACAAATACCAAACCAATGAAATATTGTATTTCATACTTGGGATTTGTACAAATATGTGTATCATTTGGACATATCAATTCTTGTTCGATTTCGGGCTCTAAATCGCTTTCTGGAAGGTTATATGCACACTGATGTGTAATTATAACCAGTTTAATGCAACAAACACTCCGGAATAGTGACATAGGCTTAACATACCTTAAATAACCTTTACATAACTTAGAAATAAGTTTTGAAGGCTTTGGTATGGCAAAATCAAGTTTAATCGCTTACATGGACTAAATTCGACAAACTGCGAAATTATGCCAATTTGAACTGTAACAGACATTCCGGAACATGGCCATAAGTTAAACACACCCTAAATATCATTTACATAGCTTAGAAATAGGCTTTGAGGGGTTCGGTGTGCTTAAATAAACTCTTTGGTCATTCAGGGACTAAAAGCGTCAAAAAGTGCATAAGTTTGCATTTTCGCGCATAACTTACGTTCTGAATACATCCGGACATCCAAAAATTTATAAAAGCACTAAAATATTTTAGTTTAGTGTTTGGCATAAGAAAAATCCATTCGTCGCGCAATTTGGACCGTTTTTGCGTCCGTTACGACTTCTGTCGTAATTAATCGAACAACGCAATCGTACGGCCAAACGAACCGACATCCGAGATATTTTTGAGCATGCTTTGAGTTCCCTATACTTTAACTTCATTTTAGAGCTTTGAAATGGGGTTAACAGGGCTTAAACGTGTCAAAAATGCATCGAATAGCAAGTTTGGAGCTTCAGGGGCCTATTCTGCCATTTTTGAAAGTATCAGACCTGCAAGGTCCTTAGGGACCATAAGGTTCTAAGTCTTATGGTCCGTAAGCAGGAGTCAGACAGCAGAAAATTGTTTAAACAGCTGTTACACTCTCTTAACCACCTTGCACATGGCTTTTCCTGAGTATGAGGGGCCATTTTGAGGTACCTTAGCATTTCAATAAGTGTAGGGATGAGATCAAAGCACGGTATTCGATAAACGATCCTAACGGTGGTCCATTTCCTATAAATACCCACCAAGATCACTTGCAAAACCCACTTGAAATCTGAGAATTCTCTAAGTTGGGGTGTTTCATCACCTCATACCTGAGAATACTTGGAATATCAATCTTGTTGGGACCCTTTGTAAGTGTTCCTTCGTTCTTTTAAGCGTTTTTAGCGTTAAAGTCAAATTGTGTTTGACTTTCTGCATAGACCAGTTTATGGTCAATGCGAAGTTCATTTGACCTTTATAACGTGAGCGTAATCACGATGGTTATAGTCCCTAGCGACTATACCTACTGATTACCACGTTATTTAGGCTCAGTGACGAGTCGTAGTTTCGGCCAAAATGCGTATTCTTGCGTATTTTGTAACCAAACTACTCTTAGGTATCAAAACCGTTTGTTTTAATACCAAACCTGTTTTCTAAAGTCGTTAAGCATGTTTTAACATGCTTAGCTCGTCACTTTTAGATTTGTGCTTGTCTAGGGTCGTAAGGGTAAGCGATCTAATCAATCGCTTATGCTTTCGAACCCGACCCACTTGGTCGATCATTAGGATCCGACCAAGCACATTAGGTGACCATAGTTGTATAGGGAATAACCTTCCGTGGTTATACCTTATGGTCACGATGTTTAGTTAGTTGTATGATAGGTAGTTTATATGCCTTAGGCTTATTACCAAAATGCCCTTTTTACGCCAAAATTCATTTTAAGCCTATGTAACATAACTTTTGACATCTAAACTGATTTTGCAACAATATTAGACATGTTAAGGCATATTTTACTTATCATAGGGCTAGTTAGGCGTTCTGAACGCGTTTTACGCGAACGACGCGTTAAAGTAGCATAAGCTACCTAAACGGGTCGTAATGGGTCGTAAGCACTTAGGTTAGGTTTCGTTGTAGTATGTAGGCTTTGTTAAACCATATTACATGAGTTTCCATGCTCATTTGGTTTACGAACCCTCATTCTATCCGATCCTCCGATTTAGGTCCGGTTTATTAACATAGTTACCTATACTAGGTGCCGTTGATTTTCCGTGATCTCTAGCTTTGCTTGGTGGTTATCCTAGGACTATTGAGCAATCTCAGGTGAGTACATAGACCCCTCTTTTACTGTTTTCCAAACTGTTTTGGGGTGAAACACATGTGCCTACTTGTTACTTTCGTGCTTTCCATGTTTTCACATCATATGCTTGTTATGTTCATTAGTACATTTATAGTACATGATTTCATTATGTTTTTTCTATGTATGTCCTTTTTTGCATACTTAGTACATTGTTTTACATTATATTTTATGCTATTTATGTCCATTGTGTGCATACTTAGTACATTGTTTTACAATACATTTCACATCACATGCTATGTATGTTCATTTGTTGCATACTTAGTACATTTGTTATTTGTCACATGCTTACATTTTGATATGACATTTGGTTTGTTAAATGGGACAATATACATTCATTAACATTAGCTACGCCGCTCGTTAGTAGGTAACGGTACCATAGGAATTGACAACTCCCGTTCCTGACATCCTAGGTATGTTTGGATGGAAGGAATGACCGAATTCGATAAACATAAGACAGATAGACCTTTAAATTCGTTTAGGGGTCTATCACCACAGTTACAAGGCTTGGATGTATGCATTTTTACAATACCGCATAAATGTTTATATTCAGTATTAGCATGCATTTTCCTCAAGACATATCATTGATTTAAACCATGTTTTACTTCAATACATTGTTTTGTGCATTTTTACCTATGGCTCAATGGATATATATATATATATATATATATTTCACTTGCCATACATGATATTTTGTTTACACATTACATGATAGACATTTGACATAGACATTTTGATATTATTATACACATTTCATGGACTATATTTGACATAAACATTTTGACATGGTTTTCACAAAGACATTTGACATAGACATTTTGATATTATTATACACATTTCATGGACTATATTTGACATAAACATTTTGACTTGGGTTACACAAAGACATTTGACAAATGGTTTAGACATGGGCAATTTACATTGGTGGTTTGTTTGGGTAAGTGGTTTTGTGACACTTGGGTCACTGCGACCATCAAACAAATACCAAGCCAATGAAATATTGTATTTCATACTTGGGATCTGTATAATTGTGTGTGTCTTTTGCACATATCAATTCTTGTCCGATTACAAACTCTAAATCGCTTTCTGGAAGGTTATACGCGCACTGATGCGTAAATATAACCAGTTTAATACAACGAACACTCCGGAATAGTGAAATAGGCTTAACATACCTTATATAACCTTTACATAACTTAGAAATAAGTTTTGAAGGCTTTGGTATGGTAAAATCAAGTTAAATCGCTTACATGGACTAAAGTTGACAAACTGCGAAAGTATGCCAATTTGAACTGTAACAGACATTCTGAAACATGACCATAAGTTAAACATACCATAAATATCCTTTAAATATCTTAGAAATAGTCTTTGAGGGGTTCGGTGTGCTAAAATAAACTTTTGGGTCATTCAGGGACTAAAAGCGTCAAAAAGTACATAAGTTTGCTTTTTCGCGCATAACTCACGTTCTGAATACATCCGGACATCCAAAAATTTATGTAAGCACTAAAACATTTTATTTTAGTGTTTGGCATGAGAAAAATCCATTCATCGCGCAATTTGGATCGATTTTCGCACTTATGCGCATTCCGTCGTAATTAAGCGAACATCGCGATCGTACGACCAAACGAACCAACATCCGGCATATTTTTGAGCATGTTTCATGTCCACAATGTTTAGGCATCCTTGTGGAGCTTGAAATGGGGTTTGACGGGTGTTAGAAGTGCCGTTACGCAACAAAAACATGTGCAGGGATCATTTCTGCAAATTCTGCAGAAATGGGGGCTAGGCGTGACGCGAGGGGTCTTGGCGTCACGCAAGGCCTCCTCTGGACCAGATTCAATGTTTATAACAGCTCGTTACAGCTGTTAACCTCTCCCTAATCCTTTGCCACATGTTGATCTCTTATGGTGGAGGGCCAATTTGGGTTCCGTAACATTCCGACAAGTGTACGGGTGAGATCAAGGCACGATACTCAAGAAACGATCCTAACGGTGGTCCTAATCCTATAAATACCCACCTTGTCTTGCCCATTTCCCTCACATTTGAATCTGATTCTACACTCTCTAAGTGGAAGTATATGCTTCCTACCTGAGAGTGAATCGGGTTCGAATCTTGTGGGGACCCTTTGTAAGTATTCCTTCGTTCTTTTATTGCTTTTCGAGTCCGAAAGTCAAACTTTGTTTGACTTTCTGCATTGACCAGTTTATGGTCAATGCGAATTTCGTTTGAACTTCGCAACGTGAGCGTAATCACGATGGTTATAGTCCCTTGCGACTATGCCTACTGATTACCACGTTGTCTAGGGTCGTAAGGGTAAGCGATCTCATAAATCGCTTATACCTTCGAACCCGACCCACTTGGTCGATCATTAGGATCCGACCAAGCACATTAGGTGACCATAGTATATAGGGAATAACCTTCCGAGGTTATACCTTATGGTCACGACGTTTAGTTAGTTGTATGATAGGTAGTTTATATGCCTTAGGTAAATTACCAAAATACCCCTTTGATGCCAAAATTCATTTTAAACATATGTAACATAACTTTTGGTATCTAAACTGATTTGGCAACATTATTAAACATGTTAAGGCATATTTTACTTGTCATAGGACTAGTTAGGCGGTCCGAACGCGTTTCACGCGGACGACGCGTTAAAGTAGCATAAGCTACCTAAACGGGTCGTAATGGGTCGTAAGCACTTAGGTTAGGTTCAATTTTAGAATGTAGCTTTGTTAAACCAAATTACATGAGTTCTCATACTCATTTGGTTTACAAGCCCTCATTCTATCCGATCTTCCGATATAGGTCCGGTTTATTAACATAGTTTGTGACAACCGGTGATTTACGGCTTTTAATTACGTAATTAACTGGCGATTAACGCGATAATAAATAGTGCTTACGACGCTAATTAACTTAAACAGGCCCTTGGAGTGCCCAGAAACGTTTGTTCAGCTATACATTGCGCGTGTGGTGATCGACAGAAAATATGCTGAATATTACGCGACAACGGACTGATACCGTACAAAATACTGACGACGCCGACAAATATGGATGTTACACGAATATTTTATGCTTACGGAGTATGGGTCGCGATATCGGGTCTCCTAAGAATTACGGGCCCCTTACACATGAGATGGGCTTGTGGGCCCTGGGCCCAAGCCCGAAACCCACAAGCCTAAACCTACACACAATAGGCAAAATCTCTACCTAAGATCTTGACTCAAGGAATAGAGATTTTGACCTGAATGTAAATTATATACATAAAAGACAATTGAAAACCATTGTTCCAATGGGTATAACATGTGACCTGGATGTCATCTAAATGCATACAGGAAAATATAACACTTCTGCTTATAAATAAGAACATGAAGTTCTTTCCTTGTCTCATTCAAACAAGCAGCCCTCCATCTACTCTCCATCTCTCATAATAAAAAAAAAATAAAAAAAAATAAAAAAATAAATGAGAATCAGGTACCCATTTCTCTCCCTCTCGATTACCTATATACCCACACAACACATACACCTTCAAACCAAATTTCCCTTTTTAAATCCATACACAAACAACTACGAAACTTAATCATCTCCCAATCCTAACCGATTACCCCTGTCTTCTCTCTCGTGCTCGATGAAGACCGGCCAGCCACCATCACCGGTGGCGGCTCGCGGTGGCGTGTAGCGGCTGCGAAACAGAGGAGAGAGAGAGAGAGGGCCGGAGATAGGAGCGGCACCGCCGCTCACGGTGGCGGCGGTGGATCGAGCAGTGGCGCACGGTGGTGCATCCGATGAGATAGAGACCGAGAGAGAAAGAAAGATTGGAGCCACGGACCGGCGGTCAGAGCCTCGGACCAGCGGTCCTTGTCTCGGTCCGACGAGTATCCCGGTAATCACCTCCATTTCTTCTTACTTCTTGCAAACTGAAAGTGATGATGATGATTTTGTTGGCTACTGTTGTTGATAGAGACGATGTTCATAACCAGCTAATGGTTTGTTCGAGTTCACTACGGTTCAAGCTCAGGTCCCGGTCAGATTCTGGATGGTGGTTCGGTACGGCTCGGGTTCGGTGTTCGGGTTAATACTCGGCTCAACTCGGTTTGACTCGGTCAAACCGAGTCAACTCAGTCAATGGTTCGGGTCAACAGTGGTCGAGTTTGGTTCGGGTCAAGCGCGGATCGGACGGGTCAGATTTCACTCGGTCAACTCGGCGGGTCGACTCGGTCAAACCAGTTGACTCAGTCAACTCAGTTGACTCGGTCAACCCGGTTAACTCAGTCGGCTCACTCGACATTTTGACGGAAGACTTGGTAAAGATTAGCGATGCGTTTATCTCGTTATATTTTTAGTTTAATTAAATACGTGAATAACGAGCTTGAACCGACTGATCATAATTTACATTTGATATAAGATTTGACAAATTACATGAATATTGTTTGAAACTTGTTGAATCTTGATAAATAACGACAACTTGTGTTGTCGGGGGCGTCCAAAAACAGAGGAAACTCTGCCCGTTTTTCGAGAAAAACCGTAAAATAAAACGAGTTTTATTATAAAGCAAAACGTGCTTTTGATATAAAGCGACTTTTGAAAAACAAGATACGAATATAAAGTTCTTTCGACAACAACTTACAACTTACGAAAAACAACGATACGGAAATTATTTCGACAACAAATAAATATAGTTTATATATTTATTTCGAACGTCAAACAAAAGCGGCAATTCTTTTATAAAATAGATATAACTTATCTATTTATTTCAAACATAGTACAACATGAATTCGTTTTTACAAAATAAATATAGTAGTATATTTATTTCAAACACACGAGTTTTCTTATAGAATAAATATAATTCTTTTATATTTATTACAAGACGCCTAAACGGCGTACACATATCTTTCGACGAGTATCATACAATACGCAATACGTAATACGAGTTTGCTATGTGTATTTTCATAAAAAAAATACTTTTTTATACACGTACGACTTCTCGGAACTTAACAAGTTTAACTTAATCATTTTTAATAAGTTAACAACTTACCGTCAAATCGTTCGATTAACGATTCGGTAGAGCTCGATTACACGTAGTTAGTTACTGCGTTATTTAGAAACTTACTAGATATTCCGTGTTAGGAATATTGTAGAATGCACGATAGCGAGTCACGTCTTGGAAACGACATCGCGAAGTCGTAATTAGCTAGTTTGCACAGGAATATTCAGGTGAGTTCATAACCCCACCTTTTTACGGTTTTACATTTTGATAAATGTTTTCAGGGTGGAAAGACATGCACTTTTTGCAAAGCATACAAGAATTACATATTTATAAACCATTTTACAAGCAAGATTTATCTGACACAAATGGTTTACGAAAAGCTTATGTTTTATACCGGTTTTTTCAAACAAGCGTTTACACACGAATTCTAGTTTTCTAAACTACGAGAAAATACAAATACAAGAGTATACAAACACATGAGAATTGATACTTGACATAAAGAATACAAGAACTGAAAAATTGATACTTGATATGATGGATACAAAAATTGAGGAATGATACGAGAAATCGTGTCACGAATAGGGTACCATAAGCACCATTAATCGTGTACATACTAAGACCGCAGAACAAAAGGTTAGATCTAATGGGTTCCGGGCAGCCCCACTCTTGGCCACTCTTTTACCGAGCAGTGTTTTTGTGTCTCAGTCGTGAATCGACTACAGAAAAATGCCTATGGTTTGGTGACTTCCTATGTCGTGTCACATGTTAATGGCCTTGCAACCCATTAACAACAAGTGATACATACAGAATACTTGATTTATATAAGAAAACATGATACATACAAGAATACGTGATTTATACAAATACTTGAATTATACAAGATACATACCATGTTTTCATACAAAGTTTCTGCATAACTTGACAAGAAAATGATTTTAAATTCGTTTTCACAACAATACTTCAAAAACCGGTTATTCAAAGAGATTTATTTCAAATCTTTTACAAACAAACTATGAACTCGCTCAACTTTATGTTGACTTCTTCGCATGTTTCTTTCTCAGGTTGCATTTCTAAGACAAGGCACGGTTGGAATAAGGAGAACCATGAAGAGTCGAGTACTTAGTGGGCGTTCAATTTCTAAAATACTTAGATTATTTGCTTCCGCTGTGCAATGAAGATACCAGTCCAGTCACGCCAATGCTCTGATATTTCGGGGTGTAACAGATTGGTATCAGAGCTATAGGTTACAGTGAATAGGGTTCTCTGTAGAGATACCTAGGCTCTAACCTCATATTTCTCTGGGGACTTAGATTATCAAAACGTTGAATACTTACAGAACGCCTAGTACTCGAATATGGTCTCCAACCGTTGCCGAAAAACCAAACAGTCAAAATTTTGTTTTCAAACATACGTTATTGTGGTGTTTACACACGGTACACAAGATAGTAGCATACAGTGCACAAAACTCTGAGAATTTAGGAAACATGCATTTAAGACCTTCGGAAACTCATGTTGAAGTTCATTAAAGGTCACCACGTAGGTACCACGTTTATTAACTCGGACAAACGCCATTTATATGTCATCTATGTTATTTAGCCGAGCAGGTAACCTACGCAAAACGAAGCACGAGCGTGCAAAAGTACACGAGAACTCGATCAACGGAGGTTGAAGTATGTCACATACGACTATCAAGGCGATGCCTTAGAAAAGACACGATGGCGCAATTCAGCAACGACGCTAGATCCTGTCAGCACGAAAACTATCGATCAGGAAGCGGCGGTTTGGCACGCGGTCCTGCAATGACATGAATCACGCCAGGAAGAAGACGTATGTCTCCGCATTCCCCCTATCGCATTAACGACGAATACGCTATGTTTGACATTCCATGGTAATGTCACCTAACAACTGGTTATCACATGCAACCCCAGGTAAAGTCCTTAAATTTCTTTTATTGAAATTTCGACTTTCACATTTACTGAGTAGATTCTTGTATCTCTACTCCTCTTAATGGTCATTGTGTCACGACCATTTCTTTCAATATAGCGAATATTCATTTGTTTCATTTCTTGAAAATTCATATGTTATACATGCATCGTTTGTTACGCATGTGGCTTTGTTTCGAATAAAGCGTTTCATTAAAGTTCAAATATTATTTCGCTTGTGACTCAAATGACCCGCATTATTGAAATTGTTGGCTTCTTTGTTCTCAAGTCAACACGTTTTCTTAAGAATTCTTTTCTTTTTCAAGATACATGGCATTTCTTTGTGGCCATGCCGAAAGTTTTCTTGTCAATACATGTAATTATTGTCGGCTTGCGCCGAAAATCAAATTCAATTGTTTGAACTTGTTCATTACACATATTCAATTCAAGACACCATATGATGTATTGAAAACATCATATTCGAATTCGTTTTAACAAGCGTTTCATTGTTCCGAGTCGTGGTAGATTTATTTGGTCTACGACTCCATTAAGTCGTTTGTTGATTTCGACACCTTGTAGTGTCAGTACAAACTTGTAGCTTGGGCTAATTTATGCAAAACACGGGTGATACTTGTTCGATCACCGCTATATTTGAATTGTTTCATTCACTACGACACCTTGTGGCGTCGGTAGAACTTGCAGCTTGGGCTGATCATGATCGAGCGTTTCATGCAAACTAGTACATTTGAGCTTGTTGAAATTTAAATTCATTTATTGGATGCAATCATTTTAGAATTCATTTGTATCTTGTGATACGTCACTGAATTCACATTATTCGAATAAGTCTTGATTCGATTTCATGATCATTCGCTTTGGTACTATTCGTATTTTCAACGCATAACGTAACTCTAAGGAGTTAACGTAGTCTAAATTTCGAGGACGAAATTATCTTAACAGGGGGAGAATGTGACAACCGGTGATTTACGGCTTTTAATTACGTAATTAACTGGCGATTAACGCGATAATAAATAGTGCTTACGACGCTAATTAACTTAAACAGGCCCTTGGAGTGCCCAGAAACGTTTGTTCAGCTATACAGTGCGCGTGTGGTGATCGACAGAAAATATGCTGAATATTACGCGACAACGGACTGATACCGTATAAAATACTGACGACGCCGACAAATATGGATGTTACACGAATATTTTATGCTTACGGAGTATGGGTCGCGATATCGGGTCTCGTAAGAATTACGGGCCCCTTACACATGAGATGGGCTTGTGGGCCCTGGGCCTAAGCCCGAAACCCACAAGCCTAAACCTACACACAATAGGCAAAATCTCTACCTAAGATCTTGACTCAAGGAATAGAGCTTTTGACCTGAATGTAAATTATATACATAAAAGACAATTGAAAACCATTGTTCCAATGGGTATAACATGTGACCTGGATGTCATCTAAATGCATACAGGACAATATAACACTTCTGCTTATAAATAAGAACATGAAGTTCTTTCCTTGTCTCATTCAAACAAGCAGCCCTCCATCTACTCTCCATCTCTCATAATAAAAAAAAAAAAATGAGAATCGGGTACCCATTTCTCTCCCTCTCGATTACCTATATACCCACACAACACATACACCTTCAAACCAAATTTCCCTTTTTAAATCCATACACAAACAACTACGAAACTTAATCATCTCCCAATCCTAACCGATTACCCCTGTCTTCTCTCTCGTGCTCGATGAAGACCGGCCAGCCACCATCACCGGTGGCGGCTCGCGGTGGCGTGTAGTGGCTGCGAAACAGAGGAGAGAGAGAGAGAGGGCCGGAGATAGGAGCGGCACCGCCGCTCACGGTGGCGGCGGTGGATCGAGCAGTGGCGCACGGTGGTGCATCCGATGAGATAGAGACCGAGAGAGAAAGAAAGATTGGAGCCACGGACCGGCGGTCAGAGCCTCGGACCAGCGGTCCTTGTCTCGGTCCGACGAGTATCCCGGTAATCACCTCCATTTCTTCTTACTTCTTGCAAACTGAAAGTGATGATGATGATTTTGTTGGCTACTGTTGTTGATAGAGACGATGTTCATAACCAGCTAATGGTTTGTTCGAGTTCACTACGGTTCAAGCTCAGGTCCCGGTCAGATTCTGGATGGTGGTTCGGTACGGCTCGGGTTCGGTGTTCGGGTTAATACTCGGCTCAACTCGGTTTGACTTGGTCAAACCGAGTCAACTCAGTCAATGGTTCGGGTCAACAGTGGTCGAGTTTGGTTCGGGTCAAGCGCGGATCGGACGGGTCAGATTTCACTCGGTCAACTCGGCGGGTCGACTCGGTCAAACCAGTTGACTCAGTCAACTCAGTTGACTCGGTCAACCCGGTTAACTCAGTCGGCTCACTCGACATTTTGACGGAAGACTTGGTAAAGATTAGCGATGCGTTTATCTCGTTATATTTTTAGTTTAATTAAATACGTGAATAACGAGCTTGAACCGACTGATCATAATTTACATTTGATATAAGATTTGACAAATTACATGAATATTGTTTGAAACTTGTTGAATCTGGATAAATAACGACAACTTGTGTTGTCGGGGGCGTCCAAAAACAGAGGAAACTCTGCCCGTTTTTCGAGAAAAACCGTAAAATAAAACGAGTTTTATTATAAAGCAAAACGTGCTTTTGATATAAAGCGACTTTTGAAAAACAAGATACGAATATAAAGTTCTTTCGACAACAACTTACAACTTACGAAAAACAACGATACGGAAATTATTTCGACAACAAATAAATATAGTTTATATATTTATTTCGAACGTCAAACAAAAGCGGCAATTCTTTTATAAAATAGATATAACTTATCTATTTATTTCAAACATAGTACAACATGAATTCGTTTTTACAAAATAAATATAGTAGTATATTTATTTCAAACACACGAGTTTTCTGATAGAATAAATATAATTCTTTTATATTTATTACAAGACGCCTAAACGGCGTACACATATCTTTCGACGAGTATCATACAATACGCAATACGTAATACAAGTTTGCTATGTGTATTTTCATAAAAAAAATACTTTTTTATACACGTACGACTTCTCGGAACTTAACAAGTTTAACTTAATCATTTTTAATAAGTTAACAACTTACCGTCAAATCGTTCGATTAACGATTCGGTAGAGCTCGATTACACGTAGTTAGTTACTGCGTTATTTAGAAACTTACTAGATATTCCGTGTTAGGAATATTGTAGAATGCACGATAGCGAGTCACGTCTTGGAAACGACATCGCGAAGTCGTAATTAGCTAGTTTGCACAGGAATATTCAGGTGAGTTCATAACCCCACCTTTTTACGGTTTTACATTTTGATAAATGTTTTCGGGGTGGAAAGACATGCACTTTTTGCAAAGCATACAAGAATTACATATTTATAAACCATTTTACAAGCAAGATTTATCTGACACAAATGGTTTACGAAAAGCTTTTGTTTTATACCGGTTTTTTCAAACAAGCGTTTACACACGAATTCTAGTTTTCTAAACTACGAGAAAATACAAATACAAGAGTATACAAACACATGAGAATTGATACTTGACATAAAGAATACAAGAACTGAAAAATTGATACTTGATATGATGGATACAAAAATTGAGGAATGATACGAGAAATCGTGTCACGAATAGGGTACCATAAGCACCATTAATCGTGTACATACTAAGACCGCAGAACAAAAGGTTAGATCTAATGGGTTCCGGGCAGCCCCACTCTTGGCCACTCTTTTACCGAGCAGTGTTTTTGTGTCTCAGTCGTGAATCGACTACAGAAAAATGCCTATGGTTTGGTGACTTCCTATGTCGTGTCACATGTTAATGGCCTTGCAACCCATTAACAACAAGATACATACAGAATACTTGATTTATATAAGAAAACATGATACACACAAGAATACGTGATTTATACAAATACTTGAATTATACAAGATACATACCATGTTTTCATACAAAGTTTCTGCATAACTTGACAAGAAAATGATTTTAAATTCGTTTTCACAACAATACTTCAAAAACCGGTTATTCAAAGAGATTTATTTCAAATCTTTTACAAACAAACTATGAACTCGCTCAACTTTATGTTGACTTTTTCGCATGTTTCTTTCTCAGGTTGCATTTCTAAGACAAGGCACGGTTGGAATAAGGAGAACCATGAAGAGTCGAGTACTTAGTGGGCGTTCAATTTCTAAAATACTTAGATTATTTTCTTCCGCTGTGCAATGAAGATACCAGTCCAGTCACGCCAATGCTCTGATATTTCGGGGTGTGACATAGTTACCTATATTAGGTGCCGTTTGATTCCGTGATCTCTAGCATTGCTTGGTGGTTATCTTAGGACTATTAAGCAAATCTCAGGTGAGTACATAGACCCCTCTTTTACCGTTTTCAAACTGTTTTGGGGTGAAACACATGTGCCTACTTGTTACTTTCATGCTTTCCTGTTTTCACATCATTTACTTGCTATGTTCGTTAGTACATTTATAGTACATGATTTCATTGTGTTTTATGCTATGTATGCCCATTGTGTGCGTACTTAGTACATTGTTTTACATTACATTTTATGCTATGTATGCCCATTGTGTGCGTACTTAGTACATTGTTTTACATTTCATTTTATGCTATGTATGCCCATTGTGTGCATACTTAGTACATTGTTTTACATTACCTTTCATGCTATGTATGTCCATTGTGTGCATACTTAGTACATCGTTTTACATTACATTTCAAGCTATGTATGTCCATTGTGTGAATACTTAGTACATTGTTTTACATTACATGTCATGCTATGTATATCCATTGTGTGCATACTTAGTACATCGTTTTACATTACAAATCTGTTGCATATGCTCATCCAGCATATGAACACATTATACTCCATTTTGAACCGTTGTAACCATTTGACTATGTGAACCGTCGTAACCCTTTGATTATATGAACCGTTTGTAACTATTGAACCGTGTGAACCAGTTGTATCTGTTGACATGATTTACATTTGACAATAGACATTTGACTATACATAAACATTTCTACAATTGTTAAACATTTCATCTTGATGGTTTGGTTTGAGTAAGTGATTTAAGTAATGAGGCGTATGTAATATGATACAAGCACGGTGGATACGCCGCTGGTACTTCCTATATATAAGTGTTTGTATGGTATCACATATTGTAGCGTTATTTGAATCATTTCAATTTGAGACATATAACATTTTATACAAATAACATACTTTTCACAAGACATTGATTTACAAACAACTTATCTTATACAAACTCATTTTTCATGGTTATTCATTTAACCATACATTATTCTCTTATTTATACATATCATCTGATCTTATCGTTTTTCAAATGATTTACAAGACAAAGCAAATTACAAAGTTCATGACTAAACATTTTCTCAAACATAAGTCATGAATTCTGTTTTCACAAAACCTATGTATCTCACAGGCATTTTTATGCTGATGTACCTATTTTCACATGTGTTTTCAGGAGATAATGCATAGGACTTATCAAGACATACTTAGGCGGACTTGTGCCTTAGTGACTTAAAACGAGACAAGAACTAGTTAATTTATGTTATGTACTCTTTGGTTCTTGTTTAAAACAATGTAAACTTTTATGTTTGATTAATAAAACGAAACTTCAATTGCCATGGATTTGAAACAATTAATTTTGTTACAACACTCCCCGACGTTTCCGCCACGTTTCGTTGTCCTACGTGGTCGGGGTGTGACAGAAAAGTTGGTATCAGAGCCCATGGTT
This sequence comes from Helianthus tuberosus, assembly GCA_030545235.1. Classification (NCBI taxonomy): domain Eukaryota; kingdom Viridiplantae; phylum Streptophyta; class Magnoliopsida; order Asterales; family Asteraceae; genus Helianthus; species Helianthus tuberosus. The sequence continues at coordinate 97,398,246 of CM060412.1, read as the reverse complement.
ATAGGGAATTAGGTTAGTAGTAATGCTTTGACCTAGTCTATAACCTTCCTAGGACCCTAACGCGAGTTTACTTGCGTTTAGTCATAAAACAATACCGTCACCTATCCTTAGGCGACGACCATAACAAGAACATAAATTTCAAAACCACTTTGAAAACTAATCATCTGTTCTAGGATGATTGATTACTAGGTTTTGAACCCTCTATTGTAAGATTTTGAACCCTCTGTTATAAGGTTTTGAACCCCTTTGAGTTTTCAAAACCTCGTCAAAGTTTTGGGTCCTAAATAGTGTGAACACGTGCAAACTGGATGAGTGAATGCCTGTACCCTGAGTTTTCTGTCTAAGGCTAGAGTGTTCGTACAAATCCATATAATCGGACCAGTCACTCTTACCTGGGGACTCTTGGGGTGAGTGTTCACTTATAGGCGAGCATGTCTTCGCGATACATTATGAGGACCTATCTGCTTTGATTCAGCCTTTGAGTGTCGTTTGTTTGCTTCATGGTCCAAACAAATGACCATCACCCTTGATTTTGGTCGGTAATTATAACATCCTATTCTTACCCGATGCCATTTCATTTGTTTTCTCTCTTGTTTCCCTTTTAGAATGCCTCCACGACGCGAAAATCCAGTATCTATTGAAGAGCTGGAAGCTGTCATTACACAGCAAGTGACTGCTGCAATCCCGAACATCGTTGCTCAATGTAACTAAGCCCTCAACAACAATAATGCCCCCTGCAACTTTAAGACGTTCAACTCGGTTAAGCCATCAAAGTTTTCTGGGTCTCAAGGAGCGACTGCACTTCTGCAATGGTTCGAGAGTCTAGAGAGCACCTTCTGACATGTTCAATGTCCAAACGAGCGAAAGGTAGATTTCGCATCTAGTGTCTTTGAGAAACGAGCTTTGACGTGGTGGAACGGTGTGGTGAGAGATAGGAGTGCCGAGGTGGCACTGGCTCAAACGTGGGAAGAGCTTCGAGCTCTGATGATGAAGGAATTCTGTCCTCGTCACGAGATCAGGGCCTTGGAAAGGGAATTTGACGATCTTAAGTAAGAGAGCGGTGAGCATCGAGCCTACACGGACCGTTATGAGGAGTTAAGTCTGTTGTGCCCAAGCATGGTTACGCCTTTGGATAAGGCGATCGAAAAATACATTGATGGTCTCCCTGACTCAGTTCAGGATATTGTTAGTGGTATTAACCCCACTACAATTAGACAGGCCATTGAGCTATCTGTAACCTTGACTGAATCTCAAATCAGGAAACGTAAACTTTTTAGAAAAGGTGACAAGAAGCCAATCGAGGAATCAAAGACCATGGATGAACAGACTGGATCTCCTAAGAAGTCAAAGAAGCAAAAGGCTTCTCAAAACTTCGTCGTGGTCGCTCACAATGATCAAGCCGTCCCCAACCAACCAGCTCAACCCCCTGCTAGGAAGCCATACAATGGAACTGCACCCTTGTGCAACCAATGTAGCCTCCATCATCATGCCAATGTAAAGTGCCGCAAATGCCAAACTTGTGGACTTATAGGCCATACAGCAAGAGTTTTCCCAGCTGCAGCTGCACCAAACCAAGCTGGCAACAATCCTGCTCAAGGTCGTTTTCTACCAGGTTCTTGCGTCAACTGTGGCGAGATGGGCCATTTCCAAAGAAACTGCCCAAAGCTTGCTAATGCGAATCCAACGCAGGGATAAGCATCTGACCGAATGGAAGACAACGCTGTTTAGAAATAATCAAGCCTTATGTATTATTTTCTTTTGTTGTCAAGGTCCATGAAACAGTTGTAATCATTGTTAATAAATAAATCTTTTATTTACATTGCAATGTATTTTTGTGGTTGTATGTATAAACAACATATCCCTTACAATACCGATAATCAAGGAACCATATTCCTTGAAGAACAAAATACCCCCAAAATTTTTCCATTTTATGATCTCTTGCGTTCTCCACGAAATTCCTAAGTACCCATTTCATCCAAGGATACGAAGTACAAGGCGCAAGTTACAACACTGGACGAATACCCAAAGTACCACTATAAATCCTTAATAGGGTACCTAAGGGTATTTCCGTAAGTCCTTAATTGTTGTATACCTTAATTCGAATGTGGTGATTCCTTGTAATCAAAAAGCGAAATTTTGGAAGATCATTCTATCTTTTCAGATAGATCCCAGAGGACATTGAAGTCCCTCGGCTGGTTTCCTGGTGTACCTTGAATATCCATTTTCAATCGATAAAAAGTTAATAACAAATTAATAACCGAGTTAAACAACTATGTGATTATGTGATTATGTATTCCCTTTGATGTTTTGTGTGATCCGAATCATGTTATCCAAATCCTCATAGAATCTTCCATATCTACGTATAAGGGATTATAGTAGGATACCCAGAAGTACTACATAAAATCCTTAATGGACTTCTACGTTGTAGTTAAGCCCCTTGGATTTTAAAGTACTACTCCATAATTAGACCCCTTGAGTGGTCTAGTTAAACAGATTGATCAAAAAAATCTGGTTAGGGATATCATGTGATGATATAGCTGAAAGGACTCCTTGGTGGCCTAACTAAGAAAATCCTCTGTCGATTTAATTAAAAGGACCCTGTGATAGTCTAGTCACCCTCATCACAAGTTTGATATCCTTCCCCTAAACATTACAAGACAAACTGTGCAAACTGTGCAAGGAATTACGTAATTATGGATGCATACATAATTATGGAATTCAGTGCACAGAAACCACCGCAAGTTTTGTCATGTGCATAGAAGTTAACTTTATTCATTTCCATTTCTGAGGAAGCACCCGTTGAAAATGACTCTGTTTGTTCATTTTCGTTTCTGAAGATTGTCCGTTGAGGAAATGAATATCCGTTTGATTATCCTTTTCATTTCCGTTTCTGAAGAAGCACCCGTTGAAAATGACTCTGTTTGTTCATTTTCGTTTCTGAAGATTGTCCGTTGAGGAAATGAATATCCGTTTGATTATCCTTTTCATTTCCGTTTCTGAGGAAGCACCCGTTGAAAATGACTCTGTTTATTCATTTTCGTTTCTGAAGATTGTCCGTTGAGGAAATGAATATCCGTTTGATTATCCTTTTCATTTCCGTTTCTAAGGAAGCACCCGTTGAAAATGACTCTGTTTGTTCATTTTCGTTTCTGAAGATTGTCCGTTGAGGAAATGAATATCCGTTTGATTATCCTTTTCATTTCCGTTTCTGAGGAAGCACCCGTTGAAAATGACTCTGTTTGTTCATTTTCGTTTCTGAAGATTGTCCGTTGAGGAAATGAATATCCGTTTGATTATCCTTTTCATTTCCATTTCTGAGGAAGCACCCGTTGAAAATGACTCCGTTTGTTCATTTTCGTTTCTGAAGATTGTCCGTTGAGGAAATGAATATCCGTTTGATTATCCTTTTCATTTCCATTTCTGAGGAAGCACCCGTTGAAAATGACTCCGTTTGTCCATTTTCGTTTCTAAAGATTGTCCGTTGAGGAAATGAATATCCGTTTGATTATCCTTTTCATTTCCGTTTCTGAGGAAGCAACCATTGAAAATAACTCCGTCTGATCATTTTCTTTTCTACAGATTGGTCGTTGAGGAAATGAATCCCCATTTGTTTATTCCTTCATTTCCGCTTCTGAAGAATACTCGTTGAGGAAAATGACTCCGTTTGTTCATTTTCATTTCTGAAGAATGTCCGTTAAGGAGATGACAGGATTATTCCTTGCTTATCTTTGATGGTTATAAACACAAAGTCATAGACAGAGCCCTATGAATAAATTTCGGGACGAAATTTTCTAAAGTAGGGGAGACTGTGACACCTGGGTCACTACGACCATCAAACAAATACCAAGCCAATGAAATATTGTATTTCATACTTGGGATCTGTATAATTATGTGTGTCTTTTGCACATATCAATTCTTGTCCGATTACAAGCTCTAAATCGCTTTCTGGAAGGTTATACGCGCACTGATGCGTAAATATAACCAGTTTAATACAACGAACACTCTGGAATAGTGAAATAGGCTTAACATACCTTAAATAACCTTTACATAACTTAGAAATAAGTTTTGAAGGCTTTGGTATGGTAAAATCAAGTTAAATCGCTTACAGGGACTAAAGTTGACAAACTGCGAAAGTATGCCAATTTGAACTGTAACAGACATTCCGAAACATGACCATAAGTTAAAAATACCATAAATATCCTTTACATAGCTTAGAAATAGGCTTTGAGGGGTTCGGTGTGCTAAAATAAACTTTTGGGTCATTCAGGGACTAAAAGCGTCAAAAAGTGCATAAGTTTGCATTTTCGCGCATAACTCACGTTCTGAATACATCTGGACATCCAAAAATTTATGTAAGTACTAAAACATTTTATTTTAGTGTTTGGCATGAGAAAAATCCATTCATCGCGCAATTTGGATCGATTTTCGCACTTATACGCATTCCGTCGTAATTAAGCGAACATCGCGATCGTACGACCAAACGAACAAACATCCGGCATATTTTTGAGCATGTTTCATGTCCACAATGTTTAGGCATCCTTGTGGAGCTTGAAATGGGGTTTGACGGGTGTTAGAAGTGCCGTTACGCAACAAAAACATGTGCAGGGACCATTTCTGCAAATTCTGCAGAAATGGGGGCTAGGCGTGACGCGAGGGGTCTTGGCGTCACGCGAGGCCCCCTCTAGACCAGATTTAGTGTTTAAAACAGCTGGTTACAGCTGTTAACCACTCCCTAATCCTTTGCCACATGTTGATATCTTATGGTGGAGGGCCAATTTGGGTTCCATAACATTCCGACAAGTGTACGGGTGAGATCAAGGCACGATACTCAAGAAACGATCCTAACGGTGGTCCTAATCCTATAAATACCCAGCTTGTCTTGCCCATTTCCCTCACATTTGAATCTGATTCTACACTCTCTTAGTGGAAGTATATGCTTCCTACCTGAGAGTGAATCGGGTTCGAATCTTGCGGGGACCCTTTGTAAGTATTCCTTCGTTCTTTTATTGCTTTTCAAGTCCGAAAGTCAAACTTTGTTTGACTTTCTGCATTGACCAGTTTATGGTCAATGCGAAGTTTGTTTGAACTTCGCAACGTGAGCGTAATCACGAAGGTTATAGTCCCTTGTGATTATGCCTTCTGATTACCACGTTGTCTAGGGTCGTAAGGGTAAGCGATCTAATAAATCGCTTATACCTTCGAACCCGACCCACTTGGTCGATCATTAGGATCCAACCAAGCACATTAGGTGACCATAGTATATATGGAATAACCTTCCGAGGTTATACCTTATGGTCACGACGTTTAGTTAGTTGTATGATAGGTAGTTTATATGCCTTAGGTAAATTACCAAAATACCCCTTTGATGCCAAAATTCATTTTAAACATATCTAACATAACTTCTGATATCTAAACTGATTTAGCAACAATAATAGACATGTTAAGGCATATTTTACTTGTCATAGGACTAGTTAGGCGGTCCGAACGCGTTTCACGCGGACGACGCGTTAAAGTAGCATAAGCTACCTAAACGGGTCATAATGGGTCGTAAGCACTTAGGTTAGGTTCCATTTTAGAATGTAGCTTTGTTAAACCATATTACATGAGTTCTCATACTCATTTGGTTTACAAGCCCTCATTCTATCCGATCTTCCAATATAGGTCTGGTTTATTAACATAGTTACCTATATTAGGTGCCGTTTGATTCCGTGATCTCTAGCATTGCTTGGTGGTTATCTTAGGACTATTAAGCAATCTCAGGTGAGTACATAGACCCCTCTTTTACCGTTTTCAAACTGTTTTGGGGTGAAACACATGTGCCTACTTGTTACTTTCATGCTTTCCTGTTTTCACATCATATACTTGCTATGTTCGTTAGAGCATTTATAGTACATGATTTCATTGTGTTTTATGCTATGTATGCCCATTGTGTGCGTACTTAGTACATTGTTTTACATTACATTTTATGCTATGTATGCCCATTGTGTGCGTACTTAGTACATTGTTTTACATTACATTTTATGTTATGTATGCCCATTGTGTGCGTACTTAGTACATTGTTTTACATTACCTTTCATGCTATGTATGTCCATTGTGTGCATACTTAGTACATCGTTTTACATTACATTTCATGCTATGTATGTCCATTGTGTGCATACTTAGTACATTGTTTTACATTACATTTCATGATATGTATATCCATTGTGTGCATACTTAGTACATCGTTTTACATTACAAATCTGTTGCATATGCTCATCCAGCATATGAACACATTATACTACATTTTGAACCGTTGTAACCATTTGACTATGTGAACCGTCGTAACCCTTTGATTATATGAACCGTTTGTAACTATTGAACCGTGTGAACCAGTTGTATCTGTTGACATGATTTACATTTGACAATAGACATTTGACTGTACATAAACATTTCTACAATTGTTAAACATTTCATCTTGATGGTTTGGTTTGAGTAAGTGATTTAAGTAACGAGGCGTATGTAATATGATACAAGCACGGTGGATACGCCGTTGGTACTTCCTATATATAAGTGTTTGTATGGTATCACATATTGTAGCGTTATTTGAATCATTTCAATTTGAGACATATAACATTTTATACAAATAACATACTTTTCACAAGACATTGATTTACAAACAACTTATCTTATACAAACTCATTTTACATGGTTATTCATTTAACCATACATTATTCTCTTATTTATACATATCATCTGATCTTATCATTTTTCAAATGATTTACAAGACAAAGCAAATTACAAAGTTCATGACTAAACATTTTCTCAAACATAAGTCATGAATTCTGTTTTCACAAAACCTATGTATCTCACAGGCATTTTTATGCTGACGTACCTATTTTCACATGTGTTTTCAGGAGATGATGCATAGGACTTATCAAGACATACTTAGGCGGACCTGTGCCTTAGTGACTTAAAACGAGACAAGAACTAGTTAATTTATGTTATGTACTCTTTGGTTCTTGTTTAAAACAATGTAAACTTTCATGTTTGATTAATAAAACGAAACTTCAATTGCCATGGATTTGAAACAATTAATTCTGTTACAACACTCCACGATGTTTCCGCCACGTTTCGTTGTCGTACGTGGTCGGGGTGTGACAGGTTTGAATAACGAGGCGTGTGTAATATGATACAAGCATGGTGGATACGCCGCTGGTACTTCCTATATATAAGTGCTTGTATGATATTACATATCGTAGCGTTATTTAAATCATTTCAGTTTAGACATATAACATTTTTATACAAATAACATATTTTTCACAAGACATTGTTTTACAAACAACTTACCTTATACAAACTCATTTTACTTGGTTATTCATTTAATCTTACATTATTCTTTTACATATCATATACTTTATCATCGTTTTTCAAATGATTTATAAAACAAAACATTTTACAAGGATCATGACTGACTTTTGTTAAACAACCTTTTTTCTAAACTTATAAGTCATGAATCCTATTTTCACAAAGCCTATGTACTCGCCGGCATCTTTATGCTGACGTACCTATTTTCACATGTGTTTCAGGAAATGATGCATAGGATTGATCAAGATACACTTAGGCGGACTTGGGCCTTAGTGTCAATAAAAGATGGAAAACTAGTTAATTTTGTTATACTTCTTAGTTTGTTAAGACATTGTAACTCTTTTAATCAATAAAACAATATTTCAATTTCCATGTGTTATGAAACAATGATTCTGTTACAACGCTCCCCGATGTTTCCGCCACGTTTTGTTTTTTTACGTGGTCGGGGTGTGACAGAAAAGTTGGTATCAGAGCCATGGTTATAGGTTATTAGTAATACTTTGACCTAGTCTATAACCTTCCTAGGACCCTAACGCAAGTTTACTTGCGTTTAGTCATAAAACAATGTCGTCACCTATCCTTAGGCGACGACCACAACGAGAACATAAATTTCAAGACCGTCTTGAAAACCAATCATCTGTTCTAGGATGATTTATTGTAAGGTTTTGAACCCCTTTGAATTTTCAAAATCCCGTCAAAGTTTGGGTCTTATAATGTGAACACGTGCGAACTGGAAGGGTGGATGCCTGTACCCTAAGTTTTCTGTCTAAGGCTAGAGTGTTCGTACAAATCCGCAGTATCGGACCAGTCACTCTTACCTGGGAACTCTTGGGGTGAGTGTTCACTTATAGGCGAGCATGTCTTCAGTGATACATTGATATGACCTGTTTACTTTGATTAGTCATCGTCTCATTTGTTTGCCTTAGGTAACAAACAAATGATCGCAAATTCTATGAGCTGCCATTCCGTTTTGATTTTCTGATAACATTTCACTTGTTTCTTCCTATGCTTCTCGTTTCTTCTAGAATGTCTCTTCAACTCAGCAACACCCAGATATCCGAGCAGACTGCCAAATTCGCTCAGCGAATACGCGAAGTCATCCTGAAGACTGTTGAATTAGCTACTGCCATGAATCATCTCCAGGATGAAGCCACTCAAGAATCACTAAAGGAGACAGAAGCCAAGCCTTCACCAAAACCAAAGAAACGTAAAGCTTCAAAGAATCCCGCAGCGGTTGCACCAAAACAGGCAAGACCTAGCCAAATGACAGCACCACCAGCCAAGAAACCAATCGAGGAATCAAAGACCATGGATGAACGGACTGGATCCCCTAAGAAGTCAAAGAAGCGAAAGTCTTCTCAGAACTTCGCCGTGGTCGCTCACAATGGTCAAGCCGTCCCCAGCCAGCCAGCTCAACCCCCTGCTAGGAAGCCATACAATGGAACTGCACCCTTGTGCAACCAATGTAACCTTCATCATCATGCTAGTGTGAGGTGCCGCAAATGCCAAATTTGTGGACTTATAGGTCATACAGCAAGAGTTTGCGGAGCTGCAGTTGCACCAAATCAAGCCGACAACAATCCTGCTCAAGCTCGTTTTCCACCTGGATCGTGCTACAACTGTGGAAAGATGGGTCATTTTGTGAATAAATGCCCAAAGCTTGCTAATGCAAATCCAACCCACGGTTGAGCAGTTGGCTGATTAGAAGATGTTGTTTTCTTATGCTTTTGTTTATTCTGTTTTCTTGTAATGTGAAACAATATGTTTTGTTTATAAATAAATTGTTGTTCACAATTCTGATATACAAGTGTAGTTACATGAGTGTATGGCAATTCTCTATAATACCTACATTTAGGAACTATGTTCCTTACAAACTACTCTGGTGATTCTCTCTTTCAAGTGATCGCTCATAATTTCCTCGAAAGTTCTAAGTACTCGTTTCATTCTAAGAAACGAAGTACATGAAATAAAGTGACATTATGAGTAATCATGCTTTTCGCACATCTGTGCCTTTGAATCCCTGGTTATATAACTGAGGATATTTTCAAATCTCATACCCATTGCATCCTGAATTTTTTTTCAACATGCATAACATGAGTTTTCAAAACAACCTTCATGATTTCAAAATGTTTCATATAGTTTGAAAACAATATTAATACCGTGTAATTACTTATATCAAGTGCATGATTTCAAAAAGCATCATTCATGCTTTCAAAAACCTTATACATAATTTCAAAATTCATCTCGCGTAATTTTAAAACATTTTTATCTAATGCACCTACTTATGATTTCAAAAGTATTATGTAAGATTTCGGAAACATTAAACACATTTTTTTTAAGAACTCCGTGCATAGTTTTCAAAAAGATTTTTTTTTCACACACATTGACTTAACTTTCAAATTTTGCTTCATGTGTCGCCTTGACATACCTAGCATCTCAACTTCATGCGCATTTTTTTTACTTCATGTTTTGACATAAGCACATCCAGTGCAAGGTTTCAAAATATCTTCAACTTCTAAAATCCATATGGGATCTTTTTATCTTCACATTAGACCCTTGTGGATGATTATCATTCAAATCAGAGTCCTTAATTGGATTCCTTATGTACCTTAATTTGAACATTTCGATTCCTTATAATCGAAATCAAATTTTCTTTTTAAATCTTTCTATCTTTATAGTTAGATCCTTGGAAATATTTAAAGCACCAATCAAAAATCCACTGATTGGATACCTAGTGTGCTTTGAATACATGTGCAGATCAAGTTAACAAGAATGATAACAAATCAAAAATCAAGTTAAACAATTATGTGATTATGTGTTTATGCATTTTGTGTTTTCTTTTATACATTTTTGTGTTTTTGTATACTCTGGATATTCGTTATCCAAATCCTCGTAGCATCTTTCATATCTTCATATGAGGGATTCGTAGTAGGATATTCAAAAAGGTACTACCTTAAATCCTTATTGGGCTTCTACATGATAGTTAAAACCCTTGGATTTTATAGTACCATTCCATGATTCATAAGAGACCCTTTTAGTGGTCTAGTCAAAAAAAGATTGATTCAAAATCTGGTCAAGAATGACATGTGATGATATAAGCTGAAAAGACTCCTTGGTAGTCTATTTAAATCATTTATTGATTTAATTAAAGGGACCCTATGGTGGTCTAGTCACAATCATCACAGGCTTGTTCATTGTTTTCTTCCCTTACACATTTTAAGATGCACTACGTGACTATGCAAGGAATTACGTAATTATGGATGCATACATAATTACGAAGTTCAGTGCACAGAAACCCAGTAAGAATTATTATGTGTAAGAACCGATAGTGACGACAATAACAAAATGTGAATGATGTAATGGAGATATGGTGGACGCACCAATAACGCTTAATAGACTTATATCTAAGTGTCCCTCCTGCATTACAAGCATGATGTTATTTAAGTTACTAGAAGTTCAAGAACTCTAACCAGTGTTGTTCGATCTTTTCAACTTCATGTTTCAAGCTCTCACAAGTTTCCTCTAAATAAATTTCGGGACGAAATTTCCTAAAGTAAGGGAGACTGTGACAACTGTGTCACTTCAACCATCAAACAAATACCAAACCAATGAAATATTGTATTTCATACTTGGGATTTGTACAAATATGTGTATCATTTGCACATATCAATTCTTGTTCGATTTCGGGCTCTAAATCGCTTTCTGGAAGGTTATACGCGCACTGATGTGTAATTATAACCAGTTTAATGCTAAAAACACTTTTGAATAGTTACATAGGCTTAACATACCTTAAATAACCTTTACATAACTTAGAAATAAGTTTTGAAGGCTTTGGTATGGCAAAATCAAGTTTAATCGCTTACAGGGACTAAATTCGACAAACTGCGAAATTATGCCAATTTGAACTGTAACAGACATTATGGAACATGGTCATACGTTAAACACACCCTAAATATCATTTACATAGCTTAGAAATAGGCTTTGAGGGGTTCGGTGTGCTTAAATAAACTCTTTGGTCATTCAGGGACTAAAAGCGTCAAAAAGTGCATAAGTTTGCATTTTCGCGCATAACTTACGTTCTGAATACATCTGGACATCCAAAAATTTATGTAAGCACTAAAATATTTTAGTTTAGTGTTTGGTATAAGAAAAATCCATTCGTCGCGCAATTTGGACCGTTTTTGCGTCCGTTACGACTTCCGTCGTAATTAACCGAACAACGCAATCGTACGGCCAAACGAACCGACATCCGAGATATTTTTGAGCATGCTTTGAGTTCCCTATACTTTAACTTCATTTCAGAGCTTTGAAATGGGGTTAACAGGGCTTAAACGTGTCAAAAATGCATCGAATAGCAAGTTTGGAGCTTCAGGGGCCTGGTCTGCCATTTTTTAAAGTATCAGACCTGCAAGGTCCTTACGGACCGTAAGGTTCTAAGTCTTACGGTCCGTAAGCAGGGGTCAGACAGCAGAAACTTGTTTAAACAACTGTTAACAGCTGTTACACTCTCTTAACCACCTTGCACATGGCTTTTCCTGAGTATGAGGGGCCATTTTGAGGTACCTTAGCATTTCAACAAGTGTAGGGATGAGATCAAAGCACGGTATTCGATAAACGATCCTAACGGTGGTCCATTTCCTATAAATACCCACCAAGATCACTTGCAAAACCCACTTGAAATCTGAGAATTCTCTAAGTTGGGGTGTTTCATCACCTCATACCTGAGAATACTTGGAATATCAATCTTGCGGGGACCCTTTGTATGTGTTCCTTCGTTCTTTTATGCGTTTTTAGCGTTAAAGTCAAACTGTGTTTGACTTTCTGCATAGACCAGTTTATGGTCAATGCAAAGTTCGTTTGAACTTCATAACGTGAGCGTAATCACGATGGTTATAGTCCCTAGCGACTATACCTACTGATTACCACGTTATTTAGGCTCAGTGACGAGTCGTAGTTTCGGCCAAAATGCGTATTCTTGCGTATTTTGTAACCAAACAACTCTTAGGTATCAAAACCATTTGTTTTGATACCAAACCTGTTTTCTAAAGTCGTTAAGCATGTTTTAACATGCTTAGCTCGTCACTTTTAGATTTGTGCTTGTCTAGGGTCGTAAGGGTAAGCGATCTAATCAATCGCTTATGCTTTCGAACCCGACCCACTTGGTCGATCATTAGGATCCGACCAAGCACATTAGGTGACCATAGTTGTATAGGGAATAACCTTCCGAGGTTATACCTTATGGTCACGATGTTTAGTTAGTTGTATGATAGGTAGTTTATATGCCTTAGGCTTATTACCAAAATGCCCTTTTTACGCCAAAATTCATTTTAAGCCTATGTAACATAACTTTTGACATCTAAACTGATTTGGCAACAATATTAGACATGTTAAGGCATATTTTACTTATCATAGGGCTAGTTAGGCGTTCTGAACGCGTTTTACGCGAACGACGCGCTAAAGTAGCATAAGCTACCTAAACGGGTCGTAATGGGTCGTAAGCACTTAGGTTAGGTTTCGTTGTAGTATGTAGGCTTTGTTAAACCATATTACATGAGTTTCCATACTCATTTGGTTTACGAACCCTCATTCAATCCGATCCTCCGATTTAGGTCCGGTTTATTAACATAGTTACCTATACTAGGTGCCGTTGATTTTCAGTGATCTCTAGCTTTGCTTGGTGGTTATCCTAGGACTATTGAGCAATCTCAGGTGAGTACATAGACCCCTCTTTTACTATTTTCCAAACTGTTTTGGGGTGAAACACATGTTCCTACTTGTTACTTTCATGCTTTCCATGTTTTCACATCATATGCTTGTTATGTTCATTAGTACATTTATAGTACATGATTTCATTATGTTTTTGCTATGTATGTCCTTTGTTGCATACTTAGTACATCGTTTTACATTATATTTTATGCTATGTATGTCCATTGTGTGCATACTTAGTACATTGTTTTACAATACATTTCACATCACATGCTATGCATGTTCATTTGGTGCATACTTAGTACATTTGTTATTTATCACATGCTTACATTTTGATATGACATTTGGTTTGTTAAATGGGACAATATACATTCATTAAAATTAGCTACGCCGCTCGTTAGTAGGTAATGGTACCATAGGAATTGACAACTCCCGTTCCTGACATCCTAGGTATGTTTGGATGGAAGGAATAACCGAATTCGATAAACATAAGACAAATGGACCTTTAAATTCGTTTAGGGGTCTATCACCACAGTTACAAGGCTTGGATGTATGCATTTTTACAATACCGCATAAATGTTTATATTCAGTATTAGCATGCATTTTCCACAAGTCATAACATTGATTTAAACCATGTTTTACTTCAATACATTGTTTTGTGCATTTTTACCTATGGCTCAATGGATATATATATATATATATATATATTTCACTTGCCATACATGATATTTTGTTTACACATTACATGATAGACATTTGACATAGACATTTTGATATTATTATACACATTTCATGGACTATATTTGACATAAACATTTTGACATGGTTTTCACAAAGACATTTGACAAATGGTTTAGACATGGGCAATTTACATTGGTGGTTTGTTTGGGTAAGTGGTTTGAATAATGAGGCGTGTGTAATATGATACAAGCATGGTGGATACGCCGCTGGTACTTCCTATATATAAGTGCTTGTATGATATTACATATCGTAGCGTTATTTAAATCATTTCAGTTTAGACATATAACATTTTTATACAAATAACATATTTTTCACAAGACATTGTTTTACAAACAACTTACCTTATACAAACTCATTTTACTTGGTTATTCATTTAATCTTGCATTATTCTTTTACATATCATATACTTTATCATCATTTTTCAAATGATTTATAAAACAAAACATTTTACAAGGATCATGACTGACTTTTGTTAAACAACCTTTTTCTAAACTTATAAGTCATGAATCCTATTTTCACAAAGCCTATGTACTCGCCGGCATTTTTATGCTGACGTACCTATTTTCACATGTGTTTCAGGAAATGATGCATAGGATTGATCAAGATACACTTAGGCGGACTTGGGCCTTAGTGTCAATAAAAGATGGAAGACTAGTTAATTTTGTTATACTTCTTAGTTTGTTAAGATATTGTAACTCTTTTAATCAATAAAACAATATTTCAATTTCCATGTGTTATGAAACAATGATTCTGTTACAACGCTCCCCGACGTTTCCGCCACGTTTTGTTGTTTTACGTGGTCGGGGTGTGACAAGTTCTTCTCTAGCCCTTGTGCTAGTAATAAGCTCCTTGTAACTTGTTACTTCATATTTTGATGATGAATATTGTTAATCACAAGAACACAAAATAACATGATCATGATACTTTAACATAAGCTTAAATACATAAGAATACATGTAAATAATGATGATTTGCTTCTTGATGAATGATGATTTGTGTTAGTGATGTTAGACATCATAAGAAACCTACTAGATTGTGATTAAGCACATGATCTAGTAAGTTAAAGTGGTGATCTTGTGAAAGACCAAGATCGTCATGCTTTATGTTTCCATGAACTTGAATAATGAAAGTGATCTTACAAGAATAATTTTCCCAAGAAACCAAGTTTATTTATGAGATTTACAAAGTCATGGTTTCTAAATAAACTAACCATATTTTTAGTGTTTAAACAAGACTAGAAACATGTTTGTAACAAGAAAAATACAAAAGAAATATTTTTAGAAAAATCATCTTACAAGTTGTAAATGACGAAATCTTTTAGTAAAGTGATTTACAAACAAATAACCATGTTTTTAAGGGTAACTAAACCTACTAAATAACATGGTATGTTACTACAAGTTTATACAAAACTTCAAGTTCGTGATATAGTGTAATATACTTGATTTTGACACTCGGTAAGTGTTGAATGAGTTGTTGATTGTTGTGTTGATTTTAAAAGAAAATATACACATGTTTTGAAAACATGGGAAACCTCCATTTTTAGGGGAAACCATGTCAAAATTTCTATAAAATTTTGACACTTAGAAAAATATATGTTTTGGTGAAACTTATTCCCTAAAAATATTTACCAAGGTTTCCCTAATTTTTATGTAAACTTCAAGTTAAGAAATGATGATTTCTTCAAGATAAAAATTGATATTAAGTATGTATATTTTTGAGAAAAATATATATATTTATTGATCACCAAATTTTGTGCTAAGTGTATGTATTATGTATTATACGTGAATAGTGTATTAGGACTTGAAAATACACTAAATACTCCCAAGGAGTGAAAATACAAAAATACACATACAACATGCATAGACAAATACAAGAGAATATATTTATGAAAATATATTTCTTAAAAGATTATGTAACTTGGATAAGTTACGAACTTAAAATGATGTTTTGGACAAAATACATAACTCGGGTGAAAAATACAAGATACTTATATTGATTTTTGAGAAGATAATATAAGTAAGATACATAGTTAAAAATATAAGTTATTTTTAACAACCAAGAACACATACAAAAAAAGATGGTGACTTGTACCTGTGTGATACAAGTCTAGTGACTAACGTTAATAAAACACGTATAGGTCACGACGCTATATAAGCAAAACCGGTGAAGTTTACGGCGCAAGAAACGCAAAGTTGTGAGTTCATGCTCCCCCTTTTTCTTTTAACTGTTTTCAGTTTTATAACTTCGGGGGTGAAGTACATGTTACTAAATGTTTACATACAAGTGAGATCATGTCCCCACTTTTAATCTTTTACATACTTTTTAAACTTGGGGAAAATACATGTGTTATGGTATGATGGATACAAGAACTAAGGAATGATACTTGAAATTGTGTCTCGAATAGGGTACCAGAAGCACCATTAATCATGTACATACTAAGACCGCAGAACAAAAAGGTTAGATCTAATGGGTTTTCTGGCAGCCACACTCTTGGTGAAAACTAGTACCAAGTAGTGCTTTTGTGTCTCAGTCGTGAATCGACAACTAGAAAAATGCCTATGGATTGGATGCTTCCTATGTCGTGTCACATGTTAATGGCCTTGCAACCCATTAACAATCTCGATACATTCAGGAATACTTGATTTATACGAATTACATACCATGTTTTCATACAAACTATACAAACGTTCAATACAAAAACTGCATGAATTCACACCAACATTATGTTGACGATTTTCCAAAAACTCACATGTATTTCAGGTAACTAAAGTGGATGTGCGCGTGGTCATACTCTTGCTCTTGGATGTTGTTTATGTTTATCTTTGAATAAAGTTGTAAACTTTTCAGACAATATGTTGTCTTGTGATGTAAACACTTAAACTACGTTTTCAGTTATGTAATGTTTGGCATTTGGAGTTATTTTTCATGAGCATGTAGTATGTTTACCAATCGTATGCAATGAAAACCTTTCATGATCACACCTCATGCTTCCGCCTTAGAAAGGGGTGTGACACAGTTAGAGTTCAAGGTGCAGGCCAGTTCTTGATCGAGTCAATCTTGGATGGATTGACGCGAATCCCATCTTCATTGACTACATGGCCTAGGAAATGGACTTCACGAAGCCAAAAGTCACATTTCGAAAACTTAGCGTAGAGTTGCTCTGCTCGAAGAAGCTCAAGAATAAGGCGCAGGTGTTGCTCGTGTTCCTCCTGACTCTTAGAATAGACCAGGATGTCGTCGATAAAAACAATCACAAACTTATCCAAGTAAGGTTTGCACACTCGTTTCATGAGCTCCATGAAAACCGCAGGTGCGTTGGTCAACCCGAAAGGCATAACCAGAAACTTGTAGTGTCTGTAACGAGTTCTGAATGATGACTTGGAGATGTCTTCGTCTCGGACTCTTAGCTGATGATAACCCGACCTCAGACCCTTGCAACTGGTCAAACAGGTCATCGATGCGTGGAAGTGGGTAACGAATCTTCACAGTCACCTTGTTGAGTTCACGGTAGTCTATACACATATGGAAAGTACCATCTTTCTTCTTAACGAACAAGACTGGGGCTCCCAGGGCGAAGAAATAGGACGAATAAAACCGTTGTCCAAAAGTTCCTGTAGTTGTGTGGACAATTCTCCCAATTATGATGTGGCTAAACGATAAGGTGTACGAGTTATATGTGTTGCTCCAGGAGCTAGCTCGATTTGAAACTCGACTTGACGATGAGGCGGAAGACCAGGTAATTCCTCAGGAAATACCTCGGGAAAGTCGCGTATGATCGGGATGTCTTCAATCTTGTTTTCTTTCATTGAGGTGTCGGTAACGAGGTCTAGAATAGCGGTGTGGCCATTTCGCAAGCACTTCTGGGCCTTAAGGAACGAGATGATGCCCACGATACCACCACTCTTGTCACCATGAACCGTAAGAGGCTCATCGTTAGAATGGGGAATGCGGATAATCTTCTCTTTGCAGAGTATTTCCACTCGGTGTTGGGATAATCAGTCCATCCCAATGAAAACGGCAAAACTACCAAGAATGATGGGGATGAGATCGATAGAGAAAGTCTGACCGACTAGAGCGAGATTACAACCCTTGACTATGTGTGTGGCCTCAAGATTTTTACCGTTCGCTAGTTCTACAAGACGCTTGGAGTTAAGAGGGATTGGGGTACGCTTAAGCATCTGACTAACCCTTAAGGACACATAACTAGCATCGGCTCCTGAATCGAATAAAATAGAAACAAAGTAATCGTCGAGTAGAAACTTACCCGTCACAACATTGGGATTGTTTCTTGCTTCACCCTGACCAATCACGAATGCACGCCCCTTGGCACCATTATCATCATTATTTTTCTTGTTGTTGTTCCCATTGCCCTGGTTGTTGTTGTTATTGCGGTTCTATTTCAGCTGAGGGCAGTTTATTTTAAAGTGGCCTTCTGCTCCACACTGGTAACACCCCTTATTGTTACCCTGTTGATGCTGTTGTTGGTTTTATGGGGCAGGTTGTTGCTGCTGCTGTCGATTCTGATTCGCATGATACAGACTCCTGCAATCCGTTGCTGCGTGGCCTGGCTTGTTGCATCTCTGACAGTGGCCCTTGTTACACGGCCCGCTATGGTGCAAGTTACAACGATTGCACTTAGGGTGATTTCCTCTGTTCTCACCCTGACTTTGATTACTAGCAGACTGCTGGTTGGGACTCTTGTAGTCATTGATCCTTCGCTGCTGAGACTGAGTTGAGCTTGAACCCTTGCTCGAGTTTCCATCCCACTTACGCTTGTTATCACTTGGAGCGTCGGTAGTAGCACTAATCCGCTTAGGCAGTCTGTTCTGCTCAACTACCTGGTCATTGAGACGGTGCGATAGTCAAATGATCTGCTAGATCATAGGGAGGTTCGCTGCAGTTACCATACTCTGAATCTCTGGTCCTAAACCTTTGATGTGGAGCACGATACGCTTGTAAGAAGGGTTCGCCATGTTGGGACACAAAGCAGCCAAATCCTTCGTTTGTTTTGTGTATGCTTCAATCTCTGACCCTACCATCTTGAGGTTGTAGAACTCCACCTCCAACTTGTGGATATCATCCTGATGACAATACTCTTCTTTGATCAGCTCCTTGAAGTCGTTCCATGGGGTGGCGTTACCAGCCGCCAACCCTAGCATTTACACTTGTGCGTTCCACCAAGAGAGCGCACTGCCTTCAAGTGTTCCAGTCGTAAACTTTACTCGGTTCTTAACAGGGCATTCACACATCTTGAACATGGACTCGATCTTCTCAAACCAATGCAGTAGACCTACAGCTCCCTATGTGCCGCTGAAGGAACTGGGTCGGCAATCCATGAAGGTCTTGAAGGTGCATGCTCGAGGCTGAGCAGGTTGACCTGTCACGTGAGAAAGAAAGGGGTAAGGTTAAGAATGACAGAAGGTCACAAGAGTAGGATCTAACATCCTAGGATAGGTTAAAAGGGCAGGCTTTACCTCCTGGTTGGACTGCTAAAGCCTCTGCAACCCATTCATTGATTAAGGCCGTCAGTTGAGCCTGAGTCAAGTTGAGGCGTCCACTCATGATCTTCATATCCAGAAAACACAAGTAAGAATGATGACGTAGGAGTGCGAAAAGAATGACAGAAGAGAGTGAGCACATAAGGTTCTATGTAAACATTTGAATGCCAAAGAGAACGTATTAGGGCTAATAGACACCATGCTACTACCCTAACTAGGCATACCATAAGCAACACACCATGCAAATGTAAACTAGCAAGTAGGCAATATAAACATAAATCATACCACCTAGGGTGTTGAGCCTTGCACGTGAAGCGAAGTGTCGTTGTGGATCGTTGAGCACTGAGTAAGTTATTGTCTGGTTTTTGTCAAAAAAGATTTTCCCCTTTCTAAAACCAAGTTCACTATAACCAATGGCTCTGATACCAATCTGTCACACCCCCAAAATCCACAAGCGGAGTAATACCGCGAGGCGTGTGACTGACCAGGATCATACCACCAATCATACTGAACAATTAGTGAAATAAAGTAAAACGAAGTAAAACAACCAATCAAGCGTTTAGTGTTTACGAATCCCAAACCAAGTTTAAATGTTAGCAGAAGCATAATGCTTAAAACCCATTAAGTAAAGTAAAAGTCATAATGTTTAATAGTGGGAATCTAACAGTTGATTCCTAGCCACAACGTCCACTCCTCGTGCAAGCTCCTGCCATGTACCTAACGACCTGCAAAGCATGCAGTAGTATGTCAACAAAAAGTTGGCGAGTTCACAGTTGTTTGTTTAGTGTTGTTCCAAAAACCATAAGTTGTTACTTACATTTGTTCTTTATAAAAAAGTGCCATGGGAAGCTACGCCACTGTTTTACACCACTAGACCCGTACCATATCGACTACTGACTGAAGTTATGTTGAGTGCCCCAAGTTAATGTCTATCATCATTGACTAAGTGCCCAAGTATATTAGTCCACTCCCATCCTCTGCGGCACGGTGTGAGGCTTGTCAAACCTAATAGAACTATTTAACTAATAACCCGTTCGCCATTGGCCTGGCGATTAAGTCAATATAAAATGAGTGGGGACTTTAAGATAGAGTTGTTGTCTAGTATGCTTAAGATATGTATTATAACGGTTGTCGTCCTTCACCTAGGAGGACGGTAGTACGTATTTGTAACACCTGGGTCACTGCGACCATCAAACAAATACCAAACCAATGAAATATTGTATTTCATACTTGGTATTTGTATAAATATGTGTATCATTTGCACATATCAATTTTTGTTCAATTCCAAACTCTAAATCGCTTTCTGGAAGGTTATACGCGCACCGATGCGTAAATATAACCAGTTTAATGCCACAAATACTCCGGAACATCAACATATACTTAACATACCTTAAATAACTTTTACATAACTTATAAATAAGTTTTGAAGGCTTTGGTATGGCAAAAACAAGTTAATTCGTCTACAGGGACTAAATTTGACAAACTGCGAAAGTATGCCAATCGGAACTGTAACAGACATTCCGGATCATGACCATAAGTTAAACATACCATAAATATCCTTTACATAGCTTAGAAATAGGCTTTGAGGGGTTCGGTGTGATAAAATAAACTTTTAGGTCATTCAGGGACTAAAAGTGTCAAAAAGTGCACAAGTTTGCATTTTCGCGCATAACTTACGTTCTGAATACATCCGGACATCCAAAAATTTATGTAAGCATGACTATATTTTATTTTAGTGTTTGGCATGAGAAAAATCCATTCGTCGCGTCATTTGGATCGTTTTTCGCGCTTATGCGCATTCCGTCGTAATTAAGCGAACATCGCGATCGTACGGCCAAACGAACCGACATCCTAGATATTTTTGAGCATGTTTTGAGTTCCCTATACTTTAACTTCATTTTAGAGCCTTGAAATGAGGTTAACGGGGTTCAAACGCATCGAAAATCGCTTAAACAAGGTGCAGGGACCATTTCTGTAAAATCTGCCAAAACAGGGGCCTAGCGTGACGCGAGGGGCCTTAGCGTCACGCGAGCCCCCTTCTGGACCAGATTAAGTGTATTTAACAGCTGTTTGCAGCTGTTTTGCACTCCCTAACCCCTTGCCAAGTGTTGATTCCTTATGGTGGTGAGCATTTTGAGGCACCACAACTTCCCGACAAGTGTACGGCCTTGATCGTGCCCTCCTTTCCATGAAACGATCTCAACGGTGGTCCGAACACTATATATACCCCATCCCACCCATTGCAAAACTCACTAGAATTCTGATTTGAGGAGCTCTAAGTTGAAACCTTTGTTTCATACCTGAGCTACTTGGATCGGGATTAGCATTCGGGGACCCTTCGTAAGTATTCCTTCGTTCTTTTATTGCTTTTCGAGTCCAAAAGTCAAACTTTGTTTGACTTTCAGCATTGACCAGTTTATGGTCAATGCGAAGTTCATTTGAACTTCGCAACGTGAGTGTAATCACGTTGGTTATAGTCCCTTGGGACTATGCCTACTGATTACCACGTTGTCTAGGGTCGTAGGGTAAGCGATCTAATAAATCGCTTATACCTTCAAACCCGACCCATTTGGTCGATCATTAGGATCCGACCAAACACATTAGGTGACCATAGTAGGTAGGGAATAACCTTCCAAGGTTATACCCTATGGTCACATCGTTTGAGTAGTTGTATGATAGGTAGTTTATATGCCTTAGGTAAATTACCAGAATACCCTTTTCATGTATAATTGGTAATTTAGCATATGTAACCTAAACTTTTGTCACATAACTGATTATGTAACATGTTTAGGCATATAACACTTGTCATAGGACTAGTTAAGCGGTCCGAACGCTTTTCACGCGAACGACGCGTTAAAGTAGCATAAGCTACCTAAACGGGTCGTAATGTGTCGTAAGCACTTAGGTTAAGTTTCATTTAGTATGTAGGCTTTGTTAAACCATATCACATGAGTTCCTACACTCATTTGGTTTATAAACCCTCATGCTACCCAGTCTTCCGATTTAGGTCCGGTTAATTAACATAGTTACCTATATTAGGTGCCGTTTGATTCCGTGATCTCTAGCATTGCTTGGTGGTTATCATAGGACTTCTGAGCAATCTCAAGTGAGTACATAGAACCCCTCTTTTACTGTTTTCTAAACTGTTTTGGGGTGGAACACATGTGCCTACTTGTTACTTTCATGCTTTCCATGCTTTCACATCATATACCGGCTATGTTCATTAGTACATTATAGTACATGATTTCAATACATTTCATGCTATGTATGTCCATTGTGTGCATACTTAGTACATTGTTTTACATGACTTTTCTGCTTTGTATGTTGACTGATAACATGCTAGCACATTGATTTACTTGACTTTTCTGCTTTGTATGTTGACTGATAGCATACTTAGTACATTGTTTTCACATTGCATCTCTGTTGCATATGTTCCAGTAACATATGGACACATTGTTTTACAGCTCTACCTTGTATGTTTACTCTAGCATACTAGGTACATTATCTTCATAAAACATGCTTACATTTTGGTATGACATTTGGGTTGTTTAAACTATGCTATACATTCATTAACACCGATCATGCCGCTCGGTAGTAGGTAGTGGTACCATAGGACTTGACAAATCCCATTCCTGAAATCTCGGGTTTTGTTTGGACGTAAGGAATGACCGAATCCGAATACATTTTCATTTTGATAACTCACTTTTACATAGTTATCCGACTGTCGCAAGGCTTGGATGTATGAATTTTCACAATACCGCATAAATGTTCATATTCTGTAAAGCATGCATTATTCTACAAAGCATAACTTTTGATTTATTCAAATACTTTGTTTTGTACATTTTTACTTATGGTTTAAGTAGACTCTTTTTACTTACCATACATAACTTTTGACTATACATAAACATTTACACACTTCTTGACTACTTTTGGACTTCTTAACATTTGATCATGCATTTCCACAAAACATCGCTTTCATTTAAACCATGTTTTACTTCAATACTTTGTTTTTGTGCATATGGTTTAGTTGATACATTTCACTAGCCATACATATCATTTTGGGTTACACATTACATGATTTACATTTGACGCATGAACATTATTGACATTGGTTATACATTACATGACTCACATCTTGACATAAACATTTTGACATATTATTCAATACATTTGGCAATTGGTTTAAACATAGACATCTTACATTGTTGGTTTGGTTTGAGTAAGTGATTAAGTAACGAGGCGTGTGTAATATGATACAAGCATGGTGGATACGCCGCTGGTACTTCCTATATATAAGTGTTTGTATGGTATGACATATCGTAGCGTTATTTGAATCATTTCAATTTGGGACATATAACATTTTATACAAATAACATATTTTTCACAAGACATTGATTTACAAACAACTTATTTTATACGAACTCATCTTACATGGTTATTCATTTAACCATGCATTATTCTCTTATTTATACATATCATCTGAACTTATTGTTTTTCAAATGATTTACAAAGACAAAGCAAATTACAAGGTCCATGCCGCTCGGTAGTAGGTAGTGGTACCATAGGACTTGACAAATCCCATTCCTGAAATCTCGGGTTTTGTTTGGACGTAAGGAATGACCGAATCCGAATACATTTTCATTTTGATAACTCACTTTTACATAGTTATCCGACTGTCGCAAGGCTTGGATGTATGAATTTTCACAATACCGCATAAATGTTCATATTCTGTAAAGCATACATTATTCTACAAAGCATAACTTTTGATTTATTCAAATACTTTGTTTTGTACATTTTTACTTATGGTTTAAGTAGACTCTTTTTACTTACCATACATAACTTTTGACTATACATAAACATTTACACACTTCTTGACTACTTTTGGACTTCTTAACATTTGATCATGCATTTCCACAAAACATCGCTTTCATTTAAACCATGTTTTACTTCAATACTTTGTTTTTGTGCATATGGTTTAGTTGATACATTTCACTAGCCATACATATCATTTTGGGTTACACATTACATGATTTACATTTGACGCATGAACATTATTGACATTGGTTATACATTATATGACTCACATCTTGACATAAACATTTTGACATATTATTCAATACATTTGGCAATTGGTTTAAACATAGACATCTTACATTGTTGGTTTGGTTTGAGTAAGTGATTAAGTAACGAGGCGTGTGTAATATGATACAAGCTTGGTGGATACGCCGCTGGTACTTCCTATATATAAGTGTTTGTATGGTATTACATATCGTAGCGTTATTTGAATCATTTCAATTTGGGACATATAACATTTTATACAAATAACATATTTTTCACAAGACATTGATTTACAAACAACTTATTTTATACGAACTCATCTTACATGGTTATTCATTTAACCATGCATTATTCTCTTATTTATACATATCATCTGAACTTATTGTTTTTCAAATGATTTACAAAGACAAAGCAAATTACAAGGTTCATGACTAAACATTTTCTTAAACAGAAGTCATGAATCTTATTTTCACAAAACCTATGTACTCGCCGGCATTTTTATGCTGACGTACCTATTTTCACACGTGTTTCAGGAAATGAAGCATAGGATTGATCAAGATACACTTAGGCGGACTTGGGCCTTAGTGACAATAAAAGATGCAAGACTAGTTATTTATGTTAGGTTTCTTTGTTTGTCAGACATTGTAACTCTTTTGATCAATAAAACAATATTTCAATTTCCATGTGTTATGAAACAATGATTCTGTTACAACACTCCCCGATGTTTCCGCCACGTTTTGTTGTTTTACGTGGTCGGGGTGTGACAGAAAAGTTGGTATCAGAGCTCATGGTTATAGGGAATTAGGTTATTAGTAATACTTTGACCTAGTCTATAACCTTCTTAGGACCCTAACGCGAGTTTACTTGCGTTTAGTCATAAAACAATATTGTCACCTATCCTTAGGCGACAACCACAACAAGAACATAAAATTCAAAACCGCTTTGAAAACTAATCATCTGTTCAAGGATGATTAATTACTAGGTTTTGAACCCTCTATTGTAAGGTTTTGAACTCTCTATTATATGGTTTTGGACCCCTTTTGAGTTTTCAAAACCTCGTCAAGGTTTTGGGTTTTAAATAATGTGAACACGTGCAAACTGGAAGGGTGGATGCCTGTATTCTGGGTTTTCTGTCTAGGCAAGCACTTCGTATACATCTCATCAGACGCGAGACCAGTTGTGCTTACCTGGGAATTCTTGGGATGAGTGTTCACTTATAGGCGAGCATGTCTTCGCGATACATTATTTTTGACCCATTTACTTTGATTTGTCACCATCTCGTTTGTTTGCCTTAAGTAACAAACAAATGATCGCAAATTCTTATGAATTGCTATTCTGTTTTGTTTAGCCGATGACCTTTCACTTGTTTCTTCCTATGTCTTTCATTTTCTTCTAGAATGTCTCTTCCTCTCAGCACTGGTCAAATGTCCGATCGAACAGCCAAATTTGCCCAGCAAATAGGCGAAGTGATTCAGAAGACTGTGGATCTAGGCATTGCCATGGCTCATCTCAACAATGAAGCCTCTCGTCTCGACAATGAAGCCACTCACGAGCCACCAAAGGAAGCAGAAGACAAGCCAGCACCGAAATCAAGGAAGCGTAAGGCTTCAAGGAAACCCGCAGCGGTTACACCTAATCAAGCGGGACCTAGCCATGTGGCAAGGCCACCTGCTAGGAAGCCATACAACGGAACTGCACCCTTGTGCAACCAATGTACCCTTCATCATCACCCTAGTGTGAAGTGCCGCGAATGCCAAATTTGTGGACTTAAAGGTCATACAGCAAGAGTTTGCCGAGCTGCAGTTGCTCCAAAGCACGCTGGCGACTCTGCTCAAGCTCGTTTCTCACCAGGGTCTTGCTATAACTGTGGCGAGATGGGCCATTTCCTAAGGGATTGCCCAAAGCTTGCTAATGCAAATCCAACCCTTGGATGAGCATTCGGCTGAACAAAGGATGCTGTTGTCTTATGCCTTTGTTTCTTTTGTTTTCGTGTATTGTGAAACAATATGTCTTGTTCATAAATAAAAGTTGTTGTTCACAATTCTGATATACAAGTATAATTACATGTGTTTATGGCTTTTCCCTATAATACCTGTATTAAGGAACTATGTTCCTTACAAACTACTCTTGTGATTCTCTCTTTCAAATGATCGCTCATGATTCCCTCAAAAAAATTTTAAATACTCGTTTCACTCTAAGAAACAAAGTACAGAAAATAAAGTGACATTATGAGTAATCATGCTTCTGCACATCTGTGCCTTTGAATCCTTGGTTAGATAACTAAGGGTATTTTCAAATCTCATACCCATTACGCTTTGATTTTTCAACATACGCAGTACAAGTATTTCAAAAACATTCTTTATAATCTCAAAACATTTCATATAGTTTGAAAACAATTTTTCTAAAGGCATTGTCTATGTTATTTCAAAAACATTGGCCATGTTATCAAAACCAACCTTCCTAATTTCAAAACATTTCATATAGTCTGAAAACAATATTAACACAGAACATTTCCTTATCAAGTGCATGTTTCGAAAAGCATCATTCATGTTTTCCAAAAACCTTATACATAATTTCAAAATTCATCTCGCATGATTTTAAAACATTTTTGTAAATATATCTACCTAATACACCTACTTTATGATTTCAAAAGTATTATATATAAGGTTTCGAAAACATTTTTAGAACCCCATGCATAGTTTTCCCAAAGATATTTTCCTCATACATTTACTTAACCTTCAAATTCTGCTTCATATGTTGCCTTGACATATCTAGCATCTCAACTTCATAAGCATTTTACTTCATGTTTTGACTTAAGCATGTCCAGTGCAAAGTTTCAAAACATCTTCAACTTCTAAAATCCATATGGGATCTTTTTATCTTCACATTTAGACCCTTGTGGATGATTATCATTCAAATCAGAGTCCTTAATTGGATTCCTTGTGTACCGTAATTCGAACATTTCGGTTCTTTATAATCGAAATCGAATTTTCTTTTTGAATCTTTCTATCTTTATAGATTAGATTCTTGATAACGTTTAAAGTACCAAATGAACTCCACGAAATGGGTTCCTAGTGTGCTTTAAATGCATGTACGCAATTAACAAGACAAATTAACAAACAATTTTGTGGTTATGTGACTATGTGTTTATACACCTTGTGTTTTCTTATATGCATTTTTGTGTTTTTGGTATACTCTGGATATTCGTTATCCAAATCCTCGAAGAACCTTCCGTATCTTCATATGAGGGATTCGTAGAAGGATATTCAAAAAGGAACTACCTTAAATCCTTAATGGGCTTCTATGTAATAGTTAAGACCCTTGGATTATATAGTACTATTCCATGATTCATAAGAGACCCTTTTAGTGGTCTAGTCAAAAGATTGATTCACAATCTGGTTAAAGAACGACATCTAGTGATGTAGCTGGACAGACTCCTTGATAGTCTATTTAGATCATTTATTGATTTAATTAAAAGGACTCTATGGCGGTCTAGTCACACTCATCACAGAATTGTTCATTTGGTTTTACCCTACACATTATAAAATAGACTGTGTGAACTATGCAAGGAATTGTCTAATTATGGACGTGTACATAATTATGAGATTTAGTGCACGGTAATCACAGTAAGATTTATTATGTGTAAGAACCGATAGCGACAACAATAACAAAATGAGAACGATGTAATGGAGGTACGGTGGACGCACCAATGACGCTTCATATACTTGTATATAAGTATCCCTCTTACATTGCAAGCATGATGTTATTAAAGTTACTAGAAGTTCAGAACCCTAACCAATGTTGTTCGATCTTTTCAACTTCATGTTTTCAAACTCACACAAGTTTCCTCTAGATAAAATTTCGGGACGAAATTTCCTAAAGTAGGGGAGACAGTAACACCTGGGTCACTGCGACCATCAAACAAATACCAAACCAATGAAATATTTTATTTCATACTTGGGATTTGTATAAATATGTGTATCATTTGCACATATCAATTTTTGTTCAATTCCAACCTCTAAATCGCTTTCTGGAAGGTTATACGCGCACCGATGCGTAAATATAACCAGTTTAATGCCACAAATACTCCGGAACATCAACATATACTTAACATACCTTAAATAACCTTTACATAACTTATAAATAAGTTTTGAAGGCTTTGGTATGGCAAAAACAAGTTAATTCGTCTACAGGGACTAAATTTGACAAACTGCGAAAGTATGCCAATCGGAACTGTAACAGACATTCCGGATCATGACCATAAGTTAAACATACCATAAATATCCTTTACATAGCTTAGAAATAGGCTTTGAGGGGTTCGGTGTGATAAAATAAACTTTTGGGTCATTCAGGGACTAAAAGTGTCAAAAAGTGCACAAGTTTGCATTTTCGCGCATAACTTACGTTCTGAATACATCCGGACATCCAAAAATTTATGTAAGCATGAATATATTTTATTTTAGTGTTTGGCATAAGAAAAATCCATTCGTCGCGTCATTTGGATCGTTTTTCGCGCTTATGCGCATTCCGTCGTAATTAAGCGAACATCGCGATCGTACGGCCAAACGAACCGACATCCTAGATATTTTTGAGCATGTTTTGAGTTCCCTATACTTTAACTTCATTTTAGAGCCTTGAAATGAGGTTAACGGGGTTCAAACGCATCGAAAATCGCTTAAACAAGGTGCAGGGACCATTTCTGTAAAATCTGCCAAAACAGGGGCCTAGCGTGACGCGAGGGGCCTTAGCGTCACGCGAGCCCCCTTCTGGACCAGATTAAGTGTATTTAACAGCTGTTTGCAGCTGTTTTGCACTCCCTAACCCCTTGCCAAGTGTTGATTCCTTATGGTGGTGAGCATTTTGAGGCACCACAACTTCCCGACAAGTGTACGGCCTTGATCGTGCCCTCCTTTCCATGAAACGATCTCAACGGTGGTCCGAACACTATATATACCCCATCCCACCCATTGCAAAACTCACTAGAATTCTGATTTGAGGAGCTCTAAGTTGAAACCTTTGTTTCATACCTGAGCTACTTGGATCGGGATTAGCATTCGGGGACCCTTCGTAAGTATTCCTTCGTTCTTTTATTGCTTTTCGAGTCCGAAAGTCAAACTTTGTTTGACTTTCAGCATTGACCAGTTTATGGTCAATGCGAAGTTCGTTTGAACTTCGCAACGTGAGTGTAATCACGTTGGTTATAGTCCCTTGGGACTATGCCTACTGATTACCACGTTGTCTAGGGTCGTAGGGTAAGCGATCTAATAAATCGCTTATACCTTCAAACCCGACCCATTTGGTTGATTATTAGGATCCGACCAAACACATTAGGTGACCATAGTAGGTAGGGAATAACCTTCAAAGGTTATACCCTATGGTCACATCGTTTGAGTAGTTGTATGATAGGTAGTTTATATGCCTTAGGTAAATTACCAGAATACCCTTTTCATGTATAATTGGTAATTTAGCATATGTAACCTAAACTTTTGTAACATAACTGATTATGTAACATGTTTAGGCATATAACACTTATCATAGGACTAGTTAGGCGGTCCGAACGCGTTTCACGCGAACGGCGCGTTAAAGTAGCATAAGCTACCTAAACGGGTCGTAATGGGTCGTAAGCACTTAGGTTAAGTTTCATTTAGTATGTAGGCTTTGTTAAACCATATCACATGAGTTCCTACACTCATTTGGTTTATAAACCCTCATGCTACCCAGTCTTCCGATTTAGGTCCGGTTAATTAACATAGTTACCTATATTAGGTGTCGTTTGATTCCGTGATCTCTAGCATTGCTTGGTGGTTATCATAGGACTTCTGATCAATCTCAAGTGAGTACATAGAACCCCTCTTTTACTGTTTTCTAAACTATTTTGGGGTGGAACACATGTGCCTACTTGTTACTTTCATGCTTTCCATGCTTTCACATCATATACCGGCTATGTTCATTAGTACATTATAGTACATGATTTCAATACATTTCATGCTATGTATGTCCATTGTGTGCATACTTAGTACATTGTTTTACATGACTTTTCTGCTTTGTATGTTGACTGATAACATGCTAGCACATTGATTTACTTGACTTTTCTGCTTTGTATGTTGACTGATAGCATACTTAGTACATTGTTTTCACATTGCATCTCTGTTGCATATGTTCCAGTAACATATGGCCACATTGTTTTACAGCTCTACCTTGTATGTTTACTCTAGCATACTAGGTACATTATCTTCATAAAACATGCTTACATTTTGGTATGATATTTGGGTTGTTTAAACTATGCTATACATTCATTAACACCGATCATGCCGCTCAGTAGTAGGTAGTGGTACCATAGGACTTGACAAATCCCATTCCTGAAATCTCGGGTTTTGTTTGGACGTAAGGAATGACCGAATCCGAATACATTTTCATTTTGATAACTCACTTTTACATAGTTATCCGACTGTCGCAAGGCTTGGATGTATGAATTTTCACAATACCGCATAAATGTTCATATTCTGTAAAGCATGCATTATTCTACAAAGCATAACTTTTGATTTATTCAAATACTTTGTTTTGTACATTTTTACTTATGGTTTAAGTAGACTCTTTTTACTTACCATACATAACTTTTGACTATACATAAACATTTACACACTTCTTGACTACTTTTGGACTTCTTAACATTTGATCATGCATTTCCACAAAACATCGCTTTCATTTAAACCATGTTTTACTTCAATACTTTGTTTTTGTGCATATGGTTTAGTTGATACATTTCACTAGCCATACATATCATTTTGGGTTACACATTACATGATTTACATTTGACGCATGAACATTATTGACATTGGTTATACATTACATGACTCACATCTTGACATAAACATTTTGACATATTATTCAATACATTTGGCAATTGGTTTAAACATAGACATCTTACATTGTTGGTTTGGTTTGAGTAAGTGATTAAGTAACGAGGCGTGTGTAATATGATACAAGCATGGTGGATACGCCGCTGGTACTTCCTATATATAAGTGTTTGTATGGTATTACATATCGTAGCGTTATTTGAATCATTTCAATTTGGGACATATAACATTTTATACAAATAACATATTTTTCACAAGACATTGATTTACAAACAACTTATTTTATACGAACTCATCTTACATGGTTATTCATTTAACCATGCATTATTCTCTTATTTATACATATCATCTGAACTTATTGTTTTTCAAATGATTTACAAAGACAAAGCAAATTACAAGGTTCATGACTAAACATTTTCTTAAACAGAAGTCATGAATCTTATTTTCACAAAACCTATGTACTCGCCGGCATTTTTATGCTGACGTGCCTATTTTCACATGTGTTTCAGGAAATGAAGCATAGGATTGATCAAGATACACTTAGGCGGACTTGGGCCTTAGTGACAATAAAAGATGCAAGACTAGTTATTTATGTTAGGTTTCTTTGTTTGTCAGACATTGTAACTCTTTTGATCAATAAAACAATATTTCAATTTCCATGTGTTATGAAACAATGATTCTGTTACAACACTCCCCGATGTTTCCGCCACGTTTTGTTGTTTTACATGGTCGGGGTGTGACAGTATTCTACCTAAGGGGAATACGCAGGTTGCATCCCATTCAAGGGGGATGGTTGTCGTTGTTCAACCCATTCCCAAACCACCGGGAACCACATGCTTTTAAGAAAAGTGTGAACTCACCTTAGATTAGCTCAGCATATAAAAGTAACTTGAGCTAATGTGGTCAACCACGTCCTATTATGGTTACTATACAGGTCAGGTTCATATTCAAGTAACACACGTATTGTTCTACACGTATATTAATAAGTTGCATACAAGCAATGATCATGGCATAACGCATATAGCATATCAGTTCGCCAACATTCATCTTTACGAGTATCAGGCTCATAATTTAAGTGTGCAGCCCACTTCAGGGGCCCGTTAAGAGAGTGCGACTCTTATATGAGTGTGCGAACCCACTAAATACAGCCCAAAGGTTTTCTGGTCGACAATCAAGAGTGTAAGATCATCCCTTGATTGTGCGACCCGAAATGTGCGACTCAACATGGGCCGGTGGTCCATACCCGTGTACGGCCCAATCCGAGTTAATGTGCGGTCCAACTTTTTAACCAGCCCAACAAAAGGGGTGCAGCCCACTACGGTGTGCGACACACATGCGAGTGTGCGACCACACCATAGTGTGCGATCATGCAGTATATGTTTGTACGTTGTGCAGTTATACATATACTATATAGGACTGTGCGAGTGGACTAGTGTGTGACTAAGCTAATGTGCGATCAGTTATGTGCATCAACTAGTTGTTCAGCATGCAATTTAGATTGTACATTTTTCTAGTATGCGACCACACACTGTGTGATTGGTTACATTTACCTTAAATCATGTTAATCAATTATAATCAATTGATAGTCGGTTATTTCTAAAATTATTCTAACCATACTTCAAGAAATTAATAACAATAAACACTATCATTCAACATTCAAACGGATCTAACAATCTAATTCCTTGAATTCATATGAATCCTAATCTCATCTAATCACGAACAACAATTAACATACATACCATTCAAATCAAATCGGATCTACTTCCTAATGATATCATCGAATACCTATCATTGGCGACCAAAAGTTCGTTCATCATCATACCCACATTGTCATCATCATTACCGTTGAAACAAATTTGCAATCATCAAGCATTCATATCATGTAACCCTAATCAAATCATAATCATCATTAAATCTCAATCAAGTAGCATGATTAACATCATCAAACCCTAGTTTTCGAATGACTAATACCCATACGATTCAACCATATTCCTAGTCTAAATCAATCATCACAACACGATTAAACTCTATCCGCATATAACACTCTTTGATCATCATGCACCAATACAACTAAGCATGCAATGAAATTCAAACCAAGATAAGGACAATATACTGACGAGAGGTGCAAGGTGCTTGAGTTAGCTTGGATGAGAAGGGTAGTGTCACACATGGACAAGAGCTTCGATGAATAAAGGAGGCTGCCGTCGAGTTGTGGAGAGGGAAGAGAGAATTAGGGGTTGAGATTATGTTCTGTGTTTTGATACTTATGAGGATTATACACAAAACCCTTGTGTGATATGCGCTCACGAACGAGTTGGGCCCAACTTGTGGATTCCATTTTTGGGATGCGGATCAGTCACCGAAAATAGGTGTTTTGGGCCGAGAGTATGAGCACAACGATATGGAAGTGTGCGGTCGCAGAGAGAGGTGTGCGACTCGAGGGTTTGTGCAATTGGGTTCATTATACATACATACATACATACATACATACATACATACTACATTCACAACACATAAATAAAGCAGTTTAATTCCATTCAATTTCCATCAACAAAATAATCATTCAAATAGCTTAACACAAGTTACATCAGAATACAAAGTGCGAAGAGGAAATCAGTACAAGAGAAAGGCTTCTAAAATACGAGTTGTCACATACAATCCTTAGGATCCTCTCACGAAAACAATTTTTCAAAGTTTTTCATTGCAAAAAACTTTCCGCGACATCCAATACCTAAACTTGTTTTTCAAAGGGTCAAGTAAGGATACTACGAGACTTAGGGTGCACGGGGGTAGCACTTAACTTCAACTAGGGATTACTTGCTTAATTGTGTGTAACTATGTATATTAATTAAGTAGTAATAATTAATATATGTACATATACCATTTATATTATGTTACAGGTACACATGTCTTCGTCTGAGAGTAGTGGTCTATCGGAGGAGCATGATCCCATGGCTATCGTTTCTGACGACGAGATCGCACCAGCTCCTGAGATCTTCACTTCTGATTCAGAGACCGATCCCGAGGTTATGTCTGATGACGACGACCCTGATGATTTCCAGCCGTTTGCTTTACCCGACTTTGGTGACGACATTCCTTTTGTTGATGACGTTCTAGCTTTTCCTTTACCTATTCACGATCAGCTCATCATTGGACATCCCGATGGCGAGCATCTTATCGAGCCCATTCCGATCCACGCTATTCCCCTCGCTGCCATCCCTGCTGAGGATTGGCCTTTTGTTGACCTGGACGATGATATCGATGTTCCTGTGATTGAGGTAGATCACCTTGACGATGACTTGGGTGATGGAGAGGTATTCGGCATCACCATCCTAGATGTAGCATCGCCTGTTTTATCGTCATTGACATCTCTTCTGATTCTGACCATGATTATGTTGCCGATTCTTTTGACTCTGTGACCTCTTCGGCCCTACTAGCTGCTGGACTAGGGGCTTATCCCACTGATGATGATGATGATGATGCGATGTCTGTTGCACCATCTTCACCTGTTCACGTTCCTACACCTACTCATACACCTCCTCACATTCTCACTCACGTAGCCAGTGATAGCTCTTCAAGTCCACCTGTCCCGGCGGACCATTCTAGTGGTGCACATAGCATCCGTTATGCTTCAGCTTTTCCGCGTACACCTCCTACTCACGGGGGAGAGGCTTCTGGTCATCCACACATACCTCCACCTGAGTTGAGTCCACGCATTCAGTCACCCCGTCTATTCCCTCCGTATTCTATGCCATTATCTGATCCATACCATCCTTCACATCACACTGGATACACTAGAGATGATCTCCTTCTATCGCTCCAGCTTCAATTTGAGATCCTTTGTCGTAGGGTCTACGAGTTGGAGAATGAGCCTGATGTGAGACGACCTCTTCCACCAGATTATCCACCACCCATCACACTCCCACAACCGTTGGTGCCATGTTCTCCAAGAAGAATGATCACCTAGGAGAGCTGTGAACACTCAAGGTTCTGACAAACCACCTCCTCCACCGATGCCGAGGACTGCTGAGGAATTGAACTCTCTTCTGGAAGAAAGGATTTCTGAAGTAATCACCCAGTACGAGGCGAACCGTGCTGAGCACAGTGGAGGCTCAGGCGGTACCAGACGAAATGGACATGGAGATTCATCTGGAGGAAACCTGACCTAAGGTAACCTTAAGTTGATTTGCTATTGTTGGACTCTGTATGCCCAAGACACATATTAAATTGATGTGGCTACTACATTATGATCCAAGTCGAGTCATACCCAAATACAAGCTAGACAAACACTTAGAATATTTATTTGTGATATGATCAAACAAATAAATATTAACACCTAGAATATTTAGAAATTGGTTTTCTAAATAATTGCACTTGACAAACTAATAAATTATATGGATAATTTATTTTGAAAGAATATTTTATTTTGTTATTTAATGGGTTAAATAACATAATAAAAGTAGTGTAAGTCTTATAACATATGATGTTATATTTTATAAAAGTTATAAAATATATAAGACTTAAATAATTAATAAAATAATTTTGAATTTTTTTTATTTATTTAATACCCATGTGGGCCGCCCCCTCTTCCCAAGATATAATGGTCCAATAATCTTTCATGCAAGTTGTCATATTTGCATGGCTAGGTGTTTTTTTGATTGGGCAAAAGGGTGGCCATGTCTCTCAATGTTTTAAAAGCCATTTTGTATGACAAAATGTAGATGAAAGACTTGAAAGAAACTCTAGAAAAACTCTCTACAAAATCGGCCAAGATAATGCCAATTTAGGAGAAAATTTTTCAAGTGTAAGACTTGTAAAATACTCTCTAAAATCGGCCATGTATGGTTGATCAAGAAGGGTTTTTCAAGTTGATATATCAAGTGCAAGAACTACATAACTTCCCTTCATATTTTCGGCCATGGTGGTTGATCTAGATTGAAATTTTAGTGAGTTCATAAGTGTATAAATCCTAGCTAAACTCAAGGTGTTTATTGGAAGGCTTGGGGTATACAAGCTTGAGTTCTTCTACACTTAAAGGCAACCGTTCAAGAAGCATCATCTTCTTCATATCCTTTACTCCTTGGAAGGTAGTATTCTAAACACCCTATGGTTGTGTTTTAATTTTTGATAGCATGCATGTTCGTATATGGATCCGGGTATTGGGTTTTACATATAAAAATGAGTTTTATATCTTGTAAGTAACATGTTTTAAATAATATTTTCCGCTGCATTTTTATTTTATAAGGATAAAATACTTTGATAAACATGTGAAAAACCCAACAATGGCATCTAGAGCCGCTTATATGAGTGCATGCTTCATAGGATATGAAATTTTCGGGTTTCGGGTTTGGTTAAAACCCTTTGGCCGAAATTTTATATATGGTTCTCCTTTTTTTTTCAAGATATTTATCTTACATGCATAAGAGTATCTTGAAAAATTATGTCATTTGGATGATTTGTTTGTTTGGACAAAAACCCACTTTTTCGGTTTTTTTCATTCTTAGCCGAAAAGTAGGTTGTAAAAAGGAAACCATTTTTGCTTCTTGAATTTTATATATGTGGATATATATATTTTGGTGTTCATAACCTAGCCATGACCTCGTATGAATATGTTGAATATTAGTGTTTGTGATTTGTATTTAATTATTTCAAATGGTTGTAATAATTATTTATCTTTGTTATTCCATTTGTAAAATATGTAATTTATTTATTTTCATTTGGCATGTAAATAAATAGATTAGGTGCATTTTATTTTACTAGAAAAAATGTATTAGGATATTTTTTTTGTAAAAGAAGATGCACACAAAAAATGCGGTTTTGGTTTTGGCTAATTTCGGGCCTAAAGGACTTCATAGTTCTTAACGGGATTTTAGCCCGATAACCAAATCACATTTTTTGAAGTCCAAAGGAGTTTGGAGCTGAATATAAAAGACATTTGGAAGCCCAAAGAAAGTGAAGAAATCACAACACAAGAAGAAGACTTGAAGCATTTGGATGCGGGATCAAGTGGGAGTTCAACGACACATTATTTGTGTAAATGTTCACCCTTTAGGAAGGACCTTTTGACACACTTGTTTCAGCTAACAAGTGTGGTCAAAATAGTTGGCTATGGTTATGCACCTATTGTTTTGTATGTTGTGCTTGTGTGGTTGTTTTATTTACGATTGTTTAGATGATATTTGGATATGCATGCTTAACAATTAATAACTAACAACAAGCTTAAAACTGGTTCTTAAAAAATCATTAAAATTGGTTAATAAAAGGTTATTAAAAATTAATGTTTTTATAATAAAATAGGTTTTATTAAAAAGAACCTTGAAAATTTGTTTTCACAAAAGTACCAAGGATTTGAATGCATGCAAATATATGGTACATAAAGTTTTCTAAACTAGAATTTTGAAAACTCAAAATCCCTTTTATAAAACAAGTCAAACACCATCCTTCTATACAACACTCGAATCACTTGGGAACTCTTTTGTGGGATAAAGGTCACCTAACCACATTTGAGGGAACTTGTATATTCGAGGTGGGTTTACCATGTTTGTGGGATAAAGGTCACCTAACCACTTATGTGTGTAAACTCGCATGTGTGTGTAAGTTGGACGACTTGATTTGGAAACCATGAACTTATGGTCACCGAAGCATGGGGAACAAAGGTGTTGATAGGATTAAACATGCCAACTAAACATAAAGATGTTTAACCGATCCCATATGGCTAGAAGTTGCAAAGGGTTGCAATCGTCAATCGTTGACTACCTTGTTAATTTAAATAATGGGATAAAGGTCACCTAACCAATATTTAAATGTAACGTTGGATTCTAGATTTTAATTATTAATTGTCTATGACAAATAAAAGGGTATTAATGATTAAAATATAATAATATCGAAAATACTAAATTGAACCTTGTTAAATTTTGTAGATGGCCGCTAACAATATTACCCAAACCGTCCGTAACCTATCACTAAAAACAATCCTTGAAAAAGGATCGTCTCAATCATAATACTTCATGGATTAATATCGAAACTTAAGAATCGTTCTCAAGTAAGAGAAGATATCCTATGTGTTAAACGATCCTAATCCAGATGAACATCTTATGGAAGATGGGGATGCCTATAACGATTGAATTAAGTATATCGAGGATACTATGCAAGCCTCTTGCCTCATCTTAGGAATTATGATTCCCGATATTCAAAAGGATTTTGAACACCATGAGCATATGACATGATTACCCAATTGTAGGAAATGATCCTAAGGGTAGAACGCATCGAAACGGTTCGAGCGCTTCATGCATGTCAAATGGAGGAAACCCAATCGGACTCATCTTATGTCTTTAAGATGAAAAGCCACATTGATCACCTCAAAAGGCTCAACATGGGTAAAAGGGCTTTACCCATTCTAACGATCAATAAGGGTGGCAACAAGAAAGGGCATCACCCCGACACCAAAGCAAATGTTGCAAATCGTAACGGGAAATTCAAATGGAAAATAATTAGAAAGACTAAAGCGAAACCACCGAAACCAAAAGAGAAGAAGGCAAAGGTTGCCACAAATGATCCATGCTTTGAGTATGGTGAGATAGGGTATTTGAAAGGAATTGTCCAACCTATCTCGAAGAGTTGAAAAACAAGAGGGATGCTAGGCAAACCTCAGGTACAATCTTTATGAAACATATTGACCTTAATGTTATTTCTTCAAACACATGGGTATTAGATACCGGATGTGGAACTCATGTTTGCAATTGGTTGCAAAAGGGTTCAAAAGAAATAGACATTACAAGAAGGGAGACACTAGTCTGCTCTTGGGCAATGGAGCGAAAGTTCAAGTTGAAGCCCAAGGAAACTATGCTTTGAAACTTCCAAATGGTTTGGAAATTATTTTAAACATGTTATATATGCTCCTAGTTTGACTAGGAACTGTCACACCCCGACCACATAAAACAGCAAATCGTGGCAGAAACATCGGGGAGTGTTGTAACAGAATCATTGACTCATAACACATGGAAATTTGAAATTTGTTTTATTGATTAATCGATGTTACAATGTCTGAAAAACAGAAATACACAACATAATTAACTAGTCTTGCATCTTTTATTGTCACTAAGGCCCAAGTCCTCCTAAGTGTATCTTGATCAATCCTATGCATCATTTCCTAAAACACATGTGAAAATAAGCACGTCAGCATAAAAATGCATGTGAGATACATAGGTTTTATTGATTTAGGATTCATGACTTGTAAGCTTAAAGAAAATGTTTAACAAAAGTCAGTCATGATCCTTGTAAAATGTTTTTTGTTTTATAAATCATATAGAAATTGATAAGGAAACAGATGATGTAAACGAAATATGTTTGGTTAATTAAATAACCAAGTAAAAATGAATTTGTATAAAAGGTATTGTTTGTAAAACAATGTTTTGTAAAGATATGTTAATTTGTGTAAAATGTAATATGTCAAAATTGAAATGATTTAAACAACGCTACGATATGTAATATCATAAAAGCACTTATATATAGGAAGTACCAGCGGCATATCCACCATGCTTTTATCATATTACACACGTCTCATTACTTAAATCACTTACCCAAACAAATCACCAATGTAAAAATGTACATGTATAACTAAATCTAATGTTTAAACAAATGTTGAAATGTTATTGTGTAACCAAATGTAATGTAGAGTGAATAAACAGCCTTCATTGATTAAAAGCATTTACTCGACCCTATAAGAAAGAAATGTACAAAACAATGCATTTGATAAATTATAATCAAAAGTTATGCTTTGTAAAATAATGCATGTTTTACTGATACAAACACTTATGCGGTAATGTTAAACGTCTACATCCAAGCCTTGAGACTGTAGGATAAACCCTAGAACAAAGTCAAAGGTCTACCTAGAAATGTTTTCGGATTCGGTCATTCCTTCCACCCAAACAAACCTAGGATTTCAGGAATGGGAGTTGTCAAGTCCTATGGTACCACTACCTACTACCGAGTGGCATGATTGGTGTTAATAAATGTATTAGTTCGTTAAACAAACCAAATGTCATACCAAATGTAAGCATGTTTTATGAAAACAATTTACCTAGTATGCTAAGTGAACATACAAGGTAGAAATGTAAAACAATGTGTCCATATGCTATGAGAACATATGCAACAGAGATGCAATGTAAAACAATGTACTAAGTATGCACTAAATGGACATACATAGCATGAAATGTAATGTAAAATAATGTACTAAGTATGCACTAAATGGACATACATTGCATAAAATGAAATGTAAAACAATGTACTAAGTATGCACTAAATGGACATACATAGCAAAAACATAATGAAATCATGTACTAATAATGTACTAATGAACATAGCAAGTATATGATATGAAAACATGGAAAACACGAAAGTAACAAGTAGGCACATGTGTTTCACCCCAAAACATTTGGAAAACAGTAAAAGAGGGGTCTATATACTCACTTGAGGGTGCTTAGATGTCTTGAATAACAACCAAGCAAAGCTAGAGGGATCACGGAATCAAACGACACCAAATATAGGTAACTATGTTAATAACCGGACCTAAATCGGGAGATCGGATAGAATGAAGTTTCGTGAACCAAATGAGTATAGGAACTCATGTAATATGGTTTAACAAAGCTTACATTCTAAAATTAAACCTATCCTAAGTGCTTACGATCCATTACGACCCGTTTGGGTAGCTTACGCTACTTTAACGCGTCGTTCGCGTAAAACGCGTTCGGACCTCCTAACTAGTCCAATGACAAGTATTATATGCCTTAACATGTCTAATAATGTCACCTAATCAGTTTAGATGTCAAAATTTAGGTTACATATGCTTAAAATGAATTTATGCGCAAAAAGGGCGTTTTGGTAATTTTCCTAAGGCATATAAACTACCTATCATACGACTAGCTAAACGTAGTGACCATAAGGTATAACCTCGGAAGGTTATTCCCTATGCAACCATGGTCACCTAATGTGTTTGGTCGGATAATAATGATCGACCAAACGGGTCGGATTCGAAAGTATAAGCGGTTGTTTAGCCCGCTTACCTTACGACCCTACATAAACACTTAAGCCTAAAGTGACGAGCTAAACATGTTAAAACATGTTTAACAAAGTTAGAAAACAGGTTTGGTATCAAAACAAACGGTTTTGATACCTAAAAGTAGTTTGGTAGCAAAATATGCGCTTAAGCGTATTTTGACCGAAACTACGACTCGTCACTACACCTAATCAACGTGGTAATCAGTAGGTATAGTCTCTAGGGACTATAACCATCGTGATTACGCTCACGTTGCGAAGTTCAAACGAACTTCGTGTTGACCATAAACTGGTCAAAGCTGAAAGTCAAACACTGTTTGACTTTCGTGCTAAAAACGCATAAAAGAATGAAAGAGGACTTACAAAAGGTCCAAGGAGGTTTGATCTAATTTATTCACAGGTATGAAGTGCAAGACTTCAACTTAGAGAATGAAAATTAGATCACATGTGAGTTCAAGTGAAGTGGGGGTGGGCTATTTATAGGAAATGGACCACCGTTAGGATCGTTCCTCGATTCCCGAGCTTAAATCTGAGCTGTACACATGTACCCATAGTTTTAGAATACCATGGGCACATGAAAATAGCCCATAGTTTGTATAAAAACCATTTGCAAGTGCTGGATCAAGCTGGAACGGGCTGTAAACTGGTTTCTACACATTTGATGTTTTCACACGGGCCGCGTAAGAGTAAGGGAGGTCCTTACGCGGGCTGCCTGAGCTTTCAGTTCAGCAAACAAGTTTCTGTTATTACAGTTTCAGTCCTTGCAGTGGTTTAAGCTTATTTCCGACATGTTTAAGGCCCGTTAAACCATTTTCAAGGCTCTACAATGATGCCTAAGTATAAGGGACTTGAAACATGCTAAAAAATATGTCGGTTCATTTGGCCGTACGATCACATTATTCGGTTAATTACGACGAAACACGAACGTACGCGAAAAACGATCCAAATGACGCGACGAATGGATTTTTATCATGCCAATAACTAAAATAAAATATTTTAATGATTACATAGATTTTTGGATGTCCGGATGTATTCAGAACGTAAGTCATGCGCGAAAATGCAAACTTGTGCACTTTTTGACGCTTTTAGTCCCTAAATGATCTAAAAGTTTATTTTTGCGTACCAAACACCTCAAAGCCTATTTCTAGGCTATGTAAAGGATATTTAGGGCATATTTAACTTATGATCAAGTTTCGGAAAGTCCATTACAGTACGAATCGGCATAATTTCATAGTTTGTCGATTTTAGTCCCTGTAAGTGAATAAACTTGATTCCGGCACACCAAACCTTCCATAACTTATTTCTAAGTTATGTAAGGGTAATTTAAGGTATGTTAATCCCTTTTCACTGTTCCGGAGTGTTTTTCGCGTTAAACTGATTACGTTTACGCATCAGTGCGCGTATAACTTTCTAGAAAGCGATTTAGAGCTCGAAATCGAACAAGAATTGATATGTGCAAATAATAAACACAATTATACAAATCCCAAGTATGAAATACAATATTTAATTGATTTGGTATTTGTTTGATGGCCATGGAGGCACAGGTGTCACAGGAACATTATTCAAGTTTCCCTTATAAGATAATATTGTTTTGATTTAAAGCTACATTCGGCTGGAGGATGATAAAAAGATGCAAGAGAGAATGAATTCGTCCATGACCTATGAGTCAACCAACAGGAAATCAGAGTCCTCGTATAAGCCATATCGCTCAAAGCCATATGGAAGAAATGATAGCAAAAAAGTGAATGCTATTGAAGACGAGGATCCTGAGGAGTATCCTGAGTTGTCTGAATATTTTTTTCTGTTAACATACCTGAACTGATGTATGCTATGCAGGGTTTAGGAGACAAAGCAAGATGGCCCCGAAAGAATCAACAAAAGGTTGATTGGAAGGACAAGTCCAAATGGTGTGCCTTCCACGAGGATTTCAGACATGTTACTGAGGATTGCATTGCTTTGAGAAAAGAAATAAGCTATCTCTTGAGTAAGGGATATCTGAAGGACCTCTTGGGAAGAAAGAAGAATAAGGGCCAGGATCCTGAGAAGGATCATGAACATGCAGCATCAGCTCCTGCGGATGCAAAAATAATTAACTTTATTTCAGGAGGATCCGACATCTGCGGTACATCATATTCTGCAGCGAAGAGACACGCAAAGGAAGCCAAAGCAGAGAGGGGAGATAAGCCAACCACGATGTCAACCCTCACGACTGACAAAGTGATCACGTTCGATAATGATGATAGGGATACTGTCCAGGATCCTCATCATGATGCTCTAGTAATAACATTATATGTTGCTAACCATTTTGTGCGCAGGATATTGGTGGATAATGGCAGCTCAGTCAACATAATCCAGCTGGAAACGTTGAAGAGGATGAATGTATCCCCAATGGATATTACTTCGAAGTCCACTGTGCTCCTTGGTTTCAATGGAGAAGCTAGGAATACCGTAGGATAGATAAAGTTGCCCGTGTATATTCAAGGGGTCAACTCAATGCAGCGCTTTTGTGTCATGGACTCTTTATCCTACTATAATATTATATTAGATAGGCCTTGGATCCATGATATGAAAGCTGTCCCGTCAACCTACTATCAATGCATCAAGATCCCTACACCTTGGGGAGTTGTCAAGGTGGAAAGTGATCAGCAGGAAGCAAAGGAGTGTTATTCTTCTTCGATGAAATCCTCAACAAAGCCTAATGCAGCATAGCAATTAAAGATTCGAGGCCAGGATATCATGGAGGCTTCAGAGCAGGAAGTAAAGAAACTTGTCCTGGATCAGAATAATCCAGATATCTCGGTGCTCGTGGGAACCAATATCCTTAAGGATATTGACGATCAATTGACTAACTTTTTGAAATGCAGGATGTCGACATTCGCATGGAAGCATGAGGATATGACAGGCATTTCCAAGGATATTATAACTCATAAGCTCGGTATTGACAAGTCATTCAAGCCTGTGCAACAAAAGAGAAGGAAATTTGCTCCAGAGCGAAATGTGATCATCCAAGAGGAAGTTGAAAGAATACTAAGGAGCAAGATGATTAGGGAAGTGAAGTTTCCTAAATGGCTGGCAAATGTAGTTGTGGTGCAAAAGAAAAATGGGAAATGGAGAGTTTGTGTAGATTACACAGACTTAAACAAAGCTTGTCCCAAAGACCCATTTCCTCTTCCTCATATTGACTCAATGGTGGATACTACTGCCGGCCATGAGATGTTAACCTTCATGGATGCATCCTCAGGATTCCAGCAGATCCAAATATAACCTTCAGACCAGGAGGATACTGCCTTCATGACACCAACATGTATATATTGTTACACTGCTAGGCCCTTTGGTTTGAAAAATGCAGGTGCAACATATCAAAGATTGGTGAACATGATGTTCAAAGAAAAGCTGGGGGACACCATGGAGGTATACATCGATGATATGGTAGTAAAATCCAAGAAGGCTGAGGATTACCTCCAGGATATTAAAGGAGCATTTGATATCTTGGACCAGTACAACATGAAATTAAATCCTGCTAAATGCCATTTTGGAGTGGGGGCAGGAAAGTTTCTAGGATACATGGTGACGAAAAGAGGGATAGAGGCAAGCCCGGAGCAGATTAAAGCTATCCTGGATATTAAATCACCTTCAAATATGAAGGATGTTCAACGGTTAACAGGGCGAGTAGCAGCATTAAACAAATTTATTTCAAGATCCTCAGAAAAATGCA
The DNA here is from genome assembly GCA_030545235.1 of Helianthus tuberosus. NCBI lineage: Eukaryota > Viridiplantae > Streptophyta > Magnoliopsida > Asterales > Asteraceae > Helianthus > Helianthus tuberosus. The sequence continues at coordinate 97,353,274 of CM060412.1, read as the reverse complement.
AGGAATTTTATGATATCCTGAAGAAGAACAAGAAGTTTGAATGGGGAGCAAAGCATGAAGTGGCCTTGCAGGATTTGAAGCGGTATCTTTCGACCGCACCTCTATTGATGAAGCATGAGGATGGTGAACCATTATCCCTGTATCTTGCAGTATCGGGGAATGCAGTAAGTGCTGTCCTTGTAAAGGATCATGAAGGTCAGCAGTATCCCGTTTATTATGTTAATAAAAGTTTATTATATGCTGAAACTAGGTATTCTCATTTAGAGAAATTAATATTAGCCCTAGTTATGGCGTCAACGAAACTTAGACATTGTTTTGAAACACATAGGATTCATGTTAAAACCAACTATCCTGTAAAAAACGTGCTTAGGAAACCAGAGATGTCAGGTAGGATGGCTAAGTGGTCAGTGAAATTAAGTGCATATGATCTAGTGTATGAACCTAGAAATGCCATAAAGTCTCAGGCTTTAGCTGACTTTGTGGCTGATTTCAGTAGTGATATTCAAAATGAAGTAGACCTAGAAGTACAACAGCTAGGAGAAAACTTAGAATCCTGGACGTTATATACTGATGGTGCATCTAATGTAAGAGGTGTAGGTTTGGGTATACTACTAAAATCGCCATAGGGCGACATATTACCCCAGGCTATTAGATGTGAGTTTCCTGCCACTAATAATGAAGCAGAATATGAAGCTTTAATTGCAGGATTAGAATTGGCTAAAAGTATGAATATCAAGAGTTTGCAAGTATATGTTGATTCTTTGTTAATTACTAATCATTTTAATGGAACCTATGCAGTTAAAGGTGAGAAGTTAATCGAGTATCTTGAAATTCTCAAAAAATTAGCAGGATATTTCGATATTTTCACACTTGAACAGGTACCAAGAGAGGATAATGCTGAAGCTGATGCCTTGGCAAATCTAGGATCATCAGTCTGGATACCGGAAGGAACCCGAATACTGATATTACATATCCTATATCCTGTGATGGATCCTCACGATAAGGAAGTAGTAAGTGTTCAGGATCCTGATGATGAATATCCTGAGGAGGGTCCTAAGTCTTGGATGGCTCCAATCATGAGATATCTCAAGGAAGAAAACATCCCAAAGGATGAGAATCCTAAGGCCTTTAGAATGAAGGTATCACGATTCACTATTATAAATAATGTCTTGTATAAGAAATCTCTTGCAGGACCATATCTGAGGTACTTAGAGAATCCCGAAACCAAGGAAGTGCTTCAGGATATACACGAAGGGGATTGTGGTGACCATACTGGGGGCAGGTCGTTATTCTCAAAGGTATTAAGAACAGGATATTATTGGCCGACGATGAGAAAATATGCTTCGGAATACGCTCGAAGATGTGATGCATGTCAAAGACACAGTCATATATTACATCAGCCGGCCGAGCCACTTTATCCTATAGCTTCCCCTTGGCCATTCATGAAGTGGGGAATGGATATAGTAGGAAAATTGCCAAAAGCTCCAGGAGGAAAAGTCTTCATGCTGGCAATGACCGATTATTTCTCTAAGTGGGTCGAAGCTAAAGCATTTGTTCAAGTTAGAGATCAAGAAGTGGTATCCTTCATAAAAAGGAATATCCTGACTAGGTTTGGAGTACCAGCTGAGATAATTTGTGACAATGGATCTCAGTTTATAAGTAAGAGGACTACTGACTTTTGCAAGAGTTGGGGAATCAAAATAATCACATCCACACCAGTACATCCTCAAGCAAATGGACAAGCAGAATCCTCAAACAAGATAATTTTTAACACTTTGAAGAAAAGGCTTGGAGCAAAGAAGGAAAGATGGGCAGAAGAATTACCCTTTGTTTTATGGGCTGATAGGACGACGGTGAAAAGTGCAACTGGTCAAACCCCATTTTCCTTAGTATTTGGAATAGAAGCGGTAATCCCAACAGAAATGGTGATACCAACAGCAAGACCCAACCTCCGGGATCCTGAGCAGAATCTTGAAGTCCTTTGCCAGGAATTGGATACTGTTGATGAGACAAGAGACGCAGCAAGGCTAAGGATGGCAGCATATCAACAGAGGATATCTAAAGCATATAACAAGAATATAAGGACTAGAAGGTTCCAGGTTGGAGATTGGGTATTGATAAAGGCTTTTCAGAATACTACTAATCCTGCTGATGGAAAGTTGGCTCCGAAATGGGAAGGACCCTATGAGATTGAATCCGAATCAGGAAAAGGAGCATATCGATTTCAAGAATATGGAGGGGGAAATGTAACATCTGTGCTTGTAATCATTGTGAAAAGTTCAATTATCAATAAAACAAAGTTATTTGATCCCAATGTTTGTTTGTTTATGTTTGACATTTTTCATGTTTGACTTTTGTTCAATTTCAAACTCTATATCGCTTTCTGGAGAATTATACGCAAACTGGTGCGTAAACGTAGTCAGTTTAATGCGAAAAATACTCCGGAACATCAAAATATACTTAACATACCTTAAATAACCTTTACATAACTTAGAAATAAGTTTTGAAGGCTTTGGTATGGCAAAAACAAGTTAATTCGCCTACAGGGACTAAATTTGATAAACTGCGAAAGTATGACGATTCGTACTAGAACAGACATTCCGGGACATGACCATAAGTTAAACATACCATAAATATCCTTTACATAGCTTAGAAATAGGCTTTGAAGGGTTCGGTGTGCTAAAATAAACTTTTGGGTCATTCAGGGACTAAAAGCGTCAAAAAGTGCATAAGTTTGCATTTCCGCGCATAACTTACATTCTGAATGCATCCGGACATCCAAAAATTTTTGTAAGCACTAAAATATTTTATTTTAGTTTTTGGAATAAGAAAAATCCATTCGTCGCGCAATTTGGATCGTTTTTCGCGCTTATGCGCATTCCGTCGTAATTAAGCGAATATCGCGATCGTACGACCAAACGAACCAACATCTGGCATATTTTTGAGCATGTTTCATGTCTACAATGTTTAGGCATCATTTTAGGGCCTTAACATCGGCTTAACGGGCCTTAAACGTGTCGGAAATGGCTTTAATGCATAACAGGGACCAAAACTGTCAGTTTGCAAAGTTGGTTGCAGATCAGAAGATCCAGGCGGCCCGCGTAAGCCCTGGGGTGTCCCTTCGCGGCCCGTGTCAGGCTCCCAGATCAGAATAATCAGTTTTAATAGTTGTTTACAGCTGTTAACCACTCAAAACTCACCCACACTTGCCTCTTCCTGATAATAGGGGGCCAAATTGAGTTACCTTAGTGTTGCAACAAGTGTAGGGACAAGATCAAAGCATGGTATTTGAGGAACGATCCTAACGGTGGTCCAAATCCTATAAATACCCCTTTGATTCACTTGCAAAACCCACTTGAATTCAGAGTTTTTCTCTAAGTGGTTGTGCTTATACACTTCCTACCTGAGATTACTTGGAAGATCAAACTTGCGGGGACCCTTTGTAAGTGTTCTTTCGTTCGTTTTAGCGTTAAAGTCAAACTTTGTTTGACTTTCTGCATTGACCAGTTTATGGTGAATGTGAAGTTCGTTTGAACTTCATAACGTGAGCCTAATCACGATGGTTATAGTCCCTAGTGACTATACCTACTGATTACCACGTTATCTAGGCTCAGTGACGAGTCGTTGTTTCGGCCAAAATGCTCATTTACGCGTATTTTGTAACCAAACTACTCTTAGGTATCAAAACCGTTTGTTTTGATACCAAACCTTTTTCTAAACTTAGTTAAGCCTGTTTTAACATGCTTAACTCGTCACTTTTAGTTTAGTGCTTATATAGGGTCGTAAGGTAAGCGATCTAAACAATCGCTTATACTTTCGAACCCGACCCGTTTGGTCGATCATTAGGATCCGACCAAACACATTAGGTGACCATAGTATATAGGGAATAACCTTCCGGGGTTATACCTTATGGTCACGATGTTTAGTTAGTTGTATGATAGGTAGTTTATATGCCTTAGGTAAATGACCAAAATGCCCTTTTTACGCCAAAATTCATTTTAAGCATATGTAACATAACTTTTGGTATCTAAACTGATTTGGCAAACAATATTAGACATGTTAAGGCATATATTACTTGTCATAGGACTAGTTAAGCGGTTCGAACGCGTTTCACGCGAACGACGTGTTAAAGTAGCTTAAGCTACCTAAACGGGTCATAATGGATCGTAAGCACTTAGGTTAGGTTTCATTTTGGTGTGTAGGATTTGTTAAACCATATTACACGAGTCTCCATACTCGTTTGGTTTACGAACCCTCATTCTATCCAATCCTCCGATTTAGGTCTGGATTATTAATATAGTTACCTATATTAGGTGCCGTTTGATTTCCGTGATCTCTAGCATTGTTTGGTTGTTACTCAAGGACTACTAAGCAATCTCAAGTGAGTACATAGACCCCTCTTTTACTGTTTTCAAACTGTTTTGGGGTGGAACACATGTGCCTACTTGTTACTTTCGTGCTTTTCATGTTTTCATATCATATGCTTGTTATGTTCATTAGTACATTTATAGTAGATGATTTCATTATGTTTTTGATATGTATGTCCATTAATTGCATACTTAGTACATCGCTTTACATTACATTTCACACTATGTATGTCCATTTAGTGCGTACTTAGTGCATTGTTTTACATTGCATCACATCACATGCTATGTATGTTCATTTGTTGCATACTTAGTACATTTGTTATTCATCACATGCTTACATTTTGGTATGACCTTTGGTTTGTTCAAATGGGACAATATATATTCATTAACATTGATCACGCCATTCGTTAGTAGGTAGTGGTACCATAGGAATTGACAACTCCCGTTCCTAACATCCTAGGTATGTTTGGATGGAAGGAATGACCGAATTCGATAAACATAACACAGATAAACCTTTAATTTTTTTAAAGGTCTATCACCACAGTAACAAGGCTTGAATGTATGCATTGTAACAATACCGCATAAATGTTTGTATTCACTATAGCATGCATTTCCACAAGACATAACGTTGATTTAAACCACGTTTTACTTCAATACATTGTTTTGTGCATTTTTATCTATTATATATATATAGATATATATATATATATATATATATATCTCACTCGCCATACATGACATTTTGTTTACACATTACATATTTGACATTCGACATAGACATTTTGATATTGATATACATATTTCATAGACGACATTTTGACATAAACATTTTGACATGGTTTACACAAAGACATTTGACAAATGGTTTAGACATGGGCAATTTACATTGGTGGTTTGTTTGGGGTAAGTGATTTAAGTAACGAGGCGTGTGTAATATGATACAAGCATGGTGTATACGCCGCTGGTACTTCCTATATATAAGTGTTTGTATGGTATTACATATCGTAGCGTTATTTGAATCATTTCAATTTAGACATATAGCATTTTATACAAATAATATATTTTTTTCACAAGACATTGTTTTACAATACAGTTCATTTTGTACAACTCATTCTACTTGGTTAATTCATTAACCATACAACTTTCTTTTATATAATCTGACTTCTTATCGAGTTTTCATATGATTTATAAAAGAAAACACTTAACAAGATTCATGACTAATTTTATTAAACCTTTCTTCTAAAAACCCAAGTCATGAATCCTATTTTCACAAAACCTATGTATCTCACAGGCATTTTTATGCTGACGTACCTATTTTCACATGTGTTTTCAGGAGCTGTTGCTTAGGATGTTGATCGTGACATTAGGGCGGACCTGTGCCTTAGAGACATAAAACGAAGATAGGCTTAGTTTAATTATGTTATGTACTATTTGTTTCATGTTTAAAGACAATGTAACTCGCTTGTTTGATAAATAAAATATAACTTTGTATGCCATGGTTGTGAAACAATAATTCTGTTACAACACTCCCCGACGTTTCCACCACGATTTGATGTTCTACGTGGTCGGGGTGTGACAGAAGAGTTGGTATCAGAGCCAATGGTTATAGGAAATTAGGTTATTAGTAATGCTTTGACCTAGACAATAACTTTCTAGGACCCCAACACAAGTTATCTTGTGTTTAGATATTAAAACATGCACTTTACCTATCCTTAGGTGATAACCACAACGGGAACATCAAGTTCGAATCCGCTTTGAAAATTAATCATCTGTTCTTGGATGATTGATTACTAGGTTTTGAACCCTCTATTGTAAGGTTTTGAACCCTCAGTTACAAGGTTTTAAACCCCTTTGAACTTTCAAAATCTCATCAAAGTTTCGGGTTTTAAATAGTGTGAACATGTGCAAACTGGAAGAGTGAATGCCTGTACCCTGGGTTTTCTGTCTAAGGCTAGAGTGTTCGTACAAATCCACATAATCGGACCAGTCACTCTTACATGGGAACTCTTGGGGTGAGTGTTCACTTATAGGCGAGCATGTCTTCGTGATACATTATTTTTGACCCACTTACTTTGATTAGTCACATTGTGTCATTTGTTTACCTTGTGGTAACGAACAAATAACCACCATCTTTGCTGTTGTCAATTTTTGTACCATCTCATTCTTTTCATCCAACCATCTCACTTGTTTCCTTTCATGTTTCCTCTTTTTAGAATGCCTCCTCGACGCGAAAATCAAATAGCGACTGCCGAACTGGCAGAAATCATCGCACAGCAAATGGCTGCTGCTTTCCCAAATTTCATTGCTCAAATGAACCAAGCCAACAGCAACAATCATGCTCCTTGCAATTTCAAGAGTTTCAATTCGGCTAAGCCACTCAAGTTTAGTGGTACTGAAGGAGCAACTGGGCTCCTACAATGGTTCAAGAGCACGGAGAGTACGTTTCGCCACGTTCAGTGTCCTGATAATCGCAAGGTCGAGTTTTCTTCGAGTGTGTTTCAGAAGAGGGCTCTTACATGGTGGAACGGGGTTATGAGAGACCGTGGTGCTGAGGTTGCTTTGGCACAAACCTGGGCTGAACTTAGAACTCTTATGATGAGGGAGTTTTGTCCTCGTCATGAGCTGCGAGCTCTAGAAAGGGAGTTTGATGATCTGAAACAGGATAGCGGCGAACACCGGGCATATACTGATAGGTTTAAGGAGCTGAGTTTGCTATGCCCAACAATGGTCACCCCACTCGACAAGGCTATCGAAAGGTACATCGATTGTCTACCTGACTCAGTACAAGACATCATTACTGGTAGTAACCCTACCACACTCCGTCAGGCGATCGAGTTAGCAGCGACATTGACTGAGTCGCAGGTTCAAAAGGGGAAGCTGCATAAAAAGGGTGACAAGGGTAAGAAGCAGGCGTCTGACAAAGAGGATGACAAGAAGGGTAAGGAATCTGGTTCTTCGAGAGGGTCAAGGAAGCGTAAGGCTTCCCAAAATTTTGCTGTCACTGCCCAAGTTAACCAGGTAGCTCCTAACCAACCCACACAGCCTCCAGCGAAGAAGCGTTATGCAGGGAATGCACCTTTGTGCAATAGATGCAACAGTCACCATCAGCCGCAACTTCCGTGCCGTTTCTGTACTAGCTGTGGGAAGTCAGGTCATCTTGCTGATGTTTATCGTTTTGCTCAGAATCAAGCAGTTCAGAACCCGGCTCAACGAGTTGCTCAGCCTCCTGCTCAGCAACAGGGTCAATCTGCACGACCACACTACCCGCCAGGTTCTTGTTACAACTGTGGGGATCTGACCCACTACCGCAATCAATGTCCAAGATTGGTGAATGCGAATCCAAATCAGAATCAGGCTCAGGTTCGAGGTCGAGTATTCAACATGAATGCACAAGAGGCACAAGCAGACAATGAAGCGGTGAACGGTATGTTCTTTATTAATAATCAGCCTGCATCTGTTCTTTTTTATTCGGGTGCCGATAAGAGTTTTGTGTCATTATCTTTTGAGCCTTTGCTTCGCGTGTCTAGAACGAAACTAGGAAAACCCTTGACAGTAGAGGTTGCTAGTGGTGAACCCATTGTTCTTGATTCTGTTCTTCGCAACTGCCAGTTGAACCTTAACGACCATCTTTTTCATATTGACCTCACGCCTATGCAACTTGGAAGCTTCGACGTTATTGTGGGTATGGATTGGTTAGCCAAGCATCGCGCAGAGGTAGTTTGTTTTGAGAAGATTGTTCGTGTGCCGCTTTCGACAGGTAAAATCATACAAGTTCATGGTGAGAAACCTGCTGGTGGTCTCAAACTCATGTCTTGTTTTAAAGCTTGGAAGTATCTGTGAAAGAACTATGTGGCCTTCTTGGCACATGTTACAGCAGATAAGGGCAAAGGTAAGTCTATTCAAGATATCCCTGTTTTTCGGGATTATCCTGAAGTGTTTCCTGAAGAGTTACCTGGTCTACCCCCAGCACGCCAAGTCGAGTTCCGTATTGATCTCGTACCTGGTGCAAATCCCATTGCCAGAGCTCCATATCGTCTTGCACCGTCTGAGATGCAAGAGTTGGCTAAGCAGCTTCAGGAGCTCTCTGACAAAGGTTTTATTCGTCCTAGCTTTTCACCTTAGGGTGCTCCCGTTCTTTTTGTCAAGAAGAAGGATGGATCTTTTAGGATGTGTATCGATTATCGTGAGCTTAACAAGCTTACCATCAAGAATCGATATCCCCTACCTCGCATCGATGATCTCTTTGATCAGTTACAGGGCGCCTCTTATTTTTCAAAGATCGATTTGCGATCGGGATATCATCAACTTCGTGTGCATGAAGAAGATATTCCCAAGACCGCTTTCCGCACTCGATATGGGCATTATGAGTTCACAGTTATGCCATTCGGTTTGACTAATGCTCCTGCTATTTTCATGGACTTAATGAATAGGGTCTGCAAGCCTTATTTGGATCAGTTCGTCATTGTTTTTATAGATGACATCTTGATATACTCTAAGACACGAGCTGATCACGAGCAACATCTTTGTCTTACTCTGGAACTCCTAAAGAAAGAGCAACTTTTCGCCAAATTCTCCAAGTGTGAATTCTGGCTTACAGAAGTTCAATTCTTTGGACATATTGTCAACGAACAAGGTATTCATGTAGATCCCTCCAAGATCAGTGCGATTAAGGATTGGGATACGCCTACTACTCCTACCGAAGTTCGTTCTTTTCTTGGACTTACGGGTTATTATCGACGCTTCATTGAAAACTTCTCAAAGATTGCAGTTCCTCTAACTGCTCTAACACAGAAGAACAAGCCCTTTGATTGGGGATTCAAACAAGAGGAAGCTTTTCAAAACTTGAAGCAGAAGCTTTGTGATGCGCCTGTTCTGACTTTGCCTGAGGGCAATGATGATTTCGTCGTTTATTGTGATGCATCAAAATTGGGTCTTGGTTGTGTTTTGATGCAAACAAACAAAGTCATAGCATATGCATCGAGGCAGTTGAAGATACATGAGAAGAACTACACCACTCATGATCTTGAGTTGGGTGCAGTTGTCTTCGCTCTTAAGATTTGGAGACACTATTTGTACGGAACAAAATGTGTGGTTTTCACGGACCACAAAAGTCTCCAGCATATCTTCAATCAGAAAGAACTCAACATGAGGCAACGACGTTGGGTTGAGCTTCTAAACGACTATGACTGCGAAATTCGCTACCATCCTGGTAAGGCGAATGTCGTAGCCGATGCATTGAGTCGTAAGGAACGTACTAAGCTTCATTGTGTTCATGTTCAATCTGTTATTCAAGCTCGATCCGATATCCAAGCCCGCATTTCTCATGCTCAACACACTTGTGTTTCACAAGGTTTGATGGATAAGGAATTTCCCTATCACATAACCCCTGATCTAGAACTGAAGGACAATGGATCGTATTACTTCATGGACCGTTTGTGGGTCCCAAGCCAAGATGATCTTCACACCTTGCTTATGGATGAAGCCCATAAGTCTCGTTATTCTATTCATCCTGGCTCAGATAAGATGTATAAGGATCTTCGTATTCAGTATTGGTGGCCTGGTATGAAGAAAGACATTGCCTTATATGTATCAAAATGCCTTACTTGTCTTAAGGTTAAGGCTGAACATCAGCGTCCTTCTGGTTTGTTGGTGCAACCAGAGATCCCAGTTTGTAAATGGGAAAACATTACTATGGATCTTGTTACCAAACTTCTGCGCACAAAGAAAGGTCATGATGCCATCTGGGTAGTTGTTGATCGTCTTACTAAGTCAGCGCATTTCTTGCCAATCCGTGAGGATTTTTCTGCTGACAAACTTGCTAAAGTCTATGTGGATGAAATTGTAGCTCGACATGGTGTTCCTTTGAACATCATTTCTGATAGAGATGCTTGCTTCACTTCTCATTTTTGGAGAACCATGCAATCTGCTATGGGGACCCAACTTAATTTGAGCACTGCTTATCATCCGCAAACGGAAGGTCAATCTGAAAGAACAATCCAGACTCTGGAGGATATGCTTAGAGCTTGTGTGATCGATTTTGGTGGTAGTTGGGATTCACATCTTCCGTTAATTGAATTCTCCTACAATAATAGTTATCACTCTAGCATCAACATGGCTCCTTTCGAGGCTTTCTATGGTCGAAAATGTCGTTCACCAGTCTGCTGGAATGAGATCGGTGAGGCTCAGCTTACTGGACCTGCCCTCATTTTAGAGACAACTGATAAGGTTAAGAAAGTTCGTGATAACCTTCAGACAGCTAGAAGCCGTCAAAAGAGTTACGCGGACCAAAGACGCAAGCCCATGGAATTTCAAGTCAGTGATCGAGTATTACTTAAGGTCTCAACTTGGAAAGGTGTGATCAGATTGGAAAGAAAGGAAAACTTGCACCTAGATACGTTGGACCATTCAAGATCGTTGAAAGAATCGGTAAGGTAGCCTACAGACTTGAGTTACCTCCTGAACTCGGAAATGTTCATCCAACCTTTCACGTGTCCAATCTCAAGAAGTGTTTAGCTGATGAGAACCTCCACATACCACTTGACGAAATTCGTGTTGATAAAACACTGAAATTTGTTGAGAAGCCAGTGGAAATCATGGAACGTGAAGTCAAGTGGCTTAAACGCAAGCGCATTCCTTTGGTCAAAGTTCGCTGGGAATCTAAACGTGGACCCGAGTTTACTTGGGAGCGTGAATATCAAATGAAGGCGAAGTATCCGCATCTATTCCCACGAGTTTCCTCTAAATAATTTTCGGGACGAAATTTCCACAAGTAGGGGAGACTGTAACATCTGTGCTTGTAATCATTGTGAACAGTTCAATTATCAATAAAACAAAGTTATTTGATCCCAATGTTTGTTTGTTTATGTTTGACATTTTTCATGTTTGACTTTTGTTCAATTTCAAACTCTATATCGCTTTCTGGAGAATTATACGCAAACTGGTGGGTAAACGTAGTCAGTTTAATGCGAAAAATACTCCAGAACATCAACATATACTTAACATACCTTAATTAACCTTTACATAACTTAGAAAAAAGTTTTGAAGGCTTTGGTATGGCAAAAACAAGTTAATTCGCCTATAGGGACTAAATTTGACAAACTGCGAAATTATGACGATTCGTACTAGAACACACATTCCGGGACATGAACATAAGTTAAACATACCATAAATATCCTTTACATAGCTTAGAAATAGGCTTTGAACGGTTCGGTGTGCTAAAATAAACTTTTGGGTCATTCAGGGACTAAAAGCGTGAAAAAGTGCATAAGTTTGCATTTCCGCGCATAACTTACATTCTGAATGCATCCAGACATCCAAAAATTTATGTAAGCACTAAAATATTTTATTTTAGTGTTTGGCATAAGAAAAATCCATTCGTCGCGCAATTTGGATCGTTTTTCGTGCTTATGCGCATTCCGTCGTAATTAAGCGAACATCACGATCGTACGCCCAAACGGACCAACATCTGGCATATTTTTGAGCATGTTTCATGTCTACAATGTTTAGGCATCATTTTGGGCCTTAACATCGGCTTAACGGGCCTTAAACGTGTCAGAAATGGCTTTAATGCATAACAGGGACCAAAACTGTCAGTTTGCAAAATTGGTTGCAGATCAGAAGATCCAGGCGGCCCGCGTAAGCCCTGGGGTGTCCCTTACGTGGCCCGTGTCAGGCTCCCAGATCAGAATAATCAGTTTTAACAGCTGTTTACAGCTGTTAACCACTCAAAACTCAACCAAACTTGCCTCTTCCTGATAATAGGGGGCCAAATTGAGTTACCTTTGTGTTGCAACAAGTGTAGGGACAAGATTAAAGCACGGTATTCGAGGAACGATCCTAACGGTGGTCCAAATCCTATAAATACCCCTTTGATTCACTTGCAAAACCCACTTGAATTCTGGGTTTTTCTCTAAGTGGTTGTGCTTATACACTTCCTACCTGAGATTACTTGGAAGATCAAACTTGCGGGGACCCTTTGTAAGTGTTCTTTCGTTCTTTTCATTCGTTTTAGCGTTAAAGTCAAACTTTGTTTGACTTTCTGCATTGACCAGTTTATGTTCAATGCGAAGTTCGTTTGAACTTCATAACGTGAGCCTAATCACGATGGTTATAGTCCCTAGTGACTATACCTACTGATTACCACGTTATCTAGGCTCAGTGACGAGTCGTAGTTTTGGCCAAAACGCGCATTTATGCGTATTTTGTAACCAAACTACTCTTAGGTATCAAAACCATTTGTTTTGATGCCAACCCTGTGTTCTAAACTTAGTTAAGCATGTTTTAACATGCTTAGCTCGTCACTTTTAGTTTAGTGCTTATATAGGGTCGTAAAGTAAGCGATCTAAACAATCGCTTATACTTTCGAACCCGACCCGTTTGGTCGATCATTAGGATCCGACCAAACACATTAGGTGACCATAGTATATAGGGAATAACCTTCCGGGGTTATACCTTATGGTCACGATGTTTAGTTAGTTGTATGATAGGTAGTTTATATGCCTTAGGTAAATGACCAAAATGCCCTTTTTACGCCAAAATTCATTTTAAGAATATGTAACATAACTTTTGGTATCTAAACTGATTTGGAAAACAATATTAGACATGTTAAGGCATATATTACTTGTCATAGGACTAGTTAAGCGGTCTGAACGCCTTTCACGCGAACGACGCGTTAAAGTAGCTTAAGCTACCTAAACGGGTCATAATGGGTCGTAAGCACTTAGGTTAGGTTTCATTTTGGTATGTAGGCTTTGTTAAACCATATTACACGAGTCTCCATACTCGTTTGGTTTACGAACCCTCATTCTATACAATCCTCCGATTTAGGTCCGGATTATTAACATAGTTACCTATATTAGGTGCCGTTTGATTTCCGTGATCTCTAGCATTGTTTGGTTGTTACTCAAGGACTACTAAGCAATCTCAAATGAGTACATAGACCCCTCTTTTACTGTTTTCAAACTGTTTTGGGGTGGAACACATGTGCCTACTTGTTACTTTCGTGCTTTTCATGTTTTCATATCATATGCTTGTTATGTTCATTAGTACAATTATAGTACATGATTTCATTATGTTTTTGCTATGTATGTACATTTATTGCATACTTAGTACATCGCTTTACATTACATTACATTTCACACTATGTATGTCCATTTAGTACGTACTTAGTGCATTGTTTTACATTACATCACATCACATGCTATGTACGTTCATTTGTTACATACTTAGTACATTTGTTATTCATCACATGCTTACATTTTGGTATGACATTTGGTTTGTTCAAATGGGACAATATACATTCATTAACATTGATCACGCCATTCGTTAGTAGGTAGTGGTACCATAGGAATTGACAACTCCCGTTCCTAACATCCTAGGTATGTTTGGATGGAAGGAATGACCGAATTCGATAAACATAACACAGATAAACCTTTAATTTGTTTAAAGGTCTATCACCACAGTCACAAGGCTTGAATGTATGCATTGTAACAATACCGCATAAATGTTTGTATTCACTATAGCATGCATTTCCACAAGACATAACGTTGATTTAAACCACGTTTTACTTCAATACATTGTTTTGTGCATTTTTATCTATTATATATATATAGATATATATATATATATCTCACTCGCCATACATGACATTTTGTTTAAACATTACATATTTGACATTCGACATAGACATTTTGATATTGATATACGTATTTCATAGACGACATTTTGACATAAACATTTTGACATGGTTTACACAAAGACATTTGACAAATGGTTTAGACATGGGCAATTTACATTGGTGGTTTGTTTGGGGTAAGTGATTTAAGTAACGAGGCGTGTGTAATATGATACAAGCATGGTGTATACGCCGCTGGTACTTCCTATATATAAGTGTTTGTATGGTATTACATATCGTAGCGTTATTTGAATCATTTCAATTTAGACATATAGCATTTTATACAAATAATATTTTTTTTTCACAAGACATTGTTTTACAATACAGTTAATTTTGTACAACTCATTCTACTTGGTTAATTCATTAACCATACAACTTTCTTTTATATAATCTGACTTCTTATCGAGTTTTCATATGATTTATAAAAGAAAACACTTAACAAGATTCATGACTAATTTTATTAAACCTTTCTTCTAAAAACCCAAGTCATGAATCCTATTTTCACAAAACCTATGTATCTCACAGGCATTTTTATGCTGACGTACCTATTTTCACATGTTTTTTCAGGAGCTGTTGCTTAGGACGTTGATCGTGACATTAGGGCAGACCTGTGCCTTAGAGACATAAAACGAAGATAGACTTAGTTTAATTATGTTATGTACTCTTTGTTTCATGTTTAAAGAGAATGTAACTCGCTTGTTTGATAAATAAAATATAACTTTTTATGCCATGGTTGTGAAACAATAATTCTGTTACAACACTCCCCGACGTTTCCGCCACGATTTGATGTTCTACATGGTCGGGGTGTGACAGGATATGCTACCAAGATCCTGGAATGCTATACATCTAAAGCTCTATTTCAAGTGAGTTTGGAATTTAAATTCTAACTCAGGATGGTATGGATTCTATCTCTTTTAATATGTTTTGATATTGATTATTCTTTTGAACCCATTACTGACTTAAGCATCAGAGGGGTGTTAGCCAGGCTAACACCCACCTTAGTTTACAGTTGTTTTGCAGTATATGCTTCGGGATATAGATCCAGGATACACATTCAGGATACTTCAATAGATTAGAGGATTGGCCCCCTCTCTCACGTTTAAGGGATCCTGATCCCTTCATAGGTTTAAAGGTATTCACCTTTCTCTCGAATCGGGTTTAAACACCCCGCCTGGAGCGCAAGTTATCCAGGGATAGTTCAAGATAGCGGGACCAGTCCATGTAAAAGTGGCTGACAATTTCGTTATTGTTGGCTATATCCTGGATCCTAAAGGTATATGCGGATTGATCACCCTCTCTCACGGAAGGGTATTTTCATACTCTCTAAGGTTTAAAGGTTATCACCTTTCTAAGTCTTGGAGTTTATACACTCCCGCCTGTAGCGCATGAAAATATGGGTTTATCCCCAGGATACTTATGGGATTTTCCCCAGGATACTAAGGATCTATCTCCAGTATATTTTTGGGTTTTACCCCTGTAACACAAGAACTGTCCAAATAGTTGGAACTGAAATTCAAAAATTTTCTAAGTGATCAAAGACTTTGTGCACATGAGGCGATTGTGTAGAGCTCAAAAGATCAAATTTGGACCTAGTGTACTAAGTATCTCGGATTGGGGACATCTTAGTGGAAGAAGTTGCAAAAGGATTGAAGTTTGATACTAGGGTTACACTCTATTCCTGGAATGATTTTTCCTTTGTGAACCTTATTTAAGTCATTTGAACTTTTGAAACTATGTTTGGAAAAGGTTTAAATATCCTGATTAAGGATATATTCTTGAAATATGTTTTCGGAATATGTTTCAGGATATTTGGTTGGAATATTTGGGATATAATACTTGGGTTAAAAACTAATACTCTGGTCAAACATGTGACAACCCGAGTTTTCAAGGTCTCTGTTCGACTTAACTTGTGTGTTTTATATTTATTTGAGGTGCAATATAAGTGTTATTCATGATGTGTATATTATGTGGGTATATGTTACACATGTCTTGCATTAATAATATGATTTTATAATTTCTAAAACATAGAGCCTAGCCGAAAACACCCCACCCAAAAACACCCTCCCCATGAAAATACAAGGTGTTTTCGTCCACATGAGGCCAACGAAAAACAAAGGTGGGCTTTGGCCCAGTAACGAGTGATGATAGGATTTGTTTAATTTGTGTGCACGAATGGGATAATTGACAAACCCTAAACCTAGTTTAACTCAACGGCAGCCCTCACACTATCGAAGTCTCCTTTCTTTCTAGCTGGCACGATATTCTTCTTCTTGTACACGGTTAGTATGGTACCTACGGGTTTAACCTATATCCCTTGATATCTCGTCCATGTGTAAATTTTGTCGATGTGTGTATCTCGATCATAGGTATATCTTGTTTAAGTATATATATTGCTCATATGTATATTTTGTTACATGAATGTGTAACGGCAGTATGGGGTTGTGTGATATCTGCTATAATGGAAATTAGAAATTGATAATTGATTGATGCATGAAAACCGATTGGAATGATAATGTGTTTGATATGAGGAGTTGATTAGAGTTCTAGGGTTGGCATGACTAGATTGTTTGACATTAGGTTATATGACCTGTTAGAAGGAATGTATCATGTGATTAATGTGGCAGCCCACTACATATTTTGGTCCAATCACAGCATGAGAACACTAACAATTGTCTGCCATTGAAGTTGGTATTGATAAAAGTAATGATGATGAGCATATGATTTCGATTTATTTTGTATGATAGGGATCCTCGTAATATGATGATGATATGATCGATTATGTTGTGTCTATTCATGATTAATGTGATGTTATATGGATGATCGTAAAACTGAATCATGACTGATACATAACTAGATCGAATGATGACTGATACATAACTAGATCCTCGTGTATTGTTGTTACGTAACTGTGTTGATGATGATGTTGTAGCCTACGAAAACCCCCACCCCATTTGAGTACACATCGACGAAATCCAAAGTGATTTCGTTGCCCAAGTGATTTCGGCCAAAAAGGGGGATTTCGGCCCAAGAGTTTTCGCCCACTAAATTTTGGTTCATTAACCTGTTAACTCTGTTACTTCAGTAACCTCAGTTAATTTAGTAATTATGTTTATATGTTAACCCCATTATGTCCATTAAGTTATATATGTTAACTCTGTTAGTATCCCGTTGATATGTTAACTCTGTTAAGTTGTTAACTCTGTTAAGTTGTAAACTCTGTTTAGTATGATGGTTCTGTTAAGTCTGTTAACTGTGTCAATTATGTTAATATCCATGTTAGACTAAACTGTGAAATCAAAGATGTGACGCATGAATTATGTGAACATGATTAGCTGTTTATGTGATGTATGATGTTAATTACCAAACACTTTGTGGCAATGATTTCATGCGAAACTTTACGAACTTGAACTGATTAAGTATACGTGCCTACTATAGGATTTGATTGATTACTTGCGAGCACGTAATTTAGCATACCGAGCAAACCAAGGTGAGTTCACACTCTTACCAAGGCATGGGATTCCCGGAGGGTAGGGAATGGGTGTCACACCCTGTCTTTTGCGAAAGCGTATGATGTGTGACTAGCTTGTTATCATTGCATTCAATCGTAATAAACAACTACATGATCAAAACGATGTTCATCCATTCATGAAAATTTGAGTATTACAAACACTTGTTATTTAAGTTTTCAAAACACGACCTTTGACAAGGTTACAATTCAACAAAAGTGGATGACATCTAAACTGGTAATCTACTTCTAGTTACGACACTTGCGCCCAAGATCCATCCTGTCACCTGAAATACATGTAATTTTGGAAAATATCAACATAAAGTTGAGCGAGTTCATGCGTTTTTGTATTTCACGTTTTTATACTTTGTATGAAAACATAGTATGTGTCATGTATAATTCAAGTCTTTCTTGAGTACCCCACGTACTCAAGTATAATTCCCGTTTTCTTGAGTACCCCACGTACTCAAGTATCATTCAAGTGTTCTTGTGTACGCCACATTTTAAATGATTGTTTATACAAGGACATTAAGGCATGTGAGGACATATGGAGCATTAGTGTTGGCTCCTTTAAGGCATGTGAGCATATGGAGCATTAGTGTTGGCTCCTTTACTGTGTCGATTACCCTCGACTGTGTCAATTTCCCTTGACTGTGTCGATTACCCTCAACTGTGTCAATTAACCTTGACTGTGTCGACTTCCCTCGACTGGGACACCGAAGCACTCAAGTGGTCGCATAAGGACCCTGAGTGGGGCTCGGCCGTACCCGTTAGATCTAACCCTCGTCCCTAATTAAGTATTAATGGCATCTCAATATCTAGTTTAAGCTCACATGATCTAGTATTTTCTAGGCTTTTCTTAAAGCTCATCATATTGCACTCACCACGAGTGCTTCTCGTATTCTCAAATTATATTGCACTCGGTTCTCGTTCTCACCAAGAGTGCTTCTTGTATTTTTACCCTTTGTAAAAATTATAATATTTGTAACATGTATTTCACCCCTGAGAGTTATAAAACCAAAAACAGTTAGAGAAAAGGGGGAGCATGAACTCACAACTTTGCGTTCCTTGCGTCGTAAACTTCACCGGATTTTGCTTATAGAGCGTCGTGACCTAAACGTGTTTTATTATCGTTAGTCACTAGACTTGCGTCGCACAAGCATAGTCACTCTCTTTGGTGTATATATTCTTGTGTTAAAAATATTTTATATTTTTAACTAAATGTCTTACTTATATTATTTTCTCAACAATAAATATAAGCTTTTTGTACATTGCACTTTGCACCCGAATTATGTATCTTGTGTGTTGTATGTGTATTTTTATGTTTACTTCTCATGAGTATTCAGTGTATTATTAAGTCTTAACACACTAGCACATATAACACATACTATATACACTTAGCACAAAAGTTGGTGATCAAATAATATATATATTTCTCTCAAAAATATACATACTTATATCCATTTTTATTCTTGAAGAAATCCTCATTCCTTATCACAAAAAATTAGGGAAATCTTGGTAATACTTTTAAATACATTTTTAGGGAGTAAGTTTCTCAAAAACTTATATTTTTCTAAGTGTCAAAATTTATAAAAATTTTGGCAGAGTTTCCCTAAAAATGGAGGTTTCCCATGTTTTCAAAACATGTGTTTATTTTCTTTTAAATCGTCAACAATCATCAACAACAATTATCAACAATAATCATCAACAATAATCACTAATTTCTTCATTTCATGAACTTGAATATTTACAAAAATGTGTAGTAACTTACTAGCACATTTAGTAAGTCTTGTTATCTTTAAAAATAAGTTTAATTTCTTAAAAACTTTATTTTTAAAGAATATGAAGTTTCACAACTTCTAGTCGGTTTTTACGAAAATTATTTCGTTGTTAAAACTTTTGTTACACAAGTGTCCACACACTTGTTTGTTCACAAAAACACCTCTAGTTCATGAAAGACCCGACTTAAAATGAGACTTGTATATATTTTACTTGGTTCTTCCGAAAAACCACTTGTAGATCTTTAGATCTACATGTTTAGAGTCTTATTTTACAAGAAAAATTACTTTTACTCAAGTTCATGTTTCATGAGTGGAAAGGTTCATCATCTTTCACATCTCTAGCACTAACATGCTACTAGTTCATGTTCTTGAACATAACCTAGTATGCGTAGATGATGATCCATCCCACTTTTAATGACAAACAACATCAAATAATCTCAACTAGACAAGTTTCACAAGATTTACACAACTAGTTTCTTTTTATCCAACATATTCATCTTACTTTCAAGACTTTAAGTTATGATCTTGTGTCTTCTTGAGTTTTAACCGTTAAATCACCTATTAACCACTTTAAACAAGAACAAGAGGATGTTTTAGAACACTTACTACTAGCTCAAGGCTAGGGAAGTTCAAGAGTGCAAATGAGGTGGATAAAAGCAAATGGTGAAGGTCCTTCAAGATCCGCTTGCACCGAGCTTCGTTAGTGACCTTCTTACACCTTGTATATACTTGGAAATGGATTGGATAGAGTTGAAATAATGGTGGTGGTGGTGCTATGCTTGAGCCGAGAGCATGGGGAGGGAGAGAGGGGAGTAGAAAGTTTTGTGAGGTGGTCTAGATCCTTAGGTTAACTTATAATCCAAAATGGTGTAATGTCCATTGTGTTTAGTGTCCAATTAGTACCATACATATCTATTAAAATATCAAAAGAAATCAAGGGGGTGTACCCCTTGTTTAGAAACGGTTATGGGGGGGGGGGGGTATGTTTGGTTGGATCTTGATTCTTGTTTACTAAATCTAGTTACACCTTAAGTGATATGTTTAGGGGTTTTAAGTGTTTAAGTAATTTATAGTGTGTTAGGGTGTTCGGGGACCCTAACTAGCTTAGAAAAATAAAAACAATGCTTCTAGCATTATTTTGGTGTTCCGGATAATGTCCGGTTGTTCGGTTATATACCGGTTCGTTAAAGTGCTAAATTGCACCTTTTAGTGTCTTTTAAGTGCCCTTTTATAACACTTTCAATTCCCGACACTCAGGGAAGTATTCTGGATGATAAATCATGATTTCTGCATGATATTCATATGTTTAAATGCTGAATTATTGCTGAATTATATAAATTCTGCACTTAAAGTGCGTTTCGGGTGCTTTTTAGTGCTTATTTTTGCTTTCGCAATGTCTATAAATTAAACCCTTACATGTACTCTTGGGTTTTAATGTACTTTTGTCGTCGGACCTACACCTAGGCCTCAATTCTAATGTCTGACTGCTTTCTGCAGTTCTGTTGACACGATGTGTCTTACCGGTGAGTTTACTAATATTTCTGACGCAACGCTCTCGTTTATGCATAAAGCTATATTTTGTAGCACAAAATGTGCATGAATTCACTTGCATGGAATTCAGAAATTTATTTGTCTGGTAAACCAGATCATGCACAGTCATTTAAGCACAAATTACTGTTCATTTCGTGTACGGAATGTACGGAAAAGTGACGGTTGTCACAGTCTCCCCCCGTTAAAAGAATTTCGTCCCGAAATTCAAGCGATGCCATCGGTCGCAGGGGAGTTGTGAAACCAATATGGTCACTTAGATTCATGATTTGTCTTTATGTTCCCATGAAATCTCTGGGTCATGTCATGAATTCTATCGTACTCCAGTAAGTCGATCATGACTTTTCTGTATCTTGTGGACTCTTGGTCCATAACCTCAACAGGTTTCTATAGTATCACGGACTCTTGGTCCAAAACCTCAACAGGTTTCTATAGTATTGTGGACTCTTGGTCCAAAACCTCAACAGGTTTCTATAGTAATTCTTGTCGTTTGTCATTGACGTGAATCTTATTTGTGGGAACAACGACTGTTCCTTAAGTCAGACTCCTCTACAGACTAGACACCTGAATGTGTCGCGATCATTATTGATCTTTTTCTGGGAGCTTCATCTTGTGAGCAATGGTTCTGATCCCTACACCGGGGATTCTACCTTTTCGTTTTCCAAATCACACTACGCCTTCTCTAGGCGAGGCTCTCATCAAAGCCATACTTCTTGTCTCAAATTATTTCGACTTTTGCCGCTCGTCGGCGTAATTTTTCTGTATTCTGCGGGCTGTCCTGATATGATCACATATCTGAAGGATCTTGCCTCTAGTTTTTCCTGGGCCATCTCGGGCCAGTTGATTGTTTATTTCTGGTCTCCGTTCAACATGACGGGAATCTACTCATTATGTTCCGTCTAAAGCTTTACACGAAGCGGTTTAGACGGCGGTGTGATAGATACCGTTGTAGGAAAACTCCACTAAGGGCAAGTGAGTGTTCCGACTTTTCATTAAAGTTTATCACACAAGCACGTATTGTGTTCATACAGTCCGCATCGTTCAGCAGCTCAGTTCATATTCGAGTTCTTACGACCATCGGTGTGCTGCAACCCTTGTGATCAGTAAAGATCGTGTAGCGTTTTCTTTCAGGTAATGATGTCCAGTTTGCGGCGCGCAATTACTGTATCTATCTCAAGGTCTTTTCTCATGATTCCTTAACCAATGTGCCGCGTACGCAATGTTGTGGTCTCGTTGCATCGACGTACAATCGAGACTTTGTTGAGAGACGTCACATAATTGCAACTCTAGCTCCTTAGCTCTTGGTTCTAGGGTTGGCATGAATTTCGTTCTTATCCACCATGTATCCTAAAGCTCTCCCTTCGCGAACTCGAAATCCGCTTTTCGTCATCATTGCTCATAACTGTGCTTTCTCTAAGAGTTGCAAGGTAAACTGCAGCTGTTGCTCACGACCTTCCTTGGTCGTTGGCCATATAAGAATGTAGCCAATAAGTATGATTGTAATCCATCCGGGCATGGCTTACACGTTCGATTCATGAGGTCCATGAATATTGTCGATGCATGTGTTAAGCCAGATGGTACGACAAGGAACTCGTAAAGCTCGAAGCAAGTCCTAAAGGTCGTTTTAGGGATATTTCCTCTTGTATTCACAGTGGAGGACATCTTGTCCTCAAGTTGATCTTTGAGTGGTAACTGGAACCTTACGATTGGCTCATTTGTGTCACCAGTCCCTGGGCAAAGGATTCTGATTCTCAATTTTCTGAAGTTTATGCAAAGTGGAGACTACCAACTTTCTCCTTGTCTCCTTAACTAAGGATGCTACGTCCTTAATTTCCTCTGCCTGGCAGCTCTTGCAGTTATAACAGAGTTTCATGATTCGCTAATGAAGTTAGTCGGTATGGCGTTATTCGTCACTGGTGCTGCTCCTGGCACGCGATTTATCCTAAACTCCTCTCGTCGCTACAGAGAGGCGTTCCTAGCAAGTCTTCTGAAAAGGCTACTGGGACTTCTTCCATCACGGGGATGTTCTCAGGCTCTGCAGTCTACTCGGAGGCGTTTCTATGCCCTTTCGACCAATGAGGGATGTCGTAGATCTGCCGCCTTGTGGGGTCTAGCATCCTTGCACCTTTTGCAGGAAGTCGGGTTTCATCGTTCGCAAGAGGGATGCGACTGATTTTCTCATATCAAACGACGTCAGTTGTATACTTGGATTTCCGATCCATGCTGATTATCATATTATGACTTCGCGAGTCAAGGGTAACAGAAGGTTCAGGCCTTCTGAGTCCCTAAAATATAATTCCTTACTTGCTTCATCTGCTTCAACTAGCCTTCTATATGCCTATTTTGAAAGGATACGGGGCGTCTATTTCACTCGATACTAGGCCAAGCAGTTTCTTATGTTCTAAGCATGCAAGGTTAAAGTTGGTGCCAGTATTAATTAAAAGTAGATGCATAGGGTTGGTTATTAGGGAACGTACCCGTAACCGCATCTGGATCCTGGCGTGCTTCACGAGTTTCGATCGTGAAAACCTTCCTTGCTTGTTTCTTCCTAGGGCAATCTTTCCTAGAGTGCCCTGCTTCACCACATCTGTAGCAACCCGGTATTCTCTTATTTCTCCCATCTGGGTCCTTTGCCCAACAAGCAACCTTGTTGTGCCCTTCTTTTCCACACTTTCCGCACTTAGGCCTCGGACATCGACCTTCATGGTGGAAATTGCATTCTCCGCACTTTGGTTTAGTCCCCGAGTATATTCTACCACCGGCCTTATTAGTGGCTCCATCAGTTTTCCTGTCACGTGGCGGATTCACTTTCTTTCTTTTGTTTGCTTTAGAGCTTCCATAGCTGACTAGTGTGCCCACCTTTAGGTTCGAAGACTTCCTTTTCTTATTGCCTAATAACTCCACATGAGTCTCTTTCTTGTTATCCTCAGGTTCCAAAAATTTTCCAGCACGTAGAGCTTCTTCGGTAAGAGTGACACTCATATCGATAGCCTCTGTAATAGTTGAGGGCTTTGAGGTAGTAACCATGCTCCTGATCTGAGGTGCAAGTCCCCAAATGAATCGTTCAACCCTTTTGAATTCCGGTTTGACTAAGTAGGGGACGACCCTAGACAAGTCGTGAAATCGTTGGACGTATTCAGGAATCTTCGGTCCATCCATTTTCAAGTTCCAGAACTCCACCTCAATCTTCTGGATTTCAGCCCTAGAACAGTATTTCTTTTCCATCATTTCCTTGAGCTCGTCCTAGCTTAGTGCATAAGCAGCATCCGCACCAAGGGTTTGAACCTGAAGGTTCCACCAGGAGAGTGCGCCATCTACGAATAACCCGGAGATATAAGTAACACTTTGTCGGGGCGAACAGTTACTCATTCTTAGAATGGAGTCAGTCTTTTCTGCCCAACGAACAAATGCAACGGCACCTCCTGTGCCATCAAAATTTAATGGCTTGCAGTCCAGGAACTGTTTATAGGTGCAGCCAGTTGGAGGGTTATTTCCAGTAGTGCCATCGCTGTGCTTAGAGCGGAGGGCTTCATGTCGCGCAATTGCCTGTGAGATGCATTCTTGCAGTTCGGCTTCTGTCCTTGGCAACGTACTGGTGTTTGTGTCTCGCCTGGGCGGCATTTTCTTCTGCCAAGATGGTATGAAGTAGGTTATACAACATTCCAATTGTCTATGAGATACATAGCACCATAAGCCATTATGTAATCACCCAATTTCACATGTATATATAATCAATGTATAAGCGAGGAAACAGTTATTGAGCCTTCACATAGGCTTGCCAACTTGGCTTATTGTTTGAAATGAACTTGAGGCTACATCGCCTTGGTCATTCAAGTTTCAGTTATTTCCTGCTACATTGGTTTTCTTAGGTCTTTAGCTTTACTGGTGCGTATATTTCCCCTTTGATGGGGTTGTTTGTGTAGAGGTGATAGGGAGTGTATCATCGCTGATTCTTTCTGAATGTCATTCCACCTCTCTCGCTCAAATATCGTTTTCTCAAACATCTCGTATGCAGGTAGAAGTGTCAGTCACGAAGTAGGCTAAGACAGGCTTCCTACTTTCTAACGTGCTATAGCACTGATCTATGTGTTGTTGTACCAGATGAAGGTGTGAACACTTATAGATTATTTTTGTGTGGTGATCATTAGCTTGACCCGCCGAGTCCATCAGGATTTCTGTGCACTACAAGTCGTTATTACGTGGGCCCCCGTAATAATAAATTGTCTTGCACAGTTATCCCAAATTTTCTCTCGTCCAAGCAGATGATCAATCAAGGAGGGGACACTACTGTCCTTATACCTCTTGTCATGGAAAGGACCTTTGCGATGGTCCACGCGCTAACACTCGTTGTTGTTATGCGCGAATAGGCATGATGATTAGATGAAGTAGGAATAGAGAGAATTCCTAGTAGTTGGAGGGGCACCTTCAAGATGAATACTTCATCTTCCTTTTCTGGTCAAGTACGTCTCAATCTTGCTTCTCATGAGCCGCAGGGATCTCGTCCCGTTGATCAAGAATTTGTTCAAGGTTGCCGCCTCTGCCTCGTCATCATCGCCGTAGGCTGGCATCTTCACGTTCGAGGGGGAAGAGCAGCCATCTCCTACGGAAGTAAGCTCAGCATCTTGTTTGGTAATCACTCCCAGCCATGAGTTTTGCAAAGGACGCAAGGTCGGTAGCTTCATCGTGCGAGTCACGTACAGTAATAGGAGTCAGAGTCGAAAGTATCTCATTCACGTCAATAATCATTCCGTACACTTATTTGTATGTATGTATATCAATAACATATATGCTACTTAGCATAAACAAGCATTTTAATGCATTATATCACGTATAACTCTCGTTTTTGGGGGTCATTTTGTTTTTGGCAAGTCTAACTCGTGTAGACTATGCTTTAGTTGGCACCTTATTTTAAAGGTATTCCTCACTAATATCCTTGCCTTGTCACTTTTTGAAAAGTGTCTGACTTGTGGATCTTGGCGCTTTCGTGAATGCAATGAAAACCTTTTTGTAAAATGTTTTCGTGAGAGAACTCTAGTGATTGTAGTCTAGACTCGAGAAAGAATCCTAGTTCACTACAATCGAAGCACTGATACCAAACTGTCACACCCTGTCTTTTGCGGAAGCGTATGATGTGTGACTAGCTTGTTATCATTGCATTCAATCGTAATAAACAACTACATGATCAAAACGATGTTCATCCATTCATGAAAATTTGAGTATTACAAACACTTGTTATTTAAGTTTTCAAAACACGACCTTTGACAAGGTTACAATTCAACAAAAGTGGATGACATCTAAACTGGTAGTCTACTTCTAGTTACGACACTTGCGCCCAAGATCCATCCTGTCACCTGAAATACATGTAATTTTGGAAAACATCAACATAAAGTTGAGCGAGTTCATGCGTTTTTGTATTTCACGTTTTTATACTTTGTATGAAAACATAGTATGTGTCATGTATAATTCAAGTCTTTCTTGAGTACCCCACGTACTCAAGTATAATTCCCGTTTTCTTGAGTACCCCACGTACTCAAGTATCATTCAAGTGTTCTTGTGTACGCCACATTTTAAATGATTGTTTATACAAGGACATTAAGGCATGTGAGGACATATGGAGCATTAGTGTTGGCTCCTTTAAGGCATGTGAACATATGGAGCATTAGTGTTGGCTCCTTTACTGTGTCGATTACCCTCAACTGTGTCAATTTCCCTTGACTGTGTCGATTACCCTCAACTGTGTCAATTAACCTTGACTGTGTCGATTTCCCTCGACTGGGACACCGAAGCACTCAAGTGGTCGCATAAGGACCCTGAGTGGGGCTCGGTCGTACCCGTTAGATCTAACCCTCGTCCCTAATTAAGTATTAATGGCATCTCAATATCTAGTTTAAGCTCACATGATCTAGTATTTTCTAGGCTTTTCTTAAAGCTCATCATATTGCACTCACCACGAGTGCTTCTCGTATTCTCAAATTATATTGCACTCGGTTCTCGTTCTCACCAAGAGTGCTTCTTGTATTTTTACCCTTTGTAAAAATTATAATATTTGTAACATGTATTTCACCCCTGAGAGTTATAAAACCAAAAACAGTTAGAGAAAAGGGGGAGCATGAACTCACAACTTTGCGTTCCTTGCGTCGTAAACTTCACCGGATTTTGCTTATAGAGCGTCGTGACCTAAACGTGTTTTATTATCGTTAGTCACTAGACTTGCGTCGCACAAGCATAGTCACTCTCTTTGGTGTATATATTCTTGTGTTAAAAATATTTTATATTTTTAACTAAATGTCTTACTTATATTATTTTCTCAAAAATAAATATAAGCTTTTTGTACATTGCACTTTGCACCCGAATTATGTATCTTGTGTGTTGTATGTGTATTTTTATGTTTACTTCTCATGAGTATTCAGTGTATTATTAAGTCTTAACACACTAGCACGTATAACACATACTATATACACTTAGCACAAAAGTTGGTGATCAAATAATATATATTTTTCTCTCAAAAATATACATACTTATATCCATTTTTATTCTTGAAGAAATCCTCATTCCTTATCACCAAAAATTAGGGAAACCTTGGTAATACTTTTAAATACATTTTTAGGGAGTAAGTTTCTCAAAAACTTATATTTTTCTAAGTGTCAAAATTTATAAAAATTTTGGCAGAGTTTCCCTAAAAATGGAGGTTTCCCATGTTTTCAAAACATGTGTTTATTTTCTTTTAAATCGTCAACAATCATCAACAACAATTATCAACAATAATCATCAACAATAATCACTAATTTCTTCATTTCATGAACTTGAATATTTACAAAAATGTGTAGTAACTTACTAGCACATTTAGTAAGTCTTGTTATCTTTAAAAATAAGTTTAATTTCTTAAAAACTTTATTTTTAAAGAATATGAAGTTTCACAACTTCTAGTCGGTTTTTACGAAAATTATTTCTTTGTTAAAACTTTTGTTACACAAGTGTCCACACACTTGTTTGTTCACAAAAACACCCCTAGTTCATGAAAGACCCGACTTAAAATGAGACTTGTATATATTTTACTTGGTTCTTCCGAAAAACCACTTGTAGATCTTTAGATCTACATGTTTAGAGTATTATTTTACAAGAAAAATTACTTTTACTCAAGTTCATGTTTCATGAGTGGAAAGGTTCATCATCTTTCACATCTCTAGCACTAACATGCTACTAGTTCATGTTCTTGAACATAACCTAGTATGCGTAGATGATGATCCATCCCACTTTTAATGACAAACAACATCAAATAATCTCAACTAGACAAGTTTCACAAGATTTACACAACTAGTTTCTTTTTATCCAACATATTCATCTTACTTTCAAGACTTTAAGTTATGATCTTGTGTGTTCTTGAGTTTTAACCGTTAAATCACCTATTAACCACTTTAAACAAGAACAAGAGGATGTTTTAGAACACTTACTACTAGCTCAAGGCTAGGGAAGTTCAAGAGTGCAAATGAGGTGGATAAAAGCAAATGGTGAAGGTCCTTCAAGATCCGCTTGCACCGAGCTTCGTTAGTGACCTTCTTACACCTTGTATATACTTGGAAATGGATTGGATAGAGTTGAAATAATGGTGGTGGTGGTGCTATGCTTGAGCCGAGAGCATGGGGAGGGAGAGAGAGGAGTAGAAAGTGTTGTGAGGTGGTCTAGATCCTTAGGTTAACTTATAATCCAAAATGGTGTAATGTCCATTGTGTTTAGTGTCCAATTAGTACCATACATATCTATTAAAATATCAAAAGAAATCAAGGGGGTGTACCCCTTGTTTAGAAACGGTTATGGGGGGGGGGGGTATGTTTGGTTGGATCTTGATTCTTGTTTACTAAATCTAGTTACACCTTAAGTGATATGTTTAGGGGTTTTAAGTGTTTAAGTAATTTATAGTGTGTTAGGGTGTTCGGGGACCCTAACTAGCTTAGAAAAATAAAAACAATGCTTCTAGCATTATTTTGGTGTTCCGGATAATGTCCGGTTGTTCGGTTATATACCGGTTCGTTAAAGTGCTAAATTGCACCTTTTAGTGTCTTTTAAGTGCCCTTTTATAACACTTTCAATTCCCGACACTCAGGGAAGTATTCTGGATGATAAATCATGATTTCTGCATGATATTCATATGTTTAAATGCTGAATTATTGCTGAATTATATAAATTCTGCACTTAAAGTGCGTTTCGGGTGCTTTTTAGTGCTTATTTTTGCTTTCGCAATGTCTATAAATTAAACCCTTACATGTACTCTTGGGTTTTAATGTACTTTTGTCGTCGGACCTACACCTAGGCCTCAATTCTAATGTCTGACTGCTTTCTGCAGTTCTGTTGACACGATGTGTCTTACCGGTGAGTTTACTAATATTTCTGACGCAACGCTCTCGTTTATGCATAAAGCTATATTTTGTAGCACAAAATGTGCATGAATTCACTTGCATGGAATTCAGAAATTTATTTGTCTGGTAAACCAGATCATGCACAGTCATTTAAGCACAAATTACTGTTCATTTCGTGTACGGAATGTACGGAAAAGTGACGGTTGTCACAATGGGATTGAAAGAAATGAGGTTGAACAATTACTTGGACTTTCACTATTACTAGACTACCTACCATCGTCCTCGGATGCGAAGGACACATACGTAAAACCTACGTATACTTGTACTTACCACTGTCCTCGGGTGGCGAAGGGCACTTACGTAAAACCTACGTAAACTCATACATACTACTGTCTTCGGGTTAAGAAGGACACTTACGTAAAACCTACGTAAACCCCCGCGTACCACTGTCCTCGGGTTGAGAAGGGCACTTATGTAAAGCCTACGTAAACCTCGTACGTACTACTGTTCTCGGGTCAAGAAGAACACTTATGGTACAACTCGTCTAGTAAATACAAACATGGGAAGCCCCCACTAATAGTGCATACAACATAGGAAGCCCCCACCAGTTGAACCTATTCAACGGCTTAGTTAGTAACTCATTGTTATGCAACGAACTTACTTACTGTGAACTCGCTCAACTAGTTGTTGACTTTCTGTTACATGCCTTGCAGGACCATAGGTACTCTTGGAGCTTGCACGGGAGGCGCGGTCGTTGTGGGCACGGATTGTGGATGTTTTGATGAAAACTTTATGACTCTTTAAACTAAACACTTGTGTTGGATTTTCATACTATGCTTCCGCTACCTATACTATGTTTTTGATTGAACACCAATTGTATTGTGATGGAATACATTTACTTTTACTTATTACTTATATGTTCAATATGATTGGTGGCTTGATCCTGGTCATGTCACGCCTCCAAGCGGTGATACTCCGCGTGTGGATTTTGGGGGTGTGACAGATTGGTATCAGAGCCATTGGTTATAGTGAACTTGGTTTTAATAAGGGGAAAAGTTTTTGTTAAAACCAGACTATAACCTGTACAGTGCTCAACGATCCACAACGACGCCTCACTCCACATGCAAGACTCAACATTCTAGGTAATATGGTATATGTTTTATTGCCTACTAGCTAGAATTACATAGAACTTTGCTCATGGTATGCTTAGATAGACATAACCCCTATTGCTTGAGAATACTTGTGTGCTCACTCTCTTCTGTCATCGCACTATTCGCGAACCTCTCTCACTCATGTTCTCCTTGATATCAAGATCATGAGTGGACGCGTTAACCTAACTCAAGCCCAGTTGGCGGCTTCGATCACTGAACAAGTTACTGCAGCACTCGCAGCTGCCCAGGCAGGAGGTGTAACCTGCCATCACCACTTACTCTAGGATCTTTAGATCCTACACTCGTAAACCAACACTCGTGCTCAAGTATGTTTACTCTTACACACACGACAGGTCAACACGCTCAGCCACCTGTGTGCACGTTCCAAACTTTCATGGACTGTCGTTCTAGTACTTTCAGTGGCACTGAATGGGGGCCGTTGGACTCCTCCACTGGTTCGAGAAGCTCGAATCGGTCTTCGAAATGTGTGAATGCCCTGAGGCTCGTAGGGTGAAGTACGCCACTGGTACTCTCGAAGGCACTGCGCTAACTTGGTGGAACGCGCATGTTCAGATGCTGGGGCTGGCGGCTGCTAATGCCACCCCATGGAATGATTTTAAGGAACTGATCAAACGTGAATACTGTAGTCGTGATGACATCCACAAGCTGGAAGTGGAGTTCTTTAACCTGAAGATGACGGGGTCAGAGATAGAAGCGTACACGAAACGATCCAACGAACTGGCAGTGTTATGTCCAACTATGGTGGATCCTCCCATCAAGCGCATTGAGTTGTACCTCAAAGGCTTAGTACCAGAGATTCAAAGCCATGTGATTGCTGCTAACCTTGCTACTATCCAGGATGTTACTCGTCTTGCTCATCGTCTCACGGACCAGGCAGTGGAACAGAACAAACTGCCTAAGCGTATAGGTGCTACTACTACTACTACTACTACTACTACTACTACTACTACTACTACTACTACTACTACTACTACTACTACTACCAGTGACAACAAACGAAAGTGGGATGGAACCTCCAGAAAGGGTTCGACTTCAGTTCAGTCCCAGGCACAGCAGCGAAAGATTGATTACTATCAGAGCCCTGGTCAGAAGTCTTCTAGTAGTCAAAGGAAGGGTGGATATCGAGGAAACCACCCAAAATGCAACAGATGCAACAGACACCACAGTGGTCACATAGTCAAGGGTTGTAACCTCGTCTTAGCTGGTCAGACTTTCTCTATCGATCTCATTCCCATAGCTTTGGGTAGTTTTGACATCGTCATTGGTATGGATTGGTTATCTCAACAACAAGCAGAGATCCTATGCAAAGAGAAGATTGTTCGCATTCCCCGTTCTGGCAAAGAACCTCTCAAAATTCAAGACGACAAGAGTGGTGCTGTGGTTGGCATCATCTCCTTCCTGAAGGCTCATAAGTGTTTGCGAAAGGGCCACACTGCTATATTAGCACTCATTACAGATACATCGACGAAAGAGAAGAAGTTAGAGGATAGTCCAGTTGTACGCGACTTTCCTCAAGTGTTTCCTGAAGAGTTACCTGGGCTACCGCCTCATCGCCAGGTCGAATTTCAGATCGAGCTAGCTCCAGAAGCAGCACCCATAGCTCGAGCACCTTATCGCTTAGCTCCAACCGAACTGGAAGAACTGTCCAAGAAATTGCAAGAACTCTTGGATAAGGGTTTCATTCATCCTAGCTCTTCGCCCTGGGGAGCTTCAGTATTGTTTGTGAAGAAGAAAGACGGTACCTTCTGCATGTGCATAGATTACCGCGAACTGAACAAGGTGACCATGAAGAATCGCTATCCTCTTCCACGCATCGATGACTTATTCGACCAGTTACAAGGGTCGAGCTATTACTCGAAGATTGACCTGAGGTCAGGCTACCATCAACTGAGAGTGCGGGATGAGGACGTCTCCAAAACAGCGTTCAGAACACGCTACGGCCATTACGAGTTTTTGGTCATGCCATTCGGGCTAACGAACGCACCTGTGGTTTTCATGGATCTTATGAACAGGGTGTGCAAACCTTATCTTGACAAGTTTGTTATTGTTTTCATCGATGACATCCTGATCTATTCGAAGAGTCAGGAGGAACACGAGCATCATTTACGACTTATTTTGGAACTCCTTCGAACGGAACAACTGTACGCCAAGTTTTCAAAATGCGACTCCTGGCTTCGTGAAGTCCACTTCCTAGGTCTCGTGGTAAACAAGGATGGGATTCATGTTGTTCCATCCAAGGTAGATTCGATCAAGAACTGGCCTGCACCTCGCACACCAACCAAAATACGCCAATTCTTGGGTTTGGCGGGTTATTACAGATGTTTCATCATAGACTTCTCAAAGATTGCACAGCCGCTTACACTACTGACACAGAAAGGTGTTGCTTACCGTTGGGGTAATACACAGGAAACAGCGTTTCAGTACTTAAAGGATAGACTTTGTAGCGCACCTATCCTCTCATTGCCTGAAGGCACGGATGATTTTGTAGTCTACTGCGACGCATCTATCCAAGGTCTTGGATGTGTGTTGATGCAACGTGATAAAGTCATTGCTTATGCTTCGCGCCAACTTAAGATTCACGAACGGAATTACACTACACATGATTTAAAGCTGGGAGCTGTTGTTTTTATGCTCAAGATATGGCGACATTACCTGTACGGTACCAAGTGCACCATCTACACCGATCACAGGAATCTCGAACATATCTTCAAGCAGAAAGAGTTGAACATGCGACAACGTCGATGGGTCGAACTGTTGAACGATTACGAATGTGCTATAAAGTACCATCCGGGTAAAGCCAATGTGGTGGCCGACGCCCTCAGTCGAAAGGATACTACACCTAGGCGTGTACGAGCATTGCAACTCACTATTCAGTCTGGTCTTCCTGCACAGATACGAGATGCTCAGGTAGAAGCATTGAAACCAGAAAACGTCAGGGCTGAAGCCCTACGCGGCTCAAGGCAACGGTTAGAACAAAAGGCAGACGGCGCCTACTATGTAACAGGACGCATTTGGGTCCCACTCTATGGTAACCTACGAGAGCTTGTGATGGATGAAGCACACAAGTCTCGCTACTCGGTACATCCTGGATCGGATAAGATGTACCACGACCTCAGAACTACATACTGGTGGCCTAGCATGAAGGCCCACATAGCAACTTACGTCAGCAAGTGTTTGACTTGTGCGAGAGTCAAAGTCGAATACCAGAAACCTTCAGGCCCACTCCAACAACCTGAGATACCACAATGGAAATGGGAACAAATTTCCATGGATTTTGTTACTGGCCTACCCAGATCTCAGCGTGGGAATGACACTATATGGGTGATCGTGGATCGACTCACAAAGTCTGCACACTTCTTGGCTATCAAGGAAACGGATAAGTTCTCCACCTTAGCAGACGTATATCTTAAGGAAGTTGTCTCGAGGCACGGGGTACCCACCTCTATTATCTCTGATCGTGATGCACGATTTACTTGAAGATATGCTTAGGGCATGTGTGATTGACTTTGGCAACGGCTGGGAAAAGCATCTGCCACTTGTGGAATTTTCGTACAATAACAGCTACCACACCAGCATTAAAGCTGTTCCGTTTGAGGCATTGTACGGGCGTAAATGCCGGTCACCTCTTTGTTGGGAAGAGTTGGGAGATAGTCAGATCACTGGTTCAGAACTTGTGGTAGACACAACAAAACGAATTGCTCAAATACGACAACGAATGGCGGCAGCTCGTGACCGTCAGAAAAGCTACGCCGATTAGGGCAGGAAACCACTCGAGCTCCAGGTTGGGGAGCGGGTATTACTCAAAGTCTCACCCTGGAAGGGTGTGGTTCGTTTTGGAAAACGAGGCAAACTTAACCCACGATACGTTGGACCATTCGAAATCATTGAGAAAATAGGCAGGGTGGCCTACAAACTGAACCTACCAGCAGAACTCAGTGCAGTTCACAACGTTTTTCACGTGTCAAATCTGAAGAAGTGTCTGTCAGATGAGACCCTCATAGTTCCTTTGAAGAGCTCACTATAGACGATCAGTTGCGATTCATCGAGGAACCAGTTGAAATCATGGACCGGGACGTTAAGGTCCTCAAGCACACCAGAATACCTGTTGTTCGAGTTCGTTGGAACTCCCGTCGTGGCCCAGAGTTCACCTGGGAACGAGAAGATCAAATGAAACTCAAGTATCCCCAGTTATTCGGAAACAGTACAACCACTACTGAGGATGAAGCTACTACAGAATTTCGGGACGAAATTCCAAATCAACGGGGGATGATGTGACACCCCAGGAAAACCAGAAAACTACACAACACAACTAGCTTCCTCAGTAACCGCGTACTAAATTTCGGGATGAAATTTCTTTCAAGTTGGGGATAATATGACAACCCGAGTTTTCAAGGTCTCTGTTCGACTTAACTTGTGTGTTTTATATTTATTTAAGGTGCAATATAAGTGTTATTCATGAGGTGTATATTATGTGGGTATATGTTACACATGTCTTGCATTAAAAATATGATTTTATAATTTCTAAAACATAGAGCCTAGCCGAAAACACCCCACCCAAAAACACCCTCCCCATGAAAACACAAGGTGTTTTCGTCCACATGAGGCCAACGAAAAACAAAGGTGGGCTTTGGCCCAGTAACGAGTGATGATAGGATTTGTTTAATTTGTGCGCACGAATGGGATAATTGACAAACCCTAAACCTAGTTTAACTCAACGGCAGCCCTCACACTATCGAAGTCTCCTTTCTTTCTAGCTGGCACGATATTCTTCTTCTTGTACACGGTTAGTATGGTACCTACGGGTTTAACCTATATCCCTTGATATCTCGTCCATGTGTAAATTTTGTCGATGTGTGTATCTCGATCATAGGTATATCTTGTTTAAGTATATATATTGCTCATATGTATATTTTGTTACATGAATGTGTAACGGCAGTATGGGGTTGTGTGATATCTGCTATAATGGAAATTAGAAATTGATAATTGATTGATGCATGAAAACCGATTGGAATGATGATGTGTTTGATATGAGGAGTTGATTAGAGTTCTAGGGCTGGTATGACTAGATTGTTTGACATTAGGTTATGTGACCTGTTAGAAGGAATGTATCATGTGATTAATGTGGCAGCCCACTACATATTTTGGTCCAATCACAGCATGAGAACAATAACAATTGTCTGGCATTGAAGTTGGAAATGATAAAAGTAATGATGATGAGCATATGATTTCGATTTGTTTTGTATGATAGGGATCCTCGTAATATGATGATGATATGATCGATTACGTGTGTCTATTCATGATTAATGTGATGTTATATGGATGATCGTAAAACTGAATGATGACTGATACATAACTAGATCGAATGATGGCTGATACATAACTAGATCCTCGTGTATTGTTGTTACGTAACTGTGTTGATGATGTTGATGTTGTAGCCTACGAAAACCCCCACCCCATTTGAGTACACATCGACGAAATCCAAAGGGATTTCGTTGCCCAAGTGATTTCGGCCCAAAAGGGGGATTTCGGCCCAAGAGTTTTCGCCCACTAAATGTTTTTGGTTCATTAACCTGTTAACTCTGTTACTTCAGTAACCTCAGTTAATTTAGTAATTATGTTTATATGTTAACCCCGTTATGTCCATTAAGTTATATATGTTAACTCTGTTAGTATCCCGTTGATATGTTAACTCTGTTAAGTTGTTAACTCTGTTAAGTTGTAAACTCTATTTAGTATGATGGTTCTGTTAAGTCTGTTAACTGTGTCAATTATGTTAATATCCATGTTAGACTAAACTGTGAAATCAAAGATGTGACGCATGAATTCTGTGAACATGATTAGCTGTTTATGTGATGTATGATGTTAATTACCAAACACTTTGTGGCAATGATTTCATGCGAAACTTTACGAACTTCAACTGATTAAGTATACGTGCCTACTATAGGATTTGATTGATTACTTGCAAGCACGTAATTTAGCATACCAAGCAAACCAAGGTGAGTTCACACTCTTACCAAGGCATGGGATTCCCGGAGGGCAGGGAATGGGATTGAAAGAAATGAGGTTGAACAATTACTTGGACTTTCACTATTACTAGACTACCTACCATCGTCCTCGGATGCGAAGGACACATACGTAAAACCTACGTATACTTGTACTTACCACTGTCCTCGGGTGGCGAAGGGCACTTACGTAAAACCTAGGTAAACTCATACATACTACTGTCTTCGGGTTAAGAAGGACACTTACGTAAAACCTACGTAAACCCCCGCGTACCATTGTCCTCGGGTTGAGAAGGGCACTTATGTGAAGCCTACGTAAACCTCGTACGTACTACTGTTCTCGGGTCAAGAAGAACACTTATGGTACAACTCGTCTAGTAAATACAAACATGGGAAGCCCCCACTAATAGTAAATACAAACATGGGAAGCCCCCACTAATAGTGCATACAACATGGGAAGCCCCCACCAGTTGAACCTATTCAACGGCTTAGTTAGTAATGCATTGTTATGCAACGAACTTACTTACTGTGAACTCGCTCAACTAGTTGTTGACTTTCTGTTACATGCCTTGCAGGACCATAGGTACTCTTGGAGCTTGCACGGGAGGCGCGGTCGTTGTGGGCACGGATTGTGGATGTTTTGATGAAAACTTTATGACTCTTTAAACTAAGCACTTGTGTTGGATTTTCATACTATGCTTCCGCTACCTATACTATGTTTTTGATTGAACACCAATTGTATTGTGATGGAATACATTTACTTTTACTTATTACTTATATGTTCAATATGATTGGTGGCTTGATCCTGGTCATGTCACGCCTCCAAGCGGTGATACTCCGCGTGTGGATTTTGGGGGTCTGACAAAACAAGTATTATCAAAACGAATTTTGAAAAATAAACTATCCTTTATTCTTTAAAGACTTTATCTAAATTGTTTGAATTTTGAAAAACCCTATTTGACGAAAGTCTTCGTAGGATACCACCGAGTATGGTGATCATGATATTTTCAAAAAATGGTTTTGCAAAGTTGAAATCTAAACTGAGCAATGCATGACAAAAAATTAAAAGGCAACAGCAAATAAGTCAAAAGGAGGTTATATTATTAACATGTCAAAAGTTGTGCTTTTGGTTTCACCTCAAACTGAGGCCCATCCACCAAAAGCACTATTAGTTTCTAACGATATTTACACAACGGTTGAAGGTTTCATCTCAAATCGAGACCCATCCACCTCCAACCGTTGTATTGTTCAAAACAGGTTATACTAATTGATGACCAAGGGCTTCATCCTGAAACCCAGGACCCATCCACCTTTGGTCATCATATTGTCTTGATGCAGGAAATGTAAATTATTCAAAGACATGAAAAGTAAATTGTTCAACAAACCACAACGATCAAATTTAAAAAAGTGGGCTCTGGCCTTGGCATGTATATCCATCATCGCCCACTTCGCTGCTTGAGGAGCAGCACCTTCTTGACCAGCAACATCTTCCCCAGCGCCTGCACCAGCATCACCCTCGGGATTCTTCTCAGCATCACCACCAGCATTGGCCACCTCCTCTGCCACCTTAGAAGGCTCCTCACCAGCATGCTTTGCAAGATGTTCCATAGGATTGCCTAAAAGATCCTGTAATTTCGCTTCCCAAGCCTTGACATTCCAGGAGGGGCATTCGAAGCCCAAGGCTTTGGCCTCATAGGCCATCCTTAACCTGGCTTGGAGAAGGGAAACAACAACGGATCCTTTGAGGCCATCCCGATAGGAACTTATATCCTGTTGGTATTGAAGATGAGCAGCATCCAGCTTGGCTTGAGCATCCTCATTGGATTTGTGAAGGGCAGCTTGGTGTTCTTGGGTCATCACCTTGAATTTATCTTCATAATGCTGAGACTTGGCAGCGGCGATCGTCCCTTGGTCAGCGATGGTGACTTCAGCTTTCTTGAGCTTGGCCTCCAGCATCTTGGTAAGCCCGCAGGCTTCTTCATACAAGTGCATGAGACGTTCCAAGCCCTGCAGTCAAAGATACATGTATCAACATATATAGGATGTGCAGGATAATGGTTAACATACATGTTCAGGATATCGTATGGGAGTTTTTACCTGATTGAGGAATGAAGTCATGAACCCACTGGCTTCATTAAATCCATGGTTCTCGAAAGGAAAAGTTTTGGAGGTAGCTGGGGAATCCGTTTCCTTTCTCTTCCGGGCACTGGCAGCACGAGTCCTGGTGGCTGGAGGAAGCTTGGGAGTAGCAATAGCCTTTGAACCGCTAGATTTGGAAGACGTGATGGCCTTGGGGCTTGGCTCCTTGTTCACCGAAAGGGGAGCGGGATAGCTGTCCAATTCGTTAGTATCAAAGACCTCTGGAACTTTAACTGGTGATGTATAAAGGGAAGAAACATTTAACTCTTGAGTATTTTTAAACTAATACATACATTTCGTATTGATATATTTACCAGACATCTCGGAGCTGGATCTCTGGCTTGAGCTTGCAGATGATAGGGAAAAAGTTCTCTCACTCTTTGGAAGTTGGTAAATGCTTTTAATCCTCTGTTCGGACTCGGCGCTTAGAGGGGCTAGTTCTTTGAAATTTGTTGCACAAAAGATAAAGATGTCAGTTCAAGATGTAACTTCAGGATACGATTGGTGATATTCCTAAAACCCTAAATCCTACCAGAAGTCAACCACTTCACCGGAAGGTCAAAACCTCCAGTAATAGAATCCCTTTTTACAAAAAAGAACTTTTGTTTCCATTTCTCCTCATTTTTCGTGGCTCTAAGAATAAGAGGATTTTTGGAGGTAGAGAAAAGGAGAAAATGACTGTTGCCATGAGAGCAAAGGCGATAGGCCATTAGGAGATTTTCAACACAGAGATCAGGGGTAAAACGGGATCTGATTCGGTCCAAGGTCACTAGCACCCGCCAAACCATAGGCATGGTTTGGGCATAGCTGAGACCGGTAAGCTCAAAGAAACAGGATATAAAGGCCGGAAAGGGATATCGGAGTCCAATAGAAAAAGGGTAAGCCAGCAAGCAGACCCATTCGTTGGAAGAAAAATCTGATCAAATCTCCCTGTCGAAAGGGCGAATGATTGTACCAACGGGGAAGGCACCAGAAGCTTGCAGGGAGGCGATGTCAGCATTGTCAAACGAGTAAACTTCTTTTTCGGGTTCTTTAAGAAGGTTTTGGGCTTCAAAGGATGGAGTCGAGTCGCCTGTATGTGATCTCGTTCTACTAGCCATGAAAATTTTTGGTGAAGGAAGACAAAGGAAAAGAAGGGAGAAGAAAAGTACCTGAGAAATCGCTTGAAATATGGTGATAATGATACGGGATAAGTCGGCTAAATAAAGGCCGAGTATAGGGGGTAAAGAGTAAATGTCGCATTGGAAGTTGCACAATGTCACCTCAATCGTCATTTTGTTTTAATTACCTCAGTTTACGAGATATGGTTTTAAAATATCTCCGTTGGATTGGTATACCAACAGATTTATTTGGGGACAATTGTTGAGTCATTTTCTGCATATATATCCTGACTGATATTCTGGATCTGATTGTTTATTTGTGATCAGGATACCGAATCAGGATATTGGTAACATCCTGATACGATATCCTGGTAGTAACTGATTTAACAACGTGCAGATTATAAGGTACAAGTCTCCAACGTTCAAGTGGACTTCTTCCCCTCAAGACTCGGGCAAATTAGTTAGCTTATAGACGTTGAACCCGAAAGACCAGGACTGCACTGTTCGTATGGGGAATATCCACCGAATCCCGGAATAATAGGATATTTAGTTAGTTTTCTTTTACTATAAATAGATTGATCGGATCAGATTAAGGCACACACTCTTACGCACACTTTTTCTCTCCTGTTGCAAACAATCACTACACACAAACACTTGTACTCGAATTATATTGTAACACCTAGTTGATCCGCATCATATCTTGCACTGTATCCTGGTATTTGAAGTAATAGAAGAACAAGGCAGCTGCGATTGTCAGCTCCTGAGGTTTTGTGCCAGCGATCTAGATTGATCAAGGGCTTTCCTCGTACATCCTGTGTCATCCTTTACATTTTCACTCATTATTTGATCATAGATACAGCTCTATATCCTGAGCCGTATCCTGAAACTGTTTTTGCAAATAACTTAACTAGCATATTTTCAACACACATTTCTAGCACACTACCTCAGTTAGCTAATTTGATCACTTAATTGCTTCGGTAATTTTTGACCAAACACATACATTCAGATGTATGTGATCCTTTTAAGCCAATGACTAGGTATGGTGAAAGATACATCATTAATTTTACCAACAACTGTAATAGTTATAGTTATGTGTACTTGTTGAGACACAAAGTTGAAGTTTGGACATGTTCAAAGCCTTCAAAAGGTGAAGTACAATATCAACTCAATTAAAGTTCTTCATTCCGATAGGGGAGGAATCAAACTCTATTTGGATATGGTTCGATCTATGATGGCTAGGAGTGGATTATCTCTATCAGTTTGGGGATACGCTTTTACTATCCACGGCCCGTATGGCCCCAACCAAGAAAGTGGATATGACACCTTTTAAAATATGGCATGGAAGGGTTCCATCATTATCATATTTGAAGGTATGGGGTTGAGAAGCTTATGTGAAGCAATACACCCCAAACAAATTGGAGGTACGATCAACTAAGTGTATCTTCGTAGGATATCCTAAAGATGGTATAGGATATTAATTCTACGATCCAACAGAGCAAAAGGTATTTGTTGCTCGAAAAGCTAAGTTCTTGGAAGCTAAGTTCCTTGTGGAAGGAATTAGTAGAACAGTGGAACTTGATGAGGATCAACAACCACAAGATGATACACGTTTGGTTGATACTAGCACTCAACAAGAGGTTGTTGATGATGATGAAATGGTTGATCAACATACATAAAACGTTCGCAGATCTGGTAGAATTAGTAGTCCACCTGAAATATATGGGTTTTTCATAGATGGATGCTACGTGGTAGATTCGGGTGAACCTACCACATACCATGATGCAATGTCAGAATCCGATTGTGATAAATGGCTTGAAGCCATGAACATAGAGATGCAATCGATGTGTGACAACCAAGCTTGGGAATTGGTTGTACAACCTCTTAACTCCAAAGTGGTTGGAAGTAAGTGGGGTTTTCAGGAAGAAAATCGATATGCATGGCAACTTAGATATTTATAAAGCGAGACTTATAGCAATAGGTTTCAATCAAACTCAAGGGGTTGATTATGATAAGACCTTCTCGCCAGTGGCGATGCCAAAGTCAATTAGGATATTATTTGCCATGCCTGCATAATATGATTATGAGATTTGGCGAATGGATGGCAAAACGGCTTTCCTTAATGGATATCTTGAGGAAGATGTCTATATGGTTCAGCCTGAAGGTTTTGTCAATCCAAAACATCCTAACAAAGTATGAAAGTTAAAGAAATCAATCTATGGATTGAAACAAGCATCTAGAAGTTGGAATCACCGTTTTGATGAAGAGATTAGGGAATATGGATTCATCAAGAACGGCGATGAAGCTTATGTGTATAAGAAGGCTAGTGGGATCATTATTACTTTCTTAGTATTGTATGTCGATGACATTATACTATTTGGAAATGACATTCCAACCATGGAAGGTGTAAAAACCTGGCTTGGAAGTTGTTTTTCCATTAAGGATCTTGGAGAAGCCGCCTATATTTTGGGAATAAAGATCTATAGGGATAGATCAAGGCGCTTGATAGGTTTATACCAAAGTGCATACATTGACAAAATCTTGAAAAGGTTCAAGATATAGAACTTTATGAAAAGGTTTGGTACCTGTTCAAAAGGGGACAATATTGAACGCGTTTCAATGTCCAAGCTCAAAGGATGAGCATGAAAGAATGAAAGGAATCCCATATGCGTCAGCTATAGGATTCATTATGTATGTAATGATATGCACTAGAACGGACAAGTTATGCGCCTTAAGCATGACGAGAAGATACCAGCGAGTGATGGTCATTGGGTGACTGTTAAAAATATATATAATGAAATACCTTAGAAGGACTAAGGATATATTTCTAATATATGGATCTGGTGAAGAAGAACTCGTTGTAAAGGGTTACAGGGATGCGAGTTTCGGAATTCGTTGTAAAGGGTTACATGGATACGAGTTTCCAAACTGATTGAGATGGTTCTCAATCACAATCAGGGTAGCATTGTCCACTACAGAATCAAAATACATCGCCACTTCATTGATTGAGATAATTCATATGGATCTGCCACTTGAATTATTGCCGATCTAGGGGTAGTCCCTACCATTCAGGACTCCTAGAGATCTTTGTGATAACGATGGTGCGATTGCTCAAATCAAGGAACCTCGTGCTCATCAAAAGACTAGGCACATTGAGCGGAGTTACAACTACATAAGGGATGAAGTTGAAAAGGGGAAAGATATGTATTCGCAAAGTTCACACTGATCAAAATGTTGCGGATCCACTCACGAAGCTCATTGAACGGGCAAAGCATGAAGGGTCATACTTGTGCCTAAGGACTTCAATATTCTAGTGATTGGATTTGATCTATTTTGTATTTGGATATTGGAACAACTCTTATTATAACTCTTTATAGTATGTTGAATTATGTTCCATATTAGCATGTTTAAATCCGTGAATGAGTTTCTTATTCTAAATGTCTGTAGTCGATCATACTTGTGGGAACAAATATGAATGTAAGACTATTATGAACTTGGATTGGTGGATATTCATGAGGTATGAATATAGAGCAAAGTGTTGCTGCTAAAGTTCATAGATATTTGTGGGATACAAATATTGGACCTACTCGCTCTCAAATATTACTGCATGGAATCATTTATGATTGATCATAAGTAAATTTGAGTAAAGGAGAATATCATAGTATCCTCTGACCTGAGATACATATTGGGTCTTGATATTCACCAAATATTATACCTTGACTTATTTCTTCGCTGTTAGTAAAATGACAGTACATAAGGCTAAGCTCATGTGTGGTACAAAGTGATTGTGAGAGATGTATGTAGTCAAGATGGGATTTTTTCCTCTTATTCGTTGAGAGTAAGATGTCTAAGGCCTGC
Organism: Helianthus tuberosus; assembly: GCA_030545235.1. Classification (NCBI taxonomy): domain Eukaryota; kingdom Viridiplantae; phylum Streptophyta; class Magnoliopsida; order Asterales; family Asteraceae; genus Helianthus; species Helianthus tuberosus. The sequence goes on along the minus strand of CM060412.1, from coordinate 97,309,778 downwards.
TAAAGTTAAATCAATAGAGAGTGATCACTCTATTTCTCTGGATTTAACATGACATTTGTAACAAAAGGATAAATGATAGATTCACCTAAATCATTTTCAAGTAAGGGAATTGAAGGGGATGATGTGATTGAATGGGATATATAGTCATGCGTATTAGGGGTAGTAAACCGTAGTTAGGCGTTATTTACTACTTGCATCAATCTTCTATGTATCTTGTGCATGTGGGAGATTGTTGGACTCTGTATGCCCAAGACACATATTAAATTGATGTGGCTAGTACGTTATGATCCAAGTCGAGTCATACCCAAATACAAGCTAGACAAACACTTAGAATATTTATTTGTGATATGATCAAACAAATAAATATTAACACTTAGAATATTTAGAAATTGGTTTTCTAAATAATTGCACTTGACAAACTAATAAATTATATGGATAATTTATTTTGAGAGAATATTTTATTTTGTTATTTAATGGGTTAAATAACATAATAAAAGTAGTGTAAGTCTTATAACATATGATGTTATATTTTATAAAAGTTACAAAATATATAAGACTTAAATAATTAATAAAAGAATTTTGAATTTTTTTTATTTATTTAATACCCATGTGGGCCGCCCCCCCTCTTCCCAAGATATAATGGTCCAATAATCTTTCATACAAGTAATCATATTTGCATGGCTAGGTGTTTTTTTGATTGGGCAAAAGGGTGGCCATGTCTCTCAATGTTTTAAAAGGCATTTTGTATGACAAAATGTAGATGAAAGACTTGAAAGAAACTCTAGAAAAACTCTCTACAAAATCGGCCAAGATAATGCCAATTTAGGAGATAATTTTTCAAGTGTAAGACTTGCAAAATACTCTCTAAAATCGGCCAAGTATGGTTGATCAAGAAGGGTTTTTCAAGTTGATATATCAAGTGCAAGTACTCCATAACTTCCCTTCATATTTTCGGCCATGGTGGTTGATCTAGATTGAAATTTTAGTGAGTTCATAAGTGTAGAAATCCTAGCTAAGCTTGAGGTCTTCTACACTTGAAGGCAACCATTCAAGAAGCATCATCTTCTTCATATCCTTTACTCCTTGGAAGGTAGTATTCTAAACAACCTATGGCTGTGTTTTAATTTTTGATAGCATGCATGTTCGTATATCGATCCGGGTATTGGGTTTTACATATAAAAATGAGTTTTATATCTTGTAGGTAACATGTTTTAAATAATATTTTCAGCTGCGTTTTTATTTTATAAGGATAAAATACCTTGATAAACATGTGAAAAACCCAACAGCTATAAGTTGATGAAGGTTATGAACGGCCTTTGTTTCATTGTTTAATTGATTACTCACGTGTGAATTGGTTGGATAAATTCCAGGCTGCACCTACAAGCAGTTTCTCGACTGCAAGCCACTGAATTACGACGGCACTGGAGGTGTAGTGGCTTTCATGCGCTGGACGGAGAAAACTGATTCCACGATCCGCATGAGCAAGTGCACCGAGGACCAGCAAGTCACTTTTGTTACTAGACTGTTCTTCGATGAAGCTTTTACTTGGTGGAATTTACAAGTCCAAACTCTGGGTGATGATGCCGCTTACGGTATGGCTTGGGATGAATTGAAGGAAATAATGAGGGAAAAGTATTGCTCACATGCTGAACTTCAAAGACTGGAAACTGAGTTTTCGAATCTCTCCATGGTTAGGGGGAACATTGTTGGTTATACTCAGAGATTCCATGATTTGTCGAGAGTGATCCCCTACTTGGTGACTCCTGAATTTAAGCGCATCGAGTGCTACGTCTAGCGATTGGCTCCAGAGATTCGCAGTTTGGTGACTGCGGCAGAACCCACAACGATCACTCAGGCTGTAACTCTGGCTATCAGCCTTACTCAGGATGTTGTTCGCATGAAGAAGTTATCGTTGAAAACTACTGAGAAAACTGAGACGCATGTTGAATCATCTAGTGACAAGAAGAGAAAGCATTTGAACCTAAATTAAGCAACACGTAACAACAAGGGTTCCAACAAAAAGAAACGTGACCCCAATCCACCCAAGGAGACAAAAACCCTTGCAGCTACGAATGGCACTACTACTAGAGGGTACCAGGGCACCATGCCCAAATGTAACAAGTGTAAGCGTCACCATGATGGAGTTTGTCGCATTCCAAAATGCGACAAGTGTGGAAAACTAGGTCACCGTACCGAAGACTGTTGGGGAAAAGGAAATGGAAGTGGTAATAGAAACAAGAATGGAAACCGAAACAGTGCAGGTAATGGGAATAGCAATGGCACTGGTAACAGAAATGGAAATGGAAACGGACAAAACCAAGGATGCTTTGGTTGTGGTAGCAAAGAGCACTTCAAGAGAGATTGCCCAAAGGAAAACAACGCTCAAGCTCAAGCATTCGTGATAGGAGCAAGGAACGCACGCGAGGACCCTAATGTGGTCACCGGTATGTTTCTCGTTAACAATCACTTTGCATCCATATTATTTGATACTGGTGCCGATTATAGTTTCATGTCTTTGGAATTTAAACGTATACTGGGAATAGAATCTAGTAGGTTAGATATTCCTTATTCCATAGAAGTAGCCGATGGTAAACTTGTTGAATCAGGCGAAGTTGTTAGAGGATGTACATTGGAACTTGGTGAACGAAGATTTAGTATCGACCTTTGCTTGTTCAGTTGGGTAGCTTTGATGTTGTAGTCAGAATGGACTGGCTGTCCAAGAATAAAGCCGAAGTTGTTTGTCATGAGAAGATCATTCACATCCCTCTTGTGAATGATGAAATTCTCATAGTCCATGGAGAGAAAAGAGACACATCCCTGCGGATCATCAACTGTATGAAGGCACATAAATGCTTGCGAAAAGGATGTGTTGCATTCTTGGCGCATGTAGTAGACAAGAAGGCTGAGGAGCCGAAGCTTGAAGACATTCCTGTAGTGAAGGAATTCCCTGATGTTTTCCCCGAAGTCTTTCCAGGATTACCTCCGCAAAGACAAGTCGAATTCCATATTGACTTGGTTCCGGACGCCGCTCCTGTAGCCAAGGCACCCTATCGACTTGCACCATCCAAGATGCAAGAATTGTCTACACAACTCCAGGAGTTGTTGGATAAAGGATTCATAAGGCCGAGCTTCTCGCCTTGTGGAGCTCCAGTATTGTACGTAAAGAAGAAGGATGGAACCTTGCGGATGTGTATTGATTATAGAGAGTTGAATAAGCTCACTGTTAAGAATCAGTATCTGTTACCAATGATTGACGACTTATTTGACCAATTGCAAGGATCAAGCTATTACTCAAAGATTGACCTTCGGTCTGGCTATCATCAGTTGAGGATTCAAGAGGAGAGTATACCAAAGACTGCATTCAGGACTCGCTATGGGCACTACGAGTTCCTAGCGATGCCGTTTGGATTGACAAACGCTCTAGCAGTGTTTATGGATCAGATGAATCGTGTATGCAAACCTCATCTCGATAAATTCGTGATTGTATTTATCGATGATATTCTTATTTATTCACGAATGAAGGAAGAGCACGAGCAACATCTCAGAACCATTCTGGAACTACTATGGAAAGAGAAGCTTTATGCAAAGTTCTCAAAATGCGAATTTTGGATTCGCGAGGTATAGTTCCTTGGTCATGTGGTAAACGAGAATGGTATCCATGTAGATCCAGCAAAAGATTGAAGCGATAAAGAATTGGGAAGCCCCCAATACACCCACTGAAGTTCGATAGTTTTTGGGATTAGTGGGCTATTACCAAAGATTTATCGGGAATTTCTTCAAAATTGCTCAACCGCTAACTTCCCTTACACAGAAAGACAAGAAGTATGATTGGGGAGACAAGCAGGAAGAAGTCTTCCAACTTCTCAAAGACAAGTTATGCTATGCACCGATACTATCTCTACCTAAAGGCACTGAAGACTTCATGGTATACTGTGATGCTTCACGTCAGGGATTGGGTTGCGTGCTCATGCAATGCCAAAAAGTTATCGCTTACGCATCACGGCAATTGAAAGTACATGAAAAGAATTATACCACTCACAACCTAGATCTAGGCGCGGTGGTATTCGCCTTGAAGAATTGGCGACGTTATTTGTACGGTACTCGATGTACTGTCTTCACAGATCACAAAAGCTTGCAGCTTATATTTGATCAAAAGGAGTTAAATATGCGTCAGCGACGATTGGTTGAGTTGCTGAACGATTACGACTGTGAGATTAAATACCATCCTGGAAAGGTGAACGTAGTAGCGGACACCTTGAGTCGAAAGGAAAGGGTTAAGACCTTGAGAGTTCAAGCATTGGAAATGACGATTCGGACGAACCTCACTTCACGCATTCATGACGCACAAGAAGAAGCCCTTAAGAAAGAAAATCTTAAAGCTGAATATCTCCGAGGTATGGAGAAACAACTGGTACCAAACGAAGAGGGAACCTTATACTTTATGGGACGCATTTGGGTTCAGCTCTATGGCGGTATTCGAGAGGTTATCTTTGTTGAAGCTCACAAGTCGAGATACTCGATCCACTTAGGATCGGACAAAATATATCAGGATTTGAAAGAGTATTACTGGTGGCCAAAACTAAAAAGCGATGTTTCTGCTTATGTTGGAAAGTGCCTAACATGTGCTAAGGTCAAGGCCGAATATCAGAAACCATCTGGTTTGCTGCAACAACCTGAAATTCCCGTGTAGAAGTGGGTACAAATTTCGATCGACTTTATAAAGAAATTACCAAGGACCCCTAGAGGGCAAGATATGATATGGGTAATAGTGGATCGATTTACAAAGTCTGCATACTTCCTACCAATTCGGGAGAAAGATAGCACTCGAAAGCTTGCTGAGCTGTATCTTAAAGAAATTGTGGCACGACATGGAGTGCTTATTTCGATTATCTCAGACAGAGATGGACGCTTCGTATCAAGGATCTGGCAATCCTTCCAGGAGGCCTTTGGATCTCAATTGGATCAATGCATGGCCTTCCATCCACAAACAGACGGTCAGAGTGAATGGAGTATACAAACACTGGAAGATATGCTCCGCGCATGTGTGATGGATTTAGGCGGTAGCTGGGATACTCACCTACCCTTAGTTGAGTTTTCCTATAATAACAGCTACCATACGAGCATAAAAGCAGCACCGTTCGAAGCTCTATATGGCCGCAAGTGCCGCTCACCATTGTGTTGGGCAGAAGCTAGAGATAAACAGTTGATTGGTCCTGAACTTGTCCAAGAAACGACTGACAAAATCATGCAGATCCGAGAACGCATCAAGGTGGCTCGTGATCAACAAAAGAGCTATGCCATTGAAGACGGAAGCCTTTAGATTTCGAGGTGGGAGACAAAGTTTTATTGAAGGTCTCACCTTGGAAAGGTGTAGCAAGGTTCGGGAAACGTGGGAAGTTGAACCCATGATACATTGGGTCGTTCAAGATCTTGGAAAAAATTGGTATTGTAGCATATAAAATGGAGTTACCAGAAGAACTGAATGGTGTACATGATACGTTCCTTGTGTCAAACCCCAAAAAGAGTCCAACCCAAGAGACAGTTATCATCCCTGTGGATGAGGTACATATCGACGACAAACTCTGATTTATAGAACAACCTGTTGAGGTGATGGATTGGAAAATCCAGAAGCCAAGGAGGAGTCGCATTAAACTTGTCAAGGTACGTTGGAACTCTAAACACGGACTCGAGTACACGTGGGAACATGAAGACCAGTTTAAAGCCAAGTACCCCCACCTATTCGAGAAAAGTCCTGCGAGAGATAACTCAGCTTGAATTTCGGGATGAAAATTCTTTTAACGGGGGAGACTGTGACTGTCACACCCCGATCACGTTAAAACAATGAAACCGCGGCGGAAACGTCAGGGAGTGTTGTAACAGAATCATTGTTTCACAACCATGGATACAAATTTTTTGTTTTATTGATTCATTTAATAATTTACATCGTCTTAAAACAAAACAAACAAATTACACGTCGTCTATCATTATTATTATGTCACTAAGGCCTCGTCCAGATCCTATATGAATCATGAATCCTAGCAATCAACATCATGCAATCAACACCTGAAACATATGTAAAAAACAAAGTCAGCAAAGAAATGTTGGCGAGCACATAGGTTTTATGAGAGTGTCGGATTCATGGCTAGTTTACATGTTGCAATACCTCATTAGACTACAAGAGTCAAAAGTAAAAACCTGGTTTTGAAAAGTGTATAAAATTGCAACATAATTAACCAACTCAAATCAAGTTGGTCATAACTTATAAAATCTCGTAGCCATGATTCTTAACCCAAAACACTTAATTAAGAAAAACCAAATTGTAAATCATCTCGTTAATAAAACTCGTATGGTTTATATCCTTTCGAAAACATCGTTATGTGACATCGTTTTAAAATCGTTTAACCAAGTGAACTAAATAATGCCATGGAATGTAATATGATAAAAACACTTATATATAAGATGTACCAGCGGCGTATCTACCATGCTTTTATTATATCACACACGTCCCATTATCTAATCACCACCCAAAAACCAATCGTTTATCCAATTTGTTTAACTCGTTAAAATCATTTCAATCGATTAAATCATTCTCGTTTTAATTGTGAAAACTACTTTTGGTCGTCTCGCTAATAACATCCAAACCGTCGCGACTCGCCTATCGCCAATCTCGCATTAACAAACCACCAAAGGGTAAGTTAACAATCACAGATTCGGTCGTTACCCACCTAACCCACACATAACCATGGGTGCAGTCTGATAACGGGATTTGTCAGATCCCATGGTACCATAACCTAATACTGGTCGGTTTGGCCAAAATTAATGAATGTTATTTGTTATGTAATTACAACCAACAAGTTTGTTCACATTATCGAAATCGTTATTAATTTAATATAAACCATCTTAATCATTTTTGAAACCATCGTTTAAACCTCAAAATCATTTAACACATATGAATCACCCCAAAACAATTGAAAACAGTAAAATAGGGGAACTATATACTCATATAAGAATGCATAGAAGTCTTGAATAACAACCAAACAAAGCTAAAGGGATCACGGAAATCAATCGGCACCTAATAGAAGTAACTATGTTAATAGACCGGGCCTAAATCGGAAGATCGGATAGAATTAGGTATTGTAAACCAAATGAGTATTGGAACTCTTATGATATGGTTTAACAAAGCCTACATTCTATATCGAAACTATCCTAAGTGCTTACGACCCATTAAGGTAGCTTATGCTACTTTAACGCGTCTTTCGCGTAAAACGCGTTTGAGATGTCTAACTAGTCCTATGACAAGTATTATATGCCTATACATGTTTAAATATGTTGCATAATCAGTTAAGTGGCAAAAGTTTAAGTTACATATGCTTAAAATCGAATTATGCATGAAAATGGCATTTTGGTCACTTTCCTAAGGCATATAAGCTACCTATCATACAACTACTTAAACTAGGTGACCATAAGGTATAACCTCAGAAGGTTATTCCCTATACAACTATGGTCACTAAACATGCTTGGTCGGATCCTAATGATCGACGAAACGGGTCGAGTTCGAAAGTCTAAGCGGTTGTCAAGACCGCTTGACTTACGACTCTACACAAGCACTAAACTAAAAGTGACGAGCTAAACTTGTTAAAACATGTTTAACTAAGTTAGAAAATAGTTTTTAATATCAAAACAAAGTGTTTTGATACCCAATAGTAGTTTGGTTGCAAAATATGCATAAATACGCATTTTGACCGAAACTACGACTCGTCACTACGCCTAATCAACGTGGTAATCAGTAGGTATAGTCACAAGGGACTATAGCCATCATGATTACGCTCACGTTGCAAAGTTCAAACGAACTTTGTGTTGACCATAGACTGGTCAAAGCAAAAAGTTAAACACTGTTTGACTTTCATGCTTGAAAAGCAATAAAAGAACGAAATAAGCTAACAGAGGGTCCAAGCTAGGGAGAACTTGATCTATAACACTCAGGTATGAAGCAAAGGCTTCAACTTAGAGCATTAATCAGATCAGGGGTGAGCAGAAATGTAAGAGGGCTTGGGTATTTATAGTTTTTGGTAAACCGTTAGGACCGTTTCTTGCTAAAGAGGGATCAATCTTGACATCCATGTGGGCACATGGTATTCAAATACAAGGGGACATGTAAAACTATCAAAATCCAGTAGATGGTATCCAAAAACCATGAATAAAACTATCAAAAACAAGCTGGAAGGCCAAATTCAATGTTTCTGATCGGTAAGTCTGTCATGCCCCGGTTAGCTTTACTCCTCTGCTTACGCGGCCCGCCTAAGATCTTTGGCAGATTGTCAAAACTAGGACCTGCAAGTCCAAAACTTGTATTTTGATGCATTTTTGACACGTTTAAGCCCCATTAACCTCATTTCAAGGCTCTAAAATGAAGTTAAAGTATAGGGAACATAAAATATGCTCAAAAACATCTCGAATGTTGGTTCGTTTGGCCGTACGGTTGCGTTATTCGGTTAATTAGGACGGAAGTCGTAACGAACGCAAAAATGATCCAAATTAAGCGACTGATGAAACAATGGTTAACCGGGTGGGGTTAACTTACTAGTCTCGTCAAGTAGTGTTAATCCCTTCTTTCCAAGGATCGCTGGCTGGATCATCCGCTGGTTGATTTCCTGCACAAGGAAACAAGCCGTGACTCGTAACAAGGAGGATGGGGTGGGGGTGCTCCTTGTTACCACTCTACGGCGTGAGAATCAGTAATTTGCTTGGGAAGCAAAGTGCGATAGTAGTAGTAGTGAGGGAGTTGTTAAAAGATACCTCAAACCTGGTTTGGGATGGGTATTTATAGCCGAGGAGTGATGGAGGGTAGTTGAGTGGCTAGTCTGACATTGCACAGCGTCCTGTAGGTGTGTCAGGCCGTCGGTTGCGGTGGTGATGCCACGTCCTGCTGTGGTGTCAGACTGTTGCTTACACGTGGGCTGATGGGTGACTGTTCCCAGTGCCACTTGCACTGTGGTGTCAGACCCACTTGCCTTGTAGGCAGGATGCGGTGCCAGGCCGCATCGCTGCTTGCGGTAAGTGATGTTGTTCCCGCGTTCTTATTCTGGCCAAGATGTATGCGTGATGTGGTGCCGTGCCGCATCGCCGCTTGGTGATTGTTACTGTTGCCCAGATCCCTTGTCGTGACGAAAATGTTCATAGGATGCGGTGCCAGGCCGCATCGCTATGCGTAACATCCGTTTTCGTACTTAAGGTAAGTCTTCTCATCACTAGACAGATTGGTTTCGACCACTGTGTTCATGCGTGCCCGCATGGACACAGATAAGTTCTTGCTGGTGGGGGTTTTTTATAAGGGTAATGGTCACTTGCGGTCATGCTGACGCGAGAACTAGGACCATACCCCTTCAAGTCCCCCAGTCTAGTGTTTCTTCCTTATGCAAGTTGCATGTGGGAGGAATACTGGACTATGGTGTCAAGAAGGTAGAATATGGGCCATGCAGATGGCTCCTTCTTCATGTAAATCAAGCTGGAGGTCTGGTAGAGTCGTGTGAAGTCTCTTCCGTACCAGTGAGCAAGTTCCGTCTGATGCGGAATTCTCAGCCACCTGTTGGTGTTTCGGATCAACCTATGAGATGGTGACTGAAGATGTTAGCAGGGTTCGAACCAACCTTTGAGATGGTGACGGAAGATGTCTGTGATCGCATCTCTAGTTGTAACCTCTGCGTCAGCTGATGCAATGTTGCAAGTACTTTGCTCAAGCTTTATGTTTATCAACTGGACATTAAACGATGATCCCTGCTTTGTAGGGTGTTCATGTTCTCCAGTTTAGCTCTCAAGTAACCGCACGTCCTCTGCGGTTTAGCTCTCTAGTAACCGCACGCCCTTTGTGGTTTAGCTCTCTATTAACCGCACGTCCTTTGCGGTTACCTCGTTGCTGCACATCGTTTGGCCATGTGTGGTCGAACTGTGTGGGGTACTTGCGTCATTGTTGGCCATGTTTGGTCGAACAATGTGAATTTGTACTATGGGACAATAAACATGGTTATAGGCATGGTAGTGCCCACCATTGTTTATTCTATGCGGTCCATAAATGGGTGAACAGTCATAAGCAGACTTGTTACCACTGTTCCTTAGCTACTTTCCTTCACGCTTTGGTGGAAAGTAGTTTTCCTTGAAGTAGTGTTGCTGAAGGAGGTCACCTTAGATACTTGGGAATCTGGGTGAAACTCGTTCGCATTCATTCTGTAACCACTTTCCTTCACGCTTAGGTGGAAAGCAGTTTTATTTGAAGTAGCTTTGATCAACCGCGTGGTGGTTTAGTCGTGGCTCTTCCGTAGCTACCGGTTGCGGATTTGTATTTCGCCGCAGCTACTCGTGAGTGTCTGTGGTTTCAGTAAAGAACTCACTTCTAGAGAGCCTGCAGCTTGTATGTGGCTCTTGAAGGATCAGGAGTCAGGGTTGCTGATGTGCGGTTGCTCAGCATACTTTTCCTTTTCCCTAAGGAGAAGCTGTTTGCGTCCCCTCTGCGGTTGTGAACCGGACACGAGGGATTTGAAGCTTGAAGAAGCTTGCATGGAATGCGGTTTACCGCATCCTGAGAAGCGGTTTTCGCAGTCCAAAGAACAACACTGGTTCTAAGTATCTGACACACCTGTACGGTCTCGTGTGTGTCATCTCCGCATATTCCAGGTGTGCTCATGGGTATATGCGGATATTGGTTGTACCCCTTTACATAATGTAGAGATATATATGTTTGCCTTTTTTGAGGGGTATGTAAAAATGACATGCGGTATGGGTTATGGTGCGGTAAACCAGAGAAACCGCATGCCGCTTATGTTTGGATAATGTTGTCGCTTTTGTGCTGCATATATGGTTGAACGCACGTGTGGGTTGGTGAAAGTTGGTAGGATCCTATCATGCGCTGAAATGAAAGGACGTTTGCACTGCCCGAGGTCATAAATGCACTGTAGCAAGGAGTGTAAAAGTATCTTTTGTCAGGCGCGTGGACGACCACGCGCGCGTGGTAATGTCTGCGGAACCGTCGCTGAACACGTGTCGTCGCGTAATTTGCCCATTTTGAACGTGATGAGTTGGTTACTGCATCGCATTAATTGCGATAAGTATATAAGGGGAAACCGTTTGTGGTTTCCTCTTACTTGTTCAAATTTTCGAAAATTCTCCGATGAAAGAAAAGAGTGTTTCCTTTGTCTTCTCCGATAAACCTGTCTGAACTTCTGGTGGTTTGCTGTGTTTCTTGTGACCTCGTTCTACTGTCTTCTTCATTACATTCCCTGATGGCTGAACCATCCGATCCACACCATGCTGAGAGTGAAACCCCTGAACATTCTTCGCCGGTGGGCGGAAGAGGAAGAAGACGGTGGTAGTGCCCCCGGCGGGGGCCTACCGGTGCTGAAGTGGTCAAAGAGTCAGTTTGACAACTTGATGACCAGCATTCAGGTGCCCAAGGAGTATGGGCCTGTCCACCCACAGGAGGGTGAGACCGGTGCCGACGCTCCGGCCGGTTATGTCACCTTGTGAGCTGATTTCTTTGGTGATGGTAACCTTCGTTTAGCATTGACTGTGTTTGTTGCTGAGGTTTTGGAGTATTACAAACTCCATATCTCTCAGATGAGTCCGTTCGGGATGATTCGGATTAGAAATTTTGAGTACACTTTTCGTGCTCTTGGTCTGGAAATTTCTGTTGAAAACTTCCGGCTGTTTTACCAGTTGACGGTAAATACTGGGTTTTTTTCTTTTGGGCAACAGTATGGGAGCCCTAAGCTGATGACCCCACCCAAGGGTCTCACAAAGTGGAAGACAAAGTTCTTTTATGTTAAGGCATCCGCGATCGTTGCGAGGATGACCTTTCGTAATGTGAACGAGACAATCGCTGCAGAGGATATTGATCTTCCTAGTGCCAAGACGGTGGAGTGGTTCCCAAGGTTGAAGACTATTGAGCATCAGAAGCTGGAAAACTCGCAGTTGTGGGTGCTGCGGATGATGTTGACCAGGTCTGATAGGCATGCAAGGCCCGTTGTGCAGGCAAAGAGTGGTGGTAAGTGTTCCTACTCTTGTGCGGTTTCCTTACTTCCTTGTTTGTTACTGATTTGTAAGTGTACTATCAGAGGATGCTGCGCTGTGGAGTATATTTGATCCGAACTTCACAGGCAAGGTTGAGATTGTTCAGTGTGCGGAAGGTGAAGGTTTTAACTTGACTATTGTCAACAACTTTCACGTTCCTGATCGCGAGGGGTTGAAGGCACCCCTGCCGCAAGGAAAAGGTATATTCTATAATCTTCTTACTTGCTTTGTAAAGAAGTTAACCTTTCTGATTTGCTTGTTTGATGATGTAAACACAGGTACTCTTGGGGCCCTGGGTAAATTTGAGGTGAAGGGTGCACCCAAGAAGTATGCGGAGAAAAAGCTTGTGGAGAAAGCTGTGCGGGGTCGCGGCAAGAAAAAACCTGAGTTTGTTGTTGTTCCTCCTTTGGTTCCGCAGGCGGCAGGTATCTCTCGTTCTTGTTTCCGCAGATACACCGATTACGTGGTAGTGTCTGACACCCTTGAGGGTTTGGGTGTTCCAGGTGGTGGTGCGGCTGCAGGTGGGACCTCTACGGGTTCCAAGCCTGCCGATGAGAAGAGGAAGAGAAAACCAGAGGAGAAGGTTGCTGCTGGTGAGAAGAAGCATCCGAAGATATTGACCAAATGGACAACTGTTGTGAAACCTGCGGTTGTGTCTGGTAAGTGATTCATAACTTTTACAAGTGTCTTGTCATTGTACTTGTAATTGATAGGTGTTTTTGCTTTGTTTACAGAACCGCAAGATGAAGGTTTCTCTTTGTTTTATGCTCCTGATTCCCCCCCGCATGACACGGCTGCGGATATGGGGGTTAATAAAGAATTTATCAGAAGCCCTTCCCCCAAGGTGGTGAGTGAGCCCTCTGTGCATGCAGAGGATACTGGGAAGAAACCTGCAACTCAGATCTTTGATACGGTGGTTTACCATGATAATTTGATATCCCCGCAAGATACTGATGATCTGAACCTGAATTTTTCTGATGCTGAAAAGAAAAAATCTCCTGCTGGTGAGAAGGCTTCTGGTTCTGCCTCGGGGGGTGCGGGTTTTGAAGGACCTCCTATTCAGCCTGAAGAGTCTGAATTGGAGTTTTACTACCGCACCTACACGGAAAACCGGGCTGTGAGCTATCACCGACCCCCTTGGAATGTTATGCAAGGGGATGATATTTCTGTTGATCCCTCCACGTGTAGGGAGATTTTGGGTGGTTTGGGCACCCCATTTGATGTTATTCGGGTCTGTGCTTTGCCGCGTGAGCTCCGGATCAACCAACTCTCCTCCATTCTTGTGGGGAGTTCCATAATGGCGAATGCCATTATGGAAGACTACAAGGTGCTTGGGCGCAAGGAGGAGGAAACTGCCCGCCTGTGGGTTGAGGCTGAAGAGTTGGTGAAGGCTGCTCGTGAGGGTGCGGAGCAGCTTAAAAGAGACCAAGCTTCCTTTGAAAAGCATAAACAGAATGAGGAGTGGGTTGCAACTGCTGAGCTTAAACAGGTTCGTACTCTCGCAAAACTGCTTTCTGATGAGCGCAAGAGTTGGAAAGAAACACTTTCTAATGAGCGCAAGACTTGGAAAGAATCTTGGGCCAAACAGAATGAAATGTTGTTTCATGTTCGTTAGGAGCTGACAAAGGTCAGGGCAGCGAACGCTACGTTGGGCAAGGAGAAAGCTGCCTTGATCAAGGATAAAACCGCAGCTGAGGCGGCGGCCAAAGAGGCTGAGGTGGCGGCCAAAGAAGCCAAGGAGGTGGAGCTCCGTGCTACCAAGGCTCTTGCAGAGGCCAACGTTGACCGTACCAATTTAAACAAAACTGTTAAGGGCCTCCATGTATGAATTTCTTTTGCTCTTGAATTTGTACATTTATTCCATAAATATGATTGAGGATCTTTATATACTTGTGTTTTTCTTGTTGAAAAGGCTGAAGTGCGGAGCCAGGTGACCACTATTGAGGAGGTCACTGCCCGTGCTGCTGAAGCTGAAGCGCGGGTAAGGGAGGCTGCCGAGGCTAGGGATAGCCTTGTTTCTTCATTTGATCAGCTCAAGGAGGATCGCGAATGGATGCGTATTCACGGTATCAGGCATGTAAGTACCCGTTGCCTTTGCTATCTTTTTAGGTTTGCCTTTGATAATCTTACTGCTTGTTTTTCACAGATTGTTAGGGCTATCCTTGACGCGCCTGAGAATGTAGCTGGTGTAAATGAGATTAGGTTGCGCGCGCGGGATGCTGGTTTTAAAGCTGGCTACAACCGTTGCATCAGTCACATGAACATTTTGTCCCAGGGCAAATATACTGATGAAAGGTCTGGGTTCATGGCGTGGACACTAAAGCGCGTCTTGCTGCTACTCTTGCGGCATACAACGACACGTCCATTTCCGCCCTTGAGGAACTTGATAAATGCCTGGATGCGGAAGACTACGTAGACCGCTTGCGGTTGTTATATGCTGATGAGGAGGATGAAGAGGAGGAAGATATTGCTGATGATGGCAAGGGTGATGCAGGTACCAGTGGTACAAAGAAAGACTAGGATGGCCTGCGTGCCCTTTTTTGTTTCCTCAATGTAAATATTAGGAAGCTTATGTAAATCACTTGTGCACCGCGTAGGTGTAAAACATTTTTTGAATATAAAGTTACAACTTTTTTGTTCAAGTTGTACAAGTGTTTTTACTACTTGCATGTTTGAACTTATATATGAAGGACTCTACCCGCTGTAAGCGTGGTTGAGTGTACCCTATACCTTTGTCGTATAAGTATTAGTCAATTCCTGTTTTTATCCCCTTAGGGTTTAGGAATTGTGTAGGCTTTGTGAAAACCGTATTTGCATATCCAGCCGGCTAGACATTTCATGTTTTGCCATTGTTGGCCTATTACAATACTTGCGTGTGGTCACCACTTTGTGTGGGTATCGCGAATGAAGATTTTACCAATCTGTTTTTGCAGATACCGCAGAGTGGGACACGCATTTGTAATAGAAGGAAATAAACAATATTGCATTGAATCATTCATTTATTTATTTGCAAATGGCCTGCGGCCCGATAGGTTACATGGTGAATGTAAAAACATGGCTTACATATAACAGCGTCGAAGCTGTTGTGCATTCCATCTGCGTGCGATAGTTTCGCCCTCTAGTGTTTGCAGCTTATACGCACCTTTGCCCAGGACCTCTTTGATGAGGTAGGGTCCTTCCCACTTGGGGGCAAGTTTCCCTGGGCGTTCCGCGTTAGATGCTTCATTGTCACGAAGGACATAGTCTCCCGGGTTGAAGGTACAAATGCGGACGCGTGCATTGTAGTACTTTTCAAGTTTGGTTTTGTACTTGGCCTCATTGATGGCAGCGTTTTCACGCCTTTCTTCCAGGAGGTCCAAGTCAACCCTGCGTTCCTCATTGTTGTCTATCTTGTTGATAGCCAACATTCTGGGTGAAGGAAGACCTACTTCCGCGGGGATCACCGCTTCCGAGCCATAGACCAGGCTGAAAGGTGTCTCACCGTGACTTGTTTTTGGGCTTGTCCTGTGAGCCCATAAGATACTTGGGAGTTCATCAACGCAGCTGCGTCTGGCTGTTCCCAACTGTGCTTTGATGCCTTCGACTAAACTTTTATTGATACTCTCAACTTGGCCATTCCCCTGCGGATACGCCACTGAGGAGAATATGTGTTCAATGGTTAGTTCCTTTAGCCATTTTTGAAAGTCATCGACAGCGAAGTTGGTTCCGTTTTCGGTAACGATGCAAATCGGTAAACCGAAACGGCAGATGATATGTTCCCAAATGAATTTCTTTGTTATCATAGCGGTGGTAGAGGCGAGCGGTTTTGCCTCTACCCATTTTGTATAGTAATCAACAGCCACTATGATAAACTTCATTGCACCTGGTGCGTCTGGAAATGGTCCCACCACATCGATTGCCCATTTTTGGAATGGCCATGCGGTGGTGACGGGGATCAGGTTGTTCTTGGGGCGCAAGGTCTTGGGAGCATGCCGCTGACAATTGAAACACTTGCGCAAAACTTTGACCGCATCCAGGTGTATGTCGGGCCAGTAATACCCGGCGTTCATGATTTTGGCCACTACCATGCGTGGGCCTGCGTGTATGCCACATATTCCCTCATGTATTTCTCTGATAAGGTATATGGCATCTTGGGGGTCGACGCATCGTAGGAGAGGTCCCAGGTATGATTTACGGTATAAGATACCATCTCCCATTTGATAATGACACGCTTTGTATTGCAACTTACGTGCCTCTGCCTTGCTTTTTGGAGTAACACCTGATTGCAAGTATGCAATGATTGGTGTCATCCAAGATGTTGTACCGTACTGGATGACATTGACTTGACGCAGAGGTACTGAGGGATTTTGATGCGTACCTCCTTTGCTAGGTGTTGGAAGCTGGTGGATGCGAGTTTTGACAGTGCATCCGCGGGTTTGTTTTCACTTCTATTGATATGGCGGATATTGAAGGAGGTGAACTTTGATTTCAGTTTCAAGGCTTGTTCGAGGTAGAGGATCATGATATCCCCTTTTGCGGCATAGTCACCGCGCATCTGCCCTGCAACCAATAGTGAGTCGACGTGTGCTTCCAAATGTTGGATGCCGAGTTTGGCTTCCAGACGCAGTCCTGCCAATAGATCCTCATACTCTGCCTCGTTATTTGTGCTTTTGAAATCAAGGCGAATTGCGTAGGTAAGCTCTTGGCCATCGGGGCTGACGAGTCGCAGACCCGCACCTGCACCATCCTCGTTGGATGCGCCATCTGTAAATAGTGCCCATGTTTCTGAGGAGGATGGTGGTGGTGTAGGGTTTTGTTCTTGTTCGCATTCCTGAATGCGATTTGCTGGTACTTCGGCAATGAAATCAGCCAAAACCTGGCCTTTGATTGCGGGGCGCGGCTTATAGTTTAGTGTAAGTGCACCCAGCTCAATTGCCCATTTTGCTAATCTCCCAGAAATGTCAGGTTTTGAAAGGATCGGGCCGATCCTGTAGTTGGTTAACACTGTGATGACGTGGTTTGCAAAGTAACGTCGCAACCGTCTTGATGCATGCACCAGTGCCAATACCAACTTCTCCATGATAGAGTATCTCATCTCTGGGTCGTTAAGCATTTTGCTGATATAGTATATGGGTGTTTGAACTCCTTCTCTCTCCACTATGAGTACCGCGCCTACCGCGTTGTCCGCGGCAGAGAGGTACAAAATAAGTGGCTCATCCTTGCGTGGTGCGGCTAGAGTTGGGAGTTGAATCAAACACTCTTTCATCTCCCGAAAAGCTTTTTCGGCCTCTACGGTCCATTGGAATTGCTCCTTTTTTAAGCAGCTCCGCAGGGTTTTGATGAAAGGGTAAGACTTAGCTGCATGGTTGGCTAAGAATCTATTCAGTGCGGCTAGCCTGCCGGCTAGTCGTTGCATTTCTTTCATCGTGTAAGGCGATGGCATGCGCTCGATCGCCTTCTTCCATTCCAAACGAGCATTTCCCTGGGTTTAGCTTCATATTGACGCTTCGCAGAGTTTGGAATGTTCTTTCAATATCGTTGAGCATGGTGTCTTCTTCCATGCTCATGACGACCAGGTCGTCCATATAGATTTTGACACTTTTGCTGACCTGACCACGAAAAGTGTCGTTCATCAACTTTTGATGGGTTGCACCCGCGTTGCGCAACCCGAACGGCATTTTTTGTAGCAGTAATTTCCGGTAGGTGTGCGGAATGCCGTTTTATCTTCATCCTCGATTGCCATCTGTACCTGGTGGTAGCCTTTGTAACAATCGAGGAAACACTTCCATCGAAATGGTGCGAGGTTATCGTCTTTCTCGTCGATCTCTGGAAGTGCGTAACAATCCTTGGGGCAAGCTTTATTGAGATCTTTATAATCGATGCACATGCGCCAGCCCCCGGTTGGTTTTTCTACCATGACTAGGTTGGACAACCAAGTCTGGTATTTGACTTCCCGCAGGATGCCAGCGGAGAGCAGTTCTTGGACCTGCTCATTCATCGCCTCGTTCTTTGCAGATCCAAGGTGGCGTTGGCCTTGGATCACCGGCTTGATACCTGGCATGGTATTCAAGAAATGTTGTGCAATTTCGCGTGGTACTCATGTCATATCTGCGGGTGTCCACGCAAAAATATCTTGGTTCCTGAAGAGGAGCTGCTTCAGGCGCGCTCTGATGGTGGGGGACAAGGCGTGGCCCAAAGTGACCGTTTGCTCTGGGTGTCTTGCGTTTAGAACCCATTTTTCTGGTTGGGTGTTGGGAGTAGGCCTTGCTATCTTGGTCGGAGGCAGCTCGTCCGTGGACATAACTTCTCTGCGGGCGTATATTATCGCAACCCCCGTCTCGGTTGGGAAACCGATGGCAGAGTGGGGGACGGATGTGATCATGTTGAAGTCACCCTGGGACTCCCTCCCAAATAGCACGTCGTATTTGGAGGTGTGAGGTAGAACCATGAAGTTTACCTCCTCCGTTCGTGTGTGCCTTCCATTGGTGAGGCGCACAGGAAAAGTGATTTGGCCCAGGGGGAATACAGTTTCCCCCGCAAACCCGGCCAAAGGGTAGTCTACCGGCTGCAACCGATCCTTGTCTTCTTGATCGAACTGGTTGAAGCACTGCTCGTATATAATGTCAGACGTACTGCCCGGGTCGTTGAATAGTCGCTCGGTGCAGTAGTGAGCCAGGTAGCCTGTGATAACGACAGCGCGCCTGTCGCGCGGTCCGCCTCGGACTTTTGGAAAGACCACTTGCTCGTCTTTCCAGTCATTGTCCGGTATTCTTGCCGCCTTGCGCGGCTTTCCTCGTCCTCCATTGATCATGTGGGTGGAGGCCACGTACATGGTCCTCTTACCCGTGGAGGTGCACTCGTTGTGGGGGGTGATGCGCTTGGTTGGTTTCTGCGTGCCTGGCAACAGATGTTGCAGCTTCCCCTCTTTTAGGGCTCGCTCAATCTCTAGTCGGAGACTGATGCAGTTGTTTGTTGTGTGGCCCGAGTCCTTGTGATACTCGCAATAGAGTGCGAGATCCTAGTTTTTCTTAGACTTCATCGGTTGGGCCGGTCGTAGGAATTGCGCGTCCGTAAGGAGGACATCGCCTGGCGACTGGTTGATCTCGGTCCAGTTACGGTCCCGAGATTCCCTCTTCGACGCCCGACTTTCACGCTGGTCGTTGATTGTTGCCCTTGCGTCGGGCTGGTTGTTACGCGGGACATATGGCCTGGGATCGCTGCCGCGATTCCATGTATCCCAGTTGCGCTTGTTGTTGTGCTTGGGCTCTTGGCGGGAGGACTGGCCTTCCGCTTGGGGCTGTGCCTTTGCGACGTGCTGTTTGAGGGACCGCTGAGTCTGGGCGTATATCTTGACCGCAGCCATAACATCTTCCCATTTCTTTGGCAAGCCTTCCTTGCCGGAGATAGTCATAACCATTTGTTCGTCCTTAACGGCTACAATGAAATGGTTGCGTGCCATTTGGTCTGCAACGTCGCCTATCTCCAGACACTCTTTGTTGTAACGGACAACGAACGCCTCAAGCGATTCGTTGTCTCTACGCTAGATGTTCATGACGTCCATAGAATCACGTTCATGACGTCGCTGCTGGCTAAAGTGTGCGAGGAACTTTGCTTGCAAGTCCTCGAATGAGGCCAGTGATCCCACTGGCAAAGAATCGAACCAAGCCCTAGCCAGACCTGTTAGGGTCTGGGGGAAAAATGACACCAAGTGGGTTCGTCCCACCTGCCGTTGCACCCGGCGCCGACGAAGATGTTCATGTGATCGTCTGGGTCGGTTGACCATTGTATTTCCCAATGTTTAATGGGAATTTAGTGGTGGTGACATCGGCGTGGGCAATTTCTGGGGCGAACTTGGAGTTCTCGGCCGCAGATTTCGGCCAGTAGGGTTGGCTCTGGTGGCGCTTTGAAGCGCGAAGATATGTGGTGCGGGGATGAGTGGGAGGTACATAGTTGCGTCCTCCCAGTCTGCTGCTAGTAGCGTGGGACTCCCCACCATATATATGGTCGTCCGGATCGGTCCGGCCATATCCTTCATGTTGGGACTGAGATCCCAGCTGGCTATGGATGCCGTGGACGCGGTGGGCTGTGGATTGTTGCCTGTTTTCACCATGAGTGCCCAGGCGGCTTTGTATTGGGTTCCTGGTGCGGGACCCGTATGAGAAATCATCCTCATTAATCGTGCGGACCTGACAGTAAGAAGAGCCGCGGTCTTCACGCCTACTTCGGGAGGCTGGGTGCGTGGGAGCCCTGCCGTCGTATTGTAAAATACGACCCGCAGGGGTATGCGGTGCTGGGGTAGGCCCGACCGATACTTGCGCTTCTGCGTAAGCTCTGTTGTATGTTGCGGCCAACAAAGTTTTTTGTTGGTCATACCAGGCATGAAGATTCATGTCTGGAGGTATAACAGCAGCGTACTGTGAAAGATCGTGTCTGAACGTAAGGGATGCGCCCCCTTGCGTTGATGTGCCAATGTGGCCCAGATTTGGGGCTAGGGGAGTGGTCCCCGTAGGCCCTGGGTTTGTGGGGTTTAGGTTATCCCCGGCAGTGTTGTTTAGACGATCAGACATAATCTTTGGAGAGAAAGGGATGGTGGAAAAAAGTGCTAAGAGTAGCGGTGGGCGCCAATGATGAAACAATGGTTAACCGGGTGGGGTTAACTCTCTGGTCTCGTCAAGTAGGGTTAATCCCTTCTTTCCGAGGATCGCTGGCTGGATCGTCCGCTGGTTGATTTCCTGCACAAGGAAACAAGCCGTGACTCGTAACAAGGAGGATGGGGTGGGGGTGCTCCTTGTTACCACTCTCCGGCGTGAGAATCAGTAATTAGCTTGGGAAGCAAAGTGTGATAGTAGTAGTAGTGAGGGAGTTGTGAAGAGATACCTCAAACCTGGTTTGGGATGGGTATTTATAGCCGAGGAGTGAAGGAGGGTAGTTGAATGGCTAGTCTGACATTGCACAGCGTCCTATAGGTGTCTCAGGCCGTCGGTTGCGGTGGTGATACGACGTCCTGCTGTGGTGTCAGACTGTTGCTTACACGTGGGCTGATGGGTGACTGTTCCCAGTGCCACTTGCACTGTGGTGTCAGACCCACTTGCCTTGTAGGCAAGATGCGGTGCCAGGGAGCATCGCTGCTTGCGGTAACTGATGTTGTTCCCGCGTTCTTGTTCTGGCCAAGATGTTTGCGTGATGCGGTGTCGTGCCGCATCGCCGCTTGGTGACTGTTACTGTTGTCCAGATCCCTTGTCGTGACGAAAATGTTCATAGGATGCGGTGCTAGGCCGCATCGCTATGCGTAACATTCGTTTTCGTACTTAAGGTAAGTCTTCTCATCACTGGACAGATTGGTTTCGACCACTGTATTCATGCGTGCCCGCATGGACACAGATAAGTTCTTGCTGGTGGGGGTTTTTGATAAGGGTAATGGTCACTCGCGGTCATGCTGACGCGAGATCTGGGACCATACCCCTTCAGCGACGAATGGAATTTTATCATGCCAATAACTAAAATAAAATATTTTAACGATTACATAAATTTTTGGATGTCCGGATATATTCAGAACGTAAGATATGCGCGAAAATGCAAACTTATGCACTTTTTGACGCTTTTAGTCCCAATTGATCAAATAAGTTTATTTTAGCATACCGAACCCCTCAAAGCCTATTTCTAAGCTATGTAAAGGATATTTAGGGTATGTTTAACTTATGATCAAGTTCCGGAATGTTCGTTATAGTACGAATCGGTATACTTTCGCAATTTGTCAAAATTAGTCCCTATAAGCGAATAAACTTGATTTTGACACACCAAACCTTCCAAAACTTATTTCTAAGTTATGTAAAGGTTATTTAAGGTATGTTAATCCTATGTCACTATTCCATAGTGTTTGTCACGTTAAACTGATTACGTTTACGCATCAGTTCGCGTATAACTTTCCAGAAAGCGATTTAGAGCTCGAAATCGAACAAGAATTGATATGTTCAATTGATACACATATTTATACAAATACCAAGTATGAAATACAATATTTCATTGATTTGGTATTTTTTTGATGGCCGTGGAGGCACAGATGTCACTGTTTCCCCTACTTCAGGAAATTTCGTCTCGAAATTTATTTAGAGGAAACTTCTGAGAGCTCGAAACATGAAGTCGAAAAGATAAGACAACACTGGTTAGGGTTTTGAACTTCTAGTAACTTTAAATAACATCATGCTTGCAATGTAAGAGGGACACTTATATACAAGTATATGAAGCGCCATTGGTGCGTCCACCGTACCTCCATTACATTGTTCATGTTTCGTTATTTTTCTGCCACTATCGGTTCTTACACATGATAAATCTTACTGTGGTTTCCATGCACTGAATTTCATAATTATGTATGCATCCATAATTACGTAATTCCTTGCATAGTCCACACAGTGCATTTGATAATGTGTAGGGGAAAACCCAATGAACAAACCTGTGATGAGTGTGACTAGACCACCATAGGGTCCTTTAAATTAAATCAATAAATGATCTTTTTAAATAGACCACAAAGGAGTCTTTCCAGCTATATCATCACATGCCATTCTTAACCAGATTCTGAATCAATCTTTTTAACTAGACCACTCAAGGGGTCTCTTTCAAATTATGGAATGGTACTATTTAATCCAAGGGTCTTAACTATTACGTAGAAGCCCATTAAGGATTTAAGGTAGTACCTTTGGATATCCTACTACGAATCCCTCATATGAAGATATGGAAGATTCTACGAGGATTTGGATAACGAAAAATCGGATCACACAAAAACATAAAAGAAAACACATAAACACATAATCACATAATCGCATAATTATTTAACTTGACCTTCAATTTGTTATCTTTGGACACGGGTATTTAAAGCACACCAGGAATCCAATCCATGGATTTCATTTGGCACTTTAAACATATCAAGAATCTAAATATTAAGATAGGAAGATCTTAATAGGAATTCGGCTTTGTCCTTATTGAATCATAATGTACGTATTAAAACGTACAAAGAATCCAATCAAGGGCTCCGATTTGAACGATAATCATCCACAAGGATCTAATTGCGAAGATAAGAAGATCCTATATGGATTTTTAGAATTCGAATAGAGAGAGACGCTTCGAAACCTTGCACTAGACGTGCTAAAGTTGATACATGTGGTAGAATCCTCATGAAGTTGAGGTGCTAGATATGCCAAGGCGACATATGAAGCAGAATTTGGAGGTTGGGTATAAGATCGAAATAATACCCTTAGTTATCTAACCAAGGATTTAAAGTGATTAATCAAAATGTCACTTATATTCTTTACTTCGTTTCTTAGAATGAAACGAGTACTTAGAATTTTCGAGGAAATCATGAGCGATCACATGAATGGGAGAACTACTAGAGTAGTTTGTAAAGAACATAGTTCTTTGGTGTAGGTATCGTAGGGGTATGCCATACACACATATAACTACACTTGTACATCAGAATTGTAAACAACGATCTTATTTATAAACAAAACCGATTGTTCCAGAGTTCAACAAAAGAAACAAAAGCATAAGTTTCAAATTATTTAAAGCAGCAACATCCTCTAATCAGCCAAATGCTCATCCGTGGGTCAGATTTGCATTGACAAGCTTTGGGTATTCGTCCCTGAAATGACTTGTCTCGTCATAGAAGTAAGTACCATGAGGAAAACGAGCTTGTGCTGGATCTGCTTGAAGTTGAACAGGGTTCTAAATAGTTTGGTTTAACACAGCGACTGAACGACAAACTCTTGCCATATGACCAACAAGTCCACAGTTGAAACATGCTCGGCATTTGACATTGGCATGGTGGTGGAGGTTACACTAATGGCACAAAGGAGCTGTTCCTTCGTATGGTGCTCGAGCAGCAGCGGGACCTGCAACAACTTTATTTTGGATAGCAAAGCGGCACACATTAACCAAATGTCCCCATCGTCCATAGTGGGTACATTTGCGACAGGGTATCTGATTTGGATGATGAAGGTTGCATTGATTGCACCAAGGAGCAATTCCTAAGTATGGCTTCTTGGATGGTGGTGTTGCCACCTGACTAGGTCCTGCTTGATTTAGTGCAATGGCTGGAGGATTCTTTGAAGCTTTACGCTTCTTTGATTTTCGTGAAGGCTTGGCTTCTGCTTCCTTTGATGCTTCTCGGGTGGCTTCATCCTGGAGTCGGGACATGACAACAGCTAATTCAGTAGTCTTCAGGATTACTTCGCCTATTCGCTGGGCAAATTTGGTAGCCTGTTCGGACATCTGAGCGTCGCTGCGATGAAGAGACATTCTAGAGGAAATGGAAGGCATAGGAAGAAACGAATGAAATGCTATCGGGTAATCAAAACAGAATGACAACGCATAAAAATTGTGATCATTTGCTTATTACCAAAGGCAAACAAATGAGACGGTGACTAATCAAAGTAAACGGGTCATATTAATGTATCAGTGAAGACATGCTCACCTATAAGCGAACACTCACCCCAAGAGTTCCCAGGTAAGAGCGACTAGTCCGATACTCCGAATTTGTACGAACACTCTAGCCTTAGAAAGAAAACTCAGGGTACAGGCATTCACCCTTCCAGTTTGCACGTGTTCACATTATAAGACCCAAACTTTGATGAGATACGTGTGACGTGCAGAATCCAATCACAAACGTAACCGAACACAAGAACGTATAATAAACGTGATTCTATTGATCGTACGACAATTACAAAGCACTGTGAATCACCTTGGAGCACTTTCTCTCTCTAGACTCTCTCTCTCTCTAACCTCTAGCTCTCCAAGTCTCCAAATGGCAAAAGTCCCTAATGAAAACCCTAAGTCTTCTATTTATAGGCACAAGGTATAAGGATTTCTCCTTATTTACAAGATTGCCACCTTGCCCATTTTATCTAAATATTTCAATAAAAGCTCTAGTTTTCTTCAGTGTCTTGCTACGATTCTGATTTATGGAGACGATAGTGTGACAACTGTCACTTTTCCGTACATTCCGTACACTAATTGAACAGTAATATGTGCTTTAATAACTGTGCATGATCTAGTTTACAAGAAAATTGAATTTCTGATTACTGTTATATACATACAATGGCATTTCATGTTGCAAGACTTACTACGTGCAACCCAATATAGTTCTAATAAAGCACAGAGAAGAATTGGCACCATTATCAGAAAAACTAAAGATGCTGACGAAGTTCAGTACATAGACAGACAGTGTTTGGAGGCCCAGTATGAGCCAGAGACTACGTATTACACTAGTATAGTAGTGTAGGGAAGTAAGGAACACAAAACTGCATTCCTGAGTGATAGTTTAAGTGCCGGGAAGTGCCTAAAACTCGCCCAAAGTGCAGAATTCTGCATAAATCAGCAAAATTCAGCATTATAACAAGTTTATTACATGCAAAAATATGACTAAATGGTCCTGGATGCTTTCCTAAGTGTCGGGAATTAAAAGTGTCACAAAGGGGTACATAAAGGACACTAAACGGAATAATTTGACACTTTAATGAACCAGTATCTAACCGAACAACCGGACATTACCCGAAACACCAAAATATTGCTAGAAGCATTGTTTTATTATTTTTTGGCTAGTTATGATCCCCGAACACCCTAACACCCACTAGAATATCTAGTAACTAACACTTGTAACCATATACTTGAATTTGAATTATTAACTAACTAGTTACCATTCAAACTTACACTTACCCCCCCTTGATATTCACGGTCACAAGGACCCCACCACCATACTCAAAGATTTCATTCTTATTTTATTTAGATCTTTGCTTGATTTGGTTGCCAAAATATTGAGAGGTATGGCTATAAGTATGACATATGGATTCTAAAGATCTTCATAATTCACTCACTTCACAACATCACACCTCCCTCACTCTCTTCCTCTCCCTCTCAACCTAGATAGTGCAGCCACCACCACCACCATACATCCATCATCCTCTCATTCCAAGGTTGTAAGAAGGTGTCTTGTGAAGCTTGGTGTTTGTAGAACTTGAAGAACCTTCATCACTTGCTTTTATCATCCATTTTCATCATCATTTTTTCTTCAAGTGTTCTTCCCTAGCTTAGAGCTAGTAGTAAGATCCTTTTTAACCTTTGTTACTTCTAATTTTGATTTGTAAAAGATGTATTATGTTATGAATCACAAGAACCCCAAAAGACATGAACTTGAATCATGAACTTGAAGCTTACATATGATGAAATCTTGATGAAATAATGTTGTTTAAGTATATGTATGATACTTGTTGATGTTTACTTGAAATTATGATGTTGATCATCATAAGGAGCTTGCTAGATTGCGATTAAACACATGATCTAGCAAGTTAGAGGATGATTATGTGTTAACACAAGAAGATCACCCTCATGCATAAGCATGAACTTGAAAATAAGATGATTTCTTGAAAAATAATAAATAAAATGAGCTAGTAATCCTATGAATCTAAGATTCATGAGTGGTTTTTGTTGGACCGTTTGCGTGACCCTAAAAGTCAGTTAAGGCAGTTCATCTTCAAATATGAAGGCGGAATCAACATATATAAAGTCATAACAGCTTTGTTCCTTTCAATTCTTCTTCTATTAATCGATTCTGAGTCTTTACAATCAATTTCTAACAAAATTTTGACAGCACCTTGACTCACACACAAACACCATCTCGTTTCTATTCAAATGACACACTCTCCTATATATAGGCCCTAGGTTTCTATTGAAAATGACACACTACCAGTTCAATAGAAAGCTGATCAATAGGTTTCTATTGAATATGCACAATATCAGTTCAATAGAAAGCTGATCACTAGGTTTCTACTGAACTTGCCTTGAAACTCCTTCAATAGAAACACCCTAGATAAACATGTAAAACCCTAAATTCTAATCTATTGTGTGCTCATTCATTCTATCTAGACAAAAGACTTGATAAGACGTAATCAGCAGACATTCAGTGCACCAACAGTTTTCCAAAAGAATCAAGTCCAAAATGTGATTTTTAGAAAATCTTGATGCATGCTTAAATATACATTATTTTTGGTGATAAAATAAGTGTAAGAGCACTTTATTAACCAGAAGAGTTCAAGAGAAGGACTTTTGAGAATGAGATTTCTTAAAATATAAACACTTAAAGAAATATTTTCTAACAAATATTTACTAGTGTACTTTAACTATGGTTTTCAATACGAACCTTGCCATAAATTTTTGTAACAAAATGCAAGTATTGGAGGTTGGTTTTTATGAATAAAAATGGATAAATATATATTTGGAATATATATTTACATTAAAGACGCATGTGTGATTGTTTGTATATTTTTGCGAACTAGTTACATTATTTAAGGACTTAAAATAATATAACTTAACATAGTACCGTGAAATTTACCATCCAAAACAATACCGTTACATATATATCTTTGGTAAATACTATTTTGGATACAAGAAAGGAAAATATGATTTTTGTAAATATTACAAAGTTATATCATACTTTGACAAAAAGGAAAATATTATTTTTGGGAAGTTAAAATATATTTCCCTAGTATATTTAGAAGATATAAGATTTTTGGGAAAAATATATATTTTCTGGACAGTACATTATTTTTGGGACAAAATGAGTATACAAATATATTTTCTAAAGTAAGACTTGGAAATATATTTCGGAAATTACAAATACAATAACACGAAAATACATGTATAAGATACCCCATCCTTGGGAAGGAAATATGAAGATAAATACTTGAGAAGTATTGATACAAAATACTGTTTAAACAATTATTCCAAAACCAAACATAATTTGAGGTTAAAATAATTATTATTTTAACAAGTAATTATAACTTGGAATAATATCGGGAACATAAGAAACGTAACTCAAAAACGTAATACTAAGCAAAGGCACAACCCGTTCGTCTAATAGACGTTAGTACAATGTAGGTAGTCATGTTTGCTGAGGAGTTTTGAGTGCCAGTACTAAAGACGCAATACTATGAGTTCATGCTCCCCCTTTTCTTTAACTGTTTTTGGTTTTATAACTCTCGGGGGTGAAATACATGTTACAAATGCTTAAACGGTATGAAATGCCTATGAAATACTAGATCATGTGAGCATAGGCTTATTATTGAAATGCCATTAACACTTAATTAGGGACGAGGGTTAGATCTAACGGGTACAGCCGAGCCCCACTCATGGTCCTCATGTGATCACTTGAGTGCTTCGATGTCCCAGTCGAGGGAAATCGACATAGTCAAGGGAAATTGACGTAGTCAAGGTAAATTGACATAGTCGAAAGGAAATTCGACATAGTCGAGGGAATTTCGACAAGGGTATAAGCCTACTCATTATGAGTGCTCCCTATGTCCTCACATGCCTTAAAGTCCTTGTAAAACAATTATGTTGATACACGCTTTCATACCTGTTTACAAAGGAGTCTCTCAAAGATTTACAAGATTACAGTACTCATACAAAACGCATGAACTCGCTCAACTTTTGTTGATGTTTTCCAAAATTACATGTATTTCAGGTGACAGGTTGGATCTTGGGCGCGGGTGTTGTAACTAGAAGTAGACTTCAAGTTTAGATGTCATCCGCTTTTGTTGGTTTGTAACCTAGTCGAAGGTTGTGTTTTAAAACTTAAATAACCAGTGTTTGTAAAACTCAAATTTTATGAATGGATGAACATCGTTTTAATCTTGTAGTTGTTTATTACGATTGAATCCAATGATATTAAACCAGTCACACATTATACGCTTCCCCAATAGTCAGGGTGTGACAGTTTGGTATCAGAGCTTCGATTGTAGTGAACTAGGATTCCTTCTCGAGTCTAGACTACAATCACTAGAGTTCTCTCATAAAAACATTTTACAAAAAAAGGTTTTTCATTGCATTCAGGTAAGCGTCAAGATCCATGAGTCAAACATTTTTCAAAGAAGAGACAAGATAAGGTGCCAACTAAGGCATAGTCTACACGAGCTAGACTTGCCAAAGACAAAATAACCCCCCAAGGAATAAACGAGAGTTATATGTGATATGATGCATCGAATTGCCTGTTTATGCTAAGTAACATATTTGTTTACTGATATATACATACGAATAAGTGTACGAAATAATTGTTGACGTGAATAAGATACTTTCGACTCCGACTCCTATTATTGTTTTTACTCGCACGATGAAGCTATCAACCTCGCATTCATTGCAAAGCTCATGGCTGAAGTGATTACCAAACAAGATCCTAAGCTTGCTTCCGTAGGAGATGGCGGCTATTCCCTCTCGATCGTGAAGGTGCCTGACTACAGTAGTGACGGCGAGGCAGAGGCGGCAACCTTGAACAACTTATTAATCTGCAGGACGAGATCCCTGCGGCTTTTGTGAAGCGAGATTGACGACACACTTGACCCGAAAAGGAAGATGAAGTATTCATCTCAAAGGTGCCCTTCCAACTACTAGGAAATTCTCCTTATTCCTATTTCGTTTAATCATCGTGCCTATTCGCGCGTAACGATAACGACTGTTAGCGCGTGGACCACCGTAATGGTCCTTTCCATGACAGAGGTATAAGGACAGTAGTGTCCCCTCTTTGGTTGATCATCTGCTTGGACGAGAGAAAATTGGGGTAACTGTGCAAGACAATTTATTATTTCGGGGGCCCACGTAATAACAACTTGTAGTGCATGGAAATCCTGGTGGACTCTGCGGGTCAGGCTAATGATCACCATCCCTCCAAAAATAATCGATAGGTGTTCACACCTTCATCTGGTAGAACAATACATAGACCATTACCTTAGCAATTTAGAAAGTAGGAAACCTGTCTTTGCCTACTTCATGTTTGACACTTCTACCCGTGTACGAGATGTTTGAGAACCGATATTTAAGCAAGTGAAGATGGATAACATTCAGAATGATTCAGTGACATTACACTCTCTATCACCCCTACATGAACAACCCCATCTCTGGGAAAAATATACACATCAGCAAAGCTAAAGACCTAAGAAAACCAATGTAGCAGGAAATAACTGAAACTTGTATGACCAAGGCGATGTAGCCTCGAGTTCATTTTTCCCATTACAAACAATAAGCCAAGTAGCCAAGCTTATGAAGGCTCAGTAATTGTTTCCTCGCTCATACATTGTTGATTATATAAGCATGTGATATTGGGTGATTACATGATTGCTTAAGGTACAATGTACCTCATAGACAATTATGGAATGTTGTCTAACTTACCTCATACCTTTTGACAGAAGAGAATGCCACCCAGACATGACACAAACACCAGTACGTTACCAAGGACAGAAGCCGAGCTTTAAGAATGCATCTCACAGGCAATTGCACGACATGAAGCCCTCCGCTCCGAACACAGCGGTGGCACTTCCGGAAATAACCCTCCAACTGGCTATACTTATAAACAATTCCTAGACTGAAAGCCATTGAATTTTGATGGCATAGGAGGTGCCGTTACATTTGTCCGTTGGGCAGAAAAGACCGACTCCGTTCTCAGAATGAGTAACTCTTCACCCCAGCAGAGTGTTACCTTTATCTCAGGGTTGTTTTTGGATGGCACATTCTCCTAGTGGAACCTACAGGTTCAGACCCTTGGTGTAGAGGCTGCTTATGCACTGAGCTGGGACGAGCTCAAGGAAATGATGGAGAATAAATACTATTCTAGGGCTGAAATTCAGAAGCTTGAGGTGGAGTTCTGGAATTTGAAAATGGACGGGCCAAAGATTTCTGAGTACGTCCAGCAATTTCACGACTTATCTAGGGTTATCCCCTACTTAGTCAAGCCAGAATTCAAGAGGATTGAGCGATTCATTTGGGGACTTGCACCTCAAATTAGGAGCATGGTTACTACCTCAAAGCCCTCGACCATCGCAGAGGCTATCGATTTGGGTGTCACTCTTACTGAAGAAGCTCTGCGAATGGGAAAATTTTCAGAATCTGAGGATAACAAGAAAGAGACTCATGTGGAGTCATCAGGCAACAAGAAAAGGAAGTCTTCAAACCTAAAGGTAGGCACCCAAGTCAGTTATGGAAGCTCTAAAACAAATAAAAGAAAGGAAGTAAACCCACCTTGTGGCAGGAAATCTTATGGAGCCACTAATAAGGTTGGTGGTAAGGTTTACTTGGGGACTAAGCCGAGGTGCGAGGAATGCAATTTTTACCATGAAGGTCAATGTCTGAGGCCTAAGTGCGAGAAGTGTGGAAAAGAAGGGCACAACAAGGACGCCTGTTGGGCGAAGGATCCAGATGGAAGAGATAATGATAGAGTACCAGGTTGCTACAGATGTGGTGAAGCAGAGCACTTTAGGAAAGACTGCCCTAGGAAGAAATAAGCAAGTAAGGGTTTTCACGATCGAAGCTCGTGAAACACACCAGGATCCAGATGCGGTTACGGGTACGTTCCCTATTAAGCAACCTTATGCATCTATTTTTTTATTAATACTGGCACCAACTTTAACCTTTCATGCTTAGAACTTAAGAAACTGCTTGGCCTAGTTTCGAGTAAAATAGACGTCCCGTATTCTTTAGAAATGGGCATATAGAAGGCTAGTTAAGCAGACGAAGCAATTAAGGATTATATTGTGGGGATTCAGAAGGCTGGAACCTTCTGTTACCATTGACTTGGGAAGTCATGATAAGGTAGTCAGCATGGATTGGATATCTAAGTATAGAGCTGGAGCTAGAAGACAACCCCGTGGTGGAGGAAGTTCCAGTAGCCTTTTCTGAAGACTTTCCAGGAATACCTCCACAGCAACAAGAGGAGTTTAGGATGAACCTAGTGCCAGGAGCGGCACCAGTGCCGAATGAGCCTCCGATATAACTGCAAGAGCTGCTAGACAGAGGGAATCAAGGACATGACATCCTCAGTTAAGGACACAAGAAGAAAGTTGACAGTTTCCACTTTGCATCAATTCCAGAGAGTTGGATATCAAGGATCGGTATCCTTTGCCAAGGATTGATGACATGAACAGACCAATCGTAAGGTTCTAGTTACCACTCAAAGATCTACTTTAGGACAGGATGTCCTCAACTGTGAATACAAGAAGGAAATATCCCTAAAATGACCTTTAGGACTCGCTTCGAGCATTACGAGTTCCCTGTCGTACCATTTGGCTTAACACATGCATCGACAATATTCATGGACCTCATGAATCGAACGTGTAAGCCATACCAGGATAGATCATGATTATATTTATCGACTACATTCTTATATGGACAACGACCAAGGAAGGTCGTGAGCAACAGCTGCAATTTACCTTGCAACTCTTAGAGAAAGAATAGTTATGTGCTAAGATGTCGAAAAGCGGATTTCGAATTCGCGAGGTAAGAACTTTAGGGTACATGGTGGATAAAAACGAGATTCATGCCAACCCTGCAATCAAGAGCTAAGGATTTAGAGTTGCAATTATGTGACGCTTCTCGACAAGTCTCAATTGCGCGTCAATACAACGAGACCACGACATTGCATACGCGTCACGTTGATTAAAAGACCATGGGAAGAAACCATGATCTAGATACAGTGATTGCGCGCCACAAATTTGACAACATTACTTGTAAGAAAACGATGTACGACCTTTACTAATCACAAGGGTTGCAGCACACCGTTGATCGTAAGAACTTGAATATTAACGTAGATGGACTAAGCTACTGAACGATGCAAACTGTATGGACATGTTACGTGCTTGTGTGATAAACTTTGATGAAAAGTTGGAACACTCACTTGCCCTTAGTGGAGTTTTCCTACAACAGTATTTATCACACCGTTGTCTAAACCGCTTCGTGTGAAGCTTCAGATGGAACATAATAAATCGATCCCCGTTATGTTAAACGGAGACCGGAGATAAACAATCTACTGGACCGAGTTGGTTCAGGAAAACTTAGTGGCAAGATCGCTCAGATATGTAATCATATCAAGACAGCCCGCGGAATATAGGAAGATTGCGCCGACGAGCGGCGGAAATCATAGAAATTGAGATAAAAAGTATGGCTTTAATGGGAGCCTCGCCTTAAGAAGGCGTGGTGCGAATTGGAAAACATGAAATGATTGAATCCCCGGTATATTAGACCTTTCGAGATCCTGGTAGGGATCGGAAACATTGCTCACAAATTGAAACTTCCAGAAAAGATCAGTAGTGATCGTGACACATTCCATGTGTCTAGTCTTTAGAGGAGTTTGACTCAAGGAACAGTCGTTGTTCCCACAAATAAGATTCACGTCAATGACAAACGACAAAATTACTATAGAACCTGTTAAGGTTGCTGACGAAGAGTTCACAAAACACAGAAAAGACGTAATTGATTTACTTGAGTACAATAGAATTCATATCATGACCCAAAGTTACATGAGAACATGAAGACAAATTTTAAACCTAAGTGACCACGTTTGATTCACAACTCATGCGACCGATGGCATCGCTTGAATTTCGGGACGAAATTCTTTTAACGGGGGGAGTCTGTGACAACTGTCACTTTTCCGTACATTCCGTACACTAATTGAACAGTAATCTGTGCTTTAATAACTGTGCATGATCTAGTTTACATGACAATTGAATTTCTAATTACTGTTATATACATACAATGGCATTTCATGTTGCAAGACTTACTACATGCAACCCAATATAGTTCTAATAATGCACAGAGCAGAATTGGCACCATTATCAGACAAACTAAAGATGCTGACGAAGTTCAGTACATAGACAGACAGTGTTTGGAGGCCTAGTATGAGCCAGAGACCTACGTATTACACTAGTAGTGTAGGGAAGTAAGGACCACAAAACTGCATTCCTGAGTGATAGTTTAAGTGCCGGGAAGTGCCTAAAACTTACCCAAAGTGCAGAATTCTGCATAAATCAGCAAAATTCAGCATTTTAACAAGTTTATTACATGCAAAAATATGACTAAATGGTCCTGAATGCTTTCCTAAGTGTCGGGAATTAAAAGTGTCACAAAGGGGTACATAAAGGACACTAAACGGAATAATTTGACACTTTAACGAACCGGTATCTAACCGAACATTACCCGAAACACCAAAATATTGCTAGAGGCATTGTTTTATTATTTCTTGGCTAGTTATGATCCCCGAACACGACCACGTTTGATTCACAACTCATGCGACCGATGGCATCGCTTGAATTTCGGGACGAAATTCTTTTAACGGGGGGAGTCTGTGACAACTGTCACTTTTCCGTACATTCCGTACACTAATTGAACAGTAATCTGTGCTTTAATAACTGTGCATGATCTAGTTTACATGACAATTGAATTTCTAATTACTGTTATATACATACAATGGCATTTCATGTTGCAAGACTTACTACATCCAACCCAATATAGTTCTAATAATGCACAGAGCAGAATTGGCACCATTATCAGACAAACTAAAGATGCTGACGAAGTTCAGTACATAGACAGACAGTGTTTGGAGGCCTAGTATGAGCCAGAGACCTACGTATTACACTAGTAGTGTAGGGAAGTAAGGACCACAAAACTGCATTCCTGAGTGATAGTTTAAGTGCCGGGAAGTGCCTAAAACTTACCCAAAGTGCAGAATTCTGCATAAATCAGCAAAATTCAGCATTTTAACAAGTTTATTACATGCAAAAATATGACTAAATGGTCCTGAATGCTTTCCTAAGTGTCGGGAATTAAAAGTGTCACAAAGGGGTACATAAAGGACACTAAACGGAATAATTTGACACTTTAACGAACCGGTATCTAACCGAACAACCGAACATTACCCGAAACACCAAAATATTGCTAGAGGCATTGTTTTATTATTTCTTGGCTAGTTATGATCCCCGAACACCCTAACACGCACTATAATATCTAGTAACTAACACTTGTAACCATATACTTGAATTTGAATTATTAACTAACTAGTTACCATTCAAACTTACACTTACCCCCCCCCCCCTTGATATTCACGGTCACAAGAACCCCACCACCATACTCAAAGATTTCATTCTTATTTTATTTAGATCTTTGCTTGATTTGGTTCCCAAAATATTGAGAGGTATGGCTATAAGTATGACATATGGATTCTAAAGATCTTCATAATTCACTCACTTCACAACATCACACCTCCCTCACTCTCTTCCTCTCCCTCTCGGCCTAGATAGTGCCGCCACCACCACCACCATACATCCATCATCCTCTCATTCCAAGATCATTCCAAGGTTGTAAGAAGGTGTCTTGTGAAGCTTGGTGCTTGTAGAACTTGAAGAACCTTCATCACTTGCTTTTATCATCTATTTTCATCATCTTTTCTTCAAGTGTTCTTCCCTAGCTTAGAGCTAGTAGTAAGATCCTTTTTAACCTTTGTTACTTCTAATTTTGATTTGTTAAAAGATGTATTATGTTATGAATCACAAGAACCCCAAAAGACATGAACTTGAATCATGAACTTGAAGCTTACATATGATGAAATCTTGATGAAATAATGTTGTTTAAGTTTATGTATGATACTTGTTGATGTTTACTTGAAATTATGATGTTTATCATCATAAGGAGCTTGCTAGATTGTGATTAAACACATGATCTAGCAAGTTAGAGGATGATTATGTGTTAACACAAGAAGATCACCCTCATGCATAAGCATGAACTTGAAAATAAGATGATTTCTTGAAAAATAATAAATAAAGTGAGCTAGTAATCCTATGAATCTAAGATTCATGAGTGGTTTTCCAAAAGAATCAAGTCCAAAATGTGATTTTTAGAAAATCTTGATGCATGCTTAAATATACACTATTTTTTGTGATAAATTAAGTGTAAGAGCACTTTATTTACAAGAAGAGTTCAAGAGAATGATTTTTGGAAGGATCATCTAACAAGTTGTAAACACACAAATCTTTCGAGAATGAGATTTGTAAAATAATAAACGCACTTTCGAGAATGAGATTTGTAAAATAAGTGTAAGAGCACTTTATTTACAAGAAGAGTTAATGTTGTTATGTAAAGTGTATGGTTTTTTTTTTTTTTTTTTTTTTTGCACTTGGTAAAAATAATATTGTTTAGGATTGATTGTTGATTATTGTGTGTTGATTTTTGAAAAGAAAATGATATGCTTATATAGCATGGACACCTCCATTTTCAAAGGAAACTATGGCAAAATTTTCTAAAAATATAAACACTTAAAGAAATATTTTCTAACAAATATTTACTAGTGTACTTTAACAATGGTTTTCAATACGAACCTTGACATAAATTTTTGTAACAAAATGCAAGTATTGGATGTTGGTTTTTATGAATAAAAATGGATAAATATATATTTGGAATATATATTTACATTAAAGACGCATGTGTGATTGTTTGTATATTTTTGCGAACTAGTTACATTATTTAAGGACTTAAAATAATATAACTTAACATAGTACCGTGAAATTTACCATCCAAAACAATACCGTTACATTTATATCTTTGGTAAATACTATTTTGGATACAAGAAAGGAAAATATGATTTTTGTAAATATTACAAAGTTATATCATACTTTGACAAAAAGGAAAATATTATTTTTGGGAAGTTAAAAAATATTTCCCTAGTATATTTAGAAGATATATGATTTTTGGGAAAAATATATATTTTCTGGACAGTACATTATTTTTGGGACAAAATGAGTTTACAAATATATTTTCTAAAGTAAGATTTGGAAATATATTTCAGAAATTACAAATACAATAATACGAAAATACATGTATAAGATACCCCATCCTTGGGAAGGAAATACGAAGATAAATACTTGAGAAGTATTGATACAAAATATTGTTTAAACAATTATTCCAAAACCAAACATAATTTGAGGTTAAAATAATTATTATTTTAACAAGTAATTATAACTTGGAATAATATTGGGAAGATAAGAAACTTAACTCAAAAACGTAAATACTAAGCAAAGGCACGACCCGTCCGTCAAATAGACGTTAGTACACTGTAGGTAGTCGTGTTTGCTGAGGAGTTTTGAGTGCCAGTACTGAAGACGCAATACTGTGAGTTCATGCTCCCCCTTTTCTTTAACTGTTTTTGGTTTTTTAACTCTCGGGGGGTGAAATACATGTTACGAATGCTTAAACTGTATGAAATGCCTATCAAATACTAGATCATGTGAGCATACGCTTATTATTGAAATGCCATTAATACTTAATTAGGGATGAGGGTTAGATCTAACGGGTACGGCCGAGCCCCACTCATGGTCCTCATGGGATCACTTGAGTGCTTCGGTGTCCCAGTCGAGGGAAATTGTAACACCTCGAAAATTTACGTCCAATAATGTACTGACACGTGTCATAGACTTTGAATATGTGAAAACGTACTTTAGAGGGACTAAAGTTGACAAACAGTGAAACTATGTGAATATAAGGGTCCAAAGTGTCAACAATGGATAAATAGGCCCTACAATAACCCTACATGGTGTTTATAACCTTAAACGGATAAATCATGGATCATACGAAGCGGAAAATGAAAGAAAGTGAGGAATTACAAACTACATGGGCTAAATGTGTCAACATGTTGAAATTATACCTCTGAGTGATCTTTTGGCAAACCCAAAGCTTTGTAATGATAAAATATACTCACAAGAATATTTGATAAAAATTTCATCAAGTTTCGTTATCGTATGAGAAAGTTATGATCAAAACCGTGCACGAAGGGTTAAATGCGTTAACGTTAAAATTCTTGACTTTTCGGGTAAGCACAAAGCTAACCAAGGACTTTACCATGTTTGTAAATGTCCCAAGGTCCTTAAAAATCAGATTTGAGGGTCTAATGAGCAAGATAAATAGCCAAAACCACGTTACAAAGGACCAAGGACCAAAATGTAAACATGAAAACTTGTTAAGATGGTTACCCACTTGTACGCGGCCCGCGTAAGGGGTCTCGCGGCCCGCCTACAAGTCGCCAGCGAACAAAACTCGCAGATGTCAGTTCTTTCAGGTCTGTTTCGATTGTTTCCAGCTGTTACTCGATACATGGGGCTCTCTAATAGATTTACATGCATGTAGGGGCACTTGGACACATCTTAGAACATGTGTAGACCCTTGTGGCAGCCTCAAATGAGATCAAAGTAGTTATAAATGGGACTTGAAGTGTAGCAATCTTGTTCTTGCATTTACAAAAATTCACAAGATCATCTCTGGAGCTCTCTGGACATCAAGCCAACTTTCTAGTGCTCTCTAAGCTTAATTAGGACTCTTGTAAGTATTCATAACCCCTTCTAATTCGTTGTAGCTTAGTTAATTAATCAAAAGTCAAACCATCATAAATTAAGTTTGACTTCGTGATTAAATGAAATTGGCTCTGTCAATTCTCGAATTGAAAGTACCTACAAGTAGGTATTTATGTGGGTAACAAACCCTTAAAAGGGTATTTTCATATTCCCACTCTAACTATGTTAATTGTCGAGTCAAAGCTTGTCTTAAAAAGTCAACAGAATGATTATTTGCAAAATTAAGCATAATTAGCAATGTAGGCTACATGCAACCTGTTTGATCATCAAAAGAACTTTGTAATTAATGTAAGAACATATTCCAACATTATCAACTCGACAATTTTCAGTTTAAACCCGGATCGGAACCGAAAGTCGCATAAATTGACTTTTGCTTTGACTATCAGTTCTGATCCGTTTATGCATGTTTAAGATCTGCCTTAGAGCTTATTTTGGACCAGGTTTCATATAAGTATAACTCTCTGAGTTTATGCAACTTGGTTCAATACTTATCCGATTCATATGCATGTTTCCGATTAATGCTTAAAAGTTGACTATTATGCCCTTTTGATTATAAAACGTGATTTTTGAAAAAGTGAAAGAGTAGAAACTTTAGTTACTGATTTATAAACTTGCACCTAAAATTTGACATCAGTTTGAGGTCTAGATTAAGAGTTATGCTCATTAGCGTAATTTGAAAGCTTTATGTTAATTAAATGGCGTAATTAACGTATAACCTATTTAAACCCACTTTTTTATATCAAAATTTTTACCCACTGATATAATATAATACTTTGGGATTTTTGAAGATTTTTATTTAGTTTTTGGCTGAGCATAACATAGGTCTCTAAGCTTAATTCGGTTAATACCGATTTTGCCCTTTTAAGCCATAAAATGAGTTTTATAAATCCTTTTGACCCCAAACCTTTTTCTTCTGATTTTATTTGATAAATAAAATATTTTTAGCATTCTGGAATTATAAAAATATCAGCTTTCTTTTAAAAACCCGGAAACGGCTCCAAATCGCCTTTTTAAGCGTTTTTAACGCATAGTATGTGCTAAAACCATATTAAACATATAAGGTTGATACCTACTGATATTTTTAGTTATATTTTTATATAATAAAAGTAAGTACAAGTTTTCAAACTCAGGTTTCCAGTTTTGACCTATTAAGCCCTTGTGAAATTACCAAAATACCCCTAAGGTGCATAGTTTGGTTTTAAATGATAAGTTTCACATATGGGTCATACCCTACTGTTATAACATGTTAAATTAATTGTATTTACTGTATAAATCAGACATGTAACTCAGATTACAAATAAAACTCTTTTATAATCTTTTAAATGACCAAAATGCCCTTATGAGGCATAAGTTGTGTTTTAATCCTTTTTGGGCATAATAGAAGATATCTTACCGATATTATAACATATTTAAAGTATATTAACTTAGGGAACTTGCATATGACTCTAATGGTTACCCGTAACGCTCTTTTCGCTCTCGGTTCGTTTTATGTAACTAGTTTACATAAATTGACCGAAACGGGTCAAACCTTATCATCTTTGTCTCAAAATCCAGAATGTATTTAGTATACCCATATTATACAAGTATTCAAACTTGTCGGGTCTAAATCACATTCTATCCGGTCTTCGCTTAATCGTGTGCTTGAACCGTTTCGTCCTTAAAACTAGCCGATCTAAGCTTAAGCTTAAATAAAGACCCGTTAGAAATCTAATAGGTTATTATAAACCTTCGTTCCAGATTTGGAGCACCAGTAAAAGCTACTTGCAATTTGCTTATTGTGATTGATACTTACCAAGGTAAATACTTTTAACTTATTTTCCCTATACGGGCTTGGGGTACGGTATATAAAATACCGCTTGGTCCGGCATTGAATTCTTTAATCGAATAGAGGTTAAATTTATTGATATGCTATGTTTTGAATGTGTTTTGTTTGCTTGAAACCTTTGGGGGGTTAATGACCATGTCCCGGATATCCTTGGCATCATCTTACGAGATGGCCACGACCTGAGCACGGGGTGTAGGCGTACACCTGTCAGTGTATAACTCAAATTTTGTGGTGTGTCTATTAATCTTTAACCCGGTCTACGGATCGGGCTACTGAACGCATAAGTAACATGTAAATCCCTTACAAGATTATATTGCATAATTATCCCAAGTTATAAAATGTTTTGTGCCACGTGCATTCAAATCAATTCAACTCTTTTCAAAATGAGTCAGTTAAATTGTATTTACCAGTGTAAACTGACGTATTTTTCCCAAAAGGTTAAGTGCAGGTACTATTCGTACTAGGCTGGCTGTCTTCTAAGTGTCCACAATAAGTCTCGCAAGCTTGGATGTTAATAAAGCTGTTGAACAATATCTACTTTTATTTTGATCCGCCTGTGGATCCATTTCAACTACTCGTGATATTTAATATTACATTTTATTTAAAGTTGAAATGAATCTATCTTTGCTTCCGCTGTGCATTTATATATTGTGTTGTTTGTCTATGATGATACCAACTACGTCACTATACTCCCCACCGGGCCCACCGGTGACACGTGGAAAATAGGGGTGTGACAGGTTGGTATCAGAGCCAACTCGGAGTGAATTAAACACTAGCCTTTTGTGTTTAATCTCAGTTACACAATTGCACATTCCTCGATTCTCGAGTCTAGACAAAGAACTTAGGAATTTTCCAAATTTTTGGTTTTATTTCTAACTTTGTCTTATATATATATTTCTTGTTGTATCACTTGTTTGTTTTTGACAGGTTGTCAACATGCCGCCACGTATGAGAGGAAGAGGAAACGGAAATGGAGCACATGTAGCCCCAAACGACCACGAGGCTGGACCGTCACACCGACGAACACCTTCGGATCCCCATAACACAGATGCTCAAGATCTTTGGAGGTCTTTTACTGAACCAGCTAGGCGCTCAGTTTCACTGAGTACCTCCCCGTCTATCCCACACTCCTTTGGGCCTCATTCGGAAAATGAGCCCCACAACTCTCACCAGTCCTACATTCCTCTACTAGGACACAATTCACCCTTTGACCATCCATCACCCGTCTTCTAGGGCCAGTTCAACCCTGACGACTACTTAGGAGCGGCAGTGGGTTTTAACCCACTTGGACCCGAATACCACTTTTTTGGTGGCAACCCGATGGACATCGATGAGGATACTGATCCTGCAATGCCACCATCCGGAACTCTGAACCACCCCATCGAGATTTCTGATGGGTCACCGTTTGTGGGATCACCATACAATGGTCCCGACAGCTTTGAGGAGAATTTCAAACAGTATGACTGGGTATTTACTCCCAGTTATCATAACTCTCCCCTGCACCAGCCACACCACTCTCCCCTGCACCAGCCACACCACTCTCCCCTACACCAGCTGCAGCACAACTCTCCCCTGCACCACCAGCAGCAGCCACAGCAGCAGCAGAATCCTTCTGAGGATTCCCGACTTGTCGCGGTCACTCCGCTGCCACCACCACCTCAGCTTCAGCCTCCCTCGCCCCCGAGGCGAATGAGAACGACCGTGCGAATATCCGCACGAGGGGGAGTGCGCATCAACACCCCTCCACATTCAAGTGGCAGCCGGTACTCGCCACTTCACGAAGAGCCGGAGATGGGAGAATCTTCACACCCCGTCTCAGAGGTAGTCTCTGCGCCAGTCACGCCACAGCCACCATTGGGTTTCGGAGACCCAATTCCCACTTACACTGGTACGGCAGCGTACAATCCCTTCGAGCATCAGATCCACACAGGTTACAACTTTACAGAAGATCCCTACTGGGTAGCGGCAAACTCTCTCCAGCCGGGAGGTTCCTATGGAGGTCCTTGGACTACGGGACACACGACCTATGGATACCCATTATATGGGTATCAGCAGTCACAGCCTCCTCAACCTCCGCATTATCAACCACAGCCTCCTCAACCTCCGTATTATCAGCAACCACCGCAGACACCGGTGATGTCGCCGCCACAATTTCAAGAAATCCTTCATGAGATACATGAGGTACGACAAGAGGTGCGACATGAAATGCGGGAAGAACGTAGGCATAACCGGGGGATGTTTAAGAAGATGGTGAATTTGATCAAGGGAAAAAGCAAGAAGGATCACTAAAATCCTTTGTTTGTTTATTTATTTAAGTTGTAATCAAATCCCTGCGAGGACATTTATTTCTGTACTCTGCCCCTGCGTGGGCATATTATCCTTTCTGTTCTGCCCCTGCGTGGGCATGTTTTTTTCTATTTTAACCCCTGCGTGGGTTTGTTTAGCCCCTGCGTGGGCATGTTGTTTATGTAAAAGTCCTGTTTAGGGCAAACTCGTACTAGTTTAAATTTTGTTTGGAATGGTTGATTTAAGTTTTTCATTTTTACACTTTTATGCATGAATATAATGTATGAATAAATGAAAAATAACATTTATTATTTTAATTTACCATTTTAATAATAAGAATCTTAAAAAGGTAAAACCTAGCTTGAATGTCATATTAAAGACCTAGCCAATATGGTAGAACATGTTTAAAAAGATTCAAATCTTTGTTAACATCTGCAAACATGTTAACATTCTTGGCTAGTGTGATCCGCAAAATCACACATGTCACCTTTTTAATAAATTATCCAAATTTATATTTTTATATATAATGTTTGTGACAAAATGCCTACGGGTTATAATTAATGTCGCATAAAACAAAAGGCAACTGTAGTTTATAGACTCCTTGCCAAGAAAAGGATTGATTTGTCTTATTTATTCAAACTTTAATCCTATAAGATCTAAATTTGTAATTTAGAAATTGTCTACGTGACTAGGCCTATGTGCTATTATTAATTCACGGTTTGGATTATGATAAAGATCCTAAATAATCATATATTTATTAAATGAACCAAAATGGCTGTTAAAACCATGGTTAATAAATCGTCAAAGAACGATAATACTGTTTAGGCTTCTAAATAGACCTTGTCCTTATTTGTATGTAGCAATTAAGACTACATGGCCAAGTCTGAAGAAATAAACAGTCGTCCAGAGGAAAACCCTGAAAATGCTAAAATATTAGTAACTGGTGCGGAGCTGAAAGCATTAGTAAATGATGTTGTTGTCGAAGCACTAAATAGACAGTTTAGTGAAGCAAGCGGGACCCGAAGTAGGACCCGATCCGCATCACATTCCAAGCCAAGGACACACTCGGAGGCTCATAGCAAACCGCCCTCTAAGAAAGATGAACCTAAGAAAGATGATCCCAAGAATGATGATGACCGACATTCATCTAATCACGACAGTGTTCCCCCAAAAAGGAAGGTGTATGATGCCAAACCTCATACCAAGTCTTGTACCTACAAGTATTTTGTTTCTTGCAAGCCCCGGGACTTCACTGGGGAGAAAGGAGCAATAGATTGTATGACTTGGTTGGACGAAATGGATACGGTTGTAGACATCAGAGGTTGTGCTGAAAGGGAGTAGTAAAATACGTATCCCAATCGTTTAAGGGAGAAGCACT
Source organism: Helianthus tuberosus (assembly GCA_030545235.1). Taxonomy (NCBI): domain Eukaryota; kingdom Viridiplantae; phylum Streptophyta; class Magnoliopsida; order Asterales; family Asteraceae; genus Helianthus; species Helianthus tuberosus. The sequence continues at coordinate 97,266,052 of CM060412.1, read as the reverse complement.
GGCGTGGTGGAAGTCTCTCATACAAGCTGCTAGAAAGATCACACTTTACAACTTGTCATGGGATCAGTTCGTTGATCTCATTAAAGAGAATTATTGCCCGCAGCACGAAGTCGAGAGAATCGAATCAGACTTCCTATCATTGGTGATGAAGAATTTGGACTGTCAGGCTTACCTCACCACTTTCAACCCCTTATCTAGGTTGGTTCCGTACTTGGTAACCCCAGAACCTAAAAGGATTGCTCGCTTCATCGGGGGTTTAGCCCCTGAAATTAAAGCAAGTGTTAAGGCATCAAGGCCTGCAACCTTCAGATCAGCAGCTGATCTATCTCTATCCCTCACCTTGGACGTAGTCAGGTTGAGATCACTCAGGAATTCAGAAGAAAATAAGAGGAAGCGTGAGGACGATACCTCACGAAGATCAGATAAGATACACCGAGGAAATAACGACCATAAGAAAGGGTCGGGATTCAAGAAGGATGGGCAACAATCGGGGGATAAGCCCAAATGTAAAACTTGTAAGAAGAACCATTTTGGGAGGTGTCGACTTGAGTCGAAATCCCAGTCTCACACGAGACCCTGTGGAATTTGCAAATCTACGGATCATAAGACTTTGGAGTGTAAGAAGCTGAAAGATGCAACATGTTACGGTTACAATGAAAAAGGGCACATTAAGTCCAATTGTCCAAAGAACGCCAAGAAAGCCGAGGATGGAAAGAAGACCAATGCGAGGGTTTTCAAGATGGACGCTAAGGAAGCTGTTCAGGATGACAACGTGATCACAGGTACTTTTCTCGTAAATGATGTTTTTGCTAGAGTATTGTTTGATTCTGGAGCAGATAAGTCTTTTGTGGATAATAAGTTTTGTGAGTTGTTAAAATTGCCTGTAAAACCTTTAAGTGTGAAATATGAGGTGGAATTAGCTGATGGAACCATAGAAACCGCCTCAACTGTTTTAGATGGATGTGTTATATCCATTAGGAATCACTCTTTTCCTTTGTCCTTACTTCCCTTTAAGCTAGCCGGCTTTGATATAGTTATAGGTATGGATTGGTTTGAAAAAGTCTGTAGCTGCCTATGTAGCTAAATGTTTGACTTGTGCGCAAGTCAAAGCTGAGCATCAGAAGCCGTCAGGTTTGTTACAACAACCTGAAATTCCCACATGGAAGTGGGAGATGGTGACGATGGATTTCATCACCAAATTGCCAAAGACGAGAAAGGGAAACGATACTATATGGGTCATAGTGGACAGACTGACGAAGTCAGCACATTTCCTACCCATTAAGGAAACCTACAGCTCAGACATGTTAGCTCAATTATATGTAGATAAGATCGTAGCTCTACATGGTGTACCATTGTCAATTATCTCCGATAGAGATACGAGATACACCTCTAATTTTTGGAAAAGTTTCCAACAGTCTTTGGGCACGCGCTTGAATTTTAGTACGGCTTACCACCCACAGACAGACGGACAGAGTGAGCGTACCATCCAAACATTAGAAGACATGCTTCGTGCATGTGTGATTGATTTAGGTGGCAGTTGGGATAATCATCTGCCATTGGTCAAGTTCTCCTATAACAATAGCTACCAAACTAGTATTAAGGATACGCCCTTTGAAGCATTATATGGTAGAAAATGCAGAACACCTATTTGTTGGGCGGAAGTAGGAGACGTTCAATTGTCAGGACCAGATTTGGTCTTTGAAACGACGGACAAGATTGTCCAGATTCGCGATCGTTTGAAAGCTGCCAGGGATAGGCAGAAAAGTTACGCGGATCCAAAGCGTAAGTCTTTTCACTTCGAAGTAGGTGACAAAGTATTGCTTAAAGTATCACCCTGGAAAGGAGTGATGCAATTTGGAAAGAAAGGCAAGCTGAGCCCAAGATACATAGGACCTTTCGAGGTTATCGAACATATTGGATCAGTTGCTTATAAGTTAAATTTGCCTGAAGAGCTCAGTGCTATACATAATGTTTTTCACATCTGTAATCTGAAGAAGTGTTTCGCTGATGAATCACTGGTCATACCACATACGGATGTGCATATAGATGAAAGCTTGAAATTTGTGAAAAAGCCATTGTCGATTGAAGATCGACAGGTAAAGAAGCTTCGAAGGAAGCATGTACCTATTGTTAAGGTCAAATGGGATGCCCGTAGAGGTCCCGAATATACATGGGAGGTAGAATCCACGATGAAAGAAAAATACCCTCATTTTTTTCAGTAAATCTCGAGGTCGAGATTTCTTTTAAGGGGGTGAGGATGTAACACCTCGAAAATTTACGTCCAATAATGTACTAACACGTGTCATAAACTTTGAATATGTGAAAACGTACTTTAGAGGGACTAAAGTTGACAAACAGTGAAACTATGTGAATATAAGGGTCCAAAGTGTCAACAATGGATAAATAGGCCCTACAATAACCCTACATGGTGTTTATAACCTTAAACGGATAAATCATGGATCATACGAAGCGGAAAATGAAAGAAAGTGAGGAATTACAAACTACAGGGGCTAAATGTGTCAACATGTTGAAATTATACCTCTGAGTGATCTTTTGGCAAACCCGAAGCTTTGTAATGATAAAATATACTCACAAGAATATGTGATAAAAATTTCATCAAGTTTCGTTATCGTATGAGAAAGTTATGATCAAAACCGTGCACGAAGGGTTAAATGCGTTAATGTTAAAATTCGTGACTTTTCGGGTAAGCACAAAGCTAACCAAGGACTTTACCATGTTTGTAAATGTCCCAAGGTCCTTAAAAATCAGATTTGAGGGTCTAATGAGCAAGATAAATAGCCAAAACCACGTTACAAAGGACCAAGGACCAAAATGTAAACATGAAAACTTGTTAAGCTGGTTACCCACTTGTACGCGGCCCGCGTAAGGGGTCTCGCGGCCCGCCTACAAGTCGCCAGCGAACAAAACTCGCAGATGTCAGTTCTTTCAGGTCTGTTTCGATTGTTTCCAGCTGTTACTCGATACCTGGGGCTCTCTAATAGATTTACATGCATGTAGGGGCACTTGGACACATCTTAGAACATGTGTAGACCCTTGTGGCAGCCTCAAATGAGATCAAAGTAGTTATAAATGGGACTTGAAGTGTAGCAATCTTGTTCTTGCATTTACAAAAATTCACAAGATCATCTCTGGAGCTCTCTGGACATCAAGCCAACTTTCTAGTGCTCTCTAAGCTTAATTAGGACTCTTGTAAGTATTCATAACCCCTTCTAATTCGTTGTAGCTTAGTTAATTAATCAAAAGTCAAACCATCGTAAATTAAGTTTGACTTCGTGATTAAATGAAATTGGCTCTGTCAATTCTCGAATTGAAAGTACCTACAAGTAGGTATTTATGTGGGTAACAAACCCTTAAAAGGGTATTTTCAGATTCCCACTCTAACTATGTTAATTGTCGAGTCAAAGCTTGTCTTAAAAAGTCAACAGAATGATTATTTGCAAAATTAAGCATAATTAGCAATGTAGGCTACATGCAACCTGTTTGATCATCAAAAGAACTTTGTAATTAATGTAAGAACATATTCCAACATGATCAACTCGACAATTTTCAGTTTAAACCCGGATCGGAACCGAAAGTCGCATAAATTGACTTTTGCTTTGACTATCAGTTCTGATCCATTTATGCATGTTTAAGATTTTCCTTAGAGCTTATTTTGGACCAGGTTTCATATAAGTATAACTCTCTGAGTTTATGCAACTTGGTTCAATACTTATCCGATTCATATGCATGTTTCCGATTAATGCTTAAAAGTTGACTATTATGCCCTTTTGATTATAAAACGTGATTTTTGAAAAAGTGAAAGAGTAGAAACTTTAGTTACTGATTTATAAACTTGCACCTAAAATTTGACATCAGTTTGAGGTCTAGATTAAGAGTTATGCTCATTAGCGTAATTTGAAAGCTTTATGTTAATTAAATGGCGTAATTAACGTATAACCTATTTAAACCCACTTTTTTATATCAAAATTTTTACCCACTGATATAATATAATACTTTGGGATTTTTGAAGATTTTTATTTAGTTTTTGGCTGAGCATAACATAGGTCTCTAAGCTTAATTCGGTTAATACCGATTTTGCCCTTTTAAGCCAAAAAATGAGTTTTATAAATCCTTTTGACCCCAAACCTTTTTCTTCTAATTTTATTTGATAAATAAAATATTTTTAGCATTCTGGAATTATAAAAATATCAGCTTTCTTTTAAAAACCCGGAAACGGCTCCAAATCGCCTTTTTAAGCGTTTTTAACGCATAGTATGTGCTAAAACCATATTAAACATATAAGGTTGATACCTACTGATATTTTTAGTTATATTTTTATATAATAACAGTAAGTACAAGTTTTCAAACTCAGGTTTCCAGTTTTGACCTATTAAGCCCTTGTGAAATTACCAAAATACCCCTAAGGTGCATAGTTTGGTTTTAAATGATAAGTTTCACATATGGGTCATACCCTACTGTTATAACATGTTAAATTAAGTGTATTTACTGTATAAATCAGACCTGTAACTCGGATTACAAATAAAACTCTTTTATAATCTTTTAAATGACCAAAATGCCCTTATGAGGCATAAGTTGTGTTTTAATCCGTTTTGGTCATAATAGAAGATATCTTACCGATATTATAACATATTTAAAGTATATTAACTCAGGGAACTTTCATATGACTCTAATGGTTACCCGTAACGCTCTTTTCGTGCTCGGTTCGGTTTATGTAACTAGTTTACATAAATTGACCGAAACGGGTCAAACCTTATCATCTTTGTCTCAAAATCCAGAACGTATTTAGTATACCCATATTATACAAGTATTCAAACTTGTCGGGTCTAAATCACATTCTATCCGGTCTTCGCTTAATCGTGCGCTTGAACCGTTTCGTCCTTAAAACTAGCCGATCTAAGCTTAAGCTTAAATAAAGACCCGTTAGAAATCTAAGAGGTTATTATAAACCTTCGTTCCAGATTTGGAGCACCAGTAAAAGCTACTTGCAATTTGCTTATTGTGATTGATACTTACCAAGGTAAATACTTTTAACTTATTTTCCCTATACGGGCTTGGGGTACGGTATATAAAATACCGCTTGGTCCGGCATTGAATTCTCTAATCGAAAAGAGGTTAAATTTATTGATATGCTATGTTTTGAATGTGTTTTGTTTACTTGAAGCCTTTGGGGGGTTAATGACCATGTCCTGGATATCCTTGGCATCATCTTACGAGATGGCCACGACCTGAGCACGGGGTGTAGGCGTACACCTGTCAGTGTATAACTCAAATTTTGTGGTGTGTCTATTAATCTTTAACCCGGTCTACGGATCGGGCTACTGAACGCATAAGTAACATGTAAATCCCTTACAAGATTATATTGCATAATTATCCCAAGTTATAAAATGTTTTGTGCCACGTGCATTCAAATCAATTTTCAACTCTTTTCAAAATGAGTCAGTTAAATTGTATTTACCAGTGTAAACTGATGTATTTTTCCCAAAAGGTTAAGTGCAGGTACTATTCGTACTAGGCTGGCTGTCTTCTAAGCGTCCACAATAAGTCTCGCAAGCTTGGATGTCAATAAAGCTGTTGAACAATATCTACTTTTATTTTGATCCGCCTGTGGATCCATTTCAACTACTCGTGATATTTAATATTACATTTTATTTAAAGTTGAAATGAATCTATCTTTGCTTCCGCTGTGCATTTATATATTGTGTTGTTTATCTATGATGATACCAACTACGTCACTATACTCCCCACCGGGCCCACCGGTGACACGTGGAAAATAGGGGTGTGACAGAAATCGACATAGTCAAGGGAAATTGACGTAGTCAAGGTAAATTGACATAGTCGAAGGGAAATTCGACATAGTCGAGGGAAAATCGACAAGGGTATAAGCCTACTCATTACGAGTGCTCCCTATGTCCTCACATGCCTTAAAGTCCTTGTAAAAAAATTATGTTCATACACGCTTTTCATACCTGTTTACAGTACTCTTACAAAATGCATGAACTCGCTCAACTTTTGTTGATGTTTTCCAAAATTACATGTATTTCAGGTAACAGGTTGGATCTTGGGCACGGTGTTGTAACTAGAAGTAGACTTCAAGTTTAGATGTCATCCACTTTTGTTGGTTTGTAACCTAGTCGAAGGTTGTATTTTAAAACTTAAATAACCAGTGTTTGTAATACTCAAATTTTATGAATGGATGAACATCGTTTTAATCTTGTAGTTGTTTATTACGATTGAATGCAATGATATTAAACCAGTCACACATTATTCGCTTCCGCAATAGTCAGGGTGTGACAGATAGACATACTGCACTAACAGACTCCCCCTTGATATTGTCGCAGTCAATCTCGTAGCGTCTTGTCTTTCTCTCTCTCTGAGTCTTCTTGAAGGTTTGATATCATCAGCAACCACAGACTCCCTTTTTCTCGAACAGACTCCCCGTGGATCTGTCTTCAGCTTCAGTTGCTCCCCCTCTCGGTAGACTCTTTCTTCAGGCTCCCCCTTTCGTTAAGCTTCCGTGCTTTTGGGATCGACACCTGGCTTTCCGGATACAAGCTCCCCCTTGCGTCGAGCTCGTCTTCAGACTCCCCCTTAGACTCGGCTATCGGGTCGTAATCTGGCACAATATCTGCAATTTTCTCAAACATTTATAAGTAAAAACATTTTGAATGTCCAGGATTGATGACCTGGCTCTCTCAACATATGCTAAAATATTTTTACAGTGAAAGCATTTTCAGTTGTCCAGGAATCGTAACCTAACACTTTTAAAAAAAAAAATTAAATCAAGATCCTGGCTCTAAATATTAAAATATGAATATATCCAGGATTACTTGATTCTCTCCCCCTATCAACAATCTTCATAGATTTCGCAGAATTAAGAATCCAAAACTGAAATCTAGTTCTTTACAACAGATTTTAACAATTTAAGCATCCAAAACCTTCACGATTTATCATCTAAGTCCAACTTAATGACCTTGGAGATATCACAAACTATTTTTGATTTTTTATTAAAAACTTCAAGTTTCAAATTAATGAACTTGTTTATTTTCAGAAACACGATCAGCATACTTAGATTTTGAAATTCAGCATTCAGACATCGGTTGTTGAAAATAAAGCAGAAATTAAAATCTTTTTGTAATTTTCTGAAACATAAAGCAGTAAAGAAATATTTACAGACAATATTTTTGTTTGAGTTCGTGTCAGAGGATCATATCAGTTTATGACAAATCACTGGCATCGTTGAGCTTTGAACACTTTAAGTTCTAAACGATTCACTTAGATTGTCAGTATACTGATCCACTTAAATTTTCACACAAAGTTCAAACGATTCGAGATACGAAATTAATGTTTTAAAGACTTAACTTATTCGTGTGTCCCACCTCAGAATATACTCCCATATCAAAATTCCCTAGATTTAGTCTTACAAGTGAGTATACCAATTTGATATCTGTACTCTGGGTTAGTGCGAGGCCTTGAGAGCTCAGGTATGAACTTCCGTTCAGTCAAAGAGATGAAGGCTCGACTTTAGGTGTGTTCCCTTTAGGGAATCTTTTCTTCAACTACAATTGATTCATATCTTTCTATATTTTTCAATTTTTATGCAGAGGGTAAGCTTTTTAAAGCGCGTAAAGTATTATACGAGGTCTAGGCCATTGCTTCCACAATATCAGAAGACCAGGTATAATACCCTAGATATCAAACAGTATAAAGACCTAGTATCTCAGAATCAGGCAATCTCTCAAACAAGATTTCGGGGGTTACCCATATATCCGAGAGATGTTCCCCACGAGATAAGTAAGTATTGATATTTAGGTTTATATCTCGAAAACAATCTACTAAGCGTGTAAAAACCTACTGGCATATCATTAGTGAGACCGTTTATCACATTTGACTTTTCATATCTTTAGCGTACTATGATTGTCTACTGATGTACTATCATTTTCTCTTTTTACACAAAAACTCACCTTTTGAATTTTATCATGTTTTTGACTTTTTCAAATTTTCTAATGTTTTTGGATTTTCTGACAATTTCTTACTCCCCCTAAAATGCAAAACCATTTAAAGAAAATTTGACAACCTGATACTGATAGCTTTGTCTCATTTTCTGCTTCACATGCTCTGTTTTGTAGAAAATATAACGTACCCCCATGATTTAAAACCCATTGATTTTCGACATTTTGAAAACTGTTTTTCAATCTTGTGAAATTAATCATGTTTGTTCCGCCGTGAGGGTTTCGGCATATTCACTCAACATATTTTTGTAATTTTTTTATTTTTGACACAAAATAAAAAAACAAACAAATCAAACATAAGCAGACAAGCAATGAACATTCAAGTATGTGTATTCATGTGTGTGCACTAGATCGGATGCCCATTCGATCGGATTGCCGCCTGATCGAGTTGCCACTCGATTCATGTGACAAGCTGATAGCACCTTTGACAAGTCAACACCTTGAGAGTGAATGACATGGATCGGATGACCACCCGATCGGATTTCCACCTGATCGAGTTGTCACTCGATTCTTGACAAATTTGAAACAACTTGAATTTTATCGTTTTGTGATGAGGATCGGATGGCTATCAGATCGGATTGCCACCCAATCGGATTGCCACTCGATCAGCTTGTCAAAATCAAATTGAAAAACATATTTATTTACTATTTTTTTTTTTATTTTTCAATTTTTAGGGTTTTTGAAGTATGGTTTATTTATGTACAAAAACAAACTAACTCCCTGTTTCTTAGTGGCAGGGACCAGCAGCCTTCTTCTCTAGTGCCAGGCTGCTCTGATACTCCTTTAGTTGACATTCAGTTTTCTTCAGGAGCACCTACACATATACACAACTCAATTACTTGAACAATTTAGCCCAGGTCTGTTTGACCTTAGTCATTTCAACACAAAATTCATTTAATGATGGAAAATCTTTGTCATTTTGTACAAAAACTTTTTCATCTTTGACCTCAACTTAACCACCCAGTTTTGTCCTTTTGAAGCACTTCTTTTGTAAAATCGTGACTCATTTTGATTATTTTGATTTTGAACAACAACTTTTGATTTCCAAAACTGGTTTGGTTTTGTCATATTAACCGATGTTTGCCAACTTTATGTTGTTCTGAATCTGGGTGTGTGAGGATTCCAGGTTTTTCTTGAATCAAACCTAGTCTGGTTTGATTTCCAAGTTTAATTCGAAGCAAACTTGTTTGTATTGTACCTCCAAGTTTGTTTTGAATCAAATCTGGTTGATTTTTGTTTCACATCCTCAAATTTCTGTTTTTCAACATCAACTGGCTTTGGGTTTGGACACTTGCGTGCAAGATGTCCAATTTGATCACATTTAAAACAAGTTTTCCTCGAAACATCCTTAGCCTGTTGTTGTTGCTTTTTCTGAGCATAGAACTCTTCATTAGACTGTCGTCTAAATTGAAGTTCTTTCTCTTCTTCCAAACTTTTCCCATGAACGAAATTCATTTTCTTTGAAAATTTTGTTTTTCAAACCTTTTATCTTGATTTTGTTTCTTTTTATAACCCAACCCCGCCTTCATGTTCTTCTTTTTGTAACTAGGTTTGTTATAAAAAGCTTTCTTGCTCTTCCCAGCAAATTTTGAAATTTCTGACTTTTCGATCTCTATCAGTTTGAACACTTTGTCAATTTTATCCGCAATCACATTCTGAATCGGGAACTCAGTATCTAAGAATAGTTTGTCCAATCCAATCATGGTATAAGCCAATCCTTTTGGATCATCATTCACAACTTTCTCAGATTTTACATGTTTGAGATAACCATCATGAAAATTTCCCTCATTTTCATCCTATGATTCAGACTTACCTTTGGTAGACTCATCTTTCAAAATGCTTTCAACAACCTTACTTACCACCTCTGAATCATCAGCTTCATCAGATTTGGCGTAAGTCACATCGATATTTTCAGGTAATTGGTCAACTATGTTCAGACCTTTTGCCACCTTTTCCTCATCATAAAAAGTATAATTATCTCTCAATGGTGGTGGTACCTGATGATATACTGAACCAGTACCCTTTTTATTCTTGTCAGAATCTTGGTCATCTGGTGTGATGTTGAAAATGCGTTCGAGAATGTACGAAGAACTATGATAACTTTAAAGTTTTGTAACAATCTTTTCTTTTTCAATCAGAACTTGTTTGAGATTAGCAACTTCATCAACTCACTTGTTTAATTCAAGTTGCTTTTCTTTAAACTTTTTCTCGTAAAGTTCCTTTGTTGTTAAAGTTTCAGACAATCTTTCATCAAAACATTTGACTTATTTCTTCAAAGTATCATAAGCTTCTTGTACCCTCTGACTTGACCATTTCAAATTATCATACTCCTTTTGAAATTCTTGAAACTTATTATCTTTTTCAACACATCCTTCATATTTTGCTGTACACATTTGTCTCAAAATTTCATTTTCCTTCTCAAAATCTTGACATTTCAGTGTTAGCTTTTCAATTTTTTGTTTCAAAATTTCTTCATTTTCAAGCATTTCCTTGCATTTTGTTTTGAATCCATTTTCAATTTTATTTATTTCAATATCTTTTGTTTTTATCTTTTCATCTTTCTCAGTACAGACTTTGCACATTTCTATGCAATTCCTGCACTTATCTTCAGTTTTATCAATATTTTCAACATTCAATAATTCAGACGATTCAATTACCTCAGTTTCATTGAGCACCTGTGATTCTTCTGTTTTCTCCTTCTGATCTTCTTCTTTCTTCTGTTCTTCCTCATCAGTATCCTCTGTTGTTCTCTTTACCTCCTCTATCAGCTTTTCTAGCTCTTCCTTTTTCCTCCTTTTATTTCCACCACCTTTGGTAGTCTTGCTTCAAAAATTTCTTTCACTTTGTTCATCAGATCAACTTCATAACCTTTTTCGGATAACCTTCTTGTATGATAAGTGTCCTGATCTGGAAAAAAAATTATTACTACATCAAAATCCACCTTAGAAGGATCAACCACTGGATTACCCTATGGATCCATGTAACATTCCAATTCAGCATTCCATATTTTGCCTTTCCGAGCTTCTTTGAATGGATCATTCAATTTTCTAATCTCATATCTTGCACTATCTCTTTGCCATAGTTTATCTTGAACCACTTCGGCTACAAATGCACATCCAACATAATCTTCCTCTAAAAGAACTTAACTCCAGTCATAACCTTCGTCTTCTTGAATAACCACCATCGCCCTCGATTTTTCCTTTGACAATCCTTCACCGATCTGTTTTTTATTCACATTTGATGATCCACTGTTGCGATGATAAATTGCTTTCTGATGATAATCATCTTTGAATGGATTCATAACTTCATCAGTTTACCTGTTTGTACATTCTCTCTTGAAGTGCCCTTTCTGTTTGCACTTGAAACAGGTAACTTTTGCCTTATCAAATCCCAATTTCAAAACAGCAAATCCCAAACATGATCTTCCAGTGATCTCCATGAAGCGTTGTGCTCTCCTCATTGCACTAGCCATGCACCATTTATTATCCATTAGCTCCATCTCCTCTGGATCGATCTGGTCATAATCTTCCTTTGTCATTTTTGGGTTTCCAACTTTGTTGGTCCCTCTTTCTAAGGATCTGATCGTAAGGAACAAGATGAATCGACTTCGTCTAATGTGCGGAATCCATTATGACAAATCACAGATTGTTCAACACAAAATTCAACGTTTAACCACGGCCTGTTCTTTCTATTAATAGTTCTGAAAGTACAAAGTTCCGGTAGAATACAGACACTGACAAAAGTTCTCTCTCGAGTCACAAGTTGCAAAAGTTACAAATGAGATACCAGGACTCATATTTATAGGCAACTCAGGAAGTGATAAGTGTTGTCCGTTCAGATAACAAGTGATCCGATCGGATGAGACCTTGTCCGATCGGATGACATGTTGTCCGGTCGGATGAGTGCTATCCGATCAGATGACCATCCAATCGGATGACACTACATAACAAAATCAACACTTCACATTTCAGTTCCAGTTCCTGAGTTGTCTATCTATCTACACACATACATTACATAATTGTTTACAAAGACACAAACATACAAAACATGACTACATGCTGACGGAAGCTACAGACGTATGTACTAACAGACTCCCCCTCGGATGTAGCTGTAGTTCCTTCCAGCATAGTCTTTATTTCTTCCTGTTGCGTCTTCGCTCCTTCGCCTTTTGCCTTCTCTTTTCAGCTCTTTCCTCTAACATTCTTTTCCTTTTATGTCTTCCTTCAGTCAACCACCAATTCCTATAAACTGGGTCACCATCACGCTTTCGATCCCATCTTGGAATCTTGTTCTCTTCTGATTCAATCGGTGTTTGATCTGTTGGAGGAACTTTACCATACTTTCTCTTTCCCAGCTCAGCAGCTCTTTCAGCAATCTTTTTAGACCTTTGTTCACGTTTATATCTTTTCAGGAACTCATCTATCTCCAGATCTCTCCATCTTGTCTTCCAGTATCTTCCTGAATTGATATCTTGTGCAAAACATACATCCACAATCGCTTGGAATTGCTGTGCTTGAGCTTTGTCTCTCTTTTCGTCAACAATCTTGTTGTAGAACAAACAATCTATATCTTTTTTTGAGCAGTTAACAAGCCACATTGGATCCAGAATACTTATTCTTCAAGACTTTCCCGTGGACTTGTCATACAGAGAGATAACTGCCTCAGCTGTTGTTTCATTGTATAACCAACCTTGAAACAAATCATAGAAGTCTTGCTCAATTTCTCTGAGAGGCATATTCTTCAAGCATCTAGGCGACTTCACATCCAAGGTAATATCCTTTTTACCATTCTCCAAATATGTAACAATCTATTTTGGATATTGTGGTTTCCAATCAGGATAACCATTCTTGGCCTGCAACTTGATGTAGTTCCACAAATCTTGATCATGATGTCTAGCTTCTGGGCCATAGTAGAACTGTTTTATATTCTTTGTTTTCACCAATTCATCAACATCCCACCACGGAAGACTTTTAATATCTGATAAAAATTCAAAGTACTGAACGCCTTCTTCTCTTCTGATGGCATAAACTTTAAGATCTTTCAGATAACCCCATGAAAGATTTTTGTCATGAGTAAAATACTGAAGTGCTCTAAGAGATTTTCTTTCTTTAGGCATAACCTTGAACCATTTTTTCCGTTCTTCAGCAAGAATCTCTCTTGGAATAGTTTCAGGAACACCTTCAGTAGAAACCTTTTCAACAATTTTTCTCCTGATTTCATCTTCATTTTTATCTTTGAACATTTCCGCAAATGAAGGAAATGTTTCATCAACTCCTGAATAATGAAAATCAATTTCATCGTCGGATGAATCTGAAGCATCTTCAATGATCACTTCATCATAATGATCAGCTTCATAAGCATGTCTTAACTCAAATTCCTTCTCAGGAGACTGAGGAATCTCATCCTCAATATCAAACTTAAATTTCCCATCTTCTAACCCCAACTCTTCCAGCATTTCAGCTCTAGTTCTTTGAACTTCAATCTCTCCCTCTTGCTGAGTATTCAAATAGATAACAGTAGGGTTAGAAAGAAAAACCTGATCAGCATGATGTTTTCCAGATGATGAGGCTTCATGTTGAGAGTCATCTTCTTGTTCATTGATTTCTTCATTCATTAACTCTTCAATCCTTTCTTGAACATTTTGATTCCCAATTAACACCCCTGAAGCACCTTGATCATCGTCATCATCATCTTTATCATCCTTATCATTAGATTTGTCATCTTTCTTGTCATCATCATTATCATCTTTATCTTCCTCTTCTTCGTCACCAAACAATTCTACATCAGAATCTTCATCAACTATTTCACCACGTGCAATTTTTGCTTTTCTTCGCCTTTCTTTGATCTTCATTTGGGGAATAATTTCTTTAACACTGTAAGGAACCGTTGTTGATCTTCCGACAAGAACAAATTGTTGTGTCTTCCATTCAAGCAATAACACTTCTTTGGCTTTTCTTTTCTTCTGAATGGCAGCAACTCTACGAATAACTTCCTCAGCATCAATAGATAAAGAAGACTCACCAACCAGCATGAAGTCTTTATTTTGTTCATTATCAATAGCATCTTGTTCTTTAACATCTTCATCATCTTGCTCTTGAACAACTTCAGCCTCAACCATTTCAACATCAGCATGACTTGAAGATCCACCAGCTTCTTGTGTTTCGTCAATAACACTTTTGTTTCTTTGGGTAGCATCTTCAGCCAAACGTCTTTCTCTTTCAAGTCTTCTTTCTTCAGTTGTTCTAACTTCAAGATTATTAAATGCAGCATGAATATCAATCTTCAAATGACTTTCCATAACCGCATATAACATGCTCAGCTGATTGTCTTTCATTACTTTATCTGCTTTCATTGCTTCCATCTCTAACTTCATTTCATTTGATGTAGCTTCACTCATTTCACTGAGAAGCTGATTAAGTGTATGATTCACTTCTTGAAGGTTCTTTATCTTTACATTCAAAGAAGATATCTCTGTTGTAAGAATTTCCGTCACTTGAGAATTATCATGAATTTCATTCTTCATCTTGTTCATTATCTCTTCATGATTAATCAACACCATTCGAATCTGATCATGAGCTTTCATCAATTGATTAACTTGCTTCTTTAAGATATCGCGTTCTGTTTCAACTTTTGTCTTTTCTTTTTCAAGCTCAGTCACTTTCTTTGCTAAAATCTTTATAGCTTCATTGTTGAACACGTCATAATCATCACCAAAGTTCAAATCTTCTAACGGATCACCCGAGGCAGGTGGAAGATTTCCAAACATATCATCTGTAACTTTGGGATTTGAAGACCCTGGAATATCAACATTTTCTGGTATCGGTGGAAATCTTGAAGAGAAAACTCCACCCTCAGTCACTTCGACATAATCATCATGACTGTCTTTCTTTTGAACTTCTGGAGCTTTATCCTTCTGCACCTCTGGTTCAACATGCTTTTTGATTTTGCCTCCTTGATCTTTTTGTGCTTTAGCTTCACCTTTCTTTACTCACACATTTCTCGGAATGACTCCTGTTTGAACTGCTTTGCGCTTCTTTAATTGCTTCTTTGGTTTATCAGGTTCAAAAGAAGAATCTTCATCATCTGATACTTTCTGTTTCTTTGAAAGCTTTTTCTTCAGTTGAACTTTGCCTTTGCCAAGTGTATTTGGATCAAGTTCCTATTCTGACTCAGTATCCTCAGAATCTTCATCACTTGAAACATCTTGAACAACACCTTCAGGTTCTTTGCCTTTGAAACCTTTAGCTTGAACACTTGAACTTTGATCTTTCTGAGCAGCAACATCCTCATTCTTTTTCAGATAGTCTTTATAGGAATGTGACAGCAAATCAGCTCCTTCTCGAATTACTGCGGATGGTTCCAATACTATGTCATCCACCAATCTATGCTGTGGTTCTGCAAAATAGACATAGAAGATGTCATTAGAATAGTTTTAACATTTTAACATTCTAATTACTCTTATCACTCCCCCTTTCACTGTACCCTTAATAACAATCTTAGGAACTGATTCCTTTGGTATTTGAACTGTAGGAGATGACTTTGGAGTTCTCTTTCTCTTCCCATCTTTCACACACCACTATCTAGTATTCTTTTCAGAAAATAAACTCATTTTCTCATCTTCATTGTCATAGTCACTATTTTAATGTCTCCAAGCATCATTTTCTGGTGCAACATAATCTAGTCTGCTGATTCTACAAATCATCCTTTTTGCTCCAGTGTTCGGACCTTTAGTGAGTCTGAATATGGTCTCAGCTGACATATGCCTCAATCCCAGAATATCATCATTGTTCTTCTCAAGATCTGATCATCAATTAGCATCTGAACAAAACGAGGATACATGATGTACTTCTTGTTTTCACCCTTTGCATTCTCAGTCATGTAATCGAAAATCACTTGAGAAATATTATATGGTCGGTTCAAAATGAGGCAAGTGATAATGTTCATAATATAGTCTGAAGCTTCATCATAGGCACCCTTCCTGTGTGAAAAAGCATGAGTAACACAGTGTACCAGAAACTTGTAGGCATTACTGAAACATGTTTTTAAGATCTTTCCATTCACATTGCCTGTGAAACCCATTCTGCACCATAGACCTTTTGCTAGGCGTTCAGAGATAATTGTTGGATCATTATCAGAATCACCTAAGTCTAACACACGTCTCACATCGCCAACTGTTATTTTAAACTCTAAATCTACTGTCCTTCCATTCTCATCTCTCTTTGTTACTGCAGAATAAATTTTTTATCTGTCTCTTCGTATCTTGCAGAGTTCCAAAACCGTCTAACATGTGATTCGTATACTACGGTTTTATCAGTTAAAGCTTTAGCTAATCTGCTCTCTCTAAGAAATTTAGCAACCTCTTCAATTACTAATTTCTCTGTATATTCCTTTTCTAACAAACAGTAAGTGTTATGCGTTTTCTCCCAGTCCTGCAGTGATATTTGACCAAATAAGAATTTTTTTTTGTTTTTATCAAAAATTTTTCTTACACTGAAAATCATTCTCTTCATAGTACTGAGATTCGGATTGCCATCCGACCGGATTGTCATCCGACCGGATTGCCCTTTGAAAGAATAAGATATTGTTGTTCGGTCGGATTGTCATCCGATCGGATTGCTTTTCAAGTCTTAAGAATGAAATGGCTATCCGATCGGATTGTCATCCGATCGGATTGTCATCCGTATCTTGTGAATGCATTTGATATCCAATCGGATGATCATCCGATCGGATTGTCATCCGAGTCATGACATGTAATGCACAAACTTCAATAACCAAGTAATGGAACGGATTGTCATCCGATCGGATTGTCATCCGACACAAACAAAGCACAGTTTTCAAGAAATGAAAAATGAAACAGATTGTCATCCGATCGGATTGTCATCCGACACAAACAACAGATGAAGAACATTCTAGAAGCATAAAAAATTTTCTAAGGTAAATCCTCAAATTGATTACAGATCTACACAGAGAATTTAATTGCGATCAAAACCTTATGTTCAATGATGTCTAATTCGTTCTAAACAGGGAACAATTCGGCAAAAACCTAGCCGACAACTGTGACGTCTAAATCTCAGATCTACTTCAATCTAACATGTTATTGCACAAATTAAACCGGTAAATCTATAGATCTGATCATTCCGAACACAACCCTATGATTATTTCTCAACAAAACTCATCAAAACTACCTAGATCTATCCTAAAGCCTCCGACAGTGACGTCATCGACAAGAACAGACAATAAACATCGAATTTCAACAGTTTTGAGTAAGAAATACATACCTTTGCCATTGTAAAAGTTGTGCTAACCAACTATCCAATGATTCGTGCAAAGAAATCAGAAGAAAATAAGATCAGAGAATCAAAGTGTGTGAGAGAGAAAGAAGGTTATCCGATCGAGTCACCTTTGACTGACCTTTGACCCTATATTTATACCCTCTCTTAAGTCGGTAGGTCATCCGATCGGATTGCCATCCATTCGGATTGTCATCCGATCGGATTGCTTTTGACTTTTAAAAACTTTGACTTTTTGACCTTTTGTCATTTTCTCAAATTTTACCAGTTTTTAGAAATCCACTTAAGTATCTAGGTCCAAATTAATGACCCTAGGCACTTAATTTGTCGACCAAGTCCAACTTAATGACCTTGGTTGACCCGATTCAAAGCGTACTGACATTTTCATCATTTTAGATCAATCATTTTTCTGAAAATTAAAAGTTTCAACTTAATGAACTAGTTTTGATTTATTAAATTCATGATTAGTCTGATTAGCTCCAAACTCATCATCCAGCTATAATCTTCCTGCAACTGCTTTCAGCTTTCGAATCCGAAGATCAGCTTTCCACTTTGGTTTGTCGGAAAATAAAGCAGAAATGAAAAATCTTTTTGGATTTTGAATAAGGTTCTAAACTAGAAAATGAATGCAGTAATAAAAAATGCAATAAAAGTAAACTATTTACAAACATATTTTTGGTGAGTGTGTTAGGGAATCATATCAGCTGCCGACAAGCTACAAGTACCGTTAAGCTTTGATTTCATTTTAGAATTAAACAATTTGCTTAGATTGCCGATATACTGATCCACTTAAATTTTCACACAAATTTCAATCTATCCAGGATACGGATTAAGTGTTTTAGAGACTTAAACTTATTCATGTGTCCCACCTCTTGAATATACTCCCGTATCCAGATCCCAATATTCAGTCTTACAGGTGAGTATATCACAGATGATATCTGTAAGGGGTTATAAATTATGAAGAATCATGAGAGCTCAGGTCAGAACTACCGTTCAGCAGAGAGATCATGACTCGACTTGGGTGTGTCCCCTTTAGAGGATCTTTTTTACAACAGCATTGATTAGCAATTTTATTGTCTTATCATATATGCTGAGGGTGATGCTATGTTTCAAGCATTGTAGAAAGTATTATTCGGGGACTAGGTCAGAACTTCCATTCAGCAGAAGTCCCGGAATAATACCCCAGATATCACTGAGTATAAAGACCTAGTATATCAGAAAAAGGAATCTTTCAATCGAGATTTCAGGGGTTACCTATATATCCAAGTAGTGTTCCCCACGAAATAAGTAAGTAAAGATTTAGGTTTATATCCCGAACAAACCTACTAAATGTGTAAAAACCTATCAGCACATCATCAGCGAGACTGTTTAACACTTTTTAAAGATTTCATTTCTTTAGCATACTGCAACTGTCTAGCTGATGTACTATCATTTTCCCTTTTTACACAAGCTCTTTTTTTTGGTTTTCTATTGTTTTTGGATTTTTTTTTTAAAATATCTGATGTTTTTGTATTTTTGAATTTTTTACTGTTTTTGTATTTTCTGAAATTATGAACTATCTCCCCCCTAAAGACCAAAACAGGTAAAACCATTGCAGATTGCCTTTCAACATCATCTAAAGTGGTACCTTCATCAACGCCAACAATTTCCTCCGCATCCGATAGTAACTTCATACCATTAAGTTTCAAAAGATATTGAAAACTAGTTTTGTCAAATGCTTTGGTATGTAAGTCAGCTTTTTGTTCATCGGTGTGGATTTTTTCTATTCGTATCAACTTCTTCTCGAAACAGTCTCGGACGAAGTGATGACGAATTTCAATGTGTTTTGTTTTAGCGTGATGAACAGGATTTTTTGTTATGTTAATAGCTACCTCGTTATCAACAAAAATAGGGGAGTTAAGAAATTGCAAACCGTAGTCTCGCATCTATTGCTGGATCCACAAGATCTGAGAGCAGCAGCTGCTAGCAAATACATATTCGGCTTCACATGTGGATAAAGTGACAGAGGTCTGCTTCTTGCATTGCCAGGTGACCAATCATGGTCCGAAAAACTGGCACACCGCGGTTGTTGATTTGGCGTTAATTTTGCAGCATCCGAAATCAGAATCAGAATATCCCTCGAGCGTGAAATCGCCTTCTTTTGGATACCACAACCCTAGTGATGGAGTTCCTTTCAGGTAGCGTAGAATCCTTTTTACAATCGTCATATGCGAAGCTCTAGGATTTGACTGAAACCGAGCTGCAAGGCAGGTTGGATACATAATATCCGGTCTTGATGCCGTCAAGTACATTAACGAGCCGATCATGGAGCGATACAGCGTTTCATCTACCTTCTCTCCGGTGAGATCATGGTTTATTCCATGGTTCGTCGCTAATGGGGTGGAGATAGGTGACATTCCTGACATCCCAAATTTCTCTAGAACATCATGAACGTACTTTGTTTGATGTATGAATGTTCCTTCGGGAGGTTGCTCAACTTGAAGTCCCAAGAAGAACTTCATCTCACCCATTGATGACATTTCAAACTTCTGCTTCATAACATTTTCAAAATCTTTGCAGAGTTGTTCATTTGTAGACCCGAAAATTATATCGTCCACATAAATTTGTACTGTCAGAAGATGTCTGTCGACTTGTTTTGTGAAAAGAGTGGCGTCTATCTTTCCTCGGAAGAAGTTGTTGGCTAACAGATGTTGAGACAGGGTCTCGTACCAGGCTCTCAGGGCATGATGTAAGCCGTATAACGCCTTATCCAAGAGATAAACTTTGTTTTTGTGAATTGGGTCGGTGAAGCCCGGTGGCTGTCCGACATATACCTCCTCTTTCACCTTGCCATAGAGAAATGCCAAATTTACGTCTAGCTGAAAAACTTTAAATCCTTTCCACGATGCAAATGCTAGAAAGATTCTTATAGCTTCTAGTCTTGCAACAGGAGCATAAACTTCGGTGAAATCTATCCCCTCCTGCTGACTGAAGCCTTGGACAATGAGTCGAGCTTTGTTGCGAATAACAACCCCTCTATCGTCTCTCTTGCACTTGAACACCCACTTGGTGTTTATCTTCCTATGACCATCAGGTAAATCTACTAGCTTCCACACTCCTAACTTCTCGAATTGGCTCAGTTCCTCCTGCATCGCATTGACCCAAGAATCTTCAGTAAGCGCCTCTCTATAAGTCCTTGGTTCAATCTGCGAAATAAAACAGCTCAATGAGAATTCAGTTTGTAAAGGAGCAACTTTTGAATAAAAACATGTAAGCCCTTTATCAAGCTGTCTTCTAGTGCGGACTCCTGACTGTAGTTCACCAATGATTAACTCCTCTGGATGGTATGAGAGAGTTCGTGGCATCACCTCGTCTGGAACATCTACCTCACTCTCCAAATTTGTTACATTTTCATTTGCATCTGGTTCACTGACTGGAATTGTTTGATCTGAAATCTGGATCTGCTCCCCCTCAGACTCTGAATCTCCATGATCGAAAACTGGCATATTCTCAGATTCTTGATTATCATTCTGTGCCGTCTGATTATCTTGAGCAACTTCATTTTGTTGGACATCATCATGTTCACCAGCATTGCTTGGACCTGCTTCATCATCATTTGAAGCTTGTCGTGGTCGCCTTGAATACTCAGCTGGAAACCTTTCCTGCGATGACTCGTACTCTCGCAAAATATCCAACTCATCAAAGAAATCTTCTTCATCTTCTTGTTCTTCCATCATGTCAAACGAATCCCACAATTTTTCATAATGATAGCGCCATGAATCTCTAGGATTCTGCGGCGGCATAGTATAACCTTGACATTCAACATTAGGAGCTTCAATAATCTGCTTCAAGCTTGGAACGAAGACTCGTCGTAACGGACTTGCATAACCTATGAATATCCCTTCAATACTCTTCGGTCCAAACTTTCCAAAAGGTTCTAGTACCGTACAGGGTGACCCAAACGGTTCAAGATACTTTAGATTCGGTTTTCGGTTATTGATCAACTCAAAGCATGTTTTGTTAAATTTCTTGACAGTAAGAACCCTGTTGAACGTATAGCATGCGGCGGAAACTGCTTCTGCCCAAAAAATTATCGGTAGCTTTGAGTCAGCAAGCATTGTTCTTGCCGTTTCGATTAGCGTCCTGTTTTTACGTTCTGCAACTCCATTTTGCTGCGGAGTGTATGGAGCACTAAACTCATGCAGTATACCTCTTTCATCACAATATTCTTCCATCTTGTTGTTCTTGAATTCAGTACCATTATCACTTCTAATTCTTCTGATACGCCTTTGGTACAGATTTTCAATCTTTTTGAACAACGCCATCAAACTGTCAAACGTTTCATCTTTTGACTTCAAGAATGTTACCCACGAAAATTTGGAATAATCATCAGTAACCACAAGACAGTAGAGATCCCCTGTAATACTTTTGACATTTATTGGACCAAACAGATCCATATGTAGTCTCTCTAACGGTCTGGAAACTGAATTGACTTGCTTTTTAGGGTGTGACTTTTTCTTCTGCTTGCCTTTGATGCAACTAATGCATTCTCCTTCAAGATGAAAACCTTTGACATGAACACCAAGAACTAAATCATTATGCACCAGGTTATTCATTTTTCTCAGATGTATATGCCCCATTTTTCTATGCCATAACCGTGATTCTTTTTCGGTTGCTCTTGACATAAAACAATGTGCTTGACCCGTGGTTGTAGTTGTCGTACTCATGTCTAATATGTACAGGTCATTGACTCTGGGTGCTCTCATGATTATCCATTCTTCGGGGATTACAAATCCTGGTTTCAAGATCAAACATTCTTTATCCGTGAAATGTGTTGTATATTTACGATCACAGATTTGTGAGATGCTTAGAAGATTGTTCTCAAGCTCGGCGATGTAATTCAATCTTTCAAACGTGACAATCCCGTTGGATAAAGTTCCTTCACCAATTATTCGTCCGCCTTGATTTCCTGCAAAACCTACATAACCTCCATTAAACCCTCTTACATCATACAATAGGGTTTTCTCTCCAGTCATGTGCCGAGAAGCTCCACTATCCATAATCCAGCGTGAAATGGATCTTGGAAGCCCCTGCACATTTCAAAAACATTGAGTGAGATTTTGAAGCAACCCAAGCCTCTTTTGACTCAGGTAGCTTAACATTTAGAACTGTGGTTTTGGTGTATAATGATGGAAATTTTTTCTCATTCAACTTTAAACTTTCTTCAGTCTCAATCTCAACCTCTTTGTTTAAAAAATCTTTATCTTTTTGAGGTTGAACAAATGATTGGACCTTTTTCGGAACATACTTCTTCCCAGGTGGGATAGAAGTTTGTTTTACAAGTTTCTCATGCTGATCTGAACGAACATTCATCTTTACTGGTGTAGTAAAAGATGATTGTTTCACAGTTTTTGAAACCATTTGTTCAGAAACACTTGCTTTCTTTTCAACAGACTTTGGTTTCCATGCTTGTTGAGATGATGCAACCCGTTTGTAAAATTTGTCATTGTTAGTTACCATCTTTTTAACAGGTTCAACTTTTTTAACTGATTCTTTTACTGATTCAGTTTTCACATTTTCTTTCTTCAAAATCTTTTTCTCAACAACCATTGATGCCTTTCCTTTTGTATCAACTTTCTTTTTCTGATTCTCAACAACTTCAGACTTAGGCTTCAAGTTGGTACACTTTCTTGCAATATGTCCAACTTGGTTACATTTAAAACATGTTCGAGTATCAACAACTCGACTTGTACCTTCAGTCTGAGGTTGTGATGCCTTTTTCTCAAAAAATTCTTCATTTAATTTTGAATTTTTTTTTGATTCTTCTTCAGAAAGTGAACTTGAACTTGTCACAAACACTTTCTTCTCAACGAACTTTTTGTTTTGAAAACCTTTTCTTTGATTGTACTTACCACCCTGATGTGCACCCGACCATCTGTTTTGATTATTATTATAAAAACGTGGAGGTACAACAGGTTTTTTATAGTAAGCTTTATCCTTTTCAAAGTTCAATTGCCTCTTAGCCTGTTTCAACCCTTCAATTTCAGACACATCGATCTCAACCAACTTGTAAACATTTTTCAACTTATCAACATTAACATTCTCTAGTGGAAACTCAGAATCCGAATACAACTTATCTGATCCCGACATCTTGTACATGACAAGAGTAAGTTCTTCATTTAAGTTGTTTTTGGATTTAGGTTTTGGAATGTATTTGTCCAGAAAGCACTCTTCATCCTCAACCGAATCACTATCAGACTTCAAAACACTTTTAGCCATGCTTTTAATAATATCAGTTTGAACACTATCATCAGATGATGATGAAGAAAATGTAATATCAATTGTGTCTGGAAGTTTGACTTCATTTTCATCTTCATCATTAACCAACCCGGACTTTTTCTTTGAGTAATTGTTTAAAACTGGTGGTGGAACCTGATGAAACCCAACCCCAGTTCCATCCGAGTAAACATCTTCGCCTGCTTTGTTTTTCCCAATAGGTTTAGGAACAATGTGTTGTAAAACAAAGCTTGCGGAGCTGTAACTGGTTAATTTTAGATTGATACGCTCATTCTCAATCTTAGCTTCTTTAAACTGAAGCTTCAATTTAGCAATCTCATCCAGTTGTTGGTTGATTTGCTCTTCTTTGTATCTAAGAACGACAGTTAGATGCTCATTTTCTTTGTTAGTTTTACCGTTTCTTTCATCAGAATCCTTTACAGTTCGTTTCAATTTTTCAAAATTTTCTAAGATTTGACGGTTTTCAAGAATCAATTTTTCATTTTCTTTCTTAATTCTTTCTGCTTCAATTTTATCATTTTCAATTTTTTCAGTTAAATTTTTAGATCGTTCATTTGAAGCTCTGAGCATTTTATCACGGTCTAGAATCTGATCTTCCACCTTTCTGATTTTTCTAGTCAGTTCTTCAATCTTTGCATTACTAGAGTAAGCAAGTGTACTACAAAACTAGCAGTTTTTCATGCAACTTTTGCAGTCACTATCACCTTTAACTTTCTTACCTGTGTCACTTGTTGAACTGATTGGACTGACCTTGTTTATAGACTCAGAATCAGACTTAGAGTCTACCTCAAGTTCCTTTGCAGCAAGCACCTTGTTAGCCATCTTCTTCAAGTTTTCAGCTGTGAGTTCTTGAGAAGTATCGATAATCCCTTCATCAATCTTCTTAGACTGTAGCTTCTTCTCTGTTTCTTCTTCTTTTTCTTCTTTCTTCACAACTTTCTCTTCTTCACTTCCCCACCATTCTCTTTGTTTAGCATCTTCTTCTGCTTTGTATTCCTCAATGAAAGCTTCTATACTAAGAGTTTTCGCATCAATAGCAATGTTTCCTTGAGGATCAAGATAACATTCTCTATCAGCGTCCCATCTCTTTGCTTTTCTGGCTTCACTTAACACCCTAGATAATCTCATCATCTTGAATTCAGCTTTCTGCTTTCTAGCTTTGTATTTTTGTTCTTCAGTTCTTATGTCTTTGAAAGGGACTTCTTTGACTTTTGCTACAAACGCATACCCTACTGCATCTTCTTCGGGTAATACATCACTCCAATCGAATCCCTCATCATCGTGAATCACCGCAAGAGCTCTAGATTTTTCTTTGTTATCTTCAATCTGTTTCATTCTTGGCGGCTCCGATTTGTTCTGATGATATATTGCCTTCTTGTAGTAGTCTTCTCTAAATGGATTTTTAGACTCATCAGCATATGCGTTTCTGCATTCACGCTTAAAATGACCTTTCTGTTTGCACTTAAAGCAAGTCACCTTGGACTTATCAAATCCCAACTTAGTAGATGGTCCACCAATAGACTTCCTCCCTGTGATCTCCATAAAACGTTGTGCCCGACGAACTGCACTGGCCATACACCACCTTATGTCGATCAGTTACATCTCCTCAGGATCTATTTGATCATAGTCCTCCTTCGTCAGGTTGGTGTTTCCGATTTTGCCCGCCACGAGACTCTCGTACGATTCTAACACCGATGCTAGGAACACCATCTGCTGTTTTGCAGACTCTTCACTGAAGTTTTGACCATTTTTCAAGTACACTGCAATGTTACATTGAAATACATTCTTTGATTCAGATTGACTTGGAGTTGCAGAATGACTTGGAGTTGATGAAGAAGATCCTCTATGAAAACCATTGTGAGGAGTTTCTTGATTCACATTATTTGAACTTTCTGCAGAAAATGTTGTTCTTGGAGAACCAGTCTTTGGCAGATTTCCTCTGTAGTACAACTCTACATTCTGTTGATAAGATGTGTTGTTGACTTTGCTAGATTTCTTTATCTCTAACTCGTGACTTTCCAATCTTTCTATAAGCAGATCAACCTTCAAATCAGTTGGCTTTATTGTATTTTTCAGCACCGTTGCAAAATATTGCCAGTCTTGTTCATTTGGTAATGCATCAAACAGCTTGTCTACCAGCTCTTCTTGAGTGTACACGATCTCATGTCTAGCAAGCTCCATCTTTAGATGTCCAAATCTTTTGATCATCTTGGAAACAGACTCATTCTTTATACAACTAAACAAATTAAACTCTTTACGTAATAGTTTCTTTTTATTTTTCACTATTTCCGCACTACCAATACATTTTGCCCTCGGTTTTTCCCAAAGATCTTTTGAATTTTCATATTCAATTAACGAAATTATATCATCTCTCACAGACTGATGGATTAATGCGATGCACTTCTGTTCAGCAATATATCTTTCAATATCAGCAGTATCTGTTAGACTTTCACCATGACTTCCTCTTTCGTAACCAATCTTTAAACTTTTCCAGTTTTGAAATGCAAAAGCTTGAAGCCACTCATCAAATCTTGCAGCCCACCTATTATAATCTTCTATTGCTAGCAACTTTGGAGGTTTATTGTACGTTCCATACGCACTCTCAACTCTTAGTGTGTCCGAAAGATTCTTCCTCGCACTTGGAGCTTTATCATTCGTATTGTTTGACGTGTCGTTTGAAGAATCATCTCCACCATTTCCAGCAAGACCAAAGATATTAGAGAACGGATTTGTGTAATCATCCATCTATCAAGTACCTGAAACAATTTTCAAACACTTAGACAAATTTTCCAAATTTAAAAAAATTTCACACAGAAGCACCTGGATCGGATGGTGATCCGATCGAGTTGCAATCCGAACGAGTGAACAGTCTTATCCGATCGGATGGTGATCCGCTCGGATGATCATTCGTTCGGGTGAAGTTTGACTTTGAAAGTTTGACTTTTCAACCTTTCACCGCTCGGATGATGATCCGATCGGATGAAATGATGACGTAAGCAGATAAACTAGAACAATCTAGATTACACTACTCGGATGGTAATCCGAGCGAGTAACAATGATGACGTCAGCAAGTATCTAGCAGATTCTATCTATTCCAATACGTTCGAACAGCTGTTCGAGCAAGTGGATGACGTCAGCAGATACGAACAACTAAACATAGTTTTTGATGAATTTGATCTAGTTTTTGATTGAATTTGATTATGAAACTAGGCAGGATTACACTTTGATTGATTGCGAATCAAATGATATCGATTTTATCAATTTTAATCCGTAGATTCTTGTCCAATTTTAAGTTTTTCTGATTTTATGGTGACAAATATAGAGATGACGTAAGAAATGAGTAGAAAATGAAGAAATCTGTCAAATTTCCGGTGAAATATGACTCAGATCGGTAAGAAAATCAAATTTTCGGTGAAATTTGACTCTTGATCAGCAAAAGAAACTAGAATTCCGGTGAATTCAGTGTTGTTGATCTCGATTCAGCTCCCTGGATGCTCTGATACCACTTTTTGGTCCCTCTTGCTAAGGATCTGATCGTAAGGAACAAGTGGAATCGACTTCGTCTAATGTGCGGAATCCATTATGACAAATCACAGATTGTTCAACACAAAATTCAACGTTTAACCACGGCCTGTTCTTTCTATTAATAGTTTTGAAAGTACAAAGTTCCGGTAGAATACAAACACTGACAAAAGTTCTCTCTCGAGTCACAAGTTGCAAAAGTTACAAATGAGATACTAGGACCCATATTTATAGGCAACTCAGGAAGTGATAAGTGTTGTCCGTTCGGATAACAAGTGATCCGATCGGATGAGACCTTGTCCGATCGGATGACATGTTGTCCGGTCAGATGAGTGCTATCCGATCGGATGACTATCCGATCGGATGACACTACATAACAAAATCAACACTTCACATTTCAGTTCCAGTTCCTGAGTGTCTATCTATCTACACACATACATTACATAATTGTTCACAAAGACACAAATATACAAAACATGACTACATGCTGACGGAAGCTACAGACGTATGTACTAACAAACTTTTCCCGCGATCAGACTTTTGTACGATTCCAGGACAGATGTTAAAAACACCATTTGTTGCTTGGCAGCTTCTACATTCAGACTTTGAGATTTTTTCAGATCTATGGCGATATTGCAATGGACTATGTTCGGATTTGATGAATTTGAACCAATTGAATGATAACCCGTATCTCTCAAAAAACTTTGCTGAGGTGAATCCTTTGAGCTTCCGGCACTAAATGCCGTTTTTGACTTTTGATCAAACATGTTTCCTCTGTAGTATAGATCGACATTTTGTTTATACAACTGGCTTCCTATTTTGTTTTGTTTCTTGATTTCTAAATCATGCCCCTCAAACTTCTCAATCAGCCAGTCCAGGGTCACTTTGCTCATATCATTGCTGTTTTTGAGAATCATGACATAATGTAACCAGTCGTCTTCATTTGGAACAGCTTCTATCAACCTATCAATGATCTCTTCATTATCTTTTAACACACCAATTCTCTACATTTCAAGTTTAAAGTGACAAAATCTTTCAATCATTTATGGTATAGTTTCACCTTTCATACAAGCAAATAGATCAAATTCTTTTTTCAATAATGAACGTTTGTTTTTTATAATCTCCTCACTAACAGTACATTTTCTTTCTAACGCTTCCCACAAACCTTTTGACGTTTTCTCATGTTCAAGTAGTGAAATAATATCTTCTCTAACTGATTGATATAACAATGTAATCATTCTTTGTTCAACAACAATATGTTTTATTTCTTTTTCTGTGAGCTCTTCATCAGTTAATAAAACTCCTCCTTCTTTCGTTGGTTCTTTATATCCGTATTTTAATTTTACCCAACTTTCATGTGCAAAAGCTTTTACCCAACCCTCAAACCGAGTCTTTCACCAGTTATAATCTTAAACATTCATTAATTTCGGTGGTTTCTGTTGGTTTCCGTACATATTGTCGTATTTCAGACTGTCTGAAATCTCTTTTGAAAAATCTCTTGTTTTTGTTCGTCTTTCGGAGGATTCTGCATTATAAAATGTGTTGTGAAATTCTTCACCACCTCCTGACGTTTTCAATCTACTTCTTGATAATCGCACCTTGTAAATCACCTTTCTCTCTCTAGACTTTCTCTCTCTAGATCTAGATCTCCAAAGCTCCAAAATGACAAAAGTCCCTAATGAAAACCCTAAGTCTTCTATTTATTGGCACAAGGTATAAGGATTTCTCCTTATTTACAAGATTTCCACCTTGCCCATTTTATCTAAATATTACAATAAAAGCTCTAGTTTTCTTCAGTGTCTTGCTACGATTCTGATTGCCGGAGACGATAGACATACTGCACTAACAATTTTGACAACTTAGAGGATTAAAAACCTTATAATAAATCATCCTAGAACAGATGATTGGTTTTCAAAGCGGATTTGAAATTTGTGTTCTTGTTGTGGTTGTCACCTAAGGATAAGTGACGGTATTGTTTTAAGATCAAAACACATGAATCTTGTGTTAGGGTCCTAGGAAGGTTATAGACTAGGTCAAAGCATTACTAATAAGCTAATTCCCTATAACCATGAGCTCTGATACCAACTCTTCTGTCACACCCCGACCGCGTTAAAACAACGAAAGCGCGGCGGAAACGTCAGGGAGTGTTGTAACAGAATCATTGTTTCACAACCATGGATACAAAAGTTTTGTTTTATTGATTCATTTAATAATTTACATCGTCTTAAAAAAACAAACAAATTACACGTCGTCTATCATTATTATTATGTCACTAAGGCCTCGTCAAGATCCTATGTGAATCATGCATCCTAGCAATCAACACCTGAAACATATGTAAAAAACAAAGTCAGCAAAGAAATGCTGGCGAGCACATAGGTTTATGAGAGTGTCGGATTCATGGCTAGTTTACATGTTGCAATACCACATTAGACTACAAGAGTCAAAAATAAAAACCTGGTTTTGAAAAGTGTATAATATTGAAACATAATTAACCAACTCAAATCAAGTTGGTTATAACTTATAAAATCTCGTAGCCATGATTGTTAACCCAAAACATTTATTTAAGAAATACCAAATTGTAAATCATCTCGTTAATAAAACTCGTATGGTTTATATCCTTTCGAAAACATCGTTATGTGACATCGTTTTAAAATCGTTTAGCCAAGTGAACTAAATAATGCCACGAAATGTAATATGATAAAAACACTCATATATAAGATGTACCAGCGGCGTATCTACCATGCTTTTATCATATCACACCTGTCCCATTATCTAATCACCACCCAAAAACCAATCGTTTATCCAATTCGTTTAACTCGTTAAAATCGTTGCAATCGATTAAATCATTCTCGTTTTAATTGTGAAAACTACTTTTGGCCGTCTCGCTAATAACATCCAAACCTTCGCGACTCGCCTATCGCCAATCTCGCATTAACAAACCACCAAAGGGTAAGTTAACAATCACATATTCGGTCGTTACCCAGCTAACCCACAGCTAACCATGGGTGCAGTCTGATAACGGGATTTGTCAGATCCTATGGTACCATAACCTAATACTGGTCGGTTCGGCCAAAATTAATGAATGTTATTTGTTATGTAATTACAACCAACAAGTTTGTTCACATTATCGAAATCGTTATTAATTTAATATAAACCATCTTAATCATTTTTGAAACCATC
This sequence comes from Helianthus tuberosus, assembly GCA_030545235.1. NCBI lineage: Eukaryota > Viridiplantae > Streptophyta > Magnoliopsida > Asterales > Asteraceae > Helianthus > Helianthus tuberosus. Next base: position 97,235,754 of record CM060412.1, on the reverse strand, counting down.
GTTTAAACCTCGAAATCATTTAACACATATGAATCACCCCAAAACAATTGAAAACAGTAAAATAGGGGAACTATGCACTCACATAAGAATGCTTAGAAGTCTTTAATAACAACCAAGCAAAGCTAAAGGGATCATGGAAATCAATCGGCACCTAATACAAGTAACTATGTTATTAGACCAGACCTAAATCGGAAGATCGGATAGAATGAGGTATTGTAAACCAAATGAGTATTGGAACTCTTATGATATGGTTTAACAAAGCCTACATTCTAAATCGAAACCTATCCTAAGTGCTTACGACCCATTAAGGTAGCTTATGCTACTTTAACGCGTCGTTCACGTAAAACGCGTTTGAGACGTCTAACTAGTCCTATGACAAGTATTATATGCCTATACATGTTTAAATATGTTGCATAATCAGTTAAGTGGCAAAAGTTTAAGTTACATATGCTTAAAATCCAATTATGCATGAAAAGGGCATTTTGGTCACTTTCCTAAGGCATATAAACTACCTATCATACAACTACTTCAACTAGGTGACCATAAGGTATAACCTCGGAAAGTTATTCCCTATACAACTATGGTCACTAAACATGCTTGGTCGGATCCTAATGATCGACCAAACGGGTCGAGTTCGAAAGTCTAAGCGGTTGTCAAGACCGCTTGACTTACGACTCTACACAAGCACTAAACTAAAAGTGACGAGCTAAACATATTAAAACATGTTTAACTAAGTTAGAAAACAGGTTTTGATATCAACACAAAGTGCTTTGATACCCAAGAGTAGTTTGGTTGCAAAATACGCATAAATACGCATTTTGACCGAAACTACGACTCGTTACTACGCCTAATCAACGTGGTAATCAGTAGGTATAGTCACAAGGGACTATAACCATCGTGATTATGCTCACGTTGCAAAGTTCAAACGAACTTTGTGTTGACCATAGACTGGTCAAAGCAGAAAGTCAAACATTGTTTGACTTTCATGCTTGAAAAGCGATAAAAGAACGAAAGAAGCTTACAAAGGGTCCAAGCTAGGGAGAACTTGATCTATAACACTCAGGTATAAAGCAAAGGCTTCAACTTAGAGCATTAATCAGATCAAGGGTGAGCAGAAATGAAAGAGGGCTTGGGTATTTATAGTTTTCGCTAAACCGTTGGGATCATTTCTTGCTAAAGTGGGATCAATCTTGGCCATCCATGTGGGCACATGGTATTCAAATACAAGAGGACATGTAAAACTATCAAAATCCAGCAGATGGTATCCAAAAACAATGAACAAAACCATCAAAAACAAGCTGGAAGGCCAAATTCAATGTTTCTGATATGTAAGTCTGTCACGCCCCGCGTAGCTTTACTCCTCTGCTTACGCAGCCCGCCTAAGATCTTTGGCAGATTGTCAAAACTAGCCCCTGCAGATCCAAAACTTGTATTTTGATGCATTTTTGACACGTTTAAGCCTCGTTAACCTCATTTCAAGGCTCTAAAATGAAGTTAAAGTATAGGGAACTTAAAATATGCTCAAAAAAATCTTGGATGTCGATTCGTTTGGTCGTACGGTTGCGTTATTCGGTTAATTACGACGGAAGTCGTAACGAACGCAAAAACGATCCAAATTAAGCGACGAATGGAATTTTATCATGCCAATCACTAAAATAAAATATTTTAATGATTACATAAATTTTTGGATGTCCGGATATTTTCATAACGTAAGATATGCGCGAAAATGCAAACTTATGCACTTTTAGACGCTTTTAGTCCCTATTGATCAAATAAGTTTATTTTAGCATACCGAACACCTCAAAGCCTATTTCTAAGCTATATAAAGGATATTTAGGGTATGTTTAACTTGTGATCAAGTTCCAGAATGTTCGTTATAGTACGAATCGGCATACATTCGCAGTTTGTCAAAATTAGTCCCTATAAGCGAATAAACTTGATTTCGATACACCAAACCTTCCAAAACTTATTTCTAAGTCATGTAAAGGTTATTTAAGGTATTTTAAGCCTATTTCACTGTTTCAGAGTGTTTGTCTTGTTAAACTGATTACGTTTATGCATCAGTTCACGTATAACTTTCCAGAAAGCGATTTAGAGCTCGAAATGGAACAAGAATTGATATGTTCAATTGATACAAATATTTATACAAATCCCAAGTATGAAATACAATATTTCATTGATTTGGTATTTGTTTGATGACCGTGGAGGCACAGATGTCACAGTGACAACTGGCACCAAACCGATAATTTTCGTAGTATTAATTTATTATTTATTATCTGCAACTATGTGCTTAATCGTCAACAGTGTGTGATTACTTGCTTTATATATGAATTCATGCATGTTTTATACTTCAAATATTGCCTTGTGCATTACATTAAGCGTTGCGTCAGAAAGACTAGTAAACTCACTGGTAAGACACACTGTGTCAGCAATTCTGCAGAAAGCAGCCAGATAATACATTTAGGGCCTAGGAGTAGGTCCAACATCAAAAAACACATTAAACCCCAAGTGTGGATACAAGGGTTAACATATACACTTTCCGAAAACTAAAATATGCACTAAAAGACACCCGAAACTCACTTTAAATGCTGAATTCTGCAGAATTCAGCAGAAAAACAACAAAAAAACAGCATTTTAACACCAAAATATTATGCAGAATTGATGTTTTAGAGTCTAGAATAACTTACAAAGTGTCGGGAATTGAAACTGTCACAAAAGGTGCTTCTTACCTAGTAAAACTGCGCAATTTAGCACTTTAACGAACCGTTAACGAAACGAATAACCGGACACTACCCAAAACATCAAAAGTTAACTAGAAGCATTGTTTTTATGATATTAAGCTAGTTATTGGGATAAAACACCTTAAAAATCATAAAAATACCTAAACACACTTAAACTAACATAAACCTTCTAGTTTACATTCTTAACCTCCATCTTCCAAGAATTTACACTTACCCCCCTCATTCGAAAACCGGCCCAAGGGCCCCACCCCACCTTTTTATTATAATATTGAACATGTAATCTAGATATGGAACATATAAACTATTGGTTAAACATGTGTTGAGAATTTTTTATTATAAAACACTAAAGGAACTTACCACTTTCACAAACACTCCAACATTCAACATCTTCTTCCTCTACTCTCTATAACCTACGACCACCATCACCCACACATACATCCATCCTTTTCAATCCATTCCAAGGCAATCTAAGCTTGTTCTATGGTGTATGGAGACTATTTAAGAAGACTACAAGTACTAGAAGTTGAAGGACCTCTTGGAGGAGCTTTTAACCACTTGATTTCATCATTCTTCATCCTTCTTATGCTAGTTCCCTAGCCAACAGAGCTAGTTGTAAGCTTCCTAAACACTAATTTAGTTCATGTTTATGTTATGTACAAGTTACACCATCAAACAAACTAAACTTTAAAAGATGAAAATGTAAAGATCTAACATAATCATGAAGAAAACTAGTGATTTTAGTGATTTTTAGTGTATGTGATGAAGTTGTTAATGTTGAATCTTGTGTGTATGTTTAGATCTAGCATGTTAAGCTTGTTAGAAGCTTAGATCTAACAAGTTTAAGCGTGGATCTTGAAAGATCCATGGTTAAACTTGAAGATGAACTTGTGAAACACTTATGTGAACTTGAAAGATGATTTTTGAAACATGATCTTGTATTCTTGAAGTCACAAGGTGTATGTAAAACTAACTTTTGAAACTAAAATCCATGAAAAGTTTGTTAAAAGTTCACCATGAAGCATGTTTATGAAAGATTTAAAGATGTTAAGTATGGATCTTGAAAGATCCATGATGAAACATGGATTTAAACATAAAGATCTTTCTAATGAACATAAAAATGGTTTTAGAACATGATTTTAAAGACTTTGAAACCATAAAACTCATAGATGGTTTGGTTAGTAACTTAAAGTTTCATAAAAAGTTTGTTTAAAATTTACAAGAACACTTGATTTTGAAGGATCATGGTATGTAAAGTGTAAATCTAAAAGACTACACATTTTTAGCAAAAATCAAATTCACCATATTGTTTTACATGAAGAAATTAGTGTATGTTATTTGTGAAAATTGTTGGAAATTGTTTTTGGTGATGAAAAGAAAATAAACACATGTTTTGATAACATGGGAAACCTCCATTTTTAGGGGAAACTATGTCAAAATTTTGTAAAAATTTTGACACTTAGAAAAATATAAGTTTTGGTGAAACTTATTCCCCAAAAATTCACCTAAAAATATTTATCAAGGTTTCCTAATTTTTGTATAAAATTCCAAGTTAAGAAATAATGATTTCTTTAAGTTAAAAACAATATTAAGTATGTATATTTTTAGGAAAAATATATATATATTTAGTGATCACCAAATTTTGTGCTAAGTGTATATTATGTGTATTATATATAGGGGTGTATTAGGAACTTGACAAATACACTAAATCCTCCCAACGAGTATAAATACCAAAATACACATACAAATATATAAGGATACTTAAGTATATAAATATACAAAAATCCTCACAAGAAGAGTATATGGACAAATACAAGAAAATATATTTGTAAAAATATATTCCACAAATATTTGGACTTTAGACAATTTTTGGACATATATATATATATATATATATATTTGGACAAATATATAACCATTACCAAGTAATGGAAATTATACAAAATTCGGGTGAATAACAACAATAAATATATATATTCTCTCAAGCATGACAAAGTATATATATATATATATATATTTCATACAAGTCGTAAAAATATATTATTTTTAAGAAATATAATTCCGGAAAGTAATAAAAATCCAAGTATTAATTTTTGGTAAATAATGTAAAATACACAAGTATTTACAGAGAAATACAAGTATACTTTCCTAAGTATACTTGCACAAAAATAATATTGAGAAAATTATTTCACAAAATACCTATATTTATTTTTGGAAAAATAATATAAGTAACATATATGGACAAAGTTAAAAATAAAGTTTATTTTTAACACTTAATACTTTGACAAATTCTACATAAATAAATATATGTTTTTGAAAAGTAAAATATATATTTACAAATAAACAATACAAATTCAAAGTGCAAAGACACGACGAACGGGCAAGACCCGACAAACAAGGGCACGACCCTCACAAGAGTTGAACATACAAAGAACCAATACACAAACTAAAGATGGTGACTTGTACTTGTGTGATACAAGTCTAGTGACTAACGTACAAAGAATAATTATAGGTCACGACACTTACAAAAACAGGCAGTGAAGTTTACGACGCGAGTTACGCAAAACTGTGAGTTCATGTCCCCACTTTTAAACTTTTACTTGTTTTCTAAACTTGGGGAAAATACATGTACAATGGTATGTAGAATACAAAACTAAGGAATGACACATAGATCATGTGACGAATAGGGTGACATAAGCACCATTAATCAACGTATACATTTAGACCAGGGAACGAAAATGTTAGATCTAATGGGTTTCAGGCAACCTCACTCTTGGCCTACTTCTACCAAAGAGTGCTTTTGTGTCTCAGTCGATCTCGACAAAAATGCCTAGGTTTGGTGGCTTCCTATGTCGTGACATATGTTAATGTCGTAGCTAAACATTAGTGATCTCGTATTCCTTACATTTACAGAACTCAGTTTAAAGGTACGTTTTACAAATTACATACCATGTTTTTATACAAGTATACAAAAATTCTATACCAAAAGCTGCATGAATTCAAACCAACTTTTGTTGACGATTTTCCAAAACTTATATGTATTTCAGGGAACTAAGTGGATGTATGCACGGTTTCCTTACTCAAGATGGTCGTTTATGTTTCTAGTTATTATGTGTCGATGCTCCATTGCCACTTTTGTAGGATTTTGTTGTTATATCCCACCTCATGTGGTGATATAATGATCAAAACCTTGATATTTGTTTTTGGAATGATGTTGTAAAATTTTCAAACAATTATCTTATTTGGGATGTAAACTTAAAACTTATCTTTTGTTTTGGATGACAACTATCAATGGCATTATGGAGTTATTTTACATTCATGTAGTATGTTTACTATTAGTGTGCAAAGAGAACCTTTCAGATCATACCTCGTGTTTCCGCCTTAGAAAGGGGTGTGACACGCTTATACGCTCACTCGCAACACGATTAAACGCAACGCAACGCTCAACAAACGAACCAAAGTTGGAAAACTAACTCACGCAAACTCGGCCGTCCGAATGGCCTTCCGTCAGAATGGACATTCGTCCGGATAACCACCTGTCCGGATGACCATCCGACAGGATGGAGCCATCCGAACACAGCCCCTCGCGCACCGCCTTAAATCTCGCCCTCCCCCTATAAATACTAGCCACACACCCTTATTCTCAGACTTTGACACTTCCATCCGCTCCCCAAGACTCTGTCACGAATCAAGGCCAATTTGTAAGCTTTTTCCCTCAAATCTTCGTTAATCTTCACCTCTAATCACTTCTACTCCATCTTCTTCATTAAAATCACACACTCACTTCAACTTTTTCTCGAAATCATTTGATTTGGACCTCTCAAAGGTGGTTTCCCCTCGTTTTCTTATGCAAACTATTGTGGAGCACTATTTAGTCAAGATTGGTTCCAGATCTAAAGGATTTTCACACTTTTGCAACTTATTTTGAACTTTTCTTCAGTTTTTACACAATATTGATGGAATCTGGACTCGATCAGACTCTCGACTCGTTCCTTAGTCGAGAGCCGGCTTGAAAACGGATTTCCATCGGAGAGATGGACCGATTAACGGGTCAAACATGAAACTTCATCAAGAACAGCACATCTGTCTGAATGGGTTGGGCCCATCAGGCCGAATGGACTGGATTTAGTATTTTCGTTGTTTGACACATCGTCACGCCGTCTCCATTAACTTAAAACTTTACTTAGAAAAATTTTACACAAAAAACTTCAACTGGAGATCATTCGCTCGAAAGGCCATCCGTCCGGATGACCATCCGTCCGGATGACCTGACCCTTATAATTTCCATTGTTTAAACGATTTTAAATAAACTTAGAATTTTAACGTTTCGCAAACAATCGCATCCCATTCGAATGGCCATCCGCCCGGATGACCATCCGTCTCGATGACAATCCGTTCAGATAAACTGTCGAACACTTAACCCATTCGACATTCTGTTACAACCACTCAGCCCTAAGGAAGACTTATGCTTCTATTTCCATGAATAGGCTGACCCGACATGCTCCCTTCAATCCAATCCAGATTGTGTTTACTTGCTAAACACACACTGTGAGTATACTCGAACCCATTTTCGTTTAACGCACTTTTGGGTATTACGTACGTTCTATATCAAAACACAACACACAACGCAAACACCTTTTAAACGCTAACCGCCCCCGCATGCTATACGTGATTTGTTGAATGCTTGTTACTATGTTTATACAGTGTTACACTAGACCGCCTCTTTCAATGATAGTACTATAGTTTAGACTCAGCACCTGTTGTGACAGGGGTTGCTAGGGATCACATTACTTTACTTCACGTGTTCGCTTCGGTGAACATGTGTCGCGCATACTCTACAACGCAGTCTCGTGGTTAGGTTGTATCATTGTTGTTAGTTACATGCTTCGCCCATTACGTGTTACATGATGGTTATGCGTAAACGCTTTTCATACTATTATTATGCAAACTTGTATACTCACCTTTACTTTATGTATTGACTTTTATTTTAACGTATGTGACAGGTTGATTGGATGTTGTGCTGCAAACAAGTTAGGAGTCTAGAAACCCACTAAATAAAATCTGAGTTGTCGGAATTGAACTTGTTTTTGAGACTGAATATTTGTAATGACTGTTATGCTTTATTTGTTTAATAGTATGGGATATTGAACCTTAAAAATATTGTCACTAATAGTTGTTATGGATTCTTATGAACAGTCTGTTTCTCTCAGTGCCACGCCCCGATGATTCCACCATCGGTTGGGGTGTGACAGATTGGTATCAGAGCCAAAACTATAGGGAATTAGGTCGAGTCGTGTAGAATTGACCTAGTCTATAGTCTAAGTACCAACAGACCAGCTTCGTACGAACCCAGTAGGGGTTTTGTAGGGAACCCACTTTTGATACCCTCATTCGAACTCACGAAAACTACATCTTCATGCGAACCCGCATACTACAGCTTCGTACGAAGGGGAAGCCTTTCCTAAGGCGTGTAACTTTGTGACATCTCTCATTTTAGAACCTTTCATTGTGCTTTATTGTAGCTTGTATGAACATATGTGATTAATTGATGCGTTTGATTGCAATGAATGTTATGATTTTGTATGGTATGTGTTGCGTAGTTGTAATGTGAATAAGTATGTGGTCGCACAACACTAGTCCGGTCGCACAAACAATTGGGCCAACTCCACTTGCTTTGAACCCGTGACCCAAGGGCAACCCAAGGATGGGTTCGGCCCACTCTCCTTTGCGTGTAACAACATGGGGTGGGTGTTTACTCCTCATAATCTTGCAAAACATAAACACACACCAAACCCTAGCCCTCTCTCTCCTCTCTACTCAAAATCGACGACTGCCTTCTCCATTCTTCAAGATCCTTTCCTCGTGTGGCACCACTCTTCTCATCCAAGCAATCTAGGGCACTCGACATCTCTCGGTTAGTATGCTTAAGAATTGTTTTAATCTTGTTCGATTATGCTTGATTATGTGCAATCATATCCATCTAGGGTTGTTACTAGAAAACATAATAGTTGTTATGAACATTGATAGCCTGCATGAATGAATGTTAAGGAGACATGAACACACACCAAACCCTAGCTCTCTCTCTCCTCTCTACTCAAACTCGATGACTGCCTTCTCTATTCTTCGAGATCCTTTCCTCGTTTGGTACCACTCTTCTCATCCAAGCAATCTAGGGCACTCGACATCTCTCGGTTAGTATGATTTAGAAGTGTTTTAATCTTGTTCGATTATGCTTGATTATGTGCAATCATATCCATCTAGGGCTGTTACTAGAAAACATAATAGATATTAGGAACAATGATAGCCTGCATGAATGAATGTTAAGGAGACATGAGTACACATGTGACAATACGAAAATATCATAAAAATTGCTAGTATTCTTGGTGGTAGATTAATGTTAATCAAAAACTAGGGTTTATGTTATGTGGAAGATCGATGACTTGGTGGTATAACATGTTCCTAGATGTGTTAGTTTGGTGTTTGGATCTTGAATTATATTTGTTTGATTGATTCATTGTAAATGAAGATGATGGAATTAATCATGAAATGATAAATTGAGTGTATGGATTTGTAAATAACTGTTTCAAATTTTATGCAACTGATTGAGAAATTGATGGACGGTAACTATGGAAATTTGTAACTGAATTTGGAGATTTGATTTGGTTGTACAAGCCAATCTGATTGCATAAGTACACCGAGTCGCACAAGTGTTGTGACTCGCACAAGATATAGACCGATCGCACAGGCCCTTGGGCTGACAAATAATTGGGTCGGGTGTTGGGTTGGATCGCACAAGGTATTGGGCTGGAGGCAATCCAGTCGCACAAGTTAGTAAATCACAAATTTCGTAGTTTGGCCAGTCACGTGGGCCATGGGCCGAACCGGATCGCACAAGTGGCAGCCTAGTCGCACAAGACCACTCCGATCGCACAAGGCCACTCTAATCGCACAAGGCCTTGGGCCGTAGAGAGGATTGGGCGTGAATGACTAGGCCACACACACACTTTTATATTTGATGTTTAGACAGATACATGATGATTGTTTATGAACTGGCATGCTAGTCTGTATATTGTCAGATGATTTCGTAATACTATGCATTGTATGATATGTGCTATGTAATGTAACCTGTTGAATTACGTGGTTAACAAGTAAACAAAACTGACTAGTATTGATAACCATGTTAGGACGTGGTTGGTAGATCAACTGTGAACAAGTAATTTACATTACCGAGCAATCCAAGGTGAGTTCATTTCTCTTGAGCATGCATCCCGGTGGGTGGGACAATCAAATGGGTATTCCTGAGAGGAATGAGTCTTTTCTGGGTAAAAGCTGGGATGTCAGATAATACACTCATTTCCTATCACTTTAAGTCCTATCTTATACCGAATTAGTTTCCTGAGAGGTAACGGGGTATTAGTTGATAGTGCTATTAGGCTTGGCAACCTCACACCGTACCTAAGAGGACGGGCGTGAACTAATGACCTTAATCATAACCAATGCTTAGATAGGGGGCATTGGGGACGGGTAAAACAATCAAGAGCCATCTTGTACGGTACTCGAGTTATTATCAACATCATTAACAAACTGGACTAAACACTTGGAAATTAACGTTTTCATAAAACTATGAACTCACCAGCGTTGTCTGATACACTTGTTGCATGCTCGCAGGTCGTTAGATTTTATGGACAAGGAACTTGCTGTCTGGGATTGCTGGAGTGGTCATGGGTCGAGCTTCCGGAATTATGAAACAATCTTCTTAGTTTTCGTACACTTGGTTTTGCAACATTAAACTATGGTTTACATTATGCTTCCGATGAGTACATTAAACTTGAGTTATGTTTGAGAATGATTTAATTTAATAAATGGGTTTTTCCTATTATATCTTGTGGTTGTTCAATATGATTGGTGGCTGGATCCTGGTACGTCACACGCCTAGCGGGGTTCCCGCATGTGGTATTTTGGGGGTGTGACAGTTTGGTATTAGAGCCACTGGTTATAGTGAACTAGGTTTTAAAACGTTTTTATAAAACCAGACTATAACCGAACAGTTCTGAAATCGACCATGACATTCAGCTCCAGATTGCAAGGTTCGTCTCTCGTTTACTTATTGCATAGCATAACTAGTGTACACCTATGTATGTCGTTGCACGTGATTGCACACTTAGCACTACAAAATGAATTCATGTGTTACTTTCCTATGTTATGTGACTGATAGTGTGACGATCCCTCTAGACTTCTGTGGTCTATGTTTTGTGATGCCTTTGTCTTGTTACTCGAAAACTGGGGAACCTTTTTAATGCAAGTTGAGAGGAGCTGAGATAAACATGCAAACCGCATTATTATTATGGGTGCACACATAATGATAACGTGGGGTGCATGTGAATCCCAGTGAGGCTTAACGAGCATGAAGGGGGTTCTGTCCCGTGGTTTGATATAGAAATAGGACACAGTAATCTGTAGGAGCCATAGTGATATTTGACTTCTACTCAATTTCGATCCTTAACCTTTTCTACTCTTCTCTACTCTTCTCATATAGAAGCATGAGCAGACAAGGTGTCCAACTCGAGTCAGAGATACCATCTGGGTAATCGTTGACCGTCTCACGAAAACTGCGCACTTCCTTGCGATCATGGAAACTGATAAGTTCTCACAACTTGCCGCTGTTTATCTAAAGGAAGTGGTTTCTAGGAACGGGGTGCCAACCACTATTATCTCTGATCGTGACCCGCATTTCATATCCGATTTATGGCAATCAATGCATAAATCATTCGGCTCACGTCTCGACATGAGTACTGCTTACCACCCTCAGACGGATGGTCAAAGTGAACGAACCATCCAGACACTTGAAGACATGCTGCGAGCATGTGCGATCAATTTTGGTAAAGGTTGGGAGAAACACTTGCCTTTGATAGAATTGTCCTACAACAACAGTTACCATTCCAGTAACCAGGCAGCTCCATTCGAGGCATTGTACGGACGGAAATGCCGTTCTCCTCTTTGTTGGGCTGAGGTGGGAGATAGCCAGATCATAGGTCTAGAACTTGTGCTTGAAACTTCTGAGAAAATTATCCAGATCAGGAATCATATGGCGGCAGCGCGTGACCGTCAGAAAAGCTATGCTGATAAGCGTAGGAAGTCTTTGGAGTTCGCTGTAGGCGATCGCGTTATGTTGAAAGTCTCACCCTAGAAGGGTGTGGTACGCTTTGGGAAACGCGACAAGCTTAATCCGCATTATGTTAGGCCATTCAAAATTCTAGAATGAATTGTTAAAGTGGCCTACAAGCTCGAATTACCTGCTGAGTTGGGTAACGGTCATGATGTCTTCAATGTTTCGCAACTAAAGAAGTGTTTGTCCTATGAAACACTTGTAGTACCATTCCAAGAACTGAAAATCGATGATAAATTGAAGTTTGTCAAAGAACCCATCGAAATTATGGACCGGGAAGTCAAGGTCCGTAAGCATAGTCGAATCCCGATCGTGAGAGTCCGTTGGAACTCAAGACATGGATCGGAGTTCACGTGGGAACGCGAGGATTAGATGAAGCTCAAGTCTCCTCAACTTTTCCCAACTGACCAATCTAATCCTGATGCAATTGGTGAATTTTGGGACAAAATTCCCTTTCAATTTGGGGATGATGTGGCACCCGAGGAAAATCCACAGTCATCCTGATCTGTCGCTTCACTCCATCCACGATTGCTTGTCAAATTTCAGGACGAAATTTCTTTCAAGTTGGGGATGATGTGACAACTCGCATTTTAGAACCTGTCGTTGTGCTTTATTGTAGCTTGTATGAACATACGTGATTAATTGATGCGTTTGATTGCAATAAATGTTTTGATTTTGTATGGTATGTGTTGCGTAGTTGTAATGTGAATAAGTACGTGGTCGCACAACACTAGTCCGGTCGCACAAACAATTGGGCCAACTCCACTTGCTTTGAACCCGTGGCCCAAGGGCAACCCAAGGATGGGTTTGGCCCACTCTCCTTTGCCCATAACAACATGGGGTGGCTGTTTACTCCTCATAATCTTGCAAAACATAAACACAAACCAAACCCTAGCTCTCTCTCTCCTCTCTACTCGAACTCGACGGCTGCCTTCTCCATTCTTCGAAATCCTTTCCTCGTGTGGCACCACTCTTCTCATCCAAGCAATCTAGGGCACTCGACATCTCTCGGTTAGTATGATTAAGAATTGTTTTAATCTTGTTCGATTATGCTTGATTATGTGCAATCATATCCATCTAGGGTTGTTACTAGAAAACATAATAGATGTTATGAACAATGATAACCTGCATGAATGAATGTTAACGAGACATGAGTACACATGTGACAATACGAAAATATCATATAAATTGCTAGTGTTCTTGGTGGTAGATTAATATTAATAAAAAACTAAGGTTTATGTTATGTGGATGATCGATGACTTGGTGGTATAACATGTTCCTAGATGTGTTAGTTTGGTGTTTGGATCTTGAATTATATTTGTTTGATTGATTCATTGTAAATGAAGATGATGGAATTATTCATGAGATGATAAATTGAGTGTATGGATTTGTAAATAACTGTTTCGAATTTGGTGCAACTGATTGAGAAATTGATGGACGGTAATTATGAAATTTTTTAACTGAATTTGGAGATTTGGCTTGGTCGAGCAAGCCAATCTGATTGCACATGTACACCGAGTCGCACAAGTGTTGTGACTCGCACAAGATATAGACCGATCGCACAAGCCCTTGGGCTGACAAATAATTGGGTCGGGTGTAGGGTTTAATCGCACAAGGTATTGTGCAGGAGGCAATCCAGTCACACAAGTCAGTAAATCGCACATTTCGTAGTTGGGCCAGTCACGTGGGCCATGGGCCGAACCGGATCGAACAAGTGGCAGCCTAGTCGCACAAGACCACTCCGATCACACAAGGCCACTCTAATCGCACAAGTCCTTGGTCCGTAAAGAGGATTGGGCCTGAATGACTGGGCCACATACATACTTGAATATTTTATGTTTAGACTGATACATGATGATTGTTTATGAACTGGTATGCTAGTCTGAATATTGTCGGATGATTTCGTAATACTATGCATTGTATGATATGTGCTATGTAATGTTACCTGTTGAATTACGTGGTTAACAAGTAAACAAACTGACTAGTATTGATAACCATGTTAGGACGTGGTTGGTAGATCAACTGTGAACAAGTAATTTACATTACCGAGTAATCCATGGTGAGTTCATTTCTCTTGAGCATGCTTCCTAGTGGGTGGGACAATCAAATGGGTATTCCTGAGAGGAATGAGTCTTTTCTGGGTAAAAACCGGGATGTCAGATAATACACTCATTTCCTATCACTTTAAGTCCCATGTTATACCGAATTAGTTACCGGAGAGGTAACGGGGTATTAGTTGATAGCGCTATTAGGCTTGGCAACCTCACACCGTACCTAAGAAGACGGGTGTGAACTAATGACCTTAATCATGACCAATGCTTAGATAGGGGGTATTGGGGATAGGCAAAATAATCAGGAGCCATCTTGTACGGTACACGAGTTATTATCAACATCATTAACAAACTGGACTACACAATTGGCAATTAACGTTTTCATAAAACTATGAACTCACCAGCGTTGTCTGATACACTTGTTGCATGCTCGCAGATCGTTAGATTTTATGGACAAGGAATTTGCTGTCTGGGATTGCTGGAGTGGTCATGGGTCGAGCTTCCAGAATTATGAAACAATCTTCTTAGTTTTCGTACACTTGGTTTTGTAACATTAAACTATGGTTTACCTTATGCTTCCGCTGAGTACATTAAACTTGAGTTATGTTTGAGAATGATTTAATTTAATAAATGGGTTTTTCTTATTATATCTTGTGGTTGTTCAATATGATTGGTGGCTGGATCCTGGTACGTCACACGCCTAACGGGGTTCCCGCATGTGGTATTTTGGGGGTGTGACAGTTTTGTATCAGAGCCACTGGTTATAGTGAACTAGGTTTTAAAACGTTTTTATAAAACCAGACTATAACCGAACAGTTCTGAAATCGACCATGACACTCAGCTCCAAATTGCAAGGTTCGTCTCTCGTTTACTTATTTCACAGCATAACTAGTGTACACCTATGTATGTCGTTGCACGTGATTGCACACTTAGCACTACAAAATGAATTCATGTGTTACTTTCCTACGTTATGTTACTTATAGTGTGACGATCCCTCTAGACTTCCGTGGTCTATGTTTTGTGATGCCTTTGTCTTGTTACTCGAAAACTGGGGAACCTTTTTAACGCAAGTTGAGAGGAGCTGAGATAAACATGCAAACCGCATTATTATTATGGGTGCACACATAATGATAACTTGGGGTGCATGTGAATCCCAGTGAGGCTTAACGAGCGTGAATGGGGTTCTGTCCCGTTGTTTGACATAGAAATAGGACACAGTAATCTGTAGAAGCCATAGTGATGTTTGACTTCTACTCAATTTCGACCCTTAACCTTTTCCACTCTTCTCATATAGAAGCATGAGCGGACAAGGTGTCCAACTCAAATCAGTCGCAGAAGAAGCCAGAAAACAGTATCAACCATAGTTTTAGTTAGTCGTCCACCGTTAATTAGAATCAGAGCAACAATTCGAGTCAGGGTTCTTACACGCGGAAATAACCAAAGTGTAACAAGTGCAATTACCATCATCGAGGACCGTGCACTCGAATCTGTCACAGGTGCAACAAGGTGGGCCATATGGCAAGGGATTGCAGGGCCCCACTCCCAAAACAGTAGCAACAACATCCTCCACAGCAACAGCAGCCACAACAACAGGAAAGGCAACAGCCTCAGCAGAACCAGGGTAATCGTCAGGGATGCTTTTAGTGCGGAGACGAGGGCCATTTTAGGAGGGATTGCCCTTAATTGAATCAGAATGCTGCTAATAACATTAACAACACTGGGAACAACAACAACGGAAACAATGGTGGGAATGGGGAGCGTGGAAGAGTGTTTACTATTGGTGCTGGGGAAGCTAGGAATGATGGCAACATGGTGACCGGTACGTTTTCTGTGAACAATCTAGTTGCTTCTGTTTTATTCGACTCTGGTGCCGAATGGAGTTATGTGTCTTTGAGGTTCAGTCGTCAGTTAGGGTTGACTCCTACACCCCTTGTAAGCAAACATGTAGTAGAATTAGCCGATGGAAAATAAATTGAAGCTTCACATGTTCTTTTTGGATGCAAACTCGATCTCATGGGTCAAGTGTTTGACATTGACCTACTCCCCGTTACTCTTGGAAGCTTCGATGTAGTCATTGGTATGGACTGGTTATCTAAGCACCAGGCGGAAATTCTTTGTAAGGAGAAAATCGTACGTATCCCTCTCCCCAGTGGAGAATATCTGTCGGTTCAAGGTCATCGTGGTGGTGCAATGGTTGGCATCATCTCAGCCATGAAAGCCCATAAGTGTCTACCAAAGGGCTACTGTGACATCTGTGTCACTTCAACCATCAAAAAAAATACTAAATCAATGAAATATTGTGTTTCATACTTGGGATTTGTATAAATATGTGTATCATTTGCACATATCAATGCTTGTTCGATTTCGAGTTTTAAATCACTTTCTGGAAGTTATAAGCGAACTGATGCGTAAATATAAACATTTTAATGCAACAAACACTTTTGAACAGTGAAATAGGCTTAACATCCCTTAAATAACCTTTACATAACTTAGAAATAAGTTTTGGAGGGTTTGGTGTGGCGAAATCAAGTTTATTCGATCACAGGGACTATCTGCGTCAAACTGCAAAAGTATACCGAATCGAATGATAACGGACATTCCGGAACTTGATCATAAGTTAAATATTCCCTAAATATCCTTTACATAGCTTAGAAATAGGCTTTGAGGTGCTTGGTGCGCAAAAATAAACTTTTTTATCAATAGGGACTAAAAGCGTCAAAAAGTGCATAAGTTTGCATTTTCGCGCATATCTTACGTTCTGAATATATCCGGACATCCAAAAATTTATGTAATCATTAAAATATTTTATTTTAGTGATTGGCATGATAAAATTCCATTCGTCGCGTAATTTGGACCATTTTTGTGTCCGTTACGACTTCCGTCGTAATTAACCGAACAACACAACCGTACGGCCAAACGAACCGACATCCAAGATATTTTTGAGCATGTTTTATGTTCCCTATACTTTAACTTCATTTTAGAGCCTTGAAATGGGGTTAACGAGGCTTAAATGTGCCGAAAAAGCATCGAAAACCAAGATTTACAACTTCATGGACCTAAACTGCAAATCTGCCAAACCTGGCTTACACGGGGCGTGTAAGACTTCTCTGAGTCTTACGCGGGGCACGAGAGATACCCAGATCTGCAAAAACTAGTTTCTGCAGTCAACAGCTGGTTTCTGGCTTTGGTTCTTGGTTTTTCAATACCATGAGCATGTTTTGGGGCACCCATAGGTTTGTAAAAACAATGGGCACACATAGATGGTTGAGATTGAAGCTCGTTTAATGAGGAACGATCCTAACGGTTGTGGTTTTCCTATAAATACCCAACCCCCATTTTATCTCAACCCACATTGATCTGATTTTATGCTCTAAGTTGAAGCTTTATGCTCCATACCTGAGTATTTAGATCAATATCTTCGTAGCTTGGACCCTTTGTAAGTTTCTTTCGTGCTTTTATGCGTTTTTAAGGGTAAAAGTCAAACATTGTTTGACTTTCTGCTTTGACTGGTCAATGGTCAACACGAAGTTCATTTGAACTTTGCAACGTGAGCGTAATCACGATGGTCATAGTCCCTTGTGACTATAGCTACTGATTACCACGTTGATTAGGTGTAGTGACGAGTCATAGTTTCGGTCAAAATGCGTATTCATGCGTATTTTGCAACCAAACTATTCTTGGGTATCAAAACCCTTTCTTTTGATATCAAACCTGTTTTCAAACTTCGTTAAACATGTTTTAACATGTTTAGCTCGTCACTTTTAAATTAGTGCTTATATAGGGTCGTGAGATAAGCGGTCTAAACAACTGCTTAGACTTACGAACCCAACCCGTTTGGTCGATCATTAGGATCCGATCAAGCATATTTTGTGACCATAGTTGTATAGGGAATAACCTTCCGTGGTTATACCTTATGGTCACTTCGTTTAATTAGTTATATGATAGGTAGTTTATATGCCTTAGGAAAATGACCAAAATGCCCTTTTTACGCATAAATTCATTTTAAGCATATGTAACCTAAATTTTGACATCTAAACTGATTAGGCAACATTATTAGATATGTTAAGGCATATAATACTTGTCATATGTGACAACTGGCACCAAACCGGTAATTTCCGTACACCTTAATTATCATTTAATAACTACAATTAGGTGCTTAAATGTCAACATTGTCTGATTACATACTATACAAGTGAATTCATGCACGTTTTATACTACAAAAATTTGCTTTATGCATTAATAATAGCGTTGCGTCAGAAATACTAGTAAACTCACCGGTAGGACACACTGTGTCAACAATTCTGCAGAAAGCAGTCAGACAATAAAATTGGAGCCTAGGTGTAGGTCCAACGTTAAGAATACATTAAAACCCAAGAGTACATACAAGGGTATATATATAGACTTTCCGGAAGCTAAAATACGCACTAAAAAGCACCCGGAACGCACTTTAAGTGCAAAATTTTATTAAATTCAGCTATAATCAGCTTTTTAACATATAAATATTATGCAGAATTCATGTTTTATTATCCAGAATACCCTCCTAAGTGTTAGGACTAAAAAAGGGTTACAAAAGGGTACTTAAGGGACACTAAACGGCGCAAGTTAGCACTTTAACGAACCGGTATTTAACCGAACAACCGGACTTTACCCGGAACATAAAAATATTTCTAGAAGCATTGTTTTAATGTTCTGAACTAGTTATGGTCCCCGAACACCATAACACCCCTTATAACATAATAACACACAAGTCCCTAAATGTTACACTTGTAAACTAACTTGTTATTAAATTTAGAGATTGGAAAGCTGCACTTCACCCCCCCCCCCCCCATTATTGTATACGGTCATGAAGGGGGTGGCCCCACCAAATATTTGCTAATATCCTACATAATCTCCTTAGATTCACATTAATTCATTTTGATATTACTTAGATTCTATGAGATTTCAAAAGATATGGAAAGATCTTGCAAGTTACACTTAGACCCCCCCCCCCATATGCAAGTAATCGGCCCATATAGTGACCCCACCAAGATCTTTGATAATCTTCCTAAATCTCCATAATATATTACTTTGATTGTGTAAGATTTATTTAGATTGTGAAGATCTTATGAAGATATGACATATATATAAGAACATCATCTCATCTTCTTCACATTAACACCCTACACAACTCTCCTCTCCCTCCTCCCCAACTCTCGGCCGAACACCCTCCAAGAACCACCATCATTTTTGTTTTTTGTTCATCCATTCCAAGTGCTCTTAAAGGTGTTAGAAGGTGGTTAACGAAGCTTGGAACACTCGGATCTCGAAGGACCTCTTCCGTTTGCTTTTACCCACTCGATTCTCATCATCTTACTTCCCTAGCTTGAAGCTAGTGGTAAGGCTCTTTTGATCCTTGTTACTTCCATTTTTGCTTGGATAAAAGATATATTAAGTTGAAATGACTAGAACATTAAAAGACATATTCATGAATCATGAAACATAAGCTTGCATATGATGAATAATGGATGAAATGTTGTTGTTTAGTAGATATATGGTGATTGCTTGTTGTTTATTAGAGTTATTGAGGATGATCATTACATGAAGCTTGCTAGATTATGATTAAACACATGATCTAGCAAGATGGGAGATGATTATGTAACAATCTAAAAGGATCATCTTCTTGATTGAACATGAACTTGATGAACAAAAAGATTTTCTTGAAAAAGTAATATGCAAAAGGAGCTAGTAAACTTATAAATCCAAGATTTATGAATGATTTTTCCAAGAAAAACAAGTGTAAAATATGATTTTTAGAAGATCATGATTCTTACATAAACCAATATTATTTTTGGTGGAAAAACAAGTGTATGAACACTTGTGAAACAAGAGAGTTAATGAAATCAACATTTTTGTAAATTATGTTTACAAGTTGTAAACACCAAATCTTTTCAAGAATGGAATTTTTGATGAAATAAACACACTTTAAAGAGTAACTAAGTCTACTAGAGACATTGCCAAGTTACTACAAGTTTTGAGAAAGAACAAGTTCATGTTTTCATGTAACTTATTTGATTTTAACACTTGTTAGATGAGAAATAAATTGTTGTTGTTTGATGATGATTTAAAAAGAAAATAAACACATGTTTCGAAAACACGGGAAACCTCCATTTTTAGGGGAAACTCTGTCAAAATTTCTATAAATTTTGACACCTAGAAAAATATAAGTTTTGAGAAACTTATTCCATAAAAATGTATCTAAGAATACTTACCAAGGTTTCCCCTAATTTCTGTGTTAAGAAATGATGATTTCTTCAAGACTAAAATTTATATTAAGTATGTATATTTTTTTGGGAAAAATATATATATTTATTGAACACCCAATTTCGTGCTAAGTGTATGTAGTATGTATTACATGAGATAGTGTATTAGGACTTGAAAATACACTAAATACTTCTAAGAAGTAAAAATACAAAAATACACATACAACATGCTTAGACACATACAAGAAGATATATTTATGAAAATATACTACTTGATAGAATAAATAACTTGGGCAATTTATAAGCATGAAATGAAGTTTTGGACAAAATACATAATTCGAGTGCAAAATACAAGATACTTATATTTATTTTTGAGAAAATAATATAAGTAAAATACATAGTTAAAAATATAAATTATTTTTAACACAAGAATACATACACAAAAGATAGTGACTTGTACTTGTGCGATACAAGTCTAGTGGCTAACGTTAATAAAACACGTTTAGGTCACGACGCTAGATAAGCAAATCCGGTGAAGTTTACGACGCAGGAACGCAAAGTTGTGAGTTCATGCTCTCCCTTTTCTTTTAACTGTTTTCAGTTTTATAACTTTGGGGGTGAAATACATGTTACAAATATTACAATGTTTACAAATGGTATGATAACAAGAAGCACTCTTGATGAGAACGAGTACCAAGTTTGATGCGTTTTGAGAATACAAGAATACAAGAAGCACTCTTGGTGAGAACGAGTACCAATTATGATGCGTTTTGAGGAATGATACGAGAAATCGTGTCATGAATAGGGTACCATAAGCACCATTAATCAACAATATACCTAGACCACATAACAAAATGTTAGATCTAACGGGTTTCGGGCAGCCACACTCTTGGTGAGAACGAGTACCAAGTAGTGCTTTTGTGTCTCAGAAAAAACATGATAAATGCCTATGGTTTGGTGACTTCCTATGTCGTGTCACATGTTAATGGCCTTGCAACCCATTAACAACCCTGATACATACAAGAACACCTTATTTATACATGATTCATACCACAAGAATACTTGATTTATACATGAATATTTGATTTATACAAGAATACTTGATTTATACATGAGTATGTGGTGTACACAAGAATACCTTATTTATACATGAGTACATGGTGTACACAAGAATACTTGATTTATACATGAATACTGGATTTATACAAGGATACTTGATTTTTACGAGATACAAACTACGTTTTCATACAAAGTATACAAACGTAAAATACAAAACTGCATGAATTCACACCAACATTATGTTGACGTTTTTCCAAAAATCACATGTATTTCAGGTAACTAGTGGATGTGCGCGCGGTCTTACTCATGTTCCTGGATGTTGTTTATGTTTAAATAAAGTTGTAAACTTTTCAGACAATATGTTGTCTTGTGATGTAAACACTTAACTTATGTTTTCAGTAATGTAATGTTTGAAGCTATTTTTACGAGCATGTAGTATGTTTACCTTTCATATGCAATGAGAACCTTTCATGATCACACCTCATGCTTCCGCCATAGAAAGGGGTGTGACATCATAGGACTAGT
The DNA here is from genome assembly GCA_030545235.1 of Helianthus tuberosus. Classification (NCBI taxonomy): domain Eukaryota; kingdom Viridiplantae; phylum Streptophyta; class Magnoliopsida; order Asterales; family Asteraceae; genus Helianthus; species Helianthus tuberosus. The sequence continues at coordinate 97,213,976 of CM060412.1, read as the reverse complement.
TAGGTGGTCTAAACGCGTTTTAGGCGAACGACACGTTAAAGTAGCGTAAGCTACCTAAACGGGTCGTAGTGGGTCGTAAGCACTTAGGATAGGTTTCGATTTAGTATGTTGGCATTGTTAAACCAAATCGTATGAGTTCCAACACTCATTTGGTTTATGAAACCTCATCCTATCCGATCTTTCGATTTAAGTCCAGTTATTAATATAGTTATCTATATTAGGTGCCGTTTGATTCCTTGATCCCTCTAGCTTTGCTTGGTTGTTATTAAAGGCTTCTAAGCATTCTCAAGTGAGTACATAGTATCCTCTTTTACTGTATTCAAACATTTTGGGGTGAAACACATGTGCCTACTTGTTACTTTCGTGCTTTTCATGCTTTTATATCATATACTTGCTATGTTCGTTAGTACGCATATAATACATGATTTCATTATGTTTTGCTATGTATGTTCACTTAGCATGCTAGCACATTGATTTTCTTATATTACATTTTGTTGCATATGCTCATCCAGCATATGGACATATTGTTCTACATTTTAAACTGTTTTGTGACACCTGTGTCACTCCAACCATCAAACAAATGCCAAACCAATGAAATATTGTATTTCATACTTGGGATTTGTAAAAATATGTGTATCGTTTACACATATCAATTCTTGTTCGATTTCAAACTCTAAATCGCTTTCTGGAAGGTTATACGCGCACCAATGCGTAAATATAACCAGTTTAATGCAACAAACACTCCGGAATAGTGACATAGGCTTAACATACCTTAAATAACCTTTACATAACTTAGAAATAAGTTTTGAAGGCTTTGGTATGGCTAAAACAAGCTAATTCGCTTACAGGGACTAAACTTGACAAACTGCGAAAGTATGCCAATTTGAACTGTAACAGACATTCCGGAGCATGACCATAAGTTAAACATACCATAAATATCCTTCACATAGCTTAGAAATAGGCTTTGAGGTGTTCGGTATGCTAAAATAAACTTTTGTGTCATTCAGGGACTAAAAGTGTCAAAAAGTGCACAAGTTTGCATTTTCGTGCATAACTTATGTTCTAAATACATCCGGACATCCAAAAAATTATGTAAGCATGACTATATTATACTTTAGTGTTTGGCTTGCCAAAAATCCATTCGTCGCGTCATTTGGATCGTTTTTCGCGCTTATGCGCATTCCGTCGTAATTAAGCGAACATCGCGTTCGTACGGCCAAACGAACCAATGTCCGGCATATTTTTTAGCATGTTTCATGTCCACAATGTTTAGGCATCATTTTAGGGCCTTAAAGTTGGCTTTATGGGCCTTAGAAGTGCCGGAAATGGGTTTAAACACGTGTAGGGACCAAAACTGTAGTTTCTGAAACTTGTTTTCTGATCTGAAGAGCTAGGCGGCCCGCGTGAGCCAAGCTTAAATCTTAGGCGGCCCGCGTCAGGCTCTCTGATCAGATAATATCGAACAGTCAGCAACTTCCAGCTGTTTTAACCACAACCACACACTCACCACTTGCCTATTCAGCTGATAAGGATTGTTTTTAGCCACCACAACTTTCCGACACTTGTACGAATACGATTAAGGCACGATATTCGACAAACGATCTTAACGGTTCGGGTATTCCTATAAATACCCAACCCACACAACTTCAAAACCCACTAGAATTCTGATCCTAGAAGCTCTAAGTTGAAACCATTGTTTCATACCTGAGTTACTTGGATCGGGATTAGCATTCGGGGACCCTTCGTAAGTATTCTTTCGTTCTTTTATTGCTTTTCGAGTCTTTCGAGTCTGAAAGTCAAACTTTGTTTGACTTTCTGCGTTGACCAGTTATGGTCAATGCGAAGTTCGTTTGAACTTCGCAACGTGAGTGTAATCACGTTGGTTATAGTCCCTTGGGACTATGCCTACTGATTACCACGTTGTCTAGGGTCGTAGGGTAAGCGATCTGATAAATCGCTTATACCTCGAACCCGACCCATTTGGTCGATCATTAGGATCCGACCAAACACATTAGGTGACCATAGTAGGTAGGGAATAACCTTCCGAGGTTATACCCTATGGTCACATCGTTTAAGTAGTTGTATGATAGGTAGTTTATATGCCTTAGGTAAATTACCAGAATACCCTTTTCATGTATAATTGGTAATTAAGCATATGTAACCTAAACTCTTGTCACATAACTGATAATGTAACATGTTTAGGCATATAACACTTGTCATAGGACTAGTTAGACGGTCCGAACGCGTTTCACGCGCACGATGCGTTAAAGTAGCATAAGCTACCTTAATGGGTCGCGATGGGTCGTAGACACTTAGGTTAAGTTTCATTTAGTATGTAGGCTTTGTTAAACCATATCACATGAGTTCCCACACTCATTTGGTTTACAAACCCTCATGCTACCTAATCTTCCGATTTAGGTCCGGGTTATTAACATAGTTACCTATATTAGGTGCCGTTTGATATCCGTGATCTTTAGCTTTGTTTGGTTGTTACTCAAGGACTACTGAGCAATCTCAAGTGAGTACATAGACCCCTCTTTTACTGTTTTCCAAACGTTTTGGGGTGGAACACATGTGCCTACTTGTTACTTTCATGCTTTCCTGTTTTCACATCATATACTTGCTATGTTCATTAGTACATAATAGTACATGATTTCATTGTGTTTATGCTAGGTGTGCCCATTGTGTGCATTACTTAGTACATCGTTTTACATTACATTTCATGCTACGTGTGCCCATTTGTGTGCATTACTTAGTACAGTTCACATGCTATGTATGTCTGTTGTTGCATACTTAGTACAGATATTTCAGTTCACATGCTATGTATGTCTGTTGTTGCATACTTAGTACAGATATTTCAGTTCACATGCTATGTATGTCTGTTGTTGCATACTTAGTACAGATATTTCAGTTCACATGCTATGTATGTCTGTTGTTGCATACTTAGTACAGATATTTCAGTTCACATGCTATGTATGTCTGTTGTAGCATACTTAGTACATTTCTTATTCATCATATGCTTACATTTTGGTAGGACAATTGGTTTAAACATAGACATCTTACATTGTTGGTTTGGTTTGTGTAAGTGATTTAAGTAACGAGGCGTGTGTAATATGATACAAGCATGGTGGATACGCCGCTGGTACTTCCTATATATAAGTGTTTGTATGGTATTACATATTGTAGCGTTATCTGAATCATTTCAAGTTGAGACATAGAACATTTTATACAAATAACATATTTTTCACAAGACATTGATTTACAAACAACTTATCTAATACAAACTCATTTTTACATGGTTATTCATTTAACCATACATTATTTATACATATCATCTGATCTTATCGATTTTCAAATGATTTACAAAACAAAGCAAATAACAAGGTTCATGACTAAACATTTTCTCAAACATAAGTCATGAAACCTATTTTCACAAAACCTATGTATCTCACCGGCATTTTTATGCTGACATACCTATTTTCACATGTGTTTTTCAGGAGCTGTTGCATAAGATGATCAAGATACACATAGGCAGACTTGGGCTTTAGTGACAATAAAAGATGCAAGACTAATTAATTATGTTGTATTTCTTTGTTTGTTAAGACATTGTAACACTTTTAATTAATAAAACGAAACTTCAATTGCCATGGATTTGAAACATTAATTCTGTTACAACACTCCCCGACGTTTCCGCCACGTTTTGTATGTTCTACGTGGTCGGGGTGTGACATGTTTGAACCGTTTGGAGCTGTTTGATCTATGTGAATTATTTTAACTGTTGGAACCGTTTGGAACTGTTTGATTTATGTGAACCATTTGGAACTGATTGATTGATGTGAACCATTTAGAACTATTTGATCCGTTGGGTTAGGAAAGTGATTAGGTAATGGGGCGGGTGTAATGTGTTAAAAGCATGGTGGATATGCCGCTGGTACTTCCTATATATAAGTGCTTTTAACACATTATATATCGTTGCGTTATCTAGATCACTTGGGCAAATGTTATAAAAAAAAGTTGTATTACAAGGTTCTTCTAATAATATAAACCATTCGAGTTTTATTACAAAAAAGATTTTCGATCTGGGTCTACATAAACAAATGTTTTGGAGTTAAGATTCATGGCATCAAGGTTTTATAAATTATAACAAATCTGTTTTAACTTGGTTATTTCAATTCACAATATAAACATTTTACAAAACTAAGTTTTCGAATATCAAATAATAAAAGTTGTTTGAGTTATTTCAAAAGGTAAAACGAGCCATGAATCTGACACTCACATAAAACCTATGTACTCGCCGGCATTTTTATGCTGACGTATTTTCACATATGTTTCAGGTACCATAGTTGATGATGATATTGATGCATGCTCACATAGGAATGGACGAGGCCTTAGTGACTTAATAACAATGAAAGTCTATTTGTTCATATTTTGTTTCTAATTTAAATGTAATGTAATACACTTAATTCAATAGAATAGAACTTTTATCCATATGTTGTGAAACAATGATTCTGTTACGATAATCCCCGACGTTTCCGCCACGGTTTGTTGTTTTAACGCGGTTTGGGTGTGACAGAAAAGTTGGTATCAGAGCTTATGGTTATAGGGAATTAAGTTATTAGTAATGCTTTGACCTAGTCAATAACCCTCCTAGGACCCTAACACAAGATTCTTGTGTTTAGATCTTAAAATAATACCGTCACTTATCCTTAGAAAACTAATCATCTGTTCTAGGATGATTTATTATAAGGTTTTGAACCTTCAAAGTTTTCAAAATCTCGTCAAGGTTGGGTCTTATAATGTGAACACGTGCAATCTGGATGGCTGGATGCCTGTACTCTGAGCTTTCTGCCTAAGGCTAGAGTGTTCGTACAAATCCACATAATCGGACCAGTCACTCTTACCTGGGAACTCTTGGGATGAGTGTCCATTTATAGGCTAAAGCATGTCTTCGCGATACATTAATATGACCCACTTACTTTGATTAGTCACCATCTCATTTGTTTACTTTAGGTAACAAACAAATGATCACAGTTTTTTATGCGTTGTCAACCTGTTTTGATTATCCGATAACATCTCGCTTGCCTCATCCCATGCCTTCCATTATCTTCAAGATGCATCTTCATCGCAACAACACTCAAGTATCCGAACCAGGTGCAACAATTGCCCAACAAATAGGCGTCGTACTCCAGAGGACCGTTGATTTAGCTATCACCATGACTCGCCTCAGGGATGAAGCCGTACAAGGGAACCGCTTTTTGGTGCAATCAATGTAACCGTCATCATCCGAATCAAATACCCTGTTTCAAATGAACCCACTGCAGACGATGGGGACACTTGGTTAACATGTGCCGCTTTGCTATCCAAAACAAAGCTGTTGCAAATCATGCCGCTGCTCAAACTCCAAATTCTGCTTCATGTGTCGCCTTAGCATATCTAGTACCTCAACCTCATGAACTTTCTACCTTGTGTATCGACTTAAGCACGTTTAGTGCAAGGTTTCGAAACACCTCTTGTTACACAAATTCCAAAATCCATATAGGATCTTTCTATCCTCATAATTAGATCCTTGTGGATAAATATCATTCATCGGAGCCCTTAATTGAATTCTTTGTGTGATTTAATACGTACATTACGATTCAATAAGGACAAAGCCGAATTCCTATTAAGATCTTCGTATCTTCATGGTTAGATTCTTGAAGATGTTTAAAGTGCCAAATGAAATCCACGGATTGGATTCCTGGTATGCTTTAAATACCCGTGTCCAAAGATAACAAATTAAAGGTCAAGTTAAACAATTACGTGATTATGTGTTTATGTGATTGCGTGATTATGTTTATGTGTTGGGTATTTGTGTAATCCGAATTTTCGTTATCCAAATCCTCGTAGAATCTCCCATATCTTCGTATGAGGGATTCATAGTAGGATATCCAAAGGTACTACTTCAAATCCTTAATGGGCTTCTACGTAATAGTTAAGACCCTTGGATTATAAAGTACTATTCCGTAAAGAGACCCCTTGAGTGGTCTAGTTAAAAAGATTGATTCAAAAATTTGGTTAGGACTGTCATGTGATGATATAGCTAAAAAGACTCCTTGGTGGTCTATTTAAAGAGATCATTTGTCGATCTAATTAAAAGGACCCTATGGTGGTCTAGTCACACTCATCAAAGGTTTGATTTTCTTCCCCTACACATTATGAAACGCACTGTGCGAACTGTACAAGGAATTACGTAATTATGGATGCATACATAATTATGGAATTTAGTGCATAGAAACCACAACAAGTTTTGTCATGTGTCTAGAGTTAACTCTACTCATTTCCATTTCTGATGAAACACCCGTTGAGGAAAAATAAACTAGCTATTCATTTTTCACTTCTGAAAGAATATCCGTTGAGGGAAATGAATATCCTTTTGTTTACCCCTTCATTTCCATTTCTGAAGAATACCCGTTGAGGAAAATGACTCCGTCCGTTCCTTTTCGTTTCTGAAGAATATCCGTTGAGGGAAATGAATATCCTTTTGATTATTCCTTCATTTCCATTTCTGAAGAATACCTGTTGAGGAAAATGACTCCGTCAGTTCATTTTCGCTTCTGAAGAATATCCGTTGAGGGAAATGAATATCCTTTTGATTATTCCTTCATTTCCATTTCTGAAGAATAGCCGTTGAGGAAAATGACTCCGTCCGTTCATTTTCATTTTTGAAGAATATCCGTTGAGGGAAATGAATATCCTTTTGATTATTCCTTCATTACCATTTCTGAAGAATACCCGTTGAGGAAAATGACTCCGTCAGTTCATTTTCGTTTCTGAAGAATATCCGTTGAGGGAAATGAATATCCTTTTGATTATTCCTTCATTTCCATTTCTAAAGAATACCTGTCACACCCCAACCACGTAAAACAACAAAACGTGGCGGAAACGTCGGGGAGTGTTGTAACAGAATCATTGTTTCACAACCATGGATTAAATAATTTCGTTTTATTGAATTATTGAACTCTTTGTTTCCAACAAATCAAATAAATACAATTTTTATCTTTCATGTTTTAAAGTCGCTAAGGCACGAGTCCATCCTATGTATAGCATGCGTCAACAATCATCACATAGCAGAACCTGAAACATGTGTAAAAATAGGTACGTCAGCATAAAAATGCCTGTGAGATACATAGGTTTTGTTTATGCATGATTCATGACTTATAAGTTTAAAAGAATGTTTTTAACAAAAAGTAGTCATGAACCTAAAAATGTTTTCTTTATAAAATCATGTGAAAACTTATGAGAAATTTGATGATATAAAAGAATGATGCATAATAAATAATCAAGTAAAATGAGTTTATAAAATAATGTTTTGAATAAAATGTTTGAAGTATGTATAAAAATATACTTTGGTTTTAAGAAAGTCGATTAGGTAATATATCAAAATATATTTTGGTTCCAAAATCGTTAAACAGATAGTATATTAAATATACTTTGGTTGTCAAAATAATCGTTTTCGATAGTATATCAAAAGTATACTTTGGATTTTTGTATAACATATTAAACTATGTTTTGGTTGAATAAATAACATATTAAAAATATGTTTTGGTAGTTAATAAAATATATGTTGTTTTGTACAATATCACACATGAGAGTATATCAAACTATACTTTTGGGAGTATAATAAAATATACAATAAAAATGTGATTTAAGAATTCAATCAGACCTAGTGCATCAAAATACACCTTTGAGACTATAGGGATACCACAAAGGCAATCCCTATTTGGATGGAGAAACAAATTGGTTTCAGACATTCCATGACAACAGGAATGGGGTGTCAAATCCTATAGCGCTATATCATACTACCAATCGGTCTGGTGAACAAAATAAGTACTATCCAACAATTAATTTTATACTCTTTGGAAAAATTAGAGTTTAAAACATAAATAATCAGTCGGTTTGTCAAAAGATAAGTACTAATATGTATAATCAATTATACTTTGAAATCGTGAACATAACAGATAGGTACACATGCTTCACCCCAAAATATTGAAAACAGTAAAAGAGGGGACTATGTACTCACCTGAGGGTGCTTAGTAGTCTTGAATAACAACCAAGAGAAGCTAGAGGGAGTATGAAATCAAACGACACCTAATATAGGTAACTATGTTATTAAACGACTCCTAAACCGGGAGATAGGATAGAATGATGTTCTATAAATCAAATGAGTAATTGAACTCATATGGTATGATTTAATAGAGCTAACATTCTGATTTGAAAGTCTACCTAAGTGCTTTTGACCCGTTTCGACCCATTATGGTAGCATAGGCTACTATAACGTGTCGGTTACGCAAAACTATGTTTGGATGGTTATCTATGAGCTATGTCAAGTCTTACAAGCCCAATTATACCCTAACATGTTACTAATTCAGATTAGATGTCAAAAATATGTTCACATATACACATTATGGATTTATGATTCAAAAGGGCATTTTGGTCATTTCCTATGGGCATGTAAACCAATTAACGAATAGCTAACCAATCCTATGTGATCATAAGGTATAACCTCAGGGGTTATTCCCTATGCAACTATGATCACTAAGCAAGCTTGGTCAGATCCTAAAGATCGACCCAACGGGTCAGGTTCGAAAGTCTAAGCGGTTGTTTAGACCGCTTAGATTACGACCCTAAACAAGCACCAAACTAGTAGTGACGAGTTAAACATGTCAAAACATGTTTAACTAACTTAGAAAACTGATTTGGTATCAAAACAAGGTGTTTTGATACCTAAAAGTAGTTCCGTTGCAAAATGCATGCTAAAACGCATTTTGACCGAAACTTTGACTCGTCACTACTCCTAGTTAACGTGGTAATCAGTAGGTATAATCGCTAAGGATTATAACCATCGTGATTACAATCACGTTGCAAAGTTCTACCGAACTTTGCGTTGACCATTGACTGGTCTAACTGAAAGTCAAACACTGTTTGACTTTTTAAACTAGTAAGCAATAAAAGAATGAAGGAATACTCACTAAGGGTCGTTGCTAACTTTTCTACAAAGAATAAGCTCCCAAATCAGATGAGAGAGCTCCCAAAGCAGATGTAGAGGAAAATGAGAAGAAATGAGCAAGGAATGAGGAAGTTAAGGTGGTTATTTATACTTGTAGATGATGAACAAGATCATTACAAGTGTTTATTTGGCCTCTAAGAAATGAAATCTGACCATACAAGTGTTAGGAACAGCTGGTATTACTTGGAGAGTCGTTTACTTGGAGCCCAAAACAAGAGAATTGCATATAAGGGCCTGAATTATCAAACAGCAGCTGAAAATCAAATTTCTGTCGCTGGGAATGCTTTATGGACCGTAAGGTCCAGAGCATACGGTCCGTAAGGACCTGCAGACCAGCAAGTTTCACATTTTGACAGTTTTGGCCCCCGCATGTGTTCGAGTCCATTTTAGGCACTTTTGACACCCGTTAAGCCATTTTCAAGGCTCTACAAGGTCAATAAAGTTTAGAGGACTCAAAATATGCTCGGAAAACTCTCGGATGTCGGCTCGTTTGGTCGTACGGTCGCGTTGTTCGTTAAATTACGACGAAACTCAAACGGACGCGAAAACGAACCAAAATAAGCGACGAGTGGTATTTTTGCATGCCGATCACTAAAATAAAAATATTTTAGTGTGTACAAAAATTTTGGATGTCCAGATGTGGTCAGAACGTAAGATATGCGCGAAAATGCAAACTTACGTCGTTTTTGACACTTTTAGTCCCTGTAAGATCAAATAAGCATATTTTCGCACACCGAACCACTCAAAGCTTATTTCTAAGCTATGTTTAGGTTATTTATGGTATTTTTAGCTTATGATCATGTTCCGGACTATACGTTGCCTTACAAAACGGCAGACTTTTGCTGTTTGACGCAAATAGTCCCTGTGAGTGAATAGACTTGTTTTCACCACACCAAACCTTCCAAAACTTATTTCTAAGTTATGTAAAGGTTATTTAAGGTATGTTAAGCCTATTTCGCTATTCTGGAGTGTTTATTGCCTTAAACTGGTTATATTTACGCATCAGTTCGCGTATAACCCTCCAGAAAGCGATTTAAAGCTTGAAATCGAACAAGAATTGATATGTGCAAATGAAACACATATTTTTACAAATCCTAAGTATGAAATACAATATTTCATTGGTTTGATATTTGTATGATGGTTGAAGTGACACAGGTGTCACAATACCCACTGTGGAAAATTAATCCGTCAGTTCATTTTCATTTCTGAAGAATATCCGTTGAGGGAAATGAATATCCTTTTGATTATTCCTTCATTTTCCATTTCTGAAGAACCCATTGAGGAAAATGACTCCATCAGTTCATTTTTGCTTCTGAAGAATATCCGTTGAGGGAAATGACAGGATTATGCCTTACATGTCTTTGATGGGTTTTTCTACGCAAATAGATAACACCCTAGATTCCATGCAAGACAATCATTGAACACAACTTCACAGACAAACTCCTACAAATATAATTCGGGACGAAATTTCCTAAAGTAGGGGAGACTGTGACATCTGTGTCACTTCAACCATCAAAAAAATACCAAATCAATGAAATATTGTGTTTCATACTTGGGATTTGTATAAATATGTGTATCATTTGCACATATCAATTCTTGTTCGATTTCGAGCTTTAAATCGCTTTCTGGAAGGTTTTACGCAAACTGATGCGTAAATATAACCAGTTTAATGCAACAAACACTCCGGAACAGTGACATAGGCTTAACATACCTTAAATAACCTTTACATAACTTAGAAATAAGTTTTGGAGGGTTTGGTGTGGCGAAATCAAGTTTATTCGATCACATGGACTATTTGCATCAAACTGCAAAAGTATACCGAATCGAATGATAACGAACATTCCAAAACTTGATCATAAGTTAAATATGCCCTAAATATCCTTTACATAGCTTAGAAATAGGTTTTGACGTGTTTGGTGCGCAAAAATAAACTTTTTGATCAATAGGGACTAAAAGCATCAAAAAGTGCATAAGTTTGCATTTTCGCGCATATCTTACGTTTTGAATATATCCGGACATCCAAAAATTTATGTAATCGTTAAAATATTTTATTTTAGTGATTGGCATGATAAAATTCCATTCGTCGCGTAATTTGGACCGTTTTTGCGTCCGTTACGACTTCCGTCATAATTAACCGAACAACGCAACCGCACGGCCAAACGAACCGACATCCGAGATATTTTTGAGCATGTTTTATGTTCCCTATACTTTAACTTCATTTTAGAGCCTTGAAATGGGGTTAACGGGGCTTAAATGTGCCGAAAAAGCATCAAAAACCAAGATTTACAACTTCAGGGACCTAAATTGCAAATCTGCTAAACCTGGCATACACGGGGTGAGTAAGACTTCTCCGAGTCTTATGCGGGGCGCGAGAGATGCCCAAATATGCAAAAACCAGTTTCTGCAATCAGCAGCTTGTGACAACCCTCAAAATTACAGGTACTGTATAATTAATTAATTTTAATTACATGCTTGATGACTATGCTTGATTACAACTGACAATTTAAACTGCTTTATGATTTTGCGTCATACATACATGTGCACCATATTTCATACAGTCACTCCATTTTATTACACACAAACATTAGTGACATACTTGATGCACACAGCACAGTTAGCACACTGAGCGGTTGATTCAGAAACATGCTGACAATGCCAGCACATAGACAGACAATGATATTATGGCCAGTATGAGCCAGGGACAAGGTACTACACTAGTATGGAGTGTAGGGAGGCGAGGACCATAAAACTGCGTCACTAGGTGATAGTTATAGTGCCGGGAAGTGCCTAAAACACACTATAAATGCAGAATTCTGCATTTATTATTAAAATTCAGCATTGTATTATGCTAGTAGAGTACAAAAAGATGGCAGAATGGTCCTGTATACTTTCCTAAGTGCCGGGAATAATTTGCGTTACAAAAATATATATAAAAGACATTATTTGGACTAATTAAACACTTTAACGGGACGGTACCTAACCGGATAACCGGACATTACCCGGGACACTAAATTTTTGTCAATGACATTGTTTTACTATTTTTGGCTAGTCATGATCCCCGTTTGCCATAACACCCACTAAAAACCATATAACTAACAAGTATAAGTTATTACTTACAATCAAACTACCAATTACCACTTTAGTTGCAAATTTTACATCAAGACCCCCCCCCCCCAACCGAAAATCGGTCCCCATGGACCCACCAAATTATCTTCACCATGCCTTCTTGATTTGTTGAATATAATAACAGATTGTTGCTTGTTGAACTTGCTAAAATATGTGAATGATCTTATAAGAGGCATGGCACTTAGATTTATCATCATCACTTCAAAGATCACACTCCATCCTCACTTTCTCTCTCATTTTCGGCTCCCACAAAACCGAAACCATCACCACCACTTAACATCATCATCTTCTTCAATATCAAGTTCCATTCAAAGCTTTGAAGGTGATCCATGGAAGTTACATCTTGAAGGGCATTCTAAGGAGCTTTGTTCTAGTCTTTTTCATCATCTTTTCTCATCATCTTTGCACTAGAATTTCTACCCTAGCCTTGTGCTAGTAGTAAGTCTCTTTACACCTTGTTTCATCTTGTTCATAGTTAAGATATGTAGTTTGATGATATTGTTTAAATCACAAGAACAAGAATACTAAAAGTTGTTAAACAAGAATCATGAACATAAAAGTTTACTTGAAGTTGAAATACTACTAGTTTGTTATTGTTATGAGTATGTTGTTATTTTTATGATGATTCTTGGTTGTAGGAGGTTAACCACCATAAAAGTCTTGTTAAATAAATGTAGAAGCATGATTTAACAAGAATAGGAAGTGGTTATGTATTACATAAATAACCACCTTCTAAGTTTAGTCATGAACTTGAATAAAAATAGATTTTTCTAAAATATAAATGAACTAGTAGATTTGTGATCATGTTGATTGAAGTTTACTAGGAGCTTTTCTAAGTAAACCGAGTTAGAGAATCGGGTTTTTGGAAAAATCATAAATTTACAAAAAAAAACAAACTTACATTGTTTTTATAAATAAAATAAATGTAAGAACATTTATTTACAAGAAGAGTTCAAGAAGCTAAATTTTGTAAATATTATTTACAAGTTGTGAAAACGTAACTCGTTTAAGAAAGTGATTTTTTTAACGAAGTAAATACATTTTGGAAGGTAACTAAGCCTATTAAAAGCTTCACTAAGTTACTACGCGATTTTGGGAAATATCAAGTTCATAATTATTATGTAACAAGTATATTTTTGCTCTTGGTGATGTAAAGTTGTTTAAAAGATTGTTTGTTGATTGATTTTGAAAAGAAAACGATATGCTAGTAAGCATGGACACTCCCGTTTTAGGGGAAACTCTGGCGAAATTTTTCAAAAATCCCTAGACTTAGAAAAATTATTTTCTAACAAGTGTTTACAAAATATATTGACTTGTTTTTCGGAAGCAAACTTCGCCATAAATTTTATTACAAAACTCCAAAGTATCGGAGGTAGGTTTTCGGAAATAAAGACAAATAAATATATATTTAAAATATATATTTGATAGTAAAACGCTTGTGCGATTATATTATTTATTTTGGGGGAAACTAGTTATATTATTTAGGACAAAATAATGTAACTTAGCAAAACGCCACCACACTTATGAATCCGAGAAATACATTTACGAACATATTTTGGGGTAAATATTATTTGGTTACAAAATATGAAAATATATTATTTTTGCGAAGAATAAATATATTTTGGGTTATATGGGTTTTGATAAATATGTTGAATATATTTTTCTAAGTGGGACTTAAAATATATTGTTCGGAATTGCAAGTGCACATGTAAAAATACCCCCATCCTTGGGAAGGAAATACACTTATAAACAATTAAGAAGTGTGAATACGAAATAGTTGCCTAACTATTTTCCTCATTACCAATGTTAAGTTAAAATAATTAATATTATTTTGACAAGTATAATATCAAAGTATCGTAACTCAAACAAATACAAAGGCAAGGCACGGCCCGATCGTCTAATAGATATTAGTACGTTGTAGGTCGTTGGGTAGCTGATCAAGTTTGAGTGGACATTTCGATACAGGAGACGCAGTACAGTGAGTTCATGTCCCCCTTTTCTCTTAACTGTTTTCAGTTTATAACTTCGGGGGTGAAATACATGTTACAATTATTTAGGACATTTTTATACATGGTATGGTTAACTTAAGGAGGGTTGGGATGTTCAGATCATGTGAGTGGTGGGTACAACGCTTAAAGCCATTAATCCTCGTTGTTAGGACCGAGGGACACAAGAATGATAGATCTATTTGGGTGTAGCGAGCCCAAACCCGTGAGGTCAGGGTGACCCATAGAGGTGACTGTGTCTTACAGCCGAGGCCTGGTACAAATTTGCTAGGTTTGAGTTTTCCTGCATCACTTCACACATACCAGTGGCTTTGCAACCCAGTGGTGATCTCTTTTTCCTTAATTGCTACATACCAGGAACATTTTTACACTTGGACGTACTTTAACGATTTATAGAGATACTCACTTTTACATGAACTCGCTCAACTTTTGTTGATTTTTCAAACTACATGTATTTCAGGAAATTAGTGGATCTGGCAAGGTATGCATTCACGTCAAGCTGCGTAAGGAATAATGATGTCATCCGGGTTTAGGAAGTGTGACCCTTACCTGGACGGGTTACAAGTCTTAAACCGTATTTCTAGTCAAGACTTTTGTCGTGTCGTATGAACATGTTTTTAATTATGTCATGATTGTATTTGGTTTCATGTGTCGACTTTTAAAACAATGTTGTTATGGTAACTTTTAAAAGTAAATGAACGGATGACTATCACGTGTTTTAATTCATATAGCATTGTTATGATTGTGCTATGGTATTAAGAAGTCACACCAAAATAAACCCACGCTTCCGCAAAAGCCAGGGTGTGACAGCTTGGTATCAGAGCCAGGTTCATAGCGAACTAGGATTCTTTCTCGAGTCTAGACTATGATCACTAGGGCTCTCACGAAAACATATTTACATTGTATACACTAAAACATCCAGATCCAGTATACAAAACATTTTTACAAATAAAAGGCACAAAAACTCTTTTTCAAAATTTGTGGTTCAGTCTTAGAGACTGAGGGAGTTCAGCCTTAGAGGCTGGGGAGGTTCGGCCTTAGAGGCTGGGGAGGTTCAGCCTTAGAGGCTGGGGAGGTTCGGTCTTTGAGACTGAATGATTCAATCTTAGAGATTGGGGAGGTTTAGTCTTAGAGACTGGGAGGTTGGTCTTAGAGGCCGGGGAGTTAGTCTGAGAGGCTAGGAGGTTCAGTCTGAGAGGCTGGGAGGGTAGTCTGGAAGGCTAGGATGATTACTTGTTTGCTTTATTGTGGCTAACATGTTTAGTTGACTTTATGATTGATATATGTGCATATATGTGATTGTGTTATAGACATCATGGTTTCATTGTCAGACACAGGAGTATCGGACACACTAGACCCCATGGTGATCGTGTCAGATGATGAGATTTCGTCAGAGCGAGAGGTCTACACATCTGACACCACCAGCACTGACGACGATGATTTCCAGCCATTCGCACTGCCTGACGTCGGAGTTGAGCCTGCTGATGGCCTTCCTGCCGGGGATTTACCACTTGCGGTGATCCCTGCTCCCATACCGCTTACTGCTTTTCCAGTAGTAGATATGCCCCTCGATGTCGTTTCTGACGACGGCATCGATTTGTTCGAGGAGGATCCGCCTGAGGCTGACCATGAGGGCGGGGCCCCTATTGTTGCTGACGTCATTCTTCCCATTGCTGAGGCCCCTGTAGAGGAGCTTTCTGTTGGTTCACCTGTCCCAGATTCATTGGAGTCTGTGGCATCTGCATCTTTGCAAGACCATGATGTGCAGCCTCACTCTTCTGACTCCGACATGGCGATGTCAGCTGCACCCGGTCCAGCACACGAGTTCGAGTTTGACCATGAGGTCGATGATGATTTGTATCCAGTCTTTCCCCCTTGTTTCGATCCTGACCACGATATCGAGTTTATTTACTTGGATCAGCCCTTAGAGGCGTCCGTAGCTCCTATCGATCCTCTGTTTGACGTCCCTGCTGATTTTGATATGGATCTTGTTGACCCGGAGCCTGTTGTGTCCCCATAGCTTGTAGCTGCTCCTGATCCTGCATTAGAGCATGACCCTGTTCATGATGATGCACCAGCCATTGCCCCTCTAGTTGATGACATACCCGTTGCTGACCTTCCCGTTGTTGCTCCACCCTTGATAGATGATCCTGTTGTTGATGCACCATTACCCGATCCCGTGCCGGTACTGTTCGACCGTGCACCTTTTGCTGCTCACATAGATCCACGTTACGCTGACACCCTCAACGGGTGGATCGAGGATGATGACTATCCACCGTACATGGTACCCGTCACACCTGTTTCTGCACCCACTGATGTTCCACTATCCCACCCACACATGACCGACGTCCAGCGTATCAATCTTCCGATTACTTTCCTTCAGGACATTCCTCCGCCATGTCCTGGGGAGGGTTCATCGCGACAGCCTTTTGGTCACGTACCTTTCATGTCAGGAGGTGGCCAGTTTATATCACAGATTCCTCATCCTACTTTTGTTCCACACGTATCGACGTCTGATCCGGTCATGTCACAGTTTCCTCATGTTGCACCACCTACTGCACCATCTTTCACGCCATCGAGCGACCCATTTTTATGGACTACGCCCCCTATCATGCCATTGTCTGATCCGTACCACCCGTACCATGTTAGGTACTCTACGGAGGACATACTGACATCCTTGATGATACAGCAGGACGCATTGACGCGTCGTATTCAGGAGTTGGAGGGAGCTCCACGTCCGCCTTGCCATTGTCAGACCCCCTTAGCAGCACCACACGCTCCTCGTCCACTTTCCCCCGATTCGAACGTTCCTTTCATGACATCTGAGCAGCTGATAGCATATTTGCTACGCGCCTATCGTGCCTTAGAGGAGGACTGGTTACATATGCGTAGCTTGCTTTTCTCTCATTTTCCTCCTCCTCCTCCTCCTCCGCCATCAGCATAGGCATTTTGGTTTTATGCAGGTTGACATTTTGGTGAGAAGGTCGCTATTGAGCCAGTTTACGAAGACTTTTGGAGATCACGCTTTTTGTATATGATAGTTGTAGTTTGACTTATATTTTTGGAGGGTGATGTGGCCCTATGATATCATGTGGATGTACGATGTACTTTAAAACTTGTAAAAACATTATCGTGGTCGTGATTAAAGAAAAGCTCAATGGCAACGTTCTCACTACATACCTTGTTGAGTTATTTACTTTATGTTATAACATGTGATGTTATGTGATTAGTGAATGTTATTACATACGCATACTTATGATACTTACTATGACCTGACCTACATAATCGTCTTTTAGAAAATGCCTCCACGACGCGATGTACGCATGCCTACTACCGAGGCGGAACTCCAAGGGATAATCACCGCGGCTATAGCATAGTATGCTGCCTCCCAGGGAGGAACAAGCGGGAGTTTCTCGAACAACAACGGCAACAACAATCCACCCCATGGTAATGTCAAGTTGCTAGAGACATATTACTATGCATTTGGATATTCTAGCACATCCGCTGAAACCATCTGTAAATCTTAACGTATGTGCAGGGTGCACCTACAAACAATTCCTTGACTGCAAGCCAGTAAATTTCAACGGCACTGGAGGTGCTGTTGCATTCGTCCGGTGGGCTGAGAAGACATATTCCATTCTAAGAATGAGTAAATGCGCTCCTGATCAACAAGTCACTTACATTTCAGGGTTGTTCCTGGATGGCGCCCTATCGTGGTGGAATCTGCAAGTGCAAACGTTAGGAGAAGCTGCAGCTTATGCGTTAACCAGGAATGAGTTGAAAGAGTTAATGAGAAAGAAGTACTGCTCAAGAGCTGAAATACAGAAGCTAGAAACTGAGTTCTGGCATCTAAGAATGGATGGTCCTAAGATTGCAGAATACGTTCAGAGGTTTCATGATTTGTCCCATGTGGTGCCGTACATAGTCACGCCCGAATTTAAACGCATCAAACGCTTTATCTGGGGATTGGCACCCCAGATCATGAGTATGGTTACCACGTCTAAGCCTGCAGCAATCACGGAACCCATCGACCTCAGTGTGGCACTAACTGAGGAAGCGATTAGATTGAACAAGTTTTCAGTTTCGGAACCAAAGAAGAAAGAGACTCATGTGGAGTCGT
Organism: Helianthus tuberosus; assembly: GCA_030545235.1. Classification (NCBI taxonomy): domain Eukaryota; kingdom Viridiplantae; phylum Streptophyta; class Magnoliopsida; order Asterales; family Asteraceae; genus Helianthus; species Helianthus tuberosus. Next base: position 97,195,678 of record CM060412.1, on the reverse strand, counting down.
CTGGTGAAAACAAACGGAAATTTTCCAATTTCAAGCAAGGTACCAGCAACGTGAGCAAGAAGGGTGAGTCGAGCACGCCGGCCAGAGCCACAACCGGTGTCGAGGACAAAGGAAAGGGTTACATGGGCACTCTGCCCAAGTGTGGGTTATGCCAGTATCATCATGCTGGCCTGTGCAGAAATAGAAAATGTGAAACTTGTGGGAAAATTGGCCACTTGAAGGATACTTACTGGATTGGTTCAGGCCAGGGTGGCCAAAGGGGTTTCAATAACAACAACCGTGGTGGTAATGGAAACCGGCCGCAAGGGAATAATGGAAGAAATGGTAATCGTGGGAATGTCGCAAATCAAGCTGGTAAACGGGGAACAAACGGAAATCGAGGCGGGAATGGTAATGGGAATGACCGAGGGCCAGGATGCTTCAACTGTGGAGACGCTGGGCACTTTAAAAGGGAATGCCCAAAACTAAATCAGGCGCAAGGCCGAGTCTTTAACATTGGTGCGAGGGAAGCGCGCCAGGATCCAAATGTTGTCACCGGTACGTTCCCTATATACCAACGCTTTGCATCTGTTCTTTTTGATACTGGTGCCTATTATAGTTTCGTATCGTTAGAATTTAAGAATATACTTAGGTTGGCCACTAGTAAGTTAGACGTTCCATACTCGATCGAATTGGCGAATGGGAAACTAATTGAAACGGGAGAAGTCATCAGAGGATGCGCGATAGAACTGGGAGGGCACGAATTTACGCTAGACCTACTGCCAGTCGAATTGGGAAGCTTCGACGTGGTAGTGGGAATGGATTGGTTATCGAGCAACAAGGCCGAGATTGTTTGCCACGAGAAGACCATCCGCATCCCTATGACAGATGAAGAAACGATCGTAGTGCACGGAGAGAAGCGTGATACGCCACTAAGAATTATTAGCTGTCTGAAAGCTAGAAAGTGTTTACAGAAGGGATGTGTTGCATTCTTGGCACACATCATGGATAAAGAAGCCGCGGAGCTAAAGATAGAAGACATTCCGGTCGTAAGAGAATATCCTGAAGTCTTTCCAGAAGACTTGCCAGGATTGCCGCCGCAGCGACAAGTCGAGTTCCACATTGACTTGGTTCCAGGCGCCGCACCTGTAGCCAAGGCACCCTATAGACTTGCGCCTTCGGAAATGCAGGAGTTGTCGTCGCAACTTCAGGAGCTATTGGATAAAGGATTTATCAGACCAAGCTTCTCGCCTTGGGGAGCTCCAGTTCTGTTCGTCAAAAAGAAGGATGGTAGTTTTCGTATGTGTATAGACTACCGCGAGCTTAATAAATTGACTATCAAGAACAGATATCCTTTGCCAAGGATTGATGATCTGTTCGACCAACTGCAGGGTTCGAGCTTTTATTCAAAGATCGACCTTCGTTCAGGATATCATCAGTTAAGGATACAAGAGGAAAGTATCCCAAAGACGGCCTTTAGGACTCGTTATGGACATTTCGAGTTCCTGGTTATGCCGTTTGGGTTGACAAACGCACCAGCAGTTTTCATGGATCTAATGAACAGAGTCTGTAAGCCGTACTTGGATAAGTTTGTGATCGTGTTTATCGATGACATTCTAATCTACTCAAAGACGAAGGACGAGCACGAACATCACTTAAGAGCCATTTTAGAGCTACTTAAAAAGGAAAAGTTGTACGCTAAGTTCTCGAAGTGTGAGTTTTGGCTACACGAAGTCTAGTTTCTTGGTCATGTGGTTAATGGAGATGGAATTCATGTTGATCCCACAAAGATCGAGGCAATCAAGAATTGGGAGACCCCAAAGACGCCAACCGAGATTCGACAGTTCTTAGGTTTGGCTGGCTATTATCGAAGGTTCATTGAGGATTTCTCTAAAATCGCTCAACCTCTGACCGCACTCACACAGAAGGACAAGAAGTTCGACTGGGGTGACAAGCAAGAAGAAGCGTTTCAGTTGTTGAAGAACAACCTTTGTGACGTAATGATCCTATCGCTACCCGAAGGAACGGACGACTTCATGGTATATTGTGACGCCTCGCGTCAAGGATTGGGTTGCGTGCTGATGCAGCGCCAGAAGGTTATAGCATATGCGTCACGCCAGTTGAAGGTTCATGAGAAAAATTACACCACCCATGATTTGGAATTGGGCGTGGTGGTGTTTGCATTGAAGATCTGGCGACATTATTTGTATGGTACGCGATGTACGATCTTCACTGATCACAAGAGCCTATAACACATATTTGACCAAAAGGAGCTTAACATGAGGCAAAGACGCTGGGTAGAGTTGTTGAATGATTATGATTGCGAGATCAAGTATCACCCAGGGAAGGCGAATGTGGTCGCCGATGCCCTGAGTCGAAAAGAAAGGATTAAGCCCATAAGGGTTAGGGCTTTGGAAATGATCGTCCAGACAGACCTCTCTTTGCGCATTCGTGCCACGCAGAGGGAAGCTTTGAAAGAAAGGAATATTGAGGATGAATATCTCTGTGGGGTGGGGAAACAGTTGGTGCTTCATGAGACGAATTTGGGTTCCTCTGTTTGGTGGATTGAGAAAGGTTATTTTTGATGAGGCTCACAAGTCGCGGTACTCAATTCATCCCGGTGCGGATAAGATGTACCAAGACCTCAAGGATTTGTATTGGTGGCCTAGAATGAATGGCGATGTTGCAGTATATGTTAGCAAATGCTTAACGTGCGCCAAGGTAAAGGTCGAATACCAAAATCCCTCAGGTCTTCTGCAGCAACCTGAAATACCCAAATGGAAATGGGAACAGATTTCCATGGACTTCATAACAAAATTGCCAAAGACGCCCAAGGGCCATGATACAATTTGGGTAATAGTAGACCGTCTAACAAAATCTGCACACTTCTTTCCAATCAAAGAGAAAGACAACACGAGTAAGCTTGCTGAAATATACATGCGAGATATCGTTGCACGACATGGAGTGCCTCTCTCGATTATCTCGGAAAGAGATGGACGCTTCGTGTCAAGGATTTGGCAGTCCTTCCAAGAAGCTTTTGGTTCACAGTTGAATCTAAGTACTGCTTTTCACCCACAAACTGATGGCCAAAGTGAACGAACTATTCAGACGTTGGAAGATATGCTGAGAGCATATGTAATGGACTTAGGTGGTAGCTGGGATAATCATTTACCATTAGTCGAGTTTTCGTACAACAACAGCTACCACACCAGCATTGGAGCCGCGCCATTTGAAGCTATTTATGGACGCAAGTGTCGATCACCGCTATGATGGGCCGATGCGGGTGATAGACATCTTGTTGGTCCCGAAATAGTAGAAGAGACAACAGACAAGATCTTTCAAATTCGAAAGCGCATCGAGGTGGCTCGCGACAGACAGAAAGCCTATGCAAATCAAAGGAGGAAACCTTTGGAGTTTCAAGTTGGGGATATGGTTTTGTTAAAGGTTTCACCCTGGAAGGGTATGGCACGCTTTGGAAAGCGTGGGAAGCTGAATCCGCGTTACATTGGCCCATTCAGGATCCTGCAAAGGATTGGGCTTGTAGCATACCAGTTGGACCTGCCTGCTGAACTTAATGGCGTGCATGATACATTCCATGTATCAAACCTGAAAAAGAGTCCAACACAAGAGACCGTGATCATTCCAGCAGACGAAGTTCATATCGACGACACGCTCCACTTCACTAAAGAACCCGTTGAGGTTACGGATTGGAAAGTTAACAAAACAAGCAGGAGTAGTGTCAAACTCGTCAAAGTTCGATGGAATGCACGACACGGCCCAGAATTCACGTGGGAACGTGAGGACCGTATGAAGGCCAAGTACCCACATTTATTCCCCAAGACCGCTGCAACTAGAAGCAGAACCTAAAATTTTGGGACGAAATTTTCTTAACGGGGGGAGAATGTGACAACCCTCAAAATTACAGGTACTGTATAATTAATTAATTTTAATTACATGCTTGATGACTGTGTTTGATTACAACTGACAATTTAAACTGCTTTATGATTTTGCGTCTTATATACATGTGCACCATATCTCATACAGTCACTCCATTTTATTACACACAAACATTAGTGAGATACTTGATGCACACAACACAGTTAGCACACTGAGCAGTTGATTCAGAAACATGATGACAATGCCAGCACATAGACAGACAATAATATTATGGCCAGTATGAGCCAGGGACAAGGTACTACACTAGTATGGAGTGTAGGGAGGCGAGGACCATAAAACTGCGTCACTAGGTGATAGTTATAGTGCCGGGAAGTGCCTAAAACACACTATAAATGCAGAATTCCGCATTTATTATTAAAATTCAGCATTGTATTATGCTAGTAGAGTACAAAAAGATGGCAGAATGGTCCTGTATACTTTCCTAAGTGCCGGGAATAATTTGCGTTACAAAAATATATATAAAAGACATTATTTGGACTAATTAAACACTTTAACGTGACGGTACCTAACCGGATAACCGGACATTACCCGGGACACTAAATTTTTGTCAATGACATTGTTTTACTATTTTTGGCTAGTCATGATCCTCGTTTGCCATAACACCCACTAAAAACCTTATAACTAACAAGTATAAGTTATTACTTACAATCAAACTACCAATTACCACTTTAGTTGCAAATTTTACATCAAGACCCCCCCCCCCCACCAACCGAAAATCGGTCCCCATGGACCCACCAAATTATCTTCACCATGCCTTCTTGATTTGTTGAATATAATAATAGATTGTTGCTTGTTGAACTTGCTAAAATATGTGAATGATCTTATAAGAGGCATGGCACTTAGATTTCTCATCATCACTTCAAAGATCACACTCCATCCTCACTCTCTCTCTCATTTTTGGCTCCTCCAAAACCAAAACCAAAACCAAAACCAAAACCAAAACCAAAACCATCACCACCACTTAACATCATCATCTTCTTCAATATCAAGTTCAATTCAAAGCTTTGAAGGTGATCCATGGAAGTTGCATCTTGAAGGGCATTCTAAGGAGCTTTGTTCTAGTCTTTTTCATCATCTTTTCTCATCATCTTTGCACTAGAATTTCTACCATAGCCTTGTGCTAGTAGTAAGTCTCTTTACACCTTGTTTCATCTTGTTCATAGTTAAGATATGTAGTTTGATGATATTGTTTAAATCACAAGAACAAGAATACTAAAAGTTGTTAAACAAGAATCATGAAAATAAAAGTTGAAATACTACTAGTTTGTTATTGTTATGAGTATGTTGTTATTTTTATGATGATTCTTGGTTGTAGGAGGTTAACCACCATAAAAGTCTTGTTAAATAAATGTAGAAGCATGATTTAACAAGAATAGGAAGTGGTTATGTATTACATAAATAACCACCTTCTAAGTTTAGTCATGAACTTGAATAAAAATAGATTTTTCTAAAATATAAATGAACTTGTAGATTTGTGATCATGTTGATTCAAGTTTACTAGGAGCTTTTCTAAGTAAACCGAGTTAGAGAATCGGGTTTTTGGAAAAATCATAACTTTACAAAAAAAAAAAAAAACAAACTTACATTGTTTTTATAAATAAAATAAATGCAAGATCATTTATTTACAAGAAGAGTTCAAGAAGCTAAATTTTGTAAATATTATTTACAAGTTGTGAAAACGTAACTCGTTTACGAAAGTGATTTTTTTAACGAAGTAAATACACTTTGGAAGGTAACTAAGCCTATTAAAAGCTTCACTAAGTTACTACGCGTTTTCGGGAAATATCAAGTTCATGATTATTATGTAACAAGTATATTTTTGCTCTTGGTGATGTAAAGTTGTTTAAAAGATTGTTTGTTGATTGATTTTGAAAAAAAAAATGATATGCTAGTAAGCATGGACACTCCCGTTTTAGGGGAAACTCTTGCGAAATTTTCCAAAAATCCCTAGACTTAGAAAAATTATTTTCTAACAAGTGTTTACAAAATATATTGACTTGTTTTTCGGAAGTAAACTTTGCCATAAATTTTAATACAAAACTCCAAAGTATCGGAGGTAGGTTTTCGGAAATAAAGACAAATAAATATATATTTGATAGTAAAACGCTTGTGCGATTATATTATTTATTTTGGGGGAAACTAGTTATATTATTTAGGACAAAATAATGTAACTTAGCAAAACGCCACCACACTTATGAATCCGAGAAATACATTTACGAACATAGTTTGAGGTAAATATTATTTGGTTACAAAATATGAAAATATATTATTTTTGAGAAGAAAAATTATATTTTGGGTTATATGGGTTTCGATAAATATGTTGAATATATTTTTCTAAGCGGGACTTAAAATATATTGTTCGGAATTGCAAGTGTACATGTAAAAATACCCCCATCCTTGGGAAGGAAATACACTTATAAACAATTAAGAAGTGTGAATACGAAATAGTTGCCTAACTATTTTCCTCATTACCAAAGTTAAGTTAAAATAATTAATATTATTTTGACAAGTATAATATCAAAGTATCGTAACTCAAACAAATACAAAGGCAAGGCAAGGCATGGCCTGATCGTCTAATAGATATTAGTACGTTGTAGGTCGTCGGGTAGCTGATCAAGTTTGAGTGGACATTTCGATACAGGAGACGCAGTACAGTGAGTTCATGTCCCCCTTTTCTCTTAACTGTTTTCAGTTTATAACTTCGGGGGTGAAATACATGTTACAATTATTTAGGACATTTTTATACATGGTATGGTTAGCTTAAGGAGGGTTGGGACGTTCAGATCATGTGAGTGGTGGGTACAACGCTTAAAGCCATTAATCCTCGTTGTTAAGACCGAGGGACACAAGAGTGATAGATCTATTTGGGTGTCGCGAGCCCACACCCGTGAGGTCAGGGTGACCCATAGAGGTGACTGTGTCTTACAGCCGAGGCCCGGTACAAATTTGCTAGGTTTGAGTTTTCCTGCATCACTTCACACATACCAGTGGCTTTGCAACCCAGTGGTGATCTCTTTTTCCTTAATTGCTACATACCAGGAACATTTTTACACTGGGACGTACTGTAACGATTTATAAACATACTCACTTTTACATGAACTCGCTCAACTTTTGTTGATTTTTCAAACTACATGTATTTCAGGAAATTAGTGGATCTGGCAAGGTATGCATTCACGTCATGCTGCGTAAGGAATAATGATGTCATCCGGGTTTAGGAAGTGTGACCCTTACCTGGACGGGTTACAAGTCTTAAACCGTATTTCTAGTCAAGACTTTTGTCGTGTCGTATGAACATGTTTTTAATTATGTCATGATTGTATTTGGTTTCATGTGTCGACTTTTAAAACAATGTTGTTGTGGTAACATTTAAAACTAAATGAATGGATGACTATCACGTGTTTTAATTCATATAGCATTGTTATGATTGTGCTATGGTATTAAGAAGTCACACCAAAATAAACCCACGCTTCCGCAAAAGCCAGGGTGTGACACAGCTAGTTTCTGGCTTTGGTTCTTGGTTTTTCAATACCATGAGCATGTTTTGGGGCACCCATAGGTTTGTAAAAACAATGGGCACACATGGATGGTTGAGATTGAAGCTCGTTTATCGAGGAACGATCCTAACGGTTGTGGTTTTCCTATAAATACCCAACCCCCATTTCATTTCAACCCACATTGATCTGATTTTATGCTCTAAGTTGAAGCTTTATGCTTCATACCTGAGTATTTAGATCAATAACTTCATAGCTTGGACCCTTTGTAAGTTTCTTTCATGCTTTTATGCGTTTTTAAGCGTAAAAGTCAAACAGTGTTTGACTTTCTGCTTTGACCGGTCAATGGTCAACACAAAGTTCGTTTGAACTTCACAATGTGAGTGTAATCACGATGGTCATAGTCCCTTGTGACTAAACCTACTGATTACCACGTTGATTAGGTGTAGTGACGAGTCATAGTTTTGGTCAAAATGCGTATTCATGCGTATTTTGCAACCAAACTATTCTTGGGTATCAAAACCCTTTGTTTTGATATCAAACCTGTTTTCAAACTTCGTTAAACATGTTTTAACATGTTTTGCTCGTCACTTTTAAATTAGTGCTTATATAGGGTCGTGAGATAAGCGGTCTAAACAACCGCTTAGACTTACGAACCCAACCCGTTTGGTCGATCATTAGGATCCGATCAAGCATATTTTGTGACAATAGTTGTATAGGGAATAACCTTCGGAGGTTATACCTTATGGTCACTTCGTTTAAGTAGTTATATGATAGGTAGTTTATATGCCTTAGGAAAATGACCAAAATGCCCTTTTTACGCATAAATTCTTTTTAAATATATGTAACCTAAATTTTGACATCTAAACTGATTAGGAAACATTATTAGATATGTTAAGGCATATAATACTTGTCATAGGACTAGTTAGGCGGTCCAAATGCGTTTTACGCAAATGACACATTAAAGTAGCGTAAGCTACCTAAACGGGTCGTAATGGGTCGTAAGCACTTAGGATAGGTTTCGATTTAGTATGTAGGTTTTGTTAAACCATATCGTATGAGTTCCAACACTCATTTGGTTTACGAAACCTCATCTTTTTCGATCTTCCGATTTAAGTCCGGTTATTAATATAGTTTTCATGCTTTTATATCATATACTTGCTATGTTCGTTAGTACGCATATAGTACATGATTTCATTGTGTTTTGCTATGTATGTTCACTTAGCATGCTAGCACATTGATTTTCTTATATTACATTTTGTTGCATATGCTCATCCAGCATATGGACACATTATTTTACGTTTTAAACTGTTTGAACCGTTTGGAGCTGTTTGATCTATGTGAATTATTTAAACTGTTGGAACCGTTTGGAACTGTTTGATTTATGTGAACCGCTTGGAACTGATTGATTGTTGTGAACCGTTCGGAACTGTTTGAACCATTGGATTAGGGAAGTGATTAGGTAACGGGGCGGGTGTAATGTGTTAAAAGCATGGTGGATACGCCGCTGGTACTTCCTATATATAAGTGCTTTTAACACATTATATATCGTTGCGTTATCTAGATCACTTAGGCAAATGTTATAAAAATAAAGTTATATTACAAGGTTTTTCTAATAATATAAACCATTCGAGTTTTATTACAAAAATGATTTTCGATCTGGGTCTACATAAACAAATGTTTTGGAGTTAAGATTCATGGCATTGAGGTTTTATAAATTATAACAAATCTGTTTTAACTTGGTTATTTCAATTCACAATATAAACATTTTACAAAACTAAATTTTCTAATATCAAATAGCAAAAGTTGTTTATGTTATTTCAAAAGGTAAAATGAGCCATGAATCTGACACTCACATAAAACCTCTGTACACGCCGGCATTTTTATGCTGACGTATTTTCACATGTGTTCCAGGTACCATAGTTGATGATGATTGATGATGATATTGATGCATGGTCACATAGGAATGGGCGAGGCCTTAGTGACTTAATAACAATGAAAGTCAATTTGTTATATTTTGTTTCTAATTTCAATCTAATGTAATACACTTAATTCAATAAAACCGAACTTTTATCCATGTGTTGTGAAACAATGATTCTGTTACGACACTCCCCGACGTTTCTGACGCGGTTTGTTGTTTTAACGCGTTTGGGGTGTGATAGCTACCCTGCTATATTAACACTCATTACCGACTCTTAGTCAGAAGAAAGAAGAATCGAAGATTTGCCTGTGGTTCGTGAGTTTTCTGATGTATTTCCTGTGGAGCTTTCTGGTTTACCCCCACACCGTCAGGTGGAGTTTCAGATTGACCTCACACCAGGAGCAGCCCCATTGCTCGTGCTCCTTATCGTCTTACACCAGGAGAGTTGCAAGAACTTTCTAATCAACATCAAGAACTGTTGGATATAGGCTTTATCCGACCTAGTTCTTCGCCTTGGGGAGCCCCAGTTCTATTCGTGAAGAAGAAAGACGGGTCCTTTCGTATGTGTATAGATTATTGTGAACTCAATAAGGTGACGGTTAAGAACCGTTATCCTTTGTTGCGCATCGACGATCTGTTTGACAAGCTGTAAGGGTCAAGCTTCTATTCGAAAATCGACCTAAGATCGGGCTACCATCAGATGAGGGTCCAAGAGGAGGACGTTCCTAAGACGGCTTTCCGAACATGGTATGGCCACTACGAGTTTCTGGTTATGCCATTTGGGTTAACTAACACACCAGCGGTTTTCATGGATCTCATGAACCATGTGTGCAAGCCATACCTCGACGATTTCTTCATTGTGTTCATCGATGACATTTTGATCTATTCTAAGAGCAAGGAGGACCACGAGCGGAACTTACGTCTTATCTTGGAGCTTCTGAGGAAAGAGCAACTCTACGCGAAGTGTTCCAAGTGTGACTTCTGGATTCGAGAAGTACACTTCGTTGGCCACATTGTTAATGAATTGGGAATACACTTGGACCACGCCAAGATCGATGCTATCAGGAATTGGGTGGCACCAAAGAATCCTTTGGAGGTGCGACAATTTCTTGGTCTCGCTGGATATTACCGAAGATTTATCAAGGACTTCACAAGGGTCGCTCAACCTCTTACCTCACTGACACAGAAAGGCATCGTATATTCTTGGGGAACGAAGCAGGAGGATGCTTTCCAACTGTTGAAACAAAAACTTTGCATTGCACCAATCTTGTCTTTACCTGAGGGTACCAAGGATTTCGTGGTGTATTGTGATGCTTCTATTCAGGGTCTCGGTTGTGTGCTGATGCAACGCGAGAAAGTGATAGCTTATGCTTCACGACAGTTGAAGGTTCATGAGAAGAATTACATGATTCACGACTTAGAGTTGGGGGCCGTGGTTTTCGCGCTAAAAATCTGGAGGCATTAGTTGTACGGTACTAAATGCACTATTTATACCGACCACAAGAGCCTTCAGCACATCTTTGATCAGATGGAATTGAATATGCGACATCGTCGTTGGGTAGAACTCTTAAACGACTACGATTGTGCAATCAAGTACTATCCAGGTAAAGCTAACGTTGTAGCTGATGTCCTTAGTCAAAAGGAAATGAAACCCAAGCGTGTCCGCGCTCTGCAGCTCACTATCCACTCTAATTTACCTGATCAGATCCGTTCTGCTCAGACTGAAGCGTTGAAGGAAGAAAACCTGGAAGCTGAATATTTGCGGGTCATAGAGAAACGACTCATAGAGAGATCTGACAGCATTTATTATTTTATGGAACGGATATGGGTCCCTTTGTATGGTAATCTTAGAGAGCTCGTGATGGAAGAATCGCACAAGTCTCGGTACTCTGTTCACCCAGGTTCTGATAAGATGTATCAGGATCTAAAAGTCTTATACTGGTGGCCGAAGATGAAAGCCCACATCGCAACGCACGTGAGTAAATGTTTGACTTACGCGAAAGTCAAGGTGGAATACCAAAAACCCTCTGGTTTGCTTCAGCAACCAGAGATACCCATGTGGAAATGGGAGCAAATTGCTATGGATTTTGTCACTAGTTTACCAAGAAGTCGAAATGGTAATGATACCATCTGGGTAATTGTTGACCGTCTTAAGAAATCTGCGCACTTCCTTGCGATCAAGGAAACTGATAAGTTCTCACAACTTGCCGCTGTTTATCTAAAGGAAGTGGTTTCTAGGCACGGGGTGCCAACCTCTATTATCTCTGATCGTGACCCACATTTCATATCTGATTTGTGGCAATCAATGCATAAATCATTCAGATCACGTCTCGACATGAGTACTGCTTACCACCCTCAGACGGATGGTCAAAGTGAATGAACCATCCAGACACTTGAAAACATGTTGCGAGCATGTGCGATCGATTTTGGTAAAGGTTGGGAGAAACACTTGCCTTTGATAGAATTCTCCTACAACAACAGTTACCATTCCAGTATCCAGGCAGCTCCGTTCGAGGCATTGTACGGACGGAAATGCCGTTCTCCTCTTTGTTAGGCTGAGGTGGGAGATAGCCAGATCATACATCCGGAACTTTTGCTTGAAACTTCTGAGAAGATTGTCCAGATCAGGAATCGTATGGCGGTAGCGCATGACCGTTAGAAAAGCTACGCTCACAAGTGTAGGAAGTCTTTGGAGTTTGCTGTAGGTGATCGCGTTATGTTGAAAGTCTCACCCTGGAAGGGTGTGGTACGCTTTGGGAAACGCGGCAAGCTTAATCCGCGTTATGTTGGGCCATTAAAAATTCTGGAACGAATTGGTAAAGTGGCCTACAAGCTCGAATTATCTACTGAGTTGGGTAACGTTCATGATGTCTTCCGTATTTCGCAACTAAAGAAGTGTTTGTCTGATGAAACACTTGTAGTACCATTCCAAGAACTAAAAATTGACGACAAATTGCAGTTTTTCGAAGAACCCATCGAAATTATGGACCGGGAAGTCAAGGTCCGTAAGCATAGTCGAATCCCGATCATAAGAGTCCGTTGGAACTCAAGACGTGGACCGGAGTTCACGTGGGAATGCGAGGATCAGATGAAGCTCAAGTATCCTCAACTTTTCCCAACTGACCAATCTAATCCTGATGCAACTGGTGAATTTCGGGACGAAATTCCCTTTCAAGTTGGGGATGATGTGGCACCCGAGGAAAATCCACAGTCATCCTGATCTGTCGTTTCACTCCTCCATGATTGCTTGTCAAATTTTAGGACGAAATTTCTTTCAAGTTGGGGATGATGTGACAACTCGCATTTTAGAACCTTTTGTTGTGCTTTATTGTAGCTTGTATGAACATACGTGATTAATTGATGCGTTTGATTGCAATGAATGTTATGATTTTGTATGGTATGTGTTGCGTAGTTGTAAAGTGAATAAGTACGTGGTTGCACAACACTAGTTCGGTCGCACAAACAATTGGGCCAACTCCACTTGCTTTAAACCCGTGGCCCAAAGGCAACCCAAGGATGGGTTCGGCCCACTCTCCTTTGCACATAACAACATGGGGTGGGTGTTTACTCCTCATAATCTTGCAAAACATAAACACACACCAAACCCTAGCTCTCTCTCTCCTCTCTACTCGAACTCGACAGCTGCCTTCTCCATTCTTCGAGATCCTTTCCTCGTGTGGCACCACTTTTCTCATCCAAGCAATCTAGGGCACTCGACATCTCTCGGTTAGTATGATAAAGAATTTTTTTAATCTTGTTTGATTATGCTTGATTATGTGCATTCTGTCACACCCCGACCGCGTAAAACAACAGAGCGCGGTGGAAACATCGGGGCGCGTTGCAACAGAATCATTGTTTCATAACCATGGATACAAAAAGTGTTTCGTTTTATTAAACATTGAATATTTACATCACCTGGAAATCTAAATACAAAATTTAAACATAGTCTATCATTGTTATTGAGTCACTAAGGCCTCGTCCAATCCTATGTGAGCATGCATCCTATCAATCGATATCATTTAACAATACCTGAAACATATGTGAAAACGAGGTCAGCAAAGAAATGCTGGCGAGTACATAGGTTTTGTAGGAGTGTCGAAATCATGGCTAGTTTAGATGTTGTAATACTTTATTAAAAACCTTGTTTTGAAAAGAGTATAATATTGCAACTTAATTAACCAACTCAAATTAAGCGGGATATAGTTTATAAAACCTCGTAGCCATGACTCTTAACCCAAAAACATTTGTTTTAGTAAAGCAAATTGTGAAACATCTCGAAATAAATCGTTAATAAAACTCGTTAATAAATCTCGTTAAAAACTCGTATAGTTTATATCATATCGAAAACCTCGTTTGTGTGACATCGTTTGAAAATTGTTTACCCAAGTGAACTAAATAACGCCACGGTATGTAATATGTTGAAATCACTTATATATAGGAAGTACCAGCGGCGTATCCACCATGCTTTCATCACATTACCCCCGTCCCGTTATTTAAACACTTAACCAATAACCAATCGTATATCGCTTTGAAGCTAATCGTTTAACCAAATCGTTTAACTCGTTAATACATCGCGTGAAAACCAATCGTTGACCCAAATCGTTAAAACATCGCGTGAAAACCAATCGTTTAACCAAATCGTTTAACTCGTTAATACATCGCATGAAAACCAATCGTTTACCCAAATCGTTAATATTCGTTTTAGGTCGTGAAACTACTTATATGGTCGTCTCGCTAATAACATTCAAACCTTCGTGACTCGATATACCACCAAAGGGTATCTTTAATTCAACTCGCATTAATAAACCCTTATCAAAGGGTAAATTAATAATTACAGATTCAGTCGCTACCCACCACCCCCACACATAACCACGGGTGCTGTAAGATAACGGGATTTGTCAGATCCTATGGTACCATAACCTAATACTGGTCGGCTTGATCATTGCTAATGAATGTCATTTGTTATGTAACCCAACCAACAAGTTTGTTCACTTTATTGAAATCCTTTGTGAAACCATCGTTTTAACATCGAAAATCGTTTGTGAAACCATTGTTTTAACATCGAAAATCGTTTGTGAAACCATCGTTTTAATCATCGAAAATCGTTTGTGAAACCATCGTTTAAACCTTGAAAACATTTAGCTCATATGAGTCACCCCAAAACAATTGAAAACAGTAAAATAGGGGAATAATGTACTCGCCTGAGAATGCTTAGAGGTCTTGAACAACAACCAAGCAAAGCTGGAGGGAGCACGGAATCAATCGGTACCTAATATAGGTAACTACGTTTATAAACCGGACCTAAATCGGAGGATCGGATAGGATGAGGGTTCGTAAACCAAACGAGTATAGAGACTCATGTTATATGGTTTAACAAAGCCTACATACTAAATGAGACCTAACATAATTGCTTTCGACCCATCGCGACCCATTAAGGTAGCTTATGCTACTTTAACGCGTCGTTCGCGTGAAACGCGTTCGGAATGCCAAAATAGCCCTATGATAAGTAAAATATGCCTTAATATGTCTAATATTGTTACCAAATCAGTTTAGATACCAAAAGTTATGTTACATATGCTTTAAATGAATTTTGGCGTAAAAAGGGCATTTTGGTAATTTACCTAAGGCATATAAACTACCTATCATACAACTACTTAAACGAAGAGACCATAAGGTATAACCTCGGAAGGTTATTCCCTATATACTATGGTCACCTAATGTATTTGGTCGGATCCTAATGATCGACCAAATGGGTCGGGTTCGAAGGTATAAGCGATTTATTAGATCGCTTACCCTACGACCCTAGACAACGTGGTAATCAGTAGGCATAGTCCCAAGGGACTATAACCATCGTGATTACAATTACGTTGCTAAGTTCAAACGAACTTCGCATTGACCATAAACTGGTCAACGCAGAAAGTCAAACAAAGTTTGACTTTCAGACTCGAAAAGCAATAAAAGAAAGAAAAGAACGAAAGAATACTTACGAAGGGTCCCCGAATGCTAATTTCGATTCAAGTAACTCAGGTATGAAACAATGGTTTCAACTTAGAGTTTCTCAAATCAAAATTCTAGTGGGTTTTGCATTTGAAGGCATGGGGTATTTATAGGATTTCCCGAACCGTTAGGATCGTTTCTTGGAAAAAGTGCTTCAATCTTGGCCATACACTAGCACCCATGGTATTGTAATACCATGTGCACATCAAAACAGCCCCTAGTATTGCCCAAAACCATGTGCAAAGGTGGTATAGGCCAGATTCAATGTTTCTACACAGAAAGTTTCAAAAATGGCACATTTGGTCCCTGTAGTGTAATAAGCCCTTTTCTGACGCGTTTAAGGCCCGTTAACTCCATTTCAAAGCTCTAAAATGAAATTAAAGTAAAGGGAACTTAAAATGTTCTCAAAAATATCTCGGATGTCGGTTCGTTTAGCCGTACGGTTGCGTTGTTCGGCTAATTACGACGGAATGCGCATAAGCGCGAAAAACGATCCAAATGACGCGACGAATGGATTTTTCTTATGCCAAACACTAAAATAAAATATTTTAGTGCTTACATAAATTTTTGGATGTCCGGATGTATTCAGAACGTAAGATATGCGCGAAAATGCAAACTTGTGCACTTTTTGACGCTTTTAGTCCCTGAATGACCCAAAAGTTTATTTTAGCATACCGAACACCTCAAAACCTATTTCTAAGCTATGTTAAGGATATTTATGGTATGTTTAACTTATGGTCATGTTCCGGAATGTCTGTTACAGTTCAAATTGGCATACTTTCGCAGTTTGTCAAATTTAGTCCCCGTAGACGAATTAACTTGTTTTTGCCATACCAAAGCCTTCAAAACTTATTTCTAAGTTATGTAAAGGTTATTTAAGGTATGTTAAGCCAATTTAACTATTACGGAGTGTTCGTTGCATTAAACTGGTTATATTTACGCATTAGTGCGCGTATAACCTTCCAGAAAGCGATTTAGAGTTTGAAATCGAACAAGAATCGATATGTGCAAATGATACACATATTTATACAAATCCTAAGTATGAAATACAATATTTCATTGGTTTGGTATTTGTTTGATGGTCGCAGTGACCCAGGTGTCACAGTCTCCCCTACTTTAGGAAATTTCGTCCCGAAATTTAATCAGAGGAAACTTGTGAGAGCTTGAAAACATGAAGTTGAAAAGACAAAACAACACTGGTTAGGGTTCTGAACTTCTAGTAACTTTAAATAACATTATGCTTTCAATTCAAGAGGGACACTTATATACAAGTATATGAAGCGCCATTGGTGCGTCCACCGTACCTCCATTACATTGTTCACGTTTCGTTATTTGTCGTCACTATCGGTTCTTACACATGATAAATCTTACTGTGGTTTCCGTACAATGAATTTTTATAATTATGTACGCGTCCATAATTACGCAATTATTTGCATAGTTGACACAGTGTATTCAATAATGTGTAGAGGAAAACCATATGAATGAACCTGTGATGAGCGTGACTGGACCACCATAGAGTCCTTTCAGCTGTATCATCACATGCCATTCTTAACCAGATCTTGAATCAATCTTTAGCTAGACCTCTCAAGGGCCTCTCTTCGAATCAAGGAATGGTACTATATAACCCAATGGTCTTAACTACCACGTAGAAGCCCATAAGGATTTAAGGTAGTACCTTTTGAATATCCTACTATGAATCCCTCATATGAAGATATGAAAGATTCAATGAGGATTTGAAGATCGGATCACACAAAAACATAGAGGAGAACACATAAACACATATCACATAATCGCATAATCGCATACTCGCATAATCGTATAATCGTATAATCGTTTAATCGTATAATCGTTTAATCGTATAATCGTTTAATCGTATAATCGTTTAATCTGTTATCTTTGGACACGGGTATTTAAAGCATATTAGGAATCCAATCCGTGGATTTCATTTGGCACTTTAAATATTTTCAAGAATCTAACTATGAAGATAGGAAGATCTTAAAAGGAATTCGGTTTGTCCTAATTGAGTTGTAATGTACATTTTAAGGTGTACAAGGAATTCAATCAGGGCTCCGATGTCAACGAAGGTGTTGATCGTGGTGGGCTCGGGACTTTGAATAGTTCAAGATGTCATCATTACAAACAATGACGAACTGATCCAAATAAGGCTTGCAGACTCTATTTATTAAGTCCTTGAAGATAGCTGGAGCATTTGTCAACCCTAAAGGCATGACTGTCAACTCGTAATGGCCATACTTCATGCAGAAAGCCGTTTTGGGAACATCTTCTTCGAGAATACGAAGTTGATGATACCCAGAACGCAAATCGATCTTGAAAAAGCATGAAGCACCCTGCAGTTGATTGGAGAGATCATTGATTTAAGGTGGGGGATATTGATTCTTGATGGTAAGCTTACCAGGCTTACGTTAATCGATACACATTCAGAAAGAACCATCTTTCTTTTCACAAAGAGGACAGGAGTGTCCCCAAGGTGAAAAGTTCGTACGGATGAATCCTTTATCAGACAACTCTTGAAGCTATTTTGATAATTCTTGCATCTCGAACGGTGCAAGACGATAAGGTGCTTTCGCAATTGGGTTGGCATTGGGTACACGGTCAAAATGAAACTCAACTTGACGAACTGGAGGCAAACCAGGCAGTTCATCAGGAAACACCTCTGGATAATCCCGAACAATCGGAATATCCTGAATACTCTTGCTCTTGCCTTTCTCTGCGGTGACATGTGCTAGAAAAGCAACATATCCTTTTCGTAAGCAACTTTGGGCCTTCGTACATGACATAAGCTTCAAACCGCCATATGGTTTCTCGCCTCGAATCTCCAGAACATCGCCAGAAGACAAAGGAATACGAACAATCTTATCAGAACAAACCACCTCAGCGTGGTGTTTGGTTAACCAATCGATTCCAACGATAATGTCGAAACTCCCAAGTTGCATCGGTGTGAGGTCAAAAGGGAAAAGATGATTACCAAGCTTCAACTGGCAATCACGAATAACAGAATCGAGAACAAGAGGTTTACCAGTAGCAACTTCGACAGAAAAGGGTTTTCTCAGTTCAGTCTAGGTATTGCAAGCAAGGCTCAAAAGATAATGAAACAAAACTTTTATCGGCTCCAGAATCAAAAGAATAGATGCAAGTCGATTGTTAACAAGAAACGTACCTTTAACCAGAAAGGTACCATCGACAACAAGGTGGTCAGCTCGGGCCTCGTTTGCATTCGGATCGAATGCTACTCCATGAGCGGGATTGACAATTGGAAAAACACAAGAGGCATCGACAAAACGCAAGAGAGGCGATCATTTGTTCGTTACTTAGAATAAACAAACGATACGCAGAGGTTAATCAAAGTAAGTAGGTCAAAATAATGTATAGCGAAGACATGCTCGCCTATAAGTGAACACTCATCCCAAGAATTCCCAGGTAAGCACAACTGGTCTCGCGTCTGATGAGATATATACGAAGTGCTTACCAAGACAGAAAACCCAGAATACAGGCATTCACCCTTCCAGTTTGCACGTGTTCACATTATTTAGACCCGAACTTTGACGAGATTTTTGAAAACTTAAAGGGTTCAAAACCTTACAACAGAGGGTTCAAAACCTAGTAATCAATCATCCAAGAATGGATGATTAGTTTTCGAAGCAGATTCGAAATTTGTGTTCTTGTTGTGGTTATCACCTAAGGATAGGTGACGGTTTTGTTTTTTTTTTTTTAAATCTAAACGCAAGACAACTCGTGTTAGGGTCTTAGAAGTTATAGTCTAGGTCAAAGTATTACTAATAACCTAATTCCCTATAACCATTGGCTCTGATACCAACTTTTCTGTCACACCCCGATCGCGTAAAACAACAGAGCGCGGCGGAAACATCGGGGCGCGTTGCAACAGAATCATTGTTTCATAACCATGGATACAAAAAGTGTTTCGTTTTATTAAACATTGAATATTTACATCGCCAGGAAATCTAAATACAAAATTTAAACATAGTCTATCATTGTTATTGAGTCACTAAGGCCTCGTCCAATCCTATGTGAGCATGCATCCTATCAATCGATATCATTCAACAATACCTGAAACATATGTGAAAACAAGGTCAGCAAAGAAATGCAGGCGAGTACATAGGTTTTGTAGGAGTGTCGAAATCATGGCTAGTTTAGATGTTGTAATACTTTATTAAAAACCTTGTTTTGAAAAGAGTATAATATTGCAACTTAATTAACCAACTCAAATCAAGCGGGATATAGTTTATAAAACCTCGTAGCCATGACTCTTAACCCAAAAACATTTGTTTTAGTAAAGCAAATTGTGAAACATCTCGAAATAAATCGTTAATAAAACTCGTTAATAAATCTCGTTAAAAACTCGTATAGTTTATATCATATCGAAAACCTCGTCTGTGTGACATCGTTTGAAAATTGTTTACCCAAGTGAACTAAATAACGCCACGGTATGTAATATGTTGAAATCACTTATATATAGGAAGTACCAGCGGCGTATCCACCATGCTTTCATCACATTACCCCTGTCCCGTTATTTAAACACTTAACCAATAACCAATCGTATATCGCTTTGAAGCTAATCGTTTAACCAAATCGTTTAACTCGTTAATACATAGCGTGAAAACCAATCGTTTACCCAAATCGTTAAAACATCGCGTGAAAACCAATCGTTTAACCAAATCGTTTAACTCGTTAATACATCGCATGAAAACCAATCGTTTACCCAAATCGTTAATATTCGTTTTAGGTCGTGAAACTACTTATATGGTCGTCTCGCTAATAACATTCAAACCTTCGTGACTCGATATACCACCAAAGGGTATCTTTAATTCAACTCGCATTAATAAACCCTTATCAAAGGGTAAATTAATAATTACAGATTCAGTCGCTACCCACCACCCCCACACATAACCACGGGTGCAGTAAGATAACGGGATTTGTCAGATCCTATGGTACCATAACCTAATACTGGTCGGCTTGATCATTGCTAATGAATGTCATTTGTTATGTAACCCAACCAACAAGTTTGTTCACTTTATTGAAATCGTTTGTGAAACCATCGTTTTAACATCGAAAATCGTTTGTGAAACCATTGTTTTAACATCGAAAATCGTTTGTGAAACCATCGTTTTAATCATCGAAAATCGTTTGTGAAACCATCGTTTTAACATCGAAAATCGTTTGTGAAACCATCGTTTAAACCTTGAAAACATTTAGCACATATGAGTCACCCCAAAACAATTGAAAACAGTAAAATAGGGGAATAATGTACTCGCCTGAGAATGCTTAGAGGTCTTGAACAACAACCAAGCAAAGCTGGAGGGAGCACGGAATCAATCGGTACCTAATATAGGTAACTACGTTTATAAACCGGACCTAAATTGGAGGATCGGATAGGATGAGGGTTCGTAAACCAAACGAGTATAGAGACTCATGTTATATGGTTTAACAAAGCCTACATACTAAATGAGACCTAACATAATTGCTTTCGACCCATCGCGACCCATTAAGGTAGCTTATGCTACTTTAACGCGTCGTTCGCGTGAAACGCGTTCGGAATGCCAAACTAGCCCTATGATAAGTAAAATATGCCTTAATATGTCTAATATTGTTACCAAATCAGTTTAGATACCAAAAGTTATGTTACATATGCTTTAAATGAATTTTGGCGTAAAAATGGCATTTTGGTAATTTACCTAAGGCATATAAACTACCTATCGTACAACTAATTAAACGAAGCGACCATAAGGTATAACCTCGGAAGGTTATTCCCTATATACTATGGTCACCTAATGTATTTGGTCGGATCCTAATGATCGACCAAATGGGTCGGGTTCGAAGGTATAAGCGATTTATTAGATCGCTTACCCTACGACCCTAGATAACGTGGTAATCAGTAGGCATAGTCCCAAGGGACTATAACCATCGTGATTACAATCACGTTGCGAAGTTCAAACGAACTTCGCATTGACCATAAACTGGTCAACGCAGAAAGTCAAACAAAGTTTGACATTCAGACTCGAAAAGCAATAAAAGAAAGAAAAGAACGAAAGAATACTTACGAAGGGTCCCCGAATACTAATTTCGATTCAAGTAACTCAGGTATGAAACAATGGTTTCAACTTAGAGTTTCTCAAATCAAAATTCTAGTGGGTTTTGCATTTGAAGGCATGGGGTATTTATAGGATTTCCCGAACCGTTAGGATCGTTTCTTGGAAAAAGTGCTTCAATCTTGGCCATACACTAGCACCCATGGTATTGTAATACCATGTGCACATAAAACCATCCCCTAGTATTGCCCAAAACCATGTGCAAAGGTGGTATAGGCCAGATTCAATGTTTCTACACAGAAAGTTTCAAAAATGGCACATTTGGTCCCTGTAGTGTAATAAGCCCTTTTCCGACGCGTTTAAGGCCCGTTAACCCCATTTCAAAGCTCTAAAATGAAATTAAAGTAAAGGGAACTTAAAATGTTCTCAAAAATATCTCGGATGTCGGTTCGTTTAGCCGTACGGTTGCGTTGTTCGGCTAATTACGACGGAATGCGCATAAGCGCGAAAAACGATCCAAATGACGCGACGAATGGATTTTTCTTATGCCAAACACTAAAATAAAATATTTTAGTTCTTACATAAATTTTTGGATGTCCAGATGTATTCAGAACGTAAGATATGCGCGAAAATGCAAACTTGTGCACTTTTTGACGCTTTTAGTCCCTGAATGACCCAAAAGTTTATTTTAGCATACCGAACACCTCAAAGCCTATTTATAAGCTATGTTAAGGATATTTATGGTATGTTTAACTTATGGTCATGTTCTGGAATCTCTGTTACAGTTCAAATTGGCATACTTTCGCAGTTTGTCAAATTTAGTCCCCGTAGACGAATTAACTTGTTTTTGCCATACCAAAGCCTTCAAAACTTATTTCTAAGTTATGTAAAGGTTATTTAAGGTATTTTAAGCCAATTTCACTATTCCGGAGTGTTCGTTGCATTAAACTGGTTATATTTACGCATTAGTGCGCGTATAACCTTCCAGAAAGCGATTTAGAGTTTGAAATCGAACAAGAATCGATATGTGCAAATGATACACATATTTATACAAATCCCAAGTATGAAATACAATATTTCATTGGTTTGGTATTTGTTTGATGGTCGCAGTGACCCAGGTGTCACACATTCATATCCATCTAGGGTTGTTACTAGAAAACATAATAGATGTTATGAACAATGATTGCCTGCATGAATGAATGTTAAGGAGACATGAGTACACATGTGACAATAAAAAAGTATCATATAAATTGCTAGTGTTCTTGGTGGTAGATTAATGTTAATCGAAAACTAGGGTTTATGTTATGTGGATGATCGATGACTTGGTGGTATAACATGTTCCTAGATGTGTTAGTTTGGTGTTTGGATGTTGAATTATATTTGTTTTATTGATTCATTGTAAATGAAGATGATGGAATTAATCATGAGATGATAAATTGACTGTATAGATTTGTAAATAATTGTTTCAAATTTTGTGCAACTGATTGAGAAATTGATGGACGGTAATTATGGAAATTTTGTAACTTAATTTGGAGATTTGGCTTGGTCGCACAAGCTAATCTGATCGCACAAGTACACCGAGTCGCACAAGTGTTGTGACTCGCACAAGATATAGACCGATCGCACAAGCCCTTGGGCTGATAAATAATTGGGCCGGGTGTTGGGTTTAATCGCACAAGGTATTGGGCCGGAGGCAATCCAGTCGCACAAGTCAGTAAATCGCACATTTCGTAGTTGGGCCAGTCACGTGGGCCATGGGCCGAACCGGATCGTACAAGTGGTAGCCTTGTCGTACAAGACCACTCTGATCGCACAAGGCCACTCTAATCGCACAAGGCCTTGGGCCGTAAAGAGGATTGGGCCTGAATGACTGGGCCACACACACACTTGAATATTTGATGTTTAGACTGATACATGATGATTGTTTATGAACTGGCATGCTAGTCTGTATATTGTCGGATGATTTCGTAATACTATGCGTTGTATGATATGTGCTATGTAATGTTACCTGTTGAATTGCGTGGTTAACAAGTAAACAAAACTGACTAGTATTGATAACCATGTTAGGACGTGGTTGGTAGATCAACTGTGAACAAGTAATTTACATTACCGAGCAATCCAAGGTGAGTTCATTTCTCTTGAGCATGCGTCCCGGTGGGTGGGACAATCAAATGGGTATTCCTGAGAGGAATGTGTCTTTTCCGGGTAAAAACTGGGATGTCAGATAATACACTCATTTCCTATCACTTTAAGTCCCATCTTATACCAAATTAGTTACCTGAGAGGTAACGGGGTATTGGTTGATAGCGTTATTAGGCTTGGCAACCTCACACCGTACCTGAGAGAACGGGCGTGAACTAATGACCTTAATCATGACCAACGCTTAGATAGGGACATTGGGGACGGGCAAAACAATCAGGAGCCATCTTGTACGGTACTCGAGTTATTATCAACATTATTAACAAACTGGACTAAACACTTGGCAATTAACGTTTTCATAAAAATATGAACTCACCAGCGTTGTCTGATACACTTGTTGCATGCTCGCAGGTCATTAGATTTTATGGACAAGGAACTTGCTGTCTGGGATTGCTAGAGTGGTCATGGGTCGAGCTCCCGGAATTATGAAACAATCTTCTTAGTTTTCGTACACTTGGTTTTGCAACAGTAAACTATGGTTTACATTATGCTTCTGCTGAGTACATTAAACTTGAGTATGTTTGAGAATGATTTAATTTAATAAATGGGTTTTTCTTATTATATCTTGTGGTTGTTCAATATGATTGGTGGCTGGATCCTGATGCGTCACACGCCTAGCGGGGTTCCCGCATGTGGTATTTTGGGGGTGTGATAAACTTACTTTTGCCTTTCCTAAGGCTAACACAATACACACATTTTGAAAACGCTCGCATAACACAACCAAGTGATTGGGTCGAGATTAGGTGTGAAAACCAAGAATTCTCGATAAGATCACTCACTCTACGCGTATTTTTACTCTCAGCACGAGAATCTTCGTTGAGTTATGAGTGACATTCATATCTTGACGAAATTCTCCATCTCTATCTCCATGGTTTTGCCACACTTTCAGGAATGAGGTTGTTAAGTTAGGGGTAAAACCTGCACCTTAATAACGTGTTCCACTCCCTACTATGATTTTATAATCTCTCACCAAAGTCTCGATTTTTCTGATGACTCGAGTCACGCAGTAATCGGAAGGATGAGCGTTGGTGCATATGTCTGTTGACTTTGTCTTGTATCAAGTCTTGGATTCGTTTAGATAAATCTGGGCACGCAAAACGAGATCAGTATACGATATGACACGATACGAAGGGAGCGAATCTGAACAAGAATGATGTCATCATTCTCAATGATGACATCATATATATGACATCACAATTATATCTTCACATGAAATAAGATGCACACACGAAATAGGATTGGTATTCAATTCACACGAAATAGGATAGGTTTGGCACGAAATAGGAAGTTCAATCCACACGAAATAAGAGTTTATGTTCGTTTTGTAGTGATTTAACTTGAAATGACACATGGTCATTTCAAACGAAATTAAAGATGTTAATTCCGCTTGAAATGACATGTGGTCATTTCAAGCGAAATTAGGTAGCCTATATATAGGTGAAGTGTGTTTCTCATTTGACACGGAATTAGAAGTTGTGTGCTGCCCGATTTTCAAGTCAAATATTAATGAGAAACGTGTTTTAAGTGATATACTCTGTTTCTGCTCATTTCTTTCACTGATTCTAGGTTGTTTGTTTGTTTCCGCCTCTCAAACAGTTGGGTATTGTCTCTGATTGACTCATTTGATCGTCAAAACGATCCTACAAGTGGTATCAGAGCTCAGGATGAGTCAATACACTTGAATCAGTGCTCTTTTCTACTCATTTTTGGACTTCTGAACAAATTAACAGACAAAATGGACTGAACTTTTGATATTGTGTGTAAAATACTGTTTTAACAAACCCTTGAAAGAATCAGACCTAAATTTGGACTATAAGTGACAAAAATGGACTAAAAAGGTGATTCCATTTGAACGAGCCATCTGATTTCATTTGAAAAGTTGAGGTATTTTCAAACGAAATTATTGATTCTGTTTGAATTACATCTGATTCCATTTGAAAAGGTAATTCCGTTTGAAAATGGCACTTGATTTCGCTTGAAAGTGCTATTCTGCTTGAAAACCTAATTCCGTTTTAAAACCTAATTCCGTTTGAAATACCTAATTTCGTGTGAAATTGATATTTCGTGTGAAAGATCCAATTCATGTGATATTATCATTTCGTTTCAAAAGTTCCAGGTCTCGTAAATTGAAGTTTAGGTCATATGGATTGATAAAACTTGTTGGACATTGAGTGTTTTGAGTGTTGAATCATTAATTGTGAAATCAGATTGCATGTGACTTTGTAGTAATTCAAAGTAATTCACGTGATATTGCAGTTCTTTAAAACAATCGGCCCAATCATGTGTTAAATATATCAGATCTCGTGATTTGTTGTGCGGCCCAATAAAAATTGAAATTGATTGATGTTTTATCGATTAAGTGGAAATTGATTGGCCTAATCATATTTGAGTATATTGTTGGCCACTGTTTGAGGCCCATGTGATTGAGTTTAATGTCCAAAGTTTGAGGCCCAATCAAGGAATTTTGAAAAGCTAATTTTGTCGGACATCAACTTTTATATTGCATGTGATGTAACATTAGTTGTGGTCCAATGAGATTTCAATAAGTAATCACTGTTGTGGGCTTAGTGGGTTTTGTTGGTCCAATCAAGAAATTTGAATTAAGTTTGTCAGTGTGACACTAATTCAGTCGGCCCAATAGAATTTGTTTCATTTAAAATTGTTGTTGGCCCAATACTGTCCACTATTTGTCTCGGCCCAATCTGCATTTGATCAAATAGTACTGGCCCAATAGAAATTAATTTCTTGATAGGTTACTACGTGAATTGAATAGACAGCTCATGTGATTATTTGAATTTTGTGTCAATTTGCATGTGAGTTTGTTTTGATAAGTCACAATCTATTTCAAAGCATCTTGTTTTGTTCAAGTTTAAAGTGCAATAAATCGAGTGGCAATCCAAACAAGTTGCCACCCGATCCTAATCAGTTCTATTTGTCTGTATTTCAGGTGATTTGTCAAGCATCGGATACTCGCCCGAGCAAATCCCCACTCGATCCGTTGTCACTGGATTTTTGTCACTCAATCAGATATTCATCTGATTCGGTGATTTGATAAAGTGATTGAACTAATCTTAGATTGTGTGAATTTTCGTATTGTTTGAAAATCTGTCTTCGTGAATCTTTCAATACTAAAACATGGATTCTGACTTTTATAACTCGTCTTTCGGATATGGTATGCTTGTTCAGACTCCAGCAAATATTGCACAGAAGAAGTTTGATAGTTTTACAGGTATCAAGGGAGAGTCTACAAAAGAATTGATCGAAAGGTATGGCAAGTTATATGTAGAGATGAGAAATTTAAACATTACCAAAATGGATGAGGAGTGGGTTGACAAGTTGGCAAATGCTTTACCGCGTGATGTGTGGGGAACGTATTTGTTAGCTTGGAAGAAGAGCTTTGAATATATTGGTTTCAATTTGAGCACGTTCGTTGAGAAGATTGAAGCTTAAGAACTTGAACTCCAACAGATTAGAAAAATGAAGTATGATTCAGGAAAGGAGTTTGATTCTGAGTCCGGAGAGATTGATAAAACCGGAAGTAAAATTGACAAACAAGAAAAGGTTTCGGAAAAAGTTCATGTTTTTTATCACTCGTCTGATGAAGAGAGTGACAACGATGAAGAGGAAATCCGGAGACTTGAATATTTTAAAGAACAATTTTCACCTGAAAATCATAATGGGAAGTTATTTTATGCAGGCAAAATTGAAAAGATAAAAGAAAAACAAGCTGCAAAAAGGAAGAATCAAAAGGCAGCAACTGTTAAAGAAGAGGTCAAAGCTGAGAAAGAAGAAAAACCAGAAACAGCTGAAGGTCAAAACAAACCTGATGTGAAAAAGCAAGTTGATCAAATTCCAGCTGTCAAGATTGAGAAAGAAGAAGTTGCTGTAAAGATGCCTGAGAAGTGCTTAAACTGTGATAAATCTAAAGCAGACAATGTCAAACTCTTAAAAGATGTGGAGAGTTTGACATTGGAAAACAAAAATTTGAAAGAAAAAGAAAAAGATTTTCAAGATAAAATAACATTTTTGGAAAATGAAAAATTGAAAACTGAAAAAGTTTTTGAAAGCAAAATAAAATCTTCAGAAAATGACGATTTTTGGATAAAACTGGAGAACAAAAATTTGAAAGAAAATGAAACAAAATTTCAAAATCAAATAAAAGTTTTAGAAAATGAAAAATCTGTTCTTGAAGAGAATAAAATTAAAAATGAAAATGCAATAAATTCTCATCTTGAGAAAATCTCTCAACTTGAAAAAGAAGTTGAGAATGCTAGAAATAAAATTGCTGAGTTAGAAAAGACATTGAAAGGTTTTGTGACCTCGTCTGCATTGCTAGATCATATCTGTCCAAAACCGATCAATGAAATTCCAATAAGTGACAATGTCACAAATTATGACAAAGTCATAATTGAGGATTGTGATGATAAATCTGATGATGAAAATGAGGAGTTTTATTCAGCAGAAGAGTCTGAGTCAGAGTCTGATGATGAAAATGAGAAAAAGAAAATATTTTTGAAATTAAAAGAAGAGTTTCAAGAAACTGTTTTACAATCTACTGAAAGAGGTGAATGCTCAACGCAAAAACCTTTTAAGAAGAATGTAGAACAAAAACAAAATGTTAAAAATTTGAAAAATTTTCAAAACAAAAATAAAAGTTCATCAGTTCAATCATCCAATCGTGATAAAAAAAACTACAAAAATTGGAAAATCAAAACTCACAAAAAGTTGGTAATAAGTGGTGCAGGTTTGACCACAGGGCTCAAAAGACAAATCAAGCTTACAGGAGAAGATGGGATGCAAATTCTTCAAAGACAAATCATTACAATGATAGAAAACTGAGAAATGATCAGTACTACAAATCAAATCAGTGTTATGATTTGAGTGTTTGGTGTGAAAGTGGTGAATGGTACGATAACAGAGTGTGTTACACATGTGGTGTTCAAGGACACATTGCTGTTAACTGCCAGAGTCAGATGTTTGAAACAAGGAGATGCTATAATTGTAATATCAAAGGTCATATTGCCAGAGATTGCCCAATGAGATCAAGGGGAAGATCGAGGGCTAAATCTCATGGAACAGTGAAGAACTCAGTCAAAGCTGAAGAAAAACCCAAAGAACAGAAAGTAAAACTTTCACAAGGGCAAAAAGATAGACTGAGAAAGAAAAGAAAGAAAGCAAGGGAATATCTTGAAAAGATATTGTCCTCGAGTACAACTGTTGATTCAGATAAAAGTTCTGATGAATCGCTTTACTCAACACAGTCAAGTAAAACGAATCCATTAGATACAAATCTGAGGATAAAAGAGAGGGTAAAGAAAGAAAAATTGACTAATCAAACTGATAAACAATCAAAGAAAGTTAATTTTTTCAGACAAAACCTTTGTCAAAGTTTTTGAATATAAAAGAAACTGTGAAAAGTCATTTATGTCACAGGTTGATGAATTTGGAAAACCTAAATCCAGTGTGGATTGGGTTCCAATAAAAGTTTGTGATGAATTTGTTTCATCGGAAGCAAAGGAGCCATGTTATGGCGATGAATCTGACTCGTCAAAGTCAGAAGAGCCACAAGTTGAGCTAAAAATTGAAACGTCAGTTCCGCCAATGGATGAAGTCAATTTTCCACCACCGCGGGCTGAAAATTTTAAACAAAAAATTGGAAAAGTTGAGATTTCAAATCAATTTTTTTCTGAAAAGAAAGAATTTGATGTTGAGAAATCCTTTAACCCCAAAGTAAAACATATTTTTGGAAAAATGGTTGACGGGAAAGTCAAAGGGGTAATGGAATTTTATGAATCAAAAAGGTATGTTTAAAAACTGAGTGAAGATGACTCGGAATCACCCAAGGACTGTCAGGCTTGGGTGAATCTCTTTAACTGAAAAACCTAACTTGCCGGAACTCCCAGGTTGGTAATTGGGGAGTAGGAATCGACATCTTTCTTGATATATATCACAGGTATGAATGGTGGTTGTTATGTGATATTTCGTCCTACAAGTTTAATCAAGGACATTAAGTTGTACTTGATTTAACTATCTTACAAGTGGTATGATTATTGAAAATTGTTTTTGTGATAAACCTATAAGTGGTTGAAAACAGTGTGATGAATTAAACCCCATGTTTGTGAAATGGCAAACAAAACTAATTTTCCGGAAAAACCATTTTGAATAAAACAAACTTAAGTGTTTTGAAATCATAATGGGAAAATAGTTTGTTGTCAGGGGGAGTTCTGACTGTTTAAGCCAAGTGGATGGCGAATTGAGGCAATTCTCATCAGTTTGTCATTTTATTTGTACAGTTTATTGTTTTCAAATTTTCCCGGAAAATCAAATTTGAAACACATTTTGATTTTAGGGGGAGAAAATTAAAAAAAAAATTAGAAAAATTGAAAAATTCATAAACATTGGAAAAATCAAAAAGAGTTTTGTGTAAAAAGAGGAAATGATATTACATCAGTGGACTATCAGTGCACGCTAGAGAAATGTAAAGTTTTATAAAGTTTTAAACAGTCTCACTTGGGATGTGTCGATAGGCTCAGCTAAGATTAGTAGTTTTGCGAAAATGATACAAACATAAAGCAAAAGTCCTAAGTCTAGTGGGAAACACGGTCGAACGCATAGTACTTAGTTTTGTCCTTCTTGACTGTGTGCCTGCTCGGTAATTGCTGATTGTCAAAAGACATAAAACCGGTTAAATTTGTGAGCTTTCACAACTTTGCTGAAAAGTTACTGTGATTCTGTGTTTTCATTTTGCAAAGATTTAAACTTGTTTTATTTCTTTATTTTGTTTAAGCATTGGACATCATCTGCGTATACGTGAGTATCGACCTGGATGTTATTGCCTAAACGTTCTGCTTTATTTTCTTTGGTGTTTTGTTTAAGCTTTGGATCACCTATGCGTATACGGAAGTATCGACCTGGTGGTTAAAGCCTAAACAACTTCAACTTGTTTTTTATTTCTTATTTTGTTTAAACATTGGACTTTCTCTACGTATACGGAAGTATCGACCTGATTGTTAATGTTTAAACATTCTGCTTTATTTTTACATAAATCGTAGTTGATGAAAATTTAAAGGCATTACGTGAGTCAGTGTATTGCATGATGAGGGGATATGCTAAGATCGTGGGGCATATAAGACTTTAGTGCTATCTAATGTACCCTAATCATATCGGTAAGCATTACGAACATCTTAGAGGAGTTTAAGTGGATCACAATATCGATGATCTAGGGTGAATTCTTTAAAAGCTTTAAGTGGTAATTTTAGATCAACGGTGCAGCTGATATGTCTCATTAAACTGATATGATCCTCTAATGCAAGCTCACAAAAATATGTCTGTAAATATTTCTTTACTGCTTTTCATTAAACAAAAATCCAAAAAGATTTTAGTGTGTTTTAGCATAAATTTTTTGAAAAAGCCAAAAAGATTTTCGACAACTGATGTTGAAGAGTTGATTTTCAAAATTCCAAGTGCTAAGCATGATGAACCACATTGGTTGGGGAGTTTGTTTAAATGAGAAATGTTTTTGAGAATGATTGTATGATTAGTTAATCAAGGTCATTAATTTAAACTTGATGTAACTATTAATGTTTGGTGAATGAATGCTCTCTATCAGTAAGTTTTTCAAAGTGATATAAATAAAAACTTATGTTTTGGGTAGAGAATGTGCAGGAAACGTTGAAAAAGCTAGGTTTCGATTCCTGAGGATTAATGCCAGATTTTCAATCCTAAGCTACAAATTCCAGACTGCGATCCCGGAACAACTTAAGGGAGAGTCTGTTAGCAATAGGGGAGTTTGAAGAGTGAAAGAGCTAGATTCAGATTCTGGAGAATAGCTGATGATGGTGATTGAAGAGAAAGAGAAAGTAGACTGATCAAGACTGAAGTTTTGACGTACTGACATCTCGTACCGAAGACTCTGTCAACATCCAAGGGGGAGACTGTTGGTGTATATGTGTGTTGACTTCGTCTTGTATCAAGTCTTGGATTCGTTTAGATAAATCTAGGCACGCAAAACGAGATCAGTATCCGATATGACACGATACGAAGGGAGCGAATCTGAGCAAGAATGGTGTCATCATTCTCAATGATGACATCATATATATGACATCACAATTATATCTTCACATGAAATAAGATGCACACACGAAATAGGATTGGAATTCAATTCACACGAAATAGGATAGGTTTGGCACGAAATAGGAAGTTCAATCCACACAAAATAAGAGTTTATGTTTATTTTGTAGTGATTTCGCTTGAAATGACACATGTGGTCATTTCAAGCGAAATTAGGTAGCCTATATATAGGTGAAGTGTGTTTCTCATTTGACACGGAATTAGAAGTTGTGTAATGAAGTGCTGCCCTATTTTCAAGTCAAATATTAATGAGAAACATGTTTTAAGTGATATACTCTGTTTCTACTCATTTCTTTCACTGATTCTAGGCTGTTTGTTTGTTTCCGCCTCTCAAACAGTTGTGTATTGTCTCTGATTGACACATTTGATCGTCAAAACGATCCTATAATGAGTCTCATTCGCCGTATTTTGGTGAGAGCACAGTCTATTAGGCCAAAGCGTGTACCCGACGTCGTTGTGAATAATCGAATCACTTTAGGTAGTCAATGTCTAACACCCAAGGCACTCCCTCTGATTTCAAGCCTGCAGTGGCCGATTTTACGCATTATCGATTTTATGTGTTACATGTTTTGATTTTGGGGAATTTACGCTCTCCGCTCTCCGCTTTACTAAACACGCACAACTCGCACAGCCCCTTCAATCTAAAACGCCAACTAATCGCGGACAAACTAAGAACTCTCGTACGCTATGTTACTCGCTTATGCTACTCGCTATCGCTCGCAACTCTCGAACGCGCTCCACAGACCTTGAAAGATAGGTGAATACGTGCAAAATATGTAGGTGAATACATGCAAAATATGTGTTTACGTGAATTGTGTACTCATACGTGCTTATGTGTATACGTGCCTATGTGGTTTATGTGCCTACGTGACTATATGCTTATGTGCTGACGTGTTCCTGGGCTTTACATAATAATAAAAATAAAAATAATAATAAAAATAAAAGATGTTTTACGAACGCTAAAGTTTTCAAAACTCGATATAATCGAATCTCATCTAATTCATATGACGACGTCTGATGTAGAATTTGCACTCGACAATGTCCTCATTTGGATCCCACACTCACATGCTGCCCGCCGAAACCATGCTGACAAGCGTATTGCTTCACTTGTGGCCAAGGAAATGGCCAAGGTCATACCTCAGATTGTCAGTGAAATCAACGAGATCAGCAGCAAATCTACGGTCGAGTCAAAGAGCGACACACCTCGAACTCCCTTCAGCTTTAAACAATTCAAAGCCTGCGGTCCTACAAACTTCACTGGCGAAGATGGATCCAGTGCTATATTCCAGTGGTTTGACTCTATTGAGGTCACCTTCAGGCAAAGCGGATGCCCAGAAAATCTATGCACTGTGAATGCTACTAGAGTCTTTCAGTCCAAGGCGTTGGATTGGTGGACTGCTGAGTGCAACAGACGCGGTAACGATGCAACTTATGGTCTCTCATGGGAGGAACTCGGGGAGCTTATGATGAAAGAGTTATGTCCTCCTCATGAAGTCCAGAAACTGGAGAATGAATTCTAGCACATCAAACAGGAAGGAGATGACAACGTTGGTCTCACCGCTAATTTCAAACAGCTGATTATTATTATCTGTCCTAGTCAGGTGGACACGCCTGATAAGACTATCAAAATGTACATTCGAGCTCTCCCCGATTGCGTAGCCGACTTTGTTCAGGCAGCAAAACCTGCTACTATTGAGGAAACCTACCAACTTGCAGCTAAGATCAACGAGAAGCGAGTTTTGGCTAGATATTTCAAAACCTCAACCAAGGGTCTCAATCAAGCAACTGCTACTCCCGCTACCGACAATGCAGCATCTCAAGGTTCCAAGTCATCACGCAAGAGCCGCAAGCGAAAGAACAACAACAACAAGAACTGTGCTGCTACCTCCGCTCCACTCAACGCCATCCCCATACATCCCAGCAACCAGAACCGTCAAGCTTTTGTTACCAACGCACCGCCTGCTAAGCGTGCGTACACTGGTATCTACCCTCTTTGCCTTACCTGCACATATCATCATCCGAGAGGGGTCAACTGTCGTTTTGTGCAAACTGCAACATCTATTGGCATTTTACTGCTCTCTGTCGTTCATGCCAACGCCAGCAAGCTGCTCAAGTTCCTCCAGCACCACCAGCTCAACCCCTTGCTGTTCAGGGTAACCCAGCAGTTCCAGCACCCGTTGCAAATGCTTGAACTTGCTACACATGCGGTGACCCTAATCATTTTGCTAATGTATGCCCAAACCGAGTTGTGAAACAAGAGCCCCAGCAGCAGCAACAACAATAGCAGTAGCAACAGCCACAACAAGCAGCCCGTGGAAGGACCTTCAATATCAACGTCCACCAGGCTCAGACAAACAACAATGTTGTCAATGGTACGTTCCTTGTTAACGGTATTTACGCTTCGTGTTTATTTGATACTGGAGCCGATAACTGTTTTGTGTAGTTTGAATTCGAAAAGCTCCTAAAACGTAAACGCGCTAACCTCCCAACCACGTTCGACGTAGAAATTTCCACCAGAAGAACCGTCACCGTCAGTTCTGTTCTCCGTGATTGTACTCTCGAACTCAACAATCATGATTTTTCGATCGATCTCATTCCTATGCAACTTGGTAGTTTCGATGTCATAGTAGGCATGGATTTTCTTCGTTAAAATCGTGCTGAAGTGGTTTGTTTCAAAAAGATGATTCGTTTCTCCCTTTCAAACGGTGATCAACTCTGTATTTATGGCGAAGTATCCTCAAAGGAACTGAAACTTATGTCGTGCATTCAAGCAAGCAAGTGCCTCCGCAAGGAATACTTGGCTTTCTTAGCCCACATTGTAGCAGTTGAGGAGGAAAAGAAGCCGATGGAAAAGGTACTTGTGGTTCGTGATTTTCCTAATGTCTTTCCTGATGATTTACCTGGTCTACCCCCTACCCGTGATATCGACTTCCGTGTCGACCTTATCCCTGGAGCTAACCCTGTTGCTAAAGCTCCTTATCGCCTTGCACCGTCTGAAATGCGTTAGGAATTCATGTCGATCCCGCGAAGATTGAAGCAGTTAAGAGTTGGATTACACCGAAAACCCCGTCCGAAGTTCGTTCTTTTCTCGGATTGGCGGGTTATTACCGTCGAGTTATCACTGATTTCTCTAAAATCGTCGTTCCTCTCACCTCTCTGATGCATAAAGACAAGCCTTTTGTTTGGGGAACCGAACAAGAGGATGCCTTTCAAACTCTTAAGCATATGCTTCGCAACGCTCCCGTACTCGCGCTTCCCGATGGAAACGACGACTTTGTTGTTTATTGTGATGCCTCTAACCTAGGTCTTGGTTGTGTCCTTATGAAATGAGACAAGGTTTTCGCATACCCATCTCGCCAACTCAAGGTCCACAAGAAGAACTACACAACCCACGATCTCGAACTCGGTGCAGTTGTTTTTGCATTAAAGAAATGGCAACACTACCTGTGTGGTACCAAGTGTACGGTCTTCACCGAGCATAAGAGCCTACAACACATCTTAAACCAGAAAGAACTAAATATGCGCCAACACAGATGGGTTGAACTACTCAACGACTATGACTGTGAGATACGCTACCACCCAGGCAAAGCAAATGTCGTTGCCGATGCTCTTAGCCAATGAAGTTATTTACATAGTGTTCGTAATGTTCAAGCCCAACACGACCTCGATGCTCTCATCCGCGACGCTCAACACGCCTGTTTTCTCGAGATCACCTTGAAGGAAGACAGGATCTATGGAATTGAAAATCACCTAGTGAATAAACCTAATGGTATTTTTCACTATCTCGACCGTATTTGGATCCCTAGTCGCAATAATCTCCGAGAGATTTTGCTGACTGAAGCCCACAAATCCCGGTATTCGATTCACCCGGTGCCGACAAAATGTACTAGGACCTCCGTGCCAGGTATTAGTGGCCGGGAATGAAGAAGGATATCGCTCTCTATGTTTCAAAATTCCTAACTTGCTTGAAAGTTAAGGCCGAACGCCAACGACCCTCTGGATTACTCGAACAACCCAAAATCCCGATGTGGAAATAGGAGAGTATAGCTATGAATTTCATTACAAAACTCCCTCATACGCCATCAGGTCATGAGAGCATTTGGGTTATCGTTGATCGTCTTACAAAATCCGCACACTTTTAACCAATACGAGAAGACTTCAAGGTAGAACGATTAACACGAATCTATACCGACAAAGTCATTTGTTGACATGGGACGCCTCGTGACATCATCTCTTACCGTGATGGTCGATTTACCTCACGTCTCTGGGAGACATTCCAAGCTGCCCTCGGTACGACACTTAATCTCAGTACCGTATTTCACTCCCAGACCGACGGTCAGACTGAGCGCACGATCCGCACCCTTCAAGACATGCTTCGTTCGTGCGTTATAGATTTTGGTGGTAATTGGGATTCGCATTTACCTTTAGTAGAATTCTCGTACAATAACAGTTATCACGCTAGTATTCAAATGGCACCCTTTGAGGCATTATATGGTAGAAAATGTCGATCACCTATTGTTTGACATGAGATCGGAGACGCTCAAATCACCGGTCCGGAGTTATTACAAGAAACGACTGACAAGATCCTCCAGATACGAAACAATCTCTTAAAAGCTTGGAGTCATCAAAAGAGTTATGCCGATAAACGCCGCAACCCCCTTGAGTTCGAAGTTAGTGATCACGTACTCCTAAAGGTTTCACCTTGGAAGGGGGTGATCCGATTCGGCAAGAAAGTAAAGCTAACGCCACGATACGTGGGCCCTTTAAGATTCTGGAGAGAATTGGCAAAGTGGCCTACCAACTCGAATTACCGGAGGAACTCAACAACGTACATCCGACTTTCCACGTCTCAAACCTCAAGAAGTGCCTAGCTGAAGAAAACCTTCATATCCCCCTCGAGGACTTGCAAGTAAATGAGACACTTCACTTTGTGGAAAAGCTCGTAGAAATGATGGATCGAGAGACCAAGAAACTTCGACGCTCTCGCATTCCTATAGTGAAGGTTCGCTGGGAAGGCAAATGCGGCGCTGAGTTCACTTGGGAACTCGAAAGTGATATGAAAGCTAAATATCCACAACTCTTTGTTACACCTGCTCCTTAATTTCAGGACGAAATTTCTTAAAGTAGGGGAGGCTGTAACAACCCAACTTTTCGGATCATTACCTTTCGCTGTCATTTCTTTTGAAAACGCTTGTACTCTTGGGATTCGATTAATGCTAAGGGTTAAACTACATTTTAAACGCATTTTTAAACGCATATTACAACGTTTATTATAACGCTTACTACTTAAATGCATTTTATCGCATTTTACATCGCTTATTTAGACTAAACGCTATCTCAACACAGACTCGAAATGCGGATTTACTTGTATTATGTTTGTTATTTGTGTGATTACTTGTTTTGAATGTTATGTGGCTATCAACGCAACGCTCAACAAACGAACCAAAGTAGGAAAACTAACTCGCACAAACTCGGCTGTCCGAATGGCCTTCTGTCCAAATGGACATCCACCCGGATGACCACCCGTCCGGATGACCATCCGACCGGATGGAGCCATACGAATACAGCCCCTCGCGCACCGCCTTAAATCTCGCCCTCTGATACGTGGTTGAAAACCGGTGTTTGTATTGGTGTAACTTGATGTTTTTACATGGGTTTTAATTCCGAATAACCTACTTTTAACTAAAATTGTGTTTTGCAGTTTTGATGAAGTTTAAGGAGCTTTACGGACTATCGGGATGAAAAACGGACCACCGGAACGCGAAACGGGTCAATCGGAAGCAAGAAACACAAAAACAGTAAAATGGGTTTTCTGTGAGGCATCGCCTACGCCAACAGGGGCGTAGGTGATGCCACCTTCTGATGCCTGATGGGATTTTTGTTGTTTTCTTCGTTGGTGACGAGTTTTAAAGCTTGTTTTGACCTATTTCGGGGGTTACACTTGGAATTGAGTTTGAAACCACTTCTTGGAGCCATAACCCATCATCTCTATCATTCCCAATCATTCCATTCCCCAATCATCAAGAACACCGAATCAATCACCCGAATCATCACTACCTTCATCTTAATCCTAACCCTAATCATATTCACAATCCATTAATCCATTCATCACCATCACTTCACCTAAAACCCTAATCATCATCCTTTAACCATTTCCAAGATTCAAGATGTTCAATTTCATGCTCCCAACTTCCGGTGATTGCATTCGTCCTACCATGAGTGGCTAAATTCTCGGAGGTTTCACCCCGGTGTAGGTGATTGTAAGTCTAGGGTTTGAACAATGTTATTAATTTGATTTTGTGACAAATTGATTTGTATTTGAATTGATTGATAATTGTCTTGCATTTGAACTATATTTGTGAATTGTCGAATGAGATATTACCTACCCCTATAAATACTAGCCGTACACCCTCATTCTCAGACTTTGACACTTCCATCCTCTCCCCAAGACTGTCGTGAATCAAGGCCATTTTGTAAGTTTTTTCCCTCAAATCTTCGTTTATCTTCATCTCTAGTCACTTCTACTCCATCTTCTTCATCAAAATCACACAATCACTTCAACTTTTTCTCGAAAGCATCTGATTTGGACCTCTCAAAGGTGGTTTCCCCTCGTTTGCTTATGTAAACTATTGTGGAGCACCATTTAGTTCAGATTGGTTCCAGATCTAATGGATTTTCACACTTTTCAACTAAGTTATGAAAGATTTCCACACTTTTGCAACTTTTCTTCCGTTTTTACACAATATTGATGGAATCTGGACTCGATCAGGCACTCGACTTGTTCCTTAGTCGAGAGCCGGCTTGAAAACGGATTTCCACAGGAGAGATGGACCGATTAACGTGTCAAACATGAAACTTCATCAAGAACAGTACATCTGTCCGAATGGGCTGGGCCATCGGGCCGAATGGACTGGATTTGGTATTTCCATTGTTTGACACGTCGTCACGCCATCTCCGCTAACTTAAAACTTTACTTAGAAAAATTTTACACAAAAAAACTTCAACCGCAGAACATCCGCTCGAAAGGCAATCCGTCCGGATGACCATCTGTCCGGATGACCTGACCCTTATAATTTCCATTGTTTAAATGCTTTTAACTAAACTTAGAAATTTAACATTTCACAAACAATCGCATACCATTCGAATGGCCACCCGCCCGGATGACCATCCGTCCGGATGACCATCCTTTCGGATGGGACCCATCCGTTCGGATAAACTGTCGAACACTTAACCCGTTCGACATTCTGTTACAACCACTCAGCCCTGAGGAAGACTTATGCTTATGTTTCCATGAACAGGCTGACCCGACGCGCTCCCTTCAATCCAATCCAGATTGTGTTTACTTGCTAAACACACACTGTGAGTATACTCGAACCCATTTTCGTTTAACGCACTTTTGGGTGTTACATACGTTCTATATCAAAACACAACACACAACGCAAACCCCTTTTAAACACTAACCGCTCCAGCATTCTATACGTGATTTGTTGAATGCTTGTAACTATGTTTATACAGTGTTACACTAGACCGGCTCTAGCAATGATAGTACTATAGTTTGGACTCAGCACCTGATGTGACAGGGGTTGCTAGACATCACATTACTTTACTTCACGTGTTCGCTTTGGTGAACATGTGTAGCGCATACTCTACAATGCAGTCTCGTGGTTAGGTTGTATCCTTGTTGATAATTATAGGCTTCGCCCGTTACGCGTTACATGTTGGTTAGGCGTAAATGCTTTTCAGACTATTATTATGCAAACTTGTGTACTCACCTTTACTTTATATATTGACTTTTATTTTAAAGTATGTGACAGGTTGAATGGATGTTGTGCTGCAAACAAGTTAGGAGTCTAGAAACCCACTGAATAAAATCTGAGTTGTTAGAATGGAACTTGTTTTTGAGACTGAATATTCGTAATGATTGTTATGATTTATTTGTTTAATAGTATGGGATATTGAACCTTAAAAATATTGTCATTAATAGTTGTTGTAGATTCTCATGAACAATCTGTTTCGCTCAGTGCGACGCCCCGAAGATTTCGCCATCGGTTGGGGTCTGACATTAAAACACCCCGCCATGAGTGCATGTTGTTCAGACATAGTTCAAGGTGGTGGGACCAGTTCATGTAGAATTATGTGGCTGACAATTTCGTTACTGTTAGCTATGTCTTGGATTCTTAAGAAATTATCAATGCAGTAAAATCGACATGTTACACATTGGGCCTGTCCCAAGATCATGACATTACATGCTATCTTAGTTTGGCTAGTCCCAATTGGTTTAACCCAAGTTTATAGCATTTTATGTTTTCATATGGCTATAGCATTTTCATCCTATCTAAAGGCTATAGAATTTACATGCTATCTAAAGTATCTAATGTTTCTGGATTGTACCAAGTTATTGTTTATGTTACGTATCCTCGTGAATTCTAAGAAGTGAGAACAACTAAGGATTCTTGTTGAAATCAGGATCCTCACAAGCCTTGGCGATATTAGGATCTTAAAAGTAGGCAGGGGCAGTTTGCAGAGAATCAGGTATATTCTAAGTCCAATATTTTTCATTTTATTTTGAACTTATCCAAGTTGATTGGATAAAAATGACTATGTCATGGTAGCTTATTTGGAAAACATATGTTTTAAAAAAATGAAACATATAAACAAACATTATGATTCAGGATTGTTAGTGAGGATCCAAAACTAAAATTTCAAAATAATGAGTTCACAACTCAAAACAAAACAAAATAAAACATCATAAGAAAAATAATTCATGGCGAATAGTCAAAAGCATATGTACTATGATTATTTTTGCTGGAAATAGAAAGGATAATTTGGACTTCCTCCACAAACGGGGGTTCCCTGCACCCAAATCATCCATTGTTAAACCTAAAGGTGACCCGAGTTTCACCCAAAACCTGGGCCCATCCACTCAGGATCATCATCTACCATTGTGCAAGGCCTATTCTAGGGAACCATCAAAAGAAGCAAATAAAATAAATC
Organism: Helianthus tuberosus; assembly: GCA_030545235.1. NCBI lineage: Eukaryota > Viridiplantae > Streptophyta > Magnoliopsida > Asterales > Asteraceae > Helianthus > Helianthus tuberosus. The sequence continues at coordinate 97,154,945 of CM060412.1, read as the reverse complement.
GTTTTTAAACCATAACCAGCACCTTGATCATTAAAGCTTCATAGAAAACGGGGCTCCGACCTAGGAAGAAATATCCATCATTTCCCAGTTATCATATACTCTTTACCACAAGCTTCACCTTCTCCTCCTACAATCTCTGCCTCAGGATACTCGTCAAACTTCTCCGCCACAGCCTCCCCCGTCTTCGCTACCTCATCCTTAGGAACCTCAACCTTTCCTCCCAGCTTAGCCACCACTTCCTCTCATCCCAAGATTTAACCTGAAAACTTCCAGCCTTGGCCTCTTTATTCATATGGATATGGGACTGGAAGATAGTCAAGACTGGTTCCAAATCTAGTGAATTTTCACACTTTTAAACTAAGTTATGAACGATTTCCACACTTTTGCAACTTATTTTAAACTTTTCTTCCGTTTTTACACAATATTGATGGAATCTGGACTCAATCAGGCTCTCTACTCGCTTCTTAGTCGAGAGCCGGCTTGAAAACGGATTTCCACCGAATAGATGGACCGATTAATGTGTCAAACATGAAACTTCATCAAGAACAGCACATCTGTCCGAATGGGTTGGGCCCATCCGGCCGAATGGACTGGATTTGGTATTTCCGTTGTTTAACACGTCGTCACGCCGTCTCCATTAACTTAAAACTTTACTTAGAAAAATTTTACACAAAAAAAACTTCAACCGCTAATCATCTGCTCGAAAGGCCGTCCGTCTAGATGACCATCCATCCGAACGACCTGACACTTATAATTTCCATTGTTTAAACGCTTTTAACTAAACTTAGAATTTTAAAGTTTCGCAAACAATCGCATCCCATTCGAATGGCCACCCGCCCGGATACTTATAATTTCCATTGTGTACTCACCTTTACTTTATGTATTTGACTTTTATTTTAACATATGGGACAGGTTGATTGGATGTTGTGCTGCAAACAAGTTAGGAGTCTAGAAACCCACTAAATAAAATCTGAGTTGTCAGAATGGAACATGTTTTTGAGACTGAATATTCGTAATGATTGTTATGCTTTATTTGTTTAATAGTATGGGATTTTGAACCTTAAAAATATTGTCACTAATAGTTGTTATGGATTCTCATGAACAATCTGTTTCGCTCAGGGCCATGACCCGATCATTTCGCCATCGGTTGGGGTTTGACTTAAAACACCCCGCTATGAGTGCATGTTGTTCAGACATAGTTCAAGGTGGCGGGACCAGTTCATGTAGAAATATGTGGCTGACAATTTCGTTACTGTTTGCTATGTCTTGGATTCTTAAGAAATTATCAATGCAGTAAAATCGACATGTTACACACCGGGCCTGTCCCAAGATCATAGCATTACATGCTATCTTAGTTTGGCTACTCCCAATTGGTTTAACCCAAGTTGATAGCATTTTATGTTTTCATATGGCTATAGCATTTTCATGCTATCTTAAGGCTATAGAATTTACGTGCTATCTAAAGTATCTAATGTTTCTGGATTGTACCAAGTTATTGTTTAATATTACGTATCGTTAAGAATTGTAAGAAGTGAGAACAACTAAGGATTCTTGTTGAAATTAGGATCCTCACAAGCCTTGGCAATATCAGGATCTTAAAAGTAGGCAGGGGCAGTTTGCAGAGAATCAGGTATATTCTAAGTCCAATATTTTTCCTTTTATTTTGAACTTATCCAAGTTGATTGGATAAAAATGACTATGTCATCGTAGCTTATTTGAAAAATATATGTTTTAAAAAATAAAACTTATAAACAAACATTATGATTCAGGATTATCAGTGAGGATCCAAAACTAAAATTTCAAAATATTGAGTTCACATCTCAAAACAAAATAAAATAAAACATCATAAGAAAAATAATTCATGGCGAATAGTCAAAAGCATATATACTATGATTATTTTTGCTGGAAATAGAAAGGATGATTTGGACTTTATCCACAAACGAGGATCCCTCCAACCAAATCATCCATTGTTAAACCTAAAGGTGACATGAGTTTTACCCAAAACCTGGGCCCATCCACTTAGGATCACCATCTACCATTGTTCAAGGCCTACTCTAGGGAACCATCAAAAGAAGCAAATAAAAATAAATTGTTTTTAAACCATAACCACTACCTTGATCATTAAAGCTTCATAGAAAACGTGGCTCCGGCCTAGGAAGAAATATCCATCATTTCCCAGTTATCATATACTCTTTACCACAAGCTACACCTTCTCCTCCTGCAATCTTTGCCTCAGGATCCTCGTCAAACTTCTCCTCCACAGCCTCCTCCGTCTTCTCTACCTCATCCTTAGGGACCACAACCTTTCCTCCTAGCTTACCCACCACTTCCTCACATCCCAAGATTTAACCACAAAACCTCCAGCCTTGGCCTCTTCATATATATGGATCTTGGACTGGAAGATAGTCAAGATTGGTTCCATATCTAATGGATTTTCACACTTTTCAACTAAGTTATGAAAGATTTCCACACTTTTTGCAACTTATTTTGAACTTTTCTTCCGTTTTTACACAATATTCATGGAATCTGGACTAGATCAGGCTCTCGACTCGTTCCTTGGTCGAGAGCCGGCCTGAAAACGGATTTCCACCAGAGAGATGGACCGATTAACATGTCAAACATGAAACTTCATCAAGAACAACACATCTGTCTGAATGGGTTGGGCCCATCCGGCCGAATGGATTGGATTTGGTGTTTCCGTTGTTTGACACGTCGTCATGCCGTTTCCGTTAACTTAAAACTTTACTTAGAAAAATTTTACACAAAAAAACTTCAACCGCAGATCATTCGCTCGAAAGGCCATCCGTCCGGATGACCTGACCCTTATAATTTCCATTGTTTAAACGCTTTTAACTAAACTTAGAATTTTAACTTTTCGCAAACAATCGCATCCCATTCGAATGGCCACCTGCCCGGATGACCATCCGTTCGGATGGGACCCATCCGTCCGAATGACCATCCGTTCAGATGGGACCCATCCGTTTAGATAAACTGTCGAACACTTAACCCATTCGACATTCTGTTACAACCACTCAGCCCTGAAGAAGACTTATGCTTCTCTTTCCATGAACAGGCTGACCCGACGCGCTCCCTTCAATCCAATCCAGATTGTGTTTACTTGCTAAACACACACTGTGAGTATACTCGAACCCATTTTCATTTAACGCACTTTTGGGTGTTACATACGTTCTATATCAAAATACAACACATAACGCAAACACCTTTTAAACACTAACCGCTCCCGCATGCTATACGTGATTTGTTGAATGCTTGTTACTATGTTTATACAGTGTTACACTAGACTACCTCTAGCAACGATAGTACTATAGTTTGGACTCAGCACCTGTTGTGACAGGGGTTGCTAGGGATCACATTACTTTACTTCACGTGTTCACTTCGGTGAACATGTGTCGCGCATACTCTACAACGCAGTCTCGTGGTTAGGTTGTATCATTAATGATAGTTACATGCTTCGCCCGTTACGTGTTACATGCTGGTTATGGGTAAATGCTTTTCATACTAATATTATGCAAACTTGTGTACTCACCTTTACTTTATGTATTGACTTTTATTTTAACGTATGTGATAAGTTGATTGGATGTTGTGCTGCAAACAAGTTAGGAGTCTAGAAACCCACTAAATAAAATCTGAATTGTCAGAATGGAACTTGTTTTTGAGACTGAATATTCGTAATGACTGTTATGCTTTATTTGTTTAATAGTATGGGATTTTGAACCTTAAAAATATTGTCACTAATAGTTGTTATGGATTCTCATGAACAATCTGTTTCGCTCAGGGCCATGCCCCGATGATTTCGCCATCGGTTGGGGTGTGACATTAAAACACCCCGCTATGAGTGCATGTTGTTCAGACATAGTTCAAGGTGGCGGGACCAGTTCATGTAGAAATATGTGGCTGACAATTTTGTTACTGTTGGCTATGTCTTGGATTCTTAAGAAATTATCAATGCAGTAAAATCGACATGTTACACACCGGGCCTGTCCCAAGATCATAGCATTACATGCTATTTTAGTTTGGCTAGTCCCACTTGGTTTAACCTAAGTTGATAGCATTTTATGTTTTCATATGGCTATAGCATTTTCATGCTATCTTAAGGCTATAGAATTTACATGCTATCTAAAGTATCTAATGTTTCTGGATTGTACCAAGTTATTGTTTAATATTACGTATCCATAAGAATTCTAAGAAGTGAGAACAACTAAGGATTCTTGTTGAAATCAGGATCCTCACAAGCCTTAGCGATATCAGGATCTTAAAAGTAGGCAGGGTCAGTTTGCAGAGAATCATGAATATTCTAAGTCCAATATTTTTCCTTTTATTTTGAACTTATCAGGATCTTAAAAGTAGGCAGCGTAGCTTATTTGAAAAATATATGTTTTAAAAAATAAAACTTATAAACAAACATTATGATTCAGGATTATCAGTGAGGATCCAAAACTAAAATTTCAAAATATTGAGTTCACATCTCAAAACAAAACAAAATAAAATATCATAAGAAAAATAATTCATGGCGAATAGTCAAAAGCATATGTACTATGATTATTTTTGCTGGAGATAGAAAGGATGATTTGGACTTCATCCACAAACGGGGATCCCTCCACCCAAATCATCCATTGTTAAACCTAAAAGTTACCCGAGTTTCACCCAAAACTTGGGCCCTTCCACTCAGGATCACCATCTACCATTGTTCAAGGCCTATTCTAGGGAACTATCAAAAGAAGCAAATAAAAGTAAATTGTTTTTAAACCATAACCACTACCTTGATCATTAAGGCTTCATAGAAAACGGGGCTCCGGCCTAGGAAGAAATATCCATCATTTCCCCCTTATCATATACTCTTTACAACAAGCTTCACCTTCTCCTCCTGCAATCTTATCAATCTTTTCTACCTCATCCTTAGGAACCTCAACCTTTCCTCCTAGCTTAGCCACCACTTCCTCACATCCCAAGGTTTAACCTCAAAACCTCCAGCCTTGGCCTCTTCATACAGATGGATCTTGGACTGGAAGATAGTGAGGGCAACAGACTTTTTGGCCTCGAATTCCAGTTGTTTTAGCTGCTCTGGATGAGCCTTTTCCAGATCCTGGCACCTCTTTCTGGTGGCTTCAAGTTCAATGCGGAGATCCTCAGAGTGCTTCATACGGTGCTCTGCAACTAGCTCCATATAAAAGACTTTCTCGACATACTGAGATATCTTCTCATCATGAGTTGTGAGAAGTTTGGAGAGAGCCTGTGTGGCATTTATATAAACATTATCTAGGATTCTGAAACTAAACAAGGATTTTAAATTCAATTTATACTTACCACACTTTGAATCATTTGAAGCTTCGTGGTAATCTTTAAAGGATCCATGGTGTTGAAAGCTTCGAGGTTAATAAAATCATAGCCTTTGCATTTTTTTGCTTAATATAGCTTTGGATAGGAGAGGAAAGGCTCTACCTTTAATGCTAGGAGGAGTAGTTTTCTCTTATTTGACCTAGGTATCTTCTTTAGCAAAGCTAAGGACTCCCTCAAGGTCAAAGTGGTCAGTGAGTTTCTAGGTTCCTGCACCTGTTAAGTAATGTCAAAATCTTGAGCATATGGGATCCAAAAGAAGAAATTCGAAAGGAAACAACAAGGGTACCTGAAGACAACCGTACTAGTATATAGTTTCTAATCGTAATGGATTTGTTATCAATCTAAGCTATGATTTTTTGCTGAAAATAGCTTTGTCTGTTCACGTTTCTACCGTTAGTCTAGGATATAGTTTCTAATCGTAACGGATTTGTTATCAATCTAAGCTATGATTTTTATAATTCCTAGACTTTTAAGACTTAATCAAATAAAATTAAGTCAAACATGTGAAAATAAATAATGTAATAGTTGTTCGGGACCGGAAGTTTGCCGAATGTCACATTCTCCCCCTGTTAAAGAAACTTTCTTCCCAAAATTTTAAGTTGTGTTACTCTTTGTCGGGACTTTCTTAAACAAGTGAGGGTACTTTCTTTTGATTTCGTCTACTCGTTCTCGGGTCCGCGTTTCGAGTTCCATCGGACTTTGATTAGTTTGGTACGACTTCTCCTCGTTTTCTGAATCTTTGAATCCAAAACCTCAACAGGTTCTTCGATGAAATGGAGTTTTTTCGTCTTTACAAATTTCATCTGGGGAATAATAAGTGATTCATCCGAAAGACACTTTTTAAGATTTGACACATGAAATGTGTCATGGACACTACTGAGTGTTTCTAGCAACTTCAACTTATATGCGAGGTTTCCATTCTTTTCCAAAACCTCATAAGGTCCTATGTATCTCAAGCTAAGCTTTCGTTGCTTCCTGAATCTAGCTACGCCTTTCCAAGGTGAGACTTTGAACATGTAAAACCCTGGAAACGGGTTTGGTAATCAAACCTCGTTAATACTAAAAGATGGGTAAAGTACCGTTAGTGGTAAAAATTAACCCGGTAAATATTAGGACTTAATTAAATAAACCTGATATTAAATAAAACGTGAGTAAAAGCTTCTGAGGAAATAAAGTTTATAAGAGGCCCGAGTTAACGGGACTTAAAATAAGACTTGGTCATAATTTCCCCGAACCCACCAAGTTAACTAGGAATATTTAACCTAGTTAATAAGTGAGAATATTGTTAAAATTAAGTAGGATGTGGCCTACTTAATAACGAACCAAACACGAGGGGTTAAATTGGGATAACTTAACAAGGTTATTTAATAAAAGAAAATCAAAACAAAACACACACATAAAGTGTGTGTTCTGTGATCGAGTAGGGGAGACACCCCAGGAGCCAAACCCTAAACTCCAACATAATCATCAAATCGGAAGATCAACTAAAGTCCAAATTCATAACCGAACATGAATTAAGGATCACCCAACCTAGGGGATCATAAGGTATGTAAAAATTTGAAGATTCGTGAAGTTGCAAAATTTGAGTTAGCATCATAATTCGCGAATTATGTAAGGATTAGAGAAGCTATGGCTAAACTAGTGATGTATACATGCTTAGGAACTAAACCCTAAGTGAAAATCATACATATGATGCTATGACTTGAATGATTTGATGATTACCTATATGTGTGCTAAGTGGGTTTTATATTATTGTAATGAACATATGATTATGTATGCTAAATTGTGAGAAAACTGATGTTATGATGTAAGATAGTGATAATGTTCACGAATACTGGACCGAGGGCTTGATTTTGATAATATAAATTGGGTTAAAAGCTAGTAATGAACTAGATAAAAGTAGTATAACAATCTTGCCCATAAGGTGTTTGTTAAAATGCCTAAACGAATATTCATATGTTGAAATTGTGAATGAAACGCGCGATTGCCTAATTTGATTTATCCCGGGTGATATGGGGTAATACGAGTTCTAATCATGATGTTGATTTAACTTAAATGGTGCTTGTCATATGAATAACGGTAGTTAACTTTTAGAAAGTTAAACTAACCAATGATGAAGTCGAATAGTAGATTCTACATAAAATCTGCAAGATGGAATAGTCGTAGCTAATGATGACTAAACTAACCGTCCTACGAATTATGATGATAGTTTGACTCTTGACAAGCTAGATGGAGGCTTGGGAGGAAGCGGGTAAAACAGATCAAGTACGAAAAGAAAACGTTGCTTGGATGCGAGGTAAGTGAAACTTACACCTTTTTGTAGAATACTTATTTATTCTATAAGTTATAAACTCGATAAAGATAATATTGGACATATGGATTTCCAACGCGATTGATACGAGTCGGAACATACACAAAATTGATAAAAACCTTGGTTTATGATAAAAGGGATCTAATGAAAGATAAATCCGAAATGGGTCGGATGGGCAACTTGGTAATTAAAAACCATGTTTTGATACATAAGTAAATGTTTGGTTATATAGGCCAAACGGGTCAAATGGTGTGATAACGCCATTTGACAATATCGACTAATGTGGTTGTCAAGTCTTATGTTAACAGGAGCGATTAACAATTTGGATAATTGCGTCGCCATAGAATATGTGGTAATTAAAGCGAGGTATAAATCGGGTCTATTTGTTGACCTGGGGCAAGGTACGCATAAATAGCCTTATAGTTAAAAGTACAATGAAGGTCAAACATTTAGTGAAGTCCTTCATCACAAAAATATTGGATTAAAATTTACCAAAAGGGCCTTGATGGGTAAACCGGGTAAATAACCCTTAGAGGTGGTTTAGAAACTTATATTATGACCTTGTAACCCTTAGAAGAGTATAAAAGTTGTAGGCATAAACTTTCAAGGGTTAAATGCCATAGAATGCGTCTGGCCGTAAAATGACATATCCGAGGGATAAAACTCGGAATAAATAGTTTATTGCATTAAATCCACCACAATCATAGTTGTGGTGGAAGACTAATCAGTAGGAATGGGTGGAATTATTAGGCATATAAGAAATGAGCGTGATTTATGCTTAAAAGTGCATAAATACCCTTAACGGGTCAAAATAGGATTGTAAGCAAAAATGGGTTAATAATGCGTAGAAACTCGTGACTAGAACCTAACATGATAGAAAATATTGAAATTAAAATGTTCATGAGAAATGAGGGGTCAAACAAACTTGGTCGTTTAATAAATACACAAACGGGTCAAAAAGTGTCATAATTGAATTTTAAGCCGAGAGTTGAAATCTAAATTTTTCTGAATTCGGATGTTGGGTTCCACTCCATGTGATGGAGAATTAAATTACGATCACGTAGGAAAAAGAATCGTGTAAAACGGATAAATAATGAGAGAGTTATGCACGTTTCGGCAAAAATTAGCATTGCTAAAAATATGCAGCTTTCAGCTACAACATTCTGGAAAAAAGAAGGGGTCGCACCATGCGACGACAAAGGCTAGGGGCTGTCGCGCGATGCGACGGGTTCCTTTTTGGCGAAAAATTATTTGTTTCGTCAGTTTTGTTTTGCGAACCCATTTAAACACGTTTTAAACTACGTATAACTAAAATCATTTCATGTTTAGGGAATGTAGGTTGCCTAGAAGTACCAGATGATGATCAAGCCCGATGAAGAACCGAACACGATCAAGATACAAGCTTCCACACATCGTTTCGTCATAAATTTTTAAATGACGAATTTAATTACACTATGTTGTATTGTTTTCAAGTTTTGAAAAGTTTTAATAAACCCGTGTTTCTCAATGTCGAACCCCGAAATATCAGAGCTGGCGTGAATGGACCGGTATCTTCATTGCACAGCGGAAGCAAATAAGCTAAGATTTCTAGAAAATGAACGCCACTAAGTACTTGAATTCCCATCGGTTCTCCTATTCCAACCGTTCCATAGTTTTGAAAATGCAACCTGAGAAAGAACATGCGAAAAAGTCAACATAAAGTTGAGCGAGTTCATAGTTTGTTTTGAAAAGATTTAAAATAAATCTTTTTGATAACCGGTTTAAAAGTTGTTGAGAAAATATAGAAAAATCATTTTCTCGGCATGATATATAAAAACTGTGAGTCTAGCCCACAAGAGATGTCACACCCCCAAAATCCACAAGCGGAGTATCACCGCATGGAGGCGTGACTGACCAGGATCAAGCCACCAATCATATTGAACAACATATTTAAATAAATTAAACCAACCACAATATAATTGGTGTCCAAAAGAAAGTAACCAACTTTAAGTTAACAGCGGAAGCATAAAAATGTAAAGCCCAAACATAAGTAATAAGTTCATAAAGTTTAAATGTTTAACATGGAACTCAACAGTCCATGTCCCACAACGATCACTCCTCCCTGTGCAAGCTCCATAAGCACCTAGCGACCTGCAAGGCATCTAACAACGAGTCAACAACAAAGTTGAGCGAGTTCACAGTTGGTGTTCATTTATAAGTTGTTTCAAAACCATGAGTTCGCTTGTATACCATAAGTTAACCCGTTTCCCTGTTTCCCAAACATATCCATAACCAGTGGGGGCTTCCCCATGTGAACCACTAGACCTGTTACCATATCGACCACTGACTAAAGTAAGTTGGTGCCCTGACGTCAATGTCTATCATCATTGACTAGTGCCCAGATCCATTAGTTCACGCCCGTCCTCTGCGGCACAGTGTGAGGCTTGTCAAACCTAAAAAGCACTATCTAACTAAAGACCCACTCGCCATTGGCCCAGCGATTAAGTCGATATAAAAGGAGGGACTTCATGATAGAGATTTTGGTCTAGTATCCGTGTTGTCACCCTTCAATAAAGAGGGTGTGTACGAAATCCCCAAACCAGGAGATTACGTAGGTTCCAAATCAATTCCTTATCACTTGTTGTCACCCTTCAATAAAGAGGGTGTGTACGTGTTCCAAACCAGGAGATCACGCAGTTTTAGTTTAAATCCTTTACCCATTCCCAACCCTTGGGAATCCCATGCCTTGTGGAAAGTGTAAACTCACCTCGGTTTGCTCGGTATGCTTATCTACTTGTGCACAAACAATTCAGTCAAAGCCTATAGTATGCACGTATACACAATCAGTTTATGTTCGTAATGACTCACATGCAATCTAACATCACAAAGTGTGCTTGGTAGTTAACATCATGTAACATGTAAACAGTTATTTCAAGTTCATACAATTCATGCTTCACATAATTGATTTCTCAGTCTATTCTAACATAGTTATTCATTAACAGACTTAACAGACTTAACTGAGTTACTGTGATAGTTTCCCAACTTGACGAACATCCCTGTTCATCGCGAACTCCCTTCGGCGAAAACCCCCAGGCGACGAAATCCCATGAGCGACGAAATCTCAAAGGGTTTTCGTCGTGATTGAATGTTCGTCGGGACAGGGATTTCATCGGGGTAAAGCGTGATCATCATCGGGGTAACACAGGAACCCTAATTTCATTCTAATAGTTACATGATCATATCATCATATCATTATTTTTATCATACGGTCAACATCAATGGAATCCGTTCAAGTAACAGTTTCATCCTATTTTTAAAACATGTTACGGCCACAATCATGCCTATCATTCACATCAGATCATCACTAACATTATGCTACCCAGTAATTCACTAGCAATTAATCATCATAAATCAACATCGGTTTAGCATAAAACGCACATCGTCGAATCTGCTCACAAGAAAGCCTAAACCAATCACATAGTTTATTATTATCGCATAACCACAAAGATTAAATCCATCACAGTCATAAAATATACGAACAGCATGCAACATCACATACTACATCAACCAGAACCATCCATTCTAAACAAGGGTCATGAACTAATACAGATCATAAGATTCGAAATATTAAAAGACATCTAGATCATCAAACCCTATTCACCAACATATCATTCGATACCAAGCACATAACACACTTCAACGAGAGGACACTAACCGCTACGAATGCCTGAGAGCTTCATGGATAATCAAAGTTTATGTCACAGGGAAAAAGATGCTCTAGGGTTCTATACATTCTCTAAAGTAACTGATCTTAAGGGTTATAACGTAAACGCAATAGGGCCGGCAGGACAGCCTTGGGCCAAAGCCCATTACCGACGAAAACAATGAGGGTGACGAAAACTGGGAATATTCGTCGGGTGGGTGTTTTCGTCGCACAAGGAGTGTAAGTGATAAATCTCCTCCAAAGTAAATGCTTCACTACTTTTATTATTAACACAAAACATAAATCAACAAAAACAACTCATAATGCACTCCAATTATAAAAGAACACTTTGCAAACGAGTAATATGTCGAGTAATAACCTTGAAAACTCGGGTTGTCACATTATCCCCAACTTGAAAGAAATTTCATCCCTAAATTTAGCACGTGGTTACTGAGGAAGCTAGTTGTGTTGCGTTGTTTCCTGGTTTTTCCTGGGGTATCACATCATCCCCCCGTTGGTTTGGAATTTCATCCCGAAATTCCGCAGTAGCTTCAGCCTCAGTAGTGGTTTCATTGTTCTTGAACAACTGGGGATACTTGAGTTTCATTTGGTCTTCTCGTTCCCAGGTAAACTCTGGGCCACGACAGGAGTTCCAACGAACTCGAACAAGAGGTATTCTGGTGCGCTTGAGAATCTTAACGTCTCGGTCTGTGATTTCTACTGGTTCCTCGACGAATCGCAACTGATCTTCGATTGTGAGCTCCTTCAAAGGAACTATGAGGGTCTCATCTGACAGAAACTTCTTCAGATTTGACACCTGGAATACGTTGTGAACTCCACTGAGTTCTTCGGGTAGATTCAACCTGTAGGCGACCTTGCCAATTCGTTCAGTGATTTCGAAAGGTCCGACATAACGTGGGTTTAGCTTGCCTTGTTTACCAAAACGAACCACACCCTTCCAGGGTGAGACTTTAAGTAGAACCCGGTCCCCGACCTGGAATTCTAGAGGTTTCCTACGCTTATCAGCGTAACTTTTCTGACGATCACGAGCTGCCGCCATTCGCTATCGTATCTGAGCAATCTTTTCTGTCGTGTCTACAACGAGTTCTGGGCCAGTGATTTGGCTGTCACCAACCTCTACCCAACAAAGAGGTTATCGGCATTTACGTCCGTACAACGCCTCAAACAGAGCAGCATGGATGCTGCTGTGGTAACTGTTATTATATGAAAACTCCACCAAAGGGAGGTGTCTTTCCCAACCATTTCCAAAATCGATTACACACGCTCGAAGCATCTCCTCTAGGGTTTGGATGGTGCGCTTAGACTGCCCATCCGTCTGTGGATGATAAGCGGTGCTCATGTCTAAACGTGAGCCAAAGGACTTGTGCATAGCTTGCCACAACTCAGAAGTAAAACGTGCATCACGATCGGAAATAATGGAGGTTGGCACCCCGTGCCTCGAAAACACTTCCTTTAAGTAAACGTCTGCTAAAGTAGAAAACTTGTCTGTTTCTTTGATGGCCAAAAAGTGTGCAGACTTAGTCAATCGATCCACTATCACCCAAATAGTGTCATTTCCGCGTTGAGATCTAGGCAGGCCAGTAACGAAATCCATGGAAATTTGCTCCCATTTCCATGTCGGGATCTCTGGTTGTTGGAGTAGGCCTGATGGTTTCTAATATTCAATCTTGACTCTCGCACAAGTCAAACATTTACTGACGTAGGTTGCTATGTTGGCTTTCATGCTAGGCCACCAGTATGTAGTCTTTAAGTCGTGGAACATTTTATCCAAACCAGGATGTACTGAGTAAAGAGACTTGTGCGCATCATCCATCACAAGCTCGCGTAAGTTTCCGTAACGTGGAACCCAGATGCGCCCTGTTACGTAGTAAGCACCGTCTTCTTTTTGTTCTAATCGTTTCCTTGATCCTCGTAGGGACTCGGCCCTGATATTATCTGCTTTCAATGCTTCAACCTGAGCATCTCGTATCTGAGTAGGAAGACTAGATTGGATGGTCAGTTGTAACGCACGCACTCGCTTAGGTGTAGTATCCTTTCGACTAAGGGCGTCGGCCACAACATTGGCTTTGCCCGGATGGTACTTGATCGCGCATTCGTAATCATTCAAGAGCTCGACCCATCGACGTTGTCGTATGTTTAACTCCTTTTGATTGAAGATATGCTCGAGACTCCTGTGATCGGTGTAAATGGTGCACTTGGTACCGTACAGGTAATGTCTCCATATCTTAAGTGCGAAAACAACAGCTCCCAGCTCTAGATCGTGTGTAGTGTAATTTCTTTCGTGGACCTTAAGCTGGCGTGATGCGTAAGAAATGACCTTATCATGTTGCATCAACACGCAACCAAGTCCTTGGATGGACGCCTCGCAATAAACCACAAAATCTTCTGTGCCTTCAGGCAATGAGAGAATTGGTGCGCTACAAAGTCTATCTTTTAAGTGCTGAAATGCAGATTCCTGTGCATCACCCCAATGATAGGTGACACCCTTCTGAGTTAGGGAAGTGAGAGGTTGCGCAATCTTGGAGAAATCCTTGATGAACATTCTGTAGTAGCCCGCCAAACCCAAGAATTGGCGGATTTCTGTTAGTGTATGGGGTGTAGGCCAGTTCTTGATCGAATCAACCTTGGATGGATCAACATGAATCCCATCCTCATTTACCACGCGCCCTAGGAAATGGACTTCACGTAGCCAAAAGTCACATTTCGATAATTTGGCATCTAGCTGTTCTGCTCGATGGAGTTCCAGGATAATCCGCATGTGACACCCCAGGAAAACCAGGAAACCACGCAACTTAACTAGCTTCCTCAGTAACCACGCGTTAAATTTCGTGACGAAATTCTATTAACAGGGGGAGAATGTGACAACCCTCATAATTACATGTATCCGTACGATTAATTAATGTAATTAAAGTGCTTGATGACTGTGCTGAATTACTTAACTGCTTTCTGATTACTGCTTCATACTTACATGTTCTTTTTTTTACATACTAGTCTAGTGCAGAAAATTGACAAAATAGTCCTGTATGCTTTCCTAAGTGTTGGGAATTAAAAGTGTTACAAAAGTTACATAAAAGACACTATACGGAATAACTTAGCACTTTAATGGAACGGTATCAAACCGAACAACCGGACATTACCCGGAACACAAAAATATTGTTAAAAACATTGTTTCACTTTTTCTGAGCTAGTTATGGCCCCCGAGCACTATAACACCCTACATAATACACGGTACACACTAAACACTAGACATAGCATCCAACTTCCACTAATTAACTTATTTACCCATCAAATATTACACTTAACCCCTCCCCCTTGGCTGATTTCGGCTCTTCATGGCCCCACCCCACAAGATTTCATAAATCTTCTTCATATCTTTCCATAATCTCCCTTGGAAATGATAAGATCATGACTTGATTGTGTTGTGTACTTGTGGGGACAATATAACCCTTGGATAAAAGGAATTAGAGAACTATAAACACCTTGCATCTTCATCACAAAACAAACTTGTTCTCCCCTCTACAAGGCTCGGCTGAGAACACCCCTATACACATCACCCATTTTCGATTTTGATTCAAGTATTCCAAGCTCACAACAAGGTGTATCAAGGTGAATAACGAAGTGTGGAACTCACGGATCATCAAGGACCTCTCTAGTTTGCTTTTAACCTCTACATTTCCAAGCTTGATCTTCCCTAGCTTAAAAGCTAGTAGTAATCTTCTTTGATCCTCATTTACTTCATGTTTATGGTGGTTAATAGTTATGTTAAGATGAAATCTCAAGAACACTAAAAGATCATAAACATAAGTCTTGAACATAAAGCTAACTTGATGATGAAATAAGATGAAATCTTGATGAAATAAAGTTGTTTTGTTATGTTGTTGATTACTTGATGCTTGCTTGATGATTACTAGTAATATGATGTTGAACATCATGATTAAACTTGCTAAAGTAAGATTAAAAAACTTAAGTTAACAAGTTAGGAGGTGATTAGGGATTTACATAAAAGAATCACCTCCATATTTAAACATGAACTTGGTAACAAGATGATTTCTCAAAAAATAAGTAAACAAAGTGAGTTGATGATCGGATGGATCCGAGGTCTACAAATGGCTTTTCTAAATAAACCAAGTTTAAAAGACGACTTTTGAAAGATCATGATTCTTACACTATTTTGGAAAGAAATAAGTATATGGATACTAGTGACACATGAAAATGTTGTAAATAAATATTTTTGTAAAATATGTTCACAAGTTGTAAACATTTAAAAATCCCAAGAATGAGATTTTAACAAAAGTAAACACACTTGGGAGGGTAACTAAACCCACTAAACGACCTACCAAGTTACTACGCGTTTTTTATGAAACATCAAGTTCATGTTGGTTCGTAAATGGAATAGTTTGCTCTTGATAAATTGTTGATTGATTGTTGAATGATTTTTGGAAAAGAAAATGATATGCTTATTAGCATGGACGCCTCTATTTACAAAAGAAACTCTGGAGAAATTTTCTAAAAACTCCAACACTTAGAAATTATTTTCTAACAAGTGTTTACAAATATGTTTTAACTTTGTTTTTTTTTTCAAAATAAACTTCGCCATGAGTTTTGTTACAAAAATACAAAGTATCGGAGGTTGATTTTTACAAGTAAAATGGATAAATATATATTTAGAATATATATTTTATACTAGAACACTTGTGTGGATATTTGTTTATTTTGTGAGATAGTTATATTATTTTAGGGTAAAATGATATAACTTAACAAAATACCTTGACGTTAGAATTATGTGGTACGTGATAGAAGTAATGAGTAGATAAACCGTACATAGGATACGTGTTATGCATGCACGAGAAACTGATTGTTATATGTACCTTATTAGGACGTGCTTAATTCCTATTTATTAGAGTAATTAATCTAACTGAGCAAACCAAGGTGAGTTCACACTTTCTACAAGGCATGGGATTCCCGGTGGTTTGGGAATGGGTTAAAAACTAAAACGGAACCTACATATCCTCCTTGGGTAGAATATGTACCGCCATCCTCCATAGGTAGGATGCCAATATTAATCCTGCGTATTCTCCTTGGGTAGAATACGTACGTTCGTCCTCCTTGGGTAGGACAACAACCTTAAAACTTACTAGAGAAAACTCTATCATTAAGTCCCTCATTTTATATCGACTTAATTGCCGAGGCCGATGGCGAGCGGGTCATTAGTTAATAGCGCTATTAGGTTTAACAAACCTCACACCGTGCCGTTCGGACGAGCGTGTACTAATGGACTATGGCAAACTGTCAATGATGATACACATTGACGTAGGGCACAACTTACTTTCATTAGTAGTCGATATCTTAACAGTCTAGTGGTTCACCTGGGTAAGCCCCCAATAATATGGTTTGGGAAAAGAGAAATTGGTTAAACATATTTTCAACTATGGGGTAACCCCCACAGCAAGTAAGCCAACTAAACAAAAACTATGTTTTAGAAACAACTTAAAACGAACACCTAACTGTGAACTCACTCAACTTTGTTGTTGACTCGTTGTTACATGCCTTGCAGGTCGTTAGGTATCTATGGAGCTTGCACGGGGAGGCGTGGTCATTGTTACATGGACTGTCGAGTCCCATGTTAAACATTTAAACTTATTAACTTATTACTTATGTTTTGGGTTTTACCTTTATTGCTTCCGCTGCTTAATTTGAACTTGGTTAACTAGCTTTTGATCACCAATTATATTGTGTGGTTAGATTTTATCTATCTTAAATACATTGTTCAATATGATTGGTGGCTTGATCCTGGTTATGTCACGCCTCCATGCGGTGATACTCCGCTGGTGGATTTTGGGGGTGTGACAGATTGGTATCAGAACCATTGGTTATAGTGAACTTGGTTTTGAAAAGGGAAAAACTTTTTGACAAAACCAGACTATAACCTGTACAGTGCTCAACGATCCACAACGACACTTCGCTCCACGTGCAAGACTCAACACTATAGGTAATATGGGTTATGTTTGTATTGCCTGCCTGTTAGTTTAAGTAGTATATATGATCATGGTATGCTTAATTAGCGCAACAACTATTGCTTGAAACCCTGTGTGTTTGCTCTCTTCTGTCACTCCACACTTACGCACTTATGCGACACCTTTCTTACATGTGTTCCTTCAATGTGAAGATCATGAGTGGACGTCTCGACTTGACCCAGGGTCAGCTGACGACCTTGATTAACGAACGGATTACTGAAGCCTTAGCAACCCAATAAGGGAGTCAACCCATGCACACCCAATCACGTATAGGCAGCTTCAAGGCGTTCTTGGAATGCAAACCTCCCACCTTCGACGGCACTGGAGGGGCAATCAGCCTTCTACACTGGATCTGAATAATCGAATATACATTCAAAGAGAGCGAAAGCCCTGCCAGCAAACGAGTAGAGTACGCTACTGGCATGTTGCAAGGGAAAGCGTATTCTTGGTGGAATGCACAAGTTCAGATGCTCGGGTTGGCAGACGCGAATGCCAC
Source organism: Helianthus tuberosus (assembly GCA_030545235.1). Taxonomy (NCBI): domain Eukaryota; kingdom Viridiplantae; phylum Streptophyta; class Magnoliopsida; order Asterales; family Asteraceae; genus Helianthus; species Helianthus tuberosus. The sequence goes on along the minus strand of CM060412.1, from coordinate 97,137,063 downwards.
CCTTTGGAGCGACTTCAAAGATTTAATTAAGGAGGAATTCTGCCACCTAGACGACATTATGAAACTTGAAATAGAGTATTATGGTTTGAAGATGGAAGGATCAGAGATTGAGGCGGACACAAAGAGGTCCAACGACTTGGCTGCCTTATGTCCTAACTTGTCACAACCCATATCTAGACGAATCAAGCTATACCTCAGAGGCTTAGTCCCGGAAATCCAAGGGTCTGTAATTGTGGCCAACCTTTCCACAATCCAGCAAGTCGTTCGTTTGGCACACCAGTTCACCGATCAGGTGGTGGAAGAGGGCAAGTTGCCCAAGCGTAACTTTTCCAATGCAAACACTCTTAATAGTGGCAAGCATATTTGGGGTGATCACCAAGGTGAGGGTCCTAGCTCTATACGACAGGACCCGCATAGGAAACTAGTACATCAGGGGCTGAACTACCAAAATCAGGGGGGATACCTAGGGAATAAACCGAGATGCCACAAGTGCCAACGGCACCACAGTGGGCCATGTTTCGGATCGTGTTGCCAGCAGTGCAAGAAGATGGGACATATGGATAGAGACTGCAGGAGCCCATATCCTGCAAACCGGAACCAGCAGCAGCAGGGTAGCAAGAAGGGGTGTTTTCGATGTGGTGCTGAAAACCACCTCAAGAGGAATTGTCCGCTGATGAGGCAGAATCGTGACAACAGCAGCAACCAGGGCAACGGGAACAATAACGAAGACAATAAGGATAACCGTAGGACTGGTGAGCATGTGTTCCTGAATGGACATGAGGAAGAAAGAAACAACCCCAACGTTGTGGCAGGTAAGTTCCTACCAGACAATTTCTTTGTTTCTATTTTAGTTGATTCGGGTGCCGATGTTAGATATGTGTTCCTAAGAGTTAGTCAGGTGCTTAAGCGTACCCCATTACCCTTAAAACACCAAACATGTTAAAGAACTAGCTAATGGAGAAAGTCTTAAGGGCACACACACAGTTAAGGGTTGTAACCTCGTTTTAGCTGGTCAGACCTTCTCTATCGATCTTATACCTATCGTACTTGGTAGCTTCGACGTTGTTATTAGGATGGATAGGTTATCTCACCAGCAAGCGGAAATTCTTTGCAACGAGAAGATTGTCCGCATCCCTCGTTCTAGTGAGGAACCTCTCGTGATTCATGGCGACAAGAGTGGTGCTGTTGTGGGCATCATCTCTTTCCTTAAGGCCCAGAAGTGTTTGCGAAAGGGCCACACTGCTATCCTAGCCCTCGTTTCTGATACATCCTCGGAAGAAAAGAAGATAGAAGACATTCCTATTGTGCGTGACTTTCCTGAGGTATTTCCTGAGGAATTACCTGGTCTTCCGCCTCATCGTCAAGTTGAATTTCAAATTGAGCTAGCTCCTGGAGCAGTGCCCATAGCTCGAGTACCTTATCGTCTAGCTCCATCAGAACTTGAAGAACTGCCCATGCAACTACAAGAACTCTTGGAAAAGGGTTTCATACGTCCTAGCTCTTCACCTTGGGGAGCTCCAGTGTTATTCGTGAAGAAGAAAGACGCTACCTTCAGAATGTGTATTGACTACCGCGAACTCAACAAGGTGACCGTGAAGAATCGTTATCCTCTCCCACGCATTGATGACTTATTCGACCAATTGCAAGGGTCGAGTTTCTACTCAGAGATTGACTTGAGGTCAGGCTACCATCAACTGAGAGTCCGAGACGAGGATATCTCTAAGACAGCATTCAGGACTCGGTATGGGCATTACGAGTTTCTGGTTATGCCTTTTGGATTAACGAATGCACCTGCAGGCTTCATGGATCTCATGAACAGAGTGTGTAAGCCTTACCTGGATAAGTTTGTCATTGTATTCATTGACGACATCCTGATCTATTCTAAGAGTCAGGAGGAACACGAGCGACACCTGAGACTTATTTTGGAACTCCTTCGAACAGAGCAGTTGTATGCCAAATTTTCGAAATGTGACTTATGGTTTTGCGAAGTCCATTTTCTAGGCCACGTGGTGAACGAGGATGGAATTCATGTGGATCCATCCAAGGTTGACTCGATCAAGAACTGGCCTGCACCCCGTACCCCAACAGAAATCCGCCAATTCTTGGGTTTGGCAGGATATTACAGAAGGTTTATCAAGGATTTCTCAAAAATTGCGCAACCTCTCACTTCACTGACACAGAAGGGTGTCACCTATCATTGGGGTGATGTACAGGAGTCCGCATTTTAGCACTTAAAAGATAGACTTTGTAGCGCGTCTATCCTCTCATTGCCTGAAGGCACAGATGATTTTGTGGTTTATTGCGACGCTTCCATCTAAGGACTTGGTTGCGTGTTGATGCAACGTGACAAGGTCATTGCCTACGCATCGCGCCAACTTAAAGTTCACGAAAGGAACTACACTATGCATGACTTGGAATTGGGAGCAGTTGTTTTCCCACTTATGATATGGAGACATTACCTGTACGGTACCAAGTGCACCATTTACACCGATCATAGGAGTCTCGAGCATATCTTCAAGAAAAAGGAGTTGAACATGCAACAACGTCGATGGGTCGAGCTCTTGAATGATTACGAATGTGCGATCAAGTACCATCCGGGCAAAGCCAATGTTGTGGCCGACGCTCTCAGTCGAAAGGATACTATACCTAAGCGTGTACGTACGTTACAACTTACCATTCACTCTAGCCTTCCCGCTTAAATACGAGATTCTCAGGTTGAAGCATTGAAAGCACAGAACATCAGGGCCGAGTCCTTACGAGGATCGAGGCAGCGGCTAGAACAAAAGGAAGACGGCGCCTACTATGTAACAGGGTGCATCTGGGTCCCACTTTATGGAAACTTACGTGAGCTTGTGATGGATGAAGCACATAAGTCTCGTTATTCGGTACATCCTGGTTCGGATAAGATGTACCACGACCTAAAAACTACATACTGGTGGCTTAGCATGAAAGCCCACATAGCAACCTACGTTAGCAAATGTTTGACTTGTGTGAGAGTCAAGACTGAATATCAGAAACCATCAGGCCTACTTCAACAACCAGAGATACCTAAATGGAAATGGGAGCAAATTTCCATGGATTTCGTTACTGGCCTGCCTAGATCTCAACGCGGAAATGATACCATTTGGGTGATCGTGGATCGACTGACCAAGTCTGCACATTTCTTGGCTATCAAGGAAACGGATAAGTTTTCTACTCTAGCAGACATCTACCTAAAGGAAGTAGTATCAAGGAACGGAGTGCCAACCACCATCAATTCTGATCGTGACTCACGTTTTACATCTAAATTGTGGCAAGCTATGCACAAGTCCTTTGGCTCTCGATTAGACATGAGCACGTCATATCATCCACAGACGGATGGGCGATCTGAACGCACCATCCAAACCCTTGAAGACATGCTTAGGGCATGTGTAATCGATTTTGGTAATGGCTGGGAAAAACACCTCCCGTTAGTGGAGTTTTCGTATAATAACAGTTACCACACCAGTATCCAGGCTGCTCCGTTCGAGGCATTGTACGGACGGAAGTGCCGATCACCTCTTTGTTGGGCAGAGGTTGGCGACAGTCAAATCACTGGCCCAGAACTTGTAGTAGATACAACCGAGAGGATTGCTCGGATACGACAACGAATGGCGGTAACTCGTGACCCTTAGAAAAGCTATGCTGATAAGCGTAGGAAACCACTCGAGTTCCAGGTTGGGGATCGAGTGCTACTCAAAGTCTCACCTTGGAAAGGTGTAGTTCGTTTTGGAAAACGAGGCAAACTCAATCCGCGTTATGTCGGACCATTCGAAATCATTGAGAAAATTGGCAAGGTCGCTTACAAGTTGAATCTACCTGAAGAACTCAGCGGAGTTCACAATGTTTTCCATGTGTCGAATCTGAAGAAGTGTCTGTCAGATGAGACCCTCATAGTTCGTCTCAAGGAGCTCACTATCGACGATCAGCTACGATTCGTCGAGGAACAAGTAGAGATTACTGATCGAGATGTTAAGATTCTCAAGCGTACTAGAATACCTCTTGTTCGAGTTCGTTGGAATTCCCGTCGTGGCCCAGAGTATACCTGGGAACGAGAGGACCAAATGAAACTCAAGTATCCCCAGTTGTTTAAGAAAAGTGCAACCACTACTGAGGCTGAAGCTACTGCAGAATTTCGGGACAAAATTCCAAATCAACGGGGGGATGATGTGACACCCCAGGAAAACCAGGAAACCACGCAACTTAACTAGCCTCCTCAGTAACCACGCGTTAAATTTCGGGACGAAATTCTCTTAACAGTGGGAGATTGTGACAACCCTCATAATTACATGTATCCGTACGATTAATTAATGTTAATTAAAGTGCTTGATGACTGTGCTGAATTACTTAACTGCTTTCTGATTACTACTTCATACTTACATGTGTTTTTTTTTTACATACTAGTCTTGTGCAGAAAATTGACTAAATAGTCTTGTATGCTTTCCTAAGTGTTGGGAATTAAAAGTGTTACAAAAGTTACATAAAAACACTATACGGAATAACTTAGCACTTTAACGGAACGATATTAACCCGAACAACCGGACATTACCCGGAATACAAAAATATTGTTAAAAACATTGTTTCACTTTTTCTGAGCTAGTTATGGCCCCCGAGCACTATAACACCCTACATAATACACGGTACACACTAAACACTAGACATAGCATCCAACTTCCACTAATTAACTTATTTACCCATCAAATATTACACTTAACCCCTCCCCCTTGGCTGATTTTGGCTCTTTATGGCCCCACCCCACAAGATTTCATAAATCTTCTTCATATCTTTCCATAATCTCCCTTGGAAATAATAAGATCATGACTTGATTGTGTTGTGTACTTGTGGGGACAAGATAACCCTTGGATAAAAGGAGTTAGAGAACTATAAACACCTTGCATCTTCATCACAAAACAAACTTCTTCTCCCCTCTACAAGGCTCGGCCGAGAACACCCCTATACACATCACCCATTTTCGATTTAGATTAAAGTATTCCAAGCTCACAACAAGGTGTATCAAGGTGAATAACGAAGTGTGGAACTCACGGATCATCAAGGACCTCTCTAGTTTGCTTTTATCCTCTACATTTCCAAGCTTGATCTTCCCTAGCTTAAAAGCTAGTAGTAAGCTTCTTTGATCCTCATTTACTTCATGTTTATGGTGGTTAATAGTTATGTTAAGATGAAATCTCAAGAACACTAAAAGATCATAAACATAAGTCTTGAACATAAAGCTAACTTGGTGATGAAATAAGATGAAATCTTGATGAAATAAAGTTGTTTCTTCTGTTGTTAATTACTTGATGCTTGCTTGATGATTACTAGTAATATGATGTTGAACATCATGATTGAACTTGCTAAAGTACGATTAAAAAACTTAAGTTAACAAGTTAGGAGGTGATTAGGGATTTACATAAAAGAATCACCTCCATATTTAAACATGAACTTGGTAACAAGATGATTTCTCGAAAAATAAGTAAACAAAGTGAGTTGATGATCAGATGGATCCGAGGTCTACAAATGGCTTTTCTAAATAAACCAAGTTTAAAAGACGACTTTTGAAAGATCATGATTCTTACACTATTTTGGAAAGAAATAAGTATATGGATACCAGTGACACATGAAAATGTTGTAAATAAATATTTTTGTAAAATATGTTCACAAGTTGTAAACATCTAAAAATCCCGAGAATGAGATTTTAACAAAAGTAAACACACTTGGGAGGGTAACTAAACCCACTAAACCACCTACCAAGTTACTACGCGTTTTTTATGAAACATCAAGTTCATGTTGGTTCGTAAATGGAATAGTTTGCTCTTGATAAATTGTTGATTGATTGTTGAATGATTTTTGGAAAAGAAAATGATATGCTTATTAGCATGGACGCCTCCATTTACAAAGGAAACTCTGGCGAAATTTTCTAAAAACTCCAACACTTAGAAATTATTTTCTAACAAGTGTTTACAAATATGTTTTAACTTTGTTTTTTTTTTCAAAATAAACTTCGCCATGAGTTTTGTTACAAAAATACAAAGTATCGAAGGTTGATTTTTACAAGTAAAATGGATAAATATATATTTAGAATATATATTTTATACTAGAACACTTGTGTGGATATTTGTTTATTTTGTGAGATAGTTATATTATTTTAGGATAAAATGATATAACTTAACAAAATACCTTGACCTTAGAATTATGTGGTACGTGATAGAAGTAATGAGTAGATAAACCGTACATAGGATACGTGTTATGCGTGCACGAGAAACTGATTGTTATATGTACCTTATTAGGACATGATTGATTCCTGTTTATTAGAGTAATTAATCTAACCGAGCAAACCAAGGTGAGTTCACACTTTCTACAAGGCATGGGATTCCCGGTGGTTTGGGAATGGGTTAAGAAACTAAAACGGAACCTACATATCCTCCTTGGGTAGGATATGTACCGCCATCCTCCATAGGTAGGATGCCAATATTAAGCCTGCGTATTCTCCTTGGGTAGAATACGTACGTTCGTCCTCCTTGGGTAGGACAACAACCTTAAAACTTACTAGACAAAACTCTATCATTAAGTCCCTCATTTTATATCGACTTAATCGCCGAGGCCGATGGCGAGCGGGTCATTAGTTAGTAGCGCTATTAGGTTTAATAAACCTCACACCGTGCCGTTCGGACGTGCGTGTACTAATGGACTATGGCAAACTGTCAATGATGATAGACATTGACGTAGGGCACAACTTACTTTCGTTAGTAGTCGATATCTTAACGGTCTAGTGGTTCACCTGGGGAAGCCCCCACTAATTATGGATTGGGAAAAGATAAGTTGGTTAAACATATTTTCAACTATGGGGTAACCCCCACGGCAAGTAAGCCAACTAAACAAAAACTATGTTTTCGAAACAACTTGTCACACCCCGACCACGTATAACATACAAAACGTGGCGGAAAACATCGGGGAGTGTTGTAACAGAATTAATTGTTTAATAACCATGGCATACAAAGTTGTATTTTATTTATCAACATAAGAGTTACATTGTTTTAAACAGGAATCAAAGAGTTTATAACATAATTAAACTAAGTCTATCTTCATCTTAAGTCTCTAAGGCACAGGTCCGCCCTAGTGTCACGATCATCATCCTACGCAAAAGCTCCTGAAAACACATGTGAAAATAGGTACGTCAGCATAAAAATGCCTGTGAGATACATAGGTTTTGTGAAAATAGGATTTCATGACTTAAGTTTAAGAAAAAGTTGTTTAGCAAAAGTCAGTCATGAACCTTGTAAATTGTTTTGGTTTGTAAATCATTTAAAAAGTGATAAGATCAAATGATATGTATAAATAAAAGAATAATGTATGGTTAAATGTATAACCAAGTAAAATGAGTTGTATAAAGTAAATTGTTTGTAAACCAAAGTCTTGTGAAGATCGTGTTACTTGTGTAAAATGTATAAGTCCAATATTAAATGATTTAAATAACGCTATGATATGTAATATAATACAAACACTTATATATAGGAAGTACCAGCGGCGTATCCACCATGCTTGTATCATATTACTCACATCTCGTTACTTAAGTCACTTAAACAAACCACCAATGTAATAAGTCTATGGTTAAACCAATTGTCAAGAGTCCTTGTATAAATCATATCAAATGTTAATAGTCTAAAAGTAGTCAAGTAATGTGTATCAAATGTTATGTATTGTAAGTAAAGTATTGTCACATAATCCAAATGTAGAAATGTACAAAACAAAGTATTTTGAATATATCAAAAAGTTATGTTTTGCAAAGTAATGCATGTTACATTGATACAAACATTTATGTGGTAAGTTAACGCATACATTCAAGCCTTGAGACAGTCGGATAACCCTTTCAGTCAAGGTTATCAAAAGAAATGTTTTCGTATTCAGTCATTCCTTACATCCAAACAAACCCGGGATGTCAGGAATGGGATTTGTCAAGTCCTATGGTAGCAGTACTTACTACCGAGCGGCGTAGCTAATGTTAATGAATGTATAATAGTCTCGTTTGTGCAAACCAAATGTTATAGCAGTTGTATACATGTCATATGAAAACATTGTACTAAGTATGCTAAGTTAACATACAAAGCAGAAAAGTCATGTAAATCAATGTGCTAGCATGCTATCAGTCAACATACATAGCAGAAATGTAAAGTAAAACAATGTACTAATTATGCACACAATGGACATACATAGCATGAAATGTAATATAAAACGATGTACTAAGTACGCACACAATGGGCATACATAGCATGAAATGTAATGAAATCATGTACTATAATGAACTAACAAACATAGCTGGTATATGATGTGAAAACAGGAAAGCACGAAAGTTACAAGTAGGCACATGTGTTTCACCCCAAAACAGTTTGGAAAACAGTAAAAGAGGGGTCTATGTACTCACTTGAGATTGCTCAGAAGTCCTAAGATAACCACCAAGCAATGCTAGAGATCACGGAATCAAACGGCACCTAATATAGGTAACTATGTTAATAAACCGGACCTAAAACGGAGGATCGGATAGAATGAGGGTTCGTAAACCAAACGAGTATAGAAACTCGTGTAATATGGTTTAACAAATCCTACATACTAAATGAAACCTAACATAAATGCTTACGACTCATTACGACCCGTTTAGGTAGCTTATGCTACTTTAACGCGTCGTTCGCGTGAAACGCGTTCGGACCGCCTAACTAGCCCTATGACAAGTGTTATATGCCTAAACATGTTACATAATCAGTTATGTGACAAAAATTTAGGTTACATATGCTTAATTACCAATTATGCATGAAAACGGTATTCTGGTAATTTAACTAAGGCATATAAACTACCTATCATACAACTACTTAAATGAAGCGACCATAAGGTATAACCTCGGAAGGTTATTCCCTATATACTATGGTCACCTAAGGTGTTTGGTCGGATCCTAATGATCGACCAAATGGGTCGGGTTTGAAGGTATAAGTGATTTATTAGATCGCTTACCCATACGACCCTAGATAACGTGGTAATCAGTAGGCATAGTCACAAGGGACTATAACCATCGTGATTACAATCACGTTGCGAAGTTCAAACGAACTTCGCATTGACCATAAACTGGTCAATGAAGAAAGTCAAACAAAGTTTGACTTTCGGACTCGAAAAGCAATAAAAGAACGAAGGAACACTTACAAAGGGTCCCCGAATGCAAATCTATATCAAAATAGCTCAGGTATGAAACAAAGGTTTCAACTTAGAGCACATTAGATCAGATTCTTGTGAGGAATGAGTGAGCATAAGGTGGGTATTTATAGTTTTCGGTTCACCGTTAGGATCGTTTCTTGGAAAAGAGGGAAAGATCTCGCCCGTACACTTTTCAGAATGTTGTGGTAACTCATATTGCTCCTACCACAAGAGTTGGACACATGGCATTGGCCTTTGGAGGGGTTAAAAGCTGAAAACAGCAGCCAAAAAACGATTTTCTACATCTGACCCCTGCTTGCGCACCGTAAGGTCATATGTGTTGAGGTGCGCAAGCAACCTGCAGTACAGAAGTTTGATTTTTGGCAGTTTTGGTCCCTGTTGTGTAATAAGGCCATTTCTGACACGTTTAAGGCCCGTTAACCCCATTTCAAAGCTCTAAAATGAAGTTAAAGTATAGGGAACTTAAAATGTGCTCAAAAATATCTCGGGTGTCGGTTCGTTTGGCCGTACGATCGCGATGTTCGCTTAATTACGAGGGAATGCGCATAATCGCGAAAAACGATCTAAATGACGCAACGAATGGATTTTTCTTATGCCAAACACTAAAATAAAATATTTTAGTGCTTACATAAATTTTTGGATGTCCGGATGTATTCAGAACGTAAGTTATGCGTGAAAGTGCAAACTTATGCACTTTTTGACACTTTTAGTCCCTGAATGACCCAAAAGTTTATTTTAGCACACCGAACCCCTCAAAGCCTATTTCTAAGCTATGTAAAGGATATTTATGGTATTTTTAACTTATGGTCATGTTCCGGAATGTCTGTTATAGTTCAAATTGGCATAGTTTCGCAGTTTGTCAAGTTTAGTCCCTGTAAGCGAATTAACTTGTTTTTGCCATACCAAAGCCTTCAAAACTTATTTCTAAGTTATGTAAAGGTTATTTAAGGTATGTTAAGTATATGTTGATGTTCCGGAGTATTTTTCGCATTAAACTGATTAAGTTTACGCACCAGTTTGCGTATAACTCTCCAGAAAGTGATATAGAGTTTGAAATTGAATAAAAGTCAAAACATGAAAAACGTAAAACATAATCAAACAAACATTGGGATCAAATAACATTGTTTTATTGATAACTGAATTGTTTACAATGATTAAAAGCACAGATGTTACAGTCTCCCCTACTTGTGGAAATTTCGTCCCGAAATTTATTTAGAGGAAACTCGTGGGAAAAGATGCGGATATTTCGCCTTCATTTGATCTTCGCATTCCCAAGTAAACTCAGGTCTACGTTTAGCTTCCCAGCGAACTTTGACCAAAGGAATGCGCTTGCGTTTAAGCCACTTGACTTCACGTTCCATGATTTCCACTGGCTTCTCAACAAATTTCAGTGTTTTGTCAACACGAATTTCGTCAAGCGGTATGTGGAGGTTCTCATCAGCTAAACACCTCTTGAGATTGGATACGTGAAAAGTTGGATGAACATTTCCAAGTTCAGGAGGTAACTCAAGTCTGTAGGCTACCTTACCGATTCTTTCGACGATCTTGAATGGTCCAACGTATCTAGGTGCAAGTTTTCCTTTCTTTCCAAATCTGATCACACCTTTCCAAGGTGAGACCTTAAGTAATACTCGATCACCGACTTGAAATTCCAAGGGTTTGCGTTTTGGGTCCGCGTAACTCTTTTGACGGCTTCTAGCTGTCTGAAGGTTATCACGAACTTTCTTAATCTTGTCAGTTGTCTCTAAAATGAGAGCAGGTCCAGTAAGCTGAGCCTCGCCAATCTCATTCCAGCAGACTGGTGAACGACATTTTCTACCATAGAGAGCCTCGAAAGGAGCCATTTTGATGCTGGTGTGATAACTGTTGTTGTAGGAGAATTCAATTAACGGAAGATGTGAATCCCAACTACCACCAAAGTCGATCACACAAGCTCTAAGCATATCCTCCAGAGTCTGGATTGTTCTTTCAGATTGACCATCCTTTTGCGGATGATAAGCTGTGCTCAGGTTAAGTTGGGTCCCCATAGCAGATTGCATGGTTCTCCAAAAATGAGAAGTGAAACGAGCATCTCTGTCAGAAATGATGTTCAAAGGAACACCATGTCGAGCTATAATTTCATCCACATAGATTTTAGCAAGTTTGTCAGCAGAAAAGTCCTCACGGATTGGCAAGAAATACGCTGACTTGGTAAGACGATCAACAACTACCCAGATGGCATCATGACCTTTCTTTATACATGGAAGTTTAGTAATGAGATCCATAGTAATGTTTTCCCATTTCCAAACTGGGATCTCTGGTTGCACTAATAAACCAGAAGGACGCTGATGTTCAGCCTTAACCTTAAGACAAGTAAGGCATTTTGATACATATAAGGAAATGTCTTTCTTCATACCAGGCCACCAATACTGAATACAAAGATCCTTATACATCTTATCTGAGCCAGGATGAACAGAATAACGAGACTTATGGGCTTCATCCATAAGCAAGGTGCGAAGGTTATCTTGGCTTGGGACCCACAAACAGTCCATGAAGTAATACGATCCATTGTCCTTCAGTTCAAGGTCAGGTGTTATGTGATAGGGAAATTCCTTATCCATCAAACCTTGTGAAACACAAGATTGTTGAGCCTGAGAAATGCGTGCTTGGATATCAGATCGAGCTTGAATAACAGATTGAACACGAACACAATGAAGCTTAGTACGTTCCTTATGACTCAATGCATCGGCTACGACATTCGCCTTACCAGGATGGTAGCGAATTTCACAGTCATAGTCGTTTAGAAGCTCGACCCAACGTCGTTGCCTCATGTTGAGTTCTTTCTGATTGAAGATATGTTGAAGACTTTTGTGGTCCGTGAAAACCACACATTTTGTTCCGTACAAATAGTGTCTCCAGATCTTAAGAGCGAAGACAACTGCACCTAACTCAAGATCATAAGTGGTGTAGTTTTTCTCATGTATCTTCAACGGCCTCGATGCATATGCTATAACTTTGTTCCTTTGCATCAGAACACAGCCAAGACCCAATTTAGATGCATCTCAATAAATGACGAAATCATCATTGCCCTCAGGCAAAGTTAGAACAGGCGCGTCGCAAAGTTTCTGCTTCAAGTTTTGAAAAGCTTCCTCTTGTTTGAATCCCCAATCAAAGGGCTTGTTTTTCTGAGTTAGAGCAGTTAGAGGAACTGCAATCTTTGAGAAGTTTTCAATGAAGCGGCGGTAATAACCCGCTAGACCAAGAAAAGAACGAACTTCAGTAGGTGTAGAAGGCGTATCCCAATCCTTAATCGCACTGATCTTGGAGGGATCTACATGAATACCTCGTTCGTTGATAATATGTCCTAAAAATTGAACCTCTTTAAGCCAGAATTCACACTTGGAGAATTTGGCGAAAAGTTGCTCTTTCTTTAGGAGTTCCAGAGTAAGACGAAGATGTTGCTCGTGATCAGCTCGCGTCTTAGAGTATATCAAGATGTCGTCAATAAAAACAATGACGAAAAGATCCAAATAGGGCTTGCATACCCTATTCATTAAGTCCATGAAAACAGCAGGAGCATTAGTCAAACCGAATGGCATGACTGTGAACTCGTAATGCCCATATCGAGTGCGGAACGCTGTCTTGGGAATATCTTCTTCATGCACACGAAGTTGATGATATCCCGATCGCAGATCGATCTTCGAAAAATAAGAAGTGCCTTGTAACTGATCAAAGAGATCATCAATGTGAGGTAGGGGATATCGATTCTTGATGGTAAGCTTGTTAAGCTCACGATAATCGATACACATCCTTAAAGATCCGTCCTTCTTCTTGACAAAAAGAACGGGAGCACCCCAAGGTGAAAAGCTAGGACGGATAAAACCTTTGTCAGAGAGTTCCTGAAGCTGTTTAGACAGCTCTTGCATCTCAGACGGAGCAAGACGATATGGAGCTCTAGCAATGGGATTTGCACCAAGTACGAGATCAATACGGAACTCAACTTGGCGTGCTGGAGGTAGACCAGGTAAATCTTCATGGAACACTTCAGTATAATCCCGAACAACAGGAATATCTTGGATAGACTTACCTTTGCCTTTATCTGCGGTAACATGTGCCAAAAAGGCCACATAATTCTTTCGCAGATACTTCCGAGCTTTAAAACAAGACATGAGTTTGAGACCACCAGCAGGTTTCTCACCACGAACCTGTAGGATCTCGCCTGTCAAAAGCGGCACACGAACAATCTTCTCAAAACAAACTACCTCTGCGCGATGCTTGGATAACCAATCCATACCCACTATAACGTCGAAGCTTCCAAGTTGCATAGGCGTGAGGTCAATAGGAAAAAGATGGTCGTTAAGGTTCAACTGGCAGTTGTGAAGAACAGAATCAAGAACAATGGGTTCACCACTAGCAACTTCTACTGTCAAAGGTTTACCTAGTTTCGTTCTAGACACGCGAAGTAATGGCTCAAAAGATAATGACACAAAACTCTTATCGGCACCTGAATCAAAAAGAACAGATGCAGGCTGATTATTAATAAAGAACGTACCGTTCACCACTTCATTGTCTGCTTGTGCCTCTTGAGCATTCATGTTGAAGACTCGATCTCGAGCCTGAGCCTGATTTTGATTTAGATTCTGATTCTGGTTGGCTAGTCTTGGGCACCGGTTTCTGTAGTGGGTCAGATCCCCACAATTGTAGCACGAACCAGGAGGAAAATGAGGTCGTGCAGCTTGACCTTGTTGCTGAGCAAGAGGCTGAGCAACTTGTTGTGCTTGGTTCTGAACTGCCTGGTTCTGGTTAACAGGAATGCGACAAGTAGCGGCAAGATGGCCAATTCTCCCACAGTTAGTGCAATGATGACATTGGAGATGTGGTAGGTGATGGTCGTTACACTTATTGCACAAAGGTGCAGTGCCAAGATATGGCTTCTTGGCTAGTGGTTGCGTAGGCTGATTTGGTGCAGCTTGGGCCTGTGCAGTAACGGCATAGTTTTGGGAAGCCTTTCGCTTCCTAGAACCCTTAGAGGAACCAGAATTCTTTCCATTCTTGTTTTGACCTTTCTTGCTATCTTCTTTGTCAGACGACTGCTTCTTACCCTTGTCACCCTTCCTGTGTAACTTATTCTTCCGAATCTGCGACTCAGTCAATGTCGCTGCTAACTCGATAGCCTGACGGAGTGTGGCAGGGTTACTACCAGTAATGATGTCTTGCACTGAGTCAGGTAGGCCGTCGATGTATCTTTCGATAGCCTTGTCGAGTGGGGTAACCATAGTCGGGCAAAGCAGACTCAACTCCTCAAACCTGTCAGTATATGCCCTGTGCTCGCCATTGTCTTGTTTCAAGTCATTAAACTCTTTCTCCAACGCTCGTTGTTCATGACGAGGACAGAACTCCCTCATCATAAGGGCCCTAAGTTCAGCCCATGTCTGTGCTAGAGCAACTTCTGCACCACGGTCTCTCATAACTCCATTCCACCACGTAAGTGCCCTCTTTTGAAACATACTCGAAGAAAACTCGACCTTGCGATTGTCAGGGCACTGCACGTGACGGAAGGTATTCTCAATGCTCTCGAACCATTGAAGAAGCCCAGTTGCCCCTTCAGTACCACTAAACTTGAGTGGTTTAGCCGAGTTGAAACTCTTGAAATTGCATAGAGCATGATTGTTGTTGTTGGCTTGGTTCATTTGAGCAATGAAATTTGGAAAAGCAGCAGCCATCTACTGTGCAATGATTTCTGCCAGTTCGGCAGTCGCTATCTGATGCTCGCGTCGAGGAGGCATTCTAAAAAGAGGGAAACATGAAAGGAAACGAGTGAGATGGTTGGATGAAAAGAATGAGATGAAACAAAAATTGACAACAGCAAGGATGGTGGTCATTTGTTCGCATCACAAAGCAAACAACGACACACAGTGACTAATCAAAGTAAATGGGTCAAAAATAATGTATCGCGAAGACATGCTCGCCTATAAGTGAACACTCACCCCAAGAGTTCCCAGGTAAGAGTGACTGGTCCGATTATGTGGATTTGTACGAACACTCTAGCCTTAGACAGAAAACCCAGGGTACAGGCATTCACTCTTCCAGTTTGCACGTGTTCACACTATTTAGAACCCAAAACTTTGACGAGATTTTGAAAATTTGAAAGGCACAAGGCCAAAAATCAAACTGGAAGGGTTCAAAACCTTACAATAGAGGGTTCAAAACCTTGTAATAAATTATTCAAAAACAGAAGATTGTTTTTCAAAAATCGTTTCGGAAAATTTGTTTTTTTTTTGTTTTGATAATCACCTAAGGATAGGTGATGTACATGTTTTAAGATCTAAACACAAGATAACTTGTGTTAGGGTCCTAGAAAGGTTATAGTATAGGTCAAAGCATTACTAATAACCTAATTCCCTATAACCATTGGCTCTGATACCAACTCTTCTGTCACACCCCGACCACGTATAACATACAAAACGTGGCGGAAAACGTCGGGGAGTGTTGTAACAGAATTAATTGTTTCATAACCATGGCATACAAAGTTGTATTTTATTTATCAACATAAGAGTTACATTGTTTTAAACAGGAATCAAAGAGTTTATAACATAATTAAACTAAGTCTATCTTCATTTTAAGTCTCTAAGGCACAGGTCCGCCCTAGTGTCACGATCATCGTCCTACATAAAAGTTCCTGAAAACACATGTGAAAATAGGTACGTCAGCATAAAAATGCCTGTGAGATACATAGGTTTTGTGAAAATAGGATTTCATGACTTAAGTTTAAGAAAAAGTTGTTTAGCAAAAGTCAGTCATGAACCTTGTAAATTGTTTTGTTTTGTAAATCATTTAAAAAGTTATAAGATCAAATGATATGTATAAATAAAAGAATAATGTATGGTTAAATGTATAACCAAGTAAAATGAGTTGTATAAAGTAAATTGTTTGTAAACCAAAGTCTTGTGAAAATCGTGTTACTTATGTAAAATGTATAAGTCCAATATTGAATGATTTAAATAACGCTATGATTTGTAATATAATACAAACACTTATATATAGGAAGTACCAGCGGTGTATCCACCATGCTTGTATCATATTACTCACATCTCGTTACTTAAGTCACTTAAACAAACCACCAATGTAATAAGTCTATGGTTAAACCAATTGTCAAGAGTCCTTGTATAAATCATATCAAATGTTAATAGTCCAAAAGTAGTCAAGTAATGTGTATCAAATGTTATGTATTGTAAGTAAAGTATTGTCACATAATCCAAATGTAGAAATGTACAAAACAAAGTATTTTGAATATATCAAAAAGTTATGTTTTGCAAAGTAATGCATGTTACATTGATACAAACATTTATGTGGTAAGTTAACGCATACATTCAAGCCTTGAGATAGTCGGATAACCCTTTCAGTCAAGGTTATTAAAGGAAATGTTTTCGGATTCAGTCATTCCTTACATCCAAACAAACCCGGGATGTCAGGAATGGGATTTGTCAAGTCCTATGGTACCAGTACTTACTACCGAGCGGCGTAGCTAATGTTAATGAACGTATAATAGTCTCGTTTGTGCAAACCAAATGTTATAGCAGTTGTATACATGTCATATGAAAACATTGTACTAAGTATGCTAAGTTAACATACAAAGCAGAAAAGTCATGTAAATCAATGTGCTAGCATGCTATCAGTCAACATACATAGCAGAAATGTAAAGTAAAACAATGTACTAAGTATGCACACAATGGACATACATAGCATGAAATGTAATATAAAACGATGTACTAAGTACGCACACAATGGGCATACATAGCATGAAATGTAATGAAATCATGTACTATAATGTACTAACAAACATAGCTGGTATATGATGTGAAAACAGGAAAGCACGAAAGTAACAAGTAGGCACATGTGTTTCACCCCAAAACAGTTTGGAAAACAGTAAAAGAGGGGTCTAGGTACTCACTTGAGATTGCTCAGAAGTGCTAAGATAACCACCAAGCAATGCTAGAGATCACGGAATAAAACTGCACCTAATATAGGTAACTATGTTAATAAACCGGACCTAAATCGGAGGATCGGATAGAATGAGGGTTCGTAAACCAAACGAGTATAGAAACTCATGTAATATGGTTTAACAAAGCCTACATACTAAATGAAACCTAACATAAATGCTTACGACCCATTACGACCCGTTTAGGTAGCTTATGCTACTTTAACGCGTCGTTCGCGTGAAACGCGTTCGGACCGCCTAACTACCCCTATGACAAGTGTTATATGCCTAAACATGTTACATAATCAGTTATGTGACAAAATTTTAGGTTACATGTGCTTAATTACAAATTATGCATGAAAAGGGTATTCTGGTAATTTAACTAAGGCATATAAACTACCTATCATACAACTACTTAAACGAAGCGACCATAAGGTATAACCTCGGAAGGTTATTCCCTATATACTATGGTCACCTAAGGTGTTTGGTTGGATCCTAATGATCGACCAAATGGGTCGGGTTCGAAGGTATAAGCGATTTATTAGATCGCTTACCCTTACGACCCTAGATAACGTGGTAATCAATAGGCATAGTCACAAGGGACTATAACCATCGTGATTACAATCACGTTGCGAAGTTCAAACGAACTTCGCATTGACCATAAACTGGTCAATGAAGAAAGTCAAACAAAGTTTGACTTTCGGACTCAAAAAGCAATAAAAGAACGAAGGAACACTTACAAAGGGTCCCCGAATGCTAACCTAGATCAAAATAGCTCAGGTATGAACAAAGGTTTCAACTTAGAGCACATTAGATCAGATTCTTGTGAGGAATGAGTGAGCATAAGGTGGGTATTTATAGTTTTCGGTTCACCGTTAGGATCGTTTCTTGGAAAAGAGGGAAAGATCTCGCCCGTACACTTGTCGGAATGTTGTGGTAACTCATATTGCTCCTACCACAAGAGTTGGACACATGGCATTGGCCTTTGGAGGTGTTAAAAGCTGAAAACAGCAGCCAAAAAACAATTTTCTGCATCTGACCCCTGCTTGCGCACCGTAAGGTCATATGTGTTGAGGTGCGCAAGCAACCTGCAGAACAGAAGTTTGATTTTTGGCAGTTTTGGTCCCTGTTGTGTAATAAGGCCATTTCTGACACGTTTAAGGCCCGTTAACCCCATTTCAAAGCTATAAAATGAAGTTAAAGTATAGGGAACTTAAAATGTGCTCAAAAATATCTCGGGTGTCGGTTCTTTTGGCCGTACGATCGCGATGTTCGCTTAATTACGACGGAATGCGCATAATCGCGAAAAACGATCCAAATGATGCAACGAATGGATTTTTCTTATACCAAACACTAAAATAAAATATTTTAGTGCTTATATAAATTTTTGGATGTCCGGATGTATTCAGAACGTAAGTTATGCGTGAAAGTGCAAACTTATGCACTTTTTGACACTTTTAGTCCCTGAATGACCCAAAAGTTTATTTTAGCACACCGAACCCCTCATGGAGCTTGCACGGGGAGGCATGGTCATTGTGAGACATGGATTGTCGAGTCCCATGTTAAACATTTAAACTTATGAACTTATTACTTATGTTTTGGGTTTTACCTTTATTGCTTCCGCTGTTTAATTTGAACTTGGTTAACTAGCTTTTGATCACCAATTATATTGTGTGGTTAGATTTTATCTATCTTAAATACATTGTTCAATATGATTGGTGGCTTGATCCTGGTCATGTCACGCCTCGATGCGGTGATACTCCACTGGTGGATTTTGGGGGTGTGACACTGCAGGTGATGTTCGTGTTCCTCTTGACTCTTAGAATAGATCAGGATGTCGTCGATGAATACAATAACAAACTTATCCAGGTAAGGCTTGCACACTCTGTTCATAAGATCCATGAAGACCGCAGGTGCGTTTGTCAATCCAAAAGGCATAACCAGAAACCCGTAATGCCCATAACGAGTCCTAAATGCTATCTTAGAGATATCCTCGTCTCGGACTCTCAGTTGGTAGTAACCTGACCTCAGGTCAATCTTTGAGTAGAAACTCGACCCTTGCAACTGGTCGAATAAGTCATCAATGCGTGGAAGAGGATAGCGATTCTTCACGGTCACCTTGTTGAGTTCGCGGTAGTCAATACACATTTTGAAGGTACCGTCTTTCTTCTTCACAAATAATACTGGAGCTCCCCAAGGCGAAGCGCTAGGGCAAATAAAACCCTTGTCCAAGAGCCCTTGTAGTTGCGTGGACAGTTCTTCCAGTTCTGATGGGGCTAAACGATAAGGTGCTCGAGCTATGGGTGCTGCTCCAGGAGCTAGCTCAATTTGAAATTCTACCTGATGATGAGGCGGAAGACCAGGTAGTTCCTTAGGAAATACCTCAGGAAAATCGCGCACAATCGGAATATCTTCTATTTTCTTCTCTTTCTTTGAGGTGTTAGTAACAAGGTCTAAAATAGCAGTGTGGCCCTTTCGCAAACACTTCTAGGCCTTAAGGAAAGAGATGATGCCCACCACAACACCACTCTTGTCGCCATGAATCACTAAAGGTGCTTCACTTGAACGAGGAATGCGGACGATCTTCTCCTTGCAAAGGATCTCTGCTCGATGTTGAGATAACCAATCCATTCCAATAACAATGTCGAAACTACCAAGAACGATGGGGATAAGATCGATAGAGAAAGTCTGACAAGCTAAGACGAGGTTACAACCCTTAACTATGTGTGTGGCTTCAAGACTTTTACCGTTTGCTAGTTCTACCATGTGCTTTGTGTTCGAAAGTGTTGAGGTACGCTTAAGCATTCGACTAACTTTTAGGGACACATAACTAGTATTGGCACCCGAATCAAATAAAACAGTAACAAAGAAATCGTCCAGTAGAAACTTACCCATCACAACGTAGGGATCGTTCCTCGCATCACCCTGCCCAATCACGAACGCACGTCCCCTGGCACCATTGCCACCATTGTTTCCCCCATTATTATTTCCGTTCCCCTGATTGTTGTTGTTGTTATTCTGATTCAGCTGGGGGTAGTCTCTTTTGATGTGGCCTTCAGCACCACACTGCAAGCATCCTTTGTCATTACCCTGCTGCTGCTGTTGCTGCTGACGCTGATTCTGTGGAACTTGCTGCTGGTTCTGTCGTCCCTGATTTGCAGGGTAGAGGCTCCTGCAATCCTTGGCTGCATGTCCAGGTTTGTTACACCTCTGACAAGTTCCCTTAGCACACAGTCCGCTGTGATGGAAACCACAACGATTGCATTTGGGGTGATTCCCCTTGTACCCACTCTGCCCTTGACTACCAGAAGATTGTTGACCAGGGCTCTTGTAGTCATTATTCTTTCGCTGCTGAGACTAAGACTGAGCTGATGTTGAACCCTTGCTTGAGACTCCATCCCATTTGCGCTTGTTGTCGCTGGGGGCATCAGAAGTAGTAGTAGTACACCAATACGCTTGGGCAGCCTGTTCTGTTCGACTGCCTGATCAGTGAGACGATGAGCCAAACGAATAACTTGCTGGATAGTGGCGAGGTTCACTGCAGTCACATGACTCTGGATCTCTGGCACTAAACCTTTGAGGTTTAGCTCGATACGTTTGATAGGAGGATCTACCATAGTAGGACACAAGATAGCCAGCTCATTTGATCTCTTCGTATAAGCCTCTATTTCAGACCCTGTCATCTTTAAGTTGTAGAACTCCACTTCCAGCTTGTGGATGTCATCACGATTGCAGTATTCCTCTTTGGTCAAATCTTTGAAATCATTCCATGGGGTGGCATTAGCAGCCGCCAACCCCAGCATTTGGACCTGAGCGTTCCACCATGTGAGCGCTACACCTTCGAGAGTACCAGTAGCAAATTTTACCCTACGAGCCTCAAGGCATTCACACATCTCGAAAACAGATTCGAGTTTCTCGAACCAGCGGAGGAGGCCTACAGCTCCTTCAGTGCCGTTGAAAGTAGTAGGTCGGCAGTCCATGAAGGTTTTGAATGTACATGCAGGAGGCTGGGCAGGTTGACCTGTCGTGTGAGTAAGATGAGACAAAGTTAAGCACAAGTGTTGGTTCACGAGGGTAGGATCTAAAGATCCTAGAGTAAGTTGCAATGGCAGGTTATACCTCCTGCCTGAGTGGCTGCGAGTGCTGCAGCAACTTGTTCATTGATTAAAGCTGTCAGCTGGGCTTGAGTTAGGTTGATACGTCCACTCATGATCTTCACAATAAAGAGAGCATGAGTGAGAAAAGTGTCGTGACAATGCATAAGTGTGGAGTGACAGAAGAGAGTAAGCACACAATGTTTCAAACAGCAGATACTACCATGTACAATACACTACATAAACTAGCAGACAGGCAATATAAACTTAATTCATATCACCTATTGTGTCGAGTCTTGCATGTGGAGCGAAGCGTCGTTGTGGATCATTGAGCACTGTACAGGTTATAGTCTGGTTTTGTCAAAAAAGCTTTTCCCTTTTTAAAACCAAGTTCACTATAACCAATGGCTCTGATACCAATCTGTCACACCCCCAAAATCCACAAGCGGAGTATCACCACATGGAGGCGTGACTAACCAGGATCAAGCCACCAATCATATTGAACAACATATTTAAATAAATTAAACCAACCACAATATAATTGGTGTCCAACAGAAAGTAACCAACTTTAAGTCAATAGCGGAAGCATAAAAATGTAAAGCCCAAACATAAGTAATAAGTTCATAAAGTTTAAATGTTTAACATGGAACTCAACAGTCCGTGTCCCACAACGATCACTCCTCCCTGTGCAAGCTCCATCAGCACCTAACGACCTGCAAGGAATGTAACAACGAGTCAACATCAAAGTTGAGCGAGTTCACAGTTGGTGTTCATTTATAAGTTGTTTCAAAAACCATGAGTTCGTTTGTAAACCATAAGTTAACCAGTTTCCCTGTTTCCCAAACATATCCATAACCAGTGGGGGCTTCCCCATGTAAACCACTAGACCCGTTACCATATCGACCACTGACTAAAGTAAGTTGGTGCCCTGACGTCAATGTCTATCATCATTGACTAGTACCCAGATCCATTAGTTCACGCCCGTCCTCTGCGGCACGGTGTGAGGCTTGTCAAACCTAAATAGCGCTATCTAACTAATGACCCGCTCGCCATTGTCCCGGCGATTAAGTCGATATAAAAGGAGGGACTTCATGATAGAGATTTTGGTCTAGTATCCGTGTTGTCACCCTTCAATAAAGAGGGTGTGTAAGAAATCCCCAAACCAGGAGATTACGTAGGTTCCAAATCAATTCCTTATCACATGTTGTCACCCTTCAATAAAGAAGGTATGTACGTGTTCCAAACCAGAAGATCACGCAGTTTCATTTTAAATCCTTTACCCATTCCCAACCCTTGGGAATCCCATGCCTTGTGGAAAGTGTGAACTCACCTCGGTTTGCTCGGTATGCTTATCTACTTGTGCACAAACAATTCAGTCAAAGCCTATAGTATGCATGTATAGACAATCAGTTTATGTTCGTAATGACTCACATGCAATCTAACATCACAAAGTGTGCTTGGCAGTTAACATCATGTAACACGTAAACAATTATTTCAAGTTCATACAATTCATGCTTCACATAATTGATTTCTCAGTCTATTCTAACATAGTTATCCATTAACAGACTTAACAGACTTAACTGAGTTACTGCGATAGTTTCCCAACTTGACGAACATCCCTGTTCATCGCGAACTCCCTTCGGCGAAAACCCTCAGGCAACGAAATCCCTTGAGCGACGAAATCGCAAAGGGTTTCCGTCGTGATTGAATGTTCGTCAGGACAGGGTTTTCGTCGGGGTAAAGCATGATCATCATCAACAGTTTCGTAACACAAGAACCCTAATTTCATTCTAACAGTTACATGATCATATCATCATATCATTATTTCTATCATACGGTCAACATCAATGGAATCCGTTCAAGTAACAGTTTCATCCTATTTTTAAAACATGTTATGGCCACAATCATGACTATCATTCACATCAGATCATCACTAACATTATGCTACCCAGTAATTCACTAGCAATTAATCATCATAAATCAACATCGGTTCAGCATATAATGCACATCGTCGAATCTGCTCACAAGAAAGCCTAAACCAATCACATAGTTTATTATTATCACATAACCACAAAGATTAAATCCATCACAGTCATAAAATATACGAACATCATGCAACATCACATACTACATCAACCAGAGCCATCCATTCTAAACAAGGGTCATGAACTAATACAGATCATAAGATTCGAAATATTAAAAGACATCTAGATCATCAAACCCTAGTCACCAACATATCATACGATACCAAGCACATAACACACTTCAACGAGAGGATACTAACCGCTACGAATGCCTGAGAGCTTCACGGAGAATCAAAGTTGCCGTCACAGGGAAAAAGGTGCTCTAGGCTTCTATACGTGTTCTAAAGTAACTGATCTCAAGGGTTATAATGTAAACGCAATAGGGCCGATAGAACAGCCTTGGGCCAAAGCCCATTACCGACGAAAACGATGAGGGTGACGAAAACTGGGAGTTTTCGTCGGGTGGGTGTTTTCGTCGCACAAGGAGTGTAAGTGATAAATCCCCTCCAAAATAAATGCTTCACCACTTTTATTATTAACACAAAACATAAATCAACAAAAACAACTCATAATGCACACCAATTATAAAAGAACACTTTGCAAACGAGTAATATGTCGAGTAATAACCTTGAAAACTCGGGTTGTCACAAGAGAGAATGGGCCGATCTAAAAGAGTCTTTGTAAACAGGACCAACTCGTCCTCTTACTTGTACATAAGTTGAAAACGTTGCCAAAGTTTGTAAATCCATGTATTTGTGAGTTTCCATCAAGTGAATCTTAAAAACATTTGAAAATTTGAGTATCAAAAGCTGGTATGTAAGCATCTATGAACCTAATGATCATTAATGTGTAGCTAAGACATTAATATGTGTGCCGGCATAGGAAGCACTCAACCCGGTAGACGATTTAAGTGTCGATTCACTTCGACAAGGATACAAAAGCACTCTAAGTGGCCGCACAAGGACTGTGACTGGGGCTCGCCCGTACCCGATAGATCTACCCCCTGTTCCATTGTCCTTAAAAGGATTAATGGTGCCTAAGTTAGCGCCTATTTGCACGTGATCCAAGAATTCATTCCATAGCTTATTCATACCCTAGTTAATATGTAATTCAAAAGAAAAGGGGGACATAAACCCATTTTGTTGTCTCATTTTTCGTACGTAGACCAACCCAGTCCCGTTGTAGTAACTAGGACATTCCCATCACTAGTCATGAAAATCATGCACGTTTGCGAAAATACGCGTTTGTTTTGTAAAAACGGTATGTTTAGTATAAACCTTTCGTAAACCTTTCAAGTTTGTTGAAATTCATTTGCAACATGGTTTATAAATATGTGTTTTCGTTCATCGAATATTGTTTTCTTTTACAAAAACTTGCATATCTTTCAACCCCCGAAAACATTTATAAAAATGTAAAACCGTAAAAAGTGGGGGTTATGAACTCACCTGGATATTCTTGTGCAAAGCTAGCTTAGTGTGATTCCATAGTGTCGTTCCAGGAACGTGAATTAGCTAGCGTGCAACTATGACATTCCTACGAAGGAATACTTATAAGTTTTCTAAATAAATCGGCGTAGCCAAACTACGTGTCTGAGCTCTACCGAATCGTTAACTCAATGATTCTATGGAGGTGTTATTGTTTTGATTTAGAATAACCAATCTACGGTTATTTGATCCCACTTAATCGGGATAAATACTAAGTCTTGAAAACGACTTAGTATTCCGAATGGTTTATGATGTATATATTCATATATAAATATAAATATATTTACATAGTCGTGTTAGTCGTCGTGAATTAGAAGGCGTAGGTGAATATTTGTACGACTCTTCTTAGCTTTTGTAGAACGTAATGAAGTAAATATAAACATTATATTTATCTTATAAAAATACACGATGTAACGACGTTTGAAATAAATATAATCGATATATTTATTTTATGAAAGTACTCGGAAGTATCGATGCTCGAATAAATATAGATAATTATGCTTATCTAAATAAGTGTCGGGCTTCATTAAGTTGTAACTCGCGTGTTGTCGAAATGTTATAATTTCAGTTTATAAGTTATAAAACGTCACTAAAATAAATATACTTTTATATTTATTTTATAAGAAAAACTCGAATTTTTTGATAAGTGTCGTTTTTAGAATGTAATTGCGTGTCGTGTTTTGGATTTTTAGGAAAAACGGACAGAGTTTCCTCTGCTTTTGGAATAACCTCGACATCGAAAGTGTCGATATTTTAAATTAAATCACAAAAATTTTCAACCATACTTCAATCAATATAATCAACTATATATAGTTTTTGACAAAATAAACCGTAAGTGAACACTAAAGGTATCGGTCGAGCTCGTTTTCGCGTTTAGCTACAAGATCTAAATCTATAACTAATTACGAAATTTCGCGTTGTTTAAAGGTTACCGGGTCTCGTGAGTTGACTGTTGACTTTGAACGGCAGACTTCATGGACTGAGTTGACTCGGTTTGACAAAGTCAAACCGAGTTAAACCACACCAAAACAAGTCCGAACCAAAAACCCGAACAGAATTCTGACTCGAAACCAACCCGTAGATGGCTGTTGACTACCCTTAACTCCCGTTGACCAGCATTGACCAGTCAAGCTGACGTGTTGACTGGTTTGACTTGTTGACTGTCTTTAACCGGTTAACCTAGTCGATCCGAACCTCGAACCGAAACCCAAAAATCTGAGTCGTTGACCAAACCAAGCTATCCGTTGACTTGTTGACCCGAAAATCAAACTGCGTTGACCCACTTTAACTGTGTTGACTCGAGTTGACTCGGGTTTGACCGAGTTACCAAACCAAAACTCAAAACTGACCCGCGATGATAACCAACCAAACACTCGTTTTTCTTGTAACCTGAACCTAATTCCACCGTAAAGGGAACCTGGAATGTTGGATCTGAGATAAGTGTTGCACATTTATGGGAACAGAAGAATGGATACCCGGTTTAACATGTTTAGAAGCCAAACCGAGTTCTAAGTTACTGATTTAAGCAGGTTCCTTGTGGATTTGTACCTGAGTGTCACCGGAAGCCGTTCACGATGACCGGACGTCACCTCCACCGCCACTGTTGCCGCTGATATCCACCACGCGGTCACTGCCGCCGTCGGCCGCCCCCGTTAGCACCATCATTATCATTGCTTATCATCATCGGTCATCACTGATTACTCACATATTGATACCTTTTAAAAACAAAAAGAACTCGTGATGAGGGAGATCCAAATGGATCTAACTTGAAGAGGGCTCGGAGACGGAAACTTACCAGAACCGTGTCGTCTGCAACATACATCCTTGACAGCTTCAACAACAACCTCATCAACAACGCCACCGGTCTCGTTCCAGTCCGTTGCCGGTGTTGGAGAAGAAGAGACAGATGTAGGTGGGTGGTTGTGTATACTTGTCGCCGGAAAACAGCATGGCAACGGAGCTTGACCAGAGCTTCTCCGGTGACGGGTTCGAGGAGAGAGGAACAGAGATTTTGGTTGGGGGTGTCGGCAGTGATGTTACGGAGGAGATGGGGGTACCGGAGCGCTTGCAACCGGCCGGTAACTGGCTCCGATCGCCGATGATCAAACAAGAGAAGAAAGAGAGAGGTGAAGGGGTCTGGAGTGTGCGCTGGATGTTGAAGAAATGTGATTAGGGTTTTGAAAATCATTAAAGGGGCTTTTATACTTAGGTTTTTAGATGTGGGTTGGGCCCAGGGCCCATTAGTGTTTTTTGAACGACCCAAATCGTTCTAAAGCCCGTTTCTTGAACTCAATCATTGTTTTGTCATAAAATATAACGTTAAGTCGAGAATGCTAAAAAATTAACTCGGAATTTGAGGTTTAGCGCGCATTTTGTCGGTTGAGTTAAGATGCGTGAAATGCTCCATTTGTTGTTTTTGAATCCGTTTTTCGATCAGTTTTCAACTACGAACCTTAAAATTTAAAATGATGCCAAATATATCATAATATATTAATGTCGAGATGAAATTCGAGTCTGGTGCTTCTGTTTCATCGTTGATTGTCGGTGCGTCTCTGTTTCCGCGTTTTCGTTAACGTTTGCGCTTTGTGCCGTTTGAAAGCATGATGTTTTCACTAAACCACATTCATAAGAATAAGTTATACGTATAAACTCCATATTTGTCGGCATGGTCAGTATTTTGTACGGTGTTGGTTCGCCTTAAATGTTTGTTAATCACCTTAAATGTTTGTTAATCACATAATTAGAAGCCGTTAATTACCGGTTGTCACATTCTCCCCCTGTTACAGAAATTTCGTCCTCGAAATTTAGACTATGTTATCTCCTTGGAGTTATGACGTTCCAAGGTAAGTCCGAATAATACCAAAGTGAACGACCATGTAATCGAACCAAAACTTGTTCAGATTAAGTGATTGTAAGAACATTTTGCATCAATAGGTACCCAACGGTTGAACTGAGTTTGTTCTAGAAATCGATCTCAAGTGGACGAGATGTTGTGATACTATCACCAATGTGACTAGGTTTACTGGGTTCAACAAAAGAGGAAATTCAACCAATGGAATTCCAAATGAACGTTCACGAACTGCAAATCAATTTTTGAAACAACAGAATTTACTACCAACGGAATCTTGCGTTGGTTGTTGTATAAATGAAACTCGAATTCAACAAACTCGAACCATTAAATGAATAAAATCAACGTGTTGCAAGGATACACCGAAATGAAATACAACCGAATTTAGTGTATCATCATCTTAATACATAGTTGCATTAAGACTATTTAAATAATGTGTCAAACGAATAGCATACATGGTTTTCCATGAAGCGATTGATCATGATTAGCATAAGCTATAAGTTTATGCCGACGCCACAAGGTGTCGTAGTGAATGAAACAGTTCAATAATAGCGGTGACCGAACAAGTATCACCGTGTATGAAATCAGATGAATGGCTCAACGAAATAAATCTGAATGTTTGTTTCAAACAAATCTCATAGGATTTTCGATTGAAAATGAAACAAATAAATAATGTTTTTCGATTGAGAGTGAAAGAGCAATAAACATCACAAAATGTTCGATCGATGCTGGAAGGACCGTTAAGAGGTACACCGAAATATGACATAAATTTGTGTACCATTATCTTAACACACGATTGTGTTAAGATTGCTTTAATATGATAAATCAACACAGCGGATTTAACATCAATAAACAAATAAATAAATAAATAACTAAATCCGTAGATGATGTATGCAAACAGGATTAGCGCGAGCTTCAAATTTATGAGAGCATCACGACAAGGTGATCGTGATCAAAGAAACGATTCAATGAAGTCGAAGACCAATAAGCCTGTTATGGTTCAAAACTAATGAATTGCTTGTTGGGATTATTTCGAATATGATGGCCTCAATCCATCATATGGAACCTTGAATCGAATATGTATTACGAGCAAGTTTAACAATTAAACTCTGTTTAGACACACTCCAACAATGAATTCATGTATTAATAAGGAAGTTTCGACATGGCCACAACGAAAAACCATGTATGTAGCTTGAAAGGAAAGGAGTTTCAACGAGTTCGTTGACCCGATATCAAAGAGTCCACGTTTTGCAATAACACGGTCATCCAAATCACAATGCAAAACTCGATATAGCGAAACAATATTGAACGTTGATAAAGCAAAAATTTAGAGTGAAGCCCCCGATGGTCTTCACGAATCAATCTAACGGCATGCCTAACAAACAAAACATGCGTAACATGTGAATTTGTCAAGAAATGAAGCAATCGAGTGTTCTCTATTTTGAAATAAAGTCCTCGTGATGCAATGACTATTAGGGGGAATAGAAGTGGGAAAATCTACTCACTACATGCAAAAAGTTGAAATTCCAACAAAAGAAATTTAAGGACTTTACCTGGAATTTCATGTGATGGTCGGTTGTTATGTGACATTACCATAGAATGCCGAACATAGCATAGTCGCCATTAATGAAGTAGGGGGAAATGCGGAGACATGTGACTTCTTTTGCAGCGCCAATAATTGTGAATCTCTTTAGACTATGCACCGATTGTTGTGAAATATTGTTCTAACGTACCACAGCGAGATTCATGTCGCTTACAGGATCACGTGGCAAATTGCCGCTTTTCGATCAGTAGTTCTCCCACTGACGGGAATTAGCATCGTTGTTGTCATGCCTATTTGTGTTTTCCCCAAAGGCCTTGCCTCGAAATGTGTGATATACTTCGACGTCCGCCAACGAATAGTTTAAGTTTCATGTGTACTCGCCCACTAGCGTTTCGTTCTGCGTAGAATGTTATGTACTCCGACATCCGTTGACGTATAATTTGAGTTTCATGTATACTCGTGCAGCAGCATTTCATTATGCATAGGTTGCCTGCGTGGGTAATTAAAATAGCGTAGACAACAAAATATAATGGCGTTTACGCGAGTTAATAATCGCAGTTCCTACGTGAGGACCTTTAATGAATTTCGACGTAAGTTTCTGATCAAGAGTTTTCTAAAGGTCCTATATGCGTACTATCAAAACCCTCTAGGTTTTTCTAATTATGTGTGTAATTTTTTTGTGTATCGTGTATCAAACACAACACTTGTGTGACAACTGGCACAAAATCGGTAATTTCCGTACAATTTAATTATTATTTAATATCTGCAATTATGTGCTTAAATGTCAACATTGTCTGATTACATGCTATACATGTGAATTCATGCACGTTTTATACTTCAAATATTGCTTTATGCATTACTGTTAGCGTTGCGTCAGAAAGACTAGTAAACTCACCGGTAAGACACACTGTGTCAGCAGCCCTGCAGAAAGCAGTAAGATAATAAGATTAGGGCCTAGGAGTAGGTCCAACGTCTAAAATACATTAAAACCCAAGTGTGGATACAAGGGTTAACATATAAACTTTCCGGAAGCTAAACTATGCATTAAAAAGCACCCGAAACACACTTTAAATGCTGAATTTTACATATTTCAGCAATAATTCAGCTCTAATCTGCATTTTAACACTGAAATATCGTGCAGAATTCATGTTTTATTGTCCAAAGTAACTTACAAAGTATCAGGAATTGAAACTGTCATAAAAGGGTACATAAAGGTCATTAAACAGTATAATTTAGCACTTTAACGAACCGGTATCTAACCGAACAACCGGACACTACCCGAAACATCAAAATTATACAGAAGCATTGTTTTAATGTTTCTAAGCTAGTTATGATCTCCAAACACCCTAAAACACTATATAACATATAATGTGCATGAACACTAAACACTACACTTAGATTTCAACTAATATGATTAACCTACCATTAAACCACAACCAAGACCCCCCCCCCCCCCTCCAATTGACGGTCACAAGTGGGTCCTCCACTTGTGATTTATTTTGATCTTCCTTGATTCCCTTAGATATGGTTGGAGATTTGAAGTGTACTTAGGGTACACATTACACGTTGGACAATCCTTAAACTTGGTTATAAGTAATAACCTTGTGTTCATATGCTCATCATCTTCACCCACACTTCACACACACTTCTCTCCCTCTCCTTTCCCCCTCTCGGCCGAACATCACCCACCACACCACCACCACTTTCATCCAACTTTCATCCATTTCAAGGTCATCACAAGGTGTTAGAAGTTATATTAAGAAACTTGGAGCTTGTGGATCTTCAAGGACCCTTCTCATTTGCTATTATCCATCACTTTTTTCATCTTCATCATCTTGTGTTCTTCCGAAGCTCTTCTGCTAGTAGTAAGCTTCTTGTCACTTGATTTTACGTCATATTTAGTTGGTTAAAAGATGATGAACATTGTTAATCTTGAAGAACACTAAAGAACATAATCATGAAACTTTAACATAAGCTTAATAACATAATAATACATGTTGATTAGTGTTGATTTGCTTCTTGATGATTGATGATTTGTGTTTATGTTGTTAGACATCATATGAAACCTACTAGATATGATTAAACACATGATCTAGTAAGTTAAGGTGATGATCTTGTGAAAGACCAAGATGATCATACTTTGTATACATGAACTTAACCACCACAAGTGGCCTAGTGGTAGAGTGACTTGGGTTCTCCAATGGAGACCCAAGTTCAATTCCCATTAGTGCCACTTTGGTGGCCACCGACACCCGCTTTAAGCCGGACCGAGGGCACTCGAGGTCTCGAGTTCGAAACATGTTTCTTACCCCTCTTTGATGGCTATGGGTATTTGCCGCCAGGGATCCTTGTCGGGTGGTGAACTGGGAAGGGAGATCCCTTCCGCGGTCAGGGGTACCGTGCAACTACCTTTTTTTTTTTGTATACATGAACTTGAATGATGAAATTTGTTTTCATATGTAAAGATGATTTAAACAAAATACAAGTCTTGTAAGTGGAGGATTTCCAAAAATAGTTTTCCAAAGAAACTAAGTTAAATAACAAGATTTACATAGACTTGGTTTTTACATAAACAAAAACTATTTTTAAAGGGTTAAACTAGTGTAGAAACACTTGGGAAGCAAGAAGATTTCATAAAGAAATGTTTTTGTAAAACATGTTTACAAGTTGTAAACACCTAAATCTTTCAAGAATGAAACTTTTAAAGAAGTAAACACACTTTAAGGGGTAACTAAACCTACTAAACACACTACCAAAATTACTACAAGTTTTTATGAAAGTTCAAGTTCATGTTGTTAGGTAAATTACAGAATTTTGGCACTTGGTAAGTGTTGATTTCATTGTTGATTGTTGTTGCAAATTTGTTTTGATGATTGAAAAGAAAATAAACACATATTTTGAAAACATGGGAAACCTCCAATTTTAGGGGAAACCTCCAATTTTTATAAAATTTTGACACTTAGAAAAATATAAGTTTTGGTGAAACTTATTCCCTAAAAATTCACCTAAAAATATTTACCAAGGTTTCCCTAATTTTTGGGTAAATTTCAAAGTTAAGAAATGATGATTTCTTCAAGATAAAAATTGATATTAAGTATGTATATTTTTGAGGAAAATATATATATTTATTGGTCACTAAATTTTGTGCTAAATGTATTTAATTTGTATTATATGTAATAGTGTATTAGGACTTGAAAATGCGCTAAATACTCCTAAGGAGTAAAATACAAAAATACACATACAACATGCATAGACAAATACAAGAAAATATATTTATGAAAATATATTTCTTAATAGATTATGTAACTTGGACAAGTTATGAACTTAAAATGTATTTTTGGACGAAAATATATAACTCGCATGGATAACAAGAATAAACACATATATATTTCATAACATGACAAAATATAGATATTTCGTACAAAGTCTTAAAAATATATTATTTTTAAGAAATATAATCCGGAAAGTAATAAAAATCAAAGTCTTGATTTTTGGTGAAAAATACAAAATACTTATATTTATTTTTTGGAAAATAATACAAGTAAGATACATAATTAAAAATATAAATTATTTTTAACAATGAAGAACACATACATAAAAGATGGTGACTTGTACTTGTGCGATACAAGTCCAGTGACTAACGTTAATAAAACACGTATAGGTCACGACGCTATAAAACCAACCGGTGAAGTTTACGACGCAGGATACGCAAAGTTGTGAGTTCATGTCCCCACTTTTAAACGTTTACTTGTTTTCTAAACTTGGGGAAAATACATGTGTTATGGTATGTAATATACAAAAACCAAGGAATGATACTTTAGATCATGTCACGAATAGGTTAACATAAG
The DNA here is from genome assembly GCA_030545235.1 of Helianthus tuberosus. Classification (NCBI taxonomy): domain Eukaryota; kingdom Viridiplantae; phylum Streptophyta; class Magnoliopsida; order Asterales; family Asteraceae; genus Helianthus; species Helianthus tuberosus. The sequence continues at coordinate 97,104,049 of CM060412.1, read as the reverse complement.
CACCATTAATCAGTTATATACCAAGACCGCGGAACAAAAGGTTAGATCTAATGGGTTTCATGCAACCACACTCTTGGCCACTCTTTTACCAAGTAGTGCTTTTGTGTCTCTAGTCGTGAATCGACAGTCATGGAGTCGACAACTAAAAATGCCTATGGTTTGGATGCCTCCTATGTCGTGTCACATGTTAATGGCCTTGCAAACCATTAGCAATCTCGATTTCCTTATATTTACAGAAATACTTGTTTCATACAAACTACATACCATGTTTTCATTCAAGTATACAAACGTTCAATACAAAAACTGCATGAATTCACACCAACATTATGTTGACGATTTTCCAAAACTCACATGTATTTAAGGTAACTAAAAGTGGATGTGCGCGCGGTCTTACTCTTGCTCTTGGATGTTGTTTATGTTTTAGCTATCTTGTGTCAAGACTTCCATGCCTGTTTTGTGGGAGTTGGTTAATATATTTCATCTTATGTGGGATATAAGAATCAAGTCCTCGATGTTCGTCTTTTAAATAAAGGTGTAAAACTTTTCAGATAATATGTTGTCTTGTGATGTAAACACTTAACCTATGTTATGTTTTAATTATGCAATGATAATGGCATTTGGAGTCATTTTATGAGCATGTAGTAAGTTTACCTTTCGTATGCAATGAGAAGCTTTCAAGATCACACCTCGTGCTTCTGCCTTAGAAAGGGGTGTGACAGATTGGTATCAGAGCTGCGACTGTAGTGAACCAGGATTCCTTCTCGAGTCAATTAAGGACACGAAAACAATTTTTCAAAAGTTTTCATTGCATAAAACTTCCCGCGACATCCACTACCTGAAACAGTTTTCAAAGAGTCAATTAAGGACACTACGAGACTTAGGGTGCACTGGAGTAGCACTTATCTTTGACTAAGACTTACTTGCAACTATGTGTAATAATTGATATATACATATACTAGAAATAGAATATCTCAAGTACTCGTGTCTTCGCCTGAAAGTAGTGGCCTATCTAAAGGAAGTGACCCGATGATGAAACGAACTGTGCAGACTATGCAAGGAATTACGTAATTATGGATGCATACATAATTATGGAATTCAGTGCACAGAAACCACAGCAAGTCTTGTCACGTATCAAACAAGATTCCCTCAGTACAAGAAAAGGTCAAACGTGAACACCCCCACCCCTCCCCCAGCCTATTAAATACTCTATTGGAGTAATGATTTTGGGTATAAAGACAAGAACCGCCAATGTGAAGAAAGATATTTTGTCTTTTACATATATTAAACTTGTACTATGGGGAGATGTAACCCTTATACATTTTGTTTACTTCGCAAACAATGATGTAATAAGTTGTCCTGATATGTATAAAGACTCGGTGAATATCTTATGACACAACAGTATTTATCTATTTATGCATGCTTGTTGCTGTATGAATTGATTTATACGTTTGGCGGATTGTTTGATGTCACTTATGTGGGTATATGCCCGTGTATATATACTACTACTGTCTCGTATGACGATATCAAACAAATGTCTAACCCTGTTGTGTTATGTTCTGACAGAACATGGCACCTAGGAGAGCTGTGAACAATCAGGATTCTGATCAAACCCCTCCTCCTCTTCTACCGAGGACTGTTGAAGAACTGAACTCCCTACTGGAAGAAAGGATCACCGCAGCTATCGCCCAATATGAGGTGAACCGCACCGAACAAAGTGGAGGACCAAGCAATGCTAGATGTAATGGGCAGGGAGATTCATCTGGAGGAAACACAACTCAAGGCTACACCTTCAAGCAGTTTCTCGACTGCAAACCACTGAACTACGACGGCACTGGAGGTGCAGTGGCTTTTGTACACTGGACGAAGAAGACTGATTCCACTATCCGAATGAGCAAGTGTACCGCGTATCAGCAAGTCACTTTTGTTACTGGGTTATTTGTTAATGAGGCTTTGACTTGGTGGAATTTGCAAGTCCAAACCCTGGGAGATGATGCAGCGTATGGAATGACTTGGGAGGAGTTGAAGGAGAAAATGAGGGAAAAGTATTGCTCTCGTGCTGAACTCCAAAGGTTGGAGACTGAGTTCTGGCACTTAACCATGGAAGGTGCGGACATTACTGGTTATACCCGAAGGTTTCATGATTTGTCAAGAGTGATTCCCTATATGGTGACTCCCGAATTTAAGCGTGTTGAGCGCTACATTTGGGGATTGGCCCCAGAGTTTCGCAGCATGGTAACTTCGGCTAAACCTGAAACGATCACTCAGGCTGTAACTCTGGTTGTCAGCCTTACTGAAGACGCTGTTCGTATGAAGAAGTTATCACTGAATCCAACTGAAAAGACCGAGACGCATGCCGAGTCATCTGGTGACAAGAAAAGGAAGCATTCGAACCTGAATCAAGCGACGCGTAACAACAAGGGTTCCAACAATAAGAAGCGCGACCCCAACCTACCACAGGAGGCGAAAACTCTTGCAGCCATGAATGACGCCCCTACCATAGGATACCAGGGCACTCTGCCCATCTGCAACCAGTGCAAGCATCATCACGAAGGAGTTTGTCGCATTCAAAAATGCAACAAGTGTGGAAAACTGGGTCACCATACTGAGAACTGTTGGGGAAAAGGAAATGGAAGTGGTAATAGAAACGGGAATGGAAACCGTAACGGTGCTGGTAATAGAAACGGTGGTGGAAATGGCAATGGTAACCGGAATGGTAATGGAGATGGACAGAACCAAGGATGCTTTGGTTGTGGAAGCAAGGACCATTTCAAGAAAGATTGCCCAAGGGAGAACAATGCTCAGGCTCAAGCATTCGTGATTGGAGCAAGGAACGCACGCGAGGACCCTAATGTGGTCACCGGTACGTTTCTCGTTAACAATCACTTTGCATCCATACTATTTGACAATGGTGCCGATTATAGCTTCATGTCTGTGGAATTTAAACGTATACTTGGAATAGAATCTAGTAGATTAGATCTTCCTTATTCCGTAGAACTAGCCAATGGTAAACTTGTTGAATCGAGCGAAGTTGTTAGGAGTTGCACATTAGTACTTGGTGAGCGAAGATTTAGCATCGACGTCTTACCTATTCAATTGGGTAGCTTCGATGTAGTGATCGGAATGGACTGGTTGTCCAAGAACATGGCTGAAGTTGTTTGTCACGAGAAAAACATTCGCATCCCTCTGGAGAATAAGGAAACTCTCATCGTGCATGGAGAAAACGAGACGCGCCTCTGCGAATCATCAATTGTATGAAGGCGCAGAAGTGCTTAAGGAAAGGATATGTTGCTTTCCTGGCACACATTGTAGATAAGAAGGCTGAGGAGCCGAAACTCGAAGACATTCCTGTGGTGAAGGAATTCCCTAATGTTTTTCCCGAAGATCTGCCAGGATTAGCTCCGCAACGACAAGTCGAATTCCATATAGACTTGGTTCCAGGAGCCGCTCCTGTAGCCAAGGAACCCTATCGTCTTGCACCATCCTAGATGCAAGAATTATCTACACAACTCCAGGAGTTGTTGGATAAAGGATTCATAAGGCCAAGCTTCTCGCCTTGGGGAGCTCCAGTATTGTTCGTGAAGAAGAATGATGGAACACTGCGGATGTGTATCGATTATAGAGAGTTGAACAAACTCACTGTCAAGAATCAGTACCCACTACCGAGGATTGATGACTTATTTGATCAGTTGCAAGGATCGAGCTACTATTCCAAGATCGACCTTCAATCGGGGTACCATCAATTAAGGATCCAAGAGGAGAGCGTACCAAAGACTGCATTTAGGACGCGTTATGGACATTACAAGTTCCTTGTGATGCCATTCGGACTGACGAACGCGCCAGCAGTATTTATGGATCTGATGAACCACGTTTGCAAATGATATTTCGATAAATTCGTGATTGTATTTATCGATGATATCCTGATTTACTCGCGAACGAGAGAAGACCACGAGCAAAACCTCAGGACCATTTTGGAACTACTAAAGAAAGAGAAATTTTATGCAAAATTCTCAAAGTGCGAATTGTGGATACGCGAAGTGCAGTTCCTTGGTCACGTTGTGAACGAGAAGGGCATTCATGTAGACCCATCCAAGATTGAAGCATAAAGAATTGGGAAGCCCCCAATACCCCAACTGAAGTTCGACAATTTTTGGGCTTAGCGGGCTATTACCGGCGATTTATCGAGAATTTCTCCAAGATAGCTCAACCGCTGACTACCCTTACGCAGAAAGACAAGAAGTACGACTGGGGTAATAAGCAGGAAGAAGCCTTCCAACTACTCAAAAATAAGCTATGCGATGCACCGATACTATCCTTACCCGAAGGCACTGAAGAATTCGTGGTATACTGCGACGCTTCGCGTCAACGTTTGGGTTGCATGCTCATGCAACGCCAAAAAGTCATCGCTTACGCTTCAAGACAGTTGAAGGTTCATGAAAGGAATTACACCACACATGACTTGGAGCTAGGCGCGGTGGTATTCACTTTGAAGATCTGGCGACACTATTTATATGGTACTCGATGTACAATCTTCACAGATCACAAAAGCCTACAACACATATTTGATCAGAAGGAATTAAACATGCGTCAGCGACGGTGGGTTGAGCTGTTGAACGATTATAACTGTCAGATTAAGTACCATCCTGGAAAGGCAAACGTTGTAGCAGACGCGTTAGGTCGAAAAGAAAGGGTTAAGACCCTTAGAGTTCCAGCATTGGAAATGACTATTCGGACGAACCTCACTGCACTCATTCATGACGCACAACAAGAAGCCCTTAATATGGAGAATCGTAGGGCTGAATATCTCCGAGGTATGCAGAAGAATTTGGTGCCAAACGAAGAGGGAACCTTATACTTTAAGGGGCGTATTTAGGTTCCGCTCTATGGCGGTATTCGAGAAGTCATCCTTAATGAAGCTCACAAGTCGAGATACTCGATCCATCCAGGATCGGACAAAATGTATCAAGACTTGAAGGAATACTATTGGTGGCCGAGGCTTAAAAGTGATGTTGCTATCTATATTGGAAAGTGCCTAACATGTGCTAAGGTTAAGGCTGCATATCAAAAACCGTCCGGACTACTGCAACAACCAGAGATACTGTCACACCCCCAAAATCCACACGCGGAGTACCACCGCTTGGAGGCGTGACATGACCAGGATCCAGCCACCAATCATATTGAACATAAGTATATATATCAAAAGTCATTCATCAATACGATAGGTGTTTACAAAACCAAATATAAACAAGTGTGTAGCGGAAGCATTAATGTAAAACCCAACATAAGTTTAAGTACAAAATGTTATAACGTTTAACAACACATTCACGATCCATGTCCACAACGACTGTGCCTCCCGTGCAAGCTCCAAAAGTACCTATGGTCCTGCAAGGCATGTAACAGAAAGTCAACAACTAGTTGAGCGAGTTCACAGTTGGTTATTTAGTTATAATGTTCATTTCGTAAATCATATGTTCGTTTAGTAATCATGTATCGTATGTAATAGCATCGCGGCCCTCAAGGCATGTTTGCGAAGATTAGTGGGGGTTTCCCATATGTTCACTAGACTAGTTATATTTGTATCGCGGCCCTCCAGGCATGTTTGCGAAGATTAAAGTATAGTTCGCGGCCATTCCATGCATGTTTGCGAAGATTGTTCTAGTATCGCGGCCGATCCCGGCATGTTTGCGAAGAGAAGTATATGTATCACTAGTCTAGTAGGGTCTACCATTGACCTTCCTCTCCCGAGGCCAATGGTATGTAATTTCAATAACTCTTATGCATAAATAATCAATCAACCCATTCCCATCCCCGGGAATCCCATGCCTTGGTAGAAGTGTGAACTCACCTTGTTTGCTCGGTATGTTAAGTTAAGTGCTCACTATAAATCAGTCAAGTCCTATAGTGCACGTATACTCAATCAGTTCACAGTGTTTAATAAAGTTTCACATGGAACTAGTGTCACAGTAATATCACAAAGTGCCTAGACATTAGCATCTTGTATCATGTAAACCGTTAAATCCAACTTATGCAATTCATGTTTCACATAAAAGCTTTCACAGTTAATTCTAACATTTTCAAACAGGGGTACACAGTTAACAAGGTTAATATTTAATAACTAATTGTGTCACATGCTTTTCTTAACTAAATTTAGTTATAACAGAGTTAACATAGTTGATATAACCCAGTTAATATACTTAATAATTATAACAGTTTACCAGAGTTTATCAACTGACAGGATTATTTACTTAACATTGTGTCATACATAAATCTAACAAAGTTAATGAGATCAACTGGGTTAATAAAGTCAACTGAGTTAATAAACTTAACTCAGATAGTTGGTTGAATATAATTGCATACTTATCAGTGTTATAAACTTAACTTAACAAGATTAACAGTTTAATAAATCATAACAGTTTGGGTCGAAAACCCCCTTATGTCCGAAATCCATACATAAGCCGAAATCCCTTATGTCCGAAATCCATACATAAGCCGAAAACCAAACCTAAGCCGAAAACACCCTTATAGCCGAAAACCAAACATGTGGCCGAAAACCAAACATGGGCCGAAAACCCTTTGGGCTGAATTGTTTGGGCCGAAATCACTTTAAGTGATTTCGTCCACCTTCCTTTGTGGGGGTGTTTTCGTTACTAGTCATCATCATCAACAATACATACTGTAACTTAAAAACCCAGCAAATCCAATCCTATTTCTAATCAGATTTCAACCCTTTGTAGGAACAATCAATTCAACAGAAGCTAGTACATTCATTTAGATACTTACTCATCTAAACAATCAGGATTAACATCCAACAATCATCAAAGTTTTTAACATTTAACAGGAGATCTAGTTATGCATTTATCAACTGACCATCTAATATCACTTCATCTCAAAGATTAACAATCACCATTAACAGAGAACAATGATCTAAACATTAAATCATCAATCAAAATCAAATCATAAGATCATCATGTCTCACAGTAGCAGTCAATATAAGATATCATCTATACATGTAAATCACTAACCGTATCAAACAGGGGTTTTGCTTCAAGTGTAGAATTCTTTCAGTGGGTTTTAGAGATAGAGAGATAAACAAAGTGATAAGCTTTGGTAAGTGGAAACTTATTGGAGAAGATTTGTTTATAAAATGATTATACAAAATATCTCAATACTGGGCCATGGGCCAAGCCCATTTGTGATTTCGTGGTCATCAGTGGACGAAAACACCTAAAGTGTTTTCACCACTTGGGTGTTTTCATGATACTTGTTTACAGTGAGTTCCAACTTTTAATTAACAAGTAATTAATACAAACCTTAATAACACACACTCACATATAATAAATATCATGGATTTCCAAGTACAAAATATTAATCGAAATACGATATAACGTATTACAAAGGTAAGCGTTGTGAAACAACGAGTCGTATCAACAAACACTTAATAATAAAAAAAATTTAACGTGCACTAAATGCGAAGATAGAATCTTGGAAACTCGAGTTGTCACATTATCCCCAACTTGAAAGAAATTTCGTCCCGAAATTTAGCATGCGGTTACTGAGGAAGCTAGGTAAGTTATCGTTTACTGGTTTTCCTGGGGTGTCACATTATCCCCCCGTTGATTTGGAATTTATTCCCGAAATTCTGTAGTAGCTTCAGCCTCAGTAGTAGTTGCATTGTTTTCAAACAACTGGGGATATTTGAGTTCCATTTGGTCTTCGCGTTCCCAGGTGAACTCTGGGCCACGACGGGAGTTCCAACGAACTCGAACAAGAGGTATTCTGGTGTTCTTGAGGACCTTAACATCCCGGTACGTGATTTCAACTGGTTCCTCGACGAAATGCAATTGTTCGTCGATAGTGAGCTCCTTCAAAGGAACTATAAAGGTCTCATCTGATTGCCACTTCTTCAGATTCGACACATGAAAGACGTTGTGAACTGCACTGAGTTCAGCTGGTAAGTTCAATCTGTAGGCCACTTTGCCTATCTTCTCAATGACTTCAAATGGTCCAACGTATCGTGGATTGAGTTTGCCTCGTTTGCCAAAACGAACAACTCCCTTCCAAGGTGAAACTTTAAGTAGTGCTCGATCCCCAACTTGGAATTCGAGTATTTTCCTGTCTTTATCAGCGTATACTTTCTGACGGTCACGTGCTGCCGCCATGCGTTGTCGTATTTGAGCAATCTTTTCAGTAGTATCAACTACCATTTCCGGACCTGTGATCTGACTGTCACCCACCTCTGCCCAACAAAGAGGTGATCGGCATTTACGCCCGTACAATGCCTCAAATGGAGCAGCTTTAATGCTGGTGTGGTAACTGTTGTTGTACGAAAATTCCACAAGTGGCAGATGTTTTTCCCAGCCTTTGCCAAAGTCAATTACGCACGCCCGAAGCATGTCTTCTAGAGTTTGAATAGTGCGCTCAGACTGCCCGTCTGTCTGAGGATGATAAGCTGTGCTCATGTCTAAACGAGAGCCAAAAGATTTGTGCATTGCTTGCCACAGTTCTGAAGTAAAACGTGCGTCACGATCAGAGATAATAGATGTGGGCACCCCGTGCCTCGAGACAACTTCTTTAAGGTAGACGTCTGCTAGAGTGGAGAACTTATCCGTTTCCTTGATAGCCAAGAAGTGAGCAGACTTTGTGAGTCGATCTACGATCACCCAAATAGTATCATTTCCGCGCTGAGATCTAGGCAGGCCAGTAACAAAATCCATGGAAATTTGCTCCCATTTCCATTGTGGTATCTCAGGTTGTTGGAGTGGGCCTGATGGTTTCTGATATTCCGCTTTGACTCTCGCACAAGTCAAACACTTGCTAACGTAAGTTGCTATGTGGGCCTTCATGCTAGGCCACCAATATGTAGTTCTGAGGTCGTGGTACATCTTATCTGAACCAGGATGTACTGAGTAGCGAGACTTATGAGCTTCATCCATTACAAGCTCGCGTAAATTACCATAGAGTGGGACCCAGATGCGTCCTGTTACATAGTAGGCGCCGTCTGCCCTTTGTTCTAACCTTTGCCTTGAACCGCGTAGGGCTTCAGCCCTGACGTTTTCCGGTTTCAATGCTTCTACCTGAGCATCTCGTATCTGTGAAGGAAGACTAGACTGAATAGTGAGTTGCAACGCTCGTACACGCCTAGGTATAGTATCCTTTCGACTGAGGGCGTCGGCCACCACATTGGCTTTGCCCGGATGGTACTTTATAGCACATTCGTAATCGTTCAGTAACTCGACCCATCGACGTTGTCGCATGTTTAACTCTTTCTGCTTGAAGATATGCTCAAGACTCCTGTGATCGGTGTAGATGGTGCACTTGGTGCCATACAGATAATGTCTCCATATCTTGAGTGCAAAGACAACAGCTCCAAGCTCTAAATCGTGCGTAGTGTAATTCCGTTCGTGAATCTTAAGTTGGCGTGAAGCATAAGCAATAACTTTATCCCGCTGCATCAACACACATCCAAGACCTTGGATAGATGCATCGCAGTAGACTACAAAATCGTCCGTGCCTTCAGGCAATGAGAGGATAGGTGCGCTACAAAGTCTATCCTTTAAGTGCTGAAACGCTGTATCCTGTGTATCACTCCAACGGTAAGCAATACCTTTCTGTGTTAGTAATGTAAGCGGCTGTGCAATCTTTGAGAAGTCTTTGATAAACCGTCTGTAATAACCCGCCAAACCCAAGAATTGGCGTATTTCTGTCGGTGTACTAGGTGCAGGCCAGTTCTTGATCGAATCTACTTTGGACGGATCGACATGAATCCCATCCTTAGTTACCACATGGCCTAGAAAGTGGACTTCACGAAGCCAGAAGTCGCATTTTGAAAACTTAGCGTACAGCTGTTCCGTTCGAAGGAGTTCCAAAATAAGTCGTAAGTGCTGCTCATGTTCCTCCCGATTCTTCGAATAGATCAGGATGTCATCAATGAAAACAATAACAAACTTGTCAAGATAAGGTTTGCACACCCTGTTCATAAGATCCATGAAAACCGCAGGCGCGTTCGTTAGCCCGAATTGCATGACCAAAAACTCGTAATGACCGTAGCGAGTTCTGAATGCTGTTTTGGAGACGTCCTCATCCCGGACTCTCAGTTGATGGTAACCTGACCTCAGGTCAATCTTTGAGTAATAGCTCGACCCTTGCAACTGGTCGAATAAGTCGTCGATACGTGGAAGTGGATAACGATTCTTCACCGTCACCTTGTTTAGCTCGCGGTAATCTATGCACATACGAAAGGTACCGTCTTTCTTCTTTACAAATAATACTGGAGCTCCCCATGGCGAAGAGCTAGGACGTATGAAACCCTTTTCCAAGAGTTCTTGCAATTGCTTAGACAGTTCTTCCAGTTCAGTTGGAGCTAAGCGGTAAGGCGCTCGAGCTATAGGTGCTGCTCCTGGAGCTAGCTCGATCTGAAATTCGACCTGGCGATGAGGCGGTAACCCAGGTAACTCTTCAGGAAACACTTGAGGAAAGTCGCGTACTACAGGAATATCCTCAATCTTTTTCTCTGTCATCGATGTATCAGTAACGAGTGCTAAAATAGCTATGTGGCCCTTTCGCAGACACTTCTGCGCCTTCAAGAAGGAGATGATGCCACTCACGACACCACTCTTGTCGCCTTGAACTTCGAGAGGTTCCTTTCCAGAACGAGGAATACGAATGATCTTCTCCTTGCACAGGATCTCTGCTTGCTGTTGGGATAACCAATCCATACCGATGACAATGTCGAAACTACTTAGAGTTATAGAAATGAGATCTATAGAGAAAGTCTGACCAGCGAGGATAAGATTACAACCCTGAACTATGTGTGTGGCTTCTAGACTTTTACCGTTAGCTAACTCTACGACATATTTGGTGTTCAAAAGTGTTGGTGCGCGTTTAAGCATTTGACTAACGTTCAGAGACATATAACTGGTATCCGCACCCGAATCAAATAATACGGTAACATAAAAGTCGTCGAGAAGAAACTTACCCGTAACCACATTAGGATCGTTCCTTGCGTCACTCTGACCAATCACAAATAACCGACCTTTTGCACCATTGTTGTTGTTGTTTCCCCCATTGTTGTTCCCACTGCCCTGATTATTGTTGTTGTTGTTTTGATTCTGGTTTAACTGGGGGCAGTCCCGCTTGAAATGACCTTCAGCCCCACACTGAAAGCATGTCTTATTTCCTTGCTGTTGTTGCTGTGACTGGTTTCGTGGAACGGGTGGCTGTTGTTGCTGGTTCTGATTCGCAGGCCTTGAGCTCCTGCAATCTTTAGCGTCATGACCTACCCTTAGACATCTCTGACAGCGGCCTCTACGACATTGACCACTGTGGTGTTTGTTGCACCTGTTACATAGTGGATGAATTCCCCGATATCCACTCTGCCCCTGACCACCAGACGATTGCTGACTCAGACTCTGGTAGTCACTAGTCTTGCGCTGTTGCTGTGCTTGAGACTGTACAATAGCTGAACCCCTGCTGGAATCCCCTTCCCATTTCCGCTTGTTGTCACTGGTGTAACACCTGTGCCTCCACGGCCATCAAACAAATGCCAAACCAATGAAATATTGTATTTCATACTTGGGATTTGTAAAAATATGTGTATCGATTTCACATATCAATTCTTGTTCGATTTCAAGCTTTAAATCGCTTTCTGGAGGGTTATACGCGCTCTAATGTGTAGATATAACCAGTTTAATCCAACGAACACTCCGGAATAGTGAAATAGGCTTAACATACCTTAAATAACCTTTACATAACTTAGATATAAGTTTTGGAAGGTTTGGTGTGGTGAAATCAAAGTTTAATCGCTTACAGGGACTAAAGTTGACAAACTGCGAAAGTATGCCAATTTGAACTGTAACAGACCTTCCGGAACATGACCATAAGTTAAACATACCATAAATATCCTTTACATAGCTTAGAAATAGGCTTTGAGGGGTTCGGTGTGCTAAAATAAACTTTTGGGTCATTCAGGGACTAAAAGTGTCAAAAAGTGCACAAGTTTGCATTTTTACGCATAACTTACGTTCTGAATACATCCGGACATCCAAAAATTTATGTAAGCACTAAAATATTTTATTTTAGTGTTCGCCATAAGAAAAATCCATTCGTCGCGTCATTTGGTTCGTTTTTCGCATTCGGGACCAGATTCGATGTATTAGCCGTTGTTTAATTCACAACCACACATTCTAAACACCATAACTTTTCAACACATGTGTGGATAGAATTTAAACACCTAGACACCATGACATTTCAACACATGTGTGGATGGAATTTAAACACCTAAACACCATAACTTTTCAACACATGTACGGCTTGGATTAAGACACGTTTTCCATGCAACGATCTTAACGGTTCAACGAAAACTATAAATACCCCATACCCCCCATTGCTTAAACTCACAAGAATTCTGATTTTGAGAGCTCTAAGTTGAAACCATTGTTTCATACCTGAGTTCTTGAGTCGGGATTAGCATTCGGGGACCCTGGGTAAGTATTCTTTCGTTCTTTTCCTTATTTTACTGCTTTTCGAGTCAGAAAGTCAAACTTTGTTTGACTTTCAGCGTTGACCAGTAATGGTTAATGCGAAGTTCGTTTGAACTTCGCAACGTGAGTGTAATCACGTTGGTCATAGTCCCTTGGGACTATGCCCACTGATTACCACGTTGTCTAGAGTCGTAGGGTAGGCGATCTAATAAATCGCCTATACCTTCGAACTCGACCCATTTGGTCGATCATTAGGATCCGACCAAATACATTAGGTGACCATAGTAGGTAGGGAATAACCTTCCGAGGTTATACCCTATGGTCACATCGTTTGAGTAGTTGTATGATAGGTAGTTTATATGCCTTAGGTAAATTACCAGAATACCCTTTTCATGTATAATTGGTAATTAAGCATATGTAACCTAAACTTTTGTCACATAACTGATTATGTAACATGTTTAGGCATATAACACTTGTCATAGGGCTAGTTAGGCGGTCCGAACGCGTTTCACGCGAACGACGCGTTAAAGTAGCATAAGCTACCTAAACGGGTCGTAATGGGTCGTAGACACTTAGGTTAAGTTTCATTTAGTATGTAGGCTTTGTTAAACCATATCATATGAGTTCCTACACTCATTTGGTTTACAAACCCTAATGCTACCCAATCTTCCGATTTAGGTCCGGTTAATTAACGTAGTTACCTATTTAGGTGCCGTTTGATTTCCGTGATCTCTAGCATTGCTTGGTGGTTATCCTAGGACTTCTGAGCAATCTCATGTGAGTACATAGACCCCTCTTTTACTGTTTTCCAAACTGTTTTGGGGTGAAACACATGTGCCTACTTGTTACTTTCATGCTTTCCTGTTTTCACATCATATACTGGTTATGTTCATTAGTACACTATTAGTACATTGATTTACATGACTTTTCTGCTTCGTATGTTAACTTAGCATACTTGGTACATCATTTTACATGACATTTCATGCTAGGTGTGCCCATTGTGTGCATTACTTAGTACATTGTTTTACATTGCCTTTCTGTTGCATATGCTTATCCAGCGTATGAACACATTATATTACATTTTGAACCGTTGTAATCATTTGACTATGTGATCCGTTGATATCTGTGAACCGTTTGTATTTGTAACCGTTGAACCATGTGAACCGTTTGTAACCGTTGAACCATGTGAACCGTTTGTAACTGTTGAACCGTTTGTATCCATTACATGATTTACATTAGACATGAACATTACTTTGGTGGTTTGGTTTGATTAAGTGATTAAGTAACGATGTGTGTGTAATATGATACAAACATGGTGGATACGCCGCTGGTACTTCCTATATATAAGTGTTTGTATGGTATTACATATCGTAGCGTTATTTGAATCATTTCAGTTTGATACATATAACATTTTATACAAATAACATACTTTTCACAAGACATTGTTTTACAAACAACTTATCTTATACAAACTCATTTTACATGGTTATTCATTTAACCATACATTATTTATACATATCATCTGATCTTATCGATTTTCAAATGATTTACAAAACAAAGCAATTAACAAGGTTCATGACTAAACATTTTCTCAAACATAAGTCATGAAACCTATTTTCACAAAACCTATGTATCTCACCGGCATTTTTATGCTGACGTACCATATTTTCACATGTGTTTTTCAGGAGCTGTTGCATAAGATGATCAAGATACACATAGGCAGACTTGGGCTTTAGTGACAATAAAAGATGCAAGACTAGTTAATTATGTTGTTTCCTTTGTTTGTTAAGTCATTGTAACACTTTTAATCAATAAAACGAAACTTTAATTGCCATGGATTTGAAACGATTAATTCTGTTACAACACTCCCCGATGTTTCCGCCACGTTTTGTATGTTCCACGTGGTCGGGGTGTGACAGAAAAGATGGTATCAGAGCCAATGGTTATAGGGAATTAGGTTATTAGTAATGCTTTGACCTAGTCTATAACTTTCTTAGGACCCTAACGCGAGTTTACTTGCGTTTAGTCATAAAACAATACCGTCACCTATCCTTAGGCGACGACCACAACAAGAACATAAATTTCAAAACCGCTTTGAAAACTAATCATCTGTTCTAGGATGATTTATTACAAGGTTTTGAACCCTCTATTGTAAGGTTTTGAACCCTCTGTTATATGGTTTTGAACCCCTTTGAATTTTCAAAATCTCGTCAAGGTTTTGGGTTTTAAATAATGTGAACACGTGCAAACTGGAAGGGTGAATGCCTGTATTCTGGGTTTTCTGGCTAGGCAAGCACTTCGTATACATCTCATCAGACGCGAGACCAGTCGTGCTTACCTGGGAATTCTTGGGATGAGTGTTCACTTATAGGCGAGCATGTCTTCGCGATACATTATATTAACCCATTTACTTTGATTAGTCACCATCTCATTTGTTTGCCTTTGGTAACAAACAAATGGTCGCAATCTACATGCCTTGTCATTTTCTTTTGACTATCTTTCGCTTGTTTCCTCCTATACCTTTCGTTATCTTCAAGATGCTTCTTCATCGCACCAAGACTCGAATGTCCGAACTAGGTGCTGCAATTGTCCATCGATTAGGCGTCGTACTACCAGAAGGCCGTTGACTTAGCTATCACCATGACTCGCCTCAGGGATGAAGCTGTACAAGGGAACTGTTCCTTGGTGCAATTAATACCACTGCCATTATCCAAATCAAATACCCTGTTACAAATGTACCCACGGTGGACGATGGGGACGTTTGGTTAACATATGCCGCTTTGCAATCCAAAGCAAAGCTGTTACAAATCCTGCTGCTGCTCAACCTTCAAACTCTGCTTCATATGTCGCTTGACATATCTGGCGCCTCAACCTCATGAACTTTCTACCTTGTGTGTCGACATAAGCACGCCTAGTGCAAGTTGTCGAAACACCTCTCGTTACACAAATTGCAAAATCCATGTAGGATCTTTCTATCCTCATAATTAGATCCTTGTGGATGGGTATCATTCATCGGAGTCCTTAATTGAATTCTTTGTATGATTCAATACGTACATCACAATTCAATAAGGACAAAGCCGAATTCCTTTTAAGATTATCCTATCTTCATAGATAGATTCTTGAAAAGATTAAAGTGCCAAATGAAATCCACGAATTGGATTCCTAGTGTGCTTTAAATATCCGTGTTCAAAGATAACAAATTAATGGTCAAATTAAACAATTATGTGATTTTGTGCTTATGCGTTTTCTTATACATTTTGTGTTTCTATGTGATCCATCCAAATCCTCGAAGAATCTTCCATATCTTCGTATAAAGGATTCATAGTAGGATATCCAAAGGTACTATCTTACAATCCTTAATGGACTTCTACGTAGTAGTTAAGTTCCTTGGGTTATGAAGTACTATTCTATAATTGGACCCCTTGAGAGGTCTAGTTAAACAGATTGATCCAAAAATCTGGTTAGGGATATCATGTGATGATATAGTTGAAAGGACTCCTTGGTGGTCTAACTAAGAAGATCCTCTGTCGATCTAATTAAAAGGACCCTATGGTAGTCTAGTCACCCTCATCACAAGTTTGATATCCTTCCCCACAACATTACAAAACGAACTGTGCGGACTATGCAAGGAATTACGTAATTATGGATGCATACATAATTATGGAATTTAGTGCACAGAAATCACAGCAAGTTCTATCATATATCTAGAGTTAACCCTATTCATTTCCAATTCTGATGAAGCATCCGTTGAGGAAAAATGAACTAGCTATTCATTTTTCACTTCTGAAGAATATCCGTTGAGGAAATGAATATCCGTTGTTTATCTTTTCATTTCCAACTCTGAGGAAATAACCGTTGAAAATGACTCCGTTAGTTCATTTTCGTTTTTGAAGATTTATCCGTTGAGGAAATGAATATCCGTTGTGTAAATCCTTCATTTCCAACTCTGAGGAAATAACCGTTGAAAATGACTCCGTTAGTTCATTTTCGTTTCTGAAGATTTATCCATTGAGGAAATGAATATCCGTTGTGTAAATCTTTTCATTTCCAACTCTGAGGAAATAACCGTTGAAAATGACTCCGTTAGTTCATTTTCGTTTCTGAAGATTTATCCGTTGAGGAAATGAATATCCGTTGTGTAAATCTTTCATTTCCAACTCTGAGGAAATAACCGTTGAAAATGACTCCGTTAGTTCATTTTCGTTTCTGAAGATTTATCCGTTGAGGAAATGAATATCCGTTGTGTAAATCCTTCATTTCCAACTCTGAGGAAATAACCGTTGAAAATGACTCCGTTAGTTCATTTTCGTTTCTGAAGATTATCCGTTGAGGAAATGAATACCCGTTGTTTAATCCTTCATTTCCGAACCTGAGGAAACAACCGTCGAAAATGACTCCGTTTGATCATTTTCGTTTCTGAAGATTTGTCCGTTGAGGAAATGAATATCCGTTTGTCTATCATTTTTCATTTCCGTTTCTGAGGAAGCAACCGTTGAAAATGACTCCGTTTGATCATTTTCGTTTCTGAAGATTTGTCCGTTGAGGAAATGAATATCCGTTTGTCTATCATTTTCATTTCCGTTTCTGAGGAAGCATCTGTTGAAAATGACTCCGTTTGTTCATTTTCGTTTCTGAAGATTTTCCGTTAAGGAAATGAATCTCCGTTTGTTTATTCCTTCATTTCCGCTTCTGAAGAATACTCGTTGAGGAAAATGACTCCGTTTGTTCATTTTCATTCTGAAGAATGTCCGTTAAGGAAATGGCAGGATTATGCTTTACATATCTTTGATGGTTACTTCACACAAAGCCACAGTTAGACTCCTACGAATTAATTTCGGGACGAAATTTCCTAAAGTAGGGGAGACTGTAACACCTGTGCCTCCACGGCCATCAAACAAATGCCAAACCAATGAAATATTGTATTTCATACTTGGGATTTGTAAAAATATGTGTATCGATTTCACATATCAATTCTTGTTCGATTTCAAGCTTTAAATCGCTTTCTGGAGGGTTATACGCGCTCTAATGTGTAGATATAACCAGTTTAATCCAACGAACACTCCGGAATAGTGAAATAGGCTTAACATACCTTAAATAACCTTTACATAACTTAGATATAAGTTTTGGAAGGTTTGGTGTGGTGAAATCAAAGTTTAATCGCTTACAGGGACTAAAGTTGACAAACTGCGAAAGTATGCCAATTTGAACTGTAACAGACCTTCCGGAACATGACCATAAGTTAAACATACCATAAATATCCTTTACATAGCTTAGAAATAGGCTTTGAGGGGTTCGGTGTGCTAAAATAAACTTTTGGGTCATTCAGGGACTAAAAGTGTCAAAAAGTGCACAAGTTTGCATTTTTACGCATAACTTACGTTCTGAATACATCCGGACATCCAAAAATTTATGTAAGCACTAAAATATTTTATTTTAGTGTTCGCCATAAGAAAAATCCATTCGTCGCGTCATTTGGTTCGTTTTTCGCATTCGGGACCAGATTCGATGTATTAGCCGTTGTTTAATTCACAACCACACATTCTAAACACCATAACTTTTCAACACATGTGTGGATAGAATTTAAACACCTAGACACCATGACATTTCAACACATGTGTGGATGGAATTTAAACACCTAAACACCATAACTTTTCAACACATGTACGGCTTGGATTAAGACACGTTTTCCATGCAACGATCTTAACGGTTCAACGAAAACTATAAATACCCCATACCCCCCATTGCTTAAACTCACAAGAATTCTGATTTTGAGAGCTCTAAGTTGAAACCATTGTTTCATACCTGAGTTCTTGAGTCGGGATTAGCATTCGGGGACCCTGGGTAAGTATTCTTTCGTTCTTTTCCTTATTTTACTGCTTTTCGAGTCAGAAAGTCAAACTTTGTTTGACTTTCAGCGTTGACCAGTAATGGTCAATGCGAAGTTCGTTTGAACTTCGCAACGTGAGTGTAATCACGTTGGTCATAGTCCCTTGGGACTATGCCCACTGATTACCACGTTGTCTAGAGTCGTAGGGTAGGCGATCTAATAAATCGCCTATACCTTCGAACTCGACCCATTTGGTCGATCATTAGGATCCGACCAAATACATTAGGTGACCATAGTAGGTAGGGAATAACCTTCCGAGGTTATACCCTATGGTCACATCGTTTGAGTAGTTGTATGATAGGTAGTTTATATGCCTTAGGTAAATTACCAGAATACCCTTTTCATGTATAATTGGTAATTAAGCATATGTAACCTAAACTTTTGTCACATAACTGATTATGTAACATGTTTAGGCATATAACACTTGTCATAGGGCTAGTTAGGCGGTCCGAACGCGTTTCACGCGAACGACGCGTTAAAGTAGCATAAGCTACCTAAACGGGTCGTAATGGGTCGTAGACACTTAGGTTAAGTTTCATTTAGTATGTAGGCTTTGTTAAACCATATCATATGAGTTCCTACACTCATTTGGTTTACAAACCCTAATGCTACCCAATCTTCCGATTTAGGTCCGGTTAATTAACGTAGTTACCTATTTAGGTGCCGTTTGATTTCCGTGATCTCTAGCATTGCTTGGTGGTTATCCTAGGACTTCTGAGCAATCTCATGTGAGTACATAGACCCCTCTTTTACTGTTTTCCAAACTGTTTTGGGGTGAAACACATGTGCCTACTTGTTACTTTCATGCTTTCCTGTTTTCACATCATATACTGGTTATGTTCATTAGTACACTATTAGTACATTGATTTACATGACTTTTCTGCTTCGTATGTTAACTTAGCATACTTGGTACATCGTTTTACATGACATTTCATGCTAGGTGTGCCCATTGTGTGCATTACTTAGTACATTGTTTTACATTGCCTTTCTGTTGCATATGCTTATCCAGCGTATGAACACATTATATTACATTTTGAACCGTTGTAATCATTTGACTATGTGATCCGTTGATATCTGTGAACCGTTGAACCATGTGAACCGTTTGTAACCGTTGAACCATGTGAACCGTTTGTAACTGTTGAACCGTTTGTATCCATTACATGATTTACATTAGACATGAACATTACTTTGGTGGTTTGGTTTGATTAAGTGATTAAGTAACGATGTGTGTGTAATATGATACAAACATGGTGGATACGCCGCTGGTACTTCCTATATATAAGTGTTTGTATGGTATTACATATCGTAGCGTTATTTGAATCATTTCAGTTTGATACATATAACATTTTATACAAATAACATACTTTTCACAAGACATTGTTTTACAAACAACTTATCTTATACAAACTCATTTTACATGGTTATTCATTTAACCATACATTATTTATACATATCATCTGATCTTATCGATTTTCAAATGATTTACAAAACAAAGCAATTAACAAGGTTCATGACTAAACATTTTCTCAAACATAAGTCATGAAACCTATTTTCACAAAACCTATGTATCTCACCAGCATTTTTATGCTGACGTACCATATTTTCACATGTGTTTTTCAGGAGCTGTTGCATAAGATGATCAAGATACACATAGGCAGACTTGGGCTTTAGTGACAATAAAAGAAGCAAGACTAGTTAATTATGTTGTTTCCTTTGTTTGTTAAGTCATTGTAACACTTTTAATCAATAAAACGAAACTTTAATTGCCATGGATTTGAAACGATTAATTCTGTTACAACACTCCCCGACGTTTCCGCCACGTTTTGTATGTTCCACGTGGTCGGGGTGTGACAACTGGGAATAGCAGGAGTAATTGGAGTGGTAACGGTAGTAGCGCTGATACGTTTAGGCAGCCTGTTCTGTTCCACCGCCTGATCGGTGAGGCGATGAGCTAGCTTGACGATCTGTTGAATAGTGCCAAGATTCGCTGAGGTTACGTGGCTTTGAATCTCCGGCATCAGACCATTGAGATACAGTTCGATACACTTAATTGGAGGGTCCACCATAGTAGGACACAGAATAGCCAACTCATTCGATCTTCTGGTGTACGCTTCAATTTCTGACCCCGTCATTTTCAAGTGGTAAAACTCTACCTCCAGCTTATGAATATCATCACGGCTACAGTATTCCTCTTTGATCAATTCCTTGAAACCATTCCAGGGTGTGGCGTTAGCAACAGCCAACCCTAACATCTGAACTTGCGCATTCCACCAAGTCAGCGGAATGCCTTCTAGAGTACCAGTGGCGTACTTCACCCTGCGAGCCTCAGGGCATTCGCACATTTCAAATACTGACTCGAGCTTTTCAAACCAATGGAGGAGTCCAACCGCTCCTTCCGTGCCACTAAAAGTAGTAGGACGACAGTCCATGAAAGTTTTGAAGGTACAAACAGGTGGTTAACCTCCTGCTTGTGCGGCTGCAACTGCCGCAGCAACTTGTTCGTTAATGAGAGCCGTCAGCTGGGCTTGCGTCATGTTAATGCGTCCAGACATGATCTTCATAGCAAATATGACATAAGTGAGAGAGGTTCGCGAGTAGTGCGATAACAAAAGGGAATAATCACACAAGTGTTCTCATGCAATAGTGTTAAGTTAACCTAAGCATACCCGGAGCAAAGTTCTATGCAATTCTAGCAAGTAGGCAATAAGACATGTACCATATTACCTAGAGTGATGAGTCTTGCACGTGGAGCGAGGCGTCGTTGTGGATCGTTGAGCACTGTTCTGGTTATAGTCTGGTTTTAATAAAAACGTTTTCCCCCTTATTAAAACCGAGTTCTCTATAACCAATGGCTCTAATACCAATCTGTCACACCCCCAAAATCCACACGCGGAGTACCACCGCTTGGAGGCGTGACATGACCAGGATCCAGCCACCAATCATATTGAACATAAGTATATATATCAAAAGTCATTCATCAATACGATAGGTGTTTACAAAACCAAATATAAACAAGTGTGTAGCGGAAGCATTAATGTAAAACCCAACATAAGTTTAAGTACAAAATGTTATAACGTTTAACAACACATTCACGATCCATGTCCACAACGACTGTGCCTCCCGTGCAAGCTCCAAAAGTACCTATGGTCCTGCAAGGCATGTAACAGAAAGTCAACAACTAGTTGAGCGAGTTCACAGTTGGTTATTTAGTTATAATGTTCATTTCGTAAATCATATGTTCGTTTAGTAATCATGTATCGTATGTAATAGCATCGCGGCCCTCAAGGCATGTTTGCGAAGATTAGTGGGGGTTTCCCATATGTTCACTAGACTAGTTATATTTGTATCGCGGCCCTCCAGGCATGTTTGCGAAGATTAAAGTATAGTTCGCGGCCATTCCAGGCATGTTTGCGAAGATTGTTCTAGTATCGCGGCCGATCCCGGCATGTTTGCGAAGAGAAGTATATGTATCACTAGTCTAGTAGGGTCTACCATTGACCTTCCTCTCCCGAGGCCAATGGTATGTAATTTCAATAACTCTTATGCATAAATAATCAATCAACCCATTCCCATCCCCGGGAATCCCATGCCTTGGTAGAAGTGTGAACTCACCTTGTTTGCTCGGTATGTTAAGTTAAGTGCTCACTATAAATCAGTCAAGTCCTATAGTGCACGTATACTCAATCAGTTCACAGTGTTTAATAAAGTTTCACATGGAACTAGTGTCACAGTAATATCACAAAGTTCCTAGACATTAGCATCTTGTATCATGTAAACCGTTAAATCCAACTTATGCAATTCATGTTTCACATAAAAGCTTTCACAGTTAATTCTAACATTTTCAAACAGGGGTACACAGTTAACAAGGTTAATATTTAATAACTAACTGTGTCACATGCTTTTCTTAACTAAATTTAGTTATAACAGAGTTAACATAGTTGATATAACCCAGTTAATATACTTAATAATTATAACAGTTTACCAGAGTTTATCAACTGACAGGATTATTTACTTAACATTGTGTCATACATAAATCTAACAATGTTAATGAGATCAACTGGGTTAATAAAGTCAACTGAGTTAATAAACTTAACTCAGTTAGTTGGTTGAATATAATTGCATACTTATCAGTGTTATAAACTTAACTTAACAAGATTAACAGTTTAATAAATCATAACAGTTTGGGTCGAAAACCCCCTTATGTCCGAAATCCATACATAAGCCGAAATCCCTTATGTCCGAAATCCATACATAAGCCGAAAACCAAACCTAAGCCGAAAACACCCTTATAGCCGAAAACCAAACATGTGGCCGAAAACCAAACATGGGCCGAAAACCCTTTGGGCTGAATTGTTTGGGCCGAAATCACTTTAAGTGATTTCGTCCACCTTCCTTTGTGGGGGTGTTTTCGTTACTAGTCATCATCATCAACAATACATACTGTAACTTAAAAACCCAGCAAATCCAATCCCATTTCTAATCAGATTTCAACCCTTTGTAGGAACAATCAATTCAACAGAAGCTAGTACATTCATTTAGATACTTACTCATCTAAACAATCAGGATTAACATCCAACAATCATCAAAGTTTTTAACATTTAACAGGAGATCTAGTTATGCATTTATCAACTGACCATCTAATATCACTTCATCTCAAAGATTAACAATCACCATTAACAGAGAACAATGATCTAAACATTAAATCATCAATCAAAATCAAATCATAAGATCATCATGTCTCACAGTAGCAGTCAATATAAGATATCATCTATACATGTAAATCACTAACCGTATCAAACAGGGGTTTTGCTTCAAGTGTAGAATTCTTTCAGTGGGTTTTAGAGATAGAGAGATAAACAAAGTGATAAGCTTTGGTAAGTGGAAACTTATTGGAGAAGATTTGTTTATAAAATGATTATACAAAATATCTCAATACTGGGCCATGGGCCAAGCCCATTTGTGATTTCGTGGTCATCAGTGGACGAAAACACCTAAAGTGTTTTCACCACTTGGGTGTTTTCATGATACTTGTTTACAGTGAGTTCCAACTTTTAATTAACATGTAATTAATACAAACCTTAATAACACACACTCACATATAATAAATATCATGGATTTCCAAGTACAAAATATTAATCGAAATACGATATAACGTATTACAAAGGTAAGCGTTGTGAAACAACGAGTCGTATCAACAAACACTTAATAATAAAAAAAAATTTAACGTGCACTAAATGCGAAGATAGAATCTTGGAAACTCGAGTTGTCACAGATACCCATGTGGAAATGGGAGAAAATCTTGATGGAATTCATAACAAAATTACCCATGACCCCTAGAGGACATGATATGATATGGGTGATAGTTGATCGATTAACAAAGTCTGCGCATTTCCTACCCATCCGAGAAAAGGATAGCACTGGAAAGCTTGTTGAGCTGTACTTGAAGGAAATCATGGCACGTCATGAGGTGCCTATCTCAATTATTTCAGACAGAGATGGATGTTTTGTCTCGAGGATCTGGAAATCCTTCCAGGAGGCCTTTGGATCTCAACTAGATCTAAGCACGGCCTTCCATCCGCAAACAGACGGCCAGAGCGAACGAACCATACAAACACTGGAAGATATGCTTCGCGTATGTGTTATGGACCTAGGCAGCAGCTGGGATACTCACCTACCTTTAGTTGAGTTTCCTACAATAACAGTTACCATACAAGCATAAAAGCAGCACCATTCGAAGCTCTATATGGCCGCAAGTGCCGCTCGCCATTATGTTGGGCAGACGCTGGAGACAAACGTATGGTTGGTCCTGAACTTGTTCAAGAGACAACCGACAAAATCATGCAAATACGAGAGCGCATTAAGGCAGCTCGAGATCGACAAAAGAGCTCCGCTGATCGAAGACGAAAACCCTTAGAATTCGAGGTGGGAGACAAAGTTTTGTTGAAGGTCTCACCTTGGAAGGGCGTAGTAAGATTCGGAAAACGTGGAAAGCTAAATCCACGATACATCGAACCATTCAAGATCTTGGAAAGAATTGGTACCGTGGCATACAAGTTGGAATTACTGGAAGAACTTAACAGGGTACATGATACGTTTAATGTATCCAACCTTAAGAAGAATCCAACCCAAGAAACAGTGATCATCCCTGCGGATGAAGTGCATATTGACGACACACTTCGATTTACAGAACAACCTGTTGAGGTTACAGACTGGAAAGTCAACAAGACCCGGAGGAGTTGTGTCAAACTTGTCAAAGTACGTTGGAACTCTAAGCACGGGCCTGAGTATACGTGGGAATGTAAAGACCAGTTTAAAGACAAGTAGCCCCACCTGTTCAAGAAAACTCTTGCGAGAGATAGCTCAGTCTGAATTTCGGAACGAAATTCTTTTAACGGGGGGAGACTGTGACAACTGGCACAAAACCGGTAATTTCCGTACAATTTAATTATTATTTAATATCTGCAATTATGTGCTTAAATGTCAACATTATCTGATTACATGCTATACATGTGAAATCATGCACGTTTTATACTTCAAATATTGCTTTATGCATTACTGTTAGCGTTGCGTCAGAAAGACTAGTAAACTCACCGGTAAGACACACTGTGTCAGCAGCCCTGCAGAAAGCAGTCAGATAATAAGATTAGGGCCTAGGAGAAGGTCCAACATCTAAAATACATTAAAACCCAAGTATGGATACAAGGGTTAACATATAAACTTTCCGGAAGCTAAACTATGCATTAAAAAGCACCCGAAACACACTTTAAATGCCGAATTTTACATATTTCAGCAATAATTCAGCTCTAATCAGCATTTTAACACAGAAATATCATGCAAAATTCATGTTTTATTGTCCAAAATAACTTACAAAGTGTCGGGAATTGAAACTGTCACAAAAGGGTACATAAAGGACATTAAACAGTATAATTTAGCACTTTAACGAACCGGTATCTAACCGAACAACCAGACACTACCTAAAACATCAAAATTATACTAGAAGCATTGTTTTAATGTTTCTAAGCTAGTTATGATCTCCGAACACCCTTAAACACTATATAACATATAATGTGCATGAACACTAAACACTACACTTAGATTTCAACTAATATGATTAACCTACCATTAAACCACAACCAAGACCCCCCCCCCCTCCAATTGACGGTCACAAGTGGGTCCCCCACTTGTGATTTCTTTTGATCTTCCTTGATTCCCTTAGATATGGTTGGAGTTTTGAAGTGTACTTAGGGGACACATTACACATTGGACAATCCTTAGACTTGGTTATAAGTAATAACCTTGTGTTCATATGCTCATCATCTTTACCCACACTTCACACACACTTCTCTCCCTCTCCTTTCCCCTTATCGGCCGAACATCACCCACCACACCACCACCACTTTCATCCAACTTTCATCCCTTTCAAGGTCATCACAAGGTGTTAGAAGTTAGATTAAGAAACTTGGAGCTTATGGATCTTCAAGGACCCTTCTCATTTGCTATTATCCATCACTTTTGTCATCTTCATCATCTTGTTTTCTTCCCTAGCCCTTGTTCTAGTAGTAAGCTTCTTGTCACTTGATTTTACTTCATATTTAGTTGGTTAAAAGATGATGAACATTGTTAATCTTGAAGAACACTAAAGAACATAATCATAAAACTTTAACATAAGCTTAATAACATAAGAATACATGTTGATTAGTGTTGATTTGCTTCTTGATGATTGATGATTTGTGTTTATGATGTTAGACATCAGATCAAACCTACTAGATTGTGATTAAACACATGATCTAGTAAGTTAAGGTGATGATCTTGTGAAAGACCAAGATGATCATACTTTGTAAACATGAACTTGAATGATGAAATTTGTTTTCATATGTAAAGAAGATTTAAACAAAATACAAGTCTTGTAAGTGGATGATTTCCAAAAATAGTTTTCCAAAGAAACTAAGTTAAATAACAAGATTTACATAGACTTGGTTTTTACATAAACAAACACTATTTTTAAAGGGTTAAATTAGTGTAGAAACACTTGGGAAGCAAGAAGATTTCATAAAGAAATGTTTTTGTAAAATATGTTTACAAGTTGTAAACACCTAAATCTTTCAAGAATGAAACTTTTAAAGAACTAAACACACTTTAAAGGGTAACTAAACCTACTAAACACACTACCAAAATTACTACAAGTTTTTATGAAAGTTCAAGTTCATGTTGTTAGGTAAATTACATAATTTTGGCACTTGGTAAGTGTTGATTTCATTATTGATTGTTGTTGCAAATTTGTTTTGATGATTGAAAAGAAAATAAACACATGTTTTGAAAACATGGGAAACCCCCAATTTTAGCGGAAACCATGTCAAAATTTTTATAAAATTTTGACACTTAGAAAAATATAAGTTTTGTTGAAACTTGTTCCCTAAAAATTCACCTAAAAGTATTTACCAAGGTTTCCCTAATTTTTGGGTAAATTTCAAAGTTAAGAAATGATGATTTCTTCAAGATAAAAATTGATATTAAGTATGTATATTTTTGAGGAAAATATATATATTTATTGGTCACCAAATTTTGTGCTAAATGTATGTAATATGTATTATATGTAACAGTGTATTAGGACTTGAAAATACGCTAAATACTCCTAAGGAGTAAAAATACAAAAAAAAAACATACAACATGCATAGCCAAATACAAGAAAATATATTTATGAAAATATATTTCTTTATAGATTATGTAACTTGGACAAGTTATGAACTTAAAATGTATTTTTGGACGAAAATATATAACTCGGGTGGATAACAAGAATAAACACATATATATTTCAAAACATAACAAAATATAGATATTTCATACAAAGTCTTAAAAATATATTATTTTTAAGAAATATAATCCGGAAAGTAATAAAAATCAAAGTCTTGATTTTTGGTGAAAAATACAAAATACTTATATTTATTTTTGGGAAAATAATATATGTAAGATACATAATTAAAAATATAAATTATTTTTAACAATGAAGAACACATACATAAAATATGGTGACTTGTACTTGTGCGATACAAGTCCAGTGACTAACGTTAATAAAACACGTATAGGTCACGACCCTATAAAACCAATCGGTGAAGTTTACGGCACAGGATACGCAAAGTTGTGAGTTTATGTCCCCACTTTTAAACTTTTACTTGTTTTCTAAACTTGGGGAAAATACACGTGTTATGGTATGTTGTATACAAAAACTAAGGAATGATACTTTAGATCATGTCACGAATAGGGTAACATAAGCACCATTAATCAGTCATATACCAAGACCGTGGAACAAAAGGTTAGATCTAATGGGTTTCATGCAACCACACTCTTGGCCACTCTTTTACCAAGTAGTGCTTTTGTGTCTCTAGTCGTGAATCGACAGTCGTGGAGTCGACAACTAAAAATGCCTATGGTTTGGATGCTTCCTATGTCGTGTCACATGTTAATGGCCTTGCAAACCATTAGCAATCTCGATTTCCTTATATTTACATAAATACTTGTTTCATACAAATTACATACCATGTTTTCATTTAAGTATACAAACGTTCAATACAAAAACTGCATGAATTCACACCAACATTATGTTGACGATTTTCCAAAACTCACATGTATTTAAGGTAACTAAAAGTGGATGTGCGCGCGGTCTTACTCTTGCTCTTGGATGTTGTTTATGTTCTAGCTATCTTGTGTCAAGACTCCGATGCCTGTTTTGTGGGAGTTGGTTAATATATTTCATCTTATGTGGGATATAAGAATCAAGTCCTCGATGTTCGTCTTTTAAATAAAGGTGTAAAACTTTTCAGACAATATGCTGTCTTGTGATGTAAACACTTAACCTATGTTATGTTTTAATTATCCAATGATAATGGCATTTTGAGTCATTTTACGAGCATGTAGTAAGTTTACCTTTCGTATGCAATGAGAACCTTTCAAGATCACACCTCGTGCTTCCGCCTTAGAAAGGGGTGTGATAACTTGTGTATTTTTAAAACCAAAACTGTTATCTCATTGTTTTCGGCAACGGTTGGAACCAATATTCGAGTACTAGGCGTTCTGTGTGTATTAATGTCTTAATAATCTAAGTCCCCAGAGGAAAGTGAGGTTATAGCCTAGGTATCTCTACAGAAACCTAATTCGCTGAAACCTATAGCTCTGATACCAATCTGTCACACCCTGAAATATCAGAGCTGGCGTGACTGGACCGGTATCTTCATTGCACAGCGGAAGCAAATAAGCTAAGATTTCTAGAAAATGAACGCTACTAAGTATTGAATTCCTATGGGTTCTCCTATTCCAACCGTTCCATAGTTTTGAAAATGCAACCTGAGAAAGAACATGTGAAAAAGTCAACATAAAGTTGAGCGAGTTCATAGTTTGTTTTGAAAAGATTTAAAATAAATCTTTTTGATAACCGGTTTAAAAGTTGTTGAGAAAATATAGAAAAATCATTTTCTCGGCATGATATATAAAAAATGTGAGTCTAGCCCACGAGAGAGAATGGGCCGAGCCCAAAAGAGTCTTTGTAAACAGGACCAACTCGTCCTCTTACTTGTACATAAGTTGAAAATGTTGCCAAAGTTTGTAAATCCATGTATTTGTGAGTTTCCATCAAATGAATCTTAAAAACATTTGAAAATTTGAGTATCAAAAGCTGGTATGTAGCTAAGACATTAATATGTGTGCCGACATAGGAAGCACTCAACCCGGTAGAGGATTTAAGTGTCGATTCACTTCGACAGGGACACAAAAGCACTCTAAGTGGCCTAACAAGGACCGTGACTAGGGTCGCCCGTACCCGATATATCTACCCTCTGTTCCATGGTCCTTAAAAGGATTAATGGTGCCTAAGTTAGCGCCTATTCGCACGTGATCCAAGAATTCATTCCATAGCTTAATCATACCCTAGTTAATATGTATTTAAAAAAAAGGGGGACATAAACCCATTGTATTGTCTCGTTTTTAGTACGTAGACCAACCCAGTCCCGTTGTAGTAACTAGGACATTCCCATCACAAGTCATGAAAATCATGCACGTTTGCGAAAATCCAAGTTTGTTTTGTAAAACCGGTATGTTTAGTATAAACCTTTCGTAAACCTTTCGAGTTTGTTGAAATTCATTTGCAACATGGTTTATAAATATGTGTTTTCGTTCATCGAATATTATTTTCTTTTGCAAAAACTTGCATGTCTTTCCACCCCCGAAAACATTTATAAAAATGTAAAACCGTAAAAAGTGGGGGTTATGAACTCACCTGGATATTCCTGTGCAAAGCTAGCTTAGAGTGATTTCGTAGTGTCGTTCCAGGAACATGAATTAGCTAGCGCGAAACTATGACATTCCTACGAAGGAATACTTATAAGTTTTCTAAATAAATCGGCGTAGCGAAACTACGTGTCCGAGCTCTACCGAATACTAACTCAACGATTCTATGAAGGTGTTATTGTTTTGATTTAGAATAACCAATCTACGGTTATTTGATCCCGCTTAATCGGGATAAATACTAAGTCTCGAAAATGACTTAGTATTCCGAATGGTTTATGATGTATATATTCATATATAAATATAAATATATTTACATAGTCGGGTTAGTCGTCGTGAATTAGAAGGCGTAGGTGAATAGTTGTACGACTCTTCTTAGCTTTTGTAGAACGTAATGAAGTAAATATAAACATTATATTTATCTTATAAAAATACACAACGTAACGACATTTGAAATAAATATAATCGTTATATTTATTTTATGAAAGTACTCGGAAGTATCGATGCTCGAATAAATATAGATAATTATGCTTATCTATATAAGTGTCGGGCTTCGTTAAGTTGTAACTCGCGTGTTGTCGAAATGTTATAATTTCAGTTTATAAGTTATAAAACGTCACTAAAATAAATATACTTTTATATTTATTTTGTAAGAAAAACTCGAATTTTTTGATATGTGTCGTTTTTAGAATGTAATTGCGTGTCGTGTTTCGGATTTTTAGGAAAAACGGACAGAGTTTCCTCTGTTTTTTGAATAACCTCGACATCGAAAGTGTCGATATTTTAAATCAAATCACAACAATTTTCAACCTAACTTCAATCAATATAATCAACTATATATAGTTTTTGACAAAATAAACCGTAAGTGAACACTAAAGGTATCGGTCGAGCTCGTTTTCGCGTTTAGCTACAAGATCTAAATCTATAATTAATTACGAAATTTCACGTTGTTTAAAGGTTACCGGGTCTCGTGAGTTGACTGCTGACTTTGACCAGCAGACTTCATGGATTGAGTTGACTCGGTTTGACCGAGTCAAACCGAGTTGAACCACACCTAAACAAGTCCGAACCAAAAAACCGAACAGAATTCTGACTCGAAACCAATCCGTAGACGGCTATTGACTGCCCTTGACTCCCGTTGACCAGCATTGACCAGTCAACCTGACGTGTTGACTGGTTTGACTTGTTGACTGTCTTTAACCGGTTAACCGGGTCAATCCAAACCTCGAACCGAAACTCGAAAATCTGAGTCGTTGACCAAACCGAGCTATCTGCTGACTTGTTGACCCGAACATCGAACTGCGTTGACCCACTTTGACTGTGTTGACCTGAGTTGACTCGGGTTTGACTGAGTTGCCAAACCAAAACTCGAAACTGACCCGTGACGATAACCAAACAAACACTTATTTTTCTTGTAACCCGAACCTAATTCCACCGTAAAGAGAACCTAGAATGTTGGGTCTGATATAAGTGTCGCACATTTATGGGAACAGAACAATAGATACCCGGTTTAACATGTTTAGAAGCCAAACCGAGTTCTAAGTTACTAATTTAAGCAAGTTCCTTATGGATTTGTACCTGAGTGTCACCGGAAGCCATTCACGGTGATCGGAAGTCACCTCCACCGCCACTGTTACCGCTGATATCCACCACGCGGTCACTACCGCCGTCGGCCACCCCCCGTCAGCACCATCATCATCATTGCTTATCATCATCGGTCATCGCCGATTACTCATATATTGATACCTTTTAAAAACAAAAATAACTCGTGATGAGGGAGATCCAAATGGATCTAACTTGAAGAAGGCTCGGAGACGGAAACTTACCAGAACCATGTCATCTGCAACATACATCCTCGACAGCTTCAGCAACAACGTCATCAACAACGCCATCGGCGTCGTTCAAGTCCTTCGCCGGTGTCGGAGAAGAAGACACAGATGTAGGTGGGGGGTTGTGTGTACTTGCCGCCGGAAAACAGCAAGGCAACGAAGCTCGACCAGAGCTTCTCTGGTGATGGGTTCAAGGAGAGAGGAACAGAGATTTCAGTTGGGGGGTGTCGACAGTGATGTTACGGAGGAGATGGGGGTACCGGAGCGCCTGCAACCGACCGGTAACTTGCTCCGATCGCCGGTGATCGAACAAGAGAAGACAGAGAGAGGTGAAGGGGTCTTGTGTGTGCGCTGAATGTTAAAGAAATGCGATTAGGGTTTTGAAAATCATAAAAGGGGATTTTATACTTAGGTTTTTAGATGTGGGTTAGGCCCAGGGCCCATTAGCGTTTTTAAGCGGCCCAAATCTTTCTAAAGCCCGTTTCTTGATCCCGATCATCGTTTTGTCGTAAAATATAACGTTAAGTCGAGAATGCTAAAAAAATTACGTCGGAATTTGAGGTTTAACGCGTATTTTGTCGGTTGCGTTAAAACGCGCGAAATGCTCCATTTGTCGTTTTTGAATCCATTTTTCGATCAGTTTTCAACTACGAACATTAAAAGTTGAAAACGATGCCAAATATATCATAATATATTAATGTCAAGACGAAATTCGAGTCTGGTGCTTCCGTTTCATCGTTGATTGTCGGTGCGTCACTGTTTTCGCGTTTTCGTTAACGTTTGCACTTTGTGCCATTTGAAAGCATGATGTTTTCACTAAACCAAATTCATAAGTATAAGCTATATGTATAAAATCCGTATTTGTCAGCGTGGTCAGTATTTTGTATGGTGTCGGTTCGTTTTCGTTTAATGCTCAGCAGATTTCCCGAAAGTCACTATACGCGCACTGTAACATCAGATAGGCGTTCCTAGGCATTCCACAAGCCAAATTTAGTTAATTCGTGTCTTAAACAATATTTATTATCGCCTTAAACGTTTGTTAATCGCATAATTAGAAGCCGTTAATTATCAGTTGTCACCCTCAATGTATGTGTAATTGTAAATGTACATTTATTCCCGAAACCTATACGAAAACCGTTAAATAATAGTAAGGGCGTTACAAGTTGGTATCAGAGCTCATGGTTAAATGGATAAAGTGTTCGGTTCGAGGCTTGATAGCAAATCCGGTAAGTACAAGTATACTAACGGTTAACATGATTAAAGTGTTGTGAACAAACATAGGGTTATCGTGTAATACACGTCACCTCAATTAAATGATAAATATAGTTGACGAAATTACGTGCGTTGACGCGTATAGTAGAAAAGCCTTGTATTATAATACAGATGATTATTGAAGTTGATATTACTAACTCTTGTAAATGTTTTAGTTGAAGGACACTCGCATCTAAAGATAGCGAGAGTCTAACAAGTGACGGATATGATAGAGGAACGGTCCAAAGTATGACAAGTGGAGCATGTTCGTCAAGGACCAAATCGTGTAACAATAGCGAATAAGAGAAATGGCAAGGAAAGCCCGTCGGGGCAAGAATTACCAGGTGCACGCTATAAATTTAATCGCGCACATAGCAATATGCAACAAACACGTAGAGAATAACCGTTGCATACATAAAATAAAACTTGGAAAAACCTGAATAAGACACATATTCAGGATGATTTTCCAAGAGAAAAATTTAGTAGAAAAATGCGTTATTCATGATTGTGAATAACGAAACAATAATAGAATTAGTTCATGTGGAAACTTGGATGGGAGCAATTATCCAAGTGAATAATTCTCAATATTATGCTATTAAGAAAAGTAGTGATTACATTAACGAATGTGATTGTATAATAGTTCGATAGAAAGGAAAACATTTTATATGTTCGAATGTAAAACTAGTAAAAAAAACTAGTGATTGTTGTTTAGCAATTAAATAAAGTTTTACTAAATGAAATCAGAGATAGGAAATAAATAGAGGCGTTACTTACATAAGGTGTGATGTGAAAACTATTAAAAGGTCATGTGTATCATGTGTTGATCGCTTACTCTGGCCAAGTAAGTAGTGGCATATGATACCATGAACTTCTTGTAGCGGACACATTTACGTCCGATGTAGTAAGGGCGGGGTGAATGGGACTAACTTAAATGGTACTCAAATGAGTCAAATAAATAAGATGTTTGATAGTATACGTAAACGCATGTCGGACGACGGAAGCGTATTACGTTAGAATGATGAGCCCGAGAGAAGGGACGAAGATTAAAGTAAATGAAAATACAAACCAACTAATGAGAATACTAAGGCATAGAGATAAAAGTTTGACTGTCACAAGTGATGAAATTCACACAGACGAGTCAAAGGAATTAAATAAAGAATAAAGGACTTGACGGAATAAAAGCGATGGATTTAGCTAAGACGACCAAATAAATCGAAGCGGAGTCTTAATGCATACCGGAAGGGTTGCAATGATAACGACTTCGGTAAAACACCCGGTTAATGGGTAAGGATTTAAACACATGCGCAGACTGAGAAACGGGAACGCGGGTGGAAAGTCAAAAGAATCGGGTTTCGAGGCATGACTAAAAGACGATAAGATGCTGTAAATAGAAATTTTGATAAATTACGTTCAACTATTTTAAAGTTTAATGGGTCGAACAAAGAATGAGGCTTGACATTCATAAGTGACGAAGTTCACATGAATAAGTCAAACGAGTTAAATAAAGGATGACGCTTGCTAATGCAAGTAAGCGCGAACCGAATAAATAAGAGCACGAAATATTAATCAACCTATGTAAAGGGTCATTGGTGTTAAAAACATTAAGATAAAGGAACTAGAGTAATGGGTTGTAAAGAAGTATAATTATGAACCGGGAAACGATAAGCGTAGAACAAGCTGAAGTGTATATGACGTAGGGAGTCATAAAAATAGAAGATTAGTCCGAAATGGGTTATGAATGAAGCCTTAGACTACGGTCAAGGTCAACTAAAGTTCAAAAGCAAAAAAAAAATAATAATAATAATAACGATTCCAAACAAAACAAGGGATGTCTTAGGTACAAAGCCTACATTCTAAATCGGAACCTATCCTAAGTGCTTACGACCCGTTATGACCCATTAAGGTAGCTTACGCTACTTTAATGCGTCGTTCTCGCGAATGCGCGTTCGAGGCGCCTAACTAGTCCTATGATAAGTATTATATGCCCTAACATGTTTAAATATGTTGCATAATCAGTTTAAGTGACAAAATTTAGGTTACATATGCTTAAATACAAATTATGCATGAAAAGGGCATTTTGGTCATTTTCCTAAGGCATATAAACTATCTATCATACAACTAATTAAACAAAGTGACCATAAGGTATAACCTCGGAAGGTTATTCCCTATACAACTATGGTCACAAAACTTGCTTGTTCGGATCCTAATGATCGACCAAACGGGTCAGGTTCGAAAGTCTAAGCGGTGATTCAGACCGCTTGACTTACGACCCTAAACAACACTAGACTAAAAGTGACGAGCTAAACATGTTAAAACATGTTTAACTAAGTTAGAAAATAGGTTTTGATATCAAAACAAAGTGTTTTGATATCCGAAGATAGTTTCGTCTCAAAATGCGCATAAAAGGTATTTTGACCTAAACTTTCACTCGTCACTTCGACTAATCAACGTGGTAATAAGTAGGTATAGACACAAGGGACTATAACCTCGTGATTACGCTCACGTTGCAAAGTTCAAACGAGCTTTATGTTGACCAATTCATGGTCAAAGCAGAAAGTCAAACACTGTTTGACTTTCATGCTTGAAATACACAAAAAGCATCAAAGAAGCTTACAAAAGGTCCAAGCAAGGAAGGTTTTGATTCAAATTGCTCAGGTATGAAGTATAGAACTCCAACTTAGAGCAGGTTTTTGAATCAAGTGTGAAGAAATGTGAGTGAGGCAAGTGGGTATTTATAGTAAGTCTTGAGTTCATAAGATCTTGACAAGTGTTTTTGCAAGAATCAAAGCTCAAATCTCATCATACACTTGTGGAACATGGTTTAGTATACAATGGGAAGCTTGTAACTAGTCCAAAGTATTTGAGAAAGTTGCACAAAAGACCCTCAAATTCAAGTTAGTTGCTGAAAATAGAATTTCTGTCAAAATGTACCCGTCGTGTCAGGCCACGGCAAAGGGGGTACCCCTGTCACGCGACGCCACCACCTCCTAGAGCCAGAAAGTTTCGAAAGATGGCAGAAATTGTCCCTGCAGCATGTTTAAGCCATTTTCGACGCGTTTAAACCCATTTAACACATTTTCAAGGCTCTATAATGAAGTTAAAGCATAAGGGACATGAAATATGCTTGAAAACATCTCGGATGTTGGTTCGTTTGGTCGTACGGTTGCGTTATTTGGTTAATTAAGACGAAAACTCGAACGGACATGAAAACGATCCAAATTACGATTCGTCGTGTAATTTTTCATTCCAATCACTAAAATAAAATATTTTAATGATTACAAAAGTTTTTGGATGTCCGGATATGTTCAGAACGTAAGATATGCGCGTAAATGCAAACTTATGCACTTTTTGACGCTTTTAGTCCCTATTGATCAAATAAGCATATTTTCGCATAACGAACCCCTCAAAACTTATTTCTAAGCTATGTAAAGGATATTTAGGGTATGTTTAGCTTATGATCAAGTTCTGGAATGTTCGTTACTATACGAATCGGCATACTTTCGCAGTTTGTCGAAATTAGTCCCCGCGATCGAATAAATTTGTTTTCGACACACCAAACCCTCCAAAACTTATTTCTAAGTTATGTAAAGCTTATTAGAGGCATGTTAAGCCTATGTCACTATTCCAGAGTGCTTTTCGCGTTAAACTAATTACGTTTATGCATCAGTTTGCGTATAACTTTCCAGAATGCGATTTAAAGTTTGAAATCGAACTAGAATTAATTTGTAAAATCGTCAAACACAAATACACATATATTAAAACCAAAACACATCATTTTATTGATGGTTGATATTGTTTTACATCATACATCATTTACAGAGCACAGTTGTCACAGGTTTGGGTTGACCAACGTGGACGGGTAACGTAACATACCGAGTAAAACTAAGGTGAGTTCATTTCTCTTGAGCATGTGTCCCGGTGGGTGGGACAGTCAATTGGGTATTCCTGAGAGGAATGAGGCTTTTGGGTAAAAACTAGAATGTTAGATAATACACTCATTTCCTATCACCTTAAGTCCCATCTTCTACCGAATAGTTACCTAAGTGGTAACGGGGTATTAGTTGATAGCGCTATTAGGCTTTGCAACCTCACACCGTACCTGAGAGGACGGGCATGAACTAATGACCTTAATCCATGACCAATTCTTAGATAGGGGGCATTGGGGACGGGCAAAATAATCTGGAGCCATTTTGTACGGTACTCGAGTTTACATTATTAGCAATGAACTGAACTAAAAACTTGGTAACTAACGTTTTCATAAAACTATGAACTCACCAGCGTTGTCTGATACACTTGTTGCATGCTCGCAGGTCGATAGATTTCATGCACAAGGAACTTGTTGTCTGGATTAGCTGGAGTGATCATGGGTTGTACTGCTTGGATGCACATGATGGGCTTACTGTTTTTTTACATACATTTGGTTTTGAAATATTTAAACAATGAACTACTACATGCTTTCACTAAAACTGTTAAACTTGTGATACGATTTGGAATGTTTGATTTTATAAATGGGAACTTATTTTAATATCTTGTGAACAGTTCAATTTGATTAGTGGCTAGATCCTGGTACGTCACACACCTAGCGGGGTTTCCGCACGTGGTATTTTGGGGGTGTGACAGTTTGGTATCAGAGTCACTGGTTATAGTGAACTAGGTTTTAAAACGTTTTTATAAAACCAGACTATAGCCGAACAGTTCAAAAATCGACCATGACACTCAGCTCCAGATTGCAAGGTTCGTCTCTCGTTTACTTACTGCATAGCATATCTAGTGTACACTTATGTATGATGTTGCACATGATTGCACACTTAGCACTACAGACTGAACTCATGTGTTACTTGCCTATGTTACGTGGTTGATAAAGTCACAGTGCGACACTCCCCTAGACTTTCATAATTTATGTTTTGTGATGTCTTTTGGTCTTGCTACTCGTATTTGAGGAACCTTTTTAGCACAAGATGGGAGGAGCTAAGATAAACATGCAAACTTCATTGCTATTATGGGTGCACACATAATAACAGTGTGGGGTGCATGCGAGTCCCAGTGAGGCTTGACGAGTGTGAAAGGGGTTCCACTCCGTTGTCTGAAGTAGTGATAGAACTCAATAGTTTGTGGAAGTCATAGTGATGCTTGACTCCTACTCAAACCCGACTTTAACCTTTTTACACTTGTTATATAGAATCATGAGTGGACGAGTTGGCGGACGTGGTGGAGGCCGCGGCGGTGGACGTGGCAACATCGTTATGTCCAAGGCTGAATTAACTAACTTGATCAATACTCGTGTGGCTGAAGCTTTAGCAGCTCAGCAGGCCGGTCATCAAGTGAATCAGAATCAGAACAATCCGCTTGTTTGCACGTTTAAGACGTTCATGGATTGTAAATCACAGATGTTCAGTGGGACTGCAGGAGCTGTGGGACTACTACCTTGGTTTGAGAAGGCAGAATTGGTGTTCGCTATGTGCAACTGTCCTGCTGGGGACAGAGTGAAGTATGCTACGGGCACATTGGAGGATGGTGCCATGACTTGGTGGAATACTCAAGTCCAGATGCTGGGCATTGAGATGGCGAATGCCACTACTTGGGATGATTTTAAGGAGCTGATGCGAGAAGAGTACTATCCTCATGATGAGATTCAAAAAGTAGAAAACAAGTACTACAACCTGAAGATGGCAGGATCTAAGATGGAGGCGTACATGAAACGGTCTCATGAGCTCGCGAATATGTGTCCTAACTTATCTCGACCGCCACCTCGTAGAATTGAACTGTATATCAACGGTCTAGCACCGCAAGTCAAGGGTTTGGTCACTGTAGCGAATCTTGACAACTTGCCTTTAATCATTCGCTTAGCTCACAAGATCACTGATCGGGAAGTGGAGCGTGGCTCGCTACCACCACGTGTTTCTACTACTGCCACCACTGCTATGGGTACTACTCCTGCTACGGATAACAAACGTAAGTAGAATGATACGGACAAGGTGTCCAACTCGAATCAGTCATAGAAGAAGCCAGACAACAGTGGCAATCGCAGTTTTAGCCAGTCATCTTCCGTAAACCAGAATCAGAACAACAACTCGAACCAAGGCTCTTACACAGGGAAGCAGCCAAAGTGTAACAAGTGCAACTTTCATCATCGTGGGCCATGCACCTAGGTCTGTCACAGGTGTAACAAGGTGGGCCATATGGCTAGAGATTGCAGGGCCCCACTCCCAAAACAGCAGCAGCAGCAGCAGCCACCCCCACAGCAGCAGCAGCAACAGGATAGGCAGCAGCCTCAACAAAACCAGGGTAATCGCAAGGGATGTTTCTAGTGTGGGGATGAGGGTCACTTTAGGCAGGATTGCCCTCAACTAAATCAGAATGCTGGTAATAATAATAACAACACTGGGAACAACAACAATGAAAACAATGGGGGAATGGTGCACGAGGAAGAGTGTTTACCATTGGTGCTGGGGAAGCTAGGAATGATGGCAACGTGGTGACCGGTACGTTTTCTATGAACAATCTATTTGCTTCTGTTTTATTCGTCTCTGGTGCCGATTGGAGTTACGTGTCTTTGGGGTTCAGTCGTCAGTTAGGATTGAGTCCTACACCTCTCATAAACAAACACGTAGTAGAATTAGCTGATGGTAAATCGATTGAAGCTTCACATGTTCTTTTTGGGTGTAAACTCGATCTTATGGGTCAAGTGTTCGACATCGACCTACTCCCCGTTACTCTTAGAAGTTTTGATGTGGTCATTGGTATGGATTGGTTGTCTAAGCACCAAGCGGAAATTCTCTGTAAAGAGAAAATCATACGTATTCCTCTCCCTAGTGGAGAATCTCTGTCGGTCTAAGGTCATCGTAGTGGTGCAATGGTTGGCATCATCTCAGCTATGAAGGCCCAAAAGTGTCTATGAAAGGGCTATCCTGCTATTTTAGCTCTTATTACTGATACTCAGCCTGAAGAAAAGAAAGTCGAAGATCTGCCAGTTGTTCATGAGTTTTCCGATGTGTTTCCTGAAGAACTTCCTGGTTTACCTCCACGTCGTTAGGTGGAATTTCAGATAGACCTTACACCGGGAGCAGCTTCGATTGCTCATGCTCCTTACCGTCTTGCACCAGGAGAGAAGCAAGAACTGTCAAACCAACTCCAAGAACTGTTGGATAGAGGTTTTATCCGACCCAGTTCTTCACCTTGGGGAACCCCAGTTCTGTTTGTGAAAAAGAAAGACGGGTCCTTTCGTATGTGTATAGATTATCGCGAACTCAACAAGGTGACCATCAAGAATCGTTATCCTTTACCACGTATCGACGACCTGTTTGACAAGTTGCAAGGGTCA
Organism: Helianthus tuberosus; assembly: GCA_030545235.1. NCBI lineage: Eukaryota > Viridiplantae > Streptophyta > Magnoliopsida > Asterales > Asteraceae > Helianthus > Helianthus tuberosus. The sequence continues at coordinate 97,064,011 of CM060412.1, read as the reverse complement.
AGTTTTTACTCGAAGATCAATTTAAGATCGGGTTATCATCAGATGAGAGTTCGAGAGGAGGATGTTCCTAAAACAACTTTTTGAACGCGGTATGGCCATTATGAGTTTCTGGTTATGCCATTCTGGTTGACAAACGCACCAGCGGTTTTCATGGAACTCATGAACCGCGTGTGCAAACCATATCTTGACGATTTTGTCATCGTGTTTATCGATGACATCTTGATCTACTCTATGAGGAAGGAGGACCACGAGCGACACTTGCGTCTTATCTTGGAGCTCCTGAGGAAGGAGCAACTCTACGCGAAATTCTCTAAGTGTGACTTCTGGTTTCAAGAAGTACACTTCCTAGGCCACATTGTTAATGAATCGGGGATACACGTAGATCCTGCTAAGATTGATGCTATCAGAAATTGGGCGGCACCGAAGAATCCTTTGGAGGTGCGACAATTTCTCGGTCTCGCTGGGTACTATCGCATATTTATTAAGGATTTCTCAAAGATCGCTCAACCTCTTACCTCCTTGACACAGAAAGGCGTTGTATATTCTTGGGGAACGAAGCAAGAATATGCTTTCCAACTCTTGAAACAGGAACTCTGTAGTGCACCAATCTTGTCTTTACCTGAGGGTACCGAAGATTTCGTAGTGTACTGTGATGCTTCTATTCAGGGTCTCGGTTGTGTGCTAATGCAACGCGAGAAGGTGATCGCTTACGCTTCTCGGCAGTTGAAGGTTCATGAGAAGAATTACACGACTCACGACTTGGAGTTGGGGGCCGTGATTTTCGCACTAAAGATTTGGAGGCATTATCTGTACGGTACCAAATGCACTATCTATACCGATCACAGGAGCCTCCAGCATATTTTCGATCAGAAAGAGTTGAACATGCGACAACGTCGGTGGGTAGAACTCTTAAATGACTACGATTGTGCTATCAAATATCATCCAGGCATAGCTAACATTGTAGCTGATGCCCTTAGTCGAAAGGAGGCAAAACCTAAACGTGTGCGAGCCTTACAGCTCACTAATCACTCAAATATCCCTGACCAGATCCGTTCTTCTCAAACAGAAGCGCTGAAAGAAGAAAACTTTAAGGCGGAGTACTTGCGGGGCATGGAGAAACGACTCGTGGAAAGATCTGACGGCATTTGTTATTTTATGGAACGGATATGGATTTGTTTGTATGGTAATCTTAGGGAGCTTGTGATGGACGAAGCGCACAAGTCTCGATACTCTGTTCACCCAGGTTTGGATAAGATGTATCAGGACTTCAAAGTCTTGTATTGGTGGCCGAAGATGAAAGTTAACATCGCGAAGTATGTGAGTAAATGTTTGACTTGTGCAATAGTTAAGGTAGAGTATCAGAAACCCTCAGGCCTGCTTCAGTAACCAGAAATACCCTTGTGGAAATGGGAGCAAATTGCTATGGATTTCGTCACTGGTCTACCAAGAACTCAAAACGGAAACGATACAATCGGGGTGATCGTTGACCGTCTCACGAAGTCGGCACACTTCTTAGCAATCAAGGAAACTGATAAGTTCTCACAACTTGCTGCTGTTTATCTAAAGGAGGTGGTTTCTAGGCATGGGGTGCCAACCTCTATTATCTTTGATCGTGACCCGCGTTTTATATCAGATTTATGGCAGTCAATGAATAAATCATTCGGCTTACGTCTCGACATGAGTACTGCTTATCACCCCAGATGGATGTTCAAAGTGAACTAACCATCCAGACACTCGAAGACATGCTGCGAGCATGTGTGATCGATTTTGGTAAGGGTTTGGAGAAACACTTGCCTCTGATAGAGTTTTCTTATAACAACAGTTACCATTCTAGTATCCAGGCAGCTCCGTTCGAAGCATTGTACGGACGGAAATGCCGTTCTCCTCTCTGTTGGGCTGAGGTGGGTGACAGTCAGATCACAGGACCGGAACTTGTACTTGAAACTTTAGAGAAGATTGTCCAAATCAGAAACCGTATGGCGGTAGGGTGTGACCGTCAGAAAAGCTACGCTAACAAGCGTAGGAAACCCTTGGAGTTCGTTGTAGGCGATCATGTTATGTTGAAAGTCTCACCCTGGAAGGGTGTGGTACGCTTTGGGAAATGCGGCAAGCTTAATCCGCGTTATGTGGGGCCATTCAAAATTCTATAACGAATTGGTAAAGTGGCCTACAAGCTCGAGTTACCTGCTGAGTTGGGTAACGTTCATGATGTCTTCCATGTTTCGCAACTAAAGAAATACTTGTCCGATGAAACACTTGTGGTACCATTTCAATAGATGAAGATTGATGACAAGTTACAGTTTGTCGAAGAACCTATCGAAATTATGGATCGGGAGGCCAAGGTCCGTAAGCATAGCCGAATCCCGATCGTGAGAGTCCGTTAGAACTCAAAATGTGGACTGGAGTTCACGTGGGAACGTAAGGATCAGATGAAGCTCAAGTATCCTCAATTATTCCCAACTGACCAATCTAAACTTGATGCAACTGGTGAATTTCGAGGCGAAATTCCATTTCAAGTTAGGGATGATGTGGCACCTGCAGAAAATCTACAGTCATCCTGATCTAACATCTTACCGCTTTGGGTTACTTATCAAATTTTGGGATAAAATTTCTTTCAAGTTGGGGATGATGTGACAAACCGAGATTTCAAGGTCTTTCCTCTACGCATCACTTGTTTTGCAATCTTGTTTTCACAGTTCATCTTACGTTGTATTATGTGCACGATATTTGAATGATTAAAATATTGTTATGTCTGGTTGTTGCATGTAAATGTAGGTGTTGTATAAGGTGTAATGTTTAGACCAAGCATGATACCATACTTGATTCATGAAAAAACCCATGTCGACGAAGCTTATGTCGACGAAGCTTATGTCGACGAAGCTTATGTCGACGAAGCTTATGCCGACGAAGCTTATGCTGACGAAGCTTAGGCCGACGAAGAATTAGGATTCTTCTCCCGAACACCCTCCGACGAAGTATAGTTCTTCATCAGGAGGTCCTTCGCCGAAAAGCGCCTCGGGCCAGGGTGGTTCGCGGCCCAACTGTCATGTTGTTTGTATAACCCCCTCGTAATCAGTAGACGTAAACACAAAACCTTAAAGTCCTCTCTTCCTACCTTTGTGTGACGGTAGTTTAGGGAGTCTCGAAGCCTTTCTATCTCGATTTAGCTAAACACTTCGGTATCACGGTTAGTGAGATGTTGATTGATTTATTTGTGCCTTCTTGTGTTACTTGTCTGAAATTAAAATGGTATTGATGCTTGACGTTGTGTTAAGTTATGTTCCTGCATGAGATCGTATCTAGGGTTGTATGTTCATAAGAATTATCGATGAGATCACTTGGGTCTAATCTAAAGAAACGATCGTTATTGAATGCTCACAAAACAGTCCGGTTAGTCGCATCTTGCGTTGATCAGATTTGGATTATTGGGTTGGTATGTTAATACTCCTGATCATATGTGGTTATTATATGATGTAGGGCACGTATGTCGATGTAGTATCGTGGTGTTATTAGTTTTGACGATGAACGCAAATAGGGTTTTTTTAATGTGTAAAATAACGGTTGATTGATCCTATAATTGTGCCAAAGATTGTTAACTGCTGTTACAAAATTAAAGAAAGTGTAACCGTCTATTGAAGGTGCGACGAAGGACTTATCCGACGAAGAACCTAGATCGACGAAGACCTGATTCTTCGTTGACTACTTCTTGATGAACCTCCATGATTCTTCATCACACTCATCCTCGATGAAGAATCATACTTCACCATAATCATTTTCGGTGAAGAATAGTTCTTCACTGAGAGGGTCCTTCGCCGTGTAAATGGACAGGATAGTTTAACAGTAAGATGCATATGATGATGAATGGTTCTGTTAAAACAACTATGCGTGTTGCATGTTAACAATATTTACTAGAAAAGAGGAACTTGACTTGACTCGTGTGGGTAACCAATTTGCCTGTTGAATGTTATTATGTGACATGCACATGGGATGTGGACTTGTATGCGATGGGGTACTTGCTATGTGTGATATGGTGATCTGTGAGATGAATGCAAAGTGTGAAAATACGTGAATTACTTGATTTTGAAACTGATTTCATTGGTAACTACGGTAGGGTTTGGGTTGATGTTGGTGCATACGTCTGTCGACTTCGTCTTGTATCGAGTCTTGTATTAGATTAGTGAGATCAGGGCACGAAGTACGAGAAAAGTGTGTTTATGGGTAATTTCGCACGAAATAGTACATTGCTATTTCATACGAAATCAAGTAGTAATTTCGCACGAAATTAGATTTCGCATGAAACTAATTTGGCTTGAGCAGGTTCGTGTGAAATTAGCTCCCCTATATATACCTGATGTGTCTTGTCATTTGATACGAAATTAGCGAACTTGTTTCCGACGGCGAAGCTCTGTCGAAGTGTCTACAGCCTTGTAATCGATCTTATATCAATTAAAAGAGAGTTTAAAGTGATCTCTTGTGTAATTCAGCTGAAACGACTTCGATACGAATGAATTCCGCCTCTCGTATTGATTAGAACTCTTCTGAACGACTCGTTTGGGTCTGAAAACGATCTTTCAAGTGGTATCAGAGCTCAGGAGGAAGAGTTCTTACCTTTTCAGCTGCAAAATATGATTTCTACACCTTCTTTTCAAAATTAATCAACTTTTCACGGTTAAAATGACTTGAATTTCTCACATTATATGCAAAAGTATGTTTTAACAAAGCCTTGAAAGAATTGGACTTAAAATCGGACTAAAACTTGAACAATTGGACAAAAATCAGATCGAAAGTATGACGTCATCAGTATTTCACGCGGAATAAGCATCTTATTTCGTTTGAAAATTGCTATTTCATGTGAAAAGGACACTTAATTTTGCACGAAATCATATTTCATTTGAGCTATTCCATACGAAATTAGTGTATTTCGCACCAAAGTGGTTATTTCGTTTGAAAGGGAGATTTCGCACCAAAAGTAATTTCGCTTGAGAGGGTATTTCGTTTAAAAGACTGATTTTGTGAAATTTTGATACCGAATCATGGAAGAGGAATTTTATAACGCGTTTGCTACTACTCCTACTCCGGCTACCGTTACTCAGAATTTGAACATGGAAAATGAAACCGGAACTATGCAAAAACGCCAAAGCTCATGAACATTGAGGAGTATAAAGGATGGGAGGAGCGTTTCGAAAACTGGGTTCAAGCAAATTATTTGGATGCTTAGGAATGTGTTGAAACAAAATATATTAGACCGTTGAATGATGAGGAAGAGGAGATTGCAATTAAAGATCTAAGTGCTGATGATAGAAAGAAATACAAAAATGAAAAGATGATGATTAGTCTGTTGCATCAAGCTGTTAAAGAAGATATGTTAGTTTTATTGCAACACACTGGAAGTGCATACTCTATTTGGAAAGCATTAAAATCAAAGAGATGATCAAGAACAAAAAATCGCTTTTGAAAAAGGAGTTTGATCTATTTCGTGGTTTAAAAAAGGAAAGCACCAAACAGATCATAGAAAGATACTGCAATTTGATAATGAATATGAAGAGGTTGAGCATCACAAAGGATAATGAAGAGTTGATTGAGAAGTTGGCTGATGCGTTGCCACATGAAACATGGGGCACGTATCTCATGATGTTGAGAAATAAGAAAGGTTTTAGCAGTCTAACACTGAGCAAGTTTATCGAAAAACTTGAAGCTCAAGAGATGGAACACCGAAAGATCTTGAGAATGAAAGATTTTGATGGTGAGCAAGATATTAGTCTATACTACAAAGGAGGTATCAGTGATAAAACAAATATGTCACCAAAGATCGAAACTGCATTCAATGCTAAAAGCTCATCTGGAGGGTCATCTCAAAGATCAAACAACAGAATGGGATTTTCTTCATTTTCTTCATATGATCCAAACGTTTCAACAACAAAGAATGGAAAGATGCTAAAGTGCAACATCGCATTGAATCTTGAGAATGGTCAGAATTTTTCGGAAGAGGTTGCAAAAGGTCACATGTCTTTGTTGGTGACTGAATTAGAATCATATGAGAGTTTTGTTGCAGGTCGAATCGGGAATCCAATGCTGACAAAAGAGGATTACGACCAGATCGATGCTGAAGAAATGGAATTAATGGATATAAAGTGGTGTTTGGCTAGTGTGTTGAGAAGAACTGAGAAATTTAAACAGATTACGGGAAGATATGATTTCCGTGATGCGAATGTTTCTACTTTAGGATTTGATAAATCTATAGTTACTTATTTTCGTTGCAGGGAAAAAGGGCATTTTAAGCGAGAATGCAGAAACCACGAAGCAAGTGGAGCTCAAAATCCGTTCAACAACAATGATTACTATAGGAAAGCAATCTATCATCAAGTTGCTCAACAACCACATCAACAACAATCACAAACTGCACATGCGAGAAGGGTGATTGAAGAGGAATCATCAAAGAAAGCTTGTCTTGGTAATCAAGATAAATATATTTCAGAAGAAAATAAAGCATACGTGATGAACAAGTTGATAGATCAATATGATGAAAGACTTCCAGAAGGTTTCACTTCAGAAAATTTCAGTTGGGATGATTATGATCCTAACAAGAAGTCAAATCATAAATCATTTGTTGCTCGAATTGAAGAAGATAGTGATGATGATGATTATTATGCAAAAAGAATGAGAGAGCACTTAAGAATGCTAGAAGAGAGTGATAGTGATGATGAAAAAGTTCGAGTGAAAAAGAAGAATGTTAAAAAACAAGATAGTAGTGATGATGAAGATGTTCGTGTCATAAGGAAAAAGATGAAAGACATTCCAGCTTTCAAGATAGAAGCAGAAGCTGATGCAAAAGAGATTCGTGTGAAATGTGAAACATGTGAAGCAGTGAAGAAGCAGGATAGTACTTTGATTTACAACATGAACAGATTGAAAGAATCCTATGATGTTCTGAACAAAGCCATGAACCAATACAATGAATCCAGTGAAGAACAAGCAATAGCCATGAGAACTCTTTAGGGAGCTTTCATGACAAAGCAGAAAATAGTTAATAATTACATTGATAAATGTGCTGTGCTGGAACAGAAACTGGAAACTCAGAGGATTGAAACAGAGAGAGTTAAGAGATTGTTAAAAAGTTACTCATGTACTTCTTATGTTATTGACAGGATTTATCCAACTGTTAAAGGCATTAAGGCATTTGAAGATGAAGTATCTGAAGAAAAGATTTGTGAAAAGACGAAGGATACTGAAGTAAAGAATTCTGGTAAGAAACATAGTGCCAGTTACAACAAGTGTCCACCCCCGCTTGAAAATGTATATTCTCCAAGAAATCCTAATTCGGAGAGAGTAAAAAAGGCAACCAATTTACAATGGGAATCTGAGTCTTCAGATAATTTGCCAGACAACATTGATTTTACTTTCACTTCGTCCGATACTGATCATGAGTCAGAGTTAATAAAGAAAGTGGTCGATCAGGTGTTGGATAAAGATGAAAACGAGGAGTCAAAGTCTGAGTCCGACACATCAAGTCAAAAAGTCAAACAGGACAAACGGGTTTATAATAAAGAATTTCTGCTATCAAAATCTAATTTGAATGACGAAACATTCAAAGTGGCTTATACTTTGAATGATTCTGACAAATTATATTCTGATGAAGAATTTCCAATAAGAGGTGTTAAACCAGAAATGATAAAAAAGGTTTTCAAACTAACAGAAATTAATATTTCTGGAATTAAAGATGTAAATCTTGTTGAAAAACCTAAAAAATACACCTCAAGGGTACAACAAAGAGAAAACAATAAAAAGGGATACAGTTCTGGTTCTGGTTTTCAAAAGAAACCAAACCATAATGGTAATTTCAAAAGGAAAGGTCTTGGATTTATTTCACAGAAAAATCATAAAAATGAAAAAACTTATAAACCAAAAACTGTTTTTGTTTCAGGAATAAGTTCGGAAGAAGAACAAAAGAGTCCATTCTGGAAACAATCAAACAAAGAGTTCCTTGCAAAGAAGCAAGAGGAAATGAAGAATGGAGTTGTTCAAAAGAAGGAGACGAGAACTTGTTTTCAATGCAAAACAGTTGGTCATATTGCCAGGAATTGTCCTAAGGCAATACAAATAAAACAGGGAGTCTCTGAAAAACTAAAAGGAAAAATGGTTGAAAATGAACCACCAACTGAACCTTTTAAAGTTTTCAAAAACTCGAAATTTGAGGTTGGTGAATGTTCAAAAGGTTTTTACAAAAGAAAAGCAAATCTTGATAACCAAAAATGGGTTGTTAAGAAATCATGTGAAAGTTCTGGCGATGAATCTGATTCCACAAAGTCAGAGGAGCCACAAATTGGGGTTAAAAGTGAAAAGCCAGTACCGCCAATGGATGATGCAAATTTTCCACCATTGAGGGCTGAAAATTTTAAACAAAAAGTTGGCAAAGTTGAAATTTCAAATCAATTCTTTTCTGAAAAGAAAGATTTTGATGTTGAAAAAGCCTTTAACCCCACAGTGAAACACATTTTTGGAAAAATGATTAATGGAAAAGTCAAAGGGGTTAAGGAATTTTATGAGAAGAAGAAGAAAGGTAAGAAACCCAGTGTTGATGACTCGGAATCTCCCAAGGACCGTCAGGCTTGGGAGAATCTCTCTAACTGAAAAATCTGACTTGCCGGAGCTCCCAGGTTGGTAAGTGTGGAGCAGGAATCGGCATCTTTCTTGAGAAATTCACATCTGTGAAATTTCGTCCTACAAGTGGTATCGATCGAAATGTGGGTTTTCACCTACAAATGGTTAATCAAGGACATTAAGTTGTACTTGATTTAACTATCTTACAAGTGGTTGAAAACAAAGTGATGAAAAACTCCCAGTTCCTACAAGTGGTAACAATAAAACTAATTTTCTGGAAAAACCATTTTGATTAAAACAAACTTAAGTGTTTTGAAATCATAATGGGAAAATAGTTTGTTGTCAGGGGGAGTTCTGATTGTTTATGCCAAGTGGATGGAGAATTGAAGCAATTCGAATCAGTTGTCACTTTATTGTACAGTTTGTCTTCAAAATTTATTTCTATAATGTGGGTCAAGAGCTCAGTTTGTTTTCAAATTTTCCCAGAAAATCAAAATTGAAACATATTTTGATTTTAGGGGGAGTAAAAATTTTATAAATTTCGAAAATTTGAAAAAGCCAAAAACATGATCAAATTTCAAAAGTCAAAAACATTGAAAAATTAAAAATGAGTTTTGTTTTGAAAAAAGAGGAAATGATAGTACATCAGTGGACTGTCACAGCATGCTAAAGAAATGGATAGTTAAAATATGATAAACGAACTCACTAAAGATGTGACGATAGGCTCAGCTACATTAGTAGATTTGCGATAACGATACAAACTTAAATGAAAAAGCCTAGTTCTAGTGGGAAACATGGTCAAAAAGCATAGTACTTAGTTTTGTCCTTCATGATTGTGTGCCTACTCGGTAATCGCTGATTGTCGAAAGACATTGTCACACCCTGACCACGTGGAACAACCAAACGTGGCGGAAACGTCGGGTAGTGTTGTAACATAATTAATCGTTTCAAATCCATGGCAATTAAAGTTTCGTTTTATTAAACAAACAAGAGAGTTTACATTGTCTTTAATAAGAAATAAAGAGTTCATAACAAAAATTAACTAGTTCTTGTCTCGTTTTAAGTCACTAAGGCACAGGTCCGCCTAAGTATGTCTTGATAAGTCCTATGCATCATCCCCTGAAAACACATGTGAAAATAGGTACGTCAGCATAAAAATGCATGTAAGATACATAGGTTTTGTGAAAACGAAATTCATGACTTATGTTTGAGAAAGATGTTTAGTCATGAACCTTGTAAGTTGCTTTGTCTTGTAAATCATTTGAAAAATGATAAGATCAGATGATATGTTTAAATAAGAGAATAATGTATGGTTAAATGAATAACCATGTAAAATGGGTTTGTATAAGATAAGTTGTTTGTAAAACAATGTATTGTGGAAAGTATGTTATTTGTATAAAGTGTTATATGTCTAAATTGAAATGATTCAAATAACGCTACAATATGTGATACCATACAAACACTTATATATAGGAAGTGCCAGCGGCGTATCCACCATGCTTGTATCATATTACACACGCCTCGTTACTTAAATCATTTACTCCAACCAAACCACCAAGATGTAATGTTTAACGATTGTAGAAATGTTTATGTATAGTCAAATGTCTATTGTCAAATGTAAATCATGTCAACAGATACAAATGGTTCACACGGTTCAACAGTTACAAATGGTTCATATAATCAAAAGGTTACGACGGTTCACATAGTCAAATAGTTACAACGGTTCAAAATGTAGTATAATGTGTTCATATGCTGGATGAGCATATGCAACAGAAATGCAATGTAAAACAATGTACTAAGTATGCACACAATGGATATACATAGCATGAAATGTAATGTAGAACGATGTACTAAGTACACACACAATGGGCATACATAGCATGTAATGTAAAACGATGTACTAAGTACGCACACAATGGGCATACATAGCATGTAATGTAAAAAGATGTACTAAGTACACACACAATGGGCATACATAGCATGTAATGTAAAACGATGTACTAAGTACGCACACAATGGGCATACATAGCATGAAATGTAATGAAATCATCTACTATAATGTACTAACGAATATAGCAGGTATATGATGTGAAAACAGGAAAGCATGAAAGTAACAAGTAGGCACATGTGTTTCACCCCAAAACAGTTTGGAAAACAATAAAAGAGGGGTTTTATGTACTCACCTGAGATTTCTTAGAAGTCCTAAGATAACCACCAAGCAATGCTAGAGATCACGGAATCAAACGGCACCTAATATAGGTAACTATGTTAATAAACCGGACCTATATCGGAGGATCGGATAGGATGAGGGCTCGTAAACCAAATGAGTATGGGAACTCATGTAGTATGGTTTAATAAAGCCTACATACTAAATGAAACCTAACCTAAGTGCTTACGACCCATTACGACCCGTTTAGGTAGCTTATGCTACTTTAACGCGTCGTTCGCGTAAAACGCGTTCGGAATGCCTAACTAGCCCTATGATAAGTAAAATATGCCTTAACATGTCTAATATGGTTGTTAAATCAGTTTAGATGTCAAAAGTTATGTTACATATGATTAAAATGAATTTTGGCATCAAAGGGGTATTTTGGTAATTTACCTAAGGCATATAAACTACCTATCATACAACTACTTAACGATGTGACCGTAGGGTATAACCTCGGAAGGTTATTCCCTACCTACTATGGTCACCTATTGTATTTGGTCGGATCCTAATGATCGACCAAATGGGTCGGGTTCGAAGGTATAAGCGATTTATTAGATCGCTTACCCTTACGACCCTAGACAACGTGGTAATCAGTAGGCATAATCCCAAGGGACTATAACCATCGTGATTACAATCACGTTGCGAAGTTCAAACGGACTTCGCATTGACCATAAACTGGTCAACGCAGAAAGTCAAACAAAGTTTGACTTTCGGGCTCGAAAAGCAATAAAAGAACGAAGGAATACTTACGAAGGGTCCCCGAATGCTAATCGTGATTCAAGTAGCTCAGGTATGAAACAAAGGTTTCAACTTAGAGCTTCTCAAATCAGATTCTAGTGAGTTTGAACCAAATGGGGGGTGGGGTATTTATAGTATTTCCCGAACCGTTAAGATCGTTTCTTGGAAACCGTGCTTTGATCTTGGCCATACACCTCAAGACAATGGTTTTACAAAACCACGTGAGCCCCTAGTATTGCCCAATACCATGGGCACATCAAACCAGCCCATAGATTCCCCAAAACCATGTGCAACAAGTGGAACGGACTAGATTCGATGTATCAGCAAACATCCTTCAGAAATGACAGTTTTGGTCCCTGTTGTGTGTTTAAGTCATTTCCGGCATGTTTAAGGCCCATTAAGCCAACTTTAAGGCCCTAAAATGATGACTAAACATTTTGGACATGAAAAATGCTCAAAAATATGTCGGATGTTGGTTCGTTTGGTCGTACGAACGCGATGTTCGCTTAATTACGACGGAATGCGCACAAGCGCGAAAAACGATCCAAATGACGCAACGAATGGATTTTTCTTATGCCTAACACTAAAATAAAATATTTTAGTGCTTACATAAATTTTTGGATGTCCGTATGTATTCAGAACGTAAGATATGCGCGAAAGTGCAAACTTGTGCACTTTTTGACACTTTTAGTCCCTGAATGAGCCAAAAGTTTATTTTAGCACACCGAACCCCTCAAAGCCTATTTCTAAGCTATGTAAGGGATATTTATGATATGTTTAACTTATGGTCATGTTCCGGAATGTCTGTTACAGTTCAAATTGGCATACTTTCGCAGTTTGTCAAGTTTAGTCCCTGTAAGCGAATTAACTTGTTTTTGCCATACCAAAGCCTTCAAAACTTATTTATAAGTTATGTAAAGGTTATTTAAGGTATGTTAAGTATATGTTGATGTTCCGGAGTATTTGTCGCATTAAACTGATTACTTTTACGCACCAGTTTGCGTATAACTCTCCAGAAAGCGATATAGAGCTTGAAATCGAACAAGAGTTGATATGTGCAAAAGATACACATATTTATACAAGTCCAAAGTATGAAATACAATATTTCATTGGTTTGGTATTTTTTTGTTGGTTGAAGTGACACATGTGTCACAGTCTCCCCCTACTTAAGGAAATTTCGTCCCGAAATTTATTCGTAGAAGTCTGTCTGTGACTTTGTGTTAAATAGCCATCAAAGATATGTAAAGCATAATTTTGTTATTTTTCTCAACGGATATTTTTCAGAAGCGAAAATGAACGAACGGAGTCATTTTCTTCAACGGGTTCTTCGGAAATGGAAAATAAAGGATTTTTTAACTAAACGGATATATATTTCCCTCAACGGATATTCTTCAGAAGTGAAAACGAATGGATGATTCATTCTTCCTCAACGGGTCTTTCGTCAGAAACGGGAATGAAGGAATAATCCACGGATATTCATTCCTCTCAATGGATATTCTTCAGAACGAAAATGAACAAACAGGGTCATTTTCAACGGTTGCTTCCTCAGAGTTGGAAATGAAGGATTTAACAACGGATATTCATTTCCTCAACGGATAATCTTTAGAAACGAAAATGAACTAACGGAGTCATTTTCAACGGTTGCTTCCTCAGAGTTGGAAATGAAGGATAAACGGATATTCATTTCCTCAACGGATAATCTTCAGAAACGAAAATGAACTAACGGGGTCATTTTCAACGGTTGCTTCCTCAGAGTTGGAAATGAAGGATAAACGGATATTCATTTCCTCAACGGATAATCTTCAGAAACGAAAATGAACTAACAGAGTCATTTTCAACGGTTGCTTCCTCAGAGTTGGAAATGAAGGATAAACGGATATTCATTTCCTCAATGGATATTCCTCAGAAGTGAAAAATGAATAGCTAGTTCATTTTTCCTCAACGGATGCTTCATTAGAATTGGAAATGAATAGGGTTAACTGTAGATGCATGATAGAACTCACTGTGATTTCTGTGCACCAAATTCCATAATTATGTATGCATCCATAATTACGTAATTCCTTGCACAGTCCGCACAGTTCGTTTTGTAATGTTGTGGGGAAGGAGATCAAACTTGTGCTGAGGGTGACTAGACTACCATAGGGTCCTTTTTAATTAGATCGACAGAGGATCTTCTTAATTAGGCCACCAAGGAGTCCTTTCATCTATATCATCACATAATGTTCCTAACCAGATTTTTGGATCGATCAGTTTAACTAGACCACTAAAGGGGTCTAATTATGAAGTAGTACTTTATAATCCAAGGGACTTAACTACAGCGTAGAAGTCCATTAAGGATTTTAGGTAGTACCTTTGGGTATCCTACTACGAATCTCTTGTACAAGGATATGTAAGATTCTACGAGGATTTGGATAACATAATTTGGATCACATGTCACATAAAAGGAAACACATAAGCACTTAATCACATAATTGTTTAATTGTTATTATCTTGTTATTGATTGCTATTAACTTGGCACCTCGTACTTCGTTTCTCTTAGAAGAAACGGGTACTTAGGATTTTCGTGGAAAACGCAAAAGATCATACAATGGAAGAAATTTGGGGGTAGTCTGTTCTTCAAGGAATATGGTTCCTTGATTGTTGGTATTGTAGAGGATAAGTTTATACATGCAACCACATAAACATATTAAAATGTAAATGAAAGATTTATTCATAACAACAATAACAACAACTGTTTCATAGATCGATGATGACAAAAGAAAATAATACACAAGGCTCGATTATTTTCTAAACAGCGTTGTCTCCTGTCTGTCTGATACTCATCTCTGCGCGGGATTTGCATTAGCAAGCCTTGGGCAATTCCTACGAAAATGGCCCATCTCGCCACAGTTATAGCAAGACCCCGGTGGGAAACGAGCTTGAGCAGGATTGTTGCCAGCTTGATTTGGTGCAGCTGCGGTTGGGCAAACCCTCGCTCTATGACCTATAAGTCCGCAAACTTGGCATGTGCGGCACTTCACACCAGCATGATGATGTAGGCCACATTGGTTGCACAAGGGTGCAGTTCTGTTGTAGGGTTTCCTGGCAGGGGGTTGAGCTGGTTGGTTAGGGACGGCTTGATCATTGTGAGTAACCATGGCGAAATTCTGAGAAGCCTTTCGCTTCTTTGACTTCTTAGGGGATCCAGTCTGTTCATCCATGGTTTTTGATTCCTCGATTGGGTTCGATTCCTCGACCGGTTTCTTGTCACCCTTTCGGAAAAGCTTACGTCTCCTGATCTGAGATTCAGTCAAGGTTGCAGCTAGCTCAATGGTCTGCCTAACTGTAGTAGGGTTGCTACCAGTCACAATGTCTTGTATTGAGTCAGGGAGGCCATCAATGTACTTTTCGATTGCCTTATCCAACGGCGTGACCATGTTTGGGCATAACAGACTTAACTCCTCATAACGGTCCGTGTAGGCTCGATGCTCACCGCTATCTTGCTTCAAACCATCAAACTCTCTTTCCAATGCTCGCAGTTCATGACGAGGACAAAACTCCCTCATCATAAGAGCTCTAAGTTCAGCCCATGTCTGTGCTAGAGCAACTTCTACACCACGGTCTCTCATAACCCCGTTCCACCATGTAAGGGCCCTCTTCTGAAACACACTCGAAGAAAACTCGACCTTGCGATTGTCAGGACACTGCACGTGGCGGAAAGTATTCTCAATGCTCTCGAACCATTGAAGAAGCCCAGTTGCTCCTTCAGTACCACTAAACTTGAGTGGTTTAGCCGAGTTGAAATTCTTGAAATTGCATAGAGCATGATTGTTGTTGTTGGCTTGGTTCATTTGAGCAATGAAATTTGGGAAGGCAGCAGCCATCTGTTGTGCTATGATTTCTGCCAGTTCGGCAGTCGCTATCTGGTTTTCGCGTCGAGGAGGCATTCTAAAAGAGGAAACATGAAAGGAAACGAGTGAGAGTATTAGACGAAAAGAATGAGATGAAACAAATCTGATGAAAGCAAGGATAGTGGTCATTTGTTTGTTACTACGAAGCAACAAACGACCCCGGTGACTAATCAAAGTAAATGGATCAAAAATAATGTATCGCGAAGACATGCTCGCCTATAAGTGAACACTCATACCAAGAATTCCCAGGTAAGCACAACTGGTCTCGCGTCTGATGAGATATATACGAAGTGCTTGCCTAGACAGAAAACCCAGAATACAGGCATTCACCCTTCCAGTTTGCACGTGTTCACATTATTTAAAACCCAAAACCTTGACGAGATTTTGAAAACTCAAAGGGGTTCAAAACCTTATAACAGAGGGTTCAAAACCTTACAATAGAGGGTTCAAAACCTAGTAATCAATCATCCTAGAACAGATGATTAGTTTTCAAAGCGGTTTTGAAATTTATGTTCTTGTTGTGGTCGTCGCCTAAGGATAGGTGACGGTATTTTTTTATGACTAAACGCAAGTAAACTCGCGTTAGGGTCCTAGAAAGGTTATAGACTAGGTCAAAGCATTACTAATAACCTAATTCCCTATAACCATTGGCTCTGATACCATTTTTTCTGTCACACCCCGACCACGTGGAACAACCAAACGTGGCGGAAACGTCGGGGAGTGTTGTAACAGAATTGATCGTTTCAAATCCATGGCAATTAAAGTTTCGTTTTATTAAACAAACAAGAGAGTTTACATTGTCTTTAACAAGAAATAAAGAGTTCATAACAAAAATTAACTAGTTCTTGTCTCGTTTTAAGTCACTAAGGCACAGGTCCGCCTAAGTGTCACACCCCGACCACGTAGAACATACAAAACGTGGCGGAAATGTCGGGGAGTGTTGTAACAGAATTAATTGTTTCAAATCCATGGCAATTGAAGTTTCGTTTTATAGATTAAAAGTGTTACAATGTCTTAACAAACAAAGAAATACAACATAATTAACTAGTCTTGCATCTTTTATTGTCACTAAAGCCCAAGTCTGCCTATGTGTATCTTGATCATCTTATGCAACAGCTCCTGAAAAAACACATGTGAAAATAGGTACGTCAGCATAAAAATGCCTGTGAGATACATAGGTTTTGTGAAAATAGGTTTCATGACTTATGTTTGAGAAAATGTTTAGTCATGAACCTTGTAATTTGCTTTGTTTTATAAATCATTTGAAAAACGATAAGATCATATGATATGTATAAATAAGGGAATAATGTATGGTTAAATGAATAACCATTGTAAAATGAGTTTGTATAAGTTAAGTTGCTTGTAAAACAATGTATTGTGAAAAGTATGTTATTTGTATAAAATGTTATATGTCTCAAACTGAAATGATTCAAATAACGCTACGATATGTAATACCATACAAACACTTATATATAGGAAGTACCAGCGGCGTATCCACCATGCTTGTATCATATTACACACGCATCGTTACTTAATCACTTAATCAAACCAAACCACCAAAGTAATGTTTAACAATTGTAGAAATGTTTATGTATGGTCAAATACGGTTCACACGGTTCACAGATACAAACGATTCATAGATACAAACGGTTCACAGATACAAACGGTTCACAGATATAAACGGTTCACCGATACAAACGGTTCACAGACACAAACGGTTCACAGATACAAACGGTTCACAGATACAAACGGTTCACCGATACAAACGGTTCACATAGTCAAATGATTACAACGGTTCACATAGTCAAATAGTTATAAACGGTTCAAAATGTAATATAATGTGTTCATATACTGAATGAGCATATGCAACAAAATGTAATGTAAAACAATGTACTAAGTATGCACACAATGGACATACATAGCATAAAATGTAATGAAATCATGTACTATAATGTACTAACGAACATAGCAGGTATATGATTTGAAAACATGGAAAGCATGAAAGTAACAAATAGGCACATGTGTTCCACCCCAAAACGTTTGGAAAACAGTAAAAGAGGGGTCTATGTACTCACTTGAGATTGCTTAGTAGTCCTTGAGTAACAACCAAACAATGCTAGAGATCACGGATATCAAACGGCACCTAATATAGGTAACTATGTTAATAAACCGGACCTAAATCGGAAGATCGGGTAGCATGAGGGTTCGTAAACCAAACGAGTGTGGAGACTCGTATAATATGGTTTAACAAAGCCTACATACTAAATGAAACCTTACATAAGTGCTTACGACCCATTACGACTCGTTTAGGTAGCTTATGCTACTTTAACGCGTCGTTCGCGTGAAACGCGTTCGGACCGCCTAACTAGTCCTATGACAAGTGTTATATGCCTAAACATGTTACATAATCAGTTATGTCACAAAATTTTAGGTTACATATGCTTAATTACCAATTATACATGAAAAGGGTATTCTGGTAATTTACCTAAGGCATATAAACTACCTATCATACAACTACTTAAATGTAGCGACCATAAGGTATAACCTCGGAAGGTTATTCCCTACCTACTATGGTCTCCTAATGTATTTGGTCGGATCCTAATGATCGACCAAATGGGTCGGGTTCGAAGGTATAAGCGATTTATTAGATCGCTTACCCTACGACCCTAGACAACGTGGTAATCAGTAGGCATAGTCCCAAGGGACTATAACCAATGTGATTACACTCACGTTGCGAAGTTCAAACGAACTTCGCATTGACCATAAACTGGTCAATGCAGAAAGTCAAACAAAGTTTGACTTTCAGACTCGAAAAGCAATAAAAGAACGAAAGAATACTTACGAAGGGTCCCCGAATGCTAATCTAGATCCAAATAACTCAGGTATGAAACAATGGTTTCAACTTAGAGTCTTTTAGATCAGATTCTAGTGAGTTTGAAGTAAATGGGGGTGGGGTATTTATAGTTTTCGGGTAACCATTAAGATTGTTTCATGGAAACCGTGCTCGAATCTTGTGCGTACACTTGTCCAATTGTTGTGGTAACTAAAAATGATCCCCCATGAGCTGAAAGGGCAAGTTAGAATGTGTGGGTGTGGATTAAACAGTTGGAATCAGCTGACTAATCGATCTTATCTGTTCTGGAAGGCTGACGCGGCCCGCTTCAGGATACACCAAAACTAATGCGGGCCGCATGGGGGTTCTGATCAGAAAATAAGTTTCAAAAATGACTGTTTTAGTCCCTGTTGTGTATTTAAGCCATTTCCGACACTTCTAAGGCCCGTAAAGCCAACTTTAAGGCCCTAAAATGATGCCTAAACATTGTGGACATGAAACATGCTCAAAAATATCTCGGATGTCGGTTCGTTTGGCCGTACGATCGCGATGTTCGCTTAATTACGACGGAATGCGCATAAGCGCGAAAGCCGATCCAAATTGCGCGACGAATGGATTTTTCTCATGCCAAACACTAAAATAAAATATTATAGTGCTTACATAAATTTTTGGATATCCAGATGTATTCAGAACGTAAGTTATGCGCGAAAATGCAAACTTGTGCACTTTTTGACACTTTTAGTCCCTGAATGACCCAAAAGTTTATTTTAGCACACCGAACCCCTCAAAGCCTATTACTAAGCTATGTGAAGGATATTTAAGGTGTGTTTAACTTATGTTCATGTTCCGGAAAGTCTGTTACAGTTCAAATTGGCATACTTTCGCAGTTTGTCAACTTTAGTCCCTGTAAGCGAATAAACTAGATTTTGCCATACCAAAGCCTTCAAAACTTATTTCTAAGTTATGTAAAGGTTACTTAAGGTATGTTAAGCCTATTTCACTATTCCGGAGTGTTCGTTGCATTAAACTGGTTATATTTACGCATTAGTGCGCGTATAACCTTCCAGAAAGCGATTTAGAGCTTGAAATCGAACAAGAGTTTATATGTGCAAACGATACACATATTTTTACAAATCCCAAGTATGAAATACAATATTTCATTGGTTTGGCATTTGTTTAATGGTTGAAGTGACACAGGTGTCACAGTCTCCCCTACTTTAGGAAATTTCGTCCCGAAATTTATTCGTAGGAGTCTATTTGTGACTTTGTGTCAAATAATCACCAGAGATATGTAAGGAATAATCCTGTCATTTCCTTAACGGACATTCTTCAGAACGAAAATGAACAGACGGAGTCATTTTCCTCAACGAGTATACTTCAGAAGCGGAAATGAAGGAATAAACAAACGGGGATTCATTTCCTCAACGGGAAATCTTCAGAAACTTAAAATGAACTTACGGAGTCATTTTCAACGGGTGTTTCATCAGAAATGGAAATGAAAAGGAGAAATAAACGGATATTCATTTCCTCAACGGACAAATCTTTAGAAACGAAAATGAACAAACGGAGTCATTTTCAATGGGTGCTTCATCAGAAATGGAAATGAAAAGGAGAAACAAACGGATATTCATTTCCTCAACGGACAAATCTTTAGAAACGAAAATGAACAAACGGAGTCATTTTCAACGGGTGCTCCATCAGAAATGGAAATGAAAAGAAGAAACAAACGGATATTCATTTCCTCAACGGACAAATCTTTAGAAACGAAAATGAACAAACGGAGTCATTTTCAACGGGTGCTTCCTCAGAAATGGAAATGAATAGAGTTAACTTCTAGGCACATGACAAAGCTCGCTGTGGTTTCTGTGCACTAAATTCCATAATTATGTATGCATCCATAATTACGTAATTCCTTGCACAGTCCGCACAGTTTGTCTTGCAATGTTCATAAGCACATAATCACATAGTTGTTTAACTTGGTTATTAATTTGTTATTAATTTGTTATCGATTGAGAACGGATATGGAAACCAGTCGATGGACTTCAATGTCCTCTGGGATCGATCTGAAGATGTAGGAAGATCTCCCAAAAATTCGATTTTGTTTTCAAAGAAACGTAATAGTCGAATTTAAGGAACACAACAATTTTAGGATTCACGGAAATACCCTTAGGTACCCTATTAAGGATTTATAGTGGTAATTTGGGTATTCGTTCAGCGTTGTAACTTGCGCCTTGTACTTCGTTTCCTTAGAATAAACGGGTACTTAGGAATTTCGTGGAAACGCAAGAGATCATAGAATGGGAAAATTTTGGGGGTAGTTTGTTCTTCAAGGAATACGGTTCCTTGATTGTCGGTATTGTAAGAGATATGTTGTTTATACATGCAACCACATAAATACATTGCAATGTATATAAAAGATTTATTTATAAACAACGATAACAACTGTTTCATGGACCTTGACAACAAAAGAAAATAATACATAAGACGTGATTATTTCTAAACGATGTTGTCGGTCAGATGCTCATCCATGTGCTGGATTTGCATTAGCAAGCTTTGGGCAATTTCTTCGGAAATGACCCATCTCGCCACAGTTGAAGCAAGAACCTGGTAGAAAACGACCTTGAGCGGTATTGTTGCCAGCTTGGTTTGGTGCAGCTGCAGCTGGGCAGACTCTTGCTGTATGGCCTATAAGCCCACAAGTTTGGCATTTGCGGCACTTTACATTGGCATGATGATGGAGGCTACATTGGTTGCACAAGGGTGCAGTTCCATTGTATGGCTTCCTAGCAGGGGGTTGAGCTGGTTGGTTGGGGACGGCTTGATCATTGTGAGTAACCATGGCGAAGTTCTGAGAAGCCTTTCGCTTCTTTGACTTTTTAGGGGATCCAGTCTGTTCATCCATGGTCTTTGATTCCTCGATTGGGTTTGATTCCACGATCGGTTTCTTGTCACCTTTTCGGAAAAGTTTACCTTTCCTGATCTTTGATTCAGTCAAGGTTGCAGATAGCTCAATGGCCTGTCTAACTGTAGTAGGGTTGCTGCCAGTCACAATGTCTTGTATTGAGTCAGGGAGGCCATCAATGTACTTTTCGATTGCCTTATCCAAAGGCGTGACCATGTTTGGGCATAACAGACTTAACTCCTCATAACGGTCCGTGTAGGCTCGATGCTCACCGTTGTCTTGCTCAAGATTGTCGAATTCCCTTTCCAAGGCCCTGATCTCATGACGAGGACAGAATTCCTTCATCATAAGGGCCCTAAGTTCAGCCCATGTCTGTGCTAGAGCAACTTCTGCACCTCGATCTCTCATAACCCCGTTCCACCACGTAAGGGCTCTCTTCTGGAACACACTCGAAGCAAACGGTTCACATAGTCAAATGATTACAACGGTTCACATAGTCAAATAGTTATAAACGGTTCAAAATGTAATATAATGTGTTCATATACTGGATGAGCATATGCAACAAAATGTAATGTAAAACAATGTACTAAGTATGCACACAATGGACATACATAGCATAAAATGTAATGAAATCATGTACTATAATGTACTAACGAACATAGCAGGTATATGATTTGAAAACATGGAAAGCATGAAAGTAACAAATAGGCACATGTGTTCCACCCCAAAACGTTTGGAAAACAGTAAAAGAGGGGTCTATGTACTCACTTGAGATTTCTTAGTAGTCCTTGAGTAACAACCAAACAATGCTAGAGATCACGGATATCAAACGGCACCTAATATAGGTAACTATGTTAATAAACCGGACCTAAATCGGAAGATCGGGTAGCATGAGGGTTCGTAAACCAAACGAGTGTGGAGACTCGTATAATATGGTTTAACAAAGCCAACATACTAAATGAAACCTTACATAAGTGCTTACGACCCATTACGACTCGTTTAGGTAGCTTATGCTACTTTAACGCGTCGTTCGCGTGAAACGCGTTCGGACCGCCTAACTAGTCCTATGACAAGTGTTATATGCCTAAACATGTTACATAATCAGTTATGTGACAAAAGTTTAGGTTACATATGCTTAATTACCAATTATACATGAAAAGGGTATTCTGGTAATTTACCTAAGGCATATAAACTACCTATCATACAACTACTTAAACGTAGCGACCATAAGGTATAACCTCGGAAGGTTATTCCCTACCTACTATGGTCTCCTAATGTATTTGGTCGGATCCTAATGATCGACCAAATGGTTCGGGTTCGAAGGTATAAGCGATTTATTAGATCGCTTACCCTACGACCCTAGACAACGTGGTAATCAGTAGGCATAGTCCCAAGGGACTATAACCAATGTGATTACACTCACGTTGCGAAGTTCAAACGAACTTCTCATTGACCATAAACTGGTCAATGCAGAAAGTCAAACAAATTTTGACTTTCAGACTCGAAAAGACTCAAAAAGCAATAAAATAACGAAAGAATACTTACGAAGGGTCCCCGAATGCTAATCTAGATCCAAATAACTCAGGTATGAAACAATGGTTTCAACTTAGAGTCTTTTAGATCAGATTCTAGTGAGTTTGAAGTAAATGGGGGTGGGGTATTTATAGTTTTCGGGTAACCGTTAAGATCGTTTCATGGAAACCGTGCTCGAATCTTGTGCGTACACTTGTCCAATTGTTGTGGTAACTAAAAATGATCCCCCATGAGCTGAAAGGGCAAGTTAGAATGTGTGGGTGTGGATTAAACAGCTGGAATCAGCTGACTAATCGAACTTATCTGTTCTGGAAGGCTGACGCGGCCCGCTTCAGGATACACCAAAACTAATGCGGGCCGCATGGGGGTTCTGATCAGAAAATAAGTTTCAAAAATGACAGTTTTGGTCCCTGTTGTGTATTTAAGCCATTTCCGACACTTCTAAGGCCCGTAAAGCCAACTTTAAGGCCCTAAAATGATGTCTAAACATTGTGGACATGAAACATGCTCAAAAATATCTCGGATGTCGGTTCGTTTGGCCGTACGATCGCGATGTTCGCTTAATTACGACGGAATGCGCATAAGCGCGAAAGACGATCCAAATTGCGCGACGAATGGATTTTTCTCATGCCAAACACTAAAATAAAATATTATAGTGCTTACATAAATTTTTGGATGTCCAGATGTATTCAGAACGTAAATTATGCGCGAAAATGCAAACTTGTGCACTTTTTGACACTTTTAGTCCCTGAATGACCCAAAAGTTTATTTTAGCACACCGAACCCCTCAAAGCCTATTACTAAGCTATGTGAAGGATATTTAAGGTGTGTTTAACTTATTTTCATGTTCCGGAAAGTCTGTTACAGTTCAAATTGGCATACTTTCGCAGTTTGTCAACTTTAGTCCCTGTAAGCGAATAAACTAGATTTTGCCATTCCAAAGCCTTCAAAACTTATTTCTAAGTTATGTAAAGGTTACTTAAGGTATGTTAAGCCTATTTCACTATTCTGGAGTGTTCATTGCATTAAACTGGTTATATTTACGCATTAGTGCGCGTATAACCTTCCAGAAAGCGATTTAGAGCTTGAAATCGAACAAGAGTTGATATGTGCAAACGATACACATATTTTTACAAATCTCAAGTATGAAATACAATATTTCATTGGTTTGGCATTTGTTTGATGGTTGAAGTGACACAGGTGTCACACTAAGTATGTCTTGATAAGTCCTATGCATCATCTCCTGAAAACACATGTGAAAATAGGTACGTCAGCATAAAAATGCCTGTGAGATACATAGGTTTTGTGAAAACGGAATTCATGACTTATGTTTGAGAAAGATGTTTAGTCATGAACCTTGTAAGTTGCTTTGTCTTGTAAATCATTTGAAAAACGATAAGATCAGATGATATGTGTAAATAAGAGAATAATGTATGGTTAAATGAATAACCATGTAAAATGGGTTTGTATAAGATAAGTTGTTTGTAAAACAATGTATTGTGAAAAGTATGTTATTTGTATAAAATGTTATATGTCTAAATTGAAATGATTCAAATAACGCTACAATATGTGATACCATACAAACACTTATATATAGGAAGTGCCAGCAGCGTATCCACCATGCTTGTATCATATTACACACGCCTCGTTACTTAAATCACTTACTCCAACCAAACCACCAAGATGTAATGTTTAACGGTTGTAGAAATGTTTATGTATAGTCAAATGTCTATTGTCAAATGTAAATCATGTCAACAGATACAAATGGTTCACACGGTTCAACAGTTACAAATGGTTCATATAATCAAAAGGTTACGACGGTTCACATAGTCAAATAGTTACAACGGTTCAAAATGTAGTATAATGTGTTCATATGCTGGATGAGCATATGCAACAGAAATGCAATGTAAAACAATGTACTAAGTATGCACACAATGGACATACATAGCATGAAATGTAATGTAGAACGATGTACTAAGTACACACACAATGGGCATACATAGCATGTAATGTAAAACGATGTACTAAGTACGCACACAATGGGCATACATAGCATGTAATGTAAAACGATGTACTAAGTACACACACAATGGGCATACATAGCATGTAATGTAAAACGATGTACTAAGTACGCACGCAATGGGAATACATAGCATGAAATGTAATGAAATCATGTACTATAATGTACTAACGAACATAGCAGGTATATGATGTGAAAACAGGAAAGCATGAAAGTAACAAATAGGCACATGTGTTTCACCCCAAAACAGTATGGAAAACAGTAAAAGAGGGGTTCTATGTACTCACCTGAGATTGCTTAGAAGTCCTAAGATAACCACCAAGCAATGCTAGAGATCACGGAATCAAACGGCACCTAATATAGGTAACTATGTTAATAAACCGGACCTATATCGGAGGATCAGATAGGATGAGGGCTCGTAAACCAAATGAGTATGGGAACTCATGTAGTATGGTTTAATAAAGCCTACATACTAAATGAAACCTAACCTAAGTGCTTACGACCCATTACGACCCGTTTAGGTAGCTTATGCTACTTTAACGCGTCGTTCGCGTAAAACGCGTTCGGAACGCCTAACTAGCCCTATGATAAGTAAAATATGCCTTAACATGTCTAATATGGTTGTCAAATCAGTTTAGATGTCAAAAGTTATGTTACAAATGATTAAAATGAATTTTGGCATCAAACTACCTAGCATACAACTACTTAACGATGTGACCGTAGGGTATAACCTCGGAAGGTTATTCCCTACCTACTATGGTCACCTATTGTATTTGCTCGGATCCTAATGATCGACCAAATGGGTCAGGTTCGAAGGTATAACCGATTTATTAGATCGCTTACCCTTACGACCCTAGACAACGTGGTAATCAGTAGGCATAGTCCCAAGGGACTATAACCATCGTGATTACAATCACGTTGCGAAGTTCAAACGAACTTCGTATTGACCATAAACTGGTCAACGCAGAAAGTCAAACAAAGTTTGACTTTCAGACTCGAAAAGCAATAAAAGAACGAAGGAATACTTACGAAGGGTCCCCGAATGCTAATCGTGATTCAAGTAGCTCAGGTATGAAACAAAGGTTTCAACTTAGAGCTTCTCAAATCAGATTCTAGTGAGTTTGAACCAAATGGGGGGTGGGGTATTTATAGTATTTCCCGAACCGTTAAGATCGTTTCTTGGAAACCGTGCTTTGATCTTGGCCATACACCTCAAGACAATGGTTTTACAAAACCATGTGAGCCCCTAGTATTGCCCAATACCATGGGCACATCAAAACCAGCCCATAGATTCCCCAAAACCATGTGCAACAAGTGGAACGGACCAGATTCGATGTATCAGCAAACATCCTTCAGAAATGACAGTTTTGGTCCCTGTTGTGTGTTTAAGCCATTTCCGGCATGTTTAAGGCCCGTTAAGCCAACTTTAAGGCCCTAAAATGATGACTAAACATTTTGGACATGAAAAATGCTCAAAAATATGTCGGATGTTGGTTCGTTTGGTCGTACGAACGCGATGTTCGCTTAATTACGACGGAATGCGCACAAGCGCGAAAAACGATCCAAATGACGCAACGAATGGATTTTTCTTATGCCTAACACTAAAATAAAATATTTTAGTGCTTACATAAATTTTTGGATGTCCGGATGTATTCAGAACGTAAGATATGCGCGAAAGTGCAAACTTGTGCACTTTTTGACACTTTTAGTCCCTGAATGAGCCAAAAGTTTATTTTAGCACACCGAACCCCTCAAAGCCTATTTCTAAGCTATGTAAGGGATATTTATGGTATGTTTAATTTATGGTCATGTTCCGGAATGTCTGTTACAGTTCAAATTGGCATACTTTCGCAGTTTGTCAAGTTTAGTCCCTGTAAGCGAATTAACTTGTTTTTGCCATACCAAAGCCTTCAAAACTTATTTATAAGTTATGTAAAGGTTATTTAAGGTATGTTAAGTATATTTTGATGTTCCGGAGTATTTTTCGCATTAAACTGATTACTTTTACGCACCAGTTTGCGTATAACTCTCCAGAAAGCGATATAGAGCTTGAAATCGAACAAGAGTTGATATGTGCAAAAGATACACATATTTATACAAGTCCAAAGTATGAAATACAATATTTCATTGGTTTGGTATTTGTTTGTTGGTTGAAGTGACACAGGTGTCACAGACATAAAACTGGTTAAGTTTGTGAACTTTCACAACTTTGCTGAAAAAGTCAATGTGATTGTGCATTTCATTTTGCAAAGATTTAAACTTGTTTTATTTCTTTATTTTTTTAAGCATTGGATATCCTCTGTGTATACATGAGTATCAACATAGATGTTAGTGCCTAAATGTTCTGCGTTATTTTCTTTGGTGTTTCGTTTAAGCTTTGGATCACCTCTGCGTATACGGAAGTATCGACCTGGTGGTTAAAGCCTAAACATCTTCAACTTGTTTTTATTTCTTATTTTGTTTAAACATTGGACTTTCTCTGCGTATCGAAAGATCGACCTGATTGTTAATGTTTAAACATTCTGAGTTGTTTTTGCACAAATCACAGTTGATGAAAGTTTAAAGGCATTACTTGAGTTAGTGTATTGCATGATGAGGGGATATGCTGAGATCGTGGGGTCCATAAGAATTTAGTGAAAAATTAATATACCTTAACGTATCGGTAAGCTTGTTGAAAGTTTTTAGATTGAGTTTAAGTGGACAACAATATCGTCGATCTATGTGAACTGTTTAGAACTTAAAATGTTTAAAGCTTAACGGTGCTAGTGATTGGTCTCATAAACTGATATGATCCTCTTACACAAACTCACAAAAATATTGTCTGTATATATATTTCTTTACTGCATTTCTTCAAAATCAAAAATCCAAAAAGATTTTCGACAACTGATATTGAAGAGCTGATTTTCAAAATTTCGAGTGCTAAACATGATGAACAGGTTTGGGAGAGTTTGATCTTGAAATGAAAAATTGTATGCCTACAAGTGGTCATCAAAGATTGATCAAACAAGTAGTGATAAAATTTTTGAATATTAATCTTTGAAGAAATTTATGTTTGTGGTAGAGATTATGCAGGAATGAAGATTGAGAAAAGCCAGGTTTCGATCTTAGAACCTGTGAGAGTATGAGCCAGGTTTCTGATCTAAAGCCTGAAGATAGTGAATTCCAAACTGCGATCCCAGCTTATCGAAAGGGGGAGTCTGAAGATGTAAGGGCCAGCAACAGATCTTGGAATAACATGGTAAAGAGCCAGGTTCAAATCCTGAGGATCATGTAAGTTGCTGATGCTGATGAACTTAAGGAATCAAGAGACCTGATCAAGAGATGTATAGAACCAGGTTGCGATTCTGAAAGAGATAGAGATAGAGAAAGAGATTGATTGAGGATGCTTACAATGGAGAATCTTTGGAGTTCGAGAAGACTGATAAAGACTGAAGGTTTGACAACCGAAGACTCGACACTGAAGACTCGTCAACATTTGAGGGGGAGTCTGTTGGTGCATACGTCTGTCGACTTCATCTTGTATCGAGTCTTGTATTAGATTAGTGAGATCAGGGCACGAAGTAAGAGAAAAGTGTGTTTATGGGTAATTTCGCGCGAAATAGCACATTGCTATTTCGTACGAAATCAAGTAGTAATTTCGCACGAAATTAGATTTCGCATGAAACTAATTTCGCTTGAGCAGGTTCGTGCGAAATTAGCTCCCCTATATATACCTGATGTGTCTTATCAATTGGTACGAAATTAGCGACCTTGTTTCCGACGGCGAAGCTCTGTCAAAGTGTCTAAAGCCTTGTAATCGATCTGATATCAATCAAAAGACAGTTTAAAGTGATCTCTTGTGTAATTCAGCTGAAACGACTTCGATACGAATGAATTCCACCTCTCGTATTGATTAGAACTCTTCTGAACGACTCGTTTGGGTCTGAAAACGATCCTTCAGTTGACCAACATGGACGGGTAACGTAACATACCGAACAAAACTATGGTGAGTTCATTTGTCTTGAGCATGTCTCCCGGTGGGTGGGACAGTCAATTGGGTATTCCTGAGAGGAAATAGGCTTTTGGGTAAAAACTGGAATGTTAGATAATACACTCATTTCCTATCACCTTAAGTCCCATCTTCTACTGAATAGTTACCTGAGAGGTAACGGGGTATTAGTTGATAGCGCTATTAGGCTTGGCAACCTCACACCGTACCTGAGAGCACGGGCGTGAACTAATGACCTAAATCATGACCAATGCTTAGATAGGGGGCATTGGGGACGGGCAAAATAATCTGGAGCCATCTTGTACGGTACTCGAGTTATTATCAACATTATTATCAATAAACTGAACTAAACATTTGGTAACTAATGTTTTCATAAAACTATGAACTCACCAGATTTGTCTGATACACTTGTTGCATGCTCGGAGGTCGATAGATTTCATGGACAAGGAACTTGCTGTCTGGATTAGCTTGAGTGATCATGGGTTGTACTTCTTGGATGCACATGATGGGCTTACTGTTTTTTTACATACATTTGGTTTTGAAATTTTTAAACAATGAACTACTACTTGCTTCCGCTAAAACTGTTAAACTTGTGATACGATTTGGAATGTTTGATTTAATAAATGGGAACTTATTTTAATATCTTGTGAATAGTTCAGTTTGATTAGTGGCTAGATCCTAGTACGTCACACACCTAGCGGGGTTTCCGCACGTGGTATTTTGGGGGTGTGACAATAAAGGTAATGACGCCAAATTTTTAATGCAAATACCACCGCACCTAACTCTAGCTCATGTGTGGTATAGTTCTTTTCTTGAACTTTCAATTGGCGTGATGCGTATGCAATAACTTTCTCTTTTTGCATTATCACGCATCCTAACCCTTGACGTGAGGTGTCACAATAGACTACGAAATCATCCGTTCTGTTCGGAAGTGATGGAATTGGTGCATCACAAAGTTTGTCTTTAAGCAGTTGGAAAGCTGCTTCTTGCTTTTCTCCCCAATCAAATTTCTTATCTTTCTGAGTGAGAGAAGTGAGTGATTGAGCAATCTTCGAAAAATTCTCAATGAATCTTCGATAATAACCTGCCAATCCTAGAAATTGGCGTACTTCGATCGGTGTCTTTAGTGCGCTCCAATTCTTTATGGCTTCGATTTTTTATGGATCAACATGTATGCCTTTCTCATTGACTACATGTCTGAGAAATTGAGCTTCGCGAATCCAAAATTCGCATTTGGAGAATTTCGCATACAGTTTATCCTTTTTCAAAAACTCAAGAATAGTTCTAAGATGATGCTCATGTTCATCCTTGTTTCGTGAATATATCAATATGTCATCGATAAATACTATCATGAATTTGTTAAGGTACAGCTTGCACACGCGGTTCATTAAGTCCATGAACACCGCTGGTGCATTTATTAAGCCAAATGGCATAACAAGGAACTCGTAAGGACCTTAGCGAGTTCGGAATGCCGTTTTCAGAACACTTTCTTCTTGAACTCCGAGTTGATGGTATCCTGACCTTAAATCAATCTTCGAATAATAACTCGATCCTTGAAGTTGATCAAATAAATCATCAATCCTCGGTAATGGGTACCCATTCTTGATTGTGAGTTTATTCAATTCTCGATAGTCTATGCACATCCTAAAACTTCCATCCTTCTTCTTCACGAATAACACTGGAGCTCCCCAGGGTGAGTAGCTTGGTCTAATGAAACCCTTGTCCAACAGCTCTTGAAGTTGTGTAGACAATTCTTGCATTTCCGAAGAAGCTAAATGGTATGGAGATTTTGCCATAGGTGCGGCACCTGGAATTAAGTCTATTCGGAATTCAACTTGTCGTTGTGGTGGTACTCCTGGCAAGTGTTATGGAAAGAGTTCAGGGAATTCCTTCACAGCTGGGATCTCCTCAAGTTTTGGCTCCTTGGCCTTTTTGTCAACTATGTGCGCTAAGAATGCTATGCATCTTTTCCGTATGCACTTTCGGGCTTTCATACAGGAAATAATTTGTGAGGGCATTTCGTTTTTTCTCATCGTGAACAA
This sequence comes from Helianthus tuberosus, assembly GCA_030545235.1. Lineage (NCBI taxonomy): Eukaryota > Viridiplantae > Streptophyta > Magnoliopsida > Asterales > Asteraceae > Helianthus > Helianthus tuberosus. Next base: position 97,033,258 of record CM060412.1, on the reverse strand, counting down.
GAAGTGTTTCATTATTAGGAAGGGGAATTCGAATAATTTTGTTGTAACACACGACTTCGGCTTGGTTGGTGGATAGCCAATCCATTCCAATTACAATATCAAAACTACCTAGTTGAACGGGTATTAGGTCAATTTTGAATTTTTGTCCACCTAACTCTAAAGAACATCCTTTAACAATTTTATCAGATTCAATCACCTTTCCGTTCGCTAGTTTGATAGTGAACGGAATATCTAGTTTATTTGACTTTAGTCCAAGTACATCTTTAAATTCTAAAGATATGAAACTAAAATCTGCACCAGTATCAAATAAAATAGAAGCGAAATGATCGTTGACAGGGAACGTACTGGTGATCACATTTGGATCCTATCGCGCCTCTTGAGCTCCAATTACAAAGGCTCGTCTGTGGCCTTTGTTCTCCTTGGGACAGTCCTTCATGAAGTGTCCCATATCACCACAATTAAAACAACCTTGATTCTTCCCTCGTTCATTTTCATTACCACTGCTCCTTCCTTCTTACCTTCGTTTCTAATCACTTTTTTATTACTCCAACATCTTTCTGTGCAGTGACCCATCTTCCCGCATTTCTCACACTTGAGAGTTCGGCAACTACCAGTGTGATGATAACCGCATCGGTTGCACTTAGGTGCATTTCCAGCATAACCCTCCAGTTCTGTCTCTGCTGCTGCCACAAATGCTTTAGCCATTTTCTTTGTGGGGTTTTCCTTTTTATTATTATTTGCTCGGAATCCTTTCTTAAACTGAGAGACTTTCTGCTTGTTGTCGTGTGACGCGGATTCCACATGTTTTTCTTTTGTTTTCTCAGTACCTCTCTTGTCAAATTTGTTCATTCTTTTTGCTTCCTCGGTAAGTCTTATAGAAATTGTGATGACCTCGGTGACTGTCGCAGGATGTGACGATGTAACCATACTTCGGATTTTGGGTGCTAATCCCCAAATGTATCGTTCGACTCGTTTAAATTCAGGGGTTACCATATAAGGAACGACCCGTGAGAGATCATGAAATCGTTGGGTTTACCCACAGATATCTGGTCCGTCCATCATCAAATTCTAAAACTACATTTCCAACTTTTGCAACTCAGTTCACGAGCAATATTTCTGTCGCAACATATCCTTCAATCTATCCCAAGTAATATCATATGCTGCTGCGTCTCCCAATGTCTGCATTTGCAGATTCCACCATGACAAAGCTTTGGAAATGAACATACCCAAAACATATAACACAGTTTGGTTAGGGGTATAGTTGCTCATGCGTATTACAGAGTCCATTTTCTCAGTCCAACGACAAATTCTACGGCACCACCCGTGCCATCAAAGTTCAACGATTTGCAATCTAAAAATTGCTTATACGTGCAACCTGGAATGTTGGTTCTCAAAATTGTCAAAAATATATATTTTGCAAATAAATATTAATGAAATTCCTTTGCCAGGATATGAGTAACCAACCATTTGTAGGATTTTGAGCTATTAGTGGAGTTTGAACTCTAGGTCCATCATTCCGATTAGTACGTGTTGCCTCATGTTGTGCCATTGCATCAACAATGCGTTGATTTAACAAGGCATCAAGTTCAGCTTGGGATGTGGGTAGAGGAGTTTGGAGAGTATGTATGTTCCTTCTCCTTGGCGCCATGACCTTCATATGTAAAATCATATAGAAGAAATTAGACAAATATATAAAATAAATATTGTCGTTCATGGGCTCAAATTGAATAAAACACATCATCATAATACATATTTATATAAGAATAGCGTAAGTCAATCATATCTCGCGTAAAACATCCATACTGAAATCATCACAATATAAATAAATCTAACAATAACAATGCATAAAAAGAAAAGATGCCACTTCCATATATATATATATATACTGTCAACTTGATACATAATTTTTGTGAAGAGACAAAAATAATTAGGAGTTACATCAGTCCAATATCCAAGTAATAGACAATACAAAAATAAAGTAGATTCTTTCTTCACATTGTTCTTTATGGTCTTCTAGTTGATTTTTATATATATATCTTCAAAAACATCTTCAATTGTCTTCTAATCTGATATGGGTACTTACCTCAAAATACGACTACATACCATCTCTAGACTGAAGGTGGGGGTGGGGGTGAAGATGCACTGATGACACCTCGAAAGAATGCCATCTCCTCCTCAATGGCGTTGGCGCGCCTCTCAAGAGTTGGAGGTGTTGCATGGTGTGATGAAAATGATGGTGCTAGTGGAGATGGTGGTGGTGGTGATCTAGGTAAAGGTGGTGGTGGTGGTGGTGGAGGGGATGATGTAGGTATAGGTGGTAATGTGGAAGATGATGGAGCAGCACTCGGAGGTGCTCGAAGAACAGACAGCTAAGCATTAAGCTCTCGGATAAGACTAAATACAATACCAAGTTGTACCTTGGCTGAAGTGAGTCTGTACTCGGTAGTAGAGGGAGATAAATGACACGGATGATACGGATCTAACGGGCCCATCTCCGGTGGTGGCTGAGTGTAGAAATCTGAAAAGTACGGAGAAGGGTAAGTGATGGTACTATGCATGGATGTGGTGGTGTGATATGGATCCCCAATAATAGGAAGTGAAGTCTGTGAAGAATACCCCGTCAAAGGGTAGCTGGGAGAAGTGTGCGAAGGCCCGGCAGCATACAGGTCCTAGTAAGAACTGGCAGTCGATGAAACAGTAGTAGCAAAAGATCCAACAAATGGATATGGGGGTAGGTGCTCGACTGACATAAATGTACCACCCAGATTGTAATGTGATGGTCCTACAACAGAAGGAGAGATCGGATGGTAAGCGGGGAGTGTTGTAGGTAAAGTAGGGTCGACATGAAATGGTAATGCCTTTGAATGTGGAGATAATACTGTATCAGGCGAATGTATCAGAGATGGCGTCAGTGGGGAAGTAGGATCTGAAGATGAGATCTCAATAGCAGTGGCCTCGGGTTGAGCGACCTCTAGTATAGCGATATCGAAATCATCGCTGATGCCGAGATCATCATCGATGTGCTCGACCTGAACAACAGGAATGACGATGTCCTCGTCATCATCATCAGGAATGGCATCAACAAAAGGAGGGACGACATCACCGTTATATGGACCTACTACAGGAAGTGGTATAGGAATGAATGCTATGACGTGCTCACCTTCGGGGTGGCTGTATATGATCTTATCATGAACAAGAGGTATAGCGAGAACATCATCCACAGGTGGGATGTCGGCAGGGTCGGGCTCTGGGATTGCAAATGGCTGGAAATCAACATCCATCCAATCGTCATCAGAAACCTCATCATCAGAAATGAAAACGAAAGGTGGAACAGGGTCATCAAGTGGTATATAGTCTGCATCTGAGGCATAACCCGCTGAGTCGGTGTCGGAGCTGGAAGACATGATCCTGGCAAAATAATCCGTACAACGTATACATGTGAACAACTTATAAATAAATTTTTGGACAATTGTACTTTGTTTTCATTGTTGTTTATATCATATATTGTTTCAAGTTCAACCTATTGTTATCGTGTCTAAACCTCAAAGACTAGTTTACATAGTATCCTTGCATTATCATTTTGACTTATTGTTTAGTACTATCACATAGTATCCTTGCATTATTGTTTCGAATTTATCATTTTGTATTAGTGGACTCTTTGTAAAAATTATAATGTAAAACACTAGTTGTAAAAGACATCGTTTTGAAATTGTAGACCAGACTCAAAAGAATCTTAGTTCACTACAATTGATGCTCTGATACCAGGTCTGTCACACCCCGATTTTCGGTTTCTGCAGAAGCGTGTCGCGAGGTGTGGCTAGAGCGGCAATCGCTACAATCAATCGAGTAAACAACATATTTAAACCATAAAATATGTTCATCCATACATTTATTTAGAAACCATAATTTACAATACAAACATCTTGTTCGGAATAAAACAAACTACAACTTTAACAACATTGTTCAAATTTTAAAACAGATCCACTAAACATGATAACTGAAAACAGGATGACATCTCAAAAGCTTGAGTTCTTGACAACAACACGAACATATTTTCCAAAGCCGTCCACTAATCTCCAGTAATACATGTTAGTTTTGAAAACGTCAATAAAAGTTGGTAAGTTCATGTTATTTAGTTTTTGTACAAATGAATCCCCAAAACATTTGAAAAAGTAAATTCGTTTTGTCTAGTATAATGAAACTTGCGTGATCATTAGTGTTTTGCAAGGACACTAATCTGTATGCCAGAATAGGAGGAAACCAAACCTTGACGACTTATATCGTGTGTGTCAATGACAAGAGTGGGGTTCGCCAAAACCCAAATAGATCTATCCGTTTGTTCCTCAATACTTGATTATTCATTAATGGTCCCTTTATTTAAAACACCTATCCGCATGTGATCTAAATAATTTCATTTTAATCATCATACTATTTATAACATGTATACATCCCCGAAAGTTTAAAACTATAAACATTTAAAATAAAGGGGAAAACATGAACTAACAGATTTACGTTCCGTGCAAATCTATATTCGATTCCTGGTTCTTCGTTTGTTTTCTTGACCTACAAGTGCCCTAATCTCATTAAACACTTAGTTTTATGTTTGTTTTTCGAACAAGTATTTCATCTTGAATTTCGTTTTTAGTTCTTGTAATCGTTTGCTTTCTTTGTTTATGTTTACATATATATATATATATATATATATATATATCTTCCATATATATATATTCTATTTAGTTTATGTTTGAATGGGCCTAATCCATGTGTTAGGTTTTAAATCCAATTTGTATATTTAGTGTATATGGGCCTAGCCCAAATGTCTTTGTATAAGTGGGTCTAATCCAATTATTTTAATTAGGTGGACCTAGCCCAATTGATTTTGTTTAAAGTAGGTCAAACCCAAATTGATGTGCAAGAGTGGGCCTAGCACAAAATAGTTTTATATGAGTGGGCCTATGCCAAATAGGTTATGTAAGAATGGGCCTAGCCCAAACTAATTTCTAAAAAGTGGATCTAGCCCATGTTAGTTTATAGAAAGTGAGTTTTAACCCAAGTATTCTTGTAAAAATGAGCCTAGCCCAAATTTTATTTGAGAAAACTAGACTTAGCCCAATTAAATTCATGGACTCTTTTTAGTCTTAAATATTTGGGCTTGATTATAAATAATAATACTTGTATTTTTATAAAAACCTAGTTTTTATAAAAATTATTACTTGTGTCAATATTTAATATTTCTAGTGCAAAAGATTTTTAAAGTGTGTGTGACGGCTCGTATTTTTGTTATGACTATTTCTTTCGTGTTGATTTGGTGTATTCGTGTCGTTTGTCCCGTTTGTGTTGTCCGTCTCGTTTATGTAGTTTGTTTCGTCCATGCCTTATATTTTATTTTGTCCGAATTTGTCAAAAGTGTCCATATTGTCCAAAGTGTCTGAATTGTCCGATTGTAAGTTTATGTCCAAGGATGGACATTCTATTTATATAGTTTTGTTTCCAAGTGTGAATATATATATTTTTTGTAATTTTTGTGGAAGTGTATAATTTTGTATTTATTCCTACATGAACTAAATACATAATATCTATAATACTATATAATAGATCTCCCATGTACAAAAATGTAATTTTCTTTAAAATTTTAAGATGGGATATCAAAAGCCAGTTAAAAACCAGAATTTTTTACAATCCTTTTCCCTTTCTACCCTCATATCCCTTCAACATCGCAGTCGATTACACGATTACACAACCCATCTCTTCATGAATTAGCCATTATTAATATCATTAATCTGCCATTTGAATGCAGAATTCTAGTAGTCGACGTTCCCAATCCCCCAACCGAGGCTTTTGGTGGCACCCGGGGTTCCACAAAACCCTAGCAACCAGATCCCCCATCCCAAAACCTGCAATCGCTACAACATAACTGAATTTATGTCCATAAATCTTCAATCTGAGAAAAAAAGCTTGAAATTCATTCATGGCGATGGCGAAATACGATCTGGCACCTCGAATTGCTCCCAATCTGGATCGGCATCTCGTGTTTCCGCTGCTCGAATTCACTCAGGAGCGTGAACTGTACCCGAATGATCAGATTCTCAAAGCGAAGATCAAGCTTTTGAAACACTAATATGCTTGATTACGCTATGGATATTCACAAGTCTCTGTACCATACGGATGATGTTCCTCAAGGTAGTCACAGTTTTTATTTATATTAGGGTTTTAGTTATTGTTTTTGGCTGTTTTGGTTGGATATTTGTGGTTTTGGGTTGTGTGAATGAGAACTTATGTTCCTGTTTGAATTTTGTATGTGTTTGATATTTGGATGAAAAATGACAAAAAGTTGATTCTGAGGCGTCTTTGATATTTGTACGTGTTTTCTGCACCTGGGGTGTGTTTTCTTGGCGAAAAGTTGATTCTGAGGTACATAGTAGGGGACACTCAATGTTCTAATATCAGCTGCTAAAGTAGAATCTGTCAAGAGAGTTGTGTATTTCTCAATTATATACTCGTAGAATGTCTTAATTTATGATTCTTTTAATATCCATCTTTTGTGCACTTATCTACGCCTCACTTTTCTTGACTCTTTCAAGTAGATTCTTGCTTGTAATAAAGTATCCCGATATATCTGCATGAAGAATATTTTTAATATGTAAAATTTACTTTAATAATGGCTTATGTTATGTTGATACAGCATATCCCCAAAGTTAATGGAGACATACCTTCAGTCGACGAAGCTACTTCTGATCATCAAAGTTTGTTGGACAGGTTTCACATCTATTATGCTCATACGACTGTTTGTTTTTTGTGATATTGTATCATTATATACATGCATAATTAATATATTAATATGTGATATTGTATCATTATATACATGCATAATTGTGTATTTTTTTATGTTAAACTTGTTTGCTTTCAGGTTGCAGGTGTATAACCTGATTGAATCTAAAGTTTAAGCCGATGATAACTGTAAGGTCGGTTATGTTTTATCAAATCAGAAAATTCTGTTATAACTGTAACCGTTTTTTTATGCTATATATAAAGTGGTAACTGCTAAAGCATTTGGAACCAAAATGGGTCAATTTTTTCACTCAATGTGTCAAAATGGGTCAATTAAAATTCCATCTCATATATTTTCGGGTCAAAATGGGTTGACAACTTCAAACAAATAGAATCGGTTCGGATTGAGTTTCGGGCGGCCGGGACGGGTTTCAGAACGTAGTTGGTTCGGATCGGATTTCGGGTCGGCATGGGTTTCTACACGGGATGGGTTTTGGGCCGACATGAGTTTTCGCACGGGACGAGGTTTGAGTCGGGATGGGTTTTAGCACTAGACGGGTTTCAGTTCGGTTTTTTTTGTTTTGTTGGGGTTGGTTATTTTCGGTTTCGGTTGAGATTTTTTGTTTCGTTTTGGTCCCTTTTTTGGTTTGATTTTTTTAGGTTTTTTTTTTTGTTTCGTTTTGGCCGGTTTCAACTTTTTTGAAAAAGGACCCGACCCGAAACTTGTTCTGACCCGGACCCGTTCTGACCCGGACTTGCTAAAAAAGTTGAAGTCTTTTTTTATTTCTGAAGTTGGGAAGTAACAAATTTCCAATATTTGATCTTATATCCTTGACTAACCAACTTCATTTGTTTTTTTTATCTCGAATGGCCTAATCCTTCCGATTTAGATGCCTTCATTTGCAACAACGATGCTGATCTGTACAGTGTACTAACATCTTCTCATCCTGAAGATAACTTGTTTGTATTTGATCTTTATTTCATTCTCACCTTGCATACCGGTGGGGTGGTCAACGGATTACGAAGACTTTACTAAGGTGGGATTCTTCTATTATTGAGAAAAAGGCCCAGAATAAAATGAACATGTTGTTACAGAAGATGAAGCAGTTTCTACCAACTACTGTTATGCTTTTAATTATCAAAATCCAGCACTGGTAACTTGGTAAGTACATCTATTACTTCATTAGTTCATTTGTCCCCGAATTAATTGCTATGTTGGTCGGGTGGGCGGGCGTGCTGGGTAAAATGTTAAAACAAGTCAATTCAGGTTTGGTTGACCCATAAACACTATATATTTAATTAGTGTGCTATATATTTGGAGACTTTCAACTGTTGGAGGTTCTGCCCGCAAAAGAGCTTAGGAAGATGATGAGAATTCAAGCTAGCTCTCTTGTCACAATGTATTGCCAAAATGGGAGGAGAGTTAATCTTATTCCAGTGTGGGCGTATCGTTCCTAAACGCTCAGGTGTGTCCGTGTTATATGCTTTTTGATCTTTATTTGGTTGTACGGTATTATTTTTACTCATCCTTAATCTATAAGTAGTCGGGCCTTATAGTTGAGTTGTCTATGCTGTGGACATGTTGGGCTGTGATGTGGACAGGTCCCATTCTTTGGACCATCTGTGAAGTCATGCTCGCACATTTTACCATCTAATTTCAGGTACTTATATCTCTGATGGGGATGGACTTGTCAAAAGTTGTGGTTTTTATTGGTGAAAATGGAGACATAGGTTTCACAAGTCTATTATACTTAAAGGAGTCGGCAATGCTATTAACGACCAACATCATGCCAACCTTGTGGTATTTCTGAATTAAAACCATATGATGAGCCACAGTGTTTTGTTATCCCTGCAAATCATGGTTGGGTTTTCTTTTATTATTATTATTATTATTATTATTATTATTATTATTATTATTATTATTATTATTATTATATACCTGGTGTAAAGGCTTGACTTGCCATGTCCAGTTGTCCATTGAGTATGCAATATATTCGTATTTATCTTTTCTGTTTTGTTGTACTAAGGGAACAAGAAAAGACTTGTTGATGCGATGGAGAATGGAATCCACTTACAAGATCAAATTTCCAAATTATACAATGAATTTTACCATGGTGGCCTGTTAAAGTTAGTTATCATTGGGGGAGATAAGTTCCCTATAATATAATAAGAAAAAAAGAAAGAATCATGATAAATACATCTTACTTTCTTAACAGGTGATGTCGAAATAGGTTCACGTGGAATCGTAGTTCATTTTGTGACTTTATCTAATGAATTGCATTCTTTTCTTCATGCTGTAGTTTTTTTTACGTTAAGTTGTGATTCATATTGAAGATATCATTTCATTCAAGTTATATATGAATTGTGTATGACACCAATCTATGGAATTTCTTACGAAGCTGAAAAACAAGTTGTGTCGGCTGCTTTCCTATTCTTTTTCGAAGCAATTTTCTTCTCTGTCACTGGATCATGACACCTACCTCAATCTTGCTGCAGAAAGTCTTGATGGGCTGGAAAGTTGGGTTCTTGCACTCTTTTGCAAAGTCAAAATCAGCAATGCGTCAAAGGCAGAAGTCAAACCAGGACTTCCAGTTTTGAGTGCAGGAAAAATTTACAATTTAGAGGCTGTTAAACATGTCCATTATCTTGATCTTTCATGGACATTGCCATTTCTCAGGAAAGCGGAATACTACTTGACACATCTCATCGGGCATGGTAATGTGACTTTTTACCTTTTTGAAATACGTTAAATGTCATGGTTTGTACTGTAAGAAAATGACATAGATCTTTTTTATTAGTAATTAGGATATCAAGTCACCAATTGTACTTTTCGTTGCCTAGACCATCATTATAGGAGAGAACTTGTAAGGGTATATTTGTCAAATGTTGAACAAATATGTAGCCGCTATGTGGAACAAATAAAGTGAAGGTTTGGGAAGTTTTATGCATATTTAAATCTGTAATCGCTTAAATAACCTGATTAGCTGATGATCAAAACTTCTGACAGCAGAAGCATATACAAATGGTATCTCCTCATCTTGTTTTATTATAAATTTAGAATTGATAATCTAAATCTAATTATTTAGTATAACATAATCACTTTCAGAACACACACCCAAACACCCACTAAAACAGTTTATTTGACGTGTAGGGAAATGCTCTTGGAGTGTTGGATTTTAGAAGTAAGAGTAAACAAGAAGCTTGTAGTGAGGAAGGGGGATGCAAGGGATACATGTTTGCATTACAAGTGACTAAAGAGCTTGAAACATGGCCAGAAAAAATTACCGCAACCAAAAATGGGTAAGTATGACGCAACAACCCGGTCCTATATTGATGCAAGATGAAAAGTATGAACAACTTATTATAAACTTTAGTGTTATATAAAATACTCGTTGTTTTTTTCATCGGTGCCGCCGTATGCTATGTTTGTCGTTTTACCTGTTTAATAATATGTTTACATGTTGTATGGTGTCACAGATGGTGATTGAAGAAGCATTTGTATTATGTCGGTATGAATGGATGCGAAACGCTCTAAAAGAATTCGTAAAAGTGATAGAAAAGGGGGAAAACAAAAGGGAACATAAAATGTCAATAAATGTCAACAAAGAAGACAAGCAAGTGACAAAAGAAGATGAAGATTGTCAACTACTGCCAAACATATGCCATGTTAATGGGTCTATGTCAATAAATGTCTATAAAGAAGATAAGGCAGTGATAAAAGAAGATGAAGATTGTCAACTAATGTCAAACATATGCCATGTTAATGGATCTATGAGTACATATGGCATAATGGTTCCTGCTAGAATTTTCCTTTACTTTGCCCACAAATCGATGCTTGAACAAAACTTTGTATCGTTCTTGTTTATAAACTGGTAAGGCAACCCACATTTCAAATCGCGTATGTTAATGGTAGACCTGGCAAAAAGTGAAAAAACACAGATGCGAACGTGGTAAAAATATGCATAAAACTCGGCTGTAAACGTGTTAAAAATGGTATAAAATGCAGCTGCACATATGGGTTAAACAATAACAAACGTGTAATGTGATCGAATGGGTCAAAGAATCACAAAGGTGAAAATGTGTTCAAATGAGATTAGAACCACTTAAGAGTCTTTTTGAATGGTACTCCTATGTTTTCTTATACATGTAGGTCAGTCATAGTTACTGGTAGTCTTTTATATCAGCAAATGTAGTTCTAAACATGTAAAAAAATCAATGAGTAAATTCTATTCTAATTGCTTAATGGCTCAATTAAGTTGTGTTGTGCCAATCATCTTTCATAATGGGCTCTTTTATTTTATTCACAAATACAAGTTGCAGCAGCTGCTCAAAGCTTTTTATTGGTCAGTTTTGCATCGTGGTTAGTTCAATTGGCTTTTGATTTCATGCAATAAAATGTTATAAATAGCTTAGATCAATTTTTTGTTCTTATGTGATTGATTTTATAAAAAATCTTGATATCAGTTTTCTTTCACTCTTTTCATTGATCATTATGTGTACATGCATTCCAAAATGAGGCACTTAATGTCTACATTGAGCATTCTTGGTATCACAGCCACGTCCAAATCATTGTCGCAGTAAGCCAGAGTTCCGCCGCAACGCGCGGGTCTCCCACTAGTACATACAAAAATATATAATTATGATACTTGATGAATCTTGAAAGTTTACATTTTATCTAAAATATATACTTTGTCATTTTTAGTTTAGAAATCATTATAAAACATGAACTTATAACTTCTTGTCCAAAAATTCGTTTAATCAAGTTTAAAGATTTCAAGTTGATTTCTAGTTACCAATTCCTTTGTTTAACATCTTTTGATCATAACAAATTTATAAAAATTTTGCCATAGTTTCCTTTGAACTATGGACTTTTCCCAAGTTTATACAAAACTTGTGTTTCAAATCATTCTAATCTCAAATGTCATCAACTATCAATAATCACCCTATTTTGTTGAGTTCTCTAACTTCCTAAAAAGGAAATTTTATTCCTGATTTTTGCTAAAAATTTGTAGAACATAATTTCATTCAAAATTTATGTTTTAGATGATTCATATAGTCATTTAAAGTATAAACATGTATTTAAAACTCTTTTTACTAACATATTTCATGTTCTTGATTCTTTCCAGAAATGGAAACTTTATTCAAGTATTTGAACAAAAATTTAGTTTCTTGGAGTTAAATAATCACCCATGTTTTTCTAGCATGCATGTAACTTATTTCAATCATAAAAACTCATGTTCATAACTTTTGTTGATGAATCTTGAAAGATCTAACATGCATGTGTTTAGATCATATTTTTATGCAAAAATAAACAAGATTCATACTCACTAATATAAACTTCTTCAAGTTCATACAAAATCATAAAAAAAATCATAAGATCAAAATAATGGTTTTGGTTTTTATTAATGTTTTTTTCAAGTGGGTTTTGTTTTGTTTTGATTAAAGATGAACTTGTATTCATTCAAAATCAAAAACAATAATAATGTAGAAACTAGTGAAGAATCTTACAAGTTTGCTAGTAAAGCAAAGAAGATGTGAAAATGATGATGATCTAAGAACTTCAAGTGTCACCTAAGTGCTTCAAATGGTTCTTCAAGTTTCACAAATGTCTTGAATCATCCATGCACCTCCATGTTTGTAAGATTTCTAATGTTTGAAATTTTTGATTGTTGAAGATGGTGGTAGGAGGTTCTAGCCGAAAATTTAGAGAGAGAGTGTAGGAGATGATAAGTTTTGATGGTTTTGTTGGAATTATGGAAGAGGTGGAGTGTTTGAGAAGATTTAGTTACTCTTGGTTCTTTCACAATTACACTAATCATATTCTTATGCTTCGAACACACAAATTAAAGGTGAGTGGGCAAGTGGGGGACCCACTATTGCCGTGACTAAGCATGGGGGGTGTTTGTATTTTTTTTTTTTATAAAAACTTGATTATTATACAAATCTTTATAAACTTTGATAATTTATATAAAAATTTCTATAATGTTTCAAGCTTTCATACTTTAAAGTAATGTGATACTAGGTAAAACTAACCCACCAAAATTATTAGTTCGTTGATCGGGAGAAAAATTTGGTTCAGGTCCTGTACCGGGTTAAATATTGACACTGCGTTTTATTTATATAAATCCATGACAAAAATTGTTTTTGCACTTGTTTTATCATCCAAATTATTAATCCAACTTTTTAGACTAAAAATTTTATTATTTCTGACACAGTTCCGGTACCAGCTTTATTGTCAGGCAGTTTACTGAACTAACTGTGCAGCTTAACACAATAAGATTTAAGTGCAGATTTTGTGTCGTTTTTAATACCCGTTATATTATTTATGACAAATAATATTTATTTATGGGTTTTTCGGACAGTTACTGTTTCGTTCTGCGGAATGTTGTACACTTCCGCAGGATTACTGTACTTTTATGCGGATTTGGACAATTTGGTTTTTAATTAGAATTTTCTAAATAATATAAGGCACATGTTATTTTAGACAGAGTTTTATAGAACATTTGTGCAGATATATCTATATGTCTTGTTTTTATCGTGTCAGATTGTACCGCGACTAGTACTAACAAGTATTGTCTGTTTGCGTTTCTACCGTCAGTCTAGGATATAGTTTCTAATCGTAAGGATATAGTTTCTAATCATAATGGATTTGTTATCATTCTAAGCTATGATTTTTATAATTCCTAGACTTTTAAGACTTAATCAAATAAAATTAAGTCAAACATGTGAAAATAAATAATGTAATAGTTGTTCGGGTTGTACGGAATTACCGGAATTTTGCCGAATGTCACACCTAGTACATGTGAAGCTTTGATTACACTTCAAGATGAAAAGTGTATTTGGAGATATATACGCGTGCTTGACCCAATGTGGCTCGTCAATTGCTCAAAGAAAGATATAGAATGTCTGTTTTCAACAAGATTATATATTACCCAGCAGACAAAGAGCAGGCGATTCAGTATCAGAAGTTGATTAGTGTATGCTTTGAAAAAAGACATTAACTCTGGTCACTACTAGAAGATAAATTGGAGAGATCTTGAACATGATGAGTTTTTGAAGAAGGAAAGACATGAGGCGTTGATTAACAAAAGAATGAAGAAAGCCGTATTCATGGCAAGCTTGAAATTCCCTAACTACAAGTCTATTCCTACTGATCAAACTCCGATAGAGAAAGAAGAGAAGAAAGAGATCAAACTCACTAAGTTCTTCGACTACACTGATGTTGGTAGAGAATGGTGGTTGACCAAGGGTCGTTTTGAAAGAAGAGCACAACGTGAAGAACAAGAGGAGCAGAGAAGGAATAAGAGAAGATATGGCAAGAGAGCTTAAAGAAGACTATACATGAAGACTACATCTACATCCAAGGGGGGTCTATGAATGCATATGTCTGTAGCTTACAACATATATCGAGTCTTAGTTTATAGTTTATTGTATGTATTAGATAGTGTTTCGTATTGAACTGATTGGAAGTTAATGTAATAGGTCCATTCGTATGGATGGAGTCCATCTGTGCGGATGGACATAATTGTCAGTTCGTACGGATCTGGTAGATCCACATCTATGGGTTCGCACGGACCTGTGAGGTCTATAAATAGAGGTGCAGGGGTCTTCATTTGTAACTTTTGACACGAGAGGCGAAGCTCTGTCAAAATATTTTCTTGGATCTGTAAAGCAGTTTATATCAATGAAAATATTGTTAACCGATATCATTGTGTCTGTGCTCACCTCCTACATGGTTTCCACACGTGATACGAGGATATATTAAGCCTGTCGGAGCATTCTTAGAGCCGAAACAGTCCTCACAACCTTTAAGCACACTCCTGAATAATTGATTAGTATAAATGGTAATCTCCACAAATAGCAAATCTTCATCGGATAAAAAATCATCTAGTAACACCTTCAGATCTCAGATACATTCATCCACAATCAAATTCACATTCTTCCTCTTCAGTCACGAAAATAGATCTATAGTCTTCTCCAATAGTTCCGGCGGCAACTTAATCAACAAACATCGTCATTCCCCGGCGGTTAGTCTAAAAAACAATTCCTCTACTCGAAGATTAAGCATTATGACACTTTAGACTATCACAATGTTGTGATATCTTATAAGTATCCACAATACAATTGCATCTCCTGACGCGGATCCTGCTGACCGGCTTGACGAAGACCCGGGACTCAAACCCCAAGACGTCAATCTGACCCTATGCATCCCCGGACAATCTGAACTTCCTATGATCACGGATCACGAATCCAGATCCTATGCATCCTCGGACAATCTGAAGTCGGAACCACCCGAATGCTGTTGCATTGTCACGAATTTCAAAAAGCTGGAATTTCAGTATATTCTATGAAATTTTTGTTCCCCCTTATTTTTGCAAATTTGGACATCTTATCACTGAATTCCCCCTCAAATTGAGAAATTTAGTTCTTTCTTCTCTTTAAAAACTCGACTATATCGAAAATATGACATTTTGGCTCTCAAATGTCAGTTTTTCATCATTGTTGATTCTACTTCAAGACCCATTGATAGTCAGATAACCAGATGATAAACATTCTTCACCAGTATCATGACTATCCCACTAATTTCCATAATCTGTGATCGCATCATCATATATGTTCTCTGAAGCGACGGACGGTGTCCTCGAACAACCCAACTTGGTCGTTAAAAACTCAAAAAAAAAATCAATCACCAATTTTTTTCTGGAGACTCATCTCGTCATTTTAATCAAAAATGCCCTTTTTAGGCATTTTCTCATTCGTGCGAATGGGGTAGGTCCATTCGTGCAAATGGGCTGATTTTGGATCAAATGACATTTTAGAAAGAGTGCCCGATTCGTGCGAATCAAGAGGTTGATTCGTTCGAATGTGTACATTGAACGAGATATAAAATTTATACACTGAACGAGACATAAATTTACCCAACCACCCTTCTAACCCCTTCCAGGCAATTAGCGCGCTTTATATAGACCGTAAAGACACGAATATGTGAATCAACGACATATGAAGTTGTTAAAAAACTAGTTATTAAAGTCATTAATACATACCCAATTAAAAAGTTGCCAAAGATCGGAAATCAAAAAAGAAATACATAAAAGATTTATCTTCACCAAGTGATATAAGAGTTTAGCCAAGCATGGCCTTTGTTTGACAAAGACTCTTACTATCGATCTTGGATCCCGAGACTACTACACACACTCTAAATGATGGAAGATGGATGATGGGGGTTGATGATGGTGTTGTAATGGTGGTTGAGTGGTGGCCAGTGAAAGAGAAGTGGTTTGCCAAGGGATGGTTTGGAATGGAACCAAGCACATCTATTTATAGCTGAAATCATGGGCATCACCATGGCCCGTGACCGCTTGGCATGGCCCCGTGGTCATCTCTATCTCTCTCTTTCTCATTAACTGTTGTGTCAGGTCTTGTACTAACACAGCCACGTGTGTCAACGGCACAGCCCGTGGCCAATGTACTTGCTATACTGTCACAGATTTTGAAAATCTTTGAGTTGACCATGCCCCATGTTGGCTTAGCACGGCCCCGTGTTGGATGTATGTTTTGTCCTTTGCTGTTGTATTTTCTTCTGCACAGCATCCAGTCTCGGACACGGTCTGTGTCTGGTGGACATTGCCCCGTGTCGGGTCTTCTGA
Organism: Helianthus tuberosus; assembly: GCA_030545235.1. Lineage (NCBI taxonomy): Eukaryota > Viridiplantae > Streptophyta > Magnoliopsida > Asterales > Asteraceae > Helianthus > Helianthus tuberosus. The sequence goes on along the minus strand of CM060412.1, from coordinate 97,016,843 downwards.
TCTTGCTATTCTTGTTGTTTGGATGTGGATTGGGACTTGGCGAGTTGCGTCAATTCCTCCTCCTTCGTATTTATGTTGGTATTTGTTATTATTTTGCCCCTTTCACACATTTAAGCTCTTTTGACCCTGTAAATTATAAGGTACAGAAAAACAAACTTTTTCCAACATTAGTACTGAAAAAGGGTTGATTTTATGCCGTATTTGATATAATCTATATGTTGTATTTTATGCACATCAAATACCCCCACACTTGAATATTTTCTTTTCCTCAAGCAAAACTTTATTACGTGTCTTACATACCCAAACGGAATAGGTAGAAGAGAGGGTTTTGGTCTCATCTTTAGAGTGTCGGGAATGCAAGTTCTAAATTTATTTTGTTTGCAATCTTATTCGTCATGATTTATTTAAAACACAAGTTATGAAAAATTATTTACGTTGGGCCTAACATGCCTTTATAAAATTCCATTTAGTTATATACAAATTTACACACCTCACAAGTAATCACTCAACACTTGGCTGAAGTTGTATAAGTGAGAATGCTTGTGCCCGGTTTTAAAATTTATTCCTACCATAGGCTTGACAATCAATCAAACATCCTCCTTTTTGACATTAAATCCTTGTAAATATCAAGAGGGCTTTAAAGGGTAGGTGGTGGTTCGGGTTTGGTATGTTTTATTGAAATGGCGAAAAGCGTAAAATATTGGTTTTCTATTGCTTTGTGGCTTAGCAAAAAATACTTTAGGCAAATTTTTCTTTTTTTTTTTTGGTTGCCAAAGTTGAAACTGAGCCACAATCATAATTTCATAACCTATAGGTTTACAAAAATGAAAGATGAAAAATGAAAAGGTTTGTTTTTGTGGGTTTGGCAATGAAAACGTTTTAAGGTTCAAAGGGTTTATCTAGGGGGATGTTTTTGGTTAAAGCAAAGAAAAATAAAGGTTTTGAAAAAATTGGTTGATCCTAATGCCTTCGTCATTTACTTACTTGAATTTTTGTCGGTAAGGACTTGGAACGTATTGTATTGTCAAGTTCTAGATTCGTGAGAACCAAACGGGCTATTCACACAAGAAACGAAAATTAAGCATTTAGTATAGATTTGTATTTGTATGCTCGGTATAGGCTCAAAACGCACTTTTGTGGGAAAAGGGGTTGTACTGTAAAATTGTATTTATAATCAAAGTTTACAAAAATTAGTCATGCCCGTTTTCGTAATTTTCTAAATTGGTTCTTTTTATCACGACGCTATCAGTTGTAAATTCGTAAAAACATAATTTTTCGAACTTATTATACCCAACTAAACCAAGATAAGTAAAAAAAATTTGAAAAAGTTTGGGGTGATTAGCGGTTCCAAGGCGAGTTTTGTGTAAGGCTTGATTTTAGGACAACCGATTCAAGGTTTTATCATCCCCCCGCGCCCACACTTAAATTACAGATTGCCCTCAATGTGTCCCAAATAGGATTTATTTTGGTTAAATGTGTAAAAAGTGTGAAAAATAGCAAAACTTTTTGTTACTGGAACTTGCAGCACAGGGGCGTGCTATGGGGACACGGCCCCGTGTCCAAAGTGCCAATAACAAATTAGAATCAGAAGACTTACAGTGGGGTAGCCACGGGAGCGTGCTGGGTGAGCGCGGCTTGTGCCACCTTCTGGGCAAAAGATTTTTGACATCAGTAAGCTGGGCACAGGTGCATGTTGGGTGAGCATGACCCCGTGCTGCAGACACTGTTTTAAAGTTTTTGAGTTGGGAGGCCTCTGATTTACGTGCATTGGTTCCATTTTTCGTCACCTTTCTGGCATTTCCCAGTTCTTTAACACATTTATTAAAACCGTCAACATCCAATCTTCCATTTCATTAAAATAAAGATAATTACAAGAAAATAAAAATTACAAACCTACATTAACTTAAAATAGATAGACAGAATCTTGAGGAATGCCTCCCTGAGATCATTATTTAACAACCCTAGAGCTACGTTCCTAGATCTAAGAAGGTTAGATGTTGGAGGACTTGAACTTTTCCGGAAAATACTCAATTAGAGGTCATTGACCATCTCTTCGATCTCCCTTGGTAGGAAGATATAGGGTTCCTCTTTGACTTCTTCTTAAGGGGGAGCGGGGTTCATCGGAACCTCGAAGGCAACATGGAGAGGGGGAGGTTCCAGGATCTCATCTTCCCACCCGGTGGGTTGAATGACCTCATTCGCGAGGTTCCAATCTTCTTACGGCCAGATCGGTTCCATCGAAGGCATGGCCAAAATGTTCAACCTATGGTGCAAAAGGTTGATTTCCCTGAAACAGTCTTCTAGGCCCATGGAGAGATAGTTCACATGGTCTATAAGAATTTCTTCCACTAAGGTCATTTCGTCGAGAGACACCCTCAAGGCACTCACGTATCTCACAAGAGTAGCCTCAAGGGAGAGTATCCTCCCTCTTAGGTGGTTCCTAGAGCTTGTTGATGAAGTCCCACTTTGCTGGCTCGACAATCTAGGAAAAAAATGACTAACCCTTAAAAAGATATGGGATATCAGAACATTCAGCATGGCCCCATGACAGAGTGGCATGGCCCCATGCTGCTCCATCTGTTCTGGATTCTTAGCTCAACAAATTTTATTTTAAGTTAAGTTTGATTTATTTTTAATTTTCGGAACGTAAATAACTTAAAATAATGTTTTACTATAGTAGATTTGCAAAACTTTGAGCTAAGAATCAAGTGTTTGAACCTCCTATTGAAGATTTTTAAGTTTGAAGCTTCAATCTTCAATGGAGTTCATGGTGGAAGGAAGAAGGGGAAAGAACCAAAAGAAGTAAGGACAAGAAGGTCAAATGAGACCTTTTCAAGAACATACCTTTTGGGGTATGTGTGAGAAATCGGGAGGATCCTGCCCTTTTGGAATGGTTTCAAACATTTTCCTTAAAGGCTGACTTTATATAAACTCACAGCACGCTGGCACGACCCCGTGCCTGGGCAGTAAGGCCCCATGCCATCTGCATGTGTCAGAGAATGTTGTCCGTTAGTAGAACACGAGCCACGTCAACACTGACACAGCCCCGTGCCGAAAAATGCGAGGGGCACAACGCCGTGTTAGTCCGGCACGCCCCATGTTTCTGAAAGATGTTGGGCACGGCCCCGTGTTCAGGGAAATTATGAAGATTGTCTAGGTTTTTTTAAGGAATTATCCATTATCGGGTGGTTCCTTACTGTTTGGAACAACACCGTATTGTCGGATATACCTTAGGCTCCAGCGAGAGTTATGAAAACGTAAGAGGTTATCAAAAAGGTAAAAGCCTTCTTTAAAAATGGGACCTTCCCTTATTTACCTTATCTGGGCTCTTGTTAAAGAAGGTATGAGTCGATTCGCTCCTGTCCAAACCCTCGGTGTGAAATTCACAGTCTGTAAAGGGGACCGTTATCGCGAAATCGAAACAGGGATAACTATCGCTCTCGTCTTCGCAAGCGTCTATGGCAGAGGGTTAGTTGACCTTGGTGTTTGTAACGCCCTGCGTTTTCATACTTTCCATATTTAGAAACCATTGCTTGAAACTCTATTTTTGGAAATCTTGCGTTCTTGTAATCATTCTTTCTTTGAAATCGTTGTAAAATCCAAGACTTGGATTATAACTAAAACTCCTATTTTGTTAAATACATGTTTTACATACCTTATACATGCTGATACATTCAATTTCGTGAAACAATTTATACTTATTCGTAATTCTTGGAAACTACGTGTTAAAATTGTAAATACGTGAAACTTATGCATAAAACGTGTTTTGATCGTAATCGGTACTTAAATATGACCTTCATATGCTTAATTATACTTGGTTTATGTCTCTCATACTTATTTTTCCCTTAAACTATGTTTTTATGGCGAAAATAGTCCCCAAGACACCTAAAAACTCTAATTTAGAAACTTCAGGGGCCAAATTGCAATTTAATGAAACTTCTGCCTCCCTCCTTGACACGGCCCGTGTAAACTTTCCTCGTTCCTTACGCGGCCCGCAAGAGAAGGTAATCCAGAGCCAGCTCATTAACAGCCTTGGATTGGTCGCGATTTTGGTGAGTTTTGGTTGGTTCTAAGTGTGTTTCTTGCATTTATGACCCACAACCACTAACCCCAACCCTTCCCCTATAAATACCACACTAAGAGCATTCACATCCAATCCACCATATTTTCACCCTAAATTACACTAAAAAACACTATATTTTATCTCTCCTTTTTAATTAAATAATTTTTTTATACTTTTATCATTACCTTTTCTCTCTCCTCCACTCACAACCACTTTCAAAATATATTAAAAAATTATAGGGGGTGAACAGTGTCCCCTCAAATATACAGATGAACATCTGCTTTGATAATAAGTCTTTTTGGTTCATACATCTGCTTTGGTAAATGTTCTCCACTGCTGAAAGTCAATCCCTGTTCTCTTATTTTCATGGTAATCACTGTTGTTTAAAATCAGTGTTTTACCCACTGATGAAGCTATCCACTGATAGTTAAAACACCCACTGTCTTCACTTTGACCATTGCAACCACTGATAATTGCTTCATCAGTGGTTCCCTAAACAACTGTCCTCCATTATTCATCTTTTCATCAGAAGTTGGCACGTGGTCAGTTCTTAGCCATCAGATCTTTGTAACCGCTGCCACATCAGCATTCACTTTTTCCCTAAATAAAACCATGATCAAAACCCCCAAACAGGGTTTTACACTGTCGAATTGAATTCCAAAATTCTTTTCTCAAAGCAGTTTCCAACCTTCTGTCTCAAATCATTCTTCGTTCTTCTTCACCAAAATGACAAAATCAAAATCAAAATCATCCTCATCTTCCAAAAAGGTCGCTCAAAAGGCCGTTGAATCCATTGAAATCCCATACAAAGCACCTCACAACTACTTGGGTCTACTCACAAAACCCACCAACAACAAAACCTTCGATACCATCATTGACACCCTTGTGGGTTCAAAGTACAAAACTTTGTTAACTGCTGATGCTCCTATTTACGAACAAACCCAGAAAGAATTCTGGAAAAATGCCACACTTGAGTATCAAGGTGAAATAGTTATAGCCATTAATTCTTCCATAAAGGGCAAAGAGATTCAAATCACTCCACAAACTATTTCGGAAGTCTTTGCACTCGATGATCAAGAAGGCAAAACTTTTTTTCCTAAAAACGAGTTAAAAATTGATTTCCTTGAAAGAGGGTATGGTGTGGAAATAAAAAGGGACACCTTACAAAAAGGCTTCTTCCCTTCTGCACCAAGGTTTTTATTCCATACCCTGTTGAAGTGTGTTTCAAATAAAACAACTGCTTTTAACGAAATACCATTAAAGATCCAAAACCTGGGATATGCTATTTTACATAATGAAAATTTGAACTATTCTCAGGAGATCTTTGATGATTTGGTAAAAAATATTGATAGCAAATCATTTCTACTTTTTCTAAGGTTCTTAAGCTACTATTTTAAACAAAAATTCAGAAAGGAAAATGAAAGTTTGCTCATCCAAGGTAAATCTTTTCAAATAAATGGTTTAACATCTAAAACATTCACTAGAATGTTAACACCTGCAAAAACACAAGCAGAGGTGTCTGAGCAGACTTTAGCGGCTACCACTGCTCCTCAGGTATCTGTTGCTGAGCCCACTGCTCCAGGTGATCATGGCAGCACACCCACTGCTATGAAACCCACACCTGCCATCACCAAAAAGCCTAAAAAGAAATTATCCAAAAAGCCCCCCAAACCCACTAAAAAGGCAACTCTGGAAGATGAGATCCCAGAGCCACTGCCAGTGATAACACAAATGTCACCAAAAACCACTGCTGCTACTTCCTCACAGCAGATGGAAGAAAGATCTCCACCCTTGCCTCAAACTCCTCCTGCATCCTCACAAAAGGATCAGGTTGTAATCACAGGGACTCCACATTATGAAGCCCTAGATCCAATTGGATCCATCTTCCTCAATCCCGATCCCAAGGATATGTCTCTTTCAACACCCATATCTTCACCCCTCTCATTACCACAATCTATAATACCCTTGTTGCATGCAGTTGCTATAGCTCAGACACAAACCAGTTCCTCTCTATCACCTATCACTGAGAGTACACTCCCACAAGTGACTGGGTCTGATGCTTATACCTCTGCTATCCCAACAACAACTGAGGAAGTTACACTACAGGAGTTACAAGTAATTCCTGTCAGTAGTTTAAGTGGAGCAACAACTACAAATGTTGGATAAACAGATCTACATTTGGCCAGTTGTTTCATCAATCAGACTCCCTTGAAGGCAATTCATTCTATAGCACCTCTGATATCCACTAGTGAGGTTGTTTTGACCACTGGTGCCATCAAAAGGTTATCAAGTGATGAAGGAAGAAGTCCCCAGTACCAAGAACAAGGGGCATCAATGGATAACTTTTGGAATTCTGTTCCTAAAACACACATTGATAGAACCACTGTTAGTGGGTAATCAGATGATCCCATTAAGTTGGGTGATGGTTTAAAGTACCAAGAATTGACGGCTAGAATTGACAAACTAGATACCTCTGTTGCAGAAATCAAAGACATGCTGCAACAGTTATTGAAAGTTCAAAAGGTGCAACCCACTGCTGTTCCAGCTCAAGCACCTGCTCCACCACAGGCACCTGCTGCAAATGACTTGTGGAATTTATTTCAACCCTTGCTCCAATAACAAAGACAAATGGCTGATCAGCAGCATGCTATACATGTTCAAGAGCTGAGAAACATGATGGAGTCAAGGTTTAGAAACACTCAAGCAGACATCAAGGCTATAAAGGCCCACATCCAGAACACCACTGGCAAAGCTCCTCCCACTGTTCTCTTCATTGATAAACTTCCTCCAGATAATGCCAAAAAGGGGGGGAAAATTAAGCAGTGGAAGAATAAGGGAATTGAAGATGGTCTTTATATTGAACCAGGAAAAGAAAACATGACTAAAAATATCCCTTTGCCAGATGGTAGTAAGAAAATTGATGTTACCACAAATGCACTTGCAGAAGCAAAAGCAAGTGTTAAAAGGGATAGAAAGGCAAAGGATATGTCCAGGTGGAATGAGGAGAAAAGAGCTTATATGGAGTTGAATGCACAGGGTCCTTCTGAGACTAAGGATGATGAAAATCCTAAGGATGAAAAGAAGAAGCCCACTAGACAAGTGAGGCAACCCAAATCCACACCATCCAGATCCACAAAGCATGCCTCCAAACCACCTCCCAAAGGCTCCAAACCTCAAACCACTAAATCTCAAACTTCCACCCAAACAGTTGATGTAACTCCTGTTGTATCAACAACTGTTGATATGTCAGTGGTTTCAACAACTGCTAGCCAAACAACTACCACCACTTCAAAACACACCACAACCACTGCCCTACAACCACCACCTAAAATCATCACTTCAACTATCTCACCACCCACCCACCAAACCACCACCTACTAAAAAGCAGAAGACATCTACTGACACATTAGTAGCTGTAAAGACAACAGAGGTTGAAACACCATTTGTTTCAACAGCTGTTTGCCAACCATCCACCACTGCCCTCACCATTGTCACATCACAACCAAAACCCCCTTCACCCAAAAGGCTTTATACAAGGAAAAGGAAATTTCAGAAGAATAATGATGATATACCAGCACCTATTCCTTTATCCTCCACACCTTACAATGTTATCAAGCCACAACCATCCACTCCACCAACTCTAGTCAAACCAATAAACCCTGCAAATGTTGTATCCATTGCTGCAAGTTATCCACTGGAATTGGAAGCTGTAAAGGATGAGATGAGATAATTCTATACAGAGGATGATCCTTCAAAAAGAAAATTTCCTTCTCTCATGGGCTTCAGGAACCCAGAAAATATGGATGCTTATCTAAAACTCAAAGCCAGGCAGGCAGATATAAGAGCAAGAATTGAATGCAAAGATCAAGGTGATAAAGCCATTTCAGAAAGAATGGAATTTTTACTCACTAAGGTCAAACAAATGGAGGATTATGCAAAAGACCTAAGCAAAGATATGTCAAATCTGCCACCTGGAGCCGTCCTACCAAAGGAAATGAGAAAGGATTATCTTGCATTTATCGTGAAAGAAAAATTTTATCCAGCTAAAGAAGAACAATTCAGTGAATGGCCACTCATTGCACTAAAGCATGAAGTTAATAGAATCAGGAGGATCAAGAATGATCCAGGTAAGAAAAAGACAGCTCCAAACTGGAGCAAATACAAAAAGGCCATTGATAAACTTACCTCAGAATACAAGAGGAAGAAACAAGAGCTGGTGGATGCAAAGGTTGGACCTGCCAAAGCCATAGCAAAATGGACAAGGCAATACACAGATGAGGCCTAGGAAATGTTAAAGAAAAGAAGGATGACAGATCCTAGTTTACCATAGAAGCCTGAATACAAAGAGCCAAAACAGATCAATACTTCTGAACCACTGTTCACATCAGCAGATGTCTCAGTCATTGAGATTGATCAAAGAAAGAGACAATAGCATATTGAAAAAGAAACTGCAGAAGACATAGCTGCAGCAAATGACATCATAAAGATGGTTTTCAAACAAAATACAGCTGAAGATTCTGAACTAGCAAAAGCTCAGAGCACTGCTCAACAAATTATCACAAGGCCAGCATCACTAAACTCATCTGTAAATAAACCTTTCCCAAGAAACCCATTGCGTTCAAAAAATACTAAAATGGATGTCTGATCAAAAGACCCATGTATTGACACTGATCAGATCCAATGGAGAAGTAAAGCACATATCAAGGGAACAAGCACTGGGCCTGAGTGTTGAAGATCTACAAGATCTCCTTGAGCTTATACTGTGTAGGGATGAGGATGATACAAGTTCCATGGATTTTGAGTTGCAATTTAAAGGACAAGTTAGAGAACTTCTGATGAGACAATAAAGATCCAAAATAATGAAGAGTTTTGGAATTATCTATTCCAGGGGGAGATTGTTGGGATTGAACCCTATCAGAGGAATAGATAATAAAAGCCAAAACTGGTTCACAACAGTGGATACATCATAAGCAGTAGTTTACACCAGGCTTTCCCCTTGAAAGTGTTTATAACATCTGATGTCCTCTATGCATTGTCCGTATAGAACTGCTGATATCCTCCAAACTGCTGCTGAAGCCCTGAAGACTGTTAAGGAGTAAACACTGCTGGTTCAATCTACTGATGCTAAAGGACTGCCCACTCAAGGACTGATCAACTTTGAGGAAAGCACTGATGTAAGAAGAAAGCAGTAGTTTGGTGTGTCACTTGTATTATATAGAATCAGTGGTTAAGTTAGCAGTGTTTGTATAAGAACAGTGGTTAAAGGTTGTTAGGTTGTTAGATGTCACTTTCATGGTGACGTCAGCTTAGATACTTCAGTGGTTTGATTTGCCTATAAATGGAACTGTACCCTGTACTGTTACATTTGATTGACTGAGTGAGTTCTTCTCCTCCAATCCTTTCATCTTGTGCAATCAACCAGTGAGCATCATGCTGAGGGGGAGCTTTAGTATGTAAGCATGTCTGTAATCATTTTTGTATTGTAATCATTCCACTCAATGATAAGGATGTGTTTACTAAAAACTATTTCTCTTTGATTGTGTTTACAAAGTTTGTTTTCAATTCCGCTGAAATTAGATCTCTGTTTAACATTCTTTTATTGTTCAAATATTACAAACAAACACAATCATAAGGGCCTCCGATCCTAACAAAATATACTTTAGTTTACGATATAACAAAGTCGGTAGTATATCAAACTATACTTTAGTAAAACAGTATCATGATGGTAGTATATCGAAATATACCGAGATAATGAATTTGGTAGTATATCAAACTATACTTTAGTAAATAGTAGCATATCAAACAATGCTTTGGTAAATAACATAGTAGTATATTAAAACATATGTTGGATTTTGTACATAGTATATCAAAAATATACTTTGGATAATATCACATTTAAGAGCACATCAAACTGTACTTTGGTAGTATATCAAAATATACAAAAGAAACTGTGATTTATTATTCATTCAAACCTTAGTGTATCAAACTACACTTTGGAGACTATAGAAATACCACAAAGGCAATTTCTATTTGGTTAAAATTTGGTTTCTGACATTCCATACAACAGGAATGGGGTGTCTAGTCCTGTAGCGCTATATCATACTACCAATCGGCTTGGTGAATTTATTAAAATGAGTACAATCCAACAATTAGTTTTACAATCTTTGAAAATCAGTGTTTAAAACATAGATAATCGTTTAATTCGTCAAAAGAATAAGTACTAAGCATGTGTAATCATATAGTCTAAAATCATGAAAATAACAAACAGGAACATATGTTTCACCCTACAACATTTGAAAGCAGTAAAAGAGGGGACTAAGTACTCACTTGAGATTGCAAGTATCCTTGATTAAGTGTCTTAACGAAGCTCGGGGAACCAAGGAATCAAGTGGCACCTAGTATGGAATCACTATGTTAAACAATCGGCACCTAAATCAGGAGGTAGGATAGAATGAAGTTCTATAAATCAAATGAGTATTGGAACTCATATGGCATGATTTAATAGACCTAACATTCTGATTTGGAAGTCCACCTAAGTGCTTTTGACCCTTTTCGACCTATTATGGTAGTATAAGCTACTATAGCGCGTCGTTTGCGTAAAACTATGGTCAGATGGTTAACTATGTTCTTTGTCAAGTCTTACATGCCCAACTATGCCTAAACATGTTACTAAATCAGATTAGATGTCAAAAACATGTTCACGTATGTATAATATGGATTTATGCTTCAAAAGGGCGTTTTGGTCATTTCCTATGGGCATACAAGCTACTTAACAAATAACTAACCAATCCTATGTGATCATAAGGTATAACCTCAGAGGTTATTCCCTATTCAACTATGATCATTAATCATGCTTGGTCGGATCCTAATGATCGACCAAACGGGTCGGGTTTGAAAGTCTAAGCGATTGTTTAGACCGCTTAACTTACGACCCTAAACAAGCACTAAACGAGTAGTGACGAGTTAAACATGTCAAAACATGTTTAACTAACTTAGAAAACTGATTTGGTATAAAAAAAGTGTTTTGATACCTAAAAGTAGTTCCATTGCAAAATGCGTGCTAAAATGCATTTTGACCGAAACTTTGACTCGTCACTACACCTAGTTAACGTGGTAATCAGTAGGTATAATCGCTAAGGATTATAACCATCGTGATTACAATCACGTTGCAAAGTTCAAATGAACTTTGCGTTGACCATTGACTGGTCAAAGTGGAAAGTCAAACACTGTTTGACTTTCTCGCTAGAAAAGCGATAAAAGAACGAAAGAAGCTTACAAATGGTCCAAGCTATGGAGAACTTGATCTAAATAATCTCAGGTATGAAGTTAATAACTCCAACTTAGAGAAAATCAGATCAAGGGTGAAGAAATCAAATGAAAGGCATGGCTATTTATAATTTTTGAGATGTTCTAGGATCATTACATGTGGTTTGTGTGATTACCAAGCAATGAATCCAGGCCATACATGTGTTGTAATCAGATTTCTAGGCTTGGGAAACACTTATCGTGGTGAATAAGGATGCAAAACAATCAAAGAATCTAACAAAAACCAGCTGCTGTTGCTGAATTAAAGATTATGCCCAGATCACATGGTCGCGTGCCGCGACCATAAGGCCATAAGGCCATCGCGCGACGCTAGGGCATGGCTCGGAGTTTCAAAGTTTGGCAGAAATGGTCCCTGCACGTGTTTAAACTTGTTTTCGATGTTTTTAACCTCCGTTAAGCCATTTTCAAGGGTCTACAAGGTCATCAAAGTGTAGGGCACCTAAAATATGCTCGGAAATATCACAGATGTTGGTTCGTTTGGTCGTACGGTCACGTTGTTCGGTTATTTACGACGAAACTCGAACGGACACGAAACGAACCAAACTAAGAGACGAATGGTATTTTTTCATCCCGATCACTAAAATAAAAATATTTTAGTGTCTACAAAAATTTTGGATGTCCAGATGTGGCCAGAACGTAAGATATGCGCGTAAATGCAAACTTACGCCGTTTTTGACACTTTTAGTCCCTGTAAGATCAAATAAGCATATTTTCGCACATCGAACCACTCAAAGCTTATTGCTAAGCTACGTTTAGGTTATTTATGGTATGTTTAGCTTATGATCATGTTCCGGGCTGTACATTGCCTTATGAAACGGCAGACTTTTGCAAGTTGATGCAAATAGTCCCTGTGAGCGAATAAACTTGTTTTTACCATACCAAACCCTTCAAAACTTATTTCTAAGTTAGGTAAAGGTTATTTAAGGAGTGTTAAGCTTATGTTGCTGTTCCGGAGTGTTTTTCGCGTTAAACTGATTACGTTTACGCATCATTGCGCGTATAACCTTCCAGAAAGCGATTTAAAGCTCGAATTTGAACAAGAATTGATATGTGCAAATGATACACACATTTATACAAATCCCAAGAATGAAATACAATATTTCATTGGATTTGCATTTGTATGATGGTCTTAGTGACACAGGTGTCACAGTCTCCCCTACTTTAGGAAATTTCGTGCCGAAATTTAATTTTAGAGGAAACCTGTGAAGACAACTGTGATTGTTTCGCTTTCGAATGAATCCTCCGTTTCCCAAGTAAAACTATAGGTCACATTTGAATTCTTTAGCAAGTTTTTTAATTGTCAAAAGTGTTGTCGTTGTTGTAACAAAAGCATGGAGCTTTAAATCAACGGATAGGAGAATGTTTCCTATGAAGAATATTATACGAAACTTGTGTGTGCTCGAAATCGGAGTCGGAGAATGCAAAATAAACTAAAACTGGTCAAGGTCCAGGACTTCTAGTAACCCAAATAACGCTACGTTCTCAAGGTAATAAGGAACACTTATATATAGGAAGTACCAGCGGCGTATCCACCATGCCCTTTTTACATTGTTCCCGTCTCGTTATTCTTATCACTATAGGTCTTAACACATGACAAAACTTGCTATGGTTTTCGTGCACTGAATTCCATAATTATGTTTGTATCCATAATTACGTAATTCCTTGCACAGTCCGCACAGTTTATTTTATAATGTGTAGGGGAAAAATCAATCGGACAAACATGTAATGACTTGACTAGACCACCAAAGGATCTGTTTAACTAGATCAACGAACAATCTTTTTAACTAGATCAACACATGATCTCTTTAACCAGACTATCGTATGATCTCTTTAAATAGACCACTAAAGGATCTTTTTAACTTTGAATCAAATAATTGTTTTGAAATAGCACTTTGGAATCCAAGGGTCTGACTATTTTCACATAAAGCTCCTTAAGGATTTAAGATTGTACTTTGAGTATCCTTCTGAGAATCTAACATATGAAAATACGGAAGATTCTATCAGGACTTAGATAGCGAGCTTTAGAATTACACATAAACACATAATCGTGTATTCGTTAATTTAGTTATTAGCTCGTTCGTTAATTTGAATTAATACATTTAAAGTACACCAGAAATCCAATCACAGACTTTAATTGGTACTTTAAATATCCCCAAGAATCTAACTATGAAGATAGGAAGATCTTACAAGGATTTAGCTTTGTTTTTGTCGAATTGTAACATTCGTATTAGAACACATAAGGAATCCAATTAGGGACTCACGATAGTACCTTTAGATATCAAATCAAGGATTTGAAATGGTACTTCAAGTATCTATTTTAAGAACTTGTAATTTGTACCTTATACTTTGTTTCTTAAGAGAAATGAGTACTTAGGATTTTCGGGAAGATCACGAGTGATCACAAAATGAAAGAATCACATGAGTAGTTTGTTTTGTAAGGAACACAGTTCCTTGGTGTCGACATCGAAGAGGTATGTCAATCATACACACAATCGTATCAGTTTCGTAAAAATAAAATTGGAACAACAATTTTATTTATAGAACAACTGAATTGTTTCCAAAGATAACAACAAAGGAAAGTACAAGGTCTAATTGTTCATTGCTGCATTGTCGTATGTATTTGCCTCGTTTATGTTAAATGCTCATCCACGTGCTGGATTCGCATTAACAAGTTTTGGGCAATTGTTCCGATAGTGAGTAAGATCACCACAGTTGTAGCACGATCCAGGTGGATATGGTGCTTGAACAGCAGCAGGATTTGCAGCATTTTGGTTTTGGGTAGCATGACGGCATGTATTGACCAAATGTCCCAATCGTCCACAGTGGGTACATTTGTGATACGGTGTCTGATTCACATGATGACGGTTGCATTTGTTGCACAAAGGTGCAGTACCAATATAGTTTTTCCTAGCAGAGGCTGCGGTGGCTGATTTTGTCACACCCCGAAATTTTCAGAGCTGGCGTGACTGGACTGGTATCTTCATTGCACAGCTGAAGCAAATAAGCTAAGTCTTTTAGAAAACGAACGCACACTAAGTACTCGACTCCACATGGTTCTCCTATTCCAACCGTGCCTTAACTTTGAAATGCAACCTGAGAAAGAAACATGCGAAAAAGTCAACATAAAGTTGAGCGAGTTCATAGTTTGTTTGTAAAAGATTTGAAATAAATCTTTTGAATAACCGGTTTGTGAAATAATATTGAGAAAACGAATTTAGAAATCATTTTCTTGCCAAGTTACATGGAAACTTTGTATTTGTAACGCATTATGTTCGTAAAACCATTTATTTGTAAACTCTCGTATTTGTAATGTTCGTATAACCGTCAATGCCCACCCTGACTTTGACTCTATGCCCGCATAATCCTATGCTCTGAATTTGTATAAAACATGGTATGTAATTTGTAAAAATCAAGTATTTCTGTAAGTATGTATGTCCCTGGTATGTAGCAATAAGGAAAAAGAGATCACCAATGGGATTCAAAGCCAATGGTATGTGTGAAAAGGTGCATGAAGACTCAAACCTAGCAAATTTGTCTCCGGTATGAAGACATAGTCACCACTATGGGCCGCCCCGGCCTCATGGGTGTGGGCTCGCTACACCCAAATAGATCTATCACTCATGTCCCTTTGTCCTACAATGAGGATTAATGGCCTTAAGTGTCATGCCCACCCCTCACATGATCTAGTAGTAAACCCTCCTTAAGCTAATCATACAATGTATAAAATGTCTGAAGTAATTGTAACATGTATTTTACCCCAGCCTCTAAGGCTGAACCTCCCCAGCCTCTAAGGCCAACTCCCCAGTCTCTCTATATTATCACCAGACGATCCATCCCTAGTCATGAAAATCATTCACATTTCGATAATACAGGTATATTTAATATGATTAATTCGTAGATCATTTGAGTTCCTTGAAATCCGTTCGTACATGTCTTAAAAATATGAGTTTTCGTTCATTCAAAAACCTCGTATGTTCCTGAAAAACGTGCATGTCTTTCCACCCCGAAAACATTTATAAAAATGTAAAAACCGTAAAAAGGTGGGGTTATGAACTCACCTGAATATCCCTGTACAAAGAGAGCTAATTACGACTTCGATGTCGTTTCCAATACTTGACTTGCTAGCGTGCATTCTATAAACATTCCTAGCATGGAATATCTTATAAGTTTCTAAATAAACGTAGTAACTAAACTACGTGTCATCGAGCTCTACCGAATAGTTAACCGAACGATTCAACGGTAAGTTGTGATGTAAATGGAAACGATTAGGTCATATTTGATAAGTATCGCTTATCGTCGATAATAACTAACAAGTCTTGAAAAGACTTGATTCTCGAGATATTTGAAAGTAAATAAATATTTATATCAAATATATCGTTAAGGTCGCTTGTCGACCCGAGAAGTCGTTTGTGCATTTAGAAGTATTCGTTATGAAAGTAATACATAATAAACTTTTATTATATATATTACGTCTTGTATATATTTGCCAAAATATACGTATATGCCGTTTAGGCGTATAAAATAAATATGAAAAGTTATATTTATTTTATAAAAGAATCATTGAGTTGTCGTGTTTGAAAATAAATATGACTATATTTATTTTATAAAAGAATTCGACTTGTTCGTGTCGGAAAATAAATACATAACTATATGTATTTATATAAGCGAATTCGTGTTGTTTGTTATTTGAAATAAATATAGAAAGTTATATTTATTTTTATAAGGTGTTCGCGTTATGATCGTTTAAAATAAATATAATAGTTATATTTATTTTATAAAATAATCGTCGATCTTTTGACGTTTGAAAATAGATAATAGCGTTATGTTTAGTTTATAGAGTCTTCGAGTCGTGACGTTTGAAATAAATATATTAATTATATTTATTTTGCAAAAGACTTTCCGAGTCGTCGATGCTTTAACTAAACATAATTAATTGTACTTATTTATAAAGAATGTCCGAATTTGCTTGATGTTTGAAATAAGTATATAAACTATATTCGTTTTTATAAAAGAATCCGCGTCGTTAGAAGTTTGAAAATAAATATAAAAGTTATTGTATTTATTTTATAAAATAGTTAGCGTTAATGACGTTTTTGGTAGGTTATAAAGTGTCATTGAACTAATATGTATCTTGTTTTATGAAGGTCGTTTGGAATAAAACCTGTTTTCGTTTTACAGGTTTTCTCAAAAAAAGGACAGAGTTTCTCTGTTTTTGGACGTCCCCGACAACACAGTTGTCGTTATTTTTCAAAATTCCATCAAGATTCAATCAATATATATATATATATATATACACTATTGTGTAATATATCAAACGTAAACTATGATTTAACCGGTTCGAGCTCGTTTGTCACGCAAGATTAATATATAAAGATATCGTAACGAAATTACGACTTAAACTATTTCCAAAACTTTTGTCGAGTCGTCGAAATGTTGAAACGGGTTGACTGAGTTAGCTGACCCGGTTGACCGAGTTGACTCGGTTTGACCGAGTCAACCGAACCAAACCACGAACCACAAGACCCGACCCACTGACCGTCTTTACCAGGTTCGACCAGACCCGAAACCTTGACCCGAACCACATGTTGACCGGAGCTTACCAGACCCGAGGCTCGAACCTTGAACCGAACCGTGTTGAACCGGAGCTGTCTGCAACTGTCTCGGACCCCGCACATGAGTTGAACCAGACCCGAAGCTAACTCGAACCATGCTTGAACCATTGTTGAGCTGTTGACCGCTTTTGACCCGGAAACAAACACCACCGCCTCTGCTGTCGTGGCTCCGACGGCACCGCCGTCAGCCACCGTAGCACATCTTCATCATCATCATCACTCGTCACTGACCGTCTTTAACTGAACCCGAATGAGACCTGAAAACCCGCTGAAACGAGACCCAGAATCTGACCCGAGAACCCGAGCATGAAATCTAAGATGAACTTAAACCCCAAACACGAATCTGTACCGGATCTGAACCTAAACTTGAACCATTTCAAACCTAAACATCATTGTCACACGGCGGCAGTCGCCGTCATCACCTCGTCGGAATGTCGCCGGAGCCCCGATTTCAACGAAATTGTACTAGGAGGTTCCCAAAGCTCCGATCTAGACATGCACGGAGTTAAAATTCAAAAACGTGTTCGCCGGAACCTTGACCGGAACTTCGCCGGTGTTGCGCGTGAGACCAAACGGCTCAGAACCTTCAAAAACGGACACCCCCATCGTGTCGGAAATGTGCGTTATAGTGGGGGTAGGGTATAGGTTCGAAAAAATTTTGCCAGAAAATCGCCGCCGCGGTTCCGCCGTCGCTGGCCGCCGGCCTTGTTGCCGGATCCGGACTGCCGAGAGAGAGAGGGGGAGAGCATTTGAGGGTCTTGTGTGTGTGTTGTTTTGCACAAATGAAAGAATTAGGGGATATGGTCCCTTTTATATGCAAGTTAGTGTTGTGGGTTTTGGGCTTGGGCCCGAGGCCCACAAGCCCAACTCTCGTGTTTCTGGTGGCCCGTCCAATCCTACGAACCCGTTTTTGCATCCCGGATTATCTATAACGCCGTAAACTAAATTTTAGATTTTAAAACATGTAAAATAATGTCGTTTTTGTCGTTGCCGTGCTCGTGCGTCGTTAAAGGTAAAAATCGCGTAAAATCCGACGTTGGTCTTTCTAATCCGTTTTTCGATCCGGTTTCGACTGTAGTTACTAAAATTTTATTACGGAGCTAAATATAGTGTAAAATGTAAGTTTCGAAGGTGACAGGCATCTCCGTCGCATCCGTTTCGTTGCCGATGTGTTTCCTGCTATCGCGTTTTTAGTTCACGTTTGCGTTTGTGTCGCACGGAAGCCCCATAAATTCACAAAATAAATTTCATAAGCATAAAATTTTCCTGTAACATTCATACTTGTCGACGTTGTCAGTATTTTGTACGGCATCAGTTCGTTGTCGCTTAATATTCGCCAGATCTTTCCGTAAATCACCATACGCGTACTGTAAAGTCGGATAAACGTTCCTAGGCACTCCAAAGGCCTTATTAAGTTAATTTGCGCTGTAAACACCATTTATTATCATGTTAATCGTCTGTTAATCACGTAATTAGGAGCTGTAAATCACCGGTTATCACATTCTCCCCCTATTACAGAAATTTCGTCCTCGAAATTTAGACTACGTTAACTCCTTAGAGTTACGTTATGTGTAGGTAATTACGAATAGTATCAAAGTGTATGACCATAAAATCAGATCAAGACTTATTCAAATCATGTGAATTCAAGGACATTCCTCCACAATAGGAATCCCAACGGTTTAAAAGGAATGTGTCTCAGTAATTGATGTCAAAGGGAAAGAGACGTAATGATACAGTCACCAGTGCGACTAAGTTAACAAGGATCCAACAATGAACAGGAACTTCAACCAATCGAATTCCATATGAACGTTTATAACATGTAAATGAGTTCTAGAAGTAATAACATCCACTCTATGAATCAACAATCTCAAATATAATAGTTTGCATGAAACGCTCGATCGTGATCAGCACAAGCTGCAAGTTATACCGACGCCACAAGGTGTCGCAATGAATGAAACAATTCAATAATAGGGGTGATCGTACAAGTATCACCTGTGTTTTGCATTCAATTGAAAGCGCAATGAAGTAAATATGAAAATTTGTTTCTAACAACATCATAGGATTTTCAATTGAAATTTGAACATCAAAGAAATAATGTTTTTGATCGAAGACGAATAAGCAATGAATATCGCAAAACGTTCGATCGATGGCGAAAGGACCGTTAGGAGGTACACCGAAATATGAAATAAATTTTGTGTACCCTTGTCTTATCACACGATTATGTTAAGACTGTTGTAATGTGATAAATCAAAGCGGATTTAATCTAAATTAATAAATAAATAATTAAATCCGTGCATGAGATGTGTAAACGAGATTAGCGCAAGCTTTAAATAAGTGAAAATACCACCAAAAGGTGTCGAAATCAACAAACAATTTAATGGAGTCGAATGCCAAACAAGTTTATTTTGAATATGATGCTCCCAATACATCATATGATGCTCTGAAGTGAATATGTGTAATGGACATGTTCAAACAATTGAACTTGGTTTTAGCGCAATCCGACAATAAATATATGTATCGACAAGAAAACTTTCGGCATGGTCACAACGAAAAACCATGTATGTAACTTGTAAAGAAATGATCGTGATACAATGACCCTTAAGAGGAGTAGAGATGTGAAAATCTACTCAGTAAATGTGAAAGTCTAAATTTCAATAAAAGAAGTTTAGGGACTTTACCTGGGGTTGCATGTGATAACCGGTTGTTAGGTGACATTACCATGGAATGTCGAACATAGCGTACTCGTCGTTAATGAGATAGGGGAATATGAAGGCATGCGTCTTCTCCTTAGCATGACTCGTGTCGTTTGCAGGATTGCGCGCCAAACCGCCGCTTCCTGATCGATAGTATTCGTGCTGACAGGATTAGCATTATCGCTGAAATGCTCCACAGTGTCTTTTTGGTGACTTTACCTCGTAAGTCGTATGTGACGTACTTCAACCTCCGTTGACGTACATATTGAGTTTCGCGTATACCTGTGCACTAGCGGTTCGTTCCGCGTAGAATGTGATGTACTCCGACATCCGTAACGTAAAATTTGAGTTCCATGTATTCTCGTGCACTAGCATTTCGTTATGCGTAGGCTGCCTGCTCGGGAAGTTAAAATATCATAGACAATATGGATAATAGTGTGTGCCCGAGTTAATATTCGCGGTTCCTATGTGATGACCTTTAATGAATTTCAACATAAGTTTCTGAAGGTCTTAAATGCATGTTTCCTAAATTCTCAGAGTTTTGTGTACTATATGTAATTGTTTTATGCACCGTGTATGAAACACCACAATAGCGTATGTTTGAAAACAAAATTTTGACTGTTTGTTTTTCGGTAACGGTTGGAGACCATATTCGAGTACTAGGCGTTATGTATGTATTCAACGTCTTAATAGTCTAAGTCCCAGAGAAAAGTGAGGTTAGAGCCTAGGTATTCCTACAGAAAACCTTATTCGTTGTAACCTATAGCTCTGATACCAATCTGTCACACCCCGAAATTTTCAGAGCTGGCGTGACTGGACTGGTATCTTCATTGCACAGCGGAAGCAAATAAGCTAAGTCTTTTAGAAAACGAACGCACACTAAGTACTCGACTCCACATGGTTCTCCTATTCCAACCGTGCCTTAACTTTGAAATGCAACCTGAGAAAGAAACATGCGAAAAAGTCAACATAAAGTTGAGCGATTTCATAGTTTGTTTGTAAAAGATTTGAAATAAATCTTTTGAATAACCGGTTTGTGAAATAATATTGAGAAAACGAATTTAGAAATCATTTTCTTGCCAAGTTACATGGAAACTTTGTATTTGTAACGCATTATGTTCGTAAAACCATGTATTTGTAAACTCTCGTGCTTGTAATGTTCGTATAACCGTCAATGCCCACCCTGACTTTGACTCTATGCCTGCATAATCCTATGCTCTGAATTTTTATAAAACATGGTATGTAATTTGTAAAAATCAAGTATTTCTGTAAGTATGTATGTCCCTAGTATGTAGCAATAAGGAAAAAGAGATCACCAATGGGTTGCAAAGCCAATGGTATGTGTGAAAAGGTGCAGGAAGACTCAAACCTAGCAAATTTGTCTCCGATATGAAGACATAGTCACCACTATGGGCTGCCCCGGCCTCATGGGTGTGGGCTCGCTACACCCAAATAGATCTATCACTCATGTCCCTTGGTCCTACAATGAGGATTAATGGCCTTAAGTGTCATGCCCACCCCTCACATGATCTAGTAGTAAACCCTCCTTAAGCTAATCATACCATGTATAAAATGTCTGAAGTAACTGTAACATGTATTTTACCCCAGTCTCTAAGGCTGAACCTCCCCAGCCTCTAAGGCTGAACCTCCCCAGCCTCTAAGGCCAACTCCCCAGTCTCTCTATATTATCACTAGACGATCCATCCCTAGTCATGAAAATCATTCACATTTCGATAATACGCATTTGTTTTGTAAAAACCAGTATATTTAATATGATTCATTCGTAGATCATTTGAGTTCCTTGAAATCCGTTCGTAACATGTCTTAAAAATATGAGTTTTTGTTCATTCAAAAACCTCGTATGTTCCTGCAAAACGTGCATGTCTTTCCACCCCGAAAACATTTATAAAAATGTAAAAACCGTAAAAAGGTGGGGTTATGAACTCACATGAATATACTTGTTCAAAGTTAGCTAATTATGACTTCGATGTCGTTTCCAATACTTGACTTGCTAGCGTGCATTCTATAAACATTCCTAGCATGGTATATCTTATAAGTTTCTAAATAAACGTAGTAACTAAACTACGTGTCATCGAGCTCTACCGAATAGTTAACCGAACGATTCAATGGTAAGTTGTGATGTAAATGGAAACGATTAGGTCATATTTGATAAGTATCGTTTATCTTCGATAATAACTAACAAGTCTTGAAACGACTTGATTCTCGAGATATTTGAAAGTAAATAAATATTTATATCAAATATATCGTTTGTGCATTTAGAAGTATTCATTATGAAAGTAATATATAATAAACTTTGATTATATATACTACGTCTTGTATATATTTGCCAAAATATACGTATATGCCGTTTAGGCGTATAAAATAAATATGAAAAGTTATATTTATTTTATAAAAGAATCGTTGAGTTGTCGTGTTTGAAAATAAATATGACTATATTTATTTTATAAAAGAATTCGACTTGTTCATGTCGGAAAATAAATACATAACTATATGTATTTATATAAGCGAATTCGTGTTGTTTGTTATTTGAAATAAATATAGAAAGTTATATTTATTTTTATAAGGTGTTCGTGTTATGATCGTTTAAAATAAATATAATAGTTATATTTATTTTATAAAATAATCCTCGATCTTTTGACTTTTGAAAATAGATAATAGCGTTATGTTTAGTTTATAGAGTCTTCGAGTCGTGACGTTTGAAATAAATATATTAATTATATTTATTTTGCAAAAGACTTTCCGAGTCGTATTTATTTTGCAAAAGACTTTCCGAGTCGTATTTATTTTGCAAAAGACTTTCCGAGTCGTCGATGCTTTAACTAAACATAATTAATTGTACTTATTTATAAAGAATGTCCGAATTTGCTTGATGTTTGAAATAAGTATATAAACTATATTCGTTTTTATAAAAGAATCCGCGTCGTTAGAAGTTTGAAAATAAATATAAAAGTTATTGTATTTATTTTATAAAATAGTTAGCGTTAATGACGTTTTTGGTAGGTTATAAAGTGTCATTGAACTAATATGTATCTTGTTTTATGAAGGTCGTTTGGAATAAAACGTGTTTTCGTCTTACAGGTTTTCTCAAAAAACGGGCAGAGTTTCCTCTGTTTTTGGACGTCCCCGACAACACAGTTGTCCTTATTTTTCAAAATTCCATCAAGATTCAATCAATATATATATATATATATATATATATATATATACTATTGTGTAATATATCAAACGTAAACTATGATTTAACCGGTTCGAGCTCGTTTGTCACGCAAGATTAATATATAAAGATATCGTAACGAAATCACGACTTAAACTATTACCAAAACTTTTGTCGAGTCGTCGAAACGTTGAAACTGGTTGACTGAGTGAGCTGACCCGGTTGACCGAGTTGAGTCGGTTTGACCGAGTCAACCGAACCGAACCACGAACCGCAATAACCGACCCGCTGACCGTCTTTACCAGGTTCGACCAGACCGGAAACCTTGACCCAAACCATATGTTGACCGGAGCTGACCAGACCCGAGGCTCGAACCTTGAACCGAACCGTGTTGAACCGGAGCCGTCTGCAACTGTCTAAGACCCCGCACATGAGTCGAACCAGACCCGGAGCTAACTCGAACCATGCTTGAACCACTGTTGAGCCGTTGACCGCCTTTGACCCAGAAACAAACACCACCGCCTCTGATGTCGTGGCTCCGACGGCACCGCCGTCAGCCACCACAGCACATCTTCATCATCATCATCACTCGTCGTCGACCGTCTTTAATTGAACCCGAACGAGACCTGAAAACCCGCTGAAACGAGACCCGAAATCTGACCCGAGAACCCGAGCATGAAATCTAAGATGAACTTAAAACCCAAACACGAATCTGTACCGGATCTGAACCTAAACTCGAACCATTTCAGACCTAAACATCATCGTTACACGGCGGCAGTCGCCGTTGTCACCTCGTCGGAATGTCGCCGGAGCCCCGATTTCAACGAAATTGTACTAGGAGGTTCCCAAAGCTCTAATCTAGACATGCACGGAGTTAAAATTCAAAAACGTGTTCACCGGAACTTCACCGGTGTTGTGCGTGAGACCAAACGGCTCAGAACCTTCAAAAACGGACACCGCCATCGTGTCGGGAATGTGCGTTATAGTGGGGGTAGGGTATAGGTTCAAAAAAAGTTCACCGAAAAATCACCGCCGCCGCCGTTCCGCCTTCGCCGGCCGCCGGCCTTGTTGCCGGATCCGGACTGCCGAGAGAGAGAGGGGGAGAGCATTTGAGGGTCTTGTGTGTGTGTTGTTTTTCACAAATGAAAGAATTAAGGGATATGGTCCCTTTTATATGCAAGTTAGTGTTGTGGGTTTTGGGCTTGGGTCCAAGGCCCACAAGCCCAACTCTCGTGTTTCTGGTGGCCCGTCCAATCCTACGAACCCGTTTTTGCATCCCGAATTATCTGTAATGCCGTAAACTAAATTTTAGATTTTAAAACATGTAAAATAATGTCGTTTTTGTCGTTGCCATGTTCGTGCGTCGTTAACTGTAAAAATCGTGTAAAATCCGACGTTAGTCTTTCTAATCCGTTTTTTCGATCCGGTTTCGACTGTAGTTACTAAAATTTTATTACGGAGCTAAATATAACGTAAAATGTAAGTTTCGACGGTGACAGGCGTCTACGTCGCTTCCGTTTCGTTGCTGATGCGTTTCCTGCTATCGCGTTTTTAGTTCACGTTTGCGTTTGTGTCGCACGGAAGCCCCATAAATTTACAAAATAAATTTCATAAGCATAAAATTTTCCTGTAACATTCATACTTGTCGGTGTTGTCAGTATTTTGTACGGCATCAGTTCGTTGTCGCTTAATATTCGCCAGATCTTTCCGTAAATCACCATACGCGTACTGTAAAGTCGGATAAACGTTCCTAGGCACTCCAAAGGACTAATTAAGTTAATTTGCACTGTAAAAACCATTTATTATCATGTTAATCGTCTGTTAATCACGTAATTAGGAGCCGTAAATCACCGGTTGTCACAGATTTGGTGCAACCTGATCATTCTGAGCAACTACTGCGAAGTTTTGTGAAGCCTTACGCTACTTCGACTTCTTAGAGGACTCGGTCTGTTTATCCTTTGGTTTTTCTTGTGCTGACTTGTCAGATGGTTTCTGGTCGCCTATACGGAAAAGCTTAACCTTCATGATCTGAGATTCAGTCAGGGTAGCAGATAGTTCGATGGCCTGTCTGACGATAGTGGGGTTGCTACCAGTAACAATGTCCTGAATTGGGTCAGGGAGGCCATCGATGTACTTTTCAATCGCCTTTTCCAAATGCGTAACCATGGCAGGACCTAGCAGACTTAACTCCTCATAACGATCAGTGTAGGCTCGATGTTCATCGCTGTCTTGTTTAAGATCATCAAATTCCCGTTCCAAAGCCCTGAGCTCATGACGAGGACAGAATCCCTTCATCATTAGAGCCCGAAGCTCTTCCCAGGTTTATGCCATTGCCACATCGGCACCCCTATCCCTCATTACGCCATTCCACCATGTGAGTGCTCTTTTCTGAAATACACTCGATGCAAACTCAACTTTTCACTCATTTGGGCATTGCACATGATGAAACGTGCTTTCGAGACTCTCAAACCACTGTAGGAGCCCAGTGGCCCCTTCAGACCCAGTAAATGTGAGTGGCTTAGCTGAGTTGAATGTCTTATAGTTGCACTAAACATTGTTATTGTTATTGTTCGCTTGATTTATCTGGGTAATAAGGTTCGGGAGTACAGCAGCGATTTGCTGAGTGATAACAGCCGCGAGTTCGGCGTTATCTTGAGGCTGTGCATCACATCGAGGAGGCATATTCTAAAAGAGCAAAGAAACATGAAAGGGAACGAATGAGATGATATTGGGTAGTCAGAATTGAATGCTGAAAGGAATATCGACAAAGCATAAGGATTGTGATCATTTGTTCGTTACTTAAAACAAACAGATGATACTGTGACTAACCAAATTAAATGGATCAATATAATGTATCACCGAAGACATGCTCGCCTATAAGTGAACACTCACCCCAAGAGTTCCCAGGTAAGAGTGACTGGTCTGATACTGCGGATTTGTACGAACACTCTAGCCTTAGACAGAAAACTCAGGGTACAGGCATTCACCCTTCCAGTTTGCACGTGTTCACATTATTTAGACCCAAACTTTGACGAGATTTTGAAAACACCAAAGACTTAAAAGCCCAAAAACAAATCATCTAAGGATAGATGACTTCTTGTGATGTTTTGAAAAAATTTGACTCGAGAGAATGAATTGTGTTTTGTTTTTGTTAATCACCTAAGGATAGGTGAAGTGTATTGTTTTAAGACTAAACACAAGATAACTTGTGTTAGGGTCCTAGGAAGGTTATAGTCTAGGTTAAAGCATTACTAATAACCTAATTCCCTATAACCATTGGCTCTGATACCAACTTTTCTGTCACACCCCGACCACGTAAAACAACAAATCGTGGCGGAAACATCGGGGAGTGTCGTAACAGAATCATTGTTTCACAACCATGGATTAAATTGTTTTGTTTTATTAAACTATTGAAATCATTGTTTTATTTCAAATCAAATAAATACAAATATTTTCTTCAAGTTTTAAAGTCATTAAGGCACGAGTCCATCCTATGTATAGCATGCATCAACAATCATCACATAGCAGCACCTGAAACGTATGTGAAAATAAAACGTCATCATAAAAATGCCTGTGAGTAACATAGGTTTAGTTGATTTAGATTCATGGCTTTGGTTAACATAAGTAAAAGGTTTTATGTTTTACAAAAGTAGCCATGAATCCTTGTAAAAGTTTTGTTTCTAAAAATGCATTGTTTTGATAAAAAGGTTTGTAGTATATGTAGGAATATACTTTGGTTTTGAAAAGACCGGTTAAGTAGTATATCAAAATATACTTTAGTTTTGAAATAATTAATAGGTAGTATATCAAAATATACTTTGGTTAATGAAATAATAGATTTGGTAGTATATCTCAAGTATACTTTGGTTTAAGAATGAAAACATCGGTAGTATATCAAATTATACTTTTGGTTTGAAAATAGCATATCAACTATGCTTTGGTAGTATATCAAAATATACTTTAGTTTATGATATAACAAAGTCGATAGTATATCAAACTATACTTTAGTAAAATAGTATCATGATGGTAGTATATCGAAATATACCGAGATCATGATTTTGGTAGTATATCAAACTATACTTTAGTAAATAGTAGCATATCAAACTATGCTTTGGTAAATAACAAAGTAGTATATTAAAACATATGTTGGATTTTGTACATAGTATATCAAAAATATACTTTGGATAATATTACATTTGAGAGCACATCAAACTGTACTTTGGTAGTATATCAAAATATACAAAAGAAACAGTGATTTAGTATTCATTCAAACCTTAGTGTATCAAACTACACTTTGGAGACTATAGAAATAGCACAAAGGCAATTTCTATTTGGTTAAAATTTGGTTTTTTGACATTCCATACAACAGGAATGGGGTGTCTAATCATATAGCGCTATATCATACTACCAATCGGCTTGGTGAATGTATTAAAATGAGTACAATCCAACAATTTGTTTTACAAGCTTTGAAAATTAGTGTTTAAAACATAGATAATCGTTTAATTTGTCAAAAGAATAAGTACTAAGCATGTGTAATCATATAGTTTAAAATCATAAAAATAACAAATAGGCACATATGTTTCACCCCAAAACATTTGAAAGCAGTAAAAGAGGGGACTATGTACTCACTTGAGATTGCAAGTATCCTTGATTAAGTTTCCTAAGGAAGCTCGGGGAATCAAGGAATCAAGTGGCACCTAGTATGGAATCACTATGTTAAACAATCGGCTCCTAAATCGGGAGGTAGGATAGAATGAAGTTCTATAAATAAAATGAGTATTGGAACTCATATGGCATGATTTAATAGACCTAACATTCTGATTTGGAAGTCTACCTAAGTGCTTTTGACCTGTTTCGACCCATTATGGTAGTATAAGCTACTATAACGCGTCGTTTGCGTAAAACTATGGTCAGATGGTTAACTATGTTCTTTTTCAAGTCTTACATGCCCAAATATGCCTAAACATGTTACTAAATCAGATTATATGTCAAAAACTTGTTCACATATGCATAATATGGATTTATGCTTCAAAAGGGCGTTTTGGTCATTTCCTATGGGCATAGAAGCTACTTAACAAATAACTAACCAATCCTATGTGATCATAAGGTATAACCTCAGAGGTTATTCCCTATGCAACTATGATCACTAATCATGCTTGGTCGGATCCTAATGATCGACCAAACGGGTCGGGTTCGAAAGTCTAAGCGGTTGTTTAGACCTCTTAACTTACGACCCTAAATAAGCACTAAATTGTAGTGACGAGTTAAACATGTCAAAAAATGTTTAACTAACTCAGAAAACTAATTTGGTATCAAAACAAAGTGTTTTGATACCTAAAAGTAGTTCCGTTGCAAAATGCGTGCTAAAACGCATTTTGACCGAAACTTTGACTCGTCACTACACCTAGTTAATGTGGTAATCAGTAGGTATAATCGCTAAGGATTATAACCATCGTGATTACAATCACGTTGCAAAGTTCAAAAGAACTTTGCATTGACCATTGTAGGGGACCTAAAATATGGTCGGGAATATCACGGATGTCGGTTCGTTTGGTCGTACGGTCACGTTGTTCGGTTATTTACGACGAAACTTGAACGGACGCGAAAACGAACCAAACTAAGCGACGAATGGTATTTTTGCATGCCGATCACTAAAATAAAAATATTTTAGTGACTACAAAAATTTTGGATCTCCAGATGTGGTCAGAACGTAAGATATGCGCGTAAATGCAAACTTACGCCGTTTTTAACACTTTTAGTCCCTGTAAGATCAAATAAGCATATTTCACACACCGAACCAGTCAAAGCTTATTTCTAAGCTACGTTTAGGTTATTTATGGTATGTTTAGCTTATGATCATGTTCCGGACTGTACGTTGCCTTACAAAATGACAGACTTTTGCAAGTTGACGCAAATAGTCCCTGTGAGCGACTAAACTTGTTTTTGCCATACCAAACCCTTCAAAACTTATTTATAAGTTATTTAAAGGTTATTTAAGGTATGTTAAGCTTATGTTTCTATTCCAGAGTGTTTGTTGCATTAAACTGATTACGTTTACGCATCAGTGCGCGTATAACCTTCCAGAAAGCGATTTAAAGCTCGAATTTGAACAAGAATTGATATGTGCAAATGATACACACATTTATACAAATCCCAAGAATGAAATACAATATTTCATTAGATTTGCATTTGTATGATGGTCGTAGCGACACAGATGTCACATTGTGAGTATACTTGACCCATTTTACCGTTTTCACACTTTTGGGTGTAACATGTTATTATATACAAAACACACATACTGTGCATATTCTTTTGCAAATGTACAAACAAACAATCCAATACATGCTTACTATTTGTTATGCTTGATTCGTGTTTTCTGGACCATACTTATGTGATGAACTTGTCATTAGCTTCGTACGAGCCTCCATTTAACATGTATAGCGCTATAGGAGTAACGCACCGCCCTTAGACTAATGGTCATATTAAATTTTCATTCATACTTGCGTAAATAGTTGGTTGACTTGTAAATCGCATGCCAGTTTATATGTTAATCTTCATAACTAGGTTTACCGTGTGGATTGTTCCTTACCATTTTTATACTTATATACTAGGCCCCAAACTTGTATGCTCGCCAATATCTTTGTATTGAACTACACTTTTAAAACATGTTGCAGGTTTAGCGATGATGTTGGTGATGCATGGAATCTAGTAGGATGCCTAGATACACACTTTAAATTTCGTATTCTTATTGTATTGTATTTCTTTATTCATATGTTGTATTTGTTTTCAAATTCTTGTAATTGACTCTTTAGAAATGGAATGAAAATTTATTATTTAAATACTTGTCACAAATAGTGTTATGAAGTCTCTTGCAATCTATTTCGTCTCACTCTGATGTTTCCGCCATCGGTTGGGGTGTGACAGATTGGCATCAGAGCCATAACTATAGGGAATTAGGAAAAAATTTCCATGCTTTTTACCTAGTCTATAGTTCTAGAGCTTTATTCTCATGCTTTGCTTGAACTACTTGCATGTTACTTTATGTGTTAATATATGTAACTTATGTGTTAATACTTGACATACTATTCTTATGTGTTAATACATGTTTTATTATGTGTTAATATTTGTTTTAATATGTCATTCTTTATGTGCCATTCTTGACATGTTTATACTTGTTTGTTTAATCTTCAACATACGTTTTTCCTCATACATTTTACTCGACTATTCTAAATTCACAAACACTCGTATCATACAAACGAGACAACTTCACCAAAATAGGCATGAAACCTACTGTTTGGTGAACGATTCTCAATCTACTTTTCCTTTTTACATGAAATTCACCATCAAGTTAGGAGTGAAATCCTCACCTTGATGGAGAAGTTCAAATTTCAAATTCTAGTGGACCCTCGTCAAAGTGTTGAAATTAAATTTTGACCTAACGAGTACCAACCACACTTAGGATACGAAACCCGCACCTTGTCGACTAGTTCCACTCCTTGATTTTCATAAATCCCGCCAAGTCTCGAAATCTCAATTGATTTGGGACATGTAGTAACCGGAAGGGTAAATACCGTTAACCGACTTGTCAGCGAGAGTATTCCACCTATTAGGCCAAAGCATGCTCCTCAAACTCGAAAGACTTTTTGACCACTATGGTTAGTCAACGTTCCGTTTTGGAACCGTCCAAATTTTAATCAAACATGTGTTCTATTATTTACCTTATACGATACAACCTTTAAAATTCAAAATTTACTTTCGATATTCTCCTTTCACACACACAACATATTGAATCTTTTCCATACATTTATACATATGCATGATTTCATATAATTTAAATTCATATTCCTTGTAATGACAAGTGGAGACATATCATCGAGATAGGAGTGATTTCCTTACTTTGACGATTAACTCCACTCCCCTTTTATTAAAACGACCTCACTAACGAGTTAGGGGTGATTCCCTTACCTAGGTGATCGTTACCAAAACGTCTCTTCAAAATATCTTATTATGCAAACTCGATCATATTTTATACCTAAATTGTTTATCATATTCAAAATACCTACTTATACAGATTTCAAAATACATTGTTTTATCAAGCGTACTTTCTATCCTACAATCTATTTTCACATAACTCACATACACGAAATTCTTAATCATACCTTAAAACGTTTAATTTCCTGAATTTCAAAACCTTACGGAATGCTACCTATCAATTTAATCGGTCCAATGAATCTCTGGCCCTTAAACTTCATATTCAACTTAATCACTAAAACACGCATACGTTATATCATCATGCTAGAGACTTCCATTCTTAATCAAAATCAAACCAACCTTTCTCAAATTACTTATAAGATCTTATAGATGTTATATGATCATTTACCAAATACTCTTTTCAACATCAACAAATCATTTGTTAAAACTTTTAACAATCACTAAGTCCTTTTGCTAAATTTCTTTTTTAAGGATCCTCGTTTTTACAAGAACCTCCTAAATTCATAATTTCTCGTTTGATGAAACGAACTTACTTTTTTTCGAAAACCTTTTTCCTACACCAATTTACAAAACAAGTGGGAAAGAAGACTTCATGGGGACCGACCATCTTCAGATTACGTAAACTCTTTTAAAACAAAAGTAGCGTTTCCATTCATTACAAAATACATTATGCTTAACCAATGAGTACTTTATATCCTCTTACGTATGCAAACTATATTATACCCTTCAAATCAAGCTCAATCTAATTTTGATTCGATAAACTCAATGTTTCGTTTAAACAACTATACATGCATATCATCATACACGTTTTAGTCGTTTCATCGCAACAATTTCATTTATATCGTTCGTATTTACATTCTCAACCTTTTGAGCACTTTTACATGCTTAAATTTGTTATGTTTCAATTAATACTATATACGCGATCATTAGTATTCGTACTCACACTCACACCCATATTCATAACAATACATTTTATGCTTATACTTATAATCGTATTCATACTTATACTTATACTCATACGTTTCATGCTTTTACTCATACTCATACGCTTCATGCTTTTACTTATATTCTTACGTTTCATGCTTATACGTATACTCATACTACTCGTACATTTTATGTTTATACTCATACTTACGTGCATATTCATACTTAAACTTATACTCATGCTCATACTTTCATTCATACACATGATTCATACATTCGTACCTATACGCGAGCGTAATCCGAGGGATTCGCTTGCGTGGGTCTCATACATACTTAAGCATGGACTTGCATAAATACTAAATTCTTATACGTACACGTTATTATTATGTATACCCTGATTCATACACAACTAGTACAAGCTATGCGGATCATGTGACGATCAAAAAAATCACGGGTGCACACGGGATTATAGTGATTGGCTCATGAGAACCATAGGGTGTACTACTGTGTACGGTAAGACACAGAACGTAACACGACACCGAATACGAAATGAACGTAACATGGTCAAAACATGGTGGATACGCCGCTGGTACTTCCTATATATAAGTGTTTTCACCATGTTACCAAATTTTCGTAAAACGTGCCATGAGAAATTCAGTGTTTTGCAGACCTATTTTGGACCTAATTCAAACTTTAAACAACTCGCAAACACGTTATATCTGATTATCCACGACGAGACTTCATTTTTAACACGCTACTTCCATCTATCCAACACTTATGCTATTCTTATGCTTGCATTCTTTAAAGAGTCAATTGTTCACTTCTATAATCGTATTATTCTCCATTATCCTTCTCTTTCATACAAACCTTGTTCACAATCAAGCTTGTTTAAACATTCGAATCCTAACTTATCTCATTACCTTTAAAACCGTATTCATATTCTTTATTCTTGTGTAAACGTATTTAGTAGGCCGTTTGTCACACCTTAACTTTTGCGGAAGCGTATGATGTGTGACTGGTTTAATATCATTGCATTCAATCATAATAAACAACTATATGATCAAAACGATGTTCATCCATTCATAAAATTTAAAGTATTACAAACACCATTTATTTAAGTCTTAAACACAACCTTCGACTAAGTTACAAATCGACGAAAATGGATGACATCTAAACTTGGAATTTACTTCTAGAAATAACACCAGCGCCCAAGATCCAACTTGTTACCTGAAATACATGAAATTTTGGAAAAACATCAACAAAAGTTGAGCGAGTTCATGCGTTTTGTATGAGTACTGAAAACATTGTAAACCTTTGAGAACTTCTTTGAAAACAGGTATGAAAAGCATTTATGAATGAATTAAATTAAAGTTTTGCAAGGACATTAAAACATGTGAAGACATAGGGAGCACTCAAAATGAGTAGGCTTATACCCTTGTCGATTCCCTCGACAATGTCGAATTCCCCTTCGACTATGTCGAATTCCCCTTCGACTATGTCAATTTACCTTGACCATGTCAATTCACCTTAACTATTGTCGATTCACCTCGACTGGGACACCGAAGCACTCAAGTGGTCACATAAGTACCATGAGTGGGGTTCGGCCGTACCTGTAACACCTGTGTCACTTCAACCATCAGACAAATGCCAAACCAATGAAATATTGTATTTCATACTTGGGATTTGTTAAATATATGTGTATCATTTGCACATATCAACTCTAGTTCAATTTCAAGCTCTAAATCACTTTCTGGAAGGTTATACACGCACTGATGCGTAAATATAACCAGTTTAATGCAACAAACACTCTGGAATAGTGAAATAGACTTAACATACCTTAAATA
Organism: Helianthus tuberosus; assembly: GCA_030545235.1. Classification (NCBI taxonomy): domain Eukaryota; kingdom Viridiplantae; phylum Streptophyta; class Magnoliopsida; order Asterales; family Asteraceae; genus Helianthus; species Helianthus tuberosus. The sequence continues at coordinate 96,983,214 of CM060412.1, read as the reverse complement.
ACCTTTACATAACTTAGAAATAAGTTTTGAAGGCTTTGGTATGGCAAAATCAAGTTAAATCGCTTACAGGGACTAAAGTTGACAAACTACGAAAGTATGCCAATTTGAACTGTAACAGACATTCCGGAACATGACCATAAGTTAAACATACCATAATTATCCTTTACATAGCTTAGAAATAGGCTTTGAGGTGTTCGGTATGCTAAAATAAACTTTTGTGTCACTCAGGGACTAAAAGCGTCAAAAAGTGCACAAGTTTGCATTTTTACGCATAACTTACGTTCTGAATACATCCGGACATCCAAAAATTTATGTAAGCATGACTATATTATGCTTTAGTGTTTGGCTTGCCAAAAATCCATTCGTCGCGTCATTTGGATCGTTTTTCGCGCTTATGCGCATTCCGTCGTAATTAACCGAACATCGCAACTGTACGGTTAAACGAACCGACATCCGAGATATTTTTGAGCACATTTTAAGTTCCCTATACTTTAACTTCATTTTTGAGCTTTGAAATGGGGTTAACGGGCCTTAAACGTGTCGAAAATGGGCTGAATGCATGACAGGGACCAAAAGTGTAAATCTGCCAAACTTAAGCCTAGCGGTGCGCTACACTTTTAGCGTAGCGGTGCGCTAGGGGTCTGCTGACCAGATTCAGAGTTTCTAAACAGCAGGCTGCAGCTGTTTTAACCTCACCCACATGTTCCTAATTGTCTAGTCATGTGATAAGGATGGAATTTTAGTTACCATAAGGTCCCGACACTTGTACGGGTTGGATTAAGGCACGGTTTCCTTGAAACGATCCTAACGGTTACCCGAAAACTATAAATACCCCACCCCCCATTGCTTTAAAACTTACAAGAATTCTGATTTGAGAGCTCTAAGTTGAAACCATTGTTTCATACCTGAGTTCTTGGATCGGGATTAGCATTCGGGGACCCTGGGTAAGTATTCTTTCGTTCTTTTCCTTATTTTATTGCTTTTAGAGTCAGAAAGTCAAACTTTGTTTGACTTTCAGCGTTGACCAGCTTATGGTCAATGCGAAGTTCGTTTGAACTTCGCAACGTGAGTGTAATCACGTTGGTCATAGTCCCTTGGGACTATGCCCACTGATTACCACGTTGTCTCGAGTCGTAGGGTAGGCGATCTGATAAATCGCCTATACCTTCGAACTCGACCCATTTGGTCGATCATTAGGATCCGACCAAATACATTAGGTGACCATAGTAGGTAGGGAATAACCTTCCGAGGTTATACCCTATGGTCACATCGTTTGAGTAGTTGTATGATAGGTTGTTTATATGCCTTAGGTAAATTACCAGAATACCCTTTTCATGCATAATTGGTAATTTAGCATATGTAACCTAAACTTTTGCCACATAACTGATTATGTAACATGTTTAGGCATATAACACTTGTCATAGGGCTAGTTAGGCGGTCCGAACGCGTTTCACGCGAACGACGCGTTAAAGTAGCATAAGCTACCTAAACGGGTCGTAATGGGTCGAAAGCACTTAAGTTAAGTTTCATTTAGTATATAGGCTTTGTTAAACCATATCATATGAGTTCCTACACTCATTTGGTTTACAAACCCTAATACTACCCAGTCTTCCGATTTAGGTCCGGTTGTTAACATAGTTACCTATATTAGGTGCCGTTTGATTCCGAGATCTCTAGCATTACTTGGTGGTTATCTTTAGACATCTGAGCAATATCAAGTGAGTACATAGACCCCTATTTTACTGTTTTCCAAACTGTTTTGGGGTGGAACACATGTGCCTACTTGTTACTTTCATGCTTTCCTGTTTTAACATCATATACTGTTATGTTCATTAGTACACTATTAGTACATTGATTTACATGACTTTTCTGCTTCGTATGTTAACTTAGCATACTTGGTACATCATTTTACATTACATTTCATGCTACGTGTGCCCATTGTGTGCATTACTTAGTACAGCTGATTTCATCACATGCTTACATTTTGACATTTGATCATACAAGTTATTACTTATCTTTTGACAAACTAAATGACTATCTATGGTTTTAAACACTGATTTCTCTAAGAACATAAAATAAATGGTTGAATTGTACTTATTTTATGTTCACCAGACCGATTGTTAGTATGATATAGCGCTATAGGATTTGACACCCCATTCCTGTTGGCATGGAATGTCTGAAACCAATTTGTTGCTCCATCCAAATAGGGATTGCCTTTGTGGTATCCTTATAGTCTCAAAGGTGTATTTTGATGCACCAGGTCTGAATGAATTCTCAAATCACACTATTAAAGTATAGTTTGATATACTCTCATGTGTGGTATTGTACAAAACCAACATATTTATTTTATAAATCATCCAAAGCATATTTTGATATGTTATTTACTAAACTAAAACATAGTTTAATATGTTATTTATCACATCCAAAGCATATTTTGATATGTTACTTACTAAACCAAAAACATAGTTTAATATGTTATTTATCACATCCAAAGCATATTTTGATATGTTACTTACTAAACCAAAAACATAGTTTAATATGTTATTTATCACATCCAAAGCATATTTTGATATGTTACTTACTAAACCAAAAACATAGTTTAATATGCTACTTACAAATCCAAAGTATACTTTTTATATGCTACTATAAGGTTATTCGTTTAACTTTACATTACTTACCATACATAAACATTTCTTCAATTGTTAAACATAGACATTCTATATTGGTGGTTTGGTTTGATTAAGTAACGATACGTGTGTAATATGATACAAACATGGTGGATACGCCGCTGGTACTTCCTATATATAAGTGTTTGTATGGTATTACATGTCGTAGCGTTATTTGAATCATTTCAGTTTGATACATAGAACATTTTATACAAATAACATACTTTTCACAAGACATTGTTTTACAAACAACTTATCTTATACAAACTCATCTTAAATGGTTATTCATTTAACCATACATTATTTCACTTATTTATACATATCATCTGAACTTATTGTTTTTCAAATGATTTACAAGACAAAGCAAATTACAAGGTTCATGACTAAACATTTTCTCCAACATAAGTCATGAATTCTATTTTCACAAAACCTATGTATCTCACCGGCATTTTTATGCTGACGTACCTATTTTCACATGTGTTTTCAGGAGATGAAGCATAGGACTTATCAAGACATACTTAGGCGGACCTGTGCCTTAGTGACTTAAAACGAGACAAGACTAGTTAATTATGTTGTACTTCTTTGTTTATTAAGACATTGTAACACTTTTGATTAATAAAACGAAACTTCAATTGCCATGGATTTGAAACATTAATTCTGTTACAACACTCCTCGACATTTCCGCCACGTTTTGTATGTTCTACGTGGTCGGGGTGTGACAGAAAAGATGGTATCAGAGCCAATGGTTATAGGGAATTAGGTTATTAGTAATGCTTTGACCTAGTCTATAACCTTCTTAGGACCCTAACGCGAGTTTACTTGCGTTTAGTCATAAAACAATACCGTCACCTATCCTTAGGCGACGACCACAACAAGAACATAAATTTCGAAACCGCTTTGAAAACTAATCATCTATTCTAGGATGATTGATTACTAGGTTTTGAACCCTCTGTTATATGGTTTTGAACCCCTTTGAGTTTTCAAAATCTCGTCAAGGTTTTGGGTTTTAAATAATGTGAACACGTGCAAACTGGAAGGGTGAATGCCTGTATTCTGGGTTTTCTGTCTAGGCAAGCACTTCGTATATATCTCATCAGACGCGAGACCAGTTGTGCTTACCTGGGAATTCTTGGGATGAGTGTTCACTTATAGGCGAGCATGTCTTCGCGATACATTATTTTAATCCATTTACTTTGATTAGTCACTGTGTTTAGTTTGTTTACTTTGTAGTAACAAACAAATGACCACTATCCTTGCTTTCATCAGATTTGATTCATCCCATTCATTTCGTCTAAATCTCTCACTCGTTTCTTTTCATGTTCCTCTTTTAGAATGCCTCCTCGACGCGACAATCAGATGGCAAATGCCGAACTGGCGGAAATCATCGCGCAGCAAATGGCTGTTGCCTTCCCAAATCTTTATGCTCAAATGATGCAAGCCATCAACAACAACAACGCTCCATGCAACTTCAAGAGTTTCAACTCGGCTAAACCACTCAAGTTTAGTGGTTCTGAGGGAGCAACTGGGCTTCTTCAATGGTTCGAAAGCATTGAGAATACTTTCCGTCACGTTCAGTGTCCTGAAAATCGCAAGGTCGAGTTTTCTTCGAGTGTGTTTCAGAAGAGGGCTCTCACGTGGTGGAACGGAGTGATGAGAGATCGCGGTGCTGATGTAGCATTAGCGCAGACTTGGGCTGAGCTTAGGGCTCTTATGATGAAGGAGTTTTGCCCTCGTCATGAACTGCGAGCTTTGGAGAGGGAGTTTGATGATTTGAAGCAAGACAGTGGCGAGCATCGAGCCTATACTGACCGTTTTGAAGAATTGAGCCTGTTGTGTCCTGCTATGGTTACTCCTGTGGATAAGGCAATCGAGAAATATACTGATGGTCTTCCTGACCTAGTTCAGGATATTGTTACTAGCAGCAACCCTACTACTGTCAGACAAGCCATTGAATTGTCTGCCACTTTGACTGAATCCCACATCAGAAAGAAAAAGCTGTTTCGGAAGGGTGACCCAAGACCATCTGACAAGACTGCTCAAGTGGAACCAAAGGAAGAACATGCTGAGGTATCCAAGAAGAAGAAGCGCAAAGCCTCTCAGAACTGCGCTGTAACTGCTCAAGACAAACAGGTTGCACGAAACCAACCAGCACAACCTCGCAAAAGGCAAAACTATGTTGGTACTGCACCTTTGTGCAACAAGTGCAACCGTCATCATCTAGAGCAAGAGCAGTGTCACAAATGTACCCACTGTGGACGGTTGGGACATTTGATCAATGTTTGTCGCTATGCAAATCAAGCTGCTGCAAACCCTGCTGCTGTTCAAGCACGGTTCCCTTCGGGGTCATGTTATAACTGCGGTGACCTTACCCACTACAGGAACAATTGCCCAAGGCTTGTTAACGCACCTCCGGCGCGAAGATGAGCGTTTAACATCAATGAGGCAAACATGAACAATGATGCGGCAGTGAACAACTAGTGTTTTGTTATTTCCTTGGTTGTTATCTTATGATGTTTAAAGACAAGTCAGTTATTATATAAATAAAAATTCGTCGTTTTTATTTTTGCAAAACTGATACGATTGTGTGAACGTTGGATACAACCTTATGATGTCAACCCAAAGACAAACTACTCGTATGGTTCTGTCATTTTATGATCACTTGTGATCTCCCAAAAAAAAAAAATCTTAGACACTCGTTTCTTTTAAGAAACAAAGCCAAACTTTTATTGAGAATCTTTCTATCTTTATAGATAGATCCTTGAAAATGATTAAAGTACCGAATGAAATTCATGGATTGGATTTCTAGTGTGCTTTAATTATCCATGCTCAAAGACAACAAATTAAAAAAAAAAAAAAATCAAGTTAACTAATTTTTGTGCTTATGTGTTTTCTTACATGTTTGTGGTTGTATGTGATCCATCCAAATCCTCGTAAAATCTTTCATATCTCATATGAGAGATTCATAATAGGATATCCAAAGTTACTTTCTTAAATCCTTAATGGACTTCTACGTTGTAGTCAAGTCCCTTGGATTTTAAAGTACTATTCTATAAATTGGACCTCTTGCATGGTCTGGTCAAACAGATTGATTTTGAAAATCTAATTAGAAATATCATGTGATGATATAATTTATAAGATCCCTTAAGTGGTCTATTTAACGAGATTGTGCGACGGTCTAGTTAAGAAGATCATGCGTTGATCTAATTAAAAGGCTCGTTCATTGGTCAAATTAAAAGGACCCTTTGGTGGTCTAGTCAGGTCGCTTCATGTTTATTCAATTGATTTTTTTCCTCTACGCATTATGAAATGAACTGTGCGGACTGGGCAAGGAATTACGTAATTATGGAGGCCTACATAATTATGGAATTCAGTGCACAGAAACCACAGGAAGCTTTGTCATGTGTTAAGACCTATAGTGACAAGAATAATGATACGGGAGAAATCTTGGACCTCGACCAATGTCATTTATTCTCAATTCTGATCTCAATCACACACCAAGTTTCCTATGATAAGTCTTCATAAGAAACGTTCTTCTGTTCGTAGTTCAAAATTCCATGTTTTACTACAAGGAATTCACTTTGATGGTTAACAAATTCGCTAAAATTCCTAACATGGCCCAGAGTTTTACTTAAGGGTTTAAAGGATCTATTAGAAGGCGGAATCGTCACAGCTGTCTTCACAAGTTTCCTCTAAAATTAAATTTCGGGACGAAATTTCCTAAAGTAGGGGAGACTGTAACACCTGTGTCACTTCAACCATCAGACAAATGCCAAACCAATGAAATATTGTATTTCATACTTGGGATTTGTTAAATATATGTGTATCATTTGCACATATCAACTCTAGTTCAATTTCAAGCTCTAAATCACTTTCTGGAAGGTTATACACGCACTGATGCGTAAATATAACCAGTTTAATGCAACAAACACTCTGGAATAGTGAAATAGACTTAACATACCTTAAATAACCTTTACATAACTTAGAAATAAGTTTTGAAGGCTTTGGTATGGCAAAATCAAGTTAAATCGCTTACAGGGACTAAAGTTGACAAACTACGAAAGTATGCCAATTTGAACTGTAACAGACATTCCGGAACATGACCATAAGTTAAACATACCATAATTATCCTTTACATAGCTTAGAAATAGGCTTTGAGGTGTTCGGTATGCTAAAATAAACTTTTGTGTCACTCAGGGACTAAAAGCGTCAAAAAGTGCACAAGTTTGCATTTTTACGCATAACTTACGTTCTGAATACATCCGGATATCCAAAAATTTATGTAAGCATGACTATATTATGCTTTAGTGTTTGGCTTGCCAAAAATCCATTCGTCGCGTCATTTGGATCGTTTTTCGCGCTTATGCGCATTCCGTCGTAATTAACCGAACATCGCAACTGTACGGTTAAACGAACCGACATCCGAGATATTTTTGAGCACATTTTAAGTTCCCTATACTTTAACTTCATTTTTGAGCTTTGAAATGGGGTTAACGGGCCTTAAACGTGTCGAAAATGGGCTGAATGCATGACAGGGACCAAAAGTGTAAATCTGCCAAACTTAAGCCTAGCGGTGCGCTACACTTTTAGCGTAGCGGTGCGCTAGGGGTCTGCTGACCAGATTCAGAGTTTCTAAACAGCAGGCTGCAGCTGTTTTAACCTCACCCACATGTTCCTAATTGTCTAGTCATGTGATAAGGATGGAATTTTAGTTACCATAAGGTCCCGACACTTGTACGGGTTGGATTAAGGCACGGTTTCCTTGAAACGATCCTAATGGTTACCCGAAAACTATAAATACCCCACCCCCCATTGCTTTAAAACTTACAAGAATTCTGATTTGAGAGCTCTAAGTTGAAACCATTGTTTCATACCTGAGTTCTTGGATCGGGATTAGCATTCGGGGACCCTGGGTAAGTATTCTTTCGTTCTTTTCCTTATTTTATTGCTTTTAGAGTCAGAAAGTCAAACTTTGTTTGACTTTCAGCGTTGACCAGCTTATGGTCAATGCGAAGTTCGTTTGAACTTCGCAACGTGAGTGTAATCACGTTGGTCATAGTCCCTTGGGACTATGCCCACTGATTACCACGTTGTCTCGAGTCGTAGGGTAGGCGATCTGATAAATCGCCTATACCTTCGAACTCGACCCATTTGGTCGATCATTAGGATCCGACCAAATACATTAGGTGACCATAGTAGGTAGGGAATAACCTTCCGAGGTTATACCCTATGGTCACATCGTTTGAGTAGTTGTATGATAGGTTGTTTATATGCCTTAGGTAAATTACCAGAATACCCTTTTCATGCATAATTGGTAATTTAGCATATGTAACCTAAACTTTTGCCACATAACTGATTATGTAACATGTTTAGGCATATAACACTTGTCATAGGGCTAGTTAGGCGGTCCGAACGCGTTTCACGCGAACGACGCGTTAAAGTAGCATAAGCTACCTAAACGGGTCGTAATGGGTCGAAAGCACTTAAGTTAAGTTTCATTTAGTATATAGGCTTTGTTAAACCATATCATATGAGTTCCTACACTCATTTGGTTTACAAACCCTAATACTACCCAGTCTTCCGATTTAGGTCCGGTTGTTAACATAGTTACCTATATTAGGTGCCGTTTGATTCCGAGATCTCTAGCATTACTTGGTGGTTATCTTTAGACATCTGAGCAATATCAAGTGAGTACATAGACCCCTATTTTACTGTTTTCCAAACTGTTTTGGGGTGGAACACATGTGCCTACTTGTTATTTTCATGCTTTCCTGTTTTAACGTCATATACTGTTATGTTCATTAGTACACTATTAGTACATTGATTTACATGACTTTTCTGCTTCGTATGTTAACTTAGCATACTTGGTACATCATTTTACATTACATTTCATGCTACGTGTGCCCATTGTGTGCATTACTTAGTACAGCTGATTTCATCACATGCTTACATTTTGACATTTGATCATACAAGTTATTACTTATCTTTTGACAAACTAAATGACTATCTATGGTTTTAAACACTGATTTCTCTAAGAACATAAAATAAATGGTTGAATTGTACTTATTTTATGTTCACCAGACCGATTGTTAGTATGATATAGCGCTATAGGATTTGACACCCCATTCCTGTTGGCATGGAATGTCTGAAACCAATTTGTTGCTCCATCCAAATAGGGATTGCCTTTGTGGTATCCTTATAGTCTCAAAGGTGTATTTTGATGCACCAGGTCTGAATGAATTCTCAAATCACACTATTAAAGTATAGTTTGATATACTCTCATGTGTGGTATTGTACAAAACCAACATATTTATTTTATAAATCATCCAAAACATATTTTGATATGTTATTTACTAAACTAAAACATAGTTTAATATGTTATTTATCACATCCAAAGCATATTTTGATATGTTACTTACTAAACCAAAAACATAGTTTAATATGTTATTTATCACATCCAAAGCATATTTTGATATGTTACTTACTAAACCAAAAACATAGTTTAATATGTTATTTATCACATCCAAAGCATATTTTGATATGTTACTTACTAAACCAAAAACATAGTTTAATATGCTACTTACAAATCCAAAGTATACTTTTTATATGCTACTATAAGGTTATTCGTTTAACTTTACATTACTTACCATACATAAACATTTCTTCAATTGTTAAACATAGACATTCTATATTGGTGGTTTGGTTTGATTAAGTAACGATACGTGTGTAATATGATACAAACATGGTGGATACGCCGCCGGTACTTCCTATATATAAGTGTTTGTATGGTATTACATGTCGTAGCGTTATTTGAATCATTTCAGTTTGATACATAGAACATTTTATACAAATAACATACTTTTCACAAGACATTGTTTTACAAACAACTTATCTTATACAAACTCATCTTAAATGGTTATTCATTTAACCATACATTATTTCACTTATTTATACATATCATCTGAACTTATTGTTTTTCAAATGATTTACAAGACAAAGCAAATTACAAGGTTCATGACTAAACATTTTCTCCAACATAAGTCATGAATTCTATTTTCACAAAACCTATGTATCTCACCGGCATTTTTATGCTGACGTACCTATTTTCACATGTGTTTTCAGGAGATGAAGCATAGGACTTATCAAGACATACTTAGGCGGACCTGTGCCTTAGTGACTTAAAACGAGACAAGACTAGTTAATTATGTTGTACTTCTTTGTTTATTAAGACATTGTAACACTTTTGATTAATAAAACGAAACTTCAATTGCCATGGATTTGAAACATTAATTCTGTTACAACACTCCTCGACATTTCCGCCACGTTTTGTATGTTCTACGTGGTCGGGGTGTGACAGTACCCGTTAGATCTATCCATCATCCCTAATTAAGAATTAATGGCATTTCAAATTCAATCTATGCTCACATGATATAATTAACTCATTTCATACCGTTTAAACATTCGTAACATGTATTCCACCCCCGAGAGTTATAAAACCAAAAACAGTTTAAGAGAAAATGGGGACATGAACTCACAGTTTTGCGTTCTTCAATCCGACATAACTCACGCTGCTACTAGTGTGCACGACTACCTACAACGTACTATTGTCTATTAGACGAGCGGGTCGTGCCTTGACTTAGTATTAATTAGTGTCTTTGAGTTACGTTTCTTTGTGTCTTCAACATTATTCCAAGTTATATAATTATTTGTTAAAATAATAAATATTTTAACTTAAATTATATTCATTAAATTTTGGAATAATTGTTATAGCAATATATTTTAACTTAATACTTTTCAAGTATTTATACTTGTAATTTCCTTCCCAATGATGGGGGTATCTTATACTTGTATATTTTTGCCATGTATTTGGGTTCGTATTCCGGTGTGTATTTATACATACGAGAATACGTATCTTTATTGTATTTATTAAGTATTCTTATACTTAATTTCGTATTAATTATCCCGGAATATTATCTTTAATAAAAGTTCACCAATATATATTTCCAAAATATACATTTCAATAAATATTACTTAGAAAAATTATATATAATTTTTCCTTTGGCAAAATATTTGTATTTTTCATATAAGTTCCAAAAGTAATATATTTTCAAGTCTAACTTAGAAAATATATATAAAATTATCTTTCTCCAAAAACGATATATTTCATATTTAACTGAGAAAATATATCTTTCACCCAAAAATATTGTATTTTATGTTTGTTGAGAAAATATATATTTCTTTCAAAAATAATATATCTTCTAAAAATTTCCAGAAAAATATATATTTATACTTGCGAAAAATAATATATTTTTCTCTTATCAAAAATATGATATATTCTTGTAGTAATTGTAAAAATCATATTTTTATTCACTTGGTGTCCAAAATATTATTTACCAAAATATACATATGAATATTATTTCTGAAGTATTTTGTAAGTTATATTCTCTAGTTCGGTTTCACCAATATTTTGTGTATAACTTGCATATTCATATTCTTGGAATTTTGGTAATATTTTGAATTCTAATTTTTGGGTATTTTTGATGAGTTATATTATTTCATGTCCTAAAATAATATAACTAATACACAAAATATAAAAACAATCACACACATGGTGACTTCTGGATATATATTTCCTAAATACATATTAAGTCACTTTTATTTATAAAAACCAACCTCCAATATTCATATTTTGTAACAAAAATTATGGCAAACTTTTATGTGAAAAATCCATGGTTTGAAATACGCTTGTAAATATTTATTTGGAAATATTTTCTAAGTGTTTAATTTTTAGAAAAATTTTGCCATAGTTTCCCCTAAAAATGGAGGTTTCCATGCTTTCAAAGCATATCATTTTCTTTTAAAATCATCATCATTCATCAACAAATAATTCAAGACTTACCATGTGCCAAAAATAATATATTTACACCATGACATGAACTTGAAACTTTGTAAAAATTTGTAGTAACTTAGTATGCTATTTAGTAGGTTAAGTTACCCTTAAAAACATAGTTTATAGTTTATAAAACTCATTTTTGAAGATTTTAGTTCTTCACAACTTGTATGAAGATTTTCTAAAAATACTTCTTCTTTTATTTTTCTTGTTAACAATATGTTTCTAGCTTTGATTTAACACTTAAAACATGTTTACTTCCTTTAAACACCATGATCAAGTTAAATCTCGTAATAAACTTTAGTTTCTTGAAAATATTATTCTTGAAATCTTTTATTTTCAAGACTTATAACTTGTAGAAATAATCATCATGCACTAAAACAAGTTTATTTTCAAGTTCATGATTTACATAAAGGATGATCATTACAAATTTCTCAAGATCTATCCTTACACTTGCTAGATCATGTGTTTAACCATCATCTAGCAAGGTTCTTATGATGATCAACATCATAAACACAAGAAATCAACATTCAAGTATACTACATACACTTAAAACAACTTGATCTTCATGTTTTAGAGCTTTATGTTCATGTTTATGCTTATGTTTCTTCATGATCTTTATGCTTAACAACTTGTATCATCTTTTAACCAACATTATATGAAATAAAATGAGATCACAAGAGTCTTACTACTATCACAAGGCTAGGGATGAACAAGAGAAGAAACGAGGTGGATAAAGCACTAGAGAGAGGTCCTTCCAATTCCGTTGCTTACAACCTTCCTAGATAGGCTCCATACACCTTAGAATATGCTTAGAACACTTGGGAATGGATTGAAAAATGGATGATGATGTAGGGGTGTTTGGGCCGTGAACTATGGAGGGGATGGAGGAGGTTTTGTGACCTTGAATGGTAAAATGAGAAGTCTTGTGTTTTTTTTATAATATCATCCATCATGTCCATAATCTTTTAGATTTTATGCTTAGGATATTCCAAGAATATTTAATAAAATAATTAAAAGAATTCTTATGCGGGACCCATGTCCCCTAACCGGTTGTTAAAAGGGGGGGGGGGTAAAGTGTAACATTTCAATGGTTAGTTACTTAATTTAGTTGGAAAGTAATGGTGCTAGTTAGGTATTTTTAGGTATTTAATGTTTATGAGATGCAATATGATGTTCGGTGACCATAACTAGCTTCATAACACTAAAACAATGCCTCTAGTAAGAATTTGATGTTTCGGGTAATGTCCGGTTGTTCGGTTCGTTAGTGTTCGTTAAAGTGCTGAATTGCGCAGTTTAGTGTATTTTATGTTGTATTTTATGACAGTTTCGGTTACCGATACTTAGGAAAGTATTCTGGACCATTAAACCACTTTTCTGCTTTATATTTAGATGTTAAAAGCTGATTTATTGTTGAATTTGTTTATTTTCTGCAGAATTCTGCAGTTTCAGTGTGTTTCTGGCACTTTCCGGTACCTATGTCATTACTAGGAAGGCAGTTTTGTAATCCCTACTTTCCTACACACTATACTAGTGTAACACTTGGTCCTGGGGCTTATTTTTTGTCTTAACCTCATGTATGTCTAAGTACCGAACCCCCGCCAGTACCTCTAGTTTATCTGACAACTGTGCTTACTCTGCTCTGTGCATTCATAGATCTTTATTGGGTTGCATGCAGTAATGACAAAAGTCTTGCAACATGAAATGCCATTGTATGTATATAACAGAAATCAAAAGTTTATTCGTCTTTTAAACTAGATCATGCACAGTCATTAAAGCATATATTACTATTTAATTATTGTACGGAATGCATGGAAAAGTGCCAGTTGTCACATTCTCCCCCCGTTAAAAGAATTTCGTCCCGAAATTCAAATGAGGCCATCGGTCGCAGGGGAGTTGTGAATCAAATGTGGTCATTTAAGCTTAATTTGGTCTTCATGTTCCCAAGTAAACTCTGGGCCATGATATGAATTCGAACGAACTTTAACAAATCAATTACGACTTCTCCTTGTCTCGTGGGCTCCCAGTCCACAACCTTAACAGGTTCTTTAATAAATTTTGAGTTTGTCGTTGACGTGAGTCCTGTTTGCGGAAATAACGACTGTTCCCAGAGTCAGGCTCCTCTAAAGACCAGACACGTGGAATGTGTCGTGATCACTACTGATCTTATCTGGAAGTTTCAGCTTGTGAGCAATGGTCCCGATCCTTTCCAGGATCTCAAAAAGTCTAATATACCGTGGGTCCAACATCCCACGTTTTCCAAATCATACCACACCTTCCCAAGGCGAGACTCTCATCAAAACCATACTTCTTATCTCAAATTCCAACGGTTTCCAACACTCGTCGGCGTAGCCTTTCTACATACCGCGTGCTGTCTTGACATGATCACATATCTGAATGATCTTGCCTATAGTCTTCCTGAACCAATTTGGCCAGTAAATCGTTTATCTCTGGTCTTCGCCTATCACGAAGGGGGACCGATACTTACGTTCCTATAAGGCTTCACACGAAGCGGCCTAAACAGCGGTGTGATAAATATTATTGTAGGAAAACTCCACTAAGGACTAGTGAGGGATCCATCTTCTCATCAAAGTTCATCACACAAGCATATGGCAGGTCTGTCAAAGTTTGTATCGTTCGTTTGCTCTGGCCGTCCGTCTGAGGGTGAAATGCAGTACTAAGGTCCAATCTTGACCTAAACGCCTTTTGAAACGTCTGCCATATCCTTGGCACAAAACGACCATCTCGGTCGGACAAGGTAGGATCAGGCACTCCATGATGTGCCACAAACTTTCTAGGCTAAACCTCTTCTAATTCCCTTGCGCTGTCTTCCTCACTATTTGGCAGGAAATGTGCAGTCTTGGTGTGTCGGTCAATACTCACCCAAACCATATCTGTCACACCCTGACTTTTGTGGATGCGTGGTTATTTGGTGTGACTTCTTAATACCATAGCAACAATCATAACAATGCTATATGATAAAAACACGAGATGTTTATCCATTAAAAGATTTTAGAAAATACCACAACAACATTGTCTGAAAACATCAATACCAAATTTAGTTACAAACCATGATGTGTTTAACGGAGTTCATAAAGACTCAACAAAAGTACTTAAATAAAACCTGAGTTTGAAAACATGTATCCTGTCCAGAAATAGGATACACCCCTAAACTCAACAACCATGGATAACATCTTTTATTTATGCGCAGCTTGAAAACATATGCATACCCTTGCCAGATCCACTAGTTCCCTGAAATACATGTAGTTTAAAAATATTAACAAAAAGTTGAGCGAATTCATGTGTAAGTGTCTGAATAAACCTTTAAAGTATGTCTTGTATATATAAATGTCCCTGGTATGTAGCAATAAGGAAAAAGAGATCACCAATGGGTTGCAAAGCCAATGGTATATGTGAAGAGGTGCAGGAAAACTCAAACCTAGCAAATTTGTACCGGGCTTCCGGCTGGAAGACATAGTCACCACTATGGGCCGCCCCGGCCTCATGGGTGTGGGCTCGCTACACCCAAATAGATCTATCACTCATGTCCCTCGGTCCTACGACGAGGATTAATGGCCTTAAGTGTTGTGCCCACCCTTCACATGATCTAGTAGTAAACCCTCCTTAGGCTAACCATACCATGTATAAAAATGTCTGTAATAATTGTAACATGTATTCCACCCCCGAAGTACAAAACTGAAAACACTGTATTGCGTCCTCGGCTCGTAACCCAAACTCTGTCAGCGAACACGACTACCTACAGTGTGCTAACGTCTATTAGACAAACGGGCCGTGCCTTTACTTAGTATTTGCGTTTTGAGTTACGTTTCTTATATTATTCCGAGTTATAATTATTTGTCAAAATAATTAGTATTTCAACTTAAATTATATATAGTATTGGAATAATTGTTCATTCAATATTTTTGTATTAATACTTCTAAAGTATTTAACTCCGTATTTCCTTCCCCAGGATGGGGGTATTTATACATGTATATTCGTATTTGAAATAATATATTTTTAAGTCCCACTTAGAAAATATATATAACTTATTTGTCAAAAATAATGTATTCCAAAATATATATATCTTTCCCAAAAATAATATATTTTCACTTCTTGTATCCAAAACAATATTTACCAAAAATATATTTGTAAAAGTATGATCCGGAATATTTCATAAGTTACATTTTAGCGTTTGGTTCCACAATAACAAGTGTGTAACTTAATTATTTATTCCTTGTAATTTTTTGTATTATTTTGGAGTTGTAATTCCCATGGTATTTGTTAAGTTATATTATTTTACCCTAAAATAATATAACTATTCCACAAAATAAACAAATATTCACACAAGTGTCTTAGTATAAAATATATATTCTAAATATATATTTAACCATTTTCATGTACAAAACCAACCTCCGATACTTTGTATTTTTGTTACAAAAATTATGGCGAGGTTTATATTTGAAAAACATAGTTTAAAATACACTAGTAAACACTTGTCTAGAAAATATTTTCTAAGTGTTTATATTTTTAGAAAATTTCGCCATAGTTTCCCCTAAAAACGGAGGTGTCCATGCTATATAAGCATATCATTTTCTTTTCAAAAATCAACTCAACAATCAATAATCAAACTACACTTCCCAAGTGCAAAAATTATACAATGTATATCAACATGAACATGAACTTTCACAAAAACTCGCAGTAACTTGGTAACATGTTTAATAGACTTAGTTACCCCTTAAAGTGTGTTTACTTCTTTTAAAATCTCATTCTTGCAAAGGTTTGGTGTTTACAACTTGTAAACATAATTTACAAAAATGTTTATCCATAGCATTTTCTTGTTTCTCTAAGGTTTATTTATTTGTCTTTCCACTAAAAATAGTGTAAGTTTAATAAAAACTATGATCCTTCAAGAATAATCTTTTTAACTTGGTTTCATTTAGAAAAATCATTCACAACTCTTGGATTTACAAGTTTACTAGTTCACTTGGTTTGTCACTTTACAAGAAAATCATTTCACTTTTAAGTTCATGTTTAATCAAGAAGATGATTATTTCATGTAAACCCATAATCACCTTCTAACTTGTTAAACCTTGTTTTTAATCATACTTTAACAAGTTCCGTATGATGATCAACATCATATTATCAAGAAATCAACAATCAAGTGCCATGCATGCTTTAATCAACATTAATCCAACAAGATTTCATCATATATCATCTTTATGTTTCAAGATTTAAGTGCAAGTCTTTTAGTGTTCTTGTTATTTCATCACAATGTACATCTTTTTAACCAACCAAAAAGAGAAGTAAAAATTATTAGTAAGAAGCTTACAACTAGCTCAAAGGCTAGGGAAGATCACTAGAAAAAGATGATGAAAATGGTGGATGAAAGCTAAGGATAAAGGTTCTTCAAGTTCCTCAAACTCCAAGCTCCATGTATCACCTTCTAACACTTGAAATAAGCTTGAAAATAAATGGATGGTGGTGGCAAGGTGGTGGTGGTGGCGGCACCTTCTAGGGCCAAGAGGGAGAGAGAGAGGTTGAGGGAGTGGAGTGGTGAAAGTTGTGAAGTTGTAAGAATGATATGATGAAGATCTAGAGGTCCATACTTATAATCCCTTCACATAATATTATGTTCAAGATATCAAGCAACAATCTAAATAAAATATTAGAAGGAAATCTAGTGGGATATGGTGATCTTGGTGGTGGGTCCCCTTTGGGCCGTAAATAATGAGTGGGGGGGTAATTGTAAATTTTTGATGATAAGTAGGTAAATATTTAGGAGGTTAAGTGTAATATCTAGTGTTATATGTGTATGACATATTATATAATGTGTTGGGGTATTCGGGAACCGTAACTAGCTCAAAAATAATAAAACAATGTTTCTGGCAAAATTTTGGTGTCCCGGGTCATGTCCGGTTGTTCGGTTAGATACCGGTTCATTAAAGTGCTAAGTTGTACCGTGTAGTGTCTTTTATGTAACTTTTTGTGACACAATTAATTCCCAACACTTAGGAAAGCATTCAGGACCATTTAGTCAATTTTCTACAATATACTAGTATGTTAAAAAGTTGAATATTGCTAAAAAATGCAGAATTCTGCACTTAAAGTGAGTTTTAGGCACTTTCTGGCACTTCTTGGTAGCCATGATGCTTTCAATGTAGTCTTTTCTCAGAGTTTCATCTGCTCTCTCTGAGATTTGTCGACAAACATTTTTTGCAAATTGCTCTAGGGATCTGACTTGTGTGAGCAAGTATTGATAGTTCTGCTGAATTTCTCTATCAGATTTCCCTTGTGTATTTCTTTTTAAGATATCCTCTGCTTGCTGAGCCTTGATTTCCAAATATTCATCAATATTGTTAGGCCTGGGATATCCTTCAACTGATGGCAAACTCCTTTTAGCAGGGTCATCCTCATAATAAAAAGACTTGATTTCTTCTCTGACTGCTATAAGTTCAAGAGGAAATTGAACACCTACAGGAGGTAAGGGCTTTTGAATTTGAACTGATGAGAGAGGAACAGGGTTTGGAATAAGTGCAAGAGGTTTTGAAGATGTTGGTGGTGGTGATGGAGAATCATCATCAGGTATGAGAATCCTTCTCCTTTTTATTGTAGGAGAGGCTGATAATGTCTTGGGTGGATCAGTGGTGGTGATTTTAGTGGCAGTGGTTTGTGATTGACTAACAGCTGTTGAAACAACTGGTGTTTTAACCATTGTTGTCATTACAACAGATATTGTAACATCTGATGTCTTCTGCTTTTTGGCAGGTGGTAATGGTGGAGTGGCTGATTTTGGTGGTAATGGTGGTAAAGCAGTGGTTGTGGTGTGTGTTGAAGTGGTGTGTGTTGAAGTGATGGCAGGTGTTGAAACAACTGGTGTACCAGCAGATGTTGATACAGCAGGAGTTACAACAACTGTTTGGGTGGAGGTTTGATGTTGGGGGCTTTTGGATGGTGGTTTTGGAGTATGCTTTGTGAGTCTGGATGGTATGGATTTGGGTTCCCTCACTTTTCTAGTGGGATTTCTTTTTGGCTCAAGATTTTTAACATCCTTTGGCTCAGAACAACCCTGCGCATTCAGCTCCATGTAAGCTTTCTTCTCCTCATTCCACCTTGACATATCCTTTGCCGCTCTATCCCTTTTTACACTTGCTATGGCTTCATCAAATGCATTTTGGGTAACATCAACCTTTTTACTACCATCTGGAAAGGGAATCTTTCTAGTCATAGCATCCTTTTCTGGTTCAATGTAAAGACCATCATCTATTCCCTTCTTCTTCCACTCCTGAATTTTCTCCCCCTTTTTGGCATTATCTGGAGGTAATTGATCAATAAATAGGACAGTTGGAGGAGCAGTTCCAGTGGTTTTCAATATGTGGGCCTTGATTGCCTTAATGTCTGCTTGTGTGTTCTTGAACCTAGACTCCATGGTGTTTCTCAGCTCTTGTACATCTATTGCATGTTGCTGATCAGCCATTTGTTTTTGTTGTTGGAGAAAAGGTTGGAAGAGGTTCCAGATCTCATTTCCAGCAGGTGCTTGTGGTGGAGCAGGTGCTTGAAGTGGAACAACAGTGGATAGCACCTTTTGTACTTTCAACAACTGTTGCAGCATTGCTTTGATTTCTGCAACAG
Organism: Helianthus tuberosus; assembly: GCA_030545235.1. Classification (NCBI taxonomy): domain Eukaryota; kingdom Viridiplantae; phylum Streptophyta; class Magnoliopsida; order Asterales; family Asteraceae; genus Helianthus; species Helianthus tuberosus. Next base: position 96,964,032 of record CM060412.1, on the reverse strand, counting down.
AGGTATCCAGTTTTTCAACACATTCCGTCAATTCCGGGTACTTTATGTAACATCTGTGCTTGTAATCATTATGAACAGTTCAATTGTCAATAAAACAATGTTATTTGATCCCAATGTTTGTTTGGTTGTGTTTTACATTTTTCATGTTTTGACTTTTATTCGATTTCAAACTCTACATCGCTTTCTGGAGAGTTATACGCAAACTGGTGCGTAAACGTAACCAGTTTAATGCGACAAATACTCTGAAACATCAACATATACTTAACATACCTTAAATAACCTTTAAATAACTTAGAAATAAGTTTTGAAGGCTTTGGTGTGGCAAAAACAAGTTAATTCGCTTACAGGGACTAAACTTGACAAACTGCGAAAGTATGCCAATTTGAACTGTAACGAACATTCCGAAACATGACCATAAGTTAAACATACCATAAATATCCTTCACATAGCTTTGAAATAGGCTTCGAGGGGTTCGGTATGCTAAAATAAACTTTTGGGTCATTCAGGGACTAAAAGCGTCAAAAAGTGCACAAGTTTGCACTTTCGCGCATAACTTACGTTCTGAATACCTCTGGACATCCAAAAATTTATGTAAGCACTGAAATATTTTATCTTAGTGTTTGGCTTGAGAAAAATCCATTCGTCATGCAATTTAGATCATTTCTCGCGCTTATGCGCATACCGTCGTAATTAAGCGAACATCGCGTTCGTACGACCAAACGAGCCAACACCCGACACATTTTTTAGCATGTTTCATGCCCACAATGTTTAGGCATCCTTGTGGAGCCTTGAAAATGATTTAACGAGCCTTAAACATGTCGGAAATGGCCTTAATACGTAACGGGGACTGAAAGGTGAACATTAGAAAGTGATTGCTGATCAGGGGACCCCTAGCGTGACACCTAGCCCCCCTAGCATCACGCTAGGCCCCTTCTGATCAGCAAAAGCCATTTTAAACATAAGTTAAGCAGCCCCTAAGCCCTCCAAAGGTTAAGTGCCACATGTTAAACTCTTATGGTGACCAAATTCAGTAACCACAACCTTCCAACAAGTGTAGGGATGTGATCATGCCCTCTTCTCCAAGAAATGATCCTAACGGTGGACCGAAATCTATAAATACCCACTTCCCCCAACTTCAAAACCCACTTGATCTTCTTGAGAGTTCTCTAAGTGGTTGTGATATTCACTTCCTAACTGAGAATACTTGAGAAATCAAAGCATTCGGGGACCCTTTGTAAGTGTTCCTTCGTTCTTTTATTGCTTTTCGAGTCCGAAAGTCAAACTTTATTTGACTTTCTGCATTGACCAGTTTATGGTCAATGCGAATTTCGTTTGAACTTCGCAACGTGATTGTAATCACGATGGTTATAGTCCCTTGGGACTATGCCTACTGATTACCACGTTGTCTAGGGTCGTAAGGGTAAGCGACTTGATCAGTCGCTTATGCTTTCGAACTCGACCCATTTGGTCGATCATTAGGATCTGACCAAATACATTAGGTGACCATAGTATATAGGGAATAACCTTCCGAGGTTATACCTTATGGTCGCTTCGTTTAAATAGTTGTATGATAGGTAGTTTATATGCCTTAGGTAAATTACCAAAATACCCCTTTAATGCCAAAACTCATTTTAAACATATGTAACATAACTTTTGACATCTAAACTGATTTGGCAACAATATTAGGCATGTTAAGGCATATTCTACTTGTCATAGGACTAGTTAGGCGGTCCGAACACGTTTTACGCGAACGACGCGTTAAAGTAGCATAAGCTACCTAAACGGGTCGTAATGGGTCGTAAGCTTTTAGGTTAGGTTTCATTTAGTATGTAGGCTTTGTTAAACCATATGACACGAGTCTCCATACTCGTTTGGTTTACGAACCCTCATTCTATCTAAGTCTTCCGATTTAGGTCCGGTTTATTAACATAGTTACCTATATTAGGTGCCGTTTGATTCCGTGATCTCTAGCATTGCTTGGTGGTTATCTTAGGACTTCTGAGCAATCTCAAGTGAGTACATAGAACCCCCTCTTTTACTGTTTTCAAACTGTTTTGGGGTGAATCACATGTGCCTACTTGTTACTTTCGTGCTTTCCTGTTTTCACATCATATACCTGCTATGTTTGTTAGTAGATTATAGTACATGATTTCATTACATTTCATGCTACGTATGTCCATTGTGTGCATACTTAGTACATCGTTTTACATTACATTTCTGCTATGTATGTTGACTGATAGCATGCTAGCACATTGATTTACATGACTTTTCTGCTTTGTATGTTAACTTAGCATACTTAGTACATTGTTTTCATATGACATGTATACAACTGCTATGACATTTGGTTTACACAAACGAGACTATTATACGTTCATTAACATTAGCTACGCCGCTCGGTAGTAAGTAGTGGTACCATAGGACTTGACAAATCCCATTCCTAACATCCCGGGTTTGTTTGGATGTAAGGAATGACTAAATCCGAAAACATTTCTTTTGAAAACCTTGACTGAAAGGGTTATCCGACTGTCTCAAGGCTTGAATGTATGCGTTAACTTACCACATAAATGTTTGTATCAATGTAACATGCATTACTTTGCAAAACATAACTTTTTGATATATTCAAAATACTTTGTTTTGTACATTTCTACATTTGGTTTATATGACAATACTTTACTTACAATACATAACATTTGATACACATTACTTGACTACTTTTGGACTTATAAACATTTGACATGACTTATACAAGGACTTTTGACTACTGGTTTAAACATGGACTTTATACATTGGTGGTTTGTTTAAGTGACTTAAGTAACGAGATGTGAGTAATATGATACAAGCATGGTGGATACGCCGTTGGTACTTCCTATATATAAGTGTTTGTATTATATTACATATCATAACGTTGTTTAAATCATTCAATTTGGACTTATACATTTTACACAAGTAACACGACTTTCACAAGACATCGCTTTACAAACAACTTATTTTATACAACTCATTTTACTTGGTTATACATTTAACCATACATTATTCTTTTATTTATACATATCATTCGATCTTATTGTTTTTCAAACGACTTACAAAACAAATCAACTTACAAGGTTCATGACTGACTTTTACTAAACAACTTTTCTTAAACTTAAGTCATGAATCCTATTTTCACAAAACCTATGTATCTCACAGGCATTTTTATGCTGACGTACCTATTTTCACATGTGTTTTCAGGAGCTTTTCCGTAGGATGGTGATCGTAACACTAGGGCGGACCTGTGCCTTAGAGACTTAAAATGAAGATAGACTTTATTTAGTTATGTTATAAACTCTTTATTTCCGGTTTAAGACAATGAAACTATTATGTTGATAAATAAAATACAACTTTGTATGCCATGGTTATGAAACAATTAATTCTGTCGCGATCACTCCCCGGCGTTTCCGCCGCGGTTCGTTGTTATACGCGGTCGGGGTGTGACAGAAGAGTTGGTATCAGAGCCAATGGTTATAGGGAATTAGGTTATTAGTAATGCTTTGACCTAGACTATAACCTTTCTAGGACCCTAACATGAGTTATCTTGTGTTTAGATCTTAAAACATGCACATCACCTATCCTTAGGTGATTATCAAAACAAAAACCAAATTTTTCCGAAACGATTTTTGAAAAACAATCTTCTGTTTTTGAATGATTTATTACAAGGTTTTGAACCCTCTTTTGTAAGGTTTTGAACCCTTCCAGTTTAACTAAAATTCTTGGCTTATTGCCTTCAAATTTTCAAAATCTCGTCAAGGTTTTGGGTTTTAAATAATGTGAACACGTGCAAACTGGAAGAGTGAATGCCTGTATTTTGGGTTTTCTGTCTAGGCAAGCACTTCGTATATATCTCATCAGACGCGAGACCAGTTGTGCTTCCCTGGGAATTCTTGGGATGAGTGTTCACTTATAGGCGAGCATGTCTTCGCGATACATTATTTTTGACCCATTTACTTTGATCAGTCACTGTGTGTCGTTTGTTTACTTTGTGATACGGACGAATGACCACCATCTTTGCTTTTATTGATTTTGTTTCATCTCATTCTCTTCATTCAATCATCTCACTCGTTTCCTTGCATGTTTCCTCTTTTTAGAATGCCTCCTCGACGCGAACACCAGATAGCGACTGCCGAACTGGCAGAAATCATTGCGCAGCAGATGGCTGCTCAATTCCCAGTTTTCATTGCTCAAATGAACCAAGCCAACAACAACAATCATGCTCCATGCAATTTCAAGACTTTTAGCTCGGCTAAACCACTCAAGTTTAGTGGTTCTGAGGGAGCGACTGGGCTTCTTCAATGGTTCGAGAGCATTGAGAATACTTTCCGCCACGTGCAGTGTCCTGACAATCGCAAGGTCGATTTTTCTTCGAGTGTGTTTCAGAAGAGGGCTCTCACATGGTGGAATGGGGTTATGAGAGACCGTGGTGCAGAAGTTGCTCTAGCACAAACTTGGGCCGAACTTAGGGCCCTTATAATGAGGGAATTCTGTCCTCGCCATGAACAGCGAGCGTTGGAGAAAGTGTTTGATAACTTGAAACAAGATAGTGGAGAGAACAGGGCTTATACTGATAGGTTTGAGGAGTTGAGTCTGCTTTGCCCGACTATGGTTACCCCACTCGACAAGGCTATCGAAAGGTACATCGACGGCCTACCTGACTCAGTGCAAGACATCATTACTGGTAGTAACCCTGCCACACTCCGTCAGGCGATCGAGTTATCAGCGACATTGACTGAGTCGCAGATTCGGAAGAATAAGTTACATAGGAAGGGTGACAAGGGCAAGAAACAGTCGGCTGAGAAAGAGGATAGCAAGAAAGGTCAAAACAAGAAGGGAAAGAATTCTGGAGGGTCTAGGAAGCGGAAGGCTTCCCAAAACTATGCCGTTACTGCACAGGCCCAAGCTGCACCAAATCAGCCTGCGCAACCACTAGCCAAGAACCCTTATCTTGGCAATGCACCTATGTGCAATAGGTGTAACGGCCATCATCAACCACACCTCCAGTGTCGTCAATGCACCAACTGCGGAAGACCTGGTCATCTTGCCGCCATTTGTCGCATTCCTGTTAACCAGAACCAGGCAGTTCAGAACCAAGCCCAACAAGTTGCTCAGCCTCTTGCTCAGCAACAAGGTCAAGCTGCACGACCTCATTTTCCTCCTGGTTCGTGCTACAATTGTGGGGATCTGACCCACTACAGGAACCGGTGCCCAAGGCTAGCAAACCAGAGCCAGATTCTAAATCAGAATCAAGCTCAGGCTCGAGGGCGAGCTTTTAACATGAATGCCCAAGAGGCGCAGGCGGATGATAATGTGGTGAACGGTACGTTCTTTATTAATAATCAGCCTGCATCTGTTCTTTTCGATTCGGGTGCCGATAAGAGTTTTGTGTCATTATCTTTTGAGCCAATGCTTCGCGTGTCTAGAACGAAACTAGGTAAACCTCCGACAGTAGAAGTTGCTAATGGTGAACCCATTGTTCTTAATTCTATTCTTCGCAACTGCCAGTTGAACCTTAACGACCATCTTTTTCCTATTGACCTCACGCCTATGCAACTTGGAAGCTTCGACGTTATAGTGGGTATGGATTGGTTATCTAAGCATCGCGCAGAGATAGTTTGTTCTGAGAAGATTGTTCGTGTGCCGCTTTCGACAGGCGAAATCCTTCAGGTTCAAGGTGAGAAACCTGCTGGTGGTCTCAAACTGATGTCTTGTTTTAAAGCTTGGAAATATCTGCGGAAGAATTATGTGGCCTTCTTAGCACATGTTACAGCAGATAAAGGCAAGGGTAAGTCTATTTCAGATGTTCCTGTCGTTCGGGATTATTCTGAAGTTTTCCCTGAAGAGTTACCTGGTCTACCCCCAGCACGCCAAGTCGAGTTCCGTATTGATCTCGTACCTGGTGCAAATCCTATTGCCAGAGCTCCATATCGTCTTGCACCGTCTGAGATGCAAGAGTTGTCTAAGCAACTTCAGGAACTCTCTGACAAACGTTTTATCCGTCCTAGCTGTTCACCTTGGGGTGCTCCCGTTCTTTTTGTCAAGAAGAAGGATGGATCTTTTAGGATGTGTATCGATTATCGTGAGCTTAACAAGCTTACCATCAAGAATCGATATCCCCTACCTCGCATTGATGATCTCTTTGATCAGTTACAAGGTGCTTCTTATTTTTCGAAGATTGATCTGCGATCTAGATATCATCAACTTCGTGTGCATGAAGAAGATATTCCCAAGACAGCTTTCCGCATTCGTTATGGGCATTATGAGTTCACAGTCATGCCATTCGGTTTGACTAATGCTCCTGCTGTTTTCATGGACTTAATGAATAGGGTCTGCAAGCCTTATTTGGATCTTTTCGTCATTGTTTTTATTGACGACATCTTGATATACTCTAAGACGCGAGCTGATCACGAGCAGCATCTTCGTCTTACTCTGGAACTCCTAAAGAAAGAACAACTTTTCGCCAAATTCTCCAAGTGTGAATTCTGGCTTAAAGAGGTTCAATTCTTAGGACACATCGTCAACGAACAAGGTATTCATGTAGATCCCTCCAAGATCAGTGCGATTAAGGATTGGGATACGCCTACTACTCCTACTGAAGTTCGTTCTTTTCTTGGTCTTGCGGGTTATTACCGCCGCTTCATTGAAAACTTCTCAAAGAATGCAGTTCCTCTAACTGCTCTAACTCAGAAGAACAAGCCCTTTGACTGGGGATACAAACAAGAGGAAGCTTTTCAAAACTTGAAGCAACTTTTCAAAACTTGAAGCAAAAACTTTACGACGCACCTGTTCTGACTTTGCCTGAGGGCAATGAGGATTTCGTCGTTTATTGTGATGCATCAAAATTGGGTCTTCGCTGTGTTCTGATGCAAAGGAACAAAGTCATAGCATATGCATCAAGGCAGTTGAAGATACATGAGAAGAACTACACCACTCATGATCTTGAGTTGGGTGCAGTTGTCTTCGCTCTTAAAATCTGGAGACACTATTTGTACGGTACAAAATGTGTGGTTTTCACAGACCACAAAAGTCTTCAGCATATCTTCAACCAGAAAGAACTCAACATGAGGCAACGACGCTGGGTTGAGTTCCTAAACGACTACGACTGCGAAATTCGCTACCATCCTGGTAAGGCGAATGTCGTGGCCGTTGCATTAAGTCGTAAGGAACGAACTAAGCTTCATTGTGTTCGTGTTCAATCTGATTTTCAAGCTCGATCCGATATCCAAGCACGCATTTCTCAGGCTCAACAATCTTGTGTTTCACAAGGTTTGATGGATAAGGAATTTCCCTATCACATAACACCTGCTCTGGAACTGAAGGACAATGGATCATATTACTTCATGGACCGTTTGTGGGTCCCAAGCCAGGATGATCTTCGTACCTTGCTTATGGATGAAGCCCATAAGTCTCGTTATTCTATTCATCCGGGCTCAGATAAGATGTATAAGGATCTTCGTATTCAGTATTGGTGGCCTGGTATGAAGAAAGACATTGCCTTATACGTATCAAAATGCCTTACTTGTCTTAAGGTTAAGGCTGAACATCAACGTCCTTCTGGCTTATTGGTGCAACCAGAGATCCCAGTTTGGAAATGGGAAAACATTACTATGGATCTTGTTACCAAACTTCCACGCACAAAGAAAGGTCATGATGCCATCTGGGTAGTCGTTGATCGTCTTACTAAGTCAGCACATTTCTTGCCAATCCGTGAGGATTTTCCTGCTGACAAACTTGCTAAAATCTATGTGGATGAAATTGTAGCTCGACATGGTGTTCCTTTGAACATCATTTCTGACAGAGATGCTCGTTTCACTTCTCATTTTTGGAGAACCATGCAATCTGCTATGGGGACCCAACTTAATTTGAGCACAGCTTATCATCCGCAAACAGATGGTCAATCTGAAAGAACAATCCAGACTCTAGAGGATATGCTTAGAGCTTGTGTGATTGACTTTGGTGGTAGTTGGGATTCACACCTTCCGTTAATTGAATTCTCCTACAATAACAGTTATCACACCAGCATCATAATGGCTCCTTTCGAGGCTCTCTATGGTCGAAAATGTCGTTCACCAGTCTGCTGGAATGAGATCGGCGAAGCTCAACTTACTGGACCTGCCCTCATTTTAGAGACAACTGACAAGATTAAGAAAGTTCGTGATAACCTTCAGACAGCTAGAAGCCGTCAAAAGAGTTACGCGGACCCAAAACGCAAACCCTTGGAATTTCAAGTCGGTGATCGAGTATTACTTAAGGTCTCACCTTGGAAAGGTGTGATCAGATTTGGAAAGAAAGGAAAACTTGCACCTAGATACGTTGGACCATTCAAGATCGTCGAAAGAATCGGCAAGGTAGCCTACAGACTTGAGTTACCTCCTGAACTTGGAAATGTTCATCCAACCTTTCACGTGTCCAATCTCAAGAGGTGTTTAGCTGATGAGAACCTCCACATACCGCTTGACGAAATTCGTGTCGATAAAACGCTGAAATTTGTCGAGAAACCTGTGGAAATCATGGAACGTGAAGTCAAGTGGCTTAAACGCAAGCGCATTCCTTTGGTCAAAGTTCACTGGGAAGCTAAACATGGACCCGAGTTTACTTGGGAACGTGAAGATCAAATGAAGGCGAAATATCCGCATCTTTTCCCACGAGTTTCCTCTAAATAAATTTCGGGATGAAATTTCCACAAGTAGGGGAGACTGTAACATCTGTGCTTGTAATCATTATGAACAGTTCAATTTTCAATAAAACAATGTTATTTGAACCCAATGTTTGTTTGGTTGTGTTTTACATTTTTCATGTTTTGACTTTTATTCGATTTCAAACTCTACATCGCTTTCTGGAGAGTTATACGCAAACTGGTGCGTAAACGTAACCAGTTTAATGCGAAAAATACTCCGAAACATCAACATATACTTAACATACCTTAAATAACCTTTAAATAACTTAGAAATAAGTTTTGAAGGCTTTGGTGTGGCAAAAACAAGTTAATTCGCTTACAGAGACTAAACTTGACAAACTGCGAAAGTATGCCAATTTGAACTGTAACGAACATTCCGGAACATGACCATAAGTTAAACATACCATAAATATCCTTCACATAGCTTAGAAATAGGCTTCGAGGGGTTCGGTATGCTAAAATAAACTTTTGGGTCATTCAGGGACTAAAAGCGTCAAAAAGTGCACAACTTTTGCACTTTCGCGCATAACTTACGTTCTGAATACCTCTGGACATCCAAAAATTTATGTAAGCACTGAAATATTTTATTTTAGTGTTTGGCTTGAGAAAAATCCATTCGTCACGCAATTTAGATCATTTCTCGCGCTTATGCGCATACCGTCGTAATTAAGCGAACATCGCGTTCGTACGACCAAACGAGCCAACACCCGACACATTTTTTAGCATGTTTCATGCCCACAATGTTTAGGCATCCTTGTGGAGCCTTGAAAATGATTTAACGAGCCTTAAACATGTCGGAAATGGCCTTAATACGTAACGGGGACTGAAAGGTGAACATTAGAAAGTGTTTGCTGATCAGGGGACCCCTAGCGTGACACCTAGCCCCCTAGCGTCACGCTAGGCCCCTTCTGATCAGCAAAAGCCATTTTAAACATAAGTTAAGCAGCCCCTAAGCCCTCCAAAGGTCAAGTGCCACATGTTAAACTCTTATGGTGACCAAATTCAGTAACCACAACCTTCCAACAAGTGTAGGGATGTGATCATGCCCTCTTCTCCAAGAAATGATCCTAACGGTGGACCGAAATCTATAAATACCCACTTCCCCCAACTTCAAAACCCACTTGATATTCTTGAGAGTTCTCTAAGTGGTTGTGATATTTACTTCCTACCTGAGAATACTTGAGAAATCAAAGCATTCGGGGACCCTTTGTAAGTGTTCCTTCGTTCTTTTATTGCTTTTCGAGTCCGAAAGTCAAACTTTGTTTGACTTTCTGCATTGACCAGTTTATGGTCAATGCGAAGTTCGTTTGAACTTCGCAACGTGATTGTAATCACGATGGTTATAGTCCCTTGGGACTATGCCTACTGATTACCACGTTGTCTAGGGTCGTAAGGGTAAGCGACTTGATCAGTCGCTTATGCTTTCGAACTCGACCCATTTGGTCGATCATTAGGATCCGACCAAATACATTAGGTGACCATAGTATATAGGGAATAACCTTCCAAGGTTATACCTTATGGTCGCTTCGTTTAAGTAGTTGTATGATAGGTAGTTTATATGCCTTAGGTAAATTACCAAAATACCCCTTTAATGCCAAAACTCATTTTAAACATATGTAACATAACTTTTGACATCTAAACTGATTTGGCGACAATATTAGGCATGTTAAGGCATATTCTACTTGTCATAGGACTAGTTAGGCGGTCCGAACGCGTTTTACGCGAACGACGCGTTAAAGTAGCATAAGCTACCTAAACGGGTCGTAATGGGTCGTAAGCTTTTAGGTTAGGTTTCATTTAGTATGTAGGCTTTGTTAAACCATATTACACGAGTCTCCATACTCGTTTGGTTTACGAACCCTCATTCTATCTAAGTCTTCCGATTTAGGTCCGGTTTATTAACATAGTTACCTATATTAGGTGCCGTTTGATTCTGTGATCTCTAGCATTGCTTGGTGGTTATCTTAGGACTTCTGAGCAATCTCAAGTGAGTACATAGAACCCCCTCTTTTACTGTTTTCAAACTGTTTTGGGGTGAAACACATGTGCCTACTTGTTACTTTCGTGCTTTCCTGTTTTCACATCATATACCTGCTATGTTTGTTAGTACATTATAGTACATGATTTCATTACATTTCATGCTACGTATGTCCATTGTGTGCATACTTAGTACATCGTTTTACATTACATTTCTGCTATGTATGTTGACTGATAGCATGCTAGCACATTGATTTACATGACTTTTCTGCTTTGTATGTTAACTTAGCATACTTAGTACATTGTTTTCATATGACATGTATACAACTGCTATGACATTTGGTTTGCATAAACGAGACTATTATACGTTCATTAACATTAGCTACACCGCTCGGTAGTAAGTAGTGGTACCATAGGACTTGACAAATCCCATTCCTGACATCCCGGGTTTGTTTGGATGTAAGGAATGACTGAATCCGAAAACATTTCTTTTGATAACCTTGACTGAAAGGGTTATCCGACTATCTCAAGGCTTGAATGTATGCGTTAACTTACCATATAAATGTTTGTATCAATGTAACATGCATTACTTTGCAAAACATAACTTTTTGATATATTCAAAATACTTTGTTTTGTACATTTCTACATTTGGTTTATATGACAATACTTTACTTACAATACATAACATTTGATACACATTACTTGACTACTTTTGGACTTATAAACATTTGACATGACTTATACAAGGACTTTTGACTACTGGTTTAAACATGGACTTTATACATTGGTGGTTTGTTTAAGTGACTTAAGTAACGAGATGTGAGTAATATGATACAAGCATGGTGGATACGCCGTTGGTACTTCCTATATATAAGTGTTTGTATTATATTATATATCATAACGTTGTTTAAATCATTCAATTTGGACTTATACATTTTACACAAGTAACACGACTTTCACAAGACATTGCTTTACAAACAACTTATTTTATACAACTCATTTTACTTGGTTATACATTTAACCATACATTATTCTTTTATTTATACATATCATTCGATCTTATTGTTTTTCAAACGACTTACAAAACAAATCAACTTACAAGGTTCATGACTGACTTTTACTAAACAACTTTTCTTAAACTTAAGTCATGAATCCTATTTTCACAAAACCTATGTATCTCACAGGCATTTTTATGCTGACGTACCTATTTTCACATGTGTTTTCAGGAGCTTTTCCGTAGGATGATGATCGTAACACTAGGGCGGACCTGTGCCTTAGAGACTTAAAATGAAGATAGACTTTGTTTAATTATGTTATAAACTCTTTATTTCCGGTTTAAGACAATGAAACTATTATGTTGATAAATAAAATACAACTTTGTATGCCATGGTTATGAAACAATTAATTCTGTCGCGATCATTCCCCGGCGTTTCCGTCGCGGTTCGTTGTTATACGCGGTCGGGGTGTGACACTTTAAACCATCACCTAATTTAATGGGATTATCTGATTTCCCACTAGCAGTGGTTTTATCAGTGGTTGAGGTAGGAAGTGTACTCCAAACATTAACCACTGATGCCCCTTTGTCTTGGTACTGGGGTCTTCTTCCTTCAGCACTTGACAATCTTTTGATGTTGCCAGTGGTTAAAACAAAACCACTGGTGAATGACAGAGGTGCTATGGAAGGAATTGCCTCCAAGGAAGTCTTATTGATGTAACCACTGTCTAAATGTAAACCAATGGGTTCAACACTTGTAGTGGCTGCTTCACTTGGACTACCACCAAGAGTTACTTGTAACTCAAGGGGTGTAACCTCCTTAGGTCTTGTTGGTGGGTTAACTATGATTGATACATCAGACCCAGTCATTTCTTGAAGTATATTCTCATTGATAGGTGATTGAGAAGGACTGGTTTGTGCCTGGTTCAGATCAATAGCATCCAACAAAAGTTTAGTTGGTAGGGGAATTGTGGATGTGAGGTTGGGTGTAGAAAGAGAATTTGCCCCGGGCATTGGGCTGTGGATGATGGAAGCAAGTGATTCCAGAGCATCATATTGTGGTGTCCCTATATGTACAACTTTTTCTTTTTGAGAAGAAACAAGAGGAGTTTCGGTTATGGGTTGAGATATGTCTACCAACTGCTGTGAGGAAGTAGCAGCAGTGGTTTCTTGTGACTTTTGTGCTGTCACTGGCAGTTGCTCTGGTATCTCATCCTCCAGAGTTGCCTTTTTGATAGGTTAGGGGGGGTTTTGAGTTTTCTTTTTCTGTGGCTTTTTGGTGATTGTAGGTGTGGGTTTCAAAGCAGTTGTTTTGCTACTTTGATTTCATACCGTTTAAACATTCGTAACATGTATCCCACCCCCGAGAGTTATAAAACCAAAAACAGTTTAAGAGAAAAGGGGGATATGAACTCACAGTTTTGCGTTCTTCAATCCGACGTAACACACGCTGCTACTAGTATGCACGACTACCTACAACGTACTATGGTCTATTAGACGAGCGGGTCATGCCTTGACTTAGTATTAATTAGTGTCTTTGAGTTACGTTTCTTTGTGTCTTCAACATTATTCCAAGTTATATAATTATTTGTTAAAATAATAAATATTTTAACTTAAATTATATTCATTAAATTTTGGAATAATTGTTATAGCAATATATTTTAACTTAATACTTTTCAAGTATTTATATTTGTAATTTCCTTCCCAAGGATGGGGGTATCTTATACTTGTATATTTTTCCCATGTATTTGGGGTCGTATTCCGGTGTGTATTTATACGTACGAGAATACGTATCTTTATTGTATTTATTAAGTATTCTTATACTTAATTTCGTATTAATTATTCTGGAATATTATCCTTAATAAAAGTTCACCAATATATATTTCCAAAATATACATTTCAATAAATATTACTTAGAAAAATTATATATAATTTTTCCTTTGGCAAAATATTTGTATTTTTCATATAAGTTCCAAAAGTAATATATTTTCAAGTCTAACTTAGAAAATATATATAAACTTATCTTTCTCCAAAAACGATATATTTCATATTTAACTGAGAAAATATATCTTTCACCCAAAAATATTGTATTTCATGTTTGTTGAGAAAATATATATTTCTTTCAAAAATAATATATCTTCTAAAAATTTCCAGAAAAATATATATTTATACTTGCCAAAAATAATATATTTTTCTCTTGTCAAAAATATGATATATTCTTGTAGTAATTGTAAAAATCATATTTTTATTCACTTGGTGTCCAAAATATTATTTACCAAAATATACATATGAATATTATTTCCGAAGTATTTTGTAAGTTATATTCTCTAGTTCGGTTTCACCAATATTTTGTGTATAACTTGTATATTCATATTCTTGGAATTTTGGTAATATTTTGGATTGTAATTTTTGCGTATTTTTGATGACTTATATTATTTCATGTCCTAAAATAATATAACTAATACACAAAATATAAAAACAATCACACACATGGTGACTTCTGGATATATATTTCCTAAATACATATTAAGTCACTTTTATTTATAAAAATCAACCTCCAATATTCATATTTTGTAACAAAAATTATGGCAAACTTTTATGGGAAAAATCCATGGTTTGAAATACACTTGTAAATATTTATTTGAAAATATTTTCTAAGTGTTTAATTTTTAGAAAAATTTTGCCATAGTTTCCCCTAAAAATGGAGGTTTCCATGCTTTCAAAGCATATCATTTTCTTTTAAAATCATCATCATTCATCAACAAATCATTCAAGACTTACCATATGCCAAAAATAATATATTTACACTATGACATGAACTTGAAACTTTGTAAAAATTTATAGTAACTTAGTATGCTATTTAGTAGGTTAAGTTACCCTTAAAAACATAGATTATAGTTTATAAAACTCATTCTTGAAGATTTTAGTTCTTCACAACTTGTATCAAGATTTTCTAAAAATACTTCTTCTTGTATTTTTCTTGTTAACAATATGTTTCTAGCTTTGATTTAACACTTAAAACATGTTTACTTCCATTAAACACCATGATCAAGTTAAATCTCGTAATAAACTTTAGTTTCTTGAAAATATTATTCTTGAAATCTTTTATTTTCAAGACTTATAACTTGAGGAAATAATCATCATGCACTAAAACAAGTTTATTTTCAAGTTCATGATTTACATAAAGGATGATCATTACAAATTTCTCAAGATCTATCCTTACACTTGCTAGATCATGTGTTTAATCATCATCTAGCAAGGTTCTTATGATGATCAACATCATAAACACAAGAAATCAACATTCAAGTATACTACATACACTTAAATCAACTTGATCTTCATGTTTTAGAGGTTTATGTTCATGTTTATGCTTATGTTTCTTCATGATCTTTATGCTTAACAACTTGTATCATCTTTTAACCAACATTATATGAAATAAAATGAGATCACAAGAGTCTTACTACTAGCACAAGGCTAGGGATGAACAAGAAAATAAATGAGGTGGATAAAAGCACTAGAGAGAGGTCCTTTCAATTTCGTTGCTTACAACCTTCCTAGATAGGCTCCATACACCTTAGAATATGCTTAGAACACTTGGGAATGGATTGAAAAATGGATGATGATGTAGGGGTGTTTGGGTCGTGAACTATGGAGGGGATGGAGGAGGTTTTGTGAGCTTGAATGGTAAAATGAGAAGTCTTGTGTTTTTTTATAATATCATCCATCATGCCCATAATCTTTTAGATTCTATGCTTAGGATATTCCAAGCATACTTAATAAAATAATTAAAAGAATTCTTATGTGGGACCCATGTCCCCTAACCGATTGTCAAAAGGGGGGGGGGGTAAAGTGTAACATTTCAATGGTTGGTTACTTAATTTAGTTGGAAAGTAATGGTGCTAATTAGGTATTTTTAGGTATTTAATGTTTATGAGATGCAATATGATGTTCGGTGACCATAACTAGCTTCGTAACACTAAAACAATGCCTCTAGTAAGAATTTGATGTTTCGGGTAATGTCCGGTTGTTCGGTTCGTTACTGTTCGTTAAAGTGCTGAATTGCGCAGTTTAGTGTATTTTATGTTGTATTTTATGACAGTTTCGTTTCCCGATACTTAGGAAAATATTCTGGACCATTAAACCACTTTTCTGCATTATATTTAGATGTTAAAAGCTGATTTATTGCTGAATTTGTTTATTTTCTGCAGAATTCTGCAGTTTCAGTGTGTTTCTGGCACTTTCCGGTACCTATGTCATTACTAGGAAGGTAGTTTTGTAATCCCTACTTTCATACACACTATACTAGTGTAACACTTGGTCCTGGGCTTATTTTTTGTCTTAACCTCATGTATGTCTAAGTACTGAACTCCCGCCAGTACCTCTAGTTTATCTGACAACTGTGCTTACTCTGCTCTGTGCATTCATAGATCTTTATTGGGTTGCATACAGTAATGACAAAAGTCTTGCAACATGAAATGCCATTGTATGTATATAACAGAAATCAGAAGTTTATTCGTCTTTTAAACTAGATCATGCACAGTCATTAAAGCACAGATTACTATTTAATTATTGTACGGAATGCATGGAAAAGTGCCAGTTGTCACACCGTTAATACTTTATTTTACCAAATTTTCTCGTTCCACTCGAAAAGCAAATTTTATGAATATGTGGTTTTATACTACCCTTAAAACTTCATATACAACCTATCTCACTCGTATTGATTACAAACTGTTTTATAAAGGCCTCCTTCGTAAATACAATACATTTGTAAAACAACTCCAAATTTAGTTATTCAAAAATCGTTTTACCTATGCACGTTTCACTCATGCTTATGCCTCTAAACCATTTTAGCCAAACAAATCATTTTACAAACCTATTTTGACTATTCTCCCAAAATTTCGTACTTTTCAAAACGTTTCAAAATTTCCAAGTCTCAAATTTTTACCAAAACTCTTCAAGTCTACCTCTTGAATAAATTTTGGGACGAAATTTCCTAAAGGAGGGGAGACTGTAACATCCTGCGTTTTCATACATTCCATATTTAGAAACCATTGCTTGAAACTCTATTTTTGGAAATCTTGCGTTCTTGTAATCGTTCTTTCTTTGTAATCGTTGTAAAATCCAAGACTTGGATTATAACTAAAACTAGAATTTTGTTAAATACATGTTGTACATACCTTATACGTGCTCATACATTCAATTTCGTGAAACAATTTATGCTTATTCGTAATTCTTGGAAACTACGTGCTAAAATTGTAAATACATGAAACTTATGCATAAAACGTGTTTTGATCGTAATCGATACTTAAATACAACCTTCATAAGCTTAATTATACTTGGTTTATGTCTCTCATACTTATTTTGCCCTTAAACTATGTTTTTATGGTGAAAATAGTCCTTAAAACACCTAAAAACCCTAGTTTAGAAACTTCAGGGGCCAAATTGCAATTTAATGAAACTTCTGCCTCCCTCCTTGACATGGCCCATGTAGACTTTCCCTGTTCCTTACGCAACCCACAAGAGAAGGTAATCCAGAGCCATCTCGTTAACAGCCTTGGATTGGTCGCGATTTTGGTGAGTTTTGGTTGGTTCTAAGTGTGTTTCTTGCATTTATGACCCACAACCACTAACCCCAACCCTTCCCCTATAAATACCACACTAATCCAAGTCTTTCTCACTTTACAAACCCTCTCAAATCACTCTCAAGCCCCCAAAATCGTAGCTGCAAATCAGAATTCAGACAGAAGCATCAAGCTCCACTAAAGTGAGCATAACTTCTTCGTTTCTTGTCCGTTTTAGCTCAATCTTTTTCCTATGTGCTTGGATTTTCCTTAGCTTCGATTCCATGGGTGATTCACAGTAAATAAGACCCTGGAACTCCGGCAAAAAGGGTCCAAAGTTCACTGTTCGTTTTGTTTTGAATCAAATTTTGTTTATACTTGTTTAAACTTGAGTTTAACTCACTCAAACCTATGTCCTTATGCTTATAACAACTCCTATTGTTAGTTAAGCTTAAAAACAAGGTTGAGACATTCAAAATCAGAGGTTAAACCTCATATACATTCTGTTTTGTTTAGGGTTTTTGACCCACAAGTGATGTTCAAGCTTCAAGCTTGATGAAGGTGTGATTATGGACTAACTTGGGTTGTCCAACATAAAATCCCCACATTAATTGATGATTTCTCATAGTGTAGTCATTTACATTCTTGTATTATTCATAGTTCATGACCCTCCTTGTATGTTTTTACATCAAGTGTAGTGGTGAACACATAAGAGGTGCCTAAATGGAAGCTTGTTCTTCCTACCTCCTACATGAATTCCATGATACTTAGAGATACCTAAATGAAGATCTTAATCGTCTACCTCATGCTTGACTATTGGACATACTAATATATGATATATAACCTAAATAATATCTATATACATTCGAACCTTTGATGGTGAACTTGTGTTCATTCGTCAAAGTGTTAGAATAACATCATCTAAGGACAAAAGACTTGTATGATTCTAATGGGTATATTACTCATGAAAACATTAACCCTTGAGGTTTCATAGTGTCAAGACAAGTACTTAATGTTACAAGATGATTACTTTTCATATACATACTTTTCATGCACTTTTAACTTCACATCCTTAGACCAAATGTATACGTCTCTTAAAAATCCCTAAACGAACATATTCAACCTTCTAACCTCATCAACTTCGTCACATTGGATAATCAGAAAGCATATGCAAATATTGTGAGTATACTTGACCCATTTTACCGTTTTCACACTTTTGGGTGTAACATGTTATTATATACAAAACACACATACTATACATATTCTTATGCAAATGTACAAACAAACAATCCAATACATGCTTACTATTTGTTATGCTTGATTCGTGTTTTCTGGACCATACTTATGTGATGAACTTGTCATTAGCTTCATACGAGCCTCCATTTAAAATGTATAGCGCTATAGGAGTAACGCACCGCCTGTAGACTAGTCGTCATGTTAAATTTTCATTCATACTTGCGTAAACAGAGGGTTGACTTGTAAATCGCATGCCAGTTTATACGTTAATCTTGATAACTAGGTTTGCCACGTGGATTGTTCCTTACCATTTTGATACTTATATACTACACACCAAACTTGTATGCTCACCAATACCTTTGTATTGAACTACACTTTTAAAACATGTTGCAGGTTTAGTGATGATGTTGGTGATGCATGGAATCTAGTAGGATGCCTAGATACACACTTTAAATTTCGTATTCTTATTGTACTTCTTTATTCATATGTTGTATTTGTTTTCAAATTCTTGTAATTGAATCTTTAGAAATGGAATGAGAATTTATTATTTAAATACTTGTCACAAATAGTGTTATGAAGTCTCTTGCAATCTATTTCGTCTCACTCCGATGTTTCCGCCATCAGTTGGGGTGTGACAGTGTTGTTGTTTGTACCTGGTTTTTCTTCCATCGATTCTCCTTCGGATGGGATTCTTGATGAACATCGTGCCTTCATCAAGGATTCTATTCTTTGATTTTTAGAAGAATCATCTTTTCTATTTGACCTATGTCTTCTAAGTCGTCCAGGTGAGAGGGTTGATGGAGTTCAGGTAGATGGACTTCATTGTCATTTTTACTCCCGCCCATCTTAAGGTGTTCGTCACAGGAAAATGATGGGGCTAAATAGTGGGGAGTGAAGTTTAGAACGCCACATTCCGATTCTTCATGCTCCTCCTCCCAATAATCGCACCATGCACCGTAAGAGTAGCGGGGGTAAAAATAATCAAAGAAATCTATGTTTTTCCAGAAAGTTTTTAACCGTTGGGATCAGGTGGTTACTATTTTCCTATAAACTGTCAGTTTAACACGCCCCCATGTTAGGGTAACACGGCCCGTGTTGCAGTCTGTATTTGGCAGAAAATAGATTTTAAGATACTAGAGAGTGAACACGGCCCCGTGGAGATATGGCACGGCACCGTGTTCACTTCTGCAGAAAGTGAAAAATTAAAAGAAAAGGAAGAAAAACCTAAAAAGAAAAGAAAAAAAAGATTAGGCCTTAATTTTAAGCTTTCTTAAAATTCTTGTGTCCCCGGCAACGGCGCCAAAAACATGACATATGCGGGTGTGTATATATTTTTAGATATATTTTGGCTCTTTTTACTCGCCGATTCAAGTTTTAAATTTATAAAACACGATATTCTACTATCACTCTACACACACGTTAGGGCAAGTGCACCCATCGCGGACGTATTATAGTGATGGCAAGATACCGAGGTCGTCCAAGGACACAAGAGCTTTTAATACCGACTTATCGTCAACGCCTAATCGAACCAAACTTTGAAGAAAAGATTTTAAAGCTATAAAAAGATAAACTAAAAAGTAAAAAATAAAATATAGGAAAAACATATAGACAAGCAGGAATCGCTTGGTTCCGACTCCTCTTTCAAGTATACTTCTAATGATTTCCGCACTTTAGGCATTATAAGAGATTATCTTAGTTATAGTGGTAGGCCCCACTTGTGAAGGCGACATTACCCTCAACCTATTGGTCTGAGTCAGCAGGGATGCAGTCCCGCAAGGTCGGATTATTGAAATATAATTAAGTAAGTTATTAATGCGAAAAGTGGTGGGCCCCCTTCCAGGCAGCGATCACCCTTAACCCTTTGATCTGAGTCAGCAAGGATACAGTCCTCGCAGGGTTGGTTTAAAGTTTCAATAGTAGTTTATTGATAAGGGATTCAAGCATTTTGCATTTCTCTCGTAGGTAGGTAGAGCCAGTCCTACTCATGAAGTGTTACTAAGCTTGAACCAGGTTCTCGCAGGATCTATACACTGAACGAGACATAAAATTTACCCAACCACCCTTCTAACCCCCTTCCAGGCAATTAACATCTTTATATAGACCGTAAAGACATGAATATGTGAATCAACGATATATGAAGAATGATAAGATAAATTTGCCTTCAATATAAAAAACTAGTTATTAATGTCATTAATACATACCCAATTAAAAAGTTGCCAAAGATTGGAAATAAAAAAAGAAATACATAAAAGATTTGTCTTCACCAAGTGATGTAAGAGTTTAGCCAAGCATGGCCTTTGTTTGACAAAGACTCCTACTATCGATCTTGGATCCCGAGACTACTACACACACTCTAAATGATGGAAGATGGATGATGGTGGTGGATGATGGTGTTGTAGTGGTGGTGGAGTGGTGGCAAGTGAGAGAGAAGTGGTTTGCCAAGGGATGGTTTGGAATGGAACCAAGCACATCTATTTGTAGCTGAAATCAGGGGCTTCACCACGGCCCGTGCCCGCTAGGCATGGCCCCGTAGTCATCTCTCTCTCTCTCTCTCTCTCTCTCTCTCTTCCTCATTAACTGTTGTGTCAGGTCTTGTACTAACACGGCCTCGTGTGTCCCCGTCACGGCTCGTGGCCAATGTACTTGCTGTACTATCCGAGATACTGAAAATCTTTGAGGTGACCACTCCCCGTGTTGGCTTAGCACGGCCCCATGTTGGTTGTCTGTTTTGTCCTTTGCTGTTGTCTTTTCTTCTGCACAGCAACCAGTCTCGGACACGGCCCGTGTCTGGTGGACACGACCCCGTGTTAGGTCTTTTGATCTTGCTATTCTTGTGGTTTGGATGTGGATTGGGGCTTGGCGAGTGATGTGCTCTAAAATATACTTAGTTTATAAATATTTCCCTACACTTTTTGAGTACCTTTTGAACTGTTTTTTATTGATTATTACTCCCAATGTTGTAGAAATCGGTTTTAGGCGGCGATTAGTCGCTCATCGGAGGTCTGCCGCCCAGATTTTCCAAAATCGGTCTAATTAGTCGGTAAAAGTCAACATCGGTCAAAAGTCGGGAAAATCGGTGGAAATCGGCTGAAAATCGGACCTAGTCGCCAACTAAAACCGGCTGAAAATCGGACCCAGCACATGGTTTCAAGCCCAAAATCTAATTGTAATTTGTATTCAAGTTATTGTAATTTGTATTCAAGTTATTACCTGTGTTTGAAAGCACCACCGCACACCACCAGCTCCGCCGTCATCAAAAGCACCACCGCGCACCACCAGCTCCGACTTCGGTAGGTTAATTGTAATTTGTATTCAAGTTATTACCTGTGTCTGTGTTTGATTCGAATCGAAGGAGAAGAGGAAGAGGCAGAGGCGGCTTATGAGAGGCGGCTTATGAGAACGTGGGAGGATATTAGGTTATATTAAGTTTGGCTATTTTGATATTTAGCCCCTCTATTTTTCACAAGTTTACATATTGTTCCTAAACTTGTAAAATTATATATAAAAAGTATAAAATTAACTACATATTTATAAAAAAAATGTAAAATTATATATAAAAGTCCAATCCGATTAATCCCGATTAATCCCATTAATCCCGATTAATCCCTAGGCGGTACCTCACCGCCCGACTAGCGCCTAGCGCCTTCTACAACATTGATTACTCCTATTTGGTTCATATTTGAATTTTAAAGATTTTAAAAGAAAACAAGGTAAAATGGTTTAAAGTTGACATTTAATGACTTGATGTTGTTAATTTAGTGACAGTGACTAATATAGTCGTGTTTTCTTTACATCAAATTAAATGGAATTCAATTATAAATTAATTATGGAGTTAATAAAGACAAATTTGAAAAGAAATTTTTTTGTTGTTGCTAAACCACACATAAAAGAAAAGAAAGGGATTTCAATTTGACTAACATTTATTGCCATGACTTAACAAACGTGGGAATAACTTATTTATGTACAGGACCATCTTAATACTTGTGGGCATTGAAATTAAATCAAGTTGAGCAGAAAGAGTCGATGAGCTGGAATGTCAAAATGGTTATTTATGTGGGGTGGACTTTTGAGATGAATATTACTTTAAGGGGTTGTGAAGGAAAATTTATTGTAGGAGATATATTTCTTGTAGAGATAAGCAATCAAATGCATCGTAAGGCCCAATCATCATTACTAGTTTATTACATATAAGACTTTGGGCTGCTGATTGGTGATTCGCTAGAAGCCCATGTGGACATTGACGGCAGTTAGAAAAAAAAAGTAGGGCGTAGAGGGTGGATGTGCATTATGATATATATTAGACAGCACACGAAAAAAGAAGGGGGAAACTTGAATGCAAGGCAGAAAAAAAGAGAAGATCAAGAAGGGATAAGAGTTGGTTCGAGGGTTTAAGCCACGATCAAGAATCGAGTCGGGTTCACAAATAGTTAGTGTTCAGTATTAATTACTTTGTGTTTTTCTGTCACACCCTGACTTTTGCGGAAGCGTGGTTATTGATGTGACTTACTTAATACCATAGCATTCAATCATAACAACGCTATATGATAAAACCATTAGATGTTCATCCATAAATTAAGTTTGAAAATAGCACAACATAATTGTTTGAAACATCGACACCAAATTCAAATTACAAACCACATCAAGTTTTAAGGAGTTCACGAAGACTTGGCAAAAGACCTTAAACAAACCCGAGTTTAGGATCATGTATCTCGTCCAGGATTAAGATACATCTCCTATACCCTAGTGACTTGGATGACATCTTTTATTTATAACGCAGCTTGAAACACATGCAAACACCTGCCAGATCCACTTAGTTCCCTGAAATACATGTAATTTGAAAACATCAACAAAAGTTAAGCGAGTTCATGTGTTTGTGTATATGTATGTATAAAACCTTTGTAAACATTGTATGTATATTTGTAAATCCCAGTATGAAAGCAAACAAGGAAAAGATCACCAATGGTTTGCAAGGCCACTGATATGTGTGACGGCGTAGGAAGGCTCAAACCTAGCAAATTTGTACCGGGCTTCCGGCTGGAAGACATAGTCACCCTATGGGCCACCCTGGTCCTCATGGGTGTGGGCTCGCTACACCCAAATAGATCTATCACTCATGCCCCTCGGTCCTTATACGAGGATTAGTGGTCTCAAGTATGCGCCTACCCATTCACATGATCTATGGTACTTTCCTAGGCTAACCATACCAACTGTATTTGTATGTAATCCTTTTGTAACATGTATTTCATCCCCGAAGTTAATAAACAAAACAGTTTAAAGAGAAAGGGGGGCATGAACTTACTGTTTTGCGTCTTCGGTACTCGTAACTCAAATCTCGTCAGCAAACACGACTACCTACAATGTACTAGGGTCTATTAGACGAACGGGCCGTGCCTTGCCTTAGTATTCAAATTTTTTAGTTACGTTTCTTTTATGTCCTCAATATTATTCCAAGTTATAATTACTTGTTAAAATAATAAATATTTCAACTTAAATTATATTTAATTTTGGAATAATTGTTTAAACAGTATTTTTGTAATAATACTTCTCAAGTATTTCCTTCCCAAGGATGGGGGAGGGGGGTATTTCATACATGCATATTTGTATTCTTGTATTAGTAGTTCCAAAATAATATATTTTGAAGTCTAACTTAGAAAATATATATATAAACTTATTTTGTCCAAAAATAATGTATTTAAAGAAAATATATATTTTTCCCAAAAATCATATATCTTCTAAATATTCCAAGAAAATATATTTTAACTTCCCAAAAATAATATATTTTCTCCTTTTCGAAAATATGATATAACTTGGTAATATTTACAAAGATCATATTTTCATTTTCTTATGTCCAAAATATTATTTACCAAAAATATATTTATAACGGTATTTTCTAGAATATTTCGTAAGTTACGTTCTTGCGTTCGGTTTCTCAATATTAAGTGTGTGACTTATATATTTATTCATTGTGATTTTTGGTAATACTTTGGATGGTAAATTCTTGGTATTTTGTTAAGTCATATTATTTTAAATCCTAAAATAATATAACTAATACACAAGGTATACAAATAATGACACACAATGTGTCTTTAATGTAAATATATATTCTAAATACATATTTATCCATTTTTATTTATAAAATCAACCTTCAATATTTGTATTTGTAATAAAAATTATGGCAAGGTTTATGTTGAAAACCATAGTTAAAACACACTTGTAAATATTTGTTTAGAAAATATTTTTCTAAGTGTTTATATTTTTAAAATTTTTTGCCATAGTTTCCCCTAAAAATGGAGTTGTACATGCTATCAAAGCATATCATTTTCTTTTTAAAAATCATCACAAACAATCAACCTACACTTACCAAGTGCCAACACAATGTTATCTACATAATAATCATGAACTTGAACTTTCATAAAAGCTTGTAGTAACTTGGTAGTGTGTTTAGTAGGTTTAGTTACCCTTTAAAGTGTGTTTACTTCTTTAAAAAACTCATTCTTGGAAGATTTAGGTGTTTACAACTTACTAGATGATTTTTCCAAAAATCATTCTTTTGAATTTTTCTTATAAACAAGGTATTCTTATACTTGTTTCACCACTAGAAATATGGTTAGTTTCTTTAAAAACAATGTTTATGTAAATCTTGTGATTTAACTTAGTTTCTTGAGAAAACTAGTTTTTGAAATCATCCAAGTTTATGACTAGTAACATATTACATACTTCATTATTCATAAAATCATTATCATACTTCAAGTTCATGAAAACATAAAGCATGATGATCTTGGTCTTTCACAAGATCACCACCTTAACTTACTAGATCATGTGTTAAATCACAATCCAGTAGGTTTCATATGATGTCTAACATCACTATCACAAATTATCAATCATCAAGAAGCAAAATAACACTAATCAACATGTATTCTTATGTTATTTAAGCTTATGTTATAGTTTCATGATTATGTTCTTTAGTGTTCTTGTGATTAACAACATACTACATCTTTTAACCAACTAAATATGAAGTAAAATCAAGTGAATAGAAGGTTACTACTAGCACAAGGGCTAGGGAAGAACACTAGAAGTTGAGGATGACAAAGGTGATGGATAATAGCAAATGGGAGAGGTCCTTCAATATCCACAAGCTCCAAGCTTCTTTAGACACCTTCTTGCACCTTAGGATGAACTTGGAATGGATGATCAATGAATGAAGGTAGTGGTGGTGTGGTGGATGTGGTTCGGCCGAGAGGAGGGCAAGGGAGGGAGAGAGAGGTGAAGGTGAAGTGTGGGTGATGAGATAATGAGCTTAATCCTTCATCCCTTTCTTATAACCATGTTTAGAGTTTTAACCAATGGATAAAGTGTCCCATAAGTACACAACAAATCACTTCCAAAATCATGGGAGATCAAAAGAAATCACAAGTGGGGGACCCACTTGTGACCGTCAATATGAGGGGGGGTCTTGGTTGTGGTTTGATGGAATGTTAAGATATTTAGTTAGATTCTAAACATAATAGATAGATGTTAAGTGTATTATCTGTTATATAGTGTGTTAGGGTGTTCGGGGATCATAACTAGCTCAGAAACATTAAAACAATGCTTCTGGTATAATTTTGGTGTTTCGGGTAATGTCCGGTTGTTTGGTTAGATACCGGTTCGTTAAAGTGTCAAACTATGCCGTTTAGTGTTCTTTATGTACCATTTTGTGACACTTTTAATTCCCGACACTTAGGAAAGCATTCAAGACCATTTAGTCATATTTTTACATGAAACTAGCTTGTTAAAAAGCTGATTTTTGCTGAATTATGCAGAATTCTGCACTTTTGGTGAGTTTTAGGCACTTCCCGGCACTTAAACTATCACTTAGGAATGCATTTTTGTGGTCCTTACTTCCCTACACACTATACTAGTGTAGAACTTGGTTTCTGGCTCATACTGGGTCTCAAAACATTGCCTGTCTATGTACTGAACCCCGTCAGCATATTCCTGGTTTATCAGTTAACTGTGCCAACTGTGTTGTGTGCATCATATATGTCAATAAAGTTGCATGTAATAATGATGTGACATTATGCAATATGTAATGCACATGTAAGTATGATGCATAAATCAGAAGCAGTTAATTGTAATTCAGCACAGTCATTAAGCACTAATCAAGATTAATTAATTGTACGGATGCCTGTATTTTTTACGGTTGTCACATTTTCAACTTATGAACATGAATTATTTGTTATTTCAGACTTGTTTATTATTGTTCTTGACTATGATTCTTGGCTAATTAGTTTATCTACTCGGGTTTGTGATGATTATTCGTGTCAATTGGTAATTTGTCGGCTTTTGGTAATTTTGTGATGGATAAATATTAAAGTAAGAGACCTTAATATTTTTTACTAGATGTGTGTGCATACTTTATTCTAATTTATTATCTTATAATCGTTCCTCATGTGTCGTTGTGAATGTCTTTCATTTATAAATGCATGTTAGGTTACCTACTTTGTTTTTGTAACTAGTTTATGGTTTATGGTGCACGTATTCCATAGGAACGTTGTTTGATAATTTAGAGGAGTTTAGTGTTCTACCTATTCTTGAGACTGGAAGGAGATAGATAGTTAGGATTGTCTTTGTTGCTAGATATTTAGGTGCAGTGAGACCGGGAGGAGATCTGTCTAAGTTCCCTAGTATTATTTGTTTTCCTAAGTCTTGTCAAGAGTTTTTAGGTTACCCCGTACACTTTAGGGTGTATTGTGATTAGTGAGACCGGGAGGAGATCTAGTTTTTGGGTACTTTATTATTGTTGGAGAGACCGGGAGGTGATCCAACCCATACCAGTTAGCTTTATTTGACCTTTAGACCTTAGGAGAAGTTGAGGAGACCGGGAGGAGATTCAACCTATCTTTAGTCTTAGAGTGTCGTATTATTAGAACCTAGTTCCATCATAGTTACCATTTCCGAGAGAAAACCGATAGTCACGAATATGATTCCAAACCTGGGCAGTACTTTCTCATCCTTGATTTCACCTTAGTAGCCTTCAACATGTATCTAGGTAGTCTAGTTCGTCTTAGTTAATTCCTTTAGTTTAATTAGTTAAAACCCCAAAATCCAATCAAATCAAATAAACCAGTTAAGTAATTAGTTGAGTCAGAGTCTAGTGTAGGGTCGCTAGTGTCTCATGGGTTCGATACTCGGACTTCATTAGGCTTTACTATGTACGATAGGTACACTTGCCTGTCAATGGTCTAGCAGTTAGAGAGTCTTAGGGGCTGTTTGGTAGCCTCTTAATGACCATTCAGATGCTACATCTTAATAGTTTAAAACCTCTGAATGAATAAGTGGTAACCTCAAGTCTGAATGGTTAAGAGGTAACCTCTGAATGGTAAATCATCACATGTCACATTCTTCTACCTTCTCATTAGTAAAATTCTTAATGGTTCCATTAAGAGGCAGCCTCTTAATGACCATTCAAAGGCTACCAAACAGCCCCTTAGTTTATAAATATATAATTAGGGTGTCTAGATTAGGTTAGTTTTTATAGATTAGGTTAGTTTTTATAGACCGCATTAAGCACATCAGCGAGTTGCGTCAATTCCTCCTTCTTTGTATTTATGTTGGTTTTTGTTGTTATTTTGCTCCTTTTGCACATTTAAGCTCTTTTGACCCTGTAAATTAAAAAGGAACAGAAAAACAAGCTTTCCCAACATTAGTACTGAAAAGGGTTGATTTTACGCCGTATTTGATATAATTTATATGTTGTATTTTATGCACATCACCTTCTCAAGAACATTCCTAGTCACATTTTTTGATTCAAAATTTTTATTTCTGTGAATTTCATGATGAAACTTCACAAGATTGTGCGAAAATCAATCACGAACCTAATGATGTCTTCAATTTCAAATTCCATCCGTGAATCGACCTTCAATTTGATGTTTATTTGATGTTTAACGTCAAAACCTCCTAAAAATCCAAAATTCATGAGCATAGGTGATTCAATCAACTGTTAGATCGATTGAATCGGTACCGTAGCTCTGATACCAATTGAGATTCCAGGATCCGGCGAGTTTGACGGAGTTTTGGCTCCGGTAAAACCGATTAGGTAGAATATTATTGACAAGAATGGAGTAGAAGCAGAATAGACACTGATCAGGTTAATATAAACTGGTTTCTATTGATGATTTGATGTTACAATACCACGAAACCAATTGGACAGAGTTTCCCCTCTGAGAACCAAAACTTGTCCAAATGAGGAGCCTAAGTCCTATATTATAGGCAATGCCCATTCATGCGAACCCATCTAGGACGAATGGGTTCCTCTTGTGCGAACCTGCCTTGGACGGATGTGAAGTCCCATTCACACGGATGTGCCATTCGTGCGAATGGGTACAGACATTACAATCCCGGTCCGTTTTCACACTAATCTATACAATATTCAACACATGCTCTGTCACACCCCTTTCTAAGGCGGAAGCATGTGGTGTGATCTGAAAGGTTCTCATTGCATATGATAAGTAAACATACTACATGAATGTAAAACAACTCTATATTACCATTCATAGTTTAATATCCATAACAAAAGTTAAGTTTAAAGTTTACAACCCAACATAAGATAATTGTTTGAAAAGTCTACAACATCATTTCAAAAACAAATATCAAGGTTTTTTTCATTATATCTCCGCAATAGGCGGGATTTAACAAACAAATCCTATAAAAGTGGCAACGGAGCATCGACACATAAATACTTGAAACATAAACGGCCATCTAGAGCAAGGAGACCGCGCGTACATCCACTTAGTTCCCTGAAATACATGTAAGTTTTGGAAAATTGTCAACAAAAGTTGGTGTGAATTCATGCAGTTTTTGTATAGAATGTTTGTATATACTTGTATGAAAACATGGTATGTAATTTGTAAAATGTATTCATAATTGTGTTCTGTAAATGTAAGGAATAAGAGATCGCTAATGTTTAGCTACAACATTAACATATGTCACGACATAGGAAGCAACCAAACCTAGGCATTTTTGTCGAGATCGACTGAGACACAAAAGCACTCATTGGTAGAAGTAGGCCAAGAGTGAGGTTGCCTGAAACCCATTAGATCTAACATTTTCGTTCCCCGGTCTAAATGTATACGTTGATTAATGGCGCTTATGTCACCCTATTCGTCACATGATATATGTGTCATTCCTTAGTTTTGTGTTCTACTTACCATTGTACATGTATTTTCCCCAAGTTTAGAAAACAAGTAAAAGTTTAAAAGCGGGGACATGAACTCACTGTTTTGCGTATCCTGCGTCGAAAACTTCACCGGGTTTGTCTTGTAAGCGTCGTAACCTATATGTATTCTATGCACGTTAATCACTAGACTTGTAACTCATTATGTACACGTCACCATCTTAAGTTATGTATTTGTTTTGCGTATGTTCATCATTTGTGAGGGTCGTGCCCTTGTTTGTCGGGTCTCGCCCGTTCGTCGCGTTCTTGTAATTTGAATTTGTATTGTTCACTTGTAAATATATATTTTACTTCCAAAAATATATATTTGTATAGGTGATATGTGAAAAGCAATAAGTGTTAAAAATAAACTATATTTTTAACATATCCAAAATATGAGGCTTATATTATTTTCCAAAAATAAATATAAGCAATTTGTTAAATAATATTTTTTATATTATTTTTGTGTAAGTATACTTAGGAAAGTATACTGGTATTCTCATGTAAATACTTGTGTATTTTTCATTATTTGTCAAAAATCAATATTTTGATTTTTAATACTTTCCGGATTTATATTTCTTAAAAATAATATATTTTTAAGGTTTGTTTGAAATATATATATTTTGTTATGCTTGTAATATATATATATATATATATATATATATATATATATATATATATATATATATGTATATATATATATTTGTCATTCACCCAATTTTTGTATAATTCTCGTGATTTGGTAATAATAATATATATTTGTCCAAATATATATTTATGTCCAAGAATTGTCTAAAGTCCATATGTTTGAGGTATATATATATATACATATATATATATATGTATATATATATTTATGTTAATATATATATATATATATTCTTGCATTTGTCCATACATTCTCTTACGAGGAATTTTTGTATACTTGTATCCTTAAGTATTCTTATGTATTTGTATGTGTATTTTGATGGTGATACTCCTTTGGAGTGTTTAGTATATTTTCAAGTTCCTAATACAGTACTACATATAATACGCATAATATACACTTAGCACAAAATTTGATGACAACTAAATATATATATTTTCCCTAAAAATATACATACTTAATATTGAATTTAACCTTGAGAAATCCTTATTTATTGACTTGAAATTTTGTACAAAAATTAGGAAACCTTAGTAAATATTTTTAGGTGAATTTTTGGGGAATAAGTTTCACCAAAACTTATATTTTTTATAAGTGTCAAAATTTTATAAAATTTTGACATAGTTTCCCCTAAAAATAGAGGTTTCTCATGTTTTCAAAACATGTGTTTATTTTCTTTTCATCACCAAAATCAATTTCCAACAACATCACAAGTTACATCACTAATTTCATCATGTAAAACCCTAGGATGAAGTTGTTATTTTTGTAAAAACATGTAGTCTTTTAGATCTACACTGAAGATACTTAAATCATTCAAAAACAAGTGTTCTTGTTAAATGTTAACAAACTTTTTATGAAGCTTAGTTTCATAAGTTGTTCATCCATAAACTTTATCACTTCAAGATCATAAGAATCATACTTTAAAACTATTTTTCATGTTCACATAAAGACTTTTCAAGTTCATCTTCAAGTTTAACCATGGATCTTTCAAGATCCTTGCTTAAACTTGTTAGATTTAAGCTTCTAGCAAGCTTTAACATGATGGATCTAAACATAAACACAAGATTCAACATTCACAACATCATCACATACATCAAGCAACTTCAAAACATCTTGATTTCACTTAGATTATGTTAGATCTTCATGTTACCATCTTTTAAAGTTTAATTTCTTTGATAGTGTGGCTTGTACATACTAATAACATGAAGTAGTATAGTGTTTAGAAGGCTTACTACTAGCTCTAGTTGTCACACCCCCAAAAACCACATACGGAAAACCCCACCAGGCGTATGACATACCAGGATCTAGCCACTAATCATGTTGAACTGATAACAAATTTTCAAATGAATTTGCCAATTATAAATAAAATGTACCAAACAATAAGTTTAGTATAAATCCAACAAGTTCAGCGGAAGCAATAATTAAACCATAGTTTAAATGTTTCAAAACAAAGGTGTGAAATCAATAATCCCGTCATGTGTATCCAATCAGTTCGACCCATGACCCCTCCAGCCACTCCAGACAGCAAGTTCCAAATCCAAGAAACCTAATGACCTGCGAGCATGCAACAAGTGTATCAGACAAAGCTGGCGAGTTCATAGTTTTGTGAAAATGTTAGTTACCAAGTGCTTAATTCAGTTCATAGATAACAATGTTGATAATAACTCAAGTACCGTACAAGATGGCTACCAGATTGTTTTGCCCGTCCCCAATGCCCCCTATCTAAGCATTGGTTATGATTAAGGTCATTAGTTCACGCCCGTCCTCTCAGGTACGGTGTGAGGTTGCCAAGCCTAATGCGCTATCAACTAATACCCCGTTACCTCTTAGGAGAAATGAACTCACCTTTGGTTTTCTCGGTAAGATTAGTTACTTATTTAACCGTTGATCAAACACGCCCTAACATGGTTAATGATAACAATCAGTTTCATGTGCACATAACCCACATATTTTACGTACGATTAATTCATGTATTCCTAGTTCACATATCCCACATTTAATATGCAAGTAGTACACGCACGTAGTTCAATTCATATTCCGTTAATATACATAACTTATCACATGCCCCACATTTAATACATAAGTAGCACACACATGTAGTTCATGTAATAACCCATTAATACATCAGCCTAAAGTCATCATATAATCACTCAACATTCATTCGATTCACAAGCAGATTTACCCCCATGATTCCATGTTTACAATACTCATGCACTTAACCTTCCAACACAAAATATGTCAGTTACTTGTATTAACGATCCACCTAAGAACCAGGCGACCCGTAGTTCCAACATACCGTTTATGATTATCTTGTGGCCCAGTCCCTAGTACCCAAACCAATCAAGTTCAAACCCATTAGTTGGTGTGGCCATTTCCAGGTTTCGTGGCCCATTGCAACCCTCCAAGCTGTAGACAACTTACATCCCAAGGTGTCATGAAATCTAAGAGGTATGAGTGGCCCATTGGAGCCCAGCTCACATCGAATATGTGGCTGTCCCCGGGTCAATGTGCGGCCCGATCTAAGCCCATGTACAATTTACTCACTAACGTAGCCTGATTAGCATGTAAGGCCCAAATAATTTGTGCAACAAATCTGAATGTTCATTAAATAACTTCTTCAATTACCACCAACTGGACCATTAGTTATTATCACATCATCATCGAATTCATGAGCATGATTCATTATACAAGTTATCATTTATTATTATTACCATCAAGTGAAACTCAGTTGCTTGTAATCTTCTCTATTAACTTGCACTAGTTCTAATATGTTCTTGAATGGACGTCGTTATAGCGTATCGATCCCATGTTTCACAATTATCAAAATCACACCATTTATGAAAGCATGAGACTATTCATACAATATCCTACGTACACAAAACCATCATTCGGATGGTCTCACACAGCCTCGGCCCACATGCTTTTTACCACCATAACACTTCCTAAATTGAATTATCATGCAAGAGTTACCAAAACATAACATACATGTAGGACCAGATTATCGATTAACTAACCACATACTTCCTAACCACATAATAAGTGGGTGAATTCAATTTAATATTTACAAAATTATCCAGCCATTAGTGGGTGATCATCGATCCCACACAACACATACTGACAAAACATAAATTAAACTAGAAGTATTACACTAACCATGAGATGCAGGGTGTTGGAGACACTTAGATCAATGGAACGAGAGGGCTTCACAGGAAAGAAAGGTTTCGTCCAATAGTGGGGAAGATTAGGGTTTTGTGATTTTGTGTAGTTTATAAATAATGCTAACTAAAACAATATTTAGTGTGCCACTATTGAGGGAGTCCGAGTTCGGTGTGGGCTTTGGGAGTTTTGGGCTTGTGGGGGCCCATGTCGTTTAAGGAATGCGCGACTGGATTTAACGAACCCGAATATAACAACTTATATAATATAACTAGATACCATCTCATGTTTAACGTATCATACACTTGGTTAATATGTAGTGAGACATAAAACGTAACCATACAAACTAGTGTCACGAAAACAGGTAACGCTAACCTTGAAAGTTTGGGTCGTCACATCATCCCCTACTTGAAAGAAATTTCGTCCCGAAATTTGATAAGTACTGCGAAGCTGTAAGGTGTTAGATCAGGATGACTGTGGATTTTCTGCGGGTGCCACACTAGTGGCTAGGGAAGTGGTACAAACAAGATGAAGATGAAGATGAAGATAGAAGAAAATGAGAGGTTAAAAGCTCCACAAGGTGGTCCTTCGACTTCCTTTGCTCCAAACCTTCTTAGATCACCTTCTTACACCTTGTGATAACCTTAGATTGCTTGGTTTTTGAGTGAAAATGGTGGAGGTGTAGTGGTTGTGGTGGTGGTGTGGCCATAGGTAGGAGAGAAGAGAGGAAGGAGATGTTGTTTTGAAATGAGAATGATGATAATGAACATGATCTTGTGGGTTTTTATCATAATTTTCCAACATAAGATTATCCAAGAGGTAAAATTTCTAATATATTGCTAACATATGAAATATTATAATGAAAAGTGATGTGGGGCCACTTGGGGCCGGTTACACATGAAGGTGGGGGGGGGGGGTAATTTGTAAATTTTGGAAGTTAGGGGACTAGAAGGTAAGTTAGAAGGTTTATGTTTAAGTTAAGTGTGTTAATGTGTTTTTATGATTTTTAAGGTGTTTTATCACCATAACTAGCTTTATATCATAAAAACAATGCTTTTAGTCTATTTTTGATGTTTTGGGTAGTGTCCGGTTATTCATTCGGTTATCGGTTCGTTAAAGTATTAAATAGCCCAGTTTTACAAGGTATGAAGTACCTTTTGTGACAGTTTTCATTCCCGACACTTTACAACTTATTCTGGACACTAAAACATCAATTCTGCATGTTATTTTATGGTTTAAATGCTGTTTTATTGCTGAATTATGCTCATTTCTGCAAAAATCAGCATTTAAAGTGGGTTTCGGGTGCTTTTTAGTGCTTGTTTTAGCTTCCGCAAAATTTTTCTGTTAACCCTTGTTGCTACACTTGGGTTTTAATGTATTTTTGATGCTGGACCTACACCTAGGCCCTAAATCTATTGTCTGATTGTATTCTGCAGTCATGCTGACGCATCTTGTCTTACCGGTGAGTTTACTAGTCGTTCTGACGCAACGCTTAATGTAATGCACAATGCGATAATTAAAGTATAAAACATGCATGAATTCATATGTAAAGCAAGTAAGCACATAATGTTGACGTCTAAGCACGTAATTGTAGGAAATAAATAATTATTAAAATAGTTTCATAAATTACCGGTTTTATGCCAGTTGTCACACGCTCTATCTAGTATATTAGCACAGTGGTGGACATACAAAATATGCACCAACACCGGGATCCTGAGAAGACCAAGTAAACGACTATTGGAAGCTTCAGGTTCCTTTCCACACGTTTTCCTCAACCATCTTCACGAGAATTCCGCAACAAGTCATTCGCTAGTCTTTTGCAGGGGATTATACATGTGGAATATTCCTAAGAGGCACAAGAAACTAATCAGTAACAATGATGTTTAGGATCCTTAGTCGCATCATGATTCTGTCGTATGCAAAGAACCTCATCCTCCTGAGTATAAATTTACCGCTAACAATGATGTGATCAATTTCTGATCTATATGCCTATAATCGTACTACCGATTCAAACTGATATTGATATATGATGATATGTGTCATGTGTCCATAGTTTAAAGTAATTTGCATATATTAAACTATTTGTAAAATGTTTGAATTGTAAGAAAAAGATTTGTTTCTATGGTTACATGTTTCCACCCTAGAGATAAAAGTAGAAAAACAGGCTATGATCTCACCTTGTGTTTTAATGATTTTCTTGATTTCTTGGAGAATGTTCAACGATTAGCGATGAATCCTAAAGTATTTATAGTGATGATTTAGTGTCTGAAAATGTTATGATGATGATATTTGGTTGGAGTTACCAAAAGGATCAATGATATTTAGTTGTTTACTTAGTTTTTGTAAAAGCAAATTGTTAACAACTTTTTGTGTTGATATTTGATTGTGTTTTGAAAATAGTAAACGTTATCAAAAAATTATGAAAATAGCAAACGTTATCTTCGGTTGTGTTGACATTTTTATCACACCTAAGTTAACACCCCACTGTGGTTAGTAGCTCTAACCATGATTGGGAATCGACCGGGTGATATTGTCCTTATTTATTTAAACAATGAACATTTTATTTGTCGCGAAATGCAAAGCAACGAAGTCAAGTCTTGATTGTAGAGCTCATGGTAACTAAACACACCAAATGTTATTGACCTTTATGGCAATACTTATATTTTGACACTCTCCTCATCCATGAAACCTGTATTTTTCGTCGTTTACCGACCAACATTATGTTGACATTTTAAGCATCTTTTTTCACGTAACTAGGGGATACGGAGTTACGTGAGAGTCACACGCATGTAGGCCCTACGTGTAATAGGTCGTAGTGTAAAACTCATCACTGGCCAAACATTTGAAACATTTGTCTTCAAACTATTTTAAATAATGTTTGTATTTTTTTTTTTGGAATCTTGTATTAAAAACCTCTTGGTGTTTTATTTCACATCATTTGTCAAAGACTATGAAAAGTGAGACCGTTACAACCCGTGTTTCCGTAGTTGACGAGTGTGACAAGGAGAAAAAAGGAAGTTGGTCATGGTATTATTAAAATAGATTGTTGGTAGAAGGCTAGGAATGGAAAACATTTTTATAATAATACGATAAAGATTAAAGATATAAATAAAGAAACGGACCAACAATTGTATGGGTCGTTAGGAATTACACACAACAATTGTACATTGTACAAATAAGTTGCATGCAACATTATTTTCGTCAATATATTATCAATTTAAAGAAGGAAGAAAAATCAACGTCACTTTAATATATGGAAAATACCTAAAAGGAAAAAGTTGGCCACATGTTTTTTTGTCAAAATAAACATTTAATTATGGATTCATTATTACGAGGTTTGACCCAAGGAGTCAAATCTCACAAATGTGGGGTTTACTTTTGTGTACGAGTGTTTATTGTTAGGTTTAAAACATAAAATCGTTCAAGCTAGTTACCGGTTTGATTTCATGATCGGTTTGTGTTATACTTTTCGGTTGGATGGCTTTGAAATTTAAGACTATAACAATCAGTTTGATTTATGGTTTATACCGAGAGCCGGCCATATAAAATCGGATCAGTGCATACAATGTTTACATATTCTATTTTCTTGATATATTATGTTAGGTGTAATTATTCATTTTGTGTATTTAATCTAAATTATTTGGATTAAATTAGGATCTCTGGCCCTAATAGTTATATTTAGCAAAAGTGAGGTTTTACCTATATGCAGAGTATTCATTGTGTTCTTACTTCTAAGTTATGAAATATAATTATATAACTTATATTGTTCAATTAGCTATACCTTTTTCTATATCAAGATGTTAAATATGATATACGAATCACGTTTACCAAGTAAAGAAAGCAACATCTGTTTCCTTCTTTTGAATAAAACCCAACTCGTCATGAAACCTAACTGAAACCAAACCATTAGTGACGTTTCAGCTTGGTTCGGTTTTAATGTTCAATTGTTTGCTTTTGGGTTTGAATGTTAATATTTGTTACCAACAATTTCCGAACCTGTATGATGTAAGGAAAATTTGTTTGATTAATCGGACCATGAATACCTTTACCCATGTCGTGGTAATCTGGTCGATTGTGGCAAGGAAAAAATCAAACATGACTTTGAACTAATCGCCACCATGGCTTGATGAAAATAATCATGACCCTCTTAGGTCTCCACTGGTCAAGCACCCCAAAACACATTTTTGTTATATAAAAATAAATTTAATCGATCTTACTTTTTGTAATTTTTACCCTTTACAATAAAAGCTAAAGTAAGAATGTAACACACCTTTGTCAAACACATTAAAAAAACCTTAATTTGTGTTAATAAATGTATAGGCTGGTCGGAGTGATTGCGGGGAGTGGATGCGGGGAGGGGGGTTGCCGATCGGTGAATCATTTCCGGTGGTGGATCGGTGAGTGGGGAGTAGGAGAGAAGAGGTGTGATTGGTGAGTATTCACCGAAGGAGAAGAAGAAGAGATAGAGGAGAGAGACAGAGGAGAGAGAGAAACAATCAAATTTTTTTTATTGAGTGGATTTTTAAATTATTCCTAATGTTTGAGAAGAAAATGGAGAGTGAAGGGAGCGAGTTAACATGACATGATATTATTGGGTAGAGAAAACTCAAACACCCACCCACAGAAATATTTGGATGAGTTTCTTTTTTCCTTTTTTTTTTAAGAGAGAGAGACAATATTTTAGAATTGGTAAAAAATTAATGTTAGAGACTAATATTTTAGAATTGGTAAAAATTCTGGTGACACATGGCGGTATTGATGGAAAGAACTGGTGGCTGACAATTTGAAACCTGTCATGCGTCAGAGTCATATGTTTCCAACTCATTGATAAATTTCACGGTACAATTGGCCCCTTCCTTTTACTTAAATTTAAATGTTTTTAAACCCGGACCGACCGGTCGGACTAACAACAGTTGGCCAAGGCGGTCCAGTTCTGGGTGTTTGACCAGTCTGGCATGTAGCTGGGCCGGCGACCGGTGGCCGGACCGGAAACTCGGTGGTAGGTGGCAGTTTGGCCGAATCTCTTCAACATGAAGGATCTAATATTCTGATATTATATATATATATATTATTAAATAAATTAAAACAATATCCGAAACGTAAATCACAGTTTCTTTTATATATATACGGGAAATGATCAAATAGGAAGTTTATTTTGGCTAGGAAGTGTAGGAAGCAATATGATTAGGACATGTGACAACATTTAAAATAAAGAAAAAAGTTAGTTTAGTCAATCCAACCCTTTCTTCTTCCTTTTCAAAACCCAGTATCTTCAAAACCCACCATTTTCAAAACCCACCATCTTCAACCATTTCTTCACTTTCTATCTCAATAATCACTACATTATAGTGCGATTTTCATCACCAATCAATGATTCAAACACCCGATCAACGTGTTCTTCAGGTTTTTTGAAGAAAACCCAGTTTAATTTCATACAAAATCTCGTTTTTTTCCGGTGATTTTGAAGATAATCACTCGATCCGTTCGATTCGAGCGCTGATAAGTGTTTCAATCATTCAAAATTCATCAATTGTTGAAGGAATCACTTAGATCCATGTAAGAAATTCTTTAATTTCATTTTTACGATCTGGGTTTTTGATTTAGTCATTGCGCTTTACGATCTTGGCGGGGGTCCGGGGGCAGCGCCCCTGGTAGCGAGGTCCCAGGGGCGACAGCCCCTGGCGGGGTCCAAGGGGCAGAGCCCCTGGCTTGGGTTGAATTGCTGTAATAAAAATGCATCAGAAAAATTAATTTTCTGTAAATTGCCTCTGGAAACTGCATTCGTAAACTGCATTGGTTCAGACAGTTCACAGCACAGACAAAACTATTGTCATGGTTCAATGCGTTTTAAAGAGAACACTTTCTTTGGTGTTTTTAGGCAATTGCGTTTTAGAACTAAAACATTTTTATGTGTTTTCTAGCCATTGCGTTTTAGAAAAACACATTCTTGAAGTGTTTTTGGTGCATTGCGTTTTAGGTAAAACACTTTTTTAGGTGTTTTCAGTTCATTGGGTTTTACAGAGAACACTTTCTGTTGTTTTTTAGGTAATTGCGTTTTAGAATGAGTCAGTTTTAGGTGTTTTCTGGCCATTGCGTTTTACAAATAAGACATTTTTTTTTGTGTTTTTGGTGCATTGCGTTTTAGGTAAAACACCTTTTTAGGTGTTTTCAGTCCATTGCGTTTTACAGAGAACACTTTCTTTTGTTTTTAGGCAATTGCGTTTTAGAATGAGTCATTTTTAAGTGTTTTCTGGCCATTGCATTTTACAAATAAGACATTTTTTTGTGTTTTTGGTGCATTGCGTTTTAGGTAAAACACTTTTTTATGTGTTTTCAGTCCATTGCGTTTTAGAAAACAGACATTTTAAGTGTTTTCTAGCTATTGTGTTTTAGAAATAAGACATTTGTATGTGTTTTTGGTGCATTGCGTTTTAGGTAAAACACATTTTTATGTGTTTTTAGTCCATTGCGTTTTAGAAAGTACATTTTCTTTTGAGGTTTTAGGCTATTGCGTTTTAGAAATAAGACATTTCTTTGTGTTTTTTGTGCATTGCGTTTTAGAAAAATGTCATTTTTTAAGTTTTTTTTCATTGCGTTTTACGTAACTGAGGGTTTTTCTATTGCGTTTTACGCAACTGGGTTTTTAAATTTTTTTTTGAAAATATAGCAATAGTATACTCGTTTTAAAGATAAAAAAACGCTCGTTTTTTTGGTGCAATTTTTATAAAAAAATAATGTCGTATGAAAGAGTTATTAACGTTTAAAAAATGGGGGGAATTGGAGGAGAGAGAAACTATTGTCTTGCATTGACTAGAATACCCCTAAACAAACTCACGCACCTCTTTTCTTCTCTTCAATTTCCCTGATTTAATCTTAGATCTTGATTAACTAAATGGATGGTCAAGATCACTTCATAGCCTTCATAGCCAAATAAACTTTCTATTGTATCTCCACCCATATATATACATATATATTTACTTATGTATATATATATAGCTTTCGGTTCAATTAAGAATTACCACGGGTTGTGAGAACCATAAGAACTGACACTTTCCTTGCGAGTTGGTCAACATTTTTTGCACAAATGTAAATGCAAATATTATAAACACATCTGTACAAACAAAAAAACAAAAAAATGTTTGTCGTGTTGGTAGTTACGCCTGATTTGAGTTTTGTTTACGCCTGATGTAAATTTTGTTACAGCGATGAAATTTTTTTCTACACCTGATGAAAATTTGTTACGACACTTTCCTTAGAAGTGATTTTTTTTAAAATTTTTAAGAAAAAATGTTTTTTTCGATAAACTTTTTGGAATACGTAGTTCTCATTAATCTCACAACTCAAGGTGGTTCTCATCTTACCCTTTCCCTACACACACACACACACATATATATATATATATATATATATATATATATATATATATATATATATATATATATATATATATATATATATATATATATATAGGGTGAGTTTCGGCTACAAAGTCTATTTTTCCTACAAAGTCATAAAACACCACATTTTCATCCATAAAACACATTCAAAACCCACAAATAACAGGTTGAAGATCACTAAAACACAATATCCGAACCCTAACAGTCCATAAAAGCTTCAAACAAACCATCGTAGAACTATGAATATAAAACACAACATGATAATCAACATAAAACACACCAATTTTAGTCATTCGATAATCAAAGCCTTATCATCCGAAACACAACACAAAACCCATAAATATGACATTTTAGTAATCTTCACTTTGTTAGTTGTGAGTTTCGAGTGTGTTTTATGGTTGACATTATAGTGTTTTATGACTTTTTACACTTTGTAGGATAAATGGACTTTGTAGCGAACTCTCACCCTATATATAATATATATATATATATATATATAGGGTCAGGTTCATGCGAGAACTACCTTTATTGCGAGAACCGCGAGAACCAATGTGAACACAACCAAAAATACCTAAATAAACCTAAAAAAACCTAACCCCCACCCCCCAAGCTAAATGCTAAAAATTAAACCCCCCAAAAAAACCTAAAAAAATCCTAACCCCCCACCCCCCCCCCCCCCAAACCTATACCCCCCTCCCCCACCCCCCAAAAACCTAAACCCCCCCTCCCCCACCCCCTCCCCCCAAGCTAAAATGCTAAAAACTAAACCCCCAAAAAACCTAAAAAAATTTAAAAAACACACAAATTTTTTTTTTATTTTTTTAATATTTTTTATATGAAAATCGCTTCTTTTAGTAGAAATTTTTTTGGCTACCAAAAGTAGAGATTTTTTTATAAAAAAATATTTAAAAAAAAATTTGTGTG
Source organism: Helianthus tuberosus (assembly GCA_030545235.1). Classification (NCBI taxonomy): domain Eukaryota; kingdom Viridiplantae; phylum Streptophyta; class Magnoliopsida; order Asterales; family Asteraceae; genus Helianthus; species Helianthus tuberosus. The sequence goes on along the minus strand of CM060412.1, from coordinate 96,922,246 downwards.
TTTTTTAGCTATGTTTTAGGTATTTTTGGTTGTGTTCACATTGGTTCTTGTGGTTCTCGCAATAAAGGGTGGTTCCTAACGGATCCTTCTCATATATATACATACGTATGTATATATATATGTATATATATAATATATATAGGTAGCGGATCCCGTAAAAAAAAAGGTTTTTTGTGAGAAGGGTAAGAAAGTTTCTTAACCATTAGATAATTGATCTAATTGTTGAGATCAATAGGGACCAAATTGTAAATTGTGTTTTATTATTTTGGACTGGTTTGAAAATAGTAGGGGTAATAAAGTCTTTTTATCCATTTGAAAATAGGAAACTGTAAATCAAATCCCTACAATTTCACGAATCAGTAAAAAATAATAAAGATCCAGATCCAGATCTCGATCTTCTTCTCCAGACATCATCTTCTTCTCCAGAATCATTACAGCTTCTTCTCCAACATCGTCGCACCAGGTATCTCCGACATCGACCAACACATCAGGTTCGTCTCTCTTAGGTGGGTGTCGGGTGGTTGGGTTTGAGCGAGAGAAAGTTATCCGGCAAGGTGGTGTCGGGTGGTTGGGTTCGAACGAGAGAAAGAGAGGAGAGACTGTAGAGAGGCGGCGCCGGCCACCTCCCCATGACAGCGGGCGGTAGTGGTGGTGCCGGCAGTGGAACGACGGGGTTGTAGTGTTATACAGAGTTATAATAGGGTAATATGGTGTTATATACTATTTATATTGTTTTATAGTGATTTGTAGTGTTATGTACTTAATACAGTATTATAAACTGTTGAATGACGTTTTTTAGTGTCTTTAATAGTGTTATATACTTATTGAATGGTGTTATATACTTATTGAATGGTGTTATATATGTGCGGAATGGTGGTTGCAGTGTTATTCGTAATGTTTTTATAGAGATGTTTAAAATGGTGTTATATACTTATTGAATGGTGTTATATAATTATTGAATGGTGTTATATATGTGCTGAATAGTGGTTGCAGTGTTATTCGTAGTGTTTTTATAGAGATCTTTAAAAGAAATCCAGTTCCTATAAATAAGGGTGGCGGTTAAGGAAGGTTATCAATTAATTAAATCAATGATAAAGTTACTTGTTTACACTTTTGAATTAATTTTGAATGAGGACACATGTCATCTCCACAATATTTCTCACACTTCTCACACTTTTAACCTTTTTTACAATAACGTTGTCATATATATATGAAAATATTATTAAATAAAACTAAGAAAATATCCAAGAAAAATATATATGTATATGTATATATATTGGAGGGTTCAAAAGAGAAAAAAAAATTTAAGAAAAAAAAAAAGAAATTTCGACCGTTAAGAATAAGGATGCTTCATTATGGTTTATTTAATATTTGAATTTAATGTTATTGAAAAGATACATTGATAAAGTTAGGTAGATTATTAATTTGTTGTTTCTTTTTTCTAATAGCTATTTACATTAAATTTGTAACTTAATTTTTTAAAAATATATTTAAAAAATTTGTATAAATTGTAGGATAAAATACAAGATGTGTAAAATAAATTACGAGATGTGTTGTATAAAGTATATGCTAAATTTCAGTATGTGTAGGACAAATTTCTAAAAGCGTAGGATTAATTTTGGTATGTGCAGGCAAAGAAATTTGATGTAGATGATTATAGTCGTTATGAGTAACTAGTCAAAGATAATAATAAATAAGATCAGAGAAAACTATTTAATATTTATAATTGTATCCATTATTCATTTTCTTCTTAATTAAAATTACTTCTCAAATGATCCTGCCACACACACACACACACACACACATATATATATATATATATAACGTTCACAAAATGAATTCATAATTACACAGGGGCATTTCAAAATCGTATATATTGCTAATATATAATATAACATATAAGTAGGTACTTTCAAAATAAAGCGGGCCATAATTAGGGGGTTGTTCAAAACCGGATATTCGAAATTTCGGATATCTGATCGGGTAACGAATCTAAATCTGAATATCCAATTATTTATTTTTATTCTATATTTTTTATTATTTTTATTTAATTTAAACCAGATATTTCGGACATCCGAATATATTTTCGGACATTTTTGTGCTATTTTCGAATAATAAGGATGCCCGAAAATAAACTTATAAATTTTCCGAAATTTCGAATATTTGAAATATCCGATTTTTTTTAAATCACTATACGAATCTGAAAAATTCGAATATTTGAAGATATCAGAAATTTCGGATATCCAAATTTTCGGATAGTTCAGATTTGGATATCAGATAGGTCGAATCAAAGTTTCGGATTCAGATACTTTTGAACACCCCTAACCGTAATATTTATTTCAAAATTGTTAATATATTAAAGACAACCAATAATATATTAAGAATTGCGAAGAACATTATAATTCATTCATACACATTGTTTTGTGGGTAATGCATAAAACAATTCAATAAAGTTAATACTTTCTCTCTCCCAATAATTTTATTATGTTCAAAACAATATTTGAAAATGTGTTATGACATTCTCACATATCATAACATAATATGTGTTTTGAAATAAACATGTCCCTATAACCTCTTATATAGCAAATACACGCGCACACACACATATATAAGGTAAAACACACAATATACTGGTTTTGTGTTACATAGGAAATATTTGGCGTTTAAGGCGTTTACAAATTCATTAAAATTAATTAATAATTCTAACATCTTGGTGTCCATGGTGTTACCAAATTCAATATATAACTTTAATAATTCAAACTTTACAATTTTTTTTCCGTTTTTGTAGATTTCACCAGTTGAATTAATCCCATATATGTTATAAAGGTAAATTTTGTGGCGATCTTGGCGTTCTTAATAATTCATTATAATTCATTAATAATTCAAAAGATTACAATAAGAGAAAATCAAAACAAACTAATAGTCTTCTAGGTATGGGATTACATCAGAGATGTACATATCGCTTTGTTCATCACTTTCTTCAGATTCATCATCATCGTATTGTGCATTGGCGTATAACGCCATTATCTCGTCTCATCTTTGTTGCAACCTATACCAAAATTGTCACACCCCGACCGCGTAAAACAACAAAGCGCGGCGGAAACATCGGGGAGTGTTGTAACAAAATCATCGTTTCACAACCATGGAATAAATAAATTCTGTTTTATTGAATAAATGAACTCACTGTTTTAATACAATCAAATAAGTATAACTATGATCTTCCAAGTTTTAAAGTTGCTAAGGCATGAGTCCATCCTAAATGTAGCATGTATCAACAATCATTGCAAAGCAGTACCTGAAACATGTGTAAAAATAGGTACGTCAGCATAAAAATGCCTGTGAGATACATAGGTTTTGTGAAAATAGGATTCATGACTTATGTTTGAGAAAATGTTTAGTCATGAACCTTGTAATTTGATTTGTCTTGTAAATCATTTGAAAAGCAATAAGATCAGATGATATGTATAAATAATTGTAAGGTTAAATGAATAACCAAGTAAAATGAGTTTGTATAAGATAAGTTGCTTGTAAAACAATATTTTGATAAAAAGGCTTATAGTATATTTGAAAATATACTTTGAGTTTTAAGAGAATCGAATGAGTAATATATTAAAGTATATTTCAGTTCCAATATCGTTAACCCATGTGTACTAAATAACACCACGGTATGTAATGCAATGAACACACTTATATATAAGAAGTACCAGCGGCGTATCTACCATGTTTTCATCACATTACACCCGTCCCGTTATCTCAACACTAACCCAAAACCCAATCGTTAGATAGATAGTATATTAAATATACTTTAGTTGTTTAAAATAATTGTCTTCAGTAGCATATTACAAGTATACTTTGGATTTATAAATAACACATTAAACTATGTTTTGGTTTTGTAAGTAACATATCAAAATATGCTTTGGATGCGATAAATATATGTTGGTTTTGTATAATACCACACATGAGAGTATATCAGAATATACCTTTGGGAGTATATCAAAATATACAAATAAAAGTGTGACTTATGAATTCATTTAGACCTAGTGCATCAAAATACACCTTTGAGACTATAGAAATACCACAAAGGCAATCCCTATTTGGATGGAGAAACAAATTGGTTTCAGACATTCCATGACAACAGGAATGGTGTGACAACTGTACTCTGTAATCGATGTACGATGTAAAACAATGTTGATTATTAATAAAACAATGTGTTTTGATGTTATTATGTGTGCAATTATGTTTGGTGATTTTACAATTCGATTCTATTCCGATTTCAAGCTTTAAATCGCTTTCTGGAAGGTTATACGCGCACAGATGCGTAAATATAACCAGTTTAATGCAACAAACACTCCGGAATAGTGAAATAGGCTTAACATACCTTAAATAACCTTTACATAACTTAGAAATAAGTTTTGAATGGTTTGGTGTGTTGAAAACAAGTCTATTCGATCACAGGGACTAATCGTGTCAAACTGTGAAACTATGAGGATTTACACAGTAACGAACATTACGGAACTTGATCATAAGTTAAACATACCCTAAATATCCTTTACATAGCTTAGAAATATGCTTTGAGGGGTACGGTATGCTAAAATAAACTTTATGCTCATTCAGGGACTAAAAGTGTCAAAAAGTGCACAAGTTTGCACTTTCGCGCATATCTTACGTTCTGAATACATCCGGACATCCAAAAATTTATGTAAGCACTAAAATATTTTATTTTAGTGTTTGGCATAAGAAAAATCCATTCGTCGCGTTATTTGGATCGTTTTTCGCGCTTATGCGCATACCGTCGTAATTAAGCGAACATCGCGATCGTACGACCAAACGAACCGACATCCGAGATATTTTTGAGCATGTTTCATGTTCCCTATACTTTAACATCCTTGTGAAGCTTAAAAATGGGCTTGACGGGTGTTAGAAGTGCCAAAACACGACGATGCGCGCACAGGAACCAAAACTGCAAAACTGCAAAAATAATAAAAAAAAATAGAAAAAAAAATATAAAAAATGCATAAACTCATTTGTTCAGCCCTTAAAACCCTCCAAAGGCCAAGGACACTAGTCAAAACCCTATGGTGAGTGCCAAATGAGTTACCACAACTTTCCAACAAGTGTACGACTTAGATCATGCCCCCTTTTCCAAGAAACGATCTTAACGGTTCTCCGAATACTATAAATACCCAACCCACTTCACTTCTAAACTCACAAGAATCTGATCTAAAAGACTCTAAGTTGGAACCATTTTTTCATACCTGAGTTATTTGGATCTAGATTAGCATTCGGGGACCCTTCGTAAGTATTCTTTCGTTCTTTTATTGCTTTTCGAGTCCGAAAGTCAAACTTTGTTTGACTTTCAGCGTTGACCAGCTTATGGTCAATGCGAAGTTCGTTTGAACTTCGCAACGTGATTGTAATCACGAAGGTTATAGTCCCTTGGGACTATGCCTACTGATTACCACGTTGTCTAGGGTCGTAGGGTAAGCGATCTGATAAATCGCTTATTCCTTCGAACCCGACCCATTTGGTCGATCATTAGGATCCGACCAAATATATTAGGTGACCATAGTATATAGGGAATAACCTTCCGAGGTTATACCTTATGGTCACGACGTTTAAGTAGTTGTATGATAGGTAGTTTATATGCCTTAGGTAAATTACCAGAATACCCTTTTCATGTATAATTGGTAATTAAACATATGTAACATAACATTTGACATCTAAACTGATTTGACAAAAATATTAGACATGTTAAGGCATATTTTACTTATCGTAGGACTAGTTAGGCGTTCCGAACGCGCTTTGCGCGCACGACGCGTTAAAGTGGCGTAAGCTACCTCAATGGGTCACGATGGGTCGAAAGCACTTAGGTTAAATTCCGATTTAGGATGTAGGCTTTGTTAAACCATATCACTTGAGTTCCAACACTCATTTGGTTTACAAGACCTCATTCTGTCCGATCTTCCGATTTAGGAAATCTGTTGTTTGACTAGCGGTTCGATTACTAGGTGTTGTTTGATTTCACTGGTTTGCTCGAGTTTGTTGAAGTTCTATTGATTGACGATACCTTGCACTACTGTGAGTACATAGTTCCCCTATTTTACTGTTTTCAATTGTTTTGGGGTGATTCATATGTGCTAAATGTTTTCGATGTTATAACGATTGTTTCACAAACGATTTTCGATGTTATAACGATGGTCTCACAAACGATTTTCAATGGTTTATGCAAAACTAATAACGATTTCAATAATGTGAACGAACTTGTTGGTTGGGTTACATAACAAATGACATTCATTAGCAATGATCAAGCCGACCAGTATTAGGTTATGGTACCATAGGATCTGACAAATCCCGTTATTTTACAACACCCGTGGTTACGTGTGGGGGTTGTGGGTAACGACTGAATCTGATAATTGTTAACTTACCCTTTGGTGGTTTGTTAATGCGAGAGCGAGTGGAACGATGAACGAGTCATGAAGGTTTGAATGTTATTAGCGAGACGACCATATATGAGTTCTCACAATTAAAACAAGGACGATTTAAACAAGTAAACGAATTGGGACGATTTAAACAAGTAAACGAATTGGGACGATTTGAACAAGTAAACGATTTATAAACGATTAGTAAACGATGTTAAACGATTTGGGTAAACGATTGGTCTTTGGTTAAGTGTTTAGATAACGAGACGGGTGTGATATGGTGAAAGCATGGTAGATACGCCGCTGGTACTTCTTATATATAAATTTTTTCAACATATTACATACCGTGGCGTTATTTAGTACACCTGGGTAAACGATAGCAAAACGATGTCACACAACGATGTTTTCGAAGTAACAAACGAGTTTTATTAACAAGCTTTACGAGATGTTTTACAGTGTGCTTTACTAAAACAAAGGTTTTTGGGTTAAGAATCATGGCTACGAGGTTTTATAAACTATAAACCGCTTGATTTGAGTTGGTTAATTAAGTTGCAATATTGTACTCTTTTCAAAACAAGGTTTTTAATAAAGTATTGCAACATCTAAACGAGCCATGATTTCGAGACTCCTATAAAACCTATGTACTCGCCAGCATTTCTTTGCTGACTTTGTTTTCATATATGTTTCAGGAATTGATGCTTGATGATGATTTCTAGGATGCATGAGTCACGTAGGATCTGGACGAAGCCTTAGTGACATAAAACTATGATAGTCTATATAAAACTTGTTTGTTATGTGTTAAGACAATGTTAATGTTTAATATTATCAATAAAACGAAACACTTTTGTATCCATGGTTATGAAACGATAATTCTGTTGCAACACGCCCCGATGTTTCCGCCGCGCTTTGTTGTTTTTACGCGGTCGGGGTGTGACAGAAGAGTTGGTATCAGAGCCAATGGTTATAGGGAATTAGGTTATTAGTAATGATTTGACCTAGACTATAACTTCTAGGACCCAACACAAGTTATCTTGTGTTTAGATCTTAAAACATGCATATCACCTATCCTTAGGTGATTATCAAAACAAAAACCAAATTTTCCGAAACGATTTTTTTTTTTTGAAAAACAATTTTCTGTTTTGGAATAATTTATTACAAGGTTTTGAACCCTCTTTTATAAGGTTTTGAACCCTCTAAGTTTTCAAAAATCTCTTCAAAGTTTTGGGTTTTAAATAATGTGAACACGTCCAAACTGGAAGGGTGAATGCCTGTATTCTGGGTTTTCTGTCTAGGCAAGCACTTCGTATATATCTCATCAGACGCGAGACCAGTTGTGCTTACCTGGGAATTCTTGGGATGAGTGTTCACTTATAGGCGAGCATGTCTTCGCGATACATTATTTTTGATCTATTTACTTTGATTAGTCACTGCGTGTCGTTTGTTTGTTCGAGGTAACAAACAAATGATCGCCTTCCCTGTGTTTTGTCGATACCTCTTTTATTTTTCCTAAATCTCAACCTCACTCGATTCTCTTGTTTCCTTGTTAGACAATGCCTCCTCGACGTGATCCTCGAACTTTTACTATTAAAGAAATTGCAGCCCTGGTTTCTCAGCAAGTGGCTGCTGTGCTTCTCGGTGTTGTAACCCAAGTCCACGAGATATTCAACAACAATAACAACAACAATAACAACAACAATAACGCACCGTGTAAATTCAAGGATTTCAATGCCGCAAAGCCGCTTAAGTTTTCGGGATCGCAAGGAGCAACTGCGCTCCTACAATGGTTTGAGAGTATCGAGAGCACCTTCATACATGTGCAGTGTCAGAACGCGCGTAAGGTGGAATTTGCTTCGAGCGTGTTTGAGAAGCGAGCGCTTACCTGGTGGAATGGTATTAAGCGCGACAGGGGTGCCGAAGTGGCGATGGTACAAACATGGGAAGAGCTTCGGGCTCTCATGATGAAGGAGTTTTGCCCCCGTCACGAGATTCGGGTTTTGGAACGAGAGTTTGACAACTTAAAGCAAGATGGGGCTGAACACCGTGCTTACACGGATCGTTTTGAAGAACTCAGTCTATTGTGTCCCACCATGGTTACCCCTCCGGATAAAGCAATCGAGAGATATATCGATGGGCTACCCGATTCTATTCTAGAGATTGTGACCGGTGTAAATCCTCCTACCCTTCGCCAAGCTATCGAGTTGTCTGCTACCCTCACTGAGACACAAGTCAGGAAGGGTAAACTCACCCGCAAGGGTGATAAAAAGAAGGCGACTGATTCTGAGAAGAACAAGAATAAGGGTAAGGGGAAGGAAGGTGAAGCATCGAAGAAATCGAGGAAGCGAAAGGGTGCTCAAAATTTTGCTGTTACAGCACAGGCTGCTCAGAACCCGCAGAACCAACCAGCTCAGCCACCTGCAAAGAAAGCGTACGCTGGTACCGCACCTCATTGTGCACGTTGCAACGGTCATCACGCTGCACAACAAGCTTGCAGACAATGTGCGACGTGTGGTAAACTTGGGCATTTGGCAAACGTTTGTCGTTTTGGACAGAATCAGGTTGCCCAGGTTCCAGCTCCGGGTCAGGGAAATGCTGTGAGATTCCCACCGGGATCATGTTATAATTGCAGAGAGTATGGTCACTTCCGCAACAACTGTCCGAGACTGATAAATGCAAACGCAAATGCTAACGCAAACCCGAATGCAAACGTCAACGTCAATGTGAATCCCCCTCGTGGACGAGCGTACAACTTGAATGCAAACGAAGCAAGGGCCGACAACGAGGTTGTCAATGGTACGTTTCTTGTTAACAATCGACCTGCATCTATTCTTTTTGATTCTGGTGCCGATAGAAGTTTTGTTTCATTATCATTCGAGCCTTTGCTTGCGATACCTAGAACTAAACTGAGGAAACCCTTATCTGTTGAGATTGCCACTGGTAAACCTGTTGTTCTCGATTCTGTTATTCATGGTTGTCAGTTGAATCTTGACAACCATCTTTTTCCTATTGACCTCACACCAATGCAACTTGGAAGCTTCGACATTATCATTGGAATGGATTGGTTAACCAAACACCATGCTGAGGTGGTTTGTTTCGACAAGATTGTTCGTATTCCTTTGTCTTCTGGCGATGTTCTGGAGATTCGCGGCGAGAAACCATCTGGTGGTTTGAAGCTGATGTCGTGTACGAAAGCCCAAAAGTTTTTAAAGAAGGGATATGTTGCTTTTCTGGCACATGTCACCGAGGAGAAAGACAAGAGCAAGAGTATTCAGGATATTCCGATTGTTCGGGATTATCCAGAGGTGTTTCCTGATGAACTGTCTGGTTTGCCTCCAGTTCGTCAAGTCGAGTTTCATAGTGACCTTGTACCCAACGCCAACCCGATTGCAAAAGCGCCTTATCGACTTGCACCATCTGAGATGCAAGAATTATCGAAGCAGCTCCAAGAGTTATCTGATAAAGGATTCATTCGACCAAGCTTTTCACCTTGGGGAGCTCCTGTCCTCTTCGTGAAAAAGAAAGATGGATCTTTTCGAATGTGTATCGATTATCGTGAGCTTAATAAGCTCACCATCAAGAATCGATATCCCCTACCTCGAATTGATGACCTCTTCGATCAGCTGCAGGGTGCTTCATGCTTTTCCAAGATCGATCTGCGTTCTGGGTATCATCAACTTCGTGTTCTCGAAGAAGATATTCCCAAAACTGCTTTTCGCACAAGATTTGGGCATTACGAGTTCACTGTCATGCCTTTCGGTTTGACAAATGCTCCTGCTGTTTTCATGGACTTAATGAATAGGGTCTGTAAGCCTTATTTGGATCAGTTCGTCATTGTTTTTATTGATGACATCTTGATCTATTCAAAGTCTCGAGCCGAGCACGAGCAACACCTTCGTTTGACATTGGAACTCCTGAAGAAGGAACAACTTTTTGCTAAATTTTCCAAATGTGAATTCTGGCTTAAAGAAGTTCAGTTCTTGGGTCATATTGTCAACGAGCAGGGTATTCATGTAGATCCATCCAAGATTGTTGCAATTAAGGACTGGAATACACCGACGACGCCTACAGAGATTCGATCTTTCCTTGGTCTTGCTGGTTACTATCGGCGATTCATTTCAAATTTCTCGAAGATTGCGGTTCCACTCACTGCTTTGACTCAGAAGAAAAAGCCTTTTGAGTGGGGACCCAAGCAAGAAGTAGCGTTTCAAACGCTGAAGCAAAAGTTATGTAATGCTCCTGTTCTATCTCTGCCCGAGGGAAGCGATTATTTCGTTGTCTTCTGCGATGCATCCAACTTAGGCCTAGGTTGCGTCCTTATGCACCGAGGTAAAGATATTGCATATGCATCTAGACAGCTGAAAATTCACGAGAAGAACTACACGACTCATGATCTTGAGTTAGGAGCTGTGGTTTTTGCGCTTAAAATCTGGAGACACTACCTCTATGGAACGAAGTGTGTGGTTTTCACAGACCACAAAAGTCTCCAGCATATTCTTAATCAGAAAGAGCTGAATATGAGGCAACGACGTTGGGTTGAACTCTTGAGCGATTACGATTGCGAGATTCGCTACCATCCTGGTAAGGCGAATGTCGTAGCCGATGCGCTTAGTCGAAAAGAACGAGTCAAGCTTCATTCTGTTCAAATGCTATCTGATCTTCAAACTCGTGTTCTTCAAGCTCAGCAATTTTGTGTTTCACAAAATTTGATAGGTAATGAATTACCACATCAACTTGAGCTTAAACTCGAAGCGAAAGACGATGGGTTGCTCTATTTCATGGATCGTTTGTGGATTCCTAATCAGGACGATCTTCGCACCTTGGTAATGGACGAATCTCATAAGTCTCGATATTCTATCCATCCTGGTGCTGATAAAATGTACAAGGATCTTCGTACTTCGTGCTGGTGGCCTGGTATGAAGAAGGATGTTGCCTTGTATGTATCGAAATGCCTAACTTGTCTCAAAGTCAAGGCCGAACATCAACGACCTTCTGGTTTGCTTGTACAGCCAGAAATACCGGTTTGGAAGTGGGAGAACATTACGATGGATCTCATCACTAAATTACCGCGTACATCTAAAGGTCACGATGCTATTTGGGTTGTGGTCGATCGATTAACGAAATCAGCTCATTTCATTGCGATTCGCGAGGATTATTCTGCTGATAAACTTGCAAAGATTTATGTTGATGAGATAGTGTCACGACATGGTGTTCCTTTGGACATCATTTCCGACCGTGATGCACGATTTTCATCTCATTTTTGGAAGGCCATGCAATCTGCTTTGGGAACCCAATTAAATCTAAGCACTGCTTATCATCCCCAAACAGATGGCCAATCTGAGAGAACGATTCAAACTTTGGAGGATATGCTTAGAGCATGTGTAATAGACTTTGGTGGTAGTTGGGATTCTAATCTGCCACTGATCGAGTTCTCTTACAACAATAGCTATCATACTAGTATTAAAATGGCACCATTTGAAGCTCTCTACGGTCGAAAATGTCGTTCACCTGTCTGTTGGAACGAGACCGGTGAAGCTCAGCTTACTGGACCTGAACTCGTTCTGGAAACAACAGACAAGATCAAGAAAATCCGCAATAATCTTGTGACAGCTAGATTACGTCAAAAGAGATATGCGAATTTACGACGCAAGCCCTTAGAATTTCAAGTCGGAGATCGTGTCCTACTCAAGGTTTCACCTTGGAAGGGAGTCATGAGATTTGGAAGGAAAGGAAAACTTGCACCACGATATGTTGGACCATTTAAGATTGTTGAAAGAATTGGAAAGGTTGCCTATCGACTAGAGCTACCTCCAGAGCTTGGAAATGTTCACCCGACTTTTCACGTGTCCAATTTGCGAAAGTGTTTAATTGACGCTGATCTTCACATTCCTCTCGACGAGATCCAAGTAGATGAAACGATGCACTTTGTCGAGAAACCTGTGGAGATAGTGGAACGTACATACAAATAGTTGAAGAACAAACGGATTCATTTGGTCAAAGTTCGCTGGGAATTCAAACGTGGTCCTGAGTTTACTTGGGAACGTGAGGACCAGATGAAGACGAAGTATCCGCATTTGTTTTCACAAGCTTCCTCTAGTTAAAATTTCGGGACGAAATTTCCTGAAGTAGGGGAGACTGTGACAACTGTACTCTGTAATCGATGTATGATGTAAAACAATGTTGATTATTAATAAAACAATGTGTTTTGATGTTATTATGTGTGCAATTATGTTTGGTGATTTTACAATTCGATTCTATTCCGATTTCAAGCTTTAAATCGCTTTCTGGAAGGTTATACGCGCACAGATGCGTAAATATAACCAGTTTAATGCAACAAACACTCCGGAATAGTGAAATAGGCTTAACATACCTTAAATAACCTTTACATAACTTAGAAATAAGTTTTGAATGGTTTGGTGTGTTGAAAACAAGTCTATTCGATCACAGGGACTAATCGTGTCAAACTGTGAAACTATGAGGATTTACACAGTAACGAACATTCCGGAACTTGATCATAAGTTAAACATACCCTAAATATCCTTTACATAGCTTAGAAATATGCTTTTAGGGGTATGGTATGCTAAAATAAACTTTATGCTCATTCAGGGACTAAAAGTGTCAAAAAGTGCACAAGTTTGCACTTTCGCGCATATCTTACGTTCTGAATACATCCGGACATCCAAAAATTTATGTAAGCACTAAAATATTTTATTTTAGTGTTTGGCATAAGAAAAATCCATTCGTCGCGTTATTTGGATCGTTTTTCGTGCTTATGCGCATACCGTCGTAATTAAGCGAACATCGCGATCGTACGACCAAACGAACCGACATCCGAGATATTTTTGAGCATGTTTCATGTTCCCTATACTTTAACATCCTTGTGAAGCTTAAAAATGGGCTTGACGGGTGTTAGAAGTGCCAAAACACGACGATACGCGCACAGGAACCAAAACTGCAAAACTGCAAAAATAATAAAAAAAAATAGAAAAAAAAATATAAAAAATGCATAAACTCATTTGTTCAGCCCTTAACACCCTCCAAAGGCCAAGGACACTTGTCAAAACCCTATGGTGAGTGCCAAATGAGTTACCACAACTTTCCAACAAGTGTACGACTTAGATCATGCCCCCTTTTCCAAGAAACGATCTTAACGGTTCTCCGAATACTATAAATACCCAACCCACTTCACTTCTAAACTCACAAGAATCTGATCTAAAAGACTCTAAGTTGGAACCATTGTTTCATACCTGAGTTATTTGGATCTAGATTAGCATTCGGGGACCCTTCGTAAGTATTCTTTCGTTCTTTTATTGCTTTTCGAGTCCGAAAGTCAAACTTTGTTTGACTTTCAGCGTTGACCAGCTTATGGTCAATGCGAAGTTCGTTTGAACTTCGCAACGTGATTGTAATCACGAAGGTTATAGTCCCTTGGGACTATGCCTACTGATTACCACGTTGTCTAGGGTCGTAGGGTAAGCGATCTGATAAATCGCTTATACCTTCGAACCCGACCCATTTGGTCGATCATTAGGATCCGACCAAATATATTAGGTGACCATAGTATATAGGGAATAACCTTCCGAGGTTATACCTTATGGTCACGACGTTTAAGTAGTTGTATGATAGGTAGTTTATATGCCTTAGGTAAATTACCAGAATACCCTTTTCATGTATAATTGATAATTAAACATATGTAACATAACATTTGACATCTAAACTGATTTGACAACAATATTAGACATGTTAAGGCATATTTTACTTATCGTAGGACTAGTTAGGCGTTCCGAACGCGCTTTGCGCGCACGACGCGTTAAAGTGGCGTAAGCTACCTTAATGGGTCACGATGGGTCGAAAGCACTTAGGTTAAATTCCGATTTAGGATGTAGGCTTTGTTAAACCATATCACTTGAGTTCCAACACTCATTTGGTTTACAAGACCTCATTCTGTCCGATCTTCCGATTTAGGAAATCTGTTGTTTGACTAGCGGTTCGATTACTAGGTGTTGTTTGATTTCACTAGTTTGCTCGAGTTTGTTGAAGTTCTATTGATTGACGATACCTTGCACTACTGTGAGTACATAGTTCCCCTATTTTACTGTTTTCAATTGTTTTGGGGTGATTCATATGTGCTAAATGTTTTCGATGTTATAACGATGGTTTCACAAACGATTTTCGATGTTATAACGATGGTCTCACAAACGATTTTCAATGGTTTATGCAAAACTAATAACGATTTCAATAATGTGAACGAACTTGTTGGTTGGGTTACATAACAAATGACATTCATTAGCAATGATCAAGCCGGCCAGTATTAGGTTATGGTACCATAGGATCTGACAAATCCCGTTATTTTACAACACCCGTGGTTATGTGTGGGGGTTGTGGGTAACGACTGAATCTGATAATTGTTAACTTACCCTTTGGTGGTTTGTTAATGCGAGAGCGAGTGGAACGATGAACGAGTCATGAAGGTTTGAATGTTATTAGCGAGACGACCATATATGAGTTCTCACAATTAAAACAAGGACGATTTAAACAAGTAAACGAATTGGGACGATTTAAAAAAGTAAACGAATTGGGACGATTTGAACAAGTAAACGATTTATAAACGATTAGTAAACGATGTTAAATGATTTGGGTAAACGATTGGTCTTTGGTTAAGTGTTTAGATAACGGGACGGGTGTGATATGGTGAAAGCATGGTAGATACGCCGCTGGTACTTCTTATATATAAATGTTTTCAACATATTACATACCGTGGCATTATTTAGTACACCTGGGTAAACGATAGCAAAACGATGTCACACAACGATGTTTTCGAAGTAAGAAACGAGTTTTATTAACAAGCTTTACGAGATGTTTTACAATGTGCTTTACTAAAACAAAGGTTTTTGGGTTAAGAATCATGGCTACGAGGTTTTATAAACTATAAACCGCTTGATTTGAGTTGGTTAATTAAGTTGCAATATTGTACTCTTTTCAAAACAAGGTTTTTAATAAAGTATTGCAACATCTAAACGAGCCATGATTTCGAGACTCCTATAAAACCTATGTACTCGCCAGCATTTCTTTGCTGACTTTGTTTTCACATATGTTTCAGGAATTGATGCTTGATGATGATTTCTAGGATGCATGAGTCACGTAGGATCTGGACGAAGCCTTAGTGACATAAAACTATGATAGTCTATATAAAACTTGTTTGTTATGTGTTAAGACAATGTTAATGTTTAATATTATCAATAAAACGAAACACTTTTGTATCCATGGTTATGAAACGATAATTCTGTTGCAACACGCCCCGATGTTTCCGCCGCGCTTTGTTGTTTTTACGCGGTCGGGGTGTGACAGAAGAGTTGGTATCAGAGCCAATGGTTATAGGGAATTAGGTTATTAGTAATGATTTGACCTAGACTATAACTTCTAGGACCCAACACAAGTTATCTTGTGTTTAGATCTTAAAACATGCATATCACCTATCCTTAGGTGATTATCAAAACAAAAACCAAATTTTCCGAAACGATTTTTTTTTTGAAAAACAATTTTCTGTTTTTGAATAATTTATTACAAGGTTTTGAACCCTCTTTTATAAGGTTTTGAACCCTCTAAGTTTTAAAAAATCTCTTCAAAGTTTTGGGTTTTAAATAATGTGAACACGTCCAAACTGGAAGGGTGAATGCCTGTATTCTGGGTTTTCTGTCTAGGCAAGCACTTCGTATATATCTCATCAGACGCGAGACCAGTTGTGCTTACCTGGGAATTCTTGGGATGAGTGTTCACTTATAGGCGAGCATGTCTTCGCGATACATTATTTTTGATCTATTTACTTTGATTAGTCACTGCGTGTCGTTTGTTTGTTCTAGGTAACAAACAAATGATCGCCTTCCCTGTGTTTTGTCGATACCTCTTTTATTTTTCCTAAATCTCAACCTCACTCGATTCTCTTGTTTCCTTGTTAGACAATGCCTCCTCGACGTGATCCTCGAACTTTTACTATTGAAGAAATTGCAGCCCTGGTTTCTCAGCAAGTGGCTGCTGTGCTTCCCGGTGTTGTAACCCAAGTCCACGAGATATTCAACAACAATAACAACAACAATAACAACAACAATAACGCACCGTGTAAATTCAAGGATTTCAATGCCGCAAAGCCGCTTAAGTTTTCGGGATCACAAGGAGCAACTGCGCTCCTACAATGGTTTGAGAGTATCGAGAGCACCTTCATACATGTGCAGTGTCAGAATGCGCGTAAGGTGGAATTTGCTTCGAGCGTGTTTGAGAAGCGAGCGCTTACCTGGTGGAATGGTATTAAGCGCGACAGGGGTGCCGAAGTGGCGATGGCACAAACATGGGAAGAGCTTCGGGCTCTCATGATGAAGGAGTTTTGCCCCCGTCACGAGATTCGGGTTTTGGAACGAGAGTTTGACAACTTAAAGCAAGATGGGGCTGAACACCGTGCTTACACGGATCGTTTTGAAGAACTCAGTCTATTGTGTCCCACCATGGTTACCCCTCCGGATAAAGCAATCGAGAGATATATCGATGGGCTACCCGATTCTATTCTTGAGATTGTGACCGGTGTAAATCCTCCTACCCTTCGCCAAGCTATCGAGTTGTCTGCTACCCTCACTGAGACACAAGTCAGGAAGGGTAAACTCACCCGCAAGGGTGATAAAAAGAAGGCGACTGATTCTGAGAAGAACAAGCATAAGGGTAAGGGGAAGGAAGGAAAAGCATCGAAGAAATCGAGGAAGCGAAAGGGTGCTCAAAATTTTGCTGTTACAGCACAGGCTGCTCAGAACCCGCAGAACCAACCAGCTCAGCCACCTGCAAAGAAAGCGTACGCTGGTACCGCACCTCATTGTGCACGTTGCAACGGTCATCACGCTGCACAACAAGCTTGCAGACAATGTGCGACGTGTGGTAAACTTGGGCATTTGGCAAACGTTTGTCGTTTTGGACAGAATCAGGTTGCCCAGGTTCCAGCTCCGGGTCAGGGAAATGCTGTGAGATTCCCACCGGGATCATGTTATAATTGCGGAGAGTATGGTCACTTCCGCAACAACTGTCCGAGACTGATAAATGCAAACGCAAATGCTAACGCAAACCCGAATGCAAACGTCAACGTCAATGTGAATCCCCCTCGTGGACGAGCGTACAACTTGAATGCAAACGAAGCAAGGGCCGACAACGAGGTTGTCAACGGTACGTTTCTTGTTAACAATCGACCTGCATCTATTCTTTTTGATTCTGGTGCCGATAGAAGTTTTGTTTCATTATCATTCGAGCCTTTGCTTGCGATACCTAGAACTAAACTGAGGAAACCCTTATCTGTTGAGATTACCACTGGTAAACCTGTTGTTCTCGATTCTGTTATTCATGGTTGTCAGTTGAACCTTGACAACCATCTTTTTCCTATTGACCTCACACCAATGCAACTTGGAAGCTTCGACATTATCATTGGAATGGATTGGTTAACCAAACACCATGCTGAGGTGGTTTGTTTCGACAAGATTGTTCGTATTCCTTTGTCTTCTGGCGATGTTCTGGAGATTCGCGGCGAGAAACCATCTGGTGGTTTGAAGCTGATGTCGTGTACGAAAGCCCAAAAGTTTTTAAAGAAGGGATATGTTGCTTTTCTGGCACATGTCACCGAGGAGAAAGACAAGAGCAAGAGTATTCAGGATATTCCGATTGTTCGGGATTATCCAGAGGTGTTTCCTGATGAACTGCCTGGTTTGCCTCCAGTTCGTCAAGTCGAGTTTCATATTGACCTTGTACCCAACGCCAACCCGATTGCAAAAGCGCCTTATCGACTTGCACCATCTGAGATGCAAGAATTATCGAAGCAGCTCCAAGAGTTATCTGATAAAGGATTCATTCGACCAAGCTTTTCACCTTGGGGAGCTCCTGTCCTCTTCGTGAAAAAGAAAGATGGATCTTTTCGAATGTGTATCGATTATCGTGAGCTTAATAAGCTCACCATCAAGAATCGATATCCCCTACCTCGAATTGATGACCTCTTCGATCAGCTGCAGGGTGCTTCATGCTTTTCCAAGATCGATCTGCGTTCTGGGTATCATCAACTTCGTGTTCTCGAAGAAGATATTCCCAAAACTGCTTTTCGCACAAGATATGGGCATTACGAGTTCACTGTCATGCCTTTCGGTTTGACAAATGCTCCTGCTGTTTTCATGGACTTAATGAATAGGGTCTGTAAGCCTTATTTGGATCAGTTCGTCATTGTTTTTATTGATGACATCTTGATCTATTCAAAGTCTCGAGCCGAGCACGAGCAACACCTTCGTTTGACATTGGAACTCCTGAAGAAGGAACAACTTTTTGCTAAATTTTCCAAATGTGAATTCTGGCTTAAAGAAGTTCAGTTCTTGGGTCATATTGTCAACGAGCAGGGTATTCATGTAGATCCATCCAAGATTGTTGCAATTAAGGACTGGAATACACCGACGACGCCTACAGAGATTCGATCTTTCCTTGGTCTTGCTGGTTACTATCGGCGATTCATTTCAAATTTCTCGAAGATTGCGGTTCCACTCACTGCTTTGACTCAGAAGAAAAAGCCTTTTGAGTGGGGACCCAAGCAAGAAGTAGCGTTTCAAACGCTGAAGCAAAAGTTATGTAATGCTCCTGTTCTATCTCTGCCCGAGGGAAGCGATGATTTCGTTGTCTTCTGCGATGCATCCAACTTAGGCCTAGGTTGCGTCCTCATGCAACGAGGTAAAGTTATTGTATATGCATCTAGACAGCTGAAAATTCACGAGAAGAACTACACGACTCATGATCTTGAGTTAGGAGCTGTGGTTTTTGCGCTTAAAATCTGGAGACACTACCTCTATGGAACGAAGTGTGTGGTTTTCACAGACCACAAAAGTCTCCAGCATATTCTTAATCAGAAAGAGCTGAATATGAGGCAACGACGTTGGGTTGAACTCTTGAGCGATTACGATTGCGAGATTCGCTACCATCCTGGTAAGGCGAATGTTGGTTTGGTGCAACCTGTTTGTCTTGAGCAGTTACAGCGTAGTTTTGAGAGGCTTTGCGCTTCTTCTTCTTGGACACCTCAGCATGTTCTTCCTTTGGTTCAACTTGAGCAGTCTTGTCAGATAGTCTTGAGTCGCCCTTCCGAAACAGCTTACGCTTCCTTATGTGGGATTCAGTTAGGGTGGCAGACAGTTCAATGGCTTGTCTGACAGTAGTAGGGTTACTGCCAGTAACAATATCCTGAACTAGGTCAGGAAGAGCATCAGTATATTTCTTGATCGCTTTATCCACAGGAGTAACCATAGCAGGGCACAAAAGGCTCAATTCTTCATAACGGTCAGTATAGGCTCGATGCTCGCCACTGTCTTGCTTCAAATCATCAAACTCCCTCTCCAAAGCTCGCAGTTCATGACGAGGGCAAAACTCCTTCATCATAAGAGCCCTAAGTTCAGCCCAAGTTTGGGCTAAAGCAACCTCAGCACCACGGTCTCTCATCACCCCGTTCCACCATGTAAGAGCCCTCTTCTGAAATACACTGGAAGAAAACTCGACTTTGCGATTTTCAGGGCACCGAACGCGACGGAAAGTATTCTCAATGCTCTCGAACCATTGAAGAAGCCCAGTTGCTCCCTCAGAACCACTAAACTTGAGTGGCTTAGCCGAATTGAAACCCTTGAAATTGCATGGAGCATTATTGTTGTTATTGGCTTGGTTCCATTGAGCAATGAGGTTTGGGAACGCAGCAGCCATTTGCTGTGCAATGATTTCTGCCAGTTCGGCATTTGCTAACTGATTTTCGCGTCGAGGAGGCATTCTAAAAGAGGAAACATGAAAGGAAACGAGTGAGAGAATTAGACGAAAAGAATGAGATGAAACAAATCTGATGAAAGCAAGGATAGTGGTCATTTGTTTGTTACTACAAAGCAACAAACGACCCCGGTGATTAATCAAAGTAAATAGGTCAAAAATAATGTATCGCGAAGACATGCTCGCCTATAAGTGAACACTCATCCCAAGAATTCCCAGGTAAGCACAACTGGTCTCGCGTCTGATGAGATATATACGAAGTGCTTGCCTAGACAGAAAACCCAGAATACAGGCATTCACCCTTCCAGTTTGCACGTGTTCACATTATTTAAAACCCAAAACCTTAACGAGATTTTTGAAAATTCAAAGGGGTTCAAAACCTTACAATTGAGGGTTCAAAACCTTGTAATAAATCATCCAAAAACAGATGATTGTTTTTCAAAAATCGTTTCGGAAAATTTGGTTTTTGTTTTGATAATCACCTAAGGATAGGTGATGTGCATGTTTTAAAATCTAAACACAAGATAACTTGTGTTAGGGTCCTAGAAGGGTTATAGTCTAGGTCAAAGCATTACTAATAACCTAATTCTCTATAACCTGGCTCTGATACCAACTTTTCTGTCACACCCCGACCGCGTAAAACAACAAAGCGCGGCGGAAACATCGGGGAGTGCTGTAACAGAATCATCGTTTCACAACCATGGAATAAATAAATTCTGTTTTATTGAATCAATGAACTCATTGTTTTAATACAATCAAATAAGTATAACTATGATCTTCCAAGTTTTAAAGTTGCTAAGGCACGAGTCCATCCTAAATGTAGCATGTATCAACAATCATTGCAAAGCAGTACCTGAAACATGTGTAAAAATAGGTACGTCAGCATAAAAATGCCTGTGAGATACATAGGTTTTGTGAAAATAGGATTCATGACTTATGTTTGAGAAAATGTTTAGTCATGAACCTTGTAATTTGATTTGTCTTGTAAATCATTTGAAAAGCAATAAGATCAGATGATATGTATAAATAATTGTAAGGTTAAATGAATAACCAAGTAAAATGAGTTTGTATAAGATAAGTTGCTTGTAAAACAATATTTTGATAAAAAGGCTTATAGTATATTTGAAAATATACTTTGAGTTTTAAGAGAATCGAATGAGTAATATATTAAAGTATATTTCAGTTCCAATATCGTTAACCCATGTGTACTAAATAACGCCACGGTATGTAATGCAACGAACACACTTATATATAAGAAGTACCAGCGGCGTATCTACCATGTTTTCATCACATTACACCCGTCCCGTTATCTAAACACTAACCCAAAACCCAATCGTTAGATAGATAGTATATTAAATATACTTTAGTTGTTTAAAATAATTGTCTTCAGTAGCATATTACAAGTATACTTTGGATTTATAAATAACACATTAAACTATGTTTTGGTTTTGTAAGTAACATATCAAAATATGCTTTGGATGCGATAAATATATGTTGGTTTTGTACAATACCACACATGAGAGTATATCAGAATATACCTTTGGGAGTATATCAAAATATACAAATAAAAGTGTGACTTATGAATTCATTCAGACCTAGTGCATCAAAATACACCTTTGAGACTATAGAAATACCACAAAGGCAATCCCTATTTGGATGGAGAAACAAATTGGTTTCAGACATTCCACGACAACAGGAATGGGGTGTCAAATCCTATAGCGCTATATCATACTAACAATCGGTCTGGTGAACAAAATAAGTACAATTCAACAATTAATGTTATAGTCTTTGAAAAATCAGTGTTTAAACCATAGATAGTCATTCAGTTTGTCAACAGATAAGTGCTAACATGTATAATCAATTATACTTTTGGAAAATATGAAAATAACAGATAGGTACACATGCTTCACCCCAAAACAGTTTGAAAACAGTAAAAGAGGGGAACTATGTACTCACTTGAGATTGCTCAGAAGTCCTAAGATAACCACCAAGCAATGCTAGAGATCACGGAATCAAATGACACCTAATATAGGTAACTACATAAATAACTCGGACCTAAATCGGAGGATCGGATAGAATGAGGGCTTGTAAACCAAATGAGTATGGGAACTCATGTAGTATGGTTTAACAAAGCCTACATACTAAATGAAACCTATCCTAAACTGCTTTCGACCCATCGCGACCCATTAAGGTAGCTTATGCTACTTTAACGCGTCGTTCGCGTGAAACGCGTTCGGAATGCCTAACTAGCCCTATGATAAGTAAAATATGCCTTAATATGTCTAATATTGTTACCAAATCAGTTTAGATACCAAAATTTATGTTACATATGCTTTAAATGAATTTTGGCGTAAAAAGGGCATTTTGGTAATTTACCTAAGGCATATAAACTACCTATCATACAACTACTTAAACGAAGCGACCATAAGGTATAACCTCGGAAGGTTATTCCCTATATACTATGGTCACCTAATGTATTTGGTCGGATCCTAATGATCGACCAAATGGGTCGGGTTCGAAGGTATAAGCGATTTATCAGATCGCTTACCCTTACGACCCTAGAAAACGTGGTAATCAGTAGGCATAGTCCCAAGGGACTATAACCATCGTGATTACAATCATGTTGCGAATTTCAAACGAACTTCGCATTGACCATAAACTGGTCAACGCAGAAAGTCAAACAAAGTTTGACTTTCAGACTCGAAAAGCAATAAAAGAAAGAAAAGAACGAAAGAATACTTACGAAGGGTCCCCGAATGCTAATTTCGATTCAAGTAACTCAGGTATGAAACAATGGTTTCAACTTAGAGTTTCTCAAATCAAAATTCTAGTGGGTTTTGCAAAAGAAGGCATGGGGTATTTATAGGATTTCCCGAACCGTTAGGATCGTTTCTTGGAAAAAGTGCCTCAATCTTGGCCATACACTAGCACCCATGGTATTGTAATACCATGTGCACATCAAACCAGCCCCTAGTATTGCCCAAAACCATGTGCAAAGGTGGTATAGGCCAGATTCAATGTTTCTACACAAAAAGTTTCAAAAATGGCAGATTTGGTCCCTGTAGTGTAATAAGCCCTTTTCCGACGCGTTTAAGGCCCGTTAACCCCATTTCAAAGCTCTAAAATGAAATTAAAGTAAAGGGAACTTAAAATTTTCTCAAAAATATCTCGGATGTCGGTTCGTTTAGCCGTACGGTTGCGTTGTTCGGCTAATTACGACGGAATGCGCATAAGCGCGAAAAACGATCCAAATGGCGTGACGAATGGATTTTTGGCAAGCCAAACACTAAAGCATAATATAGTCATGCTTACATAAATTTTTGGATTTCCGGATGTATTCAGAACGTAAGTTATGCGCGAAAATGCAAACTTGTGCACTTTTTGACACTTTTAGTCCCTGAATGACCCAAAAGTTTATGTTAGCACACCGAACCCCTCAAAGCCTATTTCTAAGATATGTAAAGGATATTTATGGTGTGTTTAACTTATGGTCATGTTCCAGAATGTTCATTACAGTTCAAATTGGCATACTTTCGCAGTTTGTCAAGTTTAGCCCCTGTAAGCGAATTAACTTGTTTTTGCCATACCAAAGCCTTTAAAACTTATTTCTAAGTTATGTAAAGGTTATTTAAGGTATTTTAAGCCTATTTCACTATTTCGGAGTGTTCGTTGAATTAAACTGGTAATATTTACGCATAAGAGCGCGTATAACCTTCCAGAAAGCGATTTAAAGCTTAAAATCGAACAAGAGTTGATATGTGCAAACGATACACATATTTTTACAAATACCAAGTACGAAATACAATATTTCATTGGTTTGGCATTTGTTTGATGGTTTAAGTGACACAGGTGTCACAAAAATATCATGACAACCCTGGATCTTGCATCGTTCGAAGGTGCTAAATCACAGAGTTGTTCAAGAAGATGTAGTCTCTTTGTGTTCATCATTTCGTCCATCGACAATGAATATTCCATCCCGTGCCGATAAATCACTTTAACCGTTCTTGCTTGTTCATCCAACCCCCAACTGGTAACTGTTGGTAGACCAGTATTGTCAATATCATCATCATCATCAGTTGTAAATTTTCTCTTCAATCTTCTTATTACAGTCCGAGTCCGTTCACAATCATTGGCCCTTGGAATCCCAAGGACCAGAATATCCCTCTGAACAGCTTCATCCATACTAAGTATGGCCTTGATTGTCTTGACATTCACCCTTCTCCTATCAGAGAACTTTAGGACGAAACGTCTCTCCGACCTCTCAAACCTCCATGCAATAACCTGAGCCATTTTTTAAGTTTTATGGTGTTTTAGACAACTTGTGGCGTGCTTAGAAAATGTGTGGAGTGTTAAGTTTTGTTTACCTGTTCTACTTATATAATGACCTTTTTTTTGCTGCCATGTAGGATGCAGTCCTATAATGTGACAGGTAATTATGGCGTTTTGAAAAGATAAATCAATTCAAGTACCCATGGTGTGACACCTGGGTCACTGCGACCATTAAACAAATACCAAACCAATGAAATATTGTATTTCATACTTGGGATTTGTACAAATATGTGTATCATTTGCACATATAAATTCTTGTTCGATTTCGGGCTCTAAATCGCTATCTGTAAGGTTATACGCGCACTGATGCGTAAATATAACCAGTTTAAATGCAACAAACACTCCGGAATAGTGACATAGTCTTAACATACCTTAAATAACCTTTACATAACTTAGAAATAAGTTTTGGAAGGTTTGGTGTGCTGAAATCATGTTAATTCGCTTACAGGGACTAAATTCGACAAACTGCGAAAGTATGCCGATTTGAACTGTAACAGACATTCCGGAACATGACCATGAGTTAAACATACCATAAATATCCTTTACATAGCTTAGAAATAGGCTTTGAGGGGTTTGGTGTGCTAAAATAAACTTTTGGGTCATTCAGGGACTAAAAGCGTCAAAAAGTGCATAAGTTTGCATTTTCGCGTATAACGTACGTTCTGAATACATCCGAACATCCAAAAATTTATGTAAGCACTAAAATATTTTTTCTTAGTGTTTGGCATAAGAAAAATCCATTCGTCACGCAATTTGGATCGTTTTTCGCACTTATGCGCATTCCGTCGTAATTAAGCGATCATTGCGATCGTACGACCAAACGAACTGACATCCGGCATATTTTTGAGCATGTTTCATGTCCACAATGTTTAGGCATCATTTTAGGGCCTTAATGCTTAACGAGCCTTAAACATGTCAGAAATGGCCTTAATACACAACGGGGACTGAAATGGAAACTTTGGAAACTGTTGCTGATCAGACGGACCTTAGCGTGACACCTAGCCCCCTTGGCGTCACGCGAGGCCCTTTCAGATCAGCAAAAGTTGTTTAAAAGCTGTTAACAACCCTTATACACCCCAAAGGCCAATGCCACATGTCAATCTCTGGTGGTGGGGGGCAAAATGAGTTACCATAACATTCCAACACATGTACGGATGAGATTCGATCACGTTATTCGATAAACGATCCTAACGGTGGTCCATTTCCTATAAATACCCACCAACATCACTTGCAAAACCCACACAAATCTGATCAAAAGTGCTCTAAGTTGAAGCCCTTGCTTCATACCTGAGTTATTTGGATCGAGATTACCTTTCGGGGACCCTTTGTAAGTGTTCCTTCGTTCTTTTATTCGTTTTAGCGTTAAAGACAAACTTTGTTTGACTTTCTGCATTGACCAGTTTATGGTCAATGCGAAGTTCGTTTGAACTTCATAACGTGAGCGTAATCACGATGGTTATAGTCCTTAGTGACTATACCTACTGATTACCACGTTATCTAGGCTCAGTGACGAGTCGTAGTTTCGGCCAAAATGCGCATTTATGCGTATTTTGTAACCAAACTACTCTTAGGTATCAAAACCGTTTGTTTTGATACCAAACCTATTTTCTAAACTTAGTTAAGCATGTTTTAACATGCTTAGCTCGTCACTTTTAGTTTAGTGCTTATATAGGGTCGTAAGGTAAGCGATCTAAACAATCGCTTATACTTTCGAACCCGACCCGTTTGGTCGATCATTAGGATCCGACCAAACACATTAGGTGACCATAGTATATAGGGAATAACCTTTCGAGGTTATACCTTATGGTCGCTTCGTTTAAGTAGTTGTATGATAGGTAGTTTATATGCCTTAGGTAAATTACCAAAATGCCCTTTTTACGCCAAAATTCATATTAAGCATATGTAACATAACTTTTGATATCTAAACTGATTTGGCAACAATATTAGACATGTTAAGGCATATTTTACTTATCATAGGGCTAGTTAGGCATTCCAAACGTGTTTTACGCGAACGACGCGTTAAAGTAGCATAAGCTACCTAAACGGGTCGTAATGGATCGTAAGCACTTAGTTTAGGTTTCATTTTAGTATGTGGGCTTTGTTAAACCATATTACATGAGTCTGCATACTCATTGGTTTACGAACCCTCATTCTATCAAATCCTCCGATTTAGGTCCGGTATATTAACATAGTTACCTATATTAGGTGCCGATTGATATCCGTGATCTCTAGCATTCTTTGGTTGTTACTCAAGGACTACTAAGCAATCTCAAGTGAGTACATAGACCCCTCTTTTACTGTTTTCCAAACATTTTTGGGTGGAACACATGTGCCTACTTGTTACTTTCATGCTTTCCTGTTTTCACATCATATACTTGCTATGTTCATTAGTACACTTATAGTACATGATTTCATTGTGTTTTATGCTATGTGTGCCCATTGTGTGCGTACTTAGTACATCGTTTTACATTACATTTTATGCTATGTATGCCCATTGTGTGCATACTTAGTACATCGTTTTACATTACATTTTATGCTATGTATGCCCATTGTGTGCATACTTAGTACATCGTTTTACATTACATTTTATGCTATGTATGTCCATTGTGTGCATACTTAGTATATTGTTTTTACATTACATTTTATGCTATGTATGCCCATTGTGTGCATACTTAGTACATTTATTATTCATCACATGCTTACATTTTGGTATGACATTTGGTTTGTTTAAATAAGACAATGTACATTCATTAACATTAGCTACGCCGCTCGTTAGTAGGTAATGGTACCATAGGAATTGACAACTCCCATTTCTGAAATCCCGGGTTTGTTTGGATTGGAAGGAATGACCGAATTCGATAAACATATCAACAAGATAGACCTTTAAATTCGTTTAGGGGTTTATCGCCACAGTCACAAGGCTTGGATGTATGCATTTTCACAATACCGCATAGATGTTTATATCAGTATAGCATGCATTTATTACACAAAATATAACTTTGATTTAAACCATGTTTTACTTCAATACCTTGTTTTTGTGCATTTTACATATGGTTTAGTTGATATATTTCACTTACCATACATAAACATTTTGACATTGATATACACAATTCATGATTTACATTAGATATAAACATTTTGACATTGATATAGACAATTCATGATTTTCATTAGACATAAACATTTAGACATTAATATACACAATTCATGATTTACATTAGACATGGTTTTCGCACAAACATTTTGACATTTGATTATACATAAACATTTTACTTTGGTGGTTTGGTTTGAGTAAGTGATCTAAGTAACGAGGCGTGTGTAATATGATACAAGCATGGTGGATACGCCGCTGGTACTTCCTATATATAAGTGCTTGTATGGTATTATATATCGTAGCGTTATTTGAATCATTTCAATTTAGACATATATCATTTTATACAAACAACATACTTTTCACAATACATTGTTTTACAAACAACTTATCTAATACAAACTCATTTTACTTGGTTATTTACTTAACCATGTATTATTCTTTTATACATATACATCATTTGGTTTATTTATCACTTTTCAAATGATTTACAAGACAAAGCAAATTACAAGGTTCATGACTAAACATTTTCTTAAACATAAGTCATGAATCTTATTTTCACAAAACCTATGTATCTCACAGGCATTTTTATGATGACGTACCTATTTTCACATGTGTTTCAGGATATGATGCATATGATCTATCAAGATACACTTAGGCGGACTTGGGCCTTGGTGACAATAAAAGATGCAAGACAAGTTATTTATGTTATATTTCTTTGATTGTCAAGACATTGTAACTCTTTTAATCAATAAAACAATATTTCAATTTCCATGTGTTATGAAACAATGATTCTGTTACAACACTCCCCGACATTTACGTCACGTTTTGTTGTTTTACGTGGTCGGGGTGTGACAAAAAAGTTGGTATCATAGCTCATGGTTATAGGGAATTAGGTTATTAGTAATGCTTTGACCTAGTCTATAACCTTCCTAGGACCCTAACGCGAGTTTACTTGCGTTTAGTCATAAAACAATACCGTCACCTATCCTTAGGCGACGACCTCAACAAGAACACAAATTTTAAAACCGCTTTGAAAACTAATCATCTGTTCTAGGATGATTGATTACTAGTTTTTGAACCCTCTATTGTAAGGTTTTGAACCCCTTTGAGTTTTCAAATCTCGTCAAAGTTTGGGTCTTATAATGTGAACACGTGCAAACTGGAAGAGTGAATGCCTGTACCCTGAGTTTTCTGTCGAAGGCTAGAGTGTTCGTACAAATCCGCAGTATCGGACCAGTCACTCTTACCTGGGAACTCTTGGGGTGAGTGTTCACTTATAGGCGAGCATGTCTTCAGTGATACATTAATATGATCCGTTTACTTTGATTTGTCACCGTCTCATTTGTTTGCCTTAGGTAACAAACAAATGATCGCAAATTCTTATGCATTGCCATTCTGCATTGTTTATCCGATGACGTTTCACTTGTTTCTTCCTATATCTTTCATTTTCTTCTAGAATGTCTCTTCCTCTCAGCAACGGTCAAATGTCCGAGCGAACAGCCAAATTTGCCCAGCGTATAGGCGAAGTGATTCTGAAGACTGTGGATTTAGGCATTGCCATGTCTCGTCTCAACAATGAAGCAACTCAAGAGCCACCAAAGGAAGCAGAAGTCAAGCCAGCACCACCAGCCAAGAAACCAATCGAGGAATCAAAGACCATGGATGAACGATCCCCTAAGAAGTCAAAGAAGCGAAAGGCTTCTCAGAACTTCGCCATGGTCGCTCACAATGGTCAAGCCGTTCCCAACCAACCAGCTCAACCCCCTGCTAGGAAGCCATACAAAGGAGCTGTTCCTCTATGCAAACGATGCAACCGTCATCATTCAAACCTCATACCCTGCTCCAAATGTACCTACTGTGGACGGCGGGGACATTTAGTTAACATATGCCGCTTTGCTATCCAAAACAAAGTTGTTATAAACCTTGCTGCTGCTCAACCTCCTGCTAGGAAACCTTATGCCGGTACTGCACTGATGTGCAACAAGTGTAATGCACCTCACCGAGCTTACCTGCAGTGTCGTCTGTGTGCATCATGTGGACGACTCGGTCACCTGGCAAATGCTTGTCAATTCAACCCAATCCATGGTGGTCCAAACCAACCCCAAGTCAACCCTGCTCCAGCTCTTTTACCATCTGGTACTTGGTACAACTACGGCGAGAAGAGCTATTTCAGGAAAAAGTGAACAAAGATTGTCAATGCAAATCTGACCCACGGATGAGCATATGGCTGAGTATAAGATGTTACTGTTTTAAATCTTATGCTTTTATTTCTTTGTTTTTCTTGTAATGTGAAACAATCAGTTTTGTTTATAAATAAATCGTTGATCACAAATTCTGATATACAAGTGTAGTTACATGTGTGTATGGCATTTCCCTATAATACCTACATTAAGGAACTATGTTCCTTACAAACTACTCTTGTGAATATTTCCCATTCTTGTGTTTACTCATGATTCCCATAGAAAATTTTAAGTACTTGTTTCATTCTAAGATACGAAGTACAGAAAATAAAGCAAAATTATGAGTAATCATGCTTTTTGCACATCCGTGCCTTTGAATCCTTGGTTAGACAACTAAGGGTATTTTCAAATCTCATACCCATTACGTTCTGATTTTTTTTCAACATGCATAACATAAGTTTTCAAAAACAACCTTCATGATTTCAAAAACATTTTATACATAGTTCGAAATTTTTTTTAATATAGTGTATTTACTTAACATAACAAATGCATGATTTCAAAAACATTGTCTATGTTTTCAAAAACAACTTTCATAATTTCAAAATGTCTCATATAGTCTGAAAACAATATTGACACAGTATATTTTCTTATCAAGTGCATGATTTCAAAGAGCATTATTCATATTTTCAAAAACCTTATACATAATTTCAAAATTCATCTCGCATGATTTTAAAACATTTTTATAAATATACCCACCTAATACACCTACTTTATGATTTCAAAAGTATTATATATAAGGTTTCAAAAACATTGAACACATTTTTTAAAAAGAAACCCCATGCATAGTTTTCAAAATATTTTCCTAATACATTGACTTAACCTTCAAATATCGCTTCATATGTCGCCTTGACATATCTAGCATCTCAACTTCATAAGCATTTTTACTTCTTGTTTTGACTTAAGCACATCCAGTGCAAGGTTTCAAAACATCTTCAACTTCTAAAGTCAATATGGGATCTTTTTATCTTCACAATTAGACCCTTGTGGATGATTATCATTCAAATCAGAGTCCTTAATTGGATTCCTTGTGTACCTTAATTCGAACATTTCGGTTCCTTATAATCGAAAATCGAATTTTCCCTTTAAAGGATCTTTCTATCTTTATAGTTAGATCCTTAGAAATATTTAAAGCACCAATCAAAATCCACTGATTGGATACCTGGTGTGCTTTGAATACATGTGCACAGTTAGCAGAATAAATTAACAAAATGATAACAAATCTAAAATCAAGTTAAACAATTATGTGATTATGTGTTTATGCATTTTGTGTTTTCTTTTATGCATTTTTGTGTTTTTGTATACTCTGGATATTCGTTATCCAAATCCTGGTAGAACCTTTCGTATCTTCATATGAAGGATTCATAGTAGGATATCAAAAGGTACTACCCTAAATCCTTATTGGGCTTTTACGTGTTAGTTAAGACCCTTGGATTATATAGTACCACTCCATGATTCATAAGAGACCCTCCTAGTGGTCTAGTCAAAAAGATTGAATCAGAATCTGGTTAAAAATGACTTGCGCTGATGTAGCTAAATAGACTCCTTGGTAGTCTATTTAAATCATTTATTGATTTAATTAAAAGGACCCTATGGTGGTCTAGTCACAATCATCACAAGCTCGTTCATTTCTTTCTTTCCCTACACATTTCGTTATGGTTGTTCGATTTCGGGCTCTAAATCGCTATCTGGAAGGTTATGCGCGCACTGATGCGTAAATATAACCATTTTAAATGCAACAAACACTCTAGAATAGTGACATAGTCTTAAAATACCTTAAATAACCTTTACATAACTTAGAAATAAGTTTTGGAAGGTTTGGTGTGCTGAAATCATGTTAATTCGCTTACAGGGACTAAATTCGACAAACTGCGAAAGTATGCCGATTTGAACTGTAACAGACATTCTGGAACATGACCATGAGTTAAAAATACCATAAATATCCTTTACATAGCTTAGAAATAGGCTTTGAGGGGTTCGGTGTGCTAAAATAAACTTTTGGGTCATTCAGGGACTAAAAGCGTCAAAAAGTGCATAATTTTGCATTTTCGCGCATAACGTACGTTCTGAATACATCCGGACATCCAAAAATTTATGTAAGCACTAAAATATTTTTTCTTAGTGTTTGTCACAAGAAAAATCCATTCGTTACGCAATTTGGATCGTTTTTCGCACTTATGCGCATTCCGTCGTAATTAAGCGATCATCGCGATCGTACGACCAAACGAACCGACATCCGGCATATTTTTGAGCATGTTTCATGTCCACAATGTTTAGGCATCATTTTAGGGCCTTAACATTTGCTTAACGAGCCTTAAACATGTCGGAAATGGCCTTAATACACAACGGGGACTGAAATGGAAACTTTGGAAACTATTGCTGATCAGAAGGACCTTAGCGTGACACCTAGCCCCCTTGGCATCACGCGAGGCCCTTTCAGATCAGCAAAAGTTGTTTAATAGCTGTTAACAGCCCTTATACACCCCAAAGGCCAATGCCACATGTCAATCTCTGGTGGTGGGGGGCAAAATGAGTTACCATAACATTCCAACACATGTACGGATGAGATTCGATCATGTTATTCGATAAACGATCCTAACGGTGGTCCATTTCCTATAAATACCCACCAACATCACTTGAAAAACCCACACAAATCTGATCAAAAGTGCTCTAAGTTGAAGCCCTTGCTTCATAGCTGAGTTATTTGGATCGAGATTACCTTTCGGGGACCCTTTGTAAGTGTTCCTTCGTTCTTTTATTCGTTTTAGCGTTAAAGTCAAACTTTCTTTGACTTTCTGCATTGACCAGTTTATGGTCAATGCAAAGTTCATTTGAACTTCATAACGTGAGCGTAATCACGATGGTTATAGTCCTTAGTGACTATACCTACTGATTACCACGTTATCTAGGCTCAGTGACGAGTCGTAGTTTCGGCCAAAATGCGCATTTATGCGTATTTTGTAACCAAACTACTCTTAGGTATCAAAACCGTTTGTTTTGATACCAAACCTGTTTTCTAAACTTAGGTAAGCATGTTTTAACATGCTTAGCTCGTCACTTTTAGTTTAGTGCTTATATAGGGTCGTAAGGTAAGCGATCTAAACAATCGCTTATACTTTCGAACCAGACCCGTTTGGTCGATCATTAGGATCCGACCAAACACATTAGGTGACCATAGTATATAGGGAATAACCTTCCGAGGTTATACCTTATGGTCGCTTCGTTTAAGTAGTTGTATGATAGGTAGTTTATATGCCTTAGGTAAATTACCAAAATGCAATTTTTACGCCAAAATTCATATTAAGCATATGTAACATAACTATTGATATCTAAACTGATTTGGCAACAATATTAGACATGTTAAGGCATATTTTACTTATCATAGGGCTAGTTAGGCGTTCCAAACGCGTTTTACGCGAACGACGCGTTAAAGTAGCATAAGCTACCTAAACGGGTCTTAATGGGTCGTAAGCACTTAGGTTAGGTTTCATTTTAGTATGTGGGCTTTGTTAAACCATATTACACGAGTCTCCATACTCGTTGGTTTACGAACCCTCATTCTATTAAATCCTCTGATTTAGGTCCGGTATATTAACATAGTTACCTATATTAGGTGCCGATTGATATCCGTGATCTCTAGCATTGTTTGGTTGTTACTCAAGGACTACTAAGCAATCTCAAGTGAGTACATAGACCCCTCTTTTACTGTTTTCCAAACATTTTGGGGTGGAACACATGTGCCTACTTGTTACTTTCATGCTTTCTTGTTTTCACATCATATACTTGCTATGTTCATTAGTATACTTATAGTACATGATTTCATTGTGTTTTATGCTATGTATGCCCATTGTGTACGTACTTAGTACATCGTTTTACATTACATTTTATGCTATGTATGCCCATTGTGTCCGTACTTAGTACATCGTTTTACATTACATTTTATGCTATGTATGCCCATTGTATGCATACTTAGTACATCGTTTTACATTACATTTTATGCTATGTATGTCCATTGTGTGCATACTTAGTATATTGTTTTTACATTACATTTTATGCTATGTATGCCCATTGTGTGCATACTTAGTACATTTATTATTCATCACATGCTTACATTTTGGTATGACATTTGGTTTGTTTAAATAAGACAATGTACATTCATTAACATTAGCTACGCCGCTCGTTAGTAGGTAATGGTACCATAGGAATTGACGACTCCCATTTCTGAAATCCTGGGTTTGTTTGGATTGGAAGGAATGACCGAATTCGATAAACATATCAACAAGATAGACCTTTAAATTCGTTTAGGGGTTTATCGCCACAGTCACAAGGCTTGGATGTATGCATTTTCACAATACCGCATAGATGTTTATATCAGTATAGCATGCATTTATTACACAAAACATAACTTTGATTTAAACCATGTTTTACTTCAATACCTTGTTTTTTTTCATTTTACATATGGTTTAGTTGATATATTTCACTTACCATACATAAACATTTTGACATTGATATACACAATTCATGATTTACATTAGACATAAACATTTTGACATTGATATACACAATTCATGATTTTCATTAGACATAAACATTTAGACATTAATATACACAATTCATGATTTACATTAGACATAGACATTAGACATGGTTTTCACACAAACATTTTGACATTTGATTATACATAAACATTTTACTTTGGTGGTTTGGTTTGAGTAAGTGATTTAAGTAACGAGGTGTCACACCCCGACCACGTAGAACATACAAAACGTGGCGGAAATGTCGGGGAGTGTTGTAACAGAATTAATTGTTTCAAATCCATGGTAATTGAAGTTTCGTTTTATTGAATAAAGGTGTTACAATGTCTTAACCAACAAAGAAATACAACATAATTAACTAGTCTGCATCTTTTATTGTCACTAAAGCCCAAGTCTGCCTATATGTATCTTGATCATCTTATGCAACAGTTCCTGAAAAACACATGTGAAAATAGGTACGTCAGCATAAAAATGCCGGTGAGATACATAGGTTTTGTGAAAATAGGTTTCATGACTTATGTTTGAGAAAATGTTTAGTCATGAACCTTGTAATTTGCTTTGTCTTGTAAATCGTTTGAAAATCAATAAGTCCAGATGATATGTATAGATAAAAGAATAATGTATGGTTAAATGAATAACCATGTAAATGAGTTTGTATAAGATAAGTTGTTTGTAAAACAATGTCTTGTGAAAAGTATGTTATTTGTATAAAATGTTCTATGTCTCAAACTGAAATGATTCAAATAACGCTACAATATGTAATACCATACAAACACTTATATATAGGAAGTACCAGCGGCGTATCCACCATGTTTGTATCATATTACACACGCATCGTTACTTAATCACTTAATCAAACCAAACCACCAAAGTAATGTTCATGTCTAATGTAAATCATGTAATGGATACAAACGGTTCAACAGTTACAAATGGTTCACATGGTTCAACGGTTACAAACGGTTCACATGGTTCAACGGTTACAAATGCAAACGGTTCACAGATATCAACGGATCACATAGTCAAATGATTACAACGGTTCAAAATGTAGTATAATGTGTTCATACGCTGGATAAGCATATGCAACAGAAAGGCAATGTAAAACAATGTACTAAGTAATGCACACAATGGGCACACCTAGCATGAAATGTAATGTAAAACGATGTACCAAGTAATGCACACAATGGGCACACCTAGCATAAAATGAAATGAAATCATGTACTATAATGTACTAACGAACATAGCATGTATATGATGTGAAAACGGAAAGCATTAAAATAACAAGTAGGCACATGTGTTCCACCCCAAAATGTTTGGAAAACAGTAAAAGAGGGGTCTATGTACTCACTTGAGATTGCTCAGAAGTCCTAGGATAACCACCAAGCAATGCTAGAGATCGCGGAATATCAAACGGCACCTAATATAGGTAACTACATTAATAAACCGGACCTAAATCGGAAGACTGGGTAGCATGAGGGTTTGTAAACCAAATGAGTGTAGGAACTCATGTGATATGGTTAATCAAAGCCTACATACTAAATGAAACTTAACCTAAGTGTCTACGACCCATTACGACCCGTTTAGGTAGCTTATGCTACTTTAACGCGTCGTTCGCGTGGAACGCGTTCGGATCGCCTAACTAGTCCTATGACAAGTGTTATATGCCTAAACATGTTACAATATTAGTTATGTGACAAAAGTTTAGGTTACATATGCTAAATTACCAATTATACATGAAAAGGGTATTCTGGTAATTTACCTAAGGCATATAAACTACCTATCATACAACTACTTAAACGATGTGACCATAGGGTATAACCTCGGAAGGTTATTCCCTACCTACTATGGTCACCTAATGTATTTGGTCGGATCCTAATGATCGACCAAACTGGGTCGGGTTCGAAGGTATAGGCGATTTATTAGATCGCCTACCCTACGACCCTAGACAACGTGGTAATCAGTGGGCATAGTCCCAAGGGACTATGACCAACGTGATTACACTCACGTTGCGAAGTTCAAACGAACTTCGCATTGACCATTACTGGTCAATGCTGAAAGTCAAACAAAGTTTGACTTTCTGACTCGAAAAGCAATAAAATAAGGAAAAGAACGAAAGAATACTTACCCAGGGTCCCCGAATGCTAACCTCGATTCAAAAATCTCAGGTATGAAACAATAGTTTCAACTTAGAGTTTCTCAAATCAAAGTTCTTGTAATTTTAGCAATGGGGTGGATGGGTATTTATAGGAATACCCGAACCGTTAGGATCGTTTGTCGAATATTGTGCCTTAATCGTATCCGTACAAGTGTCGGAAGGTTATGGTGCCTAACAATGATCCTTATCAGCTGAGTATGCAAGTGGTGAACTTGTGGTTGTGGTTAAAACAGCTGCAAACAGGCTATTAGAAACTATGAATCTGGTCTGAACTTGGCTAGCGCACCGCTACGCTAAAAGTGTAGCGCACCGCTAGGCCATAGTTTGGCAGATTTACACTTTTGGTCCCTGAACTGTATTTAGGCCATTTTCGACACGTTTAAGGCCCGTTAACCCCATTTCAAAGCTCTAAAATGAAGTTAAAGTATAGGGAACTTAAAATGTGCTCAAAAATATCTCGGATGTCGGTTCCTTTAACCGTACAAACGCGATGTTCGCTTAATTACGACGGAATGCGCATAAGCGCGAAAAACGATCCAAATGACGCGACGAATGGATTTTTGGCAATCCAAACACTAAAGCATAATATAGTCATGCTTACATAAATTTTTGGATGTCCAGATGTATTCAGAACGTAAGTTATGCGCGAAAATGCAAACTTGTGCACTTTTTGACACTTTTAGTCCCTGAATGACCCAAAAGTTTATTTTAGCACACCGAACACCTCAAAGCCTATTTCTAAGCTATGTAAAGGATATTTATGGTATGTTTAACTTATGGTCATGTTCCGGAATGTCTGTTACAGTTCAGATTGGCATACTTTCGCGGTTTGTCAATTTTAGTCCCTGTAAGCGATTTAACTTTGATTTCACCACACCAAACCTTCCAAAACTTATATCTAAGTTAAGTAAAGGTTATTTAAGGTATGTTAAGCCTATTTCACTATTCCGGAGTGTTCGTTGGATTAAACTGGTTATATTTACGCATCAGTGCGTGTATAACCTTCCAGAAAGCGATTTAGAGCTTGAAATCGAACAAGAGTTGATATGTGCAAAAGATACACATATTTATACAAGTCCAAAGTATGAAATACAATATTTCATTGGCTTGGTATTTGTTTGATGGCCGTGGAGACACAGGTGTTACAGTCTCCCCTACTTTAGGAAATTTCGTCCCGAAATTTATTCGTAGGAGTCTGTCTATGACTTTGTGTCAAATAGTCATCAAAGATATGTAAAGCAAAATCTGATTATTTTCCTTAACGGACATTCTTCAGAACGAAAATGAACAAACGGAGTCATTTTCCTCAACGAGTATTCTTCAGAAGCGGAAATGAAGGAATAAACAAACGGGGATCCATTTCCTCAACGAGTATTCTTCAGAAACGAAAATGAACAAACGGAGTCATTTTCAACAGATGCTTCCTCAGAAACGGAAATGAAAATGATAGACAAACGGATGTTCATTTCCTCAACGGATAATCTTCAGAAACGAAAATGAACTAACGGAGTCATTTTCAACGGTTGTTTCCTCAGGTTCGGAAATGAAGATAATAGACAAACGGATGTTCATTTCCTCAACGGAAAATCTTCAGAAACGAAAATCAACTAACGGAGTCATTTTCAACGGTTGTTTCCTCAGGTTCGGAAATGAAGATGATAGGCAAACGGATGTTCATTTCCTCAACGGATAATCTTCAGAAACGAAAATGAACTAACGGAGTCATTTTCAACGGTTGTTTCCTCAGGTTCGGAAATGAAGGATTAAACAACGGATATTCATTTCCACAACGGATAATCTTCAGAAACGAAAATGAACTAACGGAGTCATTTTCCTCAACGGGTATTCTTCAGAATTGGAAATGAAGGATTAAACAACGGATATTCATTTCCTCAACGGATAAATCTTCAGAAACGAAAATGAACTAACGGAGTCATTTTCAACGGTTATTTCCTCAGAGTTGGAAATGAAGGATTTACACAACGGATATTCATTTCCTCAACGGATAAATCTTCAGAAACGAAAATGAACTAACGGAGTCATTTTCAACGGTTATTTCCTCAGAGTTGGAAATGAAGGATTACACAACGGATATTCATTTCCTCAACGGATAAATCTTCAGAAACGAAAATGAACTAACGGAGTCATTTTCAACGGTTATTTCCTCAGAGTTGGAAATGAAGGATTACACAACGAATATTCATTTCCTCAACGGATAAATCTTCAGAATTGGAAATGAATAGGGTTAACTCTAGATACATGATAGAACTTGCTGTGATTTCCGTGCACTAAATTCCATAATTATGTATGCATCCATAATTACGTAATTCCTTGCACAGTCCGCACAGTTCGTTTTGTAATGTTGTGGGGAAAGATATCAAACTTGAGATGAGAGTGACTAGACTACCATAGGGTCCTTTTAATTAGATCAACAGAGGATCTTCTTAATTAGGCCACTAAGGAGTCCTTTCAGCTATATCATCACATGATATCCCTAACCAGATTTTTGGATCAATCTGTTTAACTAGACCACTAAAGGGGTCTAATTATGAAGTAGTACATTAAAATCCAAGGGACTTTAACTACAACGTAGAAGTCCATTAAGGATTTTAGGTAGTACCTTTGGGTATCCTACTAGGAATCTCTTGCACAAGGATATGTAAGATTTTACGAGGATTTGGATAACATAATTTGAATTACATGACACATAAAAGGGAACACATAAGCACATAACTACATAATTGTTTAATTGTTATCATCTTGTTATTGATTGCTATTAACTTGGCACCTCGTACTTTGTTTCTCTTGGAAGAAACGGGTACTTAGGATTTTCGTGAAAAACGCAAGAGATCATAAAATGGAAGAAATTTGGGGGTAGTCTGTTCTTCAAGGAATGCGGTTCCTTGATTGTCGGTATTGTAGAGGATATGTTGTTTATACATACAATCACATAAATACATTGCGATGTAAATAAAAGATTTATTTATAAACAATGATAACAACAACCGTTTCATGGATCGTGACAACAAAAGAAAATAATACATAAGACGTGATTATTTCTAAACGATGTTGTCTTCTGGTTGGTCATATGCTCATCCCTATGCTGGATTTGCATTAGCAAGTCTTGGGCAATTCCTACTAAAATGGCCCATCTCGCCACAGTTGTAGCAAGATCCCGGTGGAAAACGAGCTTGAGCAGGATTGTTGTTAATCTGGTTTGGTGCTGCTGCTGTTGGGCAAACCCTCGCTGTATGACCTATAAGTCCGCAAACTTGGCATGTGCGGCACTTCACACCAGCATGATGATGTAGGCCACATTGGTTGCACAAGGGTGCAGTTCCGTTGTAGGGTTTCCTGGCAAGGGGTTGAGCTGGTTGGTTGGGGACGGCTTGATCATTGTGAGCGACCACGGCGAAGTTCTGAGAAGCCTTTCGCTTCTTTGACTTCTTAGAGGATCCAGTCTGTTCATCCATGGTCTTTGATTCCTCGATTGGTTTCGATTCCTCGACCAGTTTCTTGTCACCCTTTCGGAAAAGCTTACGTTTCCTGATCTGCGATTCAGTCAAGGTTGCAGATAGCTCAATGGCCTGCCTAACAGTAGTAGGGTTGCTACCAGTCAAAATGTCTTGTATTGAGTCGGGAAGGCCATCAATGTACTTTTCGATAGCCTTATCCAAAGGTGTGACCATGTTTGGGCATAACAGACTTAACTCCTCATAACGGTCCGTGTAGGCTCGATGCTCACCGCTATCTTGCTTAAGATCATCAAATTCCCTTTCCAAAGCCCTGATCTCGTGACGAGGACAAAACTCCTTCATCATGAGTGCCCTAAGTTCGGCCCATGTCTGTGTTAGAGCAACTTCTGCACCACGATCCCTCATAACCCCATTCCACCATGTGAGAGCCCTCTTCTGGAACACACTCGTAGAAAACTCGACCTTGCGATTGTCAGGACACTGCACGTGGCGGAAAGTATTCTCAATGCTCTCGAACCATTGAAGAAGCCCAGTCGCCCCTTCAGAACCACTAAACTTGAGTGGTTTAGCCTGGTTAAAATCCTTGTATTTGCATGTAACATTGTTGTTGTTGTTGGCTTGATTCCATTGAGCAAAGAGGTTTGGGAATTGAGCAGCCATTTGCTGCGCAATGATTTCTGCCAGTTCGGCAGTCGCTATCTGGTTCTCGCGTCGAGGAGGCATTCTAAAAGAGGAAACATGAAAGGAAACGAGTGAGAGATTTAGACGAAAAAAGAATGAGATGAAACAAATCTGATGAAAGCAAGGGTAGTGGTCATTTGTTTGTTACAACAAAGTAAACAAACGACACACAGTGACTAATCAAAGTAAATGGGTCAAAAATAATGTATCGCGAAGACATGCTCGCCTATAAGTGAACACTCATCCCAAGAATTCCCAGGTAAGCACAACTGGTCTCGCGTCTGATGAGATATATACGAAGTGCTTGCCTAGACAGAAAACCCAGAATACAGGCATTCACCCTTCCATTTTGCACGTGTTCACATTATTTAAAACCCAAAACCTTGACGAAAGTTTTGAAAACTCAAAGGGGTTCAAAACCTTACAATAGAGGGTTCAAAACCTTGTAATAAATCATCCTAGAACAGA
The DNA here is from genome assembly GCA_030545235.1 of Helianthus tuberosus. NCBI lineage: Eukaryota > Viridiplantae > Streptophyta > Magnoliopsida > Asterales > Asteraceae > Helianthus > Helianthus tuberosus. Next base: position 96,881,058 of record CM060412.1, on the reverse strand, counting down.
TGATTAGTTTTCAAAGCGGTTTTGAAATTTATGTTCTTGTTGTGGTCGTCGCCTAAGGATAGGTGACGGTATTGTTTTATGACTAAACGCAAGTAAACTCGCGTTAGGGTCCTAGAAAGGTTATAGACTAGGTCAAAGCATTACTAATAACCTAATTCCCTATAACCATTGGCTCTGATACCATCTTTTCTGTCACACCCCGACCACGTAGAACATACAAAACGTGGCGGAAATGTCGGGGAGTGTTGTAACATAATTAATTGTTTCAAATCCATGGTAATTGAAGTTTCGTTTTATTGAATAAAGGTGTTACAATGTCTTAACAAACAAAGAAATACAACATAATTAACTAGTCTGCATCTTTTATTGTCACTAAAGCCCAAGTCTGCCTATATGTATCTTGATCATCTTATGCAACAGTTCCTGAAAAACACATGTGAAAATAGGTACGTCAGCATAAAAATGCCGGTGAGATACATAGGTTTTGTGAAAATAGGTTTCATGACTTATGTTTGAGAAAATGTTTAGTAATGAACCTTGTAATTTGCTTTGTCTTGTAAATCGTTTGAAAAATCAATAAGTCCAGATGATATGTATAGATAAAAGAATAATGTATGGTTAAATGAATAACCATGTAAATGAGTTTGTATAAGATAAGTTGTTTGTAAAACAATGTCTTGTGAAAAGTATGTTATTTGTATAAAATGTTCTATGTCTCAAACTGAAATGATTCAAATAACGCTACAATATGTAATACCATACAAACACTTATATATAGGAAGTACCAGCGGCGTATCCACCATGTTTGTATCATATTACACACGCATCGTTACTTAATCACTTAATCAAACCAAACCACCAAAGTAATGTTCATGTCTAATGTAAATCATGTAATGGATACAAACGGTTCAACAGTTACAAATGGTTCACATGGTTCAACGGTTACAAACGGTTCACATGGTTCAACGGTTACAAATGCAAACGGTTCACAGATATCAACGGATCACATAGTCAAATGATTACAACGGTTCAAAATATAGTATAATGTGTTCATACGCTGGATAAGCATATGCAACAGAAAGGCAATGTAAAACAATGTACTAAGTAATGCACACAATGGGCACACCTAGCATGAAATGAAATGTAAAACGATGTACTAAGTAATGCACACAATGGGCACACCTAGCATGAAATGTAATGTAAAACGATGTACAAAGTAATGCACACAATGGGCACACCTAGCATAAAATGAAATGAAATCATGTACTATAATGTACTAACGAACATAGCATGTATATGATGTGAAAACGGAAAGCATTAAAATAACAAGTAGGCACATGTGTTCCACCCCAAAATGTTTGGAAAACAGTAAAAGAGGGGTCTATGTACTCACTTGAGATTGCTCAGAAGTCCTAGGATAACCACCAAGCAATGCTAGAGATCGCGGAATATCAAACGGCACCTAATATAGGTAACTACATTAATAAACCGGACCTAAATCGGAAGACTGGGTAACATGAGGGTTTGTAAACCAAATGAGTGTAGGAACTCATGTGATATGGTTAATCAAAGCCTACATACTAAATGAAACTTAACCTAAGTGTCTACGACCCATTACGACCCGTTTAGGTAGCTTATGCTACTTTAACGCGTCGTTCGCGTGGAACGCGTTCGGATCGCCTAACTAGTCCTATGACAAGTGTTATATGCCTAAACATGTTACAATATTAGTTATGTGACAAAAGTTTAGGTTACATATGCTAAATTACCAATTATACATGAAAAGGGTATTCTGGTAATTTACCTAAGGCATATAAACTACCTATCATACAACTACTTAAACGATGTGACCATAGGGTATAACCTCGGAAGGTTATTCCCTACCTACTATGGTCACCTAATGTATTTGGTCGGATCCTAATGATCGACCAAACTGGGTCGGGTTCGAAGGTATAGGCGATTTATTAGATCGCCTACCCTACGACCCTAGACAACGTGGTAATCAGTGGGCATAGTCCCAAGGGACTATGACCAACGTGATTACACTCACGTTGCGAAGTTCAAACGAACTTCGCATTGACCATTACTGGTCAATGCTGAAAGTCAAACAAAGTTTGACTTTCTGACTCGAAAAGCAATAAAATAAGGAAAAGAACGAAAGAATACTTACCCAGGGTCCCCGAATGCTAACCTCGATTCAAAAATCTCAGGTATGAAACAATAGTTTCAACTTAGAGTTTCTCAAATCAAAGTTCTTGTAATTTTAGCAATGGGGTGGATGGGTATTTATAGGAATACCCGAACCGTTAGGATCGTTTGTCGAATATTGTGCCTTAATCGTATCCGTACAAGTGTCGGAAGGTTATGGTGCCTAACAATGATCCTTATCAGCTGAGTATGCAAGTGGTGAACTTGTGGTTGTGGTTAAAATAGCTGCAAACAGGCTGTTAGAAGCTCTGAATCTGGTCTGAACTTGGCTAGCGCACCGCTACGCTAAAAGTGTAGCGCACCGCTAGGCCATAGTTTGGCAGATTTACACTTTTGGTCCCTGAACTGTATTTAGGCCATTTTCGACACGTTTAAGGCCCGTTAACCCCATTTCAAAGCTCTAAAATGAAGTTAAAGTATAGGGAACTTAAAATGTGCTCAAAAATATCTCGGATGTCGGTTCCTTTAACCGTACAAACGCGATGTTCGCTTAATTACGACGGAATGCGCATAAGCGCGAAAAACGATCCAAATGACGCGACGAATGGATTTTTGGCAATCCAAACACTAAAGCATAATATAGTCATGCTTACATAAATTTTTGGATGTCCAGATGTATTCAGAACGTAAGTTATGCGCGAAAATGCAAACTTGTGCACTTTTTGACACTTTTAGTCCCTGAATGACCCAAAAGTTTATTTTAGCACACCGAACACCTCAAAGCCTATTTCTAAGCTATGTAAAGGATATTTATGGTATGTTTAACTTATGGTCATGTTCCGGAATGTCTGTTACAGTTCAGATTGGCATACTTTCGCAGTTTGTCAATTTTAGTCCCTGTAAGCGATTTAACTTTGATTTCACCACACCAAACCTTCCAAAACTTATATCTAAGTTAAGTAAAGGTTATTTAAGGTATGTTAAGCCTATTTCACTATTCTGGAGTGTTCGTTGGATTAAACTGGTTATATTTACGCATCAGTGCGTGTATAACCTTCCAGAAAGCGATTTAGAGCTTGAAATCGAACAAGAGTTGATATGTGCAAAAGATACACATATTTATACAAGTCCAAAGTATGAAATACAATATTTCATTGGCTTGGTATTTGTTTGATGGCCGTGGAGACACAGGTGTTACACGAGGCGTGTGTAATATGATACAAGCATGGTGGATACGCCGCTGGTACTTCCTATATATAAGTGCTTGTATGGTATTACATATCGTAGCGTTATTTGAATCATTTCAATTTAGACATATATCATTTTATACAAATAACATACTTTTCACAATACATTGTTTTACAAACAACTTATCTAATACAAACTCATTTTACTTGGTTATTTACTTAACCATGTATTATTCTTTTATACATATACATCATTTGGTTTATTTATCACTTTTCAAATGATTTACAAGACAAAGCAAATTACAAGGTTCATGACTAAACATTTTCTTAAACATAAGTCATGAATCTTATTTTCACAAAACCTATGTATCTCACATGCATTTTTATGCTGACGTACCTATTTTCACATGTGTTTCAGGATATGATGCATAGGATCTATCAAGATACACTTAGGCGGACTTGGGCCTTAGTGACAATAAAAGATGCAAGACTAGTTATTTATGTTATATTTCTTTGATTGTCAAGACATTGTAACTCTTTTAATCAATAAAACAATATTTCAATTTCCATGTGTTATGAAACAATGATTCTGTTACAACACTCCCCGACATTTCCGTCACGTTTTGTTGTTTTACGTGGTCGGGGTGTGACACATGGAGTGGCTTTTAATATAATAAATGCTAGTAATAAAGTTTCCGTCATTTCAGTTACTGTTTGTAGTTATTGTTTGTTCAGCTTCATCTGTTAAGGCTGTTGTGGCATTTGCGCCTTTTTAACCATTGTACAATCCCGAACAATTTCGAATCCAATGAAATCTGTTGGACTCTGTATGCCCAAGACACATATTAAATTGATGTGTCTAGTACGTTATGATCCAAGTCGGGTCATACCCAATAACAAGCTAGACAAACACCTATAATATTTATTTATGATATGATCAAACAAATAAATAATAACACTTAGAATATTTAGAAATTGGTTTTCTAAATAATTGAACTTGAGAAACAAATAAATTATGTGGATAATTTATTTTGAGAGAATATTTTATTTTGTTATTTAATGGGTTAAATAACATAATAAAAGTAGTATAAATCTTATAACATGTGATGTTATAGTTTTATAAAAGTTATAAAACTAAATATATAAGACTTAATATTGTTTAAAAGAAAATTGATTTCTTTTTAAATAAAAGAAGGTGGGCCGCCCCCCCTTGGTGTTCTTTCCAAGCATTTTGGTCCAATAAGACTCCATGCATTTTGCATGTCTAGTTGTTTTTTGATTCGACAAAATGGGTGGCTCTCTCTCTCCTTGTTTTATAATAATTTTGTATGACAAAATTAGAGGAGGATGAACTTGAAAGAACTTGTAAAAATGCTCTCAAGGTTTTCGGCCATAATGTGCCATCCTAGAGGGTTTTTCAAGTTGGTATAATCAAGTGCAAAAACTCTAGAAAATCCTCTCAAAATTTCGGCCAAGGTGGTTTAACAAGAAGGATTTTTCAAGTGAGTTCACAAGTGTAAATCCTTGCAACATAAGGTGTTCGTTGGAGGCTTGGGGTATGCAAGCTTGAGGTCTTCTCCTTTGAAGATTTCCATTCAAGAATATCATCTTCTTCATATCTCCTTGCTCTTTGATTGGTAGTATTCTTAAACACCCTATGATTGTATTTTGATAGCATGCATGTTCGTATATGCATCCGGGTATTGGGTTTTTACATATAAAATGGGTTTTATATCAACAAAGTAACATGTTTTAAATCCTTTTTTCCCGCTGCATTTTAATTTTATTCGGATAAAATTACTTTGATAAACATGTGAAAAAACCCAACAATGGCATCTAGAGCCGCTTATATGAGTGCATGCTTCATAGGATTTAAAATTTTCGAGTTTTCGGGTTTGGAGAAACCTTATGGCCGAAATTTTATCCATGGTTCTCCTTTTGTTTTTTCAAGATTTATTTCTTACATGCATAAAAGAATCTTGAAAAAATTATGTCATATGGATGATTGTTTTTGTTTGGACAAAAACCCACTTTTTCGGTTTTTTCATTCTTGACCGAAAAATGTAGGTTGTAAAAAGGGAACCATTTTGCTCTTGAATTTTATATATATGTGGATATATATTTTGGTGTACATAACCTAGCCATGACCTTGTGTGAATATGTTGAATGATTGTGTTTGTGATTTATATTTAATTATTTCAAATCGTTGTAATAATTATTATTTTTGTTCTTCCATTTGTAAAAATATGTAATTTATTTATTTTCATTTGGTATGTAAATAAATAGATTAGGTTCATTTTATTTTACTAGAAAAATGTATTAGGATACCTTTTGTAAAAGAAGATGCACACAAAAATGCGTTTTTGGTTTTGGCTAATTTCGGGCCTAAAGGACTTCATAGTTCTTAACGGGATTTTAGCCCGATAACCAAAACACATTTTTGAAGTCCAAAGGAGTTTAGAGCTGAGTATAAAAGACATTTGGAAGCCCAAAGAAAGTGAAGAAATCGCAACACAAGAAAAAGACTTGAAGCATTTGGATGCGGGATCAAGTGGGAGTTCAACGACACATTTTTGTGTCTATATTCACCCTTTAGGAAGGACCTTTTGACACACTTGTTTCGGCTAACAAGTGTGGTCAAAATAGTTAGCTATGGTTATGCACCTTTTGATATATGTGTTATGCTTGTATGGTTATTTTAAAATCATTGGTTCTTAACAAATAATCCATAACAAGCTTAAAATTGGTTCTTAACAAAATCATTAAAGAGGTTAATAAAAGGTTATTAAAAATTAATGATTTTATAATAAAATGGGTTTTATTAAAAGAACCTTGAAAATTTGTTTTCAAAAAAGTACCAAGGATTTGAATGCATGCAAATGTATGGTACATAAAGTTTTCTAAACTAGAATTTTGAAAAACTCAAAATCCTTTTTATAAAACAAGTCAAACACCATCCTTTTATACAACACTCGAATCACTTGGGAACTCTTTGTGGGATAAAGGTCACCTAACCACATTTGAGGGAACTTGTATATTTGAGGTGGGGTTACCATGTTTGTGGGATAAAGTTCACCTAACCACTTATATGTGTAAACTCACATGTGTGTGTAAGTTGGACGACTAGATTTGGAAACCATGAACTTAGGGTCACCGAAGCATGAGGAACAAAGGTGTTGATGGGATTAAACATGCCAACTAAACATAAAGATGTTTAACCGATCCTATATGGATAGAAGTTGCAAAGGGTTGCAATTGTCAAACGTTGACTACCTTGTTAATTTAAATTATGGGATAAAGGTCACCTAACCAATATTTAAATATAACGTTGGATTCTAGATTTTAATTATTAATTGTCTATGAGACATAAAAGGGTATTAATGATTAAAATATAATAATATCGAAAATACTAAAATTGAACCTTGTAAAATTTTGTAGATGGCCACTAACAATATTACCCAAACCGTCCGTAACCTATCACTAAGAACAATCCTTGACAAGGATCGTCTCAATCATAACACTTCATGGATTAATATCGAAACTTAAGAATCGTTCTCAAGTAAGAAAAGATATCCTATGTGTTGAACGATCCTAATCCCGATGAACATCTTATGGAAGATAAGGATGCCTATAACGATTGGATTAAGTATATCGAGGATACTATACAAGCCTCTTGCCTCATGTTAGGAATTATGATTCCCGAGATTCAAAATGGTTTTGAACATGATGGGCATACGACATGATTACCCAATTGTAGGAAATGTTCCTAAGGGTAGAACGCTTCTAAACGGTTCGAGCGCTTCATGCATGTCGAATGGAGGAAACCGGATCGGTCTCATCTTATGTCCTTAAGATGAGAAGCCACATTGATCACCTCAAAAGGTTCAATATGGATAAAAGGGATTTATCCATTCTAACGATCAATGAGGATTGCAACAAGAAAGGGCATCACCCTGACACCAAAGCAAATGTTGCAAATGGAAATGGGCACATCAAAGGGAAAGGAAAAAGAAAGACTAAAGCGGAACCACCAAAACCAAAAGAAGAAAAGGCAAAGGTTGCCATGAACGATCCATACTTTGAGTATGGTGAGATAGGGCATTTGAAAAAGGAATTGTCCAACCTATCTCAAAGAATTGAAAACTAAGAGGGATGTAGGGCAACCTCAGGTACAATCTTAATAATACATATTGACCTTAATGTTTTTATTCAAACACATGGGTATTAGATACCGGATGTGGAACTCATATTCGCAATTCGTTGCAAGAGTTAAAAAGAAATAAGCATTACAAGAAGGGAGACATTAGTCTCTTCATGGGCAATGTTCAAGTTGAAGCCCTAGGAGACTATGTTTTGAAACTTCCAAATGGTTTGGAAATTGTTTTAAAAATGTTTTGAATGCTCCTAGTTTGACTAGGAACATTATTCAAGTTTCCCTTATAAGACAATATGGTTTCGATTTAAAGTTTGTAAACAATGACATTTATATTTCAATAAATGACATGTTTTACTTTAAAGCTATGCTTTTAAATGGTATTTATGAATTGGTTCATGATAATACGTCATTTGATAGTTCAATGTACCAAGCAATCACCAAGAAACTCAAAATGGATTTGAGTGAGACCTATCTTTGGCATTATCGCCTTGGTCATATAAACAAATTCGCATGTAAACACGTCGAAAGAATGGTCTTTTGGAGACAAATGAAGTTGATTCATTTGATACATGTGAATCTGGTTTACAAGGTAAAATGACTAAGAAACCCTTTAGTAGGAAAGGGCAAAATATTTAGGTATCATACATTCAGATGTATGTGATCTTTTTAAGCTAATGACTAGGAATGGTGAGAGATACTTCATTACCTTTTACCGAAAACTATAGTAGTTGTGGTTATGTATACTTGCTGAGATACAAAGTTGAAGTTTTGAAATGTTCAAAGCCTTCAAAAGGTGAAGTACAAAATCAACTCAATCAAAGTTCTTCGTTCCGATAGAGGAGGAATCGAACTCTATTTGGATATGGTTCGATCTATGATGGCTAGGAGCGCACTATCTCTATCATTTTGGGGTTACGCTTTGCTCTCCGTGGCTCGTATATTAAATATGGCTCAAACCAAGAAAGTGGATAAGACACCTTTTGAAATATGGCATGGAAGGGCTCCATCATTATCATATTTGAAGGTATGAGGTTGTGAAGCTTGTTGGACCCAGTATGGCCTTAACAACTTCTTTTCACGTAATATGGCAAGTGATTTCAGTAGATGTGAAAAAGATGTGCGGAAATGGAAATCAGACTTTCAAGAAACAAGACCTACAAAATTATCAAGTTTATATCACTTTGAAACAAAATGGTTTACAAGGTGATTGTATGATTATTATCTAATACAATGAATCTTGAATTCTGTGGGTGAGAGGGCAATGGAGTTTTGATGTATGTATGAATTCTAAGCTTCAAACTCAATTGTCTTCTGCTGGTTGAGCCTCCTATTTATAGAAGGCTGGGTGCATGAATAAACAATAGTTTATTCATGCAATAAGTCCTGCAAAAAGTAGCCATTTGACATATTCATTGAATCCAACATTCAAGTTGCCTTTTTAATCATGATATCCAATAATGTCAACTTGCTTCGGTAAGTGTGGCAGGATAGAGCCAATTTCAGACAAGTGGGGTATTTCATCAGAATTCTGATAAACCACTTCATCAGAAATTCTGATGAACAAATCATCAGAAAAATCTGATGATCAGGATCGTAAGAAATTGATGATATTTCATCAGAAATATCATCAGATCCACCAGAAATGACCTTCTCTGATAATCCAGTTCAACTCTTGATCAACTTGTGATTCTTTGAAGTAGATGCTGTGCATTTCAGTTGTCCTATCCAATCTTCTTTTTCTTATTGTGATCTTCAGGACTGTGATCTCTTCATAGATCCAGTTGATTGTGATTTTCTTCAATACTTACAAATAAAGTTTCCTAACAGTTTCCCCCTAAGTATTGTAAGAAAATGAACTACCTCTATATCTAACATAAACAACTTTTAACTGCTTCTTGAAAGAGAAAAGAATTCAAAACAACTAAGTTCAGAAACATAGAACGGAGTCAAACCAACCATAAATCAGACAAAAGTAAAATATTGTTCAAAAACAGAAATTTAATCTCATCAATTCATTAATTGATCTTCACTCCACTTTTGTATTTGTCTCCTGGTTTCATCTTTTTCTTGTGATCAATTGCCTTTTGAGTTTCCTTGTACATCTCTTTGTACCATCCTCTTGACTCCATCCAGTTATCAATGCATTCTTCAATTGTTTTTCTTAGCTGTTCATTGTTCTTTCCCTTCTTCTTGAGCTGCTCTTGTTTTTCATTCATGCAGTTCCTTATATATTTCAGAGTTTGATTAGAGTACCTGCATATTTCACTGATTCTGAACAGAGCTTTCTCTTCATTAGCATCTTTGAAGACTACACACATTTCTGGTTTGTCAAAGATTGCTCCAGTTCTCACAAGTTTAGAAGGAATTTCAGCTGGAATTCTGGTGTTGGGAGGAGGTATTAGCACCTTGTTGCTGTACTCAAAATTGATACATAGATCAAAGTCTGCCAGTGCAGCCCTTTTGTATAACTTTGTTCCTTCACTTTTGAGACTGTCAAGGGCTCTTCTAATCACCACTGAACCACTTTTCTCTTTATCAATGATATTCTTCATTTTGACTATGCCCATTGGGTGAATATCATCAGCCAGATTTGCATCAGTAACCTTTTGTACACTGTTATCTTTTCTGATCAATGTATACTTGTTTTGTCCCTCATTACATAAGATGCCTCCTCCAGTGGTCAAAGTATCGATTCTTTCAATGGATACTATTGGATTGGTCATGTGTTTGTGCAGAATTACCCAGCCTCCATTGTTTCTGTTTTCAACAATACCTTTACTTAATGGAGAGAGTGGCCTTTTTGGGTTGTCTTCTGGACCTTTCCAGTAGTAATCCTTTAGATGTTCTTCAGGGTACATAATAGTATGTAAATCACCCTTCACCACATCCATTTCTCTGATGTTCCCTTTTGAATCTTCTATCATTTCTTTCCTTGGCCTTTTTGAGGAGGTCACTTCATGTTCCATTCTTCTCTTTTCTTTTGTATCCATCTTTATGCTGAACTCTGTTTTTCCTGTGATGGCCTTAGAGGATGACTGAACTGGAACATGTTCTTTCTGCTGGACTCTTGATGTGTCTGGCTTTGGGACGTTTGGTGGAGGACCCATGAGTAACTTTTGTTTATCTGGAGGTAGACCCATGGGTTGCTTCTGTTTTTGAGCTTTTGAAGTTTTTGTTTGTTTGGTTTGAACTTGTTGAATGGTTTCTGATTGTTGTTGTGGAGTTTCTGATCTTCTTGCTTGTCTTTCTTGTGGAATTGGGGCTTTCAGTTCCTGAAGATCAACTTTTGCTAATCTAGCGACATTATACTGCAATATCTCTACTAACAAATGAACATTTGTGAGAGATTGAGTATTTGTTTCTTCTTGTTTCTTCATTTTCTAAAACTCCTGGTTTTCTTGATTTCTTTGTGCAGTCAATTCCATCAACAATTTCTCAAAAGCCTCAGCCATGCTGCTGTTGTTGGCTCTGAGGAACTGTATTTCTTGCTTTCTCTTGCAGTTGCAACCTCAGCCATCTTTTTCTTGATATCACGCAGTTCCTTGAGAGTCTTCTCGAGTTCTGATGAGCTCTCTGTTTTCTGATGACTTTTGCAGTTTGTTGAGGGCTGCATCATTGTCTTCTGTTTGCTTCTGCACTGCTTTGACAGTTTCTGATAAAACCTTCATATCTGACTTTTGAATTTTGATTTCTTCCAGTATCAGATCAAGTTTTCCTTCTGTGGCTGTTTTCACAGTAGCAGTTGTGTCTTCAAGTTCCTTGTGAAGTTGTTTAGGGGATATAGATTGATGTCCTTGGGAAATAGGAAAGACAACAGATGTTCCCCTTCTAACACCAGCAGAAAACACATTCTCTGCTGTTCTGAGGTTAAGAGGATTGGAAGATTCCAAATTCTCTGTATCCTCACCAGAAAATTGAAACACATTTAAGTTCTGGTTTTTCTCATATCCTTCAACCTTTTCAGGTTCTCCATGAGTTGTTGAGAAACTCTTAGTTTTCTCATCCAGGTTTCCTTGATCAGTAGACTGATCTCCACCTGTTGCCACCACATTTTTCTCCTCAGAATCTGATTCAGAAAATGGGTCATTGGTTTTACTCACATTTTGTTTTGCAGAAATAGTGCCTCTATGTAAAATTTCATATTTTCCTGGAATTGATTCATCAGAATCACTCTCAGAGAAATGAAATAAGTTCAGTTTGGAGTGTTGTGCACCTGTTTCTCCCATATGTGAGATTTCAGCATGATGTTCTTCTGCCACAGGACTCATATTCACATCTTCATCAGCTGGATGAGGATCATATTTACCCTGCTGTTCTATTCTTGATGTGCTTGACTCTTGTGCATCATGCTCCATGGGGAGCACACTTTCAAAAACTTCTTTGTTTTCTGGCCTTTTGTTCAACATCTTCAGATATTCTGCTCTGTATGGTGAATTTTCTGGTATCAGATTCATCATTCTTTCTGATAGAGCAGGCACATCATAATCTGACTTCCAAGACCCTACTGCAGTCCAAGGTCTCATTATTTCTATACACCACATATTTTCTGATGCTGGAATTTCTAGGTTCCTTTCGGAAAAAGCATCAGAAATTATGATTGACAGAAATCTGGGAAAGGGTAGATGTCAATCTATCCTTCCAACGTTGTTCAGAATTGATCTTCTGATCATAGTAAATATTTCTGTTCCAAAATCAATGTTCAACCCACTAATGAGACTGAACATGATTGTTAGAATATTCATATTTATCTGATCCATACCTCCAATCTTTGATGACAAACACTTGTTCAGAATTTCAATTAAAACTTACCAGAAGGCAGGTAGCTTGTTTCTCTTGAATTCATTGATCTTTGAAATCTTTGTCTTGTAACCCATTACAGCATCAAGTTGTGAGAACATATCTTCTTTTGCAGGTACTTCTTCATAGCTTTGGACTAAGGGAAGTTCCAAACATTCCCTTATTTTCTCCGGTGAGATTGTAATAAAGATATTTCCCCACACATGTGCTGTCAGCTCGAGTTGATTTGAGACTTTGAGAGTTTTTACAACTTGTTGTATAAGTTCTTCTGGTACCTCTCTGGTCTTTGTGAGGGCTTGAGCTATGGGGCATCTGGTCAGAAATTCAATGAGAATTTGACACTTCATATCATACTCTTCAATGTTATCATTCATTGCTTCATTGTTGCTCTTTAATGGAAGAAATTCAGCTTCAGTGATGAAGGGAGCATAATGTTCGACTGGTGGTATGTTGATGTTGATAGCTGCCATTGAAAATTTGGGTTTTTGTTTCGGAAAAATGGTTTTAGGGTTATGAATTTGAAGGTTGAGGATGGAAGTCTCTGTTTTGAATGAGGTATTTATAGTGAACACAGACAGAGTTTTTTGAGTGTTTTTCGTGGGTTGTTTGTATTCAAGGTGGTTAATGACACCTTAATGATGTTTTAATCCTTTAAGGAAACAACCGTTTTTGAAAAACCTTTGGTTTATCTCTAATTTAATGTAAATCCTTTAAAGAGACTTAGAGATTACAATGATTTTGCGGATAAACACTAAATTCCAACTTGCACCTTTTCTCCATGTGGGACCCTTTTTGTTTCAAAAAGGTCCAATAGAAACCTTTTCTGAGTTGGTGTATCTTCCCAGGTTTTCCTTATGATGATATATATCAGAAAATCTTGAATAAAACTTTTGAGAGTTGTATTTTCTTCATATATCATCAGAATTCATTTGATTCACTTACAGAGGATGAATCATCAATTTTTTTTGAGATGAGAGGGAATAAGTAGAGTTCCGAGAATTTTACTTACATTGTTGTTTTGCAGTTCTGAACTCCACACCTTTGTTCTGATATACAGGAAGTATATTTACTCATACAGCTTGTTCCAGTCCTCAGAAAAAAAATATTTTGAAAGAAACTTATTTCAAAATTTAGATGGTAATAAGTTTCTTTAAATCTGTTTAAAAGCTATGTTTTTCTGATGTTTTGTCAAACTTCCTGATTTTCAAGAGATTTTTCTGATAAAAATAATTGATTTTCTGATCTATTGTCAGATATTCTGGCCTGATGAGTTTTCTGAAAAATTACCAGATTTTCTGATTGATTATCAGATTTTCTGAGCTTCACTTAAAACCTGTCAGATTTCATTTGAGTTTCACCAGCTTTTCCTTGTTTTTATCAGACACGTTGTGTTAGTTCCCCCTAGATCTATTGACACATTTAAACAAAATGAATGAAAAGAAGTTAAAGCAAATATGATATATATATATACACACACATATATATATATATATATATATATATATATATATATATATAACATAAAACACACAACAAAGAAAAAGAAACAACAACTACTCCTCCTCCTCCTCCAACACGTTGTACATGCACTTCACATATAACCAAAGACTGGTTATACGACCGGTGTGATTCGTTGATGGCACTAGGGTGGACTCACTTATGTTTTCTTGAAGTGCCAGCTCACCCCTTGGATAGCAGCTTCTCACTCCTCCAAAGTCCAGCTGACTGGTGATCACCTTGGTTACAAATTAGGGGTAGATCAGAAAAGGTTGACGGTCGTGGATGTTTGCTACTAGGTCTCTCATGAGAAACTTAGCATAGTTGTAAGGCTTTTCCTGTACAACAGCATGGACCACTTCCATCATCATATTGGACAGCTCATTAAAGTGTCCAATCTTCTTGGAGAAGCAGACACTTAGCTGAGTTACCAAAAAATGGAAAGGTGGTATAAACCCAGATTTGCTAACCGCCCTTGACGAGTTGTATGTGTGATAGCCCATTTCAGTCAAGGTCTGTTGCACATCTGCCTTGTCCAGGATTTTTTCTTCATGACCATTACCCAGTTTGAGGACATTTCTGATTGTTTCCTCTTTTAGGGTAATATTAACCCCCATAACCTCACTCTCAATCCACATCGAAGTGCCACTAAAAATGATTTGAGAGTTCCACCAGAACTCTTGAAGAAGTTTTGGATAAATGGTGACATATGATGATACAGCAAAGCCCAAAGGACTTTTCATGATCATATTGTACACAAACCTGCAGTCCTCCCATGCAGGTCCTTCCAAGTTGGATCTTAATCTAAGATTATGAAGTCTGTGAAATGGGAGAGGGAATTGAGTTGCTTTCATCAATTTTGGGCGACCCATTTTAAGATAAGAAAAATTATGTCGAAGGGCTTTTGAAGAGATGAATTTGGTATGAAGTAAGTTCTTTTCAGGTTGTTAATATTTATAGATGAAAGTGATAGTACTTCATAAATGATATTAACAGCAAAAAAAAATTTATTTTCATCTCTTCAATTAAGACGATATCTGTTGCAGTGAATGTGACAGTCTACTAAGCCCCATGTGTGAGTAAGCATTTATTTACTAGGCAACTACTTTCATAGCTCCTAATCATTCTAGTGCCTACGTATCACTTAAGTTTCTTATGAAAAATGACATTGCATGCATTGGCAGTAAAAATAAAATCCACTAATCTGAAAAAAAAATTGAGATGGTTGGTTTTCTCAGCTGTATGGAATTTCATCAGTATGCATGTTACTTTTTCCCCTTTTTGTTTTTTTGTTTTTTTTAATAAGAAAAAAAAAACAAAAACAAAATTTACACAAATATAAATATATACAATATGTGTGTGTGGGATATGCAAATTATGAAGATGGAAGATTATGATGATTATAAATTATTCTGATGTTTCAACCTGGTTTCTGATTTTATATCAGAACTTCTGGTGATTTCACCAGATATTCTGATATTCCTTCAGATTTTCTGATAAATCATCATTTATTGATGATCCGTCAGATTTTCTGATGTTTCATCAGATTGATGGATTGCTTTGTCAGAAACCAGTTGATTTGTTCTTTGATTATCAGAACTTTGATGATCATCAATTTGGTTTTCAATTTGTGTCCTTGTGTTTTCTGAAAAATCTTCATCATTTAAATTTACCATGCCAAGTTTGCTGATCAAAAAATTGTGTCTCTTTTCATCAAGAGGTTTTGTAAAGATATCAGCAATTTGGTTTTCAGTTGGAACAAAATACATCTCTATGTTACCTTTCTCCACATGATCTTTTATGAAGTGATATCTGACATCTATGTGTTTGGTTCTTGAGTGATGAACTGGATTTTCTGTTATTGCAATAGCACTCTTTGAGTCACATAGAATTGGTATTCTTGTCAGATTTACTCCATAATCTTTCAGTTGAGTTTGCATCCACAGCACTTGTGAACAGCAACTTGCTGCTGCTACATATTCTGATTCTGCTGTTTATGTGGCAACACAGTTTTGTTTCTTGCTTGCCCAACATACCAATTTTTCTCCCAAGAGTTGACAGGCACCAGATGTGCTTTTCCTATCAATTTTGCACTCTGCATAATCTGCATCTGTGTATGCAATTAATTCAAGGTTTGTATCCTTAGGATACCAGAGACCAAGTTCTGATGTGCCTTTTAGATATTTAAAAACCCTTTTTACAGCTTTTAGATGGGATTCTTTGGGATCACATTGATATCTGGCCAGAAAGCATGTTGCAAACATGATATATGGTCTGCTTGCAGTTAAATATAGCAGTGATCCTATCATCCCTCTATAGGTTTTAATATCTACACTTATTCCATCTTTATCAGAATCTAACTTGTTCCTTGTTGCCATGGGAGTTTTTGAAACAGAGCAGTTTTCAAGTGAGTATTTTTGTAGAATTGTTTTCACATATTTTGATTGACTCAAAAATATTCCATCAATTCTTTGTTTAACTTGTAACCCTATGAAAAAGGTTAACTCACCCATCATGCTCATTTCAAAGTGGTTGGTCATCTATTTTTGAAACTTTTTACAGTATTTTTCATTTGTTGATCCAAATATAATGTCATCAACATATATCTGGACCAGCAAAGTTTGACCTTTGTGTGTTTTGAGAAAAAAGTGTGGTGTCAATAGTTCCTTTGGTAAACCCAGAATTGAGTAAGAAGTTTGATAAAGTTTCATACCAGGCTCTAGGAGCTTGCTTCAACCCATACAAGGCTTTGTTTAATCTGTAAACATGATTTTGAAATTTTGGATCAACAACGCCTTCTGGTTGTTGCACATAAACTTCTTCCTCAATTTTACCATTCAGAAAAGCTGATTTAACATCCATTTGATAAACTTTAAAATCCTTGGATGCAGCATAAGCAAGAAAAATTATTACAGCTTCTAATCTAGCTACTGGTGCAAAAGTTTCGTCATAATCAATACCTTCTTGTTGACAGTAACCCTTGACCACTAACCTTGCTTTGTTCCTTGTGATTATGCCATTCTCATCAGATTTATTTCTGAACACCCATTTTGAGCCTATGACAAATTTGTCTTTTGGCTTGGGTACCAGATCCCATACCTTGCTCCTTTCAAACTGATCAAGCTCTTCTTGCATGGCTTAAATCCAGTTTGGGTCACTTAGAGCTTCTTTGACAGATTTGGGTTCTACTTTGCATAAGAACCCAGAAAATGCACACTCATGTGCAGTTGCAGATCTTTTTCATACACCATCTGCAGGATTGCCAATGATGCCAGACAGAACATGTCCTTTGATCCATCTTAACTTGTTGTGAAAAGTTGTTGGTTATGATGGATTTGATGTTTCCCCCTGAACAGGTGTCTCATTTGTGTGTAAGATATCAGAATCCTGAGTTTCTGATGTACTACACCTTTGTTCTGCAGAGTTAGTACATGAAGAATCTTTTGATTTGTTTGTGAAAGAATTATCATGTTCTAGGAAATCTTCATTTATCATTTCAAAGAGATGTTCGTAGTTTTCTTGTTTGTCAGAAAAATTTATTTCTTTCATGTATTCATCAGAAACCTCTGTTTCTAATGAGTCATCAAATGAAACATACAGACTTTCTCTGATTGTCCTTGTGTTGAGAATAAAGATTCTATATGATTTTGAGGACAAAGAGTAACCAAGAAAAATACCTTTTTCTGCTTTTCTGTCAAATTTTTCAAGGCTTTCAAAATCATTGAAAACAAAACATCTACAACCAAA
This sequence comes from Helianthus tuberosus, assembly GCA_030545235.1. Taxonomy (NCBI): domain Eukaryota; kingdom Viridiplantae; phylum Streptophyta; class Magnoliopsida; order Asterales; family Asteraceae; genus Helianthus; species Helianthus tuberosus. The sequence goes on along the minus strand of CM060412.1, from coordinate 96,863,526 downwards.
TGTATGCAAAAATTTTACACTTGGAATTCTTTCATTGATAATGTTGTAAGGTGTTTTGTTGTGCCTTTTGTTGATTATGGTTCTGTTTTGGGTAAAACATGCATTTGCTATAGCCTCTGCCTAGAAATGAGTGGGCAGTTTGGCATAAGCAAGCATAGTTCTGGCAGCTTCTACCAAGGTCCTATTCCTTTTTTCAACCACCCCATTCTGTTGAGGTGTTCTTGGAGCAGAAAAATCATGAGAAATTCCTTTACTTACAAGAAAGTTCTCAATTTTTGAATTCTTAAACTCTGTTCCATTGTCTGATCCGATCCTTCTGACTGTTAGTTTTAACAGATTTTCAGTTTTCTTGATAAAGTTAATGATCAGATCAGGAGTTTCACTTTTCTTTCTAAAAAATTCTACCCATGTGTACCTGGAAAAGTCATCTACTATTACTAGTATGTATTTCTTTCCAGAAAAACTTTCTGTACTTATGGGTCCACACAAATCCATGTGTAAAAGTTCCAAATTTTGTGAAATAGAAGACTCAGAAATTCATTTATGTGAGCTTCTCTTGGATTTACCCATCTCACATGCTTCACAAATTTTATCCTTCCTTGTGGATATCAAAGGTAATCCTTTTACCAGACCTTTGAAATTTAAGCGGGCTAGCCTTTTGTGCCATAACCAACTACTACCTTTGTTGATTTTTGAAAATAAACATAGTTTTGGATGTTCACTTTCTTCTTTGAAGTCAAAATAGTAAATTTATTTTCTTATTCTTTTCCCACTTAAATATATTTTATTATCATCTTTACCTATTAACAATCATTTTTCTGGTAAAAAGGTTACCTGAAAACCTTTGTCACAGAATTGACCACAACTCAACAAATTATACTTTAAGCCTTCAACATAGGCTACTTTCTCTATGGTCAAACATCCATACCTTATGTATCCATATCCCATGATCCTCCCTTTCACTCCATTTCCAAAATTTACCATTCTACCCAGCTTTGAAACGAAGTTGCTGAGTAAGCTCCTGTCCCCAGTCATGTGCTTGGAGCTTCCTGAGTCACAGTACCAGATCTGCTGCATATGATGGTCCTGAAATGGAATGATTAGAGGGTTTTTGGTACCCAGGCATGCTTGGGTACTGTTTCTGATGGGATTTTAAATAGTTTATTTTTTCTTCTTGGTTTTGCATCAGAAATTCTGTTATATGCTGAGCCATAAACAGATTTTGCATTTTTCTTTTGAAGATGGTGTTGAACAAGCTTCAGTATGTCAACACACATACAAGATTTATCAGAATTTTCTGATATTTTCTCTTGTGATGGAATGAGTGGATAATTTTGAAAAGATGAGTGAACTGCTTTTGGAGTCTTTACAGATTCTTGACTGCATTCACTTATGTTTGTTTTGAAGTTTGTTTTTTCAAAAGAGTATTCAGAACAGGTTGACTTGCAAGATTCAGAATCAGATTATGATAACAATTTATCAGAAATCTGATGAGTTGCTTTTAGAAAGACAATGGGTTTATTTCCATTTGATCTTATATAACCTAAACCCTCTCCTTTGTTCTTGGGTGTGGACTCAATGAAATTTATGAATTCTTTGGCTTGTTGAAAACCTCTTACATTGATTTCTTTGTCATTGATTTTCTTGTAAAGATCTTTTCTTTCATTTTCATAAAACTCAATTTTAGCTCTTTGATCTAAACTTTCCTCTATAAGTAGTTGGTTTTTCAAGAATGATTTTATTCAAGGTCCTTTGCAACTCATCAGATTTTCTAATATCTGATTGATGTTTTTCTTGTAGATTTAGAAAATCTGACATGAGCTTGTTTAGCTTATGTTCAAGATCAAGATTGTCTAAATTTACCTTTTGTTCTGAAGTTTCTGGTAGACCTTTAGAAAGTGCCATGAGGCAGAAATTTGCCAATTCTTCTTCTTCATATTCAGAAGAATCATCAGATAACTATGTATATGTTCCTGCAATTAAGCTAACTTGTTGCTGCTTCTTTGCTTCTTCAAGCTTTTTCTCATAGTAAGCAACATCTTTGAGCTTTTTGGTCTTGCATTCTGATGCATAGTGACCTCTCTGCTTGCACTTGTAACACATAACTTCAGCCTTCCCTTTATCCTTAGATCTAACTTCTTCATTAGATCTCCCATCCATCCTTCCTCTGTCACTCCTCTGGTATCTCTGGCTTCCTCCCCTCAACCTCTGCTCAAATGTTTTGGTGAGCAGTGCTATTGCCTCAGGAAAAGCTGAAAATCTGATGAAGTATCAGAAATTTCAAAACTTTGGCTGCTTGATGGTTGTGGATCATTGGTGGGTATTGTTCTTTGTGAGTTTGAGATAAGAGCTAAAGATCCCCCTCTTTGAATGGTTTCTTCAAATATTTCTTCCTCTCTGGGGACCAAGATGCTGTATAAGTCATGGAGACTCATGTTTCCTAGTTCTAAGGTTGAGGACAAAGTCATGGTTAGACTTCTCCATTCTCTAGGAAGGGCATCAAGAAATTTTATGTTTCTTTCATCATTTGACTTTGTTATTCCAAATTTCTTTAGCTCGTTTAAAAGTTTTGTAAATCTTTGATATGTATAATTTAATCTTTCATTTGGTAAATTTTTAAACCTTTCATAAGATGAGACATTGTTTGTTCTCTTGTTTGTTCTCATCCTTTCTCCTTCTTCACAAAGATTTTCCAACTGATCCCATATTTCCTTGGCTGATGCACAAGCATCAACTTGTGAAAATATGTCATTGGGGATGGCCATTATTAAAAGTGACTTTGCCCTTTCATCCCCAGCCACCTTTTCCTTGTCTTCCTCACTCCAAAGTATTTCACTTTTGGGAGCTTGGGAGGCAGGGATAGCAGGTGATTGGTCAGTTGCTGGAATAGCTGGTATTACAGTCATTGGTATATGTGGACCCCTTTCAATGGATTGAAACAGAGCTCGGTTATGACCATTAAGGAAATTGACCATCTGATTTTCCATTGGGGGTATTCCTCTCTGACCAGAGTCGGAGGTTTGGACATAGAACCAATGTTAAAAGCATTATTCCAGGATGGAAAGCTGGCCATATTTAGAGAAAAGAAGATGAGCGATTGATCGTTTGAAAACAATTTATTCAATCTGCTCTGATACCAATTGTTGGACCCAGTATGGCCTTAACAACTTCTTTTCACGTAATATGGCAAGTGATTTCAGTAGATGTGAAAAAGATGTGCGGAAATGGAAATCAGAATTTCAAGAAACAAGACCTACTGAATTATCAAGTTTATATCACTTTGAAACAAAATGGTTTACAAGGTGATTGTAAGATTATTATCTAATACAAATGAATCTTGAATTCTGTGGGTGAGAGGGCAATGGAGTTTTGATGTATGTATGAATGCTAAGCTTCAAACTCAATTGTCTTCTGCTGGTTGAGCCTCCTATTTATAGAAGGCTGGGTGGATGAATAAACATTCATGCAATAAGTCCTGCAAAAAGTAGCCATTTGACATATTCATTGAATCCAACATTCAAGTTGCCTTTTTAATCATGATATCTAATAATGTCAACTTGCTTCGGTAAGTGTGGCAGGATAGAGCCAATTTAAGACAAGTGGGGTATTTCATCAGAATTCTGATAAACCACTTCATCAGAAATTCTGATGAACAAATCATCAGAAAAATCTGATGATCAGGATCGTCAGAAACTAATGATATTTCATCATCAGATCCATCAGAAATGACCTTCTCTGATAATCCAATTCAGCTCTTGATCAACTTGTGATTCTTTGAAGTAGATGCTGTGCATTTCAGTTGTCCTATCCAATCTTCTTTTTCTTGTTGTGATCTTCAGGACTGTGATCTCTTCATAGATCCAGTTGATTGTGATTTTCTTCAATACTTACAAATAAAGTTTCCTGACAAAGCTTATGTGAAGCAATACACCTCAAATAAATTGGAAGTATGATCCACTAAGTGTATCTTCGTAGGATTACCTAAAGATAGTATAGGATATTATTTCTACGATCCAATAGAGCAAATGGTATTTGTTGCTCGAAAGGCTAGTTCTTGGAAGCTAAGTTCCTTATGGAAGGAGCTAGTAGAACAGTGGAACTTGATGAGGATCAAGAACCACAAGCTGATACACATTTGGTTGATACTAGCGCTCAACAAGAGGTTGTTGAAAACGATCAAGTGGTTGATCATTACACACAAAACGTTCGCAGATCTGGTAGAATCAGTAGTCCACCTGAAAGATATGGATTTTTCATGGATGGATGCTACGTGGTAGATTCGGGTGAACCAACCACATACCATGATGCAATGTCAAAATCCAATTGTGACAAATGGCTTGAAGCCATGAACGTAGAGATGCAATCCATATATGACAACCAAGTATGGGAATTGGTTGTGCCACCTCTTAACTCCAAAGTAGTTGTAAATAAGTGGGTTTTCAGGAAGAAAATAGATATGCATGGAAACTTGGATACTTATAAAGGGAGACTTGTAGCAAAAGGTTTCACTCAAACTCAAAGGGTTGATTATGATGAGACCTTTTCGCCCGTGGTGATGCTAAAGTCAACTAGGATATTATTTGCCACACTTGCATAATATGATTATGATATTTGGCAAATGGATGTCAAAACGGCTTTCTTTAATGGATATCTTAAGGAAGATGTCTATATGGTTCAGCCTGAAGGTTTTGTCGATCAAAAACATCCTGACAAAGTGTGCAAGTTAAAGAAATCAATCTATGGATTGAAACAAGCATCTGGAAGTTTGAATCACTGTCTTGATGAAGAGATTAGGGAATATGGATTCATCAAGAACGTCGATGAAGCTTGTATGTATAAGAAGGCTAGTGGGAGCATCATCACTTTCTTAGTATTATATGTCGATGACATTCTACTATTTGGAAATGACATTCCAACCATGGAAAGTGTAAAACCCTAGCTTGGAAGTTGTTTTTCCACTAAGGATCTTGGAGAAGCCGCCTATATTTTGGGAATAAAGATCTATAGAGATAGATCAAGGCGCTTGATAGGTTTAAACTAAAGTGCATACATTGACAAAGTCTTGAAAATGTTCAAGATAGAGAGCTCTATGAAAGGTTTGGTACCTATTCAAGAGGGGACAATATTGAGTGTGTCTCAATGTCCAAGCTCAAAGGATGAGCAAGAAAGAATGAAAGGAATCTCATATGCGTCTGCTATAGGATCCATAATATATGCAATGATATGCAATGATATGCACTAGACCAGACATGTCATGCGCTTTAAGCATGGCGAGAAGATACCAGCGAGTAACCGTCATTGGGTGACTGTTAAAATATATATTGAAATACCTTAGAAGGACTAAGGATAATTTCTAATATATGGATCTGGTGAAAAAGAACTCGTTGTAAAGGGTTACAGGGATGCGAGTTTCGGAATTCATTGTGAAGGGTTACATGGATGCGAGTTTCCAAATTGATCGAGATAGTTCTCGATCACAATAAGAGTAGCATTGTCCACTACAGAATCAGAATACATTGCCGCTTCATTGATTGAGATAATTCATATAGATCTGCCACTTGAATTATTACCGATCTAGGGGTAGTCCCTACCATTCAGGACCCCTAAAGATCTTTGTGATAACGATGGTGCGATTGCTCAAATCAAGGAACCACGTGCACATCAAAAGACTAGGCACATTGAGCGGAGTTTCAACTACATAAGGGATGAAGTTGAAAAGGGAAAGATATGTATTCGCAAAGTTCACACTGATCAAAATATTGCAGATTCACTCACAAAGCTCCTTGAATGGGCAAAGCATGAAAGGGTCATACTTGTGCCTTAGGACTTCGATATTCTAGTGATTGGATTTGATCTATTTTATATTTGGATATTGGAACAATTGTTATTTTAACTCTTTTATGGTATTTTGAGTTATGTTCCATTTTAGCATGTTTAAATCCGTGAATAAATTAATTATTCTAAATGTCCGTAGTCGATCATATTTGTGGGAACAAATATGAATGTGAGACTATTATGAACTTGGATTGGTGGATATTCATTAAGTATGAATATAGAGCAAAGTGTTGCTGCCAAAGTTCATAGATATTTGTGGGATACAAATATTGGACTGACCCGCTCTCAAATGTTATTGCATGGAATCATTTGTTATTGATCATAAGTAAATTTGAGTAAAGGAGAATATCATAGTATCCTCTGACCTGAGAAACATATTGGGTCTTGATATTCACCGAATATTATACTTTGACTTAGTTCTTCGTTGTCTGTAAAAAGACAGTACATAAGGCTAAGCTCAGGTGTGGTACAAGGTGATTGTGAGAGACGTATGTAGTCAAGAAGGGATTTGTTCCTGTTATTCGTCGAGAGTAAGATGTCTAAGGCCTGCTAAAGTTGAATCAACAGAGAGTGATCACTCTATGTCTCTGGATTTAACATGATATCTGTAACAAATGGATAAATGATAGATTCACCTAAATCATATTCAATTAAGGGACTTGAAGGGGATGATGTTATTGAATGGCACTTAGTCATACGTATTAGGGGCAGTAAACCGTTGTTAGGCGTCATTTACTGCTTGCATCAATCTTCTTTGTATCTTGTGCAAGTGGGAGATTGTTGGACTCTCTATGCCCAAGACACATATTAAATTGATATGGCTAGTACGTTATGATCCAAGTCGGGTCATACCCAATAACAAGCTAGACAAACACCTATAATATTTATTTATGATATGATCAATCAAATAAATATTAACACTTAGAATATTTAGAAATTGGGTTTCTAAATAATTGCACTTGAGAAACTAATAAATTATATGGATAATTTATTTTGAGAGAATATTTTATTTTGTTATTTAATGGGTTAAATAACATAATAAAAGTAGTATAAATCTTATAACATGTGATGTTATAGTTTTATAAAAGTTATAAAACTATATATATAAGACTTAATATTGTTTAAAAGAAAATTGATTTTTTTTTAAATAAAAAAGGTGGCCCCCCCCCCCCCCTTGGTGTTCTTCCCAAGCATTTTGGTCCAACAAGACTCCATGCATTTTGCATGTCTAGTTGTTTTTTGATTGGACAAAATGGGTGGCTCTCTCTCTCCTTGTTTTATAATAATTTTGTATGACAAAATCAGAGGAGGATGAACTTGAAAGAACTTGTAAAAATGCTCTCAAGATTTTCGGCCATAATGTGCCATCCTAGAGGGTTTTTCAAATTGGTATAATCAAGTGCAAAAACTATAGAGAATCCTCTCAAAATTTCGGCCAAGGTGGTTGAACGAGAAGGATTTTTCAAGTGAGTTCACAAGTGTAAATCCTAGCAACATAAGGTGTTCGTTGGAGGCTTGGGGTATGCAAGCTTGAGGTCTTTTCCTTTGAAGATTTCCATTCAAGAATATCATCTTCTTCATATCTCCTTGCTCTTTGAATGGTAGTATTCTTAAACACCCTATGATTGTATTTTGATAGCATGCATGTTCGTATATGGATCCCGGTATTGGGTTTTTACATATAAAATGGGTTTTATATCAACAAAGTAACATGTTTTAAATCCTTTTTCCGCTGCGTTTTAATTTTATTCGGATAAAATTACTTTGATAAACATGTGAAAATCCCAACAAAATCTTGTGTTTCATTTCCAGATTGTATATTTACATGTGACAATTTCACGTTTTAGTCCTTTTTTTGATTTCAAACTCTCAAACCTTTTCTGGAAGTGAAATTATAAACTGTTACACAAAACGTAATCAGTTTAACGCGACGTAGACTCCTGAACAAGGATATAAGCTAAACATACCCTAAATACCATTTACATAACTTATAAATAAGTTTTGAGGGGTTCGGTATGGCAAAAACATACTTATTAGAGCTAAGGGACTATTTACGACAATCTGTGAAAGTCTGCCGATTCTCATATTTCTTAATACGAACCACGTACACACATCCAAAAATTTTTGTAATCATTAAAATCTTGCGTTTTATTGATAAGAATGCAAAAATATCATTCGTCGCGAAATTTAGGTCGTTTTCACGTTCGTTAAAGCGTTCGTCGTAATTAAGCGAAAAACGCAACTGTACAACCGAACGAACCAACATCCATGACATTTTTTGGGCATAATTCAAGTCACATATGCGTTAACATCCTTATAGAGCTTAAAAATTAGGTTAACGGGTGTTAAAAGTGACAAAACACGACGAAACAAGTCTAGGGGCCAAAACTGTCACCTATTGAAACTTCTGCCCTTGCCCAACATATACGGACCGCAAATACAGACCATATACGGTCCGTAAATCTATCCCAGCAACCAGATTTCGTACAACAGCCTGTTTTCTTATGTTTGGAGCCCAAGTTTGAGTATTCCCCAAGGTTTAATCTGCTTTGGACACTTGTTTTAATCCCCTTTAAAGTTTGGGACATGTGGAATGATCCTAAACACCCTCAAATACTATAAATAGCAACCATTTTTGCACCAAGTTCCTTGCTTGTTTTCACTTCTTCTCATCTACTCTAATTGGAGTTTTGCTTCCCATTGGAGGCCTCCTACTGAGTATTCTTGCCAACCTAGAACTCAAGTAAGTGTTCTTTCCTTGTCTTGTTCATATTTTAGCTTATTTTGTGCTAAAAGTCAAACAGTTGACTTCTGTTTGACTTTCGGTTCTGACCATAATTGGTCAAGTCAAAGTTCAATTGAACTTTGCAACGTGATCGTAATCATGAAGGTTATAATCCCTTGCGATTGCACCTTCTGATTACCACGTTTACTAGTCGAAGTGACGAGTCAAAGATGCACATTATGTGCATTTTACGACAAAACTATTTTTGAGTATCAAAATTCCAAGTTTTGATACCAAATCAGTTTTATGACTTTGTTAGGCATGTTTTGACATGTCTAACTCGTCACTTCTAGTTTAGTGCTTATTTAGGGTCGTAAGTCGAGCGGTTTGACCACCGCTTTGACTCTCGAATCCGACCCGTTTGGTCGATCTTAGGATCCGACCAAACACATGTAGGTGGCCATAGTTGTATAGGGAATAACCTACTGAGATTATACCTTATGGTCACGTCGTTTGGTTAGTGTTATGATAAGTTGATTGTTATATGCCTAAAAATGACCAAAATGCCCTTTTTGCGCATAAATCCACTTTAAGCATATGTAACCAAATTTTTGACATATAAACTAATGTTACAACTTTATTAAACATATTTTGGCATTTAAGACTTATCATAGCACATGTTTGACCATCCGATCACACTTTTACGCAAATTGCACATTAAAGTAGCGTAAACTACCTTAACGAGTCATAACGGGTCAAAAGCACTTAGGATCACTTCCAAACTAGAATGTTAAGTTTACTAAGCTATATCATATAAGTTCCAACACTCATTTGGTTTATAAGACTTCATTCTATCTGATCTTCCATTTTCAAGTTTCGACACTAACATGTAGTTATCCGATACACTAGGAACCACTTCAACACTTGAACTCTTGAACCTTTAAGCTTTGTTTATTCGTTTGAACAAGACCTATACGCAATCCCAAGTGAGTACATAGTTCCCTTCTTTTATGTTTTCAAATGTTTTGGGGTGATTCATATGTGTAATCATTTTTTCTCAAATGTATGGCATATATGTGTTTACTAAGTGCTTTTTGTGTATTATTCCTATTATGCAAAACACAACGATTGCGAAAATGAACAAAATCCTTATAGCATATATCTATCCTCATAGTTAGATTCTTGTGGGATGTTTAAAGTGCTAAATTAAAGTCCTTGTTTGGATTCTTTATATACTTTAATGTGTTTGTTATCTTCATAGTTAGATTCTTGTAGGATGTTTAAAGTACTAAATTGAAGCCCTTGATTGGATTCATTGTGTACTTTAATGCGTGTTTATAAGTTGATGACCAAGTTGATGATAATGTGTTTATGTGATTAGTAGTGATTTAGATAACGAAACAAGTGTAATACCATAAGAACATGGTGGATACGTCGCTGGTACTTCCTATATATAAGTGCTCTTATTGTATTACTCTTGTAGCGTTATCCGAATCACTTTAGGATTTTTGTGTTTAGTTGATTCAATGTTCAAGTATCCAAATCCTTGTAGAATCATCCATATCTTCATATGCTAGATTCTTAGAAGGATATCCAAAGTATTATTATAAATCATTGATTTGATTTCTAATAATACTTACACAAGTTATGACCGATTTCAATATTGTTATTATTAACCCTTGATTGGATTTCTAATAATACACTCATAAGTTTTTTAACCGATTTCAATGTGGTAACAAAGATCAATGTACAATTTTCAATAGCATAAAAAGTAACTAGTAATAATCGTATTGCCATATACAAAACTCTTTTGTCACAAGTTTTCACAATCAAGATACTAAACTTTTTGCCATTTATTTGGCTAACAAAACCTATGTACTCGCCAGCTTTTATGCTGACTCTCATTTTCACATATGTTTCAGGATTTGATTATTCAAGCATGCTACACATAGGAACGCATCCGGGCCTTAGACTTCTTTAATCAAAGACAATTACATGTATTATTTTTATTGTAAAACAATGTTAACAATAATGAAACAATATAGTACCAGTTGTTGTGAGCAATTTGTAACGTGACTCCTCGATATTTCCGCCGCGTGTTACGCGATTGGGGTGTTACAGATTGGTATCAGAGCACTAGTTATAGGGAATTAGGTTATTAGAATGAGTTTAACCTAGTCTATAACCTTCCTAGGGACCCAAACATGAGTAGACTTAGGATCTCTATCCTAATCCTCATCCTCATCCCTATCTTTGGCACAACTACTCTATGATTCACAAATCATCTAACCTTAGATGATTTATCTTGAACCACTGGGCTTTATTCCTTAAGGTATTCCATAAAATGTTTTCTCAAACATTTTCATCGAAATATTTCTCAAAATGTTTTTTTACCAAACATTTTCATCGAAATGTTTCTCAAACTGTTTTTCTCAAACATTTTTATGAAAAAGTTTCTCAAAATGTTTTTTCTCAAACATTTTCATCGAAAGCTTGGGTTTTAGTAATGTGAACACTTGCAATCTGGAAGGGTGGATGCCTGTACCCCGAGTTTTCTGTCTAAGGCTAGAGTGTTCATACAAATCCGCATTATCGGACCAGTCACTCTTACCTGGGAACTCTTAGGGTGAGTGTCCACTTATAGGCTAAAGCATGTCTTCTTGAAACATTATGAAAACCTATCTATCTTGACCATGTCAAACAATTTCTAAACACTACAACCTTTGTGACACTACTCCACCATATTATCTTCGGTAATAAGTTTTTATTCACAACAATCGAAACAAATTTCCCTTTGCAACACTATTCCATCATATTACCTTCGGTGATATGTTTTTATTCAAAACATTTGAAACAAATTTCATTTCGTTTCATGACACTTTGTAATCCTTTTTCATTTTCAAATACTATCATTTGTCTTTCATAATCACAAAATTTTTATCATTTGGATGAGAATTTTTACACACAAAGTTTCTTTATTTTAAAAATTCAATTAAAAATATTTTTATCTTAAAAATAATAATTTTTTTTAAAATGTAAAGAATTTATAACACAAACCATTAACTTGGTTTGTATTTTTTCATCCAAAAATATAACAAAAGTTTATTTTTAAGTATTTCTTATTTCAAAACAAAATCCACAACACTATTCATCCTAAATACAAGAACAAGATTTTTTTTTGAACAAATACCAAGTCAAGATTTTCACATCACCATGGTGTTTTAAACTTATGACACCTCTACGGATTTTACTTATTTGATTTCACTATAGCTATTTCTTCAAGATGCCTCCTCGTTGCGACACTACCCGAGACGCTAAAATAGCAGTTCTAGTCCCCCAACAGGTGGGCATAATACTCAGTGGGACTATTGATTTAGCTGTAGCCATAAGTAGTCTTGATAATAAGACCACTCCTCAGGCACCAAAGAAAACAAAAACCAAGCCTTCTAAAAGGTCAAGGAAGCGTAAGGCTACACGAAACTTTGTTGTAAGGGCTCAACCCAATCAGGCTACCCACAACCAACCAACACAACCTCATGCTAGGAAAACATATGCTGGCACCACACCTCTGTGCAACAGATGTAACCGCCACCATCTAAATCAAACATCGTGCCGCCAATGTACCCACTGTGGACGATTGGGACATTTGGTCAATGTGTGCCGTTTTGCTACCAACACCCAAAACCAAACGGTTGCAAACCCTGCTGCTCCCCAAGCACCTCCTACTCGACCTCATTATCCACCTGGATCGTGCTACAACTGTGGTGAACTTACCCACTACCGAAACAACTGCCCGAAGCTCGTTAATGCAAATCCATCCCGTGGACGAGCATTTAACATAAATGTTAATGAGGCTCGTGCAAATAATGATGCATCTATGAACATTTAAACTTTTATATTTTCCTTTATACTTTCCAAGAATCTTGAAACATTTCGGTTGGTTTATAAATAAACTTGTTATTCTGATTTTATTTACAAAACCAATATGATTACAACTACATACCGACTTTGAGGATTCTGTTCTTTATTCTTAAGAATTAAATCTCGTAATTTAACATATTATAATTGTACATTAGTGCGTTCATACAATCTCTGCAATAGGATCTCTACAAATACTATCTGTATATCACTACTTTCTTGTTTTCATGACATTATACACGCTTTGTTCATCTAGTACATATGGTACATGATTTAATGGACATTTTGCTTCATATGTTGACCTAGCATACCTAGCACTTTGATTTCAAAGACACTTTTGCTTCATATGTTGACCGAGCATATCTAGCACATTGATTTCAAAGACATTTTGCTTTGTATGATGACCTAGCATACCTAGCACATTGATTTCTAAGACATTTTGCTTCGTATGTTGACCTAGCATACCTAGCACATTGATTTCAAGACAGTTTGCTTCGTATGTTGACCTAGCATACCTAGTACACGATTTTCAATGACACTTTGCTTCTTATATTGACCTAGCATACCTAGTACACGATTTTCAAAGACACTTTGCTTCGTATGTTGACCTAGCATACCTAGTACACAATTTTCAATGATACTTTGCTTCGTATGTTGACCTAGCATACCTAGTACATGATTTTCAATGACACTTTGCTTCGTATGTTGACCTAGCATACCTAGCACATGGTTTCAAAACATTTTCACGACATGCTTACATTGTTTATGACAATCCATGCTTAGTATATGATGCATACTACCAATTTGGTTAGTGTGAAATATGTATTAATATTTGTACTAGAATGAAATACCTACTATTGATTTTGCTGAATGCAGAACAAGTGGTGCTATCGTTGCTAGTATGAAACAAGTTTCGGTTCAATAAATGTTGTGCTATTTGATTTAAATGTTACTTCGACCTTATTATTTGTTTCCCTCACTTATCAAGATGAGCTATGTGGAACATGCGACGAAACGAATAATTATGGGTGCGCACATAATTATGAGGTTCGACGCATGAGAATCATAGTAAGCCTTGTTAAGTATGGTAGCATAAAATCTAGAGTGATTAGGTAACGGGACGGGTTTGACGCAATAAGAACATGGTGGATACGCCGCTGGTACTTCCTATAAGTAAGTATTCTTATTGTATTATTCATCAGAACATTACTAAGATCACTTAAAGATTTTATGTTATCTTGGAGCATTATGTGATTATGTGCTTATTTGTTATTTGTGTGATTATTGAATGCAACGTCCATGACGAGTACATTCAATAACTCTGATCAAGCCGACCGGGGGTATATTATGGTGTTAAAGGTGACGACCTTGATGCCATAGGTATGTTGACCCGTCTCCTATGCATGAGATACTCATGGTATATAGGATGTACCTTGTGGGACGTTAGAAACCTTGTACGTATGGCCAGGCTTGAATGTACACCCCTTTGCTTGCTTAGGATTTACACTAAGAGCTTAGTATAACATAGTGCCATACAAAACAATTTTTATACACTTGATGAAACTTTTCAAATTCATAAATTCTAAAGGTAGAATACCTGCTTCACGATTACTGAGAGGTTTGAATACCTTAAGATACTTTGAAAATCTCTACCCATACTTTGAATTACCCAAAATTTTCAACACCAAACGATACTCCGCATCTTAGGAATCTATCACTTTGCTTATCTTTCAATTATTCCAAATAAACACGCTACGGTCTCCATCGAATAAATTTCAGGATGAAATTTCCTAAAGTAGGGGAGACTTTGACATTTGCGCCTTTTCGACCATCGTACAATCCCAAACCATTTTCAATCCAATGAAATCTTGTGTTTCATTTCCGGGATTGTATATTCACATGTGACAATTTCACGTTTTAGTCCTTTTTTTGATTTCAAACTCTCAAACCTTTTCTGGAAGTGAAATTATAAACTGTTACACAAAACGTAATCAGTTTAACGCGACGTAGACTCCTGAACAAGGACATAAGCTAAACATAACCTAAATACCCTTTACATAACTTATAAATATGTTTTGAGGGGTTCGTTATGGCAAAAACATACTTATTTGAGCTCAGGGACTATTTGCGACAAACTACGAAAATCTGTCGATTCTCATATTTCTTAATACGAACCACGTACACACATCCAAAAATTTTTGTAATCATTAAAATCTTGTGTTTTATTGATAAGAATGCAAAAATATCATTCGTCGCGAAATTTAGGTCGTTTTCACGTTCGTTAAAGCGTTCGTCGTAATTAAGCGAAAAATGCAACCGTACAACCGAACGAACCAACATCCACGACATTTTTGGGCATAATTCAAGTCACATATGCTTTAACATCCTTATAGATCTTAAAAATTAGGTTAACGGGTGTTAGAAGTGACAAAACGCGATGAAACAAGTCTAGGGGCCAAAACTGTCAAGTATTGAAACTTTTGCCCATGCCCAACATATACGGACCCCAAATACAGACCATATATGGTCCGTATATCTATCCCAGCAACCAGATTTCATACAACAACTTGTTTTCTTTTGTTTGGAGCCAAAGTTTGAGTATTCCCAAGGTTTAATTTGCTTTGGACACTTGTTTTAATCCCCTTTCTTGTTTGGGACATGTGGAATGATCCTAAACACCCTCAAATACTATAAATAGCAACCATTTGTGCAACAAGTTCCTTGCTCATTTTCACTTCTACTTCTCATCTACTCTAATTGGAGTTTTGCTTCCCATTGGAGGTCTCCTACTGAGTATTCTTGACATCCTAGAACACAAGTAGGTGTTCTTTCCTAGTCTTGTTCATATTTTAGCTTATTTTGAGCTAAAAGTCAAACAGTTTACTTTCTGTTTGACTTTCGGTTTTGACCATAATTGGTCAAGTCAAAGTTCAATTGAACTTTGCAACGTGATCGTAATCACGAAGTTTATAATCCCTAGCGATTGCACCTTCTGATTACCACGTTTACTAGTCGAAGTGATGAGTCAAAGTTTCGGTCAAAGATGCACATTATGTGCATTTTACGACGAAACTATTTTCGGGTAGCAAAACTCCAAGTTTTGATACCAAATCAGTTTTATAACTTAGTTAGACATGTTTTGACATGTCTAACTCATCACTTCTAGTTTAGTGCTTATTTAGGGTCGTAAGTCGAGCGGTTTGACCACCGCTTTGACTTTTGAATCCGACCCGTTTGGTCGATCTTAGGATCCGACCAAACACATGTAGGTGACCATAGTAGTATAGGGAATAACCTACTAAGGTTATACCTTATGGTCATGTAGTTTGGTTAGTGTTATGATAAGTCGATTGTTATATGCCTAAAAATGGCCAAAATGCCCTTTTGTGCATAAATCCACTTTAAGCATATGTAACCAAATTTTTGACATATAAACTAATGTTACAACTTTATTAAAAATAATTTGGCATTTAAGACTTATCATAGGACATGTTTGACCATCCGATCACACTTTTACGCAACTGACACATTAAAGTAGCGTAAACTACCTTATCGAGTCATAACGGGTCAAAAGCACTTAGGATCACTTCCAAATCAGAATGTTAAGTTTACTAAGCTATATCATATGAGTTCCAACACTCATTTGGTTTATAAGACTTCATTATATCAGATCTCCCATTTTCAAGTTTCGACACTAGCGTGTAGTTATCCGATACACTAGGAACCACTTCAACACTTGAACTCTTGAACCTTTGAGCATTGTTTATTCATTTGAACAAGACCTATCCGATACACTAGGAACCACTTCAATATTTCCAAATCAGAATGTTATGTTTTGGGTATATTTAGGATGAAGCTAGTGGACCCCACACGTGTTTGGTTAAACTTTTCTGTCCTCATGGTCTTTTGAGATGCATACCTTAACAACTTAGAAATAATATATACTAGGTGATGAGAGCTCTAGATCTATGTTTCCATAAGCAGAAGAGATGATCACCTTAAATCAGATGATGAGAGCTTCAGGTCTATGTTTCCATAGGCAGAGAAGATGATCATCTGATTAGAGAGCATAACTAATAAAATATTTACATAATATATGTACGCGCTTTGGTGTATCTTTTATTCCTATTGCATTGTAAGTCCTGAAAAACGGACCAAACAATGATATCAAACGATCAACAAGGATGGGCGAAATCCAAGCTTGATGATCTTCAAGAAATCATAAGAACAAGAAGAAAGAGGAAAGATTTGTTGAATTGAATGTTTAAACTTGCCTACAAAACATTGTCTAATACAAGTTTCTAAAACAAAATAACTAACCGAAACTCCTAATTTCCATTTACTATTTATAGTAATGTTTAGGGTGCACTCCCCCTAAACCCTAGGCCCATTATCACCTAAGCCCACTCTAATACCCATCTTCTAGAAGCTTGGTCCAATTAGCAATAATCCTACTAATCCATAAACCTATAGGGCCCAACAATCTCCCCCTAGGTTTATTGGATTAGTTGCTGAATCAGTTTGGAGGACCACCATGCAACGGAGCAGGATCAGTACATAAACGATTCTTTATTTTGTTGCCAAATGCACTTATCCATGACTTAGTGCATTCTTCGTACTGATCATTTGTGTGAATTTGGCTTTGAATAATAATCACGATATCCTCTTCGTGAAAGATCATAAGATCCAATGTGTCTGCTAATCGGATGGATTGCTCTTCAGTCACGATCACAACTTCAGCCATTTGGGGTTATATGCCTAGAAATTGAAGGTCTTGAGAATTTCCTTTGAAAACTTGCAAGCAAGTGGAATTATCTTCTCCTTATCAGTTGGCGGCCCAATGACAGTCTTGATCGTTCACTTAGTGTGAGGATCACGAACGCCATGATCCTTGCTTGAGATTTAAGCCTGCAAAGATGAGATCTGGGCTTCTTTCAAGGCAGCATCTTGTTCCAACACAATCACTCTTCTTTGCAACTTCGTTACATGAACGGCCGTATCATTATCACTATCTACTTTTTCAATAAATTTCATCTTGTTGGCAGCAAAGCGCTTGGCTGCTTCGTCATGCTCAGAGAAACCAGCACCACTGGAACTTCCTACATCGATCCTGATGCCGCTTGAGCTTTCTGGTTGCGAGTGAGTTGTCTCAGGCAGATCGAAATCGAAATCGAAATCGAAATTAAAATCAACATCGAGATCTTGTGTGCTTGTTTCTTGAGTAGCAGTAGTGATTGTTGGATCGGTGAGTATAGTAGGCTCTGGTTCTAAGCTTGGGCTAGTAGAATGAATATCAGGAGCTGTTTCGGTTGTTTGTTTCTTGTTGGATGCTTGTTCAGCATCATTTATCGTATCATCTTCACAGTGAACTTCTATTTCAGGAATAGGTACGGAAAGAGGGTTTCCAACACTATCCTTCAAGGACCCAATCAGGGCTTGTAGGTTTTCTGCAGTCATTGACGTTGATTCTCAAATGGGTTCCTCAACTTTTCAGACGCAATCACTTCCACATCACTGTCATCATCGGATTATTCTTCATCTGAGTCTGAGTCAAGAACTTCGGTTTCTATCTCAGCTTCACCTGCAGTCGTCCGTTGTACGTTATGTTCTTCGGCAACTGTGGCATTCAAATGCTTTGCTTTGAAAAGCATAGGAACCTGCAAGCCTTGTAACTCGAATAAGTGGTCTGGGAAGACAATTAGAGAATTCGAAATGCTTAGGAAATGAGATTAGTCCAAAATGTGGCTCGAATGAGAAATGGTTGACAATATATAGTGTTTCGGATTGGGCCTGAGATCAATGGGCCTGGCCCAATTCGGAACATTGGTCCAAATTACATTCGTGAACAATGGGCCGGATCTGATCCGTTTTATCCGAAACAGTGGGCCCCAATCAGAATCAGTGGGCTAGACTATTATTTTATTTACTTTTTCATGACAGAAAACATCCTTTTCAAAATGAACGATCCAACCAACCAACCAACCGAGCAACCTTTTTGTTCAAAAAAACAATAAAATAAAATAAAATAATATTAAAGGGGTAATATAGGGAGGAAATGCCACGGGATCAAATCTTTCTCGAACTGATTAAGGAACATTTTTCAGCACATGCTTACTTGGACTGGTCCACGCGATTGTTAATATACTTGTCCTCTTAAATCTAACGCTCATCCTTTAACTTTCAACCTCGTGATACGCTTAGGGTAGAATTATGCTATGACATCCGTGTGTCCCATACCAAGACATACCCCCGCGATCAAGGTAAGCACAACGGTTCATCGTAGTAGGTGAGTATACTGAGTCCATCCTTTTGTTTTTACAACACCAGACTTTCTGGTGAACAGGTCAGTACCTTCGTATAGCAGAAAGACCAGTAAAGTCTGACGAGGGCTAGGCAAATACCTTTTACGATACAAATTTGGCTTTACAAGCACACGTAATTCTCCTTTTTATGAGATTTTCTTCCGTTTAAAGTTTTGGCCCTTTTTGTGGCTCTTTTAAGATAAACTAAATGTGCCTAGGTCTGCGTATAATCTGGATGCAACAGAAGGACAGTCCTGATATCTCGGATGACTCATCAATATGAAGACCCGAAACCACAGACGTTGGCTATCTATCAACGCAGGATTTAAGATCATGAAATCATACGCCGTTATATTTATATCACTTGGTATCTCTTTGTTTTTTGAGCGTTAGACCTATCAACACATCGCAGTAGATCCTAGTCTTTTCAGCTTCGATACCTTACATGTGTTAATCAAATTCTTTAGCATGATTTTTCCCCTCAAACAATGCATATGTACATATATGTCTTTTTTTCTCCCCCTCAAACAATGAATATGTACATATATGTCCCTCTTCCCCCTAAATTTGAATTTGTACATCGCACTTTATGCGCAAATTTAATTATTTATTTACCTTAGTATTTAAACCCTGTTTTTCTTGTCGCTCAGTCGGTGAAACGCATCATTTTCAAAAGATCAACAAGCACATTGAATCTCGAGATGCTGACAGGTTTTGTAAAAAGATCCGCTGAATTAGCATCAGTGTGGATCTGTTTAAGTTTAATCAATCCTCTGTCACAGCAATCTCGAATAAAGTGCAACTTGATATCAATGTGCTTGGTTGTAGAGTGAAAGACAGGGTTTTTGATGATTTGGATAGCAACATCATTATCAAAATAAGTAGTGGAGATTAGATAAGTCAAACCGTAATCCTTGAGCTGGTGTTGCATCCAAAGAACCTGAGAGCAGCAGGCAGCAGATGCTGCAACGCACTTTGCTTCCGTTGCGAAAGTGAGCTGTTGCTTCTTACACTGCCATGAGATGAGTCTATCCCCTAAGAATTGGCATCCGGCCGATGTAGATTTCATATCCCTGTCCATTTTTGAATCTGTCATATCGAATTTGGCAAGAACGTCGTCAACATATTTGCTTTGATGAATCAAGATCCCTTGGCTGTTTGACGAACTTACAAGCCCAGAAACATTTTCACTTCTCTCAACGAGCTTATTTCGAACTTCTTTCTCATCATATACCTCATCATGATCCAGACCTTCAACTTTCTCGAAACCTTGAACTGCTAATCGTGCCTTGTTTCTCACGATCACGCCGGTGTTATCATGTTTGTTTCTGAATACCCAGCGCCTATCAAGAGCACGTTTTCTATTGGAGAAGAGAACCTCCATCCCTTTGTCGCACATCTGAGATACGCTCAAAAGGCTGTGCGTCAGTTCAGGGACATAATTGACGTTTGAGAAGTTGAGAACTCCGTTTTTGACAGTGCCCTTCATGGTTATTCTTCCAGTTTCCCCTCCTGTGAAGTTAACAAATCCACCTTCGAATATTCTTTTTTTGTAATTCAACTTGGATATGTTTCATGTCATGTGTCTAGATCAACTACTATCGATAAACCAAATCCTAAAGATAGCCCTCCATAGTCGTTCCTGCACATTTAGCGGAATTAGTTAGAAACTGGAACCCAGGCCATTGTTGACCTGAGTTGACCATCGTATCTGTATATGAAACCTCACGAAAGATCATATAACTTTTAGTAGAATTTGAGGTTTGAGGTGAAGATGTAGACGTTGACGGTTGTGAGCACTAAGACTGGGATCCAACAAGAATCTTGGGTTTTCAAATTTTAGAGTCAGTGTTATTTGAAATATTCTTCTTTACAGATGCTACTTTTGACTTCATTTGATGACTTTGGAACCCATTTGTGTTTGAAAACCTTTGATTGTTCTTGTTTTGTCACACCCTGACTTTTGCGGAAGCGTGATTATGGTGTGACTTCCTTAATACCATTGCATTCAATCATAACAACAACTAAATGATAAAACCACAGATTGTCATCCATTAAATAAGTTTAAAATCATCACAAACATCATTGTTTGAAACATAGACTTCAAATTCAAGTTCTACAAACCATACGAATTGTTTAAGAGTTCACAAGGACTCATCAAAAAACTCTAAGTAAAACCAAGATTTGGAAGGGCTGTCTTGTCCAGGATAGGACACCCAACCCAAACCTCAAGACCATGGATGACATCTCTTATTCTTAGCAACACTTGTAACCTCCGAACGCCCGCCAGATCCACATTCTTAATTCTCTGAAATACATGTATTTTGGAAACATCAACAAAAGTTGAGCGAGTTCATGTGTTTGTTTGTGTGTATGAATAAAACCTTGTAAACATTGTATGTATGTATGTTTGTAAATCCTGGTATGAAAGCAAAACAAGGAAACAAATCGATTAATGGTTTGCAAGGCCATTAACATGCGTGCAACGGCGTAGGAAGGTTCAAACCTAGCAGATTTTGTACCGGGCCTCCGGCTGTAAGACATAGTCACCTCATGGGCCAAACCTGTCACACCCTGACTTTTGCAGAAGCATGGTTATTTGGTGTGACTTCTTAATACCATAGCAACAATCATAACAATGCTATATGATAAAAACACGAGATGTTTATCCATTAAAAGAGTTTAGAAAATACCACAACAACATTGTCTGAAAACATCAATACCAAATTTAGTTACAAACCATGACGTGTTTAACGGAGTTCATAAAGACTCAACAAAAGTACTTAAATAAAACCTGAGTTTAGAGACGTGTATCCCGTCCAGGATTAGGATACACCCCCTAAGATCGACAACCATGGATAACATCTTTTATTTAAGCGTAGCTTGAAAACATATGCATACCCTTGCCAGATCCACTAGTTCCCTGAAATACATGTAGTTTAAAAATATCAACAAAAAGTTGAGGTAGTTCATGTGTAAGTATCTAAATAAACCTTTAAAGTATGTCTTGTATGTATAAATGTCCCTGGTATGTAGTAATATGGAAAAAGAGATCATCAATGGGTTGCAAAGTCAATGGTATGTGTGAAAAGGTGCAGGAAAACTCAAACCTAGCAAATTTGTACCGGGCTTCCGGCTGGAAGACATAGTCACCACTATGGGCCGCCCCGACCTCATGGGTGTGGGCTCGCTACACCCAAATAGATCTATCACTCATGTCCCTCGGTCCTACGACGAGGATTAATGGCCTTAAGTGTTGTGCCCACCCTTCACATGATCTAGTAGTTAACCCTCCTTAGGCTAACCATACGATGTATAAAAATGTCTGTAATAATTGTAACATGTATTCCACCCCCGATGTATAAAACTGAAAATAGTAAAAGAAAAGGGGGACACGAACTCACAGTATTGCGTCCTCTTCTCGTAACCCAAACCCTGTCAGCGAACATGACTACCTACAGTGTGCTAACGTCTATTAGACAAACGGGCTGTGCCTTTGCTTAGTATTTGCGTTTTGAGTTACGTTTCTTATATTATTCCGAGTTATAATTATTTGTCAAAATAATTAATATTTCAACTTAAATTATATATAGTGTTGGAATAATTGATTAAACAATATTTCGTATTAATACTTCTAAAGTATTTAACTCCGTATTTCCTTCCCAAGGATGGGGGTATTTATACATGTATATTATTGTTCCGAAACAATATATTCTTAAGTCCCACTTAGAAAATATATATAACTTATTTGTCAAAAATAATGTATTTCAAAATATATATATTTTTCCCCAAAAATAATATATTTTCACTTCTAGTATCCAAAACAATATTTACCAAAATATATTTGTAAAAGTATTTTCCGGAATGTTGCATAAGTTACGTTTTAGCGTTTGGTCCCACAATAACAAGTGTGTAACTTAAATATTCATTCCGTGAGGTTTTTGGCTTTATTTTGGAGTTGTAATTCCCATGGTATTTGTTAAGTTATATTATTTTACCCTAAAATAATATAACTATTCCACAAAATAAACAAATATTCACACAAGTGTCTTAGTATAAAATATATATTCTAAATATATATTTAACCATTTTCATGTACAAAACCGACCTCCGATACTTTGTATTTTTTGTTACAAAAATTATGGCGAGGTTTATATTTGAAAAACATAGTTTAAAATACACTAGTAAACACTTGTCTAGAAAATATTTTCTAAGTGTTTATATTTTTAGAAAATTTCGCCATAGTTTCCCCTAAAAACGGAGGTGTCCATGCTATATAGCATATCGTTTTCTTTTCAAAAATCAACTCAACAATCAATAATCAAACTACCCTTCCCAAGTGCAAAAATTATACAATGTATATCAACATGAACATGAACTTTCACAAAAACTCGTAGTAACTTGGTAACATGTTTAATAGACTTAGTTACCCCTTAAAGTGTGTTTACTTCTTTTAAAATCTCATTCTTGCAAAGGTTTGGTGTTTACAACTTGTAAACATAATTTACAAAAATGTTTATCCATAGCATTTTCTTGTTTCTCTAGGGTTTATTTATTTGTCTTTCCACTAAAAATAGTGTAAGTTTAATAAAAACCATGATCCTTCAAGAATCATCTTTTTAACTTGGTTTCTTTTAGAAAAATCATTCACAACTCTTGGATTTACAAGTTTACCAGTTCACTTGGTTTGTCACTTTACAAGAAAATCATTTCACTTTCAAGTTCATGTTTGATCAAGAAGATGATTATTTCATGTAAACCCATAATCACCTTCTAACTTGTTAAACCATGTTTTTAATCATACTTTAACAAGTTCCATATGATGATCAACATCATATTATCAAGAAATCAACAATCAAGTGCCATGCATGCTTTAATCAACATTAATCCAACAAGATTTCATCATCTTTAAGTTTCATGTTCATGATTCTTATTTAATTCTTTTAGTGTTCTTGTGCTTCATAATAATGTACATCTTTTTAACCAACAAAAAGAGAAGTAAAAGTAAGTAGCAAGAAGCTTACAACTAGCTCAAAGGCTAGGGAAGATCACTAGAAAAAGATGATGAAAAATGGTGGATGAAAGCTAAGGATGAAGGTTCTTCAAGTTCTTCAAACACCAAACTCCATGAATCACCTTCTTGCACTTGAATTGAGCTTGGAATTGGATGAATATGGTGGTGACAAGGTGGTGGTGGTGGCGGCACTAGGGTGAGCAGAGAGGGAGAGATAGAGGTTGAGGGAGTGGGGTGAAGTTGTGAAGATATGAAATGATATGGAATGATCTTTGAAATCTAAGGCACCATACTTATAATCTTTCTCTCAATATCATGGCTACTCAAACAAGCAAGTAATCTAATAAAATATTGAAATAAATCTTGAGTGGGGTGTGGGTCCATGGTGACTGTAAATGGCATGGGGGGGGGGGTTAATTGTAAATTTTTGATGACAAGTAGGTAAATATTTGGGAGGTTAAGTGTAATATCTAGTGTTATATGTGTATGGAACATTATATAATGTGTTGGGGTATTCGGGGACCATAACTAGTTTAAAAATAATAAAACAATGTTTCTGGAAAAATTTTGGTGTCCCGGGTAATGTCCAGTTGTTCGGTTAGATACCTGTTCGTTAAAGTGCTAAGTTGTACCGTATAGTGTCTTTTATGTAACTTTATGTGACACATTTAATTCGCAACACTTAGGAAAGCATTCAGGACCATTTAGTCAATTTTCTGCATATACTAGTATGTTAAAAAGCTGAATTTTTGCTGAAAAATGCATAATTCTGCACCTAAAGTGAGTTTTAGGCACTTTCTGGCACTCAAACTATCACCTAGTGACACAGTTTTATGGTCATCACTTCCCTACACATCATACTAGTGTAGTACCTTGTCTCTGGCCCATACTGGGTCTCAAAACACTGTCTGTCTAATTACTGAACCCCGTCAGCATTTTCCTACTTTATCCGTTAACTGTGCTAACTGTGCTTTGTGCATCAGGTATGTCAATAAAGTTTGTCTGTGATAATGATCTGACATTATGTAATATGTGATGCACATGTAAGTACGACGCAGTAATCAGAAAGCAGTTAAGTAATTCAGCACAGTCATTAAGCACTTAATTAATATTAATTAATTGTACGGATACCTGGTTTAATAAGGGTTATCACAAAACCCTGGTCCACATGGGTGTGGGCTCGCTACACCCAAATAGATCTATCACTCATGCCCCTTGATCCTAACACGAGGATTAATGGTCTTAGGAGTACGCCTACCCATTCACATGATCTACTGTACTTTCCAAAGCTAACCATACCAATTGTAATTATATGTAATCATTTTGTAACATGTACTTCACCCCCGAAGTTATAAAACAAAACAGTTTAAAGAAAAAGGGGACATGAACTCACAGTCTTGCGTCTTTGCACCGTAACTCAAAGTTCCGCCTGGCGTATACGACTACCTACAAAGTACTAATGTCTATTAGACGAACGGGCCGTGCCATGATTTAGTATTATTGTCTTTGAGTTACGTTTCTTTGTATCTTCGATATTATTCCATGTTATATAATTATTTGTTAAAATAATAAATATTTTAACTTAAATTATATTTATTAAATTTTTGGAATAATTGTTAAGACAATATATATTAACTTAATACTTCCCAAGTATTTATACTTGTATATCCTTCTCAAGGATGGGTGTATACGTATTCTTGTATTTGTATATTTTTGCCATGTATTGGGGTCGCATTCCGGTGTGTATTTATACGTACGAGAATACGTATTTTTACTGTATTCATTAAGTATTCTTGTACTTAATTTCATATTAATTTTTCCGTACTATTATCTTTGATAAAGTCCACCAATATATATTTCAAAAACATATAATGTAATAAATATTATTTAGAAAAATTATTTATAATTTTTCTTTTGGCAAAAATATTTATATTCTCTTATAAGTTCCAAAAATTATATATTTTTGTGTCCAACATAGAAAATATATATAAACTCACTTTTCTTCCAAAAATGATATGTTTCATATTTATTTGAGAAAATATATTCTTCTTCCAAAAATATTGTATCTCATGTCTTGTGTAAGAAAATATATATTTCTTAAAAATAATATATCTTCTAAAAATTTCAAGAAAAGTATATATTTCATACTTGTCAAAACAATATATTTTTCATTGTAAAAAATATGATATATTCTTGTAGTAATTGTAAAAATCATATTTTTGTTTTCTTGGTGTCCAAAATATTATTTACCAAATATACTTTTGTGAATAAATTATGTCACACCCCGACCGCGTAAAACAACAAACCGCGGCGGAAACGTCGGGGAGTGTAGCAACAGAATTATTGTTTCACAACCATGGTATTTAAAGTTATGTTTTATTTATAAACAAAGAGGGGATACATTGTCTTAAAACAAAGAAACAAAGAGTACATAACAAAGTTAAACTATTCTAGCTTCATTTTATGTCACTAAGGCACACGTCTACCAAAGTGTGTCTTGATCATTCCTATGCAACAGCTCCTAAAAACACATGTAAAAATATGTACGTCAGCATAAAAATGCCTGTGAGATACATAGGTTTTGTTAAAATAGGATTCATGACTTAAGTTTAAAGAAATGTTTAATAGAAGTTAGTCATAAATCTTGTAAAGTGTTTTCTTTTATAAATCATACGAAGATCGATAAGAAATTAGATGATATAAAAGAAAGATGAATGGTTAAATGAATAACCAGATAAAATGAGTTTGTATAAAATAAACTGTTTGTAAAACAATGTCTTGTGAAACTATGTTATTCGGGTAAAATGTAATACGTCTAAATTGAAATGGTTTAAATAACGCTACGATATGTAATATTTTAAAAGCACTAGTATATAGGAAGTACCAGCAGCGTATTCACCATGCTTTTATGATATTACACACGCCTCGTTACTTAAATCACTTACCCAAACAAACCACCAAAATGTCTTGTTTAAACCAATGTTAAAATGTTTATGTGTAAACAATGTCTATTGTCAAAATGTAAATCATGTAATGTGTAACCAAATGTCATGTATGGCAAGTGAAATGTATCAACTAAACCATAGGTAAAATGCACAAAACAAGGTATCGAAATAAATCATAGTTTAAATCAAAGTTATGTTTTGTAAAATAACTGCATGCTTTACTGATACAAACATCTATGCGGTATTGTTAAAATGCATACATTCAACCCTTGTGACTGTGGCAACAAACCCATAAACAAATTAAAGGTTTATCTGAATTATGTATATTGGATTCAGTCATTCCTTCCATCCAAACAAACCTAGGATTTCAGGAACGGGAGTTGTCAATTCCTATGGAACCATTACTTACTACCAAGCGGCATGGCCAATGTTAATGAACGTATTTTTGTCCCATTAAACAAACCAATTGTCATACCAAATGTAAGCATGTTATGTGAAAACAATGTACTAAGTTTGCAAAATGAACATACCTAGCATGAATATGATGTAAAACAATGTACTAAGTATGCAATAAATGAACATACATAGCATGAATGTGATGTAAAACAATGTACTGAGTATGCAATAAATGAACATACATAACATGAATGTGATGTAAAACAATGTACTAAGTATGCAATAAATGAACATACATAACATGAATGTGATTTAAACAATGTGTACATGTGCTGAAATGAACATATGAAACAAGTGTGTTTAATAAATCAATGTACTAGCAAGTTAATAAAACATACATAGCAAAAACATGGATAAAATCATGTACTATATGTGTACTAATGAACATAGCAAGTATGTGTTATGAAATCATGAAAAGCACGAAAGTAACAAGTAGGCACATGTGTATCACCCTAAAACATTTGAAAATGTAAAAGAGGGGACTATGTGCTCACTTGAGATTGCTTAATAGTCTTTGGATAACAACCAAGCAATGCTAGAAAGATCACGGAATCAATCGGCACCTAATATAGGTAACTACGTTAATAAACGGACCTAAATCGGAGGATCGTATAGAACGAGGTTTCGTAAAACAAACGAGTATAGGAACTCATGTAATATGGTTTAACAAAGCCTACATTCTAAAACGGAACCTATCCTAAGTGCTTACGACCCATTACGACCCGTTTAGGTAGCTTACGCTACTTTAACGCGTCGTTCACGTAAAACGCGTTCGGACCGCCTAACTAGTCCTATGAGAAGTATTATATGCCTTAGCATGTTTAATAATGTTGCCTAATCAGTTTAGATGTCAAAATTTATGTTACATATGCTTAAAATGAAATTTGGCATAAAAAGGGCATTTTGGTCATTTTTCCTAAGGCATATAATTACCTATCATACAACTAAGTAGACTAAGTGACCATAAGGTATAACCTCGGAAGGTTATTCCCTATACAACTATGGTCACAAAATGTGTTTGGCCGGATCCTAATGATCGACCAAACGGGTCGGGTTCGAAAGTCTAAGTGGTTGTTTAGACCGCTTATCTTACGACCCTATATAAGCACTAAACTAAAAGTGACGAGTTAAACATGTTAAAACATGTTTAACAAAGTTAGAAAACAAGTTTGATATCAAAACAAAGGGTTTTGATACCCAAGAATAGTTTGGTTGCAAAATACCGAAGAATACGCATTTTGACCGAAACTATGACTCGTTACTACGCCTAATCAACGTGGTAATCAGTAGGTATAGTCACAAAGGACTATGACCATCGTGATTACGCTCACGTCGCGAAGTTCAAACGAACTTCGTGTTGACCATTGACTGGTCAAAGCAGAAAGTCAAGCACTGTTTGACTTTCATGCTTCAAAACGCATAAAAGAACGAAAGAAGTTTACAAGAGGTCCAAGCGATGGAGATTTTGATCTAGAATGCTTTGGTATGAAGTGGGAAACTCCAACTTAGAGCAAACAATCAGATCAAGTGTGAGTTTGGAATGAAAAACATGGGGGTTTATATAGTTTTCGGGTCACCGTTAGGATCATTCCTTGATAAACGAGCTTCGATCTTGGCCTTACATGTGTGCCCACTGAATTAGAAAACTATGGGTGCCCAAAACAAGCCCCTAGTTTGATTAAAACCATGTGCAAAAGCAAGAAACCCAGCTGCTGATTGAAATCAGCTGTTTTGCTGATCTGGGGAGCTCTCGCGCCCCGCGTACGAGCTAGCTCCATATTACGTGGCCCGCGACCGCCTGGGATATCAGAAACAGTTTCAAAAGTTGCAACTTTGGTCCCTGCATGTGTTTAAGGCCTGTTAAGCCATTTTCAAGGATGTACAATGATGCCTAAGCATAGGGGACATGAAACATGCTTGAAAATATGTCGGATGTCGGTTCGTTTGGTCGTATGATCATGTTATTCGGTTAATTATGATGAAACACGAACAGACGCGAAAAACGATCCAAATTACGCGACGAATGGAATTTTATCATGCCAATCACTAAAATAAAATATTTTAATGATTACATAAATTTTTGGATGTCCGAATGTATTCAGGACGTAAGATATGCGCGAAAATGCAAACTTATGCACTTTTTGACGCTTTTGGTCCCTGTTTGATCTAAAAGTTTATTTTAGCATACCAAACCCCTCAAAGCCTATTTCTAAGCTATGTAAAGGATATTTAGGGTATGTTTAACTTATGATCATGTTCCGGATTGTCTGTTAAAGTACGAATCGGCATACTTTCGTAGTTTGTCGAAATTAGTCCCTGGAAGCGAATAAACTTGATTTTGCCATACCAAAGCCTTCAAAACTTATTTCTAAGTTATGTAAAGGTTATTTAAGCCATATTAAGCATATATTGATGTTTCGAAGTGTTTGTCGTGTTAAACTGATTATGTTTACGCATCGGTTTGCGTATAACTCTCCAGAAAACGATATAGAGTTTGAAATTGAACAAAAATCAAAACATGCAAAATGTCAAACATAAATAAACAAACATTAGTATTAAATAACATTGTTTTATTGATAATTGAACTATTCAAAGTTTATACAATGGTTACAAGCACAGATGTCACAGTCTCCCCTACTTGTGGAAATTTCATCCCGAATTTTTATTTAGAGGAAACTTGTGAGAACAGATGTGGATATTTCGCCTTCATTTGATCTTCACGTTCCCAAGTAAATTCTGGTCCACGTTTAGATTCCCAGCGATCTTTGACAAGTGGAATGCGCTTGCGTTTGAGCCATTTGACTTAACGATCCATGATTTCCAAAGGATTCTCAACAAAATGCATCGTGTCATCAACACGAATTTCATCAAGTGGTATGTGGAGGTTCTCATCAGCTAAACACTTCTTGAGATTGGACACGTGAAAAGTTGGATGAACATTTCCAAGTTCAGGAGGTAACTCAAGTTTGTAGGCTACCTTTCTGATTCTTTCGACGATCTTGAATGGTCCAACATATCTAGGTGCAAGTTTTCCTGTCTTTCCAAATCTGATCACACCTTTCCAAGGTGAAACCTTGAGTAGAACGCGATCACCGACTTGAAATTCCAAGGGCTTGCATCATCGATCCGCGTAACTCTTTTGACAGCTTCTAGCTGTCTGAAGGTTATCGCGAACTTTCTTAACCTTATCTGTTGTCTCTAGAATGAGGTCAGGTCCAGTAAGCTGAGCCTCACCGATCTCATTCCAGCAGACTGGTGAACGACATTTTTGACCATAGAGAGCCTCGAAAGGAGCCATGTAGATGCTGGAGTGATAACTATTGTTGTAGGAGAATTCAATCAATGGAATATACGAATCCCAACTACCACCAAAATCGATCACACAAGCTCTAAGCATATCCTCCAAAGTCTAGATTGTTCTTTCAGATTGGCCATCTGATTGCGGATGACAAGCTATGCTCAAATTAAGTTGGGTCCCCATAGCAGATTGCATGGTTCTCCAAAAATGAGATGAGAATCAAGCATCTCTATCAGAAATAATGTTCAAAGGAACACCATGTCGAGATACAATTTCATCCACATAAATTTTAGCCAGCTTGTCGGCAGATAGATCCTCACGGATCGGCAAGAAATGCGCTGACTTTATAAGATGATCAACAACTACCAATATGGCATCATGACCTCTCTTAGTATGCGGAAGTTTGGTAATAAGATCCATAGCAATGTTTTCCCATTTCAAAACTGGAATCTCTGGTTGCTCCAATAAACCAGAGGGATGTTGATGTTCAGCCTTAACCTTAAGACAAGTAAGGCATTTTGATACGTATAAGGCAATGTCTTTCTTCATACCAGGCCACCAATACTAGGTTCGAAGATCCTTATACCTTTTGTCTGCACCAGGATGAATAGAATAACGAGACTTATGAGCTTCATCCATAAGCAAGGTGCAAAGATTGTCTTGACATGGGATCAACAAATGGTCCATGAAATAATATGATCCATTGTCCTTCAGTTCAAGATCAGGCTTAATGTGATAGGGTAATTCCTTACCCATCAAGTCTTGCGAGACACAAGTATGTTGAGCCTGAGAGATGCGGGTTTGAATATCAGATCGAACTTTGACACAGTGAAGCTTGACACGTTCCTTATGAGTCAATGCATCAGCCACGACATTCTCCTTACCAGGATGGTAGCGAATTTCGCAGTCATAGTCATTTAGAAGTTCAACCCAACGTCGTTGCCTCATGTTGAGTTATTTCTGATTCTGATTGAAGACGTGCTGAAGACTTTTGTGGTCAGTGAAAACCACACATTTTGTACCATACAAATAGTGTCTCCAGATTTTGAGAGCGAATACAACTGCACCTAACTCAAGATCATGAGTTTTGTAGTTCTTCTCGTGTATCTTCAACTGCCTCGATGCATATGCTATGACTTTGTTCCTTTGCATGAGAACACAGCCAAGACCCAAGTTGGAGGCATCACACTACACGACAAAATCATCGTTGCCCTCAGGTAAGGATAGAATAGGTGCATCACAAAGCTTCTGTTTCAAGGTCTGAAAAGCTTCTTCCTGTTTAGATCCCCATTCTAAGGGTTTATTCTTCTGAGTTAGAGCAGTTAGGGGAACTACAATCTTTGAGAAGTTTTCGATGAAGCGACGGTAATAACCCGCGAGACCAAGAAAAGAACGAACTTCGGTGGGTGTAGTTGGTGTGTCCCAATCCTTAATCGCACTGATCTTGGAGGGATCTACATGAATACCTTGTTCGTTGATGATATGCCCCAAAAATTGAACTTCCTTAAGCCAAAATTCACATTTGGAGAATTTGGCAAAAAGTTGCTCTTTCTTCAGGAGTTCCAGAGTAAGACGAAGATGTTGCTCATGATCAACTCACGTCTTAGAATAAATCAAGATATCATCAATGAAAACGATGATGAACTTATCTAAATAAGGCTTACAGACCCTATTCATCAAGTCCATGAAAACAGCAGGAGCATTAGTCAAACCGAAAGGCATAACTGTGAACTCATAATGCCCATATCTAGTGCGGAAAGCAGTCTTGGGAATATCTTCTTCATGTACACGAAGTTGATGATACCCAGAACGTAGATCAATCTTTGAAAAACAAGTAGCACCCTGTAACTGATCAAAGAGATCATCAATGCGAGGTAGGGGATATCGATTCTTGATGGTAAGCTTGTTAAGCTCACGATAATCAATGCACATTCTGAAAGATCCATCCTTCTTCTTGACAAAAAGAACGGGAGCACCCCAAGGTTAAAAGCTAGGATGGATAAAACCTTTGTCAGAAAGCTCCTGAAGCTGCTTAGATAACTCTTGCATCTCAGATGGTGCAAGACGATATGGAGATCTGGCAATAGGGTTTGCACCAGGTACAAGATCAATACGGAACTCGACTTGGCATGCTGGGGGTAAACCTGGTAATTCTTCAGGAAACACTTCAGGATAATCCCGAACAACAGGGATATATTGAATAGACTTACCTTTGCCTTTATCTGCTACGACATGTGCCAAGAAGGCCACATAATTCTTTCGCAGATACTTCTGAGCTTGAGTACAAGACATGAGTTTGAGGCTACTAGCAGGTTTCTCACCACGAACCTCTAGGATCTTACCAGAAGAAAGTGGCATACGAAAAATCTTCTCAAAACAAGCTACCTCTACGTGATGCTTGGCTAACTAATCCATTCCTACTATAATGTCGAAGCTTCTAAGTTGCATCGGTGTGAGGTCGATAGGAAAGAGATGGTTGTTAAGGTTCAATTGACAGTTACGAAGAACAGAATCGAGAACAACGGGATTACCACTAGCAACTTCTACTATCAAGGGCTTTCCTAGTTTTGTTCTAGTCATGCGAAGCAATGGCTCAAAAGACAAAGACACAAAACTCTTATCGGCACCTGAATCAAAAAGAACAGAAGCCGGCTGATTATTAACAAAGAATATACCGTTGACCACCTCATTGTCTGCACGCGCCTCATTTGCGTTCATGTTGAAGACTCGACCATGAGCCTGGGCCTGATTTGTGTTGGCTAGCCTTGGACACTGGTTTCGATAATGAGTTAGGTCCCAATAATAATAGCACGAACCAGGAGGAAAGTGAGGTCATGAAGCTTGAGCCTGTTGTTGAGCAGGCGGCTGAGCAACTTGCTGAGTAGGGTTCTGAGCTGCTTGATTCAGAGCAAAACGACAAACATTGGCAAGATGACCCGATTTTCCATAGTTAGCACAGAAACGACATTGAACTTGCGTGTGATGGTGACTATTGCATCTGTTGCACAACGGTGCATTCCCCGCATACTGTTTCTTTGCTGGCGGTTGTGCAGGTTGGTTGGGAGCTGCCTGATTGGCTTGGGCAGTGACGACGAAGTTCTGGGAAGCCTTGCACTTCCTAGACCCTTTCGAAGAACCAGATTTCTTACCCTTCTTGTTTTCACCCTTACCAGACGATTGTTTCTTATCCTTGTCAATCTTCCTATGAAGCTTACCCTTTCTGATCTGCGACTCAGTCAAAGTCGCAGCCAACTCGATTGCCTGATGAACTGTGGTAGGGTTACTACTAGTGACGATGTATTGTACGGAGTCAAGTAAACTATCAACATACCTTTTGATAGCTTTCTCGAGTGGGGTAACCGTTGTAGGGCATAACAAACTCAGCTCTTCGTATCTGTCGGTATAAGCCCGATGTTCACCACTATCCTGCTTCAAATCATCAAACTCCCTTTCTAAAGCCCTTAGTTCATGACGAGGACATAATTCCCTCATCATAAGAGCCCTAAGCTCTGCCCAGGTCTGTGCTAAAGCAACCTTAGCACCACGGTCTCTCATTACCCCGTTCCACCAAGTAAGAGCCCTCTTTTGAAATACGCTAGAGGCAAAATCGACTTTGCGATTATCAGGACACTGAACATGAAAAAACGTACTCTCAATGCTCTCAAACCACTGTAGGAGCCCAGTTGCTCCTTCAGAACCACTAAACTTGAGTGGTTTAGCCGAATTGAAACTCTTGAAGTTGCATGGAGCATTTTGGTTATTGTTGGCTTGGTTAACTTGAGCAACAATGTCTGGGAGTACAGCAGCCATTTGCTGTGAAATGATTGCTACCAGTTCAGCATTAGGTATCGGATTTTCACGTCGAGGAGGCATTCTAAAAGAGGAAACATGAGATAAAACGAGTGAGATGATTAGATGAAATGCGAGATGATACAAAAATCGACAAAAGCGAAGATGGTGGTCATTCGTCCGTACCACAAAGCAAACAAACGACACACAGTGACTAATCAAAGTAAATGGGTCAAAAATAATGTATCGCTAAGACATGCTTTAGCCTATAAGTGGACACTCACCCCAAGAATTCCCAGGTAAGAGTGACTGGTCCGATTATGTGGATTTGTACGAACACTCTAGCCTAGACAGAAAACTCAAGGTACAGGCAACCACCCTTCTAGATTGCACGTGTTCACATTATTTAGACCCAAAACTTTGACGAGATTTTGAAAACTTGGAAGGCACAAGGCCAAAAGAATCATTCAAGAATGGATGATTGAATTTTCAAAATCATTTTGAGAAATTGGAGGGTTCAAAACCTTATAACAAATCTTTTAAAAACAGATGATTGATTTTCAAAAAAATCGTTTCGGAAAATTGTGTTCTTGTTTTGGTAATCACCTAAAGGTAGGTGACGGTAATGTTTTAAGATCTAAACACAAGCTAAATTGTGTTAGGGTTCTAGAAAATCTATGTCAAAGCATTACTAATAACCTAATTCCCTATAACCATTGGCTCTGATACCAACTCTTCTATCACACCCCGACCGCGTAAAATAACAAACTGCGGCGGAAACGTCGGGGAGTGTAGCAACAGAATTATTATTTCACAACCATGGTATTTAAAGTTATGTTTTATTTATAAACAAAGAGGGGATACATTGTCTTAAAACAAAGAAAACAAAGAGTACATAACAAAGTTAAACTATTCTAGCTTCATTTTATGTCACTAAGGCACAAGTCCGCCTAAGTGTGTCTTGATCATTCCTATGCAACAGCTCCTGAAAACACACGTAAAAATAGGTACGTCAGCATAAAAATGCCTGTGAGATACATAGGTTTTGTTAAAATAGGATTCATGACTTAAGTTTAAAGAAATGTTTAATAGAAGTTAGTCATAAATCTTGTAAAGTGTTTTCTTTTATAAATCATACGAAGATCGATAAGAAATTAGATGATATAAAAGAAAGATGAATGGTTAAATGAATAACAAGATAAAATGAGTTTGTATAAAATAAACTGTTTGTAAAACAATGTCTTGTGAATATATGTTCTTTGCGTAAAATGTAATATGTCTAAATTGAAATGCTTTAAATAACGCTACGATATGTAATATCATAAAATTACTTATATATAGGAAGTACCAGCGGCGTATCCACCATGCTTTTATCATATTACACACGCCTCGTTACTTAAATCACTTACCCAAACAAACCACCAAAATGTCTTGTTTAAACCAATGTCAAAATGTTTATGTGTAAACAATGTCTATTGTCAAAATGTAAATCATGTAATGTGTAACCAAATGTCATGTATGGCAAGTGAAATGTATCAACTAAACCATAGGTAAAATGCACAAAACAAGGTATTGAAATAAATCATAGTTTAAATCAAAGTTATGTTTTGTAAAATAACTGCATGCTTTACTAATATAAACATCTATGCGGTATTGTTAAAATGCATACATTCAAGCCTTGCGACTGTGACGACAAACCCTTAAACAAATTAAAGGTTTATCTGAATTATGTATATTGGATTCAGTCATTCCTTCCATCCAAACAAACCTAGGATTTCAGGAACGGGAGTTGTCAATTCCTATGGTACCATTACTTACTACCAAGCGGCATGGCCAATGTTAATGAACGTATTTTTGTCCCATTAAATAACCCAAATGTCATACCAAAGGTAAGCATGTTATGTCAAAACAATGTACTAAGTATGCAAAATGAACATACCTAGCATGAATATGATGTAAAACAATGTACTAAGTATGCAATAAATGAACATACATAGCATGAATGTGATGGAAAACAATGTACTGAGTATGCAATAAATTAACATACATAGCATGAATGTGATGTAAAACAATGTACTAAGTATGCAATAAATGAACATACATAGCATGAATGTGATGTAAAACAATGTGTACATGTGCTGAAATGAACATATGAAACAAGTGTGGTTAATAAATCAATGTACTATCATGTTAATAAAACATACATAGCAAAAACATGGATAAAATCATGTACTATATGTGTACTAATGAACATAGCAAGTATGTGTTAAGAAATCATCAAAAACACAAAGTAACAAGCAGGCACATGTGTATCACCCTAAAACATTTGAAAACGTAAAAGAGGGGACTATGTACTCACTTGAGATTGCTTAATAGTCTTTGGATAACAACCAAGCAATGCTAGAAAGATCACGGAATCAATCGGCACCTAATATAGGTAACTACCTTAATAAACGGACCTAAATCGGAGGATCGCATAGAACGAGGTTTCGTAAACCAAACGAGTATAGGAACTCATGTAATATGGTTTAACAAAGCCTACATTCTAAAACGGAACCTATCCTAAGTGCTTACGACCCATTACGACCCGTTTAGGGAGCTTACGCTACTTTAACGTGTCGTTTTCTAATCAGTTTAGATGTCAAAATTTATGTTACCTATGCTTAAAATGAAATTTGGCGTAAAAAGGGCATTTTGGTCATTTTTCCTAAGGCATGTAATTACTTTTCATACAACTAAGTAGACTAAGTGACCATAAGGTATAACCTCGGAAGGTTATTCCCTATACAACTATGGTCACAAAATGTGTTTGGTCGAATCCTAATGATCGACCAAACGGGCCAGGTTCGAAAGTCTAAGCGGTTGTTTAGATCGCTTATCTTACGACCCTATATAAGCACTAAACTAAAAGTGACGAGTTAAACATGTTAAAACATGTTTAACGAAGTTAGAAAACAAGTTTGATATCAAAACAAAGGGTTTTGATACCCAAGAATAGTTTGGTTGCAAAATACGCAAGAATACGCATTTTGACCGAAACTATGACTCGTCACTACGCCTAATCAACGTGGTAATCAGTAGGTATAGTCACAAAGGACTATGACCATCGTGATTACGCTCACGTTGCGAAGTTCAAACGAACTTCGTGTTGACCATTGACTGGTCAAAGTAGAAAGTCAAACACTGTTTGACTTTCATACTTAAAAACGCATAAAAGAATGAAAGAAGCTTACAAGAGGTCCAAGCGATGGATATTTTGATCTAGAATACTCAGGTATGAAGTGGGAAACTCCAACTTAGAGCAAACAATCAGATCAAGTGTGAGCTTGGAATGAAAAACATGGGGGTTTATATAGTTTTTGGGCCACGGTTAGGATCATTCCTCGATAAACAAGCTTCGATCTTGGCCTTACAAGTGTGCCCACTGAATTAGAAAACTATGGGTGCCCAAAACAAGCCCCTAGTTTGATTAAAACGATGTGCAAAAGCAAGAAACCCAGTTGCTGATTGAAATCAGCTGTTTTGCTAATCTGGAGAGCTCTCGCGCCCCGCGTACGAGCTAGCCCCATATTACGCGGCCCGCGACCGCCTGGGATATCAAAAACAGTTTCAAAAGTTGCAACTTTGGTCCCTGCATGTGTTTAAGGCCCCTTTTGACTCTTTTAAGGCCTGTTAAGCCATTTTGAAGGCTCTACAATGATGCTTAAGCATAGGGGACATGAAACATGCTTGAAAATTTGTCGGATGTCGATTCGTTAGGTCGTATGGTCACGTTATTCGGTAAATTACGACGAAACACGAACGAACACGAAAAACAATCCAAATTACGTGACGAATGTAATTTTATCATGCCAATCACTAAAATAAAATATTTTAATGATTACATAAATTTTTGGATGTCCGGATGTCTTCAGAACGTAAGATATGCGCGAAAATGCAAACTTATGCACTTTTTGACGCTTTTAGTCCCTGTTTGATCTAAAAGTTTATTTTAGCATACCAAACCCCTCAAAGCCTATTTCTAAGCTATGTAATGGATATTTAGGGTATGTTTAACTTATGATCATGTTCCGGATTGTCTGTTACAGTACGAATCGGCTTACTTTCGCAGTTTGTTGAAATTAGTCCCTGTAAGCGAATAAACTTGATTTTGCCATACCAAAGCCTTCAAAACTTATTTCTAAGTTATGTAAAGGTTATTTAAGGCATGTTAAGAATATATTGATGTTCCAGAGTGTTTTTCGCATTAAACTGATTATGTTTACGCATCGGTTTGCGTATAACTCTCTAGAAAACGATATAGAGTTTGAAATTGAACAAAAATCAAAACATGCAAAATGTCAAACATAAATAAACAAACATTGGGATTAAATAACATTATTTTATTGATAATTAAACTATTCAAAGTTTATACAATGGTTACAAGCACAGATGTCACAAATTCTGAAATATTTTTGTAAGTCTTATTCCATAGTTCGGTTTCTTCAATATTTTTGTGTATAACTTGTATATTTATTCCTTAGAATTTTGGTAATATTTTGGATGGTAATTTTTGGTATTTTAGTGAGTTATATTATTTCAAGTCCTAAAATAATATAACTAATACACAAAGTATACAAATAATCACACACATGGTGTCTTCTAAATATATATTTCCTAAATACATATTTAGTAATTTTTATTTAGGAAAACCAACCTTCAATATTTATATTTTTTAACAAAAATATGGCAAGGTTTATGTAGGAAATTCATGGTTTAAAATATACTTGTAAATATTTGTTTAAAAATATTTTTCTAAGTGTTTATATTTTTAGAAATTTTTGCCATAGTTTCCCCTAAAAATGGAGGTTTCCATGCTTTCAAGCATATCATTTTCTTTTGTAAAAATCATCACAATCCATTCACAATCATCCACAATCAACTTTTACTTACCAATTTGCCAAAATCATCTATTTTCTACTACTTCATGAACTTGAATATTTGTAAAAATTTGTAGTAACTTACTATTGTTACACTTTGAAATGTGATTAGTTCTTTAAAAACTTCATTTTTAAAGAAGTTAGATGTTTACAACTTCTTGTCATATTTTTTAAAAATGTTTCTGTATGAAATCTTCTTGTTACACAAGTGTTTCTACACTTGTTTAACCACTAAAAATAGGATTTGTTTATGTAATAACCAAGATTTAATGAAACTCATATTTTTAACTTGGTTCTTTTGAAAAACCACTCATGGATCTTTAGATCTACATGATTAACAACCTACTTTGATCTTTATTTTTCAAGAAAGTCATTTATTCATTCAAGTTCATGATTCACGTGTGGATGATTCATCATCCTACAACATTCCTATTTTCTCATCTTGCTAGATTATGTTTTTAATCATGATCTAGCAAGATCTTATGATGATCAACATCATTTCTACAAATAATCAATGATCAACAAGCATAAAGACTCATATTTATCAAGATTACTTCATTAAACAAGCTTATGTTCATGTTTACTTCTTATGATCTTCAGTGTTCTTCAAGTTTTTGATTATGATTCTTCTTTAACCACTTAAAATAGAAGTAATATGGAGTGTACAAGGTTCTTACCACTAGCTCTTGGCTAGGGATGATTCAAGTGTAGAAAACAAGTGGATAAAGGCAAACAAGAGAGGTCCTTCCACTTCCACAAGCTCCTAGCTTCTTTGTATGCTCTTGAACACATTTGTGAGTGCTTGGAATATATGAGAAAGGTTGAATGAAGGTGGAGGTGGGTGTGCTTGAGGTCGGCCGAGAATAAGGGAGGAGAAGAGAGGAGAGTAATGTGTGTAAGTGTTTGAAGTTTATGAACTCAAGATCCTCTCATGTCTTTCTTATACCCATTTTACCACTTAAACTCTTGGATAACATGTTCCCTAAAGCACCCAACATGATCAAATAGAATATTAAAAGAAATCAAGGGTGGGGGCCACCCTTGTAACCGTGAACATGAGGGGGGTATGGCTATGTTGTAATTGATAGTTAGGAGAATTAGTTGAAATCTAAGTATAATAGTTAGGTGTTTAGTTATTATATGTTTATGTAGCGTGTTATGATGTTCGGGGATCATAACTAGCTTGGTAATGTTAAAACAATGCTTTTGGTGAAAATTTGGTGTTTCGGGTAGTGTCCGGTTGTTCGGTTGGTTACCGGTTCGTTAAGGTGCTAAACTATGCAGTTCAGTGTGTTTTATGTACCATTTTGTGACACTTTTGATTCCCGACACTGAGGAAAGCATTCAGGACCATTTAACCATATTTCTGCATAATATTAGTGTGTTTAAATGCTGAAAATTGCTGAATTTTGCCGAATTCAGCACTTTAGGTGAGTTTTAGGCACTTTCCGGCACTTAAACTATCCCTAGAAAGGCAGTTTTGTGATCCTTACTTTCCTACACACTATAGTAGTGTAGTACTTGGTTTCTGGCTCATTCTGTGTCTCAATGCACTGTCTGTCTATGTGCTGATTTCTATCAGCATTTTCCTGATTTATCAGATAACTGTGCTAACTGTACTTAATGCATCATTCGAGGCAATAAAGCATTCATGCACTATTGGTATGACATTAAACAATGTATGATGCACATGTATGTGTATGGCAGTAATTAGAATGCAGTTAATTGTAATTTAGCACAGTCATTAGGCACTAATCATGATTAAGTAATTTTATGGATACCTAGATTTTTGACATTTGTCACATTCTCCCCCTGTTAAGAAAATTTCGTCCTTGAAATTTAAAGCTTTACTACTAGTAGCAGGGGAGTTAGGGAACAAATGCGGGTATTTGGCTTTCATGCGGTCCTCACGCTCCCAAGTATACTCTGCGCTGTGATGTGCGTTCCATCGAACCTTGACAAGTTTAACACTACTCCTCCGAGTTTTGTTAACTTTCCAATCAGTAACCTCAACGGGTTCTTCGGTGAAGTGGAGTGTGTCGTCAATGTGAACTTCGTCAGCAGGAATAACCACCATTTCCTGTGTTGGACTTTTCTTCAGGTTAGATACATGAAATGTATCATGAATGCCATTAAGTTCTGCAGGTAGTTCCAACCTATATGCTACAGTGCCAATCCTTTCCAGGATTTTGAACAGTCCAATGAATCGTTGGTTTAACTTTCCACGCTTCCCAAAGCGTGCTACACCTTTCCAAGGTGAGACTTTCAATAAAACCATATCTCCCACTTCAAATTCCAAAGGCTTCCTTCTTTGGTCCGCATAGCTCTTTTGTCGGTCACGAGCCGCCTTGATGCGCTCTCAGATCTGCATGATCTTATCTGTCATTTCCTGGACCAATTCAGGACCAACCAGCTGTCTATCGCCTGCATCTGCCCAGCATAACAGCGATCGACACTTTTATCCGTAGAGAGCTTCAAACGGTGCAGCTTGAATGCTTGTATGGTAGCTGTTATTATAGGAGAACTCAACCAAAGGTAGGTGAGTGTCCCAACTGCCACCCAAGTCCATTACACAAGCTCGTAACATGTCTTCAAGCGTCTGAATCGTTCTCTCACTCTGGCCGTCTATCTGTGGTTGAAATGCCGTGCTCAAGTTCAACTGTGAACCAAACGCATCTTGAAAAGATTGCCAAATTCTTGACACAAATCTTCCATCTCTGTCAGATATAATCGAGATAGACACTCCATGACGTGCAACTACCTCCCTTAGGTACAGCTCAACTAG
The DNA here is from genome assembly GCA_030545235.1 of Helianthus tuberosus. Lineage (NCBI taxonomy): Eukaryota > Viridiplantae > Streptophyta > Magnoliopsida > Asterales > Asteraceae > Helianthus > Helianthus tuberosus. Next base: position 96,821,540 of record CM060412.1, on the reverse strand, counting down.
CTTACGTGTGGTATCCTTTTCCCTGGTCGGTAGAAAGTGCGCAGATTTTGTCAGATGGTCTATGATTACCCAAATCATATCATGACCTCTGGGCATCTTTGGCAACTTGGTTATGAATCCATCGAGGTCTGCTCCCACTTCTACATGGGTATCTCAGGTTGCTGCAGAAGACCTGAAGGCTTCTGATACTCGGCCTTTACCTTGGCACAAGTTAGACACTTTCCTACGTAAGTTGCAACATCACCTTTCAATCTTGGCCACCAGTAGAAATCTTTCAAATCTTGGTACATCTTATCCGATTCTGGGTGGATCGAGAACCTTGATTTATGAGCTTCATCAAAGATAACATCTCTAAGACCTCCAAAAAGGGGAATCCAAATTCTTCCCATGAGACACAAAGTTCCTTCCTCATTGGGTACCAACTGGTTCTCCATCCCACGGAGATATTCATCCTTCAAGTTTTCCTTTTTGAGGGCTTCTCTCTGTGCAGCACGAATGCTTAATGAGAGGTCTGTTTGAATGATCATCTCCAAAGCCCTAACCCTTATGGGCTTAATCCTCTCTTTTCGACTCAAGGCGTCTGCCACCACATTCGCCTTTCCTGGGTGATATTTGATTTCACAATCATAATCATTTAACAGCTCAACCCATCGTCGCTGTCTCATATTAAGCTCTTTCTGATCGAATATGTGTTGTAGGCTCTTGTGATCGGTAAAGATCGTGCATCGGGTGCCATACAAATAATGTCGCCAAATCTTCAATGCAAACACCACTACGCCTAATTCCAAATCATGTGTGGTGTAGTTCTTCTCATGAACCTTCAACTAGCGTGAAGCAAAAGCGATAACCTTCTGTCGTTGCATCAACACGCAACCTAATCCCTGACGCGAGGCGTCACAGTATACCACGAAGTCATCGGTGCCTTCGGGTAGGGATAAAATAGGTGCATCGCAAAGCTTGTTCTTGAGCAACTGAAAAGCTTCTTCTTGCTTATCTCCCCATTCATACTTCTTGTCCGTTTGAGTAAGGGAGGTCAGCGGTTGAGCGATTTTCAAGAAATCCTCAATGAATCAACGATAATACCCAGCTAAACCTAGAAACTGTCGGATCTCGGTTGGCGTCTTCGGAGTTTCCCAATTCTTAATTGCCTCGATCTTAGTGGGATCCGCATGGATTCCATCTTCATTCCCTACATGACCAAGGAATTGTACCTCACGAAACCAGAACTCGCACTTCAAGAACTTAGCATACAGTTTCTCCTTCTTGAGCAGCTCTAAAATAGCTCTAAGGTGTTGCTCATGTTCTTCCTTCGTTCGCGAATAAATCAAAATATCATCGATAAATACAATCATGAATTTATCGAGATATGGCTTGCAAACTCGGTTCATCAAATCCATAAACACTGCTGGCGCGTTTGTCAGACCAAACGGCATCACTAGAAACTCGTAATGTCCATATCGAGTTCTAAAAGCAGTTTTCGGTATACTCTCTTCTTGAATCCGCAACTGGTGATAACCTGATCGAAGATCAATCTTGGAGTAATAACTCGAACCGTGAAGTTGATCGAAGTGGTCATCAATCCTCGGCAAAGGATACCGATTCTTGATGGTTAACTTGTTCAGCCCTCGGTAGTCAATGCACATACGAAAGCTACTGTCCTTCTTTTTGACAAATAGAACTGGAGCTCCCCAAGGAGAGAAGCTTGGTCTGATAAATCCTTTGTCCAGAAGCTCCTGAAGTTGCGTTGACAATTCTTGCATCTTGGAAGGCACAAGTCGATAAGGTGCCTTGGCTATAGGCACAGCGCCAGGAACCAAGTCAATATGAAATTCCACTTGCCGTTGCGGCGGCAATCCTGGCAAGTCTTCGGGGAAGACTTCAGGGTATTCCCTTACAACTGGGATATCTTCCAGCTTCAGCTCATCGGTTTCTTTATCCACAACGTGCACCAAGAAGGCAACACATCCTTTCTGCAAACATTTTCAGGCCTTCAAACAACTGATAATCCTTAGAGGCGTATCATGCTTCTCTCCATGCACTACAATCATCTCTCCATTCGCCATCGGGATGCGAATGATCTTCTCATGACATACGATCTCAGCTTGGTTGCTCGACAACCAATCCATCTTTAGATTCCAGAACTCGGTTTCCAGCTTCTGAATCTCAGCTCTCGAGTAGTACATCTTGCGCATCAGTTCTTTCATCTCATCCCATGTCATAGCATATGCAACTTCCTATCCCAGAGTCTGAAGCTGAAGGTTCCACCATGATAGAGCTCCGTCTAGGAAGAGTCCAGAAATGTAGGTGACCTGGTGCTCTGGTGCACACTTGCTGATTCGTAGCACAGAATCTGTTTTCTCAGCCCATCTTACGAAAGCTACAACACCTCCATTGCCGTCAAAATTCAGAGGCTTGCAGTCTAGGAACTGCTTGTAAGTACAACCTGTACAAGAGACATCATTCACAGAAAGCATTAGCAAACGTACATGGAATGTCCAAACGTTTCGTAATGTGTCCTTAAATGACTTAAACATTACCGTGAGGTGGGTTGTTTCCTGAGGTACCCCCGCTGTGTTCAGAGCGCAAGGCCTCATGTTGTGCGATTGCCTGTGAAATCCGTTCTTGCAGTTCTGCCTCTGTTGTGGGCAACTGAGTGTTCCTTCGAGGAGGCATCTTCTAAAAGAAGATTGTATAGGTCAGGTCTTATGTATATAATAAGTAGCATGTATATAGTAGCGTTTATCATAACAAGTAAGCATGTAATCATCACAATCAAGGCAAAACAAGTAATTTAACATCGTATTTAATGAGAACATTACAATTGAGCTTTCATTAATCATCGACCACAAATACAGTTACATGTTTTACAAAGTATCATATCAAAAGGGACCACAGGGTCACATCACCCTTGTCCAAAATGTCTATCAGTCTACAACAGTCATATAATCAAAAAGTGGTCTCCAAAAGGCTTCACCAGCTTAGATCAATAGCGGTGCTCTCATCAAAAGCAAGCTACCTACATAAAACCAAAAACCGTCTATGCTGATAGTGGTGGACGAGGAGGTGGAGGAACAAAAAGCAAGCTGCGCACATGCGCAAGTTCCTCCTCAAGATCATAAACATGATGCAACAGATAACTGATATGCTGCTCAATAGTGAGAAATTGAGCGTCAAACTCAGGAAATGGAGTAAGCGGTGCAGGAGGATGTGAAAATGGGGATGGTGATGTACGAGGAGCAAAAGCAGGCTGACACGGACATGGCAAAGGTCGCGGTATCATCTCAAGCTCTAAAATCCTGTGACTCATGGTCTCAAACTGAAGCTGCAATGATAGAAGTAACTCATCCCGTGTATAACCAGTAAAGTGTGAGGGATGGTAGGGATCAGAAATCAGCATGGTATAGGGTGGGAACCATCTCAGTGGCTCATCTAGTGGTGAAGAAGTAAAATGAGCAGTAGGTGTATACTGAGGCATGTGAGGGAAAGCTGCTGATACATGTGGGCCATGGCTAGGCTACTGGCTAGAAGGGCCTTCCCCTGGACGGGGTGGAGGGATGACTTGCAAGAAAGTGATAGGTAGGTCCGTGCGGTGAACATCGGACTCAACAGGGCGAAAAGAAGCATCATCAACAGGCGCAGGTGCTAGTGGGGGAGTGACTGGCTCAATAATAGGAGGGTCAGCGGGTGCAGGAGCTGGATCTGGTATAAGTGGTGCAATATCAGGTATGCCAAATGGGATATGGTCATGATCAGGCAAAGGCTCAAGAGCAGGTATCGGCTCATGATCAGCGGGTGCATCAACAGGCTGATCATCGAGAACAAGGTCTAGCTCAAGTCCAGGCTCAATGTCATGTGGAGGAATCAGTGTAGCTGACATAGCTGTATCATCGTCAGAGTCTGTGGCATAACGTCGCAGTCCAACTGCATGTAAGGCGGATGATGAAACAGACTCAAAGGAATCGGGGACAGAATGTAAGCTAGAATCAGAAGAAATCTCAATAACGGGAATCCCCAGAAGCGGAATAGCAACAACGTCCTCATCAAGCTCTCCGTCACCCTGAGCGTCATTGGGAGGACCATCGACAAACAAGTCAAAATCATCTTCAAAAAGATCGTCAAAGGGCCAATCCTCAGGAGGAATGACCATGAGAGGAACATGGGCAAGGATCGGTGCCACGACATGCTCACCATCGGGGTGACCAATGATAAGATGATCGTGCACAGGAATAGGAATAATAAACGGATCCCCGTCTGGGATACCATCAGCAATCGGTAAATCATCTCTGAAATCGGGCAGCGCAAAGGGCTGAAAGTCGTCGTCATCATCGGACATCATCTCCGGGTCACTCTCGGTGTCAGAAGTAAAGATCTCTGGCTCTGGTACGATCTCATCGTCAGAAACAACAGCCATGGGGTCATCGGGATCGGACAATCCACTCTCAGATGATGACATAGTGTCTGTAACAAAACAATCACACATATGCACATATATCAACTACTCACATTAATCATGCAATTAATAACAATGTAATCACGTATCCTTCCTAGTTTCCCAGACTAAACCACTAGTCTCCCAGACTATCCCACACAGTCTCCTAGACTGAACTACCTAGTCTCTCAGACTGAACCACCCAGTCTCTCAGACTGAACCATAAACATAAACCTTGAGATGTGTTTCGTGTCTTTTTGTTTGTAAAAATGTTTGTTTCCCTGGATCTGGGCGTTTCGAGTATGCAATGAAAACATGTTGGAAAAGTATTTTTGTGAGAGCCCTAATGATTGTAGTCTAGACTCGAGAAAGAATCCTAGTTCGCTACAATCGAAGCTCTGATACCAAGCTGTCACACCCTGACTTTTGCGGAAGCGTGATTATGGTGTGACTTCTTTAATACCATTGCATTCAATCATAACAACAACTAAATGATAAAACCACAGATTGTCATCCATTAAATAAGTTTAAAATCATCACAAACATCATTGTTTGAAACATAGACTTCAAATTCAAGTTCTACAAACCATACGAATTGTTTAAGAGTTCACAAGGACTCATCAAAATACTCTAAGTAAAACCAAGATTTGGAAGGGGTGACTTGTCCAGGATAGGACACCCAACCCAAACCTTAAGACCATGGATGACATCTCTTATTCTTAGCAACACTTGTAACCTCCGAACGCCCGCCAAATCCACATTCTTAATTCCCTGAAATACATGTATTTTGAAAACATCAACAAAAGTTGAGCGAGTTCATGTGTTTGTTTGTGTGTATGAATAAAACCTTGTAAACATTGTATATATCTATGTTTGTAAATCCTGGTATGAAAGCAAAACAAGGAAACAGATCGATTAATGGTTTGCAAGGCCATTAACATGCGTGCAACGGCGTAGGAAGGCTCAAACCTAGCAGATTTTGTACCGGGCCTCCGGCTGTACGACATAGTCACCTCATGGGCCAAACCCTGGTCCACATGGGTGTGGGCTCGCTACACCCAAATAGATCTATCACTCATGCCCCTAGGTCCTAACACGAGGATTAATGGTCTTAGGAGTGCGCCTACCCATTCACATGATCTACTGTACTTTCCAAAGCTAACCATACCAATTGTAATTGTATGTAATCATTTTGTAACATGTACTTCACCCCCGAAGTTATAAAACAAAACAGTTTAAAGAAAAGGGGGACATGAACTCACAGTCTTGCTTCTTCGCAACGTAACTCAAAGTTCCGCCTGGCGTATACGACTACCTACAACGTACTAATGTCTATTAGACGAACGGGCCATGCCATGATTTAGTATTATTGTCTTTGAGTTACGTTTCTTTGTATCTTCGATATTATTCCATGTTATATAATTATTTGTTAAAATAATAAATATTTTAACTTAAATTATATTTATTAAATTTTTGGAATAATTGTTAAGACAATATATATTAACTTAATACTTCTCAAGTATTTATACTTGTATATCTTTCCCAAGGATGGGTGTATTCGTATTCTTGTATTTGTATATTTTTGCCATGTATTGGGGTCGCATTCCGGTGTGTATTTATACGTACGAGAATACATATTTTTATTGTATTCATTAAGTATTCTTGTACTTAATTTCGTATTAATTTTTCCATACTATTATCTTTGATAAAGTCCACCAATATATATTTCCAAAACATATATTGTAATAAATATTATTTAGAAAAATTATTTATAATTTTTCTTTTGGCAAAAATATTTATATTCTCTTATAAGTTCCAAAAAAATATATATTTTTATGTCCAACATAGAAAATATATATAAACTCAATTTTCTTCCAAAAATGATATGTTTCATATTTATTTGAGAAAATATATTCTTCTTCCAAAAATATTGTATCTCATGTCTTGTGTAAGAAAATATATATTTCTTAAAAATAATATATCTTCTAAAAATTTCAAGAAAAATATATATTTCATACTTGTCAAAAACAATATATTTTTCCATGTAAAAATATGATATATTCTTGTAGTAATTGTAAAAATCATATTTTTGTTTTCTTGGTGTCTAAAATATTATTTACCAAATATACTTTAGTGAATAAATTCCGGAATATTTTTGTAAGTCTTATTCCATAGTTCGGTTTCTTCAATATTTTTGTGTATAACTTGTATATTTATTCCTTGGAATTTTGGTAATATTTTGGATGGTAATTTTTGGTATTTTAGTGAGTTATATTATTTCAAGTCCTAAAATAATATAACTAATACACAAAGTATACAAATAATCACACACATGGTGTCTTTTAAATATATATTTCCTAAATACATATTTAGTCATTTTTATTTAGGAAAACCAACCTCCAATATTTATATTTTTGTAACAAAAATATGGCAAGGTTTATGTAGGAAATTCAAGGTTTAAAATATACTTGTAAATTTATGTTTAAAAATATTTTTCTAAGTGTTTATATTTTTAGAAAATTTTGCCATAGTTTCCCCTAAAAATGGAGGTTTCCATGCTTTCAAGCATATCGTTTTCTTTTGTAAAAATCATCACAATCCATTCACAATCATCCACAATCAACTTTTACTTACCAATTTGCCAAAATCATGTATTTTCTACTACTTCATGAACTTGAATATTTGTAAAAATTTGTAGTAACTTACTAGTGTTCTTAGTAGATCTTGTTACCCTTTAAAATGTGAGTAGTTCTTTAAAAACTTCATTTTTAAAGAAGTTAGATGTTTACAACTTCTTGTCATATTTTCTAAAAATGTTTCCTTATGAAATCTACTTGTTACACAAGTGTTTCTACACTTGTTTAACCACTAAAAATAGGATTTGTTTATGTAATAACCAAGATTTAATGAAACTCATATTTTTAACTTGGTTCTTTTGAAAAACCACTCATGGATCTTTAGATCTACATGATTAACAACCTACTTTGATCTTTATTTTTCAAGAAAGTCATTTATTCATACAAGTTCATGATTCACGTGTTGATGATTCATCATCCTATAACATTCCTATTTTCTCATCTTGCTAGATTATGTTTTTAATCATGATCTAGCAAGATCTTATGATGATCAGCATCATTTCTACAAATAATCAATGATCAACAAGCATAACAACTCATATTCATCAAGATTACTTCATTAAATAAGCTTATGTTCATGTTTACTTCTTATGATCTTTAGTGTTCTTCAAGTTTTTTATTATGATTTTTCTTTAACCACTTAAAATAGAAGTAATATGGAGTGTACAAGGTTCTTACCACTAGCTCATGGCTAGGGATGATTCGAGTGTAGAAAACAAGTGGATAAAAGCAAACAAGAGAGGTCATTCCACTTCCACAAGCTCCTAGCTTCTTTGTATGCTCTTGAACACCTTTGTGAGTGCTTGGAATATATGAGAAAGGTTGAATGAAGGTGGAGGTGGGTGTGCTTGAGGTAGGCCGAGAGTAAGGGAGGAGAAGAGATGAGAGTAGTGTGTGTAAGTGTGTGAAGTTTATGAACTCAGGATCCTCTCATGCCTTACTTATACCCATTTTACCACTTAAACTCTTTGATAACATGTTCCCTAAAGCACCCAACATGATCAAATAAAATATTAAAACAAATCAGGGGTGGGGGCCACCCTTGTAACCGTGAACATGAGGGGGGGGGGGGGGATGGTTATGTTGTAATTGATAGTTAGGAGAATTAGTTGAAATCTAAGTTTAATAGTTAGGTGTTTAGTTATTATATGTTTATGTAGCGTGTTATGATGTTCGGGGATCATAACTAGCTTGGTAATGTTAAAACAATGCTTTTGGTGAAAATTTGGTATTTCGGGTAGTGTCCGGTTCGTTACCGGTTCGTTAAGGTGCTAAACTATGCAGTTTAGTGTGCTTTATGTACCCTTTTGATTCCCGACACTTAGGAAAGCATTCAGAACCATTTAACCATATTTCTGCATAATATTAGTGTGTTTAAATGCTGAATTTTGCTGAATTTTGCTGAATTCAGCACTTTAGGTGAGTTTTAGGCACTTTTCGGCACTTAAACTATCCCTAGAAAGGCAGTTTTGTGATCCTTACTTTCCTACACACTATACTAGTGTAGTACTTGGTTTCTGGCTCATTCTGTGTCTTAGTGCACTATCTGTCTATATGCTGAGTTCTATCAGTATTTTCCTGATTTATCAGATAACTGTGCTAACTGTACTTAATGCATCATTCGAGGAAATAAAGCTTTCATGCAATATTGGTATGCCATTAAACAATGTATGGTGCATATGTATATGTATGGAAGTAATCAGAATGCAGTTAATTGTAATTTAGCACAGTCATTAGGCACTAATCATGATTAATTAATTGTACGGATACCTGGATTTTTGACATTTGTCAAATGTTTGCTAGATTCCAGTCTCCATCAGAAGGCTTGACTTTAGGAGGTTGATTTTTGACTGATTGATACTGCATAGCCTTTTGACGATGTGTGTTACTAGAGTAGTAAGGCACGAAAGGACGATTAGCACAACTTCTGGCTATGTGCCCCAGAATTCCACAATTAAAACAGGGTTGTCTCTTTGAGAAAAAGACATTCAGTTCAGCTTGTGTTATTCTAGGGAACTGATTGGGTTTCTTCTTTCCACTTAACGCTGATTGCTTGTGTGCATGTTTAACCTTGGATGAAACCTGCTCACAATCATCAGCACAAGTGATAGTCCAGGAAACGTTGAGTTTGACAGAGCTTTGGTCCCAAGATGATCGGTTCGGTGATAAGAAATGAGTAGAAGTAGAGAACGACACCGAACAGTCACTTAGAATCTGGTTTCTATTAATATATGAAAGTTACACACCCGCGAAACCAGTTGGACAACATCTCCTCACTGGGAACCAAAAGCTTGTCCAACACAAGACCCCAAAGCCCATATATATAGGCATGGTGCCTTCGTACGAAGCTGCATCTGGTGCCTTCGTACGAAGCGGCTAAGTCTTGTGGCTCTGTACGAACTGACTATGTCGTCCTTCGTACGAAGGAGCTTATACATCACAAAACCTTTAGTTCGTACTAGATTTCACCCTATTCTATACAATATTCAACACACGGTCTATCTAGCCTATTTACACAGTGGCAGAGATACAAAATATACACCAAAAAAAGTTCTTACAGTATCCTCGCTTCATACAGATAATTCTCTATGACAAGATAAAGAATCTGGCAAAGGATAAAAAAGACGAGTTGGTATTGGAACACATGACCAATGCTACTCTAGATCGTCTTCAAGTTTACAAGAAGAAGGATGTTCCACCTGCGAGACTAAAATTTGCATGTATACAAAATCCAGATTACTTCCCACCTCCAGAGGGTAAATGGTGTCATGATGACAGTGACTCGGGTAATGAAGACAAGAAGATGGAGGATTTTGAACCAAAATGTTGTAAATGGTTCATTAAGGAAGAGGGCAAAAAGAAGAAAAGTAAGAAAAGTACTCCAAAGAAAGTTGCTGCTAAGAAGCTAGTTCAAAGAGCATTAATTGATGAGTGAAGTGATGAAGAAGCTCAGAATGATCAGAATATTGAAACTAGTGAAGCTGGTACTTCTACAACAGAGATAACTCGTGAAATAGAAGCCGAAGCTTTTTGGGGTGATGAAAATATTGAAGGTGGTGCAGAAAATGTTGAAGATGATGAAAGCACATCTAGTCTGAGTGAGATTGCTTTAACAGAGATGGCACCAACAACTGGCGATCCTCATGCCATGTTTTATAAAAATAAGAAAGAAAAGTCAAAGAAAAGGAAGAAGAGTGACAACGAGGATGCAACCTACGAGCTTCTGATCCGGAATTTCGTAAGATGTCGAAGAGAATAAAGAATGTTGCAAATACGGTTTTCGAAAGGTCAAAAGGGTACGAAAGAGTATAGTGAAAGCTGTGAAAGCTACAACTGCTAGTATGCCTAAGATAAGAGAGCCAGGGATTGTTGAAGCTACAACAGCCGAATTGCTGGTTATTCCAATTCAAACACCGCCTAGATCCCCCGTTCAACAAACAGTTCCAGTGCAACAAGAAGCGCCATAACAGACAACACGATGCAGCAATCAATACCCCAACAACAAGGATCGACTACAAAGAAAGCATCTACACCGAGGCAACAACCACAGCAGTCTAGATATTTTGATTTTACTAGTATTTGTAGGATCGAATCGCGACCTGAATGAGTCGTTCGGAAGAGCTCAAATCCGTTTCAGAGGCGGAAACAGAGAAACGGACGTGAAAACAGCTTGATTCACACTTTAAAAGCCTTGTATATTGATTTTACAATGTTTACAATCAGTAGACAAACCGGCAACACCTCGGTATCAATCTCTGAAAAATGTTACAAATGAAATGAACACAACCCTATTTATAGATATCCTGGATTCGCTTGAAGACACATACAAGCGAAACCCACTAAACCTTTCAAGCGAAACATACACAATATAATAATTTGATTCAAGCGAAACCCTCCTGAATTGATTAACTATTTTGTCTCTTGTGAGGTTGATATTATGATGTCATAAGATGATGTCACATATATGATGTCATCATCAAGAATGATGACATCACTATTGATCAGATTCGCAACGCAGCTGAGACTCGATATAAGACGAAGACGACAGATGTGTGCACCAACAGACTCCCCCTCAGATGTTGACGAGTCTTAAGTGTCGAGTCTTTGCAATCTTCAGTCTTTATCAGTCTGAACGCTCTTGTTATGGGTCATTTTCTGAGCGTACATATCTTGATCAATATCCTGCTTTTAATTGTTTATTTGTGACCAGGATACTGGACGGGGATATTGCTAACATCCTGGGCGATATCCTGAGGTTGATTGAATTAACCACGTGCAGGTTAAAGGCTGGGGTTTGCTAACGGTCAGATGGACTTCATCTCCTCAAGACTCGGGCATGTTTGTTATGGGAGAGACGTTGAACCCAAAAGACTAGGTCTACAACGTTCGAGTGAGGAATATTCACTGAATCTCGGTTATTTAGGATAGTTTGTTATATTTGTTTTACTATAAATAGATGGGGGCGGATCAAATTAAGGCATGCAACTTTCACATTTTCAAACACTTTCTCTCTAGCTCTCTGCAAACACTACACACAAACACTTGTATTCAAATCACATTGTAACACCTAGTTGATTCGCACTACATCCTGCACTGTATCCAAATATTTGAAGAAATAGAAGAACAAGGTAGCTGCGATTGTCAGCTCCCGAGGTTTTGTGCCGGCGATCTAGATTGATCAAGGGCTTTCCTCGTACATCACGTGTCAACCTTTACTTTTCTGCTCATTGTTTGATCACAGATACAGCTCTATATCTTGAGCCGTATCCTGAAATTGTTTTTATAACTAACTTGGTTAACATATTTTTCACACATAATTTTTGCACACTACCTTACTTAACTAATTTGATCACTAAATTGCTTCGGTAATTTTTGACCAAAACAATTTGGCGCCCACCATGGGGCAAGTGGTGCTATTTTTGCTAAAAACATTAGTAAAATCATTATTCGGTTTTCTTTTGTCAAAAATTTTTTCTAACTTATTTTCAATGGCTTCGAGATCAAACATGAGCTCCTCCACTATGTCCGCTACGACTTCTGCTACTACCGGTTTGGTGCTTCCACCACCTCCTCCAAGGATGCCAGTTTCTTCACAACTTCAGGATGTTATCCCCACTCGGAGTGTTCAGGGATCTGCTCCCGTTTTAGCCTCTAATGATGAAATTCTAAATTTATTTGGAAGTGTGCAGGAACAAATGAGGCAGCAACAGGAAACTAACCAAATGCTGTTAAGAGAAATACAACTCTTAAAAGCTAGCTCGAGTAAACCTGCTGAAGAAACTGTTACTCCTATACAGCCCAGGGCTTTGAACTTCAGTTTCGTAGTTTACACTGAGGATAACAGGGGGAATATCATCCCAAGCCATTCTCAGAATCATACCCCTCAGATACCCTCCTCGGTCAGGATGTCGACTGTGAGGAGTTCAGGATATGCTTCAGGATATGGCCAAAATCCTCAGATCGGTAATGTGTCAAATAATAATAGTCTTGCTACTAACAACAATGGGTCTTTGCAGGATGCAGGTATGACGTCAACATTTACCAGGGAGCTCCAGAAATTGAAGGACATGATATCCAGTGTACCTGGAGTGGTCCAGCCAATTCCAGAAGTATCCCAAGACAGCCACAGGATATCCCGCTTTGCGTATCCTATTAGTGATGCTGAAATCCCAAAAAGATTTCAGACTCCCAACATGAAACTGTATGACGGGACTACGGATCCTGAAGAGCATATTGCCCAGTATAGGGAACGGATGGAAATCAATCCTATCCCTCCAGATCTCAAGGAAGCATGCTTATGCAAGGGATTCGGTTCTACCTTGACAGGATCAGCCTTAAAATGGCTGTTAAACGTCCCTCCTCACTCAATTACTTCGTTTGCTCATTTGGTTAATTTATTTAACAGTCAGTTTTCTTGTAGTCGGAGTTTTGAGAAACTAACCAGTGACCTTTACAGGATAACTCAAGGATCTCATGAATCCTTGAGGGATTATGTGAACAAGTTCAGTCGAGAATCCTTGGATATTCCACATCTTGATGTTGCAACAGCTGTGCAAGCTTTTAAGATGGGGTTACAAAAGGATTCTTAGTTTTATCAGGATCTTGTAATGAATCCCTGCGGGAATCTCGACGAAGCTCGTAACAGGGCTTTGAGATATATCCGTTTGGAAGATGACAAGAAGATGCAAGAGAGGATGAAGTCTACCTCAACCTACGAATCAACCAACAGGAAATCAGAATCCTCATATAAGCCATATCGCTCCAAGCCATATGGCAGAAATAATAACAAGAAAGTGAATGCTGTTGAAGATGAGGATCCTGAAGAATATCCTGACTTATCTGAATACTGCTTTTCTGTTAATATACCTGAGTTAATGTATGCTATGCAGGGTTTAGGGGACAAAGCTAGGTGGCCTCGAAAGAACCAGCAGAAAGCTGATTGGAAGGATAAATCCAAATGGTGTGCCTTCCATGAAGACTTCGGACATATGACCGAGGATTGCATTGCTTTAAGGAAAGAAATAAGTTACCTGTTAAGCAAAGGGTATCTGAAGGACTTGCTGGGAAGAAAGAAGAATAAAGGGCAGGATCCCGAGAAGGATCCTGAACGAGCAGCATCACCCCCAGCAGATGCCTAGATAATTAACTTTATTTCAGGAGGATCCGACATTTGTGGGACTTCGTATTCGGCGGCTAAGAGACATGCAAAGGAAGCTAAGAGTGAAAGGGGAGACAAACCAGTCAGGATGACTACCCTCACAACTGATAAAGTGATCACTTTCGATAGTGATGACAGGGATACTGTTCAGGATCCTCACCATGATGCTTTGGTAATAACATTATATGTGGCTAACCATTTTGTACGCAGGATATTGGTGGACAACGGTAGTTCTGTCAATATAATTCAGCTGGAAACATTGAAAAGGATGAATGTATCTCCGATGGACATTACTTCGAAGTCCACTGTGCTCGTTGGTTTCAGTGGAGAAGCTAGAAATACTGTAGGAGAGATAAAGTTACCAGTATATGTTGAAGGGGTCAACTCGATACAATGCTTCTGTGTGATGGACTCCTTATCCTGCTATAACATCATACTAGGCAGGCCGTGGATCCATGACATGAAGGCTGTGCCTTCGACTTATCACCAATGCATCAAGATTCCAACCCCTTGGGGGGTCGTCAAAGTTGATAGTGATCAGCAGGAGGCGAAGGAATGCTACACATGTCACATCCCGACCACGTATAACATACAAGACGTGGCGGAAAACGTCGGGGAGTGTTGTAACAGAATTAATTGTTTCATAACCATGGCATACAAAGTTGTATTTATTCATCAACACAAGAGTTTCATTGTTTTAAACAGGAATCAAAGAGTTTTTTTTAACATAATTAAACATAGTCTATCTTCGTTTTAAATATCTAAGGCACAGGTCCGCCCTAGTGTCATGATCGTCATCCTACGGAAAAGCTCCTGAAAACACATGTTAAAATAGGTACGTCAGCATAAAAATGCCTGTGAGATACATAGGTTTGTGAAAATAGGATTCATGACTTAAGTTTAAGAAAATGTTTAGTCATGAACCTTGTAATTTGATTTTGTTTTGTAAATCGCTTGAAAAACAATAAGTTCAGATGATATGTATAAGTAAAAGAATAAGGTATGGTTAAATGAATAACCATGTAAAATGAGTTGTATAAAATAAACCGTATTGTAAAACAAAGTCTTGTGAAAACATGTTACTTGTGTAAAGTGTATAAGTCCAAAATAAATGATTTAAATAACGCTATGAAATGTAATATAATACAAACACTTATATATAGGAAGTACCAGGGGCGTATCCACCATGCTTGTATCATATTACTCACATTTCGTTACTTAAGTCACTTAACCAACCAACAATGTATAATGTCTATGTTTAAACTAATTGTCAAAAGTCCTTGTATAAACCATGTCAAATGTTGATAGTCCAAAAGTAGTCAAGTAATGTGTAACAAATGTTATGTCTTGTAAGTAAAGTATTGTCAAATAGTCCAAATGTAGAAATGTACAAAACAAAGTATTTTGAATGTATCAAAAAGTTATGTTTTATAAAATAATGCATGTTACATTGATACAAACATTTATGTGGTAAGTTAACGCATACATTCAAGCCTTGAGATAGTCGGATAACCCTTTCAGTCAAGGTTATCAAAAGAAATGTTTTCGGATTCAGTCATTCCTTACATCCAAACAAACCCGGGATGTCAGGAATGGGATTTGTCAAGTCCTATGGTACCAGTACTTACTACCGAGCGGCGTAGCTAATGTTAATGAACGTATAATAGTCTCGTTTGTGCAAACCAAATGTCATAGCAAAAGTGAACATGTTATATGAAAACAATGTACTAAGTATGCTAAGTTAACATACAAATCAGAAAGTCATGTAAATCAATGTGCTAGCATGCTGTCAGTCAACATACATAGCAGAAATGTAAAGTAAAACAATGTACTAAGTATGCACACAATGGACATACATAGCATGAAACGTAATGAAATCATGTACTATAATGTACTAACAAACATAGTATGTATATGATGTGAAAACAGGAAAGCACGAAAGTAACAAGTAGGCACATGTGTTTCACCCCAAAACAGTTTGAAAACAGTAAAAGAGGGGTCTATGTACTCACTTGAGATTGCTCAGATGTCCTAAGATAACCACCAAGCAATGCTAGAGATCACGGAATCAAACGGCACCTAATATAGGTAACTATGTTAATAAACCGGACCTAAATCGGAAGATCGGATAGAATGAGGGTTCCTAAACCAAACGAGTATGGGAACTCGTGTAATATGGTTTAACAAAGCCCACATACTAAAACGAAACTTTACCTAAGCGTTTGTGACCCATTACGACCCGTTTAGGTAGCTTATGCTACTTTAACGCGTCGTTCGCGTGAAACGCGTTCGGAACGCCTAACTAGCCCTATGATAAGTAAAATATGCCTTAACATGTCTAATATTGTTTCCAAATCAGTTTAGATACCAAAAGTTATGTTACATATGCTTAAAACGAATTTTGGCATCATAGGGGTATTTTGGTAATTTACCTAAGGCATATAAACTACCTATCATACAACTACTTAAACGAAGCGACCATAAGGTATAACCTTGGAAGGTTATTCCCTATATACTATGGTCACCTAATGTGCTTGGTCGGATCCTAATGATCGACCAAATGGGTCGGGTTCGAAGGTATAAGCGATTTATTAGATCGCTTATCCTTTCGACCCTACAACGTGGTAATCAGTAGGCATAGTCACAAGGGACTATAACCATCGTGATTACAATCACGTTGCGAAGTTCAAACGAACTTCGCATTGACCATAAACTGGTCAATGCAGAAAGTCAAACAAAGTTTGACTTTCAGACTCGAAAAGACTCGAAAAGCCATAAAAGAACGAAAGAATACTTACGAAAGGTCCCCGAATGCTAATCTAGATCCAAATAACTCAGGTATGAAACAATGGTTTCAACTTAGAGTCTTTTAGATCAGATTCTAGTGAGGAATGAGTGAAAATGGGTTGGGTATTTATAGTAAACCCACAACCGTTAGGATCGTTTCTTGGAAAAGGGGGCACGATCTAGGCCGTACACTTGTCAAAATGTTGTGGTAACTAATTTTGGCCACCATAGGAGATTAACATGTGGCACTTGACCTTTGGGAAGTGTTAGGGGCTGCTAACTTATGTTTAAAATGGCTTTTTGCTGCATTTTTTTTATTTATTTATTTTTTTTATATTTTTTTTGCAGTTTTGCAGTTTTGGTTCCTGAGCGCGTATCGTCGTGTTTTGGCACTTCTAACACCCGTCAAGCCCATTTTTAAGCTTCAAAAGGATGTTAAAGTATAGGGAACATGAAACATGCACAAAAATATGCCGGATGTCGGTTCGTTTAGCCGTACAATCGCGTTGTTCGGTTAATTACGACGGAATGCGCATAAGCGTGAAAAACGATCCAAATTGCGTGACGAATGGATTTTTCTCATGCCAAACACTAAACTAAAATATTTTAGTGCTTACATAAATTTTTGGATGTCCGGATGTATTCAGACCGTAAGTTATGCGCGAAAATGCAAACTTGTGCATTTTTTTTTTACACTTTTAGTCCCTGAATGACCCAAAAGTTTATTTTAGCACACCGAACACCTCAAAGCCTATTTCTAAGCTATGTAAAGGATATTTAAGGTGTGTTTAACTTATGGTCATGTTCCGGAATGTCTGTTACAGTTCAAATTGGCATACTTTCGTAGTTTGTCAAGTTTAGTCCCTGTAAGCGAATTAACTTGTTTTTGCCATACCAAAGCCTTCAAAACTTATTTCTAAGTTATGTAAAGGTTATTTAAGGTATGTTAAGTATATGTTGATGTTCCGGAGTATTTGTCACATTAAACTGATTACGTTTTCGCACCAGTTTGCGTATAACTCTCCAGAAAGCGATATAGAGTTTGAAATTGGATAAAAGTCAAAACATGAAAAATGTACAACACAACCAAACAAACATTGGGATCAAATAACATTGTTTTATTGATAAAAGAACTGTTCATAAAGATTACAAGCACGGATGTTACAGTCTCCCCTACTTGTGGAAATTTCGTCCCGAAATTTATTTAGAGGAAACTCGTGGGAAAAGATGCGGATATTTCGCCTTCATTTGATCCTCGCGTTCCCAAGTAAACTCAGGTCCACGTTTAGCTTCCCAGCGAACTTTGACCAAAGGAATGCGCTTGCGTTTAAGCCACTTGACATCACGTTCCATGATTTCCACAGGTTTCTCAACAAATTTTAGTGTTTTGCCAACACGAATTTCGTCAAGCGGTATGTGGAGGTTCTCATCAACCAAACACCTCTTCAGATTGGACACGTGAAAAGTTGGATGAACATTTCCAAGTTCAGGAGGTAACTCAAGTCTGTAGGCTACCTTTCCGATTCTTTCGACGATCTTGAATGGTCCAACGTATCTTGGTGCAAGTTTTCCTTTCTTTCCAAATCTGATCACACCTTTCCAAGGTGAGACCTTAAGTAATACTCGATCACCGACTTGAAATTCCAAGGCCTTGCGTTTTGGGTCCGCGTAACTCTTCTGACGGCTTCTAGCTGTCTAAAGGTTATCACGAACTTTCTTGATCTTGTCAGTAGTTTCTAAAATGAGGGCAGGTCCAGTAAGTTGAGCCTCGCCGATCTCATTCCAGCAGACTGGTGAACGACATTTTCGACCATAGAGAGCCTCGAAAGGAGCCATTTTGATGCTGGTGTGATAACTGTTGTTGTAGGAGAATTCAATCAACTTAAGATGTGAATCCCAACTACCACCAAAATCGATCACACAAGCTCTAAGCATATCCTCCAAAGTCTGGATTTTTCTTTCAGATTGACCATCCGTTTGCGGATGATAAGCTGTGCTCAGATTAAGTTGGGTCCCCATAGCAGATTGCATGGTTCTCCAAAAATGAGAAGTGAAACGAGCATCTCCGTCAGAAATGATGTTCAAAGGAACACCATGTCGAGCTACAATTTCATCCACATAGATTTGAGCAAGTCTGTCAGTAGGAAAATCCTCACGGATTGGCAAGAAATGCGCTGATTTAGTAAGACGATCAACAACTACCCAGATGGCATCATGACCTTTCTTTGTGCGCGGAAGTTTAGTAACAAGATCCATAGTAATGTTTTCCCATTTCCAAACTGGGATCTCTGGTTGCTCCAATAAACCAGAAGGACGCTGATGTTCAGCCTTAACCTTAAGACAAGTAAGGCATTTTGATACGTATAAGGCAATGTCTTTCTTCATACCAGGCCACCAATAATGAATACGGAGATCCTTATACATCTTATCTGAGCCCGGATGAATAGAATAACGAGACTTATGGGCTTCATCCATAAGCAAAGTCCGAAGATCATCCTGGCTTGGGACCCACAAACGGTCCATGAAGTAATACGATCCATTGTCCTTCAGTTCCAAGGCAGGCGTTATGTGATAGGGAAATTCCTTATCCATTAAACCTTGTGAAACACAAGATTGTTGAGCCTGAGAAATGCGTTCTTGGATATCGGATTGAGCTTGAATAACAGATTGAACACGTACACAATGAAGCTTAGTACATTCCTTACGACTCAATGCATCAGCTACGACATTCGCCTTACCAGGATGGTAGCGAATTTCGCAGTCATAGTCGTTTAAAAGCTCAACCCAACGTCGTTGCCTCATGTTGAGTTCTTTCTGGTTGAAGATATGCTGAAGACTTTTGTGGTCCGTGAAAACCACACATTTTGTACCGTACAAATAGTGTCTCCAGATCTTTAGAGCGAAAATAACTGCACCCAACTCAAGATCATGAGTGGTGTAGTTCTTCTCATGTATCTTCAACTGCCTCGATGCATATGCTATGACTTTGTTCCTTTGCATAGGAACACAGCCAAGACCCAGTTTAGATGCATCGCAATAAACAACGAAATCACCATTGCCCTCAGGCAAAGTTAGAACAGGCGTGTCACAAAGCTTCTGCTTCAAGTTTTGAAAAGCTTCCTCTTGTTTGAATCCCCACTCAAAGGGCATTTTCTTCTGAGTTAGAGCAGTTAGAGGAACTGCAATCTTTGAGAAGTTCTCAATGAAGCGGCGGTAATAACCCGCTAGACCAAGAAAAGACCGAACCTCAGTAGGAGTAGTAGGCGTATCCCAATCCTTGATCGCACTGATCTTGGAGGGATCCACATGAATACCTTGTTCATTGATAATATGTCCTAAGAATTGAACTTCTTTAAGCCAAAATTCGCACTTGGAGAATTTGGCGAAAAGTTGCTCTTTCTTTAGGAGTTCCAAAGTAAGACGAAGATGTTGCTCGTGATCAGCTCGCGTCTTAGAGTAAATCAACATGTCGTCAATAAAAACAATGACGAACTGATCCAAATAAGGTTTGCAGACCCTATTCATTAAGTCCATGAAAACAGCAGGAGCATTAGTCAAACAGAATGGCATGACTGTGAATTCATAATGCCCATAACGAGTACGGAACGCTGTCTTGGGAATATCTTCTTCATGCACCCGAAGTTGATGATATCCGGAACGTAGATCAATCTTTGAAAACCAAGAAGCGCCTTGTAACTGATCAAAGAGATCATCAATGCGAGGTAGGGGATATCGATTCTTGATGGTAAGCTTGTTAAGCTCACGATAATCGATACACATCCTAAAAGATCCATCCTTCTTCTTGACGAAAAGAACGGGAGCACCCCAGGGTGAAAAGCTAGGACGGATAAAACCTTTGTCAGAGAGCTCCTGAAGCTGCTTAGACAACTCTTGCATCTCAGACGGTGCAAGACGATATGGAGCTCTGGCAATGGGATTTGCACCAGGTACGAGATCAATGCGGAACTCGACTTGGCGTGCTGGAGGTAGACCAGGTAACTCTTCAGGGAAAACTTCAGAATAATCCCGAACGACAGGAATATCTGAAATAGACTTACCCTTGCCTTTATCTGCTGTAACATGTGCTAAGAAAGCCACATAGTTCTTCCGTAGATACTTCCGAGCTTTAAAACAAGACATGAGTTTGAGACCACCGGCAGGTTTCTCACCTTGAACCTGTAGGATCTCGCCTGTCGAAAGCGGCACACGAACAATCTTCTCAGAACAAACTATCTCTGCACGATGCTTAGATAACCAATCCATACCCACTATGACGTCGAAGCTTCCAAGTTGCATAGGCGTGAGGTCGATTGGAAAAAGATGATCGTTAAGATTCAACTGGCAGTTGTGAAGAACAGAATCAAGAACAATGGGTTCACCACTAGCAACTTCTACTGTCAAAGGTTTACCTAGTTTTGTTCTAGACACGCGAAGCATAGGCTCAAAAGACAATGACACAAAACTCTTGTCGGCACCCGAATAAAAAAGAACAGATGCAGGCTGATTATTAATAAAGAACGTACCGTTCACCACGTTATCATCCGCCTGCGCCTCTTGGGCATTCAAGTTAAAAGCTCGTCCTCGAGCCTGAGCCTGATTCGGGTTCACATTCTGATTCTGGTTGGCTAGTCTTGGGCACCGGTTCCTGTAGTGGGTCAGATCCCCACAATTGTAGCATGAACCAGGAGGATAATGAGGTCGTGCAGCTTGACCTTGTTGCTGAGCAAGAGGCTGAGCAACCTGTTGAGCCGGGTTCTGAACTGCCTAGTTCTGGTTAACAGGAATGCGGCAGGTGGCAGCAAGATGACCAGGCCTTCCGCAGTTGGTGCACTGACGACACTGGAGGTGTGGTTGATGATGGCCGTTACACCTGTTGCACAAAGGTGCATTGCCAAGATAAGGCTTCTTGGCTAGTGGTTGCGCAGGCTGATTTGGTGCAGCTTGAGCCTGTACAGTAACAGCATAGTTTTGGGAAGCCTTCCGCTTCCTAGACCCTCCAGAATTCTTTCCCTTCTTGTTTTGACCAATCTTGCTATCTTCCTTATCAGACACCTGCTTCTTACCCTTGTCACCCTTTTTGTGCAGCTTCCCTTTTCGAATCTGCGACTCAGTCAATGTCGCTGATAACTCGATCGCCTGACGTAGTGTGGCAGGGTTACTACCAGTAATGATGTCTTGTACCGAGTCAGGTAGGCCGTCGATGTATCTTTCGATAGCCTTGTCGAGTGGGGTAACCATAGTTGGGCAAAGCAGACTCGACTCTTCAAACCTATCAGTATAAGCCCTGTGCTCGCCACTGTCTTGTTTCAAGTCCTCAAACTCTTTCTCCAACGCTCGCTGTTCATGACGAGGACAAAATTCTCTCATCATAAGGGCCCTAAGTTCAGCCCAAGTTTGCGCTAGAGCAACTTCTGCACCCCGATCTCTCATAACCCCATTCCACCATGTGAGAGCCCTCTTCTGAAACACGCTCGAAGAAAACTCGACCTTGCGATTATCCGGACACTGCACGTGGCGGAAAGTATTCTCAATGCTCTCAAACCATTGAAGAAGCCCAGTCGCTCCCTCAGAACCACTAAACTTGAGTGGTTTAGCCGAGTTAAAATCCTTGTATTTGCATGGAGCATTGTTGTTGTTGTTGGCTTGGTGCCATTGAGTAAAGAGATTTGGAAATTGAGCAGCCATCTGCTCCGCAATAATTTCTGCCAGTTCGGCAGTCGCAATCAGATTGTCGCGTCGAGGAGGCATTCTAAAAGAGGAAACATGAAAGGAAACGAGTGAGATGATTTGATGAAAAGAATGAGATGAAACAAAATCAACCAAAGCAAAGATGGTGGTCATTCGTCCGTATCACAAAGTAAACAAACGACACACAGTGACTAATCAAAGTAAATGGATAAAAAATAATGTATTGCGAAGACATGCTCGCCTATAAGTGAACACTCATCCCAAGAATTCCCAGGTAAGCACAACTGGTCTCGCGTCTGATGAGATGTATACGAAGTGCTTGCCTAGACAGAAAACCCAGAATACAGGCATTCACTCTTCCAGTTTGCACGTGTTCACACTATTTAGAACCCAAAACTCTGACGAGATTTTGAAAATTTGAAGGCACAAGGCCAAAAATTTAGTCAAACTGGAAGGGTTCAAAACCTTACAAAAGAGGGTTCAAAACCTTGTAATAAATCATTCAAAAACAGATGATGGTTTTTTTTTTTTTTTTTTCAAAAATCGTTTCGGAAAAATTGGATCCTTGTTTTGATAATCACCTAAGGAGAGGTGATATGCATGTTTTAAGATCTAAACACAAGATAACTTGTGTTAGGGTCCTAGAAAGGTTATAGTCTAGGTCAAAGCATTACTAATAACCAAATTCCCTATAACCATTGGCTCTGATACCAACTCTTCTGTCACACCCCGACCACGTATAACATACAAGACGTGGCGGAAAACGTCGGGGAGTGTTGTAACAGAATTAATTGTTTCATAACCATGGCATACAAAGTTGTATTTATTTATCAACACAAGAGTTTCATTGTTTTAAACAGGAATCAAAGAGTTTTTTTAACATAATTAAACATAGTCTATCTTCGTTTTAAATCTCTAAGGCACAGGTCCGCCCTAGTGTCATGATCGTCATCCTACGGAAAAGCTCCTGAAAACACATGTGAAAATAGGTACGTCAGCATAAAAATGCCTGTGAGACACATAGGTTTGTGAAAATAGGATTCATGACTTAAGTTTAAGAAAATGTTTAGTCATGAACCTTGTAATTTGATTTTGTTTTGTTTTGTTTTGTAAATCGCTTGAAAAACAATAAGTTCAGATGATATGTATAAGTAAAAGAATAAGGTATGGTTAAATGAATAACCATGTAAAATGAGTTGTATAAAATAAACCGTATTGTAAAACAAAGTCTTGTGAAAACATGTTACTTGTGTAAAATGTATAAGTCCAAAATAAGTGATTTAAATAACGCTATGATATGTAATATAATACAAACACTTATATATAGGAAGTACCAGCGGCGTATCCACCATGCTTGTATCATATTACTCACATTTCGTTACTTAAGTCACTTAACCAACCAACAATGTATAATGTCTATGTTTAAACTAATTGTCAAAAGTCATTGTATAAACCATGTCAAATGTTGATAGTCCAAAAGTAGTCAAGTAATGTGTAACAAATGTTATGTCTTGTAAGTAAAGTATTGTCAAATAGTCCAAATGTAGAAATGTACAAAACAAAGTATTTTGAATGTATCAAAAAGTTATGTTTTATAAAATAATGCATGTTACATTGATACAAACATTTATGTGGTAAGTTAATGCATACATTCAAGCCTTGAGACAGTCGGATAACCCTTTCAGTCAAGGTTATCAAAAGAAATGTTTTCGGATTCAGTCATTCCTTACATCCAAACAAACCCGGGATGTCAGGAATGGGATTTGTCAAGTCCTATGGTACCAGTACTTACTACCGAGCGGCGTAGCTAATGTTAATGAACGTATAATAGTCTCGTTTGTGAAAACCAAATGTCATAGCAAAAGTGAACATGTTATATGAAAACAATGTACTAAGTATGCTAAGTTAACATACAAAGCAGAAAGTCATGTAAATCAATGTGCTAGCATGCTGTCAGTCAACATACATAGCAGAAATGTAAAGTAAAACAATGTACTAAGTATGCACACAATGGACATACATAGCATGAAACGTAATGAAATCATGTACTATAATGTACTAACAAACATAACATGTATATGATGTGAAAACAGGAAAGCACGAAAGTAACAAGTAGGCACATGTGTTTCATCCCAAAACAGTTTGAAAACAGTAAAAGAGGGGTCTATGTACTCACTTGAGATTGCTCAGATGTCCTAAGATAACCACCAAGCAATGCTAGAGATCACGGAATCAAACGGCACCTAATATAGGTAACTATGTTAATAAACCGGACCTAAATCGGAAGATCGGATAGAATGAGGGTTCGTAAACCAAACGAGTATGCGAACTCGTGTAATATGGTTTAACAAAGCCCACATACTAAAACGAAACTTAACCTAAGCGTTTGTGACCCATTACGACCCGTTTAGGTAGCTTATGCTACTTTAACGCGTCGTTCGTGTGAAACGCGTTCGGAACGCCTAACTAGCCCTATGATAAGTAAAATATGCCTTAACATGTCTAATATTGTTGCCAAATCAGTTTAGATACCAAAAGTTATGTTACATATGCTTAAAACGAATTTTGGCATCATAGGGGTATTTTGGTAATTTACCTAAGGCATATAAACTACCTATCATACAACTACTTAAACGAAGCGACCATAAGGTATAACCTTGGAAGGTTATTCCCTATATACTATGGTCACCTAATGTGCTTGGTCGGATCCTAATGATCGTCCAAATGGGTCGGGTTCGAAGGTATAAGCGATTTATTAGATCGCTTATCCTTTCGACCCTACAACTTGGTAATCAGTAGGCATAGTCACAAGGGACTATAACCATCGTGATTACAATCACGTTGCGAAGTTCAAACGAACTTCGCATTGACCATAAACTGGTCAATGCAGAAAGTCAAACAAAGTTTGACTTTCAGACTCGAAAAGACTCGAAAAGCGATAAAAGAACGAAAGAATACTTACGAAAGGTCCCCGAATGCTAATCTAGATCCAAATAACTCAGGTATGAAACAATGGTTTCAACTTAGAGTCTTTTAGATCAGATTCTAGTGAGGAATGAGTGAAAATGGGTTGGGTATTTATAGTAAACCCACAACCGTTAGGATCGTTTCTTGGAAAAGGGGGCACGATCTAGGCCGTACACTTGTCAAAATGTTGTGGTAACTAATTTTGGCCACCATAGGAGATTAACATGTGGCACTTGACCTTTGGGAAGTGTTAGGGGCTGCTAACTTATGTTTAAAATGGCTTTTTGCTGCATTTTTTTATTTATTTATTTTTTTTATATTTTTTTTTGCAGTTTTGCAGTTTTGGTTCCTGAGCGCGTATCGTCGTGTTTTGGCACTTCTAACACCCGTCAAGCCCATTTTTAAGCTTCACAAGGATGTTAAAGTATAGGGAACATGAAACATGCTCAAAAATATGCCGGATGTCGGTTCGTTTAGCCGTACAATCGCGTTGTTCGGTTAATTACGACGGAATGCGCATAAGCGTGAAAAACGATCCAAATTGCGTGACGAATGGATTTTTCTCATGCCAAACACTAAACTAAAATATTTTAGTGCTTACATAAATTTTTGGATGTCCGGATGTATTCAGACCGTAAGTTATGCGCGAAAATGCAAACTTGTGCATTTTTTTTTGACACTTTTAGTCCCTGAATGACCCAAAAGTTTATTTTAGCACACCGAACACCTCAAAGCCTATTTCTAAGCTATGTAAAGGATATTTAAGGTGTGTTTAACTTATGGTCATGTTCCGGAATGTCTGTTACAGTTCAAAATGGCATACTTTCGTAGTTTGTCAAGTTTAGTCCCTGTAAGCGAATTAACTTGTTTTTGCCATACCAAAGCCTTCAAAACTTATTTCTAAGTTATGTAAAGGTTATTTAAGGTATGTTAAGTATATGTTGATGTTCCGGAGTATTTTTCGCATTAAACTGATTACGTTTTCGTACCAGTTTGCGTATAACTCTCCAGAAAGCGATATAGAGTTTGAAATTGGATAAAAGTCAAAACATGAAAAATGTACAACACAACCAAACAAACATTGGGATCAAATAACATTGTTTTATTGATAAAAGAACTGTTCATAAAGATTACAAGCACGGATGTTACAACACATCCTCGATGAAATCCTCGACCATGTCACACCCCGACCGCGTAAAACAACAAATCGCGGCGGAAACATCGGGGCGTGTTGCGACAGAATTTAATTGTTTCATAACCATGGCACACAAAGTGTATTTTATTTATTTAACAAAGGTGTTACATTGTCTTGAATGGTAAACAAAAGAGTTTATAACATAATTAAACATAGTCTATCATCTTTTAAAGTCTCTAAGGCACAGGTCCGCCCTAGTATCATGATCAACATCCTATGGAAAAGCACCTGAAAACACATGTGAAAATAGGTACGTCAGCATAAAAATGCCTGTGAGATACATAGGTTTTTGAAAATAGGATTCATGACTTATGTTTAAGAAAAATGTTTAGTCATGAACCTTGTAATTTGCTTTGTCTTGTAAATCATTTGAAAACAATAAGATCAGATGATATGTATAAGTAAATGTCAGTTAAATAAATGACCATGTAAAAAGATGTGTTTGTATAAGATAAGTTGTTTTGTAAATCAATGTCTTGTGAAAAGTATGTTATTTGTATAAAATGTTCTATGTCTCAATATAGAAATGATTCAAATAACGTTACGACATGTAATACCATACAAACACTTATATATAGGAAGTACCAGCGGCGTATCCACCATGCTTGTATCATATTACACACGCATCGTTACTTAATCACTTAATCAAACCAAACCAATCAATGTAAGAAGTCTATGTTTAAACAAATTGTCAAATGTATTGAATAATATGTCAAAGTGTTTATGTCAAGATGTAAATCATGTCAAAATGTCTATGTCAAATATCCATGTCAAATGTCTATGTCAAATATCCATGTCAAATGTCTATGTCAAATATGTCATGTATGGCAAGTGAAATGTCTCAACTAAACCATATGCACAAAAACAAAGTATTGAAGTAAAACTTGGTTTAAATCAACGCTATGTTTTGTGTAAATGCATGCAACTATTTAATATGAACATTTATGCGGTATTGTGAAAATGCATACATCCAAGCCTTGTGACTGTGGTGATAAACCCTTTAAACAAATTAAAGGTCTATCTGTCTTAATGTCAACGAATTCGGTCATTCCTTTCTGTCCCCTTTCCCTGGGATGTCCGGAACGGGAGTTGTCAATTCCTATGGTACCACTACCTACTAACGAACGGCGTAGCTAATGTTAATGAATGTATTGTCCCATGTAAACAAACCAAATGTCATACCAAAATGTAAACATGTGAAAACAATGCACTAAGTATGTAATCAAATGAACATACATAGCGTGAAATGTCATGTAAAACGATGTACTAAGTAATGCACACAATGGGCACACCTAGCATGAAATGTCATGTAAAACGATGTACTAAGTAATGCACACAATGGGCACACCTAGCATGAAATGTCATGTAAAAGGATGTACTAAGTAATGCACACAATGGGCACACCTAGCATGAAATGTCATGTAAAACGATGTACTAAGTAATGCACACAATGGGCACACCTAGCATGAAATGTCATGAAATCATGTACTATAGTGTACTAACGAACATAGCAGGTATATGATGTGAAAACAGGAAAGCATGAAAGTAACAAGTAGGCACATGTGTTCCACCCCAAAACAGTTTGGAAAAACAGTAAAAGAGGGGTCTATGTACTCACTTGAGATTGCTCAGTCGTATAAAGATAATCACCAAGCAACGCTAGAGATCTCGGAATCAAACGGCACCTAGTATAGGTAACTATGTTAATAACCGGACCTATCTCGGAAGACTGGGTAGCATTAGGGTTTGTAAACCAAATGAGTGTCGGAACTCACGTGATATGGTTTAACAAAGCCTACATGCTAAATGAAACTTAACCTAAGTCTTATTGACCCATTATGATCCGTTTAGGTAGCTTATGCTACTTTAACGCATCGTGCGCGTGAAACGCGTTCGGACCGCCTAACTAGTCCTATGACAAGTATTATATGCCTAAACATGTTACATAATCAGTTACGTGACAAAAGTTTAGGTTACATATGCTAAATTACCAATTATGTATGAAAAGGGCATTCTGGTAATTTACCTAAGGCATATAAACTACCTATCATACAACTACTTAAACGATGTGACCATAGGGTATAACCTCGAAAGGTTATTCCCTACCTACTATGGTCACCTAAAGTATTTGGTCGGATCCTAATGATCGACCAAACTGGGTCGGGTTCGAGGTATAAGCGATTTATTAGATCGCTTACCCTACGACCCTAGACAACGTGGTAATCAGTAGGCATAGTCCCAAGGGACTATGACCATCGTGATTACAATCACGTTGCGAAGTTCTAACGAACTTCACATTGACCATTACTGGTCAATGCTGAAAGTCAAACAAAGTTTGACTTTCTGACTCTAAAAGCAGTAAAAAAATAGGGAAAAGAACGAAAGAATACTTACGAAGGGTCCCCGAATGCTAACCCAGATCAAAATAGCTCAGGTATGAAACGAAGGTTCCAACTTAGAGCCCAAATGATCAGATTTGTGGGTTTTTAAGCCAAAGGGGGGTGGGTATTTATAGAAAAAGTAGAGCCGCTAGGATCGTTTCTTGAATATCGTGCCACGATCCGAGCCGTACACTTGTCACAAAGTTGTGGTGACTAGAAACTTGTTCTTATCCGCTGACTAGACCCGTTTAGAATGTGTGGACACGAATCAATCAGCTGCAACTTGCTAAAAAGACATTGAATCTGGTCCAGATCACTCACTCGCGTAGCGCGACGGGTAGAGCCTTAGGGCTCGCGCTACGCGACTGCCTCTCAGTTCCAGAATTGTTTCAAACTTGGCAGAAATGGTCCCTGCACGTGTTTAAGCCCTTTTTCGATGCGTTTGAACCCCGTTAACCTCATTTTAAGGCTCTAAAATGAAGTTAAAGTATAGGGAACTCAAAACATGTTCAAAAATATCTCAGATGATGGTTCGTTTAGTCGTACGAACGCGATGTTCGCTTAATTACGACGGAATGCGCATAAGCGCGAAAAACGATCCAAATGACGAAACGAATGGATTTTTCTTAAGGCGAACACTAAAATATAATGTAGTCATGCTTACATAAATTTTTGGATGTCCAGATGTATTCAGAACGTAAGTTATGCGCGAAAATGCAAACTTGTGCACTTTTTGACACTTTTAGTCCCTGAATGTCCCAAAAGTTTATTTTAGCACACCAAACCCCTCAAAGCCTATTTCTAAGCTATGTAAAGGATATTTAAGGTGTGTTTAACTTATGGTTATGTTCCGGAATGTTCGTTACAGTTCAAATTGACATACTTTCGCAGTTTGTCATATTTAGTCCCTGTAAGCGAATTAACTTATTTTTGCCATACCAAAGCCTTCAAAACTTATTTCTAAGTTATGTAAAGGTTATTTAAGGTATGTTGAGTATATGTTGATGTTCCAGAGTATTTCTCGCATTAAACTGAGTACGTTTACGCACTAGTTTGCGTATAACTCTCCAGAAAGTGATGTAGAGTTTGGAATTGAACAAAAGTCAAAACATGAAAAATGTAAAACATAACAAAAAAAACATTGAGATCAAATAACATTGTTTTATTGATAACATAACTGTTCATAGTGATTACAAGCACAGTTGTTACAGTCTCCCCTACTTGTGGAAATTTCGTCCCGAAATTTATTTAGAGGAAACTCGTGGAAAAAGATGTGGATATTTCGCCTTCATTTGATCTTCGCGTTCCCAAGTAAACTCAGGTCCACGTTTAGCTTCCCAGCGAACTTTGACCAAAGGAATGCGCTTGCGTTTAAGCCACTTGACTTCACGTTCCATGATTTCCACTGGTTTCTCAACAAATTTCAGTGTTTTGCCAACACGAATTTCGTCAAGCGGTATGGAGTAGTTCTCATCAGCTGTACACTTCTTGAGATTTGATATGTGAAAAGTTGGATGAACATTTCCCAGTTCAGGAGGTAACTCAAGTCTGTAGGCTACCTTTCCGATTCTTTCGACGATCTTGAATGGTCCAACGTATCTAGGTGCAAGTTTTCCTTTCTTTCCAAATCTGATCACACCTTTCCAAGGTGAGACCTTAAGTAATACTCGATCACCGACTTGAAATTCCAAGGCTTTGCGTTTTGGGTCCGCGTAAATCTTCTGACGGCTTCTAGCTGCCTGAAGGTTATCACGAACTTTCTTGACCTTGTCAGTTGTCTCTAAAATGAGGGCAGGTCCAGTAAGTTGAGCCTCGCCAATCTCATTCCAGCAGACTGGTGAACGACATTTTCGACCATAGAGAGCTTCGAAAGGAGCCATTTTGATGCTAGTGTGATAACTGTTGTTGTAGGAGAATTCAATCAATTTAAGATGTGAATCCCAGCTACCACCAAAATCGATCACACAAGCTCTTAGCATATCCTCCAGAGTCTGGATTGTTCTCTCAGATTGACCATCCGTTTGCGGATGATAAGCTGTGCTCAGATTAAGTTGGGTCCCCATAGCAGATTGCATGGTTCTCCAAAAGTGAGAAGTGAAACGAGCATCTCTGTCAGAAATGATGTTCAAAGGAACACCATGTCGAGCTACAATTTCATCCACATAGATTTGAGCAAGTCTGTCAGTAGGAAAATCCTCGCGGATTGGCAAGAAATGCGCTGACTTTGTGAGACGATCAACGACTACCCAGATGGCATCATGACCTTTCTTGGTGCGTGGAAGTTTGGTAACAAGATCCATAGTAATGTTTTCCCATTTCCAAACTGGGATCTCTGGTTGCTCCAATAAACCAGAAGGACGCTGATGTTCAGCCTTAACCTTAAGACAAGTAAGGCATTTTGATACGTATAAGGCAATGTCTTTCTTCATACCAGGCCACCAATAGTGAATACGAAGATCCTTATACATCTTATCTGAGCCCGGATGAATAGAATAACGAGACTTATGGGCTTCATCCATAAGCAAGGTACAAAGATCATCCTGGCTTGGGACCCACAAACGGTCCATGAAGTAATATGATCCATTGTCCTTCAGTTCAAGAGCAGGTGATATGTGATAGGGAAATTCCTTATCCATCAAACCCTGTGAAACACAAGATTGTTGAGCTTGAGAAATGCGTGCTTGAATATCGGATCGAGCTTGAATAACAGATTGAACACGTACACAATGAAGCTTAGTACGTTCCTTACGACTTAATGCATCAGCTACGACATTCGCCTTACCAGGATGGTAGCGAATTTCGCAGTCATAGTCGTTTAAAAGCTCAACCCAACGTCGCTGTCTCATGTTGAGTTCTTTCTGGTTGAAGATATGCTGAAGACTTTTGTGGTCTGTGAAAACCACACATTTTGTACCGTACAAATAGTGTCTCCAGATCTTGAGAGCAAAGACAACTGCACCCAACTCAAGATCATGAGTGGTGTAGTTCTTCTCATGTATCTTCAACTGCCTCGATGCATAGGCTATGACTTTGTTTCTTTGCATAAGAACACAGCCAAGACCCAATTTAGATGCATCACAATACACGACAAAATCATCATCACCCTCAGGTAATGATAGAACAGGCGCATCGCAAAGTTTCTGCTTCAAGTGTTGAAAAGCTTCCTCTTGTTTGAATCCCCAATAAAAGGGCATTTTCTTCTGAGTTAGAGCAGTTAGAGGAACTGCAATCTTAGAGAAGTTTTCTATGAAGCGGCGATAATAACCCGCTAGACCAAGAAAAGAACGAACTTCAGTAGGAGTAGTAGGCGTATCCCAATCCTTAATCGCACTGATCTTGGAGGGATCTACATGAATACCTCGTTCGTTGATAATGTGTCCCAAAAATTGAACTTCTTTAAGCCAAAATTCGCACTTGGAGAATTTGGCGAAAAGTTGCTCTTTCTTCAGGAGTTCCAGAGTAAGACGAAGATGCTGCTCGTGATCAGCTCGCGTCTTAGAGTAAATCAAGATGTCATCGATAAAAACAATGACGAATTGATCCAAATAAGGTTTGCAGACCCTATTCATTAAGTCCATGAAAACAGCAGGAGCATTAGTCAAACCGAATGGCATGACTGTGAACTCATAATGCCAATAACGAGTGCGGAACGCTGTCTTCGGAATGTCTTCTTCTTGCACCCGAAGTTGATGATATCCGGAACGTAGATCAATCTTCGAAAAATAAGAAGCGCCTTGTAACTGATCAAAGAGATCATCGATGCGAGGCAGGGGATATCGATTCTTGATGGTAAGCTTGTTAAGCTCACGATAATCGATGCACATTCTAAAGGATCCATCCTTCTTCTTGACAAAAAGAACGGGAGCACCCCAAGGTGAAAAACTAGGACGTATAAAACCTTTGTCAGAGAGCTCCTGAAGCTGTTTAGACAACTCTTGCATCTCAGATGGTGCAAGACGATATGGAGCTCTGGCAATGGGGTTTGCACCAGGTACGAGATCAATGCGGAACTCGACTTGGCGTGCTGGAGGTCGACCAGGTAAATCTTCAGGGAACACTTCAGAATAATCCCGAACGACAGGAATATCTGAAATAGCCTTAACCTTGCCTTTATCTTCTGTAACATGTGCTAAGAAAGCCACATAGTTCTTCTGTAGATACTTCAGAGCTTTAAAACAAGACATGAGTTTGAGACCACCGGTAGGTTTCTCACCTTGAACCTGCAGGATCTCGCCTGTCGAAAGTGGCACACGAACAATCTTCTTAGAACAAACTATCTCTGCGTGATGCTTGGATAACCAATCCATTCCCACAATAACGTCGAAGCTTCCAAGTTGCATAGGCGCGAGGTCAATAGGAAAAAGATGGTCGTTAAGATTCAATTGGCAGTTGTGAAGAACAGAATCAAGAATAATGGGTTCACCACTAGCAACCTCTACTGTCAAAGATTTGCCTAGTTTCGTTCTAGACACGCGAAGCATTTGCTCAAAAGATAAAGACACGAAACTCTTATCGGCACCAGAATCGAAAAGAACAGATGCAGGCTGATTATTAATAAAGAACGTACCGTTCACCACATTATCGTCAGCCTGTGCCTCTTGGGCATTCATGTTAAAGACTCGGCCTCGAGCCGGAGCCGGATTCTGGTTCTGGTTCTGGTTGGCTAGCCTTGGGCACCGGTTTCTATAGTGGGTCAGATCCCCACAATTATAACAAGCACCCGGTGGGTATTGTGGTCTTGCAGCTTGACCCTGTTGCTGAGCAACTTGTTGAGCCGGGTTCTGAACCGCGGGATTCTGAGCAGACCGACAAACATTGGCAAGATGGCCTGACTTCCCACAGTTAGTACAGAAACGGCATGGAAGTTGCGGCTGGTGGTGACTGTTGCATCTATTGCACAAAGGTGCAATCCCTGAATAGGGTTTCTTTGCTGGCGGCTGTGCGGGTTGGTTGGGAGCTGCCTGATTAGCTTGGGCAGTGATAGCAAAATTTTGGGAAGCCTTACGCTTCCTTGACCTCTTCGAAGAACCAGAGTTCTTTCCATTCCCGTTTTGATCTTTCTTGTTATCCACCTTATCTGCCGACTGTTTCTTGCCCTTGTCACCCTTCCGGTGTAACTTGTTCTTCCGGATCTGCGACTCAGTCAATGTCGCAGATAACTCGATCGCCTGACGAAGTGTGGCAGGGTTACTACCAGTAAGAATGTCTTGTACCGAGTCAGGTAGGCCATCGATGTATCTCTCGATAGCCTTGTCGAGTGGGGTGACCATTGTTGGGCAAAGCAGACTCAATTCTTCAAACCGATCAGTATAAGCCCTGTGCTCACCACTATCTTGCTTCAAAACATCAAACTCTTTCTCCAACGCTCGTTGCTCATGGCGAGGACAGAATTCCCTCATCATAAGGGCTCTAAGTTCAGCCCATGTCTGTGCGAGAGCAACTTCTGCACCCCGGTCTCTCATAACCCCGTTCCACCATGTCAAAGCCCTCTTCTGAAATACGCTCGAGGAGAACTCGACCTTGCGATTATCCGGACACTGCACATGGCGAAAAGTATTCTCTATGCTCTCGAACCACTGAAGAAGCCCAGTCGCTCCCTCAGAACCACTAAACTTGAGTGGTTTAGCCTGGTTAAAATCCTTGTATTTGCATGGAACATTGTTGTTGTTGTTGGCTTGGTTCCATTGAGCAAAGAGATTTGGGAATTGAGCAGCCATCTGCTGCGCAATAATTTCTGCCAGCTCGGCAGTAGCTATCTGATTCTCGCGTCGAGGAGGCATTCTAAAAGAGGAAAACATGAAAAGAAACGAGTGAGATGATTGGTTGAAAAGAATGAGATGATAAAAACAAGAATTGCAAACAGCATAGATGGTGGTCATTCGTCCGTATCACAAAGCAAACAAACGACTCACAGTGACTAATCAAAGTAAATGGGTCAAAAATAATGTATAATGTAGACATGCTCGCCTATAAGTGAACACTCACTCCAAGAATTCCCAGGTAAGCACAACTGGTCTCGCGTCTGGTTGAGATGTATACGAAGTGCTTGCCTAGACAGAAAACCCAGAATACAGGCATTCACCCTTCCAGTTTGCACATGTTCACATTATTTAAAACCCAAAACGTTTGACGGGATTTTTGAAAATTAGAAGGCACAAGGCCAAAAAAAAAAAAACCAAACTTAAAAAGGGTTCAAAACCATATAACAGAGGGTTCAAAACCTTACAATTGAGGGTTCAAAACCTTGTAAAAATTTATTCAAAAACAGATGATTGTTTTTCAAAAATCGTTTCGGAAAATTTTTGGTTCCTTGTTTTGTTAATCACCTAAGGATAGGTGATGTACATGTTTCAAGATCTAAACACAAGATAGCTTGTGTTAGGTTCCTAGAAAAGTTATAGTCTAGGTCAAAGCATTACTAATAACCTAATTCCCTATAACCATTGGCTCTGATACCAACTCTTCTGTCACACCCCGACCGCG
Organism: Helianthus tuberosus; assembly: GCA_030545235.1. Taxonomy (NCBI): domain Eukaryota; kingdom Viridiplantae; phylum Streptophyta; class Magnoliopsida; order Asterales; family Asteraceae; genus Helianthus; species Helianthus tuberosus. The sequence goes on along the minus strand of CM060412.1, from coordinate 96,786,316 downwards.
TAAAACAACAAATCGCGGCGGAAACATCGGGGCGTGTTGCGACAGAATTTAATTGTTTCATAACCATGGCACACAAAGTGTATTTTATTTATTTAACAAAGGTGTTACATTGTCTTGAATGGTAAACAAAAGAGTTTATAACATAATTAAACATAGTCTATCATCTTTTAAAGTCTCTAAGGCACAGGTCCGCCCTAGTATCATGATCAACATCCTATGGAAAAGCACCTGAAAACACATGTGAAAATAGGTACGTCAGCATAAAAATGCCTGTGAGATACATAGGTTTTTGAAAATAGGATTCATGACTTATGTTTAAGAAAAATGTTTAGTCATGAACCTTGTAATTTGCTTTGTCTTGTAAATCATTTGAAAACAATAAGATCAGATGATATGTATAAGTAAATGTCAGTTAAATAAATGACCATGTAAAAAGATGTGTTTGTATAAGATAAGTTGTTTTGTAAATCAATGTCTTGTGAAAAGTATGTTATTTGTATAAAATGTTCTATGTCTCAATATAGAAATGATTCAAATAACGTTACGACATGTAATACCATACAAACACTTATATATAGGAAGTACCAGCGGCGTATCCACCATGCTTGTATCATATTACACACGCATCGTTACTTAATCACTTAATCAAACCAAACCAATCAATGTAAGAAGTCTATGTTTAAACAAATTGTCAAATGTATTGAATAATATGTCAAAGTGTTTATGTCAAGATGTAAATCATGTCAAAATGTCTATGTCAAATATCCATGTCAAATGTCTATGTCAAATATCCATGTCAAATGTCTATGTCAAATATGTCATGTATGGCAAGTGAAATGTCTCAACTAAACCATATGCACAAAAACAAAGTATTGAAGTAAAACTTGGTTTAAATCAACGCTATGTTTTGTGTAAATGCATGCAACTATTTAATATGAACATTTATGCGGTATTGTGAAAATGCATACATCCAAGCCTTGTGACTGTGGTGATAAACCCTTTAAACAAATTAAAGGTCTATCTGTCTTAATGTCAACGAATTCGGTCATTCCTTTCTGTCCCCTTTCCCTGGGATGTCCGGAACGGGAGTTGTCAATTCCTATGGTACCACTACCTACTAACGAACGGCGTAGCTAATGTTAATGAATGTATTGTCCCATGTAAACAAACCAAATGTCATACCAAAATGTAAACATGTGAAAACAATGCACTAAGTATGTAATCAAATGAACATACATAGCGTGAAATGTCATGTAAAACGATGTACTAAGTAATGCACACAATGGGCACACCTAGCATGAAATGTCATGTAAAACGATGTACTAAGTAATGCACACAATGGGCACACCTAGCATGAAATGTCATGTAAAAGGATGTACTAAGTAATGCACACAATGGGCACACCTAGCATGAAATGTCATGTAAAACGATGTACTAAGTAATGCACACAATGGGCACACCTAGCATGAAATGTCATGAAATCATGTACTATAGTGTACTAACGAACATAGCAGGTATATGATGTGAAAACAGGAAAGCATGAAAGTAACAAGTAGGCACATGTGTTCCACCCCAAAACAGTTTGGAAAAACAGTAAAAGAGGGGTCTATGTACTCACTTGAGATTGCTCAGTCGTATAAAGATAATCACCAAGCAACGCTAGAGATCTCGGAATCAAACGGCACCTAGTATAGGTAACTATGTTAATAACCGGACCTATCTCGGAAGACTGGGTAGCATTAGGGTTTGTAAACCAAATGAGTGTCGGAACTCACGTGATATGGTTTAACAAAGCCTACATGCTAAATGAAACTTAACCTAAGTCTTATTGACCCATTATGATCCGTTTAGGTAGCTTATGCTACTTTAACGCATCGTGCGCGTGAAACGCGTTCGGACCGCCTAACTAGTCCTATGACAAGTATTATATGCCTAAACATGTTACATAATCAGTTACGTGACAAAAGTTTAGGTTACATATGCTAAATTACCAATTATGTATGAAAAGGGCATTCTGGTAATTTACCTAAGGCATATAAACTACCTATCATACAACTACTTAAACGATGTGACCATAGGGTATAACCTCGAAAGGTTATTCCCTACCTACTATGGTCACCTAAAGTATTTGGTCGGATCCTAATGATCGACCAAACTGGGTCGGGTTCGAGGTATAAGCGATTTATTAGATCGCTTACCCTACGACCCTAGACAACGTGGTAATCAGTAGGCATAGTCCCAAGGGACTATGACCATCGTGATTACAATCACGTTGTGAAGTTCTAACGAACTTCACATTGACCATTACTGGTCAATGCTGAAAGTCAAACAAAGTTTGACTTTCTGACTCTAAAAGCAGTAAAAAAATAGGGAAAAGAACGAAAGAATACTTACGAAGGGTCCCCGAATGCTAACCCAGATCAAAATAGCTCAGGTATGAAACGAAGGTTCCAACTTAGAGCCCAAATGATCAGATTTGTGGGTTTTTAAGCCAAAGGGGGGTGGGTATTTATAGAAAAAGTAGAGCCGCTAGGATCGTTTCTTGAATATCGTGCCACGATCCGAGCCGTACACTTGTCACAAAGTTGTGGTGACTAGAAACTTGTTCTTATCCGCTGACTAGACCCGTTTAGAATGTGTGGACACGAATCAATCAGCTGCAACTTGCTAAAAAGACATTGAATCTGGTCCAGATCACTCACTCGCGTAGCGCGACGGGTAGAGCCTTAGGGCTCGCGCTACGCGACTGCCTCTCAGTTCCAGAATTGTTTCAAACTTGGCAGAAATGGTCCCTGTACGTGTTTAAGCCCTTTTTCGATGCGTTTGAACCCCGTTAACCTCATTTTAAGGCTCTAAAATGAAGTTAAAGTATAGGGAACTCAAAACATGTTCAAAAATATCTCAGATGATGGTTCGTTTAGTCGTACGAACGCGATGTTCGCTTAATTACGACGGAATGCGCATAAGCGCGAAAAACGATCCAAATGACGAAACGAATGGATTTTTCTTAAGGCGAACACTAAAATATAATGTAGTCATGCTTACATAAATTTTTGGATGTCCAGATGTATTCAGAACGTAAGTTATGCGCGAAAATGCAAACTTGTGCACTTTTTGACACTTTTAGTCCCTGAATGTCCCAAAAGTTTATTTTAGCACACCAAACCCCTCAAAGCCTATTTCTAAGCTATGTAAAGGATATTTAAGGTGTGTTTAACTTATGGTTATGTTCCGGAATGTTCGTTACAGTTCAAATTGACATACTTTCGCAGTTTGTCATATTTAGTCCCTGTAAGCGAATTAACTTATTTTTGCCATACCAAAGCCTTCAAAACTTATTTCTAAGTTATGTAAAGGTTATTTAAGGTATGTTGAGTATATGTTGATGTTCCAGAGTATTTCTCGCATTAAACTGAGTACGTTTACGCACTAGTTTGCGTATAACTCTCCAGAAAGTGATGTAGAGTTTGGAATTGAACAAAAGTCAAAACATGAAAAATGTAAAACATAACAAAAAAAACATTGAGATCAAATAACATTGTTTTATTGATAACAGAACTGTTCATAGTGATTACAAGCACAGTTGTTACAGACCATGCCTAATCCAGCATAGCAATTAAAGATGCGGGCCCGGGATACCTTGGAAGCTTCGGACCAGGAGGATACTACTTTCATGACACCAATAGGTATTTATTGCTATACTGCTATGCCTTTCGGTTTGAAAAATGCAGGTGCAATGTACCAGAGATTGGTGAACATGATGTTCAAAGATAAGCTGGGGGACACCATGGAGGTATATATTGACGATATGGTGGTGAAATCTAAAAAGGCTGAGGATCACCTCCAGGATATCAAGGGAGCATTTGATATCCTGGATCAGTATAACATGAAGCTGAATCCTGCTAAGTGCCATTTCGGAGTGGGGTCAGGAAAGTTTCTAGGATATATGGTGACGAAAAGGGGGATAGAGGCAAGCCCGGAGCAGATTAAAGCTATCCTGGATATAAAATCACCCTCGAATATGAAGGATGTTCAATGGTTAACAGGCCGAGTAGCAGCATTGAACAGATTTATTTCAAGATCCTCGGAAAAATGCAAGGAATTCTATGATATCCTCAAGAAGAATAAGAAGTTCGAATGGGGAGCAAAGCATGAAGCAGCCTTGCAGGATTTGAAGCGATATCTCTCGACTGCACCTCTATTGATGAAGCCTGAAAATGGTGAACCACTTTCCCTATTGTTAGGGGTCATTTTCTTAGCATATGTATCCTGACCAATATCCTGCCTTTGTTTGTTTATTTGTGACCAGGATGCTGGAAGAGGATATTGCTAACATCTTGGGCGATATCCTGAGGTTTAATGAATTAACCACGTGCAGGTTAAGGGCTGAGGCTTGCTAACGGTCAAGTGGACTTCTTCTCCTCAAGACTCGGACGTGTTTGTTGAAGGAGAGACGTTGAGCCCGAAAGACCAGGTCTACAACGTTCGATTAAGGAATATTCGGTGGATCCCGGAAGTTTAGGATAGTTTGTTAGCTTATCTTTACTATAAATAGATGGGGGCGGATCAGTTTAAGGCACACAATCTTCACTCACACTCTCGCATACTTTCACTTTCTAGCTCATTGCAAACACCACACTTGTATTCAAATTTCGTTGTAACACTTAGTCGATCCGCACCACATCCTGCACTGTATCCTGATATTTGAAGCAATTGAAGAACAAGGCAGCTGCGATTGTCAGCTCCCGAGGTTTTATGCCGGCGATCTAGATTGATCAAGGGCTTTCCTCGTACATCTCGTGTCATTTACTTTACTTTTGCTCATTGTTTGATCATAGATACAGCTCAATATCCTGAGCCGTATCCTGAATACTGATTTTCTAAACAACTTAACAAGCACATTTTTAATACACTTTCTAGCACACTACCTCACTTAACTAATTTGATCACTAAATTGCTTAGGTAATTTTTGACCAAAACAATTTGGCGCCCACCGTGGGGCAAGTGGTGCTCTCTTTACTAAAATTTTTTGTGAAATCTCTAATCGGCTTTCTATTTTCAAAACTTTTTGCCACATTGTCCATAATGGCCTCAAGATCAAACATGAGTTCCTCTACTGTGTCTGCTATGACTTCTGCTACTACCGGGCCGGTGCTTCCACCACCTCCTCCAAGGATGCCAGCCTCTTCACGACCTCAGGATATTATCCCTACCCGCAGTGTTCAGGAATCTGCTCCCGTTCTAGCTTCTAATGATGAAATTCTTACTTTATTTGGAAGTGTGCAGGAACAAATGAGGCAGCAACAGGAAACAAACCAAATGCTTTTGAGGGAAATACAACTCCTGAAGTCTGGCTCGAGCAGATCTGCTGAGGATAATGTCACTCCATTACACCCCAGAGCGTTGAACTTCAGTTCAGCTGTGTATACTGAGGATAACAGGGGGAATATTGTGCCCAGTCTTCCTCAGAATCATACTCCTGAAATACCCTCCTCGGTCTGGATGTCAACCATGAGGAGCTCAGGATATGCTTCAGGATATGGGCAAAATCCTCCAATGGGTAACGTGTCAAATAATAATAATACTCATGCTACTAACAATAGTGGATCTTTGCAGGATGCAGGTGTAACATCAGCACTTACTAGGGAACTTCAGAAGTTGAAGGACATGATATCTAGTGTACCAGGGGTGGTCCAGCCGATCCCGGAAGTGTCCCAGGACAGCCACAAGATATCTCGTTTTGCATATCCTATTTGTGATGCTGAGATCCCAAAGAGATTCCAAACCCCCAATATGAAGCTTTATGATGGGACTACGGATCCCGAAGAGCATATTGCTCAGTATAGGGAAAGAATGGAGATTAACCCTATCCCTCCGGAGCTCAAGGAAGCGTGCTTGTGCAAGGGATTTGGTTCTACCTTAACAGGATCAGCCTTGAAATGGTTGTTAAACGTTCCTCCCCACTCAATTACTTCGTTTGCTCATTTGGTTAATTTATTTAACAGTCAATTTTCTTGTAGTCGGAGTTTTGAGAAACTAACCAGTGATCTTTACAGGATAACTCAAGGGCCTCAGGAATCCTTGAGGGATTATGTGAACAAATTCAGTCGAGAATCCTTGGATATCCCACATATTGATGTTGCAACAGCTGTGCAAGCTTTTAAGATGGGATTACAAAAGGATTCTCAGTTTTATCAGGATCTTGTAATGAATCCCTGCAGGAATCTCGACGAAGCTCGTAACAGGGCTTTGAGATATATCCGTCTGGAAGATGACAGGAAGATGAAAGAAAGGATGAACTCATCAAACACTTATGAGTCAACTAACAGGAAGTCAGAATCCTCATTCAAGTCTTATCGGCCTATGCCGTATGGTAGAAATGAAAACAAGAGAGTGAATGCTGTCGAAGATGAGGATCCTGAAGAGTATCCTGAGTTGTCTGAATATTGCTTTTCTGTTAACATTCTTGAGTTGATGTATACCATGCAGGGTCTAGGAGACAAGGGTAGGTGGCCTCGAAAGAATCAACAAAAGGCTGACTAGAAAGATAAGTCAAAATGGTGTGCTTTCCACGAAGATTTCGGACATGTAACTGAGGATTGCATTGCTCTAAGGAAAGAAATAAGCTATCTTTTAAGCAAGGGATCTCTGAAAGATCTCTTGGGGAAAAAGAAGAATAAGGGTCAGGATACTGAGAAGGATCCAGAGCGAGCAGCATCACCTCCCGCGGATGCCAAGATAATCAACTTCATTTCGGGAGGATCCGACATTTGTGGAACTTCGTATTCGGCAGCAAAGAGACATGCAAAGGAAGCTAAGGCCGAAAGGGGAGACAAACCTGTCAGGATGACTACCCTCACAACTGATAAAGTGATCACTTTTGATGCTGATGACAGGGATACTGTCCAGGATCCTCACCATGATGCTCTGGTAATAACGTTATATGTGGCTAACCATTTTGTACGCAGGATACTGGTTGATAATGGCAGCTCCGTCAACATAGTCCAACTAGAAACTCTGAAGAGAATGAATGTATCTCCAATGGATATCACTTCAAAGTCTACCGTGCTTGTTGGGTTCAGTGGAGAGGCTAGAAACACAGTGGGAGAGATAAAGTTGCCAGTATATGTTGAAGGAGTCAACTCGATACAACGTTTCTGTGTGATGGATTCTCTATCCTGCTATAACATCATACTGGGAAGACCGTGGATTCACGATATGAAGGCCGTGCCATCAACATATCACCAATGCATCAAGATACCTACCCCTTGGGGAGTTGTCAAAGTTGATAGTGATTAGCAGGAGGCGAAAGAATGCTACTCATCCTCGATGAAATCCTCAACCAAACCTAGTGCAGCATAGAAATTAAAGACGCGGGCCCAGGATATCGTGGAGGATCTGGAGCAGGATGTGAAGAAAATTATCCTGGACCAGGATAATCCCGATATTTCGGTGCTCGTAGGGACCAATATCCCTCAGGATATTGAAGAACAATTAATTAACTTTTTGAAATGCAGGATGTCGACGTTTGCATGGAAGCATGAGGATATGACAGGCATATCCAAAGATATTATCACTCACAAGCTTGGAATTGATAAATCATTCAAGCCTGTGCAACAAAAAAGAAGGAAATTTGCTCCTGAGCGGAACACGATTATCCAGGAGGAAGTTGAAAGATTATTAAAGTCCAGAATGATCAGAGAGGTTAAGTTCCCAAGGTGGCTAGCAAACGTGGTTGTAGTACAGAAGAAGAATGGGAAATGGAGAGTTTGTGTAGACTACACAGACTTGAACAAAGCTTGTCCTAAAGACCCATTTCCTCTTCCCCACATTGATGCAATGGTAGATGCCACTGCCGGACATGAAATGCTGACCTTCATGGACGCATCTTCAGGATTTCAACAGATCCAAATGGAGCCTTCTGACCAGGAGGATACTGCCTTCATGACACCAACAGGTATTTATTGTTATACAGCTATGCCTTTTGGTTTGAAAAATGCAGGTGCAACATACCAAAGATTGGTAAACATGATGTTCAAAGACAAACTGGGGGACACCATGGAGGTATATATCGATGATATGGTGGTGAAATCTAAAAAGGCTGAGGATCACCTCCAGGATATCAAAGGAGCATTTGATATCCTGGATCAATAAAACAAGAAGCTGAATCCTGCTAAATGCCATTTCGGAGTGGGGGCAGGAAAGTTTCTCGGATATATGGTAACAAAAAGGGGGATAGAAGCAAGCCCGGAGCAGATAAAAGCTATCCTGGATATAAAATCACCCTCAAATATGAAGGACGTACAAAGATTGACAGGCCGAGTAGCAGCTTTAAACAGGTTTATCTCAAGATCCTCAGAGAAATGCAAAGACTTTTATGATATCCTGAAGAAGAACAAAAGATTCGAATGGGGGGAGAAGCATGAGGCAGCCTTGCAGGATTTGAAACGATATCTCTCAACCGCACCTCTATTGATGAAGCCTGAAAATGGTGAACCACTATCCCTATACCTTGCTGTATCAGGGAATGCTGTAAGTGCCGTTCTCATAAAGGATCATGAAGGTCAGCAATATCCTGTTTATTATGTTAGTAAAAGTTTGCTAGATTCTGAAACTAGGTATTCTCATTTAGAAAAATTGATACTAGCATTAGTCATGGCATTAACGAAACTTAGGCATTATTTCGAGACACATAGGATACATGTTAAAACAAATTATCCTGTCAAAAATGTGCTGAGGAAACCAGAGATGTCAGGCAGGATGGCCAAGTGGTCAGTAAAATTAAGTGCTTATGATCTAGTATATGAACCTAGAAATGCCATAAAATCTTAGGCTTTAGCTGACTTTGTGGCTGACTTTAGTAGTGACATTCAGGACGAGGTAGACCTAGAAGTTCAACAGTTAGGAGAATCCTCAGGATCCTGGACATTATATACTGATGGTGCATCTAATGTAAGAGGAGTAGGATTAGGAATACTACTAAAATCGCCACAGGGGGACATATTACCCCAGGCTATTAGGTGTGAATTTCCTGCTACTAATAATGAAGCAGAGTATGAGGCTTTAATTGCAGGATTAGAATTGGCTAAGAGCATGAGTATCAAAAATTTGCAAGTATATGTTGACTCTTTGTTAATTACTAACCATTTTAATGGATCCTATGCAGTTAAGGGTGAGAAATTAATCGAATATCTCGATATTCTCAAAAAATTAGCAGGATATTTTGATATTTTTATACTTGAACAGGTACCAAGGGAGGATAATGCTGAAGCGGATGCCTTAGCAAATTTGGGATCATCGATCAGGATACCTGAAGGGACGCAAATACCAATATTACGTGTCTTATATCCTGCAACGAATCCTCAGGATAAAGAAGTAGCTGGTATTCAGGATCCTGGAGCAGAACATCCTGAAGAGGATCCTAAATCCTGGACGGCTCCAATCATGAGATATCTCAAAGAAGGACACATCCCAGGAAATGAAAATCCTAAGGCATTTAGGATGAAGGTATCACGATTCACTATTATAAATAATATTTTATACAAGAAATCTCTTGCAGGACCGTATTTGAGATGCTTGGAGGATCCTGAAGCCAAAGAAGTACTTCAGGATATACATGAAGGGGATTGTGGTAACCATGCTGGGGGCAGGTCGTTATTCTCAAAAGTGTTAAGGACAGGATATTATTGGCCAACAATGAGAAAGGATGCAGCAGAATATGCTCGAAGATGTGACGCATGTCAAAGACATAGTAACATACTGCATCAACCTGCTGAACCATTATATCCTATTGTTTCCCCTTGGCCGTTTATGAAGTGGGGGATGGATATAGTGGGAAAGCTACCAAAAGCTCCAGGGGGAAAAGTCTTTATGCTAGCAATGACGGATTATTTCTCTAAGTGGGTTGAAGCAGAAGCATTTGTTCAAGTTAGAGACCAAGAAGTAGTATCCTTCATCAAGAGAAATATCCTGACCAGATTCGGAGTACCAGCCGAGATAATCTGTGACAATGGTTCTCAGTTCATAAGTAAGAGGACTACTGACTTTTGCAAGAGTTGGGGAATCAAAATGATTACGTCTACTCCGGTACATCCTCAAGCAAATGGACAAGCAGAATCCTCAAACAAGATAATTGTCAATAACTTAAAGAAAAAGCTTGGAGCCAAAAAAGGAAGATGGGCAGAAGAATTACCCTTTGTTTTATGGGCTGATAGGACAACGGTAAAAAATGCAACAGGCCAAACCCCATTTTCCTTGGTGTTTGGAGCAGAAGCAATGATTCCAACGGAAATGACAATACCTACTGCAAGATCTATCTTAAGTGATCCTGAGCAGAATCCTGAAGCCTTGAGTCAGGATTTAGACACTATAGATGAGAAGCGAGTTGCGGCAAGGCTAAGGATGGCAGCATATCAACAGAGAATATCCAGGGCATATAACAAGAATATTAGGACCATAAGATTTAAGATTGGAGATTGGGTGTTAAGAAAGGCTTTTCAGAATACTACTAATCCTGCCGATGGCAAGTTAGCTCCAAAATGGGAAGGACCATACGAAGTTGAATCAGAAGCAGGGAAAGGAGCATACAGACTCAAGAATATGGAGGGGGATATGCTACCGAGATCTTGGAATGCTATACACCTTAAGCTCTATTTCAAGTGAGTTTAGAATTTAATTTCTAACTCAGGACGGTATGAATTCTACCTTTTTTAAATATGTTTGGTTTAATTTGTTCTTTGTAACCCAATACTGACTTAAGCATCGGAGGGGTGTTAGCCAAGCTAACACCCACCTTAGTTACAATTGTTTTGCAAGATATGTTTCAGGATATAGCTCCAGGATATGTACTTAGGATAACTCGAAAGATTAGAGGATTGGACCCCTCTCTCACGTTTAAGGGATACTGATCCCTTCACAGGTTTAAAGGTATTCACCTTTCTTCCGAATTGGGTTTAAACACCCCGCCTGGAGCGCAAGTTATTCAGGGATAGTTCAAGGTGGCGGGACCAGTCCATGTAAAAGTGGCTGACAATTTCGTTACTATTGGCTATATCCTGAATCGTAAAGGTATATGAGGATTGATCACCCTCTCTCACGAAAGGGTATTTTCATACTCTCTAAGGTTTAAAGGTTTTCACCTTTCTAAGTCTTGGAGTTTATACACTCCCGCCTGTAGCGCACGAAAATTTGGGATTTTCCCCAGGATACAAGGGATTTATCTCCAGTACATCCTTGGGTTTTGCCCTTGGGACGTAAAAAATTGCCTATACAATGGAAACTGACATTCAGAAGATTTCTAAAGTATTTGAAGACATTGTACACAGGGGACATTCACGCCAAGGTGGTGGTGTAAGGCTAAAAGGATGAGGCTTGGAACTAATGCACTAAGTATCTCGCACAGGGGACATCTTCATTGGAAGAGTTGCAAAGGGATTGAAGTTTGGTAATAGGTTTATATCCTATTTCTGGTATGATCTTTCCTTTGTAAACATCGTCTAAGTTTTTAGTAACACTATAAGTATCCTGATATATTCTCAAAGTCCTTTTCAGGATATTTGATTAGGGTGTTTGAAACTAGTATCAGTTTGGAACTTTGATCATTTAAAAAACCTGGTTTTGGAAAAATAGATTGTTTTTCAAAAAAACCTTCTACAAAGTTAAAGGAATGTTTGGAAGTTCTATCTAATAAAAAGTTTTTACAGTGTATCGATCAGGATATTTTCATAAGATAACAGTATGAAATTTTTGCAAAGCTAAGATTTATACTTAGAAATATAAAAAGATGAAATTATTCTTGAAGCAATCAATACTGGTTGATAACCGAAGGTTTCATCCTGAAACCCAGGACCCATCCACCTTCGGCTATCAAATTGTTTCAATACAGAAATAAAAATTGTTCATAAAAGCATAAAGTTGTTCGAATAATTTAAAGAAATAAGCTCTAGGGGGTAGTGCCTTCTTGGTCCATAGTGGTTTCAGCAACATCCGTCTTGGGATCTGCCTCAGCATCCTTCTCAGCATTGGTTGCTTTTTCAACTGCTTTGGAAGGTTCTTCGACGGTTGATTTGGAAGAGGTGCCGCCGAGGTTCTTCAGCTTGGTCTCCCAAGCACCAACATCCCAAGAAGGGCATTCGAAACCTAATGTTTTGGCTTCATGAGCCATCTTCAACCTGGCTTGGAGGAGAGAAATGACGACGGAACTTTTGAGGCTTTCCCGGTAGCTGACCATATCCCGCTCGTACTGCACATGGGCGGCTTCCAGATCAGCCTGGGCTTGAAGGGTAACTTTGTTGAGAGCAACTTGGCGTTCTTGGGTCATAGCTTTGTATTTCTCCTCGTAATGACGAGATTTGGCGGCCGCAATCATACCTTGGTCGGAGATTGTGATTTCTGCTTCCTTTAGCTTAGATTCAAGTGTTTTGTTAAGCGTGCAGGATTCTTGATATAAATAAACCAAACGCTCAAGACCCTACAAAGGTAAGAGGACAGGGATTAATATTGTTAAATCTTTGAAAATAATGTAAATTGCAGGATATGATATGAGGATACTAACCTGGTTAAGAAAAGAAGTCATCAACCCGCTGGCTTCAATGAACCCGTGCTTCTCATAAGGAAAGGTGTCAGAAATGACAGGGGAATCGGGTTCTTTCCTTTTGCGGGAACTTGAACTCCGAGGTTTAGTAGCCGGTGAAGGTTTAGGAATGATGATGGCTTTGGAGCTGCTGGGTTTGGATGTAGCTGTGGTCTTGGGGCTAGGTTCTTTCTTGACCTGGATCTGGTCAGAATAGCTGTCCAATTCGTCAAGATCAAAGACTTCTGGGATTTTAGCTGGTGCTGCATAAAGGGAAAAGTTTTACTCTTTATCTTATCATTATACCGTTGTGACTAATTATTTTGAAAGAAATTCTTACCAGACATCTCGGATGATGAGTATTGACTGGAACTCGGGACGTGTGTGGTGAAAGTCCTGTCTATTGCAGGTAACCGGTAAACAGTATTGATTCTCTCTTCTGACTCAGCGGTAGGGGGAGCAACTTCCTTGAAGTTCACTGCATAAAGATCAAAAAGAAGAGTATTAATAGAAGATAACAATCAAATGGTCTATGAGGATATTTATGATCCTACCGGTGGTTAACCACTCCACCGGAAGGTTGGCACCCTCAGCAATGGAATCTCGTCTGACAAAGAAAAACTTGCGTTGCCATCCGTCTTCGTTTTTGGTGGCTTTGAGAATCAGGGGTTTGCTGGAGGTCGAGAAGAGCAAGAACCGGCTAGAGCCATGGGATCGGAGGCGATAAGCAATAGGTAAATCCTCGATGCAGAGGTCGGAGCAATGGAGGTTTTTGATTTGGTTGAGTACAATTAGTACTCTCCAAACCATGGGCATGGTTTGAGCAAAAGAGATGCCGGTAATTCGAAAGAATTGCATCATGAATTCAGGAAAAGGGTATCGAAGACCTAATGAAAAAGGATATGCTGGAAAACAGACCCATTTAGTGGAAGAAACATCCGATCGGATTGACCGATCGAATGGTCTAAAGACCGTGCTGTCAGGGAAAGCGCCAGAGGCTCTTAAAGCTGCTATGTCTGCGTTGTCAAAAGCGCAGATCTCCTTTTCGGGATTTTTAAGGAGATTCTGCTGGGTGAAGGTCTCGGCGTCCATTGTAAGTAAGGAGAAGTAAATTGACAGGAAGAAAATCGGAAATGGAGAATTACCTGAAGGTTCTGTTGAAGATATCTGCTTTTCAAACAAGAAAAGAGAAGATATAGGGGCATCGTGGATCTCCATTGAGTAAAAAACGCGTTGGAAGTTACGATGTGATCTTGACCGTCGGTTCGTTTTAAATGCCTTGAGTTATGGGATAAGATTTTTGAAATATATCCGTTGGATTGGTATACCAACCGACATATTTGGGGACAATTGTTAGGGGTCATTTTCTTAGCATACGTATCCTGACCAATATCCTGCCTTTGTTTGTTTATTTGTGACCAGGATGCTGGAAGAGGATATTGCTAACATCTTGGGCGATATCCTGAGGTTTAATGAATTAACCACGTGCAGGTTAAGGGCTGAGGCTTGCTAACGGTCAAGTGGACTTCTTCTCCTCAAGACTCGGACGTGTTTGTTGAAGGAGAGACGTTGAGCCCGAAAGACCAGGTCTACAACGTTCGATTAAGGAATATTCGGTGGATCCCGGAAGTTTAGGATAGTTTGTTAGCTTATCTTTACTATAAATAGATGGGGGCAGATCAGTTTAAGGCACACAATCTTCACTCACACTCTCGCATACTTTCACTTTCTAGCTCATTGCAAACACCACACTTGTATTCAAATTTCGTTGTAACACTTAGTCGATCCGCACCACATCCTGCACTGTATCCTGATATTTGAAGCAATTGAAGAACAAGGCAGCTGCGATTGTCAGCTCCCGAGGTTTTATGCCGGCGATCTAGATTGATCAAGGGCTTTCCTCGTACATCTCGTGTCATTTACTTTACTTTTGCTCATTGTTTGGTCATAGATACAGCTCAATATCCTGAGCCGTATCCTGAATACTGATTTTCTAAACAACTTAACAAGCACATTTTTAATACACTTTCTAGCACACTACCTCACTTAACTAATTTGATCACTAAATTGCTTAGGTAATTTTTGACCAAAACACCTATACCTCGCTGTATCAGGGAATGCTGTAAGTGCCGTTCTTATAAAAGACCATGAAGGTCAGCAATATCCTGTCTATTATGTTAGTAAAAGTCTACTAGATGCTGAAACAAGATATTCTCATTTAGAAAAATTGATATTAGCCCTAGTTATGGCATCGACAAAGCTTAGACATTATTTTGAGACACATAGGATCCATGTTAAAACCAATTATCCTGTTAAAAACGTGCTTAGGAAACCGGAGATGTCAGGTAGGATGGCCAAGTGGTCAGTGAAATTGAGTGCTTATGACTTAGTATATGAACCTAGAAATGCCATAAAGTCTCAGGCTTTAGCTGACTTTGTGGCTGATTTCAGTAGTGATATTCAAAATGAAGTAGATTTAGAAGTACAACAGAGAAAACTTAGAATGCTGGACATTATATACTGATGGTGCATCCAATGTAAGAGGTGTAGGTTTAGGTATACTACTAAAATCGCCACAGGGGGACATATTACCCCAGGCTATTAGGTGTGAATTTCCTGCTACTAATAATGAGGCAGAATATGAAGCTTTAATTGCAGGATTAGAGTCGGCTAAGAATATGAATATAAAAAATTTGCAAGTGTATGTTGACTCCTTGTTAATCACTAATCATTTTAATGGGAGCTATGCAGTTAAAGGAGGGAAGTTAATCGGGTATCTCGAAATTCTTAAAAAATTAGCAGGATATTTCGATACTTTTACACTTGAACAGGTACCAAGAGAAGACAATGCTGAAGCTGATGCCTTGGCAAATCTAGGATCATCGGTCAGGATACCAGAAGGAACCCGGATACCAATATTACATATCCTATATCCTGCGACTAATCCTCAGGATAAGGAAGTAATAAGTATTCAGGATCCTGATGATGGCTATCTTGAGGAGGATCCTAAGTCCTGGATAGCTCCAATCATGAGATATCTAAAGCAAGGATACATCCCAAAGAATGAGAATCCTAAAGCCTTTAGGATGAAGGTATCACGATTCACTATTATAAATGATGTTTTGTATAAGAAATCTCTTGCAGGACCATATCTGAGGTGCTTGGAGGATCCTGAAACCAAGGAAGTACTTTAGGATATACATGAAGGGGATTGTGGTAACCATACTGGGGGTAGGTCATTATTCTCAAAAGTATTAAGGACAGGATATTATTGGCCGACAATGAAGAAAGATGCCACAGAATATGTTCGAAGGTGTGATGCATGTCAAAGACATAGTAACATACTGCATCAGCATGCTGAACCATTATATCCTATTGTTTCCCCTTGGCCATTTATGAAGTGGGGTATGGATTTAGTGGGAAAGCTTCCAAAGGCTCCAGGAGGGAAGGTTTTTATGTTGGCAATGACAGATTATTTCTCCAAATGTGTTGAAGCCGAGGCATTTGTCCAAGTCAGGGATCAAGAAGTGGTATCCTTCATAAAGAGAAATATCCTGACCAGATTCGGAGTACCAGCCGAGATAATCTGTGACAATGGTTCTCAGTTTATAAGTAAGAGGACTACTGACTTTTGCAAGAGTTAGGGAATCAAAATGATTACGTCTACTCCGGTACATCCTCAAGCAAATGGACAAGCTGAATCCTCAAACAAGATAATTGTCAACAACTTGAAGAAAAGATTAGGGGCCAAGAAAGGAAGATGGACATAAGAATTAACCTTTGTTTTGTGGGCTGATAGAACGACGGTAAAAAATGCAACTGGTCAAACCCCGTTTTCCTTAGTATTTGGAGCAGAAGCAGTGATCCCGACAGAAATGGTGATACCCACAGCAAGATCCAACCTCTGGAATCCTGAGCAGAATCCTGAAGTCCTATGCCAGGAGCTGGATACTATTGATGATACAAGAGATGCAGCACGACTAAGAATAGCGGCATATCAACAAAGGATATCCAGAACATACAACAAGAAGATAAGGATTAGAAGGTTCAAAGTTGGAGATTGGGTGTTAAGAAAAGCTTTTCAGAATACTACCAATCCTGCTGATGGAAAGCTGGCTCCGAAATGGAAAGCACCATATGAGATTGAATCAGAATCAGGAAAAGGTGCATACGACTTAAGGATATGGAGGGGGATATGCTACCGAGATCTTGGAATGCAATACACCTTAAACTTTATTTCAACTAAGTTTCGAATTTAATTTCTAACTCAAGATGGTATGAATTATATCTCTTTTAAATATGTTTGATTTGATTTGTTCTTTGAAACCCAATACTAACTTAAGCATCGAAGGGGTGTTAGCCAAGCTAACACCCACCTTAGTTTAAGGATGTTTTGCAGAATATGCTCCGGGATATAGCTCCAGGATGCTCACTCAGGATACTTCGGAAGATTAGAGGATTGGCCCCCTCTCTCACGTATAAGGGATCCTGATCCCTTCACAGGTTTAAAGGTATTCACCTTTCTTCCGAATTGGGTTTAAACACCCTGCCTGGAGCGCAAGTTATTCGGGAATAGTTCAAGGTGGCGGGACCAGTCCATGTAAAAGTGGCTGACAATTTCGTTACTATTGGCTATATCCTGAATCCTAAAGGTATATGAGGATTGATCACCCTCTCTCACGAAAGGGTATTTTCATACACTCTAAGGTTTAAAGGTTTTCACCTTTCTAAGTCTTGGAGTTTATACACTCCCGCCTGTAGCGCATGAGAATCTGGGATTTCCCCCAGGATACGAGGGATTCATCCCCAATACACTTTTTGGGTTTTACCCCTGTAACACGAAAAATTATCAATACAATGGGAACTGATATCCAGAAGATTTCTAAGTATTTGAAGACATTGTACACAGGGGACATTCCTACTAAGGCAATGGTGTAAAGCTCAAAGGGTAAGGCTCGGACCTAATACACTGAGTGTCTCAGACAGGGGACATCTTTATTGGAAGAGTTGCAAGGGGATTGAAGTTTGAGAATAGGGTTATACCCTATTCCTGGTATGATCTTTCCTTTGTAAACGTTGTTTAAGTTTTTAACAGTACTATGTTTGGTAAAAGGTTAAACATCCTGATTAGGATAAATTGTCGGAATATATTTTCAAAATATACTTTCGAAATACCTTTCAGGATATTTGATTAAGATATTTGAAGCTGGTACTGGTTTGAAACTTTGATCAAGCAAGTATCGTCAAAACAGGTTTTAAAATGGACTATCTTTTAATTTTCTCTAAAGGTGATTGAATTTTTAGAAATTCTATTTAATAAAAGTTTTCATAATATATCACTGAGTATGTTGATCAGGATATTTTCAAAAGATAATAGTACAAAATTTTGCGAAGCTAAAAATTACACTAAGTAACGCATCGCAAAAATCTAAAAGGCGATAACAAATAAGTCAAGAGATAGTTATATTATTAACAAGTCAAAAGTTGTGCTTTTGGTTTCACCTCACACCAAGGCCCATCCGCCAAAAGAACGTTTAGTTTTTACCATACCTACATAACGGTTGAAGGTTTTATCTCAAAACAAAACCTGTCCACCTTCAACCATTACGATATTCAAAACAGATTATACTAACCGATGACCAAGGGCTTCATCCTAAAACCTAGGACCCATCCACCTTTGGTCATCATATTGTTCTAATGCAGGAAATATAAATTGTTCAAAGACAGGAAATGTAAATTATTTTACAGACCATAACCATGAAATTTTAAAAAGTGGGCTCCGGCCTCAGCACATATATCCATCATCGCCCACGTCGCTGCATTTAAGGGTCAGCTCCCTCCTTCATCGTGACATCTCCACCAGTATCCTTTCCAACATTCTTCTCAGCATCATCAGCAGCATCTTCTCCATCAGCATTTTCTCCAGAATCACCACCAGCATCCTTTGAAGCACCAGCATCATCCACCTTCTCGGTTACCTTGGTGGGCTCCTCTGCGACAGGTTTTGGAGGGGGCTCCACAGGATTGCCGCCAAGATCTTTCAATTTCATCTCCCAGGCTTTGATGTTTCATGAGGGGCATTCGACGCCCAAAGCCCTAGCCTCGTAAGCCATTTTCAGTCTGGCCTGGAGGAGGGAGATGATGACTGAATTCTTAAGGCTCTCCCGCTTGGTGGTCTTGGGTCATGGCCTTATACTTAGCTTCGTAGTGTTCAGATTTGGCGGTGGCGATTGCTGCTTGATCCATGATGGTAGCTTCAGCCTTCTTTAGTTTGCTTTCTAGCATGACGTTTAAGCCACATGTGTCCTCATAAAGGAATACCAGGCATTCAAGGCCCTGCAAGGTAAAGAAACATGCATTATTCTAAATGAACATTTCTACTTAGCATATGGTGCAGGATACAGGTCAGGATACTAACCTGGTTAAGGAAGCCGGTCATAAATTTGCTGGATTCCGTAAACCCGTGATTCTCAAATGGGAACACGTGAAGTGTAGCGGGAGGTTCAACTTCTTTTCTCTTTCGGGAACTAGAGGCCCGGGTACGGGATGCCGGAGGAGCTTTGGGAGCAGTGGTGGTCTTCGAGCTGGTAGGCTTCGGTGTGACGGATGACTTTGGATTAGATTCTTGCTTGGTAGGTGCGAGGCTAGAGTAGCTGTCCAACTCGTCGAGTTGGAAGCCTTCGAGGTTAATAACTGGCACTGCACAAGGGAAGATGTTTTAGGCTTATTATACCTCTAAAAATAATAATCGATTCAATATAAAGATAATTCCTGAAAATATGCTTACCAGACATGTTGGAACTTGATCTTTGACTTGAGCTTGTGAGTAGCAGGTTAAAGGTTCTTTCACCCTCTAGAAGCTTGTAGATTTCTTTTATTCTTCCTTCTGATTCAGCACTAGGGGGAGCTAGTTCCTTGAAGTTTGCTGCAAGAAAGGAAATAAACACATCAGGATATTGGTTCAGGATGGAGGTTCGGGATATGATTAGGGATATTCCTAAAACCCTAAGTCCTACCAGAAGTCAACCATCTTTTAGGAAGGTCAAAACCCTTATCAATGGAGTCTCTTTTCACAAAGAAGAATTTTCTTGTCCACTTATCCTCGTTCTTGGTAGCTTTGAGGATGAGAGGATCTTTGGAAATAGAGAATAGAAGGAATCGGCCGGAACCATGAGATCTTAAACGATAAGCCATTGGCAAATCCTCGATGCACAGGTCGGGCATGTGGCGAGCCTTAATTCCTTCCAAGGTGACTAATATGCGCCAAACCATGGGCATGATTTGGGCAAAGCTAAGGCCAGTAAGTTCGAAGAAACGAGAAATAAAAGGTGAAAACGGGTATTGAAGTCCTATGGAGAAAGGGTAGGCAAAAAAGCAGACCCATTCGTCGGAACAAAAATCCGATCGGACCTCTCAGTCGAATGGACGGAAGATTGTCCCGGCGGGAAAGGCACCGGAAGCTCGTAGGGCCGCGATGTCAGAATTATCGAAAGAACACACCTCTTTTGAAGGTTTTTGAAGCAAATTTTGTTTGTGGAAGGGGGAAACAGAATCCGCCATATACAATCTAGTACGGGTCGCCATAAAGGATCACAATCGGAGAACATGAGATATAAACAAGGAAAATGGAAAAGAGAGAGAGAAAAGTACCTGATATTCGGTTGAAGATAAAGATAATCATAATGAGATGACCCCCAGTTAATATAGGCTAAATGTAGGGGTAAAGAGTAAATAACGCCTTGGAAGTTGCACATTGTCATTTCAAGGGTCTCATCATATTGATTGCCTTAATTGATGAGATAAAACTTTTAAAATATATCCGTTGGATTGGTATACCAACAGATATATTTGGGGACAATTGTTATGGGTCATTTTCTGAGCGTACATATCTTGATCAATATCCTGCTTTTAATTGTTTATTTGTGACCAGGATACTGGACGGGGATATTGCTAACATCCTGGGCGATATCCTGAGGTTGATTGAATTAACCACGTGCATGTTAAAGGCTGGGGTTTGCTAACGGTCAGATGGACTTCATCTCCTCAAGACTCGGGCATGTTTGTTATGGGAGAGACGTTGAACCCGAAAGACTAGGTCTACAACGTTCGAGTGAGGAATATTCACTGGATCCCGGTTATTTAGGATAGTTTGTTATATTTGTTTTACTATAAATAGATGGGGGCGGATCAAATTAAGGCACGCAACTTTCACATTTTCAAACACTTTCTCTCTAGCTCTCTGCAAACACTACATACAAACACTTGTATTCAAATCACATTGTAACACCTAGTTGATTCGCTCTACATCCTGCACTGTATCCTAATATTTGAAGCAATAGAAGAACAAGGCAGCTGCGATTGTCAGCTCCCGAGGTTTTGTGCCGGCGATCTAGATTGATCAAGGGCTTTCCTCGTACATCACGTTTCAACCTTTACTTTTCTGCTCATTGTTTGATCACAGATACACCTCTATATCTTGAGCCGTATCCTGAAAATGTTTTTATAACTAACTTGGTTAACATATTTTTCACACATAATTTTAGCACACTACCTCACTTAACTAATTTGATCACTAAATTGCTTCGGTAATTTTTGACCAAAACAGCTCTCTGAAATATCTCACAGTATAAGCATCCTCAAACTTTATCTCCTTCTCCTCTTCAGCATCAACAGACTCCCCACGAACAATCTCTACTCGGATGTCTTCAGACTTCCCCTTTCGATATGCTGGGATCGCAGTCTGGCATGTTGATATCACAAAGTCTTCAGGTATCAGAACCTGGCTCTCTATCTCTTAGAAACCTGCACATCCTCTACCTCACAATAACTTTTCTGATGATAACTTGTAAAAACAATCTCACCATCTAATGAATCACTTGCAGGAATTATACAATCAAAGAATGATTTTTCAATGTAAATCTTTTGATGAACCACTTGAAGATATATCATTTTTATTTTCAAAACAACAGACTCTCCCAAACCATCTGTTCATCATGTCTAGCACTCGGAATTTTGAAAATTAGCTCTCCAACATCAGTTGTCGAAAATCTTTTTGTATATTACAAAATTTATGCTAAAACACACTGAAAATCTTTTTGGAATTTTGAATGTAACAAAAACAAATGCAGTAAAGAAATATTTACATACAATATTTTTGTAAGTTTGTGTAAGAGGATCATATCAGTTTCCGAGACAAATCACCAACACCGTTAAGCTTTATACATTTTAAGTTCTAAACGATTCACTTAGATTGTCAGTATACTGATCCACTTAAATTTTCACACAAAGTTCAATTGTTTCGAGATACCAGATTAATGTCTTAAGCACTTGGGCTTAATCGCCTGTCCCACCTCAGAATATACTCCCGTATCCAGATCCCAATATTCAGTCTTACAGGTGAGTATACCACAAATGATATCTGTAAGGGGAATAAATTATGAAATCGTGAGAGCTCAGGTCAGAACTACCGTTCAGCAGAGAGATCCCGGTTCAGCTTTAGGTGTGTCCCCTTTAGAGGATCTTTTTTACAACAACATTGATTCGCAATTTTATTGTCTCATCATATTTGCTGAGGGCGGCACTATATTTCATGCAAGCAGAAAGTATTCTCCGGGGACTAGGCCATTGCTTCCGCAAAATCAGAAGTCCCAGGATAATACCCCAGATATCACTGAGTATAAAGACCTAGTATTTCAGAAAGAGGGACCTTTCAAACAAGATTTCGGGGGTTACCCATATATCCGAGAGATGTTTCCCCACGATATAAGCAAGTTTGAATTTAGGTTTATATCTCGTCACAATCTACTAAATGTGCAAAAATCTATTGGCACATCATCAGTGAGACCGTTTATCACATTTTAACTTTCCGTTTCTTTAGCATGTTGTGATAGTCCACTGATGTACTATCATTTCCTCTTCTTTGACAAAAAAACTCATTTTTGAATTTTATCATGTTTTTGGCTTTTTCAAATTTTCAAATGTTTTTGGATTTTCTGAAAAATTTCTTACTCCCCCTAAAATGCAAACACATTTCAGGAAGATTTGAAAACAAATGGGCTCTTGACCCACTTAGTAAAAACAACTGTACAATAAAGTGACAACCGATATCGAATCACTTCAAATCGCCATTCACTTAGCATAAACAATCAGAACTCCCCCTTTCAACAAACTATTTTCTCATTTAGATTTAAAAACACTTAAGTTTGTTTTAATCAAAATGATTTTTCTGGAAAATAAGTTTGTTTTTACCACTTGTAGGGACATGGTTCATCATATTGTCTTTCAACCACTTGTATGAAGATTACATCAAGTTCAAATTAATGACCTTGAGTAATCACTATGTCAAAACAAACTTCTGTATCACTTGTACTATGAACTTATCAAAGTAAATTTCAAGATAAATGCCGATACCTACTCCACACTTACCAACCTGGGAGTTCCGGAAAGTCCAGAGACTTACTGTTCGTAGTATGTACCATCCCAGTCACAAACCAGGGATGGTTCAACTTTTGCTTTCTGCATCTTTTTTTCATAAAACTCCTTTACTCCTTTGACCTTTCTGTCAACCATTTTGCCAAAAATGTTATGGACTTTGGAGTTAAATGCTTTTTCAACATCAAAAACCTTTCTGTCATCATAAAATTGATTTGATATTTCAACTTTACCAATTTTCTTTTTATAATTTTCAGTCCGAAGTGATGGAAAATTTTCATCATCCACAGTCAGAACTGATTTTTCTCCTTTTGAAACAACCTGTGGCTTATCTGATTTTGTGGAATCAGATTCATCGCCAGAAGATAGCTCCTCTGATTTCGACCTATCAGAATCATCGCTAGATTCAACATCAGATTTCTTAACAACCCATTTTTGGTTTTCAAATTTTGCTCTTTTCTTGTAAAATCTGTTTGAACTTTCACCAATCTCAAATGTTGAATTTTTGAATAGTTTAGTTCTGTCAATTGGTGGTTCAAACACAATCTCTTTATCTTTCGGTTTACCAGAAACTCCCTGTTTTGATTGTATTGCCTTTGAACACTCCCTGGCAATATGTCCAACTTTGTTGCATTGGAAACAGGTTCTCGTATCTTTCTTCTGCTCAGCCATCTTCTTCATGTCATCTTGCTTCTTTGCAAGGAACTCACTATTTGACTGCCTCCAGACTTCTTTCTTTTCTTCCTCTTCTGAGCTAGTTCCTGAAACAAATGTCATTTTTGCTTTAAAATCACGAACATATTTTTCATTTTTCTGTTTTTCTGTTGAAGTAAAACCAAGGCCTTTCTTTTTGAAATTACGGTTAGGGTTTCAATTTTTGTGAAAACCAGAACCAGAACTGTAACCTTTTTTCTTGTTTAATCTTTGTTGTACTCTTGAGGTGTATTTTTTAGGTTTATCAGTAAGATTTAAATCTTTTATTTCAGAAATGTTAATTTCTGTAAGTTTGAAAACCTTTTTTATCATCTCAGTTTTTACACCTCTTATTGGAAATTCCTCATCAGAATATAATTTGTCAGAATCATTCAAAGTATATGCAACTTTAAACGTTTCGTCATCCAAATTAGATTTTGATAACAGGAATTCTTTGATGTAAACTATTTTGCCATGTTTGTCGGATTAACTCGGATTGCTGGACTCAGACTTTGACTCCGATATTGACTCCGACTTTGACTCCGACTTTGACTCCTCGGATTCATCTTTATCCAACACCTGATCGACCACTTTCTTTATTAATTCGGACTCATGATCAGTGTCGGATGATGTAAACGTAACATCAATATTTTCTGGCAAATTATCCGACAACCCTGACTCCCATTGTAAGTTAATTGCCTTTTTGACTCTTTCAGAATTTGGATTTCAAGACAAATATCCATTTTCGACCGGGGGTGGACATCTATTGTAGACAACACTTGGTTTCTTACCAGAACTTTCTACTTCATCCTCTTCTTTTGTCTCGGAATTCTTTTCTTCCGAAGTCTTCTCTTCTTCAAATGTCTTCATTCTTTCAACAATCGGGTAAATCCTGTCAACAACAAATGTAGAACATGAGTAACTTTTCAATAAATTGTTGACTCTTTCAGTTTCAATCTTTTGTGTTGCCAACTTCAATTCCAGCTCAGCACACTTCTCTGTGTAATAGTTGACATCATCAAGCTGTCTCATGTAAGCTCCTTTGAGTGTATTCAATGCAACGGCTTGTTCACTGTTCGAATCAGTGTACTTGTTAATCTCTCTGTTCAAAGTATCATAAGATTCTTTCAATCTTTTTATGTTGTGTAGCAGCTCGTTGTTTTGCATGATCAAAGAACCACAATTCAAACACTTTTCAGGAACTTTGACTGCTTCAGTATCAACTTTGATTTCAAATTCTGGAACATCTTTGACTGTTTTTTTTTGTTTGGAAAAACTCAGCTCTTTTCTTTTTCTCGGCTTTAGCTTCAGCTTTTAACCTTTCTTCTTCCTCTTCATCTTCTTCAATTTTTCTCCATTTTTCCTCTTCAGCTTCTCTGACTTTTCTGTATTTTGCAGCCCATTTTTCATCATAAGCATTAGCAATAAAGGCTTTACCATTTGACATCTCTTTGGACATCTCTTTGGCCATGAATTCTTGGTCTGGGCAAAAATTGTCCCAACTGAAACCTTCAGGCAATCTTTCATCATCTTGATCTGCCAAACACACTTTGTTGTCTGTTGGAATGTATTTATCCCAACTGAATCCACCATCCTTGCCCTGATTAACCATACATGCTCTCTTTGAATCTTCAATTTCTTTTCTACCATGTGCAGTTTGAGCCTGATGTGGTGCCTGTTGTTGTTGATATGGCTGTTGTGTGACTTGATGATAAATCGCCTTTTTGTAGTAATCGTTGTTTCCAAAAGGATTTTGAGCTCCACTCGCTTCTCGATTTGTGCACTCTCTCTTGAAATGTCCCTTTTCCCTGCAACGAAAACAAGTAACTTTAGACTTATCAAAACCTAAAGGTGAAACATGAGCCTCGCGAAAATCATCTCTGCCTGTAATTTGTTTGAACTTTTCAGCCCGTCTCAACACACTAGCCATGCACCATTTTATATCCATCAATTCCATCTCCTCGGCATCGATTTGATCGTAATCCTCTTTCGTGAGCATTGGATATCCGATCCTCCCTGCAACTAAGCCTCCATAGGATTCAAACACTGTTACCAACAAAGACATGTGACTTTTAGCAACTTCCTCAGTATAGTTCTGATCATTTTCAAGCTTTAAGGCAATGTTGCATTGAAGAACTTTGCCACTCTTTGTCGTAGAAAACTGTGGATCATATTTTGGAAATGAAGAGAATCTGTTGTGCTGCTTGATCCCTGAGATGCACTTTCAGAAGAACCTTTTGCGTTATAAGCAGTTTCAACCTTTGGAGAAAAATTTGTCTTTTCACTAACACCACTCTTGAAATACAAGCTGATGTCTTGTTCTCCATCGTAGTTCTTCATCCTGGCGATCTTCCTCTACTCCATCTCTTGAGCTTCCAGATGTTTGATGAACTCACCCAGTGTTAATTTTTTATATTCTTTCCGATTGTTTCTTAACATCATCAGGAATGTTCCCCAAGTATCATGTGGTAACGCATCAGCAAGTTTCTCAATCAGCTCATCAGTATCCTTTTTTATCCCTAATTTCGTCATATTTCTCACCAAGTTACAATATCTCTTAATAATTTGTTTAGTATTTTCAGATTTCAACCCACGAAATAGATCAAATTCTTTCTTCATGAGAGACATCTTGTTTTTAAGCATATCATCACTTCCTATAAACTTTGCTTCCAATTCAGTCCAGATTGAATATGCACTTCCATCATGTTGAAGCAAAATCAGAATGTCCTCTTTAATTGCTTGCTGAAGCAGACTCACCATCAATTTCTCATCTCTATACTTCTTTTTCTCTTCAGCACTCATTTCTCTAATTGTTAACTGAATACCATTCCTTGTGGGCTTTTCATATGGGACTTCAGTGTGTTCCCAAGCATCTAAGGGATAAGCTTCAACCCAATTTCCAAAGCGTTCGGACCAACCATTGTAATCATCAATATCTAAGAGCTTAGGCGGTTTCTGTGATGTCCCGGTTTCATTTTCAAGCAAAGCATTCTGAGTAATTGTGATAGGACTTGCAAAAGCGTTATAAAACTCGTTCTCCATGTTTCGTTTTTCCAAAGTTCACAAACAAAATGTTTCAAACGAAATGATTCACCTCTTGAAGCACCTGGCAAAAAAACAAATAAAACACAATCAGTTTAAACGAACTTAATACGTAAAAGTGTGTTAATAAAATCAATCTAAGACTCGTGTCGAAGATTATCGGATTCGTTTCAATGTTGATGAAGGGAGATCGCTGAATGAATGGGCCTGTCAAACTTTGACTTTACACAATTTCTGATTAGACCGCAAACTCTTTTTAATCTGATTGGACCTCGAAATGTATGTAGTGGACTGATGTAATAGATTTATCACATGTAAACCTTGACCAAATTACTCACATGACCAACTAACACACATCCATTTAGCTGACAATCTGTTTGGAAATTGATGTTATCAAGAATATGAGATATCTACAATCACATGCAATTCTGACCAACTGACACACTTTAAAACAATTGGGCCGAAGAATGTTGTTCACATGGACTTTACTCAATTAAAATTGACCAATGATTGTGATTGGGCCGAAACGTCTGTAGTGGACTGACAACACCCAATGAACCGAACAAATCCACTTAGCCGACAACTTCAATTTTGACTTAAATGTATATTGATTGAGCCGATAAACAATCACATGGATATTATTTCAGTGACTTGAGCAGACAACAATCAACTTTAACTTGTGAAGATGGCCGACAATCTCAAATAACCTTTCAATTTGATTGGACCTCAAAATCCACTTAACCGACAAAACGTGAAAGAGCCATAACAAATTACGAGACTCACATGCAACTCTTGAATGAATCACTCACGTTACCAACTGACACAAAAAAACTCGTGATTTCTAGTCCCAAAATACTGACACCCTCGTTAAATGTTATACACAACTCGATATACACACTCAAGTGAACTAGTGATTCAAGCGGAACCAAAATTCATTTCAAGCGAGAGGTCAAATTCAAGCGGACTCATGGTGTAAATTCAAGCGAGATGCCAGTTTCAAGCGGACACAGTGTACTTTCAAGCGAGAGGCCAGTTTCAAGCGGAATGTCGATGAATTTTCAAGCGAGATGGTCGATGACGTCAACAAGATCGAACAACTTTTCAAGCGAAACCATGATTTTAACCAGTTTTAAGTCGATTTTAAAGCTGAAACTTTCCAGGATTTTTTAATACATGATTACGCATAAGATGTGTGAATTTTGAGTCGATTTTAACCGTGAAAAATTTTTAATTTTGAAAAAGAATGGTGTAGAAATCATAAAAAGTGACGAAAACAGGCTGTTTTGGCAAGATCTCTTCCTCCTGAGCTCTGATACCAATTGTAGGATCGAATCGCGACCTGAATGAGTCGTTCGGAAGAGCTCAAATCCGTTTCAGAGGCGGAAACAGAAAAACGGATGTGAAAACAGCTTGATTCACACTTTAAAAGCCTTGTATATTGATTTTACAATGTTTACAATCAGTAGACAAACCGGCAGCACCTCGGTATCAATCTCTGAAAAATGTTACAAATGAAATGAACACAACCCTATTTATAGATATCCTGGATTCGCTTGAAGACACATACAAGCGAAACCCACTAAACCTTTCAAACGAAACATACACAATATAATAATCTGATTCAAGCGAAACCCTCCTGAATTCATTAACTGTTTTGTCTCTTGTGAGGTTGATATGATGATGTCATAAGATGATGTCACATATATGATGTCATCATCAAGAATGATGACATCACTCTTGATCAGATTCGCAACGCAACTGAGACTTGATATAAGACGAAGACGACAGATGTGTGCACCAACAGTATTCCTAATTTTGGTGGTTTAGGGCCAACAAACTTGGAAGATGTTCCAGATATGCCATTCTTCGATGATGGTAGAATGAAAGTTAGGGAAGATAAGGTTGAGAAGCTTGCAAAAGAGAAAGCTGCAACAGACGACAAAGTGAAGGATCTTGAAGATAAAAATGTGGTGTGAAATGATCAAGTTAAAAGTCTTGAAGCTGAAAATGTAGTGTTGAATGACAAAGTGAAGAGTTTAGAAGCAGAGAATGTGGTGTTGAATGATCAGGTGCAAGTTCTTGTATCTACAAACGATCAACTTGTCACTTCTAATGCTATGTTGTTGTCTGAGAATGAGCAGCCGAAAAGAATGGTAGATTATCATGAGGCTAACAAGAAGCTAAAGACGAAGCAGATGGATATGTTGGTTATTGTCTTCGAGAGCCGAATGGGTATAAGAGTTAAAGCAGAGTTTGATCAAGTTGAAATCCGAAGAGCTGAGGCTCGGAGGATCGACCGAGAAAGATTAGCAACTGAAGTAGTGGCAATAACTTCTAAAGATAAAGGGAAAGTAGATGATATTCCTCACATTACTCAGTTCAAGTTAATCAGTGAAACACAAAGTCTTGCTGAAATTGCAAGGCGTCGTAAGAAAGATGGCGAGAACGACAAAGATGAAGAAGATGATGATGTGTTTAAAGACTTAGATGATCCTACCATCCATCCAAAAGACAACAATGATGATAATGATGATGATGATGACCAGGGTGGTGGTAATGCTTTTCAGATTGTAAGCCGTTCTGTTGATAATCGTTTGATGGACTATATGAACGATAACCAGAATGAGGAGAGAGAAGATGACCACTCTAAGGGAGAGAGTGGATCGGGTGCTCAACAAGGTGAAGAATCTTCCAGAATCCTCACAGTGGTTACCCCACTAACTGTTGTTGTTCTGGGAGATAGGCCGAAAAGTATTTACCTTTGTCACGAAGAGAAAGGCGAATTCATTCATACCTACACTCGTGAAGATATTATGGAGATGATGAGCATAAATGATGAATCTTTCAATTTTAACTTTGAGAAAGAGTTAGATGAAATCAATCCTGATGAACTAGAGAACTATGTTTTCAAAGATATTCCTAACACAAACGATCTTGATGATGTTGTTGTTGAGGATGATTCTGATGATGAATCTTTCAGATACATGGGTGAAGGGTTAGAGGACTTCCCAACACTCAAAGAGTTATTCTATGCATAACAAAGAATTGTTGCGTAGGAAAGTTGAAGAAAGAGTTCATGAAGAAGGTGAATCCTTAATGATTTCTAAAGAAGATATGTGTGAAGCCCGAAAGAAGTGGTTCAGACCGATGCCAAAGGAACGAAAGTTTAAACGACCACTAGCCTTC
This sequence comes from Helianthus tuberosus, assembly GCA_030545235.1. Taxonomy (NCBI): domain Eukaryota; kingdom Viridiplantae; phylum Streptophyta; class Magnoliopsida; order Asterales; family Asteraceae; genus Helianthus; species Helianthus tuberosus. The sequence goes on along the minus strand of CM060412.1, from coordinate 96,756,393 downwards.
TTGACAAGGTATCTAGAAGCGTCTTTGGGAGATATTTTGTCATGGTTTGGATTGATGATCTGAGAGTTTATGTAATAAAGAGAGAGTTTGGCATTCAATATTTCAAGCATCGGATAGATATCTAACCTCTACCATGGTGGGATGTGCAAGAGTTGTGCCAAACGAACATATTGAACTATGGGTAAGATTTCATGAAGCTAGATTTTGGGCTCTAATCAAACATCAGGCGATGAATAATTTTCCTAATTGGAAGCCTCATTACCAGAAGAAGACTGTTAAGATTGATAAAATTACCAGAGAAAAGGATGTTACTCTCCACGTCAAAAGACTACGAGCTATGCATAACATTCCACTAAGAAAGATGGAACAAGATTTCTATGAGAAGTTTAGGGGATGGTACTATGACACTAAAACTGCCGAAGCGGTGATTGCTGTGAGGAACAAAGAGACGTGGATATGGAGAAGTATTAGAGTACTAGACCCGATGTGGCTAGTGAATTTGTCGAAGAACGATGTTGAATGCTTGTTCTTCACAAAGAGTTGGTATTTGGAAGAAGACAAAGAACAAGCTATGCAATACCAAAAGATAATCAATGTCTGTTACAAGAAAGACATCCATTCTGTGCAAGAAAAGACTAGAGTTTGTAAAAGAGCAGAAAAGACTAGAACGCTCACTAGTTGGAGAGAGTTGGAAAGAATAGATTTTGTAAAAGAGCAGAAAAGACTAGAACGGATTGAGGAACGCTCACAAAAAGCAGTTGCTTTGGGTAGATTGAAGCTGCAATGACAACCGTTCGAAACTGATCAAACTCCTATTCTAAGTGAAGAAAAGAAAAAGAAAAGACTCTTTAAGTTCTTCGATCTCAGTATGAATGCTAGAGAATGGTGGTTGACTACAAGAAGATATGAGAAGCGAGAGAAACAAAAGAATAAATGAAGGTACAGTGTTTTTGAAGAACGAACGTGACTGCGGCTACATCCAAGGGGGAGTCTGTGAGTACATATGTCTGCAGCCTACGTCTATGTATCGTGTCTAGTTTTATTGTATAGATTATATAGAATATCGTGTCGAAGGGCCGGAAATGTTTGTTTGAAGCCCATCCGCAGGAAGGACTCCTTCGTGCGGATGGAGCCCAAGTTCCCCTTCATGCGAGAGAGTCCAACCGTCCCAAGGTGTCTCGTGCGAATGGCTGAGGCCTATAAATAGGGAGTGTGTTGTTCTCATTTGTAACTTTTGGCATTTGAGGCGAAGCTCAGCCAAATTCATTTCCTAGCATTGTAACTTCAGTTCATCAATAGAAACGACAGTTAATCGGTCTATTCTTGTGTTTGTCATCACTTTACATGGATTCCGCACATTGTAAAGTTAATATCTGATCGACCGGAGCATAATCGAGATCAAAACGGTCCTCACAAAAAAGCAATACTTTTAAGGTTTAAAACTAAAATTTAACACAAGCTAGCAATGAAGTACATTCCGCTATACTTTTAAGGTTTAAAACTAAAATGAACACAAGCTACCAATGAAGTACATTCTTGTTTGGGCAGATTTCCAAGTTTACAAGTCCAATGAACCATCACTTAACTCATTGACCTGTATGATTATTTAAATTAAGCCATTCTGTCACATAACTAAATTGTGCATTTCCTAAACAAAGAGTGAAACAATTATAACCCGTTTTAGAAACCTAATATGGCACTTTTTATATTTAAATATTTTTTAATAAAAGTGTAGTAACTAACTTGAACATATTGGAAAGCCTGCAATGGGCATTCCTATGAATGAAGGTGCAATAGTTCCATCAGTTATCTGCATTCCATTTTCTATTTAAACAAAACAAAGTGAAGTTAATAATACATAAAAACCTCCCATGCACACCAGCCCCCATGTCAATATAGACCATCAGTTGAGTTAGATGAACTTGTATGCTTACATTTATAAAAAAATGAAAATTTAAGAGCAGAGAACCCACCGCTCAACCCATTAGCACCCCAGACAACTGTGACCATATGTAATATAGTGTTTTACTTCTGATCACAGGAAAATATAAGCAATGAAGTCACATAAATATACTTACTAATTCCGTAGTGTTTGAATTTGATTTTGAGCTAATCAGCAAATAATAAAGACATGTGTTTGAGTAGTAAAAGGTTTGGCTCTAGATTCGAGTTTTTACAGTATCAATTTGGTGCATTATCCCTTCCCTGAAGCCATCAGCAATACCTCCCCATAAGAACTCCCTCCAAACTGAACATGTACACCAAACAACACTCAGAACATTACACACGAGAACTTTGGTGTTCTATAATCTCTATAACATTTTAAAGCATCGCTTTTTAAATAATCACAAACTTCTATTCCTTTGTCTGTTGGTAAGTACCCTAATTTCATGGCCAAGATGGACTACTCTTTTACTTCAAATGGTAAGTTTTAAACTGGTGATCCAACATGCCACCCATAACATGCAGTGATAAAACATCAATGAATGGGCATCGAGCAAAGTAAAGTAATTACTTTAAGGATTCATTAATCAAGTTAGATGCCTCCATACTGAGTTGTCATCTTTGTTTTCAACATTTTATTCACCAGCTAACATTTATTTATCTGCGAGAAATAATTTAAATGATTTGTATTTTAATTTTCGTTTGATGATTTGGTTTATTTCGCAATATAACCTTTTCAACCTGCATCGGCAATTAAGGTGTTGTATAACTCATTTAACTAACCAATTCCAAACCAAACTAAAGAAAACTCTTCAATTTCCCCAAGCTTCTCATTCATTGAAATTGTTAATCCTTTCTTCATCTCCATCTGCAAATTGGAAACCCATCATGATTTGGATTTCAGAAACTTTTTTGTACACAATATTTAACAAAATAATTGTTTATAAAATGTATTATAAGATCATAAATTGAATAATTTTCACCAAATATGAAAAAATTATAAATGATTCACATTTATTCATGTATAAAAAAATCTTAATTAGAGGATTTTTTTAGAACTAAATAAAATCTAGCATCAAACTATATTAAAAAAATAGTGAGTAAACAACAATTGCTGAAAAGAGAAAAGGTCGATAAAAGCCATTTAGATTCCAAATAATAAGTACATAAATAAAGGAAAAACTGCAAGTCAATTATTGTTGTTCGTCGTGTATACACCAAACAATAAATAATAAATAAAAAATATAAAAACTAAGGATTTAACTGATAAACAAATCAAAAATCACCTCTAAAGCTAAATTATTTAGTTTTGCGCTTCACATTGAACCATCTCTTGAGTCTTTTAGGCCATGAAACCTTCAATCCAACACCATTAAATCAATATAACAAGACATTCAAACAAATAATCAATCAATCAAATGTTAGAGAAACATCACCTTCAATTCGTAGCAACAGCAGGAAGTCCATCGGTACTGAACCGTGCACACGACTCCAACACCAAAACCCAAGAATTCCTAAACAATCTCCAAAACCCAAAAATTCCTATTATCCTCCAACCTAGCTCTGTTCAAATTGCTCGACGCTCGAGACTCGTTTGTTACTCGATCAAAAAATGTTTCAAATTTGCTCGTTTGATTATGCTGGATTGAAAAAGGCGTTCGGTTCGGATCAGTTCGGTTTCAAACGAACCGAGCATGGGCAAAGGTCCGCTCGGTTCGGTTCAACTTGGTTGGCTTGAATTATCATACATACATACATACATACATACATACATACATACATACATACATACATACATACATACATACATACATATTTATGTTAATAAAATAACTAGAGGCACATATTAACAATGTTTGGTTGAAGATCCAACTAGAGCCCATTTAATTATAGAATTGAAGGCTGATCCCAATAACCCATTCTCTAATAAACTAGAGTAATTGAATCAAAATGTCAAAATACCAAAATGTGAAGCGTCAATCAATACTCAAGTATCAACCCGCCATTCAATTCAGAAGTACATAATCCTATTAAAATATCGCATTAACCATCATTATTCAAATTCTTTGTTGCCAATACTCCAATCCCTAAGGTTTTGCTTCAATCGGTTCATTCGATTTCAAATTTCTCATAGATTAAAGGTCTGCTTCAATCGATCGGCGATTCATCCTTCTACTCAGATGTTTTCCGTAGAACCAGTTGAGTGTTTATTCTATTACTTGTTATTTTGTAAATTTATACTTGTGTTCTAATTGCACGAAACTTTTACGGATGAAAAATGCACTTTACTTTAAAAACTAACAACCCCATCGTCACTTTTGTATTTATCATGTGATGCTCGATACTCGCTCGACGTTCGATCGAAAAATACTAGGATCGAAAGGCGCTCGTTCGACTTTGGCTCAATTGAAAAAAACACTCGGTTCGGTTCAGCTTGTGAATATCCCTGCTCCAACCAAAGAAATTGAAAATTTATTTAGCTTTTGAGAGAGAGTGTGTGTGTAAAGGAAATGAAACAGAATAAAAGCACTTAAATTTATGAAAGCTGAAGAGGAGATTAGGATTAGGGTTAGTGGATGCAAGATCCACAAGAAGCCAAATGACAGTTGGAGATGGTTTTGAGAGCGAGAAACATTGAAAGGAAGAGAATCGTTGATTTGAGTTTTGAAATGCTTTATGGTTTTCAAATGAAAAGGAGACAGTAATGATGTGTGGGGAAGTGGGGATGAATGGGAATATAAAAACTGAGAACAATATTTGGCCGCCCAAAATTGGTTATCCAGTTCCTAAAGCATAAAACTTTTAAAACCCTTGAAATTAAGTGCTTAAAGATGTTGTAACCTATGCATAAACACAAGTACCATTTAAAAGAGTAGCAAATGACCAAAGATGCCTTTCAAATATGCATATTATATATATATCTATACTACTTTAATAAGCATATAGGAAGGACAGAAATGGTCATTTGCCACTTTACAACCATTTGAAGCCCATTGTACAACCTTTAAAGCACAAAGGTGTTGAAAAATCCATTCAACACGCGGACCACCTCATATAAACTAACCGGATGCATTTGACCCGTTTTAATCAAATGGATCCAATATATACTTTCTTTCACTAAATCTAAACCCTAATATCATTTCATTCACATCCGCCCCCATGCTTCTTCTCTCTCTCTCTCTCTCACCAGACGCGGTGTCTGCATGCGACGGATTTCCCTGGCGATTTCACCATCATTCTTCTCAGGTACCGTCTTTTTAACGTTATCGGAATTTTTTGTGAAATTTTAGGGTTTGACTTAGATCTGTGAAATTTTAGGGTTTCTTTCTTTCTCCGGTGATTCCGACATCAGATCTACTGGGTTCAACTTCTTTTAGGGTTTCTTTCTCCGGTGAAAAAAAGATCCAGGTACTTTTTTTTGGCCAAATGTTTTCTTAGATCTATCGTATCACCGTCGACTTTGAGTTTGTTTTGTTTGTTCTATTATAGATGAAGATGGAGCGGTGGAGATACCATCGACTTAGATCTACCTTACCACCGTCGAGCCAGGTACTTTTTTCTGCTGAAATTTCTCAGATGTACCGTCATTTTTTGAGGATTTTTTATGAATATTGACAGATCTGAGGTTACACGACTAAGGAATATGAGAACCATAACTTTGAAGATATGTTATGTTTGTAGCTGATTATGTTTGTTACAGATCTGGTATGTTTGTAGCTAATTTACATGCTTATGTTACTGATTATGTTTGTTACATATCTGGTATGTTTGTAGCTGATTATGTTTGTTATAGATCTAATGTTACCGATAAGATTCAGTTTTGCTTTTACAGTTGCCGGTGGGTGGTAAAGGAGTTGTGTACTACAGATTTTGTGTACTCCAGATTTTGTGTACTCCGGATTCATTTGACAAAGGAGTTGTGTACTCCGGATTTTGTGTTCTTAATCTGTCTGAACTGAAAGTGTTTGAGGCTGTGATGCAAAAGCTGAGCTTGTGTTCTTAATCTGTTTGAACTGAAAGTGTTGAGTCTATGATGCATAAGCTGAGCTTGTCTTCTTAATATGTCTGAACTGAAAGTGTTGAGGCTATGATGCATAAGCTGAGCCTGTGAGGTTACATATGTGTTTCTTGTGCTTAAAACACTTGTACATCATGCTTTAAAGGTTGTTTAAGTTTAGTGGCAAATTACTCTTGTACATCATGCTTTAAAGCGAGGTTACATAACACAATAGACTGTGACGATGATTGTATTTTGAGGGTACATAGAAGATCCGAGTAGCATCTTGACGGGGAAATATCCAGGTTGCATAGTTCTCACTCTGCAACTGTGTGTTGCAGCCATGGCTTTACCCGTAGTTGTGTTCATCTCTCAATTACATGTCTGAACTGAAAGTGTTGAGGCTATGATGCATAAGCTGAGCCTGTGAGGTTACATATGTGTTTCTTGTGCTTAAAACACTTGTACATCATGCTTTAAAGGTTGTTTAAGTTTAGTGGCAAATTACTCTTGTACGTCATGCTTTAAAGCGAGGTTATATAACACAATAGACTGTGATGATGATTGTATTTTGAGGGTACATATAAGATCCCAATAGCATCTTGGCGGGGCAATATTCAGGTTGCATAGTTCTCACTCTGCAAACGTGTGTTGCAGCCATGGCTTTACCCGTAGTTGTGTTCATCTCTCAATTACATGTCTGAGTCTTCCAGATGTTTTGATAAGCAAATGAGCAAGTGGTGTATCGAAATCAATCAGCTATAGTTTGATGTTTATTGTGATATTTTGCTTACACAACATATATTGAACCGATTTGGAGTTGCTAGGGTTTCAGTATGAAAGCAAAACAGAGAACAAATAGAGTATTTAGTTTGAGTGAAAGAAAGTATATATTGGATCCATTTGAGTAAAACGGGTCAAATGCATCCGGTTAGTTTATATGAGCTGGTCCGCGTGTTGAATGGATTTTTCAACACCTTCATGCTTTAAAGGTTGTATAATGTGCTTAAAATGATTGTAGCCTTTATGTTTGTTACATATCTGGTATGTTTGTAGCTGATTTACATGCTTATGTTACTGATTATGTTTGTTACAGATCTGGTATGTTTGTAGCTGATTATGTTTGTATTAGATCTAATGTTACTGATAAGATTCAGTTTTGCTTTTACAGTTGCCGGTGGGTGGTAAAGGAGTTGTGTACTCCGGATTCATTTGACAAAGGAGTTGTGTACTCCGGATTTTGTGTTCTTAATCTGTCTGAACTGAAAGTGTTTGAGGCTGTGATGCAAAAGCTGAGCTTGTGTTCTTAATCTGTTTGAACTGAAAGTGTTGAGTCTATGATGCATAAGCTGAGCTTGTGTTCTTAATATGTCTGAACTGAAAGTGTTGAGGCTATGATGCATAAGCTGAGCCTGTGAGGTTACATATGTGTTTCTTGTGCTTAAAACACTTGTACATCATGCTTTAAAGGTTGTTTAAGTTTAGTGGCAAATTACTCTTGTACATCATGCTTTAAAGCGAGGTTACATAACACAATAGACTGTGACGATGATTGTATTTTGAGGGTACATAGAAGATCCGAGTAGCATCTTGGCGGGGAAATATCCAGGTTGCATAGTTCTCACTCTGCAACTGTGTGTTGCAGCCATGGCTTTACCCGTAGTTGTGTTCATCTCTCAATTACATGTCTGAGTCTTCCAGATGTTTTGATAAGCAAATGTTCATCTCTCAATTATATTGAACCGATTTGGAGTTGCTAGGGTTTCAATATGAAAGCAAAATAGAGAACAAATAGAGTATTTAGTGTGAGTGAAAGGATTCGGTTTGGCAGGAATTTTCTTTTTGGGACTTTCAGGCCAAGAAGAATCTGCAGCTGATGAGACTGAGATATTGTTGTGCTGCAAAAGCACGTGAGTTAAGCTGCGCTTCTAATTTCTTATTTATTAAACCGAAATGTTGTGCTGCTAATATTTTGTTATACGGTTATGGACCAGCTCAATGTGAAAGCATAAAAGAGTTGCTGGAGTACTTTAGAAGTCAAGTTGGGTCTAAGGCTTGGAAGAAGGTGGGAGTTGTGGCTTTCGCTACGATATGGAGACTTTGGACGAGTAGAAAAGAGAGAATTTCATGGCAACAACATTCCGATCGCTAAAGTGTACCAGTTTTGTTTTGATAGACATTATGTATGATTTCAGAAGCTTTGACCATGTTGATATGTTTTGATAGTCAGGTTGAATTTTTTTAATTTGTTGTATTTATGAACACAAATTATATTAAGAGAAAAAAAGAAACTTATTTTTGTATTGTGTAATCATCATCTTCTTAGATTTTTGGCATGGTTTGATTTCATTCTTTGATGCGCAATGGAAACAATCTTACATTCACTTATACTTGTAGCATTCATACACGAAAACGACCCGACCTGAGACCAACCCAAAAGTCATACAAAGTGGTTTAGTCTCGGGTTCAATGTGTAGCTTTTGAAAGACTTATGCAACTGCTTATTCAGTGTTTGTATACGAAAGCCAATTGTTTGTGTTGTGTTTTCCATGTTTGAATCTAAATACCATGTATTATTTGAAAAAAATGTCTTTAATAGCGAAACAAGGGTATACAAAATGAGCAGATATTCATCGTTAACCTGCTCAAACCCAGTTATTTCAGAATTTCCTGTTTGATTTGTTAACCCGTCCTATTCATTTCCACCTTTGATTTATATTTTAACTTTCAGGCTGTAATGAAGGTTCTACCAGAACTAAATGCAAAACTGATAGGTGTCGCCTTTAGAGAAAACGTATATTAAATGTAAACTTTTAATACATACAATAGAGAGACAAAACGTCATACCAACTTCGTAGACTTGACAGAACTTACAGACTCGATAACAAAAGACCGTAACACACAATACAGAGACAAGCAATTGTGGATCTTTACTGACGGGTGCACTTCGGAATGTAGCAGATATGAATGAATATAACCCTAGTGGTAGATATGTAATTAGCGAGCTCTGGAATTTCAAGGAAATTCGAAGAGCTACACTGGGGTTATATTCATTCATATCAATCAGTTCCTGGTGTGCACCGCACCATCTTCTAGGAGGTTGTCAAGTGTTCTCCGCTTCGTAGTTGGTGTTTTGCGTATTTTACATCCGCAGCCATTCTGTACAAACAAACCTGAACAAAGCAAAACAAATCAACCCTATGTTTTTTCAAAGCAAAACAAACATGAAGTACCCAAAATACCCAAATAACCTATTATCATAGAATCAAACACATTCAAATGACCAATAAACACACTCTGTTTTTTCAAAGCAAAACAAACATGAAGTACCCTTTGTTTTTTCACAAGCAAAACAAACATGAAGTACCCAAAATACCCAAATAACTGATTATCATCGAATCAAACACATTCAAATGACCAATAAACACACTCTGTTTTTTCAAAGCAAAACAAACATGAAGAACCCTCTATTTTTTCACAAGCAAAACAAACATGAAGTACCCAAAATACCCAAATACTAACTGATTATCATCGAATCAAACACATTCAAATGACCAATAAACACACTCTGTTTTTTTCAAAGCAAAACAAACATGAAGAACCCTCTGTTTTTTCACAAGCAAAACAAACATGAAGTACCCAAAATACCCAAATACTCTGATTATCATTGAATCAAACACATTCAAATGACCAATAAACACACTCTGTTTTTTCAAAGCAAAACAAACATGAAGAACCCTCTGTGTTTTTCACAAGCAAAACAAACATTAAGAACCCAACATACCCAAATACCCAAATAACATGATGAAAACCTCTGTTTTTTCATCGAATCAAACCATAAATCAAAATGAGGAACACATTCAAATCATCAAATCAAACCAAAAATACCCAAATAACGCATTCAAATCATCGAATCAAACCAAAAATCAATGAGGAACACATCAATCCGAAACTGATCCGATCAATTATTTTTAAACAGTTCTCAAACAACCAAGTATCATAGTTTCAATAAACAACCTACATCTGTACTCTAATCAGCCAAATGATCACATGAGATCTGAAACTATAGAATCAAACAAAACCAAACCTCTGTTTTGAAGATGAACCTGATGAAGATGATCTATTGGATGTCGATGAAGATGATGATGATGATAGTCGCCGGTGTTGGGAGTTGGGAGATTATGTTGAGAAGTGTGATGAATATGATTTTTTAGTGTAGATATTAAGGGTTAGGTTAAGTTTTTTAATATATTGTATTTCAATAGTTATCTAAGTTTTTTAATATGATGGTATAGGGATTGTTCCCAATCAAGCCACTTTGGGTGACTTTTAACCTTTTTACCTGTTATGCTCCTAAGCTTCTTTTAGTCTTAGTAATAAATTGATTATATAATACATGTTAGGTTGTTAGATAACTACAAATACCATTGTTTAGTGGATAGTATAAAGTTGCATACCGTAATGAAACAGTGGGAATGTTATTATAAGAGGCCAAAGAGAAAACAATACCCAATAATGACATTGCTATATAGTGTTACAATTAGGAGCCTTTGTATTTGATCCTAATCCCTATAATATTAATCATCAGAATTCAGATGGTAAAGTCCCAACAAGATCATTCGTAATTCCAATCATACAAACATATCATGAATAAGAAAACTAACTTAAGTACTATACAATATATCACGAGACGACTGATAAACTAACGGTAAACAAATATCCTATTGTAAATCGCCACCCTGCCGCATCGCGCGGGTAGAGGACTAGTATATATATATATATATATATATATAGCATGTGGAGTCGTTCCGAGGATTGATTCCTTAACAGTTGAATGCAATGAACACGTATCTTGTGCGGAATCCAAGTACATGTGTAGATTGAACACAAAGATGTAATTAATACTGATTTCTATTACCGATGTAAAAGTTTACAACCATTAAATCAAATGAGCAGAGCTTCGCCTCTATAATGCTCAAAGTTCTCAATGAAACAAGACAATACAAGTATTTATACTAGTTCTTAATTCGGACTAACCTACTTACCGATGGACTCCCATCCGGACGGATGCACACTACGAATGGGCATGACAGTTACGGATGGCCTTGTAAGTTACGGATGGAGACATGTACGAATGAGCTCCATTCATACGGATGCACTACCTCCATTTGTACGGATGGGCTTTATCATATATGAACTTTATAGTTTGCTCAGTTCAGCACTAGTCTTGTCTCATCTTATTAAGCTTCGATACGTGATTGACGGAAGTGATAGACATACTGCACTCACAGACTCCCCCTTGGATATTACTGCAGTCAATCTCGTAGCTTTCTATCTTTCTCTGAGTCTTAACAAAGCTTTAACGACTTTAGCTCCACAAACTTTCCCTTTTACTTTAACAAACTTAATGACCTTGGAGATTCACAAACTGTTTTTGGATTTTTCATTTTAAACAACTCAAGTTTCAAATTAATGAACTTATTTATTTTTTAGAAACATGTTCAGCATACTTAAATTTTGAAACTCATCCTTCAGACATTGGTTGTCGAAAATAAAGCTGAAACAAAATCTTTTTATATTTTTACAAAGTTTATGCTAAAACTCTCCGAAAATCTTTTTGTAATTTTTCTTTAATAAAATGCAGTAAAGAAATATTTACAAACAATATTTTTGTTTGAGTTCGTGTCAGATGATCATATCAGTTTATGACAAGTCACTAGCACCGTTGACCTTTTTTAGACTTTAGGTTCTAAACGACTTGATTTTTATCTTTCGATATTTTTCAATTTTTATGCAGAGGGAAAGCTTTTAAAGCACGCAAAGTATTATACGAGGTCTAGACCATTGCTGACGCAAAGTCAGAATACCAGGTATAATACCCCAGATATCAAACAGTACAAAGACCTAGTATCTCAGAATTAGGCAACCTCTCAAACGAAATTTCAGAGTACCAAATCCATATATCCGAGAGATGTTCCCCAAGAGACAAGTAAGTTTTTTATATTTAGGTTTATATCTAGAAATCAATCTACTAAATGTGTAAAAACCTACTGGCATATCATCAGTGAGACCGTTTATCACATTTTGACTTTCCATTTCTTTAGCATGTTGTGATTGTCTACTGATGTACTATCATTTCCTCTTTTACACAAAAACTCATTTTCATTTTCTACAGTTTTTGGCTTTTTTAAATTTTCAAATGTTTTTGTATTTTCAAAATTCTTACTCCCCTAAAATTCAAAACATTTAAGAAAATTTGACAACCCGATGCAGATAGCTTCATCTCGCCATCCATTTTCTGCTTGGCATGAGATGCAAAAAGTACCCCCATGATTTGCAACACATTGATTTTTTACAATGTTAAAACCATTTTCAATCATTTGTGAATTTAATCATGTTTGTTCAGCCTTGAGGGTTTCGGCATATTCAATCAACATTTTTTAAAAAATTTTAATTTTCAACAAATTTAAAAACAAACAAACATTTTTTTTTCATTTTTCAATTTTTTTGACAAAATAAAACATAGTTTTTAGTTAAACTTTTCTGTTTTTAGGGTTTTTTATTTATGTTTTATTTATATACAAAAACAAACAAACTCCCTGAATTCAACCGCAGGGATCTGCGTCCTCCGGTGCCAGGATGCTCCTCTGCTCTGCATGTTGATATTCATTTATCTTCTAGAGCAGCTGCACATTCAACTTACTCAATCACTTGAATAGTGTAACCCAGGCTTGTTTGACCTTGGGTATTGTGACACAATAAGAATTATTCAACTTCGGAAAAACTTTATCATTTTTTACAAAGACTTTTTCATCCTTATCGTCAACCTTCTTGGTTGACTCAATTTTCTGATTTTCACTCACAAATGTCTGTTTCTTGTAACACCTCGCAAAATCGTACCCAATAACATAAAGACACGTGTCATAAACCCTAGACGGGTAATAAAGTTGACTTTCAAGGGGTAAAGTTGTCAAACAATGAAAAGATGTATACGGAGGAACTAAAAGTGTCAACATGCTAATTTATGCCTCTGAGTGACCTTTTTATCAAACCCGGGGCTTTGTAATGTTTAAACATGATCTCGGGAATGATTGATATTGATTATAAAAGTTGAGGTGCCAAATATGTAAAGTTTAAAAATTTAGTTCTCTGATCAATGGCTTACCGACCGTAAAAAGGTTCAGGCTTACGGCCCGTAAGGACTATATCTGGGCGAAACAATTCAAACGCGGTTACGGATCGTATGGGGTATAAGCTTACGGCCCGTAAGGACTGTATCTGGGCAGTAGTTTTGGACAGCTGCAGGTTTGTCATCTTCTTCACACATAACTCGATACCAGGGGCTGTTAGTTGTTTTGGGACACGTCTATGGACGCTTGTTAAGCTCTCACAACACCCCAGGACACCTGGTTGCAACATAAGACTCTCCTTTGCACTATAAATAGGTGCCATGACTTTCATTTCTCCTTGCTCAATTCAAAAATATATTCTCTACTTCCTTGCTTGGTTTCTCTGATGTTCCTGATCAAAAGGAAGCTCTCCTTAGTTCAAGTTTCAAGCTAGGACCCTTTGTAAGTGTCCTTAGCCTCCTTAGTTCGGTTTTTACGCATTTAAAATCGGAAAGTCAAAGTTGCCGCAATTCGGCTTTGACTTTCGGATTAGACCTAAACGGTCCAGCCATTGTTCGAGGCGAATGTGGCTACATGATCATAATTAGGTAGGTGTTAATCCCTCAAAAGGGCACCTCCTAATTACCACGTTTACTTAGTTAATTGTCGGGTCAAAATAATTAACATAAAAAGTCAAATGGGTCAGTTTTTAAATAAATTCAAATTTGATAATGTCGAGGTTATAAAATATGTTTTATCACTTTAATAACTTGGTAAACATTATTAGAACATGTCTAAACATGTTCAACCCGACAATTCTAAGTTTAGGCTCGGTTCACAACCGAAAGTTGCAAAAGCTTGACTTTTGCTTTGACTTTCAGTTCTGACCCGAATTAGCTTATTTTCTTTATGCATTAAGGTTCCTTTGTGACCAAATTATATTGCAGTATAACCTTCTGAGATTATATCACATGGTCACATAGTAATCTGAGTTTATTTACTCGATTTCGTTATTATGCTTAATGTTGACTAAAATGCCCTTTTTGTCAAAAATAAGATTTTTAACATAAACAAACAGGAAAATGAGTTACATTCTGATTAGTAATATTATTTAACATATTTTGACATTTATATTCTGGTCACAAACTAAAATTATATAATAAATCGCAAAACATGCTTTTATAAGGACTAAATTACCCTTTTGCATGCAAATTAAGTTTAAACATAATTTGGACATAAAAATTCATTAACCGCTGTTATGATATCATATTTAGGACTACATGTGTGACAACAGTCAAATTTGCATGCATCTGTACAATTATTAGACAATGATTAATGCTTAATGACTATGCTGAATTTCAATTAATTACTTGAACTGCTTTCTGATTATTGCCATATACATACATGTGCATCATGTATTGCAAATGATATATCATTATTGCATGGGAACTTTGTTAATTCAAATAATGTACGAAGCACCGGAAGCACAACTCTCAGACAAATCAGAAAATGCTGACAGGGTTCAGAACATAGGCAGATATGGTATTGAGGTACAGAATGGGCCAGAAACCAAGAGTTACACTAGTATAGTGTGTAGGAAAGTAAGTATCACAAAACTGCCTTCCTAGTGATAGTTTAAGTGCCGGAAAGTGCCTAAAACTCACATAAACTGCAGAATTCTGCAGAAAATCAGCAAATTCAGCATTTAAACACATTAATATCATGCATAAATATGGTTAAATGGTCCTGAATACTTTCCTAAGTGTCGGGGATTAAAAGTGTCACAAAAGGGTACATAAAGCACACTAAACTGCATAGTTTAGCACCTTAACGAACCAGTAACCAACCAAACAACCGGACACTACCCGAAACACCAAATTTTCACTAGAAGCACTATTTTAACATTACCAAGCTAGTTATGGTCCCCGAACATCATAACACACTATATAACATACTAGTAACTAATCACCCTAACTAAGTAGTTAGATTTCAACTAATATAACTAACTATCCATTACCTCCTAACTCTACCCCCCATACCTACGACCCCAACAGGGGACCCACAAGAGATTTCAATTGAATATTTAAGTAGATCATCTCTAACCTTTACTAAACATATTATACAATAGATTAAACACTTGTGGAAGTATTATAAATATAACCCATGAGATCATAACCTATCATTATTATTTCTACACAACACCCACACACTCTCTTCCTCTCTTCCTTGGCTACGACCATGATCAACCACCCACATACCACCATCATTCAATCAAGTTCCATTAAATCCATACATATACAAAGGTGTTAGAAGGTGCATAAGGGAGCTAGGAGTTTTGGAAGTTCAAGGACCTTCTCTATTTGCTTTTATCCACCTCTTTTCTTCTCTTGATCATCCCTAGCCTTGAGCTAGTGGTAAGAACACTAATCTTTCCATTTTACATCTTATATAAGTGGTTAAAGAATGATACATGATGGTAAACTTGAAGAACACTAAGAATCAAGAGAATGAAAGTTGAACATAAGCTTAAATCATGAAGAAAACATGTTATTTATGTGTTGATTTACTTGTTGATTATTGTTTGTTATGAAAATGATGTAGATCATCATATGATCTTCCTAGATCATGATTAAAAACAAAATCTAGAAAGATGAGAGGATGAACATGTTAGAGTTTAATAAACATCCTCATGAAAGACATGAACTTGAAAAAATATATTGATTTCTTGTAAAATGATGATTAAAGTGAGTTGTAAGTCTTGTAAATCTAAGATTTCAAGAATGATTTTTCAAGAAACTAAGTTAAAAATACAAGTTTTACTTAATCTTAGTTCTTAAATAAATAAACCTCATTTTTGGTGGTTAATAAGGTGTAGAATCACATATGTGACAAGAAAAATTCATGAAGAAACATTTTTAGAAAATGTGATCACAAGTTATAAAGATCTATCTTCTTTAAAAATGAAGTTTTTAAAGAATCAACCGCACTTTGAAGGGTAACTAGGCTTACTAAACACACTAGTAAGTTACTACAAATTTTTGTAAATTTTCAAGTTCATGAAGCGGTAGTTTTTCTTTATTTTGGCAAAATTGGTAAGTACAGATTGTTTATTGTTGATTATTGGTTGATTGTGTTGATTTACAAAAGAAAATGATATGGTTTCAAGGTATGAAAAGCTCCATTTTTAGGGGAAACTATGGCAAAAATTTTCTAAAAATTATTCACTTAGAAAAATATTTCTAAACAAATATTTACAAGTGTATTTCAAACCATGGATTTTTCACATAAAGTTTGCCATAAATTTTATAACAAAATTATAGATATTGGCGGTTGGTTTTTATAAATAAAGGTGACAAAATATGTATTTAGGAAAAATATATATTTAGATGCCACCAAGTGTGTGATTATTTGTATATTATATGTATTAGTTATATTATTTTAGGACTTGAAATGATATAACTAATCAAAATACCAAAAATTACAATCCCAAAATATTACCAAAATTCCAAGGAATAAATATACAAAGAATACACAAAATATTGGTGAAACCGAACACAGGAATATAACTCACAAAATATTCCGAAAATATTATTCACAAGTATATTTTTGGTAAATAATATTTTGGACACCAAGGAAACCAAAATATGATTTTTACAATTATTACAAGACTATATCATATTTTTGACAAGAAGAAAATATATTATTTTTGGTGAATAAAAATATATTTTCTTGGAATTAATAGAAGATATATTATTTTTGGAACAAATATATATTTTCTCAAACAAACATGAAATACATTATTTTTGGGGGAAAATGTATTTTCTTAAGTAAACTTGAAATATATTATTTTTGGATGAAAAATGAGTCAATATATATTTTCCAAGTTAGACTTGAAAATATATTATTTTTGGAACTTGTATGGAATTTATAAATATTTTTGCCAAGGGAAAAATTATGAATAATTTTTCTAAGTAATATTTCTTAAAATATATATTTTGGAAATATATATTAATGTACTTTTACTAGAAATATTATTCCAGAAAAATTAAGTATAAGAATACTTAACAATTACAAGAAAATACGTATTTTCATATGTATAAATACACATTGGAATACGACACCAACACATGGCAAAAATATACAAGTATATGAATACGAATACGAATACACCCATCATTGGGAAGGATATACATGCATAAATACTTGAAAAGTATCAAGTTAAAATATATTGTTTTAACAATTATTTTCTAAATTTAATAAATATAATTTAAGTTAAAATATCTATTATTTTAACAAATAATTATAAAACTTGGAATAATATTGAAGACGCAATGAAATGTAACTCAAAGGCACTAATTAATACTAAGTCAAGGCATGACCCGCTCGTCTAATAGATCATAGTACGTTGTAGGTAGCCGTGTACACCCGAAGGAGCTTTGAGTTACCGTTGATTACAAAGAACGCAAAACCGTGAGTTCATGTCCCCCTTTTCTTTTACCTGTTTTCAGTTTTATAACTTCGGGGGTGAAGTACATGTTACAAACTGTTTACTAACGTTTATATGTGGTATGGTTAGCTAAGGTAGGGTACTGCTAGATCATGTGAGTGGTGGGTATGATGCTTAAAACCATTAATCCTCTTTGTAGGACCGAGGGACATGAGTGGTAGATCTATTTTGGGTGTAGCGAGCCGACACCCATGTGGACCAGGGTTTGGCCCATGAGGTGACTATGTCTTATTGTCGGAGACAAAATTTTCTAGGTTTGAGTCTTCCTGCATCACGTCATACATATTAATGGCCTTGCAAACCATTAATGATCAGTTTTCCTTGTTGCTTTCATACCGGGATTTACAAACATACATACATACTTACTTCTAATGATTTCAAAGTTTATTCGAGCTCACACACTAAACACATGAACTCGCTCAACTTTTGTTGATGTTTTCAAACTACATGTATTTCAGGAAACTAAGTATGGATCTGGCGGGCATTGATGTTTTTCAAGTGTTGTTTGGAATAAAAAGATGTCATCTGGTGTCAAATGGTTTGGAGTGTGTATCCTATCCTGGATAGGATGCATATTCAAAGCCTAGTTTTCATTAGAGTCTTTTGAGAAGTCCTTATGAAGCTTAAAACCTGTTGGTGTTGTATTTTAAACATGAAGTCTGCGTTTGGGATTTGAAAGCAATGTTGCTTGTAATGTTTTAAAACTTAATCAATGGATGAACATCTTTGATTTTATCATATAATTGTTTGTTATGGTTGAATGCAATGATATTAAGCAAGTCACACATAATCACGCTTCCGCAAAAGTCAGGGTGTGATAGTTTGGTATTAGAGCTTCGATTGTAGCGAATTAGGAATCCTTCTCGAGTCTAGACTACACTCATTAGGGCTCTCATGAAAATATTTTTACAACATGTTTTCATTTCATACACGAAACACCCAGATCCAGGGAAACAAACATGTTTACAAATGGAAAGACACGAAACACGATACCAAGGTTTCCTTTTGTGGTTTAGTCTGGGAGACTAGGTGGTTTAGTCTGGGAGAATAGGTGGTTTAGTCGAGGAACTAGGAAGGATAGAAAGGTTTCATGAGGAATAACAAGGATACGTAATTTCATAATACATTGTCCTTGATTGTATGCTAAGTAGTAGTGGTTAATATGTGCACATATGTTATGATTGTTCTGTTACAGACACTATGTCTTCATCCGAGAGCGGATTGTCCGATACTGATGACCCTATGGCTATTGTCTCCGATGATGAGATTAGACCCAAAGCCGAAGATACTTACATCTGATACTGAGGGCGACCCACATATGCTACCAGATGACGATGACAACTTTCAGCCGTCCGCGTTGCCTGATTTTGGAGATGACTTACTGACTGCTGATGGCATTCCAGGCGAGGATCCTTTTGTTGTTCCTATTCCAGTCCATGATCATCTCATCAGTGGCATCCTGATGATGAGCACTTCGTGGCTCCGATCCTCGATCCTGTTCCTCTTGTGGCTCTTCCGCCCGAGGATTGGCCTTTCGACGATTTGTTTGATGATGACGTTGATTTGTTTGTTAATGGTCCTCCTGTTGATGCCCAAGGTGATGGAGAGATAGCTGAGGATGTGGTTGCTGTTCTGCCTCCTAAGATTCCTGTTATCTAGTTATCCTCTGATTCTAGTTTGCACTCTGTCTCAGATTCCTTTGAATCTGTGGCGTCTTCAGCTTTACGGATAGTTGGATTACGATGTTACGTCACTGATTCTGATAATGATACTGCTATGACTGCTACACCGTCTCCTCCACACGTCCTTGAGCTTGATCTTGAACAAGATTTTGTTCCTCTTGATCAGCCAGATGTTGCACCTGCTGATCTTGAGCTGATACCTGACCCTGACCCTGTACCTTTTGGTTTACCAGACATTGCACCCCTTATACCTGACCCAGTTCCTACACCTTTTGACCCTCCTATTGTTGAGCCATTTGTTCCTGCACCCGCTGGTGTTGCTCCTTTTCCTCCTATGGAGTCCGACGCCCATCGCATTTATTTGCCTATCGTCTTCCTTCAGGACATACCCGCACCCCGTCCAGGGGAAGGTACTTCTGGTCAGCACCCGCGAGAAGATTATTTTGTTTTAGCAGCTTTTCCACACATTCCCCAGTCTGCACCTTTTGCTCCATTTACTTCTTCACCACTTGATGAGCCATTCCGATGGTCCCCATCGTATTCTATGCCAACCTCAGATCCCTACCATCCCTTGCATTTTGTTGGCTATACGCAGGATGACTTACTTTATTCGCTTCAGCTTCGATTTGAAGTTATGAGTCGCAGAGTCTTGGAGCTTGAGTCGACACCGTGTCCCCTACTGTGTCCTTGTCAGCCTACTTCTGTTCCCCCACATTCATCACCATCTCCTTTTGCTCATCCACATGCACCTCTTACTCCATTTCCAGAGTTTGATGCTCGGTTTCTTACGGTTGAACAGCAGATCCGTTACTTGCTTCGTCATGTGCACAAGTTCGAGGAGGAGCTCACACATGTTCTCAGTTTGATTTTCCTCCCTCCTCCTCCTCCGCCATCAGTACAATAGGTTTTTGGTTTTATGCAGATGCATTACCTGTGAGGAGAGCACCACCATTGAGCTGAGCTTGTGAAACCTTTTGGAGATCACTTTTGACTGTAAGACTTTTGTAGATTGGTAGACTTGATGGACAAGGGTAATGTGACCCTGTGTTCCTTTTGATATAAAACACTTTGTAAAACATGTAACAAAACTTTGTGGTTGATGATTAATGAAATCCCAATCGTCATGTTCTCATTAAACATGTAAATCAACAACGTGCTTGCTTGTTACGTTCTCATTAAACATGTTCCCATTTACTTGTTTATGTTATGATTGTGTTGTTGCTTGATTGTTTGATATGATGATTATTATGTGTATGTATATACGACCTCTAGACAACTATATACATTTCCTGAACAAATAAGACCTGACCCACACAATCTTCTTAAAAGATGTCTCCTCAAGAGATCATTCGGCTGACCGAGGCAGAATTTCGAGCGCACATCTCACAGGCCATAGCTCGGCACGAGGTTCTTCGCTACAAACACTGGGAAGTACCTCAGGGAATAACCCACCTAACGGTAACGTTTAAGTCACCTAAGACACATTACAATATATTTGGACATTTTTGAGTGTGCCTTGTTAATGCCTTTTGTGAATGATGTTACTTGTACATGCTGTTCTTACAAACAGTTTTTGGACTGCAAGCCTCTGAACTTCGACGGCACTGGAGGTGCCGTAGCTTTTGTGAGATGGGTCGATAATACGGATTCTGTTTTGCGAATGAGCGGATGTACTCCAGAGCAACAAGTCACATACGTTTCTAGACTGTTTCAAGATGAGGCTCTGTCACGATGGAACCTTCGGGTTCAGACAATGGGCGAGGCTACTGCATATGCTTTGACATGGGATGAGTTGAAAGAATTGATGCGTAAGGAGTATTGTTCTCAGATGGAAATCTAGAAGCTGGAAATTGAATTCTGGAACCTGAAGATGGAAGGTCCAAAGGTAGTAGAATATGTGCAGAGACTTCGTGATTTGTCACGAGTTGTTCCATATCTGGTGGAACCAGAGCTTAAGAGGATAGGACGATTCATCTGGGGATTGGCGCCTCAGATTCTGAGCTTGATGACGACATCAACGCCTCCAACAACTATCGATGCGAGTAACTTGAGTGTGGCGCTCACTAAAGAAGCAATTAGACTGGAAAAACTTTCAACCCCTGACGAGAAGAAGTAGACTCATGTGGAGTCATCTGGAAAGAACAAAAGGAAGCTCACTGATTTCCAAAAGGGTGCTCGGGCGAACAAAAACAACAAAGCCAAAAAGGGAAGAGAATACATGGGCATTCCCCCTAAGTGCGACAACTGTCTACTATATCATAATTGGCGATGCTGGTATGGGAAATGTGGAACTTGTGGAAAAGTTGGCCACCCTAAGGAGACATGTTGGTACGGTACCGGACATAGGAATGAAGGTCGGGATGGCAGCGAAAATCGTGGAGAAAACGACAACAACTGTTATCAGGACGGAAACAGTAATAATCAAGAACAAGGTCAAGGTTGTGGTGGCATAGGGCATTTCCGGAGAGTTTAGTTGGGGACTAAGCCGAGATGTGATGAGTGCAAGTTTCACCATGAAGGTCGATGTCTGAAGCCTTGGTTCGATAAGTGCGGAAGGGAAGGACACAACAAGTATGCCTGTCGAACGAAGTACCTCAGACAAGGAGGAAATGATGACGGCAACCAAGGCGGAAACGATAATGGTAGAGTTCCAGGTTGCTTCGAATGCGGGGACGTGGGGCACTTTAGGAAGGATTTCCCGAAGAATGACCAGGACCGTGGAAGAGCGTGCAACATCGGAGCTCGTGAAGCATGCCAGGATCCAGATGTGGTTACTGGTACGTTCTCTATCAACCAAAAGTTTTGCATCTGTGCTATTTGATACATGTGCTGTCTATAGCTTCGTATCCCTAGAGTCTAAGAATATACCTGGCTTAGTAGCAAGTAAGTTAGATATTCCATACTTGATAAAACTAGCTAATGGGAAGTTAATAGAAACCAACGAAGTGATTAAAGGCTGCGATATAGAGCTTGGAGAGCGTGAGTTTTCGTCAGATCTTTCGCCAGCTGAAATAGGAAGCTTCGACGTCGTAGTTGGAATGGATTGGTTGTCGAGTAATCGTGCAGAGATGGTTTGCCATGAGAAGATTACCCGTATCCCGATGGCGATTGAAGGGATGATTGTGATACGCGGGAAGAAGCAGGATACGACTCTACGGATTATTAGTTGTTTGAAGGCACGGAAGTTTTTGTGCAAAGGATGTGTTGCCTTCTTAGCACATGTCATGGACAAAGAAGCCGAAGAACCAAAGCTTGAAGACATCCCTGTGGCAAGGGAATATCCTGAAGTCTTCCCCGAAGACTTGCCAGGATTACCTCCTCAACGGCAAATCGAATCCCACATTAACTTGGTTCCAGGCGTCGCGCCTTTAGCCAAGGCACCTTATCGACTTACGCCTTCAGAGATGCAAGAGTTGTCAGCGCGGCTTTAGGAGTTGCTAGGTAAGGGATTTAAAAGGCCAAGCTTCTCGCCTTGGGGAGCTCCAGTTCTGTACGTCTAGGAAAAGGACCGAAGTTTTCGAATGTGCATTAACTACCAGGAGCTAAACAAGTTAACCATAAAGAATCGGTATCCCTTTCCGAGGATTGATGATTTATTCGACCGACTGCAAGGATCCAACTACTATTCCAAGATCGATCTTCGATCAGGCTATCGCCAGCAGCAAATTAGGAGGAAAGTATACCGAAGTATAGTGAGTCAACAACTTGTTTTGAACCTACACTAACATTGTGTTTTCTACACGATGCACAAAACAATTTTACACAGAATACAGAACTTGGAAGAATCTAGGAGACATGTACTTAGGACCTTCGGGAACTTAGGTCAAAACTCATCTAAAGGTTATCACTTAGGAACCACGTCCGTTAACTCAAGCAAACCACATTATTCTGACGTATATGCTATTTCAGTTAATCGAACAGATAAAGTACTCAAATTCCTTTTATTGAAATTTCCACTTTTGCTTCTAGCAAGTTGAATTTTGCACCTCTACTTCTCTTAATGGTAGTTGCATCACGACAATTTTCTTCATTATAGCGAATACTCACTGTTTCACTTCTTGGAAATTCATATGTCACGCATGCTGTCACACCCCCAAAATACCCCATGCGGAGACACCGCAGGACGTGTGATGTACCAGGATCCAAGCCACCAATCATATTGAACCAAGAATAAATATTTAAATAAAACATTCGATTCATTGCATAGGGTAAATCCATGTCATAAGTTAAAACCAAAACAAGTATTCAGCGGAAGCATAAAGTAAATAGTAATTCAAATGATTAAATCACGAGTTCATAATCAAATAAGTGAGTATCCAAGAGTCTCGATCCATGACCACTCCAGCACTCCCAGATAGCAAGTCCATAATCAGAAATCTAACGACCTGCAAGCATGCAGACAAGTGTGTCAGACGACGCTGGTGAGTTCAAAGTTTTGTTAACGCGTTAAGTTACCAGTTGTCTGTATAAAATAGTTAACCAGTTTGATTTGATGATGTTATTAACTCGATTACCACAAATGGCTACTAGATGTGTTTGCCCAAACCCCAATGCCTCTATCAAAGCATTGGTCAAGTGGTCAAGGTAAATAGTTCATGCTCGTCCATTCTGGCCCGGTGTGAGGGTGCCAAACCTAATAGTGCTATCAACTAAATACCTCGTTGCCTTCCCGGCAACAATCGGTAGATGTAAGGGGTCTTATATGATAGAAACTGAGTAATAACAAACATCCCATTAACCTGACATTCTTCCCTGAAAACGTTACCCGATATCCCTTCCCGGGACGCATTCTTGGAAAAGAGCAGTGAACTCACCTCGGTTTGCTCGGTTTGATTAATTACTTGTTAACACTTAGACAGTCACAGTCTATGATATTCAAGTACTCGTAATCAGTTTACTTTCACGTATAGTCATGATGTGCATACAAGTTATCACATCAATTATACAACTCATATAATCCCATAGTTCACGTATACGTTCCAAAATAATGCTTAACAGTTGTGTGTGTACTATACTAGGTGTATGAACCAGATTATGTCACTTATCATAAATACACATTATTAATAGTAAGCATCATCATTAACCATAGACATCATTAACAATAGACAGCAGATATCTTTAACAGTAATTATTGTGATTTCATTAACATATTCATAGTTATAAATAAACATCACTAACAGTTTTCCACATGGTTTCCTTTAACAAGGAGTCATTCACTTTTTTATGCATGTTCAACGTTACAGTCTATTGATGAGCTCCTGTACAAACGACGAACTCCTGGTCGGCGAAATCTCCAGTTTTCGTTGATGCACATATGACGAAATCTTATGACTTTTTCATCGGAGATCCTGCGAAGAAATCTTAAGGGATTTCATCGATGAGTAAGTGACGAACTCTGGGATTTCATCGGGTCATGCCTTGTGACGAATTCAGGGATTTCGTCGGAGAACAGTTACGCACAACCCTAGTCACGTTTTACAGCCGATCACATCATCATTGGCAGTTCGGATTCAGCAGTTTCGTTAAATCATTAGTCGTTTATTTAATCCCTGTATTACACCAATACATCACGTTTCCGATCCATACCATCGGAAACGATTATCACATACACTAGACTCAACCAATCGGTAACATCAAATGATAACATGATCAATCAGGTTCAATATCCCTTATAAACAATATCATACAATCAATCAGGTTCGATATTACATATAATCAATATGAAATTACTGAGATTCAATATCACATGTAATCACTATCATCCAGTTATGAATATCAACAGACAAGAGTCACTAACCAAGATTTTAATCCAACAAGATGCTTCCCTCGAAGGGGGGGGGGGGGGTCTGCTACCGAGATCGTGCGTACAGGGGGAAAAGCTCAAGGTTTTTTGGTTTGTGATCAAGTTTAATCCAATCTAAATGCATACTACGCATGAATATACTGTGAGGATTTGGGCAGTTTGCTCTTTTAGTCGAAGTGGGCTCAAGCCCACTCACTTGGGCTGCCAATTAGTAACAAAGTCCAAGTGATTAATATCATCTACACAGCCCAACTCTAAGGTTCTAATGCAGGTGTTGGGTTGGGCTCCAAGTATACGTGTGTGTCTATCGGCCCAAATGTATAATCATGTTAACTACCCGAGTTATAACAACTCAGAACGTTCAAGGTAGCGTGTTAGAAAGAAATAATTAACGAGAAATTAGTATCACAAGATTAACGTTACAAACCTTAAAAGTTTGGGCTGTCACATCATCCCCAACTTAAAAGAAATTTCATCCCGAAATTTGACAAGCCGTACGGTGCTAGATTAGGACGACTGTGCATTCTCCGCGGGTGCCACATCATCCCCAACTTGAATGGGAATTTCATCCCGAAATTCACTAGTTGCACCAGATTTAGATTTGCCAGGCTTGGATTTGTCCTCCGGGAATAAATGTGGGTACTTAAGCTTCATCTGATCCTTGCGTTCCCACGTGAACTCCGGTCCACGTCTTGAGTTCCAACGAACTCTCACAATTGGAATACGGCTGTGCTTACAGACCTTGACCTCCCGGTCAATAATTTCTATTGGTTCTTCGACAAACTGCAACTTGTCATCAATTTTCAGCTCTTGGAACGGTACCACAAGTGTCTCATCAGACAAACACTTCTTCACTTGCGACACGTGGAACACATCATGAACGTTACCCAACTCAGCAGGTAACTCCAACCTGTAAGCCACTTTACCAATCCACTCCAGAATTTTGAATGGCCCTACATAACGAGGGTTTAGCTTTCCGCGTTTTCCAAAACGCACCACACCCTTCCAGGGTGAGACCTTCAACATAACACGATCATTGACTTCGAATTCCAAGGGTTTTCTACGCTTATCAGCATAGCTTTTCTGACGGTCGCGTGCTGCTGCCATCTGATTCCTGATCTGAACAATCTTTTCTAAAGTTTCCAACATAAGTTCAGGGCCTGTGACCTGGCTGTCACCCACCTCAGCCCAACAGAGGGGCGAACGACACTTTTGTCCGTACAAAGCCTCGAATGGGGCTGCCTGAATGCTGGTATGGTAGCTATTGTTGTAAGAAAACTCTATCAACGGCAAGTGTTTCTTCCAACCCTTGCCAAAGTCAATCACACAGGATCGTAACATATCCTAAAGTGTCTGGATGGTTCGCTCACTTTGACCATCCGTCTGCGGGTGATAAGCAGTGCTTATATCAAGACGCGAGCCGAATGATTTGTGCATCGACTGCCACAAATCTGAGATGAAACGCGGGTCACGGTCAGAGATAATAGAAGTTGGCACCCCGTGCCTAGAAACCACCTCCTTGAGGTATACAGCTGCTAATTGTGAGAACTTATCCGTTTCTTTGATCGCGAGAAAGTGCGCTGACTTTGTGAGACGATCCACGATTACCCAAATTGTATCATTCCCGCTTTGAGTTCTCGGAAAACCTGTGATGAAATCCATTGCGATTTGCTCCCACTTCCACATGGGTATTTCTGGTTGTTGCAGTAATCCAGACGGTTTCTGGTATTCCACTTTAACTTTTGAACACGTCAAGCATTTACTAACATACGTTGCGATGTGAGCTTTCATCTTCGGCCACCAATACATGACTTTGAGATCCCGATACATCTTATCCGAACCTGGATGAACAGAGTATCGAGATTTGTGCGCTTTATCCATCACAAGTTCTCTAAGGTTACCAAACAAGGGAATCCATACACACTCCATGAAGTAGAGAATACCATCCGATCTCTCTACAAGTTGTTTATCCATACCCCTTAAGTATTCTGCTTCAATGTTTTCCTCTTTTAATGCTTCGGTTTGTGCAGAACGAATTTGATCAGGTAGGTTTGAATGGATAGTAAGCTGCAAGGCGTGAACACCTTTAGGTTTCGATTCCTTTCAACTGAGAGCGTCAGCTACCACGTTAGCCTTACCCGAATGATACTTGATTGCATAGTCGTAGTCATTTAAAAGTTCCACCCAGCGACGCTGTCGCATATTCAAGTCCTTCTGGTCGAAAATATGCTGAAGGCTCCTGTGGTCGGTATAAATAGTGCATTTAGTACCGTACAGGTAATGCCTCCAGATTTTGAGCGCAAATACTACAGCTCCCAACTCCAAATCGTGCGTTGTAAAATTCCTCTCGTGAACCTTTAACTGGTTAGAGGCGTAAGCTATCACCTTGTTGCGTTGCATCAACACGTAGCCGAGACCCTGAATAGATGCATCACAGTATACCGCGAAATCTTCGGTACCTTCAGGTAGAGACAAAATTGGCGCACTGAAGAGTTTCTATTTCAATAGTTGGAAAGCCTCTTCTTGTTTCGTTACCCAAGAGTATACAACGCTTTTCTGTGTCAATGAAGTAAGAGGTTGAGCAATCTTCGAAAAGTCTTTGATAAATCTTTGATAATACCCAGCGAGACCAAGAAATTGCCGCACCTCCGAAGGATTCTTTGGTGCCGCCCAATTTCTAACAGTATCAACTTTTGCAGGGTCCACGTGTATCCCCAATTCATTAACAATGTGCCCAAGAAAGTGTACCTCCCGAATCCAGAAGTCACACTTAAAAAACTTCGCATAGAGCTGCTCATTCCTTAGAAGTTCCAAAATAAGACGCAAGTGCTGCTCGTGATCTTCCTTGCTCTTAAAGTAGATCAAAATGTCGTCAATTAATACTATAACGAAATCGTCGAGATACGGTTTGCATACGCAGTTCATGAGACCCATGAAGACCGCTGGCGCATTCGTCAATCCAAGCGGCATAACCAAAAACTCATAGTGCCCATAACGCGTTCGAAAGGCTGTTTTCGGAACATCCTCCTCTCGGACTCTCACTTGATGATAGCCCGATCTTAAGTCGATCTTCGAATAAAAACTTGACCCTTGCAACTGGTCAAACAAGTTGTCGATGCGTGACATTGGATAACGGTTCTTGATGGTCACCTTGTTGAGTTCTCGATAATCAATACACATGCGAAAGGACCCGTCTTTCTTCTATACAAACAAAACTGGGCTCCCTAGGGTGAAGAACTGGGTCGGATAAAGCCTCTATCCAATAACTCTTGTAGTTGATTAGATAACTCTTGCAACTCTCCAGGTGCCAGACGATAAGGAGCACGAGCAATTGGAGCTGCTCCTGGTGCAAGATCGATCTGAAATTCTACTTGACGGTGAGGAGGTAAACCAGGTAGCTCCTCAGGAAATACATCGGCAAATTCACCTACGACTGGCAGATCCTCGATCTTTCTCTCTTCAGACGGTGTATCAGTAACTAGTGCTAGAATTGCAGGATACCCCTTTCATAGACATTTCTGCGCTTGCATAGCTGAAATGATGCCAACCATCACACCACTACGATTCCCCTAAACAAACAATGGCTCCCCATCAGGGAGAGGGATACGTACAATCTTTTCCTTGCACAGAATCTCAGCTTGGTGTTTAGACAGCCAATCCATACCAACTACTATATCAAAACTACCGAGGGTAACAAGAAGGAGATCAATATCAAACACTTGACCCACGAGATCTAGTTTACACCTAAAAAGGACATGCAAAGCTTCTATCGTCTTACCATCAGCTAGTTCTACTACTTGCTTAACTTCAAAAGGTGTTGGAGTTAACCCTAATCGTTGACTAAACTCTAGGGACACATAACACCAACGGCACCGGAATCGAATAACACTGAAGCAATAAGATTATTCACAGAAAACATACCAGTCACGACATTGCCATCGTTCCTAGCATCCCCAGCCCCGATCGTGAATACCCTTCCACGAGCACTGTTGCCCCCATTGTTGCCGTTGTTGTTGTTGTTTCCAGCATTGTTGTTAGTACATTACGTCTGTAGCTTCCGTCAGCATGTAGTCATATTTTGTATTCTGTGTTTATGTATATTGTCTGTATGTATGATTGTAGTTAGCAGGACAACTCAGAAATAGGTTTTGTATGTAAAAGTGTTGTTTGGGTACAAGATCAACTCGTGCGGATAGCAATACGCACGTATGGCAATACGCACGGATGACATATCCTCACGGATAAGTCATACGCGCGGATGGCCATACGCACGGGTAGCTCATACGTACGGGTAGCCCATACGCACGGGTAGCCCACCCGCGCGTACAACACTTATAGTCTTTCTGAGTTTGTCTATAAATAGAAGGTCCGGTGCTATTTTGTAAGAACTTTTCGACACGCACGGATAGCTTGTATGTTCAACGGAACTTTGTGACTTTCAGAACGATTAATAGAACGAACAAAGACAAGCAGTTAAAAGTTGAATTCTCTGTTGTACAAAATTTGTGATTCGACTTAGTGGATTCCGCACACTAAGACGAAATCGATTCATCTTGTTCCTACGATCAGATCCTGTATCTACGGGACCAACAAGTGGTATCCGAGCATCCAGGGAGCTGAATCGAGATCAACGACACTGAATTCACCGGAATTCAAGTTCTATTCACCGATCAAAGTCGAATTTCACTGAAAATTTTGACTTCTGTTGCTGATTTGATTCAAATTTCACATTTCACCGGAAATTTGACAGATTTCATATACATCTACTCAGATTTTACATTTGTTCTTCATTTGTCACCATAAAATCAGAAAAACATAAAATTGAGCAAGAATTTACGGTTAAAATTTGTTAAAATCGATATCAATCAACTCGTAATCATTCAAAGTATAATCCTACTTAGTATCATAATCAAATTCAACCTAAAACCAGATCAAATTCATCAAAAATCATGTTTAGTTGTTCGTATTTGATGACGTCACCTACCCGTGCGGACATCTGTCTGAACGGTTTGGCTTAGTTAGTTACTGCAAAATTGTTTGCTGACATCATCATCGTTACACGCACGGATTACTAACCGTGCGGATAACCAGAAAAGTCAAAAGGACAAAGCTACCCGTACGCACAACCATCCGAGCGGATCACCGTCCGTGCGGATAGACTGTGTTATCATTCGTATTCCTGTTCGAACGGATAACTATCCGGTTCAACTGTTTGAAATTTTAAAATTTGTAAGAATTGTCTAAGTGTTTGATAATTGTTTCAGGAACTTAAAAAATGGAAGAATTCATGAATCCATTCAGTGAGATGTATGCCTTCGCGGGAAATTCTGAAGCTGACACTTCAAATCATTCAAATGATAATCCAACCCCAAAGAAAACTTTATTCGATGCCCTAAGTGTAGAAAGTACATATGGTACCTACAACAAACCACCAAAGCTAATGGCAATCGAAGATTATAATCGGTGGGCAAAAAGATTCGAAGAATGGCTGAAAGCTTTCGCTTATTCAAGCTGGAAGAACTTAAAGAACGGTTATGCTTCAGATATACAAGATCCTGAGAATTTATCAGCGGGTGACGAAATAGAAAACTTTGTAGCTGAACAAAAATGCATTGCTTTGATTCACCAGTCCGTAAGAGACGACATTATTTCACTGATTGAATACAAAAACGCAAACGATCTATGGGAGAAGTTAAATAAAAAATGCATAGGAAGTGAAGAAATAATCAAAAACAAAAAGAAATTACTGCGAAAAGAGTTTGATTTGTTCGGATGCTTAAAAGGTGAATCTGTTTGTAAAATGATTGAAAGATTTGGACACTTAAAGTTGGAATTGGCAAGGCATGGAATTAAATATACTCCAGAAGAGCTAATTGACAAACTTTTCGATTCACTACCAGACGAGATGGATTGGCAATACTATGCACTGATGTTAAAAAATACAATCACAGCTGAAAAACTCACTGTCGAGTTGCTGATTGAAAGACTAGAAAGTCATGAATTGGAGATAAAGAAAACTCACAAAGTAAATCATTCATCTTACCAACAAAATGTGGAGTTGTACTATCCTAAGAGTATGATTCCCAAGAATGTTTCTCCAAGAACTGCTTTCTCAGCTGAAAACACAAACACTTCAAGTAAAGAAAGTCCAAGTTCAAACAATGGTTTTCATGGAGGTTTTTCATCAAACGCTCCAAGTCAAGGATCTTCTTCAAACCCTTCAAGTCAACAACAATCTGTTCCAAAGAATGTATTTTCATGCAACATTGCAGTAGATTTGAAGAATGCTCAGAACTTTGATGAGGAGTCTGCAAAACAGCAGATGATCTTTCTAGCATCTGTGTTGGAGTCATACGAAGGGTTAGTAGCAGGAAAGATAGGAAATACCAATCTGACGAAAGAAGATTATGACCAGATTGATCCCGAGGAAATGGAGCTGATCGATATTCGTTGGGCAATGACCAGTGCTGTTCGTAGAGCACAACGCTTCATGGAAATTACCGGCAGAAAAACAATCGGTGGTGCTTCTACTAAGCTGGGGTTTGATAAATCGAAAGTGACGTGTTTCAAATGTAAGCAGAAAGGTCACTTCAAACGAGAATGCAGAAATGCATATGCTGATGAGTCAGAAAACCCTTTCAGAGATGATTATTACAAGAGAGCAATCTATCACCAGAATAAATCTGAGCCACCTAGATTGAAGCAAGTTGAAGACAACAAAGAGAAGTCTAGAGCTCTTGCCGTGATTCATGATGACGAAGGGTATGATTGGAGCGAAATATTGCCTGAGGAAGATGCAGTGGGTTATGCATTCGTGACGAAAATTATTCCTTACAAAGACATTAGAACTGATAAAGAAAAACTCGTCAACCGAAGAATGAGGGCCCAAACTAGATTGAACAGAATTTATAACACTTACAAAGAAGCTAAAATTGCAAAAAGGTGGGATGCCGACAGAGAATGTTACCTTGATCCTGAAGGAAACATTGCAGTTGACCCAAATTCCATCAGTATTGATGTTCTTACACAACAAGTTACCGAGGAAGAAGAAGCTAGACAAAGAGAATGGTGGGGAGGTGGTGAAGATAAACAAGTAGAGAAAGATGAAAAAGTCAAAGATCCAGAAAAAAAACCAAAGTCAAAGAATGCTGATGATGGGATCATCGACACATCACAAGAGCTAACAGCTGGGAACTTGAGGAAGATGGCTGAAAAAGTTCTTGCAGCAAAAGAACTTGAGGTAGTGTCTAGTTCTGGAACTGAGTCAACAAACAAGGTCAGTTCAAATGATAAAGTTGAATCAGGTAAGAAAGATAAATCTGAAAATGACTGCAAAAATTGCATGAAAGAGTGCAAAGTTTGTAGTACAATCACTTACCTCATGGTAAGAAGATTGAAGAATTGACTAGTAAAGTCAAAAGTGTTGAAAATCAAATCTTAGACCGTGACAAAATGCTGAAAGCTTCGAATGATAGATTAAAAGAATTAGCTGATAAAATTGAAAATGATAAAAATGACATTGAAAGAATAAGAAAAGAAAATGAAAAGTTGATTCTTGAAAGTCGTAAAATTTCTGAAAATTATGAGAAGCTAAAGCGAACGGTTAAAGATTCTGATGAAAGAAATGGTAAAACAACAAAGGAAAACCTTCAATTATCAGGGGTTCTAAGGGTAAAAGAAGAGTTAATCAATAAACAACTTGATGAAATTGCAAAATTGAAGCTTCAGTTTGAAGAAGCTAAAATTGAGAATGAACGTATTAATCTAAAACTGAGCAGTTACAACTCTGCAAGCTTTGTTTTGCAACACATTGTTCCAAAACCCATTGGAAAAACCAAAGCTGGTGAAGATGTATACTGTGATGGAACTGGGGTGGGGTTTCATCAAGTCCCTCCACCGGTTCTAAACAATTTTTCAAAGAAGCAGTCAGGGTTGGTTAATGATGATGAATCAAATAAGATAAACCTGCCAGAAACGATTGATGTGACATTTTCTTCATCATCATCCAATGACAGTGTTCAAACTGAAATTATTAAAGGCATGGCTGAAAATGTCTTGGATAGTGACTCAAATGAAGATGAAGAATGCTTTCTGAACAATTACATTCCGAAACCAAAATCTAAAAACAACTTAAATGAAGAACCGGGTCTTGTGATGTACAAGATGTCTGGATCTGATAAGTTGTATTCAGACTTTGAATTTCCTCTGGAGAATGTTAATGTGAACAAATTGAAAAATGTTTTCAAATTGGTTGAAATTGATTTGTCTGAAGTGGAAGGTTTGAAACAGACAAAAAGACAGATGAATTTTGAGAAAGATAAATCTTACTATAAGAAACCTGTTATTCCACCACGTTTTTCTAACAAATATCAAAATAAATGGTCGGGAGGATATCAGGGTGGTAAGAATTATCAGAAAAGGAATATTCAGAACAAGAAGTTTGCTGTGAAAAAGGTGTTTGTGAACAGTTCAAGTTCACTTTCTGAAGAGGAATCTGAAATCTTTTTAAAATCAAATAAAGAGTTCTTTGAAAAGAAGGCATCACAGCCTCAGTCTGAAGGCTCAGGACGGGTAGTTGACACCCGAACATGCTTCAAATGTAATCAAGTTGGACATATTGCACGAAAGTGTACCAACTTGAAGCCTAAGACTGAAACTGTGAAGAATTCTATCAAAAGAGATGTTGTGAAAGGAAAGGGTCCAATGATTGTTGAGAAAAATGTTTTGAAAAATGAGAAAACCAAGATCAAAACTGAACCTGTTAAGAATTTGGTATCAAAAAATGATAAATTTTACCAGCGGGTTGCATCACCTCAACAAACATGGAAGCCAAAAATTGTTGAAAAGAAAGTTGATTTACCAAAGGTGTCTGAAACTGAAAAACCATCATCTTCTAACAAAAAGAAGTATATACCTTTGAAGTTTTATGAGAAACAAAAATCGACTTCTGAAAAGAAGTATGTGGTAAAGAAAAATCAACCAACCGCTCAACCTCAAAAGGAAGATTTTTTATTATTCAAAGAGGTTGAAGTTGAAACAGCTGAAAGCCTTAAAATAAATGATAAAAACTTTCCGCCACTTTACACAAAAACAACTCACCTTAATTTCAAGATACCTGAGTCAAAAGAGGCTTGGGTAGCATCAAAATCTCATTAAAATGTTTTTGACATGTGCAGGAGCTTCCAAGATCCATTTCACGTTGGATTATGGATAGTGGAGCTTCTCGGCACATGACAGGAAAGACAGCACTGCTGTATGATGTCAGAAATATCAATGGTGGTTATGTGGGATTTGCTGGTCATGAAGGTGGTAGAATTATTGGTGAAGGAACTTTATCCAATGGGATCGTTACGTTTGAAAGAGTTAACTACATTACTGAGTTGGAGAACAATCTGCTAAGTATCTCGCAGATTTGTGACAATAAGTATACTACTCACTTCACAGACAAAGAATGCTTGATTTTGAAGCCTGGATTTGTTATCCCTGAAGAATGGATTATAATGCGAGCACCAAGAGAAAATGACTTATATGTGTGTTGGATATGTCTGTAGCAACTACAACAACAGGTCAAGCACACTGTTTTGTTTCGAGAGCAACGGAAAAAGAATCAAAGTTGTGGCATCGTAAGATGGGGCACATTCATCTTAGAAAAATGAATCATTTGGTGCACAATGATCTAGTTCTTGGTGTTAATATCAAAGGTTTTCATCTGGAAGGGGAGTGTATTAGTTGCATGAAAGGCAAGCAAAAGAAAAAGTCACACCCCACAAAGCAATTCAATTCAGTCTCAAGACCTTTAGAAAGACTTCATATGGATTTATTTGGTCCTGTGAATGTCAAAAGTATCACCGGAGAACTTTACTGTCTTGTGGTTACTGATGATTATTCCAGATTTTCATGGGTGTTATTCTTAAAGTCAAAAGAAGAAACGTTTGACAGATTGAAGGGGTTGTTCAGAAAGATTGAAAATTTGTACCAAAGACGTATTAGAAGAATCAGAAGTGATAATGGTACTGAGTTCAAGAACAACAATATGGAAGAATATTGTGAAGAAAAAGGTATCTTGCATGAGTTCAGTGCTCCGTACACTCCGCAACAGAATGGAGTTGCAGAACGTAAAAACAGGACACTGATTGAAACGGCCAGAACAATGCTTGCTGATTCAAAGTTACCAATAAATTTCTGGGCAGAAGCTGTTTCCGCCGCATGCTACACGCTCAACAGAGTTCTCACTGTCAAGAAATTCAACAAAACATGCTTTGAGTTGATCAATAACCGAAAACCAAATCTGAAGTATCTTGAACCGTTCGGGTCACCCTGCACTGTTCTTGAACCTTTTGGAAAGTTTGGAGAGAAGAGTATTGAAGGAATATTCGTAGGCTATGCCAGTCCTTTACGACGAGTCTTCGTTCCAAGTCTAAAACGGATTATTGAAGCTCAAAATGTTGAATGCCAAGGTCACACAATGCCTCCACAAAATCCTGGCGACTCATGGCGTTTTAATTATGATGTTTTGTGGGAATGCTTCAACATGGAGGAAGAACCAGAATTCTTTGATGAGTTGGATATTCTAAGAGAATATGAAGATGAAAGGTTTCCAGCTGACTCTTATCAAAAACAACAAGCTTCAAATGATGACGAAGCAGGTCCTAGCAATGCTGGAGAACATGACGATGTTGAAAATGATGTTGCTCAAGAAAATCAGACGGTAGAGAATAATGATCAAGAATCTGAAGACAGACCAATCTTCGATCATGATAATTCAGACTCTGAGGGGGAGATAATCCATTTTTCAAATCAAACTATTCCAGTTAGTGAACAAGTTGCTGATCAAAACGTCACAAATTTGGAGAGCGAAGTAGATGTTTCAGGCAAAATGATGCCAAGAACGCTTTCTTATCATCCGGAGGATCTAATAATTGGAGAACTGCAATCAGGCGTCCGCACTCGAAGACAGCTTGATCAAGGGCTTACATGTTTTTACACAAAAGTTGCACCTTTACAAACTTAATTCTCATTAAGCTGTTTTATCTCGCAGATAGAACCAAGGACATACAGAGAGGCGCTTACTGAAGATTCATGGGTAAATGCAATGCAGGAGGAGTTATGCCAATTTGAAAAGCTTGGCGTATGGAAGTTAGTAGATTTGCCCGATGGACACCGGAAGATTAATACCAAATGGGTGTTTAAGTGCAAGAGGGATGATCGAGGAGTTATCATTCGAAACAAAGCTCGACTCGTTGTTCAAGGCTTCAGTCAGCAGGAGGGGATAGATTTCACCGAAGTATATGCCCCCGTCGCAAGACTTGAAGCTATCAGAATCTTCCTTGCATTTGCATCATGGAAAGGATTTAAAGTTTTTCAGTTAGATGTGAAGTCGGCATTTCTCTATGGCAAGGTGAAAGAGGAGGTTTATGTCGGACAGCCACCGGGCTTCACCGACCCAATTCATAAAGATAAAGTTTATCTCCTTGACAAAGCGTTGTACGGCTTACATCAGGCCCCGAGAGCCTGGTATGAGACCTTGTCTCAACATCTGTTAGCCAACCACTTCACTCGAGGAAAGATAGACGCCACTCTTTTCACAAAAGAAGTCGACGAACATCTTCTAATTGTCCAAATTTATGTGGATGACATAATTTTTGGGTCTACAAATGAACAACTCTGCAAAGATTTTGAACAAGTTATGAAGCAGAAGTTTGAAATGTCTTCAATGGGTGAGATGAAGTTCTTCTTGGGACTTCAAGTTGATCAACTTTCCGAGGGAACTTTCATACATCAAACAAAATATGTTCATGATGTTCTGGAAAATTCGGGATGTCAGGAATGTCACCAATGTCCACCCCATTAGCGACAAATCATGGGATACACCCTGATCTCACCGGAGAGAAGGTAGACGAAACACTGTATCGCTCCATGATCGGTTCGTTAATGTACTTGACGGCATCAAGACCGGATATTATGTATCCAACCTGCCTCGCGGCGCGATTTCAGTCAAATCCTAGAGCTTCGCACATGGTAATTGTGAAAAGGATTCTACGCTACCTGAAAGGAACTCCATCTCTGGGGTTGTGGTATCCAAAAGTTGGCGACTTCATGCTCGAAGGATATTCTGATTCTGATTTCGGATGCTGCAAAGTGAATGCTAAATCAACAACAGCGGGGTGCCAGTTTTTCGGACCACGATTGGTCACCTGGCAATGCAAGAAGCAGACCTCTGTCGCTTTATCCACTTGTGAAGCTGAATATGTATCTGCTAGCAGCTGCTGTTCTCAGATCTTGTGGATCCAGCAACAGATGCGAGACTACGGTTTGCAATTTCTTAACTCCCCTATCTTTGTTGATAATGAGGCAGCAATAAACATTACAAAAAATCCTGTTCATCACGCTAAAACAAAACACATTGAAATTCGTCATCACTTCATCCGAGACTGTTTCGAGAAGAAGTTGATACGAATAGAAAAAATCCACACCGATGAACAAAAAGCTGACTTACATACCAAAGCATTTGATAAAACTCGCTTTAAATATCTTTTGGAACTTAATGGTATGAAGTTGCTATCGGATGCGGAGGAAATTGTTGGCGTTGATGAAGGTGCCACTGTAGATGATCTTGAGAAACAATCTGCAATGGTTTGTCGAATTTTTACTTGTTTTGGTTTTTAGGGGGAGATAGTAGTTCTCAGAAAATACAAAAACAATAAAAAATTCGAAAAAGCCAAAAACATTAGAAAATTGTCAAAAACCCAAAAACATGATAAAATTTCAAAAAAAGAGTTTGTGTAAAAAGGGAAAATGATAGTACATCAGCTAGACAGTTTCAGTACGCTAAAGAAATGGAAAGTTTAAAATGCATTAAACAGTCTCACTAATGATGTGTTGATAGGTTTTTACACATTTAGTAGATTTGTTCGGGATATAAACATAAAATCTTACTTGCTTATTTCGTGGGGAACACTACTTGGATATATAGGTAACCCCTGAAATCTCGTTTGAAAGGTCTCTTAATCTGATATACTAGGTCTTTATTCTCAATGATGTCTGGGGTATTATTCCGGGACTTCTGCTGAACGGTAGTTCTGACCTAGTCCCTGGATAATACTTTCTACAATGCTTGAAACATAGCATTAAACCCTCAGCATGCTGAAACAATAAAATTGATAAACGCTGCTGTTGTAGCAAAAAGATCCTCTAAAGGGGACACACCTTAAAGTCGAAGCTGATATCTCTCTGTGTATACGGAAGTATCGACCTGAGATCCCTCGGCCCTCGCATACCTAATTTATGTACTGTCACACCCCGACCACGTAGAACATACAAAACGTGGCGGAAACATCGGGGAGTGTTGTAACAGAATTAATTGTTTCAAATCCATGGCAATTGAAGTTTCGTTTTATTGATTAAAGGTGTTACAATGTCTTAACAAACAAAGGAATACAACATAATTAACTAGTCTTGCATCTTTTATTGTCACTAAAGCCCAAGTCTGCCTATGTGTATCTTGATCATCTTATGCAACAGCTCCTGAAAAACACATGTGAAAATAGGTACGTCAGCATAAAAATGCCTGTGAGATACATAGGTTTTGTGAAAATAGGTTTCATGACTTATGTTTGAGAAAATGTTTAGTCATAAACCTTGTAATTTGCTTTGTTTTGTAAATCATTTGAAAAACAATGAGTTCAGATGATATGTATAAATAAGTAAATAATGTATGGTTAAATAAATAACCATGTAAGATGAGTTTGTATAAGATAAGTTGTTTGTAAAACAATGTCTTGTGAAAAGTATGTTATTTGTATAAAATGTTCTATGTCTCAAACTGAAATGATTCAAATAACGCTACAATATGTAATACCATACAAACACTTATATATAGGAAGTACCAGCGGCGTATCCACCATGCTTGTATCATATTACACACGCATCGTTACTTAATCATTTAATCAAACCAAACCACCAAAATAATGTTTAACAATAGTAGAAGTGTTTATGTATGGTCAAATACGGTTCACACGGTTCGCAGATACAAACGGTTCACAGATACAAACGGTTCACAGATACAAACGGT
Source organism: Helianthus tuberosus (assembly GCA_030545235.1). Classification (NCBI taxonomy): domain Eukaryota; kingdom Viridiplantae; phylum Streptophyta; class Magnoliopsida; order Asterales; family Asteraceae; genus Helianthus; species Helianthus tuberosus. The sequence continues at coordinate 96,717,280 of CM060412.1, read as the reverse complement.
TCACAGATACAAACGGTTCACAGATACAAACGGTTCACTGATACAAACGGTTCACAGATACAAACGGTTCACAGATATAAACGGTTCACAGATACAAATGATTACAACGGTTCACATAGTCAAATAGTTATAAACAGTTCAAAATGTAATATAATGTGTTCATATACTGGATGAGCATATGCAACAAAATGTAATGTAAAACAATGTACTAAGTATGCACACAATGGACATACATAGCATAAAATGTAATGTAAAACAATGTACTAAGTAATGCACACAATGGGCACACCTAGCATAAGATGTAATGAAATCATGTACTATAATGTACTAATGAACATAGCAAGTATATGATGTCAAAACAGGAAAGCATGAAAGTAACAAGTAGGCACATGTGTTCCACCCCAAAACAGTTTGGAAAACAGTAAAAGAGGGGTCTATGTACTCACTTGAGATTGCTCAGAAGTCCTAGGATAACCACCAAGCAAAGCTAGAGATCACAGAATCAAACGGCACCTACTATAGGTAACTACATTAATAAACCGGACCTAAATCGGAAGATCGGGTAGCATTAGGGTTTGTAAACCAAACGAGTGTAGAGACTCGTGTCATTTGGTTTAACAAAGCCTACATACTAAATGAAACTTAACCTAAGTGTTTACGACCCATTACGACCCGTTTAGGTAGCTTATACTACTTTAACGCGTCGTTCGCGTGAAACGCGTTCGGACCGCCTAACTAGTCCTATGACAAGTGTTATATGCCTAAACATGTTACATAATCAGTTATGTGACAAAAGTTTAGGTTACATATGCTTAATTACCAATTATACATGAAAAGGGTATTCTGGTAATTTACCTAAGGCATATAAACTACCTATCATACAACTACTTAAACGATGTGACCATAGGGTATAACCTCGGAAGGTTATGCCCTATACTAGGGTCACCTAATGTATTTGGTCGGATCCTAATGATCGACCAAACTGGGTCAGGTTCGAGGGTATAGGCGATTTATTAGATCGCCTACCCTACGACCCTAGACAACGTGATTACACTCACGTTGCGAAGTTCAAACGAACTTCGCATTGACCATTACTGGTCAACGCTGAAAGTCAAACAAAGTTTGACTTTCTGACTCGAAAAGCAATAAAATAAGGAAAAGAACGAAAGAATACTTACGAAGGGTCCCCGAATGCTAATCCCGATCCAAGAACTCAGGTATGAAACAATGGTTTCAACTTAGAGCTCTCAAATCAGAATTCAAGTGGGTTTAGAGGTTGTGGGGGTGGGGTATTTATAGTTTTCGGGTAACCGTTAAGATCGTTTCATGGAATCCGTGCTTGTATCTTGTGCGTACACTTGTCGGAAACTCATGGAAGCTAAAAATGATGTTTATCAGCTGATTAGGCAAGTGGGAAATGTGTGGGTGTGGATCAAACAGCTGGAAGTTGCTGACTGTTCGTTCTAATCTGATCAGGAAGGCTGACGCGGGCCGCCTAAGATTTAAGCTTGGCTGAGGCGGGCCGCCTAGCTCTTCAGATCAGAAAAAAGTTTCAAATTTGACAGTTTCAGCCCCTGCACGTGTTTAAGGCCTTTTCCGACACTTCTAAGGCCCGTAAAGCCAACTTTAAGGCCCTAAAATGTTACCTAAACATTGTGGACATGAAACATGTTCAAAAATATCTCGGATGTCGGTTCGTTTGGCCGTACGATCGCGATGTTCGCTTAATTACGACGGAATGCGCATAAGCGCGAAAGACGATCCAAATTGCGCGACGAATGGATTTTTTCTCATGCCAAACACTAAAATATAATATAGTCATGCTTACATAAATTTTTGGATGTCCGGATGTATTCAGAACGTAAGTTATGCGCAAGAATGCAAACTTGTGCACTTTTTGACACTTTTAGTCCCTGAATGACCCAAAAGTTTGTTTTAGCATACCGAACCCCTCAAAGCCTATTTCTAAGCTATGCAAAGGATATTTATGGCATGTTTAACTTATGGTCATGTTCCGGAATGTCTGTTACAGTTCAAATTGGCATACTTTCGCAGTTTGTCAAATTTAGTCCCTGTAAGCGATTAAACTTTGATTTCACCACACCAAACCTTCCAAAACTTATATCTAAGTTATGTAAAGGTTATTTAAGGTATGTTAAGCTTATTTCACTATTCCGGAGTGTTCGTTGGATTAAACTGGTTATATTTACGCATCAGTGCGTGTATAACCTTCCAGAAAGCGATTTAGAGCTTGAAATCGAACAAGAGTTGATATGTGCAAAAGATACACATATTTATACAAGTCCAAAGTATGAAATACAATATTTCATTGGTTTGGCATTTGTTTGACGGTTGAATTGACACAGGTGTTATAGTCTCCCCTACTTTAGGAAATTTCGTCCCGAAATTAATTCGTAGGAGTCTGTTTATGACTTTGTGTCAAATAGTCACCAGAGATATGTAGGACATAATCTGGTTATTTTCCTCAACGGAAAATTTTCAGAAGCGAAAATGAACGAACAGAGTCATTTTCTTCAACGGTTTCTTCGGAAATGGAAAATAAAGGAGTTATTTAAACTGATATACATTTCCCCTCAACGGATATCTTCCGAAGTGAAAATGAATGGATGATTCATTCTTCCTCAACGGGTTCTTCGTTAGAAACGGGAATGAAGGAATAATCCACGGATATTCATTTCTCTCAACGGATATTCTTTAGAACGAAAATGAACAAACGGGGTCATTTTCCTCAACGGTTTATTCTTCAGAATTTGAAATGAAAGAATAATCAACGGATATTCATTTCCTCAACGGATAATCTTCAGAAACGAAAATGAAATAACGGAGTCATTTTCAACGGTTGTTTCCTCAGGTACGGAAATGAAGGACTACACAACGGATATTCATTTCCTCAACGGATAATCTTCAGAAACGAAAATGAACTAACGGAGTCATTTTCAACGGTTGCTTCCTCAGAGTTGGAAATGAAGGACTACACAACGGATATTCATTTCCTCAACGGATAAATCTTCAGAAACGAAAATGAACTAACGGAGTCATTTTCAACGGTTGCTTCCTCAGAGTTGGAAATGAAGGACTACACAACGGATATTCATTTCCTCAACGGATAAATCTTCAGAAACGAAAATGAACTTACGGAGTCATTTTCAACGGTTGCTTCCTCAGAGTTGGAAATGAAGGACTACACAACGGATATTCATTTCCTCAACGGATAAATCTTCAGAAACGAAAATGAACTAACGGAGTCATTTTCAACGGTTGCTTCCTCAGAGTTGGAAATGAAGGACTACACAACGGATATTCATTTCCTCAACGGATAAATCTTCAGAAACAAAAATGAACTAACGGAGTCATTTTCAACGGTTGCTTCCTCAGATTTGGAAATGAAGGATTAACAAACGGATATTCATTCCCTCAACGGATATTCTGCAGAAGTGAAAAATGAATAGCTAGTTCATTTTTTTCCTCAACGGATGCTTCATCAGAATTGGAAATGAATAGGGTTAACTCAGATACATGATAGAACTTGCTGTGATTTCTGTGCACTAAATTCCATAATTATGTATGCATCCATAATTACGTAATTCCTTGCACAGTCCGCACAGTTCGTTTTGTAATGTTGTGGGGAAGGATATAAAACTTGTGATGACGGTGACTAGACTACCATAGGGTCCTTTTAATTAGATCAACAGAGGATCTTCTTAATTAGGCCACTAAGGAGTCCTTTCAACTATATCATCACATGATATCCCTAACCAGATTTTTGGATCAATCTGTTTAACTAGACCACTCCAGGGGTCCAATTATAGAATAGTACTTCATAACCCAAGGGACTTAACTACAACGTAGAAGTCCATTAAGGATTGTAAGATAGTACCTTTGGATATCCTACTATGAATCCCTTATACGAAGATATGGAAGATTCTACAAGGATTTGGATGGATCACATAGAAACACAAAATGTATAAGAAAACACATAAGCACAAAATCACATAATTGTTTAACTTGTTTATTAATTTGTTATCTTTGGACACGGATATTTAAAGCATGCCAGGAATCAAATCCGTGGATTCCACTTGGCACTTTAAACATTAGAATCTAACTATGAAGATAGGAAGATCTTAACAAGAATTCAGCTTTGTCCTTATTGAATTGTAATGTACGTATTAAGGCATACGAATAATTCAAATAAGGGCTCCGATGAATGATACCCATCCACAAGGATCTAATTATGAGGATAGAAAGATCCTACATGGATTTTGGAGTTTGTGTAACGAGAGGTGTTCCGACACCTTGCACTAGGCGTGCTTAAGTCGATACATAAGATAGAAAGTTCATGAGGTTAAGGCGCTAGATATGCCAAGGCGACATATGAAGCAGAAATTGAAGGTTGAGCAGCATCAGGATTTGTAACAGCTTTGCTTTGGATTGCAAAGCGGCACAAGTTAACCAAATGTCTCCATCGTCCACCGTGGGTACATTTGAAACAGGGTATTTGGTTTGGATGCTGACAGTTGCATTGATTGCACCAAGGAGCAGTTCCCTTACGGCTTCATCCCTGAGGCGAGTTATGGTGATAGCTAAATCAACGGCCTTCTGGTAGTACAACGCCTAATTGATGGACAATTGCAGCTCCTGGTTCGGACATTGTTGTTGCGATGAAGAGGCACCATGAAGAAAATAGAAGACATGGGAGGAAACAAGGGAAAGATAGTCGAAAGAAAAATGACAACGCATGAAGGTTGTGACCATTTGTTTGTTACCAAGGCAAACAAATGAGACAGTGACTAATCAAAGTAAGCGGATCATATTAATGTATTACTGAAGACATGCTCGCCTATAAGTGAACACTCATCCCAAGAATTCCCAGGTAAGCACAACTGGTCTCGCATCTGATGAGATATATACGAAGTGCTTGTCTAGCCAGAAAACCCAGAATACAGGCATTCACCCTTCCAGTTTGCACGTGTTCACATTATATGACCCAAACTTTGACGAGATTTTGAAAAATTTAAAGGGGTTCAAAACCTTATAATAGAGGGTTCAAAACCTAGTAATCAATCATCCTAGAACAGATGATTAGTTTTCAAAGCGGTTTTGAAATTTATGTTCTTGTTGTGGTCGTCGCCTAAGGATAGGTGACGGTATTGTTTTATGACTAAACGCAAGTAAACTCGCGTTAGGGTCCTAGAAAGGTTATAGACTAGGTCAAAGCATTACTAATAACCTAATTCCCTATAACCATTGGCTCTGATACCATCTTTTCTGTCACACCCCGACCACGTAGAACATACAAAACGTGGCGGAAACATCGGGGAGTGTTGTAACAGAATTAATTGTTTCAAATCCATGGCAATTGAAGTTTCGTTTTATTGATTAAAGGTGTTACAATGTCTTAACAAACAAAGGAATACAACATAATTAACTAGTCTTGCATCTTTTATTGTCACTAAAGCCCAAGTCTGCCTATGTGTATCTTGATCATCTTATGCAACAGCTCCTGAAAAACACATGTGAAAATAGGTACGTCAGCATAAAAATGCCTGTGAGATACATAGGTTTTGTGAAAATAGGTTTCATGACTTATGTTTGAGAAAATGTTTAGTCATAAACCTTGTAATTTGCTTTGTTTTGTAAATCATTTGAAAAACAATGAGTTCAGATGATATGTATAAATAAGTAAATAATGTATGGTTAAATAAATAACCATGTAAGATGAGTTTGTATAAGATAAGTTGTTTGTAAAACAATGTCTTGTGAAAAGTATGTTATTTGTATAAAATGTTCTATGTCTCAAACTGAAATGATTCAAATAACGCTACAATATGTAATACCATACAAACACTTATATATAGGAAGTACCAGCGGCGTATCCACCATGCTTGTATCATATTACACACGCATCGTTACTTAATCATTTAATCAAACCAAACCACCAAAATAATGTTTAACAATAGTAGAAGTGTTTATGTATGGTCAAATACGGTTCACACGGTTCGCAGATACAAACGGTTCACAGATACAAACGGTTCACAGATACAAACGGTTCACAGATACAAACGGTTCACAGATACAAACGGTTCACAGATATAAACGGTTCACAGATACAAATGATTACAACGGTTCACATAGTCAAATAGTTATAAACGGTTCAAAATGTAATATAATGTGTTCATATACTGGATGAGCATATGCAACAAAATGTAATGTAAAACAATGTACTAAGTATGCACACAATGGACATACATAGCATAAAATGTAATGTAAAACAATGTACTAAGTAATGCACACAATGGGCACACCTAGCATAAGATGTAATGAAATCATGTACTATAATGTACTAATGAACATAGCAAGTATATGATGTCAAAACAGGAAAGCATGAAAGTAACAAGTAGGCACATGTGTTCCACCCCAAAACAGTTTGGAAAACAGTAAAAGAGGGGTCTATGTACTCACTTGAGATTGCTCAGAAGTCCTAGGATAACCACCAAGCAAAGCTAGAGATCACGGAATCAAACGACACCTACTATAGGTAACTACATTAATAAACCGGACCTAAATCGGAAGATCGGGTAGCATTAGGGTTTGTAAACCAAACGAGTGTAGAGACTCGTGTCATTTGGTTTAACAAAGCCTACATACTAAATGAAACTTAACCTAAGTGTTTACGACCCATTACGACCCGTTTAGGTAGCTTATACTACTTTAACGCGTCGTTCGCGTGAAACGCGTTCGGACCGCCTAACTAGTCCTATGACAAGTGTTATATGCCTAAACATGTTACATAATCAGTTATGTGACAAAAGTTTAGGTTACATATGCTTAATTACCAATTATACATGAAAAGGGTATTCTGGTAATTTACCTAAGGCATATAAACTACCTATCATACAACTACTTAAACGATGTGACCATAGGGTATAACCTCGGAAGGTTATGCCCTATACTAGGGTCACCTAATGTATTTGGTCGGATCCTAATGATCGACCAAACTGGGTCGGGTTCGAGGGTATAGGCGATTTATTAGATCGCCTACCCTACGACCCTAGACAACGTGGTAATCAGTGGGCATAGTCCCAAGGGACTATAACCAACGTGATTACACTCACGTTGCGAAGTTCAAACGAACTTCGCATTGACCATTACTGGTCAACGCTGAAAGTCAAACAAAGTTTGACTTTCTGACTCGAAAAGCAATAAAATAAGGAAAAGAACGAAAGAATACTTACGAAGGGTCCCCGAATGCTAATCCCGATCCAAGAACTCAGGTATGAAACAATGGTTTCAACTTAGAGCTCTCAAATCAGAATTCAAGTGGGTTTAGAGGTTGTGGGGGTGGGGTATTTATAGTTTTCGGGTAACCGTTAAGATCGTTTCATGGAATCCGTGCTTGTATCTTGTGCGTACACTTGTCGGAAACTCATGGAAGCTAAAAATGATGTTTATCAGCTGATTAGGCAAGTGGGAAATGTGTGGGTGTGGATCAAACAGCTGGAAGTTGCTGACTGTTCGTTCTAATCTGATCAGGAAGGCTGACGCGGGCCGCCTAAGATTTAAGCTTGGCTGAGGCGGGCCGCCTAGCTCTTCAGATCAGAAAAAAGTTTCAAATTTGACAGTTTCAGCCCCTGCACGTGTTTAAGGCCTTTTCCGACACTTCTAAGGCCCGTAAAGCCAACTTTAAGGCCCTAAAATGTTTCCTAAACATTGTGGACATGAAACATGTTCAAAAATATCTCGGATGTCGGTTCGTTTGGCCGTACGATCGCGATGTTCGCTTAATTACGACGGAATGCGCATAAGCGCGAAAGACGATCCAAATTGCGCGACGAATGGATTTTTTCTCATGCCAAACACTAAAATATAATATAGTCATGCTTACATAAATATTTGGATGTCCGGATGTATTCAGAACGTAAGTTATGCGCAAGAATGCAAACTTGTGCACTTTTTGACACTTTTAGTCCCTGAATGACCCAAAAGTTTGTTTTAGCATACCGAACCCCTCAAAGCCTATTTCTAAGCTATGAAAAGGATATTTATGGCATGTTTAACTTATGGTCATGTTCCGGAATGTCTGTTACAGTTCAAATTGGCATACTTTCGCAGTTTGTCAAATTTAGTCCCTGTAAGCGATTAAACTTTGATTTCACCACACCAAACCTTCCAAAACTTATATCTAAGTTATGTAAAGGTTATTTAAGGTATGTTAAGCCTATTTCACTATTCCGGAGTGTTCGTTGGATTAAACTGGTTATATTTACGCATCAGTGCGTGTATAACCTTCCAGAAAGCGATTTAGAGCTTGAAATCGAACAAGAGTTGATATGTGCAAAAGATACACATATTTATACAAGTCCAAAGTATGAAATACAATATTTCATTGGTTTGGCATTTTTTTGACGGTTGAATTGACACAGGTGTTACATGTACAGATATCATTGTAGTAATACTCACCTGTAAGACTGATTATTGAGATTCTGGATACGGGAGTATATTCAAGAGGTGGGACACTCGTATAAGTTTAAGTCTTTAAAACACTTAATTCGTATCCTGAACAGTTTGAAATGTGTGTTAGAATTTAAGATGGATCAGTATATCAACAATCGAGGTGAATTGTTTAATGTTTGGCATGAAATCAAGCTTAATGGTACTTGTAACTTGTCGGAAGCTGATATGATTCCCTAACACGCTCACCAAAAATATGTTTGTAAATAGTTTACAGTTACTGCTTTTATTTTTTTTCTGTCTTTTATTTCTTGCTCCATTGATAATTCCAAAAAGATTTTATTTTCTGCTTTATTTTCCGACAAACCAAAGTGGAAAGTTGATCTTTAAAGTCGAAAGTGATAAAAGATGTAGGAAGTTTTCTGGGATGGAAGATGAGTTTGGAGCTAATCTCAACTAATTTGTAATTGGAATGACAAACACAAGTTCATTAATTTGATACTTGTAAATTTTTCAGAAAAGTTGTTTAAACATAATTTTTCAAAAGTCAGTATGTTTTGTCTCAGATCAACCAAGGTCATTAAGTTGGACTTGGTCGACAAATTAAGTAACTTGGGTCATTAATTTGAACTAAGTAACCTAAGTGGATTTCTAAAAACTGGCAAATGATGAGAAAAATCAAAGATTTCATTGAAAAAGTTAAAGTGAGCCTCATTCGGATGTACATCCGGACGGGTAGCCATACGCACGGATGGCAATGCGCCCGGATGACCATACGCATCTGATGATAGTATAAATAGAGGGTCAAAGAGTCAGTCAAAGCTATACGCACGTACGATACTCTTTCTCTCTCACACTTTGACTTTCTGACTTCGAAATTCTTTGCACGGATTCTTGTTCTCGTTGGTTTGCACAACTTAAACAATGGCAAAGGTATGTTTTTCTGATTCAAATCTGCAAAAATTCATTGTTCAATGTCTGTTCGTCACGTATCTGTTCTTTCGGAGCTTTATATCTTAGATTTAGCCTGTGTTAGTTCGATTTGTCATGAATAAATGATTAGGTTTTGATCGGAATGCTTAGATCTAAAGATTTACCGGATTAATTTGTGTTATAACATGTTAAAATCTGTTAGATCTGATGTTTGAACGGTACATAGTTTCGGCTAGGATTTTGTTAAATTGACCTGTGATTAGGATGTTTTAGACATTGTTGAACATAGGGTTTTGATCGTCTTAACATTCTCTGTATGGATCTATGTTCAATTTTAGTTTTTGACATTAAAATTTTCATAAGCTGTTCCTGTGACTTGTATCTGCATGCACAACTTGTACGTGCGTATGGCAATCCGTGGGAAGTAATGTTGTACGCACGTATGGTAATCCGTAGATATGTCATGTTGTACGCACGCACAGCAATCCGTGACAAGGACAGGCTGTACGCACGCATGGCAATCCGTGGCAAGGACAGGCTGTACGCACGCATGACAATCCGTGGCAATGACATGTTGTACGCACGGATGACATACCGGAGATGTGATTTGTTGTACGCACGGGTGGTTATACGCGGTGTAGACAAGTTGTCCGCACGGACAACTTATCCGCACGGTCAAGTCATGCGTACGGATATCTTTTCCAGTGTCATACCATTCATCAAGTCTTTTCTAGACAGAATATTTTGAGATCCCAAAATTTTTAAAAAATGAATAAAATTTCTGCAGGATTGGGATAAAGCTCATAATGTATATTGTTTATTGGATGAAGTGTATACTGAAAACACAGTAGTTCAAGATGTTGCAAAATTTTTGAGGGAAAGTAGAATTTCTAAGGCCTTAACTGATAAGACAGCAGCTTATGTATCACATGTGAAACGATTTTGGAATGCTGCAAGATACGAAGAAAGTGATAAGACCATTTATTCTGCTGTATCAAAGAAAGATGAGAATGGAAGAGATGAAGATTTGGAAATGAAAGTGACAGTTGGTGTTATTAGAAGAGTGCTGAATTTAGGAGACAATGATAGTGATCCAACCATAGTTTCTGAACGTTTAGTAAAAGGATTGTGGTGTAGGATGGGTTTTGCTGGCAGTGTGAATGGAAGAATGCAGAAGACAAGTTTTAGCCATGCTTACAAATTCTTGGCTCATTGTGTGCTTCATGCTATGTCACATAGAAAAGGTGGATATGATGAAACTCAAGACTACATCATGAATATCATTGCTTGTCTCGTACTGAATAGACCTTACAATATTTCTCAAGTTATATTTGATCACATGACTGAGAATGCAAAGGATGGAAGCAAGAAGTTTCTTATGTATCCTAGGTTTGTCCAGATGTTGATAGATGATCAATTTCAAGGTTTAGAAAAGAGTAGTAGTGACATTTTGGGTTTAAGGCACATGACACCTGACACGATCAGCAGGCTGATCAAAGGTCCAAATCCTGGAGCAAAGAGAATGATCTGTAAAATTTCAAATCCAAGCTATGTAGCTCCAGAGAATGATGCATGGAGACATGAAGACAGCAATTCTGATAATGAAGATGACCAAATGAGCTTTTTCTACAAGAAAGATACAAGATGGTGGTGTATCAAAGATGGAAAGAGGAAGAGAACTCCAAAGTCGTCCCCTGCAGTTTCTATTCCTAAGAATGTGAAAAGGGGTATTGTGAAAGGGGGAGTAATAAGGAATTTAGAATTTTATATTATGAAAATTTCTAATAAATTTGTAAAAACATCTGTTTTGCAGGGCCTTCTGGAAAACAGAAGCACAAGTTGACAGATGAACCAGTTTTGGAACCATCAACAGTTATTCAAGAAGATGCTAATTTGTTATCACAATCTCTTCAAAGTTTCTTGAAGAAGAATGAGGATGCTGCTCAAGGAGTTAAAGATCAAGAAGGAATCGTTCAAGATATTTCAAGTGATGATGATTCTGAAACCACAATATCAGAATCTGAACTTAATCCACTTACTATTGGCAAAGGAAAGGTCCAGTTGAAGAAAAGATCTCCAAAGAAAAAGAAAGGATCAGACGAAGAAGACTCAACTTATGATCCTGAAAATCCAAAGAAGCAGATCAAGAAAAGAAAAGCTGTTGTAACAGGTCTCATTCCAAGAAGTGTTCGAGCGAGAAAAGAAGTAAGTCAAGTTCAAAAGGAACATGATGGCAAAGATATTCAACATGTTGAATCTCCACAACCAGAAGAAACAGAAGCAGAAAAGCTAACTAGTCACGATGACTACATTGAAGTTACTGATGCTGGAGCCTTTTACTCAAAATTCCCAAATGTACCAGAAAACATAGAGATTCCTGAATCATCCTCACGTCCAAGAAATTCAGAAGATTTCTTTAGCAATATGCCACCTGCTTCAGGTGATCCTTTAGAAGATCTGAATTTTGATGATGACCTATTCAACAATGATGCTGTAAGAATTCTAGCAAAGAAGGTCAAAGATCTTGAGAAAGAAAAAGAAAAGGCTGAAAAAGAACGTGATCTGTTAAAAGAACAAGTGAAAAAGTTAATGAAAGCTCATGATCAAATCAGAACGGTGATAATCCAGGATGAACGCGATATGAAGAAAATAAAGGAAGATGGTGAAAGTAACACTAAAGTGATTGAAGCTCTTCTGACAGAAATTTCTTCACTAAACAAGAATCTTGAAGATGTTAATAAAACACTCAATCAGGTGGTCAGTGATATAAGTGAATCAACTTCGAATGAAATGAAAATAATGAAGTTGGAGATGGAAGCCATGAAAGCTGACAAAGTGATGAAAGATGAACAACTGAAGATGCTATATTCTGTTGTTGAAAATCTTTTGAAGAAGGATGTTCATGCTGCTTATAATGAAATTGAAGTAAAGAAAGTTGAAGAGAGAAGACTTGAAAGAGAACGAAGACTGGCTGAGGATGCTATCCAAAAGAACAAAAGTGTAATTGAAGATGTTCAAGAAGCTGGTGGTTCTTCTCTTCAAGAAGATGCTGAAATGGTTGATGCTGTACATGCTGAAGATCAACATGTTCAAGAACAAGTTGCTCAAGAACAACATGAACAAGTCTTACATGATCAAAATTTTATGCTGATTGGAGAACCTTCTCAAGTCATTGATCCTGAAGAGATCATTCGTAGAGTTGCGGCTGAACAAAAGAAGAAAAAGTCCAAAGAAGTGATGTTACTTGAATGGAAGACAAATCAGTTTGTTCTTGTTGGTAATTCTTATATGGTACCACTCAACGTAAAAGATGGTCTTTACAGAATGAAAGTTATGAAGAGAAGAAAAGATGCAAAGAGAGCTCGGGGTGAAGAAGTTAGTGATTCTGATGAAGAACTTCTTGTAGATGATGATGCAGAAGAAGATGAAGAAACAGTTGATGATGATGAGAAAGACGATGAGAATAAGAAAGATAATGATAAGAAGAATGATGACGATGATCAAGGATCGTCAGGATTAATTGTGAAGAATCCTATTGATGAACAAAGGATAGAGGAGTTTCTGAATGATCAGATCAACGAAATAGAAGATGATGATCATCAAGAAACTTCTACTTCTGGAAAGCAACACATGGAACAGGTATTTCTCACAAATCCCACTGTCATTCTCTTACAAGATAAAAGTCAAGAAGTGATTGAGGATAGTAGAACAAGGGCAGAAATGTTAGAGGAATTGGGTTTGCAAGAGGGTAAATTTAAATTTGATATTGAAGATGAGATACCTGAAACTTCTGAAGATGTACTGGAGTCAAGATATGCCTTTGAAGCTGATAATTACAATGATGTAATCGTTGATGATGCTTCAGATTCATCTGATGATGAAGTTCGTTTCCACTATTCTGGGATTGATGCAACATTTCCTTCATTGTCGGAAATGTTTAAAGATCGAAATGAAGATGAAATTAGAAGGAAGATAGTGGAGAAGGTGTCTGCAGAAGGAATTCCAAACACTATTCCAAGAGAAAATTTGGCAGAAGAAAGAAAGAAATGGTACAAAGTCATGCCTAAAGAGAGAAAGAAACTTCGAGCCCTACAATTTTTTACACACGACAAAGAACTCTCTTGGGGTGATATTCTATCATGGGGATATTTGGAAGATTTGAAAGTCTATGCAATCAGAAGAGAACAGGGAGTATAGTACTTTGAGTTCTTATCTGATATAAAAACTTTGCCATGGTGGGATATCGACGAGCTGGTAAAAACAAAGAATATCAAAGAATTCTACCATGGGTTGGATGTTAAACAACATGATCAGAAGTTATGGAATTATGTGAAGCTGCAAGCTGAGAAAAGATATCCTGATTGGCAACCACACTTTCCACGACGAATTGAAAGAATTTTAGAAAGTGGTGAAAAGGATATTACACTGGATATCAAGCCTCCAAGTTGTTTGAAGAATATGCCTTTAAGGGCAATGGAGCAAGATTTCCATGATGAGTTTGAAAGTTGGCTGTATAATCAATCTACAGCAGAAGCAATAATTTCTTTAAATAACAAGTCCACAGGAGAAGCTAGAAGGATCTGTGTGTTAGATCCTATGTGGCTTGTTAACTGCTCAAAGAAGGATATTGATTGTTTGTTCTACAACAAGATAGTTTACGAAAGACCTGATAGAGAGCAAGCTCTGCGATATCAAAAGGTTGTGGATGTTTGTTACGCAAAAGACATCAACTCTGGAAGATACTGGAAGACTAAATGGAGAGATCTAGAGATTGATGAGTTCTTGAAGGTATACAAGCGTGAACAACATTCAAAGAAGATTGCTGAAAGAGCTGCTGAACGGGGGAGACGTAATTTGGGAATTGTTCCTCCAACAGATCAGACACCAATAGAATCTGAAGAAAACAAAATTCCAAGGTGGGATCGGAAGCGTGATGGAGATCCTGTATACAGACATTGGTGGTTAACTGAGGGAAGACAAAAGAGAAAAAGGATGTTGGAAGAAAAAGCACAGAAGAGAAGAGAAAAAGCGCGTGAAAGAAGACGCAACAGAAGGAATTAAAGACTATGCTGGAAGGAACTACAGCTACATCCGAGGGGGAGTCTGTTAGTACATTACGTCTGTAGCTTCCGTCAGCATGTAGTCATATTTTGTATTCTGTGTTTATGTATATTGTCTGTATGTATGATTGTAGTTAGCAGGACAACTCAGAAATAGGTTTTGTATGTAAAAGTGTTGTTTGGGTACAAGATCAACTCGTGCGGATAGCAATACGCACGGATGACATATCCTCACGGATAAGTCATACGCGCGGATGGCCATACGCACGGGTAGCTCATACGTACGGGTAGCCCATACGCACGGGTAGCCCACCCGCGCGTACAACACTTATAGTCTTTCTGAGTTTGTCTATAAATAGAAGGTCCGGTGCTATTTTGTAAGAACTTTTCGACACGCACGGATAGCTTGTATGTTCAACGGAACTTTGTGACTTTCAGAACGATTAATAGAACGAACAAAGACAAGCAGTTAAAAGTTGAATTCTCTGTTGTACAAATCTGTGATTCGACTTAGTGGATTCCGCACACTAAGACGAAATCGATTCATCTTGTTCCTACGATCAGATCCTGTATCTACGGGACCAACAATTGTTGTTGTTATTCTGGCGGTTGTTGTCATTGGCGTTCTGATTCAACTGAGGGCAATCCCGCTTAAAGTGGCCCTCATCCCCACACTGATAGCACCCTTTCTTCAAACCCTGATTCTGATGGGGTTGTTGCCTTTGCTGTCTCTGATACTGCTGATTTTGTTGCTGCTGCTGCTTTGGCTGCGGGGCTCTACAGTCTTTGGCCTCATGGCCCACTTTCTTGCACCTTTGACAAGCCCGGACACACTGCCCGTATTGATGACAGCCACACATGTTGCACTGCGGCTTCTTCCCAACATAAGAGCCCTGATTCTGATTACTGCCCTGGCCTTGATTAACTGAAGACGACTGACTGAAACTGCGGTTGTTGCTGTTGTCAGGCCTTTTCTGAGATTGGCTGACACTGGTTGACTTGTTAGCGTCATTCCATTTCCGTTTGTTATCACTAGCAGGCGTAGTAGCGGTGGTTGTAGCAGCAGGAGTGGCAGAAACACGCGGTGGTAAAGAACCACTCTCCACCTCCTGATCGGTGATTTTGTGAGCCAAACTAACAATCTGAGTTAAGTTGTTGAGGTTCACTGCAGTGACCAAGCCTTTCACTTGAGGAGCTAATCCCTTGATGAACAGTTCAATTCTCCGATGCGGAGGTCGGGACAAGTTCGGGCACATGATCGCCAACTCATGTGACCATTTCGCATACGCTTCAATCTCTGATGCCACCATCTTAAGATCATAATACTCATTTTCTAGTTTCTGAATCTGATCCCGGGGACAGTACTCCTCTCTTATCGGTTCCTTAAAATCATCCCAAGTGGTAGTATTAGCCTCTTCGATGCCCAACAGCTGAACCTGGGCATTACACCATGTCAGGGCACCATCCTCAAGCGTGCCCGTAGCATACTTCACTCTATCCCCAGCAGGATAGTTACACATTGAAAACACTGATTCTTCTTTCTCAAACCATCGTAGAAGTCCTACAGCCCCTTCAGTCCCACTGAAGGTCTGCGGCTTACAATCCATGAATGTTTTAAAAGTGCAAGCAGGCTGGTTGTTCGGATGCGCTGGACAAAAGAAAATACAACACAGAAGTAAGAGTTGTGTTCACGACACAAGATTAAAAGTATTTGGGGCATTTCGTACCAGCTTGGTAGGCTTCCAATGCCTCAGCCACACGTGTGTGGATTAAGTTTGTTAGCTCAGCTTGGGTCATTGCGTTGTGACCACGTCTGTGACCTCGTCCACCCATGATTCTATATAAGGAGAGGGGACAAATTTAAGAGTCGAGATGAGGTAAAAGTAAAGTATCACATTGATATCTACGTACTACCAAGTTTACACACAATAGGGCAGCGCCCTTCTCACACTCGTTAAGCCTCACTGGGACTTACATGAACCTCACGTTATTATTATGTGTGCACCCATAATAATAAGGCAATTTGCATGCTTATCTCAGCGCCTCTTAACTTGCGCTAGAAGTTTCCCCCACACTCAAATAGCACAACGAAAGGTATCATAGGATTGCGATTCACAATAGTCGAAGAGTAGCGTCACACTATCTAGTCACCATAATATCTAGTGTGTCGTTTTATGCAAGCTGTGAGTGTGTGACTACTAAACAAGTAATGCATAAAGTAAATAGAAGACGAACCTTGCAATCTGGAGCTGAGTGTCATGGTGGATTTTCGAAGTTTTTCGGTTATAATCTGGTTTTATAAAAATGTTTTAAAACCAAGTTCACTATAACCAGTGGCTCTGATACCAAACTGTCACACCCCCAAAATACCCCATGCGGAGACACCGCAGGACGTGTGACGTACCAGGATCCAAGCCACCAATCATATTGAATCAAGAATAAATATTTAAATAAAACATTCTATTCATTGCATAAGGTAAATCCATGTCATAAGTTAAAACCAAAACAAGTATTCAGCGGAAGCATAAAGTAAATAGTAATTCAAATGATTAAAACACGAGTTCATAATCAAATAAGCGAGTATCCATGAAGACCGCTGGCGCATTCGTCAATCTAAGCGGCATAACCAAAAACTCATAGTGCCCATAACGCGTTCGAAAAGCCGTTTTCGGAACATCCTCCTCTCGGACTCTCACTTGATGATAGCCCGATCTTAAGTCGATCTTCGAATAAAAACTTGACCCTTGCAACTGGTCAAACAAGTTGTCGATGCATGGCATTGGATAACGGTTCTTGATGATCACCTTGTTGAGTTCTTGATAATCAATACACATGCGAAAGGACCCGTCTTTCTTCTATACAAACAAAACTGGGCTCCCTAGGGCGAACAACTGGGTCGGATAAAGCCTCTATCCAATAACTCTTGCAGTTGATTAGATAACTCTTGCAACTCTCCAGGTGCAAGACGATAAGGAGCACGAGCAATTGGAGCTGCTCCTGGTGCAAGATCGATCTGAAATTCTACTTGACGGTGAGGAGGTAAACCAGGTAGCTCCTCAGGAAATACATCGGCAAATTCACCTACAACTGGCAGATCCTCGATCTTTCTCTCTTCAGACGGTGTATCAGTAACTAGTGCTAGAATTGCAGGACACCCCTTTCATAGACATTTCTGCGCTTGCATAGATGAAATGATGCCAACCATCACACCACTACGATTCCCCTGAACAAACAATGGCTCCCCATCAGGGAGAGGGATACGTACAATCTTTTCCTTGCACAGAATCTCAGCTTGGTGTTTAGACAGCCAATCCATACCAACTACTATATCAAAACAACCGAGGGTAACAAGAAGGAGATCAATATCAAACACTTGACCCACGAGATCTAGTTTACACCCAAAAAGGACATGCAAAGCTTCTATCGTCTTACCATCAGCTAGTTCTACTACTTGCTTAACTTCTAAAGGTGTTGGAGTTAACCCTAATCGCTGACTAAACTCTAGGGACACATAACTCCAACGGCACCAGAATCGAATAACACTAAAGCAATAAGTTTATTCACAGAAAACATACCAGTCACGACATTGCCATCGTTCCTAGCATCCCCAGCCCCGATCGTGAATACCCTTCCACGAGCACTGTTGCCCCCATTGTTGCCGTTGTTGTTGTTGTTTCCAGCATTGTTGTTGTTATTCTGGCGGTTGTTGTCATTGGCGTTCTGATTCAACTGAGGGCAATCCCGCTTAAAGTGGCCCTCATCCCCACACTGATAGCACCCTTTCTTGAAACCCTGATTCTGATGGGGTTGTTGCCTTTGCTGTCTCTGATACTGCTGATTTTGTTGCTGCTGCTGCTTTGGCTGCGGGGCTCTACAGTCTTTGGCCTCATGGCCCACTTTCTCGCACCTTTGACAAGCCCGGACACACTGCCCGTATTGATGATAGCAACACATGTTGCACTACGGCTTCTTCCCAACATAAGAGCCCTGATTCTGATTACTGCCCTGGCCTTGATTAACTGAAGACGACTGACTGAAACTGCGGTTGTTGCTGTTGTCAGGCCTTTTCTGAGATTGGTTGACACTGGTTGACTTGTTAGCGTCATTTCATTTTCGTTTTTTATCACAAGCAGGCGTAGTAGCGTTGGTTGTAGCAGCAGTAGTGGTAGAAACACGCGGTGGTAAAGAACCACTCTCCACCTCCTGATCGGTGATTTTGTGAGCCAAACTAACAATCTGAGTTAAGTTGTTGAGGTTCACTGCAGTGACCAAGCCTTTCACTCGAGGAGCTAATCCCTTGATGAACAGTTCAATTCTCCGATGCGGAGGTCGGGACAAGTTCGGGCACATGATCGCCAACTCATGTGACTGTTTCGCATACGCTTCAATCTCTGATGCCACCATCTTAAGATCATAATACTCATTTTCTAGTTTCTGAATCTCATCCCGGGGACAGTACTCCTCTCTTATCGGTTCCTTAAAATCATCCCAAGTGGTAGCATTAGCCTCTTCGATGCCCAACAGCTGAACCTGGGCATTCCACCATGTCTGGGCACCATCCTCAAGCGTGCCCGTAGCATAATTCACTCTATCCCCAGCAGGATAGTTACACATTGCAAACACTGATTCTTCTTTCTCAAACCATCGTAGAAGTCCTGCAGCCCCTTCAGTCCCACTGAAGGTCTGCGGCTTACAATCCATGAATGTTTTAAAAGTGCAAGCAGGCTGGTTGTTCGGATGCGCTGGACGAAAGAAAATACAACACAAAAGTAAGAGTTGTGTTCACGACACAAGATTAAAAGTATTTGGGGCATTTCGTACCAGCTTGGTAGGCTTCCAAAGCCTCAGCCACACGTGTGTGGATTAAGTTTGTCAGCTCAGCTTGGGTCATTGCGTTGTGACCACGTCTGTGACCTCGTCCACTCAAGTATCACGTTGATATCTACGTACTACCAAGTTTACACACAATAGGGCAGAGCCCTTCTCACACTCGTTAAGCCTCACTGGGACTTACATGCACCTCACGTTATTATTATGTGTGCACCCATAATAATAAGCAAATTTGCATGCTTATCTCAGTGCCTCTTAACTTGCGCTAGAAGTTTCCCCCACATTCAAATAGCACAACGAAAGGTATCATAGGATTGCGATTCACAATAGTCGAAGAGTAGCGTCACACTATCTAGTCACCATAATATCTAGTGTGTCGTTTTATGCAAGCTGTGAGTGTGTGACTACTAAACAAGTAATGCATAAAGTAAATAGAAGACGAACCTTGCAATCTGGAGCTGAGTGTCATGGTCGATTTTCGAAGTTTTTCGGTTATAATCTGGTTTTATAAAAATGTTTTAAAACCAAGTTCACTATAACCAGTGGCTCTGATACCATACTGTCACACCCCCAAAATACCCCATGCGGAGACACCGCAGGACGTGTGACGTACCAGGATCCAAGCCACCAATCATATTGAATCAAGAATAAATATTTAAATAAAACATTCTATTCATTGCATAAGGTAAATCCATGTTATAAGTTAAAACCAAAACAAGTATTCAGCGGAAGCATAAAGTAAATAGTAATTCAAATGATTAAATCACGAGTTCATAATCAAATAAGCGAGTATCCAAGAGTCTCGATCCATGACCACTCCAGCACTCCCAGATAGCAAGTCCATAATCAGAAACCTAACGACCTGCAAGCATGCAGACAAGTGTGTTAGACGACGCTGGTGAGTTCAAAGTTTTGTTAACGCGTTAAGTTACCAGTTGTGTGTATAAAACAGTTCAACAGTTTCATTTGATGATGTTATTAACTCGATTACCGTAAATGGCTACTAGATGTGTTTGCCCAAACCCCAATGCCTTTATCAACGCATTGGTCAAGTGGTCAAGGTAAATAGTTCACGCCCGTCCATTCTGGCCCGGTGTGAGGGTGCCAAACCTAATAGCGCTATCAACTAAATACCTCATTGCCTTCCTAGCAACAATCGGTAGATGTAAGGGGTCTTATATGATAGAAACTGAGTAATAACAAACATCCCATTAACCTGACATTCTTCCCTGAAAACGTTACCCGATATCCCTTCCCGGGATGCATGCTTGGAAAAAGCAGTGAACTCTCCTCGGTTTGCTCGGTTTGATTAATTACTTGTTAACACTTAGATAGTCACAGCCTATGATATTCAAGTACTCGTAATCAGTTTACTTTCACGTATAGTCATGATGTGCATACAAGTTATCACAGCAATTATACAACTCATATAATCCCATAGTTCACGTATACGTTCCAAAATAATGCTTAACAGTTGTGTGTGTACTATACTAGGTGTATGAACCAGATTACGTCACTTATCATAAATACACATTATTAATAGTAAGCATCATCATTAACGATAGACATCATTAACAATAGACAACAGATATCCTTAACAGTAATTAATGTGATTTCATTAACATATTCATAGTCATAAATAAACATCACTAACAGTTTGCCACATGGCTTCCTTTAACAAGGAGACATTCACTTTTTTATGCATGTTCAACGTTACAGTCTATTGACGAGCTCCTGTACAAACGACGAACTCCTGGTCGGTGAAATCTCCAGTTTTCGTCGATGCACATATGACGAAATCTTATGACTTTTTCGTCGGAGTTCCTGCGACGAAATCTTAATGGATTTCGTCGATGAGTAAGTGACAAACTCTGATATTTCATCGGGTCATGTCTTGTGACGAATTCAGGGATTTCGTCGGAGAACAGTTACGCACAACCCAAGTCACGTTTTACACCCGATCACATCATCATTGGCAGTTCGGATTCAGCAGTTTCGTTAAATCATTAGCCATTTATTTAATCCCTGTATTACACCAATACATCACGTTTTCGATCCGTACCATCGGAAATGATTATCACATATACTAGACTCAACCAATCGGTAACATCAAATGATAACATGATCAATCAGGTTTGATATTACATATAATCAATATGAAATCAATCAGATTCAATATCACATGTAATCACTATCATGCAGTTATGAATATCAACTGACAAGAGTCACTAACCAAGATTTTAATCCAACAAGATGCTTCACTCAAAGGGGGGGTCTGCTACCGAGATCGTGCGTACAGGGGGAAAAGCTCAAGGGTTTTTGGTTTGTGATCAAGTTTAATCCAATCTAAATGCATACTACACATGAATATACTGTGAGGAATTGGGCAGTTTATTCTTTTAGTCGAAGTGGGCTCAAGCCCACTCACTTGGGCTGCCAATTAGTAACAAAGTCCAAGTGATTAATATCATCTACACAGCCCAACTCTAAGGTTCTAATGTAGGTGTTGGGTTGGGCTCTAAGTATACGTGTGTGTATCAGCCCAAATGTATAATCATGTTAACTACCCGAGTTATAACAACTCAGAACGTTCAAGGTAGCGTGTTAGAAAGAAACAATTAATGAGAAATTAGTATCACAAGATTAACGTTACAAACCTTAAAAGTTCGGGCTGTCTCACATGCGCCATTTGTCATGCATGTGGTTTCGTTTAAAATAAGCGCTTCATCAAAGTTCAAATATTATTTCTCTAAATCTAATTATTGATTTGTGATTCGAATGACCTACAATATTGTAAGGGTTGGTTCCTTTGCTATCAAGTTAACACACTTTCTTGAAGCTTCTTTTCTTTCAAGTTACATACATGGTTTGTCTTTGTAACCATGCCGAAATTCCCTTGTCGATACATACGTTTATTGTCAGGTTGCGCTGAAACCAAGTTCAATTGCTTGAACTTGTCCATTTCGCATCTTCAACTCAAGACACCATATGATGTATTGAGAGCATCATATTCAAATTCATTTTTGCAAGTGTTCCTTCTGTTCCGAGTCGTAGTAGACTTATTTGGTTTACGACTCCACTAAGTCGTCTGTTGATTTAGACACCTTGTGGTGATGTTTTCACTAAATTGAAGCTTGCACTAATCTCGTTTACACATCCCATCCATGGATTTAATTGTTTATTTATTGATTTGCTCTAAATCCATTCTGTCTTATCATGATTAAAGCAGTCTTAACACGGTTGTGTGTCAAGATAATGGTACACAAATTCATTTCTATATTACGGTGTACCTATCAACGTTTCTTCCATTATCAATAGAATACCTTGCAGTATTCATTATTTCTCATCTTCGATCGAAAATAGTAGTTCTTTGGTGTTCTATATTCAACTGAAAATTCCTACGATGCTGTTTGAATCAAATTTTCAGGTTTGCTTCATTACACTTTCATTTGATTTCAAACACGGTGAACTTGTCTGGTCACTGCTATTATTGAATTATGTCATTCACTACGGCACCTTGTGGTGTCGGTATAAACTTGTAGCTTGTGCTAATCATGGTCAACCATTTCATACGAAACTACGTATATTTTACTTTTGACTCGTCATTTAAACACTCTTAATGCAACTATGTATTAAGACAATGATACACCAGATTTGGTTGTATTTCATTTCGGTGTATTCTTGCAATTCAATAATGTCAACACACTAATTTTATTCATTTATTTGTTCGGAAGTTGACGGATCATTTTCATTTCACTATTACATTTGAGCTTGCTGATTCTGAGTTCATCTAGCGGATGTTATTGTTTCTAGAACTCATTTGCATATTGTAAACGATCGTTTGGAATTCTGTCGGTCAAAACTCCTCTTTTGTTGAACCCCTGTTAACTAAGTTACACTAGGTCATACATCTATACATCTCGTATCCTTTAACATCAAATTATGAAATGCATACATTTTAACCGTTGGGTTCCTATTGTTATAATATGTCCTTGGATTCATCTGATTCAATAGGTCTTGATTCGGTTTGTGGTTATTTACTTTGGTATTATTCAATCCATACAAGCATAAGGAAACCCTAAGGAGTTAATGTAGATTAAATTCGAGGATGAAATTTTCTTAACAGGGGGAGAATGTGACAACTGTCAAATTTGCATGCATCCGTACAATTATTAGACAATGATTAATGCTTAATGAATGTGCTGAATTTCAATTAATTACTTGAACTGCTTTCTGATTATTGCCATATACATACATGTGCATCATATATAGCAAATGATATATCATTGTTGCATGGGAACTTTGTTAATTCAAATAATAAACCAAGCACCGGCAGCACAACTATCAGACAAATCAGAAAATGCTGACAGAATTCAGAACATAGGCAGATATGGTATTGAGGTACAGAATGGGCTAGAAACCAAGTGTTACACTAATATAGTGTGTAGGAAAGTAAGGATCACAAAACTGCCTTCCTAGTGATAGTTTAAGTGCCGGAAAGTGCCAAAACTCACATAAACTGCAGAATTCTGCAGAAAATCAGCAAATTCAGCATTTAAACACATTAATATCATGCAAAAATATGGTTAAATGGTCCTGAATACTTTCCTAAGTGTCGGGGATTAAAAGTGTCACAAAAGGGTACATAAAGCAAACTAAACTACAGAGTTTAGCACCTTAACGAACCAGTAACCAACCGAACAACCGGACACAGCCCGAAACACCAAATTTTCACTAGAAGCGCTGTTTTAACATTACCAAGCTAGTTATGGTCCCCGAACATCATAACACACTATATAACATACTAGTAACTAATCACCCTAACTAAGTAGTTAGATTTCAACTAATATAACTAACTATCCATTACCTCCTAACTCTAGACACCCCCATACCTACGGCCCCAACATGGGACCCACTAGAGATTTTATATGAATATTTAAGTAGATCATGTCTAACCTTTACTAAAAATATTATACAATAGATTAAACACTTGTTGAAGTATTATAAATATAACCCATGAGATCATAACCTATCATTTTTATTTCTACACAACACCCACACACTCTCTTCCTTGGCTACGACCATGATCAACCACCCACATACCACCATCATTCAATCAAGTTCCATTAAATCCACACATATACAAAGGTGTTAGAAGGTGCATAAGGGAGCTAGGAGCTTTCGGAAGTTCAAGGACCTTCTCTATTTGCTTTTATCCACCTCTTTTCTTCTCTTGATCATCCCTAGCTTTGAGCTAGTGGTAAGATCACTAATCTTTCCATTTTACATCTTATATAAGTGGTTAAAGAATGATACATGATGATAAACTTGAAAAACACTAAGAATCAAGAGAATGAAACTTGAACATAAGCTTAAATCATGAAGAAATCATGTTATTTATGTGTTGATTTACTTGTTGATTATTGTTTTCTTATGAAAATGATGTAGATCATCATATGATCTTGCTAGATCAGGATTAAAAACATAATCTAGCAAGATGAGAGGATGAACATGTTTAAGTTTAATAAATCATCCTCATGAAAGACAAGAACTTGAAAGAATATATTGATTTCTTGTAAAACGATGTTAAAGTGAGTTGTAAGTCTTGTAAATCTAAGATTTCAAGAATGATTTTTCAAGAAACCAAGTTAAAAATACAAGTTTTACTTAATCTTGGTTCTTAAATAAATAAACCTCATTTTTGGTGGTTAATAAGGTGTAGAATCACATATGTGACAAGAAAAATTCATGAAGAAACATTTTTGAAAATGTGATCACAAGTTGTAAAGATCTATCTTCTTTAAAAATGAAGTTTTTAAACAATCAACCACACTTTGAAGGGTAACTAGGCTTACTAAACACACTAGTAAGTTACTACAAATTTTTGTAAATTTTCAAGTTAATGAAGTGGTGGTTTATGCTTGATTTTGGCAAAATTGGTAAGTATAGATTGTTTATTGTTGATTATTGGTTGATTATGTTGATTTACAAAAGAAATGATATGCATTCAAGGTATGGAAACCTCCATTTTTAGGGGAAACTATGGCAAAATTTTTCTAAAAATTAAACACTTAGAAAAATATTTCTAAACAAATATTTACAAGTGTATTTCAAACCATGGATTTTTCACATAAAGTTTGCCATAAATTTTATTACAAAATTATAAATATTGGAGGTTGGTTTTTATAAATAGAAGTGACTAAATATGTATTTAGGAAAAATATATATTTAGGTGTCACCAAGTGTGTGATTATTTGTATATTATGTGTATTAGGTATATTATTTTAGGACTTGAAATGATATAACTCATCAAAATACCAAAAATTACAATCCCAAAATATTACCAAAATTCCAAGGAATAAATATACAAAGAATACACAAAATATTGGTGAAACCGAACACAGGAATATAACTCACAAAATATTCTGGAAAAATTATTCACAAGTATATTTTTGGTAAATAATATTTTAGACACCAAGGAAACAAAAATATGATTTTTACATTTATTACAAGACTATATCATATTTTTTACAAGAAGAAAATATATTATTTTTGGTGAATAAAAATATATTTTCTTGGAATTAATAGAAGATATATTCTTTTTGGAAGAAATATATATTTTCTCAAACAAACATGAAATACATTATTTTTGGGAGAAAATGTATTTTCTTAAGTAAACTTAAAATATATTATTTTTGGATGAAAAATGAGTCAATATATATTTTCCAAGTTAGACCTGAAAATATATTATTTTTGGAACTTGTATGGAATTTATAAATATTTTTGCCAAGGGAAAAATTATGAAGAATTTTTCTAAGTAATATTTCTTAAAATATATATTTTGGAAATATATATTAATGTATTTTTACTAGAAATATTATTCCAGAAAAATTAAGTATAAGAATACTTAACAATTACAAGAAAATACTTATTTTCGTACGTATAAATACACATCGGAATACGATGCCAACACATGACAAAAATATACAAGTATATGAATACGAATACGAATACACCCATCCATGGGAAGGATATACATGCATAAATACCTAAAAAGTATCAAGTTAAAATATATTGTTTTAACAATTATTTTCTAAATTTAAAAAATATAATTTAAGTTAAAATATCTATTATTTTAACAAATAATTATATAACTTGGAATAATATTGTAGACGCAATGAAATGTAACTCAAAGGCACTAATTAATACTAAGTCAAGGCAGGACCCGCTCGTCTAATAGATCATAGTACGTTGTAGGTAGTCGTGTACACTCGAAGGAGCTTTGAGTTACCGTTGATTACGAAGAACGCAAAACCATGAGTTCATGTCCCCCTTTTCTTTTAACTGTTTTCAGTTTTATAACTTCGAGGGGTGAAGTACATGTTACAAACTGTTTACTAACGTTTATATGTGGTATGGTTAGCTAAGGAAGGGTACTCCTAGATCATGTGAGTGGTGGGTATGACGCTTAAGACCATTAATCCACTTTGTAGGACCGAGGGACATGAGTGGTAGATCTATTTTGGGTGTAGCGAGCTCACACCCATGTGGACCGGGGTTTGGCCCGTGAGGTGACTATGTCTTATTGCCGGAGACAAAATTTTCTAGGTTTGAGTCTTCCTGCATCACGTCACACATATTAATGGCCTTGCAAACCATTAATGATCTTTTTTTCCTTTTTGCTTTCATACCGGGATTTACAAACATACATACACACTTATATCTAATGATTTCAAAGTTTATTTGAGCTCACACAGTAAAGACATGAACTCGCTCAACTTTTGTTGATGTTTCCAAACTACATGTATTTCAGGAAACTAAGTATGGATCTGGCGGGCGTTGAAGTTTTTCAAGTGTTGTTTGGAATAAAAAGATGTCATCCGGTGTCGAATGGTTTAGAGTGTGTATCCTATCCTGGATAGGATGCATATTTTAAAGCCTAGTTTTCATTATAGTCTTTTGAGAAGTCCTTATGGAACTTAAAACCTGTCGGTGTTGTATTTTAAACATGAAGTCTACGTTTGGGATTTGAAAGCAATGTTGCTTGTAATGTTTTAAACCTTAATCAATGGATGAACATCTTTGATTTTATCATATAATTATTTGTTATGGTTGAATGCAATGATATTAAGCAAGTCACACGTAATCACGCTTCCGCAAAAGTCAGGGAGTGACAAAATGGGATTTCAAGTCAGAATACTTACTGAGTTTATACATGAGTTTTCGTAATATATTAATAAATGACGATTATGCCCTTTTCACACATAAATTGGGTTTTAAATAATATTAACATGAAAGAACCTTATGTTACTGATATGATATGATAAATAAATTATTTTGACCATTCAAAGCTGGTCATAACCTTAGAAATTCTTAAACATCGAAATAATCATCATTTATCGATTTTTACGACATTAAGGTGCATAGTACGGTTTTAAACCATACTTAGCACCCAAGACTTGTTACCTACTGATTTTTTAAACCATTTTTAATATTTTTACAGTAGGTATTAGTCATGAAGTCAGAATCCCAAATAAGTCCTTAAAACTATTTGTGAAATGACCAAAATGCCCTTTCGGGGCGTAGTTTGGCCATAAATGGTAAACCACACATATATATGATATCCTACTGTTAATATAACATAAATTAAATATTTTTATGGAAGGTTTATGACCAAAACCTTAGTTTGCATGTAAACCCTTTTTATAAATCATAAAATGACCAAAATGCCCTTTTGAGGCTTAATTCGGTTTTAAAATCTTTTTGGGCATATTTGTTGATATCCTACTAATATCATAACATATTCTAAACATAATAACTTATGGAACTTGTATATGACTCATCCGGTTACCCGTTTATGCTTATACGCGTTCGGTGTGGTTTATGTAACTAGTTTGCATGAATTAGCCGAAACGGGTTTAACCTTATCATTTAAACTTCAAAATCCAAAAAGTATTTAGTTTACCCACATTATACTAGTATCCATACCTATTGGGTCTAAATTACATTCCATTCCGGTCATCGCTTAATCTAGCGTTTCGTACCATAAATCGTCCCTTAAACTAACCGGTCTAAGTCTATGAATTAAATAAGACCCGTTAGTAATCTAATAGGTTAATAAAACCTTCTTTCCAGATTACAAAGCCCCGGTAAATGCTACCTTCATGAGTCTAATTGCATTATACGGCTGAGTAGATAGATCTTGCATTTAGAAGCTCAGGCAAATACTTTTAACTTATTTTCCCTTATACGGGCTTGGGATACGGTAAAATATTACCGCTTGGTCGGGTATGGAATCATTTAATCGGATTATGATTAATAAATTACATCACACATTTTAATCCGTTTTGTTTGATAACATAAACATTGTGGGTTAATGCGACCGTGTCCTAGATATCCTTGGCTCATTTAATTGCAAATGGCCACAACTTAAGCACGGGGTGTAGGCATACACCTGACAGTTGCGTATGTAAAAAGATATACCCACATTGTTGGGGATAACTCCTTGTGGGTTTATATTAGTGGTGTGTCGGTTAATCATGTCTCGGCTTCTATATCGGGCCCTAAATGTATGATAAACATGTAAATCTGTATACAAGATTATAATATAATTGTCCTAAGTTATAAAGGAATTTTGAGCCTTGTGCATCCAAACCAATTTTAGTAAATGTTTTCAGAAGAGTCGGTTAATTGTATTTAACAGTGTAAACTGACGTATTTTCAAAAGACTAAGTGACAGGTACTACACGTACCAGGCTGGGAGCTTCTGGGATTTTAATAGAGGTTCTTACAAGTCCGTAATGCTTTAAGTCTGTTGAACATGTTTTGTTTTATATTTAGATCCGCCTGTGGTTCTTTTCTTACAACCGTATGTATAATCTTTTATTTCGTACTTTGAATTTTCGGTTTGTAATAGTAATTTCTACCAAGCCTTCTGTTGTGCTATAAACTGTGTATAATTGACTATGATGATATCAACTACATAACGATACTCCCCCCCAGGCCCACTGGTTTGTGGATAAAATAACGGGGTGTGACAGGTTGGTATCAGAGCCAACGTTGAGTGAATTAAAAACTAGCCTTTTGTGTTTAATCTCAATGATACAGTAGCACATTCCTTAGACTTCTGAGTCTAGGAAAATGACCTAGGATTAATCTTAATCTTATTTGGTTTATATATTTTGTTTGTTTCCTCATTTTAGATTGGTCCACATATCAAAAATGCTGCCAAGAATACGAGGAAGAGGATGAAGAGGAAAGGCACCCATGATGGGAGGAAGGAATAGCGAAGTAGGGCCTTCACATCGGCGTACTCCCTCTGCTTCGTTTAGCTCAGACCCATATGATGATTGGAGACACTGCCTTGAACCCGCGAGACGTTCTGTCTCACTTAGCACCTCACCCTCCTATCATCATTGATTTGGTCCATAGCAGCCCGACGAGCCCCAAGGCTCACATCGTTCGCAGCAGTCAGTGCATTCGCACCATTCCTATCACTCCTCCCACCATTCTTCTCACCACTCTCAGGGTGATTTCGACCCTAACGACTATATCAATGCACCGGCAGGTCATAACCTGCTGGGTCTAGAAGACCATTTCCCGGAAGACATGGATGTGGCCGATGATCCAGATCTAGAGATGCCACAGTCTGGGATGCCCACGCATCCCATTTCTATTTCTAGCGGTTCTTCCTTTGCGGGATCCTCCTATCGAGGTCCCGATAATTATTCTAAGTGGTTTGGGCAGTGGAAATTTGCATACACACCCTCTCACCACGGCTCACCACCACCACATCGGACTCCCTCTGAGGATCCATACTTTCAAGCGGTCACGCCACCGCCACCACCAGCACCAGAACAACCTCCGCCACCACTAGGACCATCAAGGCGAAGGAGAAACGCATGAATGTCCATGCGAGGGGTTATACGCATTGGTACCCCACGAACTTCTAGAAACTACCCTCCTATTTCTCAAGACCCACAAATGGGTGGGCCTTCAAACGCTGCGCCGGAAATTGACGTTACTCCGGCCACCTTTGCACCACTGTCACCTCCAATGGGTTTTGATAACCCAATTCCTGCTTACCCAGATACAACTAGGTACAACCCATTTGA
This sequence comes from Helianthus tuberosus, assembly GCA_030545235.1. Lineage (NCBI taxonomy): Eukaryota > Viridiplantae > Streptophyta > Magnoliopsida > Asterales > Asteraceae > Helianthus > Helianthus tuberosus. Next base: position 96,686,874 of record CM060412.1, on the reverse strand, counting down.
GCCACAAGCTTCTACGGTTTATAACTACCAACAACCTGCCTATGACCCATACGTCGAGGCAGTTAACTATAATGCCCTTTATCCCTCACCTTTTCCACCCACGTACCCAACTGGGTACCCTGCTTATGGGTATCAATACCCACAACATCAACCCAAGCAACAACCTCAACCTCCACCACAACAACCACAACCACAAGAAATCTTACAAAGGTTGGAAGAAGTTGAACATAGGGTGGAAGAACGTGAGAGAAAGACCCATAAATTCCTTAAGGGCCTTGCAAACTTCATAAAGGGGAAGAAGAAAGATCATTGAAGATCCCTATTTTTGTTTTGTAATTTTTATTTCAATTAAGTCCCTGCGTGGACATTTCTTTTAAGCATCAGTCCCTGCGAGGACTTGTCTTTCATTTAGTCCCTACATGGACAGTTTGTTTATTTAAAGACCCGTTTAGGGCAAATTATGTAATTCTTAGTACTTTTAAAGAGAAACTTTCTTTAGAATTACATTTGTTATTATACATACATATATATATATATGCATTATATCATTGATCAAACTATCATTTCAATTTATAATTGATCTGCCAATAAATTCCAAAAGACTGTCTTAAAAGTATAACCTATCCCATATGTCAATATAGACATGGCTACGATGGTAAAACCTTCTTAAAATACTAAATCCTTGTTAACGTCTAAGAACATGTTAACACTCCTGACAAATGTGGTTCGAGAAAATCACACTAGTCATCTTAATACTTGGATTCTTTCAAATTCCTTATATAGCCTAATGATCTAGTGAATCATGGCTGATATCATCAAATAAGATGATTATATTCAGGCATCCATTAGAGATGTTATCGTTTCTCCTTCGGGCCAAGCTATACCAATTTCATAACAACAACAGTAGTCCTTGACTCTCTGTCAAAAAGGTGAAGAACTATGTTCGAACCTTAATACCCTGATCCAATAAGATCGTGGTCTATAATTTAAAATTGTCCAAGTGACAAGGCCTTTTGTGCCACTTTAATGATCTTGATGGTTTATAACCTAAGCTAACTATAATAAAAAGTTTTAAATAAATATTCTTCAAAACGAACTAATCGATTAACCAATGTGGTCTACTTATACCATGGTTAGTGAATCACCGAATATGATGATTCAATATAAGACCACTAAAAAAGTTGTTGTCATTTGATATATATAGCATTCAAGCTTCGTAATGGCTGGCTCGGATGAAGCTCATAGTCACCCTACTGAAAGGAATAATGATACTAGATTGAACGTGACGGGTGCTGATTTGCAAGCTATGATAGACACTTCTGTAACTAAAGCTGTGGGTAGAGTATTCAGGGAGTCGAGTGCTACTCGCACCAAGACTCATTCAGTGGCTCATTTCAAGCCCCCTTCCAAAACGCATACACCTAAGAAGGACGACTCTCAACATTCGTCAAATTAGAACAGTCAACCATCCAATAAGATAGTGTTTTACTAGGAATCACATTCCAAAGCTTGTTCCTATAAGTACTTTGCTTCTTGCAAGCCAAGAGACTTCACAGGTGAAAACGGAGTCATCGATTGTATGAAATGGCTTGACGAGATGGAGATAGTTTTTTATATAAGTGGGTGTGCCAAGGAGGATGTCGTTAAGTTCGTATCTCAGTCTTTTAAGGGTGACGCCCTTGTTTGGTGGAGGGCACTAATTCAGGCCTCGGGGAAAATTCCACTTTTTAATCTGTCGTGTGATAAATTTGTAGAATTAATGAAAGAAACTTTCTGCCCGCAACACAAAGTAGAAAAAGTTGAAGCTGACTTCCTAACTCTGGTTATGAAGAACTTAGGTTGTCGAGCATATGTCACTAGCTTCAACTCCATGTCTAGATTGGTACGTTATTTGGTAACTCCAGAACCGAAGTGTATCACACGCTTTATTGGTGGTTTAGCTCCTGAGGTGAAAGGGCATGTGAAGGCTTCAAAGCCCGCCAGTTATAGATCAGTAGTGGATCTGTCTCTATCCCTGACACTGGATATTGTTAGGAATAAGTCTATAAAGAATACTGATGAAGGGAAGAGAAAGAGAGAGGGTGATAACTCACAACGTTCTGATAAGAAAAAGAAAGGAAACTCTGGGTTTAAGAAGAATACCAATCAGTCGGGTGAAAAGCCCTTGTGCAAGAACTGCAAGAGAAACCACTTCGGAAAATGCACTATAGATCCGCAGGCTAAACCCTGTGGAATTTGCAAGAAAAATGGTCACAAAACATTGGAATGCAAGGACCTAAAGAATGCCACCTGTTATGGTTGCAATGAAAAAGGGCACATCAAGACCAACTGCCCAAAAAACGCAAAGAAACCCGAAGAGGCTAAAAAGACAAATGCCAGAGTGTTCTAAATGAATGCCAGGGAGGCAGTGCAGGATGACAATGTTATAACAGGTACTTTCCTCACAAATGACATATATGCTAGAGTTTTATTTTATTCTGTTGCGGACAAGTCCTTTGTAGACATTAAATTTAGTAAACTGCTGAATCTATGTATTAAAACTCTAGACATAAAATATGAAGTAGAATTGGCCGATGGTACTTTAGAAATTGCTTCAACAATGCTAGATGGATTTTTCATATCCATTAGGAACCATTCTTTTTCGTTGTCCTTATTACCAATGAAATTGGCGGGGTTTGATATAGTTATAGGCATGGATTGGTTATCATTTAACCAAGCTCAAATTGCCTGTGATAAGAAACAAGTTATGATCAAAACCCCTTCTAGTAAATCAATCACTATCCAAGGTGATACGCACTATGGATTGCCTGATCAAGTGTCTATGCTTAAGGCATCCAAGTGTTTGAAGAACGGTTGTGTCATTTACATGGCACAAGTAACAGTAGACGTGCCAAAACCCAAGAGAGAAGAAGTTCCTGTTATTGCAGAATACCCAGATGTTTTTCCTGAAGAACTACCTGGCCTACCTCTCGAAAGGCAAGTAGAGTTCAGAATTGATATTATACCAGGAGCAGCACCAGTCGCACGAGCTCCTTACCGCTTAGCGCCAACCGAGATGAAAGAACTAAGAACCCAGTTAGATGAACTTTTGGAGAAAGGTTTTATTCAACCTAGCTCGTCACCTTGGGGAGCACCCATTCTGTTTGTAAAGAAGAAAGATGGGTCAATGTGTTTGTGCATTGATTATCACGAGCTAAACAAAGTAACAATCTAGAATCACTATCCATTGCCTAGGATCGACGATCTGTTTGATCAGCTACAGGGGGCAAGTTTCTTCTCAAAGATTGATCTAAGGTCGGGGTATCATCAATTAAAAGTCAGAACTGAATATGTACACAAGACCGCGTTCAGAACGAGGTATGGCCACTATGAATTCTTAGTGAAGCCTTTTGGGCTTACTAACGCACCTGCAACATTCATGGACCTCATGAATCGAGTCTGCAAGCCGTATCTGGATAAGTTCGTCATTGTCTTCATGGATGACATACTTATTTATTCCAAGAGTCAAGCCAATCATGAGAAACATCTCCGATGCATTCTCAAACTTCTGCAACAAGAAAAGCTTTACGTGAAATTCTCCAAATGCGAATTCTGGCTTCGCGAGGTCCAATTCCTTGGGCATGTGGTAAGTGAGCATGGTATCCAGGTGGATCCTGCTAAAATAGAAGCAATTATGAATTGGGAAGCACCTAAAACACCTACTGAAATTCACAGCTTCTTAGGGTTGGCAGGATATTACCGAAGATTCATCGAAAACTTTTCAAGAATAGTTGCACCTCTAACTACTTTGACCCGCAAGAATGTAAAGTTTGATTGGGGTCCCAAACAGCAGGAGTCTTTCGAGATCCTCAAACAGAAGCTGAGCAATGCTCATGTGTTGACATTGCCTAAAGGAATAGAAGAGTTTGTTGTCTATTGTGATGCTTCGCACACAGGAATGGGATGTGTGCTTATGCAAAGGGGCAAGGTGATTACCTACGCATCACGACAACTAAAGGTGCATGAAAAGAATTACACCACCCATTGTCACACCCGCTCGTAGCGGAAGCGCGAGGTGTGATCTGATCGGTTCTCATTGCATAACAATATAAGTGAACATGCAAAATGAATAAAAACAAGCTCCAATTCCAATGTCATAATCATTTCAAAGGAACGCAACATAAGTTAAATGTATTGGTTACAAACCATCAAATGAAAATGTTAAGGCTTGGACCACTATATCACCGCAAAGAGGTATATAACGGGCAAACCCTTCACGATGTTGGCATGGAGTCCTTATACTTGCTTTCTTGAACTGAAATATCTGCATGGTCCCCCAATCCCTGAAATACATGTTAAGTTGAAAACATCAACAAAAGTTGGCGAGTTCATGCAGTTGAGTTGTATAAGATGTATCTTGTAAAATGTGAGTTGTATAAAATGTATCTGTAAAATGTGAGTTGTATAAAGTGTATCTGTAAAATGTGAGTTGTATAAGATGAAAGCCATTATGTAAAGATGTAGTATGTAAAGCGTCAATGAAATCGTTGATCATTAATGTTTCGTGAGGACATTAATATGTGTGACGAAATAGGAAGCAATCCAAACCTAGACGATTTCGTGTCGACTGCTATCGACTGGGATACAAACACACTCTTCTGTATGGGTCCACGACCAAGAGTGGGGATCGCCAAAATCCATTAGATCTAACCCTTTGTACCTAGGTCCAAACTGGATTAATGGTGCTTAGTTGTATAACCCTATTCGCACATGATCTAAGGTGTTTCATTCCATGACTTAACATACAATTGAACATGTATTTTCACCTATAGTTGTAAAGTTGTAAAGAATTTAAAATGAATAGGGGACATGAACTCACAGAATTGCGTCCGTGAATAGTAGATAACTTTGATCTCACGTGCGGTCGTCCTGAATAGTGTCACGACCTACAAACGTTCTATATTTGTTAGACACTTCGGTCTTGCAATGACTTGAGTACAAGTCTTTTATCTTGAATATGTGTAAGACTCATATGTCTTTGTTTTTCATTGAACTGTGTTTTAGATGTATTAACTGATAACTGTTTAGTGTATATATATTTCGCCAAATATATATTCTTGTATCTCGTGAGTTGTATTGTAGTTGTATAAATGTGAATGTGCATATCGTTGCACGTATGGGAATACGTATGTCCGCGAGTTTGTTATATGTGATCTTGTATTCTTAGAATATATATATAAGATATATTTCATAGAAATATATGTGTTATACTTGGTAAAAGGTATAGAAAATATCTTAAAAATAATCTATTTTTAAGATTTGTTCTAAAAATACAATTTTAGTCTTTTACTAAAACAACATATTTTAGATGGTAAGAAATATATATGTATGTTTATATATTTAAAAAAAATACCTTTTCATTATAAACCATAAGTAATATATTTTGTATATCGTAGAAAATATATAGTTACTTATTCGGTTTAGAAAACGTAGTTTACCAAGTCGTCGAAATATTGTGTATTATAGTCAGTATTACATATATAGTCCGTATATTTGTCCATAAGTTATGTCCGAAGGCTCGGAACGTCCGTAAGTTGTTTTTAAGGTGTATTTTTGTGTAGTCTTGTAAGACTTTTAGTTTTAATGTGTCTTGTGTTTATTTGTACCATTGTATTCAAGTTCCTAGTTATCATACATATAACTAATACAACCAAAAAACACTTAACATAAGTTGTTATGATAACTAAATATATATTTTCTCAAAAATATATATTTATATCAAATTTTGTTTTTATAAAAGCTATTCTTTAAAATCATTTTATTCTAATAAATATTTTGTCAAAAATGATAGTTTTTATAACACATGATTTTTAAGAAAAATGGCCATATTTCCTTTGAAATATACACTTAGCCATGTTTAATAAAACATATATTTTTCTTATAAAAATCACCAACAATCTTCTCATATTATTCTTAATAAAAACATATGAGATTTATATCAAAATCTTAACAAGATGAATCAATTACTTGTAGGGTTTTGGTATGATCATAACATATGTTAACTAGTTCAAAATCCATGCTTTACTTCTAGTTTTATCACACTTTTTACAAAAACCCATCTTGTATGTTTCTTTTTATAACTTTGTAAAAGTATTGTTTTTAGTGAAAAACCTTATATACTTTAACAAAACCAAAGATATGATCACCCATTCAAACATTTATGTTTAACAAAACCCTTAAACATTTTCATGTACACTTGTTAGATTATGTTTTTAAACATCATCTAACAAGTTATTCATATGATAATCATCAAAACTAGATCAAATATGCAAGTTATAAGACTTAAATCACAACATAAACAAACTTTTATATCATGATTTTTATGTTGCTTCTTTGTATTTTCATATTATCTTGTATGATTGTTTAGTTTATTACATGTTCTTTAAACAAATAATACATAAATAAGTATGAAAAGGGATTTTAGAAGCTTACTTCTAGCACTAATGGCTAGGGATGATCTTGATGATGATCAAAGAAAAGAATAATTGTTGATCTTGATGCTTGGAAGCTATGGAATGGAAAGAAAGGCTTGCTTCTTCTTGTAGTGTCTTTAGATCATCCTAAGTATCATCAAGGTCCATCTTGATCATCAAAAAGGTTTAAAAATGTGAAAGATTTTTTATAGTGTTCTTGGCTAATGTATGAATATTGAGAGAGTTCTTAAGTGTGTGAAAAAGAAGGTGAAAATGAGATGAAAGTGCTTCAGTGATTATGGTAATAAGATGTTATAAGTCTTCACTACACTTTACCACTTGATCCACTTGCAAGTAAATGGTAAATATCTAAGATATTTGTGGAAACAACTTGGGAGGGGGGGGGGGTCCCACATGCTTGCAACTTGTTTTCTCTAGTAAAAAGTATTAGTTTATTTAGAGTTTATTAGGATATGCTTTGATGTTTAAGTTTTTAAGTGTTTAGAAGGTGTTTAGTGACTATTAATAGACCAAAATGATCCAATTAACATTAGATGGTCACTAAAAAAAGATCCGATATCGTTCGGATATTCGTTTCGATTTGTTTTCGTTAGTCGTTATTTGGACGCTAAGCTTGTGTAAGTTGTGTGAATTGATGTAGTTGTTGGTTCGGATGATACCCGAAGGTATCCTCATATGAATTCTATGTTAAACAGCACTTTTATATGTTGCAAAAAGATGAAAAGGGTGATTTCTGCAGAATTTCTGCGGAAAAGTGTTGAAATTGTCGCTTTTAGTGCTTTTTGGGTAGTTTTTAGTGTTATCGGACTTCGGAAAGGTTTTAAACCAAACCCTTGCATTCCTAGTTAGGGTTTAATGTGTATTAGATGTTGGACTTTCGTCTGAGTCCTAAAGATGTCATCTAGATGGTTTCTGCAGATCCTGCGTTTTAGTCAGCACACTAGTAGCACACTAGTCTACTAAGTGCTATTTTAGTTGTTTCGATGTATTGTTTAAACTGTTTCAAATGTAATCAATAAAAATGAATTATATTCATCATAAGTAAGTATTCCATGAGTATTCTAAGTGTATGTCATGAAATATGCAGTTCGGATGTTCAAAACACATAAAAGTGTTGCTAAAAAAAAGTACTTTAAGTGTAAGAAAAATATCGAAAAGTGGCAGTTGTCACATTCTCCCCCTGTTATTGAGAATTTCGTCCCGAAATTCAAGCTTCATCATCCTTTGCAGGAGTCTTCACGAACAGGTGAGGATATTTTTGCCTTGATTTGATCTTCACGTTCCCAAGTATACTCGGGTCCGTGTCGAGAGTTCCAACGGACTTTTACTAACTTGTAACGACTCCTCCGTGTTTTCTGGATCTTCCAATCCATGAACTCAATAGGTTCTTCAGTGTATTGGAGTTTGTCGTCAATGTGAACATCATCCGCCGGGATGATAACTGTTTCTTGTGTTGGACTCTTCTAAAGATTCGACACATGAAACGTGCCGTGCACACTGCTCAGTTTGTCTGGTAACTTCAACTTGTAGGCAATGGTGCCAATCTTCTCTAAGATTTCAAATGGTCCTACATATTGTGGGTTAAGCTTTCCACGCTTACCGAATCTTGCTACGCCCTTCCAAGGCAAGACTTTCAACAAGACCTTGTCTCTGACCTCGAAAGATAATGGCTTCTGTCTCTTGTCTGCGTAGCTCTTTTGTCGATCGCGAGCCGCCTTGATATGGTCTCTGGTTTCAAAGATTCTATCCGTAGTCTCTTGGACTAACTCCGGACCGGTTACTTGTTTATCGCCCACTTCCGCCCAACATAGTGGAGAGCGACACTTTCGACCGTAAGGAGCTTCGAACGATGCAGCTTGTATACTTGTGTGGTAGCTGTTGTTGTTGGAAAACTCAACCAATGGTAAGTGAGTATCCCAGTTGTTGCCCAAATCCATAACACAGCACGAAGTATATCTTTGAGTGTTTGGATTGTCCGTTAGCACTGGTCGTCAGTCTGTGGATGAAAGGCCATGCTTAGATTTAAATGAGATCCAAAGGCCTCTTGAAATGACTTTGAAATTTTTGAAATGAAACGGCCATCTCGGTCTGAAATGATTGAAATAGGCACTCCGTGACGAGCCACTATTCCTTGGGATAGAGTTCCACTAGTTTCTCTGTGCCATCCTTCTCCCGAATCGACAAGAAGTGTGCGGACTTTGTCAATCTATCAACGATTACCCATATCATGTCGTGGCCTCATGAGGTCCTGGGTAACTTCGTAATGAAGTCCATAGATATTTGTTCCCATTTCCAAATGGGAATCTTGGGTTGTTGTAGCAAACCCGAGGGTTTCTGATATTTTGCCTTGACCTTCGCGCAGGTCAAGCATTTTCCGACATAAGTCGCGATATCATTTTTGAGGTTAGGCCATCAATAGTACTATTTCAAGTCTTGGGCTTATGTGTTTCTTCAAAAATAACATCTCGAAGGCCGCCAAAGTGTGGAACTCAAATTCTACCCATAGAGTATAAAGTTCAATCTTCTTTCGGCATTAATTGTTTTTCTGCTTGAATATGTTCTTCCTTGAGCGCTTCTTGTTGTGCACTATGAATTTATGTGGTAAGATTTGGGTGAATTGTCATCTCTAATGCTCGAACTCTCAATGTTCTAACTCATTCCTTGTGGCTCAAGGCGTCCACTACAACGTTTGCCTTGCCCGGATGGTACTTTATTTCACAATCATAGTCATTCAACAATTCAATCCAACGTCGCTGACGTATATTTAGTTCTTTTTTATTGAATATGTGTTGAAGACTCTTATGATCCGTGAAAACCGTACACTGAGTACCATATAAGTAATGTCGCCATATTTTCAAAGCGAATACCACTGCGCCTAACTCTAGGTCATGAGTGGTATAGTTCTTTTTGTGAACTTTCAGTTGACACGATGCATACGTGATGACTTTCTCCCGTTGCATAAGTATGCAACCCAATCCTTGATGTGAAGCATCACAGTATACTATAAAGTCATCGGTACCATCGGGTAGTGATAAGATTGGTGCATCACACAACTTATCCTTGAGAAGTTGAAATGATACTTCTTGTTTTTCGATTTGGGGCGAATTTATTGTCTTTTTGTGTGAGGGAGGTTAGCGGTTGAGCAGTTTTAGAAAAATTCTCAAAAATCTCCAATAACACCCGGCTAATCCCAATTGTCGGACTTCAGTTGGAGTCTTGGGCGCTTCCCAATCTTTAATTGCTTCGATCTTCGATGGGTCTACTTGAATGCCTTTCTCGTTCACTATATGGCCGAGACATTGTACTTCACGAATCCAAAACTCGCATTTGGAAAATTTCGCGTAGTTTCTCCTTCTTGAGTAGTTCTAAGATGGTTCTCAAATGTTGTTCTTGCCTGTCGGCCGATCGTGAGTATATCAAAATGTCGTCAATGAAAACTATGACGAATTTGTCAATATACGGCTTGCACATGCGGTTCATTAAATCCATGAAGACCGCTGGTGCATTCGCTAAACCAAAAGGCATAACTAAAAACTCGTAATGACTATAACGAGTCCAAAAAGCCGTTTTCGGTATGCTTTCCTTCTATCTTGGAGTAGAAGCTCGAACCTTTCATAAACCATTTGAGTTAGTTGGAAATTTATTTGTAACATGGTTTAGAAATATGATTTTTTTTGGTTCATTGAAATGTTGTGCACTTTTGAAAAACTTGCATCTCTCCCCCGAAAACCTTTAAAAAGATGTAAAATGATAAAGAGTGGGGGTTATGAACTCTCAACATCCTTGTTTGGTCAACTACAAGGTTTAGTAGGTGCTAATCGATATAGAGATTTGGCCACGGGTGTGGTTCCCGGTACCAAGTCGATATGAAACTTGACTTGTTGATATGGTTATAGTCCCGGCAAGTCTCCAGGAAAGACTTCAAGAAACTCTTTTACCACTAGAATATCTGTTAGCTTCAGCCCAACGGCCTTCTTGTCGACAACATGTGCTAGAAAAGTTGTACAACCTTTCCGTAAGCACTTCTGTGCCTTCATGCAATTGATGATCTGCAATGGTGTGTCGTGCTTCTCTCTTTGAATAACAAGTGTCTCTTCGCTCGATAGTGGTAGGCGAATGGTCTTCTCATGATAGACGACTTCGGCTTGGTTATCGGATAGCCAATCCATGCCAACCACTATTGTTGGATCGATGTGTGACCCGAACGAGTCTATCAGAAGAGTTTTACATCAATATCAAAGGCGGAATCAATGATATCAACGTGATTACAGCTTGATTCTCCCTAATTATCTTCTTTTTATTGATTTCAAAGCTTTTACAGATCGTTTGACAAATTGGCAGCACCTCGGCTCTGAAATCGCAAAGTTACAAATGATGAACCAGCTCAGCTATTTATAGAGTTGCTATTTCATACGAAATAGGCAAAGCTCATTTCGTATGAAATGAGTATTTCTCATTTCGTGCAAAATAGCTTTAGCTATTTCGGTCGAAATCACCTATTTACACTCAAACCCTGTTTTCTAATCTGCGGAAGACTGGTTTAACCTATCTAGACCTAAGACTGGATAAAGACGAAGTTAACAGACATTAATGCACCAACAGACTCCCCCTTGGATGTTGACGAAGTCTTCGGCGTCGAGTCTTCAATAAACTTTAGTCTTGGTCTATCTTTTTACTTTTTCCAATTTGTTCTGACACTGTAAGCTTCCTTCAATCTCTATCTCATGTTATCTTTCAAACTCCCCTTTGAATGTTGATCTAGAAATTTGACTCCCCCTTTCAAAGACTCCCCCTTCCGTTAAGCTGGCACTTGAATTCTGGCTCAAACTTTATACAAACTTAGCCATGGGGATTTTGCTTTACTGCTTTCACAAAACCTATATCATGCTTCTCAAAAATTTAACATTACAATATATTGACAATTTGATTTTATTTTTATCAGTTTTAGGAAATCCAATTAAGTCTCCAGATCCAAGTTAATGACCCAGGATACTTAATTTGTCTACCAAGTCCAACTTAATGACCTTGGATGACCTGCGACAAAACCAAACTGACATTTGTTCAATGTTTTTCAAAACAATATTCTGAAAATAACAAGTTTCAACTTAATCAACTTGTGATGACTTTTCATCTTTCAGGTTTTAATTTGATAAGCTCCTAACTCATCTTCCAGCTCAGAAACTTCCTGCATCTGCAACAAACTGTGAATCTAAAGATCAGCTTTCCACTTTGGTTTGTCGGAAAAAATAAAGCAGAAATGAAAAATCTTTTTGGATTTTGAATAAAGTTTCTAAACTAGAAAGCAATGAAATCTTTTTGGTTTTTGAAAAAAATATAAATGAAATACAGAAAAATGAAATGCAGTAAACAAAAACTATTTACAAACATATTTTTGGTGAGCGTGTTAGGGAATCATATCAGCTATCGACAAGTCACAATTACCGTTAAGCTTTGATTTCATATTCAGAATTAAACAACTCGCTTAGATTGTCGATATACTGATCCACTTAAGTTCTCACACAAATTTTAATCTGTTCAGGATACGAATTAGGTGTATTAAGAACTTGAACTCATTCATGTGTCCCATCACTTGAATATACTCCCGTATCCAGATCCCAATATTCAGTCTTACAGGTGAGTATACCACAGATGATATCTGTAAGGGGTTAAATGCGAGACCGTGAGAGCTTAGGCTATTGCTTCCGCAAAATCAGAGAGATGATGGTTCGACTTTAGGTGGGTCCCCTTTAGAGGATCTTTTTTACAACAACACATGATTTGCATTTTTCAATGTTTCATCATTTTTTATGCTGAGGGCGGGCTTTTATTCAAGCAGCAGTAAAGTATTATACAGGGACTAGGCCATTGCTTCCGCATTATCAGAAGTCCCGGAATAATACCCCAGATATCACTGAGTATAAAGACCTAGTATTTCAGAAAGAGGGGTCCTTCAAACGAGATTTCAGGGGTTACCTATATATCCAAGTAGTGTTCCCCATGAAATAAGCAAGTAATGATTTAGGTTTATATCCCGAACAAACCTACTAAATGTGTAAAAACCTACCGGCATATCATTAGCGAGACTGTTTAACACTTTTAAACTTTCCATTTCTTTGGCATACCGTAACTGTCAAGCTGATGTACTATCATTTTCCCTTTTTACACAAGCTCTTTTTCGGTTTTCTATTGTTTTTGGATTTAGAAAATATCTCATGTTTTTGGATTTTGGAAAATTTTTACTGTTTTTGTATTTTCTATTTTCTGAAAATATAACCTACCTCCCCCTAAATACCAAAACAAGTAAAAAATCGACAAACCATTGCAGATTGCTTTTCATCATCATCTACAGTGGTACCTTCATCAACTATTCGACCACCTTGATTTCCTGCAAATCCCACATATCCTCCATTAAACCCTCGAACATCATACAGTAGGGTCTTCTTCCCTGTCATGTGCCTAGAAGCTCCGCTATCCATAATCCAACATGAAACGGATCTTGGAAGCTCCTGCACATATCACAAATACTTAGTTAGATTTTGATGCCACCCAAGCCTTTTTTGACTCAGGTAGCTTGACTTTGGGGTGAGTTTTTGCATTGTAAAGTGGTGGAAAGTTTTTATCATTTATCTTTAAGCTCTCTTCAGACCCAATCTCAACCTCTTTGTATAAAAAGATATCATTTTTAGGAGGATGACCAGATGATTGGTCTTTCTTTGGTACATACTTCTTCTCAGAAGCAGTAGACTTTTGTTTTTCAAGTTTCTCATAGAAATCCAAAGGAACATCCATCTTTACCGGTTTGGTAGAAGATGATTGTTTTTCCAACTCTGAAACCTTTGGTTTTGGAGAACTTTTCTTTTCAACAACTTTTGGCTTCCATGTTTGTTGAGACGAATCAACCTTTTTGTAAAAATTGTCAATTTTAGTTACCAACTTATTTACGGGTTCAGATTTCTTAACTGACTCTTTTGCAAATTCAGTTTTAACTTTGAAATTTTCTTTCTTAAAATCATTTTCTCAACAAACAATGGAGCTTTTCCTTTTGCATCATTTTTCTTCTTTGGATTCTCAACAACCACAAACTTAGACTTTAAGTTGGTGCACTTTCGTGCAATGTGTCCAACTTTGTTGCACTTGAAGCATGTACGGGTATCAGCTACCCGACTTGTGCCTTCGGTCTGAGGCTGTGAGGCCTTTTCTTCAAAAAACTCTTCATTTGATTTTGAAAAAATCTCAGATTCTTGCTCGGAATGAGAACTCGAGCTTTTCACAAACACCTTTTTCTCGACAAATTTCTTGTTTTGAAAGTTCCTTCTTTGATAATTTTTACCACCCTGATATCCACCCGACCATTTGTTTTGATTGTTATTAGAAAAACGTGGCGGTACAACAGGTTTTTTGTAGTAAGCTTTATCTTTTTCAAAGTTTAATTGCCTTTTAGAACGTTTCAAACCTTCGATCTCAGACACATTAATCTCAATCAGTTTAAAAACATTTTTTAATTTGTCAACATTCACATTTTCCAAAGGAAATTCAAGATCCGAATACAACTTATCTGATCCCGACATCTTGTACATCACAAGATTAGGTTCTTCATTTAAGTTGTTTTTGGATGTCAATTTCGGAATATATTTGTCCAAGAAACATTCTTCATCCTCAGTTGAGTCACTTTCAGATTTCAAAACACTTTCAACCATGCTTTTAACAACTTCGGACTGAACACTGTCTTCATCGGATGATGAAGTGAATGTGATGTCAATTGATTCTGGAAGTTTAACCTCATTTGTTTCATTATCATTAACCAACCCGGACTTTTTCTTTGAGAAATTATTTAACACTGGCGGTGGAACCTGATGATACGCAACCCCAGTTCCGTCCGAATAAACATCTTTGCCAGCTTTATTCTTCCCGATTGGTTTAGGAACGATATGTTGAAGAACAAAACTTGCGGAGTTGTAACTGTTGAGTTTCAACTGAATGCGTTCATTTTCAATTTTAGCTTCTTGAAACTGAAGCTTCAGATTAGCAATTTCATCCAATTGTTGGTTGATTTGCTCTTCTTTTGTCCTAAGAACACCGGTCAGTTGAATATTTTCTTTGTCTGTTTTACCATTTCTTTCATCAGAATCTTTTATTGTTTTCTTTAGCTTCTCATAATTTTCTGAAAGTTGACGGTTTCCATGAACTAACTTTTCATTTTCATTCCTGATTCGTTCTATGTCAATTTTATCTTTTTCAATTTTATCAGTTAAATCTTTAACTCGATCATTTGAAGCTTTTAACATTTTGTCACGATTTAAAATCTGATTTTCAACTTCTCTGACTCTTGCTGTCAGTTCTTCAGTGTTCTTACCATTAAGGTAAGCAAATGTACTTCAAACCTTGCAGTTTTTCATGCAATTTTTGCAGTCGCTGTCAATTTTGGCTTTCTTACCTGACTCATTGGATGAATCATTTGGACTGACCTTGCTTTTAGACTCAGTTTCGGACTTAGAGTCTACCTCAAGCTCTTTCGCAGCAAGCACTTTGTCAGCCATCTTCTTCAAGTTTTCAGCAGTAAACTCTTTTGACGTGTCAATTATCCCGACATCAACTTTCTGTGGCTGCTACTCTTTCTCCTTTTCTTTTTCCTTTTCTTTTTCTTTTTTCCTTTTCTTTTTCTTTTTTCTTTTTCTTTTTCCTTTTCTTCAGCTTCTCCTCCTCCCCACCACATTCTTTGTCTTGCTTCTTCTTCTTCAGCAATTTGCTCGGTGAGAGTTTCAACATTGACAGTATCTGGATCAACAGCTATGTCTCCTTTAGGATCTAGATAACACTCTCGATCAGCATCCCATCTATTTGCCTTCTTTGCTTCTTTCCATATGTGATAGATTTTACTCTTCATGAATTGGGCTGATGCCTTTCTATTGATGTATTTCACTTCTTCTGTTCTGGTATCTTTGAAAGGAACAATCTTTGTCATGAAAGCATAGCCGACTGCATCTTCTTCTGGCAACAATTCACTCCAATCTAATCCCTCGTCATCATGAATAACAGCAAGTGCTCTGGACTTTTCTTTGGGAGCATCTTCTAATTGCTTCATTCTGGGAGGTTCTGTTTTGTTTTGATGATAAATTGCTCTTTTATAATAATCCTCTCTGAATGGATTTGTTGTATCATCAGCAGGTGCGTTTCGACATTCACGTTTAAAATGTCCCTTTTGCTTACATTTGAAGCACGTGACCTTTGATTTATCAAAACCAAGCTTTGTGGAAGGTCCGCCAATTGAATGTCTGCCTGTGATCTCCATGAATCTTTGAGCCCTTCTCACCGCACTCGCCAAACACCACCTGATATCAATCAACTCCATCTCTTCAGGGTCGATTTGATCATAATCCTCCTTGGTGAGATTGGTGTTTCTGATTTTTCCTGCAACAATGCTTTCATAAGATTCTAAAATAGATGCTAAAAACACCATTTGCTGTTTAGCAGATTCTTCACTGAAATTTTGTGCATTTTTTAGGTCTACTGCTATATTGCACTGGAACAAGTTCTTTGAAGCTGACTGTTGTTGTTGACTTGGAGCAGTTGATGATGATTCTCCATAATAACCGCTGCTCGGACTTTCTTGATTTGACATGTTCGAATTTTCTACAGAGAAAGCTGTCTTTGGAGACACTGTTTTCAGAATCATACTTCCTCGATAATATAACTCTACATTCTACTGATACAAGGAATTGTTGACTTTGTTGGTCTTCCTGATCTCCAATTCATGACTCTCCAATCTTTCGATTAACAGATCAACTGTCAGATCTTCTGACTTCACGGTGTTCTTCAGCATTAAAGCAAAGTAATGCCAGTCTTTCTCATCAGGTAGTGAGTCAAACAGTTTGTCAACTAATTCTTCCTGAGTATAGACAATTCCGTGCCTTGCAAGTTCCATCTTTAAATGCCTGAATCTTTCTATCATCTTTGTCACAGATTCGTTTTTCAAACATCCAAACAAATCGAATTCTTTTCTTAACAATTTCTTGTTGTTTTTAACAAGTTTGGCACTACCCACACATTTTATTTTCAGTTTCTCCCATAGATCTTTGGCATTTACGTATTCGATTAGTGATATAATGTCATCCCTCACAGATTGATGAAGTAGAGCAATGCATTTATGTTCAGCAACAAATCTTTCTACTTGATTCTCTTCTATATTTTCATAATCTGTTCTTCCCATATCATAACCATTCTTCATGCTCTTCCAACTGAGATACGCAAACGCTTTTAGCCATTCTTCAAACCGACTAGCCCATCTGTTATATTCTTCAATTGCGATCAGCTTGGGCGGTTTGTTGTATGTGCCATAGGCACTATCTACACTCAAAGCATCAGAAAGGGTTTTCCTCGCACTTGAATTTGAAGCATTTTCATTGTGTTACTTGATGTATCATCTCCTGTGCTACCCATGAAAGCAAAAGCGTCACTGAACGGATTCAGAAAATCATCCATCTTCAAGTACCTGAAACAATTAATCAAACACTTAGAAAATTTTTTGTGAAATTTTAACAAAAACAATTTCAAATGAAATGGTTCACGCGGAATGAATTTCAAACGAAATGAATCTCAAGCGAAATAGACAGACTTCAAACGAAATGACTTCAAGTGGAATGGGTTTCACACGAAATGAGCTTTCACACGAAATGCTGATTTCAAGCGAAATGGTCCTCACACGAAATGCCCGTTGTTACGAAATAGCAACTTTGGTACGAAATGAATGTTGTTTTCATACGAAATGAAGTCCCAAGTTTGATTCCGTGCGAAATAAGGTCCACTAGGTTGATTTCGTACGAAATGATGTTCTCAAACTTGATTTCGTACGAAATGAACTTCACACTGATTGATTTCGTACGGAATGATGATGACTATTCCGTGCGAAATGATGATGACATCAGCATATCGGCCACCATTTTGTGAAATTGTTCCGGTTTTTGGTCGATTTTAGGTCCAATTCTTTCAAGGACTTGTTAAAACTATGTTTTACGTTATATATGTGAAATTCAATCCATTTTGACCGTTAAATTTTGTTAATTTTGAAAAAGAAGATGTAGAAGTCAGATTTTATGGTGAAAACAAGCTGAATCGGTATGAACTCTTCTTCCTGAGCTCTGATACCACTTGTTGGATCGATGTGTGACCCGAACGAGTCTATCAGAAGAGTTTTACGTCAATATCAAAGGCGGAATCAATGATATCAACATGATTACAACTTGATTCTCCCTAATTATCTTCTTTTTATTGATTTCAAAGCTTTTACAGATCGTTTGACAAATCGGCAGCACCTCGGCTCTGAAATCGCAAAGTTACAAATGATGAACCAGCTTAGCTATTTATAGAGTTGCTATTTCGTACGAAATAGGCAAAGCTCATTTCGTACCAAAATGAGTATTTCTCATTTCGTGCGAAATAGCTTTAGCTATTTCGGGCGAAATCACCTATTTACACTCAAAACCTGTTTTCTAATCTGCTGAACACTGGTTTATCCTATCTAGACCTAAGACTCGATAAAGACGAAGTTAACAGACATTAATGCACCAACAACTATGTCAAAACTACCCAACTGAATGGGTAAGAGATCGGTATTGAATTTCCGCTCGCCAAGTTCCAAGGAACATCTTTTAACAACTTCCCCTGACTCGACAAGTTTACCATTTGCCAATTATAGATTGAAGGGGCGTCTAGCTTACTCGACTCTAGGCCAAGTACATTTTGAATTCTATGTGGCGAGGACTTCAGTGTACAGTTTTTAGGAACCCTATGTTTAAATGTAGCACAACCCAATCCCTATTATTAGATGTAGGATAACCCAATCCATATGTTTAGATATAGGATAACCCAATCCATATGTTTAGATGTAGGATAACCCAATCCATATGTCTAGATGTAGGATAACCTGTCGCAACCCCCGTCCCCTATTTGTCCCGGGAACGGGCGGCCGCGAGACCAGTTTTGGTGGTATCGATGTTTATCATTTTGGCAGCGGAACTTACATCAGGACCGTAGTTAGGAAATATTTTATCAGAGTAAAATACCACACTTTTATAATATTAAACACATGGGAAATTCCCAAGTTTCAAGTACACATATTTTCATAGGGATAAACCCTATTTTATTTAATAAAAACATCTCTTTATTTAGGTAACTTTTATAGCCACTTTTCCAAGCGTTCAGTGTTGTCCAGTTGGCTTCTATTTGGCTTTCACATTTTGTTACCTAAAACGCGTTTAAAAAGATTTTGTCTATGGGAAATACTGGTGAGTGAATCCCAGTTTAATCAAGAAGAGTTTAATCCTTTAACAATATTGAGAGCGATTACAATGTTTATTTCTACACAATTACTCATTCAGTACTTGCCACTCGACCGGATCTGTGACTATGGTCATATCACACATTGGCTAACCCATTGTCCAATTGTGAAGATTATTAAGTAATGTATACAAAACCCCATAATACCGGCAGTAATTGAAGAATTATAAAGACTCATTCACTGCTAATCACATTGTAAAATATTTAAGGTTTTGTAAAAACAGTTTACAAAAAGGAGATTACTCACATTGCTGTCTTAGGGTTTTCTTTAAGGATTTCCTGGTGATTATCTATAATTTACACAAAATGCAAACGGGTTAGTATAATAGCCCAATATTTACATTAGTAACACCCTCCCCGAGACGGCATTCCAATGGCTACGTCGGGCAGAACCACGACAGCCGTTACGGAATCCTGGATAAATCGGGCAGCGTATCTAATGCGTAACCGGGGTTATGATACTTACAACGAGGCAGAACTTCGCTAATTAGGGGGTATAGTACCCGATTATAGTTGCTACAGTATAGAATTAAGAGAGAATTTTCATTTTTTGAACATCGACAACTGAAGGCCGATACTCCCAATTTATAGGAGCTGATCTATGGTTCCTCGCGGCCCGCGTAAGAAGAAGGCCAAGCCTTTGCGGCCCATGACCTAGGGTGAGTAGGGCCTAGCTATGACTGGTCAGCACTATAGGTTCGACACACAGCCCAACACGTGGCAGCACCAGGTTTCTCCTGGTGGCCTATCTGTCGCGGCCTGCGTAAGACCAAGGGGTAGTCTTCGCGGCCCGCCAAGGACTAATAAAAATTGTTTTTAATTAATTTTAATAAAAATAAAGATATTCGGGGCCTGTTTTCGTATACGGGGTGTATCTTAGGACATATTGGGGCACTCTAATTATTTTTAGGGTGTCGGATTGTTTTTGGATGGTTGTTATATCCTCCCCACCTTGTTTTAGAACTCGTCCTCGAGGTCTACTGGAACAAGTGCGGGTATTTCGTTTGCATCTCTGATTCAAGCTCCCAAGTGTATTCTGGTCCGCTCTTGGAATCCCATTTCACTTTGACCAGAACTAGTCTCTTCTGTTTGAGATTCTTGACTTTCCTGTCTTCAATTTGTAGAGGTCTTTCTACAAATTTTAACTGCTCATTTACCTCTATGTCCTTAAGAGGTACTACTAGCGATTCATTAGCTAAGCATTTCTTGAGATTAGATACATGAAATACATCATGTATTCCTGCCATTTCCTCTGGCAGTTGTAGCTGATAGGCTACAGGTCCAATTCTTCTAATAATTTCAAAAGGTCTAACATACCTGGGACTTAGCTTTCCCCTCTTGATGAATCTTACCACTCCTTTCCAAGGAGAGACTTTCAATAACACTTTGTCTCCTACCTGAAATTCCAATGGCTTTTGTCTGTTATCAGTATAACTCTATTGTCGATCACGTGCTGCTTTCAGTCGCTCCTTGACTTGAATAATCTTGTCGGTTGTTTCTTGTACTATCTCAGGTCCGGATAGTTGCTTTTCTCCAATTTCTGCCCAACAGACTAGAGTTTGGCACTTTCGACCATAAAGTGCTTCGAATGGTGCAGCATTTGTGACAACCGTAAAAAATCCAGGTATACGTACACTTAATTAACCATGATTAATGCTTAATGACTGTACTAAATTACAATTAATTGCTTTCTGATTACTGCATCATACTTACATGTGCATCACATATTGTCACATCATTATTACATGCAAACCATATTGACATAAATGATGCACAAAGCACAGTTAGCGAATAACTCAGAAAAATGCTGATGAACTACTACACTAGTATGGTGTGTAGGGAAGTAAGGACCACAAAATTGCATTCCTAAGTAATAGTTTAAGTGCCGAGAAGTGCCTAAAACTCACCCAAAGTGCTGAATTCAGCTTAATTCAGCAAAAATCAGCATTTTAACAAGCTAGTATCAATGCAAAAATATGACTAAATGGTCCTGAAAGCTTTCCTAAGTGTCGGGAATTAAAAGTGTCACAAAAGGGTACATAAAGAACACTATACGGTATAGTGTAGCACTTTAACGAACCGGTATCTAACCGAAGAACCGGACACTACCCGAAACATCAAAATTACACTAGAAACATTGTTTTAACATTTCTAAGCTAGTTATGGGCCCCAAACACCCTAACACACTATATAACACCTAATACACATAACACCTAACTATTACACTTAAATTCTAACTAAATAACCTAACTTATCATTAAACCCCAACCAATACCCCCCCTATCTTGACGGTCACAAGGGTGGCCCCCACCCTTGATCTTACTTGATCTTATTTGATATGATTAGAGATCTTGTTATGTACTTAGAAGACACATTATCCATTGGATTAAGCCATAAGATGGTTATAAGTTTGAACCTTTAGAACCTAAGCTCATTCATCTTCACCCACACAACACACACTACTCTCTCTCCTCCTTCTCCCTCCCTTACGGCCGTGAGCCACCAACCACACCACCATCATCTTCAATTCACTTTCATCCATTCCAAGCTCATCACAAGGTGTTAGAAGCAAGATAAGGAGGCTTGGTGGCATTGAAGATTGAAGGACCTCTTCCATTTGCTATTATCCATCACATTTATCCTCTGCATCTTCTTGAGTTCATCCCTAGCCCTTGTGCTAGTAGTAAGCCTCTTGTCACTTGAATTTACTTCTTATTTAGTTGGTTAAAATATGATGTATGATGCAAATCATGAAGAACACTAATGAACAAGAAGATGAACTTTCACATAAAGCTTAATAACATAAGAATACATATTGTTTAGTGTTGTTTTGCTTCTTGATGATTGATTATTTGTCTTTATGATGTTAGACATCATATGAGACCTACTAGATTGTGAGTAAACACATGATCTAGTAAGTTAGGATGATGATCTTGTGAAAGACCAAGATGATCATACTTTGTGTATACATGAACTTGAATAATAAAATTTGTTTTCATATGTGATGATGATTTAAACACAATACAAGTATTGTAAGAGGGTGATTTCCAAGATAGTTTTCTCAAGAAACTAAGTTAAGTAACAAGATTTATACAAACTTGGTTCTTACATAAACCAAACTTGTTTTTAAGGGTTAAACAAGTGTAGAAACACTTGTGTAACAAAAAGATTACATAAAGAAGCATTTTTAGAAAATGTGTTTGGAAGTTGTAAACACCCAACTTCTTTACAAATGAAGTTTTTAAATAAATAACCACATTTTTAAGGGTAACTAGGCTTACTAAAAACACTAGTAAGTTACTATAAGTTTTTATAAAAGTTCAAGTTCATGTTGTTATATAAATTGCATGATTTTGGCACTTGGTAAGTGTTGATTGAATTGTTGATTGTTGAGATGATTTTGAAAAGAAAATGATATGCTTTGATAGCATGGACACCTCCATTTTTAGGGGGAACTATGGCAAAATTTTCTAAAAATATAAACACTTAGAAAAATATTTTCAAACAAATATTTACAAGTATATTTTAACCATGAGTTTTCATATAAACTTTCCCATAATTTTTGTTACAAAAATACAAATATTGGAGGTTGGATTTTTATAAATAAAAATGGCTAGATATATATTTAGAATATATATATATATACAATAAAGACACATGTGTGTGATTATTTGTATATTTTGTGTATTAGTTATATTATTTAGGACTTGAATTAATATAACTTAACAAAATACCAAGAAATTACAATCCAAAATATTACCAAAAATCTCAAGGAATAAATATATAAGTTACACACATAATATTGTAAAACCGAACGAAAGAATGTAACTTACAAAATATTCCGGAAAATACATTTATGAATATATTTTTGGTAAATAATATTTTGGATACAAGAATTGAAAATATGATTTTTATGATTATTACAAAGTTATATCATATTTTGACAAGAAGGAAATATATAATTTTAGATGATTAAAAATATATATGTTTTCTTGGGAATTACTAGGAAATATAATATTTTTGGGAAAATATAAATATTTTCTTGGATAAACTTGAAATACAATATTTTTGGGTTTATATATATTTTCTAAAGTTAGACTTGAAAATATATTATTTTGGAACTACAAATATTTTGCCAAAAGGAAAAATTATTAATAATTTTTCTAAGTAATAATTCTTAAATATATATATTTTGGGAAATATATATATATTAGTGGACTTTTATTAGAAATAATATTCCGGAAAGTTTTACACAAAATTGAGTACAAAAATACTTAACAATTACAAGAAAATACTTATTCTCGTACGTATAAATACACGCCGGAATACGAATACACATGTATGAGATACCCCCATCCTTGGGAAGGAAATGCAAATATAAATACTTGAGAAGTATTATTACGAAGATATTGTTTAACAATTATTCCAAAATTTATAAATATAATTTAAGTTGAAATATTAATTATTTTGAAAATAACTATATAAGTTGGAATGATATCAAAAACGTAACTCAGAAACATTAATTCCAAGAGAAGGCACGACCCGTTCATCTAATAGACATTAGTACATTGTAGGTAGTCGTGTTTGCTGAAGGAACGACAGTTACGATGTTCATGTCCCCCTTTTCTTTTAACTGTTTTTAGTTTATAACTTCGGGGGTGAAATACATGTTACAATTGTTTACAAACATTTTATACATGGTATGGTTAGCTAAGGAAGGTTACTGCTTGATCATGTGAGTGGTGGGTACAACACTTAAGGCCATTAATCCTCGTCGTAGGACCGAGGGACATGAGTGATAGATCTATTTAGGTGTAGCGAGCCCACACCCATGAGGACCAGGGTGGCCCATGTGGTGACTATGCCTACATACTAAAGCCATGGCAAAATCCGCTAGGTTTGAGTTTTCATGCATCACTTCACACATACCATTGGCCTTGCAAACCATTGGTGATCTGTTTTTCCTTATTGCTTCATACCAGGATTTACATACTTACAGACATAATTTAAAGGTTATTCATATACACAGACAAACACATGAACTCGCTCAACTTTTGTTGATGTTTTCAAATTACATGTATTTCAGGGAATTAAGTGGATCTGGCGGGTGTTTGCATGTTTGAAGCTGTGTCATGAATAAAAGATGTCATCCGAAGTCACTAGGGCTTAGGAGATGTATCTTAATCCTGGACGAGAAACATGGTTCTAAACTCGGTTTTATTTAAGGTCTTTTGTCGAGTCTTCGTGAACTCATTTAAACATGTTGTGGTTTGTAATTTAAATTTGGAGTCTACATTTCAGACAAGTATGTTGTGGTATTTTCCAAACTTAAGTTATGATTGATTGCTATGGTATTAAGAAAGTCACACCATAATCACGCTTCCACAAAAGTTAGGGTGTGACATCATTGATACTTGTGTGATAGCTGTTATTATAAGAAAATTCTATCAATGGTAAGTGATCGTCCCAATTACCTCCGAAATCCATTACACAAGCTCTATGCATATCTTCCATTGTCTGAATTGTCCTTTCGCTTTGTCCGTCCGTTTGAGGATGATATGCTGTGCTTAGATTCAGCTTGGTTCCAATTGCTTTTTGGAAACTTGTCCAAAAATGAGAGGTAAAACGACTATCTCTATCAGAAACAATTGGTAAAGAAATTCCATGTAATGAAACTATTTCATTTACATATAACTTAGCTAATTGTTCCATACTGAAGGTTTCCTTCATAGGTAAGAAATGAGCTGACTTAGTTAGTCTGTCTACAATCACCCAGATTGTATCATTACCTTTCCTTGTTTTGGGTAATTTGGTAACAAAATCCATTGTTATCAATTCCCATTTCCAAACTGGCATTTCTAACTGCTGCAATAAACCTGAGGCTTTCTGATGTTCAGCTTTGACTTGTGAACAGGTTAAACACTTTGCAACATATGCTGCTATATCCTTTTTCATTCGTATCCACCAAAAATTCTTTCTTAAGTCTTGATACATCTTATCACTTCCAGGATGCATCGTATACTTAGACTTATGGGCTTCTTCTAATATACGGTGGCGTAGGTTTCCTAATTTGGGTATCCACATTCTTTTCTTATGGAATC
Organism: Helianthus tuberosus; assembly: GCA_030545235.1. NCBI lineage: Eukaryota > Viridiplantae > Streptophyta > Magnoliopsida > Asterales > Asteraceae > Helianthus > Helianthus tuberosus. Next base: position 96,661,967 of record CM060412.1, on the reverse strand, counting down.
TCCAAATTCCATCTATTCCTTGTTCTAATTCCTTAATCATTCCTTTTAACTTTTCAGTATCATCCTTGATTACTGATTCTTGTGCTTTTCTAATATGTTCATTTAAATTTATATGTAGGTTTAATTTAAGAGAACACACTCTTTTTGGTTTTTCATGACACTTTCGAATTAAAGCATCAGCCACTACATTTACCTTTCCTGCATGATATTGGATATTACAATCATACTCACTAAGTATCTCCATCCAGCGTCTTTGTCTCATATTCAATTCCTTTTGCCCAAAAACATACCTTAAACTCTTATGGTCGGTGAAAATGGTAAACTTACTGCCGTAAAGGTAATGTCTCCAAATCTTAAGGGCAAAAATTATAGCTCCTAATTCTAAATCATGGGTTGAATAATTTTATTCATGATTCTTAAGTTGTCTAGATGCATATGCTATAACTTTTTGACGTTGCATCAACACACATCCATAACCTAACTTAGAAGCGTCACAATAGACTACAAAGTCTTAAGTTCCTTCAGGTAACGCTAGTATGGGTGCGTTGGTTAGTCTTTACTTAAGAATTCTAAAGACTTCTTCTTGTTTTGGTCCCCATTCAAACTTAACAGATTTACAGGTTAACTTAGTTACGGGAATGGCTATTCTAGAAAAATCTCGAATAAATCTTCTATAATAACCGGCTAATCCTAAGAAACTTCTAACCTCGGTTGGTGACTCAGGGGTTTTCCATTTGGTAATCGCCTCGATCTTTGTGTGATCCACATGAATTCCTTCATGATTGACTAAATGCCCAAGAAACTGTACCTGTTCTAACCAAAACTCGCACTTTAAAAACTTTGCATAAAGCTTTTCTTTTCTCAATAAACTTAGAAGTGCGTGCAAATGCTTTGCATGTTCCTCTTTACTCTCAGAGTAAATGAGAATATCATCTATAAAGACAATTATGAATTTATCAAAATATGGCTTACATATTCGGTTCATCATGTCCATAAATGCAGCTGGGGCATTGGTTAAACCAAATGGCATGACAGTAAATTCATAATGGCCATACCTTGTTCTGAAAGCGGTCTTAGGAATGTCCTCTTCCTGTACCTTTAATTGATGATATCCTGATTGTAAATCGATTTTGGAGAAAAATCAAGCTCCTTGCAATTGATCAAACAAATCATCGATTCTCGGTAATGGATACCAATTTTTAATCGTGACTTTGTTCAATTCCCGGTAGTCAATGCACATACGCATTGATCCATCTTTCTTTTTAACGAATAAGATCGGCGCTCCCCATGGCGATGAACTCGGTTGTATGAATCCTGTTTCCAACAATTAATCTAACTGTTTCTTTAACTCTTGCATTTCTGCTGGTGCCAAGCGATAAGGTGCTTTGGCAATTGGTGCTGTTCCCAGTAGTAGATGAATCCTGAATTCAACTTCTCTGTCTGGTGGTAGTCCTGGTAATTCTTCTGGAAATACATCTGAAAATTGGGATACTACTGGAATATCCTTTAGTTCTTTTCCTATTGTGTTAATGATTATGGAAATCAAACACACTAATGATCCTTTTCTTACATAACTGGCTGTTTTCATCACGGAGATGAATTTCGTGGATCTAGAGGGCTTATCTCCTTTAATTGTGATCTTTTCACCTCTTGGTGAATTTACTTGGATTGACTTTTGATCACATAAAATACTGGCTTTATTGGCTATTAACCAATCCATTCCTAATACAACATCAAATCCTGCCAGATTCATTGGGTAAAGGTTTGCAATAAATTTTTGATTTAAAAATTATATTCTTGCTCCCTGCAAGATTTCAGAAATCTTAATAGTTTCCCCATTTACTGTCTCTACTAGACATTCTTGTGGGAGTTTAGTTAATGATTGATTGAGAAGTTTGCAAAATGAAGTATTAATAAAACTTTGGTTTGCACCAGAGTCAAATAATACTTTAGCAAAAACATCATTAACTAAAAACGTACCGGCGATCACATCCGGGATCATTTTTGCTTCTTCTGCAGTCAGAACAAATGCCCTAGCATTTTTAGTATTCTTGGTGTTCAGAGCTGGAGCTAGTTTTGGACAGTTTGGCTTGATATAACCTTGTTCTCCACAGTTGTAGCATATCCTGTTGTTAGGCTTCTTCCTGCAGTCTTCCTCCTTGTGTCCAGATATTTTGCAAAAAAAAGCAATATATAGAGCATCTTCGAGAATGCTTCCTTTTGCAATACTTGTAGTAAGGTGCAGAGGTAGAACCTACATTTTTCCCATGGTTGGAATTTCCATAACGAAATTCTTGGGTAAGTTTCTGAGCTAGGTTCCTCATCTGGTTTTCTTCTTGTGTACGTACTAACTCATCAGTCAAGGTGTTTGCTAGTTCTGCAGCTTCTTCTATAGTTTGAGGTCTAGCTGTCTTGACTACATGCCTAATTTCACTGATTAATCCCCAGATATAACGGGAGATTAATACTGGTTCAGGTGATGCAAGGGTTGGCACTATTCTAGCATATTCAAAGAATAAAGTAGTGTACCCTTTACTATCCACTCCAGTCATTCTAAGGTTTAAGAACTTATTTGCTATCTGTTCTTTTTCATTGGGAGGGTAGAATTTCCTTTCTACCATATTTTTAAATTCCTCCCATTCCATATTATAAACCCTGTCACTTCCCTTAGAATGGAGGATAGTGTTCCACCATTCTAAGGCTGAGTTCTTAAACAGATTGGAAGCAAACATTATCTTCTCCTCTTCTGCACACTTGCTTATTTTTAAGACTGCTTCAGTCTTTTCTATCCAGCGTAGAGCTGCAACGGCCCCTTCGTTGCCCGAGAATTCCATTAGTTTACAAGACCATAATTCTTTATAGGAACAACCATAAGACATGGTTCTTCTTCTTTTGGGAATGGGCACTTGAAGTATGGGTCCATTGTTTACGTTGTGTTCAGGTTCAGTGGGTCGTTTACTATCACGGTTACTTTTAATATCTGCTTCCTAAACCGTTTTGATAATATATGGCATCGCATCTATTATCCCTTGTGCCACTATGTGTTGCATGGCACTGTTATCCACTTGGTTTCCATTATTATTGTTGTTCGGTTTATTGTTACTCTGGTTTTCCTGGTTCACTTCGTTGTCCATCTGAATTTTAAACATTTGCCAATTATTAATATCACAAGACAGTATTTAAGGCAAACAATCACACAACACACATATTGATCAAAAGCGTCGAACATTGCGACTTACTCTTTCTTATATATTATGCGTCTAATACAAACTGGAACTGGAATTTAAAATTACAATACTATTAGGCATCGTCTAGTTTTTTTTCATACACACATATTATATATATTTATTTATTATTTTATTATTATTACTATTACTAATGATAGGGGTTCATCCAAAAGTCCATATTACGCTCGGCATGTTTCCAGACGAGTCGTTCCCCTATTTGCCTCATTCTTTCGCTCTCTTCTAAAATCTCCTCACCAAAGGTTCAGAGTTCTTGCACATTCTCTTCACTCATTGCTGGTACTGTGGCTGGGTACTGTGGCATGGGTTCTTCCTGAGGATATGGATTCTCTAGGATTTCCCTAATGTATTCATCATTATCATAGTAGGGATCTAGAGGGTCCAGACCTGGGTAAGCTGCTAGGTTTGGCATAGGTTCCTCTGATATTGGGTAGCGTTGCTGATAATCCCTATGATCGTCACACCACGGGTCGTAGTCTGGGTCTAAGGGATTGGGTGCTGGCACGCTAGGTATCTTAGTTGGGTCAAAAGCTGGTGCTGGGACATGGTTTTCCGGGTTGACTTCAATCTCCATTGGTTGTGTGGGAAACAAGGATAATGGTTGGGGTGCTATGAGTCGCTCTAAATTAGGGTCTGCAGCTGTGGTTACTAAGATATGAAAATTTGCTAGACTCCTATTGAGCATATCTTGGGTGTGAGCATCTGTTTCTCTCTTAGCGGCTGCTAGAACTCGCTGTTGTTGTAACTTTTTCATTCTCTTCCTACGTTCATGCGCTCCCCTACTGAACCATCCTCTTTTTTTAGGAGGGAATGGCTCTTCAGACTGAGCCTTAAACGCGAATATCCCATCTTCATTGTCAGCTGAATACCCTGAGAGGGTAGGCTGTGAAGAGGTACCTTCGTTTTGAGGTGAGCTAGACAACTAACGATAGGCGTCGGAGGTTCCTTGGTCGCTCATACTGTAAACTAACAAATAGTCAAATAACACACAACAATAAAATACAGATATGCACGTATTTCTGTAGATAATTTCCTAACATTTTAAATAATATCTTGGTGTCAGCAGAACACTTATGTGGCTGAATCAGTGGCTTAGCTCTGATACCACCTTCTGTCGCAACCCCCGTCCCCTATCTGTCCCGGGAACGAGCGGCCTCGAGACAAGTTTTGGTGGTATCGGTGTTTATCATTTTGGCAACGGAAATTACATCAGGACCGTAGTTAGGAAATATTTTATCAGAGTAAAATACCACACTTTTATAAATTAAACCCATGGGAAATTCCCAAGTTTCAAGTACACACATTTTCATAGGGATAAACCCTATTTTATTTAATAAAAACATCTCTTTATTTAGGTAACTTTTATAGCCACTTTTCCAAGCCTTCAGTGCTGCCCAGCTGGCTTCTATTTGGCTTTCATATTTTGCTACTTGAAACGCGTTTAAAAACATTTTGTCAGTGGGAAATACTGGTGAGTGAATCCCAGTTTAATCAAGAAGAGTTTTATCCTTTAACAGTATTGAGAGTGATTACAATGTTTATTTCTACATAATTAATCATTCAATACTTGCCACTCGATCGGATCTGTGGCTATGGTCATATCACACATTGGCTTACCCATTGTCCAATTGTGAAGATTATCAAGTAATGTATACAAAACCCCATAATACCAGTAGTAAATGAAGAATTACAAAGACTCAATCACTGCTAATCACATTGTAAAATATTTAAGGTTTTGTAAAAACAGTTTACAAAAAGGAGATTACTCACATTACTGTCTTAGGGTTTTCTTTAAGGATTTCCTGCTGATTATCTATAATTTACAAATAAGCACACGCGTTAGTATAATAACCCAATATTTACATTAGTAATACCCTCCCTGAGAAGGCATTCCAACGACTACGTCGGGCAGAACCACGACAACCGTTACGGAACCCTGGATCAATCGGGCAGCGTATCTAATGCGTAACCGGGGTTATGATACTTACAACGAGGCATAACTTCACTAATTAGGGGGTATAGTACCCGATTATAGTTTCTACAGTGTAGAATTGAGAGAGAATTTTCGTTTCTTGAACATCGACAACTGAAGGCCGATGCTCCCAATTTATAGCAGCTGATCTATGGTTCCTCGCGGCCCGCGTAAGTAGAAGGCCAAGCCTTCGCGGCCCGCGGCCTAGAGAGAGTAGGGCCTAGCTATGATTGGTCAGCACTATAGGTTCGACACACAGCCCAACACGTGGCAGCACCAGGTTTCTCCTGGTGGCCTATCTGTCGCGGCCCGCGTAAGACCAAGGGGGGTCTTTGCGGCCCGACAAGGACTAATAAAAATCGTTTTTAATTAATTTTAATAAAAATAAAGATATTCGGGGCCTGTTTTCGTATACGAGGTGTATCTTAGGACATATTGGGGCACTCTAAATATTTTTAGGGTGTCGGATTGTTTTAGGAGGGTTGTTATATAACCCAATCCATATGTTTAGATGTAGGATAACCCAATCCATATGTTTAGATGTAGGATAACCCAATCCCTATGTTTAGATGCAGGATAGCCCAATCCTTATGTTTAGTTGTAGGATAATCTAGTCCCTAATTGTAGCTAGGATAATCCTTTCACTAGCCATGAAACTCATGCATGTGAAATGTTGAGATGAAGCTAAAATTGGCACCAGTATCAAATAAGATGGATGTGAAATGTTGGTTGATTGGAAACATGTCAGGTAACTACTACTTAAGTGATCGAGGTAGGGTGGGATGATGCGGTCATGCCTCGGATCTCCGGGGCTAAATCCCATATGTAACGTGCAATGCGTTTGAATTCGGGTGTTACGCAGTATGGAAACAACCCTTGAGAGACCGTGAAAGCCTCGAGTCTAACCAACAACATTGGCTCTAATCATGATCGAGTTCTAGAATTTGTTTCCAACCTTTGAATTTAAATATGCGAGCAATACTCTTCTCGCATGATATCCTTGAGTTCTTCCCCCGACAACCTTTACATAGTAACACTTTCTAGCGTTTGTACTTGGAGATTCCACCAAGTTAACGCTGCATTCAGCAGGAGACCCTTTGTTTACCTAATTGTTTACTCTGGAGTACGTTTACTAGTATGACTAACAGACTTCATTGTCTTTATTTGGCGGACAGAAGCTACCGCACCTCTCATATTAATGAGGTCTTACGGCTTCCAGTCCAGAAAGGCCTTAGACTTAAAACCTTGTACTGTCGCATCATCCAGTGTGGCATTGCTACTCGTTCCCGATCCATCGGGATTTAAACCACTTGAACTACCAGTACCACCAGTACTGTCACTAGTATCGTCTCGATTGACCTCATGTTGTGCAATTTCTGCACCCTCGTGTTGTTCCATAAGAACTTCTAGTTCGATATAATCAGTGAGATGTTGATTAGTTAACCCCTTTTTTTGTGTAGACCTTCCTCCTGGCGCCATGATATTTTTAATATACAACATTATAAGAATCTAGACATATATTTTGGATAAATATAGTCTATCTTGTGCCCAAGAATGAAGAAGGAAATAGGTCATAAAATCCTCAAGATCGTATTGTTCATACTTGTTTGAATAGATGATAATGTGGATAACCGCAACCAAAATGCGTAGCGCCTCTTGCGTGTATTGGTCATATGTCTAAGTGGGGAATGAAATAATTTGTTGAGGAGGGGAAACCAACCAGTGGACTCTGTCCCTATAGTATGCATTTCATACTACATAGGATTTGATCATCCGAAGTAGAGAAATTCCTTTGTCGTACTTGTCCATGTAACGAATATGGTACTAGTGCTTGAGCTTCACGAGCTCCAACAAGATCAATAAGATCTTCATTGATGTCAAATAGAATGCAATGAGTGAGTTGTAGCATGGCTCATGCCATACTATCCCTTTGGATAAGACAAATGTCAAATGACAAAATTTATTGTATTCATTTCCAATAAATAAGATAAGGTGTCATAGACACCAAAGAACCAACTCATGTAAAAGAATTCTAGAATGTTGAGGAAAGATCCTCCATGAGTGGTTAACAAGTTTGTTTGTTTAGATGACTAGTCTCGAACAACTCGTGTTGTAGATCGAATGTTAGGTGCGAACAATACGTTTCATCTTCCTATATTGTATTGTAGGGCGTTATAATAACCATCTCAGTTAGTGTTCTACTGGATAGAAACTTGAACAACTTAAGAATTTTAAAGGATAATGATCACTAGCTTTGCACGCAGAGTCCACCAGGATTTCCATGCACTATAAGTTGTTATTGCGTGGGCCCCCGTAATAATAAATTGTCTTGCATGGTCACCCTAGCATTCTCTCGTTTCAAAGCAGATGATCAGTTAGAGAGAGGACACTATTGTCTATATACCTTCACATAGAAGGGAACTTCGTGATAGTTCATGTGTCAACATCCGTTTTCATTACTCGTGGAATGGGACGTTGTTAGATAAAAAAATAGAGAGAATTCGTAAAAATAACAACTGGAGGGACGCCTTCAAGATGAGTACTTCATCTTCCTCAACTGGACAAGAGCGTCGTCAATCATGATTTGCATGAGCCACGGAGACCTCGTCCCAATAATGGAGTTGTTGTCCAAGGCTGCCACCTCCGCCTCATCGTCACTACTGAAGTCAGGCATCTCAGCATCCGCGAGAAAGCCACCATCTTCCACGGGATCATTGCTTTATGGTCTCACTTAGGAACCACATTTTTCATAAGCTCCGCAATAGACATGAGGTCGATATTCTCATGGAAGACGTATTGTATAAAATATGTTATGTTTTAAAATAATGTATTATGTCTTGTGTAAAAGATGTCGTGTCTTAACCATGTTATGTGTGTCAAGGATGACAATGGAATTCGAAGTCGAAGGCATTTTGTTCTTGCCACAATATTCCTTAGAACACATATATATAAATCATTTATATATAATCACATAAAATCCTATCTAACAAGGATTTCTATCTTGCATAAGCTGAACTTGTAAACTATTTATAACGCGCAAACTGATAATGTAATGTATTACAGGCACATAGTCTGTTAATGTAATGTGTCTATTTCTCATAGACTTCACCCATGGAAATATCCTCGCTTGATTTATGTGAAGTGAATTTTTATTGTAGTTGACCTTGAATAATGTTTATGCAATGAGAACCTCTTGTTCTTGTATAAATTGTTTTCGTGAGAGGTCCCTATTGATTGTAGACTTAAACTCGAGAAAGAATCCTGGTTCACTACAATCGATGCTCTGATACCAACCTGTCACACCCGCTCGTAGCGGAAGCACGAGGTGTGATCTGATCGGTTCTCATTGCATAACAATGTAAGTGAACATACTAAATGAATAAAACAAGCTCTAATGCCAATGTTATAATCGTTTCAAAAGAACGCAACATAAGTTAAATGTATTGGTTATAAGCCATCAAATGAAAATAAGTTGTCATTTTTTCATACATCAAAATGTAAGTCTTAAAATGTCAAGGCTTTGACCTCTATATCACCGCAAAGAGGCGGTATATAACGGACAAACCCTTCATGATGTTGGCTTGGAGTCTTTATACTTGCTTTCTTGAACTGAAATATCTGCATGTTCCACTAATTCCCTGAAATACATGTTAAGTTGAAAACATAAACAAAAGTTGGCGAGTTCATGCAGTTTAGTTGTGACAACTGGCACTTTTCCATGTATTCCGTACAATATAAACAGTAATTTGTACTTTAATGACTGTGCATGATTGAATAATGAGATGAATGATTTTATGATTACATTCAAGGACATACAAATGCATTACATGTTGCATGATTTCTTATCATTTTTACATACAACCCAGTATGGTTCAATTAGTGCACAAAATGAGACTAGCACAATAAACAGATAAACTAGAAGTACTGACGGGAGTTCAGTACTCAGACAGACATGTTCTTAGAACATAGAATGAGCCCCGAAACCAAGAGTTACACTTGAATAGTATGTAGGAAAGTAGGGATCATAAAACTGCCTCCCGAGTGACGATTTTAAGTGCCAGAAAGTGCCCGAAATACACTAAAACTGCTGAATTCTGCAGAAAACAGCAAAATTCAGTATTTTAACCTCAAAATATAATGCAGAAATGTGGTTTAGTGGTCCAGAATAACTTTCTAAGTGTCAGGAATCAAAACTGTCATAAAAGATATCATATTGCACACTAAACTGCGCAATTTAGCTCCTTAACAAACCGGTAACCAAACGAACAGCCGGACACTACCCAAAACACCAAAAGTTAACTAGAAGCATTGTTTTAATGTTACGAAGCTAGTTATGATCACTAAACACCATATTACATCTTAAAATCTAACCAAATCATGTAACTTACCATTAAGATGTAACCAGAACCCCCCCCCTATATTGTGGACGGTTCTTAAGGGGGTCCCACTTATGATTTTCCTTGATTATTTTATTAGGTTTGCTAAGTAGATATTGAACACAAGATCTAGTGTATAATAACATGTTGGAAGCATTTTATAATAACCCTTAGTCTTGAACCCTTATCATCTTCATCACTTCAAAGCAACAAAACTCTTCTTCTTCCCTTCAAAACCTATGGCTCAAACCCCTCACACATCTCCATCATTTTTCAAGCCATTCTCATACAATCAAAGGTGTTCACAGGGTGTCTCAAGCATAGTTAGGAAGGTTGCAAGCATAGGAAGTTGAAGGACCATCTTGGAGTGCTTTTATCCACCTCAAATCGTCATCATCTTGCACATTGTTCTTCCCTAGCCTTAGAGCTAGTAGGAAGCTTCTTTGATCTTGTTTTTACTCTTAATTTTAGTGGTTAAAGTAAGATGTAACTTGGTAATCTAAAGAATCTCAACAAAACAAGAAGATGAACATGAACATAAAGCTTAAAAATATGAAGATCAAAGTTGTTTAAGTGTATGTAGTAAACTTGTTTGTTGATTATTTGTATGTATGGTGTAGATCACCATATGAAGCTTGCTAGATGATGATTTAACACATGATCTAGCAAGTATGAGGATGGATCTTGAGAAATTTAGGTTGATCATCCTTTATTTGAACTATGAACTTGAAGATGGACTTGATTATGTGTAGGATGATTATTCCTACAAGATATAAGTCTTGAAAATGTAAGATTTCAAAAATAAGATATTCAAGAAACTAAAGTTTACTACAAAATTGTACATGGTTTGATTTTTGAAAGAAAGAAAACTTGTTTTAAGTGTTAGATGGAACACTTGATATGTGTAAGCCATGAAAAACTCAAGAAAATTAGTTTTTGAAAAATCATCTTACAAGTTGTAAATGATGAAATTTCATAAGAATGAGTTTTATAAAATAAGAACCATGGATTTAGTGTTCTTACAACATATTAAATTACATGTTAAATTACTACAAGATTTTACTAACTTCAAGTTCATGTCATATTGTAAAAATGCATATTTATGGCTTATGGTAAGTTATATTAAGATTGTTGTTAATTGATGATGAATTTTTAAAAGAAAATGATATGCTATTAAGCATGGAAACCTCCATTTTTAAGGGGAAACTATGGCAAAATTTTTGTAAAAACTAGACACTCAGAAAAATATTTTAAACAAGTGTTTACAAGTAATTTTTATCTTGGTTTTAAGTATAAAATTTGCCATAATTTTATTTATAAAAATTACAAATCTTGGAGGTTGATTTTTGATAATAAAAATGACTAAGTATATATTTAGGAAAATATATATTTAGAAGACACAAAATTATGTGCTACTTGTATATTGCTTGTATTAGTTATATTAAAATTAGGAACCTTGAAAATAATACACCACACCAAAATACCAAAAACTGTAATATAAAAATATTACCAAAATCACAAGAAAATAAATACATATCATATACCCGAATATTGGACAAATCGGACAATGGACAGTGGACTATATATATATATATATATATATATATTCTGGAAATAAATTCGTATCTTAACAAATGTGATAGACGGTATTTTTGAAACCGAAGAAACGACAAAATATGAATTTTTACAACTATTACAAAATATATCATATTTTGTCAAAAGAGAAAATATATTATTTTTGAAGTATATATTTTCAAAAACAATTTAAAAATATATTGTTTTGGTGAAAACTAAAAATATTTATTTTTCTAATATTAATCTTAAAAATATATTATTTTTAAGGTATATATGAAAGTATACTTATTTTTGCCTAGTTAAATTAATAGATATTTTTCTATAAAAATTCTCTTAAAATATGTATATTTTAAGAATATGAAGTTGGTGATTTTTAATTGTATAAAAATAATATTTTGAAAAATTTACATATAATTTAAGTATAAAGTACTTAATAAATACAAGAAAATACGTATTCCTATACGTATAAATACATACCGGAATACACTACCAATACTTGGCAAAATACGCAAATACAAGTATACCTATAATTGGAAAATATATATGTGAGAAATACATGATAAATCAAGTTAAAAATACATTATTTTTAACAATATTCCAAATGATTTGATGGAAAATAATTTAAGTTAAAATATACATATTTTAACTAATAATTATATAATTGGGAATTATATAATGTACATCAACCGTATACCTCAAAGTATACTAAATTCCAAAATAAGTCTTAATAAATAAATAAGGCTAAGAGTCGTTACACGACCTAAACGTCTAATAAAACATAGCACGTGTGTAGGTAGTTGTACGACCCGTGGAAAGGATCTTTGAGTTATGAGACAGCTACGCAAACCAGTGAGTTAATGTCCCCCTTTTCTTTTTACTGTTTTAGGTTTTTTAACTTTCGGGGGTGAAATACATGTTTCAAACGTTTACAAATGTTGTGGTTAGCTAAGGAATGAACTGTTAGATCATGTGAATGGGTAGGCGTATACTTAAGACCATTAATCTTTGTATAAAGACCGAGGGGCATGAGTGATAGATCTATTTGGGTGTTGTGAGCCCCACCCATGGGTCCACGAGTTGGCCGCATGTGGTGACTTTGTCGTTCCAGCCGGGTGGCCCGGTACGAAATCCGCTAGGTTTGAGCTTTCCTACACCATTGCACACATATTAATGTCCTTGCAAAACATTAATTGATCTGTTCATAGTCGCTTTCATACCAGATTACAAAGGAATACTTACAAATGTTTACAAGATATTTCTAGCTCACATAAAAAACACATGAACTCGCTCAACTTTTGTTGATGTTTACAAATTACATGTATTTCAGGAAACTAGATGGATCTGGCAGCCTTGAGAAAGTTTTCAAGAAGAAATTTCAAGATTGATGTTATCCTACTTTTGAAGGGTTTGATTTGGATATCTTATCTTAGATAGGATATACGAATCAAAGCCTTGGTTTAAAAAGTCTTTTGTTTAAAAGTCCTCAGTGGAACTTATTTCTACTTCAATGGTTTGTAAACTAAACGTGAAGTTTGTTGGTTGAACGGAACAACTTGTGATTGTATTATTTTAAAACTTATGAATGGACGAACATCATGTTTTAATCATATAGTTGTTTATTATAATTGAATGCAATGATATTGATCAAGTCACACATTACACGCTTCCGCAAAAAGTCAGGGTGTGACATTAGTTGTATAAGATGTATCTTGTAAAATGTGAGTTGTATAAAAGGTATCTGTAAAATGTGAGTTGTATAAAATGTATCTGTAAAATGTGAGTTGTATAAGATGAAAGCCAGTATGTAAAGATGTAGTATGTAAAGCGTCAATGAAATCGTTAATCATTAATGTTTCGCGAGGACATTAATATGCGTGACGAAATAGGAAGAAATCCAAACCTAGATGATTTCGTGTCGACTACTATCGACTAGGACACAAACGCACTCTTTTGTATGGGTCCACGACCAAGAGTGGGGCTCGCCAAAACCCATTAGATCTAACCCCTTGTACCTAGGTCCAAACTAGATTAATGGTGCTTAGTTGTATAACCCTATTCGCACATGATCTAAGGTGTTTCATTCCATGACTTAACATACAATTGAACATGTATTTTCCCCGATATTTGTAAAGTTGTAAAGCATTTAAAATGAATAGGGGACATGAACTCACAGAATTGTGTCCGTGAATAGTAGATAACTGTGATCTCACGTGCGGTCGTCCTGAATAGTGTCACGACCTACAAACGTTCTATATTTGTTAGACACTATAGTCTTGTAATGACTTAAGTACAAGTATTTTATCTTGAATATGTGTAAGACTCGTATATCTTTGTTATTCGTTGAACTGTGTTTTAGATGTATTAACTGATAACTGTTTAGTGTATATATATTTCGCCAAATATATATATATTCTTGTATCTCGTGAGTTGTATCGTAGTTGTATAAATGTGTTTTCATCAAGTGTTAGGTGAATGTGAATGTGCATATCGTTGCACGTATAGGAATTACGTATGTCCGCGTGTTTGTTATATGTGATCTTGTATTCTTAGAATATATATACTTATATATTCTAAGATATATTTCATAGAAATATATGTGTTATACTTGGTAAAAGGTATAGAAAAAATCTTAAAAATAATCTATTTTTAAGATTAGTTCTAAAAATATAATTTTAGTCTTTTACTAAAACAATATATTTTAGATCGTAAGATATGTATGTTTATATATTTCAAAAACAATACCTTTTCGTTAGAAACCATAAGTAATATATTTTGTATATTGTAGAAAATATATAGTTACTTATTCGGTTTAGAAAACGTAGTTTACCAAGTCGTCGAAATATTGTGTATTATAGTCTGTATTACATATATAGTCGGTATATTTGTCCGTAAGTCCCATTTGTCCATAAGTTGTGTCCGAAGGCTCGGAACATCCGTAAGTTGTTTTCAAGGTGTATTTTTGTGTAGTCTTGTAAGACTTTTAGTTGTAATGTGTCTTGTGATTATTTGTACCATTGTATGCAAGTTCCTAGTTATCATACATATAACTGATACAAACAAATAACACATAGCACATAAGTTGTTAAGATAACTAAATATATATTTTCTCAAAAATAAATATTTATATCAAATTTTTCTTTTATAAAAACTATTCTTTAAAATCTTTTATTCTAATAAAGATTTTGTCAAAAATGATAGTTTTAATAACACATGATTTTTAAGAAAAATGGCCATATTTCCTTTGAAATATACACTTAGCCATGTTTAATAAAACATATCTTTTTCTTATAAAAATCACCAACAATCTTCTCATATTATTCTTAATAAAAACATATGAGATTTATATCAAAATCTTAACAAGTTGAATCAATAACATGTAGGGTTTTGGTATGATCTTAACATATGTTAACTAGTTCAAAATCCATGCTTTACATCTAGTTTTATCACACTTTTTACAAAAACCCATCCTGTATGTTTCTTTTTATAACTTTGTAAAAGTATTGTTTTTAGTGAAAAACCTTATATACTTTAACAAAACCAAAGATTATGATCATCCATTCAAACATTTATGTTTAACAAAACCCTAAAACATTTTCATGTACACTTGTTAGATTATGTTTTTAAACATCATCTAACAAGTTATTCATATGATAATCATCAAAACTAGATCAAATATGCAAGTTATAAGACTTAAATCACAACATAAACAAACATTTATATCATGATTTTTATGTTGCTTCTTTGTACTTTCATATTATCTTGTATGATTATTTAGTTTATTACATGTTCTTCAAACAAATAAAACATAAATAAGTATGAAAACGGGATTTTAGAAGCATACTTCTAGCACTAATGGCTAGGGATGATCTTGATGATGATCAAAGAAAAGAAAAATTGTTGATCTTGATGTTTGGAAGCTATGGAATAGAAAGAAAGGCTTGCTTCTTCTTGTAGTGTCTTTAGATCATCCTAAGTATCATCAAGCTCCATCGTGATCATCAAAGAGGTTTAAAATGTGAAAGATTTTTTATGGTGTTCTTGGCTAGTGTATGAATATTGAGAGAGTTCTTAAGTGTGTGAAAAAGAAAGTGAAAATGAGATGAAAGTGCTTTAGTGATTATGGTAATAAGATGTTATAAGTCTTCACCACACTTTACCACCAGATCCACTTGCAAGTAAATGGTAAATATCTAAGACATTTGTGGAAACAACTTGGGAGGGGGGTCCCACATGCTTACAACTTGTTTTTTCTAGTAAAAAGTGTTAGTTTATTTAGAGAGTTTATCAGGAAATGCTTTGATGTTTAAGTTTTTAAGTGTTTAGTAACTATTACTAGACCAAAATGATCCAATTAACATTAGATGGTCACTAAAACAGATCCGATATCGTTCGGATATTCATTTCGCTTTGTTTCCGTTAGTCGTTATTTTAACGCTAAGCTTGTGTAAGTTGTGTGAATTGATGTAGTTATTGGTTCGGATGATACCCGAAGGTATCCTCATATGAATTCTATGTTAAAAAACACTTTTATATGTTGCAAAAAGATTAAAAGGCTGATTTTAGCAGAATTTCTACGGAAAAGTGTTGAAATTGTCACTTTTAGTGCTTTTCGGGTAGTTTTTAGTGTCATCGGACTTCGGGAAGGTTTTAAACCTTGCATTCCTAGTTAGGGTTTAATGTATATTAGATGTTGGACTTTCTTCTGAGTCCTAAAGATGTCATCTAGATGGTTTATGAGGATCCTGCGTTTTCGTCAGCACACTAGTAGCACACTAGTCTACTAAGTGCTACTCTAGTTGTTTTGATGCATTGTTTAAACTGTTTCAAATGTAATCAACAAAAATGAATTATATGCATCATAAGTAAATATTCCATGAGTATTCTAAGTGTATGTCATGAAATATGCAGTTCGGATGTTCAAGACACATAAAAGTGTAGCTAAAATGAGTACTTTAAGTGTAAGAAAGTTATCGAAAAGTGGCAGTTGTCACACCCATGACTTGGAATTAGGTGCCGTTGTATGGAACTAAATGTGTGATATACTCCAATCATAAAAGTCTCCAACACTTGTTTAACCAAAAAGATCTCAACATGAGGCAACGCCGTTGGATGGAAACATTAAACGATTATGATTGTGAAATTCGCTACCATCCTGGCAAAGCGAATGTGGTCGCTGATGCTTTAAGCAGGAAAGAAAGAGTCAAACCTATACGGATCAATGATAAAAGTATTGAACTGAAGAACAGTCTAAATGAGAAGTTGTTGACAGCACAGAAAGAAGTTGTAATGGAAGATAACCTTCCAGAAGAAAGATTAGGTGCAACTATTGATCAGTTGTCACCTGGGAATGATGGAATCCGGAGATTGAATGGTCGAATATGGGTTCCAATTCATGGAGGACTTAGAGATATAATCCTCCAAGAAGCTCATAATTCCAAATATTGAGTTCACCCAGGGAGTGAAAAAATGTATCAAGATTTGAAAGCAAACTATTGGTGGATGGGTTTGAAGAAATCCAGAGCCACACACGTAGCTAAATGTTTGACGTGCTCTCACGTTAAAGCCGAGCATCAAAAGCCGTCAGGATTACTACAACAACCAGAACTTCCCACATGGAAATGGGAGATGGTAACCATGAATTTTATCACCAAGTTACCTAAAACAAGACATGGAAATGATACAATATGGGTCATAGTTGACAAACTGACTAAGTCAGCTCAGTTCTTGCCCATCAAGGAGACTCATAGCTCCGATAAACTAGCCCAATTGTATGTGGACGAGATTGTATCTCTCCATGGAGTGCCCATATCTATTATATTCGATAGGGATACTAGATACACTTCTCATTTTTGGAAAAGTTTCCAACAATCCTTAGGCACTCGTTTGAATTTCAATACTGCTTATCATCCTCAGACGGATGGACAAAGTGAGCGTACGATTCAAACCCTCGACGACATGCTTTGGGCATGTTTCATTGATTTAGGTGGAAGTTGGGATGATCATCTTCCCCTGATTGAGTTCTCATACAACAGTTACCATACGAGCATTCAAGCTGCGCCTTTTGAGGCCTTATATGGAAGAAAATGTAGAACGCCCGTTTGTTGGGCGGAAATTGGGGAAACCCAGCTATCAGGACCTGAGATAGTCCTTGAGACGATGGACAAGATTGTTCATATCCGTGATCATCTAAAGGCTGCCAGAGACAGGCAGAAGAGTTACTCAAATAAAAGTCGCAAAGCTCTAAAGTTCGAGGTAGGAGATAAAGTGTTACTCAAAGTGTCACCTTGGAAAGGGGTGATGCGATTTGGTAAAAAGGGCAAGCTAAGCCTGAGATACATCGGACCATTCGAGATCATCGAATGTGTCGGGAGTGTTATAACAACTCTCCTAAAATATTTATAACATCCCAATACGCCCTAAAATACACCCCGTATACGAAAACTGAACCCGAAATACTTTAATTTTTTCAGAAATTAAATAAAACAAAAATCAAGGGGTTCTCGCGTGGCGCGACAGCAACCCTTGAGTTCGTCGCGGGCCGCGACCGCTGGGACACCTGGCCGCACCAGATCGTGCCACGTGTCCGACGTGTGTGGAAGCTAGTGGGTTAACTCGGCAACCCTATACAAGACACATAGTCTCTGGCGGGGCGCGACAGCCTCCCTTGCTTCTGTCGTAGGGCGCGAGAGACCCCAGATCAGACCCTATATATTGGATTTCGACGTTCATTTTAAATTCGTTCATCACACAATTCTCTCTCTAAATTTTGGAATAGAAAATATAATTCCCGGGTGTTATACCCCCTAATTAGCGAAGATCTGCCTTGTTGTAAGTATTATAACCCTCGGTTACATATTAGATACGCTGCCTGATTGATCTAGTGCTCCGTAACGCATGTCGAGGCTCTGCCCGACTTAGTCATTGGAGTTATGTCTCGGGGAGGGTATAACTAATGAAAATATTGGGTTATTATACTAACGCGTGTGCATTGTTTAATTTATTAGATTATAACCAGGAAATCACAAGGAAAAACCTAAATAAGCAATGTGAGTAATCCTTCTTTTTTGTAAACTGTTTCTACAAAACCTCAATTGTTTTACATTATAATTAACAGTGATTGAGTATTTGTAATTCTACAATTATCGTCGGTATCTTGGGGTTTTGTATATATAACTTGTTACTACACTGTGAGTAGTAGCATGATCACAAGTCAAAATTGATAGTACCGTGGGTGGTAATTAAAGTAGATATAAACAAATGTAATTGCTGGATTGCCCTTAATACTGTACAATGATAAAACCTGTTTTGATTAAACTAGGATTCATTCACCAGTATTTCCCACTGACAAATGTTTTTAAAACACGTTTCAGGTAACAAATTGTGAAAGCCAAAATAGAAGCCAGCAGGAGAGCACTAAAGGCTTGGAAAGGTGGCTATAAAAGTTACCTAAATAAAGAAGATGTTTTATTTCAATAAATTAGGGTTTATCCCTACAAACTGATTATGAATGGAAACTTGGGTTTTACCCATGTGTTTAATATTTATAAAATGAGGTGTTTTACTCCAATAAAATATTTCCTAACTACGGTCCTGATGTAAATTCCGCTGCCAAATTAAATAAACACCGATACCACCGAATGTGCGAAGGTCGCGCCCGCCCGCCTGCCGGGGTAAGGGGTCGGGGGTTGCGACAGGAGGTGGTATCAGAGCTACAGCCACTGATTCAGCTACAAAAGTGTTATGCTAACATTGAAATTCTCAATTCTGTTAGGAAATAATCTATGTAACTATGTGCATACATGTATATTATTATTTTGTGTTATTTGACAATTTGTTAGTTTACAGTATGAGTGATCAAGGACCGTCGGACGCTTATCGTCAATTGTCTAGTTCTCCTAGAGATGAAGGAACTTCCTCCCAGCCTACCCCTTCGGGGTATTCAGCTGACACAGAAGAGGAGATTTTCATATTAAAAGCGCAATCCAAAGAGCCATCCCAACCAAAAAGAGAGGATGGTTCAGTCGGGCAGCCCATGAGCATAGGAAAAGAATGAGGAAATTAAAGCAACAAAGGGCTTTAGTTGTAGTAAATAGGGAAATGAACGCCCAGACCCAAGACATAATCAATAGACGATTAGCCAACTTTCACATCTTAGCTACCACTGCCGCAGACCCAAACTTAGAACAAATCATTACACCACAGCCACTACCACTGTTTCCTACTCAACCCGTGGAAATAGAACCCAACCAAGAAGCACCAGTCCCCATACCAGCTTATAACCTAGATGTGATACCTAGAGTTCCAGCACCCAATCCCTTAGCATACGATCCGTGGAATGACGACTATAGGGAGTCCCGAGAACTCTACCCACAAGAAGAACCCATACCAAATCCTGTAGCACCATATCCAAACCTTGACCTCTAGATCCATACTGGGTTGCTGCCCAATATGTTAGGGAAATCCTAGAAAATCCATACCCGTATGGAGACCCTTTTACCACCGTACCCTGAACCAATACCCGCACCACCACCACCAATGAGTACCGAAAACGTGCAGGAACTCCGCACTTTTGGTGAGGAGTTAGTTGATGAAGGAGAGAGGATTAGGCAAATAGGGGGGAAACTCGTTTGAAAGTATGACGAGCGAAACATGCAATATTGGATGAACCCCAAAGAAATAATAGTAATAATAGTAATAATATATATATATATATACTAGCCATTTACCCGCGCGATGTGGCGGCGACAACAATTTTACAATGCCGTACACAAATCCATGAAGTTGATGTGACAACTGCCACTTTCTGGTAATTTATGTACATTTAAAGCAATGATTTACATTATACAAGTATGTGTTTTGAATATTCGAACTGCTTGATTACATGATATACATCTTAGAACACTCATGGAATATTCATTTATGATGCACATTATTCATTTTTATTTGTTACATTTGAAATAGTGTAAACAAAGCATCGAAACAACTAGAGTAGTACCTAGTAAACTAGTGTGCTGACGAAAACTCAGGATCCGCATAAACCATCTAAATTACATCTTTAGGACTCAGACGAAAGTCCAACATCAAATATACATTAAAACCTATAAGGGAATACAAAGGTTTGGTTTAATACATTACCAATGTCCGGTAGCACTAAAAACTGTCCGAAAAGTGCTAAAAGTGACCATTTCATTATTTGTCCGCAGAAAAATACAGAAATCGTGCGGAAATATACAGCATTCCGCAGAACGAAGCAGTAATTATCTGAAAAACCCAAAAATAAATATTATTTGACATAAGTAATATAATGGGTAGTAAAAACGACACAAAATCCGCAATCGAATCTTATTGCATTAAGCTGCATGGCTAGTTCAGCAAACTGCCAGTCAGCAAAGCCGGTACCGGAACCGTGTCAAAAATAATAAAAGTTTTAGTCCAAAAAGTTGGATTAAATATTTGGATAATAAAACAAGTAAAAAAATAATTTTTGTTATGTTTTTATCTAAATAAAACACGGTGTCAGTATTTAACCCGGTACAGGACCCGAACTGACTTTTTCACCCGAATTACACACTAAAAATTTCGGTGAACTAGTTTTACTTAGTGTCACACTACTTTAAAATATGAAGGCTTAAAACCTTGTAGATATTTTTATATAAAATGTCAAAGTTCTTAAAATACTTAAACATTTACTACATTTTACCATGAATTGAACACTTAACACATGAAAAAATTCAAGACCCTTTCCCCCCCTCATGTTCACGTTTTTTTTAGTGGGTCCAACACCCCTTAATTACTTGCTAAATATCTTGATATTTTTAGTTAAGTTACAAGTGGATGAAATGGGTAAATTATTAGAATACTTACACATTAAGTTACTAACCATTTTATCATCACTTTATATTTAAAAAAAAAAAAAAACACAAACTCTCTCATCATCTTCATCATCCACCAAGAACACCATAAACCCATTTTATTTTATCACCTCTTTTATGATCAATATAATTTTCTATGGAACATAAGAAGATCTAAATCACTTACAAGTTAAAGCAAGGGTTTTCATCCATTCAAGATCATTCTACCATCAAGATCTTCATCTTTTTATCTCTTAATCATCCTCTAAGATCATCCCTAGCCAAGTGCTAGAAGTAAGCTTCAAGATCTATTTTTTTTTTCATACTTATATTATGTTTATGATTGTTATTATAACTAATAAATAACTAAATGATCATACATAATAAACATGAAAAATACAAAGAAGCAAAGATAATAATCATGATATATTTATGTTGGTTTATATTGTGATCTAAGACTTGTTATATGCATATTTGATCTTGTTATGATGATTATGATATAAATAAATTGTTAGAGGATGTTTTAAAAATATGATCTAACAATTATACATGTTTATGTTAAAGGGTTTTTAACATAAAGGTTTAAAGGGATGATCATAACCTTTGATCTTGTGAAAGTATTTAAGGTTTTTATTTAAAAACAAGACTTTTACAAGATTATAAAAAGTAACATACAACTTGAGATTTTTATAAAAGTTGTTAAAACTAGAATTAAACTTGGTTTTTGAACTAGTTAGTATATGTTATGATCATGTTTAAAACCCTACATGATTTGGAGATCATCTTGATAATTTTATGTTATAAAAGTCTCATATGTTTTAGTTAAGATGTTGAGTAAATTGATGATGATTTGGAAAAGAAAATGATATGTTTATGAAACATGGCCAAATGATTAATACAAAGGTTATATGGCCATTTTTTTTAAGAACATTATGTTAACAAAACTATCATTTTTTTTCTAACAAAGTCTTTACAAGATTAGAAAGTTGGTCTTTCTAAACATAAAAATTGACATAAATATATATTTTGGTAAAATACATATTTATTGAACATATCAAGTATGTGCTATGTGTTATTATTTGTATTAGTTATATATACAAGTTAGAGACTTGATAACAATGACACAAATAAATACAAGACATACTTACAACTAAAGACTTACAAGAATACATATAGACACACTTGAAAACAACTTACGGACATTCCGAAGGATCGGACACAACTTATGGTCAAATCGGACGACGGACGAACCTATGAACAAATCGCCAATCCGAGGACTTACTACGACGTTTAGGCGACCTTTCGACGCGGACGCAAGAATTTCGTTACCATTAACAAAATTCGGACATTTTGAAACTTATAAAAACTATTATGTTTTTATTAACTAAAAAGTATACTTAGTGAATTTTTATAAAAATGTTTTTATAAAAATGAAAGACTTATACTTTCAAATGGGCTATTTTATACAAATGGGCTTACACCTCTTAATGGGCTATTTTATACAAATGGGCTTACACTTCTTAATGGGCTATTTTATACAAATTGGCTTACACTTCTTAATGGGCTTATCTTCATAATGGGCTTAACATAAATACATGGGCTAAGCCCAATATCAAAAACTCATGGGCTAAGCCCAATACCAAACATATGGGCCAAGGCCCAATAACATTCAGCCCAACACTATTTAAGCCCAACACTATTTATGCCCAACACTATTGAGGCCCAACACAATTTAGGCCCAACACTATTGAGGCCCAACACTATTTAGGCCCAACACTATTTAGGCCCAACACTATTGAGGCCCAACATTATTTAAGCCCAATAACATGAATTCTTGGGCCAATCCCAATGACATATAATTGATAAACATTACAATTATACAATTTACTTATACAAGACACGAAACCAAGAATACAAGACCTGATGATACAACTCACGAGATACAAGAATATGTATTTGGAGAAATATATACACTAAACAGTTATCAGTTAATACATCTAATACACAGTTCAATGAATAACAAAGACATACAAGTCTTAACACATATTCAAGACACAAGACTTATACTCAAGTCATTTACAAACACCGAAGGGTCTAACATATATAAGGACATTTGTAGGTCGCAACATTGTTCAAGACGACCGTATGTCAGATCACAGTTAGTTACTATTCACGGACGCAATTCTGTGAGTTCATGTCCCCTATTCATTTTAAATGTTTACAAGTTTACAACTATCGGGGAAAATACATGTTTAAATTGTATGTTAAGTCATGGAATGAAACACCTTAGATCATGTGCGATTAGGGTCATACATCTAAGCACCATTAATCCAGTTTGGACCTAGGTACAGAGGGTTAGATCTAATGGGTATTGGCGAGCCCCACTCTTGGTCGTGGACCCATACAGAAGAGTGCGTTTGTGTCCCAGTCGATAGTAGTCGACATAAAATCGTCTAGGTTTGGATTGCTTCCTAATTCGTCACACATATTAATGTCCTCGCGAAACATTAATGATCAACGATTTCATTGACACTTTACATACTACATCATACATACAGATACATCTTATACAACTCACATTTTATGGATACAGTTTATACAACTCACATTTTATGGATACAGTTTATACAACTCACATTTTACAGATACATTTTATACAACTCACATTTTACAGATACATCTCATACAACTAAACTGCATGAACTCGCTCAACTTTTGTTGATGTTTTCAAACTTACATGTATTTCAGGGAATTAGTGGACCAATGCAACGATTTCAGTTCAAGGAAAACAAGTATCAATACTCCATGCCAACTATTGAAGGGTTTGCCTGTTATATACCGCCTCTTTGCGGTGATATAGTGGTCAAAGTCTTGACATTTTAAGACTTACATTTTGATGTATAAAACGATGACAACTTATTTTCATTTGATGGTTTGTAACCAATACATTCAACTTATGTTGCATTCTTTTGAAACAATTATGACAATGGCATTGGAGCTTGTTTTTATTCATTTAGTATGTTCACTTATATTGTTATGCAATGAGAACCGATCAGATCACACCTCGCGCTTCCGCTACGAGCGGGTGTGACAGTTGAAGGACGGTGTGGTTCGTTATCCAGCTCCCCCTAGGCCGGAATTTACATTTCCGCCTACATATCCTCCATGAGCGTAGCGGTTTTTAGGTTGGCCGGTCATGAATAATGCCGAGGGGATACAGTTTCAAAACATTACAGTTTTACTATCCAACTTCAACGTGGCGGCGGGTCGAGATGAATGGATTGGGAAGTTATATCGGTCGGAGGGATTCTCGGTGGCGGGCATAAAAATATGGCAGCGGTGTATAACCGAACCATCCCAGATTATATATTTCTTTGGAATAATAGTATACCAAAAAAAGTTGGAGTCGTATCATGGAGGGCGGTGATGGAACGTTTGCCTACGAGAGCTGCCTTGGCTGCTAGAAATATCGATGTAGGAGACACGAGGTGTCCTTTTTGCGGCGAATACGAAGAAACAAGTGAGCATCTTTTCGCATCATGCCATTTTTCGCAGACGGTTTGGATTGTGATTGCACAATGGTGTAAGATCCCCCCTTGATTTCCTTTAGCCTAAAGGATGTGCTTGATACTCACCTTACTGTGAATGGGTCAAAAAGGAGAAAAAAGGTTCTAAATGCTATTACTCAGGTCGTCGTTGGAGCGTTTGGATAATGCGAAATGAGGTAATATTCAATTACGCTAACCCAAGTGTTTTAAAGGTTGTGGAAGAAACAAAGACTATGGCCTATCTTTGGATAAAGAATCAGATGAGATCATCAGGTTGGTCGTGGAGTGATTGGCGAAGCTTTAATATTGTAATGTAATGTAGTTTGGGTTTGGCTTTGATGTGGCCATTTTTCTGGTGTAATATTCCTGTACATATGGTGTCTAGCTGGCTAGTTTGAATGAATAAAATTTTCTGTTGGCCGTTCAAAAAAAAAATTACACTTATCTAAAAGAGACTATAGTCAAAAAGGGGATTTTATCTTTACGGTTGTGGTCGGTCCTTGTTGAGTTCAAAAAATAAGCCAAACTCTATCTTGGACTGAAAATTGTGCATGTCTGACTTATGGGACTGGTCACTGACTCACTGTATGTGGACCTTTTTGTGCATCTCTATGTACTTGAACAAAACCATTTTTGCCAAAAACAATTCCGGTTAAAGGAAAGCAATAGAATAGAAAATAAGTGATAATTACAAATTCAATTATATTGTTAACTCTATATAGATCTTTTTTTTCGAACAACCAACGATAGAATTTTATTGAAACAAGCTAGCGCGTTGCTAGCAAACACCCAGTACAGATACATCCATACATTACCAAAGGTCAGCAACCTATTCTATGCACATTGAACCCACACCAACATTCTAATCTAAGGTTAGTTTTTTGGATCTCGCCTTGACCCATAAAAGGCTCAAAGCCTTTATGTCACCCATTACCTCCTGAACCGATCATTGCTTCTGGTTGAAAATCATCTCGTTGCGGCCCTTCCAAATGCACCATATCGGCGTGAGACAAATTGCATAAAAGGCCTTCTTCGTTTGTGGCAACAACTCTATGTATTCGTGCAACTCCAGGACTACTTTAAACTCGAACGCAAAAAAATGCCCACTTTGCAAACTGCAGCAGCCATACCCACACCTTTAGAGCTTTTAAAGGACAACCCCAAAAGCCTCAATCTAGCCAACTTTTCCAACATAGATGTAACCTGAAAAGGACAACCCCATTACCAGCAATATATCTAAAATGGTATATTTATCATATAAAGGAAACGAAAGTGAGGTCTAGATGATGGACTAAAACAATGTTTGTAGTAGATGAAAGTGCAAGCTACAATCATCAATAATCAAGCTTTTTAAACATTAAATGTAAAGAAGCTAGGAAGAAACATGTCCTATTCCTGAAATAGAAGTCTGGTCATGGCTTCTAACCACCACCATCCACATCTCCGCCACAACATAGTTCCTAGGCCCACAACCAGCTTAGCAGCCTCTTTTTAATAGGCTCGAGCCTGTGCTCCAACTTAATACTCAGTTGCCCATGTTCATTCACAATCTATGACAAATAAGATTGGCTATGCTAGTTGATATAGGTGGTTATTTTGACCCATTTATTTAAAATGGATCGATTTTAGTTGTAATTTATCTCCAACAGGTAGGAAATAGCTACAAAGGAAACAGGCCGAAGGGGTATCACTGTTATAAATTATGTACTTGGCCACAGAGGTAAAATTTCAAGCCGTTTGACCA
The DNA here is from genome assembly GCA_030545235.1 of Helianthus tuberosus. Taxonomy (NCBI): domain Eukaryota; kingdom Viridiplantae; phylum Streptophyta; class Magnoliopsida; order Asterales; family Asteraceae; genus Helianthus; species Helianthus tuberosus. The sequence goes on along the minus strand of CM060412.1, from coordinate 96,635,656 downwards.
AAAACCGGTGGGTTAATTTTATTATTAATCTAATTTACAATTGTATTCACACTAATAAGTTACAAATTAAAAATAATGGGACAACAAATTATGGGCATCTCCATGCGACCCGTTTGGCCACTTGAACAATTTATTCATGTCTCTATCACTTACTAATGCTACAAAAACAGAGTAAATAAGTGATGTTTACTACATGAGACAAAACAACTGACATAAATGCATAAAGTAAATCAACATGACATAAACCTAGGAAAAAAATATAATAGTTTTATTCAAATTAGGATTCACATAACCTTACAATGCTTCTTAATCAGTGATGCTAAGATATTCGGCCTGCACTATATCTTTTCGAAAGCTATGCTCAGGTCTGACTCACAGGGAACCCAACCTACTCAACACAAAGAGTTAAAAGTCAATCTCTATAAACACTCTAAAAATATTATAATTGAAGAGACCATGCAATAAAACTACTCATGTTTACCCTGCTAATATATATAAATGTCCCATTATAAAAAAATTGGAGTTGAAATACTTCAAAGACAAAGGAAATAAACAATAAAATAATGTAAGAGTTCAAATGTATTCATGCAATAGTGTGGTATCAGCAACTGGGCTCGTTTGATGCTGGAGTTATAATATCAACAACTGGTCTTGCTCAACATACAGTTGATCTGGATCCACAATATGACCTCCTTCGAATTTCGAAGACTCAACGGGTTGGACTTTATGACACCCTGATCTTTAGCACCGAATTTCACCATTTGAAGCCGCGATTTTAGCATTCCCAGATTTAGAAAATTTAAAAAGAAAAAAAGAAAAAAAGAAAAAAAATCTTTGTAAAAACATATGAATCTTTGAACTTATTAACTCATGTGTTTATTTATGCAGCTGAAGTTATATTTCCCTTTATAAAAAGGGTGTGTTTAATATTCTAAGTCATTTAATAATAATCCAAATTTCCTCACAAAACTTTTTTTTTTTAATCTTTTGTACTTCAAATATAACTTTTATTTATTTTTATATTTTTCAAACTGCTAAAAAGTTAAAGGTATACACTATAAGAAATCAAAAAAACCACATTTAACCAAGAACATATATAAATAACCTTTTCATTTGCACTTGAACACTCTCTTTGAGCTCTCTCAAGTTCTTCCATGACAGAAACGTGTGATCTTTCTGCAGACAATCAAGCATCCTTCTCTTTGGTTAACAATTCCAATGCAGCCTGTGATTTATTTCACCATTAATGTAATAAATTATAGCGATTACCCTGTTTATTGAGCAAGATCAAGATTCAAAACTGTACCTATTTCTCTGAATCTTCTTTTGCAAATTTCTCTTGTAAAGTTGTGCAATTCTTGCATAACTCCATGATTATCGAATTCAGTTCTTCCGTTTGACTCATTAGCATTTCTAGAACCAGTGAAGTATTACAAACAATTTACATTACAAAATTGAATCTACAGTTACACTATGAAATTGTGATCAAAACTGGGGCCCACAATTCCAATTCTTACACGACACAACGCGGCAATTCTAATTCTTACACGACACAACTCCATCGACCAAGACTGACACCCCAAAAGAATGCATAATATAACTGAAATTATAGTTTTACCCAAATCACCGCATCTCTTTTCTGCAGATTCCAACTTCTTCACGTCCTGTTCAGCATAAACATAATGCATCAACAACTTGGGCATCCAATAATAGTAGACTTTAGGTGCAAACGAGCCGAGCTAGAGCTCACCTAAGCTTGAGCGCGGCTCGTTCAGCATAAAATTTGACACGAATTATCAAATTTAGATTTTCATCATAAAACAAAACTTACATATTTGTGAGGGTAACTGGAAGATCAGTTGGAAAGCTACCACCAATAAAGTTATTGCCCAAATCTCTACAACCAAATAGGTGGAGTTATTAGTCAAATTACATTAAACCCTAAAAGACACCCATACCATATTCACACACACTACAATATCGAACAGTCACTTACATGCTTTGGAGTGAAGAAAATGCTCCTAGGGTATCACCCAATTCTCGTACTGAGTTAGCACCATGAACAGTTCTATTCAAAATAAGAAAATTAAAAATCAAAACAATTAATTTAAAATATTGCAACAAAATTGAAAGATAGGGTTTCCATACATTGATATAATCTTTGTATTTGTATTTTCACAGACAACACCTTGCCATTTCTTATCACATGGGTCACCAGCAATTGCTGTCCATCCAGTAAGATCAGGAGATCCAACCTTAACACCACCCTAACCACTGTCTCACCACCTATGACCATCATCACCACTGCCATTTTCGAGCATCACCCCTTCTAAAACCATATGAAATCAGTTAACTTGAATCAGATCTTGAATATTCATACCTTAAAGTTTGTGGTTTTATAACCAGATCCAAATCAGACTCAAATAACAAACAAAAAAGTTAGATGTGGTTTTATAACGGTACCTAGATGTCATCCACAGTGGATCTTGTCCCGAATAGAGAAAAACCCAGTGGATCTTTTGTCAGATTTGAGAGAAAATGAACGATTCAACACAAATAACAAACATATCAGACTCAAATAACAAACAAAAACTTTAGATGTGGTTTAAAACGGTACCTCGAGGTCAACCCCACTGGATCTTCTGTCGGATTGAGAGAAAATTAACGATTCAGGGTTATTGAAACCCTAGATCTGGAAATCGTCTGGGAGAGAGAAAGCATGGAGTTGGGGGCGGAAGAGATCTGGTGAGATGTGAGTTGTGAGAGAGATGAGAGAGAAGGAAGGGGAAAGGTGGATCCGTGTGAAAACAATATCATCCGTCAGATCACGATCCGTGTGAAGAAGTGAAAGAAAATGGACGGCTGATGATGGATCCGGGTGAAGGGTAAAAGTTTTGGAGGGCATAATTGGAATTGTAAATTATATTGTGCTTTAGAGGGCTATACAACATGCTTTAGAGGTGTTTTAGGGGAATTTTTATGACTTTAAGAAGTCCTTTGGATATGCTTTATAAAGTAGTATATATATATATATATATATATATATATATATATCAACGCGAGTAGTTTGAAAAAAAACTAAAATAGATAATATAAATACCTAATGATGCATAACTAAGTAGTATATTTTAAATTCCGGTTATAGTTGTAATAGATGCATATATAAAATAGAGTAAATGTCGCAATGATCGACGGTTTTGTCCAATGTGTTTGTTGTGCAATTATTGGCATTAAATCTTATTCTGCGACATTAATACCTGATAATTGTTTGTAAATCTAGATGGACAATGAAGCAAATCAGGAAAACCAGAATAATGATAATCAAATAAATAACAGTGCTATTCGACACATAGTAACCCAAGGAATTAGAGATGCTATGCCATATATTATCCAAACTGTTAAAGAAGCGGAAAATAATAAAAGTAATAGTGGAAGTAAACGATCACATACTGAACCCAGTCACAGCGTGAACAATGGACCGTTACTTCAATTGCCTATTCCAAAAAGACGAAGAACCATGTCTTATGGTTGTTCTTACAAAGAATTCTGGTCTTGCAAACCGATAGAATTCTCTGGCAATGAAGGAGCCATTGCAGCTCTATGCTGGATAGAAAAGACAGAGCTTGTCTTAAAAATAAGCAAGTGTGCAGAGGAAGACAAAATCATGTTTGTTTCCAGTCTTTTTTAAAAATGCAGCCTTAGAACGGTGGAATACTATTCTCCAGTCTAGGGGAAGTGATAGAGTCTATAATATGCAATGGACTGAGTTTAAGGACATGGTCGAAAGGAAATTCTGTCCTCTCAATGAAAAAGAACAAATTGCTAATAAGTTCTTAAACCTTAGAATGACTAGAGTAGACTGTAAGGGTTACACTACCATATTCTTCGAATATGCTAGAATAGTGACAACTCTAGCCTCACCAGAACCAGTATTAATCTCCCGTTACCTCTGGGGATTAATTAGTGAGATTAGACATGTAGTCAAGGCAACTAGACCACCAACCATAGAAGAAGCTGTAGAACTAGCAAATTCCTTGACCGATGAATTGATACGTACACAAGAAGAGAACTAGAGGAAGAACCTAGTCCAGAAACTTACTCAGGAATTTCGCTATGGTAATTCCAACCGTGGGAGTGTTCCACTTATGCACCCTACTGCAAGTCTTGCAAGAAGAAACATTCGAGAAAATGTTCTACCTACTGCATCTTCTTCAAGATACCTGGACACAAGGAAGAAGACTGCAGGAAGAAACCCAGCAATGGAGCGTCAATTGTGGAGAAAAAGGGCATATCAAACCAAACTGTCCGAAACTAGCTCCAGCCATGAACAACAAAACTACTAAGAATGCTAGAGCTTTTGTTCTGATAGCAGAGGAAGCCAAGATGATTCCGGATGTGATTGCTGGTACGTTTTTAGTTAATGATGTTTTTGCTAAAGTATTATTTGACTCTGGTGCAAACTAAAGGTTTATTAATACTTCATTTTACAAAATTCTTAATCAACCATTAACTAAACTTCAATAAGAATGTCTAGTGGAGACAACAAATGGAGAATCCATTAAGATCACTGAAATCTTGCAGGAAGCAAGGATAGAAATTCTAAACCATAAGTTTATTGCTATCCTTTACCCAATGAAACTAACTGGATTTGATATTGTCTTAGGAATAGATTGATTAGTAACCAATAAAGCCAGTGTTTTATGTGATCAAAATTCAATACAAGTAAATTCACCAAAAGGTGAAAAGATCACAATTAAAGGAGATAAGTCAACTAGATCTACGAAATTCATCTCTGTGATGAAAACCGTAAGTTATGCCAGAAAAGGGTCACTAGTGTATATGATTTCTATAATCGTTAACTCTAAAGGAAAAGAATTGAAAGATATTTTCGTAGTATCTCAATTCTCAGATGTTTTTTTCTGAAGAGCTACCCTGACTACCACCAGATAGGGAAGCTGAATTCAGAATTCACCTACTACCAGGAACAACATTGATTACCAAAGCACCCTACCGTTTGGCACCAGCAGAGATGCAAGAATTGAAGAAAAAGTTGGACGAACTTCTGGAGAAAGGTTTCATACAACCAAGTTCATCACCGTTTGGCGCATGTGCATTGATTACCGAGAACTGAACAAGGTCACGATTAAAAATCGGTACCCATTACTGAGAATCGATGATCTGTTTGATCAACTGCAAGGAGCTCGATTCTTTTCTAAGATCGATTTACGCTCAGGACATCATCAATTGAAAGTACAGGAAGAAGACATTCCTAAAACTGCATTAAGAACAATGTATGGTCATTATAAATTTACAGTCATGCCATTTGGTCTAACTAATGCCCCAGCTGCATTTATGGACATGATGAACAGAATATGTAAACCATATCTGGATAATTTCATAATTGTCTTTATAGATGATATTCTCATTTACTCTAAGATTAAAGAGGAACATGCAACGCATCTGCATGCACTTCTTACATTATTGAGAAAGGACAAGCTTTATGCTAAATTCTCAAAATGTGAATTTTGGTTACAAGAAGTACAATTTCTTGGACATTTAGTTAATCATGAAGGAATTCATGTGGATCCCACAAAGATCGAGGCAATTACTAAATGGAAAGTCCCTGAATCACCAACGGAGGTGAAAATTTTTCTTGGACTCGCAGGTTATTATAGACGATTTATCCGAGATTTTTCTAGAATAGCCATTCCTTTAACAAAACTGACATGTAAATCAATTAAGTTTGAATAGGGACCAAAATAGGAAGAAGCCATTAGAATCCTTAAGCAAAGATTAACTAACGCACCCATACTAGCGTTACCAGAAGGAACTAAGGATTTTGTAGTCTATTGTGACACTTCTAAGTTAAGTTATGGATGTGTGCTGATGCAACGTCAAAAGGTTATAGCCTGTGCGTCTAGACAACTTAAGAATCATGAAGAGAATTATACAACCCATGATCTAGAGTTAGGAGCCATAATTTTTGCCCTTAAAATTTGGAGACATTATCTTTACGACAGTAAGTTTACCATTTTCACCGATCATAAGAGTTTAAGATATGTTTTAGGGCAAAAAGAGTTAAATATGAGACAGAGACGCTGGATGGAAATTCTTAGTGATTATGATTGTAGTATCCAGTATCATGCAGGAAAGGCTAACGTAGTAGCTGATGCTTTAAGTCGAAAGTATCATGATAAACCAAGAAGAGTACGTTCTCTCAAATTAAATATGAAGATATACTTAAATGATCAAATTAGAGAAATACAGAAACCAGTAATCAAGGACGATACTGAGAAATTAAAAGGAATGATTAAGGAATTAGAACAAGGAACAAATGGAATTTGGAGATTCCATAAGAAAAGAATTTGGATACCTAAACAAGGAAACCTATGTCACCGAATTTTAGAAGAAGCCCATAAGTCTAAGTATACGATACATCCTGGTAGTGATAAAATGTATCAAGACTTAAGAAAGAATTTCTGGTGGATAGGAATGAAAAAGGATATAGCAGCTGTCACACCCCGACCGCGTTAAAACAACAAAACCGCGGCGGAAACGTCGGGGAGTGTCGTGGCAGAATTATTGTTTCACAACCATGGATACAAAAAGTTTCGTTTTATTGATAATATTAAACATTACATTGTTTTAACACAAACAAACAAGTTACATATCGACTAATATTGTTATTATGTCACTAAGACCTCGTCCAGATCCTATGTGACTCATGCATCATAGTAATCATCAAGCATCAACACCTGAAACATATGTAAAAACAAAGTCAGCAAAGAAATGCTGGCGAGTACATAGGTTTTATAGGAGTGTCAAATCAAGTTGGTTATAATTTGTAAAATCTCGTAGCCACGATTCTTAACTCGAAAACATTTTGTTTTAGAAAACCAATTTGTAAAACATCTCGTATTAAATCGTTAATAAAACTCGTTAATAAATCTCGTTAATAAAACTCGTATGGTTTATATCATTTCGAAAACCTCGTTTGTGTGACATCGTATCAAAATCGTTTACCCAAGTGAACTAAATAACGCCACGGTATATAATATGTTGAAAACACTTATATATAAGAAGTACCAGCGGCGTATCTACCATGTTTTCACCATATTACCCCCGTCCCGTTATCTAAACACTTAACCAAAAACCAATCATTTATCCAACTCGTTTAATCTCGTATGAATCGTTCCCAAATCGTTAATTCGTTTAAATCGTTTAAATCATCCTCGTTTTAAGTGTGAAAACTATTTATGGTCGCCTCGCTAATAACATTCAAACCTTCGTGACTCTACTACCTCGCTCTCGCATTAATAAACCACCAAAGGGTAAATTAACATTCAGATTCAGTCATTACCCACCTAACCCACACATAACCATGGGTGCAGTACGATAATGGGATTTGTCAGATCCTATGGTACCATAACCTAATACTGGTCGGCTTGATCAATGCAAATGAAAGTCATTTGTTATGTAACTATAACCAACAAGTTTGTTCACTTTATTGAAATCGTTATTAGTTTTGTATAAACCATCTTAATCGTTTCTGAAATCATCGTTATAATATCGAAAATCATTTTTAAAACCATCGTTAAAACCTTGAAAACATTTAGCACATATGAATCACCCCAAAACAATTGAAAACAGTAAAATAGGGGAACTATGTACTCACATGGAGTGCAAAGTATCCTCAATCAATAGAACTTTAACAAACTCGAGCAAACCAGAGAAATCAAACAGCACCTAGTAATCGAATCACTAGTCAAACAATAGACGCCTAAATCGGAAGATCGGATAGAATGAGGTCTTGTAAACCAAATGAGTGTTGGAACTCATGTGATATGGTTTAACAAAGCCTACATCCTAAGTCGGAACCTATCCTAAGTGCTTTCGACCCATCGTGACCCATTAAGGTAGCTTACGCTACTTTAACGCGTCGTGCACGCAAAAGCGCATTCGAGACGTCTAACTAGTCCTATGACAAGTATTATATGCCTAAACATGCTTAAATATGTTACATAATCAGTTATGTGACAAAATTTAGGTTACATATGCTTAATTACCAATTATGTATGAAAAGGGCATTTTGGTCATTTAACTACGGCATATAAACTACTTATCATACAACTACCTAAACTAGGTGACCATAAGGTATAACCTCGGAAGGTTATTCCCTATGTAACTATGGTCACTAAACATGTTTGGTCAGATCCTAAAGATCGACCAAACGGGTCGAGTTCGAAAGTCTAAGCGGGTGTTTATTCCACTTGACTTACGACTCTACACAAGCACTAATCTAAAGGTGACGAGCTAAACATGCTAAACCATGTTTAGTTAAGTTAGAAAATAGGTTTTGATATAAAAAAAAAACGGTTTTGATACCCTAGAGTAGTTTGGTTACAAAATACGCATAAACACGCATTTTGGCCGAAACTACGACTCGTCACTACCCCTAGTCAACGTGGTAATCAGTAGGTATAGTCACAAGGGACTATAACCATCGTGATTACGCTCACGTTGCAAAGTTCAACGGAACTTTGTGTTGACCATTGACTGGTCAAAGCTGAAAGTCAAACTTGTTTGACTTTCATGCTTGAAATATAAGAACAAGAAAGGAGAGGACTTACAAAGTGTCCAAGAGGGTGTTTGATCAAGTATGCTCAGGTAGGTGGCCTCCACAAAGGTGGTTGCCTCCACTTAGAGCAGATTTGATCAAGGTGTGAAGAAATGATTGAAGTGGGGGTTGCTATTTATAGTAAATTAGGAGCTCTAGGATCAATCCAAGTGTTGTGAAGCTCAAATCTTGGCCATACACTTGTTAAACTTGGATTAGGCAATGAGCAAAACCAGCAACAAGTCCACAACATTGCAAAAACCATGTCTAAAACCAGTTGCAACAGCTGGAATGGAAGTTTCTGAATTTTGTGGTGCTGGCACAAGCTTACAGACCGTAAGCTTCTGGTCCATACGGTCCGTAAGGGACCTACAGACCAGCCAGTTTCACTTATTTACAGTTTAGCCCCTGCACCTTGTTTCGTTGCGTATCGGCACTTCTAACACTTGTCAAACCCATTTTCAAGCTCCACAATGATGTTAAAACATAGGGAACATGAAATATGCTTGAAAAACATCTCGGGTGTTGGTTCGTTTTGCCGTACGGTTGCGTTGTTCGGTTAATTACGACGGAAGTCGTAACGAACGCGTGTATGATCCAAATTAAGAGACGAATGAAATTTTCTTATGCCAAACAGTAAAATAAAATATTTTAATGCTTACATAAATTTTTGGATGTCCGGATATATTCAGAACGTAAGATATGCGCGAAAATGCAAACTTGTGCACTTTTTGACGCTTTTAATCCCTGAATGACCAATAAAGTTTGTTTTAGCATACCGAACCCCACAAAGCCTATTTCTAAGCTATGTAAAGGATATTTAGGGTATGTTTAACTAATGATCAAGTTCCGGAGTGTTTGCTACTACATAAATCGGTATAGTTTCGCAGTTTGACACAAATAGTCCCTTCGATCGAACAAAGTTGATTTCAACACACCAAACCATTCAAAACTTATTTCTAAGTTATGTGGAGGTTATTTAAGGTATGTTAAGCCTATTTCATTATTCCGGAGTGTTCATTGCATTAACTGGTTATATTTACGCATCGGTGCGCGTATAACCTTCCAGAAAGCGATTTAGAGCTTTAAATCGGAATCGAATTGTAAAATCACCAAACACAAATACACACATAATAACATTAAAACACATATAATAACACCAAAGCACATTGTTTTATTAATAAACATCATTGTTTTATATCATACATTGATTACAGAGTACAGTTGTCACAGTCTCCCCTACTTCAGGAAATTTCGTCACGAAATTTTATTTAGAGGAAGTTTGTGAAAACAAATGCAGATATTTCGCCTTCATTTGGTCCTTACGTTCCCAAGTAAACTCTGGGCCACGTTTGGACTCCCAACGAACTTTTACCAAATGAATCTGTTTGTTCTTCAACTGTTTGAAAGTACGGTCCACTATCTCCACGGGTTTCTTGACAAAGTGCATCGTTTCATCGATTTGAATCTCGTCGAGAGGAATGTGAAGATCAGCGTCAGCTAAACACTTTTGCAGATTGGATACGTGAAAAGTTGGATGAATATTTCCAAGCTCTGGAGGTAGCTCTAGTCGATAGGCAACCTTCCCAGTCCTTTCCACAATCTTAAATGGTCCCATAAATCAAGATGCAAGTTTTCCTTTCTTTCCAAATCTCACCACTCCCTTCCAAGGTGAAACCTTGAGTAGGACACGGTCTCTGACTTGAAATTCTAAGGGCTTACTTGTAAATCCGCATAACTCTTTTGACGGCATCTAGCTGTCACAAGATTATCGCGAATTTTCTTGATTTTGTCTGTTGTTTCCAGAACGAGTTCAGGTCCAGTAAGATGAGCTTCACCGGTCTCGTTCCAACAGACAGGTGAACGATATTTTTGACCGTAGAGAGCTTCGAATGGTGCCATATTAATACTAGCATGATAACTATTGTTGTAAGAGAACTCGATCAATGGCAGATGAGAATCCCAATTACCACCAAAGTCTATCACGCATGCTCTAAGCATATCCTCCAAAGTTTGAATCGTCCTTTCGGATTGACCATCTATTTGGGGATGATAAGCAGTGCTTAGATTCAGTTGGGTTCCCAGGGCAGATTGCATGGTCTTCCAAAAATGAGATGAAAACCGAGCATCACGATCGGAAATGATATCTAAAGGAACACCATGTCGTGATACAATCTCATCAACATAAATCTTTGCAAGTTTATCGGCAGATAGGTCCTCGCAGATCGGAATAAAATGAGCTGACTTCGTCAGTCGATAGACATCGTGACCTTTAGATGTATGCGGTAGTTTAGTGATGAGATCAATTGCAATGTTCTCCCACTTCTAAACCGGTATCTCTGGCTGTACAAGCAAACCAGAAGGTCGTTGATGTTCAGCCTTGACTTTGAAACAAGTTAGGCATTTCGATACATACAAGGCAACATCCTTCTTCATATCAGGCCACCAGTACTGAGTACGAAGATCCTTGTACATTTTATCAGCACCAGGATGGATAGAATATCGAGACTTGTGAGATTCGTCCATCACTAGGGTGCGGAGATCGTCTTGTTTCGGAATCCACAAACGATCCATGAAGTAGAGCAAACCATCGTCCTTCCTTTAGAGCTTAAGCTCAAGTTGAAGCGGTAGCTCATTTTTCAATAAGCCTGTGATCACACAAGATCGTTGAGCTTGAAGGACACGAGATTGAAGATCAGATAGCGGTTGAACAGAATGAAGCTTGACTCGCTCTTTTCGACTAAGTGCATCGGCTACGACATTCGCCTTACCAGGATGGTAGCGAATCTCGCAATCGTAATCACTTAAGTGTTCAACCCAACGTCGTTGCCTCATATTCAGCTCTTTCTGATTAAGAATATGCTGGAGGCTTTTGTGGTCTGTGAAAACCACACACTTCGTTCCATAGAGGTAGTGTCTCCAGATTTTAAGCGCGAAAACCACAGCTCCTAACTCAAGATCATGAGTCGTATAGTTCTTCTCGTGAACTTTCAATTGTCTAGATGCATAAGCTATAACTTTACCTCGTTGCATAAGAATGCCACCAAGTCCTAGATTCGACGTGTCACAATAGACAACGAAATCATCGTTTCCCTCGGGCAGAGATAAAACAGGAGCATCACATAACTTTCGTTTCAGCGTTAGGAACGCTTCTTCTTTCTTGGATCCCCACTCAAAAGGCTTATTCTTCCGAGTCAAAGCGGTGAGTGGAACCGCGATCTTCGAGAAATTAGAAATGAATCGACGATAATAACCAGCAAGACCAAGAAAAGATCGAATCTCTGTAGGTGTCGTCGGCGTACTCCAATCCTTAATAGCAACAATCTTGGATGGATCCACATGAATACCCTGCTCGTTGACTATATGACCCAAGAACTGAACTTCATTAAGCCAAAATTCTCACTTGGAGAATTTAGCAAAAAGTTGTTCCTTCTTAAGGAGTTCCAACGTTAAGCGAAGGTGTTGCTCGTGCTCGGCTCGAGTCTTCGAATAAATGAGAATATCGTCGATGAACACAATAATGAACTTGTCTAAATAAGGTTTACAGACCCTATTCATTAAGTCCATAAAGATAGCTGGAACATTTGTCAAACCGAAAGGCATGACAGTGAACTCATAATGTCCATATCTTGTGCGGAAAGTAGTCTTGGGAATATCTTCTTCAAGAACACGAAGTTGATGATACCCAGAACGCAGATCGATCTTGGAAAAACATGAAGCACCTTGCAGCTGGTCGAAGAGATCATCAATTCGAGGTAGGGGATATCGATTCTTGATGGTAAGCTTATTAAGCTCACGATAATCGATACACATTCGAAAAGATCCATCTTTCTTTTTCACAAAGAGGACAGGAGCGCCCCATGGTGAAAAGCTCGGACGGATGAATCCTTTATCAGATAACTCTTGAAGCTGTTTAGATAACTCTTGCATCTCCGATGGTGCAAGACGATAAGGTGCTTTCGCAATTGGTTGGCATCGGGTATAAGGTCAATATGAAACTCAACTTGACGAACTGGAGGCAAACCAGGCAGTTCATCAGGAAACACTGTAACACCTGTGCCTCCACGGCCATCAAACAAATACCAAACCAATGAAATATTATATTTCATACTTGGGATTTGTAAAATTATGTGTATCTTTTACACATATCAACTCTTGTTTGATTTTAAGCTTTAAATCGCTTTCTAGAGGGTTATACGCGCTCTGATGCGTAAATATAACCAGTTTAATCCAACGAACACTCCGGAATAGTGAAATAGGCTTAACATACCTTAAATAACCTTTACATAACTTAGATATAAGTTTTGGAAGGTTTGGTGTGGTGAAATCAAAGTTTAATCGCTTACAGGGACTAAAGTTGACAAACTGCGAAAGTATGCCAATTCGAACTGTAACAGACATTCCGGAGCATGACCATAAGTTAAACATACCATAAATACCCTTCACATAGCTTAGAAATAGGCTTTGAGGTGTTCGGTATGCTAAAATAAACTTTTGTGTCATTCAGGGACTAAAAGTGTCAAAAAGTGCACAAGTTTGCATTTTCGCGCATAACTTACGTTCTGAATACATCCGGACATCCAAAAATTTATGTAAGCATGACTATATTATATTTTAGTGTTCGCCATAAGAAAAATCCATTCGTTTCGTCATTTGGATCGTTTTTCGCGCTTGTGCGCATTCCGTCGTAATTAAGCGAACATCGCGTTCGTACGACCAAACGAACCAACCTCCGGCATTTTTTTGAGCATGTTTTGAGTTCCCTATACTTTAACTTCATTTTAGAGCCTTGAAATGAGGTTAACGGGGTTCAAACGCATCGAAAATCGCTTAAACGGGCTGCAGGGACCATTTCTGCCAATTTTGAAAGTTTGCTGAAACAAGGGGGCAGTGGCGTAGCGCCACTGCATGTAGCCTTACCATTCGCGCTACGCGACTGCCTATGCTGGACAGAAAACATGCAGAAACTCAGTTTTTCGCATTCGGGACCAGATTCGATGTATTAGCCGTTGTTTAATTCACAACCACACATTCTAAACTTGCTTAGTCAGCGGATAAGGATGGAATTTAGTCACCATAACATCTCGACAAGTGTACGGGTGAGATCTAGGCACGGTTTCCATGAAACGATCTTAGCGGTTCGGGTATTCCTATAAATACCCCAACACCCCCATTGCTAAACTTACAAGAAACTTGATTTGAGAAACTCTAAGTTGAAACATTTGTTTCATACCTGAGATTTTTGAATCGGGTTTAGCATTCGGGGACCCTTCGTAAGTATTCTTTCGTTCTTTTCCTTATTTTATTGCTTTTCGAGTCAGAAAGTCAAACTTTGTTTGACTTTCAGCGTTGACCAGTAATGGTCAATGCGAAGTTCGTTTGAACTTCGCAACGTGAGTGTAATCACGTTGGTTATAGTCCCTTGGGACTATGCCCACTGATTACCACGTTGTCTAGGGTCGTAGGGTAGGCGATCTAATAAATCGCCTATACCTTCAAACCCGACCCAGTTTGGTCGATCATTAGGATCCGACCAAATACATTAGGTGACCATAGTAGGTAGGGAATAACCTTCCGAGGTTATACCCTATGGTCACATCGTTTAAGTAGTTGTATGATAGGTAGTTTATATGCCTTAGGTAAATTACCATAATACCCTTTTCATGTATAATTGGTGATTAAGCATATGTAACCTAAACTTTTGTCACATAACTGATTATGTAACATGTTTAGGCATATAACACTTGTCATAGGACTAGTTAGACGGTCCGAACGCGTTTCACGCGCACGACACGTTAAAGTAGCATATGTTACCTTAATGGGTCGCGATGGGTCGAAAGCACTTAGGTTTGGTTTCATTGTAGTATGTAGGCCTTGTTAAACCATATCATATGAGTTCCAACACTCATTTGGTTTACCAAGCCTCATCCTATCCGACCTCCCGATTTAAGTCCGGTTTATTTATATAGTTTTAGATTGCCGACTGATTCCGTGCTCTCTCTAGCTTTGTTTGGTTGTTGTTCAAGACCTCCAAGCATTCTCAGGCGAGTACATTATTCCCCTCTTTTACTGTTTTCCAAACTGTTTTGGGGTGACTCATATGTGCTAAATGTTTTCGATGTTATAACGATGGTTTCAAAAACGATTAAGACGATTTATACAAAACTAATAACGATTTCATAAAGTGAACAAACTTGTTGGTTGTAGTTACATAACAAATGACATTCATTAGCAATGATCAAGCCGACCAGTATTAGGTTATGGTACCATAGGATCTGACAAATCCCGTTATTTACTACACCCGTGGTTATGTGTGGGTATGGTAGGTAGCGACTGAATCTGTAATTGTTAACTTACCCTATGGAGGTTTGTTAATACGAAAACGAGAAGCGACGAAAACGAGAAGCGACGAAAGTCAAGAAGGTTTGAATGTTATTAGCGAGACGATCATTTAAGTAGTTTCACGACCTAAAACGAATTAAACGATTGGGTAAACGATAGGTTTTCACACGATGTTTTAACGATTGGGTAAACGATTGGCTTCAAAGCGATATACGATATTATTTTGGTTACATATTACATGGTTTACATTTGACACAAAAACACTTTTGACATTGGTTATACATATTACATGATTTACATTTGGGCATGAACATTACTTTGGTGGTTTGGTTTGGATTAAGTGATTAAGTAACAATGCGTGTGGAATATGATACAAGCATGGTGGATACGCCGCTGGTACTTCCTATATATAAGTGTTTGTATGGTATTACATATTGTAGCGTTATTTGAATCATTTCAGTTTGAGACATAGAACATTTTATACAAGTAACATACTTTTCACAAGACATTTATTTACAAACAACTTATCTTATACAAACTCATTTTACATGGTTATTCATTTAATCATGCATTATTCTCTTATTTATACATATCACCTAAACTTATTATTTTTCAAATGATTTACAAAGACAAAGCAAATTACAAGGTACATGACTAAACCTTTTCTTAAACAGAAGTCATGAATCTTATTTTCACAAAACCTATGTACTCGCCAGCATTTCTTTGCTGACCTCGTTTTCACATATGTTTCAGGTATTGTTGAATGATATCGATTGATAAGATGCATGCTCACATAGGACTGGACAAGGCCTTAGTGACTCAATAACAATGATAGATTATGTTTAAATTGTATATTTAGATTTCCAGACGATGTAATTATTCAATGTTTAATAAAACGAAACACTTTTGATATCCATGGTTATGAAACATTAATTCTGTTGCACCACGCCCCGATGTTTCCGCCGCGATTTGTTGTTTTACGCGGTCGGGGTGTGACAGAAAAGATGGTATCAGAGCCAATGGTTATAGGGAATTAGGTTATTAGTAATGCTTTGACCTAGTCTATAACCTTTCTAGGACCCTAACGCGAGTTTATTTGCGTTTAGTCATAAAACAATACCGTCACCTATCCTTAGGCGACGATCACAACAAGAATATAAATTTCAAAACCGCTTTGAAAACTAATCATCTGTTCTAGGATGATTGATTTCTAGGTTTTGAACTCTCTATTTTAAGGTTTGGAACCCTCTGTTATATGGTTTTGAACCCCTTTGAGTTTTCAAAAATCTCGTCAAGGTTTTGGGTCTTAAATAATGTGAACACGTGCAAACTGGAAGGGTGAATGCCTGTATTCTGGGTTTTCTGTCTAGGCAAGCACTTCGTATACATCTCATCAGACGCGAGACCAGTTGTGCTTACCTGGGAATTCTTGGGATGAGTGTTCACTTATAGGCGAGCATGTCTTCGCGATACATTATTTTTGACCTATTTACTTTGATTAAATCACCGAGTTCGTTTGTTGCTTTGTAGTAATAAACAAATGACCACTATCCTTGCTTTCATCAGATTTGTTTCATCTCATTCTTTTCGTCTAATTCTCTCACTCGTTTCCTTGTCAGACAATGCCTCCTCGACGCGATACCCGAACCGATACTCGGACTTTTACTATTGAAGAACTCGCAGCCCTGATCTCTCAACAGGTGGCTGCTGTGGTTCCCGGTGTTGTAACCCAAGTCCACGAGATGTACAACAACGGCAACAACAACAACAATAATGCACCGTGTAATTTCAAGAACTTCAATTCTGCGAAGCCACTTAAGTTTTCTGGGTCTCAAGGAGCAACTGCGCTCCTGCAGTGGTTTGAGAGTATCGAGAGCACATTCAGACATGTGCAGTGTCAGGATGCGCGTAAGGTGGAATTTGCTTCAAGTGTGTTTGAAAAGCGAGCGCTTACTTGGTGGAATGGTGTTATGCGAGATAGGGGTGCCGAAGTGGCGTTGGCACAAACATGGGCAGCGCTTCGGGCTCTCATGATGAAGGAGTTTTGTCCCCGTCACGAGATTCGAGTTTTGGAATGAGAGTTTGACGACTTAAAGCAAGATGGGGCTGAACACCGTGCGTATACGGATCGTTTTGAAGAACTCAGTCTATTGTGTCCCACCATGGTTACCCCTCTGGAGAAAGCGATCGAGAGATACATAGATGGTTTACCCGATTCTATTATGGATATTTTGATCGGTGTTAATCCTACCACCCTTCGTCAAGCAATCGAGTTGTCAGCTACCCTGACTGAGTCTCAAGTCAGAAAGGGTAAACTCACCCGCAAGGGTGATAAAAAGAAGGCAACCGATTCTGGAAAGGACAAGAAGAAGGATAAGGGGAAGGGTAAGGAAGGTGAGACGTCGAAGAAATCGAAGAAGCGGAAGGGTACCCAAAATTTTGCTGTTACAGCACAGACTGCTCAGAACCTGCAGAATCCACCGGCTCAGCCACATGCAAAGAAGGCATATGCTGGTACCGCACCACATTGTGCCCGTTGCAACGGTCATCACGTTGCACAACAAGATTGCAAGAAATGCACAACGTGTGCTAGACTTGGGCATTTGGCCAATACTTGTCGTCTGAGACAAAATCAGGCTGCTCAGGTTCAAGCTCCGGTTCAAGGGAATGCTGCGAGATTCCCACTGGGTTCATGTTTCAACTGCGGAGAGTTTGGTCATTTCCGCCCCAACTGTCCGAGACTGGTGAATGCAAATGCTAACGCAAACCCGAATGCGAACGTTCACGTCAATGTGAATCCAGCACGTGGTCGAGTGTTTAACATCAATGAGGCAATCGATGATGAAGAAGTGAACTTTTAGTATTTTGTATTTCCTCTGGTTGTTATCTTGTAACATTTAAAGACAATGCGGTTGCTATATAAATAAAAATTTGTGGTTTTTATTTCTAACTAATGCAATTGTATGAATGTTTGATCCAACCTTATGATGTTAACACAAAGACAAAACTACTCGTGTGGTTCTGTCATTTTTATGATCACTTGTGATCTCCCTAAGAACCCCAAACACTTGTTTCTTTTAAATCTAAAGTATCTTATCGTCTTGTACCATTCGAGATGCAAGAATTATCAAAACAGCTTCAAGAGTTGTCTGATAAAGGATTCATCCGTCCGAACTTTTCACCTTGGAGAAACTCCTGTTCTCTTTGTGAAAAGAAAAATGGATCTTTTCAAATGTATATCGATTAACGTAAGCCTAGTAAGCTTACCATCAAGAATCGATATTCCCTACCTTAAATCCATGATCCGATCATCTGCAGGGTACTTCATGCTTTTCCAAGATCGAATTGCGTTCTTGGTATCATCAACTTCGTATTCTCGAAGAAGATGTTCCCAAAACGGTTTTCTGCACGAAGTATGGCCATTACGAGTTTACAGTCATACCTTTTGGTTTGACAAATGCTCCAGCCATCTTCATGGACTTAATAAATAGGGTCTGCAAGCCTTATTTGGATCAGTTCGTCATTGTTTTTATTGATGACATCTTGATCTATTCAAAGTCCCGAGCCGACCACGATCAACACCTTCGTTGATTTCGGAGCCTGATTGGATTCCTTGTACACCTTAATATGTACATTACAACTCAATTAGGACAAGCCGAATTCCTTTTTAGATCTTCCTATTTTCATAGTTAGATTCTTGAAAATATTTAAAGTGCCAAGTGAAATCCACGGATTGGATTCCTAGTATGCTTTAAATACCCATGTCCAAAGATAACAAATTAAACGATTTTGCGATTAAACGATTTTGCGATTTAACGATTTTGCGATTAAACGATTTTGCGATTAAACGATTATACAATTATGCAATTATGTGTTTATGTGTTATGTGTTCTCCTCTATGTTTTTGTGTGATCCAATTTTCAAATCCTCATAGAATCTTTCGTATCTTTATATGAGGGATTCATAGTAGGATATTCAAAAAGGTACTACCTTAAATCCTTAATGGGCTTCTACGTTGTAGTTAAAGACCCTTGGGATTATATGGTACCATTCCATGATTCGATGAGAGACCCTTGAGTGGTCTAGTTAAAGATTGATTCAAGATCTGGTTAAGAATAGCATGTGATGATACAGCTGAAAGGACCCTATGGTGGTCCAGTCACGCTCATCACAGGTTCATTCATATTGGTTTTCCCCTACACACTATAAAATAGACTGTGTGAACTGTGCAAGGAATTGTCTGATTATGGACGCGTACATAATTATGAAATTTAGTGCACAGAAACCCAATAAGATTTATTATGTGTAAGAACCGATAGTGACAAAAATAACGAAATGAGAACGATGTAATGGAGGTACGGTGGACGCACCAATGACGCTTCATATACTTGTATATAAGTGTCCCTCTTACATTGCAAACATAATGTTATTAAGGTTACTAGAAGTTCAAGAACCCTAACCAATGTTGTTCGATCTTTTCAACTTCATATTTCCAAGCTCTCACAAGTTTCCTCTAAATAAATTTCGGGACGAAATTTCCTAAAGTAGGGGAGACTGTAACACCTGTGCCTCCACGGCCATCAAACAAATACCAAACCAATGAAATATTATATTTCATACTTGGGATTTGTAAAATTATGTGTATCTTTTACACATATCAACTCTTGTTTGATTTTAAGCTTTAAATCGCTTTCTAGAGGGTTATACGCGCTCTGATGCGTAAATATAACCAGTTTAATCCAACGAACACTCCGGAATAGTGAAATAGGCTTAACATACCTTAAATAACCTTTACATAACTTAGATATAAGTTTTGGAAGGTTTGGTGTGGTGAAATCAAAGTTTAATCGCTTACAGGGACTAAAGTTGACAAACTGCGAAAGTATGCCAATTCGAACTGTAACAGACATTCCGGAGCATGACCATAAGTTAAACATACCATAAATACCCTTCACATAGCTTAGAAATAGGCTTTGAGGTGTTCGGTATGCTAAAATAAACTTTTGTGTCATTCAGGGACTAAAAGTGTCAAAAAGTGCACAAGTTTGCATTTTCGCGCATAACTTACGTTCTGAATACATCCGGACATCCAAAAATTTATGTAAGCATGACTATATTATATTTTAGTGTTCGCCATAAGAAAAATCCATTCGTTTCGTCATTTGGATCGTTTTTCGCGCTTGTGCGCATTCCGTCGTAATTAAGCGAACATCGCGTTCGTACGACCAAACGAACCAACCTCCGGCATTTTTTTGAGCATGTTTTGAGTTCCCTATACTTTAACTTCATTTTAGAGCCTTGAAATGAGGTTAACGGGGTTCAAACGCATCGAAAATCGCTTAAACGGGCTGCAGGGACCATTTCTGCCAATTTTGAAAGTTTGCTGAAACAAGGGGGCAGTGGCGTAGCGCCACTGCATGTAGCCTTACCATTCGCGCTACGCGACTGCCTATGCTGGACAGAAAACATGCAGAAACTCAGTTTTTCGCATTCGGGACCAGATTCGATGTATTAGCCGTTGTTTAATTCACAACCACACATTCTAAACTTGCTTAGTCAGCGGATAAGGATGGAATTTAGTCACCATAACATCTCGACAAGTGTACGGGTGAGATCTAGGCACGGTTTCCATGAAACGATCTTAGCGGTTCGGGTATTCCTATAAATACCCCAACACCCCCATTGCTAAACTTACAAGAAACTTGATTTGAGAAACTCTAAGTTGAAACATTTGTTTCATACCTGAGATTTTTGAATCGGGTTTAGCATTCGGGGACCCTTCGTAAGTATTCTTTCGTTCTTTTCCTTATTTTATTGCTTTTCGAGTCAGAAAGTCAAACTTTGTTTGACTTTCAGCGTTGACCAGTAATGGTCAATGCGAAGTTCGTTTGAACTTCACAACGTGAGTGTAATCACGTTGGTTATAGTCCCTTGGGACTATGCCCACTGATTACCACGTTGTCTAGGGTCGTAGGGTAGGCGATCTAATAAATCGCCTATACCTTCGAACCCGACCCAGTTTGGTCGATCATTAGGATCCGACCAAATACATTAGGTGACCATAGTAGGTAGGGAATAACCTTCCGAGGTTATACCCTATGGTCACATCGTTTAAGTAGTTGTATGATAGGTAGTTTATATGCCTTAGGTAAATTACCATAATACCCTTTTCATGTATAATTGGTGATTAAGCATATGTAACCTAAACTTTTGTCACATAACTGATTATGTAACATGTTTAGGCATATAACACTTGTCATAGGACTAGTTAGACGGTCCGAACGCGTTTCACGCGCACGACACGTTAAAGTAGCATATGTTACCTTAATGGGTCGCGATGGGTCGAAAGCACTTAGGTTTGGTTTCATTGTAGTATGTAGGCCTTGTTAAACCATATCATATGAGTTCCAACACTCATTTGGTTTACCAAGCCTCATCCTATCCGACCTCCCGATTTAAGTCCGGTTTATTTATATAGTTTTAGATTGCCGACTGATTCCGTGCTCTCTCTAGCTTTGTTTGGTTGTTGTTCAAGACCTCCAAGCATTCTCAGGCGAGTACATTATTCCCCTCTTTTACTGTTTTCCAAACTGTTTTGGGGTGACTCATATGTGCTAAATGTTTTCGATGTTATAACGATGGTTTCAAAAACGATTAAGACGATTTATACAAAACTAATAACGATTTCATAAAGTGAACAAACTTGTTGGTTGTAGTTACATAACAAATGACATTCATTAGCAATGATCAAGACGACCAGTATTAGGTTATGGTACCATAGGATCTGACAAATCCCGTTATTTACTACACCCGTGGTTATGTGTGGGTATGGTAGGTAGCGACTGAATCTGTAATTGTTAACTTACCCTATGGAGGTTTGTTAATACGAAAACGAGAAGCGACGAAAACGAGAAGCGACGAAAGTCAAGAAGGTTTGAATGTTATTAGCGAGACGATCATTTAAGTAGTTTCACGACCTAAAACGAATTAAACGATTGGGTAAACGATAGGTTTTCACACGATGTTTTAACGATTGGGTAAACGATTGGCTTCAAAGCGATATACGATATTATTTTGGTTACATATTACATGGTTTACATTTGACACAAAAACACTTTTGACATTGGTTATACATATTACATGATTTACATTTGGGCATGAACATTACTTTGGTGGTTTGGTTTGGATTAAGTGATTAAGTAACAATGCGTGTGGAATATGATACAAGCATGGTGGATACGCCGCTGGTACTTCCTATATATAAGTGTTTGTATGGTATTACATATTGTAGCGTTATTTGAATCATTTCAGTTTGAGACATAGAACATTTTATACAAGTAACATACTTTTCACAAGACATTTATTTACAAACAACTTATCTTATACAAACTCATTTTACATGGTTATTCATTTAATCATGCATTATTCTCTTATTTATACATATCACCTAAACTTATTATTTTTCAAATGATTTACAAAGACAAAGCAAATTACAAGGTACATGACTAAACCTTTTCTTAAACAGAAGTCATGAATCTTATTTTCACAAAACCTATGTACTCGCCAGCATTTCTTTGCTGACCTCGTTTTCACATATGTTTCAGGTATTGTTGAATGATATCGATTGATAAGATGCATGCTCACATAGGACTGGACAAGGCCTTAGTGACTCAATAACAATGATAGATTATGTTTAAATTGTATATTTAGATTTCCAGACGATGTAATTATTCAATGTTTAATAAAACGAAACACTTTTGATATCCATGGTTATGAAACATTAATTCTGTTGCACCACGCCCCGATGTTTCCGCCGCGATTTGTTGTTTTACGCGGTCGGGGTGTGACAAACACCTCTGGATAATCCCGAACAATCGGAATATCCTGAATACTCTTGCTCTTGCCTTTCTCCTCGGTGACATGTGCCAGAAAAGCAACATATCCTTTTCGCAAATAACTTTGGGCCTTTGTACACGATGTAAGCCTTAATCCACCTGAAGGTTTCTCGCCATGAACTTCCAGAACATCGCCAGATGGAAGAGGAATACGAACAATCTTATCAAAACAAACCACCTCAGCGTGATGTTTGGTTAACCAATCCATCCCCACGATAATATAAAAACTCCCAAGTTGCATTGGTGTGAGGTCAATAGGAAAAAGATGGTTATCAAGGTTCAACTTACAATCGCGAATAACAGAATCGAGAACAAGAGGTTTACTAGTAGCAACTTCGACAGATATGGGTTTCCTCAATTTAGTTCTAGGTATCGCAAGCAAAGGTTCAAAAGATAAAGAAACAAAACTTCTATCTGCACCAGAATCAAAGAGAATAGATGCAGGTCGATTGTTAACAAAAAACGTACCATTCACCACCTCGTTGTCAGCCCTCGCTTCGTTTGCATTCAAATTGTATGCTCGCCCTCAAGCAGGATTCACATTGTCGTTGACGTTCGCATTCGGGTTCGCATTAGCATTCGCGTTTGCATTCAGCAGCCTCGGACAGTTGTTGCGGAAGTGACCAAACTCTCCACAATTGAAACATGAACCCGGTGGGAATCTCGTAGCATTCCCTTGTACTGGAGCTTGAACCTGGGAAACCTGATTTTGTCCCAAACGACAAACATTGGCCAAATACCCAAGTTTACCACACGTCGTGCATTGCTTACAAGCTTGTTGCGCAACATGATGACCGTTGCAGCGTGCACAATGAGGTGCGGTACCTGCATATGCCTTCTTCGCAGGAGGCTGGGCCGGTGGGTTCTGGTCAGTCTGTGCCGTAACAGCAAAATTCTGGGCACCCTTTCGCTTCCTCGATCTCTTTGATGACTCACCTTCTTTACCCTTACCCTTTTTCTTGTCCTTCCTAGAATCAGTCGCCTTCTTTTTATCACTCTTGCGGGTGAGTTTACCCTTCCTGACTTGAGTCTCAGTCAGGGTAGCAGACAACTCGATCGCTTGACGAAGGGTAGTAGGATTAACACCGGTCACAATATCCAGCATAGAATCAGGTACCATCGATATATCTCTTGATTGCTTTCTCCAGAGGGGTAACCATGGTGGGACACAATAAACTGAGTTCCTCAAAACGATCCATGTACGTACGGTGTTCAGCCCCATCTTGCTTTAAATCGTCAAACTCTCATTCCAAAGCTCGAACCTCGTGACGGGGACAAAACTCCTTCATCATGAGAGCCCGAAGCTCTTCCCATGTTTGTGCCAATGCCACTTCAGCACCCCTATCGCGCATAACACCATTCCACCAGGTAAGCGCTCGCTTCTCAAATACGCTCGAAGCAAATTCAACTTTACGCGCATTCAGACACTGCACATGTCTAAATGTGCTCTCGATACTCTCAAACCACTGCAGGAGCGCAGTTGCTCCTTGCGACCCAGAAAACTTAAGCGGCTTAGCAGAATTGAAATTCTTGAAATTACACTATGCATTATTGTTGTTGTTATTATTATTGTTGTTGTATATCTCATGGACTTGGGTCACAACACCGGGAAGCACCGCAGCCACTTACTGAGAGACCAGGGCTGCGATTTCTTCAATAGTAAAAGATTGTGCTTCATGTCGAGGAGGCATTGTCTAACAAGGAAATATGGGAGACGAGTGAGGTTGATAATTGGAGAAACAAAAGAGGTATCGACAAAACACAAGGAAGGTGATCATTTGTTAGTTACCTCGAATAAACAAACGACATGCAGTGACTAATCAAAGTGAATAAATTCAAAATAATGTATCGCGAAGACATGCTCGCCTATAAGTGAAC
This sequence comes from Helianthus tuberosus, assembly GCA_030545235.1. Lineage (NCBI taxonomy): Eukaryota > Viridiplantae > Streptophyta > Magnoliopsida > Asterales > Asteraceae > Helianthus > Helianthus tuberosus. The sequence continues at coordinate 96,610,924 of CM060412.1, read as the reverse complement.
ACTCACCCCAAGAGTTCCCAGGTAAGAGTGTCTGGTCCGATTATGTGTATTTGTACGAACACTCTAGCCTTAGACAGAAAACTCAGGGTACAGGCATTCATTCTTCCAGTTTGCATGTGTTCACATTATTTAGACTCAAACTTTGACGAGATTTTGAAAACTCAAAAGGCATAAAGCCAAAAATGAGTCAAACTGGAAGGGTTCAAAACCTAGTAATCAATCATCCTAGAACAGATGATTAATCTTCGAAGCGGATTTGAATTTGTGTTCTCATTGTGGTTATCACCTAAGGGTAGGTGACAGTTTTGTTTTAGAAATCTAAACGCAAATTTCTTCACGTTAGGGTCCTAAGAGTTATAGTCTAGGTCAAAGCATTACTAATAACCTAATTCCCTATAACCATTGGCTCTGATACCAACTCTTCTGTCACACCCCGACCGCGTTAAAACAACAAAACCGCGGCGGAAACGTCAAGGAGTGTCGTGGCAGAATTATTGTTTCACAACCATGGATACAAAAAGTTTCGTTTTATTGATAATATTAAACATTACATTGTTTTAACACAAACAAACAAGTTACATATCGACTAATATTGTTATTGTGTCACTAAGGCCTCGTCCAGATCCTCTGTGACTCATGCATCATAGTAATCATCAAGCATCAACACCTGAAACATATGTAAAAACAAAGTCAGCAAAGAAATGCTGGCGAGTACATAGGTTTTATAGGAGTGTCGAATTCATGGCTAGTTTGAATGTTGCAATACTTTATTTAAAAAAAAAACTTGTTTTGAAAAGTGTAGTATTGCGACATAATTAACCAGCTCAAATCAAGTTGGTTATAATTTGTAAAATCTCGTAGCCATGATATCTAAACACTTAACCAAAAACCAATCGTTTATCCAACTCGTTTAATCTCGTATGAATCGTTCCCAAATCGTTAATTCGTTTAAATCGTTTAAATCATCCTCGTTTTAAGTGTGAAAACTATTTATGGTCGCCTCGCTAATAACATTCAAACCTTCGTGACTCGACTACCTCGCTCTCGCATTAATAAACCACCAAAGGGTAAATTAACATTCAGATTCAGTCATTACCCACCTAACCCACACATAACCAGGGGTGCAGTACGATAATGGGATTTGTCAGATCCTATGGTACCATAACCTAATACTGGTTGGCTTGATCAATGCTAATGAATGTCATTTGTTATGTAACTACAACCAACAAGTTTGTTCACTTTATTGAAATCGTTATTAGTTTTGTATAAACCATCTTAATCGTTTTTGAAATCATCGTTATAATATCGAAAATCGTTTTTAGAACCATCGTTAAAACCTTGAAAACATTTAGCACATATGAATCACCCCAAAACAATTGAAAACAGTAAAATAGGGGAACTATGTACTCACATGGAGTGCAAAGTATCCTCAATCAATAGAACTTCAACAAACTCGATCAAACCAGAGAAATCAAACAGCAACTAGTAATCGAATCACTAGTCAAACAATAGACGCCTAAATCGGAAGATCGGATAGAATGAGGTCTTGTAAACCAAATGAGTGTTGGAACTCATGCGATATGGTTTAACAAAGCCTACATCCTAATTCGGAACCTATCCTAAGTGCTTTCGACCCATCGTGACCCATTAAGGTAGCTTACGCTACTTTAACGCGTCGTGCGCGTAAAAGCGCATTCGAGACGTCTAACTAGTCCTATGACAAGTATTATATGCCTAAACATGCTTAAATATGTTACATAATCAGTTATGTGACAAAATTTAGGTTACATATGCTTAATTACCAATTATGTATGAAAAGGGCATTTTGGTCATTTACCTAAGGCATATAAACTACTTATCATACAACTACCTAAACTAGGTGACCATAAGGTATAACCTCGGAAGGTTATTCCCTATGTAACTATGGTCCCTAAATATGTTTGGTCAGATCCTAAAGATCGACCAAACGGGTCGAGTTCGAAAGTCTAAGCGGGTGTTTATTCCGCTTGACTTACGACTCTACACAAGCACTAATCTAAAAGTGAAAATGCAAACTTGTGCACTTTTTGACGCTTTTAGTCCCTGAATGACCAATAAAGTTTGTTTTAGCATACCGAACCCCACAAAGCCTATTTCTAAGCTATGTAAAGGATATTTAGGGTATGTTTAACTTATGATCAAGTTCCGGAGTGTTCGCTACTACACAAATCGGTATAGTTTCGCAGTTTGACACAAATAGTCCCTGCGATCGAACAAAGTTGATTTCAACACACCAAACCATTCAAAACTTATTTCTAAGTTATGTGGAGGTTATTTAAGGTATATTAAGCCTATTTCATTATTCCAGAGTGTTCATTGCATTAACTGGTTATATTTACGCATCGGTGCGTGTATAACCTTCCTGAAAGCGATTTAGAACTTTAAATCGGAATCGAATCGAATTGTAAAATCACCAAACACAAATACACACAAAATAAAATTAAAACACATATAATAACACCAAAGCTCATTGTTTTATTAATAAACATCATTGTTTTATATCGTACATTGATTACAGAGTACAGTTGTCACAGCAGCTTATGTAGCCAAGTGTTTAACTTGTTCACAAGTTAAAGCTGAACATCATAAACCTTCAGGTTTATTGCAGTAATTGGAAATGCCTGTATGGAAATGGGAATTGATAACAATGGATTTTGTTACCAAATTACCCAAGACAAGAAAAGGTAATGATACAATCTGGGTGATTGTAGATAGATTAACCAAGTCTGCTCATTCCTTACCGATGAAGGAAACTTTTAGTATGAAACAATTAGCCAAGTTATATGTAAATGAAATAGTATCATTACATGGAATTCCTTTATCTATTGTGTCTGATAGAGATAGCCGTTTTACATCTCATTTTTGGACTAGTTTCCAAAAAGCAATGGGAATCAAGTTAAATCTAAGCACAGCTTATCATCCTCAAACTGATGGACAAAGTGAAAGGACAATTCAGACAATGGAAGATATGCTTAGAGCTTGTGTAATTGATTTCGGAGGAAATTGGGACGATCATTTACCATTAGTAGAATTTTCCTATAATAACAGCTACCATACCAGTATCAATGCTGCACCATTTGAAGCACTTTATGGACTAAAGTACCGAACCCCAGTCTGTTGGGCATAAATAGGAGAAAAGCATCTGTCTGGACCCAAGATAGTACAAGAAACAATGGACAAGATTATTCAAGTTAAGGAAAGACTAAAAGCAGCACACGATCGACAAAAGAGTTATGCCGATAACAGGCGAAAACTGTTGGAATTTCAAGTTGGAGACAAAGTGTTATTAAAAGTTTCTTCGTGGAAAGGAATAGTCAGATTCATCAAAAGGGGAAAGCTAAGACCCAGGTATGTTGGACCTTTTTAGATTATTAGAAGAATAGGACCTGTAGCTTACCAGCTACAACTGCCAGAGGAAATTACCGGAATACATGATGTATTTCATGTATGTAATCTCAAAATGTGTCTAGCAGATGAATCATTAGTCGTACCTCTTAAGGATATAGAGGTAAATGAGAAGCTTAAATTCGTAGAAAACCTCTTGTTGGTGCATTTGTCTGTCGAATTCGTCTTTTATCGAGTCTTGTATCTAGATTGGATAGAATGGAGCTCAGTAGGCTAGTTTATAGGATTTGAGAGGTGTTAGACAAGTTCACACTAAATGGCAGAGACCAGTTCGTACGAAATGGATATTGTCCATTTCGCACGAAATGGATCATGTCCATTCCATGCGAATTGGCCTCTCCTATAAATAGTTGAGCTTTGTCATTCATTTGGAACAGTTGTGATTCCAGAGCCGAGGTGCTGCTGAAGTGTCAAGTGATCTGTAATCGTGTCAAATCAATATATAAGACAGTTTAAGAGAATCTGTGTGTGAATCAAGCTGCAATCAAGTCCGAATCACTGAATTCCGCCTTTGGTTTGGATTAGAACTCTTCTGATAGACTTGTATAGGTCGAATCTCGATCCTACAAGTGGTATCAGAGCTCAGGAGGAAGAGCTCATACCGATTTCAGCTCGTTTTCACCGAAATTTCTGACTTCTACTCATTCTTCTTTACATTTTTCAAAATTAACGGAGTTTTTACAGTTAAAATGGACTGATTTTCACATATAACATGCGAAACATAGTTTTAATCAATCCTTGAAAGTAAGAGACCTAAAATCGACCTAAATCGTGATCAATTTTGCCAAAAACAAACCGATTGTGTGACATCAGCATCATTTCACACGAATTGGTCTCCCAGTTCGCTTGAAAAGTGCCAATCCGCTTGAAAGGAACTTCCATTTCGCACGAAATGGTCATTTAGACTTCCACTTGGCTTGAAATTGACCCAAGTCGCACCAAAAGATCCAATTCGCATGAAATTATCTCCATTTCGCACGGATTGAGTTATAACTCATCCAGTTCGTACGTATTGCTTACATTTCGCTTGAAAACAACATCATCAAAATCCAATTCTTATGGATTGAGGACCAGGGTCGTTTGAAGTTTGATATTCAGGTTGCATCAAGGTCAATTCGCATCAAAATCCAATTCGTACCAGGGTCAATTCGCACCAAAGTCAATTTGCATCAAAGTGGTCCAGTTCGTTTGAGATCCAAGTTCGTTTGAACCTCCAATTCGCTTAAACTTTGTGAATTTGGGAAACTATTTTACTGAAACATGGAAGAAGAGTTTTATAACGCGTTTGCTACTACTCCAGCTGCTCCAGTTACAGTTGCCGAAACTCTTGAAATCGAAAATGAAACAGGAACCTTTCTAAAGCCTCCGAAGCTTATGTACATTGAGGATTTTAAAGTATGGCAGAATCGTTTTGAAAACTGGGTGCAAGCTTATAAGTTTGATGCATGGGTTTCGTTAGACAAAGATTACGTTAAACCGACAGATGACCGTGGAAATGAAAAACCTTTAAGTGAATATTCAGCGAATGAGAAGTTAAAATACACCAGTGAAAAAATGATGATTAGCATTCTCCAACAAGCAGTAAAAGAAGATATTTTTGTTCTGCTTCAACATGAGGAAACTGCTAGATCAATTTGGTTAGCATTGATTCAGAAGTTTAAGGGAAGTGCTGATATGATAAAAAATAAACGTGCATTACTAAAAAATCTTTTGATATGTTTACAGCTTGGAAAGGTGAAACGACTAAGAAGACTATCGATAGATATTGTCATCTTGTCCAGGAAATGAAAAGATTGGATATCAAAAAGGAAGATGATGAATGGGTTGATAAGCTATCTGATGCTTTACCACAAGATAAGTGCGGAACATATCTGTTGATTTTAAAACATATGAGAAAATCTGAAAGTATGAATTTGTGTAAGTTCATTCAGAAGCTTGAAGAACATGAATTAGTTGTTCAGAAAACTGCTATCATGAATAATCCAAGTGCTCAACAAGATGATAGTTTATACTATAGAGGAAGCAGATTTGAGCCTACTCCGAGTTCGAAGATTCAGACTGCTTTTAGTGCTGATGGTACTTCCAGATCAAATGTTAGCACTACAACTCAGAGTGGTGGATTTTCTTCATCATATTCAACTTTGATCCAAATTTCTCAACACCAAGTTCTCAACGACAGAGTTCAACAAACCTACAATGCAATGTAACATTAAACATTCAAAATGGTCAAAATCTTTCTCTAGATATGGCTAAGCAACACATGGCATCGCTTGTTACTGTGTTAGAGTCGTATGAAAGCTTAGTTTCTGGAAGACTTGGAAATCCGATGCTCACAAAAGAAGATTATGACCAGATTGATTCTGAGGAACTTGAGTTGATGGACATCAAGTGGTGTTTAGCTAGTGTTTTGAGAAGAGCAGAAAAATTCAAACAAATCACCGGAAGAGATGATCTTCGCGATGCGGCTACATCTCAGCTAGGAATTGATAAATCGAAGGTTATTTGTTTCCATTGCCGAGAAAAGGGACATTTTAAACGAGAGTGTATAAACAGAGAAGCAACCAGAAGACAAGATCCATTTGGAAACAACGATTATCATTGAAAAGCAATTTATCATCAGGTTGCTCAACAACCGTCATCATCCCGTGTTATTGAAGATGGAAAAAAGAAAACTTATCTAGTTAATCAAGATGATGAAAGATTGCCAGAGGGTTTTAGCTGGGACAAATACATTGTCACACCCCCAAAATCCACCAGCGGAGTATCACCGCTTGGGAGCGTGACTGACCAGGATCAAGCCATCAATCATATCAAACATAGTATTTAAGTGTAAAAGTAGGAAAATGTAATTCATCTTGACATGACTGATGTTCATAACCAAACATTGTTTAAGTAGCGGAAGCATAATAATGAAAACCCAAAGTAAGTTATAAGTTCAAATATCGTCTACGATCCGTATCCCACAACGACCTGCTCCTCCCTGTGCAAGCTCCATATGTACCTAAGGTCCTGCAAGGCATGTAAGAGAGAGTCAACAACTAGTTGAGCGAGTTCACAGTTAATAGTTCAGTAATAGTATAGCGTGAGTAGTAGTATGTTCGTTCGTTACAATGTATCGTATTCGTTTCCATCGCGGCCAATGTCCTTGGCAGGTGTGCGAAGATGTTGGGGAAGGTCTTTCCCCAAGTTTTTCTAGACTAGGTTTGTTCGTATCGCGGCCTCTCTAGGCAGGTGTGCGATGATACGTAAATTCAGTTCGCGGCCAATGTCCTTGGCAGGTGTGCGAAGATGTTGTAAGTTTAGTTCGCGGCCAATGTCCTTGGCAGGTGTGCGAAGACAGTCATAATATCGCGGCCAATGTCCTTGGCAGGTGTGCGAAGATCGTTCAATAAGTGTTACTAGTCTAGCAGTAGGTTCTGTCATCTTTGTATGTACAGTAATCATCAAATCCCCATTCCCCCCTGGGAACCCCATGCCTTGGCTTGTGTGAACTCACCTTGGTTTGCTCGGTATGCTAGGTATGTAAGTGCTCGCAAATAATCAATCACGTCCTAAGGTATGCACGTATACATAATCAGTTTGTGTTTCAGTTGTTCATGTATAAGCATGTAACACGTAATCACAATCATACAAGTCATATTTAACATATAACAGCCGTTAAATATTTCAGTTAACACTTAACAGAATTAACTCAAGTTACTGTGCAGATTAACTGTTCGGCGAAACACACATAATGGCGAAACACATAAGTTGGCGAAACACACTTTGACGAAACACATTCTGTTTCGTCGTGGCCTTGTTTGGCGAAACAGGATTCTAATTCGTCGATGACTCTTGGCGAAACACATTCTGTTTCGCCGGGAGTCCTGTTTCGTCGGATGTCTGTTTCGCAGACATCAGTTACAGCAGATGCGAATAACACATAAACCCTAATCCTTCTAGCAGCCGTCATCAATAACAGAAATCATACGAAGGTCAATGTGCATATCGAATCATCATAAATCAATCATCCCAGAGTCATTGTCTAGCATAAACCCTAGTTTATGTGTATAACATATCAACATACAACATCATATCATTGTACCCTATCAAGATACTAACTTGGATTCATAATCAGAACATAATAACAATATTCAGAACCGAGCACTCGATTGTATTAAATTTCTCATACCATTTTATATAAATCCTACTACATCATACATATCAGAATCAATAACATCATAATCATACTCTTATCACAGCAGTAACACACATCAATCATATACACAAGCAAGAATCGTGATATAACAGAAACATGGAATCGATTAACAAACACACACTAACCGATTCAAGATGAAGAAACAAGGATTCGAGAGCTAGGGATGATGGTGAACAATGGTTGTTGCCGTCGCACAGAAGAGAGAGTGTTCTAGGGTTTCAGAGTGTTCAAAAGTGTGAAACAATAGGTTGATTCACGTAGTAGTATGCGAGTTTACGTTCTGGGCCCAAACTGGGCTTCGTGAATTACTGGGCCGGCGAAACAGACTTCTGTTTCGTCGGAGTGTTCATGGCGAAACAGCCTGTTTCGTCGGAATGGGTTATGGCGAAACAGCCTTGTGTTTCGTCGGGTTCTTAACAGTTTAAGTTCTACAAACAGTACACATGATATACAATCACACATAACCATGCAAACACACTAGGTTTTATCATAACACAACCATATAGTCAAAGTCAACGTGCATTAAATGTGAATAAAGAAAGTCGGAAATTCGAGTTGTCACATTATCCCCAACTTAAAAGAAATTTCGTCCCGAAATTTAGCATGCGGTTACTGAGGAAGCTAATAGTGTGACGTTGTTTACCTGTTTCGTATCGCGGCTCCCCGAGCATGTATGCGAAGATTACTGGTTTTCTTGGGGTGTCACATTATCCCCCCGTTGATTTGGAATTTCGTCCCGAAATTCTGTATTGGTAGCTTCAGCCTCAGTAGTAGTTGCATTGGTTCCGAATAACTGGGGATATTTGAGTTCCATATGATCTTCACGCTCCCAGGTGAACTCTGGGCCGCGGCGGGAGTTCCAACGAACTCGTACAAGAGGGATTTTCGTGTTCTTGAGGACCTTAACATCCCGGTCCGTGATTTCAACAGGTTCCTCGACGAAGTGCAACCGCTCGTCGATAGTGAGTTCCTTCAAGGAAACTATGTAAGTCTCATCTGACGTACACTTCTTCAGATTCGATACGTGGAAGGCGTTGTGAACTGTACTGAGTTCAGGTGGTAAGTTCAGTCTGTAGGCTACCCTGCCTATCTTTCAATAACTTCGAATGGTCCAATATATCGTGGATTTAGTTTGCCGCGCTTGCCAAAACAAACCACACCCTTCCAGGGTGAAACTTTGAGTAGCTCTCGATCCCCAACTTGGAACTCGAGTGGTTTCCTGTCTAAATCAGCGTATGCTTTCTGACGGTCGCGTGCTGCCGCCATGCGTTGTCGTATTTGTGCAATCTTCTCTGTAGTATCGACTACCATTTCTGGACCTGTGATTTGACTATCTCCCACCTCTGCCCAACAGAGAGGTGACCGGCATTTACGCCCGTACAATGCCTCGAATGGTGCAGCTTTAATGCTGGTGTGGTAGCTGTTGTTGTAAGAAAATTCCACAAGTGGCAGATGTTTTTCTCAACCATTGCCAAAGTCAATTACGCACGCCCGAAGCATGTCTTCTAGAGTTTGAATAGTGCGCTCAGACTGCCCATCGGTCTGAGGGTGATAAGCTGTGCTCATGTCTAAACGAGAGCCAAAAGATTTATGCATTGCTTGCCACAGTTCTGAAGTAAAACGTGCGTCACGATCAGAGATGATGGAGGTGGGCACTCCGTGCCTCGAGACCACTTCTTTTAAGTAGATGTCTGCTAAGGTAGAGAACTTGTCTGTTTCTTTGATAGCCAAGAAGTGAGCAGACTTTGTGAGTCGATCTACGATCACCCAAATAGTATCATTTCCGCGCTGAGATCTAGGTAAGCCAGTAACAAAATCCATGGAAATTTGCTCCCATTTCCATTGTGGTATCTCAGGTTGTTGGAGTGGTCCTGACGGTTTCTGATATTCTGCCTTGACTCTCGCACAAGTCAAGCACTTACTAACGTATGTGGCTATGTGGGCCTTCATGCTAGGCCACCAATATGTGGTTTTGATGTCGTGGTACATTTTATCCGCACCTGGATGTACCGAGTAGCGAGACTTATGAGCTTCATCCATCACTAGCTCACGTAAGTTGCCATAAAGTGGAACCCAAATGCGTCCTGTAACGTAGTAAGCACCATCTTCCTTCTGTTCTAAACGTTGTCTTGAGCCACGTAGGGCTTCAGCCCTGACATTTTCTGGTTTCAATGCTTCTACCTGAGCATTTCGTATCTGAGAAGGAAGACTAGACTGTATAGTGAGTTGTAAAGCTCGCACGCGCTTAGGCGCGGTGTCCTTTCGACTGAGGGCGTCAGCCACAACATTGGCTTTGCCTGGGTGGTACCTGATCGAGCATTCGTAGTCATTTAACAGTTCGACCCATCGTCGCTGTCGCATATTCAGCTCTTTCTGTTTGAAGATATGTTCGAGGCTTCTGTGGTCAGTGTAGATTGCGCACTTGGTACCATACAAATAGTGTCGCCATATCTTAAGTGCAAAGACGACCGCTCCCAGCTCTAAGTCGTGTGTAGTGTAATTTCGTTCGTGAACCTTAAGTTGGCGAGAAGAATAAGCAATAACTTTATCCCTCTGCATCAATACACATCCAAGACCTTGGATAGATGCGTCGCAGTAGACTACGAAATCGTCCGTGCCTTCAGGCAGTGAGAGGATAGGTGCGCTACAGAGTCTATCCTTTAAGTGTTGGAACGCTGTTTCCTGTGCATTACCCCAACGGTAAACAACACCCTTCTGCGTCAGTAGTGTAAGCGGCTGAGCAATTTTTGAGAAGTCCTTGATGAACCTTCTGTAGTAACCCGCCAAACCTAAGAATTGGCGAATTTCAGTTGGTGTACGAGGCGCAGGCCAATTCTTGATTGAATCTACCTTGGATGGATCTACGTTGATCCCATCTTTGTTTACCACGTGGCCTAAGAAGTGGACTTCCCGAAGCCAGAAGTCACATTTAGAAAACTTAGCGTATAGCTGTTCCGTTCGAAGAAGTTCCAAAATAATTCGTAAGTGCTACTCATGTTCCTCCTGACTCTTCGAATAAATCAGGATGTCGTCGATGAAAACAATGACGAACTTGTCGAGATAGGGTTTGCACACCCTGTTCATAAGATCCATAAATACGGCAGGCGCGTTCGTTAGCCCGAATGGCATGACCATAAACTCGTAGTGGCCGTAACGAGTTCTAAATGCTGTTTTGGAGACGTCCTCATCCCGGACTCTCAGCTGGTGGTATCCTGACCTTAAGTCTATTTTGGAGTAGTAGCTCGACCCTTGCAGCTGGTCGAATAAATCATCTATGCGCGGAAGAGGATAACGATTCTTGATCGTCACCTTGTTGAGTTCACGGTAGTCTATACACATCCTGAACGTACCGTCTTTCTTCTTTACGAATAACACTGGAGCTCCCCAAGGCGAAGAGCTAGGACGTATAAAACCCTTTTCCAAGAGTTCTTGTAGCTGCCTTGACAGTTCTTCCAATTCAGTTGGAGCTAAACGATATGGTGCTCGAGCTATGGGTGCTGATCCTGGAGCGAGCTCGATCTGAAATTCAACCTGACGATGAGGCGGTAACCCAGGTAATTCCTCAGGGAACACTTGAGGAAAGTCACGTACTACAGGAATATCTTCAATCTTTTTCTCTTTCTTCGAGGTATCTGTAACGAGTGCCAAAATAGCAGTGTGACCCTTGCGCAAACACTTCTGAGCCTTCAAAAAGGAGATGATGCCACTCACGACACCACTCTTGTCGCCTTGAACTTCGAGAGGTTCCCTACCAGAACGAGGAATGCGAATGATCTTTTCCTTGCATAGGATCTCTGCTTGTTGTTGCTGATTCTTAAAGATCTTGTGTCTGTTGTTATTGGTTCTGGTTTGCAGAACGTGAGTTTCTACCATCTTTGGCTCCATGACCAAGCTTGTCGCATTAATGACCATGATTTCGGTTGCACGGCCCGCTGTGGTGCAAGTTACATCGTTTGCACTTAGGGTGGTTTCCCCTGTATCCCCCCTGCCCTTGAATACTAAGTGTTGCTGATCAGGTCTTTAGCTGTCATCGACCTTTCACTGCTGTGCCTGGGACGAAATCGTAGTCGAACCCTTGCTAGAGGTTCCATCCCACTTTCATCCGTTGTCACTGAGGGTAGCAGAAGTAGTTGAAGTAGTAGTGGTAGTAGTATCGCTGATACGTTGAGGCAGCTTGTTCTGTTCCACTGCCTGGTCTATGAGACGATGAGCAAGATGAGTAACATCTTGAATAGTAGCAAGTTTAGCCGTCTTCACATGGTTTTGAATTCCTGGTACTAAGCCTTTGAGGTACAGCTCAAAGCTCTTTATGGGAGGATCCACCATAGTTGGACACAAAATTGCCAGTTTGTTGGATTGTTTCGTGTACGCTTCTATCTCTGACCCCGTCATCTTCATGTTAAAGGACTCCACTTCCAGCTTGTGGATGTCATCACGACTGTAATATTCACGTTTGATCAGTTCCTTAAAGTCATCCCACGGGGTGGCATTAGCAGCCGTCAGCCCCAGTATCTGAACTTGCACGTTCTACCAAGTTAACGCAGTGCCTTCGAGAATATCAGTGGCATATTTCACCTTACGAGCCTCGGGTCATTCTCACACTCGATGACCGATTCGAGTTCCTCGAACTAATGGAGGAGTCCAACAGCTCCTTCAGTGTCGCTGAAAGTAGTAGGACGACAGTCCATAAAAGTCTTGTATGTGCATACCGGTGGCTGAGCGTGTTGACTTGTCGTGTGCGTAAAAGTAAACAAAATTAAGCACAAGTGTTGAATTACGAGAGTAGGATCTAAAGATCCTAGAGTAAGTGGTGATGGCAGGTTACACCTCCTGCCTCGGCAGCTGCGAGTGCTGCAGTAACTTGTTCAGTGATCGAAGCCGCCAACTGGGCTTGAGTTAGGTTAACGCATCCACTCATGATCTTGACATCAAGGAGAACATGTGGGTGAGAGGTTCGCGAATTAGTGCGAAGAGAGTGAGCACACAAGTATTCTCAAGTAATAGCATATAGTGGGTTCTGTACTCTAGGCATACCACGAGCATAGTTCTATGTAGTTCTAGCATGTAGGTAATGTAACATGAATAGTAATACCTATGGTGTTGAGCCTTGCACGTGGAGCGAAGCGTCGTTGTGGATCGTTGAGAGCACTGTTCTGGTTATAGTCTGGTTTTAACAAAATCGTTTTCCCTTTATTAAAACCAAGTTCTCTATAACCAATGGCTCTGGTACCAATCTGTCACACCCCCAAAATCCACCAGCGGAGTATCACCGCTTGGGAGCGTGACTGACCAGGATCAAGCCATCAATCATATCAAACATAGTATTTAAGTGTAAAAGTAGGAAAATGTAATTCATCTTGACATGACTGATGTTCATAACCAAACATTGTTTAAGTAGCGGAAGCATAATAATGAAAACCCAAAGTAAGTTATAAGTTCAAATATCGTCTACGATCCGTATCCCACAACGACCTGCTCCTCCCTGTGCAAGCTCCATATGTACCTAAGGTCCTGCAAGGCATGTAAGAGAGAGTCAACAACTAGTTGAGCGAGTTCACAGTTAATAGTTCAGTAATAGTATAGCGTGAGTAGTAGTATGTTCGTTCGTTACAATGTATCGTATTCGTTTCCATCGCGGCCAATGTCCTTGGCAGGTGTGCGAAGATGTTGGGGAAGGTCTTTCCCCAAGTTTTTCTAGACTAGGTTTGTTCGTATCGCGGCCTCTCTAGGCAGGTGTGCGATGATACGTAAATTCAGTTCGCGGCCAATGTCCTTGGCAGGTGTGCGAAGATGTTGTAAGTTTAGTTCGCGGCCAATGTCCTTGGCAGGTGTGCGAAGACAGTCATAATATCGCGGCCAATGTCCTTGGCAGGTGTGCGAAGATCGTTCAATAAGTGTTACTAGTCTAGCAGTAGGTTCTGTCATCTTTGTATGTACAGTAATCATCAAATCCCCATTCCCCCCTGGGAACCCCATGCCTTGGCTTGTGTGAACTCACCTTGGTTTGCTCGGTATGCTAGGTATGTAAGTGCTCGCAAATAATCAATCACGTCCTAAGGTATGCACGTATACATAATCAGTTTGTGTTTCAGTTGTTCATGTATAAGCATGTAACACGTAATCACAATCATACAAGTCATATTTAACATATAACAGCCGTTAAATATTTCAGTTAACACTTAACAGAATTAACTCAAGTTACTGTGCAGATTAACTGTTCGGCGAAACACACATAATGGCGAAACACATAAGTTGGCGAAACACACTTTGACGAAACACATTCTGTTTCGTCGTGGCCTTGTTTGGCGAAACAGGATTCTAATTCGTCGATGACTCTTGGCGAAACACATTCTGTTTCGCCGGGAGTCCTGTTTCGTCGGATGTCTGTTTCGCAGACATCAGTTACAGCAGATGCGAATAACACATAAACCCTAATCCTTCTAGCAGCCGTCATCAATAACAGAAATCATACGAAGGTCAATGTGCATATCGAATCATCATAAATCAATCATCCCAGAGTCATTGTCTAGCATAAACCCTAGTTTATGTGTATAACATATCAACATACAACATCATATCATTGTACCCTATCAAGATACTAACTTGGATTCATAATCAGAACATAATAACAATATTCAGAACCGAGCACTCGATTGTATTAAATTTCTCATACCATTTTATATAAATCCTACTACATCATACATATCAGAATCAATAACATCATAATCATACTCTTATCACAGCAGTAACACACATCAATCATATACACAAGCAAGAATCGTGATATAACAGAAACATGGAATCGATTAACAAACACACACTAACCGATTCAAGATGAAGAAACAAGGATTCGAGAGCTAGGGATGATGGTGAACAATGGTTGTTGCCGTCGCACAGAAGAGAGAGTGTTCTAGGGTTTCAGAGTGTTCAAAAGTGTGAAACAATAGGTTGATTCACGTAGTAGTATGCGAGTTTACGTTCTGGGCCCAAACTGGGCTTCGTGAATTACTGGGCCGGCGAAACAGACTTCTGTTTCGTCGGAGTGTTCATGGCGAAACAGCCTGTTTCGTCGGAATGGGTTATGGCGAAACAGCCTTGTGTTTCGTCGGGTTCTTAACAGTTTAAGTTCTACAAACAGTACACATGATATACAATCACACATAACCATGCAAACACACTAGGTTTTATCATAACACAACCATATAGTCAAAGTCAACGTGCATTAAATGCGAATAAAGAAAGTCGGAAATTCGAGTTGTCACATACATTCCGGCTAATTCAGAAAAAACAGCCTTTGTTGCTCGAATCTTGGAAGAAGAGTCAGTCAAATCTAAGCCAAAAAGAAAGAAGATTTTCAAATCATCAGAAAGTGATGAAGACACCGATGATGAGGAAGAGTATATTAATACAGCTAGAAAAAATTTGGACTCATTTAGTTTTAATTTGTTTTTTTTTTCAGATAAAATCGAGATGTTGAAAGAAAAAAGGGCTGCTCGACTGAAGAGAGAATTGGAAGAATTGGAAGCAAGAAGGATTGCTGAAGAAAAGGCAAAAATGGAAGCTGAGAAAGCAAAAGCTGAAGAAAAATCGACAGAGAGGGTCGAGATTGATGATAATAAAATGATGACAGAAGATGAGAAAGAACAGAATGTGATTGAGAAGGTGGTGGAGAAAATAGTCAAAGTTGAAAAAATAATTGAGGTTGAGAAAGTAGTTGAAAAATTTGTTGAAGTTGAAAAAATCGTCGAAGTTGAAAAGATTGTCGAAGTTGAAAAGATTATTGAGGTCACAAAACCTTGTCTAAAATGTTTGGAACCGTGCAAACATTGTGAAGAAAAAGACAAGAAGTATAGTGAGTTAGACAAGATGAAAGAAAAATTGTTGTTTGATGTTAAGTACGTGAAAGAATCTTATGATGTGCTGAACAAAACAGTTAACCAAATGGAAAAGACAAACATAGAAGTAGAAGCTGCCTTGACAATGTCAAATTCAACGGTGATGACCAAACAGAAAGCCATTATCATTATATTGAAGAGTGTGCAAAGTTGAAGCAGGAGTTGGAAGCTGAAAGGATTGAAAATGAAAGAACCAGAAGATTGCTGCAAAGTTATTCAAGTTCTGATTATTTGATTGGTAGAATTTATCCGACTGTTGCAGGTTTTGAAGCTTTTAAAGATAAGAAGACGGAAGTTACGGATACTGGTAAGAAACAAAGTGTCAAGTATAACAAGTGTCCGCCTCCGATCTGGGAAAGTTATTCTCCCAGAAAACCAAATGAGGAACAATTAAAAAAGGCAGTCAACATAAAGTTAAAGTCTGAAACAACTGATGAGTTACCAGACAACATTGACGTTACATTCACAGCGTCTGACACTGATCTTGAGTCTGAGTTATTAAAGAAAGTGGTCGATCAAGTGTTGGATATGGATGAAGAGTCAAAGTCAAAGTCGAAGTCTAAATCTGAAAGTTCGAGTTCTTCAGACAAGAGTCCGATTTCACCAGTCAAAAGGGTTTACAATGAAGAATTTATGTTATCAAAAAATAATTTGAATGATGAACCAATCAAAGTGGCATATACTTTGAATGATTCGGACAAATTATATTCTGATGAAGAATTTCCAATAAGAACTGTTAAAACTGAAATGATTAAAAAGGTTTTCAAATTAACAGAAATTAATATTTCTGAAATAAAAGATGTAAATCTTACTGAAAAAACCTAAAAAATACACTTCAAGGGTTCAACAAAGATTGAACAAGAAAAAAGGTTACAGTTCTGGTTCTGGTTGTCAAAAGAAACCAAACCATAACAGTAATTTCAAAAAGAAAGGTTTAGGTTTTATTCCACCTGAAAATTATAAAAATGAGAAAAATTATAAATCAAAAACTAAATTTGTTTCAGGTACAAGTTCAGAAGAAGAAAAGGAGAAACTGTTAAGAAAACAGTCAAACAAAGAGTTTCTTGCAGAAAAGAAAAAGAATGTTTTGAAAAAATCTGCACCAAGGGTTGACAGAAGAACTTGTTACAAATTTCAAGAAGTTGGACACATCGCTTGGAATTGCCCAAAGCCAACCAACACAAAACAGGGAGTTTCTTCTAACTCAAAGATGAAAAAAAATGTGTTGATAAAACTGAACAACCAGTAGAAAAATTTACAGAGTTTAAAAATTCTACTTTCGAAGTTGGTGAAAGTTCGAAACATTTTTACAAAAGAAGAGTCGATTTGAACAAACAAAAATGGGTTATTAAATCTGAAACTAGTTCTGATAATGAATCTGAATCATCAAAGTCAGAGGAGTCATTTGTTGTGAAAAATGATGAGAATACCGTTCCAGAAATGAACGAGGAAAACTTTCCGCCATTGTCAAAAGAAAACTTGAAGTTAAAAGTTGGAAAGATTGAAATTTCAGATCAATTCTTTGCTGGTGAGAAAGAATTTGATGCTGAAAAAGCTTTTAATGGTAAAGTGAAACATATCTTTGGCAAAATGGCTGATGGGAAGGTGAAAGGAGCAAAAGAGTTTTATAAATAAAAAAGATGGTGGATTAAGGATGATTCACAATCACCCAAGACTGGTCAGGCTTGGGTGACAGCATTCTCTACTTAAAATCCTGACTTGCCGGAGCTCCCAATTGGTAATCGTGGAGCATGAATCGGCATCTTTCTTGAAAAATGTTTTTGTGAAAAACTGCAAGTGTTAGATTTTACAAGTGGTTGAAAGAACAATGTGATGAAACCCTAACAAAACTAATTTTCTGGAAAAACCATTTTGATTAAAACAAACTTAAGTGTTTTGAAATCTTAATGGGAAAATAGTTTGTTGTCAGGGGAGTTCTGATTGTTTATGCCAGGTGGATGGCGATTTAAAGCAATTCACATCAGTTTTTCAAATTTTCTTTAAATGGTTTTGAATTTTAGGGGGAGTAAGAAATTTCAAAAAATCCAAAAACATTAGAAAATTTGAAAAATCCAAAAACATCGAAAAATTCAAAATGAGTTTTGTTGTGAAAAAGAGGAAATGATAGTACATCAGTGGACATTCACGGCATGCTAAAGAATTGGAAAGTTAAAATGTGATAAACGGTTTCACTGATGATATGCCAGTAGGTTTTTACACGCTTAGTAGATTATGTTCGAGATAAAAACCTAAATATCACATGCTTACTTATTTCGTGGGGAACATCTCTCGGATATATGGGTAACCCCCAAAATCTTGTTTGAAGAGCTTTCTATTTCTGACATACTAGGTCTTTGTGCGTGGTGATATCTGGGGTATTATACCAGGACTTCTGATTTTGCGGGAGCAATAGCCTAGTCCTCGTATAATACTTTGCATTTGTCACACCCCGACCACGTAGAACATACAAAACGTGGCGGAAACATCGGGGAGTGTTGTAACAGAATTAATTGTTTCAAATCCATGGCAATTGAAGTTTCGTTTTATTGATTAAAAGTGTTACAATGTCTTAACAAACAAGAAAAAACAACATAATTAACTAGTCTTGCATCTTTTATTGTCACTAAAGCCCAAGTCTGCCTATATATATCTTGATCATCTTATGCAACAGCTCCTGAAAAACACATGTGAAAATAGGTACGTCAGCATAAAAATGCCTGTGAGATACATAGGTTTTGTGAAAATAGGTTCCATGACTTATGTTTGAGAAAATGTTTAGTCATGAACCTTGTAATTTGCTTTGTTTTGTAAATCATTTGAAAAACAATGAGTTCAGATGATATGTATAAATAAGTGAATAATGCATGGTTAAATGAATAACCAAGTAAAATGAGTTTGTAAAAGATAAGTTGTTTGTAAAACAATGTCTTGTGAAAAGTATGTTATTTGTATAAAATGTTCTATGTCTCAAACTGAAATGATTCAAATAACGCTACAATATGTAATACCATACAAACACTTATATATAGGAAGTACCAGCGGCGTATCCACCATGCTTGTATCATATTACACACGCATCGTTACTTAATCATTTAATCAAACCAAACCACCAAAGTAATGTTTAACAATAGTAGAAATGTTTATGTATGGTCAAATACGGTTCACACGGTTCGCAGATACAAACGGTTCACAGATACAAACGGTTCACCGATATAAACGGTTCACATATACAAACGGTTCACAGATATAAACGGTTCACAGATATAAACGGTTCACAGATACAAAAGGTTCACAGATACAAACGGTTCACAGATATCAACGGATCACAGATACAAACGGTTCACAGATATCAACGGATCACAGATACAAACGGTTCACAGATATAAACGGTTCACAGGTACAAACGGTTCACAGATATCAACGGATCACAGAGTTAAATGATTACAACGGTTCACATAGTCAAATGTTTACAACGGTTCAATATGTAGTATAAAGTATTCATATGCTGGATAAGTATATGCAACAGAAAAGCAATGTAAAACAATGTACTAAGTATGCACATAATGGACATACATAGCATAAAATGTATTGAAATCATGTACTATAATGTACTACGAACATAGCAGGTATATGATGTGAAAACGGGAAAGCATGAATGTAACAAGTAGGCACATGTGTTCCACCCCAAAACAGTTTGGAAAACAGTAAAAGAGGGGTCTATGTACTCACCTGAGATTGCTCAGTAGTCCTTGAGTAACAACTAAACAATGCTAGAGATCGCGGATATCAAACGGCACCTAGTATAGGTAACTATGTTAATAAACCGGACCTAGATCGAAAGATTTGGGTAGCATTAGGGTTTGTAAACCAAACGAGTGTAGAGACTCGTGTCATTTGGTTTTAACAAAGCCTACATACTAAATGAAACTTAACATAACTGTCTACGACCCATTACGACCCGTTTAGGAAGCTTATGCTACTTTAACGTGTCGTGCGCGTGAAACGCGTTCGGACCGCCTAACTAGCTCTATGACAAGTGTTATATGCCTAAACATGTTACATAATCAGTTACGTGACAAAAGTTTAGGTTACATATGCTTAATTACCAATTATACATGAAAAGGGTATTCTGGTAATTTACCTAAGGCATATAAACTACCTATCATACAACTACTTACACGATGTGACCATAGGGTATAACCTCGGAAGGTTATTCCCTACCTACTATGGTCACCTAATGTGTTTGGTCGGATCCTAATGATCGACCAAACTGGGTCGGGTTCGAAGGTATAGGCGATTGATTAGATCGCCTACCCTACGACCCTAGACAACGTGGTAATCAGTAGGCATAGTCCCAAGGGACTATGACCAACGTGATTACACTCACGTTGCGAAGTTCCTACGAACTTCGCATTGACCATTACTGGTCAACGCTGAAAGTCAAACAAAGTTTGACTTTCTGACTCGAAAAGCAGTAAAATAAGGAAAAGAACGAAAGAATACTTACCCAGGGTCCAAGAATGGAAGGTTTGGATCCGAACACTCTCAGGTATGAAGTGTTAAACACGACAACTTAGAGAGCAAGTTCAGATTCAAAGGTGTGAGTTTTTGGGTGTGATGTTGGTGGGTATTTATAGGAAATGGTCCACCGCTAGGATCGTTTCTTGGAGAAGGAGGCAACGATCAAGGCCGTACACTTGTCACAAAGGTTATGGAGCCACATATGCTCCTTATCTTAGTGATTAAGCAAGTTGCAAACATGTGGTTGTGGTTAATCAGCTGAAAACAGGCTGTTAAAACATTGCACCTGGTCTGGAGACCCCATACGCATCGTATGGTATGTATACCATACGCATCGTATGGTGCAGTTTGGCAGAATTACAGTTTTGGTCCCTGAACTGTATTTAGGCCATTTTTGACACGTTTAAGGCCCGTTAACCCCATTTCAAAGCTCTAAAATGAAGTTAAAGTATAGGGAACTTAAAACATGCTCAAAAATATCTCGGATGTCGGTTCGTTTAGCCGTACGGTTGCGTTGTTCGGTTAATTACGACGGAATACGCATAAGCGCGAAAAACGATCCAAATGACGAAACGAATGGATTTTTCTTAAGGCGAACAATAAAATATAATGTAGTCATGCTTACATAAATTTTTGGATGTCCGGATGTATTCAGAACGTGAGTTACGCGTAAAAATGCAAACTTGTGCACTTTTTGACGCTTTTAGTCCCTGAATGACACAAAAGTTTATTTTAGCATACCGAACACCTCAAAGCCTATTTCTAAGATATGTAAAGGATATTTATGGTATGTTTAACTTATGTTCATGTCCCGGAAGGTCTGTTACAGTTCAAATTGGCATACTTTCGCAGTTTGTCAATTTTAGTCCCTGTAAGCGATTAAACTTTGATTTCACCACACCAACCCTTCCAAAACTTATATCTAAGTTATGTAAAGGTTATTTAAGGTATGTTAAGCCTATTTCACTATTCCGGAGTGTTCGTTGCATTAAACTGGTTATATTTACGCATCAGTGCGTGTATAACCTTCCAGAAAGCGATTTAGAGCTTGAAATCGAACATGAGTTGATATGTGCAATTGATACACATATTTATACAAGCCCAAAGTATGAAATACAATATTTCATTGGTTTGGTATTTGTTTGATGGTTGAAATGACACAGGTGTTACAGTCTCCCCTACTTTAGGAAATTTCGTCCCGAAATTAATTCGTAGGAGTCTATTTGTGACTTTGTGTCAAAACAACCACCAGAGATATGTAAGGTATAATCCTGTCATTTCCTTAACGGACATTCTTTAGAACGAAAATGAACAGACGGAGTCATTTTCCTCAACGAGTATTCTTCAGAAGCGGAAATGAAGGAATAAACAAACGGGGATTCATTTCCTCAACGGACAATCTTCAGAAACGTAAAATGAACAAACGGAGTCATTTTCTACGGTTGCTTCCTCAGACACGGAAATGAAAAGGATGGACAAACGGATATTCATTTCCTTAACGGAAAATCTTCAGAAACGAAAATGAACAAACGGAGTCATTTTCTACGGTTGCTTCCTCAGAAACGGAAATGAAAAGGATGGACAAACGGATATTCATTTCCTTAACGGAAAATCTTCAGAAACGAAAATGAACAAACGGAGTCATTTTCTACGGTTGCTTCCTCAGAAACGGAAATGAAAAGGATGGACAAACGGATATTCATTTCCTTAACGGAAAATCTTCAGAAACGAAAATGAACAAACGGAGTCATTTTCTACGGTTGTTTCCTCAGAAACGGAAATGAATGGAGTTAACTTCTAGGCACATTACAAAGCTTACTGTGGTTTCTGTGCACTAAATTCCATAATTATGTATGCATCCATAATTACGCAATTCCTTGCATAGTCCGCACAGTTTGTCTTGTAATGTTCATAAACACATAATCACATAGTTGTTTAATTGTTATTATCTTGTTATCTTTGGACGCGGATACTTAAAGCATACCAGGAATCCAATTCGTGGATTTCATTTGGCACTTTAATCATATCAAGAATCTATCTACGAAGATAGGATAATCTTAAAAGGAATTCGGCTTTGTCCTTATTGAATTGTGATGTACGTATTGAATCATACAAAGAATTCAATTAAGGACTCCGATGAATGATACCCATCCACAAGGATCTAATTATGAGGATAGAAAGATCCTACATGGATTTTTGGAGTTTGTGTAACGAGAGTGTTCCGACACCTTGCACTAGGCGTGCTTACGTCGATACACAAGGTAGAAAGTTCATGAGGTTGAGGCGCCAGATATGCCAGGGCGACATATGAAGCAGAACTTGAAGGTTAAGCAGCAACAGGGTTTGCTACTGCCTTGCTTTAAACAGCAAAGCGACACATGTTATCCAAATGTCTCCATCGTCCACCGGGGGTACATTTGTAACATGGTATTTGATTTAGATGATGACGGTTTCACTGACTTCTCCAAGGAGCGGTTCCCTTGCACGGCTTCATTCCTGAGCTGACTCATGGTGATAGCTAAATCAACGGTCTTCTGGAGTACTACGCCTATTTGTTGGGCAGTTGTAGCACCTAGTCCGGACACTCGAGTCTTGTTGAAATGAAAAGGTATAATGAAGAAAATGGAAGACATAGGAGGAAACAAGCCGAAGGTAGTCAAAAGAAAATAACAACACATGAAGATTGTGACCATTTGTTTGTTACCAAAGGCAAACAAATGAGATGGTGACTAATCAAAGTAAATAGGTCAAAAATAATGTATCGCGAAGACATGCTCGCCTATAAGTGAACACTCATCCCAAGAATTCCCAGGTAAGCACAACTGGTCTCGCGTCTGGTTGAGATGTATACGAAGTGCTTGCCTAGACAGAAAACTCAGAATACAGGCATTCACCCTTCCAGTTTGCACGTGTTCACATTATTTAAAACCCAAGACCTTGACGAGATTTTGAAAACTTAAAGGGGTTCAAAACCATATAATAGAGAGTTCAAAACCTTACAATAGAGGGTTCAAAACCTTGTAATCAATCATCCTAGAACAGATGATTAGTTTTCAAAGCGGTTTTGAAATTTATGTTCTTGTTGTGGTCGTCGCCTAAGGATAGGTGACAGTATTGTTTTATGACTAAACGCAAGTAAACTCGCGTTAGGGTCCTAAGAAGGTTATAGACTAGGTCAAAGCGTTACTAATAACCTAATTCCCTATAACCATTGGCTCTGATACCATCTTTTCTGTCACACCCCGACCACGTAGAACATACAAAACGTGGCGGAAACATCGGGGAGTGTTGTAACAGAATTAATTGTTTCAAATCCATGGCAATTGAAGTTTCGTTTTATTGATTAAAAGTGTTACAATGTCTTAACAAACAAGAAAAAACAACATAATTAACTAGTCTTGCATCTTTTATTGTCACTAAAGCCCAAGTCTGCCTATATATATCTTGATCATCTTATGCAACAGCTCCTGAAAAACACATGTGAAAATAGGTACGTCAGCATAAAAATGCCTGTGAGATACATAGGTTTTGTGAAAATAGGTTCCATGACTTATGTTTGAGAAAATGTTTAGTCATGAACCTTGTAATTTGCTTTGTTTTGTAAATCATTTGAAAAACAATGAGTTCAGATGATATGTATAAATAAGTGAATAATGCATGGTTAAATGAATAACCAAGTAAAATGAGTTTGTAAAAGATAAGTTGTTTGTAAAACAATGTCTTGTGAAAAGTATGTTATTTGTATAAAATGTTCTATGTCTCAAACTGAAATGATTCAAATAACGCTACAATATGTAATACCATACAAACACTTATATATAGGAAGTACCAGCGGCGTATCCACCATGCTTGTATCATATTACACACGCATCGTTACTTAATCATTTAATCAAACCAAACCACCAAAGTAATGTTTAACAATAGTAGAAATGTTTATGTATGGTCAAATACGGTTCACACGGTTCGCAGATACAAACGGTTCACAGATACAAACGGTTCACCGATATAAACGGTTCACATATACAAACGGTTCACAGATATAAACGGTTCACAGATATAAACGGTTCACAGATACAAAAGGTTCACAGATACAAACGGTTCACAGATATCAACGGATCACAGATACAAACGGTTCACAGATATCAACGGATCACAGATACAAACGGTTCACAGATATAAACGGTTCACAGGTACAAACGGTTCACAGATATCAACGGATCACAGAGTTAAATGATTACAACGGTTCACATAGTCAAATGTTTACAACGGTTCAATATGTAGTATAAAGTATTCATATGCTGGATAAGTATATGCAACAGAAAAGCAATGTAAAACAATGTACTAAGTATGCACATAATGGACATACATAGCATAAAATGTATTGAAATCATGTACTATAATGTACTACGAACATAGCAGGTATATGATGTGAAAACGGGAAAGCATGAATGTAACAAGTAGGCACATGTGTTCCACCCCAAAACAGTTTGGAAAACAGTAAAAGAGGGGTCTATGTACTCACCTGAGATTGCTCAGTAGTCCTTGAGTAACAACTAAACAATGCTAGAGATCGCGGATATCAAACGGCACCTAGTATAGGTAACTATGTTAATAAACCGGACCTAGATCGAAAGATTTGGGTAGCATTAGGGTTTGTAAACCAAACGAGTGTAGAGACTCGTGTCATTTGGTTTTAACAAAGCCTACATACTAAATGAAACTTAACATAACTGTCTACGACCCATTACGACCCGTTTAGGAAGCTTATGCTACTTTAACGTGTCGTGCGCGTGAAACGCGTTCGGACCGCCTAACTAGCTCTATGACAAGTGTTATATGCCTAAACATGTTACATAATCAGTTACGTGACAAAAGTTTAGGTTACATATGCTTAATTACCAATTATACATGAAAAGGGTATTCTGGTAATTTACCTAAGGCATATAAACTACCTATCATACAACTACTTACACGATGTGACCATAGGGTATAACCTCGGAAGGTTATTCCCTACCTACTATGGTCACCTAATGTGTTTGGTCGGATCCTAATGATCGACCAAACTGGGTCGGGTTCGAAGGTATAGGCGATTGATTAGATCGCCTACCCTACGACCCTAGACAACGTGGTAATCAGTAGGCATAGTCCCAAGGGACTATGACCAACGTGATTACACTCACGTTGCGAAGTTCCTACGAACTTCGCATTGACCATTACTGGTCAACGCTGAAAGTCAAACAAAGTTTGACTTTCTGACTCGAAAAGCAGTAAAATAAGGAAAAGAACGAAAGAATACTTACCCAGGGTCCAAGAATGGAAGGTTTGGATCCGAACACTCTCAGGTATGAAGTGTTAAACACGACAACTTAGAGAGCAAGTTCAGATTCAAAGGTGTGAGTTTTTGGGTGTGATGTTGGTGGGTATTTATAGGAAATGGTCCACCGCTAGGATCGTTTCTTGGAGAAGGAGGCAACGATCAAGGCCGTACACTTGTCACAAAGGTTATGGAGCCACATATGCTCCTTATCTTAGTGATTAAGCAAGTTGCAAACATGTGGTTGTGGTTAATCAGCTGAAAACAGGCTGTTAAAACATTGCACCTGGTCTGGAGACCCCATACGCATCGTATGGTATGTATACCATACGCATCGTATGGTGCAGTTTGGCAGAATTACAGTTTTGGTCCCTGAACTGTATTTAGGCCATTTTTGACACGTTTAAGGCCCGTTAACCCCATTTCAAAGCTCTAAAATGAAGTTAAAGTATAGGGAACTTAAAACATGCTCAAAAATATCTCGGATGTCGGTTCGTTTAGCCGTACGGTTGCGTTGTTCGGTTAATTACGACGGAATACGCATAAGCGCGAAAAACGATCCAAATGACGAAACGAATGGATTTTTCTTAAGGCGAACAATAAAATATAATGTAGTCATGCTTACATAAATTTTTGGATGTCCGGATGTATTCAGAACGTGAGTTACGCGTAAAAATGCAAACTTGTGCACTTTTTGACGCTTTTAGTCCCTGAATGACACAAAAGTTTATTTTAGCATACCGAACACCTCAAAGCCTATTTCTAAGCTATGTAAAGGATATTTATGGTATGTTTAACTTATGTTCATGTCCCGGAAGGTCTGTTACAGTTCAAATTGGCATACTTTCGCAGTTTGTCAATTTTAGTCCCTGTAAGCGATTAAACTTTGATTTCACCACACCAACCCTTCCAAAACTTATATCTAAGTTATGTAAAGGTTATTTAAGGTATGTTAAGCCTATTTCACTATTCCGGAGTGTTCGTTGCATTAAACTGGTTATATTTACGCATCAGTGCGTGTATAACCTTCCAGAAAGCGATTTAGAGCTTGAAATCGAACATGAGTTGATATGTGCAATTGATACACATATTTATACAAGCCCAAAGTATGAAATACAATATTTCATTGGTTTGGTATTTGTTTGATGGTTGAAATGACACAGGTGTTACAGCATTGCTTTAAACATAAAGCCCACCCTCTGCATAAAAATTGATAAAATATCAAAAGATACGAATCAATTGCAGTTGAAGAAAAGATTCTCTAAAGGGAACACACCGAAAGACGAGCCATCATCTCTCTGATTTTGCGGAAGCAGTAGCCTGAGCTCTCATGGTCTCGCATTTACCCCTTACAGATATCATTAGTGTACATTCACCTGTAAGACTGAATATAGGAGTCTGGATACGGGAGTATATTCTGAGGTGGGACACGCGATTAAATTTAAGTGCTTAGAACACTAATCTCGTATCTCGAAACAGTTGAACTTTGTGTGAAAATTTAAGTGGATCAGTATACTGACAATCTAAGTGAATTGTTTAGAACTTATAATGTTTAAAGCTTAACGGTGCTAGTGATTTGTCTCATAAACTGATATGATCATCTTACACAAACTCACAAAAATATTGTCTGTAAATATTTCTTTACTGCTTTTCATTTAAAAAATCCAATAAGATTGTGTATTTAGCATAAAATTTTGAAAAATCAAAAAGATTTTATTTCATTTTAGTTTCGACATCTGTTGAACAACAACAGGGTTGGGAGAGTTTGTTTGAGATAAGATTTGATTTTGAAATGATTAATTGGTTCATTAATTTGAAACCAAATTTGAATGTTTCGATTACAAGTGGTTAGCAAAGATTTTAAAGTTGTAAAATCTTATTTCGAGGTAGAGTTTGTGCAGGTTAGCCAGGCTTCGACTCCTGAAGATATGCAGATTTGAGCCAGGTTCCAGATCCTGTTATTACGGAAAGCCAGGAGACATTCTGAACCTGTGAAAGTGTTATGTCAGATTGTAATCCCAGAACAATTTAAGGGGGAGTCTGCTAGCAAAGGGGAGTCTGAAAATGTAAGAGCCAGTTTCTGATCCTGGAAATGTGATCAAGATAGAAGCTGATGTTGCTGATGAGTGAGAAAAAGATGAGATTGAAGATTATTTGATCAACACCCAAGGGAGAGGTTAGCTGCTGATGCTGAAAAGAAAGCAGATAATGTTTGAAGGATGCTTATAGTGTCAGATTCTTTGGAGAGAGTGAGAAGACTGATCAAGACTGAAGACTTGTCATTCTGAAGACTCGACACCGAAGACTTCGTCAACATCCAAGGGGGAGTCTGTTGGTGCATATGTCTGTCGACTTCGTCTTGTATCGAGTCATGTATCTAGATTGGATAGAATGGAGCTCGGTAGGCTAGTTTATAGGATTTGAGAGGTGTTAGACTAGTTCACACGAAATGGCAGAGACCAGTTCGTGCGAAATGGACAATCCATTTCGCACGAAATGGATCATGTCCATTCCATGCGAATTGGCCTCTCCTATAAATAGTTGAGCTTTGTCATTCATTTGGAACACTTATGATTCTAGAGCCGAGGTGCTGCTGAAGTGTCAAGTGATCTGTAATCGTGTCAAATCAATATACAAGACAGTTTAAGAGAATATGTGTGTGAATCAAACTGTAATCAAGTCCGAATCACTGAATTCCGCCTTTGGTTTGGATTAGAACTCTTCTGATAGACTTGTATAGGTCGAATCTCGATCCTACACCTCTATAGATTGAAGACAGAAAGATCAAGAATCTCAAACACAAGAGGTTAGTTCTAGTCAAAGTAAAATGGGATTCAAAGAGAGGACCAGAATACACTAGGGAGCTTGAATCAGAGATGCAAAGGAAATGTCCATACCTGTTCCAATAGACCTCGAGGACGAGTTCTAAAACAAAGTGTGGAGGATATAACAACTCTCCTAAAATATTTATAACATCCCAATACGCCCTAAAATACACCCCGTATACGAAAACCGGACCCGAAATACTTTAATTTTTCAAAAATTAAATAAAAAAAAATCTTGGGATTCTCGCGGGGCACGACAGCTACCCCTGAGTTCGTCGCGGGCCGCGACTGCAGGGACACAAGGCCGCACCAGATCATGCCATGTGTCCGACCCGTGTGGAAGCTAGCTGGTTGACTCGGTAACCCTATACGAGACACGTAGTCTCTTGCACCCTTGCTTCCATCACGGGGCACGAGAGACCCCAGATTACGCCCTATAAATTGGATTTTAACATTCATTTGAAATTCGGTCATCACACAATTCTCTCTCAAAATTTCGGAACAGAAAATATAATTCTCGGGTGTTATACCCCCTAATTAGCGAAGCTCTGCCTCGTTGTAAGTACTATAACCCCTGGTTATGTATTAGATATGCTGCCCGATTGATCTAGTGCTCCGTAACGCATGTCGAGGCTCTGCCTGACATAGTCGTTGGAGTTCTGTCTCGGGAGGGTATAACTAATGTAAATATTGGGTTATTATACTAACGTGTATGCATTGTTTAATTTATTAGTTTATAACCAGGAAATCACAAGGAAAAACCTAAATTAGCAATGTGAGTAATCCTTCTTTTTTGTAAATTGTTTCTACAAAACCTCAATTGTTTTACATTATAATTAACAGTGAATGAGTATTTGTAATTCTACAATTATCGTCGGTATGTCGGGGTTTTGTATACATAACTTGTTATTACACTGTGAGTAGTAGCATGATCACAAGTCAGAAATGACAGTACTGTGGGTGGTAATTAAAGTAGATATAAACAAATGTAATTGCTGGATTGCCCTCAATACTGTACAATGATAAAACCTGTTTTGATTAAATTGGGATTGACTCAACAGTATTTCCCACTGACAAAAGTTTTTAAAATGCGTTTCAGGTAACAAAATGTGAAAGCCAAAATAGAAGCCAGCTGGAGAGCACTGAAGGCTTAGAAAAGTGGCTATAAAAGTTACCTAAATAAAGAAGATGTTTTATTTCAATAAATTAGGGTTTATCCCTACAAGCTGATTATGAATGGAAACTTGGGTTTTACCCATGTGTTTAATATTTATAAAATGAGGTGTTTTACTCTGATAAAATATTTCCTAACTAGAGTCCGGATGTAAATTCCGCTGCCAAATTAAATAAACACCAATACCACCGAATGTGCGAAGCTCGCAGCCGCCCGCCTCCTGGGGCAAGGGGTCGGGGTTTAGACAAGTGTGGCCTATAATCTGAACTTACCTGAAGAGTTTAGTGGAATTCACAATGTGTTCCACATATGCAACTTAAAGAATTGTTTAGCTGATGAGTCTCTAGCAATGTCTCACAAAGACGTGCAGATAGATGAAAGCCTGAGGTTTATCAAGAAACCTATATCGATCGAGGATCGACAGGTTAAAAAGCATCGAAGAAAACACATGCCAATTGTGAAAGTAAAATGGGATGCCCGTACAGGCCGAGAATATACATGGGAAGTTGAATCCACTATGCGACAGAAGTACCCTTACTTATTTCAATAAATCTCGAGGTCGAGATTTCTTTTAAGGGGGTGAGGATGTAACACCTCGCAAAATCGTACCCAGTAACATAAAGACATGTGTCATATGTGACAACGAGTGTTTTACCGTTCCTATACGTTTATTTTTCGTATTTTAACTTATCTGTACGTTAACTAAAACTATTACGTTCAATGATAAGTCAGTTGTTATGACGCATTTATATATTATGGGTTTTGTATATGAGCCGCATGAAGCTTCGAACCGCACATCTCTATTCCAATCGCACACCTTCGTATCCTCGTGACTCTTAGGCTTTTGGCATGACTATTCTCGGCCCAAACCAAATTCGGCCCATCCCCCTCTATTTCTTTTGTACGTAAGTAAACTTGAGGGCATTCACATAATCCTTTCCTAAACTTATTTGCAAACCCTAATCATGTCTAGCTCTTGACGGCAACCCCTCTCTCGAGATTGAAGCCTTCTTCTTCCCGGATTTTGTACGCTACTCTTCATCTCGAAATTCAGTTAGTATGTCTTCACTTTAATGATCGAAATATGTGGATTGTTTGTAACTGTGTTTGTCCGATTCAGTTGATGATCATGAGTATATTATGAATGATGTTATATATTGTATGTTTAGTTCTTGCCTAAGGATAGTGGAGTAAACTTCTGGTGATTAACGAACTGATTAGGATAGATTTGGATGTTGTGATGTTAATCAATGAATTAGGGTTACATGTTGAAATTGTAATCATTGTAATAACAGTTCGGCCAGCAAGTTAAAACAAATTGATCTTTGTTTACGAAACTTGGTTTCATGAATGTAACTATTCCTTGTGGTGTTGTTCGATCTGTGAAATTATGATAATAACTTTCTAACTGTTATCGAGAGAGACCATAGGAGGTGTAACCGTCTGTGAGATCAACGATGAAAAGACCCCCGGCGAAAGACTTAGCACGACGAAACATAGTGTTTCGTCACAACCTGGTCTTGACGAAACACATGGTCTTTCATCACACATTAACCCGACGAAACATGTGGTTTTTCATCGATAGTCTGCAAGGGCAGGCCCAATAACAAATGAACTGATTCTTGCCCAACTAGCATCTGATCTTTCGTGGTTATATGAGCACAATTCATTGAACTAACTATTTAATCAGCATATGAGCTAACTGTTTAATCGGTGTTACTAGATGGTGTGTATAGGACGTAATATGTTGATTTTGTGAATAAAGAACATGTGAAACATGTATTATTGATGCAAACCTGTGTGTGTGTGACTTGAACGTCTGTTATGTGATAACCATGAACTATTATATACATGACGATGAGTACTTAAGCTCATGAAACACTGCTGCAACTAGAGCACTCGTATGTTAATCATTGTTAAGTGACATGCACATGGGATGCAAATTTAGTTGAGAAATGAATGCCCGATATGGGATATACTGTGATCTTAATAACAACTGTAATCTGTGAAAACACATGTAATGCTAAGTGATTGATTTGCATGCGAAACCCATACACTTGTTATATGATTTCACGATAAAAGTCATAGATCAACAGATTGGATTGTATGTGTTACAGTTACGTTGCGTATAAGTACGTGTGTCTTACTTGCCTGCTACTTGTGCAACGTGTACGTTAGATATGTGATATGTGTGAACACTATACTGATTGTATTTGTTAACCACGGTAGGATTTGGTTGACCGACTTGGAACGGGTAAAGTAACTTGTTAAATACCGAGCAAATCTAAGGTGAGTTCACTGCTTTTTCTCCAAGTATGCGTCCCGGGGAGGGACATCTGGTAGTCGTTCCGGGGAGGAACGTCGGGTTATTGGGATGTTGGTTATTACACTCATTTCTATCATTAAGTCCCCTTACATATACCGATTAGTTATCGGGGAGACAACGGGGTTATTAGTTGATAGGGCTATTAGGTTTGGCACCCTCACACCGTACCGGGGACGACGGTTGTGAACTAATTACCTTAACCACTTGACCAATGTGTGATAGAGCATTGGGGTTTGGGCAAATAAATCTAGAGCCATCTGCGGTAATCAAGTTAACGACAACATCAAATCATTGAATCGTCTTATACTCATATCTGGTAACTAAAACGTATTAACAAACTTTGAACTCACCAGCGTCGTCTGACACACTTGTCTGCATGCTTGCAGGTCGTTAGATTCTTGGACATGGAACTTGCTATCTGGGAGTGCTGGAGTGGTCATGGGTCACAACTCTTGGATATTTATTCTTGGTTTAGTACATTGTTTTGAAATACTTGAACAACGAATAATATTATGCTTCCGCTAAATGTTTACTTTGGTTTTAACTTATGACTTGGATTTATATTATGAAATGAATCAAATGTTTTTATTTAAATATTTGTTAATGGTTCAATGTGATTGGTGGCTTGGATCCTGGTACGTCACACGTCCCGCGGGGTTTCCGCATGAGGTATTTTGGGGGTGTGACAGTTTGGTATCAGAGCCAGCGGTTATAGCGAACTTGGTTTTAAAACGTTTTTGTAAAACCAGACTATAACCGAACTGTTCTGAATACGTGAATACGACCATGACACTCAGCTCCAGATTGCAAGGTTCGTCTTTCTCACTTGTTGCATACATTACATGGCTAGTACACAATTGTTTATGATGTCGCGTACGGACACACACACTCGTCACTATAGCATGATTACACGAATTGCTTGCTTACCTTATGATGCTTTGATAGTATGACATTGTCCTTGAATTCTGTGATCTTATTATTTTGATAACCTCCGTTTCATATCTGAGTTAGAAGAGCCATTTGACACGAGTTAGGAGGAACTGAGATGAGCATGCAAATCACAATATTATTGTGGGTGCACACATAATAATATTGTGGGGTGCATGTGAGTCCCAGTGAGCCTTAACGAGTGAAGAAGTGGTTCTGTTATGTTATTTGATCAATGAGAAACGTAACAAATCTATAGGAATCATAGCAGTGATTGTCCCCTACTCGAACGTGATCTTTTCACTCCTCACTGAATCTTTTCTAATCTCGGTGCTATCGAGTATTACTAGAACACCCATGTGAACGCCTAGCGAACTGTGTAGAATGTTAGGTGCTTGTACAAACATCCCTGAGTTGGCTGTTGCAGCGTCAATGATTGGTCTATACCTCTCTCACTCCTCTTTGTTTGCAGGAACTCAACGTACTGACATCTTAGACCCCGAAGTGCGATCACTTCTGCAACACTCTGGAAACATACCGTGTATTACTCAGTCAACTTGCAAGAACGATAGACAAGAGGATAAGCGTAGTGCCTTACCAACCCCAGTATTAGAACGACTCTGATTACCGGCAACGAACACCAGCAAACTGACTCCAATCGAATCCTTAACCCTAGTCAACTCTTACGAATCAATCGGGACATAAGAAATGACAATCGACTATGGTGTGGAATGTGTAGCTGCCAGCACAATGAGTAACGTCTTAGTACGTGGCACGGAATGTGAAATGATGGACCTTGTCGGTGAAAGATCGTAGGGCTCCGTTTCAAGTAACGACATTAGAGGCAACAGCCACGGCAATATCAAGGTACTCGTAATCGTAGCCTACGGAATGGAAAAGAAAGTGCTTACGACATGGATTGACTATTGTCAAATCAGGACGACAACAACCAAGGGGACGACGACAATAACAATACTGGAAATGATGCCTGTGGAAGGGCATTTAGGATTGGCGTGGGCGACGCCAGGATAGTAGCAGCATGGTAGCTTGTATGGGTAGCAAATCGCTTCATCTCAGTCCTGTTTAACCCTGATTTTTCTTGAAACCGAACCTGTTGTGGAATCGGCTGATGACAAGGCAAATGGAACCTCATATGTTTGTTGGGATGCAAACTCGACCTCGTGGGACAAGTGTTCGACATCGACCTTCCTACTATTATCCTTGATGGTCTTAATGCAGTAGTTAGTGTGGACAGAGATCGCGTAGATATACCCTGTGAGAAGAAAATATTTGCGTATCCTTCTCCCTAGTGGAGGATCGTTGTCTGTTCTAAAGCCTCAAATGGGTGCAAGGGTTAGCGCCATTCCAGCTATGAAGGCCCAGAAGTGTCTACGGAGGGATTACCCCGCTATGTTAGCAACCGTTTCTGATGATAAGGCTAAGGAAAATAGGATCGGGGATCCACCAATGGTTCGTGACTCCTCTCAGTGTGCTATTCGAGGAACTTTCAGGTTTACTTCCACAACTGTTAGTCGGAATCTCAGTTGATCTCACACCAGAGGCAGCTCTGAATACTTGTACTCTTATCGTCTTGCACCAGGAGGGTTGCAAGAATTGTCTAATCAACTACAGGAACTGTTGGATAGGAGTTTGTCGGACCTAGTTTCTCGCTTTGGGGAGCCCCAGTTATGTCCGTGAAGATAAGCCTTTTCGTATGTGTACTGACTACCGGGAACTCAGCAAAGTGGCAGTCAAGAACCGTTCACTTCGACCATGTATTGACAACCTGTTGACCAGTTGCAAGGGTTAAGCTCCAATTCGAAGATTGATTAACCAACGAACTAACATCAGATGGAAGTCCAAGGGGAGAATGTTCCTAAAACGGCATATCAAGCGCAATGCGGCTAATGAAACTTTGTATTCCATGACCCTTGGGTTAATCAACACACCAGCAGCTTTATGGACCACATGAACCGACCGTGCTTAGTGATGACGTTTTGGATCATTTACAGGAAAAAGGAACACCATGGGCGGCATATGTATCCCATTTTAGAGCTCCTGAGGGAGGAGCCACTCCGAGCGAAGTCTTGTTAAAGGTAACTACTGGTTTCGAGAGGTACATTTTTGGCCTTATAAACAACGAAGTGGGAATACATGTGGATCTCGCTAGGATCCATATTGTTAGAAACTGATCGACACCAAATATCCCTTCGAGGATACAACAATTTCTTGGTCTCACTAGCTACTATCGCAAATTCATCACAGGATTTCGAAGATCGCGCAGCTTAAATCTCTTTAGCACAGCAGGGCGCTGTGCTCGTGGAAGACAAAACAGGAGGACTTCTTTTTAGCTTTTGAATCCCAACTCTGCAATGCATTGAGCATCATCTTTACCTAAGGGTACGGGTGATCGAGTGGTATACCATGATGCTCCGAATCAGAGTCCCAGTTTCACACTGGTGTAGCACGAGAGAGTGATGACTTACATAATGGAGTTACAAAGAGGAATTGCACGAGTCACAACTGGCGGTGGAAGCCATAGTCTTTGCATTTAAATTGGAGGCATTACTTGGACGGTACCGAATGCACTACTTAGACTGATCACAAGGGCCTCCCGCGTACCCTTGGTTCGAAGGAACTAAACATGTAATGAGACCACTGGATGGGATTCTCGAGCGATTACGACTGTGAAACCTAGACGTGTACGAGCCTCGCAGCACACCATCGACTTTAACCTACCTGATCAGATTTTCCCTGCTCAAACCGAAGCATTGAAGGAAGAGGAACTTCAAGTTGGGTCCATGCAGGTCATGGAAGAGCAACTTTTGGCAAGTTGCATGATATTCGCTACTTCCTGGAACGAATGTGGACTTCACTATACAGCAATCCTAGGGAACTTGTGTCGAGTGAAGCACACCAGCCTTGATATTCTAGTAATCTGGATTTTCTTGATGGGATATATTAGGATCTAAGGATCTTGTACTGGCAACTAGGCTTGAAGGCCTACATAGCGAAGCATGTGAACGATGCTTGACTTGTGCGGAAGTCAAGGTGGAACATTGGAAACCTTCTGATTTGTGACAGGCAATACACGATACCCTAGGCTCACGTCTAGTCATGGGCATTGCTTATCACCGTAGGACAAACGGTCGAAGTAAACACACCATCCTGACACTCGAAGACATGCTGCGAGCATGCGTGTGATTGACTTTAGCAAGAGTTAGAAGGACACTTATCTTTGGTTGGGTTCTATCGTAGCCGTTACCATTCTAGTAGTCAGACAGTTCTGTTTGAAGCATTGCATGGACAACAACGTTAATCTCCTTGTTGGATTAAGGTGGGTGACAACCTAATCATATGTCAAAGACATATACTCAGAACTCTTGGGAAGATTGTTGTGATTAGAAATCATTAGGCGGCAACAAGTTACAGCCAGTGAAGTTGATAAGCTTAGGAAACACTGGGAGTTCGAGGTAAGGGATAGTATCATGTTGAAAATCTCACCCTGGGAGGGTGTGGTACGCTTGGGAAGTGTGGTAAGCTTAATTTACATTACATTGAGTTTATAGAATTCTGGAAAGAAGCGATCTCGTCGCTTACGAACTCGAGTTACCCGATGAATTGGTTAATGTGCATGATGTCATTTATGTTTCGAACCTAAGGCAGTGTTTGTCCGATGAAACGCTTGTGATACCCTTATTAGAGTCTGAGGTTAATGTCAAATAGCAGTTGTTGAGGAATCTACTGAAATCATGGACCAGGACGTCAAGAATCGTTAGCATAGTCGAATTCCAATCATAAGAGTTTGTTGGAACTCAAAACGTGGACAGGAGTTCACGAGGAAATGCAATGATCGGAATAAGCTCTAGTATCCTCAGTTGTTCAAACGGTTGAATCAACTCTTGATATCATTGAGGAATTTCGGGATGAAATTCCCTTTCAAGTTGGCGATGATGTAACACCTAGGGAAAATCCACAGTCATCCTGTTCTAACACCTTGCCGTTTTAGGATTTTTGGGATTGCTTATCAAATTTCGGGACAAAATTTCTTTCAAGTTGGGGATGATGTGACAACTCGTGTTTTACCATTCCTATACGTTTATTTTTCGTATTTTAACTTATTTGTACGTTAACTAAAACTATTACGTTCAATGATAAGTCAGTTATTGTGACGCATTTATATATTATGGGTTTTGTATATGAGCCGCATGAAGCTTCGAACCGCACATCTCTATTCCAATCGTACACCTTCGTATCCTTGTGACACTTGGGCTTTTGGCATGACTATTCTCGGCCCAAACCAAATTCGGCCCATCCCCCTCTATTTCTTTTGTACGTAAGTAAACTTGAGGGCATTCACATAATCCTTTCCTAAACTTATTTGCAAACCCTAATCATGTCTAGCTCTTGACGGGAGCCCCTCTCTCGAGATTGAAGCCTTTTTCTTCCCGGATTTTGTACGCTACTCTTAATCTCGTAATTCGGTTAGTATGTCTTCACTTTAATAATCGAAATATGTGGATTGTTTGTAACTGTGTTTATTCGATTCAGTTGATGATCATAAGTTTATTATGAATGATGTTATATATTGTATATTTAGTTCTTGCCTAAGGATAGTGGAGTAAACTTCTGGTGATTAACGAACTGATTAGGACATATTTGGATGTTGTGATGTTAATCAATGAATTAGGGTTGCATGTTGAAATTGTAATCATTGTATTAACGGTTCGGCCAGCATGTTAAAACAGATTAGTCTTTGTTTACGAAAGTTGGTTTCATGAATGTAACTGTTCATTGTGGTGTTGTTCGATATGTGAAATTATGATAATAACTTGCTAACTGTTATCGAGAGAGACCATAGGAGGTGTAACCGTCTGTGAGATCAACGACGAAAAGACCCCCGATGAAAGACTTAGCACGACGAAATATAGTGTTTCGTCACAACCTGGTCTCGACGAAACACATGGTCTTTTGTCACACATTAACCCGACGAAACATGTGGTTTTTCGTCGAAAGTCTACAAGGGCAGGCCCAATAACAAATGATCTGATTCTGACCTAACTAGCATCTGATCTTTCATGGTTATATGAGCACAATTCATTGAACTAACTGTTTAATCAGCATATGAGCTAACTGTTTAATCGGTGTTACTAGATGGTGTGTATAAGACGTAATATCTTGATTTTGTGAATAAAGAACATGTGAAACATGTATTATTGATGCAAACCTGTGTGTGTGTGTGACTTGAACATCTGTTATGTGATAACCATGAACTATTATATACATGACGATGAGTACTTAGGCTCATGAAACACTGCCGCAACTAGAGCACTCGTATGTTAATCATTGTTAAGTGACATGCACGTGGAATGTAAATTTGGTTGAGAAACGAATGCCCGATATGTGATATACTGTGATCTTAATAACCACTGCAATCTGTGAAAACACATGTAATGGTAAGTGGTTGATTTGCATGTGAAACCCATACACTTGTTATATGATTGTATGTGTTACAGTTACGATGCGTATAAGTATGTGTGTCTTACTTGCCTGCTACTTGTGCAACGTGTACATTAGATACGTGATATGTGTGAACACTATACTGATTGTCTTTGGTAACCACGGTAGGGTTTGGTTGACTGACTTGGAACGAGTAAAGTAACTTGTTGAATACCGAGAAAATCTAAGGTGAGTTCACTGCTTTTTCTCCAAGCATGCATCCCGGGGAGGGACATCTGGTAGTCGTTCCGGGGAGGAACGTCGGGTTATTGGGATGTTGGTTATTACACTCATTTCTATCATTAAGTCCCCTTACATATACCGATTAGTTTCTGGGAGGCAACGGGGTTATTAGTTGATAGCGCTATTAGGTTTGGCACCCTCACACCGTACCGGGGAGGACGGCCGTGAACTAATTACCTTAACCACTTGACCAATGTGTGATAGGGCATTGGGGTTTGGAAAATAAATCTAGAGCCATCTGCGGTAATCGAGTTAATAACAACATCAAATCATTGAATCGTCTTATACTCATATCTGGTAACTAAAACGTATTAACAAACTTTGAACTCACCAGCGTCTTCTGACACACTTGTCTGCATGCTTGCAGGTCGTCTGATTCTTGGACATGGAACTTGCTATCTAGGAGTGCTGGAGTGGTCATGGGTCACAACTCTTGGATATTTATTCTTGGTTTAGTACATTGTTTTGAAATACTTGAACAACGAATAATATTATGCTTCCGCTGAATGTTTACT
Source organism: Helianthus tuberosus (assembly GCA_030545235.1). Classification (NCBI taxonomy): domain Eukaryota; kingdom Viridiplantae; phylum Streptophyta; class Magnoliopsida; order Asterales; family Asteraceae; genus Helianthus; species Helianthus tuberosus. The sequence goes on along the minus strand of CM060412.1, from coordinate 96,572,043 downwards.
CTGGTTTTAACTTATGACTTGGATTTATATCATGAAATGAATCGAATGTTTTTGTTTAAATATTTACTAATGGTTCAATGTGATTGGTGGCTTGGATCCTGGTACGTCACACGTCCCGCGGTGTTTCCGCATGTAGTATTTTGGGGGTGTGACATCATAAACCCTAGACGGGTAATAAAGTTAACTTTGAAGGGTTAATGTTGTCAAACAATGAAAAGATGTATGCAGAGGGACTGTCAACATGCTAATTTATGCCTCTGATTGACCTTTTTATCAAACCCGAGGCTTTGTAATGTTTAAACATGATCTCGGGAATGATTGATATTGAATATAAAAGTTGAGGGGCCAAATATGTAAAGTTTATAAATTTAGTTCTCTGATCAATGGCTTACGGACCGTAAAAGGTTCGGGCTTACGATCCGTAAGGACTGTATTTGGGCGAAACAATTCAAAAGCGGTTACGGACCGTATGGGGTATAAGCTTACGGTCCGTAAGGACTGTATCTGGGCAGTAGTTTTGGACAGCTGTAGGTTTGTCATCTTCTTCACACATAACTCGATACCAGGGGCTGTTAGCTGTTTTGGGACACGTCTATGGACACTTGTTAAGCTCTCACAACACCCCTGGACACCTGGTTGCAACATAAGACTCTCCTTTGCACTATAAATAGGTGCCAATGATATACACGTGGTAAAGCTTCAATCACTTTGTCAATGATTTCTTCTCTAGTTTTTGTAATCCCAAACCTTTCAAGTTCAATTTTAAGATGACAAAATCTTTCAATTATTTGTCTCACAGTTTCACCCTTTATACAATCAAACATATCAAATTCTTTCTTTAGCAATGATATCTTGTTCTTTTGGATTTGTTTTCCACCTTCAGCTTTCACACGTAATGCCTCCCACACAGACTTTGAAGTACCTTCATGTTGAAGTAGTGCAAAGATATCATCTCCGATTGACTTTTGAATTAAAGCAATCATTCTTTGTTCATCAGAAAATGTCTGTTTATCCTCTTTTCCTAAACTCTCAAGTGGAATTTCTTCATTCTATCATTTATCGGCCTTTTATACCCAAATTCCATACAAAACCAACTCTCATGAGCATAAGATTTTGCCCAGTTAATAAACCTCTCTTTCCACCAGTTATAATCTTCAATATTATTAAGTTTCGGTGGTTTTGAGTTAGTTCCGTAAAAATTATCATGTTTCAAATTTTCATTAATAGCTTGGGAAATGTTTTTCGGTGCGATTGTTGTTGTTTCGGATGAATCAGAAGTAAATGCATTGTGAAACACATTGTAGAATTCTTCAGCCATGATCTTGATCACTTGATTAACCTGCAAACAAACAAACAAACATGTGAATCAAACATGAAAATCAAACACCACAAAATCCTGATTCGTAAGAATGCACTAGCTTAGTACAAATGTACTTAAATCAGACGGACGGTCTCTATTCGGACGGATGGGCGATGTTATGTCGATCCGTATGAATGAGCTTGAAGTGGATCCAGAGGAATTGTCGGGGAGTTTTGTAACAGAATCATTGTTTCATAACACATGGAAATTTAAATGTTGTTTCATAACACATGGAAATTTAAATGTTGTTTTATTGATTATAAGAAATTATAATGTCTTAACAACAAGGAAGCATAACATAATTAACTAGTCTTGCATCTTTTATTGTCACTAAGGCCCGAGTCTGCCTATGTGTTGTGACAACTGCCACTTTCGGGTAATTTACTTACATTTAAAACAGTGATTTACATTATACAAGCATGTGTTTTGAATATTCTGACTGCATGATTACATGGTATACATCTTAGAAAACTCATGGAATATTCATTGGTTATTACACATGATTCATTTTTTTTATTGGGTACATTTGAAATAGTGCAAACAATTCATCGAAACAACTAGAGTACTGCCTAGTGAACAAGAGCGCTGACGAAAACTCCGGATCCGCAGAAAACATCAAAAATGACATCTTAAAGACTCGGATGAGAGTCCAACATCAATTATATATTAAACCCTATGTGGGAATACAAGGGTTTGGTTAATATATTACCAATGCCCGGTAGCACTAAAAACTGTCCGAAATGCGCTAAAAATGACCATTTCATAAATTGTCCGCAAAAATTCAGCAAATGTAATTTTATTACAAGATGCAAAATTGATGTTTAGGCACCAATTTCATATAAAAATAATTAGGGAATATCAATTTCACACATAACGGAAATTTGCCCTACAACTTCCATAAGGGAACATTTCGACTATTTATTAGTGAAACGATCACTAAACAATTATCCGAACTACATTTTGGCACAAATAGCGAACTAGTGATCATTTTTTTTGGTCTAGTAAAACTAGTTTATGGTCATTTCAAGTCGCGAAACATCTCGGAAAATTGTAAACCCTAAACACCTTAACACTTACATCATTCTAATTCATTTTAAGTCTTAAAATTTACTAACATTTTTTTTTCACCATGCAAGACCCCCCCCCCCCCCCATGTTATGACCGTAAATAAGGGGTCCCACCTCCCTTATTTACTTGCTAAAATATCTAAGATATTTTGATTAATTACTAGTGGATTAGAATGAAGACTTATTACCACACTTCTTCACTAAGTTACTACACATTTACACCATATCTTACACACACATAAGAAAACTCTTATCATCTTCATCATTTTCTCAAGAACACCCACCAAAAACTCAATTATTTTTATCATCCTCTTCATTATCAACATGGATTTCTTTGGAACATAGGGTGATCTAAGGCTTTTGGAAGCATAAGGAAGGGTTTTTCATCCATACCAAAGTGTTCTAACATCAATATCATCATCTTCATTGTTTTTAATAATCTCTAAAGATCATCCCTAGCCTAGTGCTAGAAGTAAGCTTCTATTTTTTTTTTATATACATATTATGTTTATGATTGTTATTATAATTAATAATAACCATAGATAATCATACATAATGAACAAGAAAAATACAAAGAAGCAAAGATAAAAATCATGATATAATTATGTTTGTTTATATTGTGATTTAAGACTTGTGATATGCATATTTGATGTTGTTATGATGATTAGAATACAAATAAATTGTTAGAGGGTGTTTTAAAAATATGATCTAATAATCATACATGTTATGTTAAATGGTTTTTTTTAACATAAAGGGTTATATATATGATCATAACCATTAATCTTGTGAAAGTATGTAGGGTTGTTATGTAAAAACAATACTTTCACAAGATTATAAATTGTAACATACAACTAAAGATTTTTATAAAAGTTGTTAAAACTAGAATTTAATTTGGTTTTTGAACTAGTTAACATATGAAAGGATCATGTTTAAAACCCTACATGATTTGCATAACATCTTAATAAATTCATGATTATAAAAGTCTCATATTTTGTTGTTAAGATGTAGAGTAAATTGTTGTTGATTTAATAAAGAAAATGATATGTTTAATGAAACATGGCTAAGATAAAAATACAAAGGTTATATGGCCAATTTTTATAAAAACTTTATTTTATAAAATAACAACATTTTTGGGTAAATCTCTACAAGATTTAAAAGGGTTATTAAAGAAGGGTTTATAAAATAAAAGACAAGAAAAATATATATTTTTTTAGAAAATATATATTTGGTTACTTTAACAATTTTTGAGTGATATATTACTTGGTGTATTAGTTATGTATATCATTGTAGGAACTTGAATCTCATGTCACCTTTAAACGCAAAACAAGTTATAACAAAAGTCCTACGAGACTTCCCATAATTACGCCTTAAAACGAGTTACGGACAATCCGAATGAGCGGACACCATTTATGGTCAAAACGGACGACGGACGAATCCTTAAACAAATCACCAATCCGGGGAGTTACTACGACGTTAGACGATCTTTCGACACGAAATATAAATATGCTATCGATAACAAATTTACGGATGTTTATAAACTTATAGAAACTAGTATGTTTTTATTAACTAAAAAGTATACTTAGAGTATTTTTATAAAAATGTTTTTATAAAAATGAAAGACTTATACATATAACAAATGGGCTTATAATACTAATGGGCTATTTTTTGGGCTTATTTTACTTAATAGACTATTTTTACAAATGGGCTACTTACACTTAATGGGCTTAGTTTTCTTAATGGGCTTATACTTCATAATGGGCTTAACATAAACACATGGGCTAAGCCCAATACAAACATATGGGCCAAAGCCCAACACTATTCAAGCCCAATACTATTCAAGCCCAACACTATTCAAGCCCAACACTATTCAAGCCCAATGCTATTCAAGCCCAACACTATTTGAGGCCCAACACTATTGAGGCCCAACGCTATTTGAGGCCCAACACTATTGAGGCCCAACACTATTTGAGGCCCAACACTATTGAGGCCCAACACTATTTGAGGCCCAGCACTATTTGAGGCCCAGCACTATTTAAGCCCAATAACTTGAAAAAGTGGGCTTGGCCCAATGATACTAATATTGGAAACACAACTATACGAGTGATACATACAAGACACGAGATTCAACGGACGAGATCCGACTAAACAACTCATTCATCGAATACACAGTTAACGAACAGTAAAGACATACAAGTCTTACACATACTCAAGACAAAAGACTTGTACTCAAGTTAATTACAAAGACCGAAGTGTCTAACAAAAATAAGAACATTTGTAGGTCTCAACGCTATTCAGGACGACAGCACGTGAGATCTTATTTTCATCTATTCACAAGACGCGATACTGTGAGTTCATGTTCCCCTATTCATTTAAACGTTTTACAACTTTACAAATATCGGGGAAGATACATGTTCTAAGTATGTTAAAGTTAGGTAATGAAACACCTAGATCATGTGAGAAATTAGGGCCATAACTAAAGCACCATTAATCCAGTTTGGACCAAGGAACAAAGGTTTAGATCTAATGGGTGTTGACGAGCCCCACTCATGGCCATTTTGCCTAGGAGTGCATTTGTTGCCCTACGACATGGTGTCGATACAATTAAAAATCGTCCAGGGTTGGTTTGCTTCCTATTTCGTCACACATATTAATGTCCTTGCAAAACATTAATGATCAACGATTTCATTGACGCTTTACATACTACAACTCACATTTTTCATACATCGTTTACAACTAAATTGCATGAATTCACCAACTTTTGTTGATGTTTTCCAAACTTAACATGTATTTCAGGGAATTAAAGGACCATGTCGGATTTCCCAGTCAAGATAACAAGTACAGGAACTCCATGCCATCTTTTGAAGGGTTTAACTATTATATTTCGCCTCTTTGAGGAAATATGATGGTTTAAACCTTTGTAGTTTATTTCAAGTTTATGTATGAAACAACAACGCTTTATTTTCATGTTAATGGTTTGTAACCGACACACTAAATTTACGATGTAATCTTTTGAAACACTATGTAATGGCAGTGGAGTATGTTTTATTCATATAGTTTGTTCATGTACATCGATATTTATGCAATGAAAACCAGACAGATCACACCTTGCGTTTCCGCTATGAGCGGGTGTGACAGCTTGGTATCAGAGCATCGATTGTAGTGAACCAGGATTCTTTATTGAGTCTAAGTCTACAATCACTAGGGATCTCTCATGAAAACCATCTAAACACAAACACATGTTTTCATTTGCATAAACATTTTTCATGGTCCATTTTCAACAAGAATTCATCTAATACAAATCAAGCAAGGACATTAGTGTCTTAGTCATCTAAATGGTAGACATGCAACTTTAAGTTAATCCACACAACTCAAGTAGGATAACTTAAAATGAACCTTATGTGAAAAATACATTTCGTGTATATATGTAAAATAACAAATGCTCATACATGTCGAACAACTTATTTCTCAGGATATCATGTCTTCCTCTGAAGGAAGCAACATATACGACGACGTAGACCCGATGGAGCTATCCTCCGACGACGAGTATGTACCGGCAGTCCAGGTCATTACGTCCGACAGCGAGTCGGCATCTGACGATGATTTGGATGACTTTCAGCCGTTCGCAATTGGTGGTGACATTATGGACGCTTACATGTTAGGAGACATCATTGATGATGATGTGCTAGATGTGCCCCCTCTACTCAACGAGGTTGTTATCATAGGTCACCCAGCGGGTGAACATGTGATAGAGGTTATACCCTTGGATGTCCTTCCTCTTGCCATTATGCATTTCATTGACGACCTCGAGGAGGATGAGGACGCTGTAGTTCCTGTGATTCCTGTGGAGCATTTGGGTGATGAGTTGGGAGACGGGGATGTTCATGACTTGGTTATTTTGGAGGTCGCTGCACCGGTGGTCCCGGTTATTGTCATTTCTTCTGACTCCGATACTGATTCAGATGCTTCTTCTTACGCATCTGTTACTTCATCCGCACTGCAGGCCATTGGCCTACAGCGCAATGGAGACATTGAGCTGGATGATGTCATACCTGATGAGCCAGTTGTCCATGCACATGATCATGTTGCTCCTGTTCTACCACACGTAGACCATACTGACGAGGCAGGACCCTCAGGACATGCCCATGTACCACCCGAGGACATGGATCTATACCCACATGTTATGCCCCTTACAGATCCATACCACCCAGTGCATGACCCAGCTGCTACTATCGAGTTACGTACTCGTGTTCAGACACTTGAGCATCAGATAGACTTTGTTATACGTCGAGTTAGCGAACTCGAGGATGAGCTTACTCACCTCATTGGTATGGTACTTCATGCTCCACCACTACCACCAGGGTCACCACCTTTACCCCCACTACCACCGCAGATGCCACCAGTGGATATACCACCAGTGGATCTACCTGCCCGTGTTCTGGCGCTCGAGCAGCAGAGTGTGTTCCTTCACCATTTGGTGCTTGATTTGGAGGGTAGGGTTTCTGATGTTCGCAGGTTATTATTCCCTATTCCACCACCGGTATTTCCCCCACCCTAGACTATGTTTGCAGGTATCGTGCTTTTGGGACGGGTATCTATATCCGTTTTTGTGTACATATTGATGTTTCACCAAGTTTGAAGACAACCAACATACAGCGGGTCACACAGTTGGGAGGAAGATGTTGTTATCTCTTTTGTTGTACTAGACTAGCATGACCGGGTTATGTAGCCCGAGTCTATTTTTGTTCCTTTCAAACGATTATGTAACCGGTTGACTATATATATATATAAAACTTGGTGTTATATATTAAATGCATCTGAGTGGTCTGGTTAGACATACCTTATTGTTTATGTTAACTTATTTACTCTCATTATATGTTTGGTGGTGATATTGCTATTAATGTTATGAATATTTCTTTTTAACAAACCAAATCAATGTCTAATCTTATCCTATTTCTCCTTTGGAAGAATCATGCCACCGAAGAAAATTTTACGTTCACGGACAGTTAATCCACCCCCACCTCCACCAATGCCTACGACCGAGGCGGAACTGAATGCACTTATAGAAATGAGAATCGCTCAAGCTATCGCACTGTATGAGGCATCCCGTGTCGAACAAAGTGGAGGCACCGGCGGATCGGGAGGCCAGGGTCCAGGCGGTACTTCAGGTGGAACCAATAATACGGGTAACATTTAGCTGTTTTGTTACAACTTACCAAATTTCTTTCTTAATCTATTCGTGCGATTCACTGTTTGCTCATTCAAAATCCGTTGTCCAATTTCAGGGTGCACATTCAAGCAGTTTCTAGACTACAAGCCGCTTAACTATGATGGCACAGGCGGTGCTGTGGCTTATGTGAGATGGACGGAGAAAACGGATTCCACTATAAGAATGAGCAGATGTTCCGCTAATCAGCAAGTCACTTTCGTTACTGGCTTGTTTCTCAACGAGGCCCTTACCTGGTGGAACCTACAAGTGCAAACTTTGGGTGAAAACGCTGCTTATGCGTTGACGTGGGATGAACTGAAGGAACGTATGAGGGAGAAGTACTGTTCTCGTGCTGAACTCCAGAAGTTGGAGAACGAGTTTTGGAACCTGACCATGGTCGGAGCTGATATCACGGGATATACTCAAAGATTTCACGATCTGTCCCGTGTAATTCCTTATCTTGTAACACCAGAGTACAAGCGTATCGAACGCTACATCTGGGGACTTTCTGACAAGATTCGAAGTCTGGTTACCGCAGCTAAACCCACTACTATTACTCAGGCTGTGACTATAGCCGTGAGTCTTACTGAAGATGGGGTCAGGATGAAGATATTCACTGAGAAAGGTGATGACAAGAAGGAAACACATGTTGAGTCTTCCAACCGTGGGAAGAGGAATTACTCGAATTTCAAAAGGGGAACCCGCAGTAATAACAACAACAACAGCAACAACAACCACAACAACAATAACAATAACCCCAACAACAACAACAACAACAACAATAGGCGACAGAATAACCCGCAAAAGGATGCAAGGGCGTTTGTAGCCACAAACGACACTGGTCCTAAGAAGTACGCTGGTACTATGCCCAAGTATGAGCGATGCTCGTATCATCACATGGGTAATTGTAGGAAATGTGACAAGTGTGGCAAGCTTGGCCACCGTACTGAAGCATGTTGGGGAACGGGAAATAATACTGGATCAGGAAGTGGATTTGGTAACAAGAATGGGAACGGGAATGGTCGTAATCAAGGATGTTTTGGATGCGGAAGCAAAGATCACTACAAGAAAGACTGTCCTAAAGAAATTCAAGCTCGTGGTCGATCTTTTGTGATTGGAGCCAAGGATGCGCGCCAAGACCCTAATGTGGTCACTGGTACGTTTCTCCTCAATGATCATTTCGCATCCATATTATTTGATACCGGAGCCGATTTTAGTTTTATCTCTATAGAATTTAAAAATATTCTGCGCTTGGAACCTAGTAAACTAGATGTTCCATATTCTATAGAATTGGCTAACGGTAGACTAATAGAGACGGGAGAAGTTGTTAAGGAGTGTACCTTAGAACTTGGTGAACAAAAATTCAATATCGATCTCTTACCCGTTGAATTGGGTAGTTTCGACGTAGTGGTTGGCATGGATTGGCTATCCAACAATCAAGCCGAAGTCGTTTGCCACGAGAAGATTATTCGCCTACCACTACCGAACAAAGAGACACTTGTTATACATGGAGAGAAGCGTGACACCCCAATGCGGATCATCAATTGTATGAAAGCACAGAAATACTTACGGAAAGGTTATATTGCCTTTCTAGCGCATGTAGTAGACAAGAAGGCTGATGGGCCGAAGTTGACAGATATTCCGGTAGTAAAAGAATTTCCTGAAGTCTTTCCTGAAGACTTGCCAGGACTACCGCCTTATCGACAAGTCGAATTTCACATCGACTTGGTACCAGGAGCCGCACCTGTAGCCAGATCTCCATATCGATTAGCACCTTCTGAAATGCAGGAATTGTCCACACAACTTCAAGAGTTGTTGGATAAGGGATTCATCAGACCGAGTTTCTCGCCTTGGGGAGCTCCAGTTCTTTTTGTGAAAAAGAAGGACGGGACATTCAGAATGTGTATTGACTACAGAGAGTTGAATAAACTCACCATCAAGAATCGGTATCCACTACCGAGGATTGATGACTTATTCGATCAACTTCAAGGGTCAAGTTTTTATTCAAAGATAGACTTACGATCGGGGTATCATCAATTACGGGTTCAAGAAGAAAGCATACCGAAAACGGCTTTTCGGACTCGTTACGGTCATTACGAGTTTCTCGTTATGCCTTTTGGTTTGACGAACGCACCGGCGGTCTTCATGGATTTAATGAACCGCGTGTGCAAGCCGTATCTCGACAAATTCGTCATAGTGTTCATTGACGACATCTTGATATACTCACGATCGGCAGCCGAGCATGAACAACATTTGAGAACCATTTTAGAACTGCTCAAAAAGGAGAATTTATACGCAAAGTTTTCCAAATGTGAGTTTTGGATTCGTGAAGTACAATTTCTCGGGCATATAGTGAACGAGAAGGGTATTCAAGTAGACCCGTCGAAGATTGAATCGATTAAGAATTGGGAAGCGCCCAAGACTCCTACTGAAGTGCGACAATTTTTGGGCTTAGCGGGATATTATCGGAGATTCATTGAGAATTTCTCAAAGATTGCTCAACCGCTAACTTCTCTTACACAGAAAGACAGGAAATTCGATTGGGGAGAGAAACAAGAAGCAGCATTTCAACATCTTAAAGACAAGTTGTGCATTGCACCAGTCCTATCATTACCCGACGGTACCGATGACTTTGTGGTATACTGTGATGCTTCGCATCAAGGTTTGGGTTGTGTACTCATGCAACGTAAAAAGGTTATTGCGTATGCGTCCCGCCAACTGAAAGTTCACGAGAAGAACTATACCACCCACGACCTAGAGCTAGGCGCGGTGGTATTTGCTTTGAAAATTTGGCGGCATTACTTATATGGTACACAGTGCACTATTTTCACAGATCATAGGAGTCTACAACACATATTCAACCAAAAAGAATTAAATATGCGTCAGCGACGTTGGGTTGAATTATTAAACGACTATGATTGTGAAATCAAGTACCATCCGGGCAAGGCGAACGTTGTAGCAGACGCCTTGAGCCGCAAGGAACGAGTTAAAACACTAAGAGTGCGAGCACTAGAAATGACGATTCACACAGATCTTACCGCACGAATTCAAAATGCACAACAAGAAGCGCTCAAGGAAGAACATATTCTAGAAGAATCACTTCGAGGCATGGAAAAACAGTTAGTACCAAAGGAGGATGGAACTTTCTACTTTGCGGGTAGAATTTGGGTTCCATTCCTTGGAGGTCTCCGAGATCTCATTTTTGAGGAAGCACATAGGTCAAAGTACTCGATCCATCCTGGATCAGATAAGATGTACCAAGACTTAAAAGAGTACTATTGGTGGCCTAACCTCAAAAAGGATATTGCTAACTATGTTAGAAATTGCTTGACCTGCGCGAAGGTCAAGGCAGAGTATCAAAAACCATCAGGTTTACTACAACAACCCGAGATTCCCGCTTGGAAATGGGAACAAATATCGATGGACTTCATTACGAAGTTACCCAGGACCTCGAAAGGTCATGACATGATATGGGTAATCGTCGATAGGTTGACAAAGTCCGCACACTTCTTACCGATTCGGGAGAAGGATAGTACTGAGAAACTAGCGGAAATCTATCTCAAAGAAATAGTGGCTCGTCATGGAGTGCCTATTTCAATCATTTCAGACCGAGATGGTCGTTTTGTTTCAAGAATATGGAAATCATTTCAACAGGCCTTTGGATCTCAATTGAATCTAAGTACGGCCTTTCATCCACAAACTGACGGCCAGAGCGAACGGACAATCCAAACACTCGAAGATATGCTTCGTGCATGTGTTATGGATTTAGGCGGCAATTGGGATAATCATCTACCTCTAGTTGAATTTTCCTACAATAATAGCTATCATACAAGTATACAAGCTGCACCGTTCGAAGCTCTTTATGGTCGAAAGTGTCGCTCTCCGCTATGTTGGGCGGAAACAGGCGATAGTCAATTAATTGGTCCGGAACTAGTCCAAGATACTACGGATAAAATTTTTCGGATCCGAGACCGTATCAAGGCGGCTCGCGATCGACAAAAGCTCTACGCAGATGGAAAACGAAAACAAGCATCTTTCGAGGTTGGAGAGAAAGTTTTGTTGAAAGTCTCACCTTGGAAAGGCGTAGTGAGGTTCGGTAAACGTGGGAAGCTTAACCCGCGTTACATTGGACCATTTGAAATCTTGGAAAAGATTGGCACTGTTGCTTACAAGTTGAAGTTACCAGATGAACTTAGCAGTGTACACCACACGTTTCATGTGTCAAATCTTAAAAAGAGTCCAATACAAGTAACCGTTGCCATTCCTGTGGATGAAATTCACATTGACGACAAACTCCATTTCACTGAGGAACCTGTTGAGGTCACGGACTGGAAGGTCAATAAAACACGGAGAAGTCGTATCAAACTGGTAAAGGTTCGTTGGAACTCTCGTCACGGGCCCGAGTATACTTGGGAACGTGAAGACCGAATGAAGGCAAAATATCCCCACCTATTTCCAAAGACTCCTGCAAAGAATAACAAAGCTAGAATTTCGGGACGAAATTCTAAATAACAAGGGGAGAATGTGACAACTGCCACTTTCGAGTAATTTACTTACATTTAAAACAGTGATTTACATTATACAAGCATGTGTTTTGAATATTCTGACTGCATGATTACATGGTATACATCTTAGAAAACTCATGGAATATTCATTGGTTATTACACATGATTCATTTTTTTTATTGGGTACATTTGAAATAGTGCAAACAATTCATCGAAACAACTAGAGTAGTGCCTAGTGAACAAGAGCGCTGACGAAAACTCCGGATCCGCAGAAAACATCAAAAATGACATCTTAAAGACTCGGATGAGAGTCCAACATCAATTATATATTAAACCCTATGTGGGAATACAAGGGTTTGGTTAATATATTACCAATGCCCGGTAGCACTAAAAACTGTCCGAAATGCGCTAAAAATGACCATTTCATAAATTGTCCGCAAAAATTCAGCAAATGTAATTTTATTACAAGATGCAAAATTGATGTTTAGGCACCAATTTCATATAAAAATAATTAGGGAATATCAATTTCACACATAACGGAAATTTGCCCTACAACTTCCATAAGGGAACGTTTCGACTATTTATTAGTGAAACGAGCACTAAACAATTATCCGAACTACATTTTGGCACAAATAGCGAACTAGTGATCATTTTTTTTGGTCTAGTAAAACTAGTTTATGGTCATTTCAAGTCGCGAAACATCTCGGAAAATTGTAAACCCTAAACACCTTAACACTTACATCATTCTAATTCATTTTAAGTCTTAAAATTTACTAACATTTTTTTTTCACCATGCAAGACCCCCCCCCCCCCCCCATGTTATGACCGTAAATAAGGGGTCCCACCTCCCTTATTTACTTGCTAAAATATCTAAGATATTTTGATTAATTACTAGTGGATTAGAATGAAGACTTATTACCACACTTCTTCACTAAGTTACTACACATTTACACCATATCTTACACACACATAAGAAAACTCTTATCATCTTCATCATTTTCTCAAGAACACCCACCAAAAACTCAATTATTTTTATCATCCTCTTCATTATCAACATGGATTTCTTTGGAACATAGGGTGATCTAAGGCTTTTGGAAGCATAAGGAAGGGTTTTTCATCCATACCAAAGTGTTCTAACATCAATATCATCATCTTCATTGTTTTTAATAATCTCTAAAGATCATCCCTAGCCTAGTGCTAGAAGTAAGCTTCTATTTTTTTTTTATATACATATTATGTTTATGATTGTTATTATAATTAATAATAACCATAGATAATCATACATAATGAACAAGAAAAATACAAAGAAGCAAAGATAAAAATCATGATATAATTATGTTTGTTTATATTGTGATTTAAGACTTGTGATATGCATATTTGATGTTGTTATGATGATTAGAATACAAATAAATTGTTAGAGGGTGTTTTAAAAATATGATCTAATAATCATACATGTTATGTTAAATGGTTTTTTTTAACATAAAGGGTTATATATATGATCATAACCATTAATCTTGTGAAAGTATGTAGGGTTGTTATGTAAAAACAATACTTTCACAAGATTATAAATTGTAACATACAACTAAAGATTTTTATAAAAGTTGTTAAAACTAGAATTTAATTTGGTTTTTGAACTAGTTAACATATGAAAGGATCATGTTTAAAACCCTACATGATTTGCATAACATCTTAATAAATTCATGATTATAAAAGTCTCATATTTTGTTGTTAAGATGTAGAGTAAATTGTTGTTGATTTAATAAAGAAAATGATATGTTTAATGAAACATGGCTAAGATAAAAATACAAAGGTTATATGGCCAATTTTTATAAAAACTTTATTTTATAAAATAACAACATTTTTGGGTAAATCTCTACAAGATTTAAAAGGGTTATTAAAGAAGGGTTTATAAAATAAAAGACAAGAAAAATATATATTTTTTTAGAAAATATATATTTGGTTACTTTAACAATTTTTGAGTGATATATTACTTGGTGTATTAGTTATGTATATCATTGTAGGAACTTGAATCTCATGTCACCTTTAAACGCAAAACAAGTTATAACAAAAGTCCTACGAGACTTCCCATAATTACGCCTTAAAACGAGTTACGGACAATCCGAATGAGCGGACACCATTTATGGTCAAAACGGACGACGGACGAATCCTTAAACAAATCACCAATCCGGGGAGTTACTACGACGTTAGACGATCTTTCGACACGAAATATAAATATGCTATCGATAACAAATTTACGGATGTTTATAAACTTATAAAAACTAGTATGTTTTTATTAACTAAAAAGTATACTTAGAGTATTTTTATAAAAATGTTTTTATAAAAATGAAAGACTTATACATATAACAAATGGGCTTATAATACTAATGGGCTATTTTTTGGGCTTATTTTACTTAATAGACTATTTTTACAAATGGGCTACTTACACTTAATGGGCTTAGTTTTCTTAATGGGCTTATACTTCATAATGGGCTTAACATAAACACATGGGCTAAGCCCAATACAAACATATGGGCCAAAGCCCAACACTATTCAAGCCCAACACTATTCAAGCCCAATGCTATTCAAGCCCAACACTATTTGAGGCCCAACACTATTGAGGCCCAACACTATTTGAGGCCCAACACTATTGAGGCCCAACACTATTTGAGGCCCAACACTATTGAGGCCCAACACTATTTGAGGCCCAACACTATTGAGGCCCAACACTATTTGAGGCCCAGCACTATTTGAGGCCCAGCACTATTTAAGCCCAATAACTTGAAAAAGTGGGCTTGGCCCAATGATACTAATATTGGAAACACAACTATACGAGTGATACATACAAGACACGAGATTCAACGGACGAGATCCGACTAAACAACTCATTCATCGAATACACAGTTAACGAACAGTAAAGACATACAAGTCTTACACATACTCAAGACAAAAGACTTGTACTCAAGTTAATTACAAAGACCGAAGTGTCTAACAAAAATAAGAACATTTGTAGGTCTCAACGCTATTCAGGACGACAGCACGTGAGATCTTATTTTCATCTATTCACAAGACGCGATACTGTGAGTTCATGTTCCCCTATTCATTTAAACGTTTTACAACTTTACAAATATCGGGGAAGATACATGTTCTAAGTATGTTAAAGTTAGGTAATGAAACACCTAGATCATGTGAGAAATTAGGGCCATAACTAAAGCACCATTAATCCAGTTTGGACCAAGGAACAAAGGTTTAGATCTAATGGGTGTTGACGAGCCCCACTCATGGCCATTTTTCCTAGGAGTGCATTTGTTGCCCTACGACATGGTGTCGATACAATTAAAAATCGTCCAGGGTTGGTTTGCTTCCTATTTCGTCACACATATTAATGTCCTTGCAAAACATTAATGATCAACAATTTCATTGACGCTTTACATACTACAACTCACATTTTTCATACATCGTTTACAACTAAATTGCATGAATTCACCAACTTTTGTTGATGTTTTCCAAACTTAACATGTATTTCAGGGAATTAAAGGACCATGTCGGATTTCCCAGTCAAGATAACAAGTACAGGAACTCCATGCCATCTTTTGAAGGGTTTAACTATTATATTTCGCCTCTTTGAGGAAATATGATGGTTTAAACCTTTGTAGTTTATTTCAAGTTTATGTATGAAACAACAACGCTTTATTTTCATGTTAATGGTTTGTAACCGACACACTAAATTTACGATGTAATCTTTTGAAACACTATGTAATGGCAGTGGAGTATGTTTTATTCATATAGTTTGTTCATGTACATCGATATTTATGCAATGAAAACCAGACAGATCACACCTTGCGTTTCCGCTATGAGCGGGTGTGACATGTGTAACTTGATCAATCCTATGCATCATTTCCTGAAACACATGTGAAAATAGGTACGTCAGCATAAAAATGCCTGTGAGATACAAAGGTTTTATTGATTTAGGATTCATGACTTATAAGTTTAGAAAAAGTTATTTAACAAAAGTCAGTCATGATCCTTGTAAAATGTTTTTGTTTTATAAATCATATAAAAATCGATAAGGAAACAGATGATATAAAAGAAATATGTATGGTTAAATAAGTAACCAAGTAAAATGAATTTGTATAAAATGTAATATGTCAAAATTGAAATGATTTAAATAACGCTACGATATGTAATATCATAAAAGCACTTATATATAGGAAGTACCAGCGGCGTATCCACCATGCTTTTATCATATTACACACGTCTCGTTACTTAAATCACTTACCCAAACAAACCACCAATGTAAAATGTTCATGTATAACTAAATGTAATGTTTTAAACAAATGTTGAAATGTTATTGTGTAAACAAATGTAATGTAGAGTGAATAAAAAGCCTTTATTGATTAAAAGCATTTACTCGACCCTATAAGAAAGAAATGTACAAAACAATGCAATTGATAAAATATAATCAAAATTTATGTTTTATAGAATAATGCATGCTTTACTGATACAAACATCTATGCGGTATTGTGAAAATGCATACATTCAAGCCTTGAGACTGTGGCGATAAACCCTTAAACGAATTAAAGGTTTATCTGAGTTATGTATATCGAATTCGGTCATTCCTTTCATCCAAACATACCTAGGATGTCAGGAACGGGAGTTGTCAATTCCTATTGTACCACTACCTACTAACGAACGGTGTAGCTAATGTTAATGAATGTATTTTTGAGCCATTTAAACAAACCAAATGCCATACCAAAATGTAAGCATGTTTTATGAAAATAATGTACTAAGTATGCAACAAATGGACATACATAGCATGAAATGTAAATGAAAATAATGTACTAAGTATGCACTAAATGGACATACATAGCATAAAATGAAATATAAAACAATGTACTAAGTATGCACTAAATGGACATACATAGCATAAAATGAAATGTAAAACAATGTACTAAGTATGCACTAAATGGACATACATAGCATAAAATGAAATGTAAAACAATGTACTAATATGCACTAAATGGACATACATAGCATAAAATGTAATGTAAAACAATGTACTAAGTATGCACTAAATGGACATACATAGCAAAAACATAATGAAATCATGTACTACTAGTGTACTAATGAACATAGCAAGTATATGATATGAAAAACATGGAAAGCATGAAAGTAACAAGTAGGCACATGTGTTTCACCCCAAAACATTTGAAAAACAGTAAAAGAGGGGTCTATGTACTCACTTGAGGGTGCTTAGAAGTCTTGAACAACAACCAAGCAAGGCTAGAGGGATCACGGAAATCAAACGACACCTAATATAGGTAACTATGTAAATAACCGGACCTAAATCGGGAGATCGGATAGAATGAGGTTTCGTAAACCAAATGAGTATAGAAACTCATGTAATATGGTTTAACAAAGCCTACATTCTAAAAGGAAACCTATCCTAAGTGCTTATGACCAATTACGACCCGTTTAGGTAGCTTACGCTACTTTAACGCGTCGTTCACGTAAAACGCGTTCGAACCGCCTAACTAGTCCTATGATAAGTAAAATATGCCTTAACATGTCTAATAATGTTGTCAAATAAGTTTAGATGTCAAAATTTATGTTTCATATGCTTAAAATGAATTTTGGCGTAAAAGGGGCATTTTGGTAATTTTCCTAAGGCATATAAACTACCTATCATACAACTAACTAAACGAACTGACCATAAGGTATAACCTCGAAAGGTTATTCCCTATACAACTATGGTCACCTAATGTGTTTGGTCAGATCCTAATGATAGACCAAACGGGTCGGGTTCGAAAGTATAAGCGATTGTTTAGATCGCTTACCTTACGACCCTATATAAGCACTGAACCTAAAGTGATGAGCTAAACATGTTAAAACATGTTTAACGAAGTTTGAAAACAGGTTTGGTATCAAAACAAATGGTTTTGATACCTAAAAGTAGTTTGGTTACAAAATACGCAAGAACACGCATTTTGGCTGAAACTACGACTCGTCACTAAGCCTAGATAACGTGGTAATCAGTAGGTATAGTCATAAGAGAATAAAACCATCATGATTACACTCATGTTATGAAGTTCAAACGAACTTCATGTTGACCATAAACTGGTCAATGCAGAAAGTCAAACATAGTTTGACTTTCACGCTAAAACGCGTAAAAGAACGAAAGAGGACTTACAACGTGTCCAAGAATGGAAGCTTTGATCCGAATATTCTCAGGTATGAAGTCATAACACATCAACTTAGAGAACAAATTCAGATCAAAGGTGTGAGTTTGAGAGTGAAGTGGGTGGGGGTATTTATAGATTTCATAGAACTGTTAAGATCGTTTCTTGAAACCCGAGCTTTGATCTAGGCCGTACACTTGCACCCATTGTTTTCTAAAACCATGGGAGCCCCTAATATGAGTCCATAGTATCATAACAACCATTAAATACCAGCCCATAGGGTGCAAAACCATGGGTTAAAACTGTAGGATCATTGTGCGACCTGACTGAGTCGTTCAGAAGAGTTTTGGACCCGAATCAAAGGCGGAATCAATGAAATGGACACTTGATTCAATTTAAATGTCTCTATTATTGATTTGATAGAATTACAGCACCTGGAGACAATTCGGCAGCACTTCGTTACCGAATCACAAGATCTAATTCCCCCCTAAATGACAACCTATGCTCACATATATATAGGAGAGTGATTCCGCTTGAAATGGTCAAGTCACTTTCAAGCGGAATTAACCTTGTTAATTTCGCTTGAAATGTCCCTTGGCTGTTTCAAGCAGAATTACCAATAAACGCACTAAACTCAGTTTCTAGCAACCCGAGCACTGGTTATCCTCTCCTATTACATGACTTGATACAAGAAGAAGTCGACAGACATAGTGCACTAACAGACTCCCCCTTGGATGTTGATGAAGTCTTCAGTGTCGAGTCTTTATCATGACACATCTTTAGTCTTGATCAGTCTTCATGCTCTTTCTAAATTTGTCTAACACTGTAAGCATCCATCAATCTTTCTTCTTTGTTCAGCTTTTATCTTTCTCTGGCTCTAACATTAACAGATTCTTCAGGCTCCCCCTTTCGTCAAGCTTTCGTGCTTTAGGGATAGACACCTGGCTTTCCAGTTACAAGCTCCCCCTTGCTTTGATCTCGTCTTCAAACTCCCCCTTAGACTCAGCTATCGGGATCGTAATCTGGACTTTTATCTGCAACACTCAAATGTTCATGAGTAACAATACTTTGAATTACCAGGAATGAAAACCCTGAATCTATTCATCTTTCTAAAACCCTTTCCCTATCAACAATCTTCATTGATTTGGCAGTATTAAGTATCCAAATCCCTCACAGTTAATCATCCAAGTCCAATTTAATGACCTTGGAGATATCACAAACTGTTTTTGATTTTTGATTATAAAATTTCAAGTTTCAAATTAATGAATCTTGATTTATTTTCAGAAACACAATCAGCATACTCAGATTTTGAAACTCAGCACTTAGACGTCGGTTGTCGAAAATAAAGTGAAATCAAAATCTTTTTGCATATTTCTGAAATATAAAGCAGGAAAGAAATATGTACAAACATATTTACAGACAATATTTTTGTTTGAGTTTGCGTTAGAGGATCATATCAGTTTTTGACAAGTCACAAGTACCATTGAGCTTAGTTACACATTAAGAATTAAACAATTCACTTAGATTGTCGATATACTGATCCACTTAAATTTTCACACAAATTTCAACTGATTCGGGATACGAATTAGGTGTATTAAGAACTTAAACTCATTCATGTGTCCCACCTCTTGAATATACTCCCGTATCCAGATCCCAATATTCAGTCTTACAGGTGAGTATACCTAGATGATATCTGTAAGGGGTTAAATTGCAAAGAACCGTGAGAGCTCAGGTCAGAACTTCCGTTCAACAGAGAGATGACGGCTTCGACTTTTGGTGTGTCCCCTTTAGAGGATCTTTTTACAACAGCAATGATTAGCATTTTTAATGTTTCCTCATTTTTGTGCTGAGGGCGAGCTATATTTTAAGCATGCAGAAAGTATTATACGGGCACTAGGCCATTGCTTCCGCAAAATCAGAAGTCCCGGGATAATACCCCAGATATCATTAAGCATAAAGACCTAGTATCTTAGAAAGAGGGGTCCTTTAAACGAAATTTTAGGGGTTACCTATATACCCAAGTAGTGTTCCCTACGAAATAAGCAAGTTTGAATTTATGTTTATATCCCGAAAAAGTTTACTAAATGTATAAAAACCTATCGGCATATCAGCAGTGAGACTGTTTAACGCTATTTAAACATTACATTTCTTTAGCATACTATAACTGTCTACTGATGTACTATCATTTCCTCTTTTTACACAAAAACTCAATTTTTGAATTTTATCATGTTTTTGGCTTTTTCAAATTTTCTAATGTTTTTGGATTTTCTGACAATAATACTCCCCCTAAAATGCAAAATCATTTAAAGAAAATTTGACAAACCGATACTGATAGCTTTGTCTCGCCATCCATTTTCTGCTTCTCATGTACTGTTTTGTAGAAAATTTAACATACCCCCATGATTTACAACCCATTAATTTTCGACAGTTTGAAAACCGTTTTTTCAATCTTATGAAAGTAATCATGTTTGTTCAACCGTGAGGGTTTCGGCGTATTCAAGTAACATATTTTTGTATTTTTAGAATATTTGACAAAAAATTAAAAACATATTTTTGATTTTTCAAATTTTTGCAAAATGAAAACATATTTTTGGTTTTTAATTTTTTTAATTTTTAGGATTTTTGAAATATTGTTTATTTATGTACAGAAAAACAAATAAACTCCATGTTTTAACCAACACAGGGTTTAGCACCCTCCTCTCCTTATTGTGTCAGGCTGCTCCAACTTCCATTCTCACAATCTTTGGTTTTGTTGAGCACCTGCACATTCAAAGTATTCAATTACTTGAACAATTTAGCCCAGGTCTGTTGGACCTTAGGCATTTCAATACAATATGCTTCATTCAATTTTGGAAAATCTTTGTCATTCTGAACAAAGACTTTTTCATCTTTTATTTCAACTTTTTCATCATTTACTAAGGTCATTTGTTTCTTAACACTCCATGTTTGACCTTTAGGAGTACCTCGTTTGTAAAAATTTGATTCTTTTTGAACATTTTGATTCTGAACAACAATTGGTTTCCAAAATTGTTGGGGTTTTGTCATATCAACTGATGTTTTCCAACTTTGAGTTGTTCTGAATCTGGGTGTGTGAGAATTCCAGGTCTGTCTTGAATCAAATCTATTCGGGTTTGATTTCCAAGTTTGATTCGAAGCAAACTTGTTTGTGTTATACCTCCAAGTTTGTTTTGAATCAAATTTACTTGACCTTTGTTTCACATCCTCATATTTCTGTTTTTCCACATTATCAAACTTCTTTTTGTCAACATCAACAGGTTTTAGATTTGGACACTTGCGAGCAAGATGACCAATTTGATCACATTTGAAACATGTCCTTTTTGAGACATCTTTGACCTGTTGTTGTTTCTTTTTCTTTTGAACACAGAACTCTTCATTAGACTGTCGTATGATTTGGAGTTCTTTCTCTTCTTCTAAACTTTTTCCTTGAACAAAACTCATTTTTGTCTGATAATTCGGCATTTCATTTCTATTTCGACTTTGTTTCTTCTTAAAACCCAACCCAGCCTTCATGTTTTTCTTTTTGTAACCAGGTATGTTATAAAAAGTTTTGTGACCTTTTCCAGCAAACTTTTGAATTTCAGACTTTTCAATCTCAACCATTTTGAAAACTTTGTCAATCTTTTCTGAAATCACATTCTGAGTCGGAAATACAACATCTAAGAATAATTTGTCCGATCCAATCATGGTATAAACCAATCCTTTTGAATCACCATTCAAATTTTTCTCGAATTTTGTGCTTTTCAGATAACCATCATGAAAATTACCTTCATTTTCATCCTGTGACTCAGATTTACCTTTTTCAACCAATTCTTCTTTCAACACACTTTAAACGACCTTACCTACCCCCTCTGAATCACTAGAATCATCAGATTTGGAATAGGTTACGTCAATGTTGTCTGGTAATTGATCTACCATGTTGAAAGCTTTTTCGACCTTTTCATCATCATAAAATGCACACTTTTTCGGTGGTGGTACTTGATGAAACTCTGAGCCAATGCCCTTTTTGTTTTGCTCAGACTCTTTACCATCCGGTTTTATGTTGAAAATACGTTCAAGCACATATAATGACACGTGATAACTTTTTAACTTGTTGTTATCCTGTTCTAAATCAGCAATCTGACGTTTTAGCTTAGCAACATCTTCAATATATGATTTACAACATATTGTTTAATTTCATACATTCGTTTTAGTTCCTTTGATGTTTCAGAACAGTAATTCAATCTTGACTGAACAAATTTCATTTCACCCTTCACCTTTTCATAAGACTCTTTTGTAATGTGATATGCCAATTTTATTGAATCATATTTTTTTTTCATTTCTTGACAGGCATTTTCTTTTTGATCACATTCTTCTGTCTTTTTCAAAACATTTTCTTTCAAAATCTCATTTTATTTTTCTATTTTTTTATATTTTTCTGAAAGTGTTTCATTATTTTCTTTTAAAACTTTTTCGTTTTCTAGCATTTCTTTACATTTACTTTTGAAAACTTCAACTTTTATAAATTCAAGATCTCTTGTTCTGAACCTTTCGTCTTTTTCAGTACAAGCACTGCACGTTTCCATGCATTTCTTGCACTGTTCAGCGATTTTAATTTGAGTTTCAGAATCAGAATTTACCTCAGTGATTAGCACTTCGGTGTATGCTGCAGTCTCTGTCTGCTCTGCATCTTTCTGCTTTCCTTCAACACCAACCTCATCACCAGCATCACTAACAATCTCCAAAATCTCATCCTTCACTTCAATTGAACTTTCAACTTTCTTTTCAGCTTCTACAACCTGCAGTTTTTTAGTAACTGCTTCTTTCATAACTTCTTAATTCACAACAACTTTTCCTATCATCTCACACCCCGACCGCGTAAAACAACAAAGCGTGGCGGAAACATCGGGGCGTGTTGCAACAGAATTATCGTTTCACAACCATGGATACAAAAGTGTTTCGTTTTATTGAATATTAAACATTATCATTGTCTTAAAATAGAACAAACAAGTTACATATTGACTAATATTGTTTTATGTCACTAAGGCCTCGTCCAGATCCTACGTGACGCATGCATCCTAGCAAATCATCATCAAGCATCAACTCCTGAAACATATGTAAAAATACAGTCAGCAAAGAAATGCTGGCGAGTACATAGGTTTTATAGGGGTATTGGATTCATGGCTAGTTTAAATGTTGCAATACATTATTAAAAAAACCTTTTTTTGAAAAGAGTATAATATTGCAACTTTATTAACCAACTCAAATCGAGCGGGTTATAGTTTATGAAACCTCGTAGCCATGATTCCTAACCCAAAAACCATTGTTTTAGTAAAGCAAATTGTAAAACATCTCGTATTAACTCGTTAATAAAACTCGTATGTTACTTCGAAAACATCGTTGTGTGACATCGTTTCGCTATCGTTTACCCAAATCGTTTAACATCGTATCGTCCAAATCGTTTACAAATAGTTTACATCGTCCAAATCGTTTACATCGTCCAAATCGTCCTCGTTTTAATTGTGAATAACTTATATATGGTCGCCTCGCTAATAACATTCAAACCTTTGTGACTCGTCCCTCGTTTCTCGCATTAATAAACCACCATAGGGTAAATTAACAAATATCAGATTCAGTCGCTACCCACAACTCCCACACATAACCATGGGTGTAGTATGATAACGGGATTTGTCAGATCCTATGGTACCATAACCTAATACTGGTCGGCTTGATCATTGCTAATGAATGTCATTTGTTATGTAACCCAACCAACAAGTTCGTTCACATTATCGAAATCGTTATTAGTTTTGTATAAATCGTCTTAATCGTTTTTGAAACCATCGTTATAACATCAAAAATCGTTTTGATACCATCGTTAAAACCTTGAAAACATTTAGTACATATGAATCACCCCAAAACAATTGAAAGCAGTAAAATAGGGGAACTATGTACTCACAGTAGTGAAAGGTATCGTCAATCAATCGAACTTCAACCAACTCGAGCAAACCAGTGAAATCAAACAATACCTAGTAATCGAACCGCTAGTCAAACAACAGAACCCTAAATCGGAAGATCGGGCAGAATGAGGTCTTGTAAACCAAATGAGTGTTGGAACTCATGTGATATGGTTTAACAAAGCCTACATCCTAAATCGGAACCTAACCTGAGTGCTTTCGACCCATCGTGACCCATTAAGGTAGCTTATGCCACTTTAACGCGTCGTGCGCGCAAAGCGCGTTCGAGACGTCTAACTAGCCCTATGACAAGTGTTATATGCCTATACATGTTTTATCATGTTGTATAATCAGTTATGTACAAAGGTTTAGGTTACATAAGCTTAATTACCAATTATTCATGAAAAGGGTATTCTGGTAATTTACCTAAGGCATATATACTACCTATCATACAACTACTTAACGAAGCGACCATAAGGTATAACCTCGGAAGGTTATTCCCTATATACTATGGTCACCTAATGTATTTGCTCGGATCCTAATGATCGACCAAATGGGTCGGGTTCGAAGGTATAAGCGATTTATTAGATCGCTTACCCTACGACCCTAGACAACGTGGTAATCAGTAGGCATAGTCGCAAGGGACTATAACCATCGTGATTACAATCAAGTTGCGAAGTTCAAACGAACTTCGCATTGACCATAAACTGGTCAACGCAGAAAGTCAAACAAAGTTTGACTTTCAGACTCGAAAAGCAATAAAGGAACGAAGGAATACTTACGAAGGGTCCCCGAATGCTAATCTCGATTCAAGTAACTCAGGTATGAAACAATGGTTTCAACTTAGAGTTTCTCAAATCAAAATTCTAGTGGGTTTTGCAATTGAAGGCATGGGGTATTTATAGGATTTCCCGAACCGTTAGGATCGTTTCTTGGAAAACGTGCTTCAATCTTGGCCATACATTTGCACCCATGGTATTGTAATACCATGTGCACATCAAACCAGCCCCTAGTATTGCCCAAAACCATGTGCAAAGGTGGTATAGGCCAGATTCAATGTTTCTACACAGAAAGTTTCAAAAATGGCAGATTTGGTCCCTGTAGTGTAATAAGGCCTTTTCCGACGCGTTTAAGGCCCTTTAACCCCATTTCAAACCTCTAAAATGAAATTAAAGTAAAGGGAACTTAAAATGTTCTCAAAAATATCTCGGATGTCGGTTCGTTTAGCCGTACGGTTGCGTTGTTCGGCTAATTACGACGGAATGCGCATAAGCGCGAAAAACGATCCAAATGACGCGATGAATGGATTTTTCTTATGCCAAACACTAAAATAAAATATTTTAGTGCTTACATAAATTTTTGGATGTCCGGATGTATTCAGAACGTAAGATATGCGCGAAAGTGCAAACTTGTGCACTTTTTGACACTTTTAGTCCCTGAATGAGCATAAAGTTTATTTTAGCAAACCGTACCCCTCGAAGCCTGTTTCTAAGCTATGTAAAGGATATTTAGGGTATGTTTAATTTATGATCAAGTTCCGGAATGTTCGTTACTGTGTAAATCCTCATAGTTTCACAGTTTGACACAATTAGTCCTTGTGATCGAATAGACTTGTTTTCAACACACCAAACCATTCAAAACTTATTTCTAATTTATGTAAAGGTTATTTAAGGTATGTTAAGCCTATGTCACTATTCCGGAGTGTTTCTTGCATTAAACTGGTTATATTTACGCATCAGTGCGCGTATAACCTTCCAGAAAGCGATTTAAAGCTTGAAATCGGAATCGAATCGAATTCTAAAATCACCAAACATAAACACACACATAAAGACATCAAAACACATATAATAACACCAAAGCACATTGTTTTATTAATAATCAACATTGTTTTACATCGTACATCGATTACAGAGTACAGTTGTCACAGTCTCCCCTACTTCAGGAAATTTCGTCCCGAAATTTTTAACTAGAGGAAGCTTGTGAAAACAAATGCGGATACTTCGTCTTCAACTGGTCCTCATGTTCCCAAGTAAACTCAGGACCACGTTTGGATTCCCAGCGAACTTTGACCAAATGAATCCGTTTGTTCTTCAACTGTTTATAAGTACGTTCCACTATCTCCACAGGTTTCTCGACAAAGTGCATCGTTTCATCTATTTGGATCTCGTCGAGAGGAATGTGAAGATCAGCGTCAATTAAACACTTTCGCAAATTGGACACGTGAAAATTCGGGTGAACATTTCCAAGCTCTGGAGGTAGCTCTAGTCGATAGGCAACCTTTCCAATTCTTTCAACAATCTTAAATGGTCCAACGTATCGTGGTGCAAGTTTTCCCTTCCTTCCAAATCTCACGACTCCCTTCCAAGGTGAAACCTTGAGTAGGACACGATCTCCGACTTGAAATTCTAAGGGCTTGCGTCATAAATTCGCATATCTCTTTTGACGTAATCTAGCTGTCACAAGATTATTGTGGATTTTCTTGATCTTGTCTGTTGTTTCCAGAATGAGTTCAGGTCCAGTAAGCTGAGCTTCGCCGGTCTCGTTCCAACAGACAGGTGAAGGACATTTTCGACCGTAGAGAGCTTCGAATGGTGCCATTTTAATACTAGTATGATAGCTATTGTTGTAAGAGAACTCGATCAGTGGCAGATTAGAAACCCAACTACCACCAAAGTCTATTACACATGCTCTAAGCATATCCTCCAAAGTTTGAATCGTTCTCTCAGATTGGCCATCTGTTTGGGGATGATAAGCGGTGCTTAGATTCAATTGGGTTCCCAAAGCAGATTGCATGGCCTTCCAGAAATGAGATGAAAATCGAGCATTACGATCAGAAATGATATCCAAAGGAACACCATGTCGTGACACAATCTCATCAATATAAATCTTTGCAAGTTTATCAGCAGATAGATCCTCGCGGATCGCAATAAAATGAGCTGACTTCGTTAATCGATCGACAACAACCCAAATAGCATCGTGACCTTTAGATGTACGCGGTAATTTAGTGATGAGATCCATCGTAATGTTCTCCCACTTCCAAACCGGTATTTCTGGTTGTACAAGCAAGCCAGAAGGTCGTTGATGTTCAGCCTTGACTTTGAGACAAGTTAGGCATTTTGATACATACAAGGCAACATCCTTCTTCATACCAGGCCACCAGCACGAAGTACGAAGATCCTTGTACATTTTATCAGCACCAGGATGGATAGAATATCGAGACTTATGAGATTCATCCATTACCAAGGTGCGAAGATCGTCCTGATTCGGAATCCACAAACGATCCATGAAATAGAGCAAACCATCGTCTTTCGCTTCGAGTTTAAGCTCAAGCTGATGTGGTAATTCCGTACCTATCAAATTTTGTGAAACACAAAATTGCTGAGCTTGTAGAACACGAGATTGAAAATCAGATAGTGTTTGAATAGAATGAAGCTTGACTTGTTGTTTTCGACTAAGCGCATCAGCTACGACATTCGCCTTACCAGGATGGTAGCGAATCTCGCAATCATAGTCGTTCAAGAGTTCAACCCAACGTCGTTGCCTCATATTCAGCTCTTTCTGATTAAGAATATGCTGGAGGCTTTTGTGGTCTGTGAAAACCACACACTTCGTTCCATAGAGGTAGTGTCTCCAGATTTTAAGCGCAAAAACCACAGCTCCTAACTCCAGATCATGAGTCGTGTAGTTCTTCTCGTGAATTTTCAACTGTCTAGATGCATATGCAATAACTTTACCTCGTTGCATGAGGACGCAACCAAGGCCTAGTTTAGATGCATCGCAATAGACAACGAAATCATCGCTTCCCTCGGGCAGAGATAGAACAGGAGCATTACATAACTTCTGCTTCAGCGTTTGGAACGCTTCTTCTTGCTTAGGTCCCCACTCAAAAGGCTTTTTCTTCTGAGTCAAAGCAGTGAGTGGAACCGCAATCTTCGAGAATTTGAAATAAATCGCCGATAATAACCCGCAAGACCAAGAAAAGATCGAATCTCTGTAGGCGTCGTCGGTGTATTCCAGTCCTTAATAGCAGCAATCTTGGATGGATCCACATGGATACCCTGCTCATTGACTATGTGACCCAAGAATTGAACTTCTTTAAGCCAGAATTCACACTTGGAGAATTTAGCAAAAAGTTGTTCCTTCTTCAGGAGTTCCAATGTTAAGCAAAGGTGTTGTTCGTGCTCGGATCGAGACTTTGAATAAATCAAGATGTCATCAATAAAAACAATGACGAACTGATCCAAATAAGGCTTGCAGACCCTATTCATTAAGTCCATAAAAACAGCAGGAGCATTAGTCAAACCGAAAGGCATGACTGTGAACTCGTAATGCCCATATCTTGTGTGGAAAGCAGTTTTGGGAATATCTTCTTTGAGAACACGAAGTTGATGATACCCAGAATGCAGATCGATCTTGGAAAAACATGAAGCACCCTGCAGCTGGTCGAAGAGATCATCAATTCGAGGTAGGGGATATCGATTCTTGATGGTGAGCTTATTAAGTTCACGATAATCGATACACATTCGAAAATATCCATCTTTCTTTTTCACGAAGAGGACAGGAGCTCCCCAAGGTGAGAAGCTTAGTCGAATGAATCCTCTATCAGATAGCTCTTGAAGCTGCTTCGATAATTCTTGCATCTCAGAAGGTGCAAGTCGATAAGGCGCTTTTGCAATCGGGTTAGCATTGGGTACAAGGTCAATATGAAACTCGACTTGACGAACTGGAGGCAAACCAGGCAGTTCATCAGGAAACACCTCTGGATAATCCCGAACAATCGGAATATCCTGAATACTCTTGCTCTTGTCTTTCTCCTCGGTGACATGTGCCAGAAAAGCAACATATCCTTTCTTCAAATACTTTTGGGCTTTCGTACACGTCATCAGCTTCAAACCACCAGATGGTTTCTCACCACGAATCTCCAGAACATCGCAAGAAGACAAAGGAATACGAACAATCTTGTTGAAACAAACCACCTCAGCATGGTGTTTGGTTAGCCAATCCATTCCAATTATAATATCGAAGCTTCCAAGTTGCATCGGTGTGAGGTCAATAGGAAAAAGATGGTTATCAAGGTTCAACTGACAACCATGAATAACAGAATCGAGAATAAGAGGTTTACTAGTGGCAATTTCAACAGATAAGGGTTTCCTCAGTTTAGTTCTAGGTATCGCAAGCAAAGGCTCAAATGACAATGAAACAAAACTTCTATCGACACCAGAATAAAAAAGAATAGACGCAGGTCGATTGTTAACAAGAAACGTACCGTTAACCACTTCGTTGTTGACCCTCACTTCGTTTGCATTCAAATTGTACGCTCGACCACGAGCGGGGTTCACATTGACGTTTGCATTCGGGTTTGCGTTAGCATTCGCGTTTGCATTCGCCAGCCTCGGACAGTTGTTGCGGAAGTGACCATACTCCCCACAATTAAAACATGAACCCGGTGGGAATCTCGCAGCATTCCCCTGACCCTGAGCAACCTGATTTTGTCCAAAACGACAAACATTGGCCATATGCCCAAGTCTACCACACGTCGTGCATTGCCTGCAAGCTTGTTATGCAACGTGATGACCATTGCAACGAGCACAGTGAGGTGTGGTACCAGCATATGCTTTCTTTGCAGGTGGCTGAGCCGGTGGGTTCTGCGGGTTCTGAGCAGTCTGGGCTGTAACAGCAAAATTTTGGGCACCCTTTCGCTTCTTCGATTTCTTCGACGTCTCTCCTTCCTTGCCCTTACCATTTTTCTTGTTTTTCTCAGAATCAGTTGCCTTCTTTTTATCACCCTTGTGGGTGAGTTTACCATTCCTGACTTGAGTCTCAGTCAAGGTAGCAGACAACTCTATTGCTTGGCGAAGGGTAGGAGGATTAACACCGATCACAATCTCCAGAATAGAATCGGGTAGCCCATCGATATATCTCTCGATTGCTTTATCCGGAGGGGTAACCAGGGTGGGACACAATAGACTGAGTTCTTCAAAACGATCCGTGTAAGCACGGTGTTCAGCCCCATCTTGCTTTAAGTCGTCAAACTCTCGTTCCAAAACTCGACTTTCGTGACGGGGACAAAACTCCTTCATCATGAGAGCCCGAAGCTCTTCCCATGTTTGTGCCAACTCCACTTCGGCACCCCTATCGCGCTTAATACCATTCCACCAGGTAAGCGCTCGCTTCACAAACACGCTTGAAGCAAATTCAACCCTACGCGCATTCTGACACTGCACATGTATGAATATGCTCTCGATACTCTCAAACCACCGTAGGAGCGCAGTTGCTCCTTGTGACCCAGAAAACTTAAGCGGCTTCGCAGAATTAAAATTCTTGAAATTACAGTGTGCGTTATTGCCGTTGTTGTATAACTCGTGGATTTGGGTCACAACGCCAGGGAGTACAACAGCCATTTGCTGAGAGACAAGGGCTGTGATCTCCTCAGCAGTAAAAGTTTGAGCATCGCGTCGAGGAGGCATTGTCTAACAAGGAAACAAGAGAATCGAGTGAGGTTGAAATTTAGGAAAAACAAAAGAGGTATTGACAAAACACAATGAAGGCGATCATTTGTTTGTTACCTCGAACAAACAAACGACACGCATTGACTAATCAAAGTAAATAGGTCAAAATAATGTATAGCGAAGACATGCTCGCCTATAAGTGAACACTCATCCCAAGAATTCCCAGGTAAGCACAACTGGTCTCGCGTCTGATGAGATATATACGAAGTGCTTGCCTAGACAGAAAACCCAGAATACAGGCATTCATGTCACACCCCGACCACGTAGAACATACAAAACGTGGCGGAAACATCGGGGAGTGTTGTAACAGAATTAATGTTTCACAACAATGGAAATTAAAGTTTCGTTTTATTAATCAAACATGAGAGTTTACATTGCTTTAAATAAGAAACAAAGAGTACATAACATAAATTAACTAGTTCTTGTCTCGTTTTAAGTCACTAAGGCACAGGTCCGCCTAAGTAAGTCTTGATAAGTCCTACGCATCATCTCCTGAAAACACATGTGAAAATAGGTACGTCAGCATAAAAATGCCTGTGAGATACATAGGTTTTGTGAAAATAGGTTTCATGACTTATGTTTGAGAAAATGTTTAGTCATGAACCTTGTAGTTTGCTTTGTTTTGTAAATCATTTGAAAAACGATAAGATCAGATGATATGTATAAATAAGAGAATAATGTATGGTTAAATGAATAACCATTGTAAACTGAGTTTGTATAAGATAAGTTGTTTGTAAAACAATGTATTGTGAAAAGTATGTTATTTGTATAAAATGTTATATGTATCAAACTGAAATGATTCAAATAACGCTACGATATGTAATACCATACAAACACTTATATATAGGAAGTACCAGCGGCGTATCCACCATGCTTGTATCATATTACACACGCATCGTTACTTAATCACTTAATCAAACCAAGCCAAACAATGTAAGATGTCTATGTTTAAACCAACTTCCAAATGTATTGCAATAATATGTTAAAATGTTTATGTCAAGATGTAAATCATATAATGTATAACCAATGTCAAAAGTGTTTATGTGTCAAATGTAAACCATGTAATGTGTAACCAAAATGATATGTATGGCTAGTGAAAATGCATCAATTAAACCATATGCACAAGAACATAGTATTGAAGTAAAACTTGGTTTAAATCAAAGTTATGTCCTGTGGAAATGCATGATCAATGTAAATCATGTAATATGCATACAAAATGTAAGCATGCGAAAACGATGCACTAAGTATGAAATCAAATGAACACACGTAGCGTGAAATGTAATGTAAAATGATGTACTAAGTAATGCACACAATGGGCACACCTAGCATAAAATGTAATGTAAAATGATGTACTAAGTATGCACACAATGGACATACATAGCATAAGACACAATGAAATCATGTACTATAAGTGTACTATTGAACATAACAAGCGTATGATATGAAAAACATGGAAAGCATGAAAGTAACAAGTAGGCACATGTGTTTCACCCCAAAATGTTTGGAAAAAAGTAAAAGAGGGGTCTATGTACTCACTTGAGATTGCTCAGAAGTCCTAAGATAACCACCAAGCAAAGCTAGAGATCACGGAATCAAACGGCACCTAATATAGGTAACTATGTTAATAAACCGGACCTATATCGGAGAATCGGATAGAATGAGGGCTCATAAACCAAATGAGTATGGGAACTCATGTAGTATGGTTTAATAAGGCCTACATACTAAATGAAACCTAACCTAAGTGCTTACGACCCATTTCGACCCGTTTAGGTAGCTTATGCTACTTTAACGCGTCGTTCGCGTAAAACACGTTCGGAACGCATAACTAGTCCTATGATAAGTAAAATATGCCTTAACATGTCTAATATTGTTGCCATATTAGTTTAGATACCAAAATTTATGTTACATAGGCTTAAAATGAATTTTGGCGTAAAAAGGGCATTTTGGTAATTTACCTAAGGCATATAAACTACCTATCATACAACTACTTAAACGAAGCGACCATAAGGTATAACCTCGGAAGGTTATTCCCTATATACTATGGTCACCTAATATGTTTGGTCGGATCCTAATGATCGACCAAATGGGTCGGGTTCGAAAGCATAAGCGACTGATCAAGTCGCTTACCCTTACGACCCTAGACAACGTGGTAATCAGTAGGCATAGTCACAAGGACTATAACCATCGTGATTACAATCACGTTGCGAAGTTCTAACGAACTTCGCATTGACCATAAACTGGTCAATGCAGAAAGTCAAACAAGGTTTGGCTTTCGGACTCGAAAAGCAATAAAAGAACGAAGGAACACTTACAAAGGGTCCCCGAATGCTAATCTAGATCCAAATAACTCAGGTATGAAACAATGGTTCCAACTTAGAGTCTTTTGGATCAGATTCTTGTGAGGAAAAGTGAAGGGTGGAGGTGGGTATTTATAGTAAATGGTCCACCGTTAGGATCGTTTGTCGAATATCGTGCCTTAATCACATCCGTACATGTGTCGGAACCTTATGGTACCCAAAATGGCCACTCACCATAAGAGATCAACATGTGGCAAGGGGTTAGGGAGTGGTTAACAGCTGTTAACAGCTGTAAAAAGACATTTTGCTGCATCTAGCCCCTACTTAGGGACCTAGTTTGGCAGATTTACAGTTTCAGTCCCTGCAACCTCAAAACTTGGTTTTCGATGCGTTTTTTTGACACGTTTAAGCCCCGTTAACCCCATTTCAAAGCTCTAAAATGAAGTTAAAGTATAGGGAACTTAAAATGTGTTCAAAAATATCTCGGGTGTCGGTTCGTTTAGCCGTACGGTTACGTTGTTCTGTTAATTACGACGGAATGCGCGTAAGCGCGAAAAATGATCCAAATGGCGTGACGAATGGATTTTTCTTATGCCAAACACTAAAATAAAATATTTTAGTGCTTACATAAATTTTTGGATGTCCGGATGTATTCAGAACGTAAGTTATGCGCGAAAATGCAAACTTGTGCACTTTTTGACGCTTTTTGTCCCTGAATGACCCCAAAAGTTTATTTTAGCATACCGAACCCCTCAAAGCCTATTTATAAGCTATGTAAAGGATATTTATGGTATTTTTAACTTATGGTCATGTTCCGGAATATCTGTTACAGTTCAAATTGGCATACTTTCGCAGTTTGTCAAGTTTAGTCCCTGTAAGCGAATTAACTTGTTTTTGCCATACCAAAGCCTTCAAAACTTATTTCTAAGTTATGTAAAGGTTATTTAAGGTATGTTAAGCCTATTTCACTATTCCGGAGTGTTTGTTGCATTAAACTGGTTATATTTACGCATCAGTGCGCGTATAACCTTCCAGAAAGCGATTTAAAGTTTGGAATCGAACAAGAGTTGATATGTGCAAAAGATACACATATTTATACAAGTCCAAAGTATGAAATACAATATTTCATTGGTTTGGCATTTGTTTGATGGTCGCAGTGACACAGGTGTCACAGTCTCCCCTACTTTAGGAAATTTCGTCCCGAAATTAATTTCTAGAGGAAACTTGTGAAGACAGCTGTGACAGTTTCGCCTTCTAATAAATCCATTGACCCTTAAGTAAAACTCTGGGTCATGTTAGGATTCTTAGCGAAATTATCGACTATCAATGTAAAGTCCTTGTAGTAACAAAACATGGAGTTTCGAACTACGGACAGAAGAATGTTTCTTATGAAGACTCATCATAGGAAACTTGAATTCAGGATTGGGAAGTGTAAGATAAAACGACATCGGTCAAAGTCCAAGACTTCTCCCGTATCATTACTCTTGCCACTATTGGTCTTTACACATGACAAAACTTCCTGTGGTTTCTGTGCACTGAATTCCATAATTATGTAGGCCTCCATAATTACGTACTTCCTTGCACAGTCCGCACAGTTCGTTTCATAATGCGTATGGAAATCAAACGAATAATCCTATGGTGATTTAACTTGACTGGAATAGAGTCTCTTTAACTAGGTCGCCAAAGGATTAGATAAACGAAAAAAATCTCGTCAGCTAAACTACCCAAGAGAAATATTTAACTACACCGACATAGGATGTATTTAACTTTAGATCGACGTAGGATCTCTTTAACTCAACTACCTAAGAGAAACATTTAATTACACCGACGTAGGATGTATTTAACTTTAGATCGACGTAGGATCTATTTAACTCAACTACCTAAGAGAAACATTTAATTACACCGACGTAGGATGTATTTAACTTTAGATCGACGTAGGATCTATTTAACTCAACTACCTAAGAGAAACATTTAATTACACCGACGTAGGATGTATTTAACTTTAGATCGACGTAGGATCTATTTAACTCAACTACCTAAGAGAAACATTTAATTACACCGACGTAGGATGTATTTAACTTTAGATCGACGTAGGATCTATTTAACTCAACTACCTAAGAGAAACATTTAATTACACCGACGTAGGATGTATTTAACTTTAGATCGACGTAGGATCTATTTAACTCAACTACCTAAGAAAAAAAAACATTTAACTACACCGACGTAGGATGTATTTAACTTTAGATCGACGTAGGATCTATTTAACTCAACTACCTAAAAAAAACATTTAACTACACCGACGTAGGATGTATTTAACTTTTTGAATAGTACTTTATAATCCAAGGGACTTAACTACAACGTAGAAGTCCATTAAGGATTTAAGATAGTACCTTTTTGAATATCCTACTACGAATCCTTCATATGAAGATAAGAAAGATTCTATGAGGATTTGGATAACGAATATCCAGAGTATACAAAAACACAAGAATGCATAAACACATAATCATATAACCACAAAGATTGTTTATCTAGGTCTTTAATTTGTAAGTTTTGTTTTTGTTAATTACGTACAAGAATTTAAAGCACACTAGGAATCCATTTCATGGATTTCATTTGGTACTTTAGGTATTCGTACAGAGTTGTAACTTGCGCCTTGTACTTCGTTTCTTTGGAAGAAACAGGTACTTTGGATTTCCGTGGAAAACGCAAGAGATAATAAAATGGAAGAAATTACGGGGAAATCTGTTCTTCAAGGAATACGGTTCCTTAATTGTCGGTATTGTAGAGGATATGTTGTTTATACAAGCCATCACATTTGTACATTGCAATGTAAAATAAAAAGATTTATTTATTAACAATGATAACAACTGTTTCATGGACCTTGACAACAAAAGAAAATAATACATAAGGCTTGATTATTTCTAAACAGCATTGTCTTCTAGTTGGTCTGATGCTCATCCCTGAGCCGGATTCGCATTAGCAAGCCTTGGGCAATTTCTTCGGAAATGGCTCATCTCACCACAGTTGAAGCAAGGACCTGGTGGAAGACGAGCTTGAGCGGGATTTACTTGAGGTTGGTGTGGACCACCTTGGTTCAGGGTAAATCGACAAGCATTTGCCAGGTGACCGAGTCGCCCACATGATGCACATAAACGACACTGTAGGTGAGCTAAGTGATGTGCATTACATTTGTCGCATATTGGTGCAGTACCGGCATAAGGTTTCTTTGCAGGAGGTTGAGTTGGTTGGTTGCGGGTGTTTTGGTTGGGTTGAGCAGCAATCGCAAAATTCTGCGAAGCCTTACGCTTCTTAGACTTCTCAGGGGATCCAGTCTGTTCATCCATGGTCTTTGATTCCTCGATTGGCTTCTTATCACCCTTTCGAAAAAGTTTACGCTTTCTGATCTGTGATTCAGTCAAGGTTGCAGATAGCTCAATGGCCTGCCTAACCGTAGTGGGGTTACTACCAGTAACAATGTCCTGGACTGAGTCAGGGAGACCATCAATGTATTTCTCGATCGCCTTATCCAAAGGCGTAACCATGGTAGGGCACAACAGGCTCAGCTCCTCATATCGATCAGTGTATGCTCGATGTTCACCGCTGTCTTGCTTAAGATCATCGAATTCCCTTTCCAATGCCCTGATGTCGTGACGAGGACAGAATTCCTTCATCATCAGTGCTCGAAGTTCTTCCCAAGTTTGGGCCAATGCCACTTCGGCACCCCTATCTCTCACCACACCGTTCCACCACGTCAAAGCTCGTTTCTCAAAGACACTAGATGCGAAATCTACCTTTCGCTCGTTTGGACATTGTACATGCCTGAAGGTGCTCTCTAAACTCTCGAACCATTGTAGAAGTGCAGTCGCTCCTTGAGACCCGGAAAACTTTGATGGCTTAGCCGAGTTGAACGTCTTGAAGTTGCAGAGGGCATTATTGTTGTTGATAGCTTGGTAACATTGAGCAACGACGTTCGGGATTGCAGCAGTTATTTACTGTGTAATGACAGCTGCCAGATCGTCAATAGATATCGGATTTTCGCGTCGTGGAGGCATTCTAAAAGAGGAAACATGAAAGGAAACGAGTGAGAGAATTAGACGAAAAGAATGAGATGAAACAAATCTGATGAAAGCCAGGATAGTGGTCATTTGTTTGTTACTACAAAGCAACAAACGACACACAGTGACTGAATTAAAGTAAATGGATCAAAAATAATGTATCGCGAAGACATGCTCGCCTATAAGTGAACACTCATCCCAAGAATTCCCAGGTAAGCACAACTGGTCTCGCGTCTGATGAGATATATACGAAGTGCTTGCCTAGACAGAAAACCCAGAATACAGGCATTCACCCTTCTAGTTTGCACGTGTTCACATTATTTAAAACCCAAAACCTTGACGAGATTTTGAAAACTCATAGGGGTTCAAAACCATATAATAGAGAGTTCAAAACCTTACAATAGAGGGTTCAAAACCTAGTAATTAATCATCCTAGAACAGATGATTAGTTTTCAGAGCGGTTTTGAAATTTATGTTCTTGTTGTGGTAGTCGCCTAAGGATAGGTGACGGTATTGTTTTATGACTAAACGCAAGTAAACTCGCGTTAGGGTCCTAAGAAGGTTATAGACTAGGTCAAAGCATTACTAATAACCTAATTCCCTATAACCATTGGCTCTGATACCATCTTTTCTGTCACACCCCGACCACGTAGAACATACAAAACGTGGCGGAAACATCGGGGAGTGTTGTAACAGAATTAATGTTTCACAACATTGGAAATTAAAGTTTCGTTTTATTAATCAAACATGAGAGTTTACATTGCTTTAAATAAGAAACAAAGAGTACATAACATAAATTAACTAGTTCTTGTCTCGTTTTAAGTCACTAAGGCACAGGTCCGCCTAAGTAAGTCTTGATAAGTCCTACGCATCATCTCCTGAAAACACATGTGAAAATAGGTACGTCAGCATAAAAATGCCTGTGAGATACATAGGTTTTGTGAAAATAGGTTTCATGACTTATGTTTGAGAAAATGTTTAGTCATGAACCTTGTAGTTTGCTTTGTTTTGTAAATCATTTGAAAAACGATAAGATCAGATGATATGTATAAATAAGAGAATAATGTATGGTTAAATGAATAACCATTGTAAACTGAGTTTGTATAAGATAAGTTGTTTGTAAAACAATGTATTGTGAAAAGTATGTTATTTGTATAAAATGTTATATGTATCAAACTGAAATGATTCAAATAACGCTACGATATGTAATACCATACAAACACTTATATATAGGAAGTACCAGCGGCGTATCCACCATGCTTGTATCATATTACACACGCATCGTTACTTAATCACTTAATCAAACCAAGCCAAACAATGTAAGATGTCTATGTTTAAACCAACTTCCAAATGTATTGCAATAATATGTTAAAATGTTTATGTCAAGATGTAAATCATATAATGTATAACCAATGTCAAAAGTGTTTATGTGTCAAATGTAAACCATGTAATGTGTAACCAAAATGATATGTATGGCTAGTGAAAATGCATCAATTAAACCATATGCACAAGAACATAGTATTGAAGTAAAACTTGGTTTAAATCAAAGTTATGTCCTGTGGAAATGCATGATCAATGTAAATCATGTAATATGCATACAAAATGTAAGCATGCGAAAACGATGCACTAAGTATGAAATCAAATGAACACACGTAGCGTGAAATGTAATGTAAAATGATGTACTAAGTAATGCACACAATGGGCACACCTAGCATAAAATGTAATGTAAAATGATGTACTAAGTATGCACACAATGGACATACATAGCATAAGACACAATGAAATCATGTACTATAAGTGTACTATTGAACATAACAAGCGTA
The DNA here is from genome assembly GCA_030545235.1 of Helianthus tuberosus. NCBI lineage: Eukaryota > Viridiplantae > Streptophyta > Magnoliopsida > Asterales > Asteraceae > Helianthus > Helianthus tuberosus. The sequence goes on along the minus strand of CM060412.1, from coordinate 96,533,094 downwards.
TGATATGAAAAACATGGAAAGCATGAAAGTAACAAGTAGGCACATGTGTTTCACCCCAAAATGTTTGGAAAAAAGTAAAAGAGGGGTCTATGTACTCACTTGAGATTGCTCAGAAGTCCTAAGATAACCACCAAGCAAAGCTAGAGATCACGGAATCAAACGGCACCTAATATAGGTAACTAAGTTAATAAACCGGACCTATATCGGAGAATCGGATAGAATGAGGGCTCATAAACCAAATGAGTATGGGAACTCATGTAGTATGGTTTAATAAGGCCTACATACTAAATGAAACCTAACCTAAGTGCTTACGACCCATTTCGACCCGTTTAGGTAGCTTATGCTACTTTAACGCGTCGTTCGCGTAAAACACGTTCGGAACGCATAACTAGTCCTATGATAAGTAAAATATGCCTTAACATGTCTAATATTGTTGCCATATTAGTTTAGATACCAAAATTTATGTTACATAGGCTTAAAATGAATTTTGGCGTAAAAGGGGCATTTTGGTAATTTACCTAAGGCATATAAACTACCTATCATACAACTACTTAAACGAAGCGACCATAAGGTATAACCTCGGAAGGTTATTCCCTATATACTATGGTCACCTAATATGTTTGGTCGGATCCTAATGATCGACCAAATGGGTCGGGTTCGAAAGCATAAGCGACTGATCAAGTCGCTTACCCTTACGACCCTAGACAACGTGGTAATCAGTAGGCATAGTCACAAGGACTATAACCATCGTGATTACAATCACGTTGCGAAGTTCTAACGAACTTCGCATTGACCATAAACTGGTCAATGCAGAAAGTCAAACAAGGTTTGGCTTTCGGACTCGAAAAGCAATAAAAGAACGAAGGAACACTTACAAAGGGTCCCCGAATGCTAATCTAGATCCAAATAACTCAGGTATGAAACAATGGTTCCAACTTAGAGTCTTTTGGATCAGATTCTTGTGAGGAAAAGTGAAGGGTGGAGGTGGGTATTTATAGTAAATGGTCCACCGTTAGGATCGTTTGTCGAATATCGTGCTTTAATCACATCCGTACATGTGTCGGAACCTTATGGTACCCAAAATGGCCACTCACCATAAGAGATCAACATGTGGCAAGGGGTTAGGGAGTGGTTAACAGCTGTTAACAGCTGTAAAAAGACATTTTGCTGCATCTAGCCCCTACTTAGGGACCTAGTTTGGCAGATTTACAGTTTCAGTCCCTGCAACCTCAAAACTTGGTTTTCGATGCGTTTTTTTGACACGTTTAAGCCCCGTTAACCCCATTTCAAAGCTCTAAAATGAAGTTAAAGTATAGGGAACTTAAAATGTGTTCAAAAATATCTCGGGTGTCGGTTCGTTTAGCCGTACGGTTACGTTGTTCTGTTAATTACGACGGAATGCGCGTAAGCGCGAAAAATGATCCAAATGGCGTGACGAATGGATTTTTCTTATGCCAAACACTAAAATAAAATATTTTAGTGCTTACATAAATTTTTGGATGTCCGGATGTATTCAGAACGTAAGTTATGCGCGAAAATGCAAACTTGTGCACTTTTTGACGCTTTTTGTCCCTGAATGACCCCAAAAGTTTATTTTAGCATACCGAACCCCTCAAAGCCTATTTATAAGCTATGTAAAGGATATTTATGGTATTTTTAACTTATGGTCATGTTCCGGAATGTCTGTTACAGTTCAAATTGGCATACTTTCGCAGTTTGTCAAGTTTAGTCCCTGTAAGCGAATTAACTTGTTTTTGCCATACCAAAGCCTTCAAAACTTATTTCTAAGTTATGTAAAGGTTATTTAAGGTATGTTAAGCCTATTTCACTATTCCGGAGTGTTTGTTGCATTAAACTGGTTATATTTACGCATCAGTGCGCGTATAACCTTCCAGAAAGCGATTTAAAGTTTGGAATCGAACAAGAGTTGATATGTGCAAAAGATACACATATTTATACAAGTCCAAAGTATGAAATACAATATTTCATTGGTTTGGCATTTGTTTGATGGTCGCAGTGACACAGGTGTCACAGTCTCCCCTACTTTAGGAAATTTCGTCCCGAAATTAATTTCTAGAGGAAACTTGTGAAGACAGCTGTGACAGTTTCGCCTTCTAATAAATCCATTGACCCTTAAGTAAAACTCTGGGTCATGTTAGGATTCTTAGCGAAATTATCGACTATCAATGTAAAGTCCTTGTAGTAACAAAACATGGAGTTTCGAACTACGGACAGAAGAATGTTTCTTATGAAGACTCATCATAGGAAACTTGAATTCAGGATTGGGAAGTGTAAGATAAAACGACATCGGTCAAAGTCCAAGACTTCTCCCGTATCATTACTCTTGCCACTATTGGTCTTTACACATGACAAAACTTCCTGTGGTTTCTGTGCACTGAATTCCATAATTATGTAGGCCTCCATAATTACGTACTTCCTTGCACAGTCCGCACAGTTCGTTTCATAATGCGTATGGAAATCAAAAGAATAATCCTATGGTGATTTAACTTGACTGTAATAGAGTCTCTTTAACTAGGTCGCCAAAGGATTAGATAAACGAAAAAAATCTCGTCAGCTAAACTACCCAAGAGAAATATTTAACTACATCGACATAGGATGTATTTAACTTTAGATCGACGTAGGATCTCTTTAACTCAACTACCTAAGAGAAACATTTAATTACACCGACGTAGGATGTATTTAACTTTAGATCGACGTAGGATCTATTTAACTCAACTACCTAAGAGAAACATTTAATTACACCGACGTAGGATGTATTTAACTTTAGATCGACGTAGGATCTATTTAACTCAACTACCTAAGAGAAACATTTAATTACACCGACGTAGGATGTATTTAACTTTAGATCGATGTAGGATCTATTTAACTCAACTACCTAAGAGAAACATTTAATTACACCGACGTAGGATGTATTTAACTTTAGATCGACGTAGGATCTATTTAACTCAACTACCTAAGAGAAACATTTAATTACACCGACGTAGGATGTATTTAACTTTAGATCGACGTAGGATCTATTTAACTCAACTACCTAAGAAAAAAAAACATTTAACTACACCGACGTAGGATGTATTTAACTTTAGATCGACGTAGGATCTATTTAACTCAACTACCTAAAAAAAAACATTTAACTACACCGACGTAGGATGTATTTAACTTTTTGAATAGTACTTTATAATCCAAGGGACTTAACTACAACGTAGAAGTCCATTAAGGATTTAAGATAGTACCTTTTTGAATATCCTACTACGAATCCTTCATATGAAGATAAGAAAGATTCTATGAGGATTTGGATAACGAATATCCAGAGTATACAAAAACACAAGAATGCATAAACACATAATCATATAACCACAAAGATTGTTTATCTAGGTCTTTAATTTGTAAGTTTTGTTTTTGTTAATTACGTACAAGAATTTAAAGCACACTAGGAATCCATTTCATGGATTTCATTTGGTACTTTAGGTATTCGTACAGAGTTGTAACTTGCGCCTTGTACTTCGTTTCTTTGGAAGAAACAGGTACTTTGGATTTCCGTGGAAAACGCAAGAGATAATAAAATGGAAGAAATTACGGGGAAATCTGTTCTTCAAGGAATACGGTTCCTTAATTGTCGGTATTGTAGAGGATATGTTGTTTATACAAGCCATCACATTTGTACATTGCAATGTAAAATAAAAAGATTTATTTATTAACAATGATAACAACTGTTTCATGGACCTTGACAACAAAAGAAAATAATACATAAGGCTTGATTATTTCTAAACAGCATTGTCTTCTAGTTGGTCTGATGCTCATCCCTGAGCCGGATTCGCATTAGCAAGCCTTGGGCAATTTCTTCGGAAATGGCTCATCTCACCACAGTTGAAGCAAGGACCTGGTGGAAGACGAGCTTGAGCGGGATTTACTTGAGGTTGGTGTGGACCACCTTGGTTCAGGGTAAATCGACAAGCATTTGCCAGGTGACCGAGTCGCCCACATGATGCACATAAACGACACTGTAGGTGAGCTAAGTGATGTGCATTACATTTGTCGCATATTGGTGCAGTACCGGCATAAGGTTTCTTTGCAGGAGGTTGAGTTGGTTGGTTGCGGGTGTTTTGGTTGGGTTGAGCAGCAATCGCAAAATTCTGCGAAGCCTTACGCTTCTTAGACTTCTCAGGGGATCCAGTCTGTTCATCCATGGTCTTTGATTCCTCGATTGGCTTCTTGTCACCCTTTCGAAAAAGTTTATGCTTTCTGATCTGTGATTCAGTCAAGGTTACAGATAGCTCAATGGCCTGCCTAACCGTAGTGGGGTTACTACCAGTAACAATGTCCTGGACTGAGTCAGGGAGACCATCAATGTATTTCTCGATCGCCTTATCCAAAGGCGTAACCATGGTAGGGCACAACAGGCTCAGCTCCTCATATCGATCAGTGTATGCTCGATGTTCACCGCTGTCTTGCTTAAGATCATCGAATTCCCTTTCCAATGCCCTGATCTCGTGACGAGGACAGAATTCCTTCATCATCAGTGCTCGAAGTTCTTCCCAAGTTTGGGCCAATGCCACTTCGGCACCCCTATCTCTCACCACACCGTTCCACCACGTCAAAGCTCGTTTCTCAAAGACACTAGATGCGAAATCTACCTTTCGCTCGTTTGGACATTGTACATGCCTGAAGGTGCTCTCTAAACTCTCGAACCATTGTAGAAGTGCAGTCGCTCCTTGAGACCCGGAAAACTTTGATGGCTTAGCCGAGTTGAACGTCTTGAAGTTGCAGAGGGCATTATTGTTGTTGATAGCTTGGTAACATTGAGCAACGACGTTCGGGATTGCAGCAGTTATTTACTGTGTAATGACAGCTGCCAGATCGTCAATAGATATCGGATTTTCGCGTCGTGGAGGCATTCTAAAAGAGGAAACATGAAAGGAAACGAGTGAGAGAATTAGACGAAAAGAATGAGATGAAACAAATCTGATGAAAGCCAGGATAGTGGTCATTTGTTTGTTACTACAAAGCAACAAACGACACACAGTGACTGAATTAAAGTAAATGGATCACAAATAATGTATCGCGATGACATGCTCGCCTATAAGTGAACACTCATCCCAAGAATTCCCAGGTAAGCACAACTGGACACGCGTCTGATGAGATATATACGAAGTGCTTGCCTAGACAGAAAACCCAGAATACAGGCATTCACCCTTCCAGTTTGCACGTGTTCACATTATTTAAAACCCAAAACCTTGACGAGATTTTGAAAACTCATAGGGGTTCAAAACCATATAATAGAGAGTTCAAAACCTTACAATAAAGGGTTCAAAACCTAGTAATTAATCATCCTAGAACAGATGATTAGTTTTCAGAGCGGTTTTGAAATTTATGTTCTTGTTGTGGTAGTCGCCTAAGGATAGGTGACGGTATTGTTTTATGACTAAACGCAAGTAAACTCGCGTTAGGGTCCTAAGAAGGTTATAGACTAGGTCAAAGCATTACTAATAACCTAATTCCCTATAACCATTGGCTCTGATACCATCTTTTCTGTCACACCCCGACCACGTAGAACATACAAAACGTGGCGGAAACATCGGGGAGTGTTGTAACAGAATTAATGTTTCACAACAATGGAAATTAAAGTTTCGTTTTATTAATCAAACATGAGAGTTTACATTGCTTTAAATAAGAAACAAAGAGTACATAACATAAATTAACTAGTTCTTGTCTCGTTTTAAGTCACTAAGGCACAGGTCCGCCTAAGTAAGTCTTGATAAGTCCTACGCATCATCTCCTGAAAACACATGTGAAAATAGGTACGTCAGCATAAAAATGCCTGTGAGATACATAGGTTTTGTGAAAATAGGTTTCATGACTTATGTTTGAGAAAATGTTTAGTCATGAACCTTGTAGTTTGCTTTGTTTTGTAAATCATTTGAAAAACGATAAGATCAGATGATATGTATAAATAAGAGAATAATGTATGGTTAAATAAATAACCATTGTAAATTAAGTTTGTATAAGATAAGTTGTTTGTAAAACAATGTATTGTGAAAAGTATGTTATTTGTATAAAATGTTATATGTATCAAACTGAAATGATTCAAATAACGCTACGATATGTAATACCATACAAACACTTATTTATAGGAAGTACCAGCGGCGTATCCACCATGCTTGTATCATATTACACACGCATCGTTACTTAATCACTTAATCAAACCAAGCCAAACAATGTAAGATGTCTATGTTTAAACCAACTTCCAAATGTATTGCAATAATATGTTAAAATGTTTATGTCAAGATGTAAATCATATAATGTATAACCAATGTCAAAAGTGTTTATGTGTCAAATGTAAACCATGTAATGTGTAACCAAAATGATATGTATGGCTAGTGAAAATGCATCAATTAAACCATATGCACAAGAACATAGTATTGAAGTAAAACTTGGTTTAAATCAAAGTTATGTCCTGTGGAAATGCATGATCAATGTAAATCATGTAATATGCATACAAAATGTAAGCATGCGAAAACGATGCACTAAGTATGAAATCAAATGAACACACGTAGCGTGAAATGTAATGTAAAATGATGTACTAAGTAATGCACACAATGGGCACACCTAGCATAAAATGTAATGTAAAATGATGTACTAAGTATGCACACAATGGACATACATAGCATAAGACACAATGAAATCATGTACTATAAGTGTACTATTGAACATAACAAGCGTATGATATGAAAAACATGGAAAGCATGAAAGTAACAAGTAGGCACATGTGTTTCACCCCAAAATGTTTGGAAAAAAGTAAAAGAGGGGTCTATGTACTCACTTGAGATTGCTCAGAAGTCCTAAGATAACCACCAAGCAAAGCTAGAGATCACGGAATCAAACGGCACCTAATATAGGTAACTATGTTAATAAACCGGACCTATATCGGAGAATCGGATAGAATGAGGGCTCATAAACCAAATGAGTATGGGAACTCATGTAGTATGGTTTAATAAGGCCTACATACTAAATGAAACCTAACCTAAGTGCTTACGACCCATTTCGACCCGTTTAGGTAGCTTATGCTACTTTAACGCGTCGTTCGCGTAAAACGCGTTCGGAACGCATAACTAGTCCTATGATAAGTAAAATATGCCTTAACATGTCTAATATTGTTGCCATATTAGTTTAGATACCAAAATTTATGTTACATAGGCTTAAAATGAATTTTGGCGTAAAAAGGGCATTTTGGTAATTTACCTAAGGCATATAAACTACCTATCATACAACTACTTAAACGAAGCGACCATAAGGTATAACCTCGGAAGGTTATTCCCTATATACTATGGTCACCTAATATGTTTGGTCGGATCCTAATGATCGACCAAATGGGTCGGGTTCGAAAGCATAAGCGACTGATCAAGCCGCTTACCCTTACGACCCTAGACAACGTGGTAATCAGTAGGCATAGTCACAAGGACTATAACCATCGTGATTACAATCACGTTGTGAAGTTCTAACGAACTTCTCATTGACCATAAACTGGTCAATGCAGAAAGTCAAACAAGGTTTGGCTTTCGGACTCGAAAAGCAATAAAAGAACGAAGGAACACTTATAAAGGGTCCCCGAATGCTAATCTAGATCCAAATAACTCAGGTATGAAACAATGGTTCCAACTTAGAGTCTTTTGGATCAGATTCTTGTGAGGAAAAGTGAAGGGTGGAGGTGGGTATTTATAGTAAATGGTCCACCGTTAGGATCGTTTGTCGAATATCGTGCCTTAATCACATCCGTACATGTGTCGGAACCTTATGGTACCCAAAATGGCCACTCACCATAAGAGATCAACATGTGGCAAGGGGTTAGGGAGTGGTTAACAGCTGTTAACAGCTGTAAAAAGACATTTTGCTGCATCTAGCCCCTACTTAGGGACCTAGTTTGGCAGATTTACAGTTTCAGTCCCTGCAACCTCAAAACTTGGTTTTCGATGCGTTTTTTTGACACGTTTAAGCCCCGTTAACCCCATTTCAAAGCTCTAAAATGAAGTTAAAGTATAGGGAACTTAAAATGTGTTCAAAAATATCTCGGGTGTCGGTTCGTTTAGCCGTACGGTTACGTTGTTCGGTTAATTACGACGGAATGCGCGTAAGCGCGAAAAATGATCCAAATGGCGTGACGAATGCATTTTTCTTATGCCAAACACTAAAATAAAATATTTTAGTTCTTACATAAATTTTTGGATGTCCGGATGTATTCAGAACGTAAGTTATGCGCGAAAATGCAAACTTGTGCACTTTTTGACGCTTTTTGTCCCTGAATGACCCCAAAAGTTTATTTTAGCATATCGAACCCCTCAAAGCCTATTTATAAGCTATGTAAAGGATATTTATGGTATGTTTAACTTATGGTCATGTTCCGGAATGTCTGTTACAGTTCAAATTGGCATACTTTCGCAGTTTGTCAAGTTTAGTCCCTGTAAGCGAATTAACTTGTTTTTGCCATACCAAAGCCTTCAAAACTTATTTCTAAGTTATGTAAAGGTTATTTAAGGTATGTTAAGCCTATGTCACTATTCCGGAGTGTTTGTTGCATTAAACTGGTTATATTTACGCATCAGTGCGCGTATAACCTTCCAGAAAGCGATTTAAAGTTTGGAATCGAACAAGAGTTGATATGTGCAAAAGATACACATATTTATACAAGTCCAAAGTATGAAATACAATATTTCATTGGTTTGGAATTTGTTTGATGGTCGCAGTGACACAGGTGTCACAATTCACCCTTCTAGTTTGCACGTGTTCACATTATTTAGACCCAAACTTTGACGAGATTTTTGAAAACTTAGAGGGTTCAAAACCTTATAAAAGAGGGTTCAAAACCTAGTAATCAATCATCCTAGAATGGATGATTAATTTTTGAGGCAGATTCGAAATGGAGTTCTCATTGTGGTTATCACCTAAGGGTAGGTGACAGTTTTGTTTTAAAATCTAAACACAAGATAACTTGTGTTGGGTCCTAGAAGTTATAGTCTAGGTCAAAGAATTACTAATAACCTAATTCCCTATAACCATTGGCTCTGATACCAACTCTTCTGTCACACCCCGACCGCGTAAAACAACAAAGCGCGGCGAAAACATCGGGGCGTGTTGCAACAGAATTATCGTTTCACAACCATGGATACAAAAGTGTTTCGTTTTATTGAATATTAAACATTATCATTGTCTTAAAATAGAACAAACAAGTTACATATCGACTAATATTGTTTTATGTCACTAAGGCCTCGTCCAGATCCTACGTGACGCATGCATCCTAGCAAATCATCATCAAGCATCAACTCCTGAAACATATGTAAAAATACAGTCAGCAAAGAAATGCTGGCGAGTACATAGGTTTTATAGGGGTATTGGATTCATGGCTAGTTTAAATGTTGCAATACATTATTAAAAAAACCTTGTTTTGAAAAGAGTATAATATTGCAACTTTATTAACAAACTCAAATCGAGCGGGTTATAGTTTATGAAACCTCGTAGCCATGATTCCTAACCCAAAAACCTTTGTTTTAGTAAAGCAAATTGTAAAACATCTCGTATTAACTCGTTAATAAAACTCGTATGTTACTTCGAAAACATCGTTGTGTGACATCGTTTCGCTATCGTTTACCCAAATCGTTTAACATCGTATCGTCCAAATCGTTTACAAATAGTTTACATCGTCCAAATCGTTTACAAATCATTTACATCGTCCAAATCGTCCTCGTTTTAATTGTGAATAACTTATATATGGTCGCCTCGCTAATAACATTCAAACCTTTGTGACTCGTCCCTCGTTTCTCGCATTAATAAACCACCATAGGGTAAATTAACAAATATCAGATTCAGTCGCTACCCACAACTCCCGCACATAACCATGGGTGTAGTATGATAACGGGATTTGTCAGATCCTATGGTACCATAACCTAATACTGGTCGGCTTGATCATTGCTAATGAATGTCATTTGTTATGTAACCCAACCAACAAGTTCGTTCACATTATTGAAATCGTTATTAGTTTTGTATAAATCGTCTTAATCGTTTTTGAAACCATCGTTATAACATCGAAAATCGTTTTGATACCATCGTTAAAACCTTGAAAACATTTAGTACATATGAATCACCCCAAAACAATTGAAAGCAGTAAAATAGGGGAACTATGTACTCACATTAGTGAAAGGTATCGTCAATCAATCGAACTTCAACCAACTCGAGCAAACCAGTGAAATCAAACAATACCTAGTAATCGAACCGCTAGTCAAACAACAGAACCCTAAATCGGAAGATCGGGCAGAATGAGGTCTTGTAAACCAAATGAGTGTTGGAACTCATGTGATATGGTTTAACAAAGCCTACATCCTAAATCGGAACCTAACCTGAGTGCTTTCGACCCATCGTGACCCATTAAGGTAGCTTATGCCACTTTAACGCGTCGTGCGCGCAAAGCGCGTTCGAGACGTCTAACTAGCCCTATGACAAGTGTTATATGCCTATACATGTTTTATCATGTTGTATAATCAGTTATGTACAAAGGTTTAGGTTACATAAGCTTAATTACCAATTATTCATGAAAAGGGTATTCTGGTAATTTACCTAAGGCATATATACTACCTATCATACAACTACTTAACGAAGCGACCATAAGGTATAACCTCGGAAGGTTATTCCCTATATACTATGGTCACCTAATGTATTTGGTCGGATCCTAATGATCGACCAAATGGGTCGGGTTCGAAGGTATAAGCGATTTATTAGATCGCTTACCCTACGACCCTAGACAACGTGGTAATCAGTAGGCATAGTCCCAAGGGACTATAACCATCGTGATTACAATCACGTTGCGAAGTTCAAACGAACTTCGCATTGACCATAAACTGGTCAACGCAGAAAGTCAAACAAAGTTTGACTTTCAGACTCGAAAAGCAATAAAAGAACTAAGGAATACTTACGAAGGGTCCCCGAATGCTAATCTCGATTCAAGTAACTCAGGTATGAAACAATGGTTTCAACTTAGAGTTTCTCAAATCAAAATTCTAGTGGGTTTTGCAATTGAAGGCATGGGGTATTTATAGGATTTCCCGAACCGTTAGGATCGTTTCTTGGAAAACGTGCTTCAATCTTGGCCATACATTTGCACCCATGGTATTGTAATACCATGTGCACATCAAACCAGCCCCTAGTATTGCCCAAAACCATGTGCAAAGGTGGTATAGGCCAGATTCAATGTTTCTACACATAAAGTTTCAAAAATGGCAGATTTGGTCCCTGTAGTGTAATAAGGCCTTTTCCGACGCGTTTAAGGCCCGTTAACCCCATTTCAAAGCTCTAAAATGAAATTAAAGTAAAGGGAACTTAAAATGTTCTCAAAAATATCTCGGATGTCGGTTCGTTTAGCCGTACGGTTGCGTTGTTCGGCTAATTACGACGGAATGCGCATAAGCGCGAAAAACGATCCAAATGACGCGACAAATGGATTTTTCTTATGCCAAACACTAAAATAAAATATTTTAGTGCTTACATAAATTTTTGGATGCGGATGTATTCAGAACGTAAGATATGCGCGAAAGTGCAAACTTGTGCACTTTTTGACACTTTTAGTCCCTGAATGAGCATAAAGTTTATTTTAGCATACCGTACCCCTCGAAGCCTGTTTCTAAGCTATGTAAAGGATATTTAAGGTATGTTTAACTTATGATCAAGTTCCGGAATGTTCGTTACTGTGTAAATCCTCATAGTTTCACAGTTTGACACAATTAGTCCTTGTGATCGAATAGACTTGTTTTCAACACACCAAACCATTCAAAACTTATTTCTAAGTTATGTAAAGGTTATTTAAGGTATGTTAAGCCTATGTCACTATTCCGGAGTGTTTGTTGCATTAAACTGGTTATATTTACGCATCAGTGCGCGTATAACCTTCCAGAAAGCGATTTAAAGCTTGAAATCGGAATCGAATCGAATTGTAAAATCACCAAACATAAACACACACATAAAGACATCAAAACACATATAATAACAACAAAGCACATTTTTTTATTAATAATCAACATTGTTTTACACCGTACATCGATTACAGAGTACAGTTGTCACATATCACTTCATCAGCTACCTTCACATCTTCCTCATTGACCTTTTTCAAATCATCAACCAAATTCTCAATTTTCTTCTTCATTCTTTCTTCATCCCTCTTCTTTAGACTTGAAGTCATAACATCCCTAAGGAGCTTTTCAAACTTCTTCACATATGTTTCGTCTTTTCCAACATTTGTATAGTATTCAACGGACAGAGGAATTACTAGAAGAACATCATTATAAACTATGTCCTTCTTGGGAACATTAGGTTCTCCATTTCTGTTGACATAACACTCTCGTTTCTTATCCCATCTCTTATTACTCACTGCACTTTCATACTCCTCTTGCATTTTATCAATTCTATTGTGAGCAATGTTTCTTTCTCTGTATGTTTTCTCACTCAGAATCTCTTCTCTGGTTTTCTCTTTGATTACAGCTGTGTCTTTTTCTTCTTTGATTTCCTCTTTTATTTCAACAACAAAAACATGATGTTTGTTCTTTGATGTGTTTCTGCCATGAGTTGTAACTATATTTTCCAAACGATCTTCTTCTGGAAGAATCTGACTCCAATCATATCCTTCATCATCATGGAATACAGCAAGTGCTCTTGATTTTTCTCTTGGTTTATCTTCAATCATTTTCGGCTCTTCTTTGCTTCGGTGGTAAATTTCCTTTCGGTAGTAATCATCATTGAATGGATGTTCGTTTCCACCAACTGCAGAATTGTTGCATTCTCTCTTGAAATGACCTTTTTGCTTACATTTGAAGCAGGTCACTTTGGACTTATCAAATCCAAGTTTTGTTGATGCACCACCTAATGATTGTTTCCCAGTAATTTCCATGTATCTCTGAGCTCTTCTGATGCAACTCGCTAAACACCAACGAATGTCAATGAGTTCCATCTCTTCCGGATCAATCTGATCGTAGTCTTCTTTGGTTAACTCTGAGTTTCCAATTTTGCCAGCTACAAGACCTTCATACGATTCCAGAACAGATGCTAGGAAGCTCATTTGCTGCTTAGCTGCATTGATGCTCATTGCCGGAGAATTTTTCAACTTGAGAGCAATGTTGCACAATATCTCCTCTGATTCTTCAGAATTAGCTTTTGAAGACGATGAATGGTAACCCGGATTGTAACTTGATGAGCTTTTCTGTGGCTCTTTTGTCCTCTCACCACTGAATGCTGTCTTTGGTGATTCACCAGCTTTCACCGTAGGTAAATTACCCTTGTAATACAGACCAACATTCTGTTGATGTGAAGAACTGTTCATCTTGTTCTTCTTCTACAATTCAAGCTCATGACTTTTTATCTTTTCTATCAAGACATCAAGAGAAATGGTATCATACAAAGCATCGTTTTTCAATATAAACACAAACGTTTGCCACTGATCAGCTCTTGGTAACGCTTCTATGATTTTGTCAATTATTTCTTCTCTCGTTTTTTCAATCTTAAATCTTTCAAGTTCGATTTTTAGATGACAAAAACGTTCAATCATTTGTCGAACTGATTCTCCTTTCAAGCTATCAAACAAATCAAATTCTTTCTTTAATAAAGCAATTTTATTTTTCTTGATTTGTTTACCCCCCTCAGCTTTTACCCGTAAAGCTTCCCAGACAGATTTTGATGACCCATCATGTTGAAGTAAAGCAAATAAGTCATGTCTAATTGATGTTTGAATTAAAGCAATCATTCTCTGTTCAGCTGAGAATTCTCTTTTGTCTTCTTCTGATAAACTTTTGAGTGAGGTTTCTTCTCCTTTATCATCAGTCGGTCTTTTATAACCAAACTCCAAACATAACCAGCTTTCATGAGCATAAGCTTTTGCCCAGTTGATGAATCGATCTTTCCACCAAGTATAATCCTCAATACTATCAAGCTTGGGTGGTTTTGAATGAGTTCCACAAAAATTGTCATGATTAATATTTTCATTGATAGCTTTTGTAATGGTTTTTGGTGTAACAGTTGAAGTTTCGGAAGACTCGGATGTAAACGCGTTGTAAAACGTATTGTAGAACTCTTCAACCATGATGTGGAATTTTTGAATTACCTGGAGACAAACAAACAAGCAAAAACAATTAGTTTAATCAATATCAAACAACTTGAAATAAACTGACACTCGGTTGACGTGAAATGATCTTGATGCAAAATGTTCACTTTCAAACGAAATCAAGTTTCAAACAGAATTAGTTCATCAAGCGAAATCAGAACTTTCACATGAGATCACACTTTCAAGCGGAATAACACTTTGAAGCGAAATCAGGTGAACTTTTCAAGCGGAATTGCAGTTTGAAGGGAAATCAGATGAACTTTTTCAAGCGAAATGGCAGATTCAAGCGGAATCACATGCCATTTCAAATGGAATTATGATTTGAAGCGAAATCAGGTGTACTTTTCAAGCGGAATTAAACTGCTAGTTCAAACGGAATTACAATTTTGGTCCATTTTTGTCACTTTTAATCCGTATTTAGGTCTGATTCTCTCAAGGCTTTGTTAAAACATTGTTTCGCGTGTAATATGTAAAATTCAAGCCATTTTATCCGTAAAATCTTGTGAATTTTGAAAAAGAATGGGTAGAAGTTAGAGAACTGATGAAATCAAGCTAAACTCTTCCTCCTAAAGTGACGAGCTAAACATGTTAAAACATGTTTAACGAAGTTTGAAAACAGGTTTGGTATCAAAACAAACGGTTTTGATACCTAAAAGTAGTTTGGTTACAAAATACGCAAGAACACGCATTATGGCCGAAACTACGACTCGTCACTAAGCCTAGATAACGTGGTAATCAGTAGGTATAGTCACAAGAGACTAAAACCATCGTGATTATGCTCACGTTATGAAGTTCAAATGAACTTCATGTTGACCATGAACTGGTCAATGCAGAAAGTCAAACATAGTTTGACTTTCACGCTAAAACGCGTAAAAGAACGAAAGAGGACTTACAACGGGTCCAAGAATGGAAGCTTTGATCCGAATATTCTCAGGTATGAAGTGAAAACACATGAAATTATAGAACAAATTCAGATCAAAGGTGTGAGTTTGAGAGTGAAGTGGGTGGGGGTATTTATAGATTTCATAGAACCGTTAAGATCGTTTCTTGAAACCCGAGCTTTGATCTAGGTCGTACACATGCACCCATTGTTTTCTAAAACCATGGGAGCCCCTAATATGGGTCCATAGTATCATAAAAACCATTAAATACTAGCCCATAGGGTGCCAAACCATGGGTTAAAACCATCAAAATCTCAAAAATGGACCAAGTTCAATGTATCTGCCAGAAATTTCAAAAATGGTCCCTGCACTTGTAAAACTTGATTTTTTTGCACTTTTAAGCCCCGTTAACCCCATTTCAAGGATCTAAAATAAATTTAAAGTATAGGGAACTTAAAATATGCTCAAAAACATCTCGGATGTCGGTTCGTTTGGTCGTACAGTTACGTTGTTCGGTTAATTACGACGGAAATCGTAATGAACGCAAAAATGATCCAAATTACGCGACGAATGGAATTTTATCATGCCAATCACTAAAATAAAATATTTTAATGATTACATAAATTTTTGGATGTCCGGATATATTCAGGACGTAAGATATGCGCGAAAATGCAAACTTATGCACTTTTGACGCTTTTAGTCTCTATTGATCAAATAAGTTTATTTTAGCATACCGAACCCCTCAAAGCCTATTTCTAAGATATGTAAAGGATATTTAGGGTATGTTTAAATTATGATCAAGTTACGGAATGTTCGTTACAGTACGAATCGACATACTTTCACAGTTTGTCGAATTTAGTCCCTGTAAGCGAATAAACTTGATTTCGGCACACCAAACCTTCCAAAACTTATTTCTAAGTTATGTAAAGGTTATTTAAGGTATGTTAAGCCTATGTCACTGTTCCAGAGTGTTTGTTGCATTAAACTGGTTATATTTACGCATCAGTGCGCGTATAACCTTCCAGAAAGCGATTTAGAGCCCGAAATCGAATAAGAATTGATATGTGCAAATGATACACATATTTATACAAATCCCAAGTATGAAATAAAATATTTCATTGGTTTGGTATTTGTTTGATGGTTGAAGTGACACAGGTGTCACACGAATGAGCAAATGTGGATTCGTCCGAATGGGAATATCGTCTATTCGGACGGTGGGCCTATGTGGATCCGTCCAAACACATCTGAACACAAACAACCATGTTTTTCAATGATTTGATGTCGTTTTTTGTTAGAATTTTGATCTGAAACTTTGTAGGATTGATTAAAACTGGTTTTCACACAACATATTCAAAATTTAGTCAATTTTAAACGTTCAAACTTTGTAAATCTGAGTTTAAAGTTCAAAAGAAGTGTAAAAGATGAGTAGAAGAAGATATGTGTAAAAAATGATAAATGCAGCTCTGAATCTGATGAAGATGGTTGAATCTTTGTGTCTTCAATCCATGCAAACAATCACCCGCTCTGATACCACTTGTGGAGTCGTTCCGAGGATCGATTCCTTAACCCTTAAATGTTGTGAACACGTATCTTGTGCGGAATCAAAGTACATGTCACACCCCGACCGCGTAAAATAACAAATCGCGGTGGAAACGTCGGGGAGTGGAGCGACAGAATTATTGTTTCACAACCAGGTAATTAAAGTTTCATTTTATTTGAATTAAAAAGATTACATTGTCTTAAAAACAAGGAAACATAACATAATTAAACTAGTCTTGCATCTTTTATTTTCACTAAGGCCCGAGTCCGCCTAAGTGTGTCACGATCAACCCTATGCATCAGCTCCTGAAAACACATGTGAAATAGGTACGTCAGCATAAAAATGCCTGTGAGATACATAGGATTAGTTGATGTAGGATTCATGACTTATAGTTAAAAGAAATGTTTAACAAATAGTAGTCATGAACGTTAAGAAAATGTTTTCTTTTATAAATCATACGAAAAGCGATAGGAAAATCAGATGATATATAAAAGAATACTGCATGATTAAGTAAATAACCAAGTAACAATGAATTTGTATAAGTTATGTCATTTGTAAAACAATATCCTGTGAAAATATGTCGTTTGAATAAAATATATCATGTCTTTGTTGAAATGACTTAAATAACACTACGATATATGATATCATAAAAGCACTTATATATAGGAAGTAGCAGCGGCGTATCCACCATGCTTTTATCATATTACACGTCGCCTCGTTATGTAAATCACTTATCAATAACCATCAAAAATGTCTTGTTTAAACCAATGTCAAAATGTTTATGCGTAATTAATGTCCAATTGTTAAATGTAAATCATGTCTTGTATAATCAAATGTTATGTATGCAAGCAAAAAGTTCTACTCAAACCATATGTATAATGTGTATGTGAAACCAAATGATATGTATGGTGAATAAAAGTATTACTCAATCCCATAGGTAAAATGTACAAAACAATGTATTTGATTAAATAATAGTTTAAGTCAAAAGTTATGTTTTGCAAAATCCATGCTTTACTGATACAAACATTTATGTGGTATTGTTTATTGCATACATTCAAGCCTTGAGACTGTAGGATAAACCCTTACCAAGTTAAAGGTTTATCAAAATGTTTTCGTATTCTGTCATTCCTTAAGTCCAAACAAACCTAGGATTCCAGGAATGGGAGTTGTCAAGTCCTATGGTACCACTACATACTATCGAGCGGCATGATCAATGTTAATGAACGTATTTTAGTCCCGTTAAACAAACCAAATGTCATACCAAATGTAAGCATGTTATGTGAAAACAATGTACTAAGTATGCTAAGTAAACATACGAAGCCGAAATGTCATGTAAATCAATGTGCTAGCATGCTTAGTAAACATACATAGCAGAAATGTAATGTAAATCAAGGTGTCCATATGCTGAGTAAACATATGCAACAAATGTGTTTATGAAATCAATGTGCTAGAATGCTCAGTCAACATACATAGCAAAGCATAAATGAAATCATGTACTATATGTGTACTAATGAACATAGCAAGTATATGTCATGAAAGCACGAAAAGCACGAAAGTAACAAGTAGGCACATGTGTATCACCCCAAAATATTTGAAAATGGTAAAACAGGGGATATGTACTCACTTGGTATTGCTTAGTACTCTTGAGATAACAACCAAACAAAGCTAGAAGGATCGCGGAATCAATCGGCACCTAATATAGGTAACTATGTTAATAAACCAGACCTAAATCAGAGGATCAGAAAAAATGAGGTTTTGTGAACCAAATGAGTATTGGAACTCATGTGATATGGTTTAACAAAGCCTACATTCTAAATCGGAACCTAACCTAAGTGCTTATGACCCGTTATGACCCGTTTAGGTAGCTTACGCTACTTTAACGCGTCATTTGCGCAAAAGCACAAACGAGTAGCCTAACTAGTCCTATGGAAAGTATTATATGCCCTAACATGTTTAATGATCAGTTTATGTGGCAAATTTTAAGTTACATATGCTTAAAATGGAAATATGCGCAAAAAGGGCATTTTGGTCATTTTCCTAAGGCATATAAACTACCTATCATACAACTAAGTAAACTAAGTGACCATAAGGTATAACCTCGGAAGGTTATTCCCTATAAAACTATGGTCATAAAATATGTTTGGTCGGATCCTAATGATCGACCAAACGGGTCGGGTTTGAAAGTTTAAGCGGTTGTTTAGACCGCTTGACTTACGACCCTAAACAAGCACTAAACTAAGAGTGACGAGTTAAACATGTTATAACATGTTTAACTAAGTTAGAAAACAAGTTTGATATCAAAACAAGGTGTTTTGATACCCGAAAATAGCTTTGTTTCAAAATGCGCATAAATACGCATTTTGACCGAAACTTTGACTCGTCACTATGCCTAAACAACGTGGTAATCAGTAGGTATAGTCACAAGGGACTATAACCATCATGATTACGCTCACGTTGCAAAGTTCAAACGAACTTTGTGTTGACCAATCATGGTCAAAGCAGAAAGTCAAACACTGTTTGACTTTCATGCTTGAAATGCATAAAAAGCATGAAAGAAGCTTACAAGAGGTCCAAAGCTTAAAGATAGAACAAGAAAACTTGAAGAATGGGACCTTCAACCAGAAGGGATATGTGACACCCTGAGATTTCAAGGTCCTTCCTCTACGCGTTACTTATTTCACAATCACGTAATACTTATTTCACAATCCTGCTTTGAGTGATACCTTATGCGTTGTGTTGGAATGTTTAAAGGCTTAGACTAAGCATATTTAGTATTATGCACCCACAATCACTAAACGACGAATAAAGGTTTTTTTTCGTCACAACTTCCTCCTCGACGAAACATTGGGAGTTTCGTCGACCAGTAGAGTTTCGTCGACCAGTAGAGTTTCGTCATAGATGGTTCGTCGCTTGTGGGATGTTTCATCGGCCCAGATTCCCTCGAAGCCCAGTGGGGGCCCAATACATTTATTCGCATATATTACGTAGTAGGGTTGTACTACGTCACATAACTAATCGATCAGAAAACCCTAATGCTCTCTACCTTTTCCCTTCGACGGCAGCTCTTCTCTCCACAACCCCTCTGATTTGCAAGAACCATCTACCTTAGTTACCACCATCCTATTCCTATCGATCGGTACGTTTGTTTTGTCATTTATATAATTCACATGATTGATTAACCGTGAGTATGTGGTTTGAACTTGAATGTAATTGATGAAAGTTTTGTGATCATGTAGAATGTTATCGACATGTATTATTAGAACATGATTTAGGGTTAGTCTATAGATGAATCGATGTTGATTGGATAAGGAAGTGGTTAATTATTTAACATGATTTGATTGTAAAGGAGTAGTATGAATCGACTGGGATGTTAAGGGCCATCACAAAACTAGATAATTGTTCATAACGTTTAACTGATAATGTAGGGTTCATACTGCAGATGGTAAACATCATGTAATAATCGAATGCTATTGTTGCTTGACGAAATCGATAATACGACGATGATTATGATGATAATAGGTCCGATGTGATTATCAATAACGATGAGGTTAATTATGAATCAATGGCTATGGCGGATTACTATGAATTACAAAAGACTTATGATGTGCCACTCATGATTTTCGGTTTGTATGATAATGTGCATTCATTAGACTAATAGGAGTTTTTGAATTGATTGCATAATTACAATGATTAACTGATAGGCGATAATTAAAGAATGGTGGATTAATATTGAAACTGATTGGATCTGTAACTGTTTTGCTCGACGAAACATAAGGTCCTTCATCACACCTTGATCTCGACAAAAGATGGTTCTTCGTCGACAAGTATCCCGACAAAACATGGGGTGTTTCGTCGTACCTCGCCCCGACGAAAGATGATCTTTCGTCACAAAGGTATTCGTTGTGTAAGTTAAACAGTAGGTGCATGTGATGTTGATGATGATAAGTATTTGTGTGTGTTTACGATCTTTGTTGCATGTCAATGAGAATAAGAAACTTGGTTTGATTAGTGTGTGTAGCAAACTCACCTGTTATGTTATGTGATACTTTGTAACATTCACATGAGATGTGAATGTGTATTAGAAATGTGCATTTGCTACCTAACATACTGTGATCTTGTGAGAGATGTAAACTGTGTACGAATACGTGACTTACTGTGTACAAATACGTTACTTGTTTATGTGACTGATGTTGATTGGTAACCACGATAGGGTTTGGTTGACCAACTGGGTGAGTTCACTGCTCTTTTTCCAAGCATGCATCCCGGGGAGGGACATCTGGTAAACGTTCCGGGGAGGAATGTCGGGTAAATGGGTTTGACTGGAATGTTAAACCTGGGTTGTTGGTTAATACACGTATATCTATCACTCAAGTCCCTTCTACCGATTGTTGCCTGGGAGGCAACAGGGTATTAGTTAATAGCGCTGATTAGGTTTGGCACCCTCACACCGTACCGGGGAGGACGGGAGTGAACTAATGACCCCAATCTTGACCATTGCTATGATAGAGGCAATGGAGGAAATGACAAATAATTTGGAGCCATTGGCGGTAAGCGGGTGATTAACAACGAATCATTGATATGTTTTAAACTGGAAACTGGTAACTAAACGCGTTAACAAAACTTTGAACTCACCAGCGTCGTCTGACACACTTGTCTGCGTGCTTGCAGGTCTGTAGGGTTATATCATGGAACTTGCTGTCTGGAAGGCTGGAGTGGTCATGGTGTTGGACTCTGTATGCCCAAGACACATATTAAATTGATGTGGCTAGTACGTTATGATCCAAGTCGGGTCATACCCAATAACAAGCTAGACAAACACCTATAATATTTATTTATGATATGATCAAACAAATAAATATTAACACTTAGAATATTTAGAAATTGGTTTTCTAAATAATTGCACTTGAGAAACTAATAAATTATATGGATAATTTATTTTGAGAGAATATTTAATCATGTTATTTAATGGGTTAAATAACATTATAAAACTTATGATTTGTTGCATAAAAGTCTTATAAATATGTGTTATATTTATAAAAGTTAAAAATATAAATACAAGACTAAAAAATGCAAAAGAAAGGAAAATTTTGATTGGTTGCAAATGGTGGCGAAGTGGCCGCCCCCATGGTCTTCCCAAAGTGTTTTGGGCCAATCAAATGACATGCAAAAATCTCAAGATTCAAGGGACTTGATTTGGTGATTTTTTGCATATACTCTCTCATATCTTACACACTTTCACTAGACAATTTTCAAGTTGCAAAGAACTCATATTTTTCCCTCTACATATTTCGGCCAATGGGTGGTTGTTGGAGGGATTTTTCAAGTGAGTTTTCGAGTGTAGAAATCCTAACAACATAAGGTGTTCATTGGTAACTTGGGGTATGCAAGCTTGAGGTCTTCTCCTTTGAAGATTTCATTCAACAATATCATCTTCTTCATATCTTCTAGCTCTTGGAATGGTAGTTTTCTTAAAACATCCCATGGTTGCATTTTGATAGCATGCATGTCATATTTGGATCCGGTTATTGGGTTTTGCATATAAAATGGTTTTATATCTTGTAAAGTAACATGTTTTAAATCTTTTTCCGCTGCGTTTTAATTTTATTTGGATAAAATTAGTTTTGATAAACATGTGAAAAACCCAACAATGACATCTAGAGCCGCTTATATGAGTGCATGCTTCATCAGATTTAAAATTTTCGGGTTTTTGGGTTTGGAGAAACCCTATGGCCGAAAATTTATCTATGGTTTTCCTTTGTTTTTTCAAGATTTATTTCCTACATGCATAAAGGAATCTTGAAAAAATTATGTCATATGGATGATTTGTTTTGTTTGGACAAAAACCCACACTTTTCGGTTTTTTCATTCTTGACCGAAAATGTAGGTTGTAAAAGGAAACCATTTTTGCTCTTGAATTTTTATATATATGTGGAAATATATATTTTTTTGGTGTACATAACCTAGCCATGACCTTGTGTGAATATGTTTGTGTTTGTGATTTTATTTAATTATTCAATGGGTTGTAATAATTATTTATCTTTGTTCTTCCATTTGAAAAATATGTAATTTATTTATTTTCACTTGGTATGTAAGTAAATAGATTAGGTGCATTTTATTTTACTAGAAAAAATGTATTAGGACTTCATAGTTCTTAACGGGATTTTAGCCCGATAACCAAAACACATTTTTGAAGTCCAAATGAGTTTGGAGCTGAATATAAAAGACATTTGGAAGCTCAAAGAATCTGAAGAAATCACAACACAAGATGAAGACTTGAAGCATTTGGATGCGAGATCAAGTGGGAGTTCAACGACACATCTTTTGTGTCTATATTCACCCTTTAGGAAAGACCTTTTGACACACTTGTTTCGGCTAACAAGTGTGGTTAAAATAGTTGGCTATGGTTATGCATCTTTTCTTGATATATGTGTTGTGCTTGTATGGTTATTTTATTCATGATTGTTTGGATGATATTTGGATATGCATGCTGAACAACTAACAATCCGTAACAATCTTAAAATTGGTTCTTAACAAAATCATTAAAATGGTAAATAAAAAAGGTTTTATTAAAAGTTAATGATTTTATAATAAAATGGGTTTTATTAAAAGAACCTTGAAAATTGGTTTTCACTAAAGTACCATTGATTTGAATGCATGCAAATATATGGTACCTAAAGTTTTCTAAACTAGAATTTTGGAAAATAAAAATCCCTTTTATAAAACAAGTCAAACACCATCCTTTTATACAGCACTCGAATCACTTGGGAACTCTTTGTGGGATAAAGGTCACCTAACCACATTTGAGGAAACTTGTATATTTGAGGTGGGGTTACCATGTTTGTGGGATAAAGGTCACCAAACCAGTTATATGTGTAAACTCACACGTGTGTATAAGTTGGACGACTTGATTTGGAAACCATGAACTTAGGGTCACCGAAGCATGGGGAACAAAGGTGTTGATGGGATTAAACATGCCATCTAAACATAAAGATGTTTAACCGATCCCATATGGCTAGAAGTTGCAAAGGGTTGCAATCGTCAAACGTTGACTACCTTGTTAATTTAAATATCGGGATAAAGGTCACCTAACCAATATTTAGATGTAATGTTGGATTCTAGGTTTTAATTATTAATTGTCTATGAGACATAAAAGGGTATTAATGATTAAAATTTTAATAATATCGAAAATACTAAAATTGTACTTTGTTAAATTTTGTAGATGGCCGCTAACAATGCAAACCCGATTACCCAAACGGTCCGTAACCTATCACTAAGAACCATCCTTGAAAAGGATCGTTTCAACCATAACGACTTCATGGATTGGTTTCGAAACTTGAGAATCGTTCTCAAGCAAGAGAAGATATCCTATGTGTTGGACGATCCTATTCCCGATGAACCTGACGAGGAAGATGTAGAAGCCTACAATGATTGGGTTAAGTATACCGAGGACTCCATGCAAGTGTCACACCCCGACCACGAAAAACAACAAATCGTGGCGGAAACGTCGGGGAGTGTTGTAACAGAATCATTGTTTCATAACACATGGATTGAAGTTCTGTTTTATTAAATTAAATGTATTACATTACATTGAAATTAGAAACAAAACATGAACAAATAGACTTTCATTGTTATTAAGTCACTAAGGCCTCGTCCGTTCTTATGTGAGCATGCATCAATATCATCATCAAATATCACCAACTATGGTACCTGAAACACATGTGAAAATACGTCAGCATAAAATGCCGGCGAGTACATAGGATTTTATGAGAGTGTCAGATTCATGGCTCGTTTATGTTTTGAAAATATAACTTAAACACCTTTGTAAAGTGATAATTAGAAAACCAAGTTTTGTAAAATGTTTGTAATGTAAATTGAAATAACTAAGTCAAAACAGATTTGTTTTATAAAACCTCGATACCATGAATCTTGTCTCCAAAACATTTGTTCATAGAAACCCAAATTGTAAATCGTTTTTGAAATAAAACTCGAATGTTTTATATTGTTAGAAAAACCTTGTAATATAACTTTGTTTTGATAAACTTGCCCAAGTGATCAAGACAACGCAACGATATATAATGTATTAAAAGCACATATATATAGGAAGTACCAACGGCGTATCCACCATGCTTTTAACACATTACACCCGGCCCGTTACCTAATCACTTCCCTAACTCAACGGTTCAAACAATACCAAACGGTTCACATAATCAAACAGTTACAAATGGTTCACATAATCAAACAGTTATAAACGGTTCACAAAATTAAACAGTTACAAACGGTTCATATAAATCAGACAGTTACTAACGGTTCACATAAATCAAACAGTTCCAACAGTTCAAATGTAAAACAATGTGTCCATATTCTGAGTGAACTTATGCAACAAAATATAATATACAAAAATCATTGTGCTAGCATGTTAAGTGAACATACATAGCAAAACATAATGAAATCATGTACTATATATGTACTAATGAACATAACAAGCATATGATATAAAATCATGAAAAACACGGAAGTAACAAGTAGGCACATGTGTTTCACCCCAAAACATTTGAAAACAGTAAAAGAGGGGTCTATGTACTCACTTGAGGATGCTTAGAAGTCTTGACTAACAATGAAGCAAAGCTAGATGGATCACGAAAATCAAACGGTACCTAATATAGGTAACTATGTTAATAAACGGACCTAAATCGAAGGATCGGATAAAATGAGGTTTCGTAAACCAAATGAGTATAGGGACTCATGTAATTTGGTTTAACAAAGCCTACATTCTAAAAATGAAACCTAACCTAAGTGCTTACGACCCATTACGACTCGTTAAGGTAGCTTACGCAACTTTAACGCGTCGTTCGCGTAAAACGCGTTTGGACCATCTAACTAGTCCTATGACAAGTATTATATGCCTTAACATGTCTAATAATGTTTCCTAATCAGTTTAGATGTCAAAATTTAGGTTACATATGCTTAAAATGAATTTATGCGTAAAAAGGGCATTTTGGTCATTTTCCAAAGGCATATAAACTACCTATCATACAACTAACTAAACGAAGTGACCATAAGGTATAACCTTGGAAGGTTATTCCCTATACAACTATGGTCACAAAAAATGCTTGGTCGGATCCTAATGATCGACCAAACGGGTCGGGTTCGAAAGTCTAAGCGGTTGTTTAGACCGCTTATCTTACGTCCCTATATAAGCACTAAACTAAAAGCGATGAGCTAAACATGTTAAAACATGTTTAACGAAGTTCGAAAACAAGTTTGATATCAAAACAAAAGGTTTTGATACCCAAGAATAGTTTGGTTGCAAAATACGCATGAATACGCATTTTGACCGAAACTACGACTCGTCACTACGCCTAATCAACGTGGTAATCAGTAGGTATAGTCACAAGGGACTATAACCATCGTGATTACGCTCACGTTGCGAAGTTCAAATGAACTTCGTGTTGACCATTGACTGGTCAAAGCAGAAAGTCAAACATTGTTTGACTTTCACGCTTAAAAACGCAAAAGAGCATGAAAGAATACTTACGAAGGGTCCAAGCTAGGAGGAACTTGATCTAAATACTCAGGTATAAAGCATAATGCTTCAACTTAAAGCATAAAATCAGATCAAGGTGTGAGGAAAATGGAATGGGAGCTTGGGTATTTATAGATTTCGGAGAACCGTTAAGATCGTTTCTCGCAAATCGTGCTTTGATCTTGACCTTACAAGTGGGCACATGGTTTTCTAAACCATGGGAACATCAAAAACAAGCAAAATACATCAAATGGTATTGAAAAACTATGATCAAAACCATCAAAACATCAAAATTGGACTAGATACAATGAATTTGGTCATTTGGGCACTTTTTGACGCTTTTAGTCCCTATTGATCAAGAAAGTTTATTTTTGCGCACCAAACACCTCAAAGCCTATTTCTAAGATATGTAAAGTATATTTAGGGCATATTTAACTTATGATCAAGTTCCTAAATGTTTGTTACAGTACGAATCGGCATACTTTCGCAGTTTGTCGAAATTAGTCCCTACAAGCAAATAAACTTGATTTTGCCACACCAAACCCTCCAAAACTTATTTCTAAGTTATGTAAAGGTTATTTAAGGTATGTTAAGCCTATGTCACTATTCCGAAGTGTTTGTTCCATTAAACTAGTTATATTTACGCATCAGTTCACGTATAACCTTCCAGAAAGCGATTTAAAGCTCGAAGTCGAACATGAATTGATATGTGCACATGATACACATATTTATACAAATCCCAAGTATGAAACACAATATTTCATTGATTTGGTATTTGTTTGATGGTCGCAGAGGCACAGGTGTCACAGTCTCCCCTACTTTAGGAAATTTCGTCCCGAAATTTATTCGTAGGAGCCTGTCTGTGACTTTGTTGTAACACATGTGCCTTCACAGCCATCAAACAAATACCGAACCAATGAAATATTGTATTTCATACTTGGGATTTGTATAAATATGTGTATCATTTGCACATATCAATTTTTGTTCGATTCCAAACTCTAAATCGCTTTTTGGAAGGTTATACGCGCACTGATGCGTAAATATAACCTGTTTAATGCAACGAACACTCTGGAATAGTGACATAGGCTTAACATACCTTAAATAACCTTTATATAACTTAGAAATAAGTTTTGAAGGCTTTGGTATGGTAAAATCAAGTTAATTCGTCTACAGGGACTAAATTTGACAAACTGCGAAAGTATGCTAATTTGAACTGTAACAGACATTCCGGAACATGACCATAAGTTAAGCATACCATAAATATCCTTCACATAGCTTAGAAATAGGCTTTGAGGGGTTCGGTGTGCTAAAATAGACTTTTGGGTCATTCAGGGACTAAAAGTGTCAAAAAGTGCACAAGTTTGCACTTTCGCGCATAACTTACGTTCTGAATACATCCGGACATCCAAAAATTTATGTAAGCATGACTATATTATGCTTTAGTGTTTGGCTTGCCAAAAATCCATTCGTCACGTCATTTGGATTGTTTTTCGCGCTTATGCGCATTCCGTCGTAATTAAGCGAACATCGCGTTCGTACGACTAAACGAACCAACATCCGACATATTTTTGAGCATGTTTCATGTCCACAATGTTTAGGCATCATTTTAGGGCCTTAAAGTTGGCTTTACGGGCCTTAGAAGTGTCGGGAATGGCCTTAAACACGTGCAGGGACTGAAACTGTAAATTCTGAAACTTGTTTGCTGATCAGAAGCTCCAGGCGGCCCGCCTGAGCTTTGTCTGATCCTGAAGCGGGCCGCGTCAGCCTTCCTGACCAGATTAACTGCATTTAACAGCTGGTTGCAGCTGTTTTGCACTTCCAATCCCATTTCCACATGTCAATTCCTTATGGTGGTGAGCATTTTGAGGCACCACAACTTCCCGACAAGTGTACGGCCTTGATCGTGCCCTCTTTTCCAAGGAACGATCTCAACGGTGGTCCGAAAACTATATATACCCATCCACCCCCATTGCAAAATTCACTAGAACCTTGATTTGAGAAGCTCTAAGTTGAAACCATTGTTTCATACCTGAGCTACTTGGATCGAGGTTAGCATTCGGGGACCCTTCGTAAGTATTCTTTCGTTCTTTTATTGCTTTTCGAGTCCGAAAGTCAAACTTTGTTTGACTTTCAGCATTGACCAGCTTATGGTCAATGCGAAGTTCGTTTGAACTTCGCAACGTGATTGTAATCATGATGGTCATAGTCCCTTGGGACTATGCCTACTGATTACCACGTTGTCTAGGGTCGTAGGGTAAGCGATCTGATAAATCGCTTATACCTTCGAACTCGACCCATTTGATCGATCATTAGGATCCGACCAAATACATTAGGTAACCATGGTAGGTAGGGAATAACCTTCCGAGGTTATACCCTATGGTCGCTTCGTTTAAGTAGTTGTATGATAGGTAGTTTATATGCCTTAGGTAAATTACCAGAATACCCTTTTCATGTATAATTGGTAATTAAGCATATGTAACCTAAACTTTTGTCACATAACTGATTATGTAACATGTTTAGGCATATAACACTTGTCATAGGGCTAGTTAGGCGGTCCGAACGCGTTTCACGCGAACGGCGCGTTAAAGTAGCATAAGCTACCTAAACGGGTCGTAATGGGTCGTAAGCACTTAGGTTAGGTTTCATTTAGTATGTAGGCTTTGTTAAACCATATCACATGAGTTCCTACACTCATTTGGTTCACAAACCCTCATGCTACCCAGTCTTCTGATTTAGGTCCGGTTTATTAACATAGTTACCTATATTAGGTGCCGTTTGATATCCGTGATCTCTAGCATTGTTTGGTTGTTACTCAAGGACTACTGAGCAATCTCAAGTGAGTACATAGAACCCCTCTTTTACTGTTTACTAAACTGTTTTGGGGTGGAACTGTGACAACCCGTTATTTACGACTCTTAATTACGTGATTAACAAGTGATTAACGCGATAATAAATAGTGTTTACAGCGCAAATTAACTTAATTAGGCCTTTGGGTGCCTAGGAACGCCTATCCGACTTTACATTGCGCGAACGGTGGTTTATAGAGAAACCGGTGAAACGTTAAACGACAACGGGGTGATACCGTACAGAATACTGTTAACGCCGTCAAATATTAAATCTTTACGATATATTTTAGCTCCGTAATTATATTTTTGTGACTACAGTCGAAACCGGATCGAAAAACGGATTAAAGACGGCAACGATACAATTTTTCGCGATTATTACCGTGATCGACGAACGGGCGTGCAAACAACGACTACCGACCGTATTTTGTGTATTTTAAATTTTGACGTTAAAACGGAGTTCAGGGTTTTGACAACGGGTCTCGTAGGATTTACGGGCCGCTTACGCACGAGATGGGCTTGTGGGCCCTGGGCCCAAGCCTAAACCTACACATAATATTGTAGATTTCTACTACAAGGTTGTTTCTTGTAGATCTTTCCAAATCCCATCATGATCTAAATAAAATCACTTTAGATTGGAAAATCTGTCCAAATCTCTTGAGTAGATCCTCATAAGATCTTTACTCTATATACACTCATGCCTATATTTTTATCTATATATACACACACAAATAAGATATGTGCAGACATATCTTCAGCACTCTCTCTCTCTCTCGAATACACATTCAGCAACAAGCAGCCTTCCCTCTCCTCTCCTTCGATCCAACCGAACACCACACATCCCCTCCCTCCCTCTGTTACAGCCCGGCAAACAACCACAGGAACCGGCGGCTGCCGGTGGTCCCCTTCGACGGCGAAACACCCCCACCCCCTTCTGTTAAACGGCCAACCACCACCATCTTTTGGTGGTGGCGGAAATCAGCAGCAAACACCACCACCACCACAGGCGGCGGCGCTGTGGTGGGTGGTGCTGGTCGGCACTTCAAGCGAGACAAAGAGAGAGAGGAGATCGAGATGTGAGAGAGAGGTCGAAGAGAGAGAGTTATGGCGGAGGAGTCAGGCGTGTGGTGGCGTGGCGACGGAGGAAAGAGATCGGAGACAGGTTCAGTCCGAACGGTTCGTCTCTGGTTCGAGATTCTGTTCGGGTTTTCGGTTCAGCAGGGTGGTTCGGCTCGGTTCTGGTTCGGGTCACATCTCGGCTCAGATTTGTGCTTAGCTTTGAGTTGGTTCGGGTCAAGTTTGGTGCGGCTTAACCCGGGAGCCTCGGGTCAGATTTCGGCTCAAGGGTCGGTCTCGGTTCAGTTTCAGTTCAACTCAAAGGCTCTAAATTCAATGCGTTCGGGTGTTACGGGTCTGACTCGGCTTCGGTTCAGCTGGCGGTTCAGCGGGTTCAAGGTTCGGGTAACGTCTCGGGTCCCGGGTCAGATCTAGTGTGGTTCGGGTCGAGTCAGCAGGTTCGAGTTATAGTTCAAAGCTTTCGGTTCGGTTGACTCGGTCAAACCGAGTCGACTCAGCGGGTCAAACCAGTTGACACAGTCAACTCAGTCAAGCGGCTCGACGTGTCGCCTCGAAGAATTGGTAAAGAATTTTAATGGCGCGATTATTTATGTCGTTTAATAAATTTTACTTTATTACACGTGAACGAGCTCGAACCGATTTATAATTGTGATTAGTTTATAACTTGCCATTTTATGAAAATTATATATATATTAGTGATTGAATCTTGTTGAACATTGATTGAATTTTGTTAAAATAACGACAACTTGGTTGTCCGGGGCGTCCAAAAACAGTGGAAACTCTGCCCGTTTTTCGAGAAAATCCGTAATATACAACGCGTTTTATTATAAAACGAACTAGCGGAATTCCAGTGATCTTTTAACAAAAATACAAATATCGACGATACTGTACAACTCGTTAAAAACGACAATTGTGTTACTAAAATAAATATAGTTATATATTTATTCTAAATGTCGTACAACGCGAAATCTTTTACAAAAATAAATATGGTTTATATTTATTTTCAAACATAACGACTCGACGATTTCTTTATAAAATAAATATAACTCTTCATATTTATTTTATACGCCTAGACGGCATATACGTATATTTTTGGCAAATATACACTAGACATGTTATATATAATACAGGTTATTATATATTATTTTCATACGAAACGCGATATATGATCCGAGTTTGTTACATGATATTTTCGTAGAAATATTCTTTTATACACGTACGACTACTCCAGTCGGCTAACACACTTGCAACGATATTTATATATTTTTTTATATATAAATATTTATTCATCTTAAGTCTCTCGGAAACCAAGTCTTTTCAAGACTTATTAAATTGCTACTGACATTAAACGAGACTTAACACGTATAACTTAATCTTTTCCATTAAGTTAACAACTTAGCGTTGAATCGTTCGATTAACGATTCGGTAGAGCTCGGTGACACGTAGTTAGTTACTACGTTTATTTAGAAACTCATAAGATATTCCGTGTTAGGAATATTGTAGAATGCACGCTAGCGAGTCAAGTCTTGGAAACGACATCACGAAGTCGTAATTAGCTCGCTTTGCACAAGAATATTCAGATGAGTTCATAACCCCACCTTTTACAGTTTTACATTTTTGTAAATGTTTTTGGGGTGGAAAGACATGCACGTTTTCAGAAACAAACAAGGTTATCGATAAACAAAGATTACATATTTTAGACAAAGCACGTTTTGCAAAAACATACAAAGTTCTGAACTAACGCAAAACTCGTATTTAAAATCATATTTCGAAGGGATTTCGAGGAACTCAAATGATTTACGAAAGGTTATACTAAACATACCGGTTTTTACAAAACAAATGCTTATTTTTTAAAGGGGAAGGATCTGGCCAGGGTGACCAGGAATCTGGCCAGGGTGACCAGGGATCTGGTCAGGGTGACCAGGGATTTATTTTATACATGGTATGGCTAGCGTAAGGAGGGTTACTACTTAGATCATGTGAGTGGGTAGGTATTACTTGGGGCCATTAATCCTCATTGTAGGACCGACGGGCACGATGCGGTAGATCTATCTGGGTGTAGCGAGCCCAGCCCCCAGGACAAACAGTTAACGGACCTCGGGGTGACTATGTACCCGACGCACAAATCCGCTAGGTTTGAGTCTTCCTACTTGCACTTCACACATATCAATGGCCTTGCAAACCATTGGTGATCTCTTTTTCCTTATTTGCTACATACCAGGGATTTTATACTTACGAAACATACTTGTTCATACAAATTAAATACCATGTTTTATACCAAATTTTAGGCATAAGATTATGCGGGTCAAAGTCAGGGTGGGCATTGATGATTATACGAACATTACAAATACATGGTTTTATGAACATAACGTGTTACAAACACAACGTTTCCATATAACTTGGCAAGAAAATGACTTTTAAATTCATTTTCTCAATACTATTTCAAAAACCGGTTATTCCAAAGATTTATTTCAAATCTTTCACAATACCAAAGATTTATTTCAAACCTTTCACAACTCAAAAGATTTATTTCAAATCTTTTACAAACAAACTATGAACTCGCTCAACTTTATGTTGATTTTTCGCATGTTTCTTTCTCAGGTTACAGTTATAAGACAAGGCACGGTTGGAATAGGAGAACCATGTGGAGTCGAGTACTTAGTGGGCGTTCGTTTTCTAGAAGACCTAGATTATTTGCTTCCGCTATGCTATGAAGATACCGGTCCAGTCACGCCAGCTCTGATAATTTCGGGGTGTGACAGATTGGTATCAGAGCTATAGGTTACAGCGAATTAGGTTTCTGTTGTGATACCTAGGCTCTAACCTCACTTTCCTCTGGGAACTTAGACTATTAAGACGTTGAATACATGCAGAACGCCTAGTACTCGAATATGGTCTCCAACCGTTGCCGAAAAGCAAACAGTCAAAATTTTGTTTTCAAACATACGCTATTGTGATGTTTTATACACGGTACACAAAACAATTACATACAATACCCAACACTCTGAGAGTTTAGGAAACATGCGAAAAAGACCTTCGGAAATGGAAGTCAGTCTGAGAGGCTGGGAGGATAGTCTAGTGGGACTAGGAAGTTCAGTCTGAGAGGCTGGGAGGATAGACTAGTGGGACTGGGGGAATTACTTGATTGCTTATTGGTGACTAACATGTTCATTCTGTTATATGACTGATTATTTGTACATGTGTGTGTTTATTAAAGGTCATCACGTAGGAACCGCGAATATTAACTCGGGCACACGCTGTTATCCATATTGTCTATAATATTTAACTTCCCGAGCAGGCAGCCTACGCATAACAAAACGCTAGCGCATGAGAATACATGGAACTTAAATCTTACATCAACAGATGTCGGGGTACATCACATTCTACGCGGAACACAACGCTAGTGCACAGGTATACGTGAAACTTATGCTATACATCAACGGGGGTTGAAGTATGACACATACGATTATCAAGGCGAGGCCTTCGAGAAGGAACGATGACGCAAATTTAACGACGACGCTAGATCCCTGTCAGCAGGAGAACTAACGATCAGGAAACGACAACTTGTCACGCGATCCTGCAACGACACGAATCACGCCAAGGAGAAGACGTATGTCTCCACAGCCCCCCCTAACTCATAACGACGAATACACTATGTTCGACATTCCATGGTAATGTCACCTAACAATTGGTCGTCACACGAAACCCCAGGTAAAGTCCTCAAATTTCTTTTATTGAAATTTCAAATTTCACACTTACTGAGTAGATTTTCGTATCTCTACTCCTCTTAATGGTCATTGTATCACGATCATTTCTTTACAAGTTACATACATGGTTTTTCGTTGTAACCATGCCTAAAGTTTGCTTGTCAATACTTATTGTCGGATTACGCTAAAACCAAGTTCAATTGTTTAAACTTGTCCATTACATATGTTCACTTCAGAACATCATATGATGTATTGGGAGCATCATATTCAAAATTCGTTTTAACAAGTGTTTCAATTGTTCCGAGTCGAAGTAAACTTGTTTGGCATTCGACTCCATTAAATTGTCTGTTGATTTCGACACCATGTGATGGTGATTTTCATTAGTTTGAAGCTTGCGCTAAACTCGTTTACACATCTTATGCACGGATTTAATTAATTATTTATTGAATTGCTTTAAATCCGCTTTGATATATCATATTAAAACAGTCTTAACACAATCGTGTGTTAAGACAATGGTACACAAATTCATTTCATATTCCGGTGTACCTCATAACGGTTCTTTCAACATCGATCGAATGCTTTGCGACATTCATTACTTCTTCACCTTCGATCGAAAACATTATTTCTTTGATGTTCAAATTTCAATTGAAAATTCTATGATGTCATTTGAAACAAACTTTCGGATTCACCTTATTACGCTTTCATTTGACTTCAAACACGGTGGATTTGTTTGATCACCACTATTATTGAATTAATTGGATCACTACGACACTTTGTGGTGTCAGTACGAACTTGTAGCTTGGGCTAATCATGATTGAGCGTTTCATGCAATACACAGGTGATACTTGTTCGATCACCCCTATTATTGACTTGTTTCATTCATTGTGACACCTTGTGGCGTCAGTATAACTTGCAGCTTGTGCTGATCACGATCGAGCGTTTCATGCAAACTATTACATTTGGGCTTGTTGACTCTAAGTACATCTAGTGGATGTTATTGCTTCCAGAACTCACTTACATGTTATAAACGCTAATATGGAATTCGATTGGTCGAAGTTCCTGTTCATTGTTGGATCCTTGTTAACTTAGTCGCACTGATGACTGTATCATTACGTCTCGTTTCCTTTGACATCAATTACTGAGACACATTTTTTAAATTGTTGGGATTCCTATTGGGAAGGAATGTCCTTGAATTCACATGATTCGAATAAGTCTTGTTTCGATTACGCGGTCATTCACTTTGTTATTATTCGGACTTACCTGCAAACAACACAATTCCGAGGAGATAACATAGTCTAAATTTCGAGGACGAAATTTCTGTAACAGGGGAGAATGTGACAACCCGTGATTTACGACTCTTAATTACGTGATTAACAAGTGATTTACGCGATAATAAATAGTGTTTACAGCGCAAATTAACTTAATTAGGCCTTTGGGTGCCTAGGAACGCCTATCCGACTTTACATTGCGTGAACGGTGGTTTATAGAGAAACCGGTGAAACGTTAAACGACAACGGGGTGATACCGTACAGAATACTGTTAACGCCGTCAAATATTAAATCTTTACGATATATTTTAGCTCCGTAATTATATTTTTGTGACTACAGTCGAAACCGGATCGAAAAACGGATTAAAGACGGCAACGATACAATTTTTCGCGATTATTACCGTGATCGACGAACGGGCGTGCAAACAACGACTACCGACCGTATTTTGTGTATTTTAAATTTTGACGTTAAAACGGAGTTCAGGGTTTTGACAACGGGTCTCGTAGGATTTACGGGCCGCTTACGCACGAGATGGGCTTGTGGGCCCTGGGCCCAAGCCTAAACCTACACAAAATATTGTAGATTTCTACTACAAGGTTGTTTCTTGTAGATCTTTCCAAATCCCATCATGATCTAAATAAAATCACTTTAGATTGGAAAATCTGTCCAAATCTCTTGAGTAGATCCTCATAAGATCTTTACTCTATATACACTCATGCCTATATTTTTATCTATATATACACACACAAATAAGATATGTGCAGACATATCTTCAGCACTCTCTCTCTCTCTCTCGAATACACATTCAGCAACAAGCAGCCTTCCCTCTCCTCTCCTTCGATCCAACCGAACACCACACATCCCCTCCCTCCCTCTGTTACAGCCCGGCAAACAACCACAGGAACCGGCGGCTGCCGGTGGTCCCCTTCGACGGCGAAACACCCCCACCCCCTTCTGTTAAACGGCCAACCACCACCATCTTTTGGTGGTGGCGGAATTCAGCAGCAAACACCACCACCACCACAGGCGGCGGCGCTGTGGTGGGTGGTGCTGGTCGGCACTTCAAGCGAGACAAAGAGAGAGAGAGGAGATCGAGATGTGAGAGAGAGGTCGAAGAAAGAGAGTTATGGCGAAGGAGTCAGGCGGCGTGTGGTGGCGTGGCGACGGAGGAAAGAGATCGGAGACGGGTTCAGTCCGAACGGTTCGTCTCTGGTTCGAGATTCGGTTCGGGTTTTCGGTTCAGCAGGGTGGTTCGGCTCGGTTCTGGTTCAGGTCACATCTCGGCTCAGATTTGTGCTTAGCTTTGAGTTGGTTCGGGTCAAGTTTGGTGCGGCTTAACCCGGGAGCCTCGGGTCAGATTTCGGCTCAAGGGTCGGTCTCGGTTCAGTTTCAGTTCAACTCAAAGGCTCTAAATTCAATGCGTTCGGGTGTTACGGGTCTGACTCGGCTTCGGTTCAGCTGGCGGTTCAAGGTTCGGGTGACGTCTCGGGTCCCGGGTCAGATCTAGTGTGGTTCGGGTCGAGTCAGCAGGTTCGAGTTATAGTTCAAAGCTTTCGGTTCGGTTGACTCGATCAAACCGAGTCGACTCAGCGGGTCAAACTAGTTGACTCAGTCAACTCAGTCAAGCGGCTCGACGTGTCGCCTCGAAGAATTGGTAAAGAATTTTAATGGCGCGATTATTTATGTCGTTTAATAAATTTTACTTTATTACACGTGAACGAGCTCGAACCGATTTATAATTGTGATTAGTTTATAACTTGCCGTTTTATGAAAATTATATATATATTAGTGATTGAATCTTGTTGAACATTGATTGAATTTTGTTAAAATAACGACAACTTGGTTGTCCGGGGCGTCCAAAAACAGTGGAAATTCTGCCCGTTTTTCGAGAAAATCCGTAATATACAACGCGTTTTATTATAAAACGAACTAGCGGAATTCCAGTGATCTTTTAACAAAAATACAAATATCGACGATACTGTACAACTCGTTAAAAACGACAATTGTGTTACTAAAATAAATATAGTTATATATTTATTCTAAATGTCGTACAACGCGAAATCTTTTACAAAAATAAATATGGTTTATATTTATTTTCAAACATAACGACTCGACGATTTCTTTATAAAATAAATATAACTCTTCATATTTATTTTATACGCCTAGACGACATATACGTATATTTTTGGCAAATATACACTAGACATGTTATATATAATACAGGTTATTATATATTATTTTCATACGAAACGCGATATATGATCCGAGTTTGTTACATGATATTTTCGTAGAAATATTCTTTTATACACGTACGACTACTCGAGTCGGCTAACACACTTATAACGATATTTATATTTTTTTTATATAAATATTTATTCATCTTAAGTCTCTCGGAAACTAAGTCTTTTTCAAGACTTATTAAATTGCTACTGACATTAAACGAGACTTAACATGTATAACTTAATCTTTTCCATTAAGTTAACAACTTATCGTTGAATCGTTCGATTAACGATTCGGTAGAGCTCGGTGACACGTAGTTAGTTACTACGTTTATTTAGAAACTCATAAGATATTCCGTGTTAGGAATATTGTAGAATGCACGCTAGCGAGTCAAGTCTTGGAAACGACATCACGAAGTCGTAATTAGCTCGCTTTGCACAAGAATATTCAGGTGAGTTCATAACCCCACCTTTTACAGTTTTACATTTTTGTAAATGTTTTCGGGGTGGAAAGACATGCACGTTTTCAGAAACAAACAAGGTTATCGATAAACAAAGATTACATATTTTAGACAAAGCACGTTTTGCAAAAACATAAAAGTTCTGAACTAACGCAAAACTCGTATTTAAAATCATATTTCGGAGGGATTTCGAGGAACTCAAATGATTTACGAAAGGTTATACTAAACATACCGGTTTTTACAAAACAAATGCTTATTTTCGAAAGGGGAAGGATCTGGCCAGGGTGACCAGGAATCTGGCCAGGGTGACCAGGGATCTGGTCAGGGTGACCAGGGATTTATTTTATACATGGTATGGCTAGCGTAAGGAGGGTTACTACTTAGATCATGTGAGTGGGTAGGTATTACTTGGGGCCATTAATCCTCATTGTAGGACCGACGGGCACGATGCGGTAGATCTATCTGGGTGTAGCGAGCCCAGCCCCCAGGACAAACAGTTAACGGACCTCGTGGTGACTATGTACCCGACGCACAAATCCGCTAGGTTTGAGTCTTCCTACTTGCACTTCACACATATCAATGGCCTTGCAAACCATTGGTGATCTCTTTTTCCTTATTTGCTACATACCAGGGATTTTATACTTACGAAACATACTTGTTCATACAAATTAAAAACCATGTTTTATACCAAATTTAAGGCATAAGTTTATGCGGGTCAAAGTCAGGGTGGGCATTGATGATTATACGAACATTACAAATACATGGTTTTATGAACATAACGTGTTACAAACACAATGTTTCCATATAACTTGGCAAGAAAATGACTTTTAAATTCATTTTCTCAATACTATTTCAAAAACCGGTTATTCCAAAGATTTATTTCAAATCTTTCACAATACCAAAGATTTATTTCAAACCTTTCACAACTCAAAAGATTTATTTCAAATCTTTTACGAACAAACTATGAACTCGCTCAACTTTATGTTGATTTTTCGCATGTTTCTTTCTCAGGTTACAGTTATAAGACAAGGCACGGTTGGAATAGGAGAACCATGTGGAGTCGAGTACTTAGTGGGCGTTCGTTTTCTAGAAGACCTAGATTATTTGCTTCCGCTGTGCAATGAAGATACCGGTCCAGTCACGCCAGCTCTGATAATTTCGGGGTGTGACAGATTGGTATCAGAGTTATAGGTTACAGCGAATTAGGTTTCTGTTGTGATACCTAGGCTCTAACCTCACTTTCCTCTGGGAACTTAGACTATTAAGACGTTGAATACATGCAGAACGCCTAGTACTCGAATATGGTCTCCAACCGTTGCCGAAAAGCAAACAGTCAAAATTTTGTTTTCAAACATACGCTATTGTGATGTTTTATACACGGTACACAAAACAATTACATACTGTACCCAACACTCTGAGAGTTTAGGAAACATGCGAAAAAGACCTTCGGAAATGGAAGTCAGTCTGAGAGGCTGGGAGGATAGTCTAGTGGGACTAGGAAGTTCAGTCTGAGAGGCTGGGAGGATAGACTAGTGGGACTAGGGGAATTACTTGATTGCTTATTGGTGACTAACATGTTCATTCGGTTATATGACTGATTATTTGTACATGTGTGTGTTTATTA
Organism: Helianthus tuberosus; assembly: GCA_030545235.1. NCBI lineage: Eukaryota > Viridiplantae > Streptophyta > Magnoliopsida > Asterales > Asteraceae > Helianthus > Helianthus tuberosus. Next base: position 96,493,805 of record CM060412.1, on the reverse strand, counting down.
AAGGTCATCACGTAGGAACCGCGAATATTAACTCGGGCACACGCTGTTATCCATATTGTCTATAATATTTAACTTCCCGAGCAGGCTGCCTACGCATAACAAAACGCTAGCGCATGAGAATACATGGAACTTAAATCTTACGTCAACAGATGTCGGGCTACATCACATTCTACGCGGAACACAACGCTAGTGCACAGGTATACGTGAAACTTAAGCTATACATCAACGGGGGTTGAAGTATGACACATACGATTATCGAGGCGAGGCCTTTGAGAAGGAAGGATGACGCAAATTTAACGACGACGCTAGATCCCTGTCAGCAGGAGAACTAACGATCAGGAAACGACAACTTGTCACGCGATCCTGCAACGACACGAATCACGCCAAGGAGAAGACGTATGTCTCCGCAGCCCCCCCTAACTCATAACGACGAATACACTATGTTCGACATTCCATGGTAATGTCACCTAACAATTGGTCGTCACACGAAACCCCAGGTAAAGTCCTCAAATTTCTTTTATTGAAATTTCAAATTTCACACTTACTGAGTAGATTTTCGTATCTCTACTCCTCTTAATGGTCATTGTATCACGATCATTTCTTTACAAGTTACATACATGGTTTTTCGTTGTAACCATGCCTAAAGTTTGCTTGTCAATACTTATTGTCGGATTACGCTAAAACCAAGTTCAATTGTTTAAACTTGTCCATTACATATGTTCACTTCAGAACATCATATGATGTATTGGGAGCATCATATTCAAAATTCGTTTTAACAAGTGTTTCAATTGTTCCGAGTCGAAGTAAACTTGTTTGGCATTCGACTCCATTAAATTGTCTGTTGATTTCGACACCATGTGATGGTGATTTTCATTAGTTTGAAGCTTGCGCTAAACTCGTTTACACATCTTATGCACGGATTTAATTAATTATTTATTGAATTGCTTTAAATCCGATTTGATATATCATATTAAAACAGTCTTAACACAATCGTGTGTTAAGACAATGGTACACAAATTCATTTCATATTCCGGTGTACCTCATAACGGTTCTTTCAACATCGATCGAATGCTTTGCGACATTCATTACTTCTTCACCTTCGATCGAAAACATTATTTCTTTGATGTTCAAATTTCAATTGAAAATTCTATGATGTCATTTGAAACAAACTTTCGGATTCACCTTATTACGCTTTCATTTGACTTCGAACACGGTGGATTTGTTTGATCACCACTATTATTGAATTAATTGGATCACTACGACACTTTGTGGTGTCAGTACGAACTTGTAGCTTGGGCTAATCATGATTGAGCGTTTCATGCAATACACAGGTGATACTTGTTCGATCACCCCTATTATTGACTTGTTTCATTCATTGTGACACCTTGTGGCGTCAGTATAACTTGCAGCTTGTGCTGATCACGATCGAGCGTTTCATGCAAACTATTACATTTGGGCTTGTTGACTCTAAGTACATCTAGTGGATGTTATTGCTTCCAGAACTCATTTACATGTTATAAACGTTAACATGGAATTCGATTGGTCGAAGTTCCTGTTCATTGTTGGATCCTTGTTAACTTAGTCGCACTGATGACTGTATCATTACGTCTCGTTTCCTTTGACATCAATTACTGAGACACATTTTTTAAATTGTTGGGATTCCTATTGGGAAGGAATGTCCTTGAATTCACATGATTCGAATAAGTCTTGTTTCGATTACGCGGTCATTCACTTTGTTATTATTCGGACTTACCTGCGAACAACACAATTCCGAGGAGATAACATAGTCTAAATTTCGAGGACGAAATTTCTGTAACAGGGGGAGAATGTGACAACCCGTGATTTACGACTCTTAATTACGTGATTAACAAGTGATTAACGCGATAATAAATAGTGTTTACAGCGCAAATTAACTTAATTAGGCCTTTGGGTGCCTAGGAACGCCTATCCGACTTTACATTGCGTGAACGGTGGTTTATAGAGAAACCGGTGAAACGTTAAACGACAACGGGATGATACCGTACAGAATACTGTTAACGCCGTCAAATATTAAATCTTTACGATATATTTTAGCTCCGTAATTATATTTTTGTGACTACAGTCGAAACCGGATCGAAAATCAGATTAAAGACGGCAACGATACAATTTTTCGCGATTATTACCGTGATCGACGAACGGGCGTGCAAACAACGACTACCGACCGTATTTTGTGTATTTTAAATTTTGACGTTAAAACGGAGTTCAGGGTTTTGACAACGGGTCTCGTAGGATTTACGGGCCGCTTACGCACGAGATGGGCTTGTGGGCCCTGGGCCCAAGCCTAAACCTACACATAATATTGTAGATTTCTACTACAAGGTTGTTTCTTGTAGATCTTTCCAAATCCCATCATGATCTAAATAAAATCACTTTAGATTGGAAAATCTGTCCAAATCTCTTGAGTAGATCCTCATAAGATCTTTACTCTATATACACTCATGCCTATATTTTTATCTATATATACACACACAAATAAGATATGTGCAGACATATCTTCAGCACTCTCTCTCTCTCTCTCGAATACACATTCAGCAACAAGCAGCCTTCCCTCTCCTCTCCTTCGATCCAACCGAACACCACACATCCCCTCCCTCCCTCTGTTACAGCCCGGCAAACAACCACAGGAACCGGCGGCTGCCGGTGGTCCCCTTCGACGGCGAAACACCCCCACCCCCTTCTGTTAAACGGCCAACCACCACCATCTTTTGGTGGTGGCGGAATTCAGCAGCAAACACCACCACCACCACAGGCGGCGGCGCTGTGGTGGGTGGTGCTGGTCGGCACTTCAAGCGAGACAAAGAGAGAGAGAGGAGATCGAGATGTGAGAGAGAGGTCGAAGAGAGAGAGTTATGGCGAAGGAGTCAGGCGGCGTGTGGTGGCGTGGCGACGGAGGAAAGAGATCGGAGACGGGTTCAGTCCGAACGGTTCGTCTCTGGTTCGAGATTCGGTTCGGGTTTTCGGTTCAGCAGGGTGGTTCGGCTCGGTTCTGGTTCGGGTCACATCTCGGCTCAGATTTGTGCTTAGCTTTGAGTTGGTTCGGGTCAAGTTTGGTGCTGCTTAACCCGGGAGCCTCGGGTCAGATTTCGGCTCAAGGGTCGGTCTCGGTTCAATTTCAGTTCAACTCAAAGGCTCTAAATTCAATGCGTTCGGGTGTTACGGGTCTGACTCGGCTTCGGTTCAGCTGGCGGTTCAGCGGGTTCAAGGTTCGGGTGACGTCTCGGGTCCCGGGTCAGATCTAGTGTGGTTCGGGTCGAGTCAGCATGTTCGAGTTATAGTTCAAAGCTTTCGGTTCGGTTGACTCGGTCAAACCGAGTCGACTCAGCGGGTCAAACCAGTTGACTCAGTCAACTCAGTCAAGCGGCTCGACGTGTCGACTCGAAGAATTGGTAAAGAATTTTAATGGCGCGATTATTTATGTCGTTTAATAAATTTTACTTTATTACATGTGAACGAGCTCGAACCGATTTATAATTGTGATTAGTTTATAACTTGCCGTTTTATGAAAATTATATATATATTAGTGATTGAATCTTGTTGAACATTGATTGAATTTTGTTAAAATAACGACAACTTGGTTGTCCGGGGCGTCCAAAAACAGTGGAAACTCTGCCCGTTTTTCGAGAAAATCCGTAATATACAACGCGTTTTATTATAAAATGAACTAGCGGAATTCCAGTGATCTTTTAACAAAAATACAAATATCGACGATACTGTACAACTCGTTAAAAACGACAATTGTGTTACTAAAATAAATATAGTTATATATTTATTCTAAATGTCGTACAACGCGAAATCTTTTACAAAAATAAATATGGTTTATATTTATTTTCAAACATAACGACTCGACGATTTCTTTATAAAATAAATATAACTCTTCATATTTATTTTATACGCCTAGACGGCATATACGTATATTTTTGGCAAATATACACTAGACATGTTATATATAATACAGGTTATTATATATTATTTTCATACGAAACGCGATATATGATCCGAGTTTGTTACATGATATTTTCGTAGAAATATTCTTTTATACACGTACGACTACTCGAGTCGGCTTACACACTTACAACGATATTTATATATTTTTTTATATATAAATATATATTCATCTTAAGTCTCTCGAAAACTAAGTCTTTTTCAAGACTTATTAAATTGCTACTGACATTAAACGAGACTTAACACGTATAACTTAATCTTTTCCATTAAGTTAACAACTTATCGTTGAATCGTTCGATTAACGATTCGGTAGAGCTCGGTGACACGTAGTTCGTTACTACGTTTATTTAGAAACTCATAAGATATTCCGTGTTAGGAATATTGTAGAATGCACGCTAGCGAGTCAAGTCTTGGAAACGACATCACGAAGTCGTAATTAGCTCGCTTTGCACAAGAATATTCAGGTGAGTTCATAACCCCACCTTTTACAGTTTTACATTTTTGTAAATGTTTTCGGGGTGGAAAGACATGCACGTTTTCAGAAACAAACAAGGTTATCGATAAACAAAGATTACATATTTTAGACAAAGCACGTTTTGCAAAAACATACAAAGTTCTGAACTAACGCAAAACTCGTATTTAAAATCATATTTCGGAGGGATTTCGAGGAACTCAAATGATTTACGAAAGGTTATACTAAACATACCGGTTTTTACAAAACAAATGCTTATTTTTGAAAGGGGAAGGATCTGGCCAGGGTGACCAGGAATCTGGCCAGGGTGACCAGGGATCTGGTCAGGGTGACCAGGGATTTATTTTATACATGGTATGGCTAGCGTAAGGAGGGTTACTACTTAGATCATGTGAGTGGGTAGGTATTACTTGGGGCCATTATTAAAGAGTTCTAAATAAATCATTACGAATAGGAGTGTAAATAAATAAAAATAAAACCCAAAAAGATCTTGGAAATCCCGACACTCTACGACAAGCCCAAAACCTTCTCTTCTACCTATTCCATTTGGGAGTGTAAGCCACATATTAAAGTGTTTTGCTTGAGGACAAGCAAAAGTTCAAGTGTGGGGGTATTTGATGTATGTAAAATGCAACATATAAATTACATCAAATGAGGCATAAAACTAACCCTTTTTAAGTACTAATATTGGAAAAAGAGTGTTTTTGTCTTCCTTTTGTATTTTCAGGATTAAATGAGCTCAAAAACGCAAAAGAAGCCAAAAGATAGCTAAATCCAACATAAATACAAGAAAAGGAATATTAGTGGACTGCCCGACCCCTCAACGGCACCTTCCAAAGCAAAGTAGAGAAATCAGAAGACTGAACACGCCCCGTGCTCAGCCAGCACGGGGCCGTGCCCAAGAAGCAGCAGAAAAGACAAACCTATAGAAGCTTCTACTGCCCATCACGGGGCCGTGCTCAGCGGACACGGGGGCGTGTCGAAAGTACAGCAGGCGCATTTATTGTAATTGCGAATTACAATTAATGAGGAGAGAGATTGTCAGACGGACACGGGGCCGTGCCCAGCGAACACGGGGCCGTGCCCAGCTCTCTGTTCAGCCTATAAATAGGAGTGCTTGGATTCATTTCATCTCATCCCTTGGCACACCACCTCTCTCACACTTCATCCACCACCCACCACCATCACAACACCATCATCCACCACCATCATCCATTGTCCATCGTAGAGTGTGTGAGTCGTCTCGGGATCCAAGATTGATCGTAAGAGTTCTTGACAATCAAGGCCATGTTTGCCTAAGTCTCTTACATCACTTGGTGAAGACAAAGTGTCTAGTATAATACTTTTTATTTCTAATCTTTTGCACTTTTTATTTGGTTTTGTATTAATGACTTTAATAACTAGTTACTTATGTTGAAGGTGATCTTTCCTTATCGTTTGTCCGTGGTGTCTTGGCATTATTTTACTGTCTATATAAAATAAAAGATTTTCACCATTCATATCTCCACGGTCTATATGGAGGTATGTTGGCTACCTGGTAGGGGGTTAAGGGAACGGTTTGGTAAATGTCTTGCCATTGTTCAGCGTTTAGAGGTCCTGCAATGGACCTGGGTCAAATTTAGTAGGACCTCCTTCAATACTTCACGGTATTGGATGGCGGGGGTCCAAACTCTTTGATCCCCTCATAAGTTAACTACTATTAATACTATAACCCGGCTATTTAGGACTGTATCCCTGCTGACTCAGACTACTTAGCCGAGGGTAACGTCACCGCCAAAAGCGGGGCCTACCACAATACTGCATTAATAACTTAATTCATTATCTTCCAATAATCCACCCTTTTAGGATTGTATCCCTGCTGACTCAAACTACTGGGGTGAGGGTAACGTCGCCTTCAAAAGAGGGGCCTACTACAATAACTAAGATAATCTCTTAATTATGTGCAAAAGTGCGGAAATAATCAAAGGTTATACTAGATACGAGTCGGAACCAAGTGATTCATCTTGTCTATCTGTTTTTTCTTTTATTTTTATTTTCAGCATTTTAGTTAGTTTTTAATTTTCTTAGTTTAAAACATTTTTCTAAACTTTTATTTTGGTTAGACGTTGAGGATAAACCGGTACTAAAAGCTCTTGTGTCCTTGGCCGACCTCGGTATCTTACCAACGCTATACTACACTCAACGATGGGTGCACTTGCCCATATGTGTGTTTAGTGTTAGTGAAATATCGTGTTTTATAAATTTAAAACTTGGCTAAAATAAGTGTTAAAAAGGGCTTAAAATATACACCTAATATATATAACACTTCGCGCACATCAAGTTTTCGGCGCCGTTGCCGGGGACACAAGGATTTTAAGAAAGTTAGGAATCAACGGCCTAATCATCTTTTATTTTTTCTTTTTATTTTTTTAGGATTTTCTTAGTTTTTCAGCTTCTGCAGAGCTCAGCACGGGCCGTGCCCGTTGAACACGCCCCCGTGCTCAATCATTGGAACTGGCAATCCTGTTTTACATCAGACAGTAAGCTGAACACGGGGCCGTGCCCACTCAACACGCCCCCGTGCCCAAGTTTCAGTTACTGAAAACAGAACCGTTAGATCCCGGCGGTTGGTAATTTCTGACATAAACATGAGTGATAGTAATTATTTTTACTTTCGGCACTCTTATGGTACGTGGTGTCAATTATGTGGTGGCGAACATGAAGAAGTAAAATGCTACTTCCTAAATTATAGGCCCCACTACATGGACCCACCAACTTTTCACAACCTTAAGAGGGGCGAAAGTAAAAATAAGCACTATTTCTCCCTCGAATGCGCCCAGCCAGATATTCTAGGGGAAATGCTCCTTGACGAGTTATTTCAACTAGAAGAGCTAATTCTGAAATGGTTAGAAGAGCTTGGGAAGGATTTTATTGATCCACCCCAAGACGATACCCATGAAGAAATGTTGGAACCGCATTCCGACAACCTCGTTGCTCCCGAAAATACCTTCGTTCCTAGCAAAGACTTGGACGATAGTCGTCCCTGTGTCGATTGTGCCGTGAAGGACTCTCCATCGACTTCGTTCGGTGTATACATAGACCTGAGCGATTCGACATACACCTTCTTTAACAAGAGCCCGGGAAAGGGTTGGACTTGTCCACCTAGAATGAAAATAGGAATTACCCTCACCGACAACCTCTTGCATTCTCGCATTAGTCTAGGACAATTAAGGTATCTTAGGCACTTTGGGGTTGTTCCAACCAGTCAGGAGCCACCCGATACTAACAAGTTCCTTAAAAACTAGACAACTTCATAAAACAGTCCCTCGACACGGGGCCGTGTCCAGCCAACACGCCCACGTGTCCATCAAAAGATTCCATTCTGATCAGTACGTCAAAATACGGACAAACTGTGTCAGAACTCCACCTGCACACGGGGCCGTGTCCACTGAACACGGGGCCGTGTCCAGGATGCTGTCATTTTCTATAAATGCAGCCAAGAATTCTGCACATTTGGACCAACTTGGGACAGAGATTTGCAGGAATCTTCTCTCAAACTATCCTAGGTAAGTCTAAAAGAAGGTTCCAACAACCCATCTTGTCCTTTCCTCTTTTAGCCATTTCCTTCTTCTCCATCTTTCTCCAAGAGCTACCATTGAAAGTTTGGAATTCCTCCAACTCTATGGTAGGGATAAATGAGTTTTGTTCAAAGAATCTTGGTAAAAACATGTTATGAAACATTGTTTTAAGTTATTAGTAGCTAAAAAGGCCCCACAAGTTCAGAAAATAACTTAAAAATCCAAGTTTCCTTGTTCCAAAACTCTGCAGAAAGATGAACACGGGGCCGTGCTCAGTGAGCACGGGGCCGTGTCCGATAACTGTTTCATTAAATAAACTCTTTTAGTTTATTTTTCGTAGAATGACGAGTGAAAACAGCGAAACATCTTATGTGCATTCGTCAAACAGCCGAAGAGGAAGAAGACCCTCCATTGAAGCTACACTTGTGCACTATGTGGTAGCATTAAGGGAGGCTCTCGACGAAATGACTTCAGTAGAGGAGGTCCTAATTGACCGTATTAACGATCTTACGATGGGACTTGAAAGCAGCTTCCAAGAAATTAACCTCTTGCACCAGAGGTTAAATATTCTTGTAGCACCTCCGATGGAACCAGTCCTCCCTCAACAGGATTGGAACCTGGCACTCGGAATCAACAATCCTACCGGGTGGGAAGACTTTCCGGCGGAACCTCCCGTGGAACACCAACAAGAGATCCCGGTGGAAGTTGAAACTCCTCAAACTAATGCCAATGAGCCTTCTTTTCTCCTTCCAAGGGAGGTGGAAGAATGGCTCGCCGACATTTGAAGAAAACCGCACACGGAAGATGGAGTTCAAAAAGGCCTTGGTTAACCAAGATCAATTACTTCTTGGAAATTTTGCTAATTAAAATAAAGGCTAGGACTCCATGGTTTATTAGTTTCTTGTTTTATCTAGTTTAATTTAGGACTATGTAAGTTCTCTCTATGGTGAAATGAAATGATGGTTTTAAGGTTTGGATGGTTTGTAATGAATAAAACACACTCATGGTGGTAAAGGATGAAAAAGGGAACGAGAAAAATGATCCCATGCACAAGAACAAGGCAACCCGACAATTCTCTCCATTTCAGAAGGTTCAACACGGGCCGTGCCCAACCAACACGGCCCCGTGCCGAACCACCTGCAGAAAAACGCCCAGTACAGGTACCTGGACACGGGCCGTGTTCACCCAACACGCCCCCGTGTCCAGACTTCTGTTTCTCTTATTTTAATTTTGTTACTGGCACTTGCACACGGGGCCGTGCCCGGACAACACGGGGCTGTGTTCAGTGCCCAGTAACACAAATTTTTGCTTTTTAAACACTATTTTACACATCTAATCAACCTAAAAAAATTTATTTTTGGGACACATTGAGGACAATGTGTAATTTAAGTGTGGGGGGGATGCTAAAACCTTGAATTTTGCAAGTCCTAAATACAAGCCTTACACAAAACTCTATTGGAACCGCTAATCACCCCAAATTTTTTTCAAAAATTTCATTTTTTTTACTTGTCTAGGTTTAACTTGGGAAATTCAAGTTCTCAAAAAGGTTATATTTTTACGAATTTACAACCGATAGCGTAGTGATAAAAAGAACCAACATAAGAAAATTATGAAAAGGCATAGCAAACTTATTTAAAATTTGATTATATATACTTGATCACATAAAAACCCATTCCCACAAAAGTGAGTTTTGAGCCTTTATTGAGCATACAATTACATATCATTTGACTAAATGCTCATTTTTCGTTTCTTGTGTGAATAGCCGCTTGGTTCTTACGACTCTAGAACTTGCCATGACAATACATTCCCGGTCCTTATCAACTTAAACCCGAGTAAGTAAATGATGGAGGCATTAGGACTAACCCTTTTTATTTCTACACCATTTTTTTTTCTTTTTCTTTTACCACCTACCCAAAAATCCCCCTAGTTAGCCCATTTGAGCCTAAACCTTTTCGTTTCATCACCCAAACAAAAACCCTTTTACCCACCAAAACCTTTTTCATTTTTAACCCTTTATTTTAGTAATAAGTTCGGTTCTTCGTGAAAAAAAAAAAGTGTGATAATGATGAAGCAAAAAGAAAATAAACAAACAAGTTAATAAAAAATAACTTGGTTTGAATAAAAGCTTCATCAAAATAAAAAGTTGCAAAAAAATACGAAAACCGACACTTGTTACGCTTTTAGCCCTTTTTCTACTAACCCAACTACCTACCTTTAACCCTAGCCTAACCCTTAACCCACAAAGTCCTCTTGATATCTACAAAGGTATAAAAGTTAAAAAGGAGGAGGATTGATTTCTTGGCAAGCCTATGGTAGGAATAAGCTCCATGCCGCTCTCGAGTGATTCACTAAAAATACACCTTCGGCCGAGTGTGAGTGATTTCCCCGTGAGGTATGTGAACTTGTATATAAATAGAATTTAAAAAAAAAAAGGCATGTTATGCCCAAATAAGTAATTTCTTTTATGAAAAGTTCTAAATAAATCATTACGAATAGGAGTGTAAATAAATAAAAATAAAACCCAAAAAGATCTTGGAAATCCCGACACTCTACGACAAGCCCAAAACCTTCTCTTCTACCTATTCCATTTGGGAGTGTAAGCCACATATTAAAGAGTTTTGCTTGAGGACAAGCAAAAGTTCAAGTGTGGGGGTATTTGATGTATGTAAAATGCAACATATAAATTACATCAAATGAGGCATAAAACTAACCCTTTTTAAGTACTAATATTGGAAAAAGAGTGTTTTTGTCTTCCTTTTGTATTTTCAGGATTAAATGAGCTCAAAAACGCAAAAGAAGCCAAAAGATAGCTAAATCCAACATAAATACAAGAAAAGGAATATTAGTGGACTGCCCGACCCCTCAACGGCACCTTCCAAAGCAAAGTAGAGAAATCAGAAGACTGAACATGCCCCGTGCTCAGCCAGCACGGGGCCGTGCCCAAGAAGCAGCAGAAAAGACAAACCTATAGAAGCTTCTACTGCCCATCACGGGGCCGTGCTCAGCGGACACGGGGGCGTGTCGAAAGTACAGCAGGCGCATTTATTGTAATTGCGAATTACAATTAATGAGGAGAGAGATTGTCAGACGGACACGGGGCCGTGCCCAGCGAACACGGGGCCGTGCCCAGCGAACACGGGGCCGTGCCCAGCTCTCTGTTCAGCCTATAAATAGGAGTGCTTGGATTCATTTCATCTCATCCCTTGGCACACCACCTCTCTCACACTTCATCCACCACCCACCACCATCACAACACCATCATCCACCACCATCATCCATTGTCCATCGTAGAGTGTGTGAGTCGTCTCGGGATCCAAGATTGATCGTAAGAGTTCTTGACAATCAAGGCCATGTTTGCCTAAGTCTCTTACATCACTTGGTGAAGACAAAGTGTCTAGTATAATACTTTTTATTTCTAATCTTTTGCACTTTTTATTTGGTTTTGTATTAATGACTTTAATAACTAGTTACTTATGTTGAAGGTGATCTTTCCTTATCGTTTGTCCGTGGTGTCTTGGCATTATTTTACTGTCTATATAAAATAAAAGATTTTCACCATTCATATCTCCACGGTCTATATGGAGGTATGTTGGCTACCTGGTAGGGGGTTAAGGGAACGGTTTGGTAAAGGTCTTGCCATTGTTCAGCGTTTAGAGGTCCTGCAATGGACCTGGGTCAAATTTAGTAGGACCTCCTTCAATACTTCACGGTATTGGATGGCGGGGGTCCAAACTCTTTGATCCCCTCATAAGTTAACTACTATTAATACTATAACCCGGCTATTTAGGACTGTATCCCTGCTGACTCAGACTACTTAGCCGAGGGTAACGTCACCGCCAAAAGCGGGGCCTACCACAATACTGCATTAATAACTTAATTCATTATCTTCCAATAATCCACCCTTTTAGGATTGTATCCCTGCTGACTCAAACTACTGGGGTGAGGGTAACGTCGCCTTCAAAAGAGGGGCCTACTACAATAACTAAGATAATCTCTTAATTATGTGCAAAAGTGCGGAAATAATCAAAGGTTATACTAGATACGAGTCGGAACCAAGTGATTCATCTTGTCTATCTGTTTTTTCTTTTATTTTTATTTTCAGCATTTTAGTTAGTTTTTAATTTTCTTAGTTTAAAACATTTTTCTAAACTTTTATTTTGGTTAGACGTTGAGGATAAACCGGTACTAAAAGCTCTTGTGTCCTTGGCCGACCTCGGTATCTTACCAACGCTATACTACACTCAACGATGGGTGCACTTGCCCATATGTGTGTTTAGTGTTAGTGAAATATCGTGTTTTATAAATTTAAAACATGGCTAAAATAAGTGTTAAAAAGGGCTTAAAATATACACCTAATATATATAACACTTCGCGCACATCATGTGCATACTTAGTACATTGTTTTACATGACTTTTCTGCTTTGTATGTTAACTTAGCATACTTAGTACATTGTTTTCTTATGACATGTGTACAACTGCTATGACATTTGGTTTGCACAAACGGGTCTTTATTACGTTCATTAACATTTGCTACGCCGCTCGGTAGTAAGTAGTGGTACCATAGGACTTGACAAATCCCATTCCTGAAATCTCGGGTTTTGTTTGGACGTAAGGAATGACCGAATCCGAATACATTTTCATTTTGATAACTCGCTTTTACATAGTTATCCGACTAACGCAAGGCTTGGATGTATGAATTTTCACAATACCGCATAAATGTTCATATCTAGTAAAGCATGCATTATTCTACAAAGCATAACTTTTGATTTATTCAAATACTTTGTTTTGTACATTTTTACTTATGGTTTAAGTAGACTCATTTTACTTACCATACATAACTTTTGACTATACATAAACATTTACACATTACTTGACTACTTTTGGACTTCTTAACATTTGACATGATTTACATTTGATCATGCATTTACTACACAAAACATAACTTTGATTTAAACCAAGTTTTACTTCAATACTATGTTTTTGTGCATATGGCTTAGTTGATACATTTCACTAACCATACATATCATTTTGGTTATACATTACATAACTTACATCTTGACATAAACATTTTGACATATTATTTCAATACAGTTGGCAATTGGTTTAAACATTGACATTTTACATTGTTGGTTTGGGTTGAGTAAGTGATTTAAGTAACGAGGTGTAACATCTGTGCTTGTAATCATTATGAACAGTTCTATTATCAATAAAACAATGTTAAATAACCTTTACATAACTTAGAAATAAGTTTTGAAGGCTTTGGTATGGCAAAAACAAGTTAATTCGCTTACAGGGACTAAACTTGACAAACTGCGAAAGTATGACGATTCGTACTGGAACAGACATTCCGGAACATAACCATAAGTTAAACACACCTTAAATATCCTTTACATAGCTTAGAAATAGGCTTTGAGGGGTTCGGTGTGCTAAAATAAACTTTTGGGTCATTCAGGGACTAAAAGTGTCAAAAAGTGCACAAGTTTGCATTTTCGCGCATAACTTACGTTCTGAATACATCTGGACATCCAAAAATTTATGTAAGCATGACTATATTATATTTTAGTGTTCGCCATAAGAAAAATCCATTCGTCGCGTCATTTAGATCATTTCTCGCGCTTATGCGCATACCGTCGTAATTAACCGAACATCGCGATCGTACGGACGAACGAACCGACATCCGGCATATTTTTGAGCATGTTTCATGTTCCCTATACTTTAACATCCTTGTGAAGCTTAAAAATGGGCTTGACGGGTGTTAGAAGTGCCAAAACACGACGATACGCGCACAGGAACCAAAACTGCAAAACTGCAAAAAAATATACAAAAAAAAAAATAAAAAAAAAATAATAAATGCATAAACTCGTTTTTAACACCCCTTACACTCTCCCAAAGGTCAAGTGCCACATGTTAATCACTTGTGGTGGCCAAAATTAGTTACCACAACATTTTGACAAGTGTACGCACTAGATTAAATCACGTTATTCAAGAAACGATCTTAACGGTTACCCGAAATCTATAAATACCCCACCCCCATGCTTCAAAATCACAAGAACTTTGATTTGAGAAACTCTAAGTTGAAACTATTGTTTCATACCTGAGATTTTTGAATCAAAGTTAGCATTCGGGGACCCTTCGTAAGTATTCTTTCGTTCTTTTCCTTATTTTATTGCTTTTCGAGTCAGAAAGTCAAACTTTGTTTGACTTTCAGCGTTGACCAGTAATGGTCAATGCGAAGTTCGTTTGAACTTCGCAACGTGATTGTAATCACGATGGTTATAGTCCCTTGGGACTATGCCTACTGATTACCACGTTGTCTAGGGTCGTAGGGTAAGCGATCTAATAAATCGCTTATACCTCGAACCCGACCCATTTGGTCGATCATTATGATCCGTCCATATACATTAGGTGACCATAGTAGGTAGGGAATAACCTTCCGAGGTTATACCCTATGGTCACATCGTTTAAGTAGTTGTATGATAGGTAGTTTATATGCCTTAGGTAAATTACCAGAATACCCTTTTCATGTATAATTGGTAATTAAGCATATGTAACCTAAACCTTTGTCACATAACTGATTATGTAACATGTTTAGGCATATAACACTTGTCATAGGGCTAGTTAGGCGGTCCGAACGCGTTTCACGCGAACGACGCGTTAAAGTAGCATAAGCTACCTAAACGGGTCGTAATGGGTCGTAAACAATTATGTTAGGTTTCAATTAGTATGTAGGCTTTGTTGAACCATACTACACGAGTCTCAATACTCGTTTGGTTTACAAACCCTCATACTACCCGATCTTCCGATTTAGGTCCGGTTTATTAACATAGTTACCTATATTAGGTGCCGTTTGATTCCGAGATCTATAGCATTATTTGGTGGTTATCTTTAGCCAACTGAGCAATATCAAGTGAGTACATAGAACCCCTCTTTTACTGTTTTCCAAACTGTTTTGGGGTGGAACACATGTGCCTACTTGTTACTTTCATGCTTTCCTGTTTTCACATCATATACCTGCTATGTTCGTTAGTACACTATAGTACATGATTTCATTACATTTCATACTAGGTGTGCCCATTGTGTGCATTACTTAGTACATCGTTTTACATGACATTTCATGCTAGGTGTGCCCATTGTGTGCATTACTTAGTACATCGTTTTACATGACATTTCACGCTATGTATGTTTATTTGATTACATACTTAGTGCATTGTTTTCACATGCTTACATTTTGGTATGACATTTGGTTTGTTTACATGGGACAATACATTCATTAACAATGATCACGCCGTTCGTTAGTAGGTAGTGGTACCATAGGAATTGACAACTCCCGTTCCGGACATCCCAGGGAAAGGGGACAGAAAGGAATGACCGAATTCGATGATATAAGACAGATAGACCTTTAATTTGTTTAAGGGTTTATCACCACAGTCACAAGGCTTGGATGTATGCATTTTCACAATACCACATAAATGTTCATATTCAGTATTAGCATGCATTTTCCACAAGACATAATATTGATTTAAACCATGTTTTACTTCAATACTTTGTTTTCGTGCATATGGTTTAGTTGAGACATTTCACTTGCCATATATGACATAGACATTTTACACAAAGACATTTGACAAAGACATTTGACATGGATATTTGACATAGACATTTTGACATGATTTACCTTTGACACATAAACATGATTGACATTTGTTTTACACTACATGATTTATATCTTGACATAAACACTTTGACATATTATCCAATACATTTGATAATTGGTTTAGACATAGACATCTTACATTGTTTGGTTTGGTTTGATTAAGTGATTAAGTAACGATGCGTGTGTAATATGATACAAGCATGGTGGATACGCCGCTGGTACTTCCTATATATAAGTGTTTGTATGGTATTACATGTCGTAACGTTATTTGAATCATTTCAATATTGAGACATAGAACATTTTATACAAATAGCATACTTTTCACAAGACATTGTTAACAAACATCTTACTTCATACAAACTCATTTTTACATGGTAAATCATTTAACCTTACATTTACTTATACATATCATCTGATCTTATCGTTTTCAAATGATTTACAAGACAAAGCAAATTATAAGGTTCATGACTAAACATTTTTCTTAAACATAAGTCATGAATCCTATTTTCACAAAACCTATGTATCTCACAGGCATTTTTATGCTGACGTACCTATTTTCACATGTGTTTTCAGGAGCTTTTCCATAGGATGTTGATCATGATACTAGGGCGGACCTGTGCCTTAGAGACTTTAAAAGAAGATAGACTATGTTTAATTATGTTATAAACTCTGTATTTCTGTTTAAAACAATGAAACTCTTGTGTTGATAAATAAAAATACAACTTTGTATGCCATGGTTATGAAACAATTAATTCTGTTACAACACTCCCCGACGTTTTCCGCCACGTTTTGTATGATACACGTGGTCGGGGTGTGACAGAAGAGTTGGTATAAGAGCCAATGGTTATAGGGAATTAGGTTATTAGTAATGCTTTGACCTAGACTATAACTTTTCTAGGAACCTAACACAAGTTATCTTGTGTTTAGATCTTAAAACATGTACATCACCTATCCTTGGGTGATTAACAAAACAAGAACCAAAATTTTTCCGAAACGATTTTTGAAAAACAATCATCTGTTTTTGAATAAATTTTTACAAGGTTTTGAACCCTCTATTGTAAGGTTTTGAACCCTCTGTTATATGGTTTTGAACCCTTTTAGTTTGGTTTTTGGCCTTGTGCCTTCAAATTTTCAAAATCTCGTCAAAGTTTTGGGTTATAAATAATGTGAACACGTGCAAACTGGAAGGGTGAATGCCTGTATTCTGGGTTTTCTGTCTAGGCAAGCACTTCGTATACATCTCATCAGACGCGAGACCAGTTGTGCTTACCTGGGAATTCTTGAGATGAGTGTTCACTTATAGGCGAGCATGTCTTCATTATACATTATTTTTGACCCATTTACTTTGATTAGTCACGGTGATTCGTTTGTTTGCTTGGTAATGCGGACGAATGATCACCATCTTTGCTTTTGTTGATTTTGTTTCATCTCATTCTCTTCATCCAAACATCTCACTCGTTTCCTTTCATGTTTTCCTCTTTTAGAATGCCTCCTCGACGCGAGAACCAGATAGCAATTGCCGAACTGGCAGAAATTATTGCGCAGCAGATGGCTGCTCAGTTCCCAAACCTCTTTGCTCAATGGAACCAAGCCAACAACAACAACAATGTTCCATGCAAATACAAGGATTTTAACTCGGCTAAACCACTCAAGTTTAGTGGTTCTGAAGGAGCAACTGGGCTTCTTCAGTGGTTTGAGAGCATTGAGAATACTTTTCGCCACGTGCAGTGCCCGGATAATCGCAAGGTCGAGTTTTCTTCGAGCGTGTTTCAGAAGAGGGCTCTTACATGGTGGAATGGGGTGATGAGAGACCGAGGTGCAGAAGTTGCTCTCGCACAGACATGGGCTGAACTTAGAGCCCTTATGATGAGGGAATTCTGTCCTCGCCATGAACAGCGGGCGTTGGAAAAGGAGTTTGATGTTTTGAAGCAAGATAGTGGTGAGCACAGGGCTTATACTAATCGGTTTGAAGAGTTGAGTTTGCTTTGCCCGACAATGGTTACCCCACTTGACAAGGCTATCGAAAGATACATCGACGGCCTACCTGACTCGGTACAAGACATTCTTACTGGTAGTGAACCTGCCACACTCCGTCAGGCGATCGAGTTATCAGCGACATTGACTGAGTCGCAGATTAGAAAGGGAAAGTTACACAGGAAGGGTGACAAGGGCAAGAAACAGTTGGCTGAGAAGGAAGATAGCAAGAAAGGTCAAAACGGGAATGGAAAGGTTTCTGGTTCATCGAAGAGGGCAAAGAAGCGTAAGGCTTCCCAAAACTATGTTGTCACTGCCCAAGCTAACCAGGCAGCTCCCAACCAACCCGCACAGCCTCCAGCGAAGAAACCCTATTCAGGGAATGCACCTTTGTGCAATAGATGCAACAGTCACCACCAGCCGCAACTTCCATGCCGTTTCTGTACTAACTGTGGGAAGTCAGGCCATCTTGCCAATTTTTTTCGGTCTGCTCAGAATCCCGCGGTTCAGAACCCGGCTCAACAAGTTGCTTAGCCTCTTGCTCAGCAACAGGGTCAAGCTGCACGTCCACAATACCCACCTGGTGCTTGTTATAACTGTGGGGATCTGACCCACTACAGAAACCGATGCCCAAGGCTAGCAAACCAGAACCAGAATCAAAATCAGGCTCCGGCTCGAGGCCGAGTTTTTAACATGAATGCCCAAGAGGCGCAGGCAGACGATAATGTGGTGAACGGTACGTTCTTTATTAATAATCAGCATGCATCTGTTCTCTTTGATTCGGGTGCCGACAAGAGTTTTGTGTCTTTGTCTTTTGAGCCGATGCTTCGCGTGTCTAGAACAAAACTAAGTAAATCTTTGACAGTAGAGGTTGCTAGTGGTGAACCCATTATTCTTGATTCTGTTCTTCACAACTGCCAGTTGAACCTTAACGATCATCTTTTTCCAATCGATCTTACGCCTATGCAACTTGGAAGCTTCGACGTTATTGTTGGAATGGATTGGTTATCCAAGCATCGCGCAGAGATAGTTTGTTCTGAGAAGATTGTTCGTGTGCCGCTTTCGTCAGGCGAGATCCTGCAGGTTCAAGGTGAGAAGCCTACCGTTGGTCTCAAACTCATGTCTTGTTTTAAAGCTCGGAAATATCTGCGGAAGAACTATGTGGCTTTCTTAGCACATGTTACAGAAGATAAAGGCAAGGGTAAGTCTATTTCAGATATTCCTGTCGTTCGGGATTATTCTGAAGTATTCCCTGAAGATTTACCTGGTCTACCTCCAGCACGCCAAGTCGAGTTCCGTATTGATCTCGTACCTGGTGCCAACCCCATTGCTAGAGCTCCATATCGTCTTGCACCATCTGAGATGCAAGAGTTGTCTAAACAGCTTCAGGAGCTCTCTGACAAAGGTTTTATACGTCCTAGTTTTTCACCTTGGGGTGCTCCTGTTCTCTTTGTCAAGAAGAAGGATGGATCCTTTAGGATGTGTATCGATTATCGTGAGCTTAACAAGCTTACCATCAAGAATCGATATCCCCTACCGCGCATAGATGACCTCTTTGATCAGTTACAAGGTGCTTCTTATTTTTCAAAGATTGATCTGCGATCTGGATATCATCAGCTTCGGGTGCATGAAGAAGATATTCCGAATACAGCGTTCCGTACTCGTTATGGACATTATGAGTTCACAGTCATGCCATTCGGTTTGACTAATGCTCTGGCTGTTTTCATGGACTTAATGAATAGGGTCTGCAAACCTTATTTGGATCAATTCGTCATTGTTTTTATTGATGACATCTTGATATACTCTAAGACGCGAGCTGATCACGAGCAACATCTTCGTCTTACCCTAGAACTCCTAAAGAAAGAGCAACTTTTCGCCAAATTCTCCAAGTGCGAATTTTGGCTTAAAGAAGTTCAATTTTTGGGGCATGTTATCAACGAACGGGGTATTCATGTAGATCCCTCCAAGATCAGTGCGATTAAGGATTGGGATACACCCTCTACTCCTACTGAAGTTCGTTCTTTTCTTGGTCTAGCGGGTTATTATCGCCGCTTCATAGAAAACTTCTCGAAGATTGCAGTTCCTCTAACTGCTCTAACTCAGAAGAAAATGCCCTTTTATTGGGGATACAAACAAGAGGAAGCTTTTCAACACTTGAAGCAGAAGCTTTGCGATGCGCCTGTTCTATCATTGCCTGAAGGTGATGATGATTTTGTCGTGTATTGTGATGCATCGAAATTGGGTCTTGGTTGTGTTCTGATGCAAAGGAACAAAGTCATAGCCTATGCATCGAGGCAGTTGAAGATTCATGAGAAGAACTACACCACTCATGATCTTGAGTTGGGTGCAGTTGTTTTCGCTCTAAAGATCTGGAGACACTATTTGTACGGTACAAAGTGTGTGGTTTTCACTGACCACAAAAGTCTTCAGCATATCTTCAATCAGAAAGAACTCAACATGAGGCAACGACGTTGGGTTGAGCTTTTAAACGACTATGACTGTGAAATTCGCTACCATCCCGGTAAGGCGAATGTCGTAGCTGATGCATTGAGTCGTAAGGAACGTACTAAGCTTCATTGTGTACGTGTTCAATCTGTTATTCAAGCTCGATCCGATATTCAAGCACGCATTTCTCAAGCTCAACAATCTTGTGTTTCACAAGGTTTGATGGATAAGGAATTTCCTTACCACATAACACCTGCTTTGGAACTGAAGGACAATGGATCATATTACTTTATGGACCGTTTGTGGGTCCCAAGCCAGGATGACCTTCGTACCTTGCTTATGGATGAAGCCCATAAGTCTCGTTATTCTATTCATCCGGGCTCAGATAAGATGTATAAGGATCTTCGTATTCAGTATTGGTGGCCTGGTATGAAGAAAGACATTGCCTTATACGTATCAAAATGCCTTACTTGTCTTAAGGTTAAGGCTGAACATCAGCGTCCTTCTGGTTTATTGGTACAACCAGAGATCCCAGTTTGGAAATGGGAAAACATTACTATGGATCTTGTTACCAAACTTCCACGCACTAAGAAAGGTCATGATGCCATCTGGGTAGTCGTTGATCGTCTTACAAAGTCAGCACATTTCTTGCCAATCCGTGAGGATTTTCCTGCTGACAGACTTGCTCAAATCTATGTGGATGAAATAGTAGCACGACATGGTGTTCCTTTGAACATCATTTCTGACAGGGATGCTCGTTTCACTTCTCATTTTTGGAGAACCATGCAATCTGCTATGGGGACCCAACTTAATCTGAGCACAGCTTATCATCCACAAACAGATGGTCAATCTGAGAGAACAATCCAGACACTGGAGGATATGCTTAGAGCTTGTGTGATCGATTTTGGTGGTAGTTGGGATTCACATCTTAAATTGATTGAATTCTCCTACAACAACAGTTATCACACTAGCATCAAGATGGCTCCTTTCGAGGCTCTCTATGGTCGAAAATGTCGTTCACCAGTCTGCTGGAATGAGATCGGCGAGGCTCAACTTACTGGACCTGCCCTCATTTTAGAGACAACAGATAAGGTCAAGAAAGTTCGCGATAACCTTCAGGCAGCTCAGAGCCGTCAGAAGATTTACGCGGACCCAAAACGCAAAGCCTTGGAATTTCAAGTCGGTGATCGAGTATTACTTAAGGTCTCACCTTGGAAAGGTGTGATCAGATTTGGAAAGAAAGGAAAACTTGCACCTAGATACGTTGGACCATTCAAGATCGTCGAAAGAATCGGAAAGGTAGCCTACAGACTTGAGTTACCTCCTGAACTTGGAAATATTCATCCAACTTTTCACGTGTCCAATCTCAAGAGGTGTTCAGCTGATGAGAACCTCTCCATACCGCTTGACGAAATTCGTGTTGGCAAAACACTGAAATTTGTTGAGAAACCAGTGGAAATCATGAAACGTGAAGTCAAGTGGCTTAAACGCAAGCGCATTCCTTTGGTCAAAGTTCGCTGGGAAGCTAAACGTGGACCCGAGTTTACTTGGGAACGCGAAGATCAAATGAAGGCGAAATATCCACATCTTTTCCCACGAGTTTCCTCTAAATAAATTTCGGGACGAAATTTCCACAAGTAGGGGAGACTGTAACATCTGTGCTTGTAATCATTATGAACAGTTCTATTATCAATAAAACAATGTTATTTAATCCCAATGTTTGTTTGGTTGTGTTTTACATTTTTCATGTTTTGACTTTTATCCAATTTCAAACTCTATATCGCTTTCTGGAAAGTTATACGCAAACTGGTGCGAAAACGTAACCAGTTTAATGCGACAAATACTCCGGAACATCAACATATACTCAACATACCTTAAATAACCTTTACATAACTTAGAAATAAGTTTTGAAGGCTTTGGTATGGCAAAAACAAGTTAATTCGCTTACAGGGACTAAACTTGACAAACTGCGAAAGTATGACGATTCGTACTGGAACAGGCTTTGAGGGGTTCGGTGTGCTAAAATAAACTTTTGGGTCATTTAGGGACTAAAAGTGTCAAAAAGTGCACAAGTTTGCATTTTCGCGCATAACTTACGTTCTGAATACATCTGGACATCCAAAAATTTATGTAAGCATGACTATATTATATTTTAGTGTTCGCCATAAGAAAAATCCATTCGTCGCGTCATTTAGATCATTTCTCGCGCTTATGCGCATACCGTCGTAATTAACCGAACATCGCGATCGTACGGACGAACGAACCGACATCCGGCATATTTTTGAGCATGTTTCATGTTCCCTATACTTTAACATCCTTGTGAAGCTTAAAAATGGGCTTGACGGGTGTTAGAAGTGCCAAAACACGACGATACGCGCACAGGAACCAAAACTGCAAAACTGCAAAAAAATATACAAAAAAAAAAAATAAAAAAAAAAATAATAAATGCATAAACTCGTTTTTAACACCCCTTACACTCTCCCAAAGGTCAAGTGCCACATGTTAATCACTTGTGGTGGCCAAAATTAGTTACCACAACATTTTGACAAGTGTACGCACTAGATTAAATCACGTTATTCAAGAAACGATCTTAACGGTTACCCGAAATCTATAAATACCCCACCCCCCATGCTTCAAAATCACAAGAACTTTGATTTGAGAAACTCTAAGTTGAAACTATTGTTTCATACCTGAGATTTTTGAATCAAAGTTAGCATTCGGGGACCCTTCGTAAGTATTCTTTCGTTCTTTTCCTTATTTTATTGCTTTTCGAGTCAGAAAGTCAAACTTTGTTTGACTTTCAGCGTTGACCAGTAATGGTCAATGCGAAGTTCGTTTGAACTTCGCAACGTGATTGTAATCACGATGGTTATAGTCCCTTGGGACTATGCCTACTGATTACCACGTTGTCTAGGGTCGTAGGGTAAGCGATCTAATAAATCGCTTATACCTCGAACCCGACCCATTTGGTCGATCATTATGATCCGACCAAATACATTAGGTGACCATAGTAGGTAGGGAATAACCTTCCGAGGTTATACCCTATGGTCACATCGTTTAAGTAGTTGTATGATAGGTAGTTTATATGCCTTAGGTAAATTACCAGAATACCCTTTTCATGTATAATTGGTAATTAAGCATATGTAACCTAAACCTTTGTCACATAACTGATTATGTAACATGTTTAGGCATATAACACTTGTCATAGGGCTAGTTAGGCGGTCCGAACGCGTTTCACGCGAACGACGCGTTAAAGTAGCATAAGCTACCTAAACGGGTCGTAATGGGTCGTAAACAATTATGTTAGGTTTCAATTAGTATGTAGGCTTTGTTGAACCATACTACACGAGTCTCAATACTCGTTTGGTTTACAAACCCTCATACTACCCGATCTTCCGATTTAGGTCCGGTTTATTAACATAGTTACCTATATTAGGTGCCGTTTGATTCCGAGATCTATAGCATTATTTGGTGGTTATCTTTAGCCAACTGAGCAATATCAAGTGAGTACATAGAACCCCTCTTTTACTGTTTTCCAAACTGTTTTGGGGTGGAACACATGTGCCTACTTGTTACTTTCATGCTTTCCTGTTTTCACATCATATACCTGCTATGTTCGTTAGTACACTATAGTACATGATTTCATTACATTTCATACTAGGTGTGCCCATTGTGTGCATTACTTAGTACATCGTTTTACATGACATTTCATGCTAGGTGTGCCCATTGTGTGCATTACTTAGTACATCGTTTTACATGACATTTCACGCTATGTATGTTTATTTGATTACATACTTAGTGCATTGTTTTCACATGCTTACATTTTGGTATGACATTTGGTTTGTTTACATGGGACAATACATTCATTAACAATGATCACGCCGTTCGTTAGTAGGTAGTGGTACCATAGGAATTGACAACTCCCGTTCCGGACATCCCAGGGAAAGGGGACAGAAAGGAATGACCGAATTCGATGATATAAGACAGATAGACCTTTAATTTGTTTAAGGGTTTATCACCACAGTCACAAGGCTTGGATGTATGCATTTTCACAATACCACATAAATGTTCATATTCAGTATTAGCATGCATTTTCCACAAGACATAATATTGATTTAAACCATGTTTTACTTCAATACTTTGTTTTCGTGCATATGGTTTAGTTGAGACATTTCACTTGCCATATATGACATAGACATTTTACACAAAGACATTTGACAAAGACATTTGACATGGATATTTGACATAGACATTTTGACATGATTTACCTTTGACACATAAACATGATTGACATTTGTTTTACACTACATGATTTATATCTTGACATAAACACTTTGACATATTATCCAATACATTTGATAATTGGTTTAGACATAGACATCTTACATTGTTTGGTTTGGTTTGATTAAGTGATTAAGTAACGATGCGTGTGTAATATGATACAAGCATGGTGGATACGCCGCTGGTACTTCCTATATATAAGTGTTTGTATGGTATTACATGTCGTAACGTTATTTGAATCATTTCAATATTGAGACATAGAACATTTTATACAAATAGCATACTTTTCACAAGACATTGTTAACAAACATCTTACTTCATACAAACTCATTTTTACATGGTAAATCATTTAACCTTACATTTACTTATACATATCATCTGATCTTATCGTTTTCAAATGATTTACAAGACAAAGCAAATTATAAGGTTCATGACTAAACATTTTTCTTAAACATAAGTCATGAATCCTATTTTCACAAAACCTATGTATCTCACAGGCATTTTTATGCTGACGTACCTATTTTCACATGTGTTTTCAGGAGCTTTTCCATAGGATGTTGATCATGATACTAGGGCGGACCTGTGCCTTAGAGACTTTAAAAGAAGATAGACTATGTTTAATTATGTTATAAACTCTGTATTTCTGTTTAAAACAATGAAACTCTTGTGTTGATAAATAAAAATACAACTTTGTATGCCATGGTTATGAAACAATTAATTCTGTTACAACACTCCCCGACGTTTTCCGCCACGTTTTGTATGATACACGTGGTCGGGGTGTGACACGAGGCGTGTGTAATATGATACAAGTACGGTGGATACGCTGCTGGTACTTCCTATATATAAATACTTGTATGGTATTACATATCGTAGCGTTATTTAAATCATTTCAATTTAGACATATAACATTTTATACAAATAACATACTTTTCACAATACATTGTTTTACAAACAACTTAACTTATACAAACTCATTTTACATGGTTATTCATTTAACCATGCATTATTCTCTTATTTATACCTATCATCTGAACTTATTGTTTTTCAAATGATTTACAAAGACAAAGCAAATTACAAGGTTAATGACTAAACTTTTTCTTAAACAGAAGTCATGAATCTTATTTTCACAAAACCTATGTACTCGCCGGCATTTTTATGCTGACGTACCTACTTTCACATGTGTTTCAGGAAATGAAGCATAGGATTGATCAAGATACACTTAGGCGGACTTGGGCCTTAGCGACAATAAAAGATGCAAGACTGGTTATTTATGTTATGTTTCTTTGATTGTCAAAACATTGTAACTACTTTATTCAATAAAACAATATTTCAATTTCCATGTGTTATGAAACAATGATTCTGTTACAACACTCCCCGATGTTTCCGCCACGTTTTGTTGTTTTACGTGGTCGGGGTGTGACAGTAAAGTTGGTATCAGAGCTCATGGTTATAGAAAATTAGGTTATTAGTAATACTTTGACCTAGTCTATAACCTTTCTAGGACCCTAACGCGAGTTTACTTGCGTTTAGTCATAAAACGATACTGTCACCTATCCTTAGGCGACAACCACAACAAGAACATAAAATTCAAAACCGCTTTGAAAACTAATCATCTGTTCTAGGATGATTGATTACTAGGTTTTGAACCCTCTATTGTTAGGTTTTGAACTCTCTATTATATGGTTTTGAACCCCTTTGGATTTTCAAAACCTCGTCAAGGTTTTGGGTTTTAAATAATGTGAACACGTGCAAACTGGAAGGGTGAATGCCTGTATTTTGGGTTTTCTGTCTAGGCAAGCACTTCGTATACATCTCATCAGACGCGAGACCAGTTGTGCTTACCTGGGAATTCTTGGGATGAGTGTTCACTTATAGGCGAGCATGTCTTCGCGATGCATTATTTTTGACCCATTTACTTTGATTTGTCACCATCTCATTTGTTCGCCTTAGGTAACAAACAAATGATCGCAAATTCCTATGCATTGCCATTCTGTTTTGTTTGGCCGATGACGTTTCACTTGTTTCTTCCTATATCTTTCATTTTTCTTCTAGAATGTCTCTTCATCACAATGACGCCCAGATATCCAAGCAGACTGCCAAATTCGCTCAGCGAAGAGGCGAAGTAGTCCTGAAGACTGTTGAATTAGCTATTGCCATGTATCGTCTCCAGGATGAAGCCACTCAAGAGTCACCAAGACAGGCAGGACCTAGTCAGGTGACAGCACAACCAGCTAAGAAACCAATCGAGGAATCAAGGACCATGGATGAACGATCCCCTAAGAAGTCAAAGAAGCGAAAGGCTTCTCAGAACTTCGCCATGGTCGCTCACAATGGTCAAGCCATCCCCAACCAACCAGCTCAACCCCCTGCTAGGAAGCCATACAATGGAACTGCACCCTTGTGCAACCAATGTAACCTTCATCATCATGCTAGTGTGAAGTGCCGCAAATGCCAGATTTGTGGACTTATAGGTCATACAGCAAGGGTTTGCCCAACTGCAGCTGTACCAAATCAAGCTGGCGACAATCCTGCTCAAGCTCGTTTCTCACGAGGGTCTTGCTACAACTGTGGCGAGATGGGCCATTTCCAAAGGGATTGCCCAAAGCTTGCTAATGCAAATCAAACCCTTGGATGAGCATCTGGCTGAACAAAGGATGTTGCTGTCTTATGCTTTTGTTCTTTTGTTATCCTTGTAATGTGAAACAATCTGTTTGTTTATAAATAAAAGTTGTTGTTCACAATTTTGATATACGAGTGTAGTTACATGTGTGTATGATTTTCCCTATGATACCTACAACAAGAAACTATGTTCTTTACAAACTACTCTTGTGATCTCTCTCTTTCAATTGATCGCTCATGATTCCCTCGAAAATTCTAAGTACTCATTTCACTCTAAGAAACAAAGTACAGAAAATAAAGTGACATTATGAGTAATCATGCTTCTGCACGTCTGTGCCTTGGAATCTTTGGTTAGATAACTAAGGGTATTTTCAAATCTCATACCCATTACGTTTTGATTTTTCAACATACACAGTACAAATATTTCAAAAACAAGCTTCATGATCTTAAAACATTTCATATAGTTTGAAAACAAATTTTTTTCAAATGCATTGTCTATGTTATTTCAAAAACATTGGTTATGTTTTCAAAAACAACCTTCATAGTTTCAAAATGTTTCATATAGTCTGGAAACAATATTAACACAGTACATTTTCTTATCAAGTGCATGATTTCGAAAAACATCATTCATGTCTTTCAAAAACCTTATACATAATTTCAAAATTTATCTCGCATGATTTTAAAACATTTTTCTTAAAAGAACCCCATGCATAGTTTTCAAAAATATTTTCCTCGTACTTTGACTTAACCTTCAAATTCTGCTTCATAGGTCGCCTTGACGTATCTAGCATCTCAACTTCATAAGCATTCTTACTTCATGTTTTGACATAAGCACATCCAGTGCAAGGTTTCAAAACCTCTTCAACTTCTAAAATCCATATGGGATCTTTTTGTCTTCACGTTTAGACCCTTGTGGATGATTATCATTCAAATCAGAGTCCTTAATTAGATTCCTTGTGTACCTTAATTCGAACATTTCGGTTCCTTACAATCGAAATCGAATTTTCCTTTTGAATCTTTCTATCTTTATAGTTAGATTCTTGATAATGTTTAAAGTACCAAATGAAATCCACGAGATGGATTCCTAGTGTGCTTTAAATACATGTGCTTTGTTAACAGAACAAAGATCTTAACAAACAATTTTATGGTTATGTGACTATGTGTTTATGCATCTTATGTTTTCTTTTTATGCATTTTGTGTTTTATACTCTGGGTATTCGTTATCCAAATCCTCGTAGAATCTTTCATATCTTTATATGAGGGATTCGTAGTAGGATATTCAAAAAGGTACTACCTTAAATCCTTAATGGGCTTCTATGTAATAGTTAAGACCCTAGGATTTCATAGTACCGCTCCATGATTCATAAGAGACCCTTTAGTGGTCTAGTCAAAAAGATTGATTCACAATTTGGTTAAAGGACGACATCTAGTGATGTAGCTGGACAGACTCCTTGATAGTCTATTTAGATCATTTATTGATTTAGTCAAAAGGACTCTATGGCGGTCTGGTCACACTCATCACAGGATTGTTCATTTGGTTTTACCCTACATATTATAAAATAGACTGTGTGAACTGTGCAAGGAATTGCCTAATTATGGACGCGTACATAATTGTGAAATTCAGTGCACGGTAACCACAGTAAGATTTATTATGTGTAAGAACCGATAGTGACAACAGTAACGAAATGCGAACGATGTAATGGAGGTACGGTGGACGCACCAATGACGCTTCATATACTTGTATATAAGTATCCCTCTTACATTGCAAGCATGATGTTATTAAAGTTACTAGAAGTTCAGAACCCTAACCAATTTTGTTCGATCTTTTCAACTTCATGTTTTCAAACTCACACAAGTTTCCTCTAGATAAAATTTCGGGACGAAATTTCCTAAAGTAGGGGAGACTGTAACACCTGTGCCTTCACAGCCATCAAACAAATACCGAACCAATGAAATATTGTATTTCATACTTGGGATTTGTATAAATATGTGTATCATTTGCACATATCAATTTTTGTTCGATTCCAAACTCTAAATCGCTTTCTGGAAGGTTATACGCGCACTGATGCGTAAATATAACCAGTTTAATGCAACGAACACTCTGGAATAGTGACATAGGCTTAACATACCTTAAATAACCTTTATATAACTTAGAAATAAGTTTTGAAGGCTTTGGTATGGTAAAATCAAGTTAATTCGTCTACAGGGACTAAATTTGACAAACTGCGAAAGTATGCTAATTTGAACTGTAACAGACATTCCGGAACATGACCATAAGTTAAGCATACCATAAATATCCTTCACATAGCTTAGAAATAGGCTTTGAGGGGTTCGGTGTGCTAAAATAGACTTTTGGGTCATTCATGGACTAAAAGTGTCAAAAAGTGCACACGTTTGCATTTTCGCACATAACTTACGTTCTGAATACATCCAGACATCCAAAAATTTATGTAAGCATGACTATATTATGCTTTAGTGTTTGGCTTGCCAAAAATCTATTCGTCACGTCATTTGGATCGTTTTTCGCGCTTATGCGCATTCCGTCGTAATTAAGCGAACATCGCGTTCGTACGACTAAACGAACCAACATCCGACATATTTTTGAGCATGTTTCATGTCCACAATGTTTAGGCATCATTTTAGGGCCTTAAAGTTGGCTTTACGGGCCTTAGAAGTGTCGGGAATGGCCTTAAACACGTGCAGGGACTGAAACTGTAAATTCTGAAACTTGTTTGCTGATAAGAAGCTCCAGGCGGCCCGCCTGAGCTTTGTCTGATCCTGAAGCGGGCCGCGTCAGCCTTCCTGACCAGATTAACTGCATTTAACAGCTGGTTGCAGCTGTTTTGCATTTCCAATCCCATTTCCACATGTCAATTCCTTATGGTGGTGAGCATTTTGAGGCACCACAACTTCCCGACAAGTGTACGGCCTTGATCGTGCCCTCTTTTCCAAGGAACGATCTCAACGGTGGTCCGAAAACTATATATACCCATCCACCCCCATTGCAAAATTCACTAGAACCTTGATTTGAGAAGCTCTAAGTTGAAACCATTGTTTCATACCTGAGCTACTTGGATCGAGGTTAGCATTCGGGGACCCTTCGTAAGTATTCTTTCGTTCTTTTATTGCTTTTCGAGTCCGAAAGTCAAACTTTGTTTGACTTTCAGCATTGACCAGCTTATGGTCAATGCGAAGTTCGTTTGAACTTCGCAACGTGATTGTAATCACGATGGTCATAGTCCCTTGGGACTATGCCTACTGATTACCACGTTGTCTAGGGTCGTAGGGTAAGCGATCTGATAAATCGCTTATACCTTCGAACTCGACCCATTTGGTCGATCATTAGGATCCGACCAAATACATTAGGTGACCATGGTAGGTAGGGAATAACCTTCCGAGGTTATACCCTATGGTCGCTTCGTTTAAGTAGTTGTATGATAGGTAGTTTATATGCCTTAGGTAAATTACCAGAATACCCTTTTCATGTATAATTGGTAATTAAGCATATGTAACCTAAACTTTTGTCACATAACTGATTATGTAACATGTTTAGGCATATAACACTTGTCATAGGGCTAGTTCGGCGGTCCGAACGCGTTTCACGCGAACGACGCGTTAAAGTAGCATAAGCTACCTAAACGGGTCATAATGGGTCGTAAGCACTTAGGTTAGGTTTCATTTAGTATGTAGGCTTTGTTAAACCATATCACATGAGTTCCTACACTCATTTGGTTCACAAACCCTCATGCTACCCAGTCTTCCGATTTAGGTCCGGTTTATTAACATAGTTACCTATATTAGGTGCCGTTTGATATCCGTGATCTCTAGCATTGTTTGGTTGTTACTCAAGGACTACTGAGCAATCTCAAGTGAGTACATAGAACCCCTCTTTTACTGTTTTCTAAACTGTTTTGGGGTGGAACACATGTGCCTACTTGTTACTTTCATGCTTTCCTGTTTTCACATCATATACCGGCTATGTTTGTTAGTACATTATAGTACATGATTTCAATACATTTCATACTATGTATGTCCATTGTGTGCATACTTAGTACATTGTTTTACATGACTTTTCTGCTTTGTATGTTAACTTAGCATACTTAGTACATTGTTTTCTTATGACATGTGTACAACTGCTATGACATTTGGTTTGCACAAACGGGTCTTTATTACGTTCATTAACATTTGCTACGCCGCTCGGTAGTAAGTAGTGGTACCATAGGACTTGACAAATCCCATTCCTGAAATCTCGGGTTTTGTTTGGACGTAAGGAATGACCGAATCCGAATACATTTTCATTTTGATAACTCACTTTTACATAGTTATCCGACTGTCGCAAGGCTTGGATGTATGAATTTTCACAATACCGCATAAATGTTCATATCTAGTAAAGCATGCATTATTCTACAAAGCATAACTTTTGATTTATTCAAATACTTTGTTTTGTACATTTTTACTTATGGTTTAAGTAGACTCATTTTACTTACCATACATAACTTTTGACTATACATAAACATTTACACATTACTTGACTACTTTTGGACTTCTTAACATTTGACATGATTTACATTTGATCATGCATTTACTACACAAAACATAACTTTGATTTAAACCAAGTTTTACTTCAATACTATGTTTTTGTGCATATGGCTTAGTTGATACATTTCACTAACCATACATATCATTTTGGATATACATTACATGACTTACATCTTGACATAAACATTTTGACATATTATTTCAATACAGTTGGCAATTGGTTTAAACATAGACATTTTACATTGTTGGTTTGGGTTGAGTAAGTGATTTAAGTAACGAGGCGTGTGTAATATGATACAAGTACGGTGGATACGCCGCTGGTACTTCCTATATATAAATACTTGTATGGTATTACATATCGTAGCGTTATTTAAATCATTTCAATTTAGACATATAACATTTTATACAAATAACATACTTTTCACAATACATTGTTTTACAAACAACTTAACTTATACAAACTCATTTTACATGGTTATTCATTTAACCATGCATTATTCTCTTATTTATACCTATCATCTGAACTTATTGTTTTTCAAATGATTTACAAAGACAAAGCAAATTACAAGGTTCATGACTAAACTTTTTCTTAAACAGAAGTCATGAATCTTATTTTCACAATACCTATGTACTCGCCGGCATTTTTATGCTGACGTACCTACTTTCACATGTGTTTCAGGAAATGAAGCATAGGATTGATCAAGATACACTTAGGCGGACTTGGGCCTTAGCGACAATAAAAGATGCAAGACTAGTTATTTATGTTATGTTTCTTTGATTGTCAAAACATTGTAACTACTTTATTCAATAAAACAATATTTCAATTTCCATGTGTTATGAAACAATGATTCTGTCACACCCCGACCGCGTAAAACAACAAATCGCGGCGGAAACATCGGGGCGTGTTGCGACAGAACTAATTGTTTCAAATCCATGGCAAACAAAGTTGTATTTTATTTAAAAACAAAGGTGTTACATTGTTTCAAACAGGAAATTTAGAGTTCAGAACATAATTAAACATAGTCTATCTACTTTTAAAGTCTCTAAGGCACAGGTCCGCCCTAGTATCATGATCAACATCCTATGGAAAAGCTCCTGAAAACACATGTGAAAATAGGTACGTCAGCATAAAAATGCCTGTGAGATACATAGGTTTGTGAAAATAAGATTCATGACTTATGTTTGAGAAAATGTTTAGTCATGAACCTTGTAATTTGATTCGTTTTGTAAATCACTTGAAAAACGATAAGATCAGATGATATGTATAATTAAGAGAATAATGTATGGTTAAATGAATAACCATTATAAACTGAGTTTGTATAAGATAAGTTGTTTGTAAAACAATGTATTGTGAACAGTATGTTATTTGTATGAAATGTTCTATGTATAAAACTGAAATGATTCAAATAACGCTACGATATATAATACCATACAAACACTTATATATAGGAAGTACCAGCGGCGTATCCACCATGCTTGTATCATATTACACACGCATCGTTACTTAATCACTTAATCAAACCAAACCAAACAATGTAAAATGTTCATGTCAAGATGTAAATCATGTAAAAATGTCTATGTCAAATATCCAAGTCAAATGTCTATGTTTAAACCAATAGTCAAAAGTCCTTGTATAAACCATGTCAAATGTTTATAAGTCCAAAAGTAGTCAAGTAATGTGTAACAAATGTCATGTATGGTAAGTAAAATAAGACTACTTAAACCATAAGTAAAAATGTACAAAACAAAGTATTTTGAATATATCAAAAAGTTATGTTTTGTAAAGTGATGCATGATACATTGATACGAACATTTATGTGGTAAGTTAACGCATACATTCAAGCCTTGAGACAGTCGGATAACCCTTTCAGTCAAGGTTATCAAAAGAATTGTATTCGGATTCAGTCATTCCTTACATCCAAACAAACCCGGGATGTCAGGAATGGGATTTGTCAAGTCCTATGGTACCACTACTTACTCCCGAGCGGCGTAGCAAATGTTAATGAACGTAATAAAGACCCGTTTGTGCAAACCAAATGTCATAGTAGTTGTATACATGTCATATGAAAACAATGTACTAAGTATGCTAAGTTAACATACAAAGTAGAAAAGTCTTGTAAATCAATGTGCTAGCATGTTATTAGTCAACATACATGGCAGAAATGTAATGTAAAACAATGTACTAAGTATGCACACAATGGTCATACATAGCATGAAATGTCATGAAATCATGTACTATAATGTACTAACAAACATAGCATGTATATGATGTGAAAACAGGAAAGCATGAAAGTAACAAGTAGGCACATGTGTTTCACCCCAAAACGTTTGGAAAACAGTAAAAGAGGGGTCTATGTACTCACATAGACACCTTGAAAGCATGTAAAAAGAGGGGGTTCTATGTACTCACTTGAGATTGCTCAGTTGTATAAAGATAACCACCAAGCAATGCAAGAGATCTCGGAATCAAACGGCACCTAGTATAGGTAACTATGTTAATAAACCGGACCTATCTCGGAAGACTGGGTAGCATTAAGGTTTGTAAACCAAATGAGCGTCGGAACTCACGTGATATGGTTTAACAAAGCCTACATGCTAAATGAAACTTAACATAATTGTTTACGACCCATTACGACCCGTTTAGGAAGCTTATGCTACTTTAACGTGTCGTGCGCGTGAAACGCGTTTGGACCGCCTAACTAGTCCTATGACAAGTATTATATGCCTAAACATGTTACAAAATCAGTTACGTGACAAAAGTTTAGGTTACATATGCTTAATTACCAATTATGTATGAAAAGGGTATTCTGGTAATTTACCTAAGGCATATAAACTACCTATCATACAACTACTTAAACGTCGTGACCATAAGGTATAACCTCGGAAGGTTATTCCCTACACTATGGTCACCTAACGTATTTGGTCAGATCCTAATGATCGATCAAACTGGGTCGGGTTCGAAGGTATAGGCGATTTATTAGATCGCCTACCCTACGACCCTAAACAACGTGGTAATCAGTAGGCATAGTCCCAAGGGACTATGACCATCGTGATTACAATCACGTTGCGAAGTTCTAACGAACTTCGCATTGACCATTACTGGTCAACGCTGAAAGTCAAACAAAGTTTGACTTTCCGACTCGAAAAGCAGTAAAAATAAGGAAAAGAACGAAAGAATACTTACCCAGGGTCCCCGAATGCTAATCCCGATTCAAGAACTCAGGTATGAAACAATGGTTTCAACTTAGAGCTCTCAAATCAGAATTCTTGTGGGTTTTTAAGCCAAAGGGGGGTGGGTATTTATAGGAAAAGTAGAGCCGTTAGGATCGTTTCTCGTAGTACGTGATCGAATCCAAGGCGTACACTTGTCGGAACCTCATGGTGGCTAAAAATGATGTTTATCAACAGATTAGGCAAGTTGCAAACATGTGGTTGTGGTTAAAACAGCTGCAAACAGGCTGTTAATACACTGAACCTGGTCTGCAGACCCCATACGCATCGTATGGTATATATACCATACGCATCGTATGGTGCAGTTTGGCAGAATTACAGTTTTGGTCCCTGAACTGTATTTAGGCCATTTTTGACACGTTTAAGGCCCGTTAACCCCATTTCAAAGCTCTAAAATGAAGTTAAAGTATAGGGAACTTAAAATGTGCTCAAAAATATCTCGGATGTCGGTTCGTTTAGCCGTACGAACGCGATGTTCGCTTAATTACGACGAAATGCGCATAAGCGCGAAAAACGATCCAAATGACGCGACGAATGGATTTTTCTTAAAGCGAACACTAAAATATAATGTAGTCATGCTTACATAAATTTTTGGATGTCCGGATGTATTCAGAACGTAAGATATGCGCGAAAATGCAAACTTGTGCACTTTTTGACACTTTTAGTCCCTGAATGTCCCAAAAGTTTATTTTAGCACACCGAACCTCTCAAAGCCTATTTCTAAGCTATGTAAAGGATATTTAAGGTGTGTTTAACTTATGGTCATGTTCCGGAATGTTCGTTACAGTTCAAATTGACATACTTTCGCAGTTTGTCATATTTAGTCCCTGTAAGCGAATTAACTTGTTTTTTGCCATACCAAAGCCTTCAAAACTTATTTCTAAGTTATGTAAAGGTTATTTAAGGTATGTTGAGTATATGATGATGTTCCGGAGTATTTCTCGCATTAAACTGAGCACGTTTACGCACTAGTTTGCGTATAACTCTCCAGAAAGCGATGTAGAGTTTGAAATTACATAAAAGTCAAAACATGAAAAATGTAAAACATAACAAAACAAACATTGTGATCAAATAACATTGGTTTATTGATAATAGAACTGTTCATAGTGATTACAAGCACAGTTGTTACAGTCTCCCCTACTTGTGGAAATTTCGTCCCGAAATTTATTTAGAGGAAACTCGTGGAAAAAGATGTGGATATTTCGCCTTCATTTGGTCTTCGCGTTCCCAAGTAAACTCAGGTCCACGTTTAGCTTCCCAGCGAACTTTGACCAAAGGAATGCGCTTGCGTTTAAGCCACTTGACTTCACGTTCCATGATTTCCACTGGTTTCTCAACAAATTTCAGTGTTTTGCCAACACGAATTTCGTCAAGCGGTATGGAGTAGTTCTCATCAGCTGTACACTTCTTGAGATTTGATACGTGAAAAGTTGGATGAACATTTCCCAGTTCCGGAGGTAACTCAAGTCTGTAGGCTACCTTTCCGATTCTTTCGACGATCTTGAATGGTCCAACGTATCTAGGTGCAAGTTTTCCTTTCTTTCCAAATCTGATCACACCTTTCCAAGGTGAGACCTTAAGTAATACTCGATCACCGACTTGAAATTCAAAGGCTTTGCGTTTTGGGTCCGCGTAAATCTTCTGACGGTTTCTAGCTGCCTGAAGGTTATCACGAACTTTCTTGACCTTGTCAGTTGTCTCTAAAATGAGGGCAGGTCCAGTAAGTTGAGCCTCGCCAATCTCATTCCAGCAGACTGGTGAACGACATTTTCGACCATAGAGAGCTTCGAAAGGAGCCATTTCGATGCTAGTGTGATAACTGTTGTTGTAGGAGAATTCAATCAATTTAAGATGTGAATCCCAGCTACCACCAAAATCGATCACACAAGCTCTTAGCATATCCTCCAGAGTCTGGATTGTTCTCTCAGATTGACCATCCGTTTGCGGATGATAAGCTGTGCTCAGATTAAGTTGGGTTCCCATAGCAGATTGCATGGTTCTCCAAAAATGAGAAGTGAAACGAGCATCTCTGTCAGAAATGATGTTCAAAGGAACACCATGTCGAGCCACAATTTCATCTACATAGATTTGAGCAAGTCTGTCAGCAGGAAAATCCTCGCGGATTGGCAAGAAATGTGCTGACTTTGTAAGACGATCAACGACTACCCAGATGGCATCATGACCTTTCTTTGTGCGCGGGAGTTTGGTAACAAGATCCATAGTAATGTTTTCCCATTTCCAAACTGGGATCTCTGGTTGTTCCAATAAACCCGAAGGACGCTGATGTTCAGCCTTAACCTTAAGACAAGTAAGGCATTTTGATACGTATAAGGCAATGTCTTTCTTCATACCAGGCCACCAATAGTGAATACGAAGATCCTTATACATTTTATCTGAGCCCGGATGAATAGAATAACGAGACTTATGGGCTTCATCCATAAGCAAGGTACGAAGATCATCCTGGCTTGGGACCCACAAACGGTCCATGAAGTAATATGATCCATTGTCCTTCAGTTCAAGAGCAGGTGTTATGTGATAAGGAAACTCCTTATCCATCAAACCTTGTGAAACACAAGATTGTTGAGCCTGAGAAATGCGGGCTTGAATATCAGATCGAGCTTGAATAACAGATTGAACACGTACACAATGAAGCTTAGTACGTTCCTTGCGACTCAATGCATCAGCTACGACATTCGCCTTACCAGGATGGTAGCGAATTTCGCAGTCATAGTCGTTTAAAAGCTCAACCCAACGTCGTTGCCTCATGTTGAGTTCTTTCTGATTGAAGATATGCTGAAGACTTTTGTGGTCCGTGAAAACCACACATTTTGTACCGTACAAATAGTGTCTCCAGATCTTGAGAGCAAAGATAACTGCACCCAACTCAAGATCATGAGTGGTGTAGTTCTTCTCATGTATCTTCAATTGTCTTGATGCATAGGCTATGACTTTGTTCCTTTGCATCAGAACACAGCCAAGACCCAATTTAGATGCATCACAATACACGACAAAATCATCATCACCCTCAGGCAATGATAGGACAGGCGCATCGCAAAGTTTCTGCTTCAGGTGTTGAAAAGCTTCCTCTTGTTTGAATCCCCAGAAAAAGGGCATTTTCTTCTGAGTTAGAGCAGTTAGAGGAACTGCAATTTTAGAGAAGTTTTCAATGAAGCGGCGATAATAACCCGCTAGACCAAGAAAAGAACGAACTTCAGTAGGAGTAGAAGGTGTATCCCAATCCTTGATCGCACTGATCTTGGAGGGATCTACATGAATACCTTGTTTGTTGATAATATGCCCCAAAAATTGAACTTCTTTAAGCCAGAATTCGCACTTGGAGAATTTGGCGAAAAGTTGCTCTTTCTTTAGGAGTTCCAGAGTAAGACGAAGATGTTGCTCGTGATCAGCTCGCGTCTTAGAGTAAATCAAGATGTCGTCAATAAAAACAATGACGAACTGATCCAAATAAGGTTTGCAGACCCTATTCATTAAGTCCATGAAAACAGCAGGAGCATTAGTCACACCGAATGGCATGACTGTGAACTCATAGTGCCCATACCGAGTACGGAACGCTGTCTTAGGAATATCTTCTTCATGCACCCGAAGTTGATGATATCCGGAACGTAGATCAATCTTCGAGAAATAAGAAGCGCCTTGTAACTGATCAAAGAGATCATCGATGCGAGGTAGGGGATATCGATTCTTGATGGTAAGCTTGTTAAGCTCACGATAATCGATACACATCCTAAAGGATCCATCCTTCTTCTTAACAAAAAGAACGGGAGCACCCCAAGGTGAAAAGCTAGGACGGATAAAACCTTTATCAGAGAGCTCCTGAAGCTGCTTAGACAACTCTTGCATCTCAGATGGTGCAAGACGATATGGAGCTCTGGCAATGGGATTTGCACCAGGTACGAGATCAATGCGGAACTCGACTTGGCGTGCTGGAGGTAGACCAGGTAAATCTTCAGGGAATACTTCAGAATAATCCCGAACGACAGGAATATCTGAAATAGACTTACCCTTGCCTTTATCTTCTGTAACATGTGCTAAGAAAGCCACATAGTTCTTCCGCAGATACTTCCGAGCTTTAAAACAAGACATGAG
Organism: Helianthus tuberosus; assembly: GCA_030545235.1. Taxonomy (NCBI): domain Eukaryota; kingdom Viridiplantae; phylum Streptophyta; class Magnoliopsida; order Asterales; family Asteraceae; genus Helianthus; species Helianthus tuberosus. Next base: position 96,454,948 of record CM060412.1, on the reverse strand, counting down.
TTTGAGACCACCGGTAGGCTTCTCACCTTGAACCTGCAGAATCTCGCCTGTCGAAAGCGGTACACGAACAATCTTCTCAGAACAAACTATCTCTGCGTGATGCTTGGATAACCAATCCATTCCCACAATGACGTCGAAGCTTCCAAGTTGCATAGGCGTGAGATCGATAGGAAAAAGATGATCGTTAAGGTTCAACTGGCAGTTGCGTAGAACAGAATTAAGAATAATGGGTTCACCACTAGCAACCTCTACTGTCAAAGATTTACTTAGTTTTGTTCTAGACACGCGAAGCATTTGCTCAAAAGACAAAGACACGAAACTCTTATCGGCACCAGAATCGAAAAGAACAGATGCAGGCTGATTATTAATAAAGAACGTACCGTTCACCACATTATCATCAGCCTGTGCCTCTTGGGCATTCATGTTAAAAACTCGGCCTCGAGCCGGAGCTTGATTCTGATTCTGGTTCTGGTTGACTAGCCTTGGGCACCGGTTCCTGTAGTGGGTCAGATCCCCACAATTGTAGCACGAACCAGGAGGAAAATGAGGTCGTGCAGCTTGGCCCTGTTGTGGGGCAGGAGGCTGAGCAACCTGTTGAGCTTGGTTACGAACTGCCTGGTTCTGATTGACAGGAATGCGGCAGTCGACAGCAAGATGACCAGATCTTCCGCAGTTGGTGCACTGACGACACTGGAGATGTGGTTGGTGATGGCCGTTACACCTGTTGCACAAAGGTGCATTGCCAAAATAAGTCTTCTTGGCAGGTGGTTGCGCAGGCTGATTTGGTGCAGCTTGAGCCTGTGCAGTAACAGCAAAATTTTGGGCACCCTTTCGCTTCCTTGATTTCTTTGATGCTTCACCTTCCTTACCCTTATTCTTGTTTTTCTCAGAATTAGTCTCCTTCTTTTTATCACCCTTGCGGGTGAGTTTACCCTTCCTGACTAGAGTCTCAGTGAGGGTAGCAGACAACTCGATAGCTTGGCGAAGGGTAGTAGGATTAACACCAGTCAAAATCTCCAGAATAGAATCGGGTAGCCCATCAATATACCTCTCGATCGCTTTATCCGGAGGGGTAACCATGGTGGGACACAATAGACTGAGTTCTTTAAAACGATCCGTGTATGCACGGTGTTCAGCCCCATCTTGCTTTAAGCCATCAAACTCTCGTTCCAAAACTCGAATTTCATGACGGGGACAAAACTCCTTCATCATGAGAGCCCGAAGCTCTTCCCATGTCTGTGCCAACGCCACTTCGGCACCCCTATCGCGCTTAATACCATTCCACCAGGTAAGCGCTCGCTTCTCAAACACGCTTGAAGCAAATTCAACCCTACGCGCATTCTGACACTGCACGTGTAAGAATGTGCTCTCGATACTTTCAAACCACCGTAGGAGCGCAGTTGCTCCTTGCGACCCAGAAAACTTAAGAGGCTTCGCAGAATTGAAATTCTTGAAATTACAGTGTGCGTTATTGTTGTTGTTATTGCCGTTGTTGTTAAATATATCGTGGACTTGAGTTACAACCCCGGGAAGTACAGCAGCCACTTGTTGAGAAACCAGGGCTGCGATCTCTTCAATAGTAAAAGTTCGAGGATCGCGTCGAGGAGGCATTCTAAAAGAGGAAAACATGAAAGAAAGCGAGTGAGATGATTGGATGAAAAGAATGAGATGAAACAAAATCAACAAGAGCAAAGATGGTGGTCATTCGTTCGTATCACAGAGCAAACAAACAACACACAGTGACTAATCAAAGTAAATGGGTCAAAAATAATGTATAATGAAGACATGCTCGCCTATAAGTGAACACTCACTCCAAGAATTCCCAGGTAAGCACAACTGGTCTCGCGTCTGGTTGAGATGTATACGAAGTGCTTGCCTAGACAGAAAACCCAGAATACAGGCATTCACCCTTCCAGTTTGCACATGTTCACATTATTTAAAACCCAAAACGTTTGACGGGATTTTGAAAATTTGAAGGCACAAGGCCAAAACCAAACTGAAAAGGGTTCAAAACCATATAAAAGAGAGTTCAAAACCTTACAATAGAGGGTTCAAAACCTTGTAATAATTTATTCAAAAACAGATGATTGTTTTTCAAAAATCGTTTCGGAAAAATTTTGGTTCCTTGTTTTGTTAATCACCTAAGGATAGGTGATGTACATGTTTTAAGATCTAAACACAAGATAACTTGTGTTAGGGTCCTAGAAAAGTTATAGTCTAGGTCAAAGCATTACTAATAACCTAATTCCCTATAACCATTGGCTCTGATACCAACTCTTCTGTCACACCCCGACCGCGTAAAACAACAAATCGCGGCGGAAACATCGGGGCGTGTTGCGACAGAACTAATTGTTTCAAATCCATGGCAAACAAAGTTGTATTTTATTTAAAAACAAAGGTGTTACATTGTTTCAAACAGGAAATTTAGAGTTCAGAACATAATTAAACATAGTCTATCTTCTTTTAAAGTCTCTAAGGCACAGGTCCGCCCTAGTATCATGATCAACATCCTATGGAAAAGCTCCTGAAAACACATGTGAAAATAGGTACGTCAGCATAAAAATGCCTGTGAGATACATAGGTTTGTGAAAATAAGATTCATGACTTATGTTTGAGAAAATGTTTAGTCATGAACCTTGTAATTTGATTCGTTTTGTAAATCACTTGAAAAACGATAAGATCAGATGATATGTATAATTAAGAGAATAATGTATGGTTAAATGAATAACCATTATAAACTGAGTTTGTATAAGATAAGTTGTTTGTAAAACAATGTATTGTGAACAGTATGTTATTTGTATGAAATGTTCTATGTATAAAACTGAAATGATTCAAATAACGCTACGATATATAATACCATACAAACACTTATATATAGGAAGTACCAGCGGCGTATCCACCATGCTTGTATCATATTACACACGCATCGTTACTTAATCACTTAATCAAACCAAACCAAACAATGTAAAATGTTCATGTCAAGATGTAAATCATGTAAAAATGTCTATGTCAAATATCCAAGTCAAATGTCTATGTTTAAACCAATAGTCAAAAGTCCTTGTATAAACCATGTCAAATGTTTATAAGTCCAAAAGTAGTCAAGTAATGTGTAACAAATGTCATGTATGGTAAGTAAAATAAGACTACTTAAACCATAAGTAAAAATGTACAAAACAAAGTATTTTGAATATATCAAAAAGTTATGTTTTGTAAAGTGATGCATGATACATTGATACGAACATTTATGTGGTAAGTTAACGCATACATTCAAGCCTTGAGACAGTCGGATAACCCTTTCAGTCAAGGTTATCAAAAGAATTGTATTCGGATTCAGTCATTCCTTACATCCAAACAAACCCGGGATGTCAGGAATGGGATTTGTCAAGTCCTATGGTACCACTACTTACTCCCGAGCGGCGTAGCAAATGTTAATGAACGTAATAAAGACCCGTTTGTGCAAACCAAATGTCATAGTAGTTGTATACATGTCATATGAAAACAATGTACTAAGTATGCTAAGTTAACATACAAAGTAGAAAAGTCTTGTAAATCAATGTGCTAGCATGTTATTAGTCAACATACATGGCAGAAATGTAATGTAAAACAATGTACTAAGTATGCACACAATGGTCATACATAGCATGAAATGTCATGAAATCATGTACTATAATGTACTAACAAACATAGCATGTATATGATGTGAAAACAGGAAAGCATGAAAGTAACAAGTAGGCACATGTGTTTCACCCCAAAACGTTTGGAAAACAGTAAAAGAGGGGTCTATGTACTCACATAGACACCTTGAAAGCATGTAAAAAGAGGGGGTTCTATGTACTCACTTGAGATTGCTCAGTTGTATAAAGATAACCACCAAGCAATGCAAGAGATCTCGGAATCAAACGGCACCTAGTATAGGTAACTATGTTAATAAACCGGACCTATCTCGGAAGACTGGGTAGCATTAAGGTTTGTAAACCAAATGAGCGTCGGAACTCACGTGATATGGTTTAACAAAGCCTACATGCTAAATGAAACTTAACATAATTGTTTACGACCCATTACGACCCGTTTAGGAAGCTTATGCTACTTTAACGTGTCGTGCGCGTGAAACGCGTTTGGACCGCCTAACTAGTCCTATGACAAGTATTATATGCCTAAACATGTTACAAAATCAGTTACGTGACAAAAGTTTAGGTTACATATGCTTAATTACCAATTATGTATGAAAAGGGTATTCTGGTAATTTACCTAAGGCATATAAACTACCTATCATACAACTACTTAAACGTCGTGACCATAAGGTATAACCTCGGAAGGTTATTCCCTACACTATGGTCACCTAACGTATTTGGTCAGATCCTAATGATCGACCAAACTGGGTCGGGTTCGAAGGTATAGGCGATTTATTAGATCGCCTACCCTACGACCCTAAACAACGTGGTAATCAGTAGGCATAGTCCCAAGGGACTATGACCATCGTGATTACAATCACGTTGCGAAGTTCTAACGAACTTCGCATTGACCATTACTGGTCAACGCTGAAAGTCAAACAAAGTTTGACTTTCCGACTCGAAAAGCAGTAAAAATAAGGAAAAGAACGAAAGAATACTTACCCAGGGTCCCCGAATGCTAATCCCGATTCAAGAACTCAGGTATGAAACAATGGTTTCAACTTAGAGCTCTCAAATCAGAATTCTTGTGGGTTTTTAAGCCAAAGGGGGGTGGGTATTTATAGGAAAAGTAGAGCCGTTAGGATCGTTTCTCGTAGTACGTGATCGAATCCAAGGCGTACACTTGTCGGAACCTCATGGTGGCTAAAAATGATGTTTATCAACAGATTAGGCAAGTTGCAAACATGTGGTTGTGGTTAAAACAACTGCAAACAGGCTGTTAATACACTGAACCTGGTCTGCAGACCCCATACGCATCGTATGGTATATATACCATACGCATCGTATGGTGCAGTTTGGCAGAATTACAGTTTTGGTCCCTGAACTGTATTTAGGCCATTTTTGACACGTTTAAGGCCCGTTAACCCCATTTCAAAGCTCTAAAATGAAGTTAAAGTATAGGGAACTTAAAATGTGCTCAAAAATATCTCGGATGTCGGTTCGTTTAGCCGTACGAACGCGATGTTCGCTTAATTACGACGAAATGCGCATAAGCGCGAAAAACGATCCAAATGACGCGACGAATGGATTTTTCTTAAAGCGAACACTAAAATATAATGTAGTCATGCTTACATAAATTTTTGGATGTCCGGATGTATTCAGAACGTAAGATATGCGCGAAAATGCAAACTTGTGCACTTTTTGACACTTTTAGTCCCTGAATGTCCCAAAAGTTTATTTTAGCACACCGAACCTCTCAAAGCCTATTTCTAAGCTATGTAAAGGATATTTAAGGTGTGTTTAACTTATGGTCATGTTCCGGAATGTTCGTTACAGTTCAAATTGACATACTTTCGCAGTTTGTCATATTTAGTCCCTGTAAGCGAATTAACTTGTTTTTTGCCATACCAAAGCCTTCAAAACTTATTTCTAAGTTATGTAAAGGTTATTTAAGGTATGTTGAGTATATGATGATGTTCCGGAGTATTTCTCGCATTAAACTGAGCACGTTTACGCACTAGTTTGCGTATAACTCTCCAGAAAGCGATGTAGAGTTTGAAATTACATAAAAGTCAAAACATGAAAAATGTAAAACATAACAAAACAAACATTGTGATCAAATAACATTGGTTTATTGATAATAGAACTATTCATAGTGATTACAAGCACAGTTGTTACAGATTCTGTTACAACACTCCCCGATGTTTTCGCCACGTTTTGTTGTTTTACGTGGTCGGGGTGTGACAGTTGTGTTAAATAACCACCAAAGATATGCAAGGCATAATCCTGTCATTTCCTCAAAGGACATTCTTCAGAAATGAAAATGAATGGATGGAGTCATTTTTTTTAACGGGTGCTTCTTCAGAAATGGAAATGAAGGAATAATCAAAAGGATATTCATTTCCTCAACGGACATTCTTCAGAAACGAAAATGAACAGACAGAGTCATTTTCAACAGGTGCTTCATCAGAAATGGAAATGAAGGAATAATCAAAAGGATATTCATTTCCTCAACGGGCATTCTTCAGAAGAGAAAATGAACGGACGGAGTCATTTTCAACAGGTGCTTCATCAGAAAGGGAAATGAATAGCATTAACTCAAAAGGATATTCATTTCCCTCAACGGACATTCTTTAGAAACAAAAATGAATGGGCGGAGTCATTTTCAACAGGTGCTTCATCAGAAATGGAAACAAATAGAGTTAACTCTAGACACATGACAAAACTTGCAGTGGTTTCTGTGCACTAAATTCCATAATTATGTATGCATCCATAATTACGTAATTCCTTGCACAGTCTGCACAGTGCATTTCATAATGTGTAGGGGAAGAAAAATCATACTTGTGATGAGTGTGACTAGACTACCATAGGGTCCTTTTAATTAGATCGACAAATGATCTCTTTAAATAGACCACCAAGGAGTCTTTTCAGCTATATCATCACATGACATTCCTAACCAGATTTTTGGATCAATCTGTTTAACTAGACCACTCAAGGGGTCTAATTATGGAATAGTACCTTATAATCCAAGGGTCTTAACTATTACACAGAAGCCCATTAAGGATTTGAGGTAGTACCTTTGGATATCCTACTATGAATCCCTTATACGAAGATATAGAAGATTCTACGAGGATTTGGATAACGAAAAATTCGGATCATGCAAAAACATAAAAGAGAACACATAAGCACATAATCACATAATTGTTTAACTAGACCTTTAATTTGTTATCTTTGGACATGGATATTTAAAGCACACCAGGAATCCAATCCGCGGATTTCATTTGGCACTCTAATCATTTTCAAGAATCTATCTATGAAGATAGGATGATCTTCCAAAAATTTGATTTTTGATTACAAAGAATCATAACATTCGAATTAAGGTACACATCAATTAAGGACTTACGGAAATACACTTAGGTACCCTACCAAGGATTGGGTATTCATCCAGAGTTGTAACTTGCGCCTTGTACTTCATTTCCTTGGAAGAAACGGGTACTTAGGATTTTCGTGGAAAACGCAAGATATCATAAAATGGAAGAATTTTAGGAGTAGTCTGTTTTTCATGGAATACGGTTCCTTGATTGTCGGTATTGTAGGGGATATGTTGGTTATACATGCAACCACATAAATACATTGCAATATAAATAAAAGATTTATTTATAAACAACATCAACAACTGTTTCTTAGACCTTGACAACAAAAGAAAATAATACATAAAGCTTGATTATTTCTAAACAGTGTTGTCTTCCAATCGGTTAGATGCTCATCCCTGCGCTGGATTTGCATTAGCAAGCTTTGGGCAATCCCTTCGAAAATGGCCCATCTCGCCACAGTTGAAGTAAGAACCTGGTAGAAAACGAGCTTGAGCCGGATTGTTTCCAACTTGATTTTGTGCAGCTACAGTTGGGAAAACTCTTGCTGTATGACCAATAAGTCCACAAATTTGGCATTTGCAGCACTTCACACTAGCATGATGATGAAGGCTACATTGGTTGCACAAGGGTGCAGTTCCGTTGTATGGCTTCCTAGCAGGGGGTTGAGCTGGTTGGTTGGGGACAACTTGATCATTGTGAGCGACCACGGCGAAGTTCTGAGAAGCCTTTCGCTTCTTTGAGTTCTTGGAGGATTCAGTCTGCTCATCTTTCGGTTTTGATTCCTCGATCGGTTTCTTGTCACCCTTTCGGAAAAGCTTACCTTTCCTGATCTGAGATTCAGTCAACGTAGAGGATAGCTCAATGGCCTGTCTAACTGTAGTGGGATTACTACCAGTAACAATATCTTGAACTGAGTCAGGGAGGCCATCAATGTACTTTTCGATTGCCTTATCCAAAGGCGTAACCATGTTCGGGCATAACAGACTTAACTCCTCATAATGGTCAGTGTAGGCTCGATGCTGTTGGACCATGTTCGTGACCCTAAACAGTCAGTTAAGGTAGTTCATCATCGTTTACAGAGGCAGAATCAAAGTAAACAACTTCAAAACAGCTTGTATCCTTTTAACTTTATTTCTATTACTGATTGCGAGTCTTTACAATGAATTCTGATGAAATTTTGGCAGCACCTCGACTCTCACACACAATCTGGTCCATATGAAATGAACCTACACAACCCTATTTATAGATGTTGCTGATCCGTTTGAACTTGACACATACATGTTCAAACGGACCTTGTTTAAACGGATCTGTTCAAACGGATCTGCATGTTGTGATTCCGTTTGAACATGCCCAAGTTACCCTCAAACGGAATTACATGTTTAAATTCAAACAAACCCTAAATCAATCACTGTTGTTCACTCATTTATCTAATCTAAACCTAAGACTCGATTAAGACGTAGTTAACAGACAGATAATGCACCAACAGACTCCCCCTTGGATGTTGACGAAGTCTTCGGCATCGAGTCTTTAGTCTTTGTCTTTTTCCAAAATTGTCTTAACATTGTAAAGCTCTTTTCAATCTTTTATCTTCAATCTCCCCTTTTAATGTTGATCCAGAATTCTGACTCCCCCTTTCGCAGACTCCCCCTCTCAATAAGCTAGGGCTTTAAATTCTGGTTCAAACTTTGACATTTTTTTGCCATGAGGAACTTGATTCCTGTACAATCTCTACCCAAATATAAGATATATGACAATAACAATTTCAATCCAAAACTTACCATTCAACCACAATTTATAGTCTAATCAGTATTTAGAAATCCACTTAAGTATTCAGGTCCAAGTTAATGACCCTGATTACTCAATTAATCTACCAAGTCCAACTTAATGACCTTGGTTGATCTGAGACAATTCACACTGACTTTTGTTCAACATATTTTTCTGAAAATTTACAAGTTTCAAATTAATGAACTTGTTTTAAATTTTCAACTATCACAAACTTATCATGTTTTAACTCCAAACTCATCATCCTGTCCAGAAACTTCCTGCATCTGCTTCAAATCGTGAATCTGAAGATCAGCTTTCCACTTTGGTTTGTCAAAAATAAAGTAGAAATGTAAAATCTTTTTGGATTTTGAATAAAATTTCTAAACTAGAAATGAAATACAGAAACTAAAATGCAGTAAACATAAACTATTTACAAACATATTTTTGTTTGAGCGTGTTAGGGAATCATATCAGCTATTCGACAAGTCACTAGTACCGTTAAGCTTCAATTACATACTCAGAATTAAACAATTCGCTTAGATTGTCGATATACTGATCCACTTAAATTCTTACACACATTTCAATCTGTCCATGATACGGATTTAGTGTTTTAGAGACTTAAACTTATTCATGTGTCCCACCTCTTGAATATACTCCCGTATCCAGATCCCAATATTCAGTCTTACAGGTGAGTATACCACAGATGATATCTGTAAAGGAATAAATTATTATCGAAACCGTGAGTGCTCAGGTAAGAACTACCGTTCAGCAGAGAGATCACGAATCGACTTTGGTGTGTCCCCTTTAGAGGATCTTTTTTACAACAGCATTGCTAAGCAATTTCATTGTCTTATCATATATGCTGAGGGTGATGCTATGTTTCAAGCATTGCAAAAAGTATTATTCAAGGACTAGGTCAGAACTTCCATTCAGCAGAAGTCCCGGAATAATACCCTAGATATCACTGAGTATAAAGACCTAGTATATCAGAAAAAGGAATCTTTCAAACAAGATTTCAGGGGTTACCTATATATCCAAGTAGTGTTCCCCACGAAAAAAGTAAGTAAAGATTTTAGGTTTATATCCTGAACAAACCTACTAAATGTGCAAAAACCTATCGGCACATCATCAGCGAGACTGTTTAACGCATTTAAACATACCATTTCTTTAGCATACTGTAATTGTCAAGCTGATGTACTATCATTTTCCCTTTTTACACAAGCTCTTTTCTGGTTTTCTACTTTTTTTGGATTTTGAAAATATCTCATGTTTTTGTATTTTTTGAAATTTTTTTACTGTTTTTGTATTTTCTGAAAATATTACCCTACTCCCCCTAAATACCAAAACAAGTAAAAAATCGACAAACCATTGCAGATTGCTTCTCAACATCATCTACAATGTCTCCTTCATCAACGCCAAGAATCTCTTCCAACACCGATAAAAGCTTCATACCATTCAGTTTTAGCAAATATTGAAAACGAGTTTTGTCAAATGCTTTGGTATGTAAATCAGCTTTTTGCTCGTCAGTGTGGATTTTCTCAATTCGTATCAACTTCTTCTCGAAACAATCGCGAATGAAGTGATGACGAATTTCAATGTGTTTGGTTTTAGCGTGATGAACAGGATTTTTAGTAATGCTAATCGCTGCCTCATTATCAACAAAGATAGGGGTATTTAGAAATTGCAAACCGTAGTCGCACATCTGTTCCTGGATCCACAAGATCTGTGAGCAGCAACTGCTAGCAGATACATACTCCGCTTCACATGTGGATAGAGCCACAGAGGTCTGCTTTTTGCATTGCCAGGTAACCAATCTTGATCCGAAAAACTGACACCCTGCTGTTGTTGATTTAGCGTTAACTTTACAGCTTCCAAAATCGGAATCGGAATACCCTTCGAGCGTAAAATCGCCTTCTCTTGGATACCATAACCCCAATGATGGAGTTCCTTTCAGGTAGCGTAATATCCTTTTCACAATCACCATATGCGAAGCTCTCGGGTTAGATTGAAATCTTGCTGCGAGGCAGGTTGGGTACATAATATCGGGTCTTGAAGCTGTCAAATACATCAGTGATCCGATCATGGAACGATACATCGTTTCATCTACCTTCTCTCCGGTGAGATCAGGGTTTATCCCATGATTCATTGCTAATGGGGTGGAGGCCGGAGTAGAACCTGACATCCCGAATTTCTCCAAGATATCATGAACGTACTTCGTTTGATGTATGAAAATTCCTTTGGGTAGTTGATCAACCTGCAGTCCCAAAAAGAATTTCATCTCACCCATCGATGACATTTCAAATTTCTGCTTCATAACTTGTTCAAAATATTTGCACAAATTTTCATTTGTTGACCCAAATATGATGTCATCCACATATATTTGAACTATCAGAAGATGTCCGTCGACCTCTTTGGTGAAGAGAGTGGCATCCACTTTTCCACGGATGAAGCTGTTGGCTAGCAGGTGTTGAGACAATGTCTCGTACCAAGCTCTCGGGGCCTGGTGTAAACCATATAGTGCTTTGTCTAGCAAGTAGACCTTGTCTTTGTGGTGTGGATCGGTAAAGCCCGGTGGCTGACCGACATATACCTCCTCTTTTACCTTCCCATAGAGAAACACTGATTTAACATCTAACTGATATACTTTGAAGTTTTTCCAAGATGCAAATGCTAGGAAGATTTTGATCGCTTCTAGTCTAGCAACCGGAGCATATACTTCAGTAAAATCTATACCCTCCTGCTGACTGAAACCCTGGACTACGAGTCGAGCTTTGTTACGAACAACAACTCCTCAATCGTCTCTCTTACATTTGAACACCCACTTGGTGTTTATCTTCCTCTGACCATCAGGCAAATCCACTAACTTCCACACTCCTAACTTTTCGAATTGGCTTAGTTCCTCCTTCATCGCATTGACCCAAGAATCTTCAGTAAGCGCCTCTTTATATGTTCGCGGTTCGATCTGCAAAATAAAACAACTTAGTGAAAATTCAGTTTGTAAAGGAGCTACTGTAGAATAAAAACAAGTAAGCCCTTGATCAATTTGTCGTCTTGTGTGGACGCCTGTTTGCAATTCTCCAATGATCAATTCCTCTGGATGATATGAAAGAGTTCGTGGCATCACTTCGCCTGAAACATCTACATCGCCTTCCAGATTAGTAACATTCTGATTTGCACCTTCTTCACTGACTGGGTTTGTTTGACTTGAAATCTGAATTTGCTCCCCCTCAGAATCTGAATCACCACGATCAAATACTGGCATGTTCTCAGATTCTTGATTATCATTCTGTGTCGTCTGATTATCTTGAGCAACTTCATTTTGTTGAATATCATCATGTTCTCCAGCATTGCTTGGAACTGCTTCATCATCGTTCAAAGCTTGTCTTGGTCGTCTTGAATACTCAGCTGGGAACCTTTCCTGCGATTCTTCATACTCTCTCAGAATATCCAACTCGTCAAAGAAGTCTTCTTCTTCTTGTTCTTCCATCATGTCAAACGAATCCCACAATTTATCGTAATGATAACGCCATGAATCTCCAGGATTCTGCGGTGGCATTGTGTAACCTTGACACTCAACATTGTGTGCTTCAATAATCCGCTTCAAGCTTGGAACAAAGACTCGTTTCAATGGACTTTGATAACCCACGAAAATTCCTTCAATACTCTTTGCACCAAACTTTCCAAAAGGCTCTAGAACTGTACAGGGTGACCCAAACGGTTCTAAATACTTCAGGTTTGGTTTGCGGTTATTGATCAGCTCGAAACACGTCTTATTAAATTTCTTAACAGTGAGAACCCGATTGAGTGTATAGCATGCGGCGGAAACTGCTTCTGCCAAAAATTTATCGGTAGCTTTGAATCAGCAAGCATTGTTCTGGCCGTTTCGATTAGCGTCCTGTTCTTTCTTTCAGCTACTCCATTCTGCTGCGGAGTGTACGGAGCACTAAACTCATGCAATATACCTCTTTCATCACAAAATTCTTCCATCTTGTTGTTCTTGAATTCAGTACCATTATCACTTCTAATTCTTTTGATACGCCTTTGGTACAGATTTTCAATCTTTCTGAACAACGCCATCAAACTATCAAACGTTTCATCTTTCAACTTCAAGAATGATACCCACGAAAACCTGGATAATCATCAGTAACCACAAGATAGTAGAGATCCCTTATAATACTTTTGACGTTCACAGTTGTTGTGGTAGCTACGCTCATGTCCAACACGTGCCTGACCAGTTGTTGTGGTAGCTACGCTCATGTCCAACACGTACAGATCATTGACTCTTGGTGCCCTCATGATAATCCATTCTTCAGGGATAACAAATCTTCGTTTCAAGATCAAACATTCTTTATCTGTGAAATGAGTGGTATACATCCTATCACAGATCTGCGAGATACTCAGCAGATTATTCTCCAGTTCAGCAATGTAGTTAACTCTTTCAAACGTAACAATCCCATTGGATAACGTTCCTTCTCCAATAATTCTACCACCTTGGTTTCCTGCGAACCCTACATAACCTCCATTGAAATTTCTAACATCATACAACAATGTAGTCTTTCCTGTCATATGTAGAGACACTCCACTGTCCATAATCCATCGTGAAACAACTCTCGGAAGTTCCTGCATATATCACAAATTGATTTTAAAAACACATTTCAATAAAGATGCCGATTCATGCTTCACAATTACCAACTAGGAAGCTCCGGCAAGTCCAAAATTTTTAGTGAGATTTTGATGCTACCCAAGCCTCTTTCGACTCAGGTAACTGGACTTTAATGTGAGTTTTAGCAGTGTAAAGTGGCGGAAAATTTTTATCATTCATCTTCAAGTTTTCTTCTGATCCAACCTCAACCTTTTTGTATAAGAAAAACTTATCTATCTTAAGTTGACCTGTTGGTTGATTTTTCTTTTGAACATTCTTCTTCTCTGGTTGAGTAGAAGATTGTTTCTCCAACTTTTCATAATAATCCAAAGGAACATCCATCTTTACCGGAGTGGTAGAAGATGATTGTTTTTCCAACTCTGAAACCTTTGGTTTTTCAACAACTTTTGGCTTCCATGTTTGTTGAGATGAAGCAACCCGTTTATAGAATTTGTCATTTTTAGTTACCACATTCTTAACAGGTTCAATTTTGACTTTTGTTTTCTCATTTTTCAAAATTTTCTCAACAACCATTTGAGCTTTTCCTTTTGCATCAACTTTCTTCTTTTGATTCTCAACAACTTCAGTCTTAGGCATGAAGTTGGTGCAATTTCTTGCAATGTGACCAACTTTGTTGCATCTAAAGCATGTACGAGTATCAACTACTAGACTTGTGCCTTCAGACTGAGGTTGTGAGGCCCTCTTCTCAAAGAACTCTTCATTCTTCAGATAGTGAACTCGAACTGTTCACAAACACTTTCTTCTCAGCAAACTTCTTGTTTTGAAAATTCTTCCTTTGATAGTTCTTACCACCCTGATATCCACCCGACCAATTGTTTCGATTGTTGTTATAAAAACGTGGTGGAACTACAGGTTTCTTGTAGTAAGCTTTATCTTTCTCAAAATTCATTTGCCTTTTGATTTGTTTTAAACGTTTTACTTCAGACAAATCAATTTTAACCATTTTGAACACATTTGTCAATTTTGAAACATTTACATTCTCCAGAGGAAATCAGAATCCGAATACAACTTCTCAGATCCAGCCATCTTGTACATCACAAGACCCGGTTCATCACCTAAGTTGTTTTTGGATTTTGGTTTCGGAATGTAATTGTCCAGAAAACATCCTTCATTTTCAGCTGAATCACTATCCGAAACACTTTCAGCTGTGCTTTTAACAGTCTCTGTATGAACACTATCATCAGATGATGATGAAGAAGAAAATGTAACATCAATTGAATCAGGAAGTTTTACTTCATTTTCATCTTCAAGATTAACCAACTCAGATTGCTTTTTCGAATAATTGTCTAGAACTGGTGGTGGAACTTGATGAAACCCGACCCCAGTTCCATCACAGTATACATCTTCGCCTGCTTTGTTTTTCCCAATGGGTTTGGGAACAATATGTTGCAAAACAAAGCTTGCGGAGTTGTAACTGTTCAATTTCAAATTTATACGCTCATTCTCAATCTTAGCTTCTTCAAACTGAAGCTTCAATTTAGCAATCTCATCCAATTGTTTGTTAATTAATTCTTCTTTAATCCTTAAAACACTTTGCAAGTGACAATTTTCTTTGTATGTTTTACCGTTTCTATCATCATTATCTTTAACCGTGCTTTTAAGCTTCTCAAATTTTTCAGTAATCTGACGATTTTCAAGAACTAACCTCTCATTTTCTTTCCTAACCTTTTCTTGATCAATTTTATCATTTTCAATTTTATTAGTTAATTCTTTTACTCTGTCGTTCGAAGCTTTCAACATTTTATCACGGTTAAGGATCTGATCCTCAACACTTCGGACTCTAGCAGTCAGATCATCAATCTTCTTACCTTTAAGATAAGTGTTTGTACTACAAACTTTGCATTCTTTGATGCAATTTTTGCAGTCAACATCACCACTGACTTTCTAACCTGACTCAGTTATTGACGTATTTGAACTGACCTGGCTTTTAGACTCAGACATGGATTTAGAATCTACCTCAAGTTCCTTAGCAGCCAGCACCTTGTCAGCCATTTTTCCCATGTTTTCAGCATTCAACTCTTGAGTCGTGTCAATGATTCCAGTATCAACCTTCTTTGACTTCTCTTTTTCTTCTTTCTCTTTGTCTTCTCCACTTCCCCACCATTTTCTTTGCCAATAATCATCTTCTTCTTTCATTTCTTTGATTATGGTTTCCATATCAAGAGTGGTATGGTCAATGGCTATATTTCCATAAGGATCAAGATAACATTCTCTGTCTGGATCCCATCTCCTCGCTCTTTTTGCTTCACTATAGATAGCAGATATTCTGATCATTCTTTCTTGAGCTCTCATCTTCCTGTAAGCATAGCTCTTTTCTTCAGGTCTGGTGTCTTTCCAAGGAACAGGTTCAGATTTTGCCATGAATGCATATCTAACCGCATCCTCCTCAGGTAACAACTCGCTCCTGTCAAAACCTTCATCGTCATGAATCACCGCAAGAGCTCTAGATTTCTCTTTGTTATCCTCAAGCTGCTTCATTCTCGGCGGCTCCGATTTATTATGATGATAAATCGCTTTCTTGTAGTAATCTTCTCTAAACGGGTTTTCAGACTCATCAGCATACGCATTTCGGCATTCGCGCTTAAAGTGACCTTTCTGTTTACACTTGAAGCATGTCACTTTAGACTTGTCAAAGCCCAACTTGGTAGATGGTCCACCAATAGACTTTCTTCCGGTTATCTCCATGAAACGCTGTGCCCTACGAATTGCACTGGCCATACACCATCTTATGTCGATCAATTCCATCTCCTCAGGCTCTATCTGATCATAATCTTCTTTTGTCAGGTTGGTGTTGCCAATCTTCCCTGCTACAAGACTTTCATACGATTCTAGCACAGATGCTAAGAAAACCATCTGTTGCTTTGCCGACTCCTCACTGAAGTTTTGAGCGTTCTTTAAATCTACAACGATATTGCATTGAAATAGATTCTTTGCATCAGATTGACTTGAATGTGACGAAGAACCACTGTGAAATCCACTGCTTTGACTTTCTTTGTTTGAAGTGTTGGAATTCTCAGCAGAAAAAGCTATCTTGGGAGATGTATTCTTTGGCATCATGCTTTTTGGATAATACAAATCCAAGTTCTGTTGATATGACGAGTGATTGACTTTGTGTGTTTGGGACACCTGTGTCACTGCGACCATCAAACAAATACCAAACCAATGAAATATTGTATTTCATACTTTGGACTTGTATAAATATGTGTATCTTTTGCACATATCAACTCTTGTGCGATTTCAAGCTCTAAACCACTTTCTGGAGAGTTATACGCAAACTGGTGCGTAAACGCAGTCAGTTTAATGCGAAAAATACTCCGGAACATCAACATATGCTTAACATACCTTAAATAACCCTTACATAGCTTAGAAATAAGTTTTGAAGGCTTTGGTATGGCAAAAACAAGTTAATTCGCTTACAGGGACTAAACTTGACAAACTGCGAAAGTATGCCAATTTGAACTGTAACGAACATTCCGGAACATGACCATAAGTTAAACACACCTTAAATATCCTTTATATAGCTTAGAAATAGGCTTTGAGGGGTTCGGTGTGCTAAAATAAACTTTTGGGTCATTCAGGGACTAAAAGCGTCAAAAAGTGCACAAGTTTGCACTTTCGCGCATAACTTACGTTCTGAATACCTCCGGACATCCAAAAATTTATGTAAGCACTAAATTATTTTATTTTAGTGTTTGGCTTGAGAAAAATCCATTCGTCATGCAATTTAGATCATTTCTCGCGCTTATGCGCATACCGTCGTAATTAAGCGAACATCGCGTTCGTACGACCAAATGAGCCAACACCCGGCATATTTTTGAGCATGTTTCATTCCCACAATGTTTAGGAATCCTTGTGGAGCCTTGAAAATGATTTAACGAGCCTTAAACATGTCGGAAATGGCCTTAATACACAACGGGGACTGAAAGGGGAACACTTGAAAGTGTTTGCTGATCAGGGAACCCCTAGCGTGACACCTAGCCCCCCTGGCGTCACGCTAGGCCCCTTCTGATCAGCAAAAGCCATTTTAAACACAAGTTAGCAGCCCCTAAGCCCTCCAAAGGTCAAGTGCCACATGTTAATCTCTTATGGTGGCCAAAATCAGTTACCACAACATTCCAACAAGTGTAGGGATGTGATCATTCCCTCTTCCCCAAGAAATGATCCTAACGGTGAACCGAAAACTATAAATACCCACCTCCACCCTTCACTTTTCCTCACTAAAATCTGATCAATTGTGCTCTAAGTTGAAACCTTTGTTTCATACCTGGGCTATTTTGATCTAGATTAGCTTTCGGGGACCCTTTGTAAGTGTTCCTTCGTTCTTTTATTGCTTTTCGAGTCCGAAAGTCAAACTTTGTTTGACTTTCTGCATTGACCAGTTTATGGTCAATGCGAAGTTCATTTGAACTTCGCAACGTGATTGTAATCACGATGGTTATAGTCCCTTGTGACTATGCCTACTGATTACCACGTTGTCTAGGGTCGTAAGGGTAAGCGATCTAATAAATCGCTTATACCTTCGAACCCGACCCATTTGGTCGATCATTAGGATCCGACCAAACACATTAGGTGACCATAGTATATAGGGAATAACCTTCCGAGGTTATACCTTATGGTCACGACGTTTAAGTAGTTGTATGATAGGTAGTTTATATGCCTTAGGTAAATTACCAAAATACCCCTTTGATGCCAAAATTCATTTTTAAACATATGTGACATAACTTTTGACATCTAAACTGATTTGACAACAATATTAGACATGTTAAGGCATATGTTACTTGTCATAGGACTAGTTAAGCGGTCCGAACGCGTTTCACGCGAACGACGCATTAAAGTAGCATAAGCTACCTAAACGGGTCGTAATGGGTCGTAAGCACTTATGTTAGGTTTCATTTTAGTATGTAGGCTTTGTTATCCATATTACATGAGTTCCTACACTCATTTGGTTTACAAACGCTCATACTACCCGATCTCCGATATAGGTCCGGTTTATTAACATAGTTACCTATACTAGGTGCCGTTTGATTCCGTGATCTCTAGCATTGCTTGGTGGTTATCTTAGGACTTCTGAGCAATCTCAAGTGAGTACATAGACCCCTCTTTTACTGTTTTCCAAATGTTTTGGGGTGGAACGCATGTGCCTACTTGTTACTTTCATGCTTTTCATGATTTCATATCATATGCTTGTTATGTTCATTAGTACACTTATAGTACATGATTTCATTGTGTTTCATGCTATGTATGCCCATTGTGTGCATATTTAGTACATTGTTTTACATTACGTTTCATGCTATGTATGTCCATTGTGTGCATACTTAGTACATCGTTTTACATTACATTTCATGCTATGTATGTCCATTGGGTGCATACTTAGTACATCGCTTCACATTACATTTCATGCTATGTATGCCCATTGTGTGCGTACTTAGTACATCGCTTCACATTACAATTCATGCTATGTATGACCATTGTGTGCGTACCTTATACATTATTTTACATTACACTTATGCTATGTATGTCCATTGTGTGCATACTTAGTACATTGTCTTACATTACATTTTATGCTATGTATGCCCATTGTGTGCATACTTAGTACATTTGTTATTCATCACATACTTACCTTTTGACAATTATAGACGCAATTCATGATTTACATTAGACATAGACATTCGACATGGTTTTCACATAAACATTTTGACATTTGATTATACGTAAACATTTTCTACAATTGTTAAACATTACATCTTGGTGGTTTGGTTTGAGTAAGTGATTTAAGTAACGAGGCGTGTGTAATATGATACAAGCATGGTGGATACGCCGCTGGTACTTCCTATATATAAGTGTTTGTATGGTATCACATATCATAGCGTTATTTGAATCATTTCAATTTGAGACTTATAACATTTTATACAAATAACATACTTTTCACAAGACATTGAATTACAAACAACCTATCTTATATAAACTCATTTTACATGGTTATCCATTTAACCATACATTATCCTCTTATTTATACATATCATCTGATCTTATCGTTTTTCAAAAGATTTACAAGACAAAGCAAATTACAAGGTTCATGACTAAACATTTTCTCAAACATAAGTCATGAATTCTGTTTTCACAAAACCTATGTATCTCACAGGCATTTTTATGCTGACGTACCTTTTTTCACATGTGTTTTCAGGAGATGATGCATAGGACTTATCAAGACATACTTAGGCGGACCTGTGCCTTAGTGACTTAAAACGAGACAAGAACTAGTTAATTTATGTTATGTACTCTTTGGTTCTTGTTTAAAACAATGTAAACTTTCATGTTTGATTAATAAAACGAAACTTCGATTTCCATGGTTGTGAAACATTAATTCTGTTACAACACTCCCCGACGTTTCCGCCACGTTTTGTATGTTCTACGTGGTCGGGGTGTGACAGTGTTTTCCTTAACTCCAGCTCGTGACTCTCTAGTCTTTCAATCAGCAAATCTACATTCAACACTTCTGGCTGCTTGATAGTATTCTTCAATATTAAGGCATAATATTGCCAATCCATCTCATCTGGCAATGAATCAAACAATTTGTCGATTAGCTCTTCTTGAGAATAGAAAATTTCATGTCTCGCCAGCTCCAGCTTTAGGTGCCCAAACCTCTCAATCATTTTACAAACTGATTCATTTTTAAGCAACCAAATAAATCAAATTCTTTCCTTAGCAGTTTCTTTTTATTTTTCACAATTTCTGCACTTCCCAAACATTTAACTTTCAATTTGTTCCAGATATCTTTAGAACTGTCGTACTCAATCAAGGATATTATATCTTCTCGAACCGATTGAAACAGCAGTGCGATGCATTTTTTCTCAGCAACAAACGATTCTATTTCTTCAGATGTAGACAAACTTTCACCCTTTTTGCCTCCATCAACATATCCGTTCTTTAGACTTTTCCAGCTAGCATAAGCAAAAGCCATCAACCAATCTTCAAACTTCTGTGCTCACCGACTGTACTCTTCGATAGCCATCAACTTCGGAGGTTTGTTATATGTTCCGAAAGTACTATCAACTCCCAAAACATCCGATAAACTTTTCTTTGTATTCGGCGTGTTCTCATTGGTGTTGCTTGGTGAAGCATCATCTCCAGAATTACCAGCAAATGCAAAGGCATCATAAAACGGATTGAAATCATCCATCTTGTATGTACCAGAAAAGTTTAACAAATACTTAGAAATTTCTTGGTTTTGTAAAATGACAGATTCAAACGGAATCTGCTCAAATGAAATTGTTCAAACGGTATTAAGTCTTTCTAACGAAATGGCCTTTCTCAAACGAAATATGTTATTCCGTTTGAGACAACACGAATCAAGTTTGAAACCAGACTTTCAAACGAACCACTTTCAAACGACACTTTCAAACGGAATATAGTCTTCAAACGTAATAACCCATATTCCTCAAACGGAATTCCACTTTTAAAACGTAAACACCAATTTTCAAACGGGATGATGTCAGCATTTTACGAACATTTTCAAATGGTATAGATGTTTTCGATCAGTTTTAAGTCGAATTTTGGTTTCAAATTTTCAAGGATTAGTTAACAGTGTATTTTGTTTGATATGTGAAAGTTTCAGGCCATTTCAACCGTGAATTATGTCCGAAACAGAAAAGAATAAGTAGAAGTAAGAAAATCCGATGATTTCAAGCTGAATTTGGTATGAACTCCTTGTCCTGAGCTCTGATACCACTTGTTGGACCGTGTTCGTGACTAAACAGTCAGTTAAGGTAGTTCATCATCGTTTACAGAGGCGAAATCAAAGTAAACAACTTCAAAACAGCTTGTATCCTTTTAACTTTCTTTCTATTACTGATTGCGAGTCTTTACAATGAATTCTGATGAAATTTTGGCAGCACCTCGGCTCTTGTCCGTATGAAATGAACCTACACAACCCTATTTATAGATGTTGCTGATCCGTTTGAACTTGACACATACATGTTCAAACGGACCTTGTTCAAACGGATCTGTTCAAACGGATCTGCATGTTGTGATTCCGTTTGAACATGCCCAAGTTACCCTCAAACGGAATTACATGTTTAAACTTAAACAAACCCTAAATCAATCACTGTTGTTCACTCATTTATCTAATCTAAACCTAAGACTCGATTAAGACGTAGTTAACAGACAGATAATGCACCAACAGATGCTCACCGCTATCTTGCTTAAGATCGTCGAATTCCCTTTCCAATGCCCTAATCTCATGACGAGGACAGAATTCCCTCATCATTAGTGCTCGAAGCTCTTCCCAGGTTTGAGCCAGTGCAACCTTGGCACCCCTATCTCTCATCACACCATCACACCATGTTAGAGCTCGTTTCTCAAAAACACTAGATGCGAACTCTACATTTCGCTCGTTTGGGCATTGAACATGTCTGAAGGTGCTCTCTAGACTCTCGAACCATTACAGAAGTGCAGTCGCTCCTTGAGACCCAGAAAACTATGATGGCTTAGCTGAGTTGAACGTCTTGAAGTTGCATGGGGCATTATTGTTGTTGAGGGCTAGGTTACATTGAGCAATGATGTTTGGGATTGCAGCAGCCATTTGCTACGTAATGATAGCTGCCAGTTCTTCATTAGGTACCTGATTGTCGCATCATGGAGGCATTCTAAAAGGGGAAACAAGAGAGAAAACAAATGAAATGGCATTGGGTAAGGATGTTACAATTTCCGACCAAAAGGCATGGGTGATGGTCATTTGTTCGAACCACGAAGCTAACAAACGACACATAAAAGCTGAATCAAAGTAAATAGGTCTTCATAATGTATCGCGAAGACATGCTCGCCTATAAGTGGACACTCACCCCAAGAGTTCCCAGGTAAGAGTGACTGGTCCGATACTGCGGATTTGTACGAACACTCTAGCCTTAGACAGAAGAATCAAGGTACAGGCACCCACCCTTCTAGTTTGCATGTGTTCACATTATTTAGACCCAAACTTTGACGAGATTTTGAAAACTTTGAAGGTTCAAAACCTTATAATAAATCATCCTAGAACAGATGACTAGTTTTCAAAGCGGATTCGAAATTTATGTTCTCATTGTGGTTGTCACCTAAAGATAGGCGACGGTATTGTTTTATGACTAAACACAAGTAAACTCGTGTTAGGGTCCTAGGAAGGTTATAGACTAGGTCAAAGCATTACTAATAACCTAATTCCCTATAACCATGACCTCTGATACCAACTTTTCTATAACACCCCGACCACGAAAAATAACAAATCGTGGCGGAAACGTCGGGGAGTGTTGTAACAGAATCATTGTTTCATAACACATGGATTGAAGTTCTGTTTTATTAAATTAAATGTATTACATTACATTGAAATTAGAAACAAAACATGAACAAATAGACTTTCATTGTTATTAAGTCACTAAGGCCTCGTCCGTTCCTATGTGAGCATGCATCAATATCATCATCAAATATAACCAACTATGGTACCTGAAACACATGTGAAAACACGTCAGATTCATGGCTCGTTTATGTTTTGAAAATATAACTTAAACACCTTTGTAAATTGATAATTAGAAAACCAAGTTTTGTAAAATGTTTGTAATGTAAATTGAAATAACTAAGTCAAAACATATTTGTTTTATAAAACCTCGATACCATGAATCTTGACTCCAAAACATTTGTTCATAGAAACCCAAATTGTAAATCGTTTTTGAAATAAAACTCGAATGTTTTATATTGTTAGAAAAACCTAATAATATAACTTTGTTTTGATAAACTTGCCCAAGTGATCCAGACAACGCAATGATATATAATGTATTAAAAGCACTTATATATAGGAAGTACCAGCGGCGTATCCACCATGCTTTTAACACATTACACCCGCCCCGTTACCTAATCACTTCCCTAACCCAACAGTTCAAACAATACCAAACGGTTCACGTAATCAAACAGTTACAAACGGTTCACATAATCAAACAGTTATAAATGGTTTACATAATCAAACAGTTACAAATGGTTCATATAAATCAGACAGTTACTAACGGTTCACATAAATCAAACAGTTCCAACAGTTCAAAATGTAAAACAATGTGTCCATATGCTGAGTGAACATATGCAACAAAATATAATCTACAAAAATCAATGTGCTAGCATGTTAAGTGAACATACATAGCAAAACATAATGAAATCATGTACTATATATGTACTAATGAACATAACAAGCATATGATATAAAATCATGAAAAACACGGAAGTAACAAGTAGGCACATGTGTTTCACCCCAAAACATTTGAAAACAGTAAAAGAGGGGTCTATGTACTCACTTGAGGATGCTTAGAAGTCTTGACTAACAACCAAGCAAAGCTAGAGGGATCACGGAAATCAAACGGTACCTAATATAGGTAACTATGTTAATAAACGGACCTAAATCGGAGGATCGGATAAAATGAGGTTTCGTAAACCAAATGAGTGTAGGGACTCATGTAATATGGTTTAACAAAGCCTACATTCTAAAATGAAACCTAACCTAAGTTCTTACGACCCATTACGACTCGTTAAGGTAGCTTACGCCACTTTAACGCGTCGTTCGCGTAAAACGCGTTCAGACCATCTAACTAGTCCTATGACAAGTATTATATGCCTTAACATGTCTAATAATGTTGCCTAATCAGTTTAGATGTCAAAATTTAGGTTACATATGCTTAAAATGAATTTATACGTAAAAAGGGCATTTTGGTCATTTTCCTAAGGCATATAAACTACCTATCATACAACTAACTAAACGAAGTGACCATAAGGTATAACCTTGGAAGGTTATTCCCTATACAAATATGATCACAATAAATGCTTGGTCAGATCCTAATGATCGACCAAACGGGTCGGGTTCGAAAGTCTAGGCGGTTGTTTAGACCGCTTATCTTACGACCCTATATAAGCACTAAACTAAAAGCGAAGAGTTAAACATGTTAAAACATGTTTAACGAAGTTAGAAAACAAGTTCGATATCAAAACAAAAGGTTTTGATACCCAAGAATAGTTTGGTTGCAAAATACGCATGAATACACATTTTGACCGAAACTACGACTCGTCACTACGCCTAATCAACATGGTAATCAGTAGGTATAGTCACAAGGTACTATAACCATCATGATTACGCTCACGTTGCGAAGTTCAAACGAACTTCATGTTGACCATTGACTGGTCAAAGCAGAAAGTCAAATACTCAGGTATGAAGCTTGGGTATTTATAGATTTCGAAGGGTCCAAGCTAGGAGGAATACTTACGAAGGGTCCAAGCTAGGAGGAACTTGATCTAAATACTCAGGTATGAAGCTTGGGTATTTATAGATTTCGGAGAACCGTTAGGATCGTTTCTCGCAAATCGTGCTTTAATCTTGACCTTACAAGTGGGCACATGGTTTTCTAAACCATGGGAACATCAAAAACAAGCAAAATCCATCAAATGGTATTGAAAAACTATGATCTAAACCATCAAAACATCAAAATTGGACTAGATACAATGAATCTGGTCATTTGGGCACTTTTTGACGCTTTTAGTCCCTATTGATCAAGAAAGTTTATTTTTGCGCACCAAACACCTCAAAGCCTATTTCTAAGCTATCTAAAGGATATTTAGGGCATATTTAACTTATGATCAAGTTCTGTAATGTTCGTTATGGTACGAATCGACATACTTTCGCAGTTTGTCGAAATTAGTCCATGCAAGCGAATAAACTTGATTTTGCCACACCAAACCCTCCAAAACTTATTTCTAAGTTATGTAAAGGTTATTTAAGGTATGTTAAGCCTATGTCACTATTCTGGAGTTTTTGTTAACTGGTTATATTTACGCATCAGTTCGCGTATAACCTTCTAGAAAGCGATTTAAAGCTCGAAATCGAACGTGAATTGATATGTGCACATGATACACATATTTATACAAATCCCAAGTATGAAACACAATATTTCATTGATTTGGTATTTGTTTGATGGTCGCAGAGGCACATGTGTCACAGCAAGCCTCATTCCTCATGTTGGGAACTATAATTCCCGAGATTCAAAAAGATTTTGAATATCATGGGGCATACGACATGATCACCCAATTGAAGGAAATGTTCCTACAACAAGAAAGGGTAGAACACTTCGAAACAGTTCGAGCGCTTCATGCATGTCGAATGGAGGAAACCCAATCGGTATCATCTTATGTCCTTAAGATGAAAAGCCACATTGATCACCTCGAAAGGCTCAATTGTCCTGTCTCTAAAGAGTTGGCTACAGATTTCATCCTCATCTCTTTAACAAAGAAATTTGAGAGTTTTCTTACGAACTATAACATGAATGGATGGGACAAGAGCATTGGTGAACTTCATGCAATGCTCAAAACGGCCGAAGCGAGAATGGGTAAAAAGGCTTTACCCATTCTAACGATCAATGAGGGAGGCAAGAAGGGGCATCACCCCGACTCCAAGGTAAATGTTGCCAAGGGAAAGGGGCACGTCAAAGGGAAAGGAAAAAGAAAGGCTAAAGCAGAACCACCAAAACCAAAAGAAAAGAAGGCAAAGGTTGCCATGAGCGATACATGCTTTTAGTGTGGAGAGATAGGGCATTGGAAAAGGAATTGTCCAACCTATCTCAAAGAGTTGAAAAACAAGAGGGATGCGGGGCAAACCTCAGGTACAATCTTTATGATACATATTGATCTAAATGTTATTTCTTCTAACACATGGGTATTACATACCGGATGTGGAACTCATATTTGCAATTCGTTGCAGGGGTTCAATGGGCAATGGAGCGAAAGTTCAAGTTGAAGCCCAAGGAGACTATGTTCTAAAACTTCCAAGTGGTTTGGAAATTTGTTTGAAAAATGTTTTGTATGCTCCTAGTTTGACTAGGAACATTATTTCTATTTCCCTTTTAAGACAATATGGATTTGATTTGAAGTTTGTGAACAATAAAATTTATGCTTTGATGAATGACATGTTCTACTTTAAAGCTACGCCTTCAAATGGTATTTATGAATTGGTTCATGATGACACATCATTTGATAATTCGATGTACCAAGGAAACACCAAGAAACTCAAAATGGATTTGAGTGAGACCTATCTTTGGCATTGTCGTCTTGGTCATATAAACAGAAATCGCATGCAAACACTTCAAAAGAATGGTCTTTTGGAAACAAATGAAATTGGTTCATTTGATACATGCGAATCTTGTTTACAAGGTAAAATGACTAAGAAACCCTTTAGTGGCACCAACCAAAGGGCAAAAGATTTATTAGGTATCATACATTCAGATGTATGTGGTCCTTTTAAGCCAATGACTAGGAATGGTGAAAGATACTTCGTAACTTTTACTGACAACTATAGTCGTTTTGGTTATGTGTACTTGCTAAGAAACAAAGATGAAGTTTTTGAAACGTTCAAAATCTTCCAAAACGAAGTAGAGAATTAACTCACCAAGACAATCAAAGTTCTTCGTTCTGATAGAGGAGGTGAATAGCTAAGTGATGCTTTTCAAGATCATCTTAGGAGTTTTGGGATCATCTCACAACTTACTCCACCTGGAACACCACAACATAATGGTGTATCTGAGAGGAGGAATCGAACTCTATTAGATATGGTTCGATCTATGATGGCTAGAAGCACATTACCTCTATCATTTTGGGGTTACGCTTTGCTCTCCGCGGCTCGTATATTAAATATGGCCCCAACCAAGAAAGTGGATAAGACACCTTTTGAAATATGGCATGGAACGGTTCCATCATTATCATATTTGAAGGTATGGGGTTGTGATGCTTATGTGAAGCAATACACCCCAAACAAGTTAGAAGTACGATCCACTAAGTGTATCTTCGTAGGATATCCTAAAGATGATATAGGATATTATTTCTATGATCCAACAGAGCAAAAGGTATTTGTTGCTCGAAAGGCTAAGTTATTGGAAGATAAGTTCCTTATGGAAGGAACTAGTAGAACAGTAGAACAGTAGAACTTGATGAGGATCAAGAACCACAAGCCGATACACGTTTTGTTGATACTAGCACTCAACAAGAGGTTGTTGAAAATGATCAAATGGTTGATCAACATACACAAAATGTTCGCAGATCTGGTAGAATTAGTAATCCACCGGAAAGATATGGATTTTTCATGGATGGATACTACGTAGTGGATTCAGATGAACCAACTACATACCATGATGCAATGTCAAAATCCGACTGCGACAAATGGCTTGAGGCCATGAATGTAGAGATGCAATCCATGTATGACAACCAAGTTTGGGAATTGGTTGTGCCACCTCTTAACTCCAAAGTAGTTGGAAGTAAGTGGGTTTTCAAGAAGAAAACGGATATGCATGGTAACTTGGATACTTATAAAGCGAGACTTGTAGCAAAAGGTTTCACTCAAACTCAAGGGGTTGATTATGATAAGACCTTCTCACCCGTGGCGATGCTAAAGTCGATTAGGATATTATTTGCCATAGCTGCATATCATGACTATGAGATTTGGAAAATGGATATCAAAACGGCTTTCCTCAATGGATATCTTGATAAAGATGTCTATATGGTTCAGCATGAAGGTTTTGTCAATCCAAAACATCCTAACAAAGTGTGCAAGTTAAAGAAATCAATCTATGGATTGAAACAAGCATCGAGAAGTTGGAATCACCGTTTTGATGAAGAAATTAGGAATTTGGGATTCATCAAGAACGACGATGAAGCTTGTGTGTATAAGAAAGCTAGTGGGAGCACCGTCACTTTCTTAGTATTGTATGTCAATGACATTCTACTATTTGGAAATGACATTCCAGCCATGGAAGGTGTAAAAACCTGGCTTGGAAGATGTTTTTCCATTAAAGATCTTGGAGAAGCTGCCTATATTTTGGGAATAAAGATCTATAGGGATAGATCAAGGTGCTTGATAGGTATAAACCAAAGTGCATACATTGACAAAGTCTTGAAAAGGTTCAAGATGGAGAACTCTAAGAAAGGTTTGGTACCTATTCAAAAAGGGATAATATTGAATGTAACTCAATGTCCAAGCTTAAAGGATGAGTAAGAAAGAATGAAAGGAATCCCATATGCGTCTGCTATAGGATCCATAATGTATGCAATGATATGCACTAGACCGGACGTGTCATGCGCTTTAAGCATGACAAGTAGATACCTGCAAAATCCAGGTAACAGTCATTGGATGGCTGTTAAGAGAATATTGAAATACCTTAGGAGGACAAAGGATATGTTTCTAATATATGGATCTGGTGAAGAGGAATTCGTTGTAAAGTGTTACACGGATGCGAGTTTCCAAACTGATCGAGATGGTTCTCGATCACAATCTGGGTATGTCTTCATTTTGAATGGAGTTGCAGTCTCTTGGAAGAGCTCGAAGCAGGATGTTGTAGCGTTGTCCACTACAGAATCAGAATTGTTACACCCCGACCACGTTAAAACAACAAAACGTGGCGGAAACGCCAGGGAGTGTCGTGGTAGAATTATTGTTTCACAACCATGGAATACAAAAAGTTTCATTTTATTTATTCATTAAGTAATTTACATTGTTTTAACATGAAACAAACAAGTTACATATCGACTATCACTGTTATTATGTCACTAAGGCCTCGTCCAGATCCTATGTGACTCATGCATTCTAGCAATCATCATCAAGCAACATCACCTGAAACATATGTAAAAACAAAGTCAGCAAAGAAATGCTGGCGAGTACATAGGTTTTATGAAGGTGTCAGATTCATGGCTAGTTTACATGTTGCAATACCTTATTAAAAACTGTCACACCCCGACCGCGTATAACAACGAACCGCGGCGGAAACGCCGGGGAGTGATCGCGACAGAATTAATTGTTTCATAACCATGGCATACAAAGTTGTATTTTATTTATCAACACAAGAGTTTCATTGTTTTAAACAGAAATACAGGGTTTATAACATAATTAAACATAGTCTATCTTCTTTTAAAGTCTCTAAGGCACAGGTCCGCCCTAGTGTCATGATCAACATCCTACGGAAAAGCTCCTGAAAACACATGTGAAAATAGGTACGTCAGCATAAAAATGCCTGTGAGATACATAGGTTTGTGAAAAATAGGATTCATGACTTGTATTTGAGAAAATGTTTAGTCATGAACCTTGTAATTTGCTTTGTCTTGTAAATCATTTGGAAAACGATAAGATCAGTTGATATGTATAAGTAAATGTAAGATTAAATGAATAACCATGTAAAATGAGTTTGTATAAGATAAGTTGGTTGTAAAACAATGTCTTATGAAAACTATGTTATTTGTATAAAATGTTATATGTATCAAACTGAAATGATTCAAATAACGTTACGCTATGTAATATTATACAAACACTTATATATAGGAAGTACCAGCGGCGTATCCACCATGTTTGTATCATATTACACACGTATCGTTACTTAATCACTTAATCAAACCAAACCATCAAGATGTAAAATGTTCATGTACAAACCAATTGTCAAGTGTTATTGTGTAAACCATATCAAAATGTCTATGTCCAATGTAAACCACCAAATGTGTATATCAATGTCAAAATGTTTATGTTCAATGTAGATCATGTAATGTGTAACCAAAATGTCATGTATGGTAAGTGAAATGTATCAACTAAACCATATGTAAAATGCACAACAACAAGGTATTGAAGTAAAACACAGTTTAAATCAAAGTCATGTTGTGTGTAACAAATGCATGCTATACTGATACAAACATTTATGCGGTATTGTTAAAATGCATACATCCAAGCCTTGAGACTGTGGCGATAAACCCTTAAACAAATTAAAGATTTATCTAAGTTATGTATATCGAATTCGGTCATTCCTTTCTGTCCCCTTTCCCTGGGATGTCCGGAACGGGAGTTGTCAATTCCTATGGTACCACTACCTACTAACGAACGGCGTAATTAATGTTAATGAATGTATTGTTCCATGTTAAACAAACCAAATGTCATACCAAAACTGTAAGCATGTGATGCACTAACTATGTAATCAAATGAACATACATAGCGTGAAAATGTAATGTAAAACGATGTACTAAGTAATGCACACAATGGGCACACCTAGCATGAAATGTAATGTAAAACAATGTACTAAGTAATGCACACAATGGGCACACCTAGCATGAAATGTGATGTAAAACGATGTACTAAGTAATGCACACAATGGGCACACCTAGCATGAAATGTGATGTAAAACAATGTACTAAGTAATGCACACAATGGGCACACCTAGCATGAAATGTAATGTAAAACGATGTACTAAGTAATGCACACAATGGGTACACCTAGCATGAAATGTGATGTAAAACGATGTACTAAGTAATGCACACAATGGGCACACCTAGCATGAAATGTGATGTAAAACAATGTACTAAGTAATGCACACAATGGGCACACCTAGCATGAAATGTGATGTAAAACAATGTACTAAGTAATGCACACAATGGGCACACCTAGCATGAAATGTAATGTAAAACAATGTACTAAGTAATGCACACGATGGGCACACCTAGCATGAAATGTGATGAAATCATGTACTATTATGTACTAACGAACATAGCATGTATATGATGTGAAAACAGGAAAGCATGAAAGTAACAAGTAGGCACATGTGTTCCACCCCAAAACGTTTGGAAAACAGTAAAAGAGGGGTCTATGTACTCACTTGTGATTGCTCAGATGTCTAAAGATAACCACCAAGTAATGCTATAGATCTCGGAATCAAACGGCACCTAATATAGGTAACTATGTTAATAAACCAGACCTAAATCGGAAGACTGGGTAGCATTAGGGTTTGTAAACCAAATGAGTGTAGGAACTCATGTGATATGGTTTAACAAAACCTACATTCTAAATGAAACTTGACCTAAGTCTTATCGACCCATTACGATCCGTTTAGGTAGCTTATGCTACTTTAACGCATCGTGCGCGTAAAACGCGTTTGGAACGCCTAACCAGCCCTATGACAAGTGTTATATGCCTAAACATGTTACATAATCAGTTATGTGACAAAAGTTTAGGTTACATATGCTTAATTACCAATTATACATGAAAAGGGTATTCTGGTAA
The DNA here is from genome assembly GCA_030545235.1 of Helianthus tuberosus. Lineage (NCBI taxonomy): Eukaryota > Viridiplantae > Streptophyta > Magnoliopsida > Asterales > Asteraceae > Helianthus > Helianthus tuberosus. The sequence goes on along the minus strand of CM060412.1, from coordinate 96,423,460 downwards.
TTTACCTAAGGCATATAAACTACCTATCATACAACTACTTAAACGATGTGACCATAGGGTATAACCTCGGAAGGTTATTCCCTACCTACTATGGTCACCTAATGTGTTTGGTCGGATCCTAATGATCGACCAAACTGGGTCGGGTTCGAAGGTATAGGCGATTTATCAGATCGCCTACCCTACCACCCTAGACAACGTGGTAATCAGTGGGCATAGTCCCAAGGGACTATGACCAACGTGATTACACTCACGTTGCGAAGTTCAACCGAACTTCGCATTGACCATTACTGGTCAACGCTGAAAGTCAAACAAAGTTTGACTTTCGGACTCGAAAAGCAATAAATTAAGGAAAAGAACGAAAGAATACTTACGAAGGGTCCCCGAATGCTAATCCCAATCCAAGAATCTCAGGTATGAAACAATGGTTTCAACTTAGAGCTTCTCAAATCAGAATTCTAGTGATTTTTGAGGTAATGGGGGTGGGGTATTTATAGTTTTCGGGTAACCGTTAAGATCGTTTGTCGAATATCGTGCCTTAATCGTATCCGTACAAGTGTCGGAAAGTTGTGGTGCCTAAAAACCATCCTTATCAGCTGATTAGGCAAGTGGGAAAGATGTGGTTGTGGTTAAAACAACTGGTACACGCTGACTGTTCGTTCTGATCTGTTTTGGGAGTCTGACGCGGGCCGCCTAAGATTGCTCAGGAACTGAGGCGGGCCGCCTAGCAGTCTGATCAGCAAACTTCTTGCAGAATTGACAGTTTTGGTCCCTGCACGTGTTTAAGCCCATTTCCGGCACTTCTAAGGCCCGTTAAGCCAACTTTAAGGCCCTAACATGATGTCTAAACATTGTGGACATGAAACATGCTCAAAAATATGTCTGATGTTGGTTCGTTTGGCCGTACGAACGCGATGTTCGCTTAATTACGACGAAATGCGCACAAGCGCGAAAAACGATCCAAATGACGCAACGAATGGATTTTTCTTATGGCGAACACTAAAATATAATATAGTCATGCTCACATAAATTTTTGGATGTCCGGATGTATTCAGAACGTAAGTTATGCGCGAAAATGCAAACTTGTGCACTTTTTGACACTTTTAGTCCCTGAATGACCCAAAAGTTTATTTTAACACACCGAACCCCTCAAAGCCTATTTCTAAGCTATGTAAAGGATATTTAAGGTGTGTTTAACTTATGGTTATGTTCCGGAATGTTCGTTACAGTTCAAATTGACATACTTTCGCAGTTTGTCATATTTAGTCCCTGTAGTCGAATTAACTTGTTTTTGCCATACCAAAGCCTTCAAAACTTATTTCTAAGTTATGTAAAGGTTATTTAAGGTATGTTGAGTATATGTTGATGTTCCAGAGTATTTCTCGCCTTAAACTGAGTACGTTTACGCACTAGTTTGCGTATAACTCTCCAGAAATTGATGTAGAGTTTGAAATTACATAAAAGTCGAAACATGAAAAATGTAAAACATAACAAAACAAACATTGGGATCAAATAACATTGTTTAATTGATAATAGAACTGTTCATAGTGATTACAAGCACAGTTGTTACAGTCTCCCCTACTTGTGGAAATTTCGTCCCGAAATTTATTTAGAGGAAACTCGTGGAAAAAGATGTGGATATTTCGCCTTCATTTGATCTTCACGTTCCCAAGTAAACTCAGGTCCACGTTTAGCTTCCCAGCGAACTTTGACCAAAGGAATGCGCTTGCGTTTAAGCCACTTGACTTCACGTTCCATGATTTCCACTGGTTTCTCAACAAATTTCAGTGTTTTGCCAACACGAATTTCGTCAAGCGGTATGGAGAAGTTTTCATCAGCTGAACACTTCTTTAGATTGGACACGTGAAAAGTTGGATGAACATTTCCAAGTTCAGGAGGTAACTCAAGTCTGTAGGCCACCTTTCCGATTCTTTCGACGATCTTGAATGGTCCAACGTATCTAGGTGCAAGTTTTCCTTTCTTTCCAAATCTGATCACACCTTTCCAAGGTGAGACCTTAAGTAACACACGATCACCGACTTGAAATTCCAAGGGTTTGCGTTTTGGGTCCGCGTAAATCTTCTGACGGCTTCAAGCTGCCTGAAGGTTATCACGAACTTTCTTGACCTTGTCAGTTGTCTCTAAAATGAGGGCAGGTCCAGTAAGTTGAGCCTCGCCAATCTCATTCCAGCAGACTGGTGAACGACATTTTCGACCATAGAGAGCCTCGAAAGGAGCCATTTTGATGCTAGTGTGATAACTGTTGTTGTAGGAGAATTCAATCAATTTAAGATGTGAATCCCAGCTACCACCAAAATCGATCACACAAGCTCTTAGCATATCCTCCAGAGTCTGGATTGTTCTCTCAGATTGACCATCCATTTGCGGATGATAAGCTGTGCTCAGATTAAGTTGGGTCCCCATGGCAGATTGCATGGTTCTCCAAAAATGAGAAGTGAAACGAGCATCTCTGTCAGAAATGATGTTCAACGGAACACCATGTCGAGCTACAATTTCATCCACATAGATTTGAGCAAGTCTGTCAGCAGGAAAATCCTCACGGATTGGCAAGAAATGTGCTGACTTTGTAAGACGATCAACGACTACCCAGATGGCATCATGACCTTTCTTTGTGCGTGGAAGTTTGGTAACAAGATCCATAGTAATGTTTTCCCATTTCCAAACTGGGATCTCTGGTTGCTCCAATAAACCAGAAGGACGCTGATGTTCAGCCTTAACCTTAAGACAAGTAAGGCATTTGGATACGTATAAGGCAATGTCTTTCTTCATACCAGGCCACCAATAGTGAATACGAAGATCCTTATACATTTTATCTGAGCCCGGATGAATAGAATAGCGAGACTTATGGGCTTCATCCATAAGCAAGGTACGAAGATCATCCTGGCTTGGGACCCACAAACGGTCCATGAAGTAATATGATCCATTGTCCTTCAGTTCCAAAGCAGGCGTTATGTGATAGGGAAATTCCTTATCCATTAAACCTTGTGAAACACAAGATTGTTGAGCTTGAGAAATGCGTGCTTGGATATCGGATCGAGCTTGAATAACAGATTGAACATGTACACAATGAAGCTTAGTACGTTCTTTACGACTCAATGCATCAGCTACGACATTCGCCTTACCAGGATGGTAGCGAATTTCGCAGTCATAGTCGTTTAAAAGCTCAACCCAACGTCGTTGCCTCATGTTGAGTTCTTTCTGGTTGAAGATATGCTGCAGACTTTTGTGGTCAGTGAAAACCACACATTTTGTACCGTACAAATAGTGTCTCCAGATCTTGAGAGCAAAGACAACTGCACCCAACTCAAGATCATGAGTGGTGTAGTTCTTCTCATGTATCTTCAACTGCCTTGATGCATAAGCTATGACTTTGTTCCTTTGCATTAGAACACAGCCAAGACCCAATTTCGATGCATCACAATACACGACAAAATCATCATCACCTTCAGGCAATGATAGAACAGGCGCATTGCAAAGCTTCTGTTTCAGGTGTTGAAAAGCTTCCTCTTGTTTGATTCCCCAATAAAAGGGCATTTTCTTCTGAGTTAGAGCAGTTAGAGGAACTGCAATCTTCGAGAAGTTTTCTATGAAGCGGCGGTAATAACCCGCTAGACCAAGAAAAGAACGAACTTCAGTAGGAGTAGAAGGTGTATCCCAATCCTTAATCGCACTGATCTTGGAGGGATCTACATGAATACCCCGTTCGTTGATAACATGCCCCAAAAATTGAACTTCTTTAAGCCAAAATTCTCACTTGGAGAATTTGGCGAAAAGTTGCTCTTTCTTTAGGAGTTCTAGGGTAAGACGAAGATGTTGCTCGTGATCAGCTTGCGTCTTAGAGTATATCAAGATGTCATCAATAAAAACAATGACGAACTGATCCAAATAAGGTTTGCAGACCCTATTCATTAAGTCCATGAAAACAGCAGGAGCATTAGTCAAACCGAATGGCATGACTGTGAATTCATAATGCCCATAACGAGTACGGAATGCTGTTTTCGGAATGTCTTCTTCTTGCACCCGAAGTTGATGATATCCGGATCGCAGATCAATCTTCGAAAAATAAGAAGCGCCTTGTAACTGATCAAAGAGATCATCGATGCGAGGTAGGGGATATCGATTCTTGATGGTAAGCTTGTTAAGCTCACGATAATCGATACACATCCTAAAGGATCCATCCTTCTTCTTGACAAAAAGAACGGGAGCACCCCAAGGTGAAAAACTGGGACGGATAAAGCCTTTGTCAGAGAGCTCCTGAAGCTGTTTAGACAACTCTTGCATCTCAGATGGTGCAAGACGATATGGAGCTCTGGCAATGGGATTTGCACCAGGTATGAGATCAATGCGGAACTCGACTTGGCGTGCTGGAGGTAGACCAGGTAAATCTTCAGGGAACACTTCAGAATAATCCCGAACGACAGGAATATCTGAAATAGACTTACCCTTGCCTTTATCTTCTGTAACATGTGCTAAGAAAGCCACATAGTTCTTCTGCAGATACTTCCGAGCTTTAAAACAAGACATGAGTTTGAGACCACCGATAGGCTTCTCACCTTGAACCTGCAGGATCTTGCCTGTCGAAAGCGGCACACGAACAATCTTCTTAGAACAAACTATCTCTGCGTGATGCTTGGATAACCAATCCATTCCCACAATAACATCGAAGCTTCCAAGTTTCATAGGCGCGAGGTCAATAGGAAAAAGATGGTCGTTAAGGTTCAACTGGCAGTTGCGTAGAACAGAATTAAGAACAATGGGTTCACCACTAGCAACTTCTACTGTCAAAGATTTACTTAGTTTTGTTCTAGACACGCGAAGCATCGGCTCAAAAGACAAAGACACAAAACTCTTGTCGGCACCCGAATCAAAGAGAACAGATGCAGGATGATTATTAATAAAGAACGTAGCGTTCACCACATTATCATCCGCCTGCGCCTCTTGGGCATTCATGTTAAAGACTCGGCCTCGAGCCGGAGCCTGATTCTGGTTCTGGTTCGCTAGTCTTGGGCACCGATTCCTATAGTGGGTCAGATCCCCACAATTGTAACAAGCACCTGGTGGGTATTGTGGTCGTGCAGCTTGACCCTGTTGCTGAGCAGGAGGCTGTGCAACTTGTTGAGCCGGGTTTTGAACTACGCGATTCTGAGTAAACCGACAAACCTCGGCAAGATGACCTGACTTCCCACAGCTAGTACAGAAACGGCACTGATGTTGCGGCTGATGGTGACTGTTGCATCTATTGCACAAAGGTGCATTCCCTGTATAGGGTTTCTTTGCTGGAAGCTGTGCGGGTTGGTTGGGAGCTGCCTGATTAGCTTGGGCAGTGATAGCAAAATTTTGGGAAGCCTTACGCTTCCTTGACCTCTTCGAAGAACCAGAGTTCTTTCCATTCAAGTTTTGACCTTTCTTGCTATCCCCCTTGTCAGCCGACTGTTTCTTGCCCTTGTCACCCTTCCTGTGTAACTTGTTCTTCCTGATCTGCGACTCAGTCAGCGTCGCTGATAACTCGATTGCCTGACGGAGTGTGGCAGGGTTACTACCAGTAAGAATGTCTTGTACCGAGTCAGGTAGGCCGTCGATGTATCTCTCGATAGCCTTGTCGAGTGGGGTAACCATAGTCGGGCAAAGCAGACTCAACTCTTCAAACCGATCAGTATAAGCTCCGTGCTCACCACTATCTTGCTTCAAATCATCAAATTCCATCTCCAAAGCTCGCTGCTCATGACGAGGACAGAATTCCCTCATCATAAGGGCTCTAAGTTCAGCCCATGTCTGTGCAAGAGCAACTTCTGCACCCCTGTCTCTCATAATCCCGTTCCACCATGTCAAAGCCCTCTTCTGAAATACACTCGAAGCAAACTCGACCTTGCGATTATCCGGACATTGCACGTGGCGGAAAGTATTCTCACTGCTCTCGAACCACTGAAGAAGCCCAGTCGCTCCTTCAGAACCACTAAACTTGAGTGGTTTAGCCTGATTAAAATCCTTGTATTTGCATGGAACATTGTTGTTATTGTTGGCTTGGTTCCATTGAGCAAAGAGATTTGGAAATTGAGCAACCATCTACTGCGCAATAATTTCTGCCAGCTCGGCAGTTGCTATCAGATTGTCGCGTCGAGGAGGCATTCTAAAAGAGGAAAACATGAAAGGAAACGAGTGAGATGATTGGATGAAAAGAATGAGATGATAAAAACAGGTATTGCAAACAGCATAGATGGTGGTCATTCGTCCGTATCACAAAGCAAACCAACGACACACAGTGACTAATCAAAGTAAATGGATCAAAAATAATGTATAATGAAGACATGCTCGCCTATAAGTGAACACTCATCCCAGGAATTCCCAGGTAAGCACAACTGGTCTCGCGTCTGATGAGATGTATACGAAGTGCTTGCCTAGAAAGAAAACCCAGAATACAGGCATTCACCCTTCCAGTTTGCACATGTTCACATTATTTAAAACCCAAAACGTTTGACGGGATTTTGAAAATTTGAAGGCACAAGGCCAAAAACCAAACTGAAAGAGTTCAAAACCATATAACAGAGGGTTCAAAACCTTATAATAGAGGGTTCAAAACCTTGTAATAATTTATTCAAAAACAGATGATTGTTTTTCAAAAATCGTTTCGGAAAATTCTTGGCTTTTGTTCTGATAATCACCTAAGGATAGGTGATGTGCATGTTTTAAGATCTAAACACAAATAATTTGTGTTAGGGTCCTAGAAAAGTTATAGTCTAGGTCAAAGCATTACTAATAACCTAATTCCCTATAACCATTGGCTCTGATACCAACTCTTCTGTCACACCCCGACCGCGTATAACAACGAACCGCGGCGGAAACGCCGGGGAGTGATCGCGACAGAATTAATTGTTTCATAACCATGGCATACAAAGTTGTATTTTATTTATCAACACAAGAGTTTCATTGTTTTAAACAGAAATACAGGGTTTATAACATAATTAAACATAGTCTATCTTCTTTTAAAGTCTCTAAGGCACAGGTCCGCCCTAGTGTCATGATCAACATCCTACGGAAAAGCTCCTGAAAACACATGTGAAAATAGGTACGTCAGCATAAAAATGCCTGTGAGATACATAGGTTTGTGAAAAATAGGATTCATGACTTGTATTTGAGAAAATGTTTAGTCATGAACCTTGTAATTTGCTTTGTCTTGTAAATCATTTGGAAAACGATAAGATCAGTTGATATGTATAAGTAAATGTAAGATTAAATGGATAACCATGTAAAATGAGTTTGTATAAGATAAGTTGGTTGTAAAACAATGTCTTATGAAAAGTATGTTATTTGTATAAAATGTTATATGTATCAAACTGAAATGATTCAAATAACGTTACGCTATGTAATATTATACAAACACTTATATATAGGAAGTACCAGCGGCGTATCCACCATGTTTGTATCATATTACACACGTATCGTTACTTAATCACTTAATCAAACCAAACCATCAAGATGTAAAATGTTCATGTACAAACCAATTGTCAAGTGTTATTGTGTAAACCATATCAAAATGTCTATGTCCAATGTAAACCACCAAATGTGTATATCAATGTCAAAATGTTTATGTTCAATGTAGATCATGTAATGTGTAACCAAAATGTCATGTATGGTAAGTGAAATGTATCAACTAAACCATATGTAAAATGCACAACAACAAGGTATTGAAGTAAAACACAGTTTAAATCAAAGTCATGTTGTGTGTAACAAATGCATGCTATACTGATACAAACATTTATGCGGTATTGTTAAAATGCATACATCCAAGCCTTGAGACTGTGGCGATAAACCCTTAAACAAATTAAAGATTTATCTAAGTTATGTATATCGAATTCGGTCATTCCTTTCTGTCCCCTTTCCCTGGGATGTCCGGAACGGGAGTTGTCAATTCCCATGGTACCACTACCTACTAACGAACGGCGTAATTAATGTTAATGAATGTATTGTTCCATGTTAAACAAACCAAATGTCATACCAAAACTGTAAGCATGTGATGCACTAAGTATGTAATCAAATGAACATACATAGCGTGAAAATGTAATGTAAAACGATGTACTAAGTAATGCACACAATGGGCACACCTAGCATGAAATGTAATGTAAAACAATGTACTAAGTAATGCACACAATGGGCACACCTAGCATGAAATGTGATGTAAAACGATGTACTAAGTAATGCACACAATGGGCACACCTAGCATGAAATGTGATGTAAAACAATGTACTAAGTAATGCACACAATGGGCACACCTAGCATGAAATGTAATGTAAAACGATGTACTAAGTAATGCACACAATGGGCACACCTAGCATGAAATGTGATGTAAAACGATGTACTAAGTAATGCACACAATGGGCACACCTAGCATGAAATGTGATGTAAAAGAATGTACTAAGTAATGCACACAATGGGCACACCTAGCATGAAATGTGATGTAAAACAATGTACTAAGTAATGCACACAATGGGCACACCTAGCATGAAATGTAATGTAAAACAATGTACTAAGTAATGCACACGATGGGCACACCTAGCATGAAATGTGATGAAATCATGTACTATTATGTACTAACGAACATAGCATGTATATGATGTGAAAACAGGAAAGCATGAAAGTAACAAGTAGGCACATGTGTTCCACCCCAAAACGTTTGGAAAACAGTAAAAGAGGGGTCTATGTACTCACTTGTGATTGCTCAGATGTCTAAAGATAACCACCAAGTAATGCTATAGATCTCGGAATCAAACGGCACCTAATATAGGTAACTATGTTAATAAACCGGACCTAAATCGGAAGACTGGGTAGCATTAGGGTTTGTAAACCAAATGAGTGTAGGAACTCATGTGATATGGTTTAACAAAACCTACATGCTAAATGAAACTTGACCTAAGTCTTATCGACCCATTACGATCCGTTTAGGTAGCTTATGCTACTTTAACGCATCGTGCGCGTAAAACGCGTTTGGAACGCCTAACCAGCCCTATGACAAGTGTTATATGCCTAAACATGTTACATAATCAGTTATGTAACACCTGTGCCTCCACGGCCATCAAAAAAAATACCGAACCAATGAAATATTGTATTTCATACTTTGGACTTGTATAAATATGTGTATCTTTTGCACATATCAACTCTTGTTCGATTTCAAGCTCTAAATCGCTTTCTGGAAGGTTATACACGCACTGATGCGTAAATATAACCAGTTTAATCCAACGAACACTCCGGAATAGTGAAATAGGCTTAACATACCTTAAATAACCTTTACATAACTTAGATATAAGTTTTGGAAGGTTTGGTGTGGTGAAATCAAAGTTTAATCGCTTACAGGGACTAAATTTGACAAACTGCGAAAGTATGCCAATTTGAACTGTAACAGACATTCCGGAGCATGACCATAAGTTAAACATACCATAAATATCCTTCACATAGCTTAGAAATAGGCTTTGAGGTGTTCGGTATGCTAAAATAAACTTTTGTGTCATTCAGGGACTAAAAGTGTCAAAAAGTGCACAAGTTTGCATTTTTGCGCATAACTTACGTTCTGAATACATCCGGACATCCAAAAATTTATGTAAGCATGACTAGATTATGCTTTAGTGTTTGGCTTAAGAAAAATCCATTTGTTGCGTCATTTGGATCGTTTTTCGCGCTTGTGCGCATTCCGTCGTAATTAAGCGAACATCGCGTTCGTACGACCAAACGAACCAACATCCGACATATTTTTGAGCATGTTTCATGTCCACAATGTTTAGGAAACATTTTAGGGCCTTAAATTTGGCTTTACGGGCCTTAGAAGTGCCGGAAATGGGCTTAAACACGTGCAGGGACCAAAACTGTCAATTCTGCAAGAAGTTTGCTGATCAGACAGCTAGGCGGCCCGCCTCAGCCAAGCCTAAATCTTAGGCGGCCCGCGTCAGACTCCCAAAACAGATCAGAACGAACAGTCAGCGTGTACCAGCTGTTTTAACCACAACCACACCTTTCCCACTTGCCTAATCAGCTGATAAGGATGGTTTTTAGGCACCACAACTTTCCGACACTTGTACGGTTACGATTAAGGCACGATGTTTGACAAACGATCTTAACGGTTACCCGAAAACTATAAATACCCCACCCCCCATTGCTTTAAAACTTACAAGAATTCTGATTTGAGAGCTCTAAGTTGAAACCATTGTTTCATACCCCCCATTGCGTGTACCAGCTGTTTTATACCTTATGGTCACATCGTTTAAGTAGTTGTATGATAGGTAGTTTATATGCCTTAGGTAAATTACCAGAATACCCTTTTCATGTATAATTGATAATTAAGCATATGTAACCTAAACCTTTGTCACATAACTGATTATGCAACATGTTTAGGCATATAACACTTGTCATAGGACTAGTTAGGCGGTCCGAACGCGTTTCACGCGCACGACGCGTTAAAGTAGCATAAGCTTCCTAAACGGGTCGTAATGGGTCGAAAGCACTTAGGTTAAGTTTCATTTAGTATGTAGGCTTTGTTAAACCATATCATATGAGTTCCTACACTCATTTGGTTTACAAACCCTAATGCTACCCAATCTTCCGATTTAGGTCCGGTTAATTAACATAGTTACCTATATTAGGTGCCGTTTGATTTCCGTGATCTCTAGCATTGTTTGGTTGTTACTCAAGGACTACTGAGCAATCTCAAGTGAGTACATAGACCCCTCTTTTACTGTTTTCCAAACGTTTTGGGGTGGAACACATGTGCCTACTTGTTACTTTCATGCTTTCCTGTTTTCACATCATATACCTGCTATATTCGTTAGTACATTATAGTACATGATTTCATTACATTTCATACTACGTATGTCCATTGTGTGCATACTTAGTACATTGTTTTACATTGCTTTTCTGTTGCATATGCTTATCCAGCATATGAACACATTTTACTACATATTGAACCGTTGTAAACATTTGACTATGTGATCCGTTGATATCTGTGAACCGTTTGTATCTGTGAACCGTTTGTATCTGTGAACCGTTTGTATCAGTGAACCGTTTGTATCTGTGAACCGTTTATATCTGTGAACCGTTTGTATCAGTGAACCGTTTGTATCTGTGAACCGTTTGTATCTGTGAACCGTTTGTATCTGCGAACCGTGTGAACCGTATTTGACCATACCTAAACATTTCTACTATTGTTAAACATTACTTTGGTGGTTTGGTTTGATTAAATGATTAAGTAACGATGCGTGTGTAATATGATACAAGCATGGTGGATACGTCGCTGGTACTTCCTATATATAAGTGTTTGTATGGTATTACATATTGTAGCGTTATTTGAATCATTTCAATTTGAGACATAGAACATTTTATACAAATAACATACTTTTCACAAGACATTGATTTATAAACAACTTATCTTATACAAACTCATCTTACATGGTTATTTATTTAACCATACATTATTCACTTATTTATACATATCATCTGAACTCATTGTTTTTCAAATGATTTACAAAACAAAGCAAATTACAAGGTTCATGACTAAACATTTTCTCAAACATAAGTCATGAAACCTATTTTCACAAAACCTATGTATCTCACAGGCATTTTTATGCTGACGTACCTATTTTCACATGTGTTTTTCAGGAGATGTTGCATAAAATGATCAAGATACACATAGGCAGACTTGGGCTTTAGTGACAATAAAAGATGCAAGACTAATTAATATTATTGTATTTCTTTGGTTGTTAAGACATTGTAACACTTTTAATCAATAAAACGAAACTTTAATTTCCATTGTTGTGAAACATTAATTCTGTTACAACACTCCCCGACGTTTCCGCCACGTTTTGTATGTTCTACGTGGTCGGGGTGTGACAGAAAAGATGGTATCAGAGCTAATGGTTATAGGGAATTAGGTTATTAGTAATGCTTTGACCTAGTCTATAACCTTTCTAGGACCCTAACGCGAGTTTACTTGCGTTTAGTCATAAAACAATACTGTCACCTATCCTTAGGTGACGACCATAACAAGAACATAAATTTCAAAACCGCTTTGAAAACTAATCATCTGTTCTAGGATGATTGATTACTAGGTTTTGAACCCTCTATTATATGGTTTTGAACCCCTTTGAGTTTTCAAAACTCTCGTCAAGGTTTTGGGTTTCTAATAATGTGAACACGTGCAAACTGGAAGGGTGAATGCCTGTATTCTGGGTTTTCTGTCTAGGCAAGCACTTCGTATACATCTCATCAGACGCGAGACCAGTTGTGCTTACCTGGGAATTCTTGGGATGAGTGTTCACTTATAGGCGAGCATGTCTTCGCGATACATTATATTAACCCATTTACTTTGATTAGTCACCGTCTCATTTGTTTGCCTTTGGTAACAAACAAATGGTCACAATCTTCATGTGTTGTTTTTCTCTTTTGACTATCTTTCGCTTGTTTCCTTCTATGCCTTTCGTTATCTTCAAGATGCTTCTTCATCGCAACAACAATGTCCGAACCAGGTGCTGCAACTACCCAGCAAATAGGCGTCATACTCCAGAGGACCGATGATTTAGCAATCACCATGACTCATCTCAGGGATGAAGCCGTGTAAGGGAACCGCTCCTTGGAGAAATCAATGCAACCTTCATCATTCAAATCAAATACCCTGTTACAAATGTACCCACGGTGGACGATGGAGACATTTGGTTAACATATGCCGCTTTGCAATCCAAAGCAAAGCTGTTACAAATCCTGCTGCTACTCAACCTTCAAACTCTGCTTCATATGTCGCTTGACATATCTGGCGCCTCAACCTCATGAACTTTCTACCTTGTGTGTCGACGTAAGCACGCCTAGTGCAAGGTGTCGGAATACCTCCCGTTACACAAACTCCAAAAATCCATGTAGGATCTTTCTATCCTCATAATTAGATCCTTGTGGATGGGTATCATTCATCGGAGTCCTCAATTGAATTCTTTGTATGATTCAATACGTACATCACGATTCAATAAGGATAAAGCCGATTTCCTTTTAAGATTATCCTATCTTCATAGATAGATTCTTGATATGATTAAAGTGCCAAATGAAATCCACGAATTGGATTCCTGGCGTGCTTTAAATATCCGTGTTCAAAGATAACAAATTAATGGTCAAATTAAACAATTATGTGATTTTGTGCTTATGCGTTTTCTTATACATTTTGTGTTTCTATGTGATCCATCCAAATCCTCGAAGAATCTTCCATATCTTCGTATAAGAGATTCATAGTAGGATATCCAAAGGTACTATATTAAATCCTCAATGGGCTTGTACGTAATAGTAAAGACCCTTGGATTATATTGTACCATTCCATAATTAGACCCCTGAGTGGTCTAGTTAAACAGATTGATCAAAAAAATCTGGTTAGGGATATCATGTAATGATATAGCTGAAAGGACTCCTTAGTGGCCTAATTAAGAAGATCCTCTGTTGATCTAATTAAAAGGACCCTATGGTAGTCTAGTCACTCTCATCACAAGTTTTATATCCTTCCCCACAACATTACAAAACAAACTGTGCGGACTGTGCAAGGAATTACGTAATTATGGATGCATACATAATTATGGAATTTAGTGCACAGAAATCACAACAAATTCTATCATGTATCTAGAGTTAACCCTATTCATTTCTAATTCTGATGAAGCATCCGTTGAGGAAAAATGAACTAGCTATTCATTTTTCACTTCTGAAGAATATCCGTTGAGGGAATGAATATCCGTTTGTAAATCCTTCATTTCCAACTCTGAGGAAATAACCGTTGAGGAAAATGACCCCGTTTGTGCATTTTCGTTTCTGAAGATTTATCCGTTGAGGAAATGAATATCCGTTGTGTAATCCTTCATTTCCAACTCTGAGGAAATAACCGTTGAAAATGACTCCGTTAGTTCATTTTCGTTTCTGAAGATCTATCCGTTGAGGAAATGAATATCCGTTGATTTTTCTTTCATTTCAAATTCTGAAGAACAAACCGTTGAGGAAAATGACCCCGTTTGTGCATTTTCGTTCTGAAGAGTATCCGTCGAGGGAAATGAATATCCGTTTGTCTATCATTTTCATTTCCGTTTCTGAGGAAGCAACCGTTGAAAATGACTCCGTTTGTTCATTTTCGTTTCTGAAGATTTGTCCGTTGAGGAAATGAATATCCGTTTGTCTATCATTTTCATTTCCGTTTCTGAGGAAGCATCTGTTGAAAATGACTCCGTTTGTTCATTTTCGTTTCTGAAGATTTATCCGTTGAGGAAATGAATATCCGTTGTGTAATCCTTCGTTTCCAACTCTGAGGAAGCAACCGTTGAAAATGACTCCGTTAGTTCATTTTCGTTTCTGAAGATTTATCCGTTGAGGAAATGAATATCCGTTGTGTAATCCTTCATTTCCAACTCTAAGGAAGCAACCGTTGAAAATGACTCCGTTAGTTCATTTTCGTTTCTGAAGATTTATCCGTTGAGGAAATGAATATCCGTTGTGTAGTCCTTCATTTCCGTACCTGAGGAAACAACCGTTGAAAATGAATCCGTTAGTTCATTTTCGTTTCTGAAGATTATCCGTTGAGGAAATGAATATCCGTTTGTCTATCATTTTCATTTCCGTTTCTGAGGAAGCATCTGTTGAAAATGACTCCGTTTGTTCATTTTCGTTTCTGAAGATTGTCCGTTAAGGAAATGAATCCCCGTTTGTTTATTCCTTCATTTCCGCTTCTGAAGAATACTCGTTGAGGAAAGTGACTCCGTTTGTTCATTTTCGTTCTGAAGAATGTCCGTTAAGGAAATGACAGGATTATGCTTTACATATCTCTGGTGGTTATTTGACACAAAGTTACAGTATAGACTCCTACGAATTAATTTCGGGACGAAATTTCCTAAAGTAGGGGAGACTGTAACACCTGTGCCTCCACGGCCATCAAACAAATACCGAACCAATGAAATATTGTATTTCATACTTTGGACTTGTATAAATATGTGTATCTTTTGCACATATCAACTCTTGTTCGATTTCAAGCTCTAAATCGCTTTCTGGAAGGTTATACACGCACTGATGCGTAAATATAACCAGTTTAATCCAACGAACACTCCGGAATAGTGAAATAGGCTTAACATACCTTAAATAACCTTTACATAACTTAGATATAAGTTTTGGAAGGTTTGGTGTGGTGAAATCAAAGTTTAATCGCTTACAGGGACTAAATTTGACAAACTGCGAAAGTATGCCAATTTGAACTGTAACAGACATTCCGGAGCATGACCATAAGTTAAACATACCATAAATATCCTTCACATAGCTTAGAAATAGGCTTTGAGGTGTTCGGTATGCTAAAATAAACTTTTGTGTCATTCAGGGACTAAAAGTGTCAAAAAGTGCACAAGTTTGCATTTTTGCGCATAACTTACGTTCTGAATACATCCGGACATCCAAAAATTTATGTAAGCATGACTAGATTATGCTTTAGTGTTTGGCTTAAGAAAAATCCATTCGTTGCGTCATTTGGATCGTTTTTCGCGCTTGTGCGCATTCCGTCGTAATTAAGCGAACATCGCGTTCGTACGACCAAACGAACCAACATCCGACATATTTTTTAGCATGTTTCATGTCCACAATGTTTAGGCAACATTTTAGGGCCTTAAAGTTGGCTTTACGGGCCTTAGAAGTGCCGGAAATGGGCTTAAACACGTGCAGGGACCAAAACTGTCAATTCTGCAAGAAGTTTGCTGATCAGACAGCTAGGCGGCCCGCCTCAGCCAAGCCTAAATCTTAGGCGGCCCGCGTCAGACTCCCAAAACAGATCAGAATGAACAGTCAGCGTGTACCAGCTGTTTTAACCACAACCACACCTTTCCCACTTGCCTAATCAGCTGATAAGGATGGTTTTTAGGCACCACAACTTTCCGACACTTTTACGGTTACGATTAAGGCACGATGTTCGACAAACGATCTTAACGGTTACCCGAAAACTATAAATACCCCACCCCCCATTGCTTTAAAACTTACAAGAATTCTGATTTGAGAGCTCTAAGTTGAAACCATTGTTTCATACCTGAGTTCTTGGATCGGGATTAGCATTCGGGGACCCTGGGTAAGTATTCTTTCGTTATTTTCCTTATTTTATTGCTTTTCGAGTCAGAAAGTCAAACTTTGTTTGACTTTCAGCGTTGACCAGTAATGGTCAATGCGAAGTTCGTTTGAACTTCGCAACGTGAGTGTAATCACGTTGGTCATAGTCCCTTGGGACTATGCCTACTGATTACCACGTTGTCTAGGGTCGTAGGGTAAGCGATCTAATAAATCGCTTATACCTTCGAACCCGACCCAGTTTGGTCGATCATTAGGATCCGACCAAATACACTAGGTGACCATAGTAGGTAGGGAATAACCTTCCGAGGTTATACCTTATGGTCACATCGTTTAAGTAGTTGTATGATAGGTAGTTTATATGCCTTAGGTAAATTACCAGAATACCCTTTTCATGTATAATTGATAATTAAGCATATGTAACCTAAACCTTTGTCACATAACTGATTATGCAACATGTTTAGGCATATAACACTTGTCATAGGACTAGTTAGGCGGTCCGAACGCGTTTCACGCGCACGACGCGTTAAAGTAGCATAAGCTTCCTAAACGGGTCGTAATGGGTCGAAAGCACTTAGGTTAAGTTTCATTTAGTATGTAGGCTTTGTTAAACCATATCATATGAGTTCCTACACTCATTTGGTTTACAAACCCTAATGCTACCCAATCTTCCGATTTAGGTCCGGTTAATTAACATAGTTACCTATATTAGGTGCCGTTTGATTTCCGTGATCTCTAGCATTGTTTGGTTGTTACTCAAGGACTACTGAGCAATCTCAAGTGAGTACATAGACCCCTCTTTTACTGTTTTCCAAACGTTTTGGGGTGGAACACATGTGCCTACTTGTTACTTTCATGCTTTCCTGTTTTCACATCATATACCTGCTATATTCGTTAGTACATTATAGTACATGATTTCATTACATTTCATACTACGTATGTCCATTGTGTGCATACTTAGTACATTGTTTTACATTGCTTTTCTGTTGCATATGCTTATCCAGCATATGAACACATTTTACTACATATTGAACCGTTGTAAACATTTGACTATGTGATCCGTTGATATCTGTGAACCGTTTGTATCTGTGAACCGTTTGTATCTGTGAACCATTTGTATCAGTGAACCGTTTGTATCTGTGAACCGTTTATATCTGTGAACCGTTTGTATCAGTGAACCGTTTGTATCTGTGAACCGTTTGTATCTGTGAACCGTTTGTATCTGCGAACCGTGTGAACCGTATTTGACCATACCTAAACATTTCTACTATTGTTAAACATTACTTTGGTGGTTTGGTTTGATTAAATGATTAAGTAACGATGCGTGTGTAATATGATACAAGCATGGTGGATACGCCGCTGGTACTTCCTATATATAAGTGTTTGTATGGTATTACATATTGTAGCGTTATTTGAATCATTTCAATTTGAGACATAGAACATTTTATACAAATAACATACTTTTCACAAGACATTGATTTATAAACAACTTATCTTATACAAACTCATCTTACATGGTTATTTATTTAACCATACATTATTCACTTATTTATACATATCATCTGAACTCATTGTTTTTCAAATGATTTACAAAACAAAGCAAATTACAAGGTTCATGACTAAACATTTTCTCAAACATAAGTCATGAAACCTATTTTCACAAAACCTATGTATCTCACAGGCATTTTTATGCTGACGTACCTATTTTCACATGTGTTTTTCAGGAGATGTTGCATAAGATGATCAAGATACACATAGGCAGACTTGGGCTTTAGTGACAATAAAAGATGCAAGACTAATTAATATTATTGTATTTCTTTGGTTGTTAAGACATTGTAACACTTTTAATCAATAAAACGAAACTTTAATTTCCATTGTTGTGAAACATTAATTCTGTTACAACACTCCCCGACGTTTCCGCCATGTTTTGTATGTTCTACGTGGTCGGGGTGTGACAAGTTATGTGACAAAAGTTTAGGTTACATATGCTTAATTACCAATTATACATGAAAAGGGTATTCTGGTAATTTACCTAAGGCATATAAACTACCTATCATACAACTACTTAAACGATGTGACCATAGGGTATAACCTCGGAAGGTTATTCCCTACCTACTATGGTCACCTAATGTGTTTGGTCGGATCCTAATGATCGACCAAACTGGGTCGGGTTCAAAGGTATAGGCGATTTATCAGATCGCCTACCCTACGACCCTAGACAACGTGGTAATCAGTGGGCATAGTCCCAAGGGACTATGACCAACGTGATTACACTCACGTTGCGAAGTTCAACCGAACTTCGCATTGACCATTACTGGTCAACGCTGAAAGTCAAACAAAGTTTGACTTTCGGACTCGAAAAGCAATAAATTAAGGAAAAGAACGAAAGAATACTTACGAAGGGTCCCCGAATGCTAATCCCGATCCAAGAATCTCAGGTATGAAACAATGGTTTCAACTTAGAGCTTCTCAAATCAGAATTCTAGTGATTTTTGAGGTAATGGGGGTGGGGTATTTATAGTTTTCGGGTAACCGTTAAGATCGTTTGTCGAATATCGTGCCTTAATCGTATCCGTACAAGTGTCGGAAAGTTGTGGTGCCTAAAAACCATCCTTATCAGCTGATTAGGCAAGTGGGAAAGATGTGGTTGTGGTTAAAACAGCTGGTACACGCTGACTGTTCATTCTGATCTGTTTTGGGAGTCTGACGCGGGCCGCCTAAGATTGCTCAGGAACTGAGGCGGGCCGCCTAGCAGTCTGATCAGCAAACTTCTTGCAGAATTGACAGTTTTGGTCCCTGCACGTGTTTAAGCCCATTTCCGGCACTTCTAAGGCCCGTTAAGCCAACTTTAAGGCCCTAACATGATGTCTAAACATTGTGGACATGAAACATGCTCAAAAATATGTCTGATGTTGGTTCGTTTGGCCGTACGAACGCGATGTTCGCTTAATTACGACGAAATGCGCACAAGCGCGAAAAACGATCCAAATGACGCAACGAATGGATTTTTCTTATGGCGAACACTAAAATATAATATAGTCATGCTCACATAAATTTTTGGATGTCCGGATGTATTCAGAACGTAAGTTATGCGCGAAAATGCAAACTTGTGCACTTTTTGACACTTTTAGTCCCTGAATGACCCAAAAGTTTATTTTAACACACCGAACCCCTCAAAGCCTATTTCTAAGCTATGTAAAGGATATTTAAGGTGTGTTTAACTTATGGTTATGTTCCGGAATGTTCGTTACAGTTCAAATTGACATACTTTCGCAGTTTGTCATATTTAGTCCCTGTAGTCGAATTAACTTGTTTTTGCCATACCAAAGCCTTCAAAACTTATTTCTAAGTTATGTAAAGGTTATTTAAGGTATGTTGAGTATATGTTGATGTTCCAGAGTATTTCTCGCCTTAAACTGAGTACGTTTACGCACTAGTTTGCGTATAACTCTCCAGAAATTGATGTAGAGTTTGAAATTACATAAAAGTCGAAACATGAAAAATGTAAAACATAACAAAACAAACATTGGGATCAAATAACATTGTTTAATTGATAATAGAACTGTTCATAGTGATTACAAGCACAGTTGTTACAAAAACCTTGTTTTGAAAAGAGTATAATATTGCAACGAAATTAACCAATTCAAATCAAGTGGGTTATAATTTATAAAACCTCGTAGCCATGATTCTTAACCCAAAAACATTTGTTTTAGTAAACGAAATTGTAAAACATCTCGTATTAACTCGTTAATAAAACTCATATGGTTTATATCCTTTCGAAAACATCATTGTGTGACATCGTTTACCCAAGTGAACCAAGTAATGCGACGGTATGTAATATGTTGAAAACACTTATATATAAGAAGTACCAGCGGTGTATCTACCATGCTTTCACCATATTACACCCGTCCCGTTATCTAAACACTTAACTAAAAACCAATCGTTTATCCAATTCGTTTAACTTGTTCAAATCGTTTCCAAATCGTTAACTCGTTTAAATCGTTTAAATCATCCTCGTTTTAATTGTGAAAACTATTTATGGTCGTCTCGCTAATAACATCCAAACCTTCATGACTCGACTATCTCGCTTCTCGCATTAATAAACCACCAAAGAGTAAATTAACAATCAGATTAAGTCATTACCCACCTAACCCATACATAACCATGGGTGCAGTATGATAACGGGATTTGTCAGATCCTATGGTACCATAACCTAATACTGGTCGGCTTGATCAATGCTAATGAATGTCATTCGTTATGTAACTACAACCAACAAGTTCGTTCACATTATTGAAATCGTTATTAGTTTAGTATAAACCATCTTAATCGTTTTTGAAACCATTTTTAAAATATCGAAAATCATTTTGATACATATGAATCACCCCAAAACAACTGAAAACAGTAAAATAGGGGAACTATGTACTCATATGAAGTAGAAAGTATCCTCAATCAATAGAACTTCAACAACTCAAGTAAACCAGAGAAATCAAGCAGCACCTAGTAATCGAAACACTAGTAAATAAATTGACACCTCAATCGGAAGATCGGATAGAATGAAGTCTTGTAAACCAAATGAGTGTTGGAACTCATGTGATATGGTTTAACAAAGTCTACATTCTAGATCGGAACCTAACCTAAGTGCTTTCGACCCATTGCAACCCATTAAGGTAGCTTACGCTACTTTAACGCGTCGTGCGCGCATAAGCGCGTTCGAGACGTCTAACTAGCCCTATGACAAGTATTATATGCCTAAACATGTTTAAATATGTTGCACAATCAGTTATATGACAAAAGTTTATGTTACATATGCTTAATTACCAATTATGCATGAAAAGGGCATTTTGGTCATTTACCTTAGGCATATAAACTACTTATCATATAACTAATCAAACCTAAGTGACCATAAGGTATAACCTCAGAAGGTTATTCCCTATGCAACTATGGTCACTAAACATGTTTGGTCGGATCCTAATGATCGACCAAACGGGTCGAGTTTGAAAGTATAAGCGGGTGTTTAGTCCGCTTGACTAACGACTCTACACAAGCACTATTCTAAAAGTGACGAGCTAAACATGCTAAAACATGTTTAGTTAAGTTAGAAAACAGGTTTTGGTATCAAAACAAACGGTTTTGATACCCAAGAGTAGTTGGTTACAAAATACAAATAAATACGCATTTTGGCCGAAACTACGACTCGTCACTACGCCTAGTCAACGTGGTAATCAGTAAGTATAGTCACAAGGGACTATAACCATCGTGATTACGCTCACGTTGCAAAGTTCAAATGAACTTTGTGTTGACCATTGACTGGTTAAAGCTGAAAGTCCAACTCTGTTTGACTTTCATGCTTGAAAAACGAAACAAGAACAAAAGAGGACTTACCAAGGGTCCAAGAATGGAAAATCTAGATCAACTTGCTCAGGTATGAGGTGCTAAGCCTCAACTTAGAGCAATAGATCAGATTTGTGTGAAGATGAGAATGAAGTAGGTGTTGCTATTTATAGAGAATCAAGAACAGTTAAGATCGTTCCTCGATAAACGAGCATTAATCTGGATCGTACACATATGGCCCATGGTTTTGGGATACTAGGGGTGCCCCAAAACCAGCAAACGGTATTGAAAATGTTACAAAATAGCCCCTAAACTTCAATCCCATTGCTAAAAAATGCAGAAAATCAAGTTTCTATTCAGATCAGGTGCTGGCGTCGCGCCACAGGATAGGCAGGTGGTGGTGGCGCAGCGCCACCAAGTAACAGTTCTAGCAAAGTTTCAAAAATGGCAGAAATGGTCCATGCACATGTTTAAGGCCTTTTTCGATGCGTTTAAACCCCGTTAACCCCATTTTAAGGCTCTAAGATGAAGTTAAAGTATAGGGAACTCAAAACATGCTCTAAAGCATCTCGGATGTTGGCTCGTTTGGTCGTACGGTTGTGTTATTCGGTTAATTACGACAGAAGTCGTAACGGACGCAAAAACGATCCAAATTAAGCGACGAATGGAATTTTATCAAGCCAATCACTAACATAAAATATTTTAATGATTACATAAATTTTTGGATGTCTGGATATATTATGAACGTAAGATATGCGCGAAAATGCAAACTTATGCACTTTTTGACGCTTTTAGTCCCTGAATGACCAATAAAGTTTGTTTTAGCATACCGAACCCCTCAAAGCCTATTTCTAAGCTATGTAAAGGATATTTAGGGTATGTTTAACTTTTGATCAAGTTCCGGAATGTTCGTTACTATACAAATCGATATAGTTTCACAGTTTGACACAATTAGTCCCTGCGATCGAACAAACTTGATTTCAACACACCAAACCATCCAAAGCTTATTTCGAAGTTATGTGGAGGTTATTTAAGGTATCTTAAGCCTATGTCACTATTCCGGAGTGTTTGTCGCATTATACTGACTGCGTTTACGCATCAGTTTGCGTATAACCTTCTAGAAAGCGATTTAGAGCTTGAAATTGGAATTGAATCAAATTGTAAAATCATCAAACACAAATACACACATAATAACACCAAAACACATATAATAAAACCAAGGCACATTGTTTTATTAATAATCAACATTGTTTTACATTATACGACGATTATAGAACACAGTTGTCGCAGTCTCCCCTACTTTAAATAGGCTTTGAGGTGTTCGGTGTGCTAAAATAAACTTTTGGGTCATTCAGGGACTAAAAGCGTCAAAAAGTGCACAAGTTTGCACTTTCGCGCATAACTTACGTTCTGAATACCTCCGGACATCCAAAATTTTATGTAAGCACTAAAATATTTTATTTTAGTGTTTGGCTTGAGAAAAATCCATTCGTCACGCAATTTAGATCGTTTTTCGCGCTTATGCGTATTCCGTCGTAATTAACCGAACAACGCAATCGTACGACTAAACGAACCGACACCCGAGATATTTTTGAACACATTTTAAGTTCCCTATACTTTAACTTTATTTTAGAGCTTTGAAATGGGGTTAACGGGGCTTAAACGTGTAAAAAAAACGCATCGAAAACCAAGTTTTGAGGTTGCAGGGACTGAAACTGTAAATCTGCCAAACTAGGTCCGTAAGTAGGGGCCAGATGCAGCAAAACGTTTTTTTACAGCTGTTAACAGCCCTTAACACTCTCCAAAGGCCAAGTGCCAAGTGTCAAACTCTTATGGTGGATGGCAAATGAGTTACCACAACTTTCCTACAAGTGTACGACTTAGATCATGCCCCCTTTTCCAAGAAACGATCCTAACGGTGGTGGGTTTAATATAAATACCCAACCCATTTCCACTCATTCCTCACTAGAATCTGATTTGATAAGCTCTAAGTTGAAACCTTTGTTTCATACCTGAGCTACTTGAATCAAGATTAGCATTCGGGGACCCTTCGTAAGTGTTCCTTCGTTCTTTTATTGTTTTTCGAGTCCGAAAGTCAAACTTTGTTTGACTTTCTGCATTGACCAGTTTATGGTCATTGCAAAGTTCGTTATAACTTCGCAACGTGATTGTAATCACGATGGTTATAGTCCCTTGTGACTATGCCTAATGATTACCACGTTGTCTAGGGTCGTAAGGGTAAGCGATCTAATAAATCGCTTATACCTTCGAACCTGACCCATTTGGTCGATCATTAGGATCCGACCAAACATATTAGGTGACCATAGTATATAGGGAATAACCCTCCGAGGTTATACCTTATGGTCGCTTCGTTTAAGTAGTTGTATGATAGGTAGTTTATATGCCTTAGGTAAATTACCAAAATACCCCTTTGATGCCAAAATTCATTTTAAGCATATGTAACATAACTTTTGACATCTAAACTGATTTGACAACAATATTAGACATGTTAAGGCATATTTTACTTGTCATAAGACTAGTTAGGCGGTCCGAACGCGTTTTACGTGAACGACGCGTTAAAGTAGCATAAGCTACCTAAACGGGTCGTAATGGGTCGTAAACATTTACGTTAGGTTTCATTTAGTATGTAGGCTTTGTTAAACCATATTACACGAGTTCCCATACTCGTTTGGTTTACAAACCCTCATTCTATCCGATCCTCCGATATAGGTCCGGTTTATTAACATAGTTACCTATATTAGGTGCCGTTTGATTCCGTGATTTCTAGCATTGCTTGGTGGTTATCATAGGACTTCTGAGCAATCTCAAGTGAGTACATAGACCCCTCTTTTACTGTTTTCCAAACGTTTTGGGGTGGAACACATGTGCCTACTTGTTACTTTCATGCTTTCCATGTTTTCAAATCATATACCTGCTATGTTCGTTAGTACCTTATAGTACATGATTTCATTGTTTTCATGCTATGTATGCCCATTGTGTACGTATTTAGTACATTGTTTTACTTTACATTTTATGCTATGTATGCCCATTGTGTGCCTACTTAGTACATTGTTTTACATTTCATCACATCACATGCTATGTATGTTCATCATACTTAGTACATTTATTATTCATTCACATGCTATGTATGTTCATCATACTTAGTACAGTTATTTTCATCACATGCTTACATTTTGGTATAACAATACCGCATAAATGTTCATATTCAGTATAGCATGCATTTACACAAGACATAAATTGATTTAAACCAAGTTTTACTTCAATACTTTGTTTGGTGCGTTTCACCTATGGTTTAGTTGATGCATTTCACGAGCCATACATATCATTTTGGTTACACATTAGATGATTTACATTTGACACATAAACATTTTTGACATTTGTTATACATTACATGATTTACATCTTGACATAAACACTTTGACATATTATTCAATACATTTGACAATTGGTTTAAACATAGACATCTTGCATTGTTGGTTTGGTTTGAGTAAGTGATTTAAGTAATGAGGCGTGTGTAATATGATACAAGCATGGTGGATACGCCGCTGGTACTTCCTATATATAAGTGTTTGTATGGTAATATATATCGTAGCGTTATTTGAACCATTTCAATTTGAGACATATAACATTTTATACAAATAACATACTTTTCACGAGACTTTGTTTTACAAACAACTTATCTTATACAAACTCATTTTACATGGTTACTCATTTAACCTTACATTTATTTATACATATCATCTGATCTTATCGTTTTTCAAATGATTTACAAGATAAAGCAAATTACAGGGTTCATGACTAAACATTTTCTCAAACATAAGTCATGAATTCTATTTTCACAAAACCTATGTATCTCACAAGCATTTTTATGCTGACGTACCTATTTTCACATGTGTTTTCAGGAGATGATGCATAGGACTTATCAAGACATACTTAGGCGGACCTGTGCCTTAGTGACTTAAAACGAGACAAGAACGAGTTAATTTATGTTATGTACTCTTTGTTTCTTGTTTAAAACAATGTAAACTCTCATGTTTGATTAATAAAACGAAACTTCAATTGCCATGGATTTGAAACAATTGATTCTGTTACAACACTCCCCGATGTTTCCGCCACGTTTTGTTGTCTCACGTGGTCGGGGTGTGACATTAACTCTTTTATGGTATTTTGAGTTATGTTCCATTTTAGCATGTTTAAATCCGTGAATAAATTAATTATTCTAAATGTCCGTAGTCGATCATACTTGAGGGAACAAATATGAATGTAAGACTATTATGAACTTGGATTGGTGGATATTCATTAGGTATGAATATATAGCAAAGTGTTGCTACCAAAGTTCATAGATATTTGTGGGATACAAATATTGGACTGACCCGCTCTCAAATATTACTGCATGGAATCATTTGTGATTGATCATAAGTAAATTTGAGCAAAGGTGAATATCATAGTATCCTCTGACCTAAGATACAAATTGGGTCTTGATATTCACCAAATATTATACCTTGACTTAGTTCTTCGCTCTCTGTAATAAGACAGTACATAAGGCTAAGCTCAGGTGTGGTACAAGGTGATTGTGAGAGATGTATGTAGTCAAGAAGGGATTTGTTCCACTTATTCGTTGAGAGTAAGATGTCTAAGGCCTGCTAAAGTTAAATTAACAGAGAATGATCACACTATGTCTCTGGATTTGACATGACATCTGAAACAAATGGGTAAATGATAGATCCACCTAAATCATGTTCAAGTAAGGGACTTGAAGGGGATGATGTTATTGAATGGCACTTCGTCATACGTATTAGGGGTAGTAAACCGTTGTTAGGCGTCATTTACTGCTTGCATCAATCTTCTATATATCTTGTGCAAGTGGGAGATTGTTGGACTCTGTATGCCCAAGACACATATTAAATTGATGTGGCTAGTATGTTATGATCCAAGTCGGGTCATACCCAATAACAAATTATACAAACACCTATAATATTTATTTATGATATGATCAAACAAATAAATATTAACACTTAGAATATTTAGAAATTGGTTTTCTAAATAATTGCACTTGAGAAACTAATAAATTATATGGATAATTTATTTTGAGAGAATATTTAATCATGTTATTTAATGGGTTAAATAACATTATAAAACTTATGATTTGTTGCATAAAAGTCTTATAAATATGTGTTATATTTATAAAAGTTATAAATATAAATACAAGACTAAAAATGCAAAAGAAAGGAAAATTTTGATTGGTTGCAAATGGTGGCAAAGTGGCCGCCCCCATGGTCTTCCCAAAGTGTTTTGGGCCAATCAAATGACATGCAAAAATCTCAAGATTCAAGGGACTTGATTTGGTGATTTTTTGCATATACTCTCTCATATCTTACACACTTTCACTAGACAATTTTCAAGTTGCAAAGAACTCATATTTTTCCCTCTACATATTTCGGCCAAAGGGTGGTTGTTGGAAGGATTTTTCAAGTGAGTTTTCGAGTGTAGAAATCCTAGCAACATAAGGTGTTCGTTGGTACTTTGGGGTATGCAAGCTTGAGGTCTTCTCCTTTGAATTTCATGCAACAATATCATCTTCTTCATATCTTCTAGCTCTTGGAATGGTAGTTTTCTTAAAACACCCTATGGTTGCATTTTGATAGCATGCATGTCATATTTGGATCTGGTTATTGGGTTTTGCATATAAAATGGTTTTATATATTGTAAAGTAACATGTTTTAAATCTTTTTCCGCTGCATTTTAATTTTATTTGGATAAAATTAGCTTTGATAAACATGTGAAAAACCCAACACATGGGTCGAGATACATGGAATCGCAACACAAGTCTAATGGTTTACGTACGCGTGGTTTATGAAACACTTAACAAATGAGTTATGCTTCCGCTGTGTACAATAAATTACATGTAACGTTTTGTATCACTTTATGATAATGAATGAAAGTTTTATTTAAATATATTTATGAGTTCAATGTGATTGGTGGTTAAGATCCTGGTACGTCACTCGCCCCGCGGTGTTCCCGCAAGTGGTAATTTGGGGGTGTGACTGTTTGGTATCAGAGCCATTGGTTATAGTGAACTTGGTTTTAAAACATTTTTGTAAAACCATACTATAACCTAACAGTTCTGAATATGTGAATACGACCATGACACTCAGCTCCAGATTGCAAGGTTCGTCTTTCTCACTCGTTGCATACATTAGATGACTAGTACACATTTGTTTATGACGTAGCATACGAACACACACTCGTCACTATAGCATGATGGAATGGATTGCTTGTTTACTTTATGATGCGTTGATAGTATGCCATAGCCCTTGAGTTTCTGTGATTTTATCGTTTGATAACCTCTGTTTGGTATTCGAGTTGGAGGAACCATTTGACACGAGTTAGGAGGAACTGAGACGAGCATGCAAATCACAATATTATTGTGGGTGCACACATAATAATAATGTGGGGTGCATGTGAGTCCCAGTGAGCCTTAACAAGTGAAAAAGGGGTTCTGTCCTGTTAATTAATCAATGAGAGACGTAACAAACCTATAGGGGTCATAGCAGTGATTGTTTCCTATTCAAACATGATCTTCTCACTCCTTTCTGAATCCTTACAAATCTCGATGCTATCGAGTATTACCTGAACACACATCTGAACGCCTAGCGAACTATGTAGAATGTTAGGTGCTTGTACGAACATCCTTGAGTTGGATTTCGCAGCGTTAAATGATTGGTCTATACCTTTCTCGCTTCTCTTCGTTTGCCGGAACTCAATGTATTAACGTCTTAGACCCCGAAGTGCGATCACTTCTGCAACACTCTGGAAACATATCGTGCATTACTCAGTTAACTTGCAAGAACGATGGACAAGAGGATGAGTGTAGTGCCTTATTAACCTCAGTATTAGGATGACCCTGGTTACCGGCAACGAATGCCAGCGGATTGACTTCAACCGAATCCCTAACCCTAGTCAGCGACTTATGGGAGTCAACTCTTACGAGCCAATCAAGACATAGCGATGACAACGGATTATAGTGTGGAATGTGTGACGTGACACAGAATGTGAAAGGATGGACTTGGTTGGTGAAAGATAGTGGGGCTCCGTTTCAAGCAACGACGTTAGAGACAACAGTCACGGCGACATCAAGGTATTTGTAACCATGGCCTATAGTTTGGGAATGGAGGTGTCTACGACATGGATTGGCCGTGGTTAGAATCAAGACGACAACAACCAAGGGAATGATGACAATAACAACACTGGAAATGATGCTCGTGGAAGGGCATTTAGGATTGGCATGGGAGACGCCAGGATTACAGCAGCATGGTAGCTTGTATGGGTAGCTAATCGCTTCGTCTCTATTCTCTGCTTAACCTTAATGTTTCTTGAAACCAAACCTGATGTGGAATCGGCTGATGGCAAGTCAATTGAGATATCATATGTTCGTTGGGATGCAAACTCGACCTTGTGGGACAAGTGTTCGACATCGACCTTCTTTCTACAACCTTTGATAGTTTGATAGTAGTCAGTACGAATTGGTTATCCAGATGTCTCATAGATATACCCTGTGAGGAGAAAGTTGTCGTATGTCATAAAGTATCTGAGTGGTGCATAGGTTAGCATCTATTCAGTAATGAAGGCCGGAAGTGTCCACGGAAGGATTACCCCGCTATATTGGCATTTGTTACTGATGTTAAAGCTAAGGATAGGAGGATCGAGGATCCTCCAATTGTTCATGAGTTCTCCCTATGTGCTACCAGAAAAACTATCAGGTTTACCTTCACATCGTCAGGTGGAATATCAGAATGTTATCATGTCAGAAGCAGCCCTTATTACTAGTACTCCTTATTGTCTCACATCAGGAAGGTTGTTGGAACTGCCTAATCAACTTCAGGAACCGCTGGACTGGGGTCCTAACTGATTTAGCTCCTTGCCTTGGGGAGCCCGAGCTCTACCTGTGAAAAGCAGGACAGGTCCTTTTATTCGTGTATCGGCTACCATAAACTCAACAAGGTGACAGTCAAGAACCGTTCGCTTCGACCATGTAGTAACACCCTGTTGACCAGTTGCGAGGGACAAGCTTCCATTCGAGGATTGATTAACGAACAAGCTATTATCAGATGGAAGTCCAAGGGGAGAATGTTCCTGGAACAGCATATCGAACACAATACGGCCAGTGCGACTTTGTACACCATAAACATTGAGTTAAGCAACACACCAGCAGCTTTATGGACCACATGAATCGACCGTGTTTATCGATGACGTTTTGGATCGTTTCCAGGAGAGAGGAACATCATGGGCGGCATTTATATCTTATTTTAGAGATCCTGAAGGAGGACCCACTCCGCGCGAAGTCTTGTTAAACGTAATTTCTGGATTCGAGAGGTACCTTTTGGTCATATAATCAACGAAGTGGGAATACACGTGGATCTCGCTAAGACCCATTTTGGTTAAAACTGATCGACACCAAAGATTCCTTTGGGGATGCAGCAATTCCTTGGTTCCGCTAGATACTATCACAGCTTCATCGCGGGATCATCGAAGATTGCGCCGCTGTAACCTCTTTAACACAGCAGGGTGCTGTGAATTCATGGGGGACAAAACATGAGGACGTCTTTTCAGCTTTTGAAACACAACTCTGCAATGCGCTGAGCATCGTCTTTACCTAAGGGTACGAGTGATCTAGTGGTATACCATGATGCTCTGAATCAGAGTCCCAGTTACACACCAATGCAACTCGGTAGGGTGATGACTTACGTAATGGAATTACAAAGAGGAACTGCACGACACACAACCTGCGGTGGAAACCGTGGTCCTTGGATTTAGGTTGGAGGCATTACTTGGACGGTACCGAATGCACTACTTAGACCGATCACAAGGGCCTCCCGTGTACCTTTGCTTCAGAAGAGCTAAAACATGTAGTGACATCGTTGGATGGAACATTTGAATGATTACGACTGTGAAACCTGAACATGCACGACCTTTGCAACTCACTATCGACTCTAACCTACCTGATCAGACTCGCTCTATTCAAACTGGAGAACTGAAGGAAGAGAAGTTTCAGGTTGAACCCATGCGGGGCATGGAGACGCAACCTTAGGCAGGTCGGACGACATTCGCCACCCCATGGGATGAATGTGGATCTCATTATACGGCAACTGTAAGGAACTCGCATTGAGGAAAGCACACCGGCCTCGATATTCTAGTCGTTTGGGGTTTGATGAAAGATATTAGGATCTATAAATCTTGTACTGGTGATCGGGCATGAAGGCCCATCTGGCAATATAGGTGAATTTTGTCGCTAGATAACTTACAACTCGAGATGGAACCAACACGCTTTATGCAATCAAGGAAACGGACGAGTCGTCACAGCTTGCAACACACAACACCCATGGCTCACGTCTAGACATGGCCATTGGACAAACGGTCAAAGTAATCGAACTATCTTGACACTTGAAGACATGCTTCGAGAATGTGTGTGATTGGCTTTAGTGAGAGCCGGGAGGATACTTATCTTTGGTCGGGTTCTACTGCAACAGTTACCATTCTAGTATTCAGACAACTCTGTTTGAGGCATTGCATGGACAATAAAACTAATATCCTTATTGGACTAAGGTGGGTGATAACCTAATCACAGGTCTAGGACCGGTGCTCGAAAATCTTGGGAAGATTACTTGGATCGGAAATCGTTTGGAGGCAACGAATGACTGTCAGGAATGTTGAAAAGATTAGGGAACACTGGGAGTTCATTGTAGGCGGTAGTATCATGTTGAAAACCTCGCCCTGGGAGGG
Organism: Helianthus tuberosus; assembly: GCA_030545235.1. NCBI lineage: Eukaryota > Viridiplantae > Streptophyta > Magnoliopsida > Asterales > Asteraceae > Helianthus > Helianthus tuberosus. The sequence goes on along the minus strand of CM060412.1, from coordinate 96,392,221 downwards.
TGTGGTACACTTGGGAAGCATGGCAAGCTTAATTTACGTTGTGTTGAGTTATTCAGAATTCTGGAAAGAATCGGTCATGTCGCCTACAAACTCGAGTTACCCAATGAATCAGGTAACGTGGATGATATCATTTATGTCTTGAATCTAAGGCGGTGCATGTCCAATGAAACGCTTGCGATACCCTTATTAGAGTCTGAGGTTAATGACAAGTTGCAGTTGTCGAGGAATCTACTGAAATCATAGACCAGGACGTCAAGATTCGTTAGCATAGTCGAATTCCAATCGTGAGAGTTCGTTGGAGCTCAAGACCTGGACTGGAGTTCATGTGGGAGCGTGATGATCAGAGTAAGCTCTAGTATCCTCAGTTGTTCGAATGGTTATATCAACTTCTGATATCATTGGTGAATTTCGGGACGAAATTCCCTTTCAAGTTGGGGATGATGTGGTACCTGCAGAAACCCCCAGTCATCCTGATTTAACACCTTGCTGCTTTGAGCTACTTATCAAATTTCGGGATGAAATTTCTTTCAATTTGGGGATGATATGACACCCCGAGATTTCAAGGTCCTTCCTCTACGCGTTACTTATTTCACAATCATGTAATACTTATTTCACAATCCTGCTTTGAGTGATACCTTATGCGTTGTGTTGGAATGTTTAAAGGCTTAGACTAAGCATGTTTAGTATTATGCACCCACAATCACTAAACGACGAATAAAGGTTTTTTTCGTCACAACTTCCTCCTCGATGAAACATTGGGAGTTTTGTCGACCAGTAGAGTTTCGTCATAGATGGTTCGTCGCTTGTGGGATGCTTCGTCGGCCCAGATTCCCTCGAAGCCCAGTGGGGGCCCAATACATTTACTCGCATATATTACGTAGTAGGGTTGTACTACGTCACATAACTGATCGATCTGAAAACCCTAATGCTCTCTACCTTTTCCCTTCGATGGCAGCTCTTCTCTCCACAACCCCTCTGATTTGCAAGCACCATCTACCTTAGTTACCACCATCCTGTTCCTATCGATCGGTACGTTTGTTTTCTCATTTATATAATTCACATGATTGATTAACCGTGAGTATGTGGTTTGAACTTGAATGTAATTGATGAAAGTTTCATGATCATGTAGAATGTTATCGACATGTATTATTAGAACATGATTTAGAGTTAGTCTATAGATGAATCGATGTTTATTGGATAAGGAAGTGGTTAATTATTTAACATGATATGATTGTAAAGGAGTTGTATGAATTGGCTGGGATGTTAAGGGCCATCACAAAACTAGATAATTGTTCATAACGTTTAACTGATAATGTAGGGTTCATACTGCAGATGGTAAACATCATGTAATAATCGACTTCTATTGTTGCTTGACGAAATCGATAATACGACGATGATTATGATGATAATAGGTCCGATGTGATTATCAATAATGATGAGGTTAATTATGAATCAATGACTATGGTGGATTACTATGAATTACAAATGGCTTATGATGTGCCACTCATGATTTTCGGTTTGTATGATAATGTGCATTCATTGGAATAATAGGAGTTTTTGAATTGATTGCATAATTACAATGATTAACTGTTAGGCGATAATTAAAGAATGGTGGATTGATATTGAAACTGATTGGATCTGTAACTATTTTGCTCGACGAAACATAAGGTCCTTTGTCACACCTTGATCTCGACAAAAGATGGTTCTTCGTCGACAAGCATCCCGACGAAACATGGGGATGTTTCGTCGTACCTCTCCCCGACGAAATATGATCTTTCGTCACAAAGGTATTTCGTTGTGTAAGTTAAACAATAGGTGCCTGTGATGTTCATGATCATGTCACACCCGCTCGTAGCGGAAACGCAAGGTGTGATCTGTATGGTTTTCATTGCATAAATATCGATGTACATGAACAAACTATATGAATAAATACAAGCTCCAATGCCATTGTCATAATTGTTTCAAAAGAATGCAACATAAGTTGAATGTTTGGTTACAAACCATCAAATGAAAATAAGTTGTCATCATTTTATACATCAAAATGTAAGTCTTAAAATGTCAAGACTTTGACCACTATATCACCGCAAAGAGGCGGTATATAACAGGCAAACCCTTCAATAGTTGGCATGGAGTATTGATACTTGTTTTCCTTGAACTGAAATCGTTGCATTGGTCCACTAATTCCCTGAAATACATGTAAGTTTGAAAACATCAACAAAAGTTGAGCGAGTTCATGCAGTTTAGTTGTATAAGATGTATCTGTCAATTGTGAAATGTATTTGTATCAAAACCATGCGCTTTATCTGTATGAAATGTATTTGTATCAAACCCGCATGTAAGATGTATTTGTATCAAATATAGTATGAAAAGCGTCAATGAAATCGTTGATCATTAATGTTTCGCGAGGACATCAATATGTGTGACGAAATAGGAAGCAATCCAACCCTAGACGATTTTAATTGTATCGACACCATGTCGTAGGGCAACAAATGCACTCCTAGGCAAAATGGCCATGAGTGGGGCTCGCCAACACCCATTAGATCTAAACCTTTGTTCCTTGGTCCAAACTGGATTAATGGTGCTTTAGTTATGGCCCTAATTTCTCACATGATCTAAGGTGTTTCATTCCTTGACTTATCATACTATTGTACATGTATTTTCCCCGATAGTTGTAAAGCTTGAAAAGCATTTAAGATGAAAAGGGGACATGAACTCACAGAATTGCATTCCGTAAACTGTATGTAACTGTAACCTCATTTGCATTGTCCTTGAATTGTATCACAACCTACAAAGGTCCTAGAATTGTTAGACACTACGGTCTTTGTATTGACTTGAGTATAAGTCTTGTGTCTTGAATATGTGTTAAGACCTGTATGTCTTTGTTATTCATTGAACTGTGTATTAGATGTATGAATTGTTAAACTGTTATATATATATTTCACCAAATATATATATATGAAATCTTGTATCTTGTAAGCTATATAGTCGGATCTAGTCCGTTGAATTTCGTGTCTTGTATGTATCAATTGTATAGTTGTGTTTCCAATAATGGTATCATTGGGCCAAGACCATGTTTTCAAGTTATTGGGCTTAAATAGTGCTGGGCCTAAATAGTGTTGGGCCTTAAATAGTGTTGGGCCTCAAATAGTGTTGGGCCTCAAATAGTGTTGGGCCTAAATAGTGTTGGGCTTGAATAGTGTTGGGCTTGAATAGTGTTGGGCCTCAATAGTGTTGGGCCTAAATAGTGTTGGGCCTAAATAGTGTTGGGCCTAAATAGTGTCGGACTTCAATAGTGTTGGGCCTAAATAGTGTTGGGCTTTGGCCCATATGTTTGGTTTTGGGCTTAGCCCATGTGTTTTGATAAGCCCATTATGAAGTTAAGCCCATTTAGAAAAGTAAGCCCATTTGTATAAAATAGCCCATTAAAAAAAGTAAGCCCATTTGTTATAAAAATAGCCCATTAAGAAAAGTAAGCCCATTTGTTATAAAATAGCCCACATGTAAGATATAAGTCTTTCATTTTTATAAAAACATTTTTATAAAAATTCACTAAGTATACTTTTTAGTTAATAAAAACATAATAGTTTTTATTAGTTTCAAAATGTCCGAATTTTGTTAATGGTAACGAAATTCTTGCGTCCGCGTTGAAAGGTCGCCTAAGCATCGTAGTAACTTCACAGAATGGCGATATGTTCATAGATTCGCCCGTCGTCCGTTTTGACCATAAGTTGTGTCCGATAGTTCGGAATGTCCGTAAGTTGTTTTCAAGTGTGTCTATATGTATTCTTGTAAGTCTTTAGTTGTAAGTATGTCTTGTATTTATTTGTGTCATTGTTATCAAGTCTCTAACTTGTATATATAACTAATACAAATAATAACACATAGCACATACTTGATATGTTCCATAAATATGTATTTTACCAAAATATATATTTATGTCAATTTTTATGATTAGAAAGACCAACTTTCTAATATTGTAAAGACTTTGTAAAAAAAAAATGATAGTTTTGTTAACATAATGTTCTTAAAAAAATGGCCATATAACCTTTGTATTAATCATTTGGCCATGTTTCATAAACATATCATTTTCTTTTCCAACTCACCATCAATTTACCCAATCATCTTAACTAAAAACATTTGAGATTTTTATAACATAAACTTATCAAAATGATCTCCAAATCATGTAGGGTTTTGGACATGATCATAACATGTGCTAACTAGTTCAAAAACCAAGTTTACTTCTAGTTTTAACAACTTTTATAAAAATCTCATGTTGTATGTTACTTTTTATAATCTTGTAAAAGTCTTGTTTTTAAATAAAAACCTTAAATACTTTCACAAGATCAAAGGTTATGATCATCCCTTTAAACCTTTATGTTAAAAACCCTTTAACATAAACATGTATAATTGTTAGATCATATTTTTAAAACATCTTCTAACCATTTATTTGTATCATAACCATCATAACAAGATTAAATAAGCATATAACAAGTCTTAGATCACAATATAAACAAACATAATTATATCATGATTTTTATTCTTTGCTTCTTTGTATTTTTTTTTTTCATGTTTATTATGTATGATATTTAGTTATTATTAGCTATAATAACAATCATAAACATAATATATTTGTATATAAAAAAAATAGATATAGAAGCTTACTTCTAGCACTAGGCTAGGGATGATCTTAGAAGATTATTAAGAACTAAGAAGATGATGATCTTGATGGTAGAACACTTTTGTATGGATGAAAACCCTTCCTTTTACTTCCAAAAGCTTTAGATCACCTTATGTTACTTGGAAACCCATGTTAATCATCTAATAAAAGACTAAAATTGAAGTGGGTTTTTAGTGTTCTTGGTAATATGGATGAATATGATGAGAGCTTTTGTGTGTGAAAAAAAATTATAAGGTGTAAAAGTGAATGGTAAAGTGTTAGATTACTTAGTGTGTAAGTATTCTAATAATTTACCCATTTCATCCACTTGTAACTTAACTAAAAATATCAAGATATTTAGCAAGTAATTAAGGGGTGTTGGACCCACTAAACAAACGTGAACATGAGGGGAGGAAAGGGTCTTGAATTGTTTAAATGTGTTAGTGAATTATAAGGTTTCAACTCATGGTAAAATGTAGTAAATGTTTAAGTATTTTAAGAACTTTGACATTTTATATAAAAATATCTACAAGGTTTTAAGCCTTCATATTTTAAAGTAGTGTGACACTAAGTAAAACTAGTTCACCGAAATTTTTAGTGTGTAATTCGGGTGAAAAAGTCGGTTCAGGTCCTGTACCGGGTTAACTACTGACACCGTGTTTTATTTAGATAAAAACATAACAAAAATTATTTTTGTATTTGTTTTATTATCCAAATATTTAATCCAACTTTTTGGACTAAAACTTTTATTATTTTTGACACGGTTCCGGTACCGGCTTTGCTGACTGGCAGTTTACTGAACTAGCCATGCAGCTTAATGCAATAAGATTCGATTGCGGATTTTGTGTCGTTTTTACTACCCATTATATTATTTATGTCAAATAATATTTATTTTTGGGTTTTTCAGATAATTACTGTTTCGTTCTGCGGAATGCTGTATATTTCCGCACGATTTCTGTATTTTTCTGCGAACAAATAATGAAATGGTCACTTTTAGCACTTTTCGGACAGTTTTTAGTGCTACCGGACATTGGTAATGTATTAAACCAAACCTTTGTATTCCCTTATAGGGTTTAATGTATATTTGATGTTGGACTTTCGTCTGAGTCCTAAAGATGTAATTTAGATGATTTATGCGGATCCTGAGTTTTCGTCAGCACACTAGTTCACTAGGTACTACTCTAGTTGTTTCGATGCATTGTTTTAAACTGTTTCAAATATAGCCAATAGAAACGAATAATGTGCATCATAAATAAATATTCCTTGAGTGCTCTAAGATGTATATCATGTAATCATGCAGTTCGAATATTCAAAACACATACTTGTATAATGTAAATCATTGCTTTAAATGTACGTAAATTACCCGAACGTGGCAGTTGTCACATTCTCCCCCTGTTATTGAGAATTTCGTCCCGAAATTCAAGCTGAGTCATCCTTTGCAGGATTGTTCTCAAACAGGTGAGAGTATTTGGCTTTGATTTGGTCTTCACGTTCCCAAGTATATTCGGGTCCGTGTCGAGAGTTCCAACGAATTTTTACTAATATGTTACGACTCCTTTGTATTTTCTGGACCTTCCGGTCCATAACCTTAACAGGTGCTTTGTGAATTGGAGTTTGTCATCAATGTGAATTTCATCTGAAAGAATGATAACGGTTGCTTGTGTTGGACTCTTTTTAAGATTCGACACATGAAACGTGTCGTGCACACTACTAAGTTCGTCTGGTAATTTCAGCCTGTAGGCATCAGTGCCAATCTTTTTCAAGATTTCAAATGGTCTAATGTATCGTCGGTTAAGCTTTCCACGTTTACCAAACCTTGATACGCCCTTCCAAGGCGAGACTTTCAACAAGACTTTGTCTCCAACCTCGAAAGATAATGGTTTTCGTCTTTTATCTGCGTAGCTCTTTTGTCGATCGCGAGCCGCCTTGATACGGTCTCGGGTCTGAAAAATTTTATCCGTAGTCTCTTGGACTAGTTTCGGACCAATTAATTGACTATCGCCTGTTTCCGCCCAACATAGCGGAGAGCGACACTTTCGACCATAAAGAGCTTCAAATGGTGCAGCTTGTATACTAGTATTGTAGTTGTTATTGTAGGAAAACTCAACTAAAGGTAGATGAGTATCCCAATTGCCGCCTAAATCCATAACACATGCGCGAAACATATATTCGAGTGTTTGGATTGTCCGTTCGCTCTGGCCGTCAGTTTATGGATGAAAGGCCGTACTTGGATTCAAATGAGATCCAAAGGCCTGTTGAAATGATTTCCAAATTCTAGAAATGAAACGACCGTCTCTTTCTGAAATGATTGAAATAGACACTCTATGACGAGCCACTATTTCTTTGAGATAGAGTTTCGCTAGTTTCTCATTATTATCCTTCTCCCGAATCGGTAAGAAGTGTGCGGACTTTGTTAGTCTATCGATGATTACACATATCATGTAGTGACCTCTTGAGGTCCTGAGTAACTTCGTAATGAAGTACATCGATATTTGTTCCCATTACCAAACAGGAATCTCGGGTTGTTGTAACAAGTCCGAGGGATTTTGCAACTCGACTTTGACTTTCGCGCAAGTCAAGCATTCTCCGATATAAGTCGCGATATTACTTTTGAGGTTAGGCCACCAGTAGTATTCTTTCACTACTTAGGCCAATGTGCTTCCTCAAAATATCATCTCAAAGGCCGCCAAAGAATAGAACCCAATTTCGACCCATTAGGTATAAAGTTCCATCTTCTTTCGGCACTAATTGTTCCTTCATGCCTCTAAGTGTTTCTGCTTGAATATTCTCTTCCTTGAGCGCTTGTGAATCATCTTCTCTAATGCTTGAACTCTCAGTGTTCTTACTCGCACCTTGCGGCTCATGGCGTCAGCTACAACATTTGCCTTGCCCGGATGGTACTTTATTTCACAATCATAGTCGTTCAACAATTCAACAAACATCGTTGACGTATATTGAATTCTTTTTGGTCGAATATGTGTTGAAGGCTTTTATGATCCGTGAGAATAGTGCATTGAGTACCATATAAATAATGTCGCCATATTTCAAAGCGAATACCATCACGCCTAACTCAAGGTCGTGAGTGGTATAGTTCTTCTCGTGAACTTTTAGTTGGCGTGACGTGTACACGATAACTTTTTCACGTTGTATGGGTACACAACCCAATCCTTGATGCGAAGCATCACAGTTTACAACGAAGTCATCTGTATCGTCGGATAATGATAAGATTGTAAAATGCTATGCACCAATCTTAAGAATAAGTTGTAATGCTATATCTTGTTTTTCGATTGGGGAGGATTTATTGTCTTTAACAACTCTAAAATGGTTCTCAAATGTTGCTCATGTTCATCAGTCGATCGAGAGTATATCAAAATGTCGTCAATAAACACTATAACGAATTTGTCGAGATACGGCTTGCACACACGATTCATTAAATCCATGAAGACCGTTGGTGCATTTGTTAAACCAAAAGGCATAACGAGAAACTCGTACTGACCGTAACGAGTCTTAAAAGCCGTTTTCGGTATGCTTTCCTCTTGAATTCGTAACTGATGATACTCCGATCGTAAGTATATCTTAGAGTAGAAGCTAGAACCTTTCATAAACCATTTGAGTTATTTGGAAATTCATCTGTAACATGATTTAGAAATATGAATTTTCATTCATCGAAATGTTGTGCACTTTTGCAAAAACTTGCATGTCTTTCCACCCCCAAAACCTTTATAAAGATGTATAGTGGTAAAGAGTGGGGGTTATGAACTCACAACATCCTTATTCGGTCAACTACAAAGTTCAGAAGGTGCTAATCGACATGGAGATTTGGCTATGGTTATCGGATAACCAATCCATGTCAACCACTACTTCGAAACTACTCAACTGAACGGGTAAGAGATCGATATTGAATTTCAGTTCCAGACTCGACTAGTTTACCGTTTGCCAATTCTATAGAATGAGGAGACGTCTAGCTTACTTGACTTTAGGCCAAGTACATTTTAAATTCTGTGTGGCGAGGACTTCACTGTATAGTTTTAGGAACCCTATGTTTAAATGCAGGATAACCCAATCCCTATGTTTAGATGTAGGATAACCCGATCCATATGTTTAGTTGTTGGATAACCCAACCATATGTTTAGATGTAGGATAACCCAATCCCTAATTGTAGCTAGGACAATCTCGTCCCTAGCCATGAAACTCATGTATGTGAAATGTTGAGATGAAGCTAAAATTGGCAATGGTATTATATAATATGGATGTGAAATGTTGATTGATAGGATACGTATCGGTGACCCTTAATGATTTGATATGTCTCAGCTAATTCCCCATTAGCTAACTTGATATAGTAATGTGTGTCCAACATGACTCTAATTCGAGTATATGCTTATCATTTAAAAGCAATAGCTAAGCTCGGTGTTGGTATTAATAGAATTGATACATGATGATCGTAGAGTGTACGTACTCATGACTTCATTTCTCTCATGGCGAGAGTTATTGTTTGAGTGATCGAGGTAGGGAGGGATGATGCGGTCATGCTTCGGATCTCCGAGGCTAAACCCGAAATGTAACACTCAGTGTGTTTGAATTCGGGTGTTACCCAGTATGGAACAACCCTTGAGATATCATGAAAGCATCAAGTGTAACCAACAATATTAGCTCCAGTTATGATCGAGTTCTTTTATAAAATCATATGAAAATAGATATGAAAATCAGATGATATAAAAGAATGATGTATGGTTAAATAAATAACCAATAAAAATGTAGTGTATAAATATATCATGTATTGAAATACAATATTATGTCTTGTGTAGAAGATGTTGCGTCTTGTGCAAAAATGTCATGTCTTGTCTTTGTCGAAGAGATTTGAATAACACCACGATATGCAATATAACATAAGCACTTATATATAGGAAGTACCAGCGGCGTATCCACCATGCTTTTATCATATTACACACGTCTCATCACTTACAAATAACCACCAAAAATGTCTTGTGTATACCAACGTCAAATGACATGTATAACAATGTCTTGCGTAACAATGTCATGTATAAACCATGTCTTGTGTAAAAGCAATAGTTTTCAACACATAACTTTTAACTTAAACAATTGATTCTTTTGGCGCCATGATCTTTTTAATACACACTATTAAAAGAATCTTAGACATGTATTTGGATAAATAAAGTCTATCATGTGCCCAAGAATGAAGAATGCAATCAATCGGTCATGGAAACCTCAAGACCGCATTGTTCATACATGTTTGAATAAATGATAATGTGGATAACCAAAACCAAAAGGTGTAATGCCTCTTGCATGTATTGGTCATATGTCTAAATGGAAAAAGAAAAATAATTCGTTCAGGAGGGGAAACCAACCCGTGGCCTCCGTCCCTATAATATGGGTTCCCTACTCTATGACCTCAATCGTCCGAAGTAGAGAAAATCCTTTGTCTTATTTGTCCATGTGACCATTATGGTAATAGTGCTTGAGTTTCACGAGCTCTAGCAAGATGATTAGAATCTACAAAAATGTCGAATAGAATACAATGAGGGAGTTGCAGCATGGCTCATGCCATACCATTCATTGGGAAAAGACAAATGTCAAGCGACGGAATTTATTGTATCATTTCCAATAAATATGATAAGGTGGAATATGATAACGTAAGGTAAGGTAAAGTAGGGTAAAGTGTCATAGACACCATGGAACCAACCCATGTTCAATAATTTCGAGAATGTTGAGGAAAATCCTCCATGAGTGGATAACAAGTTTTGTTTGTTTAAATGACTAGTCTCAACTGAATCGTGCTATAGATCGAATGTTAGGTGTGAACAAATATGTGTCGTCTTCCTGTATTGTATTGTATTGTATTGTATTGTATTGTATTGTATTGTATTGTATTGTAGGGTGTTATACTAACCACCCCCAGTTCGTGTTTTACTAGATAGGAAGAATTGAATCTCAAGTAATAACTTAAGAATTTTGAACGAATAGTGATCATTAGCTTGACCCGCAGAGTCCACCAGAATTTCCATGCACTACAAGTTGTTATTACGTAGGCCTCCGTAATAATAAATCGCCTTGCATGGTCACCCTAGAATTCTCTCGTTCGAAGCAGACGATCAGTCAGAGAAAGGACACTATTGTCTACATACCTTCAACATAGGAGGGACCTTCGCGATAGCTCACGTGTCATCATCCGTTGTTGTTACTCGCAGAACAGTACGACGTTAGATGAAATAGAAATGGAAAGAATCTGTAATAATAACAACTGAAGGGCACCTTCAAGATGAGTACTTCATCTTCCTTGTAGGGACAAGAGTATATCAACCTTGATTAGTATGAGTCACAGGGATCTCGTCCCACTAATGGAGTTGTTGTCCAAGGTTACCACCTTCGCCTCGTCGTCATTATCATGGTCAGGCATCTCAGCATTCGCCAGAAAGCAACCATATTTTACGGAATTAAGTTTAAGATTTCACTTAGAAATCATGTTCGTCATAAGTTCCGTAATAGACATGAGGTCGATATTTTCATCGTGTGAGTAAAGAATAATAATAGAGTTTGAAGTCGAAGGTATTTTGTTCTTGGCAAATATTTCATGCAACATATATATGAACAACCTATATATATACTCATGTAAAATCCTATCAATCAAGGATTTCTATCTTGTATAAGCTGAACTTGTAAACTGTTTATAATGCATAAACTGATAAAGTAATGTATTGTAGGCACATAGTCTATTAATGTATTGTGTCTGTTTCTCATAGACTTCACCCATGGAAATGTCCTCGCTTGATTTATGTGAAATGAATTTTTGTTGTAGTGGACCTTGAAAAATGTTTATGCAATGAAAACCTTTTGACCTGTCCAATTTTATTTATAATCTGTTCAACATGAACAAGAGGTTTTCGTGAGAGATCCCTAGTGATTGTAGACTTAGACTCGAGAAAGAATCCTGGTTCACTACAATCGATGCTCTGATACCAATCTGTCACACCCGCTCGTAGCGGAAACGCAAGGTGTGATCTGTATGGTTTTCATTGCATAAATATCGATGTACATGAACAAACTATATGAATAAATACAAGCTCCAATGCCATTGTCATAATTGTTTCAAAAGAATGCAACATAAGTTGAATGTTTGGTTACAAACCATCAAATGAAAATAAGTTGTCATCATTTTATACATCAAAATGTAAGTCTTAAAATGTCAAGACTTTGACCACTATATCACCGCAAAGAGGCGATATATAACAGGCAAACCCTTCAATAGTTGGCATGGAGTATTGATACTTGTTTTCCTTGAACTGAAATCGTTGCATTGGTCCACTAATTCCCTGAAATACATGTAAGTTTGAAAACATCAACAAAAGTTGAGCGAGTTCATGCAGTTTAGTTGTATAAGATGTATCTGTCAATTGTGAAATGTATTTGTATCAAAACCATGCGCTTTATCTGTATGAAATGTATTTGTATCAAACCCGCATGTAAGATGTATTTGTATCAAATATAGTATGAAAAGCGTCAATGAAATCGTTGATCATTAATGTTTCGCGAGGACATCAATATGTGTGACGAAATAGGAAGCAATCCAACCCTAGACGATTTTAATTGTATCGACACCATGTCGTAGGGCAACAAATGCACTCCTAGGCAAAATGGCCATGAGTGGGGCTCGCCAACACCCATTAGATCTAAACCTTTGTTCCTTGGTCCAAACTGGATTAATGGTGCTTTAGTTATGGCCCTAATTTCTCACATGATCTAAGGTGTTTCATTCCTTGACTTATCATACTATTGTACATGTATTTTCCCCGATAGTTGTAAAGCTTGAAAAGCATTTAAGATGAAAAGGGGACATGAACTCACAGAATTGCATTCCGTAAACTGTATGTAACTGTAACCTCATTTGCATTGTCCTTGAATTGTATCACAACCTACAAAGGTCCTAGAATTGTTAGACACTACGGTCTTTGTATTGACTTGAGTATAAGTCTTGTGTCTTGAATATGTGTTAAGACCTGTATGTCTTTGTTATTCATTGAACTGTGTATTAGATGTATGAATTGTTAAACTGTTATATATATATTTCACCAAATATATATATATGAAATCTTGTATCTTGTAAGCTATATAGTCGGATCTAGTCCGTTGAATTTCGTGTCTTGTATGTATCAATTGTATAGTTGTGTTTCCAATAATGGTATCATTGGGCCAAGACCATGTTTTCAAGTTATTGGGCTTAAATAGTGCTGGGCCTAAATAGTGTTGGGCCTTAAATAGTATTGGGCCTCAAATAGTGTTGGGCCTCAAATAGTGTTGGGCCTAAATAGTGTTGGGCTTGAATAGTGTTGGGCTTGAATAGTGTTGGGCCTCAATAGTGTTGGGCCTAAATAGTGTTGGGCCTAAATAGTGTTGGGCCTAAATAGTGTCGGGCTTCAATAGTGTTGGGCCTAAATAGTGTTGGGCTTTGGCCCATATGTTTGGTTTTGGGCTTAGCCCATGTGTTTTGATAAGCCCATTATGAAGTTAAGCCCATGTGTTTTGATAAGCCCATTATGAAGTTAAGCCCATTTAGAAAAGTAAGCCCATTTGTATAAAATAGCCCATTAAGAAAAGTAAGCCCATTTGTTATAAAAATAGCCCATTAAGAAAAGTAAGCCCATTTGTTATAAAATAGCCCACATGTAAGATATAAGTCTTTCATTTTTATAAAAACATTTTTATAAAAATTCACTAAGTATACTTTTTAGTTAATAAAAACATAATAGTTTTTATTAGTTTCAAAATGTCCGAATTTTGTTAATGGTAACGAAATTCTTGCGTCCGCGTTGAAAGGTCGCCTAAGCATCGTAGTAACTTCACAGAATGGCGATATGTTCATAGATTCGCCCGTCGTCCGTTTTGACCATAAGTTGTGTCCGATAGTTCGGAATGTCCGTAAGTTGTTTTCAAGTGTGTCTATATGTATTCTTGTAAGTCTTTAGTTGTAAGTATGTCTTGTATTTATTTGTGTCATTGTTATCAAGTCTCTAACTTGTATATATAACTAATACAAATAATAACACATAGCACATACTTGATATGTTCCATAAATATGTATTTTACCAAAATATATATTTATGTCAATTTTTATGATTAGAAAGACCAACTTTCTAATATTGTAAAGACTTTGTAAAAAAAAATGATAGTTTTGTTAACATAATGTTCTTAAAAAAAATGGCCATATAACCTTTGTATTAATCATTTGGCCATGTTTCATAAACATATCATTTTCTTTTCCAACTCACCATCAATTTACCCAATCATCTTAACTAAAAACATTTGAGATTTTTATAACATAAACTTATCAAAATGATCTCCAAATCATGTAGGGTTTTGGACATGATCATAACATGTGCTAACTAGTTCAAAAACCAAGTTTACTTCTAGTTTTAACAACTTTTATAAAAATCTCATGTTGTATGTTACTTTTTATAATCTTGTAAAAGTCTTGTTTTTAAATAAAAACCTTAAATACTTTCACAAGATCAAAGGTTATGATCATCCCTTTAAACCTTTATGTTAAAAACCCTTTAACATAAACATGTATAATTGTTAGATCATATTTTTAAAACATCTTCTAACCATTTATTTGTATCATAACCATCATAACAAGATTAAATAAGCATATAACAAGTCTTAGATCACAATATAAACAAACATAATTATATCATGATTTTTATTCTTTGCTTCTTTGTATTTTTTTTTTCATGTTTATTATGTATGATATTTAGTTATTATTAGCTATAATAACAATCATAAACATAATATATTTGTATATAAAAAAAATAGATATAGAAGCTTACTTCTAGCACTAGGCTAGGGATGATCTTAGAAGATTATTAAGAACTAAGAAGATGATGATCTTGATGGTAGAACACTTTTGTATGGATGAAAACCCTTCCTTTTACTTCCAAAAGCTTTAGATCACCTTATGTTACTTGGAAACCCATGTTAATCATCTAATAAAAGACTAAAATTGAAGTGGGTTTTTAGTGTTCTTGGTAATATGGATGAATATGATGAGAGCTTTTGTGTGTGAAAAAAAATTATAAGGTGTAAAAGTGAATGGTAAAGTGTTAGATTACTTAGTGTGTAAGTATTCTAATAATTTACCCATTTCATCCACTTGTAACTTAACTAAAAATATCAAGATATTTAGCAAGTAATTAAGGGGTGTTGGACCCACTAAACAAACGTGAACATGAGGGGAGGAAAGGGTCTTGAATTGTTTAAATGTGTTAGTGAATTATAAGGTTTCAACTCATGGTAAAATGTAGTAAATGTTTAAGTATTTTAAGAACTTTGACATTTTATATAAAAATATCTACAAGGTTTTAAGCCTTCATATTTTAAAGTAGTGTGACACTAAGTAAAACTAGTTCACCGAAATTTTTAGTGTGTAATTCGGGTGAAAAAGTCGGTTCAGGTCCTGTACCGGGTTAACTACTGACACCGTGTTTTATTTAGATAAAAACATAACAAAAATTATTTTTGTATTTGTTTTATTATCCAAATATTTAATCCAACTTTTTGGACTAAAACTTTTATTATTTTTGACACGGTTCCGGTACCGGCTTTGCTGACTGGCAGTTTACTGAACTAGCCATGCAGCTTAATGCAATAAGATTCGATTGCGGATTTTGTGTCGTTTTTACTACCCATTATATTATTTATGTCAAATAATATTTATTTTTGGGTTTTTCAGATAATTACTGTTTCGTTCTGCGGAATGCTGTATATTTCCGCACGATTTCTGTATTTTTCTGCGAACAAATAATGAAATGGTCACTTTTAGCACTTTTCAGACAGTTTTTAGTGCTACCGGACATTGGTAATGTATTAAACCAAACCTTTGTATTCCCTTATAGGGTTTAATGTATATTTGATGTTGGACTTTCGTCTGAGTCCTAAAGATGTAATTTAGATGATTTATGCGGATCCTGAGTTTTCGTCAGCACACTAGTTCACTAGGTACTACTCTAGTTGTTTCGATGCATTGTTTTAAACTGTTTCAAATATAGCCAATAGAAACGAATAATGTGCATCATAAATAAATATTCCTTGAGTGCTCTAAGATGTATATCATGTAATCATGCAGTTCGAATATTCAAAACACATACTTGTATAATGTAAATCATTGCTTTAAATGTACGTAAATTACCCGAACGTGGCAGTTGTCACAGATCATAAGTATTTATGTGTGTTTACGATCTTTGTTGCATGTCAATGAGAATAAGAAACTTGGTTTGATTAGTGTGTGTAGCAAACTCACATGCTATGTTATGTGATACTTTGTAACATTATTAGAAATGTGCGTTTGATACCTGACATACTGTGATTTTGTGAGAGATGTAAACTGTGTACGAATACGTGACTTACTGTGTACAAATACGTGACTTATTTATGTGACTGATGTTGATTGGTAACCACGATAGGGTTTGGTTGACCAACTGGGAACGGGTAATGTAACGTAACATACCGAGAAAATCTAAGGTGAGTTCACTGCTCTTTTTCCAAACATGCGTCCCGGGGAGGGACATTTGGTAAACATTCCGGGGAGGAATGTTGGGTAAATGGGTTTGACTGGAATGTTAAACCTGGGTTGTTGGTTAATACACGTATATCTATCACTCAAGTCCCTTCTACCGATTGTTGCCGGGGAGGCAACGGGGTATTAGTTAATAGCGCTATTTAGGTTTGGCACCCTCACACCGTACCGGGGTGGACGGGATTGAACTAATGACCCTAATCTTGACCATTGCTATAATAGAGGCAATGGAGGACAGGGCAAATAATCTAGAGCCATTGGCGGTAAGAGTGTGATTAACAACGAATCATTGAAATGTTTTAAACTGGAAACTGGTAACTAAACGCGTTAACAAAACTTTGAACTCACCAGCGTCGTCTGACACACTTGTCTGCATGCTTGCAGGTCTGTAGGGTTATATCATGGAACTTGTTGTCTGGAAGGCTGGAGTGGTCATGGGTCGAGATACATGGAATCGCAACACAAGTCTAATGGATTACGTACGCGTGGTTTATGAAACACTTAACAAATGAGTTATGCTTCCGCTGTGTACAATAAATTACATGTAACATTTTTTATCACTTTATGATAATCAATGAACGTTTTATTTAAATATATTTATGAGTTCAATGTGATTGGTGGTTAAGATCCTGGTACGTCACTCGCCCCGCGGTGCTCCCGCAAGTGGTAATTTGGGGGTGTGACAGGATAGCCCCAAATGAGCAGGAGAAGAAGAAAACCATAAATGAGCAAGTTGTGAAATGAGAAATCATGGGTTTATATAGATTTTCAACAACCGTTAAGATCATTCCTCGTAATTTGTGTTTTGATCTTGGCCATCCAAGTGTTACCCATAGTTTTGAATACCATGGGACCTTAAAAACCAGTCCATAGAGTGAGAATACCATGTCCAAAACCCAGGAATCAGTTGTTGTTTGCTGAAAAACCATTTTTGCAGATCTGGGGGTCATTCGCGGGCCACTAAGGCAGAAGCACTGGGCTTCGCGCCCCTCCTAGACTCCAGACCAGCAAATTTTCAAACATTGGCAGAACAGCCCCCTGCATGCATAAAAGTTGATTTTTGACATGTTTAAGCCCTGTTAACCAATTTTCAAGGCTCAATAATGATGTCAAAGTATAGGAGACAAGAAATATGCTTGAAAATATCATGGATGTCGGTTCGTTTGGTCGTTCGGCCTCGTTGTTCGGTTAATTACGACGAAACATGAACGGTCGCGAAAAACGATCCAAATTGCGCGACGAGTGGAATTTTAGCATTCCAAACACTAAAATAAAATATTTTACTGATTAAAAAAAATTTGGATGTCCGGATATGTTCAGAACGTAAGATATGCGCGAAAATGCAAACTTATGCACTTTGTGACGCTTTTAGTCCCTGATTGACCAAATAAGTTTGTTTTTACACACCGAACCCCTCAAAGCCTATTTCTAAGCTATGTAAAGGATATTTATGGTATGTTTAACTTATAATCATGTTTTGGAATGTTCGTTACTATACGAATCGGCAGACTTTTGCAATTTGTCGCAAATAGTCCCTGCGATCGAATAAACTTGTTTTTGCCATACCAAACACTTCAAAACTTATTTCTAAGTTATGTAAAGGTTATTTAAGGTATGTTAAGCATATGTTGATGTTCCAGAGTGTTTGTTGCATTAAACTGATTACGTTTATGCATCAGTTTGCGTATAACTTTCCAGAAAGCGATATAGAGTTTGAAATTGAACAAAAATCAAAACGTGCAAAATGTCAAACATAAATAAACAAATATTGGGGTCAAATCACATTGTTTTATTGATAATTGAATTGTTTAGAGTTTATACAATGATTACAAGCACAGATGTCACAGTCTCCCCTACTTTAGGAAATTTCATCCCGACATTTATTTAAAGGAAACTTGTGAGAATAGATGTGGATATTTCGCCTTCATTTGATCTTCACATTCCCAAGTAAATTCTGGTCCACGTTTAGATTCCCAGCGAACTTTAACAATTGGAATGTGCTTGCATTTGAGTTTCTTGACTTCACGGTCCATTATTTCCACAGGCTTCTCAACAAAGTGCATCGTGTCATCAACATGAATTTCATCAAGTGGTTTGTGGAGGTTCTCATCAGCTAAACACTTTTTAAGATTGGACACGTGGAAGGTTGGATGAACATTTCCAAGTTCAAGAGGTAACTCAAGTCTGTAGGCTACTTTTCCGATTCTTTCGACGATCTTGAATGGTCCAACATATCTAGGTGCAAGTTTTCCTGTCTTTCCAAATCTGATCACACCTTTCCAGGGTGAAACGTTAAGTAAGACGCTATCACCCGACTTGAAATTCTAAAGGCTTGTGTCGTCTATCCACGTAAATCTTTTGACGGCTTCTAGCTGTCTGAAGGTTGTCGCGAATTTTCTTGACTTTATCCGTAGTCTCTAAAATGAGCTCAGGTCCAGTAAGCTGAGCTTCACTGATCTCATTCCAGCAGACTGGTGAACGACATTTTCGACCGTATAAAGCCTCGAAAGGAGCCATGTTTATGCTGGAGTGATAACTATTGTTGTAGGAGAATTCAATCAACGGTAGAGACGAATCCCATTTACCACCAAAATCGATCACACAAGCTCTAAGCATATCATCCAGTGTCTGGATTGTTCTTTCAGATTAACCATCTGTTTGCGGATGATAAGCTGTGCTCAAATTAAGTTGGGTTCCCATTGTAGATTGCATGGTTCTCCAAAAGCGAGACGAGAATCGAGCATCTCTATCAGAAATAATGTTCAATGGAATGCCATGACGGGATACAATCTCATCCACATAGATTTTAGACAGCTTGTCGGCAGATAGATCCTCACGGATTGGCAAGAAATGTGCTGACTTTGTAAGACGATCAACAACTACCCAGATAGCGTCATGACCTCTTTTAGTACGTGGAAGTTTGGTAATAAGATCCATAGCAATGTTTTCCCATTTCCACACTGGAATCCCTGGTTGCTCCAATAATCCAGAGGGATGTTGATGTTCAGCCTTAACCTTAAGGCAAGTAAGGCATTTGGATACGTATAAGGCAATGTCTTTCTTCATACCGGGCCACCAATACTTGGTTCGAAGATCCTTATACATTTTCTCTGCACCAGGATGAATAGAATAACGAGACTTATGAGGTTCATCCATCAACAAGGTGCGAAGATTGTCTTGACTTGGGACCCACAAACATTCCATGAAATAATACAATCCATTGTCCTTTAGTTCAAGATCAGGCTTAATGTGATATGGTAACTCTTTACCCATTAAGTCTTGTGAAACACAAGTATGTTGAGCCTGAGAAATGTAGGTTTGAATATCAGATCGAACCTAAACACAATAAAGTTTGACACGCTCTTTATGACTCAATGCGTCAGCCACGACATTCGCCTTACCAGGATGGTAGTGAATTTTGCGGTCGTAGTCGTTTAGAAGTTCTACCCAATGTCGTTGCCTCATATTAAGTTTTTTCTGATTGAAAATATCCTGAAGACTTTTATGGTCAGTAAAAACCACACATTTTGTACCATACAGATAGTATCTCCAGATTTTGAGGGCGAATATAACTCCACCTAACTCAAGATCATGAGTCGTGTAGTTCTTCTCGTGTACCTTCAACTATGACACCTGTGTCACTTCAAAAATCAAACAAATAGCAAACCAATGAAATATTGTATTTCATACTTGGAATTTCTATAAGTATGTGTATCGTCTGCACATATCAATTCTTGTTCGATTTCAGGCTTTAAATCGCTTTCTGGAAGGTTATACGTGAACTGATGCATAAATATAACCAGTTTAATGCAACAAACACTCTGGAATAGTGACATAGGCTTAACATACCTTAAATAACCTTTACTTAACTTAGAAATAAGTTTTGGAAGGTTTGGTGTGTCGAAATCAAGTTTATTCGCTTATAGGAACTAATTTCGACAAACTGCGAAAGTATGCCGATTCGTACTGTAACGAACATTCTAGAACATGATCATCAGTTAAACATGCCCTAAATATCCTTTACATAGCTTAGGAATAGTCTTTGAGGTGTTCGGTATGCTAAAATAAACTTTTTGGTCATTCAGGGACTAAAAGCGTCAAAAATTGCATAAGTTTGCATTTTCGCGCATACCTTACGTTCTGAATATATCCGGACATCCAAAAATTTATGTAATCATTAAAATATTTTATTTTAGTGATTGGCATTATAAAATCCCATTCGTCGCGTAATTTGGATCGTTTTTCGCGTCCGTTCGTGTTTCGTCGTAATTAACCAACATCCGAGATGTTTTGAGCATATTTTAAGTTCTCTATACTTTAACTTCATTTTAGAGCATTAAAATGGGGTTAACGGGGCTTAAACATGCCAAAATGCATCAAAAATCAAGCTTGGAGATGCAGGGACCTGTTCTTCCAATTGCTGAAAGTTGCTGCCAGCACACAAGGGCCATACGGACCGTATGGAGGTGCTTACGTTCTGTAAGCCTTCTCCAGCACAGCAAACTTTATTTAATAAAACCCAGCTGCACCCATTGTTTTTCACATGGTTTCTTCTATTCTATGGGCTAGTTTTAAGTGCCCCTGGTTTTAGAAATCAGGAGGTGTATGTGTACAGCTTAGATCGAAGCTCGGATTTCAAGAAACGATCCTAACGGTTCTCTGAAATCTATAAATACCCACTCCATTTCATTTGCTCCTCACACTTGATCTCATTTCATTCTCTAAGTTGGAGTGTTTACACTTCACACCTGAGAATATTTAGATCAAACCTCCATTTCTTGGACCGTTTGTAAGTGTTCTTTCGTTCTTTTACGCGTTTTAAGCGTGAAAGTCAAACAAGTGTTTGACTTTCAGCTTTGACCAGTTCATGGTCAACACGAAGTTCGTTTGAACTTCGTAACATGAGCGTAATCACGATGGTCATAGTCCTTTGTGACTATACCTACTAATTACCACGTTATTTAGGCATAGTGACAAGTCATAGTTTCGGTCAAAATGCGTGTTCTTGCGTATTTTGCAACCAAACTATTTTTGGGTATCAAGACCCTTTGTCTTGATATCAAACTTGTTTTCTAACTTCGTTAAACATGTTTTAACATCTTTAGCTCGTCACTTTAGGTTTAATGCTTATATAGGGTCGTAAGATAAGCGATCTAAACAATCGCTTAGACATACGAACCCGACCCATTTGGTCGATCATTAGGATTCGACCAAGCATGTTTAGTGACCATAGTTGTATAGGGAATAACCTTCCGAGGTTATACCTTATGGTCACATAGTTTAAGTAGTTGTATGATAGGTAGTTTATATGCCTTAGATAAATGACCAAAATGCCCTTTTTATGCATAATTGACATTTAAGCATATGTAACCCAAAATTTTGTCACTTAACTGATTAAGCAACATAATTAAACATGTTTAAGCATATAATACTTGTCATATGACTAGTTAGGCGTTCCGAACACGCTTTGCGTGAACGACGCGTTAAAGTAGCATAAGCTACCTAAACGGGTTGTGATGGGTCGTAAGCACTTAGGTTAGGTTTCCATTTAGTATGTAGGCTTGTTAAACCATATCATATAAGTTCCAACACTTATTTGGTTTACAAAACCTCATCCTATCCGATCTTCCGATTTAGGTCCGGTTATTAATGTAGTCACCCATATTAGGTGCCGTTTGATTTCCGTGATCCCTCTAGCTTTGCTTGGTTGTTGTTCAAGACTTCTAAGCATTCTCAAGTGAGTACATAGTCCCCTCTTTTACTTTTTTCAATGTTTTGGGGTGAAACATGTGTAACTATTTGTTATGTTCGTGATTTCAAAGTATAATTGATTATACATGTTAGTACTTATCTTTTGATAAACTGAATGATTATTTATGGTTTAAACACTAATTTTTCAAAGATTAAAAATTAATTGTTGAATTGTACTTATTTTATGTTCACCAGACCGATTGGTAGTATGATATAGCGCTATAGGATTTGACACCCCATTCCTGTTGTCATGGAATGTTAGAAACCGATATTTTTATCCAAATAGAGTTTGCCTTTGTGGTATTTCTATAGTCTCAATTGGTGTAGTTTGATGCACTAAGGTTTGGTTGAATTCTTAAATCACATTTTTATTATATATTTTGTTATACTCCCAAAAGTATAGTTTAATATGCTCTCATGTGTGATATTGTACAAAACAACATATATTTTGTTAATTACTAAAACATAGTTAAATATGTTATTTACAAAACCAAAGCATAGTTTAATATGTTATGTATAAAACCAAAGTATACTTTTAATATACTACTGAAAACTATTATTTTGACACTAAAAGTATATTTAATAAACTATCTGTTTTGGAACTGAAATATATTTTAATATATTACTTATTCGACTTCCTTAAAACCAAAGTATATTTTATATATACTACAAACTTTTTATTAAAACATTGTTTTACAAACAACATATTTTATACAAACTCATTTTACTTGGTTATTTAATTATCTATGTATCATTTTGTTATATCATCAAACTTCTTATAAAATTTCGCATGATTTATAAAGAAAACACTTTTAAAGTTCATGACTACTTTTTGTTAAACATTCTTTTAAACTTACAAGTCATGAATCCTGCATTAATAAAACCTATGTATCTCATAGGCATTTTTATGCTGACGTACCTATTTTTACACATGTTTCAGGTGCTGCTATATGATGATTGTTGATACATGCTATACATAGGATGGACTCATGCCTTAGCGACTTTAAAACTTGAAAGACAATATTTGTATTCAGTTGATCTGTAATAAAACAATGAGATTCAATAATTCAATAAAACGAAATTATTTGATCCATGGTTGTGAAACAATGATTCTGTTACAACACTCCCTGACGGTTCCGCCATGTTTTGTTGTTTTACGTGGTCGGGGTGTGACATCAACTGCCTTGATGTATAGGCTATAACTTTGTTTCTTTGCATGAGAACACAGCCAAGGCCCAAGTTGGATGCATCACAATACATGACAAAATCATCGTTGCCCTCAAATAAAGACATAATAGGTGCATTACAAAGTTTCTGTTTCAAGATCTGAAAAGCTTCTTCCTGTTTGGATCCCCATTCGAAAGGTTTATTCTTCTGAGTTAGAGCAGTGAGAGGAACTGCAATTTTGGAGAAGTTTTTGATGAAGCGGCGGTAATAACCCGCAAGACCAAGAAATGAACGAACCCTAGTAGGAGTAGTAGGTGTATCCCAATCCTTAATCGCACTGATCTTGGAGGGATCTACATGAATACCTTGTTCGTTGATGAAGTGTCCCAAAAATTGAACTTCCTTAAGCCAAAATTCGCACTTGGAGAATTTGGCAAAAAGTTGTTCTTTCTTTAGGAGTTCCATAGTAAGACGAAGATGTTGTTCATGATCGGCTCGTGTCTTAGAATAAATCAAAATGTCGTCAATGAAAACGATGATGAACTTGTCCAAAGAAGGCTTACAAACCCTATTCATCAAGTCCATGAAAACAGCAGGAGCATTAGTCAAACCGAATGGCATAACAGTGAACTCATAATGCCCATATCTTGTGTAGAATGCAGTCTTGGGAATATCTTCCTCGAGCACTCGAAGCTGATGATACCCAGAACACAGATCAATCTTTGAAAAACAAGTAGCACCCTGTAACTGATCAAAGAGATCATCAATGCGAGGTATGGGATATCGATTCTTGATGGTAAGCTTGTTAAGCTCACGATAATCGTTGCAATCCTAAAAGATCCATCTTTCTTCTTGACAAAAAGAACGGGAGCACCCCATGGTGAAAAGCTAGTACGAATGAAACCTTTGTCAGAAAGCCCCTGAAGCTGTTTAGATAACTCTTGCATCTCAGACGGTGCAAGACAATATGGAGACTTAGCAATAGGATTAGCACCAGGAATAAGATCAATA
Source organism: Helianthus tuberosus (assembly GCA_030545235.1). Lineage (NCBI taxonomy): Eukaryota > Viridiplantae > Streptophyta > Magnoliopsida > Asterales > Asteraceae > Helianthus > Helianthus tuberosus. Next base: position 96,368,051 of record CM060412.1, on the reverse strand, counting down.
CGAAACTCAACTTGGCAGGCCCGTGGTAAACCAAGTAATTCTTCAGGAAATACTTCAGGATAATCCCGAACAACAGGGATGTCTTGAATAGATTACCTTTGCCTTTCTCTTCTAGAACATGTGTCAAGAAGGCAACAGAGTTCCTACGCTGGTACTTTTGAGCTTGGATACATGACATGAGTTTAAGACTGCTAACAGGTTTCTCACCACGAACCTCTAAAATTTCACTAGCCGAAAGCGACACACGAACAATCTTTTCAAAACAAACTACCTCAGCGTGGTACTTGGCTAACCTATCCATTCCCACTATAATGTCGAAACTTCCAAGTTGCATTGGTGTGAGGTCGATAGGAAAGAGATGGTTATTAAGGTTCAATTGGCAGTTTCGAAGAACAGAATCGAGTACAATGGGTTCACCACTAATTACCTCTACTGTCAAGGGTTTTCCTAGTTTCGTTCTAGTCATGCAAAGCAAAGGCTCAAAAGATAATGACACAAAACTCTTATCGGCACCCGAATAAAAAAGAACAGATGCAGGCTGATTGTTAACAAAGAAAGTACCATTCACCACCTCGTTGTCTGTGTGCGCTTCATTAGCATTCATATTAAAGACTCGTCCATGAGCCTGATCCTGATTCGTGTTTTCCAACCTCGGACACTTATTTCGATAGTGGGTTAGATCCCCACAATTATAGCATGAACCAGGTGTCACACCACGAAATTATCAGAGCATTGGCGTGACTGGACGGGTATCTTCATTGCACAGCGGAAGCATATATAGCTAAGACTTCTAGAAAATGAACGCCCACTAAGTACTCGACTCCACATGGTTCCCCTATTCCAACCGGGCCATAATTTTTTATATGCAACCTGAGAAAGAAACATGCGAAAAAAAGTCAACATAAAGTTGAGCGAGTTCATAGTTTGTTTGTAAAAGATTTGAAATAAATCTTTTGAATAATCGGTTTGTGAAATAATATCGAGAAAACGAATTTAGAAATCATTTTCTTGCCAATTTATATGGAAACTTTGTATTTGTAACGCATTATGTTCATAAAACCATGTATTTGTAAACCCTCGTACTTGTAATGTTCGTATAACCGTCAATGCCCACCCTGACTTTGACTCCATGCCCGCATAATCCTATGCTTTGAATTTGTATAAAACATGGTATGTAATTTGTCAAAATTAAGTATTTCTGTAAGTATGTATAAACCTTTGTAATGTGTCTGTATGTATGAAAGTCCCTGGTATGTAGCAATTAAGGAAAAAGAGATCACTAATGGGTTGCAAAGCCACTGGTATGTGTGAAACGGTGCATGAAGTACTCAAACCTAACAAATTTGTACCGGGCCTCCGGCTGTAAGACACAGTCACCACTATGGGTCTCCCCGGCCTCATGGGTGTGGGCTCGCTACACCCAAATAGATCTATCACTCATGTCCCTCAGTCCTAACAATGAGGATTAATGGCCTTAAGTGTTGTACCCACCTTTCACATGATCTAAGCGTATAAACCCTCCTTAAGCTAATCATACCATGTATAAAAGTGTCTGTAATAATTGTAACATGTATTTTACCCCAGCCTCTAAGGCTGAACCTCCCCAGCCTCTAGGGCCAACTCCCCAGGCACTCCAAAGGCCTAATTAAGTTAATTTGTGCCTTAAACACTATTTATTATCACGTTAATTACTTGTTAATCACGTAATTAAGGGCCGTAAATCACCGGTTGTCACATTCTCCCCCTGTTACAGAAATTTCGTCCTCGAAATTTAGACTACGTTAACTTCTTAGAGTTACGTTATGTGTAGGTAAATACGAATAGTATCAAAGTGAATGAACCTGATATCGAATCAAGACTTATTTAAAGGATGTGAATTCAAGGACATACCTCAACAATAAGAACCCAACGGTTAAAAGCAATGTGTCTCAGAAATTGATGTCAAAGGAAACAAGGCGTATAGATACAGTCACTAGTGTGACTAAGTTAACAGGGATCCAAAAATGAACAGGAACTTCTACCAATCGAATTCCATATGAACGTTCACAATAAGTAAATGAGTTCTAGAAGCAATAACATCCACTGGATGAACTTAGAATCAACAATCTCAAATATAATAGTTTGCATGAAACGCTCGATCGTGATCAGCACAAGCTGCAAGTTATACCGACGCCACAAGGTGTCGCAATGATTGAAACAATTTAATAATAGGGGTGATCGAACAAGTATCACCTGTGTTTTGCAGTCTATTGAAAGCGTAATGAAGTAAATATGAAAATTGGTTTCTAACAACATCATAGGATTTTCAATTGAAATTTGAACATGAAAGAAATAATGTTTTCGATCGAAGATGAAGAAGCAATGAATATCGCAAAACATTCGATCGATGTTGAAAGGACCGTTAGGAGGTACACCGAAATATGAAATGAATTTTGTGTACCCTTGTCTTATCACACGATTGTGTTAAGACTGTTGTAATGTGATAAATCAAAGCGGATTTAATCTAAATCAATAAATAAATAATTAAATCCGCGCATAAGATTGGTAAACGAGTTTAGCGCAAGATTCAAATAAATGAAAATAACACCACAAGGTGTCGAAATCAACAAACAATTTAATGGAGTCGAATGCCAAACAAGCTTACTTCGACTCGGAACAAATGAAACACTTGTTAAAACGAATTTTTTAATATGATGCTCCCAATACATCATATGATGCTCTGAAGTGAATATGTGTAATGGACAAGTTCAAACAATTGAATTTGACTTCGGCGCAAGCCGACAATAAATACATGTATCGACAGGAAAACTTTTGGCATGGTCACAACGAAAAACCATGTATGTAACTTGAAAAGAAAAGAAATTTCAAGAAAATGTGTTAACTTGATAACAAAGAAGCCAACAATTTCAATAATGCGGGTCATTCGAATCACAAATCAATAATTAGATTTAGCGAAATAATATTTAAACTTTGATGAAACGCTTATTCGAAACGAAACCACATGCGTAACAAACGATGCATGCGTAACATATAGAAATGAACCAAATGAGTATTCGCTATACTGAAAGAAATGGTCGTGATACAATGACCATTAAGAGGAGTAGAGATACGAAAATCTACTCAGTAAATGTGAAAGTCAAAATTTCAATACAAGAAATTTAAGGATTTTACCTGGGGTTGCATGTGATAACCGGTTGTTAGGTGACATTACCATAGAATGTCGAACATAGCGTACTCGTCATTAATGAGAAAGGGGGAATGTGGAGACATGCGTCTTCTCCTTGACGTGATTCATGTCGTTGCAGGACCGCGTGCCAAACCGCCGCTTCCTGATCGATAGTTTTCGTGCTGATAGGATTAACATCATCGCTGAAATGCTCCACAGTGTCTTCTTGGTGACTTCACCTCGTAAGTCATATGTGACGTACTTCAACCTTCGTTGACTTATAGCGTAAGTTTCATGTATACTTGTGCACTAGCGTTTCGTTCAGCGTAGAATGTGATGTACCCCGACGTCCGTTGACGTAAAGATTGAGTTCCATGTATTCTCATGCACTAGCGTTTTGTTATGCTTAGGCTGCCTGCTCGGGAAGTTAAAATATCATAGATAATATGGATAATTGTGTGTGCCCGAGTTAATATTCGTGGTTCCTACGTGATGACCTTTAATGAACTTCAGCATAAGTTTCTTAAGGTCTTAAATGCATGTTTCCTAAACTCTCAGAGTTTTGTTTACTGTATGCGACTGTTTTGTGTACCGTGTGTAAAACACAACTTTAGCGTATGTTTAAAAATCAAAATTCTGATCTTTTTGTTTTCGGCAACGGTTGGAGACCATATTCGAGTACTAGGTGTTCTGTACGTATTCAAGGTCTTAAAAATCAATGTCCCAGATAAAGTTGAGGTTAGAGCATAGGTATCTCTACAGAAACCCTATTCGCTGTAACCTATAGCTCTGATACCAAACTGCCATACCCCGAAATTATCAGAGCATTGGCGTGACTGGACTGGTATCTTCATTGCACAACGGAAGCATATATAGCTAAGACTTCTAGAAAATGAACGCCCACTAAGTACTCGACTCCATATGGTTCCCCTATTCCAACCGGGCCATAATTTTTGATATGCAACCTGAGAAAGAAACATGCGAAAAAAGTCAACATAAAGTTGAGCGAGTTCATAGTTTGTTTGTAAAAGATTTGAAATAAATCTTTTGAATAACCGGTTTGTGAAATAATATCGAGAAAACGAATTTAGAAATCATTTTCTTGCCAAGTTATATGGAAACTTTATATTTGTAACGCATTATCTTCGTAAAACCATGTATTTATAAACCCTCGTATTTGTAATGTTTGTATAACCGTCAATGCCCACCCTGACTTTGACTCCATGCCCGCATAATCCTATGCTTTGAATTTGTATAAAACATGGTATGTAATTTGTAAAAATTAAGTATTTCTGTAAGTATGTATAAACCTTTGTAATGTGTCTGTATGTATGAAAGTCCCTGGTATGTAGCAATTAAGGAAAAAGAGATCACCAATGGGTTGCAAAGCCACTGGTATGTGTGAAACGGTGCAGGAAGTACTCAAACCTAGCAAACTTGTACCGGGCCTCCGGCTGTAAGACACAGTCACCACTATGGGCCTCCTCAGCCTCATGGGTGTGGGCTCACTACACCCAAATAGATCTATCACTCATGTCCCTCGGTCCTAACAACGAGGATTACTGGCCTTAAGTGTTGTACCCACCTTTCACATGATCTAAGCGTATAAACCCTCCTTAAGCTAATCATACCATGTATAAAAGTGTCTGTAATAATTGTAACATGTATTTTACCCCATCCTCTAAGGCTGAACCTCCCCAACCTCTAAGGCTGAACCTCCCCAGCCTCTAAGGCTGAACCTCCCCAGCCTCTAGGGCCAACTCCCCAGTCTCTCTATATTATCACCAGACGATCCATACCTAGTCATGAAAATCATTCACATTTCGATAATACACATTTGTTTTGTAAAAACCGGTATATTTAGTATGATCCATTCGTAGACCATTTGAGTTTGTCTAAAATATGCAGGCTCTGTTAGTCGAAAAATTTGTGTGTTTCTGCAAAACGTGCATGTCTTTCCACCCCGAAAACATTTATAAAAATGTAAAACCGTAAAAAGTGGGGTTATGAACTCACCTAAATATTCCTGTGCAAAGCTAGCTATATACGATGTCGTTTCCAAAACGAGACTTGCTAGCGTGCATTCTACAATATTCCTAACACGGAATATCTTATAAGTTTCTAAATAAACGCAGTAACTAAACTACGTGTCATCGAGCTCTACCGAATCGTTGACCGAACGATTTGACGGTAAATTGTTAAGTTAACGAAAATGACTAAGTTAAACTTTGTCACCCCGAGAAGTCGTTTGTGTATATAGGAGTATTCGTACGAAAGTAATATATAATGACCTTGTATTATATATATTGCGTCTTGGGTATAATTGCCATAATACACGTATAAGCCATTTCGGCGTTTGTAATAAATATAAAAAGTTATATTTATTTTGCGAAAGTATCATCGAGTTGTTTGAAGTTTGAAATAAATATAAAACTATATTTATTTTTATGTAATAGTTGTCGAAATTTCAAAGTTTAGAATAAATATAACAACTATCTTTATTGTCGGAAATAGTATCCGAATCGTCGTTTTTGTATGTTGTAAAAGTGTTGTCGAAAGTACTGTTACACTTGTATTTGTTTTTATAAAAAAATCACTTGAATACAATGGTTCGTTTTATAATAAAACGCGTTTGTTTTTAAGGATTTTCTCGAAAAACGGGCAGAGTTTCCTCTGTTTTTGGACGCCCCGACAACACAAGTTGTCTCTATTTTTAGGGTTATTGGATTTTATCACCCCTAACTATTGGCTATTGCCCGCTGTCATCCCCAACTATCACTTTGACGCCTGTCACCCCTAACTTAACACTTAGTTGGTTTTGTCACCATGTTGTTAACTGATTACTAACTTTTGATCCTGTTACTATACTTTTAGGAGTGTCCTAAGATCCCTAAAACCTTCCTAAGATCCCTATGACACCCCCAAAAGTAGAGTAACAGTATCAAAAGTGAGTGATCAGTTAACAACGTGGTGACAGAACACAGTAAATGTTAAGTTCCGGGTGACGGACGTTAAAGTGATAGTTGGGGGTGGCAGCGGCTAATAGCCGATAGTTTGAGGTGATAAAATCCAATAACCCCTATTTTTATCAAAATTCAGCAATTTATCAAACAATATAAACAATATTTAAAGATTCCGTCGAATAAGTCAAAATATAAACTATGCTTTAATCGATTGGTTCAAGCTCGTTTGTCACGTGTAATATTAAGAACTATGAAAATAACGAAAGTATTTATCGCGCCGATAGACTTTACCAAAATCTCGTGTCGTTTCGCTGAAAAGTTGATTGACTGAGTCGACTTGCTGAGTTGACCAAGTTTGACCGAGTTGACTCGGTTTGACCGAGTCAACCGAACTGCTTTCTAGACTGACTGTGTTGAACCCGATCTGAGCTGAGTTGACTCGAAGACGAAAACCTGAGACATCCGACTGACCCGAAACCCAAACCGCAACTTGAACCTGCTGACCGGCAACCCGAGAGACCCGAACTCTCTCGAACCGAACCAAAACCTTCAATCTAAATGAGTTGCTTGACCCGAACACCGCACCGGAACACTAAAACCCAACTGAACTGTGAATCGAGTCTGACACGTGACCCGAACCAGAACCAATTCGAAGCCAAAACCCGTAACTAAAACTGAACACTTGAACCGTCATTTGAACTGAACCGGACTAACCTGACCGGTGTTGTTTCCTCGTCGCCAAACACCTCCATCGTCTTCATCATCAACCACAGAATCATCATCATCTCCATCTGACATCAGTCTTCAGTAGGGCTTACGTCGGAGAAAACATACCACCGCCGCTGTTGACTCCACTGCCGCCGTGTACGGCGGTGTGGCCGCCACGCCACCGCTGTCTCTCTTTCTCTCTGGCTCCTCTCTCTCATCTGTCTCTCTCTCTTTCTGCGTTGTCGAGCCGCGGTGTGCCACCGGCTCCGGTCGCCGGTCATCCTCCACCGCTCCGCCGCTCTCTCTCTCATCCCCATCATTCTTCTCTAATCGATCCGCCGCTCACCACCGCCCAACAGTGGTGGTGGTCCGTCTTGCTGCTCGAAGAGGGGGGGGTGTTGTGGGTCTGTGTGTTTGAAATATAGATAAAGAGGGAGGGTGTTGACAGTATTTTATTTGTGTATATGATAAAATGGAGATAAGGTTAGAGATGAAAGGGGAATGGGTTTGTCTGTGCATATCATCGAGAGAGAGGTAGAGGGTAATTGAGTGTGTGGGTTTATTTGTGTGTGTATTGTGTTGTCTGCACATTGACCCCTTTTATAAAGATGATGATGAGATCTTTAAGATCTTGTGTGCTCCAATATTGATCTCAATAATCTTTTGTAGAGATTTGTTTAGATTTTGGCAAGATTTTATAAGATCTTGAAGAGATTTTATAGAGATTTGTTTGGGATTTTTAGAGATCTTACAAGATTTTGAAAAGATTTAGTATAGATTTAGTAGATCTTGTGAAGATTTGTAAGATGTAATATATTATGTGCAGGTTTAGGCTTGTGGGTTTTTGGGCTTGGGCCCGGGGCCCACAAGCCCAACTCATGCGTAAGTGGCCCGTAATTCCTACGAGACCCGTTGTCAAAACCCGAACACTTCGTAACGTCGTAAAACATAATGTCAGTATCAAAACACATAAATCAGGGTCGGTTGCCGTTGTTCATCATTTTTAGTCGTCGATTGCATAAAAAGTGCGTAAATGCCTCGTTTGCCGTTTCTGATCCGTTTTTCGATCCGATTTCGACTACGAGTATTAAAATCCGAAAGCGAAACCAAATATATCATAATATATTAATATCAAGACGAAATTCGAGCCCGGTGCGTCAGTTTCATCGTTGATTGTTGGTGCGTTACCGTTTCCGCGTTTTTCGTTTGCGTCTGCGTTTTGTGTCGTTCGGAAGCCCAATAAATTCACAAAAATTAACTTCATAAATATAGAATATTCACAGAAAATCAGTATTTGTCGGCGTGGTCAGTATTTCATACGGTGTCAGTTCGTTGTCGCGTAGTATTCAGCAGATTCCCCGTAAATCACCATACGCGCACTGTAAAGTCGGGTAGTCGTTCCCAGGCACTCCAAAGGCCTAATTAAGTTAATTTGTGCCTTAAACACTATTTATTATCGTGTTAATCACTTGTTAATCACGTAATTAAGGGCCGTAAATCACCGGTTGCCACACCAGGAGGATAATGAGGTCGTGCAGCTTGTGCTGGTTGTTGAGCTGGCGGTTGAGCTGGTTGTTGAGCAGGGTTCTGTGCAGCTTGGTTCTGGTTAGGAGGAAGACGACAAGTGGTGGCAAGATGACCAGATCTCCCACTATTGGTACAATAACGACACTGAACTTGCAGCTGATGGTGGCTGTTACACCTGTTGCACAAAGGTGTGTTGCCAATGTATTGTTTCTTGGCCGGTGGTTGCGCTGGCTGATTTGGAGCAGCTTGGTTTGCCTGCGAAGTAACAGCGAAATTTTGGGAAGCCTTGTGCTTCCTAGACTTCCTTGAAGACCCAGTTTTCTTACCCTTCTTACTCTCACTTTTGTCAGACGACTATTTCTGATTCTTGTCACCCTTCCAATGGAGTTTTCCTTTCCTGATTTATGACTCGGTCAAAGTCGCAGCCAACTCAATGGCATGTCGAACTGTGGTAGGGTTGCTACCAGTGACGATATCTTGTACCGGGTTAGGTAAACCATCGACATACCTCTTGATAGCTTTATCAAGTGGCGTAACCATTATAGGACAAAGTAAGCTCACCTCCTCATATATGTCGGTATAAGCCCGATGTTCACCACTGTCCTATTTCAGATCATCAAATTCCCTTTCTAACGCCCTCTGTTCGTGATGAGGACAGAATTCCCCCATCATAAGTGTCACACCCCCAAAAACCCCACCCCGCCTTGGAGGCGTGACATGCCCAGGATCATAGCCACCAATCATATTGAACAAAGCATATAAGTAATTTTATAAAATCCAACACAATACAATTGGTGTCAAAACATAGTTTAAGTTTACAGCGGAAACATAATGTTTAAAACCAAAACATAAGTTTAATATAAGTTGAAATGTTTTCCCACAACGACCACGCTTCCTCGTGCAAGCTCCTTAAGCCAGGGACCTAACGACCTCCAGGGCATGTAACAACGAGTCAACAACAAATTTAAGTGAATTCACGTTTTGTTCACTGACTTACTAGCCCATAGGATTATCCCGAAGTTTTTGTTTTGTTGTCCTACCCAGGGAGGACGAACGTACGTATTCTGCCCAAGGAGAATTCGCAGGATTTATAGTGGCATCCTACCTACGGAGGATGGCCGTACATATCCTACCAAAGGAGAATATGCAGGTTTTCATACTGGCATCCTACCTACGGAGGATGGTCGTGCCTTGTAGAAAGTTTGTGAACTCACCTTTGCTTTTGCTTTGCTCGATAGATAAACAAAATGGTCACTTGAGCTATCTACTTTGATTGTAAGGGTATGGGGTAGAGTTTAGCCTACTGACAAGTCTAATAACCTAATTTAAACAACAATGCACACGAAACTAGGTAAGTAACTTAATACCACATTTACGATAACTCACGAGATTAAACCCTCACAACGAATGACAAAGTGCAATACATAAACATCCATCGATTTAACAACGAATGACAAAGTATAACCTAAGTTTGAGCAGCACTTAAACATTCATCGGATAGTTTCAATCGATCGGACATTGAATCGTAATAGCGATCGAGTTAATACCCTGCATCGTAGCAGCACCTTGCTAATTTAATTGTAATTTCTTCTTCAGAGCAGTATACTTTCGTTTTTGAAAGTTTTTGTCGACACAGAATGAAAGCTCCTGAGCTAGGCTATTTATAGGTGAAATTTGAGACTCTCGCGGCCCGCGTAAACCCTAATCCAATTCTTACGCGGCCCGCGTAGCCACCTAGTCTACGCGTAGGGTTGCTGGGTCATCAGTAGGTGTGCCAGATGGTCAACACGTGGCTCGGGAATGTTTATCTGGTCAACCATACATTGACGCGGCCCGCGTAACCTTCCCTTATGGTTTACGGGGCCACCTCATGACCGTCCCAACAAGGGGGGGGGGGGTGTATGTTTCAATTACTAGTTACATAAATAAGTTAAGTTTCAAGTGTCTTGATTAGGGATTTAATGTGTTATTATGTTATAAGAGGTGTTATGGTGTTTGGGGTTCATAACTAGCTTAGAAATAATAAAACAATGCTTCTAGTATAATTTTGATGTTTCGGGTAGTGTCCGGTTGTTTGGTTAGATACCGGTTCGTTAAAGTGCTAAATTGCATCGTTTAGTGTCCTTTATGTACCCTTTTGTGTCACTTTCAATTCCCGACACTTAGGAGGGTATTCTGGATAATAAAACATGAATTCTGCATGATATTTATGTGTTAAAAAGCTGATTATAGCTGATTTATTGCTGTTTTGTGCAGAATTTTGCATTTAAAGTGCGTTTCAGGTGCTTTTTAGTGCATATTTTAGCCTCCGGAAAGTTTATATGTTAACCCTTGTATGCATACTTGGGTTTTAATGTATTTTAGACGTTGGACCTACTCCCAGGTCCTAATTCCATTATCTGACTTCTTTCTTTAGAGTTGTGACACAGTGTTTCTTACCGGTGAGTTTACTAGTCTTTCTGACGCAACGCTAACAGTAATGCATAAAGCAATATTTGAAGTATAAAATGTGCATGAATTCACATGTATAGCATGTAATCAGGCAATGTTGACATTTATGCACATAATTGCAGATATTAAATAATAATAAAAATGTACGGAAGTTACCGGTTTTGTGCCAGTTGTCACAGTCTCCCCCCGTTAAAAGAATTTCGTCCCGAAATTCAGGCTGATCTATATCTCGCAGGAGTTTTCTTGAACAGGTGGGGGTACTTTTCTTTAAACTGGTCTTCACATTCCCACGTGTACTCGGGTCCGTGCTTAGAGTTCCAACATACTTTGACAAGTTTGACACTACTCCTCTGGGTCTTGTTGACTTTCCAGTCTGTAACCTCAACGGGTTATTCTGTAAATCGGAGTGTGTCGTCAATACGCACTTCATCCGCAGGGATGATCACTGTTTCTTGGGTTGGACTCTTCTTGAGGTTGGATACATGAAATGTATTATGTACTCCGTTAAGTTCTTCCGGTAATTCCAACTTGTATGCCACGGTACCAATTCTTTCCAAGATCTTGAATGGTCCGATGTATCGTGGATTCAGCTTTCCACGTTTTCCGAATCTTACTACGCCCTTCCAAGGTGAGACCTTCAACAAAACTTTGTCTCCCACCTCAAATTCTAAGGGTTTTCGTCTTCGATCAGCGTAGCTCTTTTGTCGATCTCGAGCCACCATAATGCACTCTCGGATCTGCATGATTTTTTCGGTTGTCTCTTGAACAAGTTCAGGACCAACCATTCGTTTGTCTCCAGCATCTGCCCAACATAATGGCGAGCGGCATTTGCGGCCATATAGGGCTTCGAACGGTGCGGCTTTTATGCTCGTATGGTAGCTGTTATTGTAGGAAAACTCAACTAAAGGTAGATGAGTATCCCAGCTGCCGCCTAGGTCCATAACACATGCGCGAAGCATATCTTCTAGCGTTTGTATGTTCCGTTCACTCTGGCCATCTGTTTGCGGATGGAAGGCCGTGCTTAGATCTAGTTGAGATCCAAAGGCCTCCTGGAAGGATTGCCAGATCCTTGAGACAAAACGTCCATCTCTGTCTGAAATAATTGAGGGTGGCACTCCATGACGTGCCACGATTTCTTTCAGGTACAACTCAGCAAGCTTTCCAGTGCTATCCTTCTCTCGGATTGGTAGGAAATGCGCAGATTTCGTTAACCGATCGACTATCACCCATATCATATCGTGCCCCCTTGGGGTCCTGGGTAATTTCGTTATGAAGTCCATCGAGATTTGCTCCCACTTCCACATGGGTATCTCTGGCTGTTGTAGTAGTCCGAACGGTCTTTGATATTCAGCCTTAACCTTAGCACAGGTTAGGCATTTTCCAACGTAGACAGCAACATTGCTCTTAAGCCTCAGCCACCAATAGTAATCCTTCAAGTCTTGATACATTTTGTCCGATCCTGGATGGATCGAGTATCTCGACTTGTGAGCTTCACTAAGGATAACATCTCGAATACCGCCATAGAGCGGAACCCAAATACGCCGGAGGTATTCAGGTCTACGATTTTCAGCATAGAGCTTCACTAAGTACAAGGTTCCCTCTTTGTTTGGCACCAAATTCTTCAGCATACCCTGGAGGTATTCAGCTCTACGATTTTCTCCCTTAAGGGCTTCTTGTTGTGCGTCACGAATGCGTGCAGTGAGGTTCGTCCGAATAGTCATTCCCAATGCTCGAACCCTTAGGGTCTTAACCCTTTCTTTTTTACTTAACGCGTCTGCTACAACGTTTGCCTTTCCAGGATGGTACTTAATCTCACAGTCATAATCGTTTAGCAGCTCGACCCATCGTCGCTGACGCATGTTTAATTCTTTCTGATCAAATATGTGTTGTAGGCTTTTGTGATCTGTGAATATTGTACATCGAGTACCATATAAATATTGTCGCCAGATCTTCAAAGCGAATACCACCGCGCCTTGCTCCAATTCGTGCGTGGTGTAATTCCTTTCATGCACTTTCAGCTGCCTTGAAGCGTAAGCGATGACTTTTTGGCGTTGCATGAGCACGCAACCCAAACCTTAACGTGAAGCGTCGCAGTATACTACGAAGTCTTCAGTGCCTTCGGGTAAGGATAGTATCGGTGCATCGCATAGATTATTTTTTAGCAGTTGGAAGGCTTCTTCCTGCTTATTACCCCAATCGTACTTCCTGTCTTTCTGCATAAGGGTTGTTAGCGGTTGAGCTATCTTGGAGAAATTCTTGATAAATCGTCGGTAATAGTCGGCTAAGCCCAAAAATTGTCGAACATCAGTTGGGGTTTTGGGGGCTTCCCAATTCTTTATTGCTTCTATCTTGGCTGGGTCTACATGAATGCCCTTCTCGTTCACAACGTGACCAAGGAACTGTACTTCGCGAATCCAGAATTCGCACTTTGAGAACTTTGCATAAAGTTTCTCTTTCTTTAGTAGTTCCAAAATGGTCCTGAGGTGTTGCTCGTGCTCTTCTCTTGTTCGTGAGTAAATCAGGATATCATCGATAAATACAATCACGAATTTATCGAGATATGGTTTGCAAATGCGGTTCATCAAATCCATAAATACTGCTGGTGCATTCGTCAATCCAAATGGCATCACAAGAAACTCGTAATGCCCATAATGTGTTCGGAATGCAGTCTTTGGTACGCTCTCCTCTTGGATCCTTAACTGATGGTATCCCGATCGAAGGTCGATCTTGGAATAGTAGCTTGATCCTTGCAACTGATCAAATAAGTCATCAATCCTCGGTAATGGGTACCGATTCTTGACAGTGAGCTTGTTCAACTCTCTATAATCGATACACATCCGCAGAGTTCCATCCTTCTTCTTCACGAACAATACTGGAGCTCCCCAAGGCGAGAAGCTTGGCCTTATGAATCCTTTATCCAACAACTCCTGAAGTTGTGTAGATAATTCTTGTATCTCGGATGGTGAAAGCCGATAGGGTGCCTTGGCTATAGGAGCGGCTCCTGGGACCAAGTCTATATGGAATTCGACTTGCCGTTGCGGAGGTAGTCCTGGCAGATCTTCGGGAAAAACATCAGGGAATTCCTTCACCACAGGAATGTCTTCGAGTCTCGGCTCCTCAGCCTTCTTATGTACAACGTGCGCCAGGAAGGCAATACATCCTTTCCTTAAACACTTCTGCGCCTTCATAAAACTGATGATTCGCAGAGGCGCGTCTCATTTTTCTCCATACACGATGAGAGTTTCATCATTCGCCAGAGGGATGCGAATGATTTTCTCGTGACAAACAACTTCAGCCTTGTTCTTGGACAACCAGCCCATTCCAACGACCACATCGAAGCTACCCAATTGGATAGGTAAGAGGTCGATGCTGAAGCTTCGCTCACCAAGTTCTAATGAGCAACCCCTAACAACTTCGCCCGATTCAACAAGTTTACCATTGGCTAGTTCTATGGAATAAGGAATATCTAATTTACTAGATTCTATTCTAAGCATACGTTTAAATTCCACAGACATGAAGCTATAATCGGCACCAGTGTCAAATAGTATGGATGCAAAGTGATTGTTAACGAGAAACGTACCGGTGACCACATTAGGGTCCTCGCGTGCGTTCCTTGCTCCAATCACGAATGCTCGAGCCTGAGCATTGTTCTCCATTGGACAATTCTTTTTGAAATGATCTTTTCTCCCACAATCGAAGCATCCTTGATTCTGCCCAGCTCCATTACCATTCTGGTTAACATTGCCATTGCCATTTCCACCACCGTTTCTATTACCAGCACCGTTGCGGTTTCCATTCCTATTCCTATTACCACTTCCATTTCCTTTTCCCCAACAGTTCTCAGTATGGTGACCCAGTTTTCCACACTTTTCGCATTTTGGAACGCGAAAAACTCCTTCGTGATGACGCTTGCACTGGTTGCAAATGGGCAGAGTGCCCTGGTATCCTCTGGCAGGAGCGTCATTCACGGCTGCAAGAGTTCTCTCCTCCTGTGGTGGGTTGGGGTCGTGCTTCTTATTGTTGGAACCCTTGTTGTTACGCATCGCTTGATTCAGGATCGCATGCTTCCTTTTCTTGTCACCAGATGACTCAGCATGCGTCTCGGTCTTTTCAGTTGGGTTCAGTGATAACTTCTTCATACGAACAACATCTTCAGTAAGGCTGACAGCCAGAGTTACAGCCTGAGTAATCGTTTCAGGTTTAGCCGAAGTTACCATGCTGCACAACTCTGGAGCCAATCCCCAGATGTAGCGTTCAACGCACTTAAATTCGGGAGTCACCATATAGGGGATCACTCTCGACAAATCGTGGAACCTTCGTGTATAACCAGTAATGTCTGCACCTTCCATGGTTAAGTGCCAGAACTCAGTCTCCAACCTTTGGAGTTCAACACGAGAGCAATACTTCTCTCTCATTCGTTCCTTTAGTTCATCCCACGTCATGCCGTACGCAGCATCATCACCCAGAGTTTGGACTTTCAAATTCCACCAAGTCAAAGCTTCATCAATAAAAAACCCCATAACAAAAGTGACTTGCTGATCCACGGTACACTTGCTCTTATGGATAGTGGAATCAGTCTTCTCTGTCCAGCGTACAAACGCCACTGCACCTTCAGTGCCATCGTAGTTCAGTGGTTTGCAGTCGAGAAACTGCTTGAAGGTGCAGCCTTGTGCTGTGTTTCCTCCAGATGTATCTCCCTGTCCATTACGTCTAGCATTGCTTGGTCCTCCACTTTGTTCGGTGCGGTTCGCCTCATATTGGGTGATAGCTGCGGAGATCCTTTCTTCCAGTAGGGCATTCAGTTCTTCAGCAGTCCTCGGTAGAAGAGGAGGAGGGGGTTGATCGGAATCCTGATTGTTCACAGCTCTCCTAGGTGCCATGTTCTGAAAGAACACAACACAGTAGGGTTAGACATTTGTTTGATATCGTCATACGAGACAGTAGTAGTATATATACACAGACATATACCCACATAAGTGACATCAAACAATCCGCCAAACGTATAAATCAATTTATACAGCAACAAGCATGCATAAATAGATAATTACTGATGTGTCATAAGATATTCACCGAGTCTTTACACATATTAGGGCAACTTGTTACATCATTGTTTGCGAAGTAAACAAAATGCATATGGGTTACATCACCCCATAGTACAAGTTTAACATATGTAAAGGACAAAATATCTTTCCTCACATTGGCAGTTCTTGTCTTTATACCCTAAAACATTACTTCAACAGAGCATTTAATAGGCTGGGGGAGGGGTGAGGGTGTTCACGTTTGACCTTTTCTCGCACTGAAGGAATCTCGTTTGATACGTGACAAGACTTGTTGTGGTTTCTGTGCACTGAATACCATAATTATGTATGCATCCATAATTACATAATTCCTTGCACAGTCCGCACAGTTCGTTTCATCATCGGATCACTTCCTTCAAATAGGCCACTGCTTTCAGGCGAAGTCACGAGTACCTGTGATATTCTATTTCTAGTATATGTATATATCAATTATTACACATAGTTGCAAGTAATTTCTAGTCAAAGACAAGTGCTACTCTAGTGCACCCTAGGTCTCGTAGTGTCCTTACTTGACTCTTTGTAAACAGTTTCAGGTGGTGGATATCGCGGAAAGTTTTATGCAATGAAAACTTTTGAAAAATTGTTTTCGTGAGAGGATCCTAAAGATTGTAGTCTAGACTCGAGAGGGAATCCTGGTTCACTATAATCGCAGCTCTAATACCAATCTGTCACACCCCTTTCTAAGGCAGAAGCACGAGGTGTGATCTTGAAAGGTTCTCATCGCATACGAATGGTAAACATACTACATGCTTGTAAAAAATTACTCCAAATGCCAATAACATTGTAGGATCGAGATTCGATCAATACGAGTCTTTCAGAGTTAAATCTAGATCACTAGATAGGCGGAATCCATCTAGCAACCTTGAATCAGTAAGAGAATGTGAGTAGGAGTAGAAAGAAGTACTTTAAACTTGGTTTTCATTTATAAAATGACGTTTTACACGCAGAGAAACCGGCAGCACTTCGTGTCAAGATCCTCTTAAAAGTTACAAATGAGAAAACCAACACCCCTATTTATAGGGGAGCCGGTCCACATGAAGTGGATCAGCCAGTCCATACGAACTGGACAACATCACTCCATGTGAACTGGGCTATTAACATAAAATTACAACTTTAAACCCTTCAAATACATTCACGACATGACATGACTGACGACGTAGGCGATAGACATTATGTACCAACAAACTCCCCCTTGGATATTGCCAGAGTCTTCAGTCTGCCTGTCTTTCAACAATTTCTTCACATAGACTTAAAAACTTCTCCTCTCTGTTTTGGCTTTCTCAGCAACTCTTTCTTCAGGCTCCCCCTTTCATCAATATTCCGTGCTTTTGGGATCGACACCTGGATTACCAGCAACAAGCTCCCTTTTGCATCAAGCTCGTCTTCAGACTCCCCCTAAGACTCAGCTATCGAGATCTTAATCTGGAACTTTTACCTGCAAGCCTCAAACATTTATGAGAATAAACGTTTTAAATGTCCAGGATTGATGACCTGGTTCTTTCACAATCCTATAAAGTTTTGACGATATAAAGAATCCAACAACTAAACCTAACTCTTTACAATCAAATTTTATCAATTTGAGCAATCAAATCTCACACAGTAAATCATCCAAGTCCAACTTAATGACCTTGGAGACTTCACAAACTGTTTTAGATTTTTGAATTTTTTTTTACTTTTTAATTTTTACCAACACACTTAGTTAACCAAGTCCAAGTTAATGACCCTGGTCAACTGTTTAGCCTGCCAAGTCCAAGTTAATGACCTTGGCCGACCAATTTATGATCTCACTTATATTTTTGAATCAAATTTAAGTTCAAATTAATGAACTTTTATACATTTCAAGCAATTACCAACACTTTTTCTCAAACTTTTTCTTATCCAACCCCATGATCCAACATGTTTAGCATTGTGAGACTTTGATCATCAGATCCCCAACGTCTATCGTCGAAAATAAGATGAAAAACAAATCTTTTTGGATTTTATAATATTTTGCTAAAAAACAAGAAATGCTTTGGAATTAAAGAAACAGTAAACTGTACAAACATATTTTTGATGAGCGTATTAGGGGATCATATCAGCTGCTGACAAGCTACAAGTACCGTTAAGCTTTGATTTCATACTAAGCATTAAACAATTCACAGTGATTGCCGATATACTGATCCACTTTAAATTTTCACACAAATTTCAATCTGTTCAGGATACGAATTAGTGTTTTAAGGCTTAACTTATACGCGTGTACCACCTCAGAATATACTCCCGTATCCATATCCCAATATTCATTCTTACAGGTGAATATACCTAGATGATATCTGTAAAGGGTTAAATGCGAGACCATGAGAGCTTAGGCTATTGCTTCCGCAAAATCAGAAAGATGATGGTTCGACTTTAGGTGTGTTCCCTTTAGAGAATATTTTCTTCAACAGCACATGATTAGCATTTTGCAATGTTTCATCATTTTTTATGCTGAGGGGGGTGCTTTTATTTCAAGTAAGCGAAAAGTATTATACGGGGACTAGGCCATTGCTTCCGCAAAATCAGAAGTCCCGGGATAATACCCCAGATATCACTAAGCATAAAGACCTAGTATCTCAGAAAGAGGGGTCTTTCAAATAAGATTTCGGGGGTTACCCATATATCCGAGAGAAGTTCCCCACGTAATAAGCAAGAAATGATTTATGTTTGTATCCCGAACAAACTTACTAAATGTGTAAAAACCTATCGGCATATTATCTGCAAGACTGCTTACCACATTTAAACTTTACATTTCTTTAGCGTACTGCATCTGTCGAGCTGATGTACTATCATTTCCCCTTTTTTACACAAACTCTTTTTCCAGTTTTTCAATGTTTTTGGATTTTGAAATTTTATCATGTTTTTGTATTTTCTGAAAATTTTCTCCCCCTAAAATCAAAAACATATTTTTGTGTTTTTGGTTTTATCAAAAGTAGAAAATAAACTGTACAAAAACTTGACAACATGACGCAAATCACTTCTGATCGCCGTCCTCCTCGGCTTCACACTCAACAACCCTCCCAGAAAACAAAATTTTCAACCCGTTTAATTTCAAAAGATAGTTAAATCTCTTTTTATCAAAAGGTTTTGTGTAAAAATCAGCTCTCTAATCATCGGTGTGTATATGATCAATTCGAACCAATTTCTTCTCGTAGCAATCACGGATGAAATGATGTCGAATTTCTATATGTTTCGTTTTAGAGTGATGAACCGGATTTTTAGTTATATTTATTGCTGCCTCATTGTCCACAAAGATTGGAGTATCCAAGAACTGCAAACCACAGTCCCTCATCTGCTGCTGGATCCAGAGGATCTGAGAGCAACAGTTGGAAGCTGAAACATATTCAGCCTCACATGCCGAGAGAGTGACTGTGGTTTGTTTCTTGCACTGCCAGGTGACAATTCGAGTTCCGAAGAACTGACACCCAGCCGTTGTGGACTTTGCATTCTTCTTACAGCTCTCGAAGTCTGAATCCGCATAACCAGTAAGAGAAAAGTCACCAGATTTAGGATACCACAAGCCGGTGCTTGGGCAACCTTTAAGATACCGTAAGATTCTTTTCACAATCATCATGTGTGACTGTCTCGGGCTAGACTGATATCGGGCGCATAGGCAAGTTGGATACATGATGTCCGGTCTTGTCGCTATTAGATACATTAAGGATCCAATGATTGATCGATAGTGCGTCTCATCCACTTTTTCACCGCTTTCATCCGGACATATTCCATGATTTTGAGCCAGGGGGGTTGAAATTGGAGATGATTCCGACATGTTGAACTTGTCCAGCACATCATTCACATATTTTGTTTGGTGAATGAAGATTCCTTCGGGCATTTTCTCTACCTGAAGCCCTAGGAAGAACTTCATATCCCCCATCGAACTCATTTCGAACTACTTTTTCATAACCTTCTCAAACTCTTTACACAGCTCATCGTTTGTCGATCCAAAGATTATGTCGTCAACATAAATCTGCACGATGAGTAGATGACCTGCAACCTCTTTTGTAAAAAAAGTGCTATCGACCGTCCCTCTGGTGAACCCGTTGGCCAGTAGATGTTGGGAAAGCATCTCGTACCAGGCTCTCGGGGCCTGGTGTAATCCGTAAAGCGCTTTGTCAAGAAGATAGACCTTTTTTTGTGCACTGGATCGGTAAACCCCGGTGGTTTTCCGACGTACACTTCTTCTTTGATTTTTCCATAAAGGAATGCAGGTTTAACATCTAATTGGTAGACTTTGAATCCTTTCCAAGACGCAAATGCCAGGAAGATTCTAATCGCCTCGAGTCTAGCAACAGGAGCATACACTTCGGTGAAATCGATGCCTTCTTGCTGACTGAAACCTTGTACTACCAAACGTACTTTGTTTCGAACAATGACCCCTCTATCATCCCGCTTACACTTGAAGACCCACTTAGTCTTTATCAGCTTTTGATTTTCCGGGAGTTCAACTAACCTCCATACTCCAAGTTTCTCAAACTGCAGTAGCTCCTCCTGCATTGCATTTACCCAGCTTTCTTCGGTTAATGCTTCTTTATATGTCTTTGGCTCAACCTGCGAGATGAAACATTTCAATGAGAATTCTTCCTGTAAAGGAGCTACAGAAGAATAAAAACATGTAAGGGCTTTGCTGATTTGATCTCGCGTTTTCACTCCATTGTGAAGATCTCCAATGATTTGTTCTGAAGGATGATAAGACAAAGTTCTCGGCATGGCTGTGTCAGGTACGCTCACTTCCGATTGCAAATTTGTAATGTCCTGATCACCCGTGTGATCAACAGCTTCTGACGATGCAATATTTGGTTCCTCATAAAAAATCGGATCGACTTCCGATTCTGAGTCGTCGGATTGATCAAATACTGGAGCTGGTTCTTCTAGGGGTTCGTGTGCAGTTCCACTTGGACCGGCCTCGTGATCATTAGCACCCACATTGGGTTCAAAAACTACTAATGGTCTCGGTACTTGATCTTGCATTTGAGATTGTTGCAGTTGGTATAAGTATGCTAGTTCCTCTTCACTTGGCTCAGTCGGCAACTGGAACGACTCCCAGAGTTTATCATAATCGAAAAGCAATCTTTTTCTGGGAAGTTGGCTCGGAGCTGTATACCGTTGACAGTCGACATGCTGAACTTCAATAATCTTCCCCAAGCATGGAACAAATACTCTCTTCAGTGGACTCGCATAACCTACAAAGAAACCTTCGTTAACTTTCGCACCATATTTACCATTTGGATCAATAAATGTGCAAGGTGATCCAGAAGGTTCTAAGAATTTCAGATTTGGTTTATAGCGATGAAGTAATTCGAAGTAGGTTTTCTTGTACTTCTTTACTGTAAGAACACGATTTAGCGTATAACATGTTGCTGCAACTGCTTCACTCCAAAAGAATATTGGTAATTTGGAATCGGCTAGCATAGTTCTAGCTGTTTCGATCAATGTGCGATTCTTTCGTTCTGCGACACCATTTTGCTGTGGAGTATACGGTGCGCTGAATTCATGAAGAATGCCTTTGTCATTGCAGAATTCTTCCATACGAATGTTTTTGAACTCTGTTCCGTTATCGCTTCGAATTCTTCTAATCGGCAGTTTATGCAGCGTCTCCATCTTTTTTAATAAAATCATTAACGAATCAAACGTTTGATCTTTTCTTTCGATACACATCACCCATGAAAATCTTGTAAAGTCGTCAGTGACCACAAGACAATACAGATCTCCACTTACGCTCCTCACATTTACCGGTCCAAAAAGATCCATGTGGAGTCTTTCTAGCGGTACTCTGATGGAGTTCAAGAGCTTCTTTGGATGTGACTTCTTTGTTTTCTTTCCCTTTTTGCATTCTATACAATCATCATTCAGATGGAAATTTTTCAGATTAACGCCTTCAACAAGATCATTGTGAACTAAGAAATTCATTTTTCTCACATGAATGTGACCCATCTTACGATGCCACATTCTTGATTATTTTTCAGTTGCTTTTGTTTTAGTTACAAAACATTTTGGCTTTCTGTCTGATGTTGTTGCGACGCTCATGTCTAGGACATACAAATTGTTTTCACGTGGAGCTCGCATCAACACCATATCTTCTGGTATTTTAAAGCCAGGTTTAATGATCAAACACTCATTTTTTTGTAAAATGTACTATGAACAACTTGTCACAAATATGCGATATGCTCAACAGATTGTTTTCAAGTTCAATGATGTAGTTCACTTTATCAAATGTTACAACTCCATTTGTAAGAATTCCTTCACCAACGATTCTTCCTCCCTGATTTCCCGCAAATCCAACATATCCTCCATTGATTGATTTGACATCATAGAGCAGAGCTAACATCCCAGTCATATGCCTCGAGGCGCCACTATCCATGATCCACTTTGAGATGATCGACCTCGAAAGCCCCTGCACACATCAAAGACATTCACTCAAACATTGATGCCCAAGATTTCTTCACATTTGGAACACTACCAAAAATAAAATCACAAGCCATGTCAACTTTTGGAATGTTGAAGACAACGTTTGGAACAACAGGTTTTGTCTTTGATTTAAGATCTCTCTCTTTAATTGGTGGAAATTCTTTAATCAGTTTGTCCAATTCAAACTCAAGATTTTCATTGTTAGTGACATCAACTGTTGGTTCTGGTTTTAAAACCTTTTCCATTTTCATTTCTTCAAACGATTGTTTAGGTTTTTCCACCCATGATTGATTTGAAAAAAAATCTTTGTTTTAGGATAAACCTTTGAAGTATTTGTAGATTTTGAAGATTCACCAATCTCAAAGGTTGATTTTGGCTTGTCCTCGGACTTCAAAGATTCACCGCGTTTCAAAATACGCACGGGGGAAACCATCGGTGTTTTTCCTTTAACATGATTTGAAGTTTTAGGTTTGGGTTTCTGGAAAACTGGTTTTCCAATCCTTTTAATACACTGTTTAGCCATGTGACCAATTTCATTACAGCGGTAACAGACTCTTTTGTCGTACTCAACAAAAGTAGATCTGTTGGTCTCTTCTTTCAACTTTTGAGCTGGATTGAAATCGTAATTGCTTTCTGACTAAAAATGTAATCCTTTTCGGCCTCTGTATTCTTTCCAGCCACAAACACTTCGTTCAATTTTTCCTTTGGCTTAACCTCCTTTTTAGCCATTTTCTTCTCAAAACCGACACCTTTCTTTTTGAAATTGTTACCATGTCTTTTGTTGTGACCATTGTTACCCACCCATTCTTTCTTTCTCGGGTTGTTTGGTTGTTGTTTCACAAAATATTTTTTCGGTTTTGATAGAAACTCATTGTTGTTAACCTCTGAAATATGAATTTGCACAAGCTTGTAAACCTTTTCAACATTTTCCAGTTTTGCATTCTAAATCGGAAATTCAAAATCAGTATATAGTTTGTCAGTTCCGGTCATAGTGTAAGCCACAATGATCAAATCATCATTCACAACTTTATCTGATTTTGGTATGAACTTATCCAAAAAGTTTCCGTCATCTTCAGAATCAGAATTGGAATTCTCCAAATGAGTTTTGACAGTACCGAAATCTGAGTTATCACTTTCTTCATCCAACACTTGGTCAACAACAGTTTTAATCACTTGTGACTCGTTGTCAGTGTCAGATGGAGAGAATGTAATATCAATGTTTTCCGGTAACTCATTCTCTACAGTTCTCAACTTGAGATTCAAAGCTGCTTCCACCCCATCTGGATATTTCTGTGTATAATGATTCCATATTGGGGGTGGAACATTGTTGAAAACAGGTTTAGCATCAGGTAGTTTAGGAACAATTTGATCAATCACATAAGATGAAGCAATATAACTGATCAATTTCTTATCAACTCTTTCCTTTTCAATACGCATCAATTCAAGTTCTGTTTTTAAAGATGCGATTGTGTCCAGATGAATGTTAATTTCCATCTGCTTTTCCATAACAGTTTCTTTGAATAAATTAGTAGCTTTACCATTTTCTATACTTTCTTTTTGAATCATTTTGATTGAACGTGATAATGTGTCATAAGCTTCTTTCACATCATTAAGATCATATTTTACTTCATCGGTATATTTCTTCAATTCTTGAAAATGTTTGCCTTTTTCAAGATAATCCATGCAGGGTTTTAAACAGTTTTCGCATGGTGTTTCAAAAATTGAATCAATCTTTTCAGAAACATTTTCATCTTTATCAGTTTTAATTTTTGGTTTACCAAACCTGTCAGACTCAGACTCTGATTTTTCTCCTGATTTGATATCCAGATTTTCTGATTTGAACTCGGACTCCTTTTCGACTGACTCCTTTTTTATTGACTCTGTTTCGACAGACTCCGTTTTGACAGACTCCATTTCGACAGACACTGACTCTTGAGTTTTGTCTACCTCTTTCAGCTTGACCATCAGCGCCTTGTCAGCTATCTCCTTCAGAGTTTCTTCATTCATCTCTTTTGAAACATCTATGATTTCTTCAACCGGAGCTTTTTCTTCGTCATATTGTGGACAAAAACCTGTAGTTGGCTCGCTGAAGAATCCTGCAAAAGAATCAAACATGTTAGGAGGCATTATGGATTTAAAAGAATTTGCAATAATCTCCTGTTCTGATTGATAATAATAAACTTCTGTTGCTACTTCTTCAAGCTCTGCCAGACTCTCTTCACTTATCACTTCACCGACTTCCTCAGTTTCAACAACATATTCTGGTTCTTCAATAATCTCTGCCATCATAGCCAAACCCTCACCAGGAATATATTTATCCCAACTAAACCCTTCCGCAACTTTCTCATCATCCTGATTAACCAAAAGAGCCTTTTCAGGTTTGTTTTCAATTTGAGGTCTTTGGTTGAATGGTTGCTGACTAGTTTTGTGATAGATTGCTTGTCAGTAGTAGTCATTTGTGAACGGATTCTGATGATTGTTTACTTCCCTGTTTGGACACTCACGTTTTAAATGCCCTTTTTTGCATTTGAAACATGTAACCTTTGCTTTATCAAATCCAAGCTTTTGATCAGGTCTTGAGAGATTGTTTCGTTCGGTTATTTCCATAAATCTTTGTGCTCTCCTCACTAAGCTCACCATGCCCCATTTGATATCTATGAGTTCCAGCTCCTCTGGATCAATCTGATCGTAGTCTTCTTTTGCCATGTCAGGATTACCGATCCTTCCCGCAACTAGACTCTCATATGACTCAAGAACGGAAGCTAATAGTGCAATATGTTGCTTTGCAGCTGCTTCTGTAAAATCTTGACCATTTTTTATGTTTACAGCAATATTGCACTGTATCCCAGAAACGTAACTCTGATTATTTGAACTTGATGAGCTTTAAGGAGACACTTGTTCTTGAACCTTAGGATTTGGTTCATAGCTTTTGAATGGTGAATAATTGTTATTCGGTGTGCTTTGAGAAACTCCAGATGTAGGCTCAACACTAAATGCTGTTTGAATTTTTGGACTTGGGTTAGATGTTGCAGAAGAACTTCCTTTGTAGTACAACTGAACATCTTGTTGAACACTAGCAGATTTCATTTTTCTGATCTTTTTACGTTCAAGCTCATGCGATTCAATTTTCTCGATAAACGTGCTAAGATTCATCCCAACATACTCCGATTTATTTTTCAAAACCAACAAATATGTGCCCCATTCATCATACGGTAATGCATCTGCTAGCTTGTCAACCCACACTTCATTTGTTTTATCAATGCTCAAACGTTTCATTTCTACAACCAGATGACAATATCTCTCGATCAACTCTTTTGTAGATTCACCCTTGATACCCGTAAAAATATCAAATTCCTTTTTCAGTAATGTCGTTTTGCTCTTTATCATCAAAACACTTCCAAGAAACTTTACTTTTAGTGCATTCCAGACAGACTGCAAGTTATCCTGATGTTGTAACATAACTAAAATATCTTCTTTGATCGCTTGCTGCAAGATACTCATCATTTTCTTTTCAGCTATAAAACTATCTTGTTCAAGTGGAGTAAACTGATGAAGTGCTTTCTCAATACCCGCTTCAGTCGTCGGAGGTACATACCCTGACTCTATTTTCATCCAACACTCAATGTTCATTAACTTTGCTTGCACCCAGGTTTTAAACCTATCTAACCACCCTGAGTACTCGTCAATGTTCATTATCTTTGGTGGCTTTTGCATTGTACCAAGCTCGTTCTCCATGTTTACGTTCTGAATAATACTCGCTGGAGTTTGAACTGCTGTCATTCCCCCTCCAGAAAACATGTTATAAAATTCTTGGTTATCCATCTTAAACTTCTGAAAACTTTTAAGTTTTTGAAAAATTTAATTTTTCAAGTGAAGTGACTTTTGAAACGATCTGATTCACACGACCTGGGCTTTCAAACAATCTGCAGTTTCAAACGGATGTTAATGTCCAGTTCACACGAAGTGGAATGTTATAGTCTAGTTCACATGGAGTGCAATGTTATAGTCCATTTCACATGGAGTGGAGTTGACCAGTTCGTATGAACTGGATGTTGTCCAGTTCGTATGAAGTGATGATGAAAACTCAAACGATCTGACTCAGTTCATGTGAACTGAGTATAATTTCCATACGAAGTGAACAAAAATATCATACGAAGTGACATTTTTTTATGATTTTGGCAAGATTTAAGTCGATTTTAGGTCTGAAACTTTGTAGGAATGTTTAAAACAGTGTTTTACACAATATATTAAAAAATCAGTCCATTTTGTCCGTGAAATCATTCAAAAGTCCAAGAAAGAGTAGATGAATCAGATTTACACACATTCAAACAACTGATTTCTCAGATTTAACTCATCCTGAGCTCTGATACCACTTGTAGGATCGAGATTCGATTAATACGAGTCTTTCAGAGTTAAATCTAGATCACTAGATAGGCGGAATCCATCTAGCAACCTTGAATCAGTAAGAGAATGTGAGTAGGAGTAGAAAGAAGTACTTTAAACTTGGTTTTCATTTATAAAATGACGTTTTACATGCAGAGAAACCGGCAGCACTTCGTGTCAACATCCTCTCAAAAGTTACAAATGAGAAAACCAACACCCCTATTTATAGGGGAGCCAGTCCACATGAAGTGGATCAGCCAGTCCATACGAACTGGACAACATCACTCCATTTGAACTGGTCTATTAACATAAAATTACAACTTTAAACCATTCAAATACATTCACGACACAACACGACTGACGACGTAGGTGATAGACTTTATGCACCAACAAACATTACGTAATTAAAAACGTAGGTTAAGTTTAGTGTTTACATCACAGCATAAAAAATTGTCTGAAAAGTTTATAACATTATTCAAAGACAACCATAAAGGTTTTGGTCCTTATATCACCACACGGAGTGAGACATAACAACCAAACCCAGCAAAACGGCATAGGAGTCTTGACACACGTAGCTAACAACATAAACAACATCCAAGTGCAAGAGTAAGACCGCGCGCACATCCGCTTTAGTTACCTGAAATACATGTGAGTTTTTGGAAAATCGTCAACATAATGTTGGTGTGAATTCATGCAGTTTTTGTATTGAACGTTTGTATACTTGAATGAAAACATGGTATGTAATTTGTATGAAACAAGTATTTCTGTAAATATAAGGAAATCGATATTGCTAATGGTTTGCAAGGCCATTAACATGTAACACGACATAGGAAGC
The DNA here is from genome assembly GCA_030545235.1 of Helianthus tuberosus. Taxonomy (NCBI): domain Eukaryota; kingdom Viridiplantae; phylum Streptophyta; class Magnoliopsida; order Asterales; family Asteraceae; genus Helianthus; species Helianthus tuberosus. The sequence continues at coordinate 96,340,520 of CM060412.1, read as the reverse complement.
ATCCAAACCATAGGCATTTTAGCTGTCGAATCCACAACTGTTGATTCACGACTAGAGACACAAAAGCACTACTTGGTACTAGTATGACCAAGAGTGTGGGTGCCTGAAACCCATTAGATCTAACCTTTTGTTCCGCGGTCTTGGTATGTAACTGATTAATGGTGCTTATGGTACCCTATTCGTGACATGATCTAAAGTATCATTCCTTAGTTTTTGTATTCCACATACCATAACACATGTATTTTCCCCTAGTTTAGAAAGCATATAAAAGTTTAAAAGTGGGGACATGAACTCACAACTTTGCGTTTCCTGCGCCGTAAACTTCACCGGGTTTGCTTATATAGCGTCGTGACCTATACGTGTTTTATTAACGTTATTCACTAGACTTGCATCGCACAAGTACAAGTCACCATCTATTGTGTGTGTGTTCTTTGTTGTTAAAAATAATTCATATTTTTAACTATGTCTCTTACTTATATTATTTTCCCAAAACTAAATATAAGTATCTTGTATTTTCACCAGAGTTATATATTTTCGTCCAAAAAGGCATTTTAAGTTCGTAACTTGTCCAAGTTACATAATCTTTTAAGAAATATATTTTCATAAATATATGTTCTTGTGTTTGTCTAAGCATGTTGTATGTGTATTTTTGTATTTTCACTCCTTAGGAGTATTTAGTGTATTTTCAAGTCCTAATACACTATTACATACAATACATATTACATACACTTAGCACAAAATTTGGTGACCAATAAATATATATATTTTTCTAAAAAATATACATACTTAATATCTATAGTTATTTTGAAGAAATCATCATTTCTTAACTTGAAATTTACACAAAAATTAGGGAAACCTTGGTAAATACTTTTTAGGTAAATTTTTAGGGAATAAGTTTTCACCAAAACTTATATTTCTCTAAGTGTCAAAATTTTACAAAAATTTTTGACATGGTTTCCCCTAAAAATGGAGGTTTCCCATGTTTTTCAAAACATGTGTTTATTTTCTTTTAAAATTATCACAAACAATCAACAACTCATTCAAGAATTACCATAAGCCAAGATCATGTATATTACACTACATAATGAACTTGAAGTTTTTGTAAGAACTTGTAGTAACTTACCATGTTAATTAGCAGGTTTAGTTACCCTTTAAAACATTGTTATTTTTTTGCAAATCACATTCTTGAAAGATTTAGTCATTTACAACTTGTAAGATGATTTTTCTAAAAATATTTCTTTTGTATTTTTCTTGTTACAATCATGTTCCTAGTCTTGATCTAACACTAAAAATTGTGATTAGTTTACTTAGAAACCATAACTTTGTAAATCTTATAAATAAACTTGGTTTCTTGAGAAAATTATTTTTGTAATCATCTATTTACAAGATTTGTATTTTGTTTAAATCATCTTTACATATGAAAACTAATTTCATCATTCAATATCATGAAGACATAAAGCATGATAATCTTGGTCTTTCACAAGATCACCACCTTAACTTACTAGATCATGTGTTTAATTACAATCTAGTAGGTTTCTTATGATGTCTAACATCACTAACACAAATAATCAATCATCAAGAAGCAAATCAACACAAATCAACATGTATTCATATGTTAGTAAGCTTATGTTAAAGTATCATGATCATGTTCTTTAGTGTTCATAAAGATTAACGATGTTCATCATCTTTTAACCAACTAAATATGAAATAACAAGGGATTATAAGGGTCTTACTACTAGCTCTATGGATAGGGATGAACACAAGATGTTGAAGATGATAAATGGGTTGGATAATAGCAAATGGGAAAGATCCTTCAATCTCCAAGACCACCTAGCTTCTTTAGACACCTTCTTGAACGTTTGTGAGTGTGTGGAATGGATGATCAAGGGATGAAAGTGGTGGTGGTGGTGTTGTGGGTTGATCTCGGCCGAAAGGAGGGAAGAAGGAGAGGAGATGAAGTGTGTGTTTGTGTGTGTGAGATGTATGAGAATCATGTTCTCTTACAACCATATTTAGTGTTTGTCCATAGGTTATTATGTCTTCAAAGTACACTACATGATCTTTAAAAAATCTCATAAGATCATATAATATCTTAGCAAGATCAAGTAAAGATCTTGATGGGGGCCACCTCATGACCGTCCCAACAGGGGGGGGGGGGTAAAGTGTAAGTTTCAATTACTAGTTACATAAATAAGTTAAGTTTCAAGTGTCTTGATTAGGGATTTAATGTGTTATTATGTTTTAAGAGGTGTTATGGTGTTTGGGGTTCATAACTAGCTCAGAAATAATAAAACAATGCTTCTAGTATAATTTTGATGTTTCGGGTAGTGTCTGGTTATTTAGTTAGATACCGGTTCGTTAAAGTGCTAAATTGCGTCGTTTAGTGTCCTTTATGTACCCTTTTGTGTCACTTTCAATTCCCGACACTTAGGAGGGTATTCTGGATAATAAAACATGAATTCTGCATGATATTTATGTGTTAAAAATCTGATTATAGCTGATTTATTGCTGTTTTGTGCAGAATTATGCATTTAAAGTGCGTTTCGGGTGCTTTTTAGTGCATATTTTAGCCTCCGGAAAGTTTATATGTTAACCCTTGTATCCATCCTTGGGTTTTAATGTATTTTAGACGTTGGACCTACTCCCAGGCCCTAATTCCATTATCTGACTGCTTTCTGCAGAGTTGCTGACACAATGTGTCTTACCGGTGAGTTTACTAGTCTTTCTGACGCAACGCTAACAGTAATGCATAAAGCAATATTTGAAGTATAAAACGTGCATGAATTCACATGTATAGCATGTAATCAGGCAATGTTGACATTTAAGCACATAATTGCAGATATTAAATAATAATAAAATTGTACGGAAGTTACCGGTTTTGTGCCAGTTGTCACATGAGCAAGTTGTGAAATGAGAAATCATGGGTTTATATAGATTTTCGACAACCGTTAAGATAGTTCCTCATAATTTGTGCTTTGATCTTGGCCATTCAAGTGTTACCCATAGTTTTGAATACCATGGGACCTTAAAAACCGGTCCATAGAGTGAGAATACCATGTTCAAAACCCAGAAATCAGTTGATGTTTGCTGAAAAACCATTTTTGCAGATCTGGGGGTCTTTCACGGGCCGCGAAGGCAGAAGCACTGGGCTTCGCGCCTCTCCTGGACTCCAGACCAGCAAATTTTCAAACATTGGCAGAACAGGCCCCTGCATGCATAAAAGTTGATTTTTGACATGTTTAAGCCATGTTAACCCATTTACAATGCTCAATAATGATTTCAAAGTACAGGAGACATGAAATATGCTTGAAAATATCATGGATGTCGGTTCGTTTGGTTGTACGGCCTCGTTGTTCGTTAATTACGACGAAACACGAACGGACGCGAAAAATGATCCAAATTGCGCGACGAGTGGAATTTCAGCATTCCAATCACTAAAATAAAATATTTTAATGATTACAAAAAATTTTGGACGTCCGGATATGTTCAGAACGTAGGATATGCGCGTAAATGCAAACTTATGCACTTTTTGACGCTTTTAGTCCCTGATTGACCAAATAAGTTTGTTTTTGCACACCGAACCCCTCAAAGCCTATTTCTAAGCTATATAAACGATATTTATGATATGTTTAACTTATAATCATGTTCCGGAATGTTCGTTACTATACGAATCGGCAAACTTTCGTAATTTGTCGCAAATAGTCCATGCGATCGAATAAACTTGTTTTTGCCATACCAAACCCTTCAAAACTTATTTCTAAGTTATGTAAAGATTATTTAAGGTATGTTAAGAATATGTTGATGTTCCGGAGTGTTTGTTGTATTAAACTGATTACGTTTATGCATCAGTTTGCGTATAACTTTCCAGAAAGCGATATAGAGTTTGAAATTGAACAAAAATCGAAACGTGCAAAATGTCCAACATAAATAAACAAATATTGGGGTCAAATCACATTGTTTTATTGATAATTGAATTGTTTAGAGTTTATACAATGATTACAAGCACAGATGTTGTCACACCCTGTCTTTTGCGGAAGCGTATGATGTGTGACTAGCTTGTTATCATTGCATTCAATCATAATAAACAACTACATGATTTAAAAAGATGTTCATCCATTCAGAAAATTAGAGTATTTCAAACACTTGTTGCTTAAGTTTTAAAACAAAACCTTCGTCTAGGTTACAATTCAACAAAAGTGGATGACATCTAAACTTGTAGTTTGCTTCTAGTTATGACACTTGCGCCCAAGATCCATCCTGTCACCTGAAATACATGTAATTTTGGAAAACATCAACATAAAGTTGAGCGAGTTCATGCGTTTGCATACTTTGTATGAAAACATAGTTTGTGTCATGTATAAATAAAGTTTTCATATATAAATCAAGTATTCATGTGTACACCACGTACTCATGTAAAAATCAAGTTTTTCTTGAGTACCCCACGTACTCAAGTATAATTCCCATTTTCTTGAGTACCCCACGTACTGAAGTGTAATTCAAGTTTTTCTTGTGTACCCCACGTATTAAATGATTGTTTATACAATGACATTAAGGCACGTGAGGACATAGGGAGCATTAGTATTTTCTCCTTCAAGGCATGTGAGGACATAGGGAGCATTAGTATATTCTCCTTTAACAGTGTCGATTACCCTCGACTGTGTCGATTAACCTCAACTGTGTCGATTTCCCTTGACTGTGTCGATTACCCTCGACTGTGTCGATTACCCTCGACTGGGACACCGAAGCACTCAAGATGTCACTTAAGGACCATGAGTGGGGCTCGGTCGTACCCGTTAGATCTAACCCTCGTCCCTAATTAAGTTTTAATGGCATCTCAATATCTAGTCTATGCTCACATGATCTAGTATTTTCTAGGCATTTCTTAAAGCTCATCATATTGCACTCACCATGAGTGCTTCTCGTATTCTTTTGTATTCTCAAATCATATTGCACTCGGTACTCGTTCTCACCAAGAGTGCTTCTTGTATTTTTTTTACCATTTGTAAAAATTGTAAAATGTGTAATATGTATTTCACCCCCAAGAGTTATAAAACCAAAAACAGAAGAGAAAAGGGGGAGCATGAACTCACAACTTTGCGTTCCTTGCGTCGTAAACTTCACCGGATTTTGCTTATAGAGCGTCGTGACCTAAACGTGTTTTATTATCGTCAGTCACTAGACTTTTAACGCACAAATACAAGTCACTATCTTTTGTGTACGTATTCTTGTGTTAAAATAAGTTATATTTTTAACTAAGTGTCTTGCTTATATTATTTTCTCAAAAATAAATATAAGTATTTTGTATTTTGCACTTTGCACCCGAATTATGTATTTTGTCTAAGTATGTTGTATGTGTATTTCCAAGTCCTAATACACTATCATGCATAATACATGCTACACACACTTAGCACAAGATTTGGTGATCAAAATATACATATATTTTTCCTCAAAATATACTTAATTAATATTTATTTCTTTGACATATAACACATTAGATTGTTCTCAAATAACATACCCGACATTTAGACACGCAAATTCCAACTTATGTCATTTCAACTTAAATATCCAAAACTGGACTATTTTCGAGCATTTTAATAAAATAGTTAACTTATTCCAAAAATTCCTAAATTTTTACAGAATATCTTAAACGATCCAAATATTATTGTGTAAAAATATCGGAGTCCAGTTCATTGCCAATATTTTATAAAAAATCATTTTCCGGACTGAAATCAGATTGTCGCTTTCTGATTGCAGTTTACGAAATAATTCATTAAAAATTCATCGTGAGTCCGATTTACGAAATTCCAGTGGGAGGATTACAAATACATCAGTCTTCAACTATGGTATAAATTTCGTGATTAGACTCCACACAGAATACAAGTTATGACAGAAAACAGTACGCACATTTTCAGCAGCAAAAATGCAGCTCTAGCTGCTGTTTCGAAAAGACACTTTAAAAATAGTAAACGAAGTCCAAAAATTATGATTCCAGTGCCATTAGAACCGTATTTCATAATACATAAATCTAGAATTCAGAAAATACATTTTTCGTTTTATTAAAGTCCTGTTACAGCCTGTTAAAGTTGGCTGAAAATACAACTCAGCATGCTGTTTTTAGTTCATATGTTACTAAAACGCGCTCATACGTTCGCCATACTTTCTAATATGTTTAACATCAGACCATGAGTTGTTTACTGCATGTTTTTGTTTATTTATTTCAGATTTAGCATTTATTCATCATCTTTCATCTCTTAACCTTTGTGTAAAGCTTTTATGTTCATGCTTTAAGTTATGATCTTTATAGTTCTCAAGTTTAACATCATGAATCATACTTTAACCACCTTCAAAGCATGTAAAATGAATGGATCTAAGAGACTTACCACTAGCACAAAGCTAGGAGAGTTCAAGTGAAGAAATGTGGTGGTTAAAAGAAAACGAGGGAGGTCCTTGAGCTTCCGAACACGCCACACTTCGTTGTTTAATCACTTGCACCTTTGTATGTATGGAAAATGGCTAAACAAGATTTGATAGTGGATGTATGGTGGTGTGGGTGTTCAACCGAACCAAGCAAGAGGGGAGGAGGATGAGAGTGTTTTGAAAATGTGGTGAGTTTGTGAATGAGGGACCATGACCCATGTGCTTTCTTATATTACATGTTTCTCTTTTACCCACCATGCAACATGTTCCCTAAGTGCCCAACATAATCCACTATATTAATCAAAACAAATCCCATGGGTGAGACACCCATGTGATCGTAGCCATGGGGGGGGGGGGTATAGGGTTGGGTTGTAAATATATGTTTACTAGTTAGTTGGGATCCAAAGGATTTGGTTAGTGTAATTATGTGTGTTATGAAATATAACGGGGGTTAGGGTGTTCGGGTACCCTAACTAGCTCAGAAAAGAAAAAACAATGTCATTGACAATATTTTTATGTTCCGGGCAAAGTCCGGTTGTTCGTTTAAATACCGGTTCGTTTAAGTGCTTAATTGCACCGTTTAGTGTCTTTCAAGTATCTTTTGTGACACTTTCAATTCCCGACACTTAGGGAAGTATTCTGGATGATAAATCATCATTTCTGCATAATATTATAGTGTCATATTACTGATTATAGCTGAATTTAAATAAATTATGCGCTTAAAGTGGGTTTCGGGTGCTATTTAGTGCGTATTTTAGCTTCCGGATGGTATATATGTAAACCCTTGTATGTACTCTTGGGTTTTAGTGTATTCTTGACGTTGGACCTACACCTAGGCTCCAATTCTAATGTCTGACTGCTTTCTGCAGTTCTATTGACACGGTGTGTCTTACCGGTGAGTTTACTAATATTTTTGACGCAACGCTATCATAAGGTAATTCTTGTAGCATATATCATGCACGAATTCACTTGTATGGAATTCAGAAATTTATTTGTCTGGTAATCTAGATAATGTACAGTCATTAAAGCACAAATTACTGTTTATCTAGTGTACGGAATGTACGGAAAAGTGACGGTTGTCACAGTCTCCCCCAGTTAGAAGAATTTCGTCCCGAAATTCAAGCGATGCCATCGGTCGCAGGGGAGTTGTGAAACCAATATGGTCACTTAGATTCATGATTTGTCTTCATGTTCCCATGTAATCTCTGGGTCATGTCATTAATTCTATTGTATTCAAGTAGATCAATCATGTCTTTTCTGTATCTTGTGGACTCTTGGTCCGTAACCTTAACAGGTTTCTATAGCATTGTGGACTCTTGGTCCAAAACCTCAACAGGTTTCTATAGCATTGTGGACTCTTGGTCCAAAACCTCAACATGTTTCTATAGCATTGTGGACTCTTGGTCCAAAACCTTAACAGGTTTCCATAGTAATTCTTGTTGTTTACCATTGACGTGAATCTTATTTGTGGGAACAACGACTGTCCCTTGAGTCAGACTCCTCTAACGACTAGACACATGAATGTGTCGTGATCACTACTGATCTATTTCTGGGAGTTTCATCTTGTGAACAATGGTTCTGATCCCTACACCAGGGATTCAACCTTTTCGTTTTCCACATCACACTACGCCTTCTCTAGGCGAGGCTCTCATTTTAGTCATGCTCCTTGTCTCAATTTCTCACGATTTCTGTTGCTCATCGGCGTAATCTTTCTGTATTCTGCGGGCTGTCCTGATATGATCACATATCTGAACGATCTTGCCTCTAGTTTTCCTGGGCCATTTCGGGCCAGTTGATTGTTTATTTCTGGTCTCCATTCAACATGACGGGAATTGACTCGTTATGTTCCGTCTAAAGCTTTACACGAAGCGGTTTAGGCGGCGGTGCGATAGATACCGTTGTAGGAAAACTCCACTAAGGGCAAGTGAGCATTCCTACTTTTCATTAAAGTTTATCACATAAGCACATATTGTGTTCATACATTCTGCATTGTTCAGCAGCTCAGTTCATATTCAAGTTCTTACGATCATCGGTGTGCTGCAACCTTCGTGATCAGTAAAGATCATGCAGCGTTTCCTCTCAGGTATTAACGTCCATTTTGCGGCACGCAATTATTGTATCTATCTCAAGGTCTGTTTTCATGATTCCTTAATCAATGTGTCGCGTATGCAATGTCGTGGTCTCGTTGCATCGACGTACAATCGAGACTTTGTCGAGAGGTGTCGCATAAATGCAACTCTAGCTCTTTAGCTCTTGGTTGCAGGGTTGGCAACTGTTCTTATCCATCATGGATCTGAAAGTTCTCACTTTGCGAATTCGAAATTCGTTTTTTGTCATCACAGCACATAACTGTTCTTTTCTCTAGGAGTTGCAAGATAAGTTGCAGCTGTTGCTCACGACCTTCCTTGGTCGTTGGCCATATAAGAATGTAGTCAATAAGTATAATCACGATCTATCCAGGTATGGCTTACACGTTTGTTTCATGGGGTCCATGAATATTGTCGATGCATGTGTTAAGCCAAATGATACGACGAGGAACTCGTAATGCTCGAAGCAAGTCCTAAAGGTCGTTTCAGGGATATTTCCTTCTGGTATTCACAGTTGAGGACATCCTGTCCTCAAGTTGATCCTTGAGTAGCAACTAGGATCTTCCGATTTTGTCTGTTCATGTCCTCAGTCCTTGGCAAAGGATTCTAGTTCTCAATTCTCTGGAATTTATGCAAAGTGGAGCCTACCACTTTCTCCTTGTATCCTTAACTAAGGGCGTCATATCCTTAATTTCCTCTGTCAAGCAGCTCTTGCAGTTATATCGGAGGCTCATGCTTCGCGGACGAAGCTAGTCGGTAAGGCGTCCTTCGGCCCTGGTGCTACCTCTGGCACAAGGCTCATCTTAAACCTCTCTTGTCGCTGCGGAGGGGCGTTCCTGGCAAGTCCTTCGAAAAAGGCTTCTGGGACTTCTCCCATTACGGGGATGTTCTCAGGCTCTGCAGTCTATTCGGAGGTGTTTCTAAGCCTCTTCGACCAATGAAGGATGTCGTAAATCTGCCACCTTGTGGGGTCTAGCATCCTTGCACCTAATGCGGGAAGGTTGGGTTTCAACATTCGCAAGAGGGATGCGACTGATTTTCTCATATCGAACGACTTCAGTTGTATACTTGGATTTCCGACCCATGCTGACTATCATATTATGAGTTCGCGAGTCAATGGTAACAGAAGTTTCCGGCCTTCTGAGTCCCTAGATACAATCCTTAATCGCTTTGACTGTTTAAACTAGCCTTCTAAATGCCCATTTCTAAAGAATATGGAATGTCTATTTTACTCGAAACTAGGCCAAGCAGTTTCTTAAGTTCTAAGCCTGCAAGATTGAAATTGATGCCAGTATTAATTAAAAGTAGATGCATTAGGTTGGTTAATAGGGAACGTACCCGTAACCGCATCTGGATCCTGGCGTGCTTCACGAGTTTCGATCGTGAAAACCCTTCCTTGCTTGCTTCTTCCTAGGGTAATATTTCCTAACGTGCCCTGCTTCACCACATTTGTAGCAGCCTGGTATTCTATTATTTCTTCCATCTGGGTCCGTCGCCCAACAGGCGTCCTTGCTGTGTCCTTCCTTTCCACATTTTCCGCACTTAGGCCTCAGACATCGACCTTCATGGTGAAAGTTGCATTTCCCACACCTTGGCTTAGTCCCCGAGTAAACTTTACCTCCGGCCTTATTAGTGGCTTCAACAGTTTTCCTGCCATGTGGCGGATTCACATTCTTTCTTTTGTTTGCCTTTAAGCTTCCATAGCTGACTCGGGTGCTCATCTTTAGGTTTGAAGACTTCCTTTTCTTGTTGCCTGATGACTCCACATGAGTCTCTTTCTTGTTATCCTTAGATTCTGAAAATTTTCCCGCACGCAGAGCTTCTTCAGTAAGGGTGACACTCATATCGATAGCCTCTGCAATGGTTGAGGGCTTTGAGGTAGTAACCAAGCTCCTGATCTGAGGTGCAAGTCCCCAAATGAATCATTCAACCCTCTTGAATTCTGGTTTGACTAAGTAGGGGACGACCCTAGACAAGTCGTGAAATCGTTGGACATATTCAGGAATCTTCGGTCCGTCCATTTTCAAGTTCGAGAACTCCACCTCAAGCTTCTGGATTTCAGCCCTAGAACAGTATTTCCTCTCCATCATTTCCTTGAGTTCGTCCCAGCTTAGTGCATAAGCAACATCTGCGCCAAGGGTTTGAACCTGAAGGTTCCACCAGGAAAGTGCGCCATCTAGAAATAACCCTGAGATATAGGTAACACTCTGTTGGGGTGCACAGTTACTAATTCTTAGAACTGAGTCAGTCTTTTCTGTCCAACGAACAAATGCAACGGCACCTCCTGTGCCATCAAAATTTAGAGGCTTGCAGTCCAGGAACTGTTTATAGGTGCAGTCCGTTGGAGGGTTATTTCCAGTAGTGCCATCGTTGTGCTTAGAGCGGAGGGCTTCATGTATTGCAATTGCATGTGAGATGTGTTCCTGCAGCTCGGCTTCTGTTCTCGGCAGCGTACTGGTGTTTGTGTCTCGTCTGTGTGGCATTCTCTTCTGCCAAAATGGTATGAAGTAGGTTAGACAACATTTCAATTGCCTATGAGATTCATAACACCATAAGCCATCATGTGATCACTCAAATTCACATGTATATATAATTAATGTATGAGCGAGGAAGCAGTTATTGAGCCTTCACATAGGCTTGCCAACTTGGCTTATTGTTTGCCATGAAATGAACTCGAGGCTACATCGCCTTTGTCATTCAAGTTGTTTCCTGCTCCTTTGGTTTTTCTTAGGTCTTTGGCTTTACTGATGCGTATACTTTCCCTTAGATAGGGTTGTTCGTGTCGAGGTGGTAGAGAGTGTATCGTCTCTAATTCTTTCTGAATGTCATTCCACCTCTCTTGCTTAAATATCGTTTTCTCAAACGTCTCGTATGTAGGTAGAAGTGTTAGTCACGAAGTAGGCTAAGACGGGCTTCCTACTTTCTAACGTGCTAAGGCACTGATCTATATGTTGTTCTACCAGAGGAAGGTGAGGACACCTATAGATTAATTTTGTGTGGTTTTCATTAGCTCAACCCGCAGAGTCCACCAGGATTTCTATGCACTACAAGTCGTTATTACGTAGGCCCCCGTAATAATAAATTGTCTTGCACGGTTACCCCAATTTCCTCTCGTCCAAGCAGATGATCAATCAAGTAGGGGACACTACTGTCCTTATACCTCTTGTCATGGAAAGGACCTTTGCGATGGTCCACGCGCTAACATTCGTTATCGTTACGCGCGTATAGGCACGATGATTAGATGGAATAGGAATGGAGAGAATTCCTAGTAGTTGGAGGGGCACCTTCGAGATGAATACTTCATCTTCCTTTTCTGGTCAAGTATGTCGTCAATCTTGCTTCACATAAGCCGCAGGGATCTCGTCCCGTTGATTAAGAATTCGTTTAAGGTTGCCGCCTCTGCCTCGTCATCATCACCGTAGTCTGGCACCTTCACGATTGAGGAGGAAGAGCAGCCATCTCCTACGGAATCAAGCTCAGAATCTTGTCTGGTAATCACTCCCAGTCACGAGCTTTGCAAAGGACGCGAGGTCGTTAGCTTCATCGTGCAAGTCACTTACAGTAGTAGGAGTCGGAGTCGAAAGCATCTTATTCACGTCAATAATCATTCTGTACACTTATTCGTATGTATATATATCAATAACATATATGCTACTTAGCATAATCAAGCAATTTAATGCATTATATCACGTATAACTCTCATTTTTGGGGGGTCATTTTGGTCTTTGGCAAGTCTAACTCGTGTAGACTATGCCTTAGTCTGCACCTTATCTTAAAGGTATTCCTCACTAATGTCCTTGCCTTGTCTTTTCTTTGAAAAGTGTTCGACTCGTGGATCTTGGCGCTTACGTGAATGCAATGAAAACCTTTTTGTAAAACGTTTTCGTGAGAGAACTCTAGTGATTGTAGTCTAGACTCGAGAAAGAATCCTAGTTCACTACAATCGAAGCTCTGATACCAAACTGTCACACCCTATCTTTTGCGGAAGCGTATGATGTGTGACTAGCTTGTTATCATTGCATTCAATCATAATAAACAACTACATGAATTAAAAAGATGTTCATCCATTCAGAAAATTAGAGTATTTCAAACACTTGTTGCTTAAGTTTTAAAACAAAACCTTCGTCTAGGTTACAATTCAACAAAAGTGGATGACATCTAAACTTGTAGTTTGCTTCTAGTTATGACACTTGCGCCCAAGATCCATCCTGTCACCTGAAATACATGTAATTTTGGAAAACATCAACATAAAGTTGAGCGAGTTCATGCGTTTGCATACTTTGTATGAAAACATAGTTTGTGTCATGTATAAATCAAGTTTTCATATATAAATCAAGTATTCATGTGTACACCACGTACTCATGTAAAAATCAAGTTTTTCTTGAGTACCCCACGTACTCAAGTATAATTCCTGTTTTCTTGAGTACCCCACGTACTCAAGTGTAATTCAAGTTTTTCTTGTGTACCCCACGTATTAAATGATTGTTTATACAAGGACATTAAGGCACGTGAGGACATAGGGAGCATTAGTATTTTCTCCTTCAAGGCATGTGAGGACATAGGGAGCATTAGTATATTCTCCTTTAACTGTGTCGATTACCCTCGACTGTGTCGATTAACCTCGACTGTGTCAATTTCCCTTGACTGTGTCGATTACCCTCGACTGTGTCGATTAACCTCGACTGTGTCGATTACCCTCGACTGGGACACCGAAGCACTCAAGATGTCACTTAAGGACCATGAGTGGGGCTCGGCCGTACCCGTTAGATCTAACCCTCGTCCCTAATTAAGTTTTAATGGCATCTCAATATCTAGTCTATGCTCACATGATCTAGTATTTTCTAGGCATTTCTTAAAGCTCATCATATTGCACTCACCATGAGTGCTTCTCGTATTCTTTTGTATTCTCAAATCATATTGCACTCGGTACTCGTTCTCACCAAGAGTGCTTCTCGTATTTTTTTACCATTTGTAAAAATTGTAATATGTGTAACATGTATTTCACCCCCGAGAGTTATAAAACCAAAAACAGTAGAGAAAAGGGGGAGCATGAACTCACAACTTTGTGTTCCTTGCGTCGTAAACTTCACCGGATTTTGCTTATAGAGCGTCGTGACCTAAACGTGTTTTATTATCGTCAGTCACTAGACTTGTAACGCACAAGTACAAGTCACTATCTTTTGTGTACGTATTCTTGTGTTAAAATAAGTTATATTCTTAACTAAGTGTCTTACTTATATTATTTTCTCAAAAATAAATATAAGTATTTTGTATTTTGCACTTTGCACCCGAATTATGTATTTTGTCTAAGTATGTTGTATGTCTATTTCCAAGTCCTAATACACTATCATGCATAATACATACTACACACACTTAGCACAAGATTCGGTGATCAAAATATACATATATTTTTCCTCAAAATATACTTACTTAATATTTATTTCTTTGACATATAACACATTAGATCGTTCTCAAATAACATACCCGACATTTAGACACGCAAATTACAACTTATGTCATTTCAACTTAAATATCCAAAACTGGACTGTTTTCGAGCATTTTAATAAAATAGTTAACTTATTCCAAAAATTCCTAAATTTTTACAGAATATCTTAAACGATCCAAATATTATTGTGTAAAAATATCGGGGTTCAGTTCATTGCCAATATTTTATAAAAAATCATTTTCCGGACCGAAACCATGCTTTTATCATATTACATGTCGCCTCGTTATGTAAATCACTTATCAATAACCATCAAAAATGTCTTGTTTAAACCAATGTCAAAATGTTTATGTGTAATTAATTTCCAATTGTTAAATGTAAATCATGTCTTGTATAATCAAATGTTATGTATGGCAAGCAAAATGTTCTACTCAAACCATATGTATAATGTCTATGTGAAACCAAATGATATGTATGGTAAATAAAAGTATTACTCAATCCCATAGGTAAATTGTACAAAACAATGTATTTGATTAAATCATAGTTTAAGTCAAAAGTTATGTTTTGCTTTACTGATACAAACATTTATGTGGTATTGTTTATCGCATACATTCAAGCCTTGAGACTGTAGGATAAACCCTTAACAAGTTAAAGGTTTATCAAAATGTTTTCGGATTCTTTCATTCCTTACGTCCAAACAAACCTAGGATTCCAGTAATGGGAGTTGTCAAGTCCTATGGTACCACTACATACTACCGAGCGGCGTGATCAATGTTAATGAACGTATTTTAGTCCCGTTAAACAAACCAAATGTCATACCAAATGTAAGCATGTTATGTGAACACAATGTACTAAGTATTCTAAGTAAACATACGAAGCAGAAATGTCATGTAAAACAATGTGCTAGCATGCTCAGTAAACATACATAGCAGAAATGTAATGTAAATCAAGGTGTCCATATGTTGAGTAAACATATGCAACAAATGTGTTTATGAAATCAATATGCTAGCATGCTCAGTCAACATACATAGCAAAGCATAAATAAAACCATGTACTATATGCGTACTAATGAACATAGCAAGTATATGTCATGAAAGCACGAAAAGCACGAAAGTAACAAGTAGGCACATGTGTATCACCCCAAAATATTTGAAAACGGTAAAAGAGGGGACTATGTACTCACTTGGTATTGCTTAGTAGTCTTGAGATAACAACCAAACAAAGCTAGAAGGATCGCGGAATCAATCGGCACCTATTATAGGTAACTATGTTAATAAACCGGAGCTAAATCAGAGGATCAGATAAAATGAGGTTTCGTTAACCAAATGAGTATTGGAACTTATGTGATATGGTTTAACAAAGCCTACATTCTAAATCAGAACCTATCCTAAGTGCTTATGACCTGTTATGACCCGTTTAGGTACCTTACGCTACTTTAACGCGTCATTTGCGCAAAAGCACAAATGAGTAGCCTAACTAGTCCTATGACAAGTATTATATGCCCTAACATGTTTAATGATTAGTTTATGTGGCAAATTTTAATTTAAATATGCTTAAAATGGAAATATGCGCAAAAAGGGCATTTTGGTCATTTTCCTAAGGCATATAAACTACCTATCATACAACTAAGTAAACTAAGTGACCATAAAGTATAACCTCGGAAGGTTATTCCCTATACAACTATGGTCATAAAATATGTCTGGTTGGATCCTAATGATTAACCAAACGGGTCGGGTTCGAAAGTTTAAGCGGTTGTTTAGACCGCTTGACTTACGACCCTAAACAAGCACTAAACTAAGAGTGACGAGTTAAACATGTTAAAACATGTTTAACTAAGTTAGAAAAACAAGTTTGATATCAAAACAAGGTGTTTTGATACCCGAAAATAGCTTGGTTGCAAAATGCGCATAAATACGCATTTTGACCAAAACTTTGACTCGTCACTACGCCTAATCAACGTGGTAATCAGTAGGTATAGTCACAAGGGACTCTAACCATCGTGATTACGCTCACGTTGCAAAGTTCAAACGAACTTTGTGTTGACCAATCATGGTCAAAAAAGAAAGTCAAACACTGTTTGACTTTCATGCTTAAAATGCATAAAAAGCATGAAAGAAGCTTACAAGAGGTCCAAAGCATGAAGATAGAACAAGAAAACTCGAAGAATGGGACCTTCAACCAGAAGGGATAGCCCCAAATGAGCAGGAGAAGAAGAAAACCAGAAATGAGCAAGTTGTGAAATGAGAAATCATGGGTTTATATAGATTTTTGACAACCGTTAAGATCGTTCCTCGTAATTTGTGCTTTGATCTTGGCCATCTAAGTGTTACCCATAGTTTTGAATACCATGGGACCTTAAAAACCAGTCCATAGAGTGAGAATACCATGTCCAAAACCCAGAAATCAGCTGCTGTTTTCTGAAAAACCATTTTTGTAGATTTGGGGGTCTTTCGCGGGCCGCGAAGGCAGAAGCACTGGGCTTCGCGCCCCTCCTAGACACCAGACCAACAAATTTTCAAACATTGGCAGAACAGGCCCCTACATGCATAAAAGTTGATTTTTGACACGTTTAAGCCTTGTTAACCCTTTTTCAAGGCTCGATAATGATGTCAAAGTATAGGAGACATGAAATATGCTTGATAATATCATGGATGTCGGTTCGTTTGGTTGTACGGCCTCGTTGTTCGGTTAATTACGACGAAACACGAACGGACGCGAAAACAATCCAAATTGCGCGACGATTGGAATTTTAGCATTCCAAACACTAAAATAAAATATTTTAATGATTACAAAAATTTTTGGTTGTCCGGATATGTCCAGAACTTAAGATATGCGCGTAGATGCAAACTTATGCACTTTTTGACGCTTTTAGTCCCTGATTGACCAAATAATTTTGTTTTTGCACACCGAACCCCTCAAAGCCTATTTATAAGCTATGTAAAGGATATTTATGGTATGTTTAACTTATGATCATGTTCCAGAATGTTCGTTACTATATGAATAGACAGACTTTCGCAATTTGTCGCAAATAGTACCTACGATCGAATAAACTTGTTTTTGCCATTCCAAACCCTTCAAAACTTATTTCTAAGTTATGTAAAGGTTATTTAAG
Source organism: Helianthus tuberosus (assembly GCA_030545235.1). Taxonomy (NCBI): domain Eukaryota; kingdom Viridiplantae; phylum Streptophyta; class Magnoliopsida; order Asterales; family Asteraceae; genus Helianthus; species Helianthus tuberosus. Next base: position 96,323,461 of record CM060412.1, on the reverse strand, counting down.
GTATGTTAAGCATATGTTGATGTTCCGGAGTGTTTGTTGCATTAAACTGATTACGTTTATGCATCATTTTGCGTATAACTTTCAAGAAAGCGATATAGAGTTTGAAATTGAACAAAAATCGAAACGTGCAAAATGTCAAACATAAATAAACAAATATTGGGGTCAAATCACATTGTTTTATTGATAATTGAATTGTTTAGAGTTTATACAATGATTACAAGCACAGATGTCACAATACATGTGTAGATTGAACACAAAGATGTAATTAATATTGATTTCTATTACTGATGTTAAAGTTCACAACCATTAAATCAAATGAGCAGAGCTTCGCCTCTATAATGCTCAAAGTTCTCAATGAAACAAGACAACACAAGTATTTATACTAGTTCTTCATTCGGAGTAACCTACTTATGGATGGACTCCCAACCGGACAGATGCACACTACGAATGGGCATAAGAGTTATGGATGGCCTTGTAAGTTACGGATGGAGACATGTATGAATGGGCAGTTACAAATGAGCTCCATTCGTATGGATGCACTACCTCCATTCGTATGGATGGGCTTAATCATATATGAACTTTATAGTTTGCTCAGTTCAGCACCAGTCTTGTCTCAACTGATTAAGCTACGATACGTGATTGATGGAAGTGATAGACATACTTCACTCACATAGCACGATGATCATTACAGAATGCTAATTATTGCGAGAATAAAAGAACAAGTACAAATCACTAAAATTTGGGGTTTAAGGTTCATATTTTTCAAATTTTATGTTTCTTACATTTATATGTGTATTATATATACATTAAAACCCATATATTTTTACATACACATAGGCTACATACATGCAGGTAATTTAACCTACACATAACCACATTGCGCAGGTCATATAAAACTGAAAATTTTTCATATTTTGTTTTGAATTCTAGTGTGAAAAACAATAAATCTTACATTTATAACATTTCATTTACTTTTTAAGTTTCTAGGATTGAAAAATAAGTGTTGTAAATCTTTGATTGAGGTGAATGATTTACTTTTAACTTTAGGATTTAGCATTAGTATTTATGGTTTAGCATTAGAGTTTAGCTTTAGGATTTACCATTAGTATTTAGGGTTTAGCTTTAGTATTGTCACACTCTGACTTTTGCGGAAGTGTGGTTATTGGCGTGACTTCTTAATACCATAGCATTCAATCATAACAATGCTATATGATAAAACCAAAAGATATTCATCCATTAATTTAGTTTAGAAAATATCACAACATACTTGTCTTGAAAACATCGATACCAAATTTAGTTACAAACCATGACTTGTTCAACTGAGTTCATAAAGACTCCACAAAAGACTTTAAATAAAACCTGAGTTTGGAAACATGTATCCCGTCCAAGAATAGGATACACCCCTAAACTCAACAACCATGGATAACATCTTTTATTTAAGCGTAGCTTGAAAACATATGCATACCCTTTCCAGATCCACTAGTTCCTTGAAATACATGTAGTTTAAAAATATCAACAAAAAGTTGAGCGAGTTCATGTGTATGTGAGTATGTATAAACCTTTGTAAACAGTGTATGTATGTATGTCCCGGTATGATTGCAAACAAGGAAAAGATCACCAATGGTTTGCAAGGCCACTGATATGTGTGATGGTGTAGGAAGACTCAAAGCTAGCAAAGTTGTACCGGGCTTCCGGCTGGAAGACATAGTCACCACTATGGGCCACCCCGGCCTCATAGGTGTGGGCTCGCTACACCCAAATAGATCTATCACTCAAGCCCCTCGGTCCTACAAGAGGATTGATGGCCTCAAGTATACGCCTACCCAATCACATGATCTATGGTTCTTTCCTAGGCTAACCATACCAATTGTATTGTAAGTAATCCTTTGTAACATGTATTTCACCCCCGAAGTATATAAACAAAACAGTTTAAAGAAAAGGGGGACATGAACTCACTGTATTGCGTCCTCAGCTAGTAACTCAAACTCTATCAGCAACCATGACTACCTACAGTGTACTAACGTCTATTAGACGGACGGGTCGTGCCTTTGCTTTAGTATTTGCGTTTTGAGTTACGTTTCTTATATTATTCCAAGTTATAATTACTTGTCAAAATAGTATTTCAACTTAAATTATATTTAGTTTTGGAATAATTGTTTATTCAATATTTCTATATTAATACTTCTCAAGTATTTAACTTTGTATTTCCTTCCCAAGGATAGGGTATCTTATACATGTATTTGTATTTTTTCCAAAATAATATATCATCAAAATATACTAGGAAAATATATTTTTATTTCCAAAAAAAAAAAATATTTTCACCATGTCCAAAAATAATATTTACCAAAAATATATAAGTAACGGTATTGTTTTGGATAGTAAATTTTACGGTACGTGTTAAGTGATATTACTTTACCCTAAAATAATATAACCATTTCACCGAGTATACAAATAATCACACAAGTGTTTTAATATGAAATATATATTTATCCATTTTTATTTACAAAAACCAACCTCAAATATTTGTATTTTTGTTACAAAAATTATCGCAAAGTTTATATGGATGACTTATGATCAAAATATACTTGTAAATACTTGTTAGAAAATATTTTTCTAAGTGTTATATTTTTAGAAAATTTTGCCATAGTTTCCCCTAAAAACGGAGGTGTCCATGCCATATAAGCATATCATTTTCTTTTCAAAAATCATCCCAACAATCAATAATCAAACTGCACTTCCCAAGTGCAAAAATTATACAATGTATATAACAACATGAACTTTGAACTTTCACAAAAACTCGTAGTAACTTGGTAGCATGTTTAATAGACTTGGTTACCCCTTAAAGTGTGTTTATTTCTTAATAAACTTCATTCTTGAAAATTTTAGATGTTTACAACTTGTAAACATATTCTACAAAAATTATTCTTTTGAACTCTTCTTGTAAATTAAGTGCTCTTACACTTATTTTATCACTAAAAAAAATAATGTACATTTAAGTAAGAATCAAGTTCTACTAAAAATCATATTTTGAACTTGGTTTTCTTGGAAAATCATTTATGAATCTTAGATTTAATAAATTACTAGCTCACTTTATTTACTATTTTTCAAGAAATCGTTTTATTTTCAAGTTCATGTTTATAAGTGAGGATGATCTTCTTGGGTTAACACATAATCATCCTCTAACTTGCTAGATCATGTGTTTAATCACAATCTAGCAAGCTCCTTATGATGATCAACATCATAATCTCAAGTAAATAACAATCAACATCATGCATGTACTTCATCATTTTTAAGCTTCATGTTCATGATTCTTGTTTAAGTCTTTTAGTGTTCTTGTGATAAACAATATACTACAATTTTTTTAACCAACAAAATAAGAAATAAAAACTAGTAACAAGAAGCTTACAACTAGCTCAAAGGCTAGGGAAGATCACTAGAGAAAAAGATGATGAAAATGGTGGATGAAGGCAAGTAATGGATGAAAGTTCTTCAAGTTCTTCAAGCACCAAGCTCCATGAAACACCTTCTAACACTTGAAATGAGCTTGAAATGTGTGGATGGTGGTTGCAAGGTGGTGGTGGTGGCGGCACTATGTAGAGCCGAGAGGGAGGGAGAGAGAGAGAGTATGAGGGAGTGGAGTGAGGTTGAGAATGAAATGATCTTGTAAGGGATTCACACCATACTTATATCTTTCCTTCTCAATATCATGTTCACTCAAGCAAGCAAGATCAAATAAAATATATAGAATGAAATCTAGTGGGATATGGTGGTGGGGTCCTCCCCTTTGGTCCGTAAATTATGATGGGGGGGGGGGGGGGGGGTAATTTGTAAGTTAATGGTAAATGTAGGTAAATAGTTGGAGGTTAAGTGTAATATCTAGTGTTTTATGTGTATGACATATTATATAGTGTGTTGGGGTATTCGGGGACCATAACTAGTTCAAAAATAATAAAACAATGTTTCTGGCAAAATTTGGTGTTCCGGGTAATGTCCGATTGTTCGGTTAGATACAGGTTCGTTAAAGTGCTAAGTTGTACCGTATAGTGTCTTTTATGTAACTTTTTATGACACTTTTAATTCCCGACACTTAGGAAAGCATTCAGGACCATTTAGTCAATTTTCTACTTAAAACTAGTATGTTAGAAAGCTGAATTTTGCTGAAAAATGCAGAATTCTGCACTTAAAGTGAGTTTTAGGCACTTTCCGGCACTCAAACTATCACCTAGTGACGTAGTTTATGGTCTTCACTTCCCTACACACCATACTAGTGTAGTACCTTGTCCCTGGCCTATACTGGGTCTCAAAACACTGTCTGACTATGTACTGAACCCTGTCAGCATATTCCCATTCTATCCGTTAACTGTACTAACTGTGCTTTGTGCATCAGGTATGTCAATAAAGTCTGTATGTGATGAAGATATGTAATATGTGATGCACATGTAAGTATGACGCAGTAATCAGAAAGCAGTTAAGTAATCCAGCACAGTCATTAAGCACTTAATTATAATTAATTAATTGTACGGATACCTGGTTTAATGAGGGTTGTCACATTCTCCCCACGTTAAGAAAATTTTGTCCCGAAATTTTAGTTCTGCTACTAGATGCAGGGGTCTTAGGGAACAAATGTGGGTATTTTTCTTTCATACGATCCTCACGCTCCCAAGTGAATTCTGGGCCGTGTTGCGTGTTCCAACGAACCTTGACGAGTTTGACACTACTCCGTCGCGTCTTGTTAACCTTCCAATCTGTAACCTCAACAGGTTCTTCAATGAAGTGGAGTGTGTCGTCAATGTGGACTTCGTCGGCAGGTATGACAACTTTTTCTTGAGTTGGACTCTTTTTCAGGTTAGATACATGAAATGTATAATGAACGTCATACAGCTCTGCAGGTAGGTCCAACTTGTAAGCTACAAGACCAATCCTTTCCACGATTTTAAATGGTCCAATGTATCTAGGGTTCAGCTTCCCACACTTCCCGAAGCGTGACCCTTCCAGGGTGAAACCTTTAACAAAACCATATCTCCTACCTCAAACTCCAGAGGTTTCCTTCTTCGGTCCGCATAACTCTTTTGTCGATCACGAGCCGCTTTGATCCGTTCTCGGACCTGTGTAATCTTGTCTGTCGTCTCTTGAACCAATTCCGGACCAACAAGCTGTCTATCACCCGCGTCTGCCCAGCATAGCGGTTATCGACACTTACGTCCATAGAGAGCTTCGAACGGTGCGGCTTGTATGCTTGCATGGTAACTGTTGTTGTATGAGAATTCAACCAAGGGTAGGTGAGTGTCCCAACTACCACCCAAATCCATTACGCAAGCTCGCAACATGTCTTCTAGTGTTTGAATCATTCGTTCGCTCTGTCCGTCTGTCTGCGGATGAATGGCGGTACTCAGATTCAACTGAGAACCAAAGGCTTCTTGGAAGGATTGCCAAATCCTTGATACGAACCTTCTGTCTCTATCAGAGATGATTGAGACAGACACTCCATGACGTGCGACAATCTCTCTCAGGTAAAGCTCAGCAAGTTTGCTTGTGTTGTCTTTCTCCTTGATTGGAAAAAAGTGTGCAGATTTGGTCAGACGGTCTATGATTACCCAAATCGTATCATGACCTCTGGGTGTCCTTGGTAACTTCGTTATGAAGTCCATTGAAATCTGCTCCCATTTCCACATGGGTATTTCGGGTTGTTGCAGAAGACCTGAAGGCTTCTGATATTCGGCCTTTACCTTGGCGCAAGTCAAACATTTGCCAACATATGTTGCAACATCGCCTTTCAATCTTGACCACCAATAAAAATCCTTTAAATCTTGGTATATTTTATCCAATCCTGGATGGATCGAGTACTGTGACTTGTGAGCCTCATCAAAAATTACGTCCCTCAGACCACCAAAGAAAGGAACCCAAATTCTTCCCAAGAAACACAATGTTCCATCCTCATTTGGTACCAATTGCTTCCCCATCCCCCGGAGATATTCATTCTCAAGATTCTCCCTTTTAGAGCTTCCCTCTGCGCAGCACGAATGCGCAATGTGAGGTCTGTCTGAACAATCATTTCCAAAGCCCTAACCTTTATGGGCTTGATTCTTTCCTTCCGACTCAAGGCATCGGCGACTACATTCGCCTTCCCTGGGTGATACTTGATTTCACAATCATAGTCGTTCAACAACTCTACCCATCGCCTCTGTCTCATGTTAAGCTCTTTCTGATCAAATATATGCTGCGGGCTCTTGTGATCGGTAAAGATGGTGCATCACGTGCCGTACAAGTAATGTCGCCATATTTTTAATGCAAACACCACTGCGCCTAACTCCAAGTCATGTGTGGTGTAGTTTTTCTCAAGAACCTTCATAAGCTATAACCTTCTGTCGCTGCATTAGCACGCAGCCTAAGCCTTGACACGAGGCATCGCAATATACCACGAAGTCGTCAGTACCTTCGGGTAGGGATAAGATGGGTGCGTCGCAAAGCTTGTTTTTCAACAACTGGAATGCTTCTTCTTGTTTGTCTCCCCATTCATACTTCTTGTCTTTCTGGGTAAGGGAGGTCAAAGGTTGAGCGATTTTTGAGAAATCCTCAATAAATCTGCGATAAGATCCTGCCAAACCTAGAAACTGGCAGATCTCGGTTGGCGTCTTTGGGGTTTCCCAATTCTTGATTGCTTCAATCTTTGTAGGATCCACATGGATTCCATTTCCATTTACTACATGACCAAGGAACTGAACTTCGCGTAACTAGAATTCGCACTTCGAGAACTTCGCGTACAACTTTTCTTTCTTAAGCAGCTCTAAGATGGCTCTTAGATGTTGCTCATGTTCTTCCTTCGTCCTTGAGTAGATCAAAATGTCATCAATAGACACGATCACAAACTTATCAAGATTGGGCTTGCAGACTCTATTCATCAAGTCCATGAAAACTGCTGGTGCGTTCGTCAGCCCAAACGGCATAACCAGGAACTCGTAATGTCCATATCGAGTTCAGAAGGCAGTCTTCGGAATACTCTCCTCTTGTATACGCAACTGGTGATAACCTGATCGAAGATCGATCTTGGAGTAACAACTCGAACCTTGTAGTTGATCGAACAGGTCATCAATCCTTGGCAAAGGATATCTATTCTTGATAGTCAACTTGTTAAGCTCCCGGTAGTCGATACACATGCGAAAACTACCATCTTTCTTCTTAACAAACAAAACTAGAGCTCCCCAAGGCTAAAAGCTTGGTCTGATCCCTTGTCTAATAACTCCTGAAGTTGCGTTGACAGTTCTTGCATCTCAGAAGGTGCAAGTCGATAAGGTGCCTTAGCTACAGGCGCGGCGCCTGGAACTAAGTCAATGTGAAATTCAACTTGTCGCTGCGGCGACAATCCTGGCAAGTCTTCGCGGAGGACTTCAGGATATTCCTTCACGACTGGAATGTCTTCTAGCTTTGGCTCAGCGGCCTCTTTATCCATAATGTGTGCCAAGAAGGCAACACATCCTTTCTGCAAACACTTTCGAGCCTTCAAACAATTAATGATTCTTAGGGGCGTATCGCCCTTCTCTCCATGTACCACAATTGTTTCTCCATTCGCCATCGGAATGCGAATGACCTTCTCATGGCATACAATCTCCGCTCGGTTGCTTGACAACCAATCCATCCCTACTACCATGTCGAAGCTTCCCAACTCGACTGGTAGCAGATCAAATGTGAACTCGTGCTCTCCCAGTTCTATCACGCAACCCCTAATAACGTCTTTTGCTTCTACTAGCTTCCCATTAGCTAGTTCTATCGAATATGGAACGTCTAACTTACTGGTTACCAACCCAAGTATATTCTTAAATTCTAGCGATACAAAACTATAATCGGCTCCGGTATCAAATAATACAGATGCAAAGCATTGGTTGATAGGGAACGTACCAGTAACTACATTTGGATCTTGGTGAGCTTCCCTCGCACCGATGTTAAAGACTCTTCCATGTGCTTGATTTAGCTTTGGGCACTCCCTCTTGAAATGCCCCATGTCTCCACAATTGAAAAAACCTGGTCCTCGACCATTACCATTCCCGTTACCACCTTGAGCGTTGTTTTGGTTGCGGTTTCCACCCCCAGCTTGATTCGCAAAATTACCACGATTTCCGTTACCTCCATTATTTCCTTGCGAACGGTTTCCATTCCCATTACCTCCGCGATTGTTGTTACCAAAACCCCTTTGACCACCCCGGCCAGTACCAACCCAGCATATTTCTTTCGAGTGACCAACTCGTCCACAAGATTCACATTTTCCAGCTCGACATCGTCCATTGTGATGCGACTGACATGCGTCACATTTGGGCAAAGTGCCCATATACCCCTTTTCTTTGGCCTTGGCCGGTGCGTTGGTCTCATCCTTCTTGTTTGTACTGCTGGTGCCTTTCTTGAAGTTGGAGAACTTCCTCTTGTTCTCGCCTGATGACTCCACGCGAGTCTCCTTCTTCTTCTGGTCGGTGATTGAAAACTTGTTTAGCCGAATGGCTTCTTCAGTCAGTGGCACGCTCAGATCGATAGCCTCAGTAATTATCGGCGGCTTTGACGTTGTTACCATGCTCATAATCTGAGGCGCCAACCCCCAGATGAAACGCTCAACGCGCTTGAATTCCGGAGTAACCATATAGGGTACCACATGAGATAAATCGTGAAATCTCTGCACGTATTCGGCGATCTTTGGGCCGTCCATCTTAAGGTTCCAAAATTCTGTTTCCAATTTTTGAATTTCGGCCCGGGAGCAATACTTTTTATGCATGAGTTCCTTTAGCTCATTCCAAGTCAAAGCGTATGCTGCTGCCTCTCCCAGAGTTTGGACTTGGAGATTCCACCACGAAAGCGCTCCGTCTATGAACAGTCCGGAGATGTAGGTAACTTACTGATCTGGTGCGCATTTGCTCATTCTGATCACCGAATCGGTCTTCTCTGTCCACCTAACAAAAGCCACAGCACCCCCGGTGCCGTCAAAGTTCAGCGGTTTACAGTCTAAAAATTGCTTAAAGGTACAGCCTGTACAAGCGACTTAAACATTACCATGTGGTGGGTTGTTCCTCGAGGTACCTCCGCTAGTTTCAGCGCGTGAGGCTTCATGCTCTGCTATTGCTCGGGAGATCCTTTCTTGTAATTCGGCCTAAGTAGTGGGCAATCGGGTTTCCCTTCGTGGAGGCATCTTCTATAAGAAGATTATATTGGTTAGGTCTTTATGTATATAAGTATGTAGTATGCGTATATAAAAACATTCATCAATCACACCTAACATCCCATGTCATAATACAAACAAGTAATTCCGACAACGCATATAATGAGAATGCTGCGATTAGGCTTTCATATATCAAGACCACAAGTACAGTTTTACAAGTTTCACAATTGTATCATACATCAAAATGGGACTATGGGGTTACATCACCCCTGTCCAAACCGTCTACCAACTACAATAATCAAAAGTCAAAAGTCAACGTGTGGTCTTCAAAATGCTGTGCAATCTAGCTCAATAGCTGTACTCTCATCAAAAGTAGTCTATCTGCAGGAGGCCAAAAACCCCTAAGCTGATGGTGGGGGAGGAGGAGGTGGAGGAATGAAAAGAAAACGGCGCATACACGCTAACTCTTCCTCTAAAGTATGAACGAGCTGCAACAAACAGCTAATCTGCTGCTCCATCGTGAGAAAACGGATATCGAAATCTGGGTAAGGAAATAGTGGAGCAGCAAACTATGATGGACCAGTACCAGGTGGAGGACTGTTGGTGCATACGTCTGTTGACTTCGTCTTGTATCGAGTCTTGTATGTTTATAGATAGATCAGGGCACGCAAAACGAGATATGTGGGTTTGATGGTATTTCGCACGAAATAGCAACCAGCTATTTCGTACGAAATTAATCAGGTATTTCGCATGAGATTGCTATTTCGCATGAAATTAATTTCGTTTGTACAATTCCATGCGAAATTACCTGCCCTATAAATACTAGGTGTGCCAAGTCATTTGTAACTTTCCGGTTTCAGTGTCGAACTGCTGCCGAAGTGTCTACTCGCTGTAAAACTTTGTTAATTCAATCGGAAAGACATTTAAAGTGAATATCTAGCTGAATCACCTCAATACGAATGAATTCCGCCTCTAGTATTGAGTAAAACTCTTCTGAACGACTCGTTTGGTCATAAAAACGATCCTACAAATGGTATCAGAGCACAAGTTGAAGACTTCTTACTGATTTAGCTCAAAATTCTGTTTTCTACACCCTTTTTTTCAAAATTAACAACTTTTCACGGTCAAAATGGCTTAATTTTCTCACATTATATGCGAAACTGTGTTTTAACAAAGCCTTAAAAGAATTGGACTTAAAATCAATCTAAAACTTAGTAAATTTGATATTTCGCTTGAAAATCATGTTCGGTTGAGTGACATCAGCAGTATTTCGCACGAAATAGTATATTAATAGTATATTTCGTTTGAATCAGATTCTTTATTTCGCACGGAATAGCCTCAGTTTTTGGTATTTCGCACGAAATTACCTTATTTCGCACGAAATTAGCTAATTTCGCTCCAAATTGGTATTTCGTTTGGGTGTTTCGCACGAAATCACCTATTTTGTTTGAAAGTCCGATATTCCGTATGAAATTAGAATTTCGTTTGAAGGGTATTTCGTTTGAACAGGTTATTTCGTGTGAAGAAGTTAATTTCGCACCAAAGTGTATTTCGTTTGAGAGATTTGATTTCGCTTGAGTTGGAATTTCGTTTGAAAAGACTGTTAGTGAAACTTTTGATACCAAATCATGGACAACGAGTTTTATAACGCATTTGCTACCCCGACTACTCTAGCCACTGTTGTTCAAAGTATAACCATGGAAAATGAAACAGGAACATTGCAAAAACCTCCAAAGCTTATGGGAATTGAAGAATATCATGGTTGGAAAGATCGTTTTGAGAATTGGGTTTAAGCGAGTCATCTAAGATCTTGGGAAAGTATTGAAACTAAATATGTTAGACCAAATTCTAATGCGGGAGTTGCAAAGATTATCTCAGAATTTTCAGATAAAGAGAGAGATAGTTACAAAGGAGAAAAAATGATGGTTAGTTTACTACAACAAGCGGTGAAAGAAGATATTTTCATATTACTTCAACATGATGGTAGTGCTTATTCTATTTGGGATGCACTTAAGAAGAAATTCGAGGGAAGTACAGAAATGATCAATAGTAAGAAATCATTGTTGAAGAAAGAATTTGAATTGTTTACAAGTGTGCCTGGTGAACCTACAAAGACTCTCATTGAAAGATATTGTCATTTAGTGCGTACCATGTCTCGTTTGGAAATTACTAAAACCCCAGCAGAATGGGTTGAGAAGTTAGCTGATGCTTTACCTCAGAAAGAATGGGGTACATATCTCATGATTTTGAAAAACACCGGAGAGTTTAGTAGATTGTCAATTGCACAATTCATTGAAAAACTTGAGGGACAAGATCTTGAACAACAAAAGATCGCTAGAATGAACAATTCAAGCGGTCAACAAGACATCAATTTGTATTACAAAGGAAATGTTCAAAATGTTGAAGCAAGTCTAAAGATCCAAATCGCTTTTAGTGCAGGAAACTCATCTGGATCAGTAAATCAAAGCTCAATCAACACTAGTGGATTTTCTTCATATCCAAGTGTCAATCCTCCAAATATTCAAAGTTCAAATGTTGGTAATGGTCATGTGTTACAATGTAATGTCGCATTGCATCTTCAAAATGGTCAGAACTTTTCTGAAGAAGTTGTTAAAAGTCATATGGCATTACTGGTTACTGCATTGGAATCTTATGAGGGTTTAATTGCGGGAAGAATCGGAAATCCTATGCTCACAAAAGAGGATTACGACCAAATTGATGCAGAGGAATTGGAGCTTATGGATATTAAATGGTGTTTAGCAAGTGTGTTGAGAAGAGCTAAAAAGTTTAAACAGATTACTGGAAGAAATGATTCTCTTGATGCTCATGTTTCTAATTTAGGCTTTGATAAATCTAAAGTTACTTGTTTTCGATGCAGGGAAAAAGGACATTTCAAGAGGGAATGTACCAACCATGAAGCAGGAGGAGCTCAGAATCCGTTTGGACACAATGATTATTATCGGAAAGCTATATATCAACAAGTTGCTCAACAACCACATCAGCAACAATCATCATCATCCAGTGTTAAAAAGATTGACGAAGGAAATAAGAAAGCTTTATTAATCCATTAGGATGATGAAAAAGTTGCAGAAGGTTTTAGTTGGGACAAATATATTCCAGCTGACTCCAAACTTGGAGCATTCATTGCACGAATAGTTCAAGAACCAGAGTTGATAAAAGAATGGATGGATGTGTTTGCAGATGATGAGAAAAATCAAGATGAAAAGTCTGTTTCTTCAGAAAGCTCAGGAAAGACACCAGATTTTGATCAATCATCAACTTATAGTAGTGATGATGAAGAAGAAAGTCAAATAAACAATGGAAAAGTTCATTTATCTACTGAAAGTTTTAAATTTTATTTTGCAGAAAAATTGGAGAAGCTGAAAGAAAGACGAGCTACAAAAGAAAAGCAAAAGGTGAAGAATGAACAAAGTCAAGAAGTTAAAGTTGTTGAGAAAATTGTTGAAGTTGAGAAGGTTATCGAAGTTGAAAAGATTGTGGAAGTAACTAAACCTTGTTTACAATGTTTGGAACCATGCAAACATTGTGAAGAAAAGGATGAGAAGTATAGTGAACTGGACAAGATAAAAGAAAAATTATTGTTTGATGTTAAATATGTGAAAGAATCATATGATGTTTTGAACAGAACAGTCAACAGCTTGCAAAAGACAATCTCGGAAAGAGAAGATGCTATAACAATGTTGAATGCAACAATGATGTCTAAGCAGAAGGCTATAAATCAGTATATTGAAGAGTGTGCAAAGATGAAGCAGGAGTTGGAAACTGAAAAGATTGAGAATGAAAGAATCAGAAGATTGTTGCAAAGTTATTCAAGTTCTGATTATTTGATTGACATAATTTATCCAACTATTGCAAGTTTTGAAGTGTGTCAAGACAAGAAGACAGAAAAGAAGGATACTGGTAAGAAACAAAGTGTCTGTTATAATAAGTGTCCACCTCCGATTTGGGATGGTTATTCACCTAGAAAGCCAAATGAGGAGGAAGTCAAAAATGTTGTCAATATAAAGTTAAAATCGGAAACAACTGATGAGTTACCAGAAAACATAGATGTCGCGTTCACATCGTCTGACACTGATAATGAGTCTGAATTAATAAAGAAAGTGGTCGATCAGGTGTTGGATAAAGATGAGGAGTCAGAGTCAAAGTTCGAGTCAGAAAGTTCGAGTTCATCAGTTGACAAGTCAAAACCGTCGGTGAAAAGGGTTTACAATAGAGAATTCTTGTTATCAAAATCTAATTTGAATGATGAAATGTTCGAAGTGGTTTATACTTTGAATGATTCAGACAAATTATATTTTGATGAAGAATTCCAAATAAAAAAAGTGAAAATTGAAAATATAAAACAGTTTTTAAACTGACAGAAATAAAGTTTTCAGATATAAAAGATAAAATGGGATTTTCAAAACCAAAATATAATTGTCGAGTTCAACAGCGTTTGAATAAAAAGAAAGGTTTTGGTCCAGGTCATCAAAAGAAAGCAAACCATAATGGTAATTTCAAAAAGAAAGGTTTAGGTTTCATTCCACACGAAAATCATAAAAATGAAAATTATGTTAAAGATTTTAAATCAAAAGTTAAATTTGTTTCAGGGACAACTGCTGAGGAAGAACAGAAAAGCTCATTCTGGAAATAATCAAACAAAGTGTTTCTTGCAGAAAAACAGAAGTTTGAAAAGCATGGAGCTGAACAGAAAAAGGAAACAAGAACCTGTTTTCGATGCCAAGAAATTGGTCACATTGCCTGGAACTGTCCATTGGCAACAAAAACAAAACAGGATGTTGGATCTAAACTTAAAGAAAAAGTTGTTGACATAACTGAACCACCAACTGAAAAATTCAAAGTGTTTAAAAACTCTACATATGAAGTTGGTGGATGTTTGAAAAGATTTTACAAAAGAAGAGTGAATCTTGACAACCAAAAATGGGTTGTTAAAAAGTCAGATGTGAAATTTGGTGATGAATCTGATTCCACAAAGTCAGAGGAGCCACAAGTTGTTCAAAAGGAAGAAAATTCAGTGCCGCCAATGGATGAAGTCAATTTTCCACCATTGTGTGCTGAAAATCTAAAATCAAAAGTTGGAACGGTTGAAATTTCAAATCAATTCTTTGATGGTAAGGAAGAATTTGATGTCGAAAAAGCTTTCAATGGTAAAGTGAAGCATATATTTGGAAAGATGACTGATGGTAAAGCAAAGGAGTTAAAGAGTTTTATGAATCAAAGAGGAGAACTTACACACCGAGTGAAAATGACTCGGAAGCACCCAAGACTGGTCAGGCTTGGGTGTCAATCTTGTTTGTTTAAAAAACTGACTTGCCGGAGCTCCCAGGTTGGTAAGAGTGGAGCAGGAATCGACATTTTTCTTGAGAAATTCATGAAAGTGATATTTGGTTCTACAAGTGGTAAATCAGGGACATTAAATTGTACTTGATTTCCTACATTTGGTATTTGGTGATTGAATTTAAAATTGTTATATTTTTCAAAAAGTTAAAAGAAAGAACAAGGTGATGGATTGATCCCCATCCTACAAGTGGTTTTATGATATCAGCAAAACTTATTTTCCGGAAAAACCATTTTGATTAAAACAAACTTAAGTGTTTTGAAATCTTAATGGGAAAATAGTTTGTTGAAAGGGGGAGTTCTGATTGTTGATGCCAAGTGGATGGCAAATTGACGCAATTTACAACAGTTGTCACTTTACTTGTACAGTTTGTTTTCAAATTGTCTTTAAATGCTTTTGCATTTTAGGGGAAGTAAGAAATTTTCAGAAAATCCAAAAACATTAGAAATTTGAAAAAGCTAAAAACATGATAAAATCAAAAATGAGTTTTGTTGTGAAAAAGAGGAAATGATAGCACATCAGTGGACTATCGCAGCACACTAAAGAATTGGAAAGTTACAAAGTGATAAACGGTCTCACTGATGATGTGCCAGTAGGTTTTTGCACATTTAGTAGATTGTGTCGAGATATAAACCTAAATTTCAAACTTACTTATCTCGTGGGGAACATCTTTCGGATATATGGGTAACCCCCGAAATCTTGTTCGAAAGGTCCCTCTTTCTGAAATACTAGGTCTTTATGCTTAGTGATATCTGGGGTATTATTCCGGGACTTCTGATTTTGCGGAAGCAATGGCCTAGTCCCGGTATAATATTTTCCGCTTGCTTGAAATATAGCCCACCCTCAGTACAAAAATGATGAAACATTGCAAAATGCTAATCATGTGCTGTTGAAGAAAAGATTCTCTAAAGGGAACACACCAAAAGTCGAAGCCGTCATCTCTCTGATTTTGCGGAAGCAATAGCCTGAGCTCTCACGGCCCTCGCATTTAACCCTTTACAGATATCATCTAGGTATACTCACCTGTAAGACTGAATATTGGGATTTGGATACGGGAGTATATTCTGAGGTGGGACACGCGTATAAGTTTAAGTCTCTAAAACATTAATCTCGTATCTCAAAACAGTTGAACTTTGTGTGAAAATCTAAGTGGATCAGTATACTGACAATCTAAGTAAATCGTTTAGAACTTAAAATGTTTAAAGCTTAACGGTGTTGGTGATTTGTCTCATAAACTGATATGATCTTCTTACACAAACACACAAAAATTTTGTCTGTAAATCTTTCTTTATTACTTTTCAGTATAAACAAAAATCCAAAAAGATTTTCAGTGTGTTTTAGCATAAATTTTTGAATATTTCAAAAAGATTTTCGACAACTGATGCTGAAAAGCTGATTTTCAAAATTCCGATGTGCTAAACATGATGAGCAATTGGTGAGGGGGAGTCTGTTTGAAATGAAAGATAATTTGAAAAATGTCATTCTATTTTGAATGGTGAGTCTATTTCTACAAGTGGTAAGCAGAGAATAAATTTGTCAAATTTTAAATTTGTGAAATTTATTTTGAGGTATAGAATGTACAGGTTAGCCAGGTTTCAGATCCTGAGCAGAATGTAAGCCAGGTTATGATCTTGGTATTGCTGAAGCTGATGGTCTTAAGGAATCAAGAGAAGATAGAGCCAGTTTCAGATCTTGGTAAAAGTTAGATAGAAGAAAAGAGAAGACTGAGGATGTTTTACAATGTCAGATACTTCAGAAAGAGCAAACAGACTGATAAAGACTGAAGACGTTGAAGACTCGACACTGAAGACTCGTCAACATCCGAGGGGGAGTCTGTTGGTGCATACATCTGTCGACTTTGTCTTGTATCGAGTCTTGTATGTTTGTAGATAGATCAGGGCACGCAAAACGAGATATGTGGGTTTGATGGTATTTCGCACGAAATAGCAACCAGCTATTCGTACGAAATTAATCAGGTATTTCGCATTAGATTGCTATTTCACATGAAAGTAATTTCGTTTGTACAATTCCGTGCGAAATTACATGCCCTATAAATACTAGGTGTGCTAAGTCATTTGTAACTTTCCGGTTTTAGTGCCGAACTGCTGCCGAAGTGTCTACTCGCTGTAAAACTTTCTTAATTCAATTAGAAAGACATTTAAAGTGAATATCTAGCTGAATCACCTCAATACGAATGAATTCCGCCTCTCGTATTGAGTAAAACTCTTCTGAACGACTCGTTTGGTCGTAAAAATGATCCTACAAGAACGCGGGATCCTCTCTAGCTCAGTAATTCGACGACTTAACATATCCTGCTGTAACTTTAGTGATAAAAGTATATCATCCCTCGTGTATCCAATGTGGAAGGGATGGTATGGATCCGCAATAGGTATCACGTTGGGCGGAAACCACATGAGCGGCTCGCCCGTGGGTGCAGAAGAAGAAGCCGTGTGTGGAAACTGTGGCATGAAATGATCGGCTCCTGACACAAAAGGTATCTGACTAGGCTGCTGACCCCGATGGTCCTTCCCCGGGACAGGGAGGAGGGATATCATGAAGAAATGTGATGGGTAAATTTGCGCGATGAACATCTGATACGCGTGGGTGAGATAGAGCAAAGTCAACGGGTGCATGTACAGGTGCAGCAGGGGGAGTGACAGGTCTAACAAATGGAGGAAAGTCGTCATCGTCCTCGATCCACCCAATGTGGGTGAATGCATAATGGGGGTCAACCTGGGCTGCAAAAGGAGCAGGGTTAGGCAAAGGTGGAACAACTGGTGCCTCGGCAAGTGCAGGGTCATGCTCGGGTAAAGGATCGAAAGCAAGTATGGGCTCTGGTGCAATCAAGGGCTCAGGGTCAGCTGGAGCAAGCTCATGATCAGCAGGTATATCAAGGAGCTGCTCGTCAGGAATGACGGGTGCATCAATGGGCTGCTCGGCAGGAATAAAATCAATCTCCTGCTCAGGATCGAAATCAGGATCAACCGGTGCCTCAAAAGGCTGCTCCTCAGGGACAAACTCAACCTCATGATCAAGGTCGAAATCGTGAGGAAAGACAAGATCCATCTCATCATCAAAATCAAAATCATGATCATCGTCATGTGGAATATCGGGTGCAACCGACATGGCTGTGTTAGAATCGGTATCCGTAGGATATCGCTGTAAACCCAATGCGTGTAAGGTACTGGAAGACACTGACTCTTATGAATCGGGACCTAAATGGTCAGAAGGAGCCTCGACAACGGGAATCTCCTCATGTGGAACAACAACGGCGTCATCGACTGGAGCCTCCATTAGTGGAACGACAACGGCATCCTCGATTGGAGCCCCACCATCCTGGAATCCTCAGGGGGACCCTTAATCAAATGATCAATGTCATCGTCGGCCATAGCGTCAAGAGGCTGTTCCTCAAAAGGAACTGAAGCAAGTGGAAGAGGGGCAGGGATCTGGACAAGAGGTAGATCCTCGCCCGGAAGACCATCAGCTATCGGTATGTCGTCTCCAAAATCTGGCAAGGCGAAAGGCTGAAAATCATTTGATTGGGGTCGGCTCGTTTGAACGTGATCTTCTTCGTGAGGCCATGAGAGTTTTCAACCAGGAAACAAGAAATTTAAGCAAAGAAAAACAGAGAAGAGAAAGAAAAAAGAATACCTGAAAAGTTGCTTGAAGCGAGATAATCATAATGAAGAATACTCCGGCTAAATATAGGCTGGATATAGGGGGTATGGAGTAAATATCGCATGGGAAGTTGTAGCGTGTCACATTAATCGTCGCTTCAACTTAATAACCTCGATTTAAGAGATAAGCTTAAAAATATATCCGTTGGAATTGGTATACCAACAGATATATTTTGGGGACAATTGTTATTGTTGGTTTTCTGCTCATATATCCTGACTAATATTCTGACTATGTTTCTTTTGTTGTGACCAGGATACCGGATCAGGATATTGGTAACATCTTGATACGATGTCCTAGTAGTAACTAATTAACTCACGTGCAGATTATTGGAACAAGTCTAAAATGTTCAAGTGGACTTCTTCTCCTTGAGACTCGGGCAAATCTGTTGAATTATGGACGTTGAAGCTGGAAGACGTGGACTATAACGTTCACATGGGGAATATTCGATATATCCCGGATTTATAGGCTAGTTAGTTAGTTTTGTTTTACTATAAATAGGAGTGATCGGATCAGATAGGAACACACACAATCTCACGAGCTCTCTCTCTCTCTAGCTACAAACACTCACAACACACTCACACTTGTACCGAAATCGCATTGTAACACTTAGTTGATCCGCATCATATCCTGCACTGTATCCTGACATTTGAAGTAATAAAAAGAACAAGGCAGCTGCGATTGTCAGCTCCCGAGGTTTTGTGCCGGCGATCTAGATTGATCAAGAGCTTTCCTCGTACATCTCGTGTCACCCTTTACATTTTTGCTCATTGTTTGATTGTAGATACAGCTCGATATCCTGAGCCGTATCCTGATAACTGTTTTTTGTAAACAATTAAACCAGCATATTTTCAATACACATTCTTAGCACACTACCTCACTTAACTAATTTGATCACTAAATTGCTTCGGTAATTTTTGACCAAAACATACGCTGCGTACCAGATGCTGTATCAACGCGCGAAATTTGGTTTATAACATGCAACTTTCTTTTTTTTTATTTACATGCGATTTCACTTTTTTTATGTACATGCGCTTTTAATTTTTTTTGTAACATATCGTGCGATATTGCCATCGCATACGCAGCGTACGTTAAGCCATATTGTATGATACACTTCATATATATATATATATGTGTGTGTGTGTGTGTGTGTGTGTGTGTATGTGTATAGAGGCCAGTTAACGTACAATACGGCTTAACATACATCACGTACGACAGATAATTACGCACGTTCATTTGAAAATCACGTACGTTATAAACTAAAAAACCCAAATCACGCATGTTGGAAAAAATTAATCACGCATGATGAAAACATTAATCACGCACGTTATACACATAATAACGCACATTGTCGTACATGATGTACGTTAAGCCATAATGTATTTTACACATTTCCTATATATATATATAGAGAGAGAGAGAGAGAGAGGGAGAGGGAGAGAGAGAGAAAGAGAGATTAGAAAAATTCTAATCTTACTATCAGTGACCACTAGATCTTGTACATGCTTTAGGATAACTAGAAAGATTAATTGGAATCACGGCCAGCTCAATCATTTTGGTGGCTTAAATCAAATTCAAAAACTAGATGTCTTTTTCCAAAAAAAAAAAAAAAAAAACTATTTGAGAAAACTCTTTTTTACCCGGGCTTGGGACCGAGAAAATAAACTAAAAGGTTTATTGTGGCGAAGTTAACATATTTTTTTTGTATTTTTATATATGTTTTGTATGTGTAACGATAAGTGCAGCCCAGCCTAAATATCATATATAATTTTTTTTTTTAGGTTTTAGGTCCTATTGATTTAGAGGCCTAAAGCCCAAGCCTCAAAATAATTAGGCTTGAACAGGCCCTTATTGGAATTATATATAAGTATAACTTACAACATTTGTATGTAATGAGGTTTGTACATTGTGCTTTTATTGTTTTCCTTGCATATTATAGTTGTATAGTACAAGGAAAGTTGCTTTATATTTTGAATTGTATGCAATGAGGTTTGTACATTGTGCTTTTATTGTTTTCCTTGCATATTATAGTTGTACCGTACAACGAAAGTTGTTTTATTTCTTGAAAGCTATATAAGCTGTTTTAGAGAGAGAACAGTGAGTACTGCTCTTTCCGATGGTGCACGCGGCAGCGCATGGCTGCACACGGTGGCGGAACCACGTGCGTTCTCAGCTCAGTTGATTGCTCTACCAAGTGAAAGAAAAGACCATATAAAATCTGGTACCTCTCTCCAATTTCAATTTTCACCCAGGTTTACCGCCAAATCAAGCTGAATCACCGCGGCTTCGCTGGCGGGCTTTGGAGATGAAACCGGCAGATGTTCGTCTTACCACCAGCCGCGGGTTGTTTATGGGATTATGTCTCAGGTAAAGAATCGTCCCCTGTTTTTATGGTTTTTTTAGGGTTTCGCTATGTGAATCAATTTCACGTCTTGATTTTTCGATTAGAAGCCATGATTAAAAATCTGTCCAACTTGAATTTATTTACCTAAATTAAATCCTTTTTATGTAGATTTCATGAATTTATTTGACTTGGGTTTTTCCACTTTTTAATTTTTGATGCAATAAAGAAGATAAAGAGATATGTTGTTGATGATGCTAAGGTCACCGAGGATGTTTCAACTTCCGTCTCCGAAGCCTCTCTCATTGGAAAAACAATTAACCATATGATACTAAATGAAGACAACAACAAGAACCATTATGTCACGTTGCTTACTAGGGATGTGGATGGTAAAATTGAATCACGCTAGTCTTAATTTATTTGTATGATGTTTCCATTTTAATGAGCTTAGGAAATGAATGAAACACAAATATTAGATTAATATTCTGCACTTGCTACTTTAATTTATCTGAAAATTAATTGTATGTAAGCCACTGTTAGTTATTAGTTGAAAGAGTTCATACTCATACTTGAAGACTATATTAAGATAAATTCAGTAGTTTATCTTTTTTAATACTTGATTAAAGCACGTCTTTAACCACTCTTGGTTATTATAATATCAAAAGTAAATTTATACAAGACTTTGCTGTTTTACTAAACATTTATGTATGCATGTTAATATATCATTAAACAAATTTTACTTTATTCTTCACTTGCTACTTTAACATAACATTGCTACTTGATCGTTATCACATTTCTTAAGAACATTTTCAGACTTTAACTTAGAACTACTCTCATATTGTTCATATAAGTGTTTACATGTCCTAAGATAAAAATATTCTAAGGGCGGTTTCATGGTTATTTAGATAATAGCTTATACTTTTCTTCATACAAGGGTATAAAACATGTATGTTCTCTTATCTCGATTCAAAGGTATAGAAGACAATGGTAACTTTTAATATTCTCATGTTTATATAGAATGAATGTTTATGAAATCGTCGTTCGTATTTACACTATCTTTATTTTGAATTCATTTGTTTATTGATGTTGATGGCTCAAAAGACGTCGTTGTAACATCGCTCTCATTTTTTCTTTTATATATACTTTTTTAAGTTTGGCCTTTGTGCATACTACGTGTTGATTACTTTGTATTGTTGATTCCGGACACATATGAAGTCAACCTTTCAACTAAACCCAAGAAGGCGGTAGGTGATGAAGATATATGGGTGAAAGCAACGTGCACATTGAAAGATGCCTTGGATGATAAAGGACGGGCTTATGAAGTTGATGAAGGCCACGCCTTTTATGGCCCAAAAATTGATCTCAAGATTAAGGATGCCCTTGGTAGGAAGTGGCAGTGCTCTACCATACAGGAACTTATGAATGGGTTGATCCAGTTTCTATTTTAACTTTCAACATGATACTTTAAAGACTAGCTTTAAAGGAAACGGTGTGGATAGAAAGCATGGTACATATGTTCTTGCAACCACTTGATATATACATGCTTTAAAAATAAATTTAATTTGTTTTATAATAATTTGAAGGTAATTAACAATCCTTTGTATCTGTTGTTGTTTGGGGTCTAGGGTTAAACCTGAACAGTCACAAGGCTGGATCATAGATTCAGAGGACTAATATAAAAACATGATTCGGGGGTAAATCTACTCAGTTTGACCTCAATGAGATTTACGTAATTCGATTGTATTGCGATGAAAAAACTGATAAAACTGTTTACATATGATAATTTTTTGCAGCTACCCCCAAGGAAGACTGCAACCTCCTAGAGTTTCTTATTGGAATTCTATAAAACAGAAACAGGTAAGCAGTCGTGAGATGCGAAGGAAGAATAGAGGTTTAGGAGTTTATATAATTGATACAGTTGGGTTACCATTTTTGTTATTCTATTAGCATTGATTGCATAACTAGAGTTTGTGAATCTGATCGACTGCATGTCACTTTCGTTGCCCGCGGCGCAACACGCGCGTGTCACTTTTCTAGTTGTCAATGAATTGTATTATTATTACGATAAATGTGTAAAACAAGTAATGAAAATATTCCGAGGTATAGATGTTTATCCGGCTGAAATTTCTTGCAATGAGCTAAGTAGCTAACCATCTTTTCTTTTACTAATCTTCAGATCACAATGTCAAAACAATTCACGCAACATCTGGTGAAACGGAGCCTGGTATAATTACTAATAGACTCTCACCATCCCTTCTACTACATAGTTTTTTTATTATTTTATATTAGATTTTTATTCCTTTATATTAGTTTTTGTAAATCATTTGTACATTTTGTAATTTTTATTTTCAGAAATTATTACATATTTTATTTTTGAAGATAAATAAGTGTAATATTTTTTAACTCGACTATCAGTAATTTGTCAGTAAATCACTCTCATTCTATGACGTCCACCGTATCTCTGTTATTTGTTGAAAAATAGGTTGTTACAATGTCGCTTAAAGCACCTCAGATTTGTTGCCAAGACGCTGACCAAGATGTCAGTCACGTGTCAGTGATCCTCTTCATCACTGATTACTCCTTAGACTCCTTCCAATTCATCTCTTGAAGGTATGTCTTTGGAGACCCTTACAAGTCTTACTATTGTAAACTTTTGTTCTTAGGCTGGAGGGTGTGGGAGGCGCCACCCCTCCACCTAAGCCAAATATAGCGCCCATCCTCTGTCATCTTCCATACCCTCAAATTCAAAGGGGGGCGCCACCCATGGGGCTCCATCATGCTAACGAAGAAGAAGGGGGTTATCAGGTGAACCCCACATCATTTCAACCAATGAGATCTTTTTTTTTTTAATAGGGGGCTCCATCCCACACCGTGCAAGTTAAAGGGGGGCGTTATAAAGCCCCATTGCTGACGTGGATCATACGTGGCACTTACGTGTCTTGATAAAGCCCCTAGGGGCTCCATCCCACACCCTCCGGCCTTAAGGTGCCTTTGGCAACTAAGACCTTCCACAAGGGCTTCGTTTCTGTTCCTTTTTGAAGGTGGGTGGGTCCAAACTAAAAGAAAAAAATTATTTAAATATTGTGTGTAGTGGTTAGATAATAATGTGGAAATTTAGAAGTGTATAAATATTTGTAGGGTTGAAGATAAAATAATAGTTTTTAAGGATTTTTAAAGATATGATGTCGCATATGACATGACAGCTAAGGGCGTCTAAGGACGCACATAGTATTGGAGATAGTCTTAAAATTCGTCCACAAACTGTCAAATGCTTTTACTCACACCATGTTTACAAAAAGAGTACCACCGAGTATTATAGGCTCTTAAATTTATAGTTTACAGTGAAATGATGTTATTAAATGTCAAATATATAAATTACAAGTAGAAAAAGAGGATAAAACTCTATATAAGGCTATGTGTTATAGAAGACTTGGAGGGCGCAATTGGATAGGAATGTTAGCCCTTGTAAGGGCAAACACCGCAACATACAGACACTAAAGGGGGTGCGAGGGAGTGGTGTGAGCACCATCGCATGACTGTGGGAATAAATTGTGTGATTTTTTTTTTAAATATTTTATAATATCACACCAAATCATGTAGAGTCACCTTAACCCCGTCAACAAAACATTTCACATTTCAACTCTTCACAACATGTGTTTTTGGTGTGAAATGTGAAACACTCCACTGCCTACGTTGTGTTATTTTTTTTATTCTATTTGATCTTTTTGCAACACATAGTTTAATATATAAAAACATAACTCTTTTCATGTTTACAGTTTCACCCTTCGATGTAAGCAACCGTAACCCTTGCTTACGCTACTCTAATAATGGCCCCTATTCATATTTATAACCTTCTAGTAGTTACTTCAGTCTCCAAATGAATAACACGTATTAGAAAATGGTGGTGGCCTCTCATTAAACCACATAAAAAATATACGTCACTCTCGGGGTCAACATGCACATTTTCAAACACATAAAAAAAACACACACTAACCGACTATATATAACTCATAACATTCTTGATAAAAACCATAAGTGTCAAGAAACCTTATCAATGGCTCTTCAATGGCTAAGCTTAGTTGCTACAATTTGGCTTCAATCCATAAGTGCAACAAACACAAACTTCCCAGCTTACTCATCTCAGCTCAAACTTATTTTTTCACTCTCACAGCTTCAGCTCAACAACTTAGCTTTTGCATCCGATGCCGGAAAACTGTTTGGTTTTGTATCGGGTGTAGCCACGGTTTATCTCCCTCTTTGGCTTGTTCTTTTAGTCGGTTCGGCACTCGGATTCATTGGCTATGGTGTTCAGTATCTATTCCTTCTTACAAATAAAGTTTCCTCCTTACCCTACCCTTTTCTTGTTCTACTAACCCTTTTGGCTGGAAACAGCATTTGTTGGTTAAACACTGTTTGTTACATAATTGCGATACATAATTTCCCATTTGATAGACAACTAGCAATAGGGTTATCTACAAGCTATCAAGGTTTAAGTGCTAAGATATATTCAGAGTTTGTTGATGTGATTTTTAAGTCCTCATCTAAATCTTCACCAATACAAATAACAAGATCATATCTTTTGTTGAATTGAATTTTACCACTCGTAGTTTGCTTGATCACTTCGCCATTGGTTCGAGAAATTAAAACCACAAGATCCCGAAGATTATCTTGTGGGTTTCTTGTAATTTTTATAATCACCATCTTTACAGGAACTTATGCTGTGCTTACCAGTTTAGAATCAACAAAAGGGTTATGCCCTCCAGTGGTAATCTTTATTGGTATCCTTTTGTTCTTGGTGGCACCATTAGTGGTGCCATTGATGGAAAAATTAAGAGAGAAAATGGAGAGTAAATGCTTGATAAGAAGCAGCGGGAAAAGAGTCACTAATGGGGGCAGCATGGTAGAGGAAAATGTAGGGGTGGTGAATGAACATGGGGTGCAAGATGAAGGGGTGTTCATGTGTGATGATGAAGAGATGGAGGCTAAAGTGATGCTGAAAAGTTTAAATTTTTGGTTGTATTTCTTTGTGTATATGTTTGGTGCAACAGTTGGCATGGTGTATCTTAACAACTTGGGACAAATTGTGGAGTCTAGAGGGAGTTCTAACATTTCTTCTTTGGTGTCATTGGCTTCTTCTTTTGGTTTCTTTGGTCGCATCTTTCCTTGCCTTCTTGACTACCATATATCAAGGTATATTTTCGCTGTGACTTATTTGGGAGAGTTGTGTGTAGTATGATAAAAAGAATTGAAAATGTGGAAATTTCAATAATTTAACAATCTAAGCTATCCATTGATTTATGAAAATTAAAAAAAAATGACATATAAAAAAGTATTTAATATCCTCTTTCTATAATTAATTAACTTTTTTCTTTTTCTTTTTTTTTCATTTTCATCATAGAGAGTTTAGTAGTCACGTAAATTAGTAATTGTAGTGATTCTATATGTGCGTAGATTTTTTAGAATATTTTAAAACAAATAAATTTAGGAACCATATACACACACAAAATTTACATCAGTGCGTAAAGAAAACTTACATCAGCCATAACTATCGACTTGACATTTTTTTTACAGATGTATTTTTAATATTTTCATTTACGTTTGTGTAAAAAATTGTAGCACAACTCGCGCGAGAAATAGAAGTTCTCATTCTTCTCACAACTCGTGGTGGTTTTCAATTAAACCGAAGCCTATATATATATATATATATATAGAGAGAGAGAGAGAGAGAGAGAGAGAGAGAGAGAGAGAGAGAATGATCCGTTAGGAACCACACTTTATTGCAAGAACCGCGAGAACCAGTGTGAACACAAACAGTAATACCTAAAAAAATCTAAAAAACACCCAAAAAAAAAAATTTTTACTATTTTTTTTGTAAAAATCGCTATATTTCGTTTACAATAAAAAAAAATTCGACTCACAGTTATCCATGCACATATGCATTTGTATCATTTCTTTGACAAATTCCGTAATTCATTACAAATATTAGACAATTGCACTTTCATTTACACTAACACGTGTAATACAATACTTTTTACGTTAACAATATTAGAAATGCACATGTGCATCTATATGTATCAACATGAAATAAGGTGTGTTGGTACACTACTTTCTCTTTCATCTATCATTCCATCCATAATACACAAACATGCACATGTGCATTTTTGTCATTTCTTTGACAAATTCCGTAATTCATTACAACTATTAGACAATTGCACTTTCATTTACACTACCATGTGTAATACAATACTTTTTACATTACCAATATTAGAAATGCACATATGCATCTATATGTATCAACATGAAATAAGGTGTTTTGGTACACTACTTTGAATACACTTTCCATTTCATCTATCATACTATCCATAATACACTACCATTACCTCATACCATACATAATACAATACCATTACCTTCTACCATCCATAATACAATACCATTACCAATATTTTCACTTTATTACATGTATGTAAACACTATTTATACCATCCAATCAACATATTATATCATAAATTGACAACTATAACCAAACCATCAACCACTAGATATAACTAACCAAAAAACATGTATATGGGCCTACTTCTCCATTCAAAATCACAAACTTTTTGTACCAAAACACGTTATATCATGGTTATACCTAATGATGCACATGTGCATTTTGAATATTGGTAATGTAGTGTATTACCAATGTTATTGTAAATTAAAGTGCAATTGTCTATTCCTGATAACGTATTCCCGAATTTGTCGAAGTAATGATACATATGCACATGTGCATGGATAACTGTTACTCGAAAAAAAAGTTTTCTTTTATGTAATGAAATATAGCGATTTTTTTTAAAAAAAAATTGAGTGCTTTTTTTATTTTTTTAGATTTTATTTTGTGTTCACATTGGTTCTCGCAATAAGGGTGGTTCTCGCATGAACCTTACCCTATATATATATATAGGGCGGAGTTCGGCTACAAAGTCTATTTTTACTACAAAGTGTACAAAGTCATAAAACATCACAATTGCAGCCATAAAACACACTCAAAACACACAAATAACAGAGTGAAGATCACTAAAACACAATATCCAAACCCTAACAATCCATAATAACTTTAAACACACTATCGTATAACTATGAATAGAAAACACAACATGATCATCAACGTTAAACACACTTATGTTAGTCATTCGATAATCAAAGCCTTAACATCCAATACACAACACAAAACCCACAAATATGACGTTTTAGTAATCATCACTTTGTTATTTGTGGGTTTTGAGTGTGTTTTATGTTTAACATTATGATGTTTAATGACTTTTTACACTTTATAGAAAAAATTGACTTTGTAACCAACTCTCACCGTATATATATATGTATGTATATATATATGTGTGTATATATATATATATATAGGGGAGAGTTTAAATGAACGCTAAATAACGCGAGAACCGTGAGAACGAATCAAAAAACCGTGAGAACTTTGTCAAAAACAATTCAAATTCAAAATTTCTTTTTACACTTATCATTATTATTCGAATACAATGTTATAAATTTATTTATACATTTAAATTTACGTGTATTCATAAATTTTATTGATTCAATTAATTCAAAACCTTCCATAACCGCCACCTTATTTATAGAAGCATGATTATTGTAAAAGATGTCTATAAAAACACTACGAATAATACTGCAACCACCATTCAGCACGTATATAACACTATTCAATAATTATATAACACCATTCAATAAGTATATAACACCATTCAATAAGTATATAACACCATTTTAAAGATCTCTATAAAAACACTACGAATAACACTGCAACCACCATTCAGCACGTATATAACACCATTCAACAATTATATAACACCATTCAATAAGTATATAACACCATTTTAAAGATCTCTATAAAAACACTACGAATAACACTGCAAAATCACCATTCAACACATATATAACACCATTCAATAATTATATAACAAAATTCAATAAGTATATAACACCATTCAATAAGTATATAACACCATTCAAGACACTACCTCTATTTCCAGAATGTGTTCTTAGTATAATGTTCATAGTATGGTTATTGTACATGTTGTTTTAAACCTGCATGCATGGTGTTTTACATCTGCATGCTAGTAGATGATCCATATTCCATATGTTAAAACACCATGGTATTTTAAACCTACATTTCAGTAGATGTTCTTCGCGTGTTCATCGTATAGTGTTTTACACCTGCATTCCAATATGTGTTTAAAACACCACGCTTTGAATCACAATACAATTAAAACACCACTGCATGAACATAGACAAAACATCTGCTCGAAACATATTTTTTTCTCTATATAAGTATAGTAATATGGTACTCATATTAAAGATTAAAAAACGCCCGTTATTATGGTGTAATTTTTTTTAAAGTTACGTATAAAAAATTATTGATATTTAAAAAAGACGGGGAGAAGTTGCATGTGCATTAATGTTAGTTTCTTCATTTAAAAATGTTAAATTTACTTGTATACCATTAATCTAGAAAATTAATATGTTTAATAGTAAACATTATTTACAATTTTGCCATTATGATCTCAACCATTAGATCTTTGATCTAATGGTGTAGAGTATTTCTTACCTTTCTCACAAAAAACCCTTTTTTTACAGGAACCTCTACCTATATATATATATATATATTTACATGCATACATGTGTTTGTATGTATGTATGTATGTATGTATGTATGTATGTATGTATGTATAAAGAAGAACAATATAACAAGACGGGAGATATTTAAGGTTAATCGTATCCAATGGTTTTGTGTAAATAGCAAACAAGTTGATGACTGTAGTCCTCTACCTTCAATTTGAAAATAGTGTGTGTGTGTATATCATGATGGAACAATATAGCATGGGATGAACACAAGGTCAAAGATATCCAAAAGGATTTTTCTATATACCAAACAAGTTACTGATTCTATTTCCGTGGCCTTAATTTGAGAGTATTGTTAATCAATTAGCTGCAA
This sequence comes from Helianthus tuberosus, assembly GCA_030545235.1. Lineage (NCBI taxonomy): Eukaryota > Viridiplantae > Streptophyta > Magnoliopsida > Asterales > Asteraceae > Helianthus > Helianthus tuberosus. The sequence continues at coordinate 96,293,952 of CM060412.1, read as the reverse complement.
CTACGTGATCAAAGTTATTGATAGTTTTCTTTTCGACATATTTGTGAAAATACATGGTATAAAGAACAATCTGAACAAGATGAACACAAAACAAAAGGTTTTATTTACGGAACAATCTTAAATATAAAACAATCACTCAAAACTTCACAACTCACAACAGATCATCAACACAATTATCTTTTAAGTACAGAAACAAGAACTCAAATGATCAGTGAATCAGAATGATTCACAAGATCAAGAAACCCTAATTTTTTAAGAGAGGAGGCAAAGAGTTGCTATGAAGAGAGAGAGAGAGAGAGAGAGAGAGAAAGAGAGATATATATGAGTGAATGAATGATCCCAAGGCAACTATGCAAATATAAAACGCAAAGAACCCTAAGATAAGTCCAGGTGTCTCGAAGCTTCATGTCTTGAGCCCACCAGATGTCTTAAGCCCACATGTTATAAATTGAGACCACCAACTCGAGCCCAATAGAAGAAACAACCCAAAACATGCACAAAAGAATAAAACAATTAAATGAATTTTATAAAATATTGAAGTGTTATTTTACAATAAAAAAATAAGTTTTGTTTCAGCATACATGCTTTTAAATATCTTTTGTAAAAATGAAGAAAATAGGCGCATGCCAACCACGATTTTTTTTGTAAAATAGGCATTGAATTTGTTGACTTGTAAATTAGGCAAACCAATAAGAGATTGACAAGCAAAATCAGCACCTCCATAGCCCACAATCCGACAAAAGCCTTTAAACGAACACTAATAAGGCCATGTTCGTGTTCGTTCGTTAAGAATATAATGTGTTCACGAACGGTTCATGAAAACAATCCGAACAAGATTTTATGTTTGTGTTCGTTCATTAAGGAAATGAACGTGTTCACGAACAGTTCACGAACACAGTAAAAATCGGCAAAGACGATGGTGGCTAGAGGTGGATCGTGTGAGGGAGCGACGTTAGATCTAATCGTTGAACGAAGATAGATGACGTTTCTCAATGTGGATAATCAGAACGAAAGTGGAGCGATGCATAAACAACGTGGAGATAGGGTTTGCTGTTTTATTTGTTTGAATAGTGAGATAAATAAGAATTAGAGAATACAAAAGTTTAGATAAAATAAATAAATACTAAAAAATGTTTAATGAACAACATAAACAAACGAACCTGAACGAATATTCACGACACATTATTGAACGTTCACGAGTGTAATTGAACGAACAAGACATCTGTCCATATTATTTCATTTAACTAGATGAACGGAATTTCTTGTTCATGCTCGTTCAATAATTAAACGAATGAACATACACTAACTTCTCACCGTAAGGTTCACGAACTGTTCACTGAACGTTTGGATCGTTTTCAGCCTACTCCGACATTCCAACACCTTTTTAGTCGGCATAGAAGACACAAAAGTTACAATTGAGCCCCAATCTCACCGAACTAAACAATAAAAAAAATACAAGTGTAAAGTGGCTGACTGGAAAAAGAGGGAGCACTTTTTCTTTGCCCACTAAAATAATGTTGTTTTCTTTTGCATGCCGGCTAAATTAGTGCCGGAACTTTTACACATGTAATCTTTTATTGATGGACCATTAGGGCTGTAAACGAACCGAACGTTCAGCGAACAGTTCGTGAACTGTTCGGCGGGAAGTTCGTTTATGTTCGTTCGATTAGCTTAACGAACGAACATGAACAAAAAATTTCGTTCGGTTAGCTTAGCGAACGAACACGAACACAGGTCTCGTTCGTTCGACTGTGTTCGTGAACGTTCGGTAATATGTTCGTTTGATTATATTAAAAAAATAATAAATAATAAACCTTTTATCTAAACATATTGAAAACTTAAAACCCTATTTTTTTATAAGTTAGCTAAAATTTAGACATTCTAAGACATTTTTTGGGATAATTATGTCTAAGTTAGTTAAATATTATTCATCGTTTGGCGGTGTGATAGACTTCCAGTGTTTTGATTTATCATTTGATGGTTGTATTTAACTACTTATATCCAATATTTAAGGATAACAACGTTTTCATTTTTTTTATTTTCAAGTTAAATGTTCGTTTGCGCTCATTTTTATTTGTTTGCGTTCGTTTGTGTTCGAGACAAATGTTCACGAACTGTTCGTGAACAATTGAATTTCCTTAATGAACGAACACGAACATAAACTTATGTTCGGTATGCGTTCGTGAACAGTTCGCGAACGTGTTAATTTCCTTAACGAACGAACACGAACATGGCCTTGTTCGTGTTCGTTCGGCTCGTTTACAGCCCTATGGACCATCCCTCTTCTTCAGTGCAGGAAAAAGTAAAGGCGACTACTTTAGCCCGCCGGTTTAAATAGTGCTGGCATTTTGCACTTTTAACTTTTTGATAGAGTATGGAGGTGTTGACCTTGCTTAGTTGCCCTTATCTTATTAGTTTGTTTATTTTACAAGCCCACAAATTCAATCACTACTTTGTTAAAAATCTTGATTAACATGTTTATTTTCATGACATTTCGGTATCTTATTATCTTGGCAATGAAACTAAAAAATATGGAGTTTGATTTATCAAATAGCTCATATGTTATAAAGTCATAATATAAATAGGTTAGTTTGCATATGAAAATTCAATACTAAGGGATTTTTGAAAACATAAGATAATTTATTGTACCTCTGAGAAAACAATTAAAAAGTCCTACGGCGACTAAAAGTTGAAGAGAATTTACGGTAAGAGAAATAAAATGTTAGTACTTCAAAAGAGTACCATATAATCCTTTTGTGGTTATTAGTTATTGTTTAATTAGAACTAATGAAGTCGTGTTCTATTGACAAATGTAAAGCCTTTAAATAATTTGGTTTGTGAGGGAGGTATTGAGTTCAAGTTTTACAAACAACAAAGATTAAAGAAAAATTTGTAGTTCAAAAAAAGGTTATTGTCTAATTACTAAGGCTATAGGGTGTGGTCATGACCTCATGATCACCATGACCCTCAACGTCAAGGCCATGTCACTCACCTCTAATCCATCATCTAAAACCACTACTCTAAAGGTATGGTCATGACCCAAACCACTATCCCCTTATTTATTTTAATTTATTTTTGTCAAAAGAAAAAAAGAAAAGGGAAATGATTTATTGAAAAATGGAAAGGAGGATCATGTTTGTCATGGTTTAATCCATGCAAACCATGATGTATTAGGGAGGGGGGGGGGGGGGGTTATTGTCTAATTACTAAGGCTATAGGGTGTGGTCATGACCCTCAACGTCAGGGCCATGTCACTCACCTCTAATCCACCATCTAAAACCACTACTCTAAGGGTGTGGTCATGACCCAAACCACCATCCCCTTATTTATTTTAATTTATTTTTGTCAAAAGAAGAGGGAAATGATTTATTGAAAAATTGAAAGGAGGACCATGTTTAATAAGTACGTGCAAGATTATTGTGTGGTTCTTAATGCATAGAACATAATTGTGTGTCGTGGAAATATGATTTACCTTACAGCTTAGACTCCGAAGAAGGTTGTGTTGTACATGCATATTTAATTCGGCATTTAAATGTTGATATACAATATAATAGTTAAAAATAAACACACCTATGTTTCATTGAGACAATCATTTTCGGTGCTCATTTATTTCACATCATACTTTTGCTTTGTCCGAACACTATTATGTTTATTCAGGATATATATCAAGAAAATGAAAGAAACGCAAGTAAAGAATTATATATCAAGGAAATTAAAGAAACGCACTAAAAGAAAAGAATAATATTAAGCTTCTGAAGCTTCATTTATGAAAACTGGAAAGGTGAGGCTTGAGGGGTTTTTTAATAGGGTGTATAGATTTATACGGCACGTATATATTGTGTCATAATGATATACGGCTCGTATAATGTTATATCACTTGTGTAAATGGAGAAAATGTTAGGTCATATAGCATTTCATACGAGTCTTATAACATTATACGGGTCGTATACATTATTTGAGATTTGGGTTGTATAACATTATATGGGTCGTAAAATAACGTATAATAGTCGTATAATGTTATACGGCTTGTATATATGGAGACAAAAAATCATTATCTAACTTTTTTTTGTGTAAGATTCTTCTATACGTCCCATATAACTCTAAGAGTATGAAAATAAAATTTTAGAGTTGTAGAAATGGTGGGAGCCATTTAATAAGGCCTTCTTTATTAAACTGTCCTTTTTATATTGTGAAAAAAATTAGAAACCATTTGTTAAAACTATTTTTTTTAACAACGAAAGTTGTTTTTATTTTTTAAACTTAATGTTATAAGTTATTTAAATGGATAAAAAAACTATTAACTTTATATCAAATATTTTGTTTCTCTACCATATTAAATTTTCATTTCCATTCCATTCTTTTACTCTTACTTTTCTTATATATATATATATATATATGAAAAAGTTATATGCAGAACACTAAATATTGCGAGAACACGCAGAACAAAATGAATCACCCATTTTTCAATCCTAAAAACCAAACAAATAATAGTAATGTTACAAATGTAACATTTATTGTTTCTCATAATAGAATTCAAAACAAAATATGAAAAATTTTAAGTTTCTATATAACCTACATATATATAGGTTAAATTACCTACATATATGTGTAGGCTATGTGTACCTAACAATATAAGGTTTTCTATGTATATATAATACATATGAATATAAGAAACATAAAATTTTAAAAATATGAATCTTAAATACCAAAATTTAGTAATTTAGAGTTGTTATTTTTATTTTCGCAATAATTAGTGTTGTGTAATAATCCTCAACCTATATACATACACACACACCCAGATATATATATATATATATATATATAGAGTTGTTATTTTTATTTTCGCAATAATTAGTGTTGTGTAATAATCCTCAACCTATATATATATATATATATGGGGGATCATTGGAAACTAGAAAACTAGTTTAAATGAGAACCAAAAAACTAATTAAAAAAAAGCCTAAAAAACATACCAATTTTTTTTTACAATTTTTTTATAAAAAATTACAGTGCATTATGTGTGTACTACACATGTACATTACATGCTTAAAATTAGCTTTTGAGTTTAGTTTAGCTTTTAGGGTTAGGTTTTTTGGAGATTTAGGATTAGGTTTTTAGGTGGGGGGTTTAGGTCTAAACATATTTTTCATGTCTTCCAGGCTCAAATTCAAGAATAAAGTATCAAGACCAGCATTGATAGCACTAATGATGATGCCGATGGCAGCATCATTTTTCTTACTTCTAAGCGGAAACGACATTTGTCTATATATAACCACAGCTACCATTGGGATATGTACGGGTGCAATCACCTCGATCTCTGTGTCAACTACTGCTGAGCTTTTTGGGCTGAAGAACTTTGGTGTGAACCATAACATTGTGGTTACTAATATCCCAATAGGATCGTTCTTGTTTGGAAACATGGCCGCATTGCTTTACCGTGGGCAAGCCCTTACAAATGTTGATGGAAAGTGTTTGGGCGTCAAATGTTATCAAACAAGTTTCATAATTTGGGGTTCACTTTGTTTTCTAGGGACCTTTTTAGCTATAATTCTTCATTCAAGATCTAAAAAGACTTACATATAGGTTTTGACTATTTATATCTTTTGATGTATAGATGCATACGTATATTTATGTGTAAGCTCCCTTATATAAGGTATCTATTTGTGTAGATACTTCATTAGTTATTCATCAAGATTGAGTTTAGTATATGTTTCTATTAATGAGTCATACAAAAATTAAAGAAAGGTGTTCAATAACCTCATATGGCATCAATAGAGACATTACAGACAACAAGTATTACCATATCTAAAGGTGAATTATCTGTGTTTTTAATATTTATGTATGCATATATGAAACTGTAGGGGTTGATTATTTCTTTCAATGTACTACCGAAAATGAGAAGAAACAAGCATTTGCAAAAAACAATGGAAAGTGCGTGGGTCAAATGATATCACCCAAGTTTTATCATTGGGGCCTTTTTAGCGATAAATCTTTGTTTAGAATCTAAAATGAGTTACATATGGGTTTTTGATATGTAATATCTTTTGATACATAGATGCACACATATACTTATGTGCACACTTATATAATGTATCTATATGTATGTAGATACTTTATAGTTAAAAATCAAGCTTAGGTTTAGTATAGGTTTCTATTGACTAGTGTTAAATTACCTTATCAACTGTCACATCCTAAAAAACGTGTTCTGAAAAAACATCTGTTAGGATCTAAGTTTGATACTTGTGATTAAAACAAATAAGAACTAGAAAATTTTCAATTGTAAAACTGATAAAATAATCACAAGCAGGGAATTATCATCAACAACTGTTTTATATCAGACTCAAATGATTTAGTTACAGTACAATTGACTCTACAAACTCCACCTCAGCCTGATTACAAACAAATCTGTTGGTACTAAAGAGAATGGAATTTGATAATAAATCTCTAACACTTGAAGTCTATTTATACAAATACAAAAGGTTTGTTTGTAAGCAACTAACGTCACCCTAATAGTGATATGTAACATTCCTAACAGAAAAGATTCCACAAATATTGCAAACCTCTGTGGAGAACTATCTTATGATCTATTGCATCTAACTTTGTTCTGAGCAAGTACTGTTGTATTAAAACCTCTGATCTTCAAACCGCTGTTGCTTCATATCAAACATCTATTTGGTTAGAACATATGTTTGGTCTTCTAGAACAAATCTTTGCTTCAACAGTACTTTGGTCTTGATCGGTGCTTGGTTCTTCTTCAATAGTGGTTTTCAAAACTTGAACAAATGTTAGCATTTCTTCAACAGATGTTCTGATAAGATTTCAAGTTTCACTATCTTTATGAGGAGTTTGGTTCAGTCAGTTATTTATTTCTTGATCAAAGTGGTCATGTTTTGGGTTTTTAAAGATCATATCTTCTTTTGTAGGTCCAACAATATCACTGTAGAACAAATGATTCCAAAATAGATGTTTATTGGATCAACATTTATTCCTCATCAACTTCTCCTTGAATTGGGCATTGAATTGCTTCTCAAATTTTATAGAGAGAGAGAAAGAGTCATTTGGATCCCTTTCAAGTGGAAGACTTAGTAAGCCTTGCAGATCATCAATTTTCAGTCAAAAAGCACTATTCAATGAGATTTTTTTCCACTTCTTCATTCATGGGTTGACTAGCTAGATGACCATTTTAGAATTTTTAAGCTAGATGGGTTTCTTGGGGCACATGTTATTATATGAGTTGAGGGAAATTGTTTTCCCAAGAATTGCCCAAGCAGTTCTTCCGGTTTTGCATCTGGATACCCATAATATCAATTCATTTTTGAACCATTCTTTTTTTTATCTTCGTATTTTTCAAGTCTTGAACAAACATCTCTTTTTTTTCCTTTTGAGGTAGCTTTTAATAATATTTATGTATGCATATATGAAACTCTAGGGGTTGATTATTTCCTTCAATGTACTACCGAAAATGAGAAAAACAAGCATTTACAAATAACAATGGAAAGTGCATGGGGTCAAATTGTTACAGCACCCGACCCCACCCTGGGAGTGGGAGTTGTGAACCAGTCAAGTGGTACCGGTGTTTATTAAATACACAGCGGAAAAATTTTTCATCAGGGTCATAGTTAGAAAATAGTTTCAGAGTTTGTAAAACACCAAATGTTTAATATTACATAAATGGGCCAAAACCCGTATTTCATTCAATTGTTTTTATAGGGATAAACCAAAATAAATAAAACATAAATTTCTTCTTTTATTCAGGTATTTATAGCCACTTTATTTAAGCCTTCAGTGCTCTATAGCTGACTTCTATTATCTTACAGCAAATTACCTGAAATGTGTTTTAAAATATTTTATCAGCAACAAATACTGGCGAGTTCATTCCATTTTATAAAAAGACACACTGTTTATACTTTACAGTATTAAGAGCGATTACAATGTTTATATCTATCAGTTATTCAACACAGTATGCGACTTGGGACAATCCCCCGTGCTTGTGGTCATATTACTTTGGGTCCTGTCACCCAATAATAACGGTTCCTATCACACCCTTGGTGACTGTGGGCTAGTTATGTATACAAAACCCCAACTACTGGCAATAATTATAGAATACAAAGACTTAATCCCTGTAAGTATAACTGAAAAACATTTGAGGTTTTGTAAAGCAATTTGGTAAAAAGAGAAAATGACTCACTTTGTAACTTTAGGGTTTAATTACAGGCCTCCTGGTATAATCTTGGGCATAACTCCTGAGCTCTTAATAAAATATATATAATGCACTCGTGTTAAGTATACTAATTGAATTCAACTTTATCAATGCATCGTCTCGAACCCCAACTTAGTTTACAAAGTATAGCCTTTATCAGGCAGCGCTTTGGCATCAGTTGCTGGGTTCAAGATCAATTGGGCAGGGTATTTAATCAGTGATCAGGGGTTAAAACACTTAAAACGGGGCAGAACTATGTAGAATTATAGGTTGAATATTTAAAGAAATGGATGAAAAGAAAAGAGGCAGAGAGCGAAAGATAGCGAGAGAGAAGGAAGGGGCTGAGCAGTGGAATGTTTGAAATGAGATTCCTATTTATACTAAAATTTGGCTTGGAGCTCACGCTCACACAATCTACGTACCTGTGCATTCATTAAATGTTAGTATTTGATTATGGTGCCCACGTAACATTCATATTTGAATGTTTAGTTGTAGTTATATTATTATTTTATTATTTTATATATTATAGTTAATTCAGCTGCTTCACTCATTTATTGTTATAACGTCTAAAATATGACGTTTTATAAAACGATGAATATGTCATTGGAATGAGAATATTTTTATCTACATTTTGCCCTAAGTTTCATTAAAAACGGAGTAAGGTTAATTATAATGTATTTTTATTATTATATTTATTAAACGGTTCATATTTTCGTCTAAATAGCTCATATTTCTAACAGTCAACTTACCCATAATTTACCTGTTTAATAATATAAGTTTCTATATACTGTATTTTAAATTTTATAAATAAAATTTTTGAAAATGTTACACAAATAATATCAACAAGTTTCATCATTTGGGGTTGCTTTGTTTCCCAGTGGCCTTTTTAGCTATAATTCTTTCTTCAGAATCTAAAATGACTTACATATGGGTTTTTGACATCTTATATGTTTTGATACATAGATGCATATATATACTTATGTGCACGCTTATATAATGCATCTATATGTATGTAGATACTTTATTAGTTTAAAATCAGGCTTAGGTTTAGTATAGATTTTTATTGATTAATGTTAAAATTACCTTATTAACTATCACATCCTAAAAACACTTGTTCTTAAAAAACATCTGTTAGGATCGGAGTTTGATACTTATAATTAAAACAAATAAGAAATAGAAAATTTTTGAGAGTCTATGATCCGGCGGGTTTAGATGGAAGTTTTGGTAGAAAAGAACTAATTCGATAGAATATTATTGATAAGAATGGTGTAGAAGCAGAATAGTCAAAAGCTTCATTCATACTGAAAGAGTATACATCTTTTACAAGCTGGAGAAAAATTTCTCCAGCATTTCCCCTCTGGGAACCAAAACTTCTCCCAAGCTCTCACTTGCAACTTCTATATATAGGCAAGATCCTCCGTGCGAGTGAGCTTGGAGCGAATGGAACAAGTTCCATTCGTGCTACTGGACTAGTTCTCCATTTGGAGCGAAATGAACAAGTTCCATTTGAATATTTAATATTTAATATGGACTAGCATATTACAAATTCCACTTGGTCTATCTAGTCATAGTCTTCTCTTGTCATCTAAGAGTTATCCAGAATATGCTACCGAATATTGATCCATTAGTCCTCACAAGGGTCAGGCCTAGTAACAATCTGTTAGTGCATATTCTGTGTGTCCGCCACTGTGCGAATATGCTAGTTAGAGCGTGTGTTGAATATTGTATATATGAGGGTTAGAAATACGGGATTTTAATGAAACGTTCCATCCTTACGATGGAGCCCATCGCACGAAGGGACACTAGTCCAGTTGCACGAATTGAACTTGTTCCATTCGCTCCAAGCTCACTCGCACGAAAGATCTTTCCTATATATAGGAGTTGTGAATGAGAGCTTGGGAGAAGTTTTGGTTCCTAGAGGGGAAATGCCGGAGAAACTCCAGCTTGTAAAAGATGTATACTCTTTTGGTATGAATGAAGATTTCGACTATTCTGTTTCTACTCCATTCTTATCAATAATATTCTACCGAATTAGTTCTTTTCTACCCAAACTTCCGTCTAAACCCGTCGAATCCTGGACTCTCAATTGGTATCAGAGCTACAGTACCGATTCAAGGGATCTAAAAATTGATTGAATCACCTACGCTAATGAATTATGGGTTTTTAGGGGGTTTTAGACATAAAACACCTAATTGAAGGTCAATTCACGGATAGATTTTGCAATTGAAGACATCATTACATTCAGAATTGATTTTCATCCATATCTGTGAAGTATTATCATGAAATTTGTAGAAATAAAGATTTTTGATCAAAAAATTGGATTCAGCAGCGTTCAAACGAATTTATCATGTCATTCGCACGAAGGAACCACGTTCATTCGCTCGAATGGATCAGCTTATTCACAAGAAGACATCCTTTTTCATTCTGAAATTAGATCATTCGCATGAATGGACCTACCCAGAAAAAAGGCATTTTTTGATCGCGGTGATGAGACGAGTGTCCAGAAAAATTTGGTGATTGAAATTTTTTTTCAAGATTTTTACGATAATACGGGTTGTTTGGGGACACCGTCGTGGGCTTTAGAGAATAGATATGATGTTCTGATCATAGAATAGTGAAGATAGTGGGGTAGTCATGATACCTATGTAGAATGTTTATCATTTGGGTTATCTGACTATTACTAGGCCAAATCTAAAAATCCGAAATGATGAAAAAACGCACTTTTGTGGACCATAATGACACATTTTCCGCATAGTGGAGTTTTTCAGTGAAAATAGTGGACTGAATTGCCTAGTTTGAGGGGGAAATTCAGTAATAAGTTAGAGGAGCCAGAATTTTCAAAAATGAGAGGAATACAAATTTCATAAGAATATATGGAAATTCCGACATTTTTGAAATTCATGACATGCAACAATATTCAGGTGGTTCCGACTTCAGATTGTCCGGGGATATATAGGATCTGGATTCATTAGTTCGTGATCATAGGAAGTTCAGACTCTACAGATCAGGGTTAGATTGATATCTTAGGATTGGAGTCCCAGGTCTTTGTTAAGCCGGTTAGCAGGATTAGCATTATGAGATACATCAGTATTGTCGATACTTAAAAGATATCACAGCTTTTTGATAGTCTAAAGTGTCAGAATGGTTAATCTTCGAGCAGGTGAATTATTTTTTGGACTAACCGCCGGGGAATGATGATGTTTGTTGATTAAGTTGTTGCTGAAACTAACGGAGAAGACTATACATCTATTATCATGACTGAAGAGGAAGAATGTGAAACTAATCATGAAAGAATGTTTCTGAGATCTGAATGTATTACCAGATGATTTGTTATCTGATGAAGATTTGCTGATTGTGGAGATTACTGTTTACATTGATCAATCTTTTAGGAGTGTTATTGAAGATGATTACTAAAACGGGATTCCTAATTTTGGTGGGTATTTGTAACACCTTGAAAAATCATGTCCAATATGATAAAGACACGTGTCATGAACTTTAAACGTGTAACGAATTGATTACGAGGGACTAAAGTTGACAAACAAAGAAAGTACATGTATAGAAGGATCCAAAGTGTCAACATTTGAAAATTTTGCCTTTCAACGACCCTACACGACGTTTATACCCTTAAACGAACAAATTGTGAAACGTATGAAATCGTTTGTGGAGGAAAGTGAAAGTTTACAAGACACAAGGGTTAAATGTGTCAAATGTGTCAACCCGGAGCTTTGTAATGATTAATTATACTTCCAAGAATAAGTGACAAAAATTTCACAAGGTTTCGATGTCGTTTGAGATAAATACGCTAACTTTCGTGATTAAAGGGTTAAAAGCGTCAATAAGGCAAAACTTGTGTTTTCGGTTATCATTTAATGAAACCGGACCTAAGGATGTTTCGTTATATTCTAAGGATCATAAAAATATAAATTATATGGATTAAATGTGCTTGGAATGAAAGATATTGCGTTTTAAAAGGTTCAGGGGGTGAAAATGGCAAGTTTGAAACTCGTTGAGCTGGTTACCACCCTGGTGGCATCGCGCCACAGCTCCCCACCTTCGCCGTCGCGCGACGCGACACGACGGCATGATCTGGGCAGATTTCATGTCACACCCTAACTTTTGCGGAAACGTGATTATGGTGTGACTTCTTAATACCATTACATACAATCATAACAACACTATATGATAAAACCATTTGATGTTCATCCATAAATTAAGTTTGAAAACACTACAACATAATTGTTTGGAACGTAGACTTCAAATCTAAATTACAATCCACAACATGTTTTAAAGAGTTCACGAAGACTCGATAAAAGACCTTAAATAAAACCGAGTTTAGAACCATGTATCTCGTCCAGGATTAAGATACATCTCCTAAACCCTAATGACTTCGGATGACATCTTTTATTCATGACGCAGCTTGAAACATGCAAACACCCGCCAGATCCACTTAATTTCCTGAAATATATGTAATTTGAAAACATCAACAAAAGTTGAGTGAGTTCATGTGTTTGTGTATATGTATGTATAAAACCTTTGTGAATAGTGTATGTATGTATGTATGTTTGTAAATCCCGGTATGAAAGCAAACAAGGAAATAGATCACCAATTGTTTGCAAGGCCACTGGTATGTGTGACGGCGTAGGAAGGCTCAAACCTAGCAAATTTTGTACCGGGCTTTCGGCTGTAAGACATAGTCACCCTATGGGCCACCCTAGTCCTCATGGGTGTGGGCTCGCTACACCCAAATAGATCTATCACTCATGCCCCTCGCTCCTTATACGAGGATTAATGGTCTCAAGTGTGCGCCTACCCATTCACATGATCTACTATACTTTCCTAGGCTAACCATACCAATTGTAATTGTATGTAATCATTTTGTAACATGTATTTCACTCCCAAAGTTAATAAACCAAACAGTTTAGAGAAAAGGGGAACATGAACTCACAGTCTTGCGTCTTCAGTACCCGTAACTCACGTTCCTTCAGCAAGCAAACACGACTACCTACAATGTACTAACGTCTATTAGACGGACGGGTCGTGCCTTGACTTAGTATTAATGTTTTTGAGTTACGTCTCTTTTATGACTTCAGTATTATTCCAAGTTATAACTACTTGTTAAAATAATAAATATTTTAACTTAAATTATATTTGTTACTTTTGAAATAATTGTTAAACAATATTTTGTAACAATACTTCTCAAGTATTTATTCTTGTATTTCCTTCCCAATGATGGGTATATTTGTACTTGAAATTGTATATTTTTGCCATACATTGGTGTCGTATTCCGGTGTGGATTTATACGTACGAGAATACGTATTTTCTTGTAATAGTTAAGTATTCTTATACTTAATTTTGTGTTAAACTTTCTGGAATATTATTTCTAATAAAGGTCCACTAATATATATATTTCCCAAAATATATATATATATATATTTAAGAATTATTACTTAGAAAAAATTATTTATAATTTTTCCTTTTGGTAAAAATATTTGTAGTTCCAGAATAATATATTTTCAAGTCTTTAATTGTAATTCAGCACAGTCATTAAACATTAATCAAGATTAATTAATTGTACGGATGCATGCAAATTTGGCAGTTGTCACATTCTCCCCCTGTTAAGAAAATTTCGTCCTCGAAATTTATACTACCTTAACTCCTTAGGGTTACATTATGCGTGTGTGTATATGAATAATACTGGGGTAGATAACCACAAAACCAAATCAAATCTTATTCTCATCAGGTGAATCCAGGAATATATTTCAACAACAAGAACCCAATGGTTAAAAGGTATGTGTTCTAGCATTTGATGTCAAAGGACACGAGATGTATAGATGTATAATCTAGCGTAACTTAGTTAACAGGGGTGCAACAAAGGAGTTTTGACCAATGGATTCTCAAACAATCGGTCACAATATGCAAACGAGTTTTCACAAACCATAGCATCCGCTATATGAACTCAAAATAAACAACTTGAATATGAGAATGATCTGTCAACTTCCAAATAAATAAATGGTAAGGATTAGTGTGTTGACATTCTTGAATTGCGAAAATACACCGAATAAAATACAAGCGAATCTGGTGTATCATTTTCTTAATACGTAGTTGCATTAGGAATGTTTAAATGACAAGTCAAACAAAAGTATGTGTAGTTTCGTGTGAAACGGTTGACCATGATTAGCACAATCTACAAATTTGTAATTACACCACAAGGTGTCGAAATTGACATATTTCAACAATAGCGGTGACTGAAAAAGTTCACCGTGCTTGAAATCAAAGGAAAGTGTACTGAAACAACTCTGAAAATTTGATTTAAACAACGTCATGGGGTTTTCAATCGAATATGGAACATCAAGGAACTACTATTTCTGATTGGGGATGGAAAACAATAAACACTGTAAGGTATTCAATTTATAACGAAAGAATCGTTAGGAGGTACACCGTGATATGAAATGAATCTAGGTATCATTGTCTTAACACACAACTGGGTTGAGACCACTTTAATCGTGATAAACAAAACGGATTTTAGAACAAATAAATATACAATTAAATCCGTGTATGAGGTGCGTAACCAAATTAGCGTAAGCTTCAATTATGTGAAAATATCACCGCAAGGTATCGAAACCAACAAACGATTTAGTGGAGTCGTAGACCAATCAAGTCTACTACGGCTCGAAACAAAAGAACCTTTGCAAAAATATTTGAATATGATGCTCCCAATACATCATATGACGTCTTAAATTGAATATGCGAAATAGATAAGTTCAAGCAATTGAACTTGGTTTCAGCGTAATATGACAATAAACGTATGTTTCAACAAGGGAATCTCAGCATGGTTACGAAGATAAACCATGAATGTAACTTGAAAGAAAAGAAGTTTCAAGAAAGTGTGTTGACTTGATAACAAAGGAGCCAACAATTACAATAATGTAGGTTATTCGAATAATAAACCAATAGTTAGTTTTAGCAAAATAATATTTGAACCTCAATGAAGCATTTATTCGAACGAAACCACATGCGTAACAAATGGTGCATGCGTGACATATAAGTTTTCAAGTAATGAAACACTGAGTATTTGCTAAAATGAAGAAATGACCAAGTATTGAAGCAAATGTGTGTTCGCTCTCACCGAAGAAAATTAACGCGATGCAACTACCATTAAGGGGAGTAGAGATGCAAACATCTATTCGCTAGAAGCAAAAGTGGAGATTTCAACAAAAGAAATTTGAGTACTTTCTGTTTGGTTAACTGAAATAGCATATATGTCAGGATAATGGGATTTTCTTGAATTAATAGGTGTGGTTCCCAAGTGACAACCTTTACGAGTTTTGACCTGGGTTCCCAAAGGTCCTAAGTACTTGTTTTCTAGGTTCTCAAAGTTTCGTATTCTGTATAAAACTATTTTGTGCATTGCGTAGGAAACACAATTTTTGTGTATGGTTAAAACAAGTTATTGTCCCACAATTCCCCGATATACTTTCTTCCTGAATTCACAGATAATGACACTCAATCACCGATCAGTCTTAAAATAGTAGTTGGATCCTCACAGTTACTTAAATAAATAATTTGTTAATCCTCAGCAAGAGCTACCGAATCTTGTCAGTTAGCTCGTTCGGATCCTGGTAGTTGCGGCTCATTTGACAATCATCGTCCTTTTCTTTGACGAACAGTACTCAAATTCCTTAGGGCAAAAAGCTTGCCTTATAAGTCCCCAATCTGGCAACTTCTGAAGCTGCATTGTCAAATCTTGTGCCTCAAGAAGTGCAAGTCGATGGGGTGCCTTGGCGACAGACGCGGCGCCTGGAACCAAATCTATGCAAAATTCGACTTGTGGTTGAGGAGGTAATCCTGGTAAGTCTTCGGGGAAGGCTTCAGGACATTCCCTTATCACAAGGGTATATTCGAGCTTGGGTTCTTCGGCTTCCTTGTCCCCGACAGGAGTCAAGAAGGCAACACATCCTTTGCGCGAAAACTTCCGTGTCTTCAACAACGGATAATCCGTAGGGGTGTATCCTGCTTCATGAACCATGATCGTTCCTTCGTTCATCATCGGGATGCGGATAACAATCTCCGCTTGATTGCTCGACAACTGGTCTATCCCAATTACCACGTCGAGGCTTCCCTTTAGCTAGTTCTAACGAGTACGGGTTATCTAAATTACCCCTTTACTAAACCAAGTATATTCTTGACTCATGAGATACGAAGCTATGGTCGGCACTAGTATCAAACAACATAGATGCGAAATTTTTGGTTGATAGAGAACGTACCAGTAACCACATCTGGATCTTGGAATACTTCACGAGCTCCGATGTTGGATGCCCCTTCACGGTCTTGGTTAATCCTCCTTGGGCAATCTTTCCTAAAGTGCCCCACGTTCCCACATCTGTAGCAGCCCGGAATTTTATCATTATTATTTCCGCCTTGGTTGTTGTCATCATTTCCTCCTTGTCTGGGACTCTTCGCCCAACATGCATCCTTGTTGTGTCCCTTCTTTCCACACCTACCGCACTTAGGTCTCAGACATCGACATTCATGGTGATATTTGTACTCATCACTTCTCGGCTTAGCTCCCAAGTAAATCTTAACATCGGCCTGATTGTTGTTAGGGCAATCTTTCTTGAAATGCCTTCTGTCCCCACAGTCAAAACAACCTCGAGCAAGTTTTTGTTCATCATTAGTCCTATTTGATAGTCGTTGTTGCAGTTGCTTCCTCCATGATTTCCGCTACCATCTTGAAATGCCTTTTGTCCCCACATGTCCTATTCTGATCTGACACGTCTACTCGACATGCCCTACTTTGTCGCAGACATCACTTCTTCCATACCTACATGGCCCAGCATGATGAAGTAGGCAGTCATCGCACTTAGGTAGGGTGCCCATGTACTCCTTTCCCCTTTTGGCTTTGTCCTTGTTGTTCGTTCGGGTATCCTCCTGGAAGTCAGTGGGCTTCCTTTTGTTCTTTCCGGATGACTCCACCTGAGTTTCCTTCTTCTCGTCAGGGTTTGAAAACTTTTCTAGTCTAACTGCTTCTTTAATGAGTGCCACACTTAAATTGACCGCATCGATAGCTGTTGGCGGAGCTGATATCGTCATTAAGGGCAGGATCTGAGGCACCAGTCCCTAGATGAATGTCTCCATCCTTTTCAACTCTGGTCCCACCAGGTACGGAACAACTCGTGACAAATCATGAAGCCTCTGCACGTACAACGCCACTTTTGGACCTTCCATGTTTAGCTTCTAGAATTCGAATTCCAGCTTCTGGATCTCCATCTGAGAACAATACTCCCTACGCATCATTTCCTTCAGCTCACCCCATGTTGAAGCACTCGTAGCAGCTTCGCCCATCATTCGAACCCGAAAGTTCCACCATAACAGGGCCCCATCTTGAAGCGATCCTGTCACATATGGGGCTTGTTGCTCTGGCGTACATCCGCTCATTCGCAAAATAGAATCCATATTTTCGGCCCATTTCACAAAAGCTATGGCACCTCCAGTGCCGTCGAAATTCAGAGGCTTGCAGTCAAGGAACTGCTTGTAGGTACAGCTTGTACAGGCAACATTATTCACAGAAAGCATTAGCAATCGCACATGGAATGTCCAAATATAACGTAATGTGTCTTTAGTGACTTAAACATTACCATGTGGTGGGTTATTTCCTGAGGTACCTCCGCTGTGCTCAGAGCGTAAGGCCTCATGCTGTGCTATTGCTTGTGAAATCCGTTCTTGTAGTTCGGCCTCTGTTGTGGGCAACCGTGTATCTCTTCGTGGAGGCATCTCCAAAAAGAAGATTGTATTGGTCAGGTCATAATTTTGACACCTGTGCCTCCACGGCCATCAAATAAATACCAAGCCAATGAAATAATGTGTTTCATATTTGGGATTTGTATAAATATGTGTATCGTTTGCACATATCAATTCTCGTTTGATTTCGAGCTCTAAGTCGCTTTCTTGAAAGTTATACGCGCACTGATGCGTAAACGTAATCAATTTAACGTGACAAACACTTTGGAATAGTGACATAGGCTTAACATACCTTAAATAACCCTTACATAACTTAGAAATAAGTTTTGAAGGCTTTGGTGTGGCAAAATCAAGTTTATTCGCTTACAGGGACTAATTTTGACAAACTACGAAAGTATGCTGATTTGTACTGTAACAGACATTCCAGAATATGATCATAAGTTAAACATACCCTAAATATCCTTTACATAGCTTAGAAATAGGCTTTGAGGAGTTCGGTGTGCTAAAATAAACTTTTTGGTCATTCAGGGACAAAAAGCATCAAAAAGTTCATAAGTTTGCATTCTCGCGCATAACTTACGTTCTGAATACATCCGGACATCCAAAAATTTAGGTAATCATTAAAATATTTTATTTTAGTGATTGGCATGAGAAAAATCCATTCGTCGCGTAATTTGGATCGTTTTTCGCGTTCGTTCGTGTTTCATCGTAATTAACCGAATAACGTGATCGTACGACCAAACGAACCGACATCCGACATATTTTTGAGCATGTTTCATGTCCCCTATGCTTAGGAAACATTGTAGAGCCTTGAAAATGTCTTAACGGGCCTCAAACGCATCAAACAGGGCCTTATATGCATGCAGGGACCAAAACTGCAATTTACCAAAGTTGTTGCTGAACTGGGGATCTCAGGCGGCTAGCGTAACCCCCCCTTGGACCTTACACGGCCGGTATGAACATGCCAGATCTGCAAAAATGTTTTTTCAGCCTGTTTCCAGTTGTTCCAGCTGTTGTGCACTCTTGCAAATGGTATTTTCAGTACTATGGGCCATTTTAGGGGCTCCCATGGTTTCACAAAACCATGGGCACATGTGTACGGATGAGATCGGAGCTCGTTTTATGATGAACGATCTTAACGGTTGTGCAAAAACTATAAATACCCCTTCCATTCCTTGTTGCAACTCACACCTTGATCAGATTTTTCTCTAAGTTAGAGTGGAAACACTTCATACCTGAGAAAATTCAGATCAAACTTCCATTCTTGGACCTTTTGTAAGTCCTCTTTCGTTCTTTTACGCGTCTTTAGCGTGAAAGTCAAACTTTGTTTGGCTTTATACATTGACCAGTTTATGGTCAACACGAAGTTCGTTTGAACTTCATAACGTGAGCGTAATCACGATGGTTTTAGTCTCTTATGACTATACCTACTGATTACCACGTTATCTAGGCATAGTGACGAGTCGTAGTTTCGGCCAAAATTCGTATTCTTGCGTATTTTGTAACCAAACTACTTTTAGGTATCAAAACCGTTTGTTTTGATACCAAACATGTTTTCTAAATTTGTTAAACATGTTTTAACTTGTTTAGCTCGTCACTTTAGGTTTAGTGCTTATATAGGGTCGTAAGGTAAGCGGTCTAAACAACCGCTTAGATTTTCGAACCCGACCCGTTCGGTCGATCTTTAGAATCTAACCAAACACATTAGGTGACCATAGTTGTATAGGGAATAACCTTCCAAGGTTATACCTTATGGTCAATTCGTTTAAGTAGTTGTATGATAGGTAGTATATATGCCTTAGGAAAATTACCAAATGGCCTTTTTATGCCAAAATTCATTTTAAGCATATGTAACATAACTTTTGATATCTAAACTGATTTGGCAACATTATTAGACATGTTAAGGCATGCTTTACTTATCATAGGACTAGTTAGGCGGTCCGAACACGTTTTACGCGAAACGACGCGTTAAAGTAGCATAAACTACCTAAACGGGTCGTAATGGGTCGCAAGCACTTAGGTTAGGTTTCGCTTTAGTATGTAGGCTTTGTAAACCATATCATATGAGTTCCAATACTCATTTGGTTTACGATACCTCATCCTATCCGATCTTCCGATTTAGGTCCGATTTATTTACATAGTTACCTATATTAGGTGCCGTTTTCCGTGCTCCCTCTAGCTTTGCTTGGTTGTTGTTCAAGACTTCTAAGCATTCTCAAGTGAGTACATAGTTCCCCTCTTTTACTGTTTTCAAACATTTTGGGGTGAAACACATGTGCCTACTTCTTACTTTCATGCTTTCCATGTTTTCATATCATATACTTGCTATGTTCATTAGTACACTATTTGTACATGATTTCATTATGTTTTTGCTATGTATGTCCATTTAGTGCATACTTAGTACATTGTTTACATTTCATTTTATGCTATGTATGTCCATTTAGTGCATACTTAGTACATTATTTTACATTTCATTTCATGCTATGTATGTCCATTTGTTGCATACTTAGTACATTATTTTCATAAAACATGCTTACATTTTGGTATGACATTTGGTTTGTTTAAATGGCTCAAAAACACATTCATTAACATTAGCTACGCCATTCGTTAGTAGGTAGTGGTACCATAGGAATTGACAACTCCCGTTCCTGACATCCTAGGTATGTTTGGATGGAAGGAATGACCGAATTCGATACACATAACTCAGATAAATATTTAATTCGTTTAAGGGTTTATCGCCACAGTCTCAAGGCTTGAATGTATGCATTTTCACAATACCTCATAGATGTTTGTATCAGTAAAGCATGCATTATTTTACAAAACATAAATTTTGATTATAAATTGTCAAATGCATTGTTTTGTACATTTTTTTCTTATCGGGTCGAGTAAATGCTTTTAATCAATAAAGGCTTTTTATTCACTCTACATTACATCTGTTTACACAATAACATTTCAACATTTGTTTAAACATTACATTTAGTTATACATGAACATTTTTACATTGGTGGTTTGTTTGGGTAAGTGATTTAAGTAACGAGACGTGTGTAATATGATAAAAGCATGGTGGATACGCCGCTGGTACTTCCTATATATAAGTGCTTTTATGATATTACATATCGTAGCGTTATTTAAACCATTTTAATTTTGACATATTACATTTTACACAATTAACATATCTTTACAAAACATTGTTTTACAAATAACACATTTTATACAAATTCATTTTACTTGGTTATTTATTTAACCATACATATTTCTTTTATATCATCTATTTCCTTATCAATTTTTATATGATTTATAAAACAAAAACATTTTACAAGGTTCATGACTACTTTTGATAAACATTTTCTTTAAACTTACAAGTCATGAATCCTAAATCAATAAAACCTATGTATCTCACAGGCATTTTTATGCTGACGTACCTATTTTCACATGTGTTTCAGGAAATGATGCATAGGATTGATCAAGTTACACTTAGGCGGACTAGGGCCCTAGTGACAATAAAAGATGCAAGACTAGTTAATTATGTTATGCTTCCTTCTTGTTAAGACATTATAATTTCTTTTAAATCAATAAAACAACATTTAAATTTCCATGTGTTATGAAACAATGATTCTGTTACAACATTCCCCGACGATTCCGCCACGATTTGTTGTTTTACGTGGTCAGGGTATGACAATAATAAGTATAGTAAGTACATGACATGTATACGTAATAGCATTTATCAACGCAAGTATGCACATAACATCACATTCATTTCACCAATGTATAATTTCAAAAATGTATATAATGAGAATATTGCGATTGAGTTTTTCATAAATCATCGACCACAAATACAGTTACACGCTCTACCAATGTATCACATCAAAAGTGACTACAGGGTCACACTACCCTTGTCCAAAATGTCTATCGATCTATAACCGTCATAAAGTAAAAAAGTGGTCTCCAAAAGGGCTTGCAAGCTAGGCTCAATAGCGATACTCTCATCAAAAGCAGGCTACCTGCATAAAACCAAAAATCGGCTATGCTGATGGTGGTGGAAGAGGAGGTGGAGGAACAAAAAGCAAGCTGCGCACATGCGCTAGCTCCTCCTCAAGATCATAAACGTGATGCAACCAATAGCTAATCTGCTGCTCCATGGTAAGAAACCGTACATCAAAATCTGGATAAGGCAAAAGAGGAGCAGGTGGAGTCACAAAAGGTGACTGGCATGAACAAAGTGGAGGACATGGAATCCTCTCAAGCTCCATAACTCTACGACATAGGTTCTCCTACTGAAGCTGCAATGACAGGAGTAAATCATCCCTCGTGTAACTAGTGTAATGTGAAGGATGGTAGGGATCGGAAACTGGCATAGTGTTCGGCGGAAACCATATGAGTGGCTCGCCTGATGGTGCAAAAGAAAAATGAGCAGCAGGTGTATACTGAGGCATGTAAGGGAATGCTGCTGACACGTGTGGTACATGGCCAGGCTGCTGACTGGACGGGCCTTCCCCTGGACGGGGTGGAGGGATATCCTGCAAGAATGTGATAGGCAGGTCAGTGCGGTGTGCATCGGATATAATCGGGTGAAATGGGGCGACATCAACAAGTGCATGTATGTGTGGGGGAGTAACAGGCTCAACAAAAGGGGGGCATATCATCATCGTCCTCTATCCACCCATTACTAGTGAATGCGTAACGGGGGTCTATCTGATCAGCAAAAGCAGCAGGGTCAGCGGGTACAGGGATCAGATCAGGTACAAGTGGTGCAACAACAGGCATGTCAACAGGTACAGGGTCATGATTAGGTAGAGGATCAAGAGCAGGTATAGGCTCAGGTGCTGGCATCGGCTCAGGAGCAAGCGCCTGCTCAGGATCAGTAGGTGTCGGCTCAAGATCAGCGGGTACATCAAAAGGCTGATCGTCGGGAACAAAGTCAATCTCATGTCCAGGCTCAACGTCATGATCAAAGTCGTGTGGAATAACAGGTGTAACAGATAGGGCAATGTCAGAATCAGAATCAGTGGGGTAACGCTGCAATCCCAGTGCATGCAAAGTGGTGGATAACACAGACTCGAAAGAATCCAGACCAGAATGATCAGATGAAACCTCAATGATAGGAATCTCAGCGAGTGGAACAACTATGACATCATCAGCTGGAACTCCATTTCCCTGAGCAGCATCAGGGGGGCCATCAATGAAAAGGTCGACATCATCATCAGACAAGTCATCAAAAGGCAAATTATCGAGAGGAAAAGCCGCAAGAGGCAAAGGGGCGAGGATCGGGACCACAGCATGCTCATCATCGGGATGTCCGAGAATGAGATGGTCATAGTCAGGAATAGGAACAAGAAAGGGATCCTCGTCGGGTAAACCATCAGCATGCGGTACATCGTCGCCAAAATCGGGTAATGCAAAAGGCTGGAAATCATCGTCATCATCTGACATCATCTCCGGGTCACTCTCAGTGTCGGAGGTAAAAATCTCAGGGTCTGGGACAATCTCATCGTCCGAAACAATGGCCATGGGGTCGACAGTATCTGACAGTCCACTGTCAGATGAGGACATGGTGTCTGTAACAAAACAATCACAACATATGCACATATATCAACAATCATCAAATGAGCATGTAACAATGTAAGCATGTATTCATCCTAGTCTTCCCAGACAATCCCACCCAACCTCTCAGACTGAACTACCTAGTCTCTCAGACTGAATCATGAACATAAATTTTGAATTGTGTTTCGTGTCTTTTGTTTGTAAAAATGTTTGTTTCCTGGATCTGGGAGTTTTGTGTATGTAATGAGAATATGTTATGAAAACATTTTTGTGAGAGCCCTAATGATCGTAGTCTAGACTCGAGAAAGAATCCTAGTTCGCTACGATCGAAGCTCTGATACCAAGCTGTCACACCCTGACTTTTGCGGAAGCATGATTATGGTGTGACTTCTTAATACCATTGCATACAATCATAACAACACTATATGATAAAACCATTTGATGTTCATCCATAAATTAAGTTTGAAAACACTACAACATAATTGTTTGGAACGTAGACTTCAAATCCAAATTACAATCCACAACATGTTTTAAAGAGTTCGCGAAGACTCGACAAAAGACCTTAAATAAAACCGAGTTTAGAACCATGTATCTCGTCCAGGATTAAGATACATCTCCTAAACCCTAATGACTTCGGATGACATCTTTTATTCATGACGCAGCTTGAAACATGCAAACACCCGCCAGATCCACTTAATTTCCTGAAATACAAGTAATTTGAAAACATCAACAAAAGTTGAGCGAGTTCATGTGTTTGTGTATATGTTTGTATAAAAACTTTGTGAATAGTGTATGTATGTATGTTTGTAAGTCCCGGTATGAAAGCAAACAAGGAAACAGATCACCAATGGTTTGCAAGGCCACTGGTATGTGTGACGGCGTAGGAAGGCTCAAACCTAGCAAATTTT
The DNA here is from genome assembly GCA_030545235.1 of Helianthus tuberosus. Taxonomy (NCBI): domain Eukaryota; kingdom Viridiplantae; phylum Streptophyta; class Magnoliopsida; order Asterales; family Asteraceae; genus Helianthus; species Helianthus tuberosus. Next base: position 96,269,565 of record CM060412.1, on the reverse strand, counting down.
GTACCGGGCTTTCGGCTGTAAGACATAGTCACCCTATGGGCCACCCTGGTCCTCATGGGTGTGGGCTCGCTACACCCAAATAGATCTATCACTCATGCCCCTCGCTCCTTATACGAGGATTAATGGTCTCAAGTGTGCGCCTACCCATTCACATGATCTACTGTACTTTCCTAGGCTAACCATACCAATTGTAATTGTATGTAATCATTTTGTAACATGTATTTCACCCCCGAAGTTAATAAACAAAACAGTTTAGAGAAAAGGGGGACATGAACTCACAGTCTTACGTCTTCAGTAATCGTAACTCACTTTCCTTCAGCAAACACGACTACCTACATTGTACTAACGTCTATTAGACGGACGGGTCGTGCCTTGACTTAGTATTAATGTTTTTGAGTTACGTCTCTTTTATGACTTCAATATTATTCCAAGTTATAACAACTTGTTAAAATAATAAATATTTTAACTTAAATTATATTTGTTACTTTAGAAATAATCGTTAAACAATATTTTGTAACAATACTTCTCAAGTATTTATACTTGTATTTCCTTCCCAAGGATGGGTATATTTGTACTTGAAATTGTATATTTTTGCCATGCATTGGTGTCGTATTCCAGTGTGGATTTATTATACATACGAGAATACGTATTTTCTTGTAATAGTTAAGTATTCTTATACTTAATTTTGTGTTAAACTTTCTGGAATATTATTTCTAATAAAGGTCCACTAATATATATATTTCCCAAAATATATATATATTTAAGAATTATTACTTAGAAAAAATTATTTATAATTTTTCCTTTTGGTAAAAATATTTGTAGTTCCAAAATAATATATTTTCAAGTCATTTATTGTAATTCAGCACAGTCATTAAACATTAATCAAAATTAATTAATTGTACGGATGCATGCAAATTTGGCAGTTGTCACATCTGAGTGACCTTTTAACGAACCCGGAGCTTTGTAATGATTAATTATACTCTCAAGAATAAGTGACGAAAATTTCACAAGGTTTCGATGTCGTTTGAGATAAATACGCTAACTTTCGTGATTAAAGGGTTAAAGGCGTCAACAAGGCAAAACTTGTGTTTTCGGTTATCATTTAACGAAACCGGACCTAACGATGTTTGGTTATATTCTAAGGATCATAAAAATATAAATTATATGGGTTAAATGTGCTTGGAATGAAAGATATTGCGTTTTAAAAGGTTCAGGGGGTGAAAATGGCAAGTTCAAAATTTGTTGAGCTAGTTACCACCCTAGTGCCGTCGCGCCACAGCTCCCCACCTTCACCGTCCCATGACGCGATGGCATGATCTGGGCAGATTTCATGCTCAGGTGCAGGTTCTGCCATTCCCTTCACCATTGCATGCTTAAATCCGATTCTATGGACTGTTGCTGGTATTGTAAAACCTCCTAAACACTTGTATGCCTCAGATTATACCTGGGGACACCTGTATCAATCTTAGAACCATCCAAAACCCTATATAAAGGGGGCAGATTTGGAGCTCATAACTTGCACATAAAAAATTCTCATACTCTCAAGCTTTGGAGCTTTCAAACCCATTCTCTGGAGCATCCTACCTTGGAAGGAAGCTCTCTTAGTCTAAATTTTCGCGCTAAGGACTCTTGTAAGTGTTCTTAGCCTCTGTAATTAGGTTTTCATTAGTGTAATGACCGAAAGTCAAAGTTAGCATAATTACGCTTTGACTTTGTGATTAATCACTAACGGTCCAGCCATTATTTGAATTGAACGTGGCTATGTGTTGGTAATTATGTAGGTATTAAACCCTTAAAAGGGCACCTCCTAATTATCACGATATCTCAGTCAATTGTCGAGTCAAATTTCTTAACAAAAAGTCAAACGAGTCAGTTTTGCAAAATAATTCATAACTGATAATGCTGAAGTTGTGGAACATGTTTTAACACTTAAATAACTAGGTAAATAATATAAGAACATGTCTAGGCATGTTCAACCCGACAATTCTGAGTTTAGGCTTGGTTCGCAACCGAAAGTCGCAAAAGTAGACTTCCTAGTTCTGACCCAATTTAGCTTAGTTTAGATATTCCTTAGGGTTCCTTTAGGACCATATTATATGTTAGTATAACCCTCTGAGGTTATACAACATGGTTCCATAGAAATCCTAGTTCATTGCATGTTTCCGTTAAATGCTTAAAAGTTGACCGTTATGCCCTTTTGATATAAAAACGAGATTTTTCAAAATGTGAGAGGACAAAAATCCTTATCACTGATTTATACGCATGTCCTAAACATTTGACATCAGTTTAAGGCCTAAAATGAAAGATATGCAAGATATCGTAAAACTAAGGCTTTTTGTTAATTAAATGGCATTTTTGGTATAAATCATATTTAAACCCAATTTTTGACACCAAACTTGCTACCCATTGTTATAAAATAATATTTAGGGACTTTTGGAAATTTTTGTCAAATTTTATACTGTTCATATTATAGAGTTCTAGCATAAATTCGGTAATTGACGAAATTGCCCTTTTCATTGATAAAATGAGTTTTACATATCATTTTGATACCAAACCTTTTCCTACTTATTTCATATGTTAAATAAAATATTTTAAGCTTTAGAGACTGATCAAAACTTCAAAATTTTATAAACATTTCAAATATCGTCAAATACCGACTTTAACGCTTATTAAGCGCATAGTATGGTTTAAAACCATATTTAACGCCTAAGACTTATTACCTACTGATGTTATAAGAAAATTTTTATACTTTAATAGTAAGTAAAAGTCTTGAACTCAGATTTCCAAGTTTGACCCTTAAAGCATATGTGAAATGACCAAAATGTCCCTACGGTGCATAGTTTGGCCATAAATGATAAATTTCACATATGTATGATATCTTACTGATGTAACTTGTTAACATAAATGTTTTTACTGATATTTTTGGACCAGAACCTCAGTTTAATATTTAACCTCTTTTATAAACACTAAAATGACCAAAATACCCTTACGGGGCTTAAATTGGTTTTAAATTCGTTTTGGGCATAATGAGAGATATTCTACTGATATCATATTCAAAGCATATTAACTTGAGGAACTTGTACATGACTCATTCGGTTACCCGTTATGCAAATACGCGTTCGCGGTTTATGTAACTAGTTTGCATAAATTGGCCGAAACGGGTTAAACCTTATCATTTTTACTTCAAAATCTAGAATGTGTTTAGTTTACCCATTTTATACAAGTCTTCATACTTTTTGGGTCTAAATCACATTCTAATCCGGTCTTCGCTTAATCTTGCGTTTTGAACCGTAAACCTTTCTTTAAAACTAACCGGTCTAAGTTATAACTTAAATAAGACCTGTTAGGAATCTAATAGGTTATTAAAACCTTCGTTCCAGATTAGGAGCCCAGTAAAAGATACTTGTACTTGTTGATTTGATATACGGCTGAGAATAAAACTATATTTTAGCTCAGGTAAATACTTTTAACTTATTTTCCTTATACGGGCTTGGGATACGGTAAATTATTATCGCTTGGTCGGGTATTGAATCTTTAATCGAATAGTGGTTAAATCATTGAGATAACCCGTTTTAATCTATTTTGTTTGATCTAAGCCTTTGGGGGGTTAATGACCGTGTTCTGGATATCCTTGGCTCATTCATTTGAAATGGCCACGACTTAAGCACGAGATGTAGGCAGACACCTGACAGTTGCGTATGTAAAAAGATATACCCGCTTGTTGAGGATAACTCTCCGTGGGTTTATATTATGTGGTGTGTCTATTAATCTTGTCCCGGCTTCTATCCCGGGTCCTGAACGTACGACAAGCATACAAATATGTATACAAGATTATTTTTAAATTATCCCAAGTTATTAAAGAATATTTGTGCCTTGTGCATTCAAATCAATTTTTTTTAAAATATTTTCAAAAGAGTCAGTTAATTGTATTTACCAGTGTAAACTGACGTATTTTTCAAAAAGACTAAGTGCAGGTACTACACGTAATGGGCTGGAACTCCTGAGTATTAAATAAAGAGTCTTACAAGCTTTTGATACTTAAAATCTGTTGAACAATATTTGTTTCTGTTTTAGATCCGCCAGTGGATCCACTTACAATCCGTTGTGTAATATTTTATTATACTTTTAACTCGGTTTGTATAATTACTTTTAGACTTCCGCTGTGCATTAAACTTTGATTAATTGACTATGATGATATCAACTACGTAACGATACTCCCCACCGGGCCCACCGGTAATACGTGGAAATATCGGGGTGTGACAGGTTGGTATCAGAGCCAACATTGAGTAAATTCAACACTAGCCTTTTGTGTTTAATCTCAATGACATAGTTTGCACATTCCTTGACTTCCGAGACTAGGTAAATGACTTAGGACTAATCCTAATCATATTGTTTTCTTTTGTTGGTTTCTTTTGTTTGTTTTGACAGGAACAAAGAAAATGCCGCCACGTATTAGAGGTAGAGGTGGAAGAGGAAAGGCACCATTGACTGCAAGGAATGATAATGAAACCGGGCCATCCCACCGGCGAACACCTTCAGCAACCCTTAGCTCTAGTCCCCACGAGGATTGTGTCACACCCCGACCACGTAAAACAAAAAATCGTGGTGGAAACGTCGGGGAGTGTCGTAACAGAATTATTGTTTCACAACCATCGATTAAATAATTTCGTTTTATTGAATTATTAAACTCATTGTTTTATTACAAATCAGATAAATACAAATATTATCTTTCAAGTTTTAAAGTCGCTAAGGCACGAGTCCATCCTATGTATAGCATGAATCAACAATCATCACATAATAGCACCTGAAACATGTGTAAAAATAGGTACGTCAGCATAAAAATGCCTGTGAGATACATAGGTTTTATTATAATAGGATTCAGGACTTATAAGTTTAGAGAAACATATTTAATCAAAAATAGTCATGAACCTTAAAATATTTTCTTTTATAAATCATACTAAAATTTATTAGAAATCAGATGATATAACAGAATCATGCATAAATAAATAATTAAGTAAAATGATAAAAAGGTTTGATAAAAAGGTTTGTAGTATACATAAAAAAATATACTTTGGTTTTAAGAAAGTCGAATAAGTAATATATTGAAATATATTTCAGTTCCAAAATAATTAAACAGATAGTATATTAAATATACTTTAGTCGTCAAAATAATAGTTTTCAGTAGTATATCAAAAGTATACTTTGGTTTTATTAATAACATATTAAACTATGTTTTGGTTTTATAAATAACATATTAAACTATGTTTTGGTTTTATAAATAACATATTAAACTATGTTTTGGTTTTATAAATAACATATTAAACTATGTTTTGGTTTTATAAAATAACATATTAAACTATGTTTTAGTAAATAACAAAATATATGTTGGTTTTGTACAATATCACACATTGGAGCATATCAAACTATACCTTTGGGAGTATAATGAAATATACAATAAAAATGTGATTTGGAATTCATTCAAACCTTAGTGCATCAAACTACACCAATTGAGACTATAGAAATACCACAAAGGCAATCTGTATTTGGATAAAATATCGGTTTCTGACATTCCTTACAACAGGAATGGGGTGTCTAATCCTATAGCGCTATATCATACTACAAACCGGTCTGGTGAACATAAAATAAGTACAATTCAACAATTAATTTTATAATCTTTGAAAAATTAGAGTTTAAACCATAAATAATCATTCAGTTTGTCAAAAGATAAGTACTAATACGTATAATTAATTATACTTTGAAACCATGAACATAACAATTAGGTACACATGCTTCACCCCAAAACATTTGAAAACAGTAAAAGAGGGGACTATGTACTCACTTGAGGATGCTTAGAAGTCTTGAATAACGACCAAGCAAAGCTAGAGGGATCACGAAATCAAACGGCACCTAATATAAGTAACTAAGTAAATAAACCGTACCTAAATCGGAAGATCGGATAGGATGAGGTCTCGTAAACCAAATGAGTATTGGAACTCATATGACATAGTTTGACAAAGCCTACATACTAAAATGAAACCTAACCTAAGTGAAACCTAACGTAAAACGCGTTCGGAACGCCTAACTAGTCCTATGACAAGTATTATATGCCTAAACATGTTTAATTAGGTTGCATAATCAGTTAAGTGACAAAAGTTTGGGTTACATATGCTTAAATATCAATTATGCACAAAAAGGACATTTTGGTCATTTTCCTAAGGCATATAAACTACCTATCATATAACTACTTAAACGAAGTGGCCATAAGGTATAACCTCGGAAGGTTATTCCCTATACAACTATGGTCACAAAATATGTTTGGTCAGATCCTAATGATCGACCAAACGGGTCGGGTTCGAAAGTTTAAGCTTTTGTTTAGACCGCTTGACTTACAACTCTACATAAGCACTAAACCTAAAGTGACGAGCTAAACATGTTAAAACATGTTTAACGAAGTTATAAAACAGGTTTGATAACAAAACAAACGGTTTTGATACCCAAGAATAGTTTGGTTACAAAATACTCATGAATACGCATTTTGGCCGAAACTACGACTCGTCACTATGCCTAGTCAACGTGGTAATCAGTAGGTATAGTCACACGGGACTATAACCATCGTGATTACACTCACGTTGCGAAGTTCAACGAACTTCGTGTTGACCAAGTCGTGGTCAAAGCAGAAAGTCAAACACTGTTTGACTTTCGTGCTAAAAACGCATAAAAACACGAAAAAATACTTACAAAGGGTCCACCTTAGGAAGTTTGATCCAATTTTGCTCAGGTATGAAGTGTTTAAACCTCAACTTAGAGCAAAATGAATCAAGTGTGAGTTGAAGTGAATGAAAGCATGGGTATTTATAGATTTTGGAGAACCGTTTGGATCGTTCCTCGCAAAACGTGCCTTGATCTAGACCTTACATGTGGGCACATGGTTTTCAAAACCATGGGAATACTTAAAACCATCAAATTCCAGCCCATAGAGTGCAAAACCTTGGGTTAAAACCATCAAATCCTCAAAAAATGGACCAACTTTAATGTATATGTCAGAAATTTAAAAAATGGTCCCTGCACTTGTAAAACTTGATTGTTTGGCACTTTTAAGCCCCGTTAACCCCATTTCAAGGCTCTAAAATAAAGTTAAAGTATAGGGAACTTGAAATGTGCTAAAAAATATCTCGGATGTCGGTTCGTTTGGTCGTACGGTTGCGTTGTTCGGTTAATTACGACGGAAATCGTAACGAACGCAAAAACGATCCAAATTACGCGACAAATGGAATTTTATCATGCCAATCACTAAAATAAAATATTTTAATGATTACATAAATTTTTGGATGTCTGGATATATTCAGAACGTAAGATATGCGCGAAAATGCAAACTTATGCATTTTTGACGCTTTTAGTCTCTATTGATCAAATAAGTTTATTTTAGCATACCGAACCCCTCAAAGCCTATTTCGAAGCTATGTAAAGGATATTTAGGGAATATTTAACTTATGATCAAGTTCATGAATGTTCGTTATAGTACGAATCGGCATACTTTCGTAGTTTGTCGAAATTAGTCCCTGTAAGCGAATAAACTTGATTTCGACACACCAAACCATCCAAAACTTATTTCTAAGTTATGTAAAGGTTATTTAAGGTATGTTAAGCCTATGTCACTATTCCGGAGTGTTTTTTGCATTAAACTAATTATATTTACGCATTAGATCGCGTATAATCTTCTAGAAAGCGATTTAAAGCTCGAAATTGAACAAGAATTGATATGTGCACACGATACTCATATTTTTACAAATCCCAAGTATGAAATACAATATTTCATTGGTTTGGTATTCATATGATGGTTGAAGTGACACAAGTGTCACAGTCTCCCCTACTTTAGGAAATTTCGTCCCGAAATTTAATTTTAGAGGAAACTTGTGAAGACAACTGTGATGGTTTCGCTTTCGAATGAGTCCCTCGAACCCTAAGTAAAACTCTGGGCCATGTTTGGATTCTTAGAGAAATTTTCAACCGTCAGATTGAAGTCCTTGTAGTAACAAAACATGGAGTTTCGAACTACGGACATAAGAATTTTTCTTATGAAGACTATCATAGGAAACTTGTGTGTGCTCGAAATCAGAGTCGGAGAGTGTAAGATAAAATGACATTGGTCAAGGTCCTGGACTTCTAGTAACTTAAATAACGCTACGTTCGCAATGTAATAAGGAACACTTATATATAGGAAGTACCAGCGGCGTATCCACCATGCCCCTTTTTACATTGTTCCCGTTTCGTTATTCTCATCACTATAGGTCTTAACACATGACAAAATTTACTGTGGTTTCTATGCACTGAATTCCATAGTTATGTATGTATCCATAATTACGTAATTCCTTGCACAATCCGCATAGTTCATTTCATAATGCGTAGGGGAAAAATCAATTGAATAAACATGAAGCGACTTGACTAGACCACCAAAAGATCTTTTTAACTAGATCAACGAACGATCTTTTTAAACAGATCAACACATGATCTTTTTAACTAGACCGTCGTACGATCTCCTTGAATAGACCACTTAAGGGATCTTTTCAATTATATCATCACATGATATTCCTAACCAGATTTTTAAATCAATCTGTTTAACTAGACCATTCAAGGGGTCAAATTATAGAGTAGTACTTCATAACCCAAGGGACTTTAACTACAACGTAGAAGTCCATTAAGGAATTAAGATAGTACCTTTGGATATCCTACTATGAATCCCTTATACGAAGATATGGAAGATTCTACGAGGATTTGGATATTGAAAATTCGAATCACACAAAAACATAAATTAAACTCAAAACATATAAGAAAACATATAAGCATAAAATCACATAATTTGTTTAACTTGATCTTTAATTTGTTATCTTTGGACACGGGTATTTAAAGCATACCAGGAATCCAATCCGTGGATTTCATTTGGCACTTTAAACATCTTTAAGAATCTAACTATGGAGATAGAAAGATCTTAATAGGAATTCGGCTTTGTCCTTATTTAATTGTAATATACGTATTAAGGCATACGAATAATTCAATTAAGGGCTCCGATTTGAGCGATAATCATCCACAAAGATCTAATTGTGAATCTAAGAAGATCCTATATGGATTTTGAAATTTGTGTAATGAGAGGTGTTTCGAAACCTTGCACTAAACGTGCTTAAGTCGATACACAAGGTTGAAAGTTCATGAGGTTGAGGTACTAGATATGCCAAGGCGACATATGAAGCAGAATTTGGAGGTTAAGCAGCGCTAGGATTTGCAACAACTTTGCTTTGGATAGCAAAGCGGCACATGTTAACCAAATGTCCTCATCGTCCACCATGGGTACATTCGAAACAGGGTATCTGATTCGGATGATGACGGTTGCATTGATTGCTCCAAGGAGCGGTTCCCTTGTATGGCTTCATCCCTGAGGCGAGTCATGGTGATAGCTAAATCAATGGTCCTCTGGAGTACGACGTCTAATTGTTGGGCAATTGCAGCACCTAGTTCGGATACTTGAGTGTTGTTGCGATGAAGAGGCATCATGAAGAAATTGAAAGACATGGGAGGAAACAAGGGAAATGAAAACATAAAAATTGCGATTGTTTGTTTGTTACCTAAGGCAAACAAATGAGATGGTGATTAATCAAAGTAAGTGGGTCATATTAATGTATCGCGAAGACATGCTTTAGCCTATAAGTGGACACTCACCCCAAGAGTTCCCAGGTAAGAGTGACTGGTCCAATTATGTAGATTTGTACGAACACTCTAGCCTTAGACAGAAAGCTCAGAGTACAGGCATCCACCCTTCCAGATTGCATGTGTTCACATTATAACACCTGAACTTTGACGAGAATTTGAAAACTTAGAGGGTTCAAAACCTTATAATAAATCATCCTAGAACAGATGATTGGTTTTCAAAGCGGATTCAAAATTTGTGTTCTTATTGTGGTTGTCACCTAAGGATAAGTGACGGTATTGTTTTAAAAGTAAACACAAGATAACTTGTGTTAGGGTCCTAGGAAGGTTATAGTCTAGGTCAAAGCATTACTAATAACCTAATTCCCTATAACCATTGGCTCTGATACCAACTTTTCTGTCACACCCCGACCACGTAAAACAACAAATCGTGGCGGAAACGTCGGGGAGTGTCGTAACAGAATCATTGTTTCACAACCATGTATTAAATAATTTCGTTTTATTGAATTATTGAACTCATTGTTTTATTACAAATCAGATAAATACAAATATTATCTTTCAAGTTTTAAAGTCGCTAAGGCACAAGTCCATCCTATGTATAGCATGAATCAACAATCATCACATAACAGCACCTAAAACATGTGTAAAAATAGGTACGTCAGCATAAAAATGCCTATGAGATACATAGGTTTTATTATAATAGGATTCATGACTTGTAAGTTTAGAGAAAAATATTTAATCAAAAATAGTCATGAACCTTAAAATATTTTCTTTTATAAATCATACTAAAATTTATAAGAAATCAGATGATATAACAGAATAATGCATAAATAAATAATTAAGTAAAATGAGTTTGTATAAAATATGTTTTGATAAAAAGGTTTGTAGTATACACAAAAAAATATACTTTGATTTTAAGAAAGTCGAATAAGTAATTTATTGAAATATATTTCAGTTCCAAAATAATTAAACAGATAGTATATTAAATATACTTTAGTCGTCAAAATAATAGTTTTCAGTAGTATATCAAAAGTATACTTTGGTTTTATTAATAACATATTAAACTTTGTTTTGGTTTTATAAATAACATATTAAACTATGTTTTGGTTTTATAAATAACAAATTAAACTATGTTTTGGTTTTATAAAATAGCATATTAAACTATGTTTTAGTAATTAACAAAATATATGTTGGTTTTGTACAATATCACACATGAGAGCATATCAAACTATACCTTTGGGAGTATAACGAAATATACAATAAAAATGTGATTTGGAATTCATTCAAACCTTAGTGCATCAAACTACACCAATTGAGACTATAGAAATACCACAAAGACAATCTCTATTTGGATAAAATATCGGTTTCTGACATTCCTTACAACAGGAATGGGGTGTCTAATCCTATAGCGCTATATCATACTACCAACCGGTCTGGTGAACATAAAATAAGTACAATTCAACAATTAATTTTATAATCTTTGAAAAATTAGAGTTTAAACCATAAATAATCATTCAGTTTGTCAAAAGATAAGTACTAATACGTGTAGGATCGTTTATGGACCCGAACGAGTCGTTCAGAAGAATTTATCTCTACACGAAAGGCGGAAACAGACTTGTAGAGGTCAATTCAGCTAGATTTACTCATTAAACTATTGTATGATTGATTTCGTAACGTTTTACAACCTGACAACACTTCGGCAACACTTCGTTGCTCTGACCGGAAAGTTTTAAATGAACTAGACATGACCCCTATTTATAGGCTAGACCCTTTCGTTTGAAGGTGACATGACACCCTTCAAACGGACACGACATGCTTCAAACGGAACCTTCTTCAAACGGAACCAACTTCAAACGGTTACACTTTCAATTCCATATTTCATGTCTCATGATGTCACTTGTGATGTCATATATGTGATGTCACTTGTGATGTCACATATATGATGTCATGCTTGTTCAAATCCACAACGAACCAAGACTCGATATAAGACGAAAACGATAGATGTATGCACTAACAGACTCCCCCTCAGATGTTGATGAGTCTTAAGTATCGAGTCTTCACAATCTTCAGTCTTTATCAGTCTGAACGATCTCTGAAATATCTCACAGTGTAAGCATCCTCAAACTTTATCTCCTTCTCCTCTTCAGCATCAACAGACTCCTCACGATCAATCTCTACTCAGATGTCTTCAGACTCCCCCTTTCGATATACTGGGATCGCAGTCTGGCATGTTGAAATCACAAGTCCTCAGGTATCGGAATCTGATTCTCTGTCATTCAAATAACCTGCACATTCTCTACCCAAAAATAAATTTTCACAAATTTAACCATTTGAGAAATTTATAATTTCATATTCCCTTTCAAATTTATCCAGAATGATTTATCATTGATAAAAACCTCAAATGGCCACTTGTATACTCATTTTTAAAAACTTTTCTCATTTAAACACACTCTCCCAAACCAATTTGTCATCATGTTTAGCACTTGGAATTTTGAAAATCAGCTCTCCAATACCAGTTGTCGAAAATATTTTTGGATTTTTCAAAATTTATGCTAAAACACACTAAAAATCTTTTTGGAATTTTTTTATAAAGAAATGCAGTAAAGAAATATTTACAGACAATATTTTTGTGAGTTTGTGTAAGAGGATCATATCAGTTTCTGAAACATATCACCAACACCATTAAGCTACATTTCATTTTAAGTTCTAAACAATTCACCTAGATTGTCAGTATACTGGTCCACTTAAATTTTCACACAAATTTCAACTGCTTCGAGATATGATATTAATGTCTTAAGCACTTAAACTTAATCGCGTGTCCCACCACTTGAATATATTCCCGTATCCAGATCCCAATATTCAGTCTTACAGGTGAATATACCACATATGATATCTGTAAGGGAATAAATTATAGTACGAAACCGTGAGAGCTCAGGTCAGAACTTCCGTTCAGTAGAGAGATGACGGCTCGACTTTTGGTGTGTCCCCTTTAGAGGATCTTTTGTTTACAACAGCAATGACTATCAATTTTATTGTTTCATCAAATTGCTAAGGGCGGCGCTATATTTCAAGCAAGCGGAAAGTATTCTCCGTGGACTAGGCCATTGATCTTGTAGGATCGTTTCACAACTTTATTGTTTCATCAAAGCAACCGATGTATTACCAGATAATATTGATCTTGTAGATCGTTTATTAACCTGAACGAGTCGTTCAGAAGAATTTATCTTTACACGAAAGGCGGAAACAGACATGTAGAGGTCAATTCAGGTAGATTTACTCATTAAACTGTTGTATGATTGATTTCGTAACATTTTACAA